>OU898281.1:94986858-97526858 GCA_918026665.1 Diabrotica balteata
CATTTTTGATCTTGTACAATGTACTGGGTACGATCGTTTACCTTCCTGAATGTAGGCCTTCTATAAATAATTCTATTGCCTCCAGTCTTAAACACTTTGAATCCAGTTGTGCTAGATGTGCTTGATATCGTTCGACCATCTTGTTGTGTGATGTCATCAATTTCTATAAAGCTAGGTCTTCATTCTAAAATTTTCTTGATCCATCTTTCATCTCTGACTCTCGTAATATGGCCTGCCAAGTTCCATTTCAACGGTGTAATTATTTTAGCTACCTTTGTAACATCAGTATTTCTCCTAAGTATTTGATTTGAAACTCTGTCTCTAAGGTATATATTTAATAATGAGCTCTTCATTTCAATCTGCACCACTTATATTTTATTTATTACTATTCTGGTAAGGGTCAATGTTTCTACTCTATACATTAGAGACCGAAGCTCACGCTGATTGACGCCGTTTCTTTTCAAGGACATGGAAATATCTGATCTGAAGACTTCCCTTATTTTTCCATAAGCTGCCAATGTTAGTGGTAATCTTCTGTTTAACTCTGTTGTAATAATATTACACGAATATTTTTATGTAATAAGTTTTCGGTTATTTAAACTACAAATTTAATATAATAGTTACTATAGACTGGATTATTCTTTGGACGTGGTCATACTATTGTAGTTGTTTGGATTTAATATTGTCAGTTGTTATTGTATTAAAACTTATTTAGGGTTTGTAAGCCGTCTAGCCTGTACGCAGTCCAGGACGAAGAAGAACCTCATGGTTGAAGAACTTGCGAGATTGGTATGGTGTAGATACAAGCATGCTATTTAGGGTGGCAGTGAATAAAATTAAAATAGCTATGATGGTAACCAACGTTCTGAAAGGACATGGTACATGAAGAAGAAGAAGCCGTAACTCGCTAAGCCTAAAAGACGGGTGGGCTATAGGATATCTTCTTTTCCTATGGTGCATATCCGCTTTGGATGTTGGCGATCAACATAGATATCCTAACTTTACTTGCAGCTCTTCGGAATAGTCCAGTTTTAGACGTATTAAAAAACTTAGGTTTTGAAGCCAAGATATTTTTCCACATACATTGACCTAAATAATGAGTTGCAAGAAGCCATACCTGTGTTCATTTCTCATAACATGACCAAAATAATATAATTTGCGCTCTTTGATTATGTTAGTGATCTTGCATTCCTTGCCCATTCTACGTAGGACCTGAATATTAGTCACACGATCCTTCCATGAAATTCGTAAGATGCGCTTATAACACCACATCTTGAAGGCTTCGAGCTTTCCTAAAAAGTTTCCGAGAGCATTCATGTCTCTACTCCGTATAATAATGTAAAAATTATAGAGCATCTGATAATAGAGATTTTGTTACTAAGTGATAAATCTTATCTTAGTAATAACTTATCTCTCTATCATCCATGCCCACTTCTTTCAAGATAGATATGAGCCTGTCATGTTTTACTCTCAAATCAAATGCCCTTTTTTAGACGATAAAATACAGATATACACCACATCCCAAAATAGTCCAAAATAGTCGATAAAACAAATATATACGTTGACATCCCTGCACGTCTGGCTAGGTAGCATAATCCTGCTGGTAGCATAATACCTGTGTCCTCGAAGTAGAGAGTGGAGGAAAAACCAGGTCTTTGTTCGGGAGTAGATGCACATAATCTGAAGAAGAAGAATATTATTGTTGTAATAAAATTGTAACCTCGGAAATCTTTTTTGGGTGGTGCTAGAAAGATAAACAATGGAGACACTGCGGACGGCAGCCAGATGGTTGGTGGAGAGCGAGTCGTGGGTTCGAAACTAGCTTTTGGAACCAGGAATGGTTCCAACGAAAGAAATAGGTAAAGATAGGATAAGAGATATTATAAAAGATACAGAAATAAACAAACAGATAGATGGGTAAAATTACCAAAGATAAGAAAAGATAGAAACAGGGCGCCACTCAAGTTTTTAGGGTTAAGGAGAAAATTAAGAAAACCTTAGAAAAGAAAAGAGATAAGAAAAGATATTTAGGTTTAGAGATCAAACCCAAGGAAAGATACCAACAGTAAATTATCAAATAAATCTGGTCAACGCAATATATAAACAAATAATAAATATATTAAATATTACACTTACTTACCTACGAAACTTAATCAGCCTGATCTTTCTACAGTTCAAAAGCATAGTAATATTTAAAGATAGTAATTGTTCAGAGCTATTATTTTATCAGGGAACTTGTTAGGAGCCGACAAATAAAATACATGCATAAAACAATAACAATATATTAAACACAAAATTATGATGCTGCTAAATGCAACCCAGGTAATAAAAATACACAACTATGAAATGGTGTTATATATGTATAAAATTAAGCTATAATGTAATAAAAAAATACCTTTACCAAGATATATAAGGCAATCATATACAAATATAGTTTGGCGTATCCCGAGACATCATAGGAAAGATAATGAATAAAAATTATAGGAAATAAAAAAGATAGCAAAAATGACCTAACTCTAAATTTACAAAAAAAAAACAAAAAGGTTACAGGAATGAAAACATAAACCAAACCGCACTTGGTTAAGTCAATTAACTATCTCGCACTATTATTTAATAAAAAACTGAGACTTGTATGTTCATAGGTAATATTTATAGAAATTTCTTGAATGGTTCAATTACATTCAAAAATCGGCAATCTACAGGTGAAGATATAGATGATACGTCCAGATAATGGCAGGTGATATGGTACCATACCATATTACTTGCCCAGATAATTGTAGATAAAGATTACTTACAGTAGATCTTGACGAAGGCAGCTTAATTCACTGAATTTAATACTTTTCTGGTACTAAACACTGAATTTAATAACCATTAATATATATATATATATATATATATATATATATATATATATATATATATATATATATATATATATATATATATATAATTTAATATAGTCTAAGGAAAGAAACCTCAAATATGAAGTGTACACACACTTAGAAAATAATTCACAGCGACGATAAAATAAGAGATATCGTGAGCAAAGCGCATCACGAGATATCACTTCACTCAACAAGAGCCCACCGAGAAGTAAGTTGGTTCCCCAAAAATTTCACCAACTCTCCAAGAAAAAAGAAGAAGAAGGTATATCCCCTACTTAAAATCATCGGACAGTCGTATGTATTTCTCAGAAGGTAAGGCCTTAACGAATATTGGAAAGTTTGAGGTAAAATAATCGGTATTAACAATTGGACCTGAGAATATTAAAATCCTTAGGATTATATTATTGTCAAAAGATACGGGCCTTCGGCGACAATTACCAATTTATGAAAAAGAAACTGCATACCGGAAAGCATTTGTTCTTTTCATACAGAGTATTAAGACGGAAGGATTAAAAACCTTTCTTAATTAGGGAATTCCATTTCAGCTTGGTGTCTACAATAATATTTTCCTATCGTAAACACTGGGATTTCTAATCATCGGCGTATCGCACTGGGGTAAAAGGAATTAAAAATAATTTGATATATAAATAATAAAAAAAAATGTTTCAAAATCATACCCTTCAATACCAACAGTAATGACATAAAAAATAATGTATTCTCAGTATACGGAGATCATACTTTTCGTTGCATATAGGTATAATATGCAACAAAACCTACTGTCAACTGATATTAAGCAAGTTTTGTGTACCTTGTTTGTCTAGTTTCTTAATTCATCATCATCATCATCACGTAGCGCTACAACCCTGGGTGGGTATTGGCTGACTGCAGAACTTTTTTCCAATTTGTTCGGTCTTCCATCAACCTTGGGTCAAATGGAATGTTCATTTTCAGGAGATCTGCTTTTATGTTATCTCTCCATCGCGTTCTGGGATGTTCGAGTGGTCTTTTGCCTGTGGGAATCTCCTCCCACACCAGTTTTACAAGCCTTTCTTTATGCAGTCTGTGCACGTGGCCTGCCCATCTTAGTCGCTGTGATTTAATTTCTTGGACAATATTGGCGTCGTTGTAGAGTGCTTTTAATTCGATATTGGTTCTGATCTTATACTGGTTTGTGGTGATGTAACATTTTTTTATATAATTAAAATATTAACTATTTTTAATTCCCTTTACCCATGTGGGTGATACGCTAATGATCGTGTGTACGATTAGGAATTTTTATTGGGAAATTACCTCAATATATCGGAAGAATCTACTTAGTAAAATATCACGGAATTTCCCTAAGTACGGAAGGGAGGCACTTATAGTAATTTTTTGGTAATAACCTAATCCTAAGGATTCTATTTTTCTCATGTCCAATTGCTGGTACCGGTGTCTAACTCAAAACTTTCGGAATTTTTATCTTCATAGAAATACATACAACAGGTCTATGATTTTTGAGTGGGAGATATCCCTTCCTTTTTTGTGTAGTTTAGTAAATTTTGTAGAAGAAAGATTTACTTCTGCGTAAGCTCTCGTTGAGTAAAGCCTGATATCTCGTGAGACCCTTCGCTCACATTATCGTATTTGTCATCTTACCGTCTGTGAATTGTTTTTTAAGTGTGTATACACTTAATATTTGAGTTTTTTAATCATATACTAGATTAGATTAAATATAGTTATAAATTACCTTTAATGTTAATTAAATTCAGTGTTTGATATAAGTAACGTATTAAGTACAGTATATATTGCTTCAGTGAAGTACTTAGTGCAGCAACCATCAGGAATTACTGTAAGTTACCATAATCTTAGTATCTCCACTTATCTGAGCGAGTAATATGGTATGGTATCATATTTGGTTTGGTTAAATTTTTATTTTTTCATTTCTGTAACCTTTTGGTATTCCTGTAAATTTAGATTTGATTAATTTTTGTTATTTGCTATTTGCTATATATAATTTTTGTTTTTTGTACGGATTTTATTTGTCGATTCCTAACAAGTTTCCTGGTATAACAGTAACTCTTAATATTTGCTTTTTACCTTTAATTATTATTATGCCTTTGACCGGTAGAAATATCAGGCTGATTAAGTTTCGTAGGTAAGTAGGTATAATACCTAATATAATTATTATTTGTTTATGTAAAGTGTTGACCAAATTTTTTTAATAATTAACCATTAATATCTTTTCTTGGGTGTGATCTCTGAACCGAAATATCTTTCCTTATCTCTTTTCCTTTTTAAGGTTTCTTAATTTCTCCTTAAACCCCAAAAAATTGAGTGGCGCACTGTTTCTATCGTATCGGATCTTTGGTAATTTTACCCATCTATCGTTTTGTTTACTTCTGTATCTTTTCTAATATATCTTATCTTGTTCTATCTTTACTTATTTCGTCCGTTGGACCCATTCTCGGTTCCAAAAGCTAGTTTCGAACCCACGACTCGCTCTCCACCAACCATCTGCATCTCCATCAACCATTTTTTTTAAGTATTTTTCGTTCAAAGCGTCTGAGCTTTTCTTCTTTTGCGTTGGTCATGGTCCACGTTTCGCATCCGCATGTTATTACAGGTCTGATGATGGATTTATAGATTTTGATCTTTGAACTTCTTGTGAGATTTTATGAGCTTATCCAGTGCAAATAGACAGCGGTTTGAAGATTGGATTCTGTCTTTTATTTCTTCAGTGACATCGTTTTCAGCTGTGATTAGGGCCCCCAGATACTTAAAAAGTTGTACCCCTTCGAAATTGAAAATGTTGACCGTCTCATTTTGTCCTATTACGTATCTTCGTGTCGTTCTATTTATACACATATATTTCGTCTTCTCTTCATTAATCTTCAGCCCTCTTTCACTTGTTGCTCCTTCCACCTTGTTGCAAATGTCTTATTAAAAGTGTTCTTAATTCATCGGTCTTTAATAAAAAATAAAGTGGTGTATTTTATTTTTAACAACACAGTGTTTTCTCTGAGCTCTTTTACTTAATCCACAAAACCGTTTTCAATTACCAAAATAATATCTGACTCATTTCATTTAGTATTTCATTCACACTCTTTCGTCTAATACGATGAGCTAGAAGTCATTAAACAAATTACAGTATATTCGGATATTTACAAGACGAAACGAATTGATTTTATATTCTAAATTGAAATATTTTCCGCTTTGAGTTGAATGACTCCTAAGTCTTCGTAACTATCATCATAGACATATTATACCGGTAATAAACTAAGAAATGCAATTAGAAGAGATTAATTTGAAAAAGGTATGTAACAATTTAAGAGTAAATTCAGATGGGCTATACTTAAATGGTTTGTAGAAATACATCAATTTTAATAAAAAAAAAAAATGGAAAACTTTATATTGATTTCTATAATATGTATAGATTAAATATCTCGTTGGAAATAAAGCATAACTATAAAATAAGATCGTAATTTGATTTTGTACTATTTATCGGCCTTTTTTATGATCTAGGATGACCTTATACGCGAAGTGTATATTAGATTGCACCAAATTAACTTCAAAATCTTAATCGTCAAGTCGTAGTGGCATTTGATTGAACCTTATAAATACTGCGTGTTTCGTCATAAATATTTTAAAACTCTTTTTCGACTATAAAGTGTGTAACAAAAAGGTAGGTCATAAATTAAATCGCGTGTTCTGGGGCCAAAAATAATTTGATTGAACATAACTTACCTTAGTACAAATAATGGGCATAAATAAAAAAAGTTAAAGCCCTTTGAAGTAAGAAAACGAAAATCGATTTTTTTCAATAGTTCGAAAACTGTTAGAGATTTTATATTGAAAATTAACATGTTTTTTTGTGGCAGCAATATCTTAAAAAAAATAACAGTGAAATTTGTACACACTATAAAAATTGTATGACGGGTTTTGTAAAAATTATTATTGTAATACCATTTATTAGGTAAACATAATGTTTTTAAAACTTATTTGCTATTTATTACTTTTTCGATAAGCCAGTCTTTATTGAAGTCTTTATCTTTATTGAATATATCTACCTAGGCCAAATCCTGAGACTTGACAAAGAGAACCAAAGTGCGGAAATTACTAGAAGAGCAAGACTAGCATGGGCAGGATTAGGAAAACTTAGTTGGATACTTAAGAACCGCAAAATACCCCAATACTTGAGGAGCAAAGTGTTGAACCAATGCATCCTTCCTATCATGACATATGGATGTCAAACCTGGTCCCTAACCAAGGCAAACATGAATAAACTAGTCACAACAGAAAGAACAATGGAAAGAGCAATGTTAGGTATACGACTGTCAGATAAAAAGAGGAACGACTGGGTAAGATCCAAAACAAAAGTCGAGGACATAACAATAAAAATTGCAAAACTTCGTGGACCACAATGGTAGACAGAAAGACCAACGTTGGAATACTACAATACAACATTGGAGACCTTACGAAAGTAAACGACCAAGAGGAAGAGCACAGATGAGATAAGTTGATGACATTAGAAGAATAGCCGGAACAAATTGGAAATATGTTGCTCAGGATAGAGACCGATGGAAGGAGTTGGGAGAGGCCTATGTCCAAACATAGACGACAGAAGGCTAAGAAGAAGAAGAAGAAAGTCTTTATTGACATGCGGCTTCTTTTTTAATATGTTTCAAATTAATTACTATTTAGCTTCAGAACAATATATTTTAAATGTAAAATATAATCAGATTTTCATATTATTACCAGGTCTCTATAATCTTACTTAACCACTTACAAATATATGTTGGATTTTACAAATGTTCAAAATTACCTCCATTTTCTTGAATGCACATTCGATGCCGTTTTAAAAAGGAAAATCGAATATTTTGGAAAATCATAGGCTTCTGACGAAATCGACTTGCAACTTCCATGTTTCTATTTCTTAGCTGTGTGTCTTCATAATTGGTACGGAAAACCCCAGAAGCAATAGTCAATTGGCTTAAGATCTGCACTGTTAAGATAAGAAATATATTCTCTTATTTCATGCTGGAGCGCCATATTAGAGCGAATTAATACCTCTATTGAACGTTGTCATTGCGTTGTACCGATTGGTGATTTATCTTTTGCTATTTTCACCACTCTGGCTTACTTCATACTACTTATGTGATTATTTAAATATTTTTCTGCTAAGTGTCCAATGTTTTCTGCCCTGTACGTTACATTTGCTATACTGTTTACATTACATATTGCGTCTTAAAGATAACTCGAATAACAAACTTTGATTGTTGAAATTTTATATTCGATCGAAGTTTTGATAAACATTTCAAAATCTCTACTTTCTCCTCCTCCTCCTAGACAATTCGTCTTTAATTGTTTATTTACACAACTAATATCGTAGTTTTCCATTAGGTCCAATGTGAGAATCTAAGTAATTAGCGGTTGATCAAAGATTGGTATCATTATATTGGTAAACACAGCCTTCACGACGTTACTTATGACAATGGTTTAAGGCTTATTAGTATGGCAGCTTCCAAAGATTTAATTGTGGGAAGTACATGTTTTAATCATAAGAATATCCATAAAGCAACTTGGATATCACCAAATGGACACACCACAAATCAAATTGACCATGTTATCATTGACAGAAGGCACTTTACACACCTAATGGACGTAAGAAGTTACAGAGGCGCAAATATTGACTCAAACCATTTCATGGTAAGGGCCAAGTTACGACAAGGAATTTCCAATGCCAAGAAAGAAAGGGTCACTAGAGAAGTAAAATATAATTAACATATGCTAAAAAATAAAAACAAAGAGAAACAGTTCTAGTCACATATAAAAGAAACCCTAGAACACACCTGGGCAGTCGATCAGTCAAGCACGGAAATGTGGAACAACTGCAAGGAGGCTCTGAAATTAGCAGCCGAAAGCACATTGGGAATATCCCGAACCCAACAAAGAAACGACTGGTTCGATCAAGACTGCAAAAAAATAACAGATGAGAAGAACGAAGCATTTAGGACCATGCAATAACGATAAACTAGAACAACAATAGATAGATACAAAAACTTAAGAAGAGAGGAAAAACGCATACGCCAAAAAAAGAAACGAGACTCGGAAAATGACATATTAGAACGGCTCAAAAACCATATGAGTCACGGAGAAACGGAGAAAGTTCTATCATCAACTATATATTATTAGAAAAGAATTCAAACCAAGAATCAACTATTGTAATGATAAGGAATGTAACTTACTGACCAACAAGGAGGATATCCTTTTACGATGGGTAGAGCACTTTCGAGAGCTACTGGAAGGGGAACCTACTAACAATATAGAGCTGGAATACCGAAATGAGGAACTCGTGGAACCCCACTCGGTAGAAGAAGTGAAAATATCTATAGAAAAACTGAGGAACCATAGTTCCCCAGGTAGCGATGGCATCCCAGCAGAGTTATTTAAGCACGGTGGAGAGCAGCTCACCAAGGTGATGCGAGAAATTGTTTGTAGAATTTGGTCTGAGGAGCAAATGCCTGAATAATGGAGCTTAGGCTTAATTTGCCCGTTACACAAAAAGGGAAACCAACTGGAATGCAAAAATTACCGCGGAATAACTCTCCTAAATACAGCATACAAGATATTTTCAAATATTTTGCACGAGAGAATAAAGCCTTATACTGAAATGTTTAGAGGAGAATATCAGGCAGGATTCAGGCGTGGACGTTCAACCATTAACCAGATCTTTACACTACGACAGATTCTCAAAAAAGCGCAAGAGTTTAACATAGATATGTATCATATTTTTGTCGATTTTAAAGCGGCATATGACAGTGTCTTAAGACCAAGTCTTTACAACGCTATGAATGAATTAGGAATTCCAAAAAAATTCATATGTTTAATAAAAGTGACAATGGCGAAGATGCTATCAGCAGTAAAAATTCAAAACGACTCGTCAATCCCATTTCAAATACATACGGGGTTAAGGCAGGGAGATGAGCTGGCGTGTCAACTTTTTAATGTCGCCTTAGAAAAAGTGGTACGAAACGCTAATTTAGATAACAGAGGAACAATATTTAATAGATCAGTCCAAATACTAGCATATGCAGACGACGTGGACATTATAACAAGAACTAGGGCGAGAACTGTGGAAATCCTAACCGAGCTAGTAGCAGCAGCAGAACGAATTGGGTTACATATAAATCAAAATATAACCAAATTCATGGCGACTAACACAAACACAAGAGCTGGAAATGTTGACACAAATTTGATCAATGACCAAAATTTCGAAGCAGTCAAAGAGTTCATATATCTACGGACATCGGTTAACCCCAATAATAACACATCTGAGGAAATATAAAGGCGAATAAAAATTGCAAACAGGTGTTATCACGGTCTATCAAAGTACTTAGCTAATAAACGTCTGTCTCAAAAAACTCGTATAAGGCTGTATAGAACACTAATAGTCCCCGTTCTCACATATGGATCAGAGGCATGGACGCTAACTAAAACAGATGAATCCGCTCTATCCATTTTTGAAAGAAAGGCGCTACGCAAGATATTTGGAGCGGTCTGTGAGAACGGAATATGGAGGCGTAGATATAACTTTGAACTGCAGAAAAATCTACAAGCATACGTTTGGTGGTAAAGATATTACCACTATAATTAAGCGAAACCGCCTGCAGTGGGTAGGACATGTAGCCCGGGCCCCTGAATCGAACATGATAAAAAAGATTCTAACAGCGCAAACCGTGGGAATGAGAAGACGGGGTAGACCAAAGCTGAGGTGGATGGATGGGGTAACACAAGATGCGGAGAAGATCGGAGTCGGCAACTGGAAAATGCAAGCAAGGGAGAGAACAGAATGGCGTAGAAAGCTTGAGAAGGTCGAGGCCCTCTATGGGCTGTAGCACCAAGATGATGATGATAATTTTTAGCCGATGGTGAAATTTTTGCAACTAAGATTACGTTAAACTGGGTTAGGCTTTTACGGTCATCGTCTAACTTGTTAAAATGTTTGTTCATGCTGTTAGGCTGTTGTCTTCTGAGATTAGTTCTCGAGCATTTCTCTTCTTAGCATTTTCTGAAGATGTTATAGCTTCTGTTCTATTCTTTCATCTTCAAAGAGTTTTGAACCCTTGGAACCAAATAATTTCCAGTTGAGTGCATTAGCAGTTAAGTAAAATTTCTTCTTCGTTGACTTGCCGAAGTATGGCAAGGGAAACATGTTTTTTTTTGTTGCACATGGTTTGGTAATTATTAGGAAAGCCTTTGTTATATTTAAATAATCAGCAATTCTACAGTGAAAGAAACTTTAAAGCAATAAGTTAAAAAAACAAAGAATTCGCAGTAAGTTATTTTATAATTTTTATTCTGCAAATACATATATAAACAAATCTTTTATAATTCAATTTTTTTGGTTCTGATTTAGCTGTAGTAGCTACCATCTCCCTAATATATTTTTTCTTTTTTCTCCCCCAAAGAACACTGCTCACATCTTTTCCTATTCTGAGCAATATTCATCTTTTCTCGAGTCCAGGTCATACGATATGAAATCAAATTGATTATATCCTAATACACAAAAGATTCTGCAACTATATAAAACGTGTGGCCGCTGGTGAAGATATTTGAGCAAGCAAAAATACATAAACAGAGGAAAATTAATAGGAGATAAGAAATGAAAAAGTTAGAACTACACACAAATTTTATTTAAAAAATTTCTTTATAATAGGTATATTAATTAATATTTTATCAACAATACTAATTTCTTATACCTTTTAAAAGAATTTTTTAAATAAAATTTTTGCGGAACATAGTATATCGCCAACTACAGGAATTTAGTTTCTTTGTGGAGAACTATATATAATTAGCACATCAACGATAACTTGAGAAGTATACAAGTAAATTTCATAAAGGAAATCTATGAGAAGAAGAAACCACAAACACGAGTGAATGACGATAGAGATACTTGATCTAATGGAACAACGCAGACAGTACAATATACATAAGAACCAACATAAATATAAGGAAACCCAACGTACGATAAGAGCAAGAATTAAAATGGTAAAGGAAAGCTGGATGAAAGAACATTGCAAAAAATTGAAATCACTATAAGAAAAATTGGACAGTTTTAAAATAAATAAAAAGGTTAAAGGAATTTCGAGTGTATATAAGAAACACAATAAGACTCGCCTGAAGAATGATCAAGGAGACTACATACATACCAGGAAAAACTAGCTAAAATCATGACAGACTATGCTTCGTCCCTAATTATGTACAATAAACCCAATCTGCCAACTACTAAATTACCCAAGGAAAATTTATCCAGCCCTTCCATTATTCGTGCCAAGATAGGGTACGCTATAAAAGTAGCAAAACTGGGAAAGGCCGCTGGACGGGATGGCATTACTACGGATGCGATAAAACTGTTGGAAGATGACAACATCGACATATTTAACCTTTATAATGATCTGTAACTCACAAAAAGCGGTAAAATGCAAAGACACGAACTGATCAGTATATTGAGCCGTTTGCTTAAAGTATCTTTTCGCATCATCCAAATAAGAATGTTCAGAAAGGTGGAAGAGCTAAGCGGCGAGACACAATTTGGGTTCAAGAACAGACTGGGTACACGTAAAGTAGCTTTTTGCTTTAACACCAGAATCCAGAACCAGATTCTCTATTGGAATTAAAAAACACGAGTAAAGCTTAACAAATTATTGAACACAGCGGAATTTGAAATTTCAAGAGGGGTGCGACAGGGGTATATTTTGTCTCTTGTGTTGTTTAACCCTTATGTGAAGAATATATTTACAGAGGATTCGAAGGCTCTGAGTGTGGTATAAAGGTCAACTGGTACCCGATAAATAACATTCGTTACGCCGACGACACCGCAATATTCACAGACCACGAACATGATGCAGTTGATGCTAAATAAAATAAATACCGTAGAAACAATATATGACTGAAGATAAATGCTGGAGTACCTAAATGCAGAGCAATTAAAGAATGGTTAAATATTATGTATGGTCCATATTATTATACGGCATGGAGACATGGACGTTAAAAATATCTTCCATTGACAAATTGGAGGCCTTTGAAATGTGGTCCTTGCTAAGATTGTTCCGTATATCATGGACAGATAGAGTAAGAAACAAGGAATTCTTAAGAAGAGCAACTACTGAGATAGAATTACTCAACTTGTTCAAGGTATGAAAAATTGGATATCTAGGACATATCTTGAGAGAGAAAAAATAGAGAATCCCTCTGAATATATTAAATAGTATTTTTTGCACTTGTCAGTTGTATATAAAAAAAAATAAAAGAACCAAAACTGTTATAAGTTAAGAAAACGAATATGTATTATTAGTTAGTACCTACTGAAGATTCCCACATAAGGTCTTGTGAAATTTCATGTCAACATGACATTAGTCAATCTTCGGCAGCAAAAATATTCACTAACCATAAATTGCATTCCGCATAAAGTTACATCAAGAATTGACAGTCGATGATTATCATCCCAGATTAGCTTTTTCCCAATAATCTTGGCAGAAAGTGCATAGCGACCGATTTTTTTTCAATTATGCTCATCTGGGTAAAATTTGACTCGACGTGCTTTTTAATAGTAATGTTAATTGTATTCGTAATTTATATTAATTCTTCTAATTGATTGGCATAAGGAATAAAATCTTGGTATGCCAGAATACTTGTAAAATTAAATTTATATATTTGTACCTTCAATTATAAATAGTAAAAACACCTGTTACTTAATTAGAGTATTTATATTAAACAAATGATTACGTTATTTCTCGTCTTCTGACACTGATATACTGAAAATGATATAAGTTTGCAAAAGACAGTTGCCAAATCTTTTATATTATTTTCGTTATTATGATAAACATATATTATATTAATTTCTCGTATCAATAATACACGTAAATTTAGAAACATGAATGTTAAAGATTAAGTTAAGATAGTAAATATAAAATATTATTAGAGGACAAGATGTGATAATTTGGCAATACTATGGAGACCAATCCACAAGGAAAATTAATTTCCTGTAGTCGGCCGTATTTATACTATAAACAGCGAGCAAAAGTACGTGTTAACGAACAGCTGTCAGAAAAAAGTGAAATTAGATGTGGAGTGGGACAGGGTGCCTACTCCGAAGAGATCCTGAAAAACTCTCTTGAGGGTGAAACAGCTGTAATGAAGGTAAATTACAATTAACAACATTAGATATGTGGGTGACACTGTAATCTTAGCCGAAAATATTGAAGATCTCCAGAGACTGGTGACCAGAATAGCGTAGTATAGGAAAGAGTATGGTCAAACAATGAATGTTAACAAGATAATATTTATAAGAATATCGAAAACTCAAAGAAATAACGAGAATCTTCTAATAAACGGAACCGACGTCGAACAAGTGGATACATATGCATATAAAGGAACAATGATTAACTCTACAAATGACTACATTCAGGAGATCAAAATCAGAATAGAAAAGGCTAGAATAAATTTCAACAAAACGAGAAGAGTGCTATGTACAAGAGATTTAAAATTGGAACTAAGAGTTAGTTATGCCGACAGAATACGGAATGAAGTGATAAAACAACAAATGGGTATAGAGGGCACTATAGTTGAGGATGTTCAGAGAAAACAGCTCATATGGTATGGGCATGTGAGCCGAATGGGGGACGAAAGATTGCCTAAAAAAACGATGATGTGGCAACCCCCAGAGAAGAGGAAACGACGAAGACCACCACAGAGCTGGAACCTGGTAGTTAGGAAAGCGATTAAAGCGCTCGAAATCTGGACGAAGACCTAACTCAAGACAGAATACAGTGGCGTTTGGGAGTCGAACAACGTCGTAAGACGTTATAATACCGAAGATATATATACTAAGAGTTAGGTTGGCGAGGTGCTATGTTTTTTTCGACTTTATTTTATGGAATGGAATCTTGGACCTTGAATGCGACATCAATGAAAAAAACTGGAATTATTCGAAATGTGGGTGTAAAAACGTTTATTTATTCCATATTGCTATATGGAGTGGAAACATGGACTCTCGGAATTACAAGTATGAGACGTATAGAAGCCTTTGAGATGTGGGTTTTTCGAAGGATGCTAAAGATCTCTTGGATAGGGCATGAACGAGGTGCTGAGAAGAATAGATACTGAGAAAGAATTCCAAAATATTGTAAAAAACAGAAAAACGAGTTATGTAGGACATATTTACAGAGAAGAGAAATACAACTTCCTACGACTTATAATGGAAGGAAAAGTGGAAGGAAGAAGAGATCCAGGAAGAAGAAAATGCTCCTGATTGAAGAATGTAAGAGACTGGACAGGTATGGACACACATTCGATACTAAGAACAGCTCAAGATAGAGAGCAATTTGCTATAGTTATAGCCAACCTTCAGTAATGGAGAAGGTACCTTAAAAGTGGGTGTAAAGAAGAATTCTGAAAATTTCGTGGACAGAACGTCACAAATAAAGAGCTGAGAAGGATGAATAAAGAAGTAGAAATTTTAAATTTAATTAAAACAAGAAAATTGGAATATCTTGGACATATTACACGTGGAGAGAAATACATCTTGCTCCAACTAATGATACAGGGAAAGATTCAAGGAAAGAGAAAAATAGACAGGAGCAGAATATCATGGCTGCGCAACCTGACAGAGTGGTACGGATGTACATCAAATATACTTTTCAAAGCAGCCGTCTTAAAACTCTGAATAGCTATGATTATTGCTTACCTCCTCCGTGGAGATGGCACTTGAAGAAGAAGAAGAGTCAGCTTTATACGATAAATCACAACAATTTTATTTAAAAAATATTTTATAAAAAGGATAATAATGGAGTAGAACTATTTTAAGCTACATCACCAAACATTTTTGGAATGACTATTCCATCATCAGTGTTTTTTCTACAATAAATGCTACCTCCTTAATTAAAGCAAACGTAAAGATTACATTTTGACTAATATTAGAGCAAATATGGCTAAATACTAGGTATACCTGATTCGTCTTGTAGAAGGTTGTCACTCATCTTCTGCTCGGTCGTCTGATGCTTGTTCTGCCGATTCGTCACTTATCGCTTGGTATTTTGACGACACGGTCTCCTCCATTCTGCTTATGTCGTTATTTTCCACTCCATTTTTTTTCTATTTTGTGTCCTTTCTTTTATACACTGTACGCTACATTTTCTTCTACTGTCTTCACTTCTCGTTTGATCACTTAGCGTATTTCCTATAATTCTTCTTAGTATTCTCATCTCTGCCGCTTCCAGTAGCCTTTGCGTTGTGACTGTGTCGGGTCTTGTTTCTGAGGCGTATATCATTGTTGGTCCTACACTGGCTTTATAAATTCTTGATTTCATCTGTGGTAATGTGTTTGTTTCGTCAAATAGTGTTATTAAGGCATACTGAAAGTCTATTTGCTTTTTGTACTTGATCTCTCACTTCTTTTTTCAGGTCTCCATAGCTAGACAATGTAATTTCCAGATATTTTATTTCCATTCCTTGTTCAATACTGATGCCATCAATTTCTATTTTACATTTGGTTGGTTCTTTGCTGACTACTATTGTTTTAGTTTTCTGAGATGATTGTCATATTACATTCTTTTGCTCTTATGTTAAATTTGTGGACCAGTTTTTGCAAAATATTTTCATCTTGGGATATCAATATTGCGTCGTCTGCCTAACAGAGTATTTTAATTTTTTTGTTTTCCATTCTGTTCTCATTTCCCTTTTCCTTTGTTAACGCTTTTGATGATTTAATCCATAATCAAATTGAAGAGCATGGGGCTCAATGAATTCCTTTGTCTTCTTGCGCTGCCTATTTCTATAGGTTTTGTAAGTTGTATATCTATTCTGACTTTCATTTTGTTTTTTTGGTAGATGTTTTCGATAGTTTTTATAATATTTAGAGGAGCTTCTCTATTATACATAAGATGGATTACTCCTTGAGTCTACTATTACTACTATGCAATCTATACGGGCCTCAGTAGCGTACAGATAGCAAGCGTACACGATCTTCCACTACGAAAACTCTGTTGTTCATCTGCTAAACTTATTCTGTGATTTATTGATAGTTGTAAGTTTTAGCGTAGTATTTAACAAGTTTATACCTCTGTAGTTTTCTGGCTGTTTTTAATCTCCGTTTTTGGATAGCAGAATTAGCTGGCTCGTTCTCCATTCTTCAGGAATTTTATGCTGTCTTATAATTAGATTAATGTTATTAATTGTTCTGTCATTGCTGCTCCATAATATTTCAATAACTCGTTTTGTATGCCGTCTTTGCTTGCTGCTTTTCTGCTTTTCAGATTTTGAAGTATTTTTCGAACTTCCTGTACATTTATATTAAGTTCTTCGTGTGTTTGTTCATATATTTCTGGTGTTTCCGGTTCTAGCGTCGTTTGTTCTTCCTCTGAGTGAAGCCACTAAATATACGGGTAAAACTCTTTAAATATACTTATATTAATTTGAAGTTACATTGTTCCTGGTAATATTTTAGGATGTCTAAGTCTTAGACGAAATTTACTTTAAAATAGTATAAAAATTTTAAACGTCTGTCGGAATTCCATCAGATATTAGATAAATTAAGCATTAATCCTTTGTTCGTGTTCTAGGGTATCTCATACCCCATTTATAGATACTTCGTTAGATGTTATTTGACTGTGTCAATGATCATTTGCACTGCTCATTACCTTTGGATGGTACTTGTTGGCATTTGGATTTTTGCAGAAAAAGTTGTATGATATCTTCAGTAATAATAATTTATTTATCTTTCCTCTCAAATATGTTGAGAACATTATTAAAACAAAAAATTTAAATATTTAAAAATACCTAAAAAGATACTTTCCTTGCTTATAACTATAACAATTTATTTTGTAGCAAAGTCGTAAAAAAACTAAACTAGCGACAATCAAATTTTCTATAATATAAGGCTAGTTAAAAAGGTTTTAATCTATTATCCTTGTTGCAAAATAGCAATAAATACAAAAAAAGGGGAAGAAACAAGCCTTTTTTTATTTAATAATTTTCAACCACTTACAGTGGGTGGCCAAATTATTAGGGTCAGTAAAAGATTTCTTAATTTTTTTGTTTTACTGATTTTTTTGCAATTTGTTGGCTTTAAGGTTTGCATTTATTTTTTGTATAAGAGATTGAGAAATTAGGGTCACAAAAACATTAAGTTTTGTTAGTAAAATCATTTATTTTTTCCGCAAAATTTTTTTTAACATAATATGACTAATTTTAATATTTAGTGATGCCACCCTTTGCTGCAATTACAGTTTCTACGCGTCGGGGCATGCTCTGAATACAAACTCCTGCGTTGTGTTTTAAGTTAGGGTTATGATGCCATTCTCCAATAAGAGCTTCAATCAACTGCCGCTTCGTGTTTATAACATCTTTGGCGATCTCCCGTTTGGTAAACTCCCACATGCTCTCTATAGGGTTCATGTCAGGTGAGTTTCCCGGCCAGGGCAGAACTGCAATATTTTCTTTGATCAGATATGCAGTTACACTCCTGGCTTTGTGGCACGGTGCAGAATCGTGCATAAAAATGTAATTTTTTTCACCAGGGAACCATTCTTTGAGCTGGGGCAGTAGCCGAGTTTCAAGTACTTGCTTATACTGGTCCTGTCTCATTGTCTCTTCCACGATGTATAAGCGTCCCATACCCTTTGCCGAGATTACAGACCACACCATGACACTCACCGGATGTTTAACTCTCTACACAATGCAATCTGGATGAAACTGCTCCCCAGGACGTCGTCGGACAAACGCACTTTTATCCACCAAAATCTGGAATGTCGATTCGTCGGAGAAGCATACCTGTAAAAATGATAATATTCGCTGTTCACAAACTTCATTCGTTAAAAAAATTCATACTTACTCGACTCCAGTCTTCAACAGTCATACTTCGGTGTTGTTTGGCCCATTGGAGTCTCTTTCTCTTCATGGCTTCGGTGAGCCGTGGTTTTTTCATAGGCCGGCGACCTAGCAGATTCTCTTTGGCCAGTCGTCGTCGTACTGTCCTTCTGGAAACATTAATTCCTTCATCATTAATCATCGTAGTCAGATGTGTCACACTCTTTTTACGATTTTGGAGACAAATATCCCTAATTTTACGATCAGTACGAGGAGTAGTAATCCTTTTCCTGCCACATTTTCCAACACAGCCCGGTTCCAATGCCTCGTTTGAATTCATTTTTATTTTTATTCGATTACATACAGACTTTGAAACACCTGCAGTAGTTGCTATAACTCTCTGGGAAAGTCTCGAGTGCAGTAATAATGTTTTTATTTCTCTAATTTTCCCTGGAGACAAGTCTGCAATTTTGCCCATGCTAAAAAAATAATTTTGAATTTAAACAATCTTTTTAAATATACTCGTGTCATTAAATGTAGCAAAAATTACTTAATAACAAATATTACTTACCTGTTAAATATATTTGACACGAAAACCGACCAAAAACAATTTAAAACGATTTGCAAATATTTTTAAACCTCACTGCGGTGACAGTTGATGACCAACTGAGATGCAACAATACAGTGATGTTCTACATGGTACAGAGAAACTCCATCTGTTATCCGAAATGTATCCCACTTTTTATCGTAATATCCCTCCCCAATAGGTATCTTCGTTTATCGCGAGATGGCGCAGCGAAGTCGCGATAAACCAGAGATATGTAAGCGATAAACGAATATATACAATATATTTATATCAAATTAAACCAAATGATAAATAATACATCTTTCATAATTTTTTAAAGATTTAATTGAAAATACGAATATAAAAAATGTATATAATAAAAAGTATGTACAATACCGTATAACATGAAAAATGTTGGTAAACTAAAAGTGGTTATGCTGAAATTTTATATTTTTGGGAATAAATCACAATTACTGTTATCAAAAATACATTTTTTTCTTGTCAATATTAACACTAGAAGTTTAGAATGTGGTTGATACCTCAAACACCGCTTAGACATCGTAAGACAGCTGTCAATTATTCATTGACCTATGACAGATAACAGTTATTTGTCAATGTGTAGTCACTTTATGCTAAGTACTCAACTTAAAAAACTGTAACACAGATAGAAATCTCCATTGAAATTTAAATTACTTACAGGTTTTGCCGATAGATGTCACATGTTGTAGATAATAATTAAATAAGTACTGAAATAAGTTATTTTGCTTAATATGATAATATCCCTCATTTTGATAGAAAAATCCCTTTATCCCATTTACTTCAAAAAATCCCTCGATTATTTCATACATAAGCAGTCTACCAGTGTTGCCGCTTATCAAAAATTTTAATAGTTATACCAGAAGAATTACCAAGTAAAATACAGATATGAACACCAATTTTTTTGGTCAAAAAAATAATTTTAAGTAGAAAATACAAAAATATATGCAGTGTCCCTAATAATTTGGCCACCCGCTGTAGATTGCAATTAGGACTTTCAAAATTAGTCTAGAAAATCTTTATATTAATATAGTAAAACATAAAGAGTAAAACATTAAAGAAATTGCGGGCTTTGAAGTAGTAAATTGTTTCATATACCTGGGGTCCCTAATAACAAATGACGGAGGGTGTAGCAAAAAGATACCTAGAAGGTTGACAATTGCTAGAACAACTATGATGAAACTGGTATTAATTTGGGAAAATTCTAGCATAACAATACACACAAAACTAAGGCTGCTAAGGGCGCTCATTTTTCTCATAGCCACATATGCATCCGAAACGTGGACCTTAAAGAAAGCAGATAAAAATAAACTGGACGCATTTGAACTGTGGGTATATGATCCTGAATTGATCATCGCACTAACTAAACGTATCGATATTAGAACAACTTAAAGTAAAAGATAGGTTGCCTAAACAAACACAACAGAGATTTTTGCAGTATTTTGGACACATTGCTAGAAGAACAGGTACGATGAAAAAACTGATAGTCGAGGGTAGAGTTGAAGGAAAGAAACCTAGCGGAAGATCTCCAAGCCGTTGGGTAGATCAAACAAAAATATTGATGAAGCAAATATTTATGAATACATGAAGCCAAACAACTAGCATCTAGCATAGGACCGAGTAAGATGGAGAGAAATCTTGAAAAAACTGTAAAGGCCTAATGGTGTCACCATATCCCAAAAGGGATTAGGACTGAGAAGGAGGAAATACTGTTAAACATCGAAAAATGTCTTATCTGGGGCATATAGTAAGGGGAAGTCGATATAAATTATTACAACTGACCCTTAAAGGCAAAATAGAGGGCCGTAGAGGTGTAGAAATAAAACTAGTTTTTTGGTTAAAAAACATTCGTGAATAGACTCAGATATTAAATGCAGGACAATTATTCCATATTGCTGCAGAACGAGACGCCTTCGTTCGTAATGGTGATCGCTAACGTCGGATAATTCTAATATGACACGCGAAGAAGAAGATTAGCTACAAATAAAGTGACTTAAACTTATTTATTTAATACTATAATTAATGTAGTATATATCAATAATTATCGTTTTGAACAATTTTGAATTGATTTTTAACTGTAAAAATTAGTAGTTTATTTTTTCGTTTAGATTTCATTATTTGCCATTTAAGATTGAGGTTATGAGATTGTTAAAATGTAAACATTGTATGTAGTAAATAAAATTAATTATTAAATTGCAGTTTTACTATTAATATGGATGCAATAATAAAAATTGGAGTCTAGAAAATAAATCATAAAATACCTTTTCATTCAACTATCATATCCACTGTAAAATACAATTAATAATTGGTTATCATATCGATATTTTGGAGCGACATTAATGCCAGATTACATAATGATAACCTAAAATAAACTTTAACTAATGTTTATTTTGGACTAATTTGAACAAACTTAAATCAACATGATTATTATTGAAATTTACACTTAAAGTGAACTTTATATTATTACTTAAAGTGAAATTTAATTGAATGTTCACATCAAACTCATTACGACATTGGGCGTAAGAATGCAAAATTTGGATTATGGTATTTACTTCTGCTTTAATATGATATAAATCTACTTTTCTCGTTACAGTTATTTGTGCTTAGAAGTTGGAAACGAATTGAACTAGGGTGCCTATCCGTTCCGAACGTTGGCGATCATTCTGGCTATGATGATTTTGTTGGTTGCTATACGAAATAGCTGTGTTGAGGTCTTTCTATACCATGCTCTCAGGTTAGCAAGCAAGCATATTCTTCTTCGTCCTGGGGCTCTTTTTTCCTTCAATTTTACCCTGCAAAATGTATTGGAGTAGCTCTTATATGCCTTGATTTCTCATTATATGTCCCAAGTACTCCAGCTTATGGCTCTTCACAATGTTGACCAAATCCGCGGTTGTGTTCATCCTTCGCAGTACTTCTTCATTAGTGACTTTTTCTGTCCATGGTATCTTCAGGATTCGTCTGTATAACCATAATTCAAAAGCCTAAAGTTTTGATAGAGTTTCCGCCTTTAATGTCCACGTTTCTACTCCATACAGAAGCACTGAGTACACGTAACATTGAAGGAGCCCTATTTTTGTTTTCAGAGTGAGGTCATGGCTTTTGAACATAGAACCCATAGTCAAGAATGCACTTTTGGCCTTTCCGATGCGACATTTAATCTCTTGGGTATTGTCCCACGACTCATTGATTATAGTTCCCAAGTAATTGTATTGTGAGACACGTTCAATTCTCATTTGGTTCACATACAGATTTGCTCCAGTTATGTTTTGCTTGCTGATGAACATTAGCTTGGTTTTTCTGGTGTTTATATCCAGTCCTTATGTTCTACTTGTTTCCGTTATTCTGTTCATTAAGTTTTGCAGCCCTTCTATGGTATTGGAAAACACTATTGTATCATCTGCATACCGCAGGTTATTGAGCTTGACTCCATTTATTGAGATGCCTTCATCAATATCTTTTAGGGCGTCTTCAAAAATGTGCTCCGAGTACAGATTGAATATCAGTGGTGAAATTATTAAATTTAAAAGCAATATTAAATTCAAAAAACAATAAGGCACCTGGACCAGATGAGATCCCGTCAGAAATACTCAAATTACTAGATGAAAGGGGAATTTCAGCACTACACAAAATCTTTAATTTAATTTATGAAACTGGCTGCTATCCTCAACAGTGGTTACGCTCTACCTTTATTCCCCTGCCCAAGAAACTTAATGCAAAAAGATGTGAGGATCACAGACTCATTAGCCTGATGAGTCACACTTTAAAGATATTCTTAAAAATACTACATCAAAGATTATACAAAAAATGTGAATGGGACATCAGTGATTCCCAGTTCGGGTTTAGGCAAGTGTTTAGGAACACGAGAAGCAATAGAAGCAACACAGGTACTGGTCCAAAATTGTTACGATCAGAGGAAGGATGTGTTCCTATGCTTTTTAGATTACAAAAAAGTTGATCGTGTCCAACACCACAAGTTAATGCAGATTCTCAAAAAAGTTGATATAGACCAAAAAGACATAAGATGCATTGAAAACTTGTACTGGCATCAAACGGCACAGCTAAAAATAGACAATTCTATATCTAAGCCCATACATATAAAAAGAGGCGTTCGACAGGGATGTGTGCTTTCCCCTATTTTATTTAACATTTATTCAGAAGCCATATTTCATGAGTCTTTGGAGGATGCAGAGATGGGAATCAAGGTGAATGGAGTATTGATCAACAACATACGATATGCTGATGATGGTGTCTTAATTTGTGACAACATAGTCGATCTTCAACAACTTGTCACTATAATCGGAGAATACAGTGAGCGAATGGGACTAGAGATTAATACCAAAAAGACCAAATTCATGATCATCTCCAGAAACTTGGATGCATTTGAAAACTCCACCATAACACTGAATAGTAAATCCATAGAAAGAGTGAGTAAATTTAAATACCTGGGATCGTGGCTTTTTGAAGACTGGGCATCGGACAGGGAAGTAAAATGTCGCATTGAGCAAGCTCGACAAGCTTTCGTAAAATTCAAGAAGGTACTGACTTGTTCTGAGTTCGATCTTCAACTGAGACTAAGGCTTACTAAGTGCTACGTATGGTCAGTGCTGCTATATGTCGTAGAGGGCTGGACACTCAAAACGAGAGATATAAACAGATTGGAAGCTTTCGAAATGTGGCTTTATCGCCGTATCCTAAAAATACCATGGACAGCGAAAATCACAAATATAGATGTCCTTAAAAGAATAAACCAAGAACGCCAACTTTTCGAAACCATCAAGAAAAGGAAAACGGCGTATCTAGGTCACATCATGCGAAATGAAAAATACCAGTTCCTCCAACTTATAATCGAGGGTAAAATTGAAGGCAAGAGAGGAATGGGACGCAAGAAAATGTCCTGGCTCCGAAACATAAGGCAATGGACAGGGATTAACGACATACAATCTCTGATACATATTGCAAGAAATAGAGAGTTAATGGAAAATGTGATCGCTAACATCCATTAGTGGATTTGCATCTGAAGAAGAAGAAGAAGGTGAAATTATGCACCCCTGTCACACTACCCTTCTTGAATTTACTACTTCTTTTTATATTTTTATGGTTTATTGTAAAAATGTACACAGCATTTCCGAAATCCCATTTTCGTCAATAACTACTTCCACTGCATGCGCACGATCGTTTCTCGTATCTCCTCCAGGTATAACCCGACAAGCGAGAGCTGGCGGGTTGCGTGTAAAACAAATTGACAAATGGAAGAGATTGCTCATTTCTATTGCAGTCGGCTAGGAGTTCACATCGTGTATAACTGTTTAAGTACCTATACTATATACCTATAATCGCGATTAAGTACCTCTCCTATCTCTCTTAGAATAATTCCTTTTTATACTTGCACATAGCGAATAAGCATTAAAAGTAGAAAGAAATCGATGTTTTTAGTAATTTTTAAGTATTTTAATTAATTTATGAATGTTCCCGAAATGCTGAAGAATGCCTCAACTAATCTTTAGTGCCCATAATTAAATTCATCAATTCACTACTTCGTATATGTATTCGTATTCTACGATTTTGCTATATAAACTAGTAAAAAAAATTATTATCCTTTTTGTTCGTCATAATGTTTTGTCCCGTAATAATTCCCGAAAGCTTTTCTTTAGCGAAAACTTTGTCGCTTTGAGTTTGAGTAGGACGCACGTTCACAGCTTTGAGCACCGCCGCCGCACCACGCTAGCGTTCCGCCGCCATCGGCCGATATATCTTTCCTTTTCTTCAGGAAATATGTTCACGTAGTGATGCCTGCTCTTTTGCGTCTTTCTCTTTGTTTTTTCTGCAATGACTACTCGTCAACTTTGCTGAATTTTATACAACACCAAAGGGAAATTTCATACGAAAATAGTTGAAATTTAAATTTTTTGTCCAGTCTGTTTTTAATCGACTTTTAAGGCGTTTAACAAGAAAGTTTAGATTGTTCTCACCACAATTTTCGCAGACGATTTTAATTAGAAACATAACAGTTTTATAAGCCTTGTTCTGGAATTGTTTTTTTTGCATTTTATTTGCAACTGTAGAAGACATTATCAAAGACGATGTGGTAAAGGACTAACTATCTTCGTCGACTAAACGTCAACTAAGAACTATTAAAAAAATGCTAAACTAGAAGTTGTTCACTTCTTGACAAAGAATATGGAAATTATTGTAAATGTTATTGTATTGAATCATCATATCTTAGTGTATCTTGTCTGTATCTCGTAAAAGCCCTTAAAGAAGCGGAGAAGTTGTGCTGTCCTAAAATGAAGAAAAAACATGAGAAAATAAGTCTCGACACTAAAAATCTGATCGAAGAAATAAGGAGGCTAAAGGACAGGTATAACACAAACTACGCAGAATTTGGTCAACTCAGTAAAACAATAAACAAAGAAATCCGAAAAGACATACGGCAACCTAACATGAGAGAGGTGACAAGGGTGATAGAGAAAAATAGAAGTCTGAAATTTCTAAGACACAACAAGTCCACAGGAAAAAGAACATACATAAGTTAAGAAATAAACAAGACGACATTGTGACTGATACGGAAGAAATAGTGAAAACAGTGGAAGACTTCTACAGACAACTCTATGAAGCAAGTGAATCCGATGAAAGACGCCCTTTACCAAAGATAGAGAATCAAGGCTCAGAATTAATGCCGAACATAACTGTTGACGAAATTAAAAATGCGCTTCGGGTGATGAAGAACACTAAATCCCCAGGTGAAGACAGGGTAATGACCGAAAGCCTAAAACTAGGAGGAAATAAGCTCTTACTGACACTTGCTAAACTGTTCAATAAATGTCTGTGCGAAGCGATAACACCGATGCAGTGGAACAACGCGGAAATCATCTTACTTCATAAGAAGGGAGATATCAGCGACCTTAGAAACTACCGCCCCATTAGCTTGTTGTTACAAGTATGTAAGCTATTTACAAGAGTTATTACCAACAGGCTAGGAAGTAAGTTGGATTTCTATCAGCCAAGAGAGCAAGCAGGGTTTAGAGCAGTATATGGCACGAATGATCATTTACAAGTAATTAAGAACTTAATAGAAAAGAGTGTTGAATATAACAAGCCATTAGTCATGATATTTGTTGACTACGAAAAAGCTTTGGACACAATAAGTCATCAAAAGATGTTAAAAGTCTTAACAGAGTGCCGTATAGATCATCGCTATATAAACATGATAAAATACATCTATCAAAATGGGACAGCAAGCGTGAAACTGGCAGATAAAAAGACCAACGTATTTAAAATAAAACGGGAAGTGCGACAGTGAGACACAATTCCGCCAAAATTGTTTGAAACATTATTAGAGCATATGTTTAAGAACGCAAATCTGAGTGAAAAAGGAATTAATGTCAATGGAAAAATGCTTAATAATTTGAGGTTTCCTGATGATATTGTCCTTTTTGCTGACAGAATCGATGATGCAGTATCGCAACTGGAGAAACTATACCTAGCCTCCCTACAAGTTGGATTACAAATCACCCACACAAAAACACAACTCATGACAAATCTTGTGTTAAGCAAAAAGATTTCAGTAAATGGCATGCATATTAAAGAAACCACCTCTTATAAGTACTTAGGACATGAGATACGCATAGGAAGAGATAATCAAACGTGCGAATTAAGCCGCCGCATAGGACTCACTTGGGTGTCATTCGGCAAGCTGAGCTATGTTCTTAAATCAGAACTCTTAAAAGAAAAGTCTTTAATCAGTGCGTGTTGCCAGTACTTACATATGGTGGAGAGACATTAACACTAACCAAGAAAGTAAGAAATAAAACTTGTGTTACCCAAAGAGCCATGGAACGATCGATGTTAGGCATTTCTCGTAGGGATCGGATCACGAACAAGGAAATAAGACGGAGAACAGGAGTGACAGATGCCATGGAAAGAATTATGACCCTTAAGTGGAACTGGACGGGGCACATAGCTAGAATGTCGGATAACAGATGGACACAGCGAATAATACAGTGGAGACCGAGACAAGAAGCACATCGAAGTAGAGGTCGTCCACCAACAAGATGGTCTGATGACATAAAACGGATCGACAAAAATTGGATGCAAACAGTACAAAACAGAAATACATGGAAAAGACTGAGGGAGACCTATATCCAGCAGTCGACAGATCCGGGTTAAATCATGATGATGAGTGTATCTTAATAGTTAATAGGGAACTTCGTATATGAATATATGACCTTTGCATACGTGTCAATAATATTTAACTAAATAAGCAGCCGTGGATCAACGTAGAACATGACATAGGGACTCCAAATATGTCAAAAAAATTAGGATGATTGAATGGTTGATTGTACGTGACATATACTCACACTTATACACACAGGCATACACAAAAATGCCCCAGCCTCACTACAATCGACTCATTAAGGTACTTTTAGACGGCCCGATCAGTTCTCAGTTCAGTGTCAGTTTCAGTCGAACTCTCAGTTATCTGTACGTGTAAACACAAAAAACTGCAAGAAAAACTGAAACTGATACTGAGCTGTGGCTCTATATGTATACTAAAAGTTATCGCATCAGTTGTCAGTTAAACTGATGTATAAACAAACTTGTCCGATCAGGTTCAGGTATATAAAATTATCGTAGGTGTAGTGTGTACCTGGCGCCATGGCAAACCATGACTGAATTTATGATTTATGATATTTATTACTCTCATGTTGGTGTCTTGCTTTTTTATAATTGATGTTACTAACTGCAACAATTCTAGATATGCATCCTCACTCATTTTTAAATAGTTTGACCAATTAGAAGCTTCAAAATGAAGTTCCTTTAATAAATTTAAATGCAAAAGTGTATTTCCTTTCAGGAGTAAATTTTTACTCCATTTACTTCTTCTTTTTCGTGGTTTCTGTAAAGTCAAGCACAACGCGACCGTAATTAGGCTATCTTCGCCCATCACTGAACTGTGCAAGACAAATGATAACTGACAACTAAACTGATCGTCTAACCACGTTTAATAAACCAAACTGAACTGACAACTGTTCTGAAACTGAAACTGAACGGAGAACTGATCTGACCGTCTAAAAGTACCTTTATAGGATGAAATATGTGATGTGACTATTGTCCTTCTTAATCCTTCGTAGTATCTACGAATTAAACGCCACAGAGACAAAAACCGTTAAATTCTCTAGAGACTTGACAAACTCTCATTCATTAGAGCTTCGGAACGATATAGACTATGGCTGACATATTTCGTTTCAACTCTTTCTTCAGTCCTAACTCTAGAAGGTAGTTTAGTGGTCATCGTGGGGTCGTGTATTTTCTGTCTCCAAAGATCTGTCTTTGGTCATTTTCTTTAAGTCATAGGGTTTTAACTCCTTTCTTTTGATACTATGTGTAGGTCTTTCGCATATTCCTGTAACCTGATAGATTTATCTTGTCATGATCTTCCTCGTGATCTTCGGCTTCTACCTTTCCTTGTGTAAAAAGTCTTTCCTTGTTTTCTGTGTCTGCTCTTATAGTCCAAGGTATTTTATTCGTTGGAGATACTTATTTTATTTGATGGTGATAGACTTTTGTGGAGAGTCGTTGGCTGACATTCACTTACTTACTTACTTATCCGTGGCGTTACAACCCTTCGTGGGGTTTAGCTAACTCGACAACATGCCTTCACTGTTTTCTGTCTTGAGCAACCTCCGCCCAATTCTCCACGCCCATATTGATTAGGTCTCCTGCTTTATTATCTCGTCACTGGAGACGAGAACCGCGTGGTCTCCTTGCAGTTGGGACTTTCTACCATATCAGTCTTACTGTTCATTTGTCAGAATGTCTTCTGAGGTGTCCTGCCCATTGGAGTCTTCTGGACTTTATTTCTTTTATGATGTTGGCGTCTGGGTAAAGTTCTTCGAGCTCTTTGTTAGTTTTTATCCTATATTGTCCTGATGCTTCATCCAGCACAGGACCAAAGATCTTCCTTAGAATTTTTCTTTCCCAAACACATAGTCTCTCTTCGTTTGCCTTTGTTAACGTCCACGTTTCGCTTCCATATATCACAAAGGGTCGTATGATTGTTTTATAGAACTGTATCTTCTTACGTCTTGTTAGTCGTTTCAAATTTATAAGGTTTTGAAGGGCAAAAAGACATCTGTTGCCGGCCTGAATCCTGTTGTTTATTTCTTGTGATCCTTTATTGTTTTCAGTTATTGTTGTTCTAAGATACTTGAATTTTCCAATTTTAATATTGCTGACATTTAGCTCAATTAAAATTGAATTTTAAAATCTTGAATGTGTTGCCTAGTTGATTCCATTTTAAATTAGGTAAAGAGAAAAAAAATAAGACTTAGTCACAATCAATTTATTCAACCACCGATGATAGTTTCTCCTACTATAATTTTCTATGTATCCTTAGGTCAACGGTAGTTTGCCATGTACCGTTGACCTTTGGATGCATAGAAACTTATAGAATGCGAAACCGTTAAAATTAAAATATTTTTCCGTGAATCGGAGCATTGTTGGTGATACACCATGGTATATTTTAGACCATGCTTAGTATTTTAGATTGGAACATTTATATCAATTCTATTTTAGAATTAGGAGTAATTTATTTTGAGTTGTTAACTGAGATTTTTTTACTATTAGAAAGTAAATGTCTTTCACTTTATGAAACAGTAGTTTTCTTTTGGAAGATATGAGTATAGCAACCCCTGGTGCTATACTTTGTCAAACGCTTGTCCTATGTTTATAAACAGGGAAGAGTAATATCTAGATGCCCGAGGTCTTTATGAATTATGTTTACTATTTAAGTATTTGTTAAATAGTAGACTGTTTCTGCCTGAATGCAAATTGGTGAGTTAAAATTATTCCCTTGCCTTCGAGGAGAGGTGTTACTCTTGTTAATAAAAGGTTTTTGAAGACTTTAGAAAGCATTCGTAGTATACTGATAGGCCGGTATGTACTCCACCCTTTCGTGTAGTTTACGTTGTTTTAAAATGGGTGTTATTTGAGCTACTTTTTATTGTGGTGAGAAATAGCTGATTTTCATGATTGAATTGAATAATTGTGTTAGATATGTATATCCTTTTCTCAGAAGCTCTTTTAATATTTGTCTTGTGATAAGGTCGTACCCTGGAGCATTTTTAGGATTAGTATTGAATCATATTGTGGGTTCTTGCACTTTTTTCTGACTCCTTCTTCCTAAGCTGTGGCTATTTTTCTTTTTGAAATTGCTTGTATATAGTGTACCCTCTGTAGTAGGCAAGGTGATTACCATTACAAAGACACATATGACATTTCCTGTTCAAGTTTTGTGTGTGCATTCTTTTGTTGGATGATTTAACACACATTTTATATTTTATCTAGGTTGCCAGATACAGAAGTTTTTCGTATGCCCATATCTTTGATATCCATGGCATTGTGTTAAATCTCTTACTGGCTTTGGTAGTTCAACTTTCGCTTTTGCATTTTGTAATGAGTTTACGTCATATAAAAATAATGGAAATGAGTTTTTTTCATTCTATTTTAAATGTTAGTGATCTGATTCAAAATATGCCCTTGATGTAGAAGTATTTCCAGAGTAGAAATCTTCTTCTTCTTCTCCCTTCCTGTATGTAGACTCTAAAGCCTGTTTATTCTTCAATATTAGCCTTCTAAATTGTTTAAATCATCTCACCATCTTTTTCTTGGTCTGCCAATACTGCTTCATCCATTTGGTGACTAATCTCGTACTATTAGTACTATCCTATCCACTGCCATTCCACTAATGTATTTGTTCCACTCCTGTTTCCGTTTTGTCACTCTTCCATTTACTTGTATATTTACTATATTGCATGGTCTTCTTATATTTTCGCTTCTATTTAATAAACTTTTCCCTGATATTCGTCACAGTATTTTATTCTCTGTTGTTTCTATTAGTCGTCCCGTTTTAGATGTATCAGGTTTTGTCTCTGCTGTGTATGTTAATATAGGTCTAATTGCTGCTTTATAGATTCTTGTTTTTGTGTCTTGTGTTAGGTGTTTGTTTTTCCAGATTGTGTCATTAAGATCCCGCCGCTTTACTTTTACTCCATTTTTTTTTCAGTCAAAGAGCATTTCTAAGTGGATTATTCTGGGTCAGAAAGAGTATGAGGTTTTTCAGAAACAGCATTATTTCCATAATCTTCCGCAAGTGATACACTATATTTTGGCGTCCCAGATATTTCTAGAGGTGTTTGCATATTGCTGTCTAAACTCTTTTCCAATGAGCAAATCTATTCTGGTAGTGGCCGAATACCATTAGCTATATATAGCTTATCCCTCTTGGTAATTATATACATCAAATTGCATGCAGTTTTTATATCATTTTGAAGTGAGAATATTACATATTTTTCTTGAAGTGCCTGGGCTACAGGTACATACTCCTCTAATGATGTCTACTGTTTGCTCTTCCTAAAAACGTTTAACTTTATGTACGTCTGGTGTATTAAATTACTTCTGTACAAAAGTCATTACTACTTTTAAATCGAAGCATTTTGTCAAGGAGACATATAGAATATCTTTCATTGCTAAAATCTGTTTCTCTCTGTTTCAAGTACAGTTCATAAAGAGTTGTGATAAAATCCATTAATTGTGTAAGATTAAAAGACAATGTTGTAGTTAGTGCACAGACTTTTAAAATTCTGAGTACTATTTTGTTATAAATAGAAAATAAAAATAAACAAAACATAAAACGTAAAAATTTCGGGTTAGGGTGACTCGTAAATGATGTTTAAATTAGGGACAATGGAAGGTTTGTATATATTTTCTCATGTCGTAAGTTGTGGGATCGGCGAATTAATATGCACCCAGCGCCTATTTATAAACATTAAATTTACTGGTTAAGTTAAGAATTTTTTAATTTAAAATTTTTAAAAATCGAAACTTCTTCTTCTTTTTCTTAGCCTTATGTCGTACATGTTTAAACATAGTCCTCCCCCGACTCCTTCCATCGGTCTCTATCCTGAGCAACATATTTCCAATTTGTTCCGGCTATTCTTCTAATGTCATCAACCCATCTCATCCGTGGTCTTTCTCTTGGTCGTTTACTTTCGTAAGGTCTCCAATGTTTTATTGTAGTATTCCAACGTTGGTCTTTCTGTCTAGCAGTGTGGCCCGCGAAGCTCCATTTAAGTTTTGCAATTTTTATTGTTATGTCCTCGACTTTTGTTTTGGATCTTACACAGTCGTTCCTCTTTTTATCTGACAGTCGTATACCTAACATTGCTTTTTCCATTGTTCTTTCTGTTGTGGCTAGTTTATTCATGTTTGCCTTGGCTAGGGTCCAGATTTGACATCCATATGTCATGATAGGAAGGATGCATTGGTTGAACACTTTGCTCCTCAAGTATTGGGGTATTTTGTGGTTCTTAAGTATCCAACTAAGTTTTCCAAATCCTGCCCATGCTAGTCTTGCTCTTCTAGTAATTTCCGCACTTTGGGGGGTTCTGGGGGTAGTGATGCGTCTCAAACAGCCTCTCCTACTCAAATATCAACCTCACCTTCACATTGGTGAACCCTGTTATCACAAACGAGGCTCTGACGACCGAGTATCAGCGGTATAACTGTGACACCCAAATTTAAGGAAATGTAATTCCATTAAGAATGAGTGGTGCCGACCCATCTTTTCCGAGGGTGATGCTAGTCTTGCTCTTCTAGCAATTTTCGTACTTTGGTTCTCTTTGTCAAGTCTCAGGATTTGGCCTAGGTAGATATATTCCTGGATTTGTTCTATCTCACTGCCGTTTATAGTTATATGTCTGGGGTCTTCTGTGTTTGTCATTATTTTTGTTTTTTTCATATTCATTTTTAGGCCGACGTATTGGGAGCTGGCTGTTAGTTCCCCCAACATAATTTGCAGTTCCTCGACTGTGCTCGATATAATCACTATGTCGTCAGCGAATCTGAGGTGGTTTAATTTGTTGCCATTAACGTTAATGCCATAGTTTGACCAATTTGTGGTTTTGAAGACGTCTTCTAGGGCTAGGTTGAAAAGCTTTGGCGATATTACGTCTCCTTATCTCACTCCTCTCTTAATAGGGATGGGATTTGTATTTTCGTTTAGTGGTACTATCATAGTTGCATTTTCATATATATTATGTATTAGTTGCCTATATCTCGTGTCTATTCTACAATTATTAATAGCTTGTTCTATGGCCCACATCTCGATACTATCAAACGCCTTTTTATAGTCGACGAAGGCAAGAAATACGGGTACTTGGTATTCATTTGACTTCTCTATCAATGTTCTCATTGTCAGCAGATGGTCTGATGTACTATATCCTTTGCGAAAGCCAGCCTGTTCAACCGGTTGGTAATTATCCATTTTGTAGGTTAACTGGTTATTAATAATTCTCATAAATAGTTTGTATACTTGACTGAGCAACGATATAGGTCTATAATTCTGTAGATCACATTTGTCCCCTTTTTTGTGTAAGAGTATTACTAGACTCTCGCTCCAGTCTTTAGAGATCTGGCTATTATGGAGACATCTATTAAATAGCTCTGTTAGTACAGGGATTGTTAACGTCTTGCTTGTTTTCAAGAGCTTTATTATTTTTTAGTTCTTTAAAAGCTCTTTCTATTTCGTATCCCTTTATGTTTGGTAGTACTTCTGATCCCACGTTTTTATTTTTCTTTTGACGTTCTCCTTTGTTGTTTCATTAGGCTGGCCTTGCGAGCTGTACAAGGATGTGTAGAAGTCTTCGACAATATTTGTTATTTTATATTTGTTCTTCTCTACCTTATTGTTAGCGTCTTTAATTTTGATGATTTTTTGAACTCCCAGTGCGGGTCTTAGACATTTTAAGCCTCTGTTGTTTTCAATGACTCGCTCTATTAAGTTCTTGTTCCATTTTTGTATGTCGCGTTTTAGTTCTTTTCTAATTGTTTTATTAAGTTCTCTATATTCTTGAGTATGGCGTTTGTTTTGCGCTAGTAGTTGTCTTCTTTCCGTCATTAGCTGTTTAGTTTCATTGCTTATTTTGTCTTCTTTAGTCCTTGTTTTCTTTGCGACCTGTAGTCCTGCTGCGACAAGGTTTTTATTTAGGTTTTTATTAATCTCGTCAATTTGATCTTGATTATATAAAGGATCAGATTCGAACTTATCCGCTAAGACCTCTCGGAATTGCTCTTCATTTGTTCTTAGTTTAAAGGCATCTATCCTCGTTGATTTTTTAAAAATCCTTTTTCTCTCTTCTTTCATGTTAATATTTACTTTTGCTCTGACTATACGATGGTCACTGTCCGTTGTTACGTTGTTTATTGTTGTGACGTCTTCAAATATTCCTTTGTTGTTTGAGAGAAAATAGTATATTTCATTTTTGGTAGTTCCATTAGGTGCGACTTATGTCCACCTTTCTGTTAGGTTTCTTTTTGTAGAAGGTATTCATAACATACATGTTTTCTTGTTCCAGGAATTCCATGAGTTTTTCTTCTCTTGTGTTTCTTGTGCCGAATCCAAAGTTTCCAATCTTGCTTTCACTCTTCAATCTTACTTCCAGTCTTGCCTCCAAAAATCGAAACGTCAAAACATAATACCTACTCATCAAAATCAACGGTGGTTTATTTCTATATCAGACAATATTGAAAGACAAAATTTATTAAAAACATAATTTATAAATTATGTAATTTGTTTTTTGTTGTTCTAATTATCATATGGTTAAAATTTAAAATCCATTCCAAAGTTTTGCGCAACAAAAACATTCTGGAAAATTATACGATGTGGTAATTTTGTCATAAGACATATAACATAATGAATTTGAGTCCCCAACTTGAGTTCCACCAGCTTTATTCGAAAACTCCTAGTATGGCGGAAAAATAGCAGCATAAAGGCAAGAAATTTCCCAAGTCTCCGGCAATAAATAACGATTGTGGGGGAGTAGTTACCTTCTAACAAAATTATCTCTGTCTCCACAGCTTATGTATCTACTATTACTGTATCATAAACTTGAGAAATTAGTCTGAATACGAAACAGACTTCCTTAGTAATTTAATAACGCTTGGGACACATAGTTACACACATCATAAGGAAAGTTAAACAAGTTTTGGATATTTGTTCGAGGAGCAGAAACGGACTGAGCTAATTTTAAAGACATTTAAAATGCTTCATAAGAATTTTAAATCTTGTTGTTCTATGTTTGGGAATATAATAAGGTGTTAGGTAGGTCGGTTTACTACGTTACAATATTTATATTAGTCCGAGTAGTATGGACGCATTGGTTGGGAAAATTATTCTTATTCCATATTTTTGTACAATCTTACTTTAAATAGTTCACTTATAATAAAAGTGCTTGTTGTTGTAATATTCTGTAAAAACACATGTAAAACACAAGATTATTTTCATGTAGGGTAACGGGTACAGTTGTTGGCCGGTCACTAGTAATTGGCCACTTTCACAAAAATCCGAAATATTAAGATTTTCAGAAACTAGGGTAAAGCACATAGTTATTGGACAGTTAAGCTTTTTTGTTTTTAATGTATTCATAAAATTATAACTTACAATTATTTGCTGACAAATTTGGGTTTTCCTAAAAGATAAATTAATGCTCTTTAGACCTATGGTTTGGAAATTTAGTTAGACGTTTACCATTTATTATAAAAAAGAATAATACAAAAACCTGCAAAAAAATACAGTTATTGGACGATTTTGACAGATATTGGACATGTATGTGATAGTTATTGGACAAACACTAAAAAGGCGGTAAATACCAAAAAACCACTATTATTTAGGATTAGGTAGGTATTTATTATTTAAAAAGTTACTTTGACCTATTTTTATTTTAAGTACAAAATATTTACAAGATAGTCCATATTAAAAATTATCAGTACATATTTTTTTTTACAGCATCTTGGTAAAAACTATAAAGTTCGTCAATTTCTGCTTCCGAATTATCATCGTGTACACTAGTATTAGATTCTATGAAGCAATCACTATCAGATGCTTTGAAGCATGTATGACAAAGGAAAATCTCATCTGGATCATCTATATCCACGATATACTGCCTATGTTTCGTTGGAATGCATTGTTCATAAAAAAAGAATTGACAAGTGTCACATTGGATTTGATTATTTTTGGATAGAATGGTACTTTTACATACAAAACAGCTTTTATTTTCTTTTAGTTTTTTTCTTACGGGAATTTTTCCTTTGACATCAGATTTTGTTTTAGCCATAACTTTTTCTTCTCGTTTTCTTTTTCTCTCCTCTTTTTTCTTTTCTTTGTCTTTTAATTCGAGCTTCTTTTCAAACATTTCTTGGCATTTTTTTGAAGTAATTGCAAATGGAATTCTTTCAGTATTTTTTTTCCCTTTTCTCTTAGGACTTTCTGGAATTGTCAGATACTGCCCAAATAATGTTGAATCAATCCTACGAACCTTATTGCTTGTCTGAAAACTTGTTCCCGCACTATCTGTCAAAATATCTTCAGGTGTTTTCATTAAATTTGCCACGGTTTTATTTATTAATGTATTTTCAGTTTTATTAGTTGATACAACGTGAGTATTATCCGTGGAATTATCTTGTGTCGTTAAATTACTTTCAGTCTTATTTCCTGAAACTTGGTTGGGCATATCCAATATTGTCGTTTCTTTTTCCATTGGTGCATGCACCAAAACGTCTACTGATAATATAGTTACAGAGTTAGTGTGTGGTGACTCTGGTTTCTCAGGTAAGGTAAACTGATTTGCATCTTGATGTTTCAAATCAATAGAGATTTCTTCCTGATCTGTGATTGTAATTTTTTTAGCATCCATAATTGTATCTTCACTATTGTTTTCAGGTTGAGGATCTTTTATGTCATCCGAATTTGTTTTAATATTTTCATTATTATCTGTTAATGTAATTGTCACAGCATCATTAATTTTAACTTCATTACTATTTTCAGATTGTTTATTGAAATATTGCCAAATTTTAAATAGGGAAATAAACTCGTCACTGCCAGCTTTCGGAATCTGCTCATTTAACAATCGAAATTGAATTATCTTTTCTTCGCCAACAATATTGGTAAACGTATCATAATCCATCACTGAATCAGGCAATAAAGAAACTTCCTCAAAATGATTTTTTTCTTTCGTATTAGTTCCCAAACATTTTGAATAGTCAATTGCACTGGGGTTAAATGGAAACAGTCCGCAAGCTCTAAAGCCATTAATTAGTGTTTCAGGTTTTATACTTGTCTTAAGGGCTTTCTCCAGTACAGGTGCAAAACTAACCTTGTTTAGGACCTCTCCTGGATGTTTTTCATCCCACTGCCTAACACATCGACGCCAAGCTTCTTTTAAAGGCCGAAAAACTGCCACATCACAGGGCTGTAAAATCCTTGTAGCATTTGGATATAGCGCAAATATCTCTATTTGTAGTTCACTGCATAGAACGCTCAGAGCATAGTTGAGATGAGATTTATGTCCATCTAAAAAAAGGATGACGGGAAATTTTATATTGTTCTTTACAAGGTGGGGATGAAAAACGTTGGCAATGTATTCAAAAAACGTTTCACTCGTCATCCATCCGTTAGCGCTACGTCCAATTCCCCATTCTGGGTTTAGTGATTTTGAAATTTTTTCTGGAAATCTCATATATGGATAAATTATCATAGGCACACAAGTATCACCACTCGCTGAAAACGAAAACATAACGGTTATGTTTTCTTTTGGAGATCCCCTATCAATTGCATAAACGTTCTTTGAGCCTCGTTGCGCAAATACTTTTCCAGTGGTCGGATTAATCTGAAACCCAGATTCGTCGCCATTAAAAACCCTAGACGGATCGGCTATTACATCTTCTAATCCTTTTTTTCTTATGTAATTATCAATTTCTACAAACCATTTTCTTTGACCCACCCATCTCCAGGACAGTTATTTTTAAATGGATTCTTTCGAGGATTATCATTTAAAAATTTTTGCACACTGGCCTTCAGGTCGTTTGCTTTTCTGGGAAATCCCTTTCGTGCCATCTCTGTGATCCATCTTAAACAATAGAGTAAAATTTACATTAATAAAAATTGTCTAAATATTGTTCGATTACACATCTTACCTAACCAAAGTTTTCTCTTCATCTTCAGTAAGAATCGGCGAAGGACCACAAGTAGTTTTGTGCTCTGGATGTTTAATACTAAATTCAATGGTCGATTTAGGTATTCTGTATTTTCGTGCAGCAGATCTGTAGGATTCCTTTTTACTCAGAACATCCTGCACAGCCTCTTCTATTTTATTTCTATCATATTCGCTTAACTTAGGCATCTTTTTTACCTATGCCAGTTAGAATCACAGTTATAAGACACTAATAATTCAGTTATTGGACACCTGTCCAATAACTATTTATGACAACCTAAAAATAAAACAAAATTTATGGTATACTAAATACACTGCGACTAGATTAATGCAACACTATTTAAAGTATTAAATAATATACAGTTATTGGACACATGTCCAATAATAAAATTAGCTGCAAATTTTTGATACAGTTACGGGACACCTGATTTTTAGGTTAAGAACAAGATTTAAGTCAACTTACGTATAAACAACTTATTGTTCGCATATTTATGATCAGATATGACTCGCCAAAACTTCCATATAATTGTCGAAAAAAGATACCTTACATGTTCTTCAAAATTATGATTGTTAACAAAGTATTAAGCAATACTTACCAACTGCCCACGTGCACTTTTAACAATGAAATAAAATGCACATATCAAAGCGGAATGACAAGTACCTTACTAAAATGGAGTAGTTTGAGGCGCTCTCGACATCTGTTGGTGAGTGGTTGTATTTCAATAATTACGAATCTTGTTTTTTTCATTTATAACTAAAATGTCCAATAACTATGTGATGTCCCATAACTATGGTGTTTACCCTATAACGAAATAAATTTAATTGCATTTAAATTTGGCAACATTACTGTATATTTAGTCTAGCTATCATCTCTCTCAATTGATATTATCTACTTGTTACGGCGTGTGTTGTTTGAACCTTAACAGGTGCATCCAGTTTTGAGAGTTTTTTAACGAATTTGTTAAGGAAGGCTATTCACGAGGTGAGTCATCTTGGCTAATAGTATTATGTATCTGGGTATATTAATGTTTTATGGCGATTAAGTGGGGTACATCTTACATTATCGGTGGTTTTAATAGCTAAGTTATGCATTTTTGGCGGTAAATTTGAGTGGCCAAACACTGTATCTTAAATATGTCTCTGTTATAATGATTGGCCTGCCGGCCAATTAGTGTACCTACTTTGAATTAAAATATTTTTTATAATTTAGGCTTTTTTAGCCTAGTTTGGTCCAATATACGATATTTCAAATATTTTTTCATATTTTTTAAGGCAATAACTAGTGGTTGGCCGACTGCCAATCAGTAAACCACAGGGTGACCAATAACTGTAATGTGTAATAAGAATACATTTTTTGTCCGGATTTGTATTTATAAAATTGCAGTTAAGAGCAAGTAAAAAATTTAATGAAAAAACTACTCATGGTCCCAATCCCATTCTTTGTTTGGAGGAAGAGAATCGTTTAAAGCATTGGATCATAACATGCCAAGACAAAGGTTTTCCAGTAAGAGTGGACAAGACTCGGTTAAAGGTTTTCTTGACGCAAATCCACGTGCCAATCCTTTTACTGAAAATCGGCCTGGAAGAGGTTGGTACATATCTTTTTTAAAGCAGTAATGGCAGCAAGTTCAGTTGTGTTTGAAAAATATGTAAAAAAATGATTCACCGGTGTTCAAGAATACTTGCATCGTAAAGGTCACATTGATATTCTTCAAAACCCTTCACGTGTTTTAAATGGCGATGAAACCTGCCTCCTCTTGTATCCCAAAAATAAACGAGTGTTGGCTGTAAAGGGAAGCAAAAATGTATATCAAATAGAGCATCACTCTAAAGCATCTGGAGAAATAACAGCACCAATGATTATTTACGCTTATAAACGAATTCCTAGCAATATTTTAAATCTGTTCAACGAGAATGGGGGATAGGATGTAGCGATATGGGATGGATGAAGAATAAAAACTTCTATAAATACATAGGAAACGTCTTATGTAAATATCTAGTTACGAAAAACACTAATTTTCCTGTCATTTTGTTAGTTAATGGACATAAAATTAGTTATCAAAATCAATTAACCATTCAAACCAGTGAATTATGTTCAAAATTAAAAATTTAAATTAAGTTAAAAATTATTTTAGTGGCCTTATATCCCAATGCAACCAGAATTATACAACCTGCAGATATTGCTGCATTTAAACCATTAAAAGCAAATTGGAACCGGGCAGTATTAAAGTTTAGACGCGAAACCAGAACTCACTAGTTACCAAAGCGAATTTTGCATTGGTACTAAACACAGCCATTAGTCAGGTAAAATCAGATTTCACAATTAATGGCTTTAAAGCATCTAGATTGTATCCATGAAACTCTGAGGCAATAGACTATTCCAAATATTTAGGAAGATCAAAGACCCGCCTAATAGGCAATAGACTATTCCAAATATTTAGGAAGATCAAAGACCCGCATATGACTATTTCATGTGAAGGTATCACACTATTTCTATGACAAAATCAATAACGTATAAAGATTTTGTAGATTAAGTTGGAGCCGCAAAAATATTAGAATTTCAAAGTTTGGATAATTGTGAAGAACTAAATGAAGATTCAAAAGTACTTTTTAATATATTTAATTTATTTCAAAATATCATAGATCTACCCACGATTAAGACTACAGAGATAGGTGGAATCACAAATGATATACAAGATACCCCTATCATCACAGAAACTCATATATCTTCAGATATTACACTTAACCCTGTAGGTGGCAATGAAATCATATGCACCTTACAAGATATTCCTGTTATTACAAAAGAAAATCTACTTTCGGATTTTCCAATTCAACTTCCAGAAAACGTTGATATTACGGATAACATAAAAGATGTCACAGAAGATACAATGACAGAAGATATCCAATCGACATCTGACAAATTCTCCGTCACCAAAGAAGTTTAAAGTTCAACCTTTAGCAGGCAAGCTAAAGCTGCAGGAAAATTAAGAGATATGGGGTGGAGAAAACAAATATTAAATATTGAAAATAAAAACAAGTGTTTATACAACCTGTGTTTAGCCAGTACTTAGATACGCAATATAAATAAGAACTGATACAAAAAACAGACGCTAAGAGCAGCTTAGATAAAGGTATTAAAATCAAGATATTAGCCAAAAATATTATTTATGTGATGTATATATATATATATATATATATATATATATATATATATATATATATATATATATATATATATATATATATATGTTAGATCACTGATCACGAGTTTAACTTTTTAAAAAAGAACTTTATTTGTTACAAATTAAATATTAAATAATAGTACAAAATTAAATTAATTTAAAATGACTACAATAACTGGACTGGTCGAAGTTGCAGCTAAGAGTGGTCCCGGCATCTGAGAATGGCAATTTATAGGTTTGGTATGAAGTGCTGAATCGCTGTTCCCATGAATATTGGCCAACGGTTCGTACAAAGTTCTACTGCGTGCTCAGCTGTTTCTATGGGAATGAAATGATGAAATCTGAAGTCGGCGAACTTAAGCTAGTTCAAGGTTAATATTTTCTCATATAACAGCTCCCCTTATTAGTGAAAAGTCAATGCCATTGCTTTGACTTTTACAGAGTAATTGGTGTTTCTGCTTCGCTTTCTTCTTGGACATTGGGTCTTCTTCTGAAGGAGGTTAAGCTTTGAAGTTTCTGTCTAATGGAATTTCTGCGTGGTAATGAAGTTGGAGGCTGATCCTGGGACAAGGAGATTGCAATTTTTGGGAATATTTTGGTTCGGTATTTGCAGAAAAGGTATAGAATAACTAGGATAATAATCAGGGATAAGGTTGATATAGTGAATAAGGGTAGATGTTCCTCAATGAATGATTGGCTCATAATATGGTCCAGTTCTTCTGAATATTGGTCCAATTTGTGTTGTGCAATATTTAAGTCATCTACGTTGATCTTACTGAGTCTTAGTGGTTTTAATTTTGACAGGTGATTCTTTGTCTCAAAATGGTCACAGCATCTGTAGGGTACGTTAACTGGGTGACTTCTATACGTGATATTTGTATATTTCTCAATTTGGTCTCTAGCATGAATTCTGGTACTGCCGATGAATGCAATACATTCGGGAATTAATCTTAAGATTGAATTTGTTTTGATTATTTGTGTAGTGACTTCTTTTTTTGCACATTTGATCGTTACTGGTAATAGATCGGAAATGGTTAGTAACCATAAATTTCGGTCGATTTCCTGTACATTGTAACCTTGTGCCAAGAGCATGGACATCTGGCAAGTTTTTGGTAAGTTGCTGAGAGGTTTCAAAAGCTGGGCTTCACATATAGCATCTGTGTCTATGGGGTACGGAAGAATGTCTGTACACATTCTTTGGTTTTGACTGATTTGTTTGCATTTTTCGGTGTCCGTGGGTAAGACATATGAAATTGAATCATCATCTCGCGCAATGTATTTATGAACAGTTGAAAGTATATGATGAAAACCAGTTTGATTATCTAATATTGGTATTGAATATAATTGATACAAGGTGAATATTTCGGGATCAACTAACGGAATTTCGAGAACGAAAACAATTTTTGAATCAAGCTGATAAGCTTGTAGTTTTATTATGTCAATATACTGAGCTATATTTGACATATACGTGGGTAGAGGCAATACGTTATTTTGTAATGACTGTGAGATTTCTTTTAATGCGTCCAATAAGTCTATGGGCGAAATAATAGAACTATGTAGAATTTGCAGGCGAGAGAATGTGATAGAATTTAGTATATCATTTAAATAATTTTCTAAAAATACGTAACTTTCCATTAAGGACTCACATAAATCTAGTATTTGTAATTGTGCTTGGTAAAAGGAGATGTCATTATTAATGTCCAGAAGTGTAGTCTCGATAGTTTTTAAGTCTTTGTTAAAGGTTTCTTCGTCTATTTGCAATTTTTGAATTGTAGTGTTGAAAGTTCTTATAACTGAAGTGGTAACAGATATTTGATTTTTTAGGAGATTTTCAATTTGAGTTTCATCGGAATTTATCTTATTTATACATTTATTAAAGTATTCGCCGTCAGAGGCGTCTAAATTTCCAGTAATAGATTTCCAGATTGTTCCAATACCATCTACTAAACCGCGTTTTAGGCGTTTATTATAAGGTACTGTGTCGGAGGTTATTTCTTTATATTTTAAGTTAACGGAGTTTGAGATTTGTTTTAGCAGACTAACATGTGTCTGTACTTCGGCTTGAAAGGCAAGTTTTCTCGGTGTATCAACGTTAATAAATTTTTCTAATAGGTTTTCCAAAATTCTGTCATTGTTGGATATTGTAGTTTTGATAGGGAATAATTCTTTGTAAACAAGTAAAGTCCATTTGTCGTTAGATATTCGTATAGTTCCTTTTTCATGAAAAAATATTCCAATTGTGTTATTAATTGGAGTGAGGAGAATTTGGGATTGGACGATAGAAAGGAGTCCATAGAATCTGTAAAGGAAAATTATTCAAAATAAGGTTTCAGTCTGTCAAAATTTACTTTAGAGGTTTGGTTAGTTTTGGGGTTAAGGATAATTGCGGAATTTGTAAAAACTTCTTGAATTTCGAAAGGTCCATTAAAAAGATTATCCGATTTTGATTTAATTTGGGATTCCTTTACGTAAACTTTGTCACCAATTTTAAAATCAGGTCTTCGTTCTGAAATATTCTCGTCAAATCTTACTTTCGCCTTTTCTTTCTGTCTTTCTGTTTTTGCTTTGGCTACTTTGTAATAATATTCCATGCGATTATTCAGGTCTCGAATATACTTGCTCATTAGTGTTTTTTGATTGTATAGAGTTTCTGGTGGACGGCCTGCAGTGTGCCCAAATATAAGTTCATATGGTGTGAAACCGTGGGTCTTATTTTTTGTGTTGTTATAGCATATTATTGCATAAGGAAGTATAGTGAAGGGATGATCGTTTGGGTTCTCGGCTTGATTTGCTCTAATCATTTCTGAGAGTGTGGCATGAAATCTTTCCACAGACCCATTAGATTGTGGATGGTTAACACTAGAAAATGTTAGTTTGATGTCGTATAATTCGCATAGATCTTTGATTATAGCATTCTCGAATTCTCGACCGCAATCACAATGAATTCTTAGTGGTGTTCCATAGTGTTGAAAGAAGAGTAGGAGTGTGTTGGCTACTGTTACTGCCTTTTTGTCTTCCAAAGGATAGGCTTGCGTGAATTTTGTCAATTCGTCACGAATGGTTAAAGCGTAGTTCCTAGTAGGGTATTCGAATATATCAATATTTATTCTTTCGAATGGTGTTTTTGGAGTTTCTGTTATGACTAATGGTCCACTTAAGTTTTTCCTGCAAATCTTAACTTTTTGGCAAATTTCACATGCTTTTACAAATTTCTCTACATCTTTTGTTAAATTCTTCCAATTGTATTTCTGCTTTATTCTTCTGACAGTTTCGTTTATTCCTCGATGTAGATTGTTTTTACCACAATGGTATTGATCTAAAATTTGAGGGATTTCGTCTTCGCTGGCTGTTTTAATTATATTTTGACAGATTCTTAATTTTAATTCTTTGTCAGCAAAAATATACGAAAATATTTCGAGGATAGGCAGTTCGAGATTATTTTCGACACAATATATTTTTGATTCATCGAATTGATCTTTATTTGCAAAAAGTATAAGAAATAAATGTGATATTACTCGTTCGGGATCAAACGGTAATGGTATAATAAAATATTTTCGATCTTTTATAGTTTTACTGTGTACAATATTAATTCTTCGGTTACTATATTCCATGTTTTCTTCGAATATGTCATCCATTATTTTCTCGTGGAGTTCTTCAAGTTTATTTTGCCAAAAAAATGTAACAATATTTTTGTTGGATTTGTCTAATAAGTCCGTATTCGATGCTTCAATTTTTGAATAATCGATTATTGATTTAGTTCTATACAGTTCGATAAACTTGTCAAGTTCTTCGGACATTTCTTCTATATTTGCTTCATCGTCGTCTTCGTTTTCTTGAGTTTCCGTGTCATCTTGATTCGATGCATGTAATGAGATTTTTGATTGAAAGTTTGCACAATCCTTAAAATGGTTAATCTTTATCCTTGAGAGGGCATCTGCATTTCTGTTTATTTTTCCTGCGCGATGTTCTATTTTATAGTTGTATTCTTCGAGCTTTAGGCGCCAACGCGCTAATCGACTTCCGGGATCTTTTATCGAGAAAAGCCATGTAAGGGGTCGATGATCGGTAATAAGGGTGAATTTTCGGCCAAAAAGATATGGTCTAAAATGTTTGACTGCCCATACGATAGCTAAAAGTTCTCTCTCTATAGTCGAATATTTTGTTTCGGCACCGCATAATGTTCTGGAGGCATAAGCTATGGGTAAATCTTTTCCAATAGGGCCTTGCGATAGAACGGCTCCAATCGCGAATGCACTAGCGTCAGTTGTTAGTAAAAATGGTTCCTCAAAATTGGGATATATAAGTATTGGATCTGAAGTTAAAATATTTTTCAGTTCGTTAAAGGCTTCTTTGCAATCAGAATTAAAAATAAAAGGTACGTCTTTCTGAAGTAGTTTCGTAAGTGGTTTAGAAATTTTGGCAAAGTTTGGAATAAATCTTCTGTAGTAACCGGCTAGGCCTAAGAATGATTTTATTTCTTTGGTGTTCTTTGGTTCCGGGAAGTTTTTGATGCAAGATATTTTAACTGGATTTGTTTTTACACCATTTTCTGTTACAAGGTGGCCCAAATATGCTACTTCTTTTCTTAAAAATTCGCACTTTTCTGGCTGTATTTTTAAGTTTGCTTTTCGTAACCTTTTAAAAACTTCTGTTAGTCGTGACATGTGATCATGAATAGTGGGTGAGTATATAATTATGTCATCCATATACACTAAGCATCTTTCGTTTTGTATTCCTAAAAGGATGTTGTCCATTACTCTTTGGAAAGTAGATGGAGCATTCATTAGTCCGAATGGCATGCGCACAAATTCGTAATGTCCATTTTCGACGGAAAAGTCGTGTTGTGAAGTATTGGCATCTTCCTAGTTGGTCCAATAGTTCTGATATTTGTGGTAGAGGATAACGGTCTTGTACTGTGAGTTCGTTAAGTTTTCGATAATCAATAACAACTCGCCATTTTTGTTTTCCTGACGCATCTAATTTCTTCGGTACGACCCAGACTGGACTCGACCAGGGCGAGACGCTTTTCTGGATTATTCCTTCTTCTAACATTTTATTAATTTGCGTCTTTACCTCTTCCTTATGTATTTGAGGATATCTATAAGATTTAGTGAAGATAGGTTTAGCGTTGTTTGTTTCGATTTTGTGTTTGATTTCGTTTGTGAAGGTCAGTTTGTCGCCTTCGACATAAAATATATCTGCATATTCAGTACATATATCTAGAATTAGTTCTTGTTCTTCGCAATTTAGATGATCAATTCTTAGTTGTTCTCTAATTATTCGTGTTCTGTCTAGTACGGGTTCTTTAAAATCATTTCCGTTGTAGGATAGGATTGTCTCGGAATTTTTGAAGGGTGCGATTGAAATGTCTGAAAATTCGATTGTCTTCGGCATTGCATTAGCATTTAGGACGGAAGTTAAGAATTCTCCATTTTCGTCTACATGGACTAATGCATGAGGTAATCTTACTTTTTCTATTTCTTGAGCTGATAATATGGCATCTGTATTCGATAAGTTGCATTTTAATTTGCATATTTGTTCGGTCCGGCTGTCAATGGTAATTCTGTTTGTTCCTTTTATTCGTTTTCTCTCCGGTCTTTCAAGATTTTTGTCTTGATCTCGGTTTTTTATGATAGTGTATTTTTCATTTATAGGGTTTTGGTATTTTAAATTTGATTCCTGTTTAGAATCTGATTTAATTTTTATTTTAGGTTCGTTTTGTCTTGTTTCTGTAGGGTGTGTCGGTATTTTGTCTTGAGGGGTGTTTGTCTCGTGTCCTACTTTGTGAAGGGTGACAGTTTTAAAATTTGTATGCAACTGTCGGGATTTAAGATCTATTACGCATTCATAATGATCTAGAAAGTCTAGGCCTATTATGCCATCGAAATCAATGTCTAAATTGAAAATAAAGACTTTGTGAGGATTATTGTCAGTGAAGGGAATTAGGACAGATTCTGTTATTAACAATTTTTGATCGGTTATACCTTGAATAGTAACGTTTTCAGGAAATCTATTATGATAATTGCGTGCTGTGTTTTCTTTGAAAACAGTGATTCCAGCACCTGTGTCGATTAAAAGTTTAAAAGTGTTGGTAGCATCGTTAATATAATATAAATTTTTGGAACTCATTGTATGAAATGGGGTTACATGAATGTCTGTTCGGGAAAATTGAGGTTCGGATGAAAGTCGTCCAAGTTGAGTGCTTGAATTTGTTCTTGGATATTCGTAATATCCGTTGAGTGGTTCGTATGATTGGGAGGATGATTTTGATTCGGAAGTGAAAGAAAATTTTGATAATCTTGTGTGTTATTGGTTTCGTAAAAGTTATCAGTTTGTGGATTATTTTCTGTATAATAATCTGTGTCATAGTTTTCATAGTTATCGGTATTATAATAATTATCTGTGTAGTAATCATCTGTATAATAGTTAGTCGTTATTTCGTCAGGGTATTCGTTTAAGACATGTGCCCGTTGGAAGTTTGGGTTTCTTTGAATAACAGATGGACGATTTTGATTTTGATTTTGAGATGAAAAGGAAGGTCTCTGTTGGTTGAAATTTGGATTGTTGGAAGAATATTCATTCCTATTAGGGTTCTGATTGTTTTGATAGTTATTAGGTCCATTATTATATTGGTTTTGGTAACCGTGTGGCCTAGAAAAAGTTTGGTTTGGCTTTACGAAACGTGAAGAGCGGCATTCAGTATTTAGATGACCAATGCGGCCACAATTTGTACATTTTGTAAACTGAGATGAGGGTCTTCTCATTGGTTGAGAGGGTTTAGGAATAGTTGATCTAGAATTAGATTTTTGTTCTTCAAAATATGACAATTGAAGTTCGCGTCTAATACGATTGCTTGCTTCAATGAGATCTTTTGGATTACTAGCTCTAATAATTTGTCCTAGACGGGGTTCTAAACCGGTTAAAAGTGTGTTTAGGGCCATGGTATCGATTAAGTCACATTGGGCGGTTTTTTGATCTGGGGATAAATTTGCTATTTGGATCGAGGCGTGCATTTTTGCATTCAAAACTTGTAAGCGGTTAAAGAAAGTTAGAGGAGATTCGTTAGATAGTTGTCTTAGTCTTTGTAAGTCTTGTATTAAGGAGGTCAGGTCTCTACTGTCTCCGAAATGTAGATTTAATAATTGTTTTATTTCTGTATAGGAAAGTGGTTTTCTAGAATTAATAAGCTGTGCAGCTTTACCTTTGAGTTTATTTTTTACGTGAATCGTTAATAGAACGCGCTGATCGCCTGTAGCCATTTTAAAGGCACAGTCGCACGCATCTAAAAATGTAGAAAGAGAAATCGGATCGCCTTCAAATTCTGGGATAATGGAAAATATTTCCGAAAGCTTGTATGGTTCGATTTCTTGTTGAGTTTGGGAACGTGTCTCGGGCATTTTTCGAGATATTTTGAAACGAAAATGAAAAATAGAAGTATGAAGAAGTATAAAATATATCAGTATATAAGGGAGAAAAAAAAATGTGGTGGTATATATAAAGGACAAAAATGTATCAATTTAAAATATCAAATAATATATCAATAAAAATGTATCAAATATGTCAAATAAAAATATATCAAAAGAAAATATACCAAAAATATAGCAAGTAAAAAAAATATGTGGATAAAATATCAGTAATTATAAAATAGTATAAAAGAAATATGTCAATATCAATAATTTCAAATATTAGATAATCAACTTGTATTATTTTTTTGTATCTTGATTAATTGACTTGCAGTATAGTCAATTTCTTAAATTATTAAAACAAAATTATTAACGAGATGATTCAAAATCCACTTACATAAAGAAGAACATCGGGACGCCTTGTTCTCTCTGCTCGGCTACCAGGGGCTTCACTAGGTGTTCCTTCCGTAGATTACAGGAGTGAGGTTGTTCGGAGATGTCTTCTTCTTTAAGGGTCGTCTTGTTCTCTCTGCTCGGCTACCAGGGGCTTCACTAGGTGTTCCTTCCGTAGATCACAGGAGTGAGGACTTCCGTAGATTCTTTGTTCCGTTAAGGGATGAGAATCCGCCGCTGCCAGTGAGTATACACGTGTTCTAGCAACGTTTTTCGGATCCTACTGACTTTGCGCCAATTGTTAGATCACTGATCACGAGTTTAACTTTTTAAAAAAGAACTTTATTTGTTACAAATTAAATATTAAATAATAGTACAAAATTAAATTAATTTAAAATGACTACAATAACTGGACTGGTCGAAGTTGCAGCTAAGAGTGGTCCCGGCATCTGAGAATGGCAATTTATAGGTTTGGTATGAAGTGCTGAATCGCTGTTCCCATGAATATTGGCCAACGGTTCGTACAAAGTTCTACTGCGTGCTCAGCTGTTTCTATGGGAATGAAATGATGAAATCTGAAGTCGGCGAACTTAAGCTAGTTCAAGGTTAATATTTTCTCATATAACATATATATATATATATATATATATATATATATATATATATATATATATATATATATATATATAGGTATGTAAGATGTGTGAGGTGGAGAAGAGAACAGAGAAGAAAATATTAATCAATGTGTAACGAGAATGAGACAACGAAAGTAGACTAAGGGCACGCCATTAATGAAAAAGATTTGAAATATATGGGGACACGACTGTATCAGAAGTGTTGAGAGTTAAACTGGTTTTAAAAAGTAATAGTTTGATATATGTCGAATTAGTATGACAAAGCACCAGGAAAATAGATGAGTTGGAAGCAGTGAAATTAAAGTAAGATGGATGAAATGGAAGAAAGCAAGTAGCAAGTTGTGTAACCAAAAAATCCCTATGAATAAGAAATGCATATACTATGTGACCAATATTATTGAACAGTTCTAAAAAGAAAATGTATCGTGTATTCATTTACTAAAGATGGCGCTTGTGGATGAAGTTCGTAAGGAATTAAATAAACTTAACAAAAGTGATTTAATTCGTATAATTATTGAAAAAAATGTCTGATGATGTTAAAATAAGTGATAAAGTAGTGAGATATCTGGAAAATGCTGAAAACCAGGACGTTTTTGATGCTGACAACGAAATAATCGAAAAAACTAGTAAGAGCCACACCGAATCGGTGAGTACAATTAAACTTAAATACGACTTAAAAGTAGCAAAAGTCGAGTTAGGGGCTTCAAATCGGATAATAAGTGAACTAGAACGAACGATAAATAACCAAGATTTTATCATTCAACTTTTAAAAAGCCAAACCAACTTTGAGGTTAACAATACTAATAAAGGAACGTCTCTCAACAACAATAAAAGCGACGTTGCCCCCTCCAAAAAAAAATATCAAAAGCAAAACACAATGATGTAGGTAAACAAGAATACGTTTCAAATAATATCACAAAACAACAGGTAGCTACTGCTGTTCTTGAAGCTCAGACCGCTACAAAAATTAACGAGATTCAAAATTTAAATAAAAACAAGAATAAATCCATTAAAATTATTGGAGACAGCAACACAAACGAAGAAGTTTCAGCGAGTGACAAAATGTGGGTATATGCCACAAAATATAAAAAATCTTATACCATGGAGAGTATGCAAAATTATTTGGAGATAAAGTTTCCTGGATGCGAATTCTCATGCACCTTATATGAAAATAAAATTGCTGGAACCAACTCATTTAGAATTACAGCCGACGAAGATCTTCAGGAATAACTATTCATGCCCGAAACATGGCCTAAAGGTATTGAAATCAGTGAGTACTTTTTTCGTAGAAAACGCAATTTCTACAAATCTTCTAAGTTCAATGGATCCACTGCAGGAACAGGAAGACGACATAACTCTTAATGACAGAACTAACCATGCTACATCTTACAAGTTGTGCCATTTAAATGTACAAAGTTTAGCAAATAAGATAGATTTTTTAAACATGTTTTTAGATAAATATTGTCCAAATATATTTTGTTATTCTGAACATTGGGCGTCTTCAGACAAATTAGAATCATTAAAGCTGGCTAACTATCATCTCTTAGGAAGTTACTGCCGGCATCAGCAGTCTCAGGGAGGTGTTGCGATATTTATCTGTAATGATTTGTATAGGTACTGTACTGTAATTGAGTCTTTGTCACAATATAATATAGAATTGTCATTTGAATGTGTAGGTATAAGCTTATTACATGACCGTTGCTGCGTACTAACAATATATAGATATCCCAATGGTAGTATAGATACATTTTTTAGGTGCTTTTCTGAAGTGTTAAGCAAAGTACATAATAAATTTAAGCAAATAATAAATTGCGGTGACTTAAACATTAACGGGTTTGTCAATACCACCCATCTCAGATGTTTCTCTGATCTCCTTGAAAGCTCTCAACTAAAATCACATATATCAGTTGCAACCCGAATAGCAAAATACGGAAATATAATAACGAAATCATCAATCGATTACATAATAACAAACTTAGATTTTCGAACGCTAAATATATGTATAACGGACCCAGCCATTTCTGATCATTCAGTTCAAATACTGAAATGGGAAACAATAGAACAGGCACTTACATCTGATGAAAAAATATCTCGTCGCATATTTAGTCAACTTTCAGTAGCAGAATTTAAATATTTATTGAGTAAAATCGATATTGATTTCTCAAAATTTGTATCAGTAGATGAAATGTTCAAGTCCTTCTGGGATGAACTAACATATGCATTTAATACAGCATTCCCACTGAAACGTGTTAAACCAAATCACGGAAAAAGTGAACATAACAAAATAAAGTTTTCAATTGAGTTAGAAAATGAAATATCGGAACTTAAACATGACAACTGGATTAGAAAAAGCTCTAATATTATCAGCAACGAAAATTATAAGCAAAAAAAAACAAATGATTAACCACAAAATTAAACTTGAAAAACACAAGCACTTTTCGAATTTAATCAATAACTCCAGAAATAAAACAAGAACCATGTGGCAACTAGTAAACACAAAATTAAATAGAACCAAGAAACTTGACCTTCCAAAAAAACTGGAATACAATAATAGGCAATTAGAGTATCCTAAAGAAATATCTAATGTTTTTGCTGAGTATCTAATTGATTCGGTAGAATCCATAGTTCCAAAAACTGGTCAATGGAATAAAGATAACCATACATTAACAAGACGTACACCTAATGAATCACTTTATTTTTGTCCAGTCATTGAAGACGATGTTTTGGAGGTAATTAGTTCTTTTAAAAACAAGAAGTCCACAGGGTTTGATGACATGCCGGTTTCACTCTTAAAGGAATGTTCATTACAATTAGTTCCTTTTATAACTGAATTAATTAACTATTCCGTGAGTACCGGAAAATTCCCAGATATTTTAAAAACACCTAAAGTAGTACCGATTTATAAGAAAGGTTCACGAAACTTATTGTCAAATTACAGAGGCATATCTATTTTAAGTGTAATCGCAAAAACTTATGAAAAAGTAGTGTATAATGTAATTACGTCATTTTTAGATAAAACCAGAATCCTTAGTAATAAACAATATGGATTTTGACAAGGACGTTCGTGTGAAACAGCTACAGTAGATTTAATTTAAGTTATCCATGAAAAAATCGATCAAAATTTGTAGACTTTTGGAATATTCTTTGATCTCTCGAGGGCCTTCGAATGTCTTGATCAAGTGTGTTTGAAAGAAAAACTTATAGCTATAGGCATTCGCGAACCAGTTAACTCATGGATCTATTCGTACACAACAAATAGACCTCTTTTTGTGTCTATTAATAATATTTTCTCGGAAATATACTACAGTAATTTAGGAATACCCCAGAGTGGCATATTGGGTCCATTACTATTTTTACTTTATGTAAATGATATGCCTGAATATATCTCAGAAAAACATATATTCATGTATGCAGACGATACCACCATACTTGTCTCAGCGGAATCCGTCGAGTTAGCACAATCTCAGATCAAAAATGTAATACTGTCGTTTAAAAACTGGTGCTACCGAAACAATTTGGTAATAAATCTGGACAAGACAGTGTGTATTCAGTTTTCTTATGGTGAAAGAAAAAAAACTACTTCTTTGTTCGAAATTGCAGACAACGTGGTTATTAAATCAGTTAACAGTACTACGTTTCTTGGCACGATTGTGGACAACACTTTAAATTTTCGTGAACACGTAAACAATACCTGTTTAAAATTAAATAATTCACATTTCGCGATATTGTCGTTAAAGGACGACGTTAATATAAATGCGTTGGTTACACTATACTATTCTCAAGTGTATTCCATAATCAGTCAAAACATTATTGTTTGGGGACAGGCATCGGAAAGTTTGAGAGTATTTATCCTACAAAAACGAATAATTCGAACAATATTTGGTTTACGCTTTAAGAACAGTTGTCGACAATGTTTTAAAAATAATAACATGCTTACGCTTGCTTCAATATATATTTATAAATTACTATCATATACGTTCACTAAGTTAAATGTTCTTAAAACAGCAACTGACTTACACGCGTATAACACAAGAAATGCAAGGATACTTTATCTTCCCCATCATAATCACACAAATTTCAGAAAGTCTCCTGAATATGCAGGCTCCCTACTATTTAATAAACTACCGTCTAGTTTTAAAAATTTTAATTCACTAAGAAATTTTCAAAAAAAATTAAAACAATTGTTAATCAGCCATGCCTTTTATTCATTATGTGAACTTACATAATGTTTAACTGAAATTATTTAGAAGATGCCCAATGTCTGTTACATATTTTTATTTTTGTATTTTTAATATGTTTTGTGCAATTGTTAGCGACTTATTGTTTACTGTCTTTGTACTGTATATTACTTTTAATTGTAACTATGTATTATTCTAATGTTATATTGTAATTTTTGACATACCCTATGCATACATGTATGTAACAAAGGGCAAATAAAAATATCTATCTGTCTATCTATCTATCGTGAAAATACATCAAGAATCAGAATTAGGATAAAAAAGGATACAATTAAAAATAAATATATTTAAATATTTAGAAACTCGTAATTTCGTAAATCCATCTCTGTGTAATTTTGATTTTTTTTCTTTGGCTCGTAGTGGCAAATAGGATGCGCATTCAGGAGCGGTCACAACTCTTTTGTGAATTAAATTAACATGAAATTGCAAGCACCATTCCGTAACGAAATATTTCAAGATTTGGAACTTTAAGGTGGAATAGTACGAATTTATCTTAACGATTCTGGTTTGAAAGAGAGGTAATTTGTAGCTGACAATCGTAAGAGAAAAAAATCGTCGTATCAAAATTCAAAGTCTCTTCATATTTCATGTTGATTACAATATTACATATATTTAGTAACAGTATTATTTTACTGTATAAAAATTGATACGCTTAAAAGCAAATTATGAAAAATTAATCTGTTAAAATAGCTGCAAAATCTGAAACTGTCAACTTGTTATCAGTAACATTTTATAATGCAAAACTAATTCGCAATTATCGGGGAAAAGTACTTGTTGCCGAGAAGCTATTGTAATAAAGCAAAGACTTTAAAATCATCATCAGTCTGTCCAATTTGATTACTTCTAGGAGCTAGTAGATCGTCTACAAAAAAACAATATTGATGTAAGTTAGTGAGAGCGCCCACCAAACTGGCATGGCAAGTGGCAAGTAGCAAGTAGCACGCGTTTAGCATGTTACTTAAAATGTAACCAATGAAAACGAATGATTCAGTGCACACTAAAATGACAGTGACGTCAATTATTCTAATCATTCGTTTGCATTGGTTACATTTTAAGTAACATGCTAGACGCGTGCTACTTGCTACTTGCCACATGCAATGCCAATTTGTCCCACTTAGTCCCACAAATTTATTGACTTAAAAAAATCCAATCGATCCGTAAACTGGGTCTCTAAAAATCAAAATATCGATGAAAATTAATTAGTAATAGGACTGGTTTATTAGAGCAAAAGTGTTAACTTTTTAGATTTGTTCAGATACACATTTTGTAACAATTTATAATTTGCATAGAAGGGTTGAAAGAGGGGACTGAGCAATTACTGGACTTGGAGATAGGTTAAGAAAATAAATTGAAACGTTTACGACCGGCAAGGGAAAGAGAAAGCTCTAAAAATGAGATTGCTAAACTCATTAATATTTTCAGTATTTACCGGCACAATTAACTGCCCACCTCTATAATGCGACACCCTGTTTGTTAACAATAACTATGGCTTATCAACTTTTTTGTGGAACATTTTTGGAATGTGGTCGTCGTACGACATTGTTGAACTTGTGTAACCCTATCAACATTTTCTGTTATTTTATATCATAGTCTGCAAATATTGTTTAATTTGAGATTTTAGTGTTTGGTTATTGTTTTTGACTATAAAAGTGCTACTCGTTGCAACTGATCCAGCTAGGAAGTGGCGTTACCTGCTGCTGGGTAGCTAATGTCGTATCGCTGTACACTCGATGTTCCCCGAACTACGGTTCGGGATGCTTTAAGACGATCTCAGGAGACAGGTTCATAAACCTCATTTCAAGTTAAAACCTATATTGATGCACTGTAATTCAAGATAACCGTTTCATTGTCTGGATGAAGTGGATGCTCTGGATTGCATTTTATTTGACATTGCCATGGAAAAGACAGTCTGAAAAACACGAATTAGAGACGGAGGTACTATTTACAATAGATATACAAATCGTAGCATACGCTGATGACATTGGAAACGGCACCGTAACAGGTCAGTCTAGTCATCAACAAAAACAAAACCAAGTGCATGATGGCTACTAAGGATCCCTAAGCAAATGAGAAACTGGAAACAGTCTTTGGAATCTATAAACATGTTTACAGCTTCACATACCTTGGTTCGCTAGTGACTATTAAGAACAAAACAAGCGAATAAATTAAAAGACGAATAAAACCCAAAAATATGGCATACTATGGATTCCAAAACCAATTCCACTTAAGAATTCGAAGAGACCGGCCTTAGAGTTCATATCTGAGGCCGGTCCTCAGATATGAACTCTAACGCAGAAGGATAAAAGACTTATGGGAATATTTGAGAGTAAGATACTCCGCAAAATATTTGGAGATATAAACGATCAAGGGCAGTGGCGAAAAAGGTATAATGTTGAATTATACCAACTTTTTAATGGCTGACAATATGGTTGCTTAAAAGCTAACGACAGGAACACCTATAGCAAGAATAAGCAAATACCGACCGCGAATTAGGTGATTAGTATCAGATAAGACCGACTTGCAATGGATACTAGAGATCAGAAGAAGGCAACATGTTGCCAGAATGGCAAGGAATCTTAAAGCAGGCCAGGATCCACAAAGGATTGTTTACACAACACCGTAGAGTTAGACTTGGTTTTGCGCAAGAATATTTTGACTGGACTGCGGCGGAATGAAAGAATATAGACTATATGTATAGAATAGACGTCAGAATGTCTACAGGCGTTAAAATGAAAGGTGATCTTCATGCACTACAACCAGAACAATGGCTTACCGAGGAGAGTCAATAATTATTTGGGAATGTATCTCTTATGAAGCTCGTATCGATCTTACTGTATTCGATATTGGCAGTGTGAACGCTCAAAGATACGTGGAAGAACTTGTCCAAGACTATGTCATGCCTTTTGCAATGTTTATTGGTGAATACTTTAGATTAACGCATGACAGTTCACGTTGCCATACCGCAAGATCCACCCATGAGCACCTTAATGAGGTCAAGATTCAAGTTTTACCATGACCGGCCCGCAGTCCCAATCTTAACTCAGTTGAATACATTCGGGACAACCTCAAAAGACGAGTAAGAGTACAAGCATACCGGCCCTATACCTTTCGAAGAACTCATGACAGCTGCTGTAGAGGAGTAATATAATATCCACCAGTCGCCGAACCAGATCCAAGATGTCCTAAGGACTAGAAGCTGCAACACTCATTATTAGTATTCATATATTTTTTAGTTAGACTATGATTTTTAAAATTATATTTATGTGAATTTCTTTCCATGATTCTTAAACTTTGGATTTTTGCTAAACATCCCTTGATAAACATCTTTTTTTTTCAATAATGATTGTTCTCCATAATCTCAAACAACATTCTTTTCCTCGAAGGTAGTTTTTAATGTACCATTCATAAAATGTTATCCAATATTGACAATTTCTGAAAATTGAAAAAAATACAAGTCGGGTGGTTAATTATGCCGGTGACTTTATAAATAAAATTAAAAAATGGTTTTAAAATGTTCAACACGAGATTAACCATTTCCTAATTATAGCGTAGCGTAAATTATAGCGTATGTGCAAAGAAAGAATGTATCGAATATATCTAATTTTCAGCCCAATGCGATATGTGCATAATATATCTGCTATTTCGTATGATACATATATCTCGATAACTATTACCATGTGTTTCATGTTTTCAGATCAACAATATATTTGTTCAAAATCCAAACAAGAATCCGTAAACTTTTATAAACATTCTGATGATATTCTAAAATATTTTATAAGTCGTCACAGAGTTTCCTGCCTATTATTTTGACTCAAAATACATTTATCAGTGTACGAATCCAGTTCGGCTTCCCAGTTTAATCACACTCCCGACAAACTGTAAAATCGAATACACTTTATGCAGATAACAATCCAACGGTTTCTATAACAAAACACTAACAGATAGATATAGATATAGTAGGTAGCAATAGCTGTCAGTTGTTGAGCAAGTAGGCGAATAACAGAATAACAGAGACGTAGATTGAAGTAGTAAGTTAGAGGTACACCATGTTATACCTTGAATTTTTTAATAAAGGTTTTTTTTATTATATTAAGTTGTCTGTTTAACGTTAATCAAAAACAAAGCAATTTTTCATAATATATTTATTACATTTAAAACAACGATTAAACCCACACAATCCTAAATTAATTAGTTATAAAGGTACTGATAAAAAAAAATTTGATCAGAATTTTTTTATTGGCGAAGTAATGAAAAAATCAAGTAACTTATTACCAATTTTATTTACTATTTGTTTAAAGTATGTTGATTTTTTTATTACGGAAGCATCCAAATATATTGATCTATCTATTGATATTGATATTGTAACAAAAGAACAACCAATGTGTTTGACAATAAAATGACACCTCTGTCGTGTAATTATTAAACGACGCTTGAGATGCTAATGATGTGATTGAGTGCTTGAGATGCACATGCTTATTGGTATTTCAACATGCTGAAAGGAATCGGCTAAAAACGGATTTAGTATCCATCTGCAACTGTCGTAACTGTTTTGAATTTCTTCGGGGAAATAATCACAGAGCTGTTGTTTTAAATTGAACAAAGTAACATGCATGTCAGCAAAAACTTGTTCAAAATTTATTTTGTCCACTGTAATTGGATACATTTTCCATAATTTCCTAAAGGCACTGAAATGAATCGAGTTGTTTTTTGCCAAGTGTCACGACCTTGTAAATTACTGTTCAAAATATTTAATTGCTCGAAAATATCAGCAAGGAAACCTAGTTTCAGAAGCCAAATACGATCGGAAAATTGATTTTCATATGGGGTTTCTCATCTTTCAAATACATTAATAGCTCTGCTCTTAAGTGAAATACTCTTTTTAAGACGTTGCCCCTTGAAAGCCACCTTACTTCGGTGAGATAGAGAAGATTTTCAAATTAAGCACCCATGTCTGCAAATTTTTCTAAAAATACGGGTCTGCAAAGCTTTTCCTTTAATGGAATTTACAACTTTAATGATGGTTTTCATAACACAGTCCATTTCAGGAGGTAAAGCTTTGGACGCAAGAGCTTCTCGATGTAAAAAACAATGTCTCCATTTGGTATTAGGCATTATTTCTTGTAATTCGACGACAAGACCAGATTTATGTCCTGTCATAGCTTTAGCGCCATCTGTGCATATAGCAATACATTTACCCCAGTCAATTTCATAATTACTTGTGCGTTTCACAAAAGTGTCGAGTAAACATTTTCCAGTGGTATTGGTCTCCAATGAGGAACAAAATAAACTATCCGCTTGAATGCCATTATTTGTATCATATCCTACAAACGTAATGAATTAGGCACAGTTAGATATATCTGTGGATTCGTCCATTTGAAGAGAGAAGTACGTGCATTTATTAAGATTTTCCACAACTTGCGCTTGAATATCTTCTGCCATATCACTAATTCTTCTTTGGATAGTATTATTTGACAGAGGTATTGTATTTATTTTTGTAGCTTCTTTCCCCTCACATTATATGTACCATTTCAACAGCTGCTGTAAAAATCAGATTTTCAGCAATTGTGTGCGGATTACTAGTTCTGGCAACCCGATAAACAACTTTATAACTTGCTAATAATGCCTTTTCATTAGTAGTGGTTGCCAAGGGAAAACTGTCCTGCTATTTGTGAAGGACGTTCAGCTTTCTTTCAAAGAATTCTACGGGCTTTTCTTTTTTATCTGGATGTTTGCTATTTAAATGTCGAAGTAACTTTGATGGCTTTATGCTTTCTTTTGACAAGACTTGTTCACAAATAACACATTGTTGTTTATTGGAAATAACGGTAAAACTATATTTAAGATATTCGTTAATGTAGAATCTGTTTTTCTTTTTATTGCTGCTACTGCCACTTTCAGACGTAGATGGTTCTGCACTTCTTTTTAAAAACTTATCCATAATTTATAATTTATCGTAGACGTAAATACGTAAACGGGAATACGTAAGTCGTAAAATATTTACTCATTACTCTACACTGCGTTCGCCACCATAGGCTGTTTGGATTCGAACTGAGGTATCGTTGCGCATCGCCGCTTATATAAAGCCAAAGAGGCTACGAGAATGTTCCAGAGTGCCATCTAGTAGCGAGCGCTTTCGCGATTATCATGGAAGAGTTTTGCGATGTAGACACAAGCTAATATGTCGCGGTGTACAATGTGCAGTCGACTTTTTATTATTTATTTTTATTGTAAATGCTATTCTGGCAGAAGTACCTACTACTAATTACTAGTGGGACAGATCGCAATCATTAAAATAATTGTATTAAAATAAAATAATTGTCTTTGATTTAAACTTAAACAGTAAAGTAAAATTAAATTTGAGAAACCATCAGATACTTGTAAATTAGGCATGCTATTTATGTCAAATAATATTGAATAAATATGTGGGAGGAAATTGGGGGGTCGCGAACAAATTTTTTAGTAACAAGAGGTCGCGGTTTGGATACGTTTGGGAAACTCTGCCTTACAGAATATCTTAGGCGACGCCTGTGATATGTACTTTGACTCTGATAATTACGCATTCCGTAAAGTGTATTTTATTTGCAGATACATTCTATCTATCGTTATCGCTATTAAATAACGTTATTTCATGTGACACTCCGCCAACAAACGCGGAAATAAACAACAGGGCACAAAACCGCTAATCGTATGATGAAATGGTATCATAATATGGTACCTACAGTGACGTTGGTATCCGGATAAATATTGCTCTATTGCTTTCTCTGAGCTAATATATTAACTGTTAGTAACGCGTACCTGGTAATTAAAAAATTAAGTAGTGTTAATAGCAAATTAAATAATTACTTTGATACGTACTACTGGCACATGGTATGCTTATATTTGGAAAAAACCAATATTTCCTTACAAATGAATATCAATCAGCCAATCGCGTCCACTGCCGGATATAAGCCTCCCTCAGTTATTTCCAGTGTTCTCTACACTGGTCCGCTTGTAGTCAGTTTCCTGCTACACGTTTTATATCATCGGTCCATCTAGTCGGTGGTCGTCCTCGGCTTCTTTTATAGTTTCTGGGCCTCCATTCCATAATACGTCTTGTCCACCGTCCATCTTGTGTTCTGGCTAAGTGCCCTGCCCAGTTCCACTAAAGCGTCGTGGTTATTTCGATGACGTCTTGAACTCCTGATCTTTGCCTGATTTGTTTGTTTTGGTATGTGGTCTCGAAGGCTCACGTTCAGCATTGCACGTTCCATGGCTCGTTGTGTAACTCTGAGTTTATTCGCAGATTTTTGCGTTAGTGTCTCTGCTCCATAAGTTTGTACAGGTAAAACACATTGGTTATAAACCTTTCGCTTGAGACACGTGGGAGTTGAACTTTTTAGAATATGGCTTAATTTGCCAAATGCTGCCCATATTAGGCCTATTAATTCGCCTCTGTATTTCATGTGTTTGATTGTCTCTGCTTATTTTGATTTCGTGTCCCAGATATTTGTAAGTGTCTGTTTGTTGTATGGTATTATTGTCAATAGTTATATTTCCACTCATTACAAGATTTGTTACAAGTTTAGTTTTCTCAAAGTTTATCTTTAATGCTGCTCTTTCAGACAGACTTTTAAGCGAATGCATCATAGAAACTGTATTATGTAAATTATATGCGATTAATACAACATCATCTGCAAATCTTAGATGATTTAATCTTTCTCCATCTATATTGATGCCCGTATCTTGCCAGTGAGTGCTCTTAAATATTGACTCTTAAACTGCCGTGAACAATTTTGGTGAAATATTGTCTCCTTGTCTAACTCCTCGACCTAAGCTGAATTTTTCTGTGTCTTCGTGTAGTCGTATACTTGATGTAGCGTTCTCGTATATGTTTTTGATTAGTGTCGTGTACCTGTAATCTATTCGGCTTTGATTTAGGGCTTCCAGTATTGTTTCAAACTCTACAGAATCAAAAGCCTTCTCGTAATCGACAAATACAAGAACCAACAAATACAAGTATGTTGTACTCGATGCACTTTTCTATTAAGATCTTTATGGTATGCAAATGGTCATTTGTGCCATATCCTGCCCTGAAGCCTACCTGTTTTTTGGGCTGGTAGAAATCAAGTTTAGGTGTTAGCCTCTTTGTTAAGATTTTCATAAAGAGTTTGTACATATGTGTCAAGAGGCTGATGGGTCTATAATTTTCTAATTTAGTAATATCGCCTTTTTTGTGTAACAAGACTATTACTGCATTGTTCCAATCTTTTGGAATCGTACGCGCATGTAAACATTTATTAAACAGTTCGCTTACTGATTTTGATAAAATTTCACCTCCTGCTTTTATTGCCTCGATAACGAGTCCATCATCACCAGGCGATCGATGGTTCTTCATTTTCTTTAAAGCTGCTCTTACTTCTAACACAGTAATGGGTAAAAGTATTTCCGATCCCTGATTTATGAGATTCTTTACTCGTGTCGGGAAATGGTCTTGTGGTATTTGGCTGGTATAGAGGTCTTTATAAAACTCTCTGGTTATTTTCAGAATGTTTTGTTAATCTGTTGTTGCGTTTCCGTCTTTATCTCTCAGCTTGTATATTTCTTTTTTACTTTGTGTGAGTTTTCAAATGAATATATATATATATATATATATATATATATATATATATATATATATATAAATAAATATATATATATATATATATATAAATATATATATATATATAAATATATATATATATATATATATATATATATATATATATATATATATATATATAAGAAAAAATAAGTACTTGTGACTCGTTTGGAAAAAATATAAAACTGTTTGGATGGGTTGGAGCTTTAATTGTGTTTATAATTATTATTAAGAGCTGCTAAAAAATAAAAAATTACTTACAAAGTTGAATTAGAAAGAAAAAAAAATTGTTAACTCACCAAATAAAATTAGTTTAGTATATAAGAATGCTGCTAACATATTTCAAAAAATATTATTATAAAAATATTCTAATCTAATAAATGCTTCTCTGAAATTTTAATATAATTTTGAAAAAGGTTCTTAACACAAAAACAATTGAATTTATAAATAAATTTGAATGGTGAAAATTACAATAAAGCCCCAATGTCATAAATACCATCTTAAAATTTTTATTTTTGAAAATTATATTGCCAAAAATAAAATTTTGTTTAAAAATTATTTTTGTTTAGTAACAAAAAAGAAGATTTATTCACCATTGATAGATGCCTGAAAAAATGTAACAAATATATGGAAAATTAAATCAAAATGTGATATTTTACTGGTTTCATATATCCAATACAAAACAACTCCACTGGTCCTAGGGAAAATGCTGAATGCCAAACGCTTCGACTAGTATATTGATCTAGTGGCAGTTCCGTACTTGGACTTGGATATTGATCTGAGGCAGACTTATTTTTTCCTGTCACTATATTTTCGACTCTGTTGTCCAAAAGAGCTACCCGCCACACCGGGGTGTTAAAGGTGTAAAAGTGTACATCTTTTAGCAAAGTTTGCTATTTCTTTGATATGTTTAAGAAAGTATATGGCATGTTGGCTCGATTTGCTAGATTCTGAGTTTGAATTGGTAAATAACACAGCATGATGACGTCATTTTAAACTCCCATGGCCATGTATCACTTACAAATAAACCATATACACCAATTACAAATTCACCGGCAGCACACAGCCTAACCACAATAACCTCCATTGATCAAACCAGAAAACTCCATCCTCCACACAAAATAACCATAGCGCACACCTCAAACCTACCAAACTTCCTAATTAAACCAACATTTTCGATCCAATCAAAATCATATAACCGTCTCCTTTACCCAAAACACCCAGAATATAATCCATAGCAATCATTAAGACCAATACAAATATAAAAACATTTCTACTAGCAGTTGTCAGCAGAAAATATTTTTCCAAATATTATTATCAAAGACCTTCTATCAAACAACATCGGCTCACTAAAAGTCTTCTATCCTAAAAAAGCCGCCAGTATTTGAACGTACCAACTCATCGACATTCAAACTTTTACACAAAACTACTTTATTCTATAGGGAATATAACTATATCTATAGACCATAGACTATGCTGTAACTCTGTAAAGCTTTCCCAAAAAGACATCGAGGATAGCCTATCTAAAACCCAATTTCTATTAACCAAAGTCGTTTGAGTTAATGCTTGTTTTATTAATAACTGTTTCATCAGAGTCTTTACGGATTCTGAGGCAAATTTTGCTAAAGCACTTTCGGCAAGTATCAGGATCGAATGGAAAAAATTGCATTGCGAGATTCCTAGACCGAACAATTTGATTCCCGTTTGTCTATAGTAATGCTCGTGATGTAGACGGTCGTAGCCCGGCTGCAAGATACTGGTTTCATAAATCAGAACGCACGATTTCAAATCTCGGCACCAACAACGACAGTTTTATTTCTAAAAATATTACGAACAATTTGCCGTACTTAGGAGGGCACGTTAAGCCGTCGGTCTACCTGGGCTAGTGTGTGAATTGACACCAGCTACTTGAAACAGAGTTAAAGATGCAAATGGTGCCGGCAAATTATTATTCTTACTGCTCGGATGTTGCAAAAGTGAATCTCAACACCGAACACATTAAAAAGAACATCATTTGTCTTAATTGCGGACTACAATAAAAATCGCTTGCATGCTCCATAGCGAATCTTTCAATGTACCCAAACTGCCGAGATAGTATGCATTTTCTCCCAGATGTTTTATAAAAAAACTCCTCCAACCAGTCCGCACCAAACCCAACCCGTAATGACCCCTAAACAAACTCCATTCATGAACTAACCACGGACATGAAGTCACTTTCTGACTATGATTCTTTTTAATGTTTTTACAGACAAAAGAAATGACTGTAACGAAATTTTCTACCTCATGTAAGGACACGCCTTATCGTTGTCGACTTACAACAACACAATCAACCAATCATTCACCAACATTCGAAACTAATTCCCATTACATAACCCAACACCTTGAGGACACTCACTCTCAACCACCATCCACAATCCAAACACAAAATACCAGTCTACACGCTGAAAGTTAATGCTCTTGACACACTTCTTAAGAGTTTCTTTTCAAATAGACAGAAAAACAGTGGGAGATTCTTCTTTTTCTTAGGGTGCCTGTCCGTTCCGAACGTTGGCGATCATTCTGGCTATGATGATTTTGTTGGTTGCTATACGAAATAGCTGTGTTGAGGTCTTTCTATACCATGCTCTCAGGTTAGCAAGCCAGGATATTCTTCTTCGTCTTGGGGCTCTTTTTCCTTCAATTTTACTCTGAAAAATACATTGGAGTAGCTCGTATCTGCCTTGATTTCTTATTATATGTCCCAAGTACTCCAGCTTACGACTCTTTACAATGTTGGCCAAATCCGCGGTTGTGTTCATCTTCCGCAGTACTTCTTCATTGGTGACTTTGTCTGTCCATGGTATCTACAGGATTCTTCTGTATAACCATAATTCAAAGGCCTGAAGTTTTGATAGAGTTTCCGCCTTCAATGTCCACGTTTCTACTCCATACAGAAGCACTGAGTACACGTAATATTTAAGGAGCCTTATTTTTGTTTTCAGGGTGAGGTCATGGATTTTGAACACAGAGCTCATATCCAAGAATGCACTTTTGGCCTTTCCGATGCGACATTTAATCTCTTGGGTATTGTCCCACCACTCATTGATTATAGTTTCCAAGTAATTGTATTGTGAGACACGTTCAATTCTCATTTGGTTCACATACAGATTTGCTCCAGTTATGTTTTGCTTTCTGATGATCATTAGCTTGGTTTTGCTGGTGTTTATATCCAGTCCATAGGTTCTACTTGTTTCTGTTATTTTGTTCATTAAGTTTTGCAGCCCTTCTATATTATTGGAAAACACTAATGTATCATCTGCATACCGCAGGTTATTAAGCTTGACTCCATTTATTGAGATGCCTTCATCAATATCTTATAGGGCCTCTTTAAAAATGTGCTCCGAGTACAGATTGAATATCAGTGGTGAAATTATGCACCCCTGTCTCACTCCTCTTAAGATTTTGACCTGTTCTGTATATTCTCCATCTATTCGGAGTACCGCTGATTGATTCCAATACAGATTAGCTATAATTTTTAAGTCTCTTTCATCAATCCCTGTCCTCTTCAGCACTTCGATAAATTGTTTATGCCTGACTCTATCTAAAGCCTTCTTGTAGTCAATCAGGCATGCAAAAACATTACAGCTGACATCTCTACATTTCTGAAACAAGATCTGCACGCTAAATAAAGCTTCCCTCGTACCAACGGCGTTCACAAATCCAAACTGATTGGGCGCCATTTGTTCCTCGCATTTCTGGTAAATTCTTTTGTGGATGACCTATAAAAACATCTTCAGCAGATGACTCATTAGGCTTATTGTCCTATAATCTTCACAAACTTTTGCTTCTGGTTTTTTGGGCAATGGTACGAACTCCGATTTGAGCCACTCTACTGGTATTTTTCCTGCCTTGTATATTTTATTAAATATATCAGTTATTATTTTTATTTGTTCTGTATCTAATAGCTTCAGCAGTTCTGCAGGAATTTCATCAAGTCCCGGTGTCTTTCCATCCTTTATTTGTCTGACGGCTGCCGTTATTTCTTCTGGTAGGATTTCGGGACCTAAATTTTCTTCAACGGTGGGCTCTTGTACTGTTCTAAGGTCATGGAAAAGTTTCCCCAAGTATTCGTCCCATACTTTTTTTTATCTTCTTTGGTTATGACAAGATTGCCTTCATTATCTGTTATTTTTTCGCTGTTGGGTTTTCGAAATTTTGCAGCTATTTCCTTCACCTTTCCATGAACATTGAAGTTATCATATCGACTCTGATACTCTTCTATTTCTTGACATTGTTCTATTTTTTGTTTCTCTTTGGCTTCTCTTATTTTTCTTCTATGGTATGTATGCTCTTATATTCTTGGAGATTTTCTTTGTTTTTTTTTTTCTCTGATCCATAAGCTCAAGTATTTCATCGGTCATCCACGATTTGCGTTTCTCTGTGTCTTTCTTCAGATGTTGTTCTTTTATTTCTTTCACTGTTTCTTGTATGATGGCCAGACTTTCCTCTATAGTTTCTGCATTTTTGCATGTTAGCACCCTTTTATTGAGATTTCCACTCACCCTCAGTCGAACATTGGGATCTTTCAGTTTTCTAAAACCATACTTCTTCATCGACTTACTTGTAACCTTCTTCATTCTGACTTTGAAATTGCTGTTACGTAAAAATTAGTCATATTAAAATAAACCTGTAAACATGTTGTTTATTTACTAAATATGTTCTAGATTTGACCTGATGGTAGAAATTCCAGATAGAAATACCTAATGGGTCTTCGACGAGTCGAACTTTCCGGAAGAGGCTGCTATAAAAATCCAGTCTGACCGCACAGCGATCGAGTTTGTTCCGGAAGCGCACTACCCGCTTCGAGAATAACGACTGTTTAGTATAAATATATATAAATTTTATGTAAAGAGTCAGTCAAAAAGAAGATCGCGATTTCGCGTTAAATTGTATCGAACGCAAATAAATTATTTGTAATTATTAAGTGTAAAATAAATTAGTATAAAATAAAGACTTTTGATAAATTATCGTGAGTTTTAATAAATTAGAATAAAGACAATAAATTAGAATAAAGACAATAAATTAGGACTAATAAAAACATTATATTACCTACAACTGGTGCATGATCAGAATTTATGTCTGCCCCCGGGTCTGTTTTGACAGATGTGCAGCTGTTCCTATACCTCTTATTTACTAGAATGTAATCAATCTGATTTCTTACAATCTTTCCCACAGTATCCTGTGGAGATTTCCAGGTGTACAGTTTCCTTAGGTGTAGCTTAAACCAGGTGTTCATTATTACTAATTTATTTGCCTCCGCAAAAATCTGCAATGTATCTCCCCGATCATTCCGGTTTCCTAGACCAAATGGTCCAACTGCAGATGATGTTTTGCTGGCTCCAACTTTGGCGTTGAAATCACCCATAGCAATTGTAAGGTCTTGCTTTTTAACCTTTTCAGGACTTGATTAATGCTATGGTATAGTTCTTCTATCTCTTCTTCTGCTCCTTCTATTGTAGGTGCATATACTTGAATTATATTAATGTCGATTGGCCTTGCTTGTAGTTGTATAAGCATCACTCTTGCTGAGATTGGGATGAAGTTGTCAACAGATTGTGCCACTTATTTTGTCAATATAATGCCGACACCTAATTCATGTTTGCCGTTATCTGTCCCAGAATAGTAAACGCGGTGTTCCCCGATATTTGCGGTTCCTGAACCTGGCCAACGCATTTCGCTTATTCCCATAATATTTAATTTCATGTTTGCCATTTCTCGTATTGCATTATGGATTTTACCTTCCTGTGCCATGGTTTTCACGTTCCATGTGCCTATTCTGATATTTCATATTCTTTGCATTTTAATCTTTTTGTTATACTTGTAACTGCTCCTCCCGGAGATCCGATTGAGGAGCTTACTTCGGAATTGAATTTCGCTGCAAGCATAGCCATTTGATTCTACTAGAACTTATCCAGAGTGGATCTTTAATGAGGTGTCTCGTCCCAATCTTTCTTCCTCATCTCTATGCCGTTGACCGCTTCCACGGTTCTTCCGCCTTTGAAGTCAGTTTCCCAACTCCAGGACAAAGGGGTGCCCTACCATTTACTAACTCCTCCACCCGAAGCTGTTGGCCAGTAAACGGGGGATTGCTTATACCGGCAATTATCGGTGGAGTTTTTGCCATACCTGGCTACCCTCACTTAGTTTAGCCTGCGGACCAACGCAGTTGTCCGGGGTGTGGCACGTGGAGCCATAAGTGAGAGTTAGTTGTCTTATGAGGACCAGTTATCAAGAACCATCTCCTGTCTTTGACGCTTGATGTGGTCATTCCGATAAAAGGTGCTAACTCTATAACACAACTGGGAGATTAATTTTCTGTAATTTTTCAATCTCATTGCACAATGATACCTGTCTCAGATAAGGTTGATAAATAAAGTCCAATAATTCTAGAAGGAATTGTTTGTTATGTAAGAGTTTTTGTGATTTGGACTGCAATTGCAATCCACCAATTCAGCGTGGGACTCCCCACGCTGAATGACAAAACGAATCATAGCAGGACGTATACGAAATGTAATATATTTGTCATACCTTCCTAGAGCCTAAACAAGCATTTATAACTAGGTCGTTTTCATATATAATAAAACCTAATAATATTAAGATTTCTAAAAATTATTAATTATTTCAACATTGTATCAATGGAATGTCAGTTTGAAAGCTTAATCTCTATTATTAAATTAATTTTTTTTATTATTGAGTTAATGCCCCGACAACTAAGATCATTGGCATGGTACAGTCAGGTACCTAGTGTAGCGTGTGTGTGTATGTAGAGTAAGTGTCTTGATACTTAGCAAAGTCGAAGTCATTGTCTTTGCTAAGAGAAGCTAATTGTATCCGAACGTCTGCGGTCCCTCCGGTGAGTACCGATCGCACAAGAATAGAAATCATTTTCATTCATTAATTTTTAATAAACGAAAATTTCTCCACCCAGATGAGATTCGAACTCACGACCTTTAGGTTTAAAGGTAGGCGATCTTAACAACGGAGCCACAGAGGGGGTTAAATTAAAAATTAATCATATTTAAAACAAAAGTTTTACAAATTAGTTAATAAAAATATATTTGAAGTAATAGTAACGTACCACAAGTCTCCTGTTCTTAAATAAGTATTATGTCAAGAAATTAATACAGCGAAACAGAAAGATAAAAAAAATAAAAAGAAATTTTATACTATTTTGAAATCTTCAAATTGCGTTGAAAAAAAAATGATATACTTATGGATGTAATAGGTCTCGAACGTTTTTCTCAGCCCCCGCTATCGCTCGGGTACAATCTCACTCTTGGCTGGAAAATGTAGTCTGCTTATGTTTTTTTTTTTTCACAAAGAAACAATTTCATTGGAAACGTTTCTCATTTTAGTACATAAAAATATTTGATTTACTCACGTACACCTGCCTATTTTATTGATGACTTACGCCAAAAGTATTTGATAACAGTTGTAAAATTTACCAATTAGAAATCCCTCGAAACGTTCAATATTTTTTTCATTTTCTAAAGTTGTTACGGTCTTTAATATTATTAAGGTAATTTCGTATCATTGTGTTTAAAAAAAATTAAATTAGCTGAAGATAAATTACGACCAAACGTGACAATAACTGCGCATTATGTTTTATTGTCTGCTGAGAAATCGTTTCTTGCTTTTCAATTCTTATGACTCAAAGAATAAACTGTCTCTTTTCCAACAATGGTAAAATTTAAAAGGATACTTAAACATAAATTACAACTTTGTAAAATCAAATAAATTTTAAACAAACCGATAGAAACTTTAAACTACTTAAGTGACCTACACTATAGATTATGTGGCAAAATTTTGGTTAAAAAGTCAGCTAAATAATATGTAATTGTGAACATAATATATTTAAACTTGGCTGATACGATATTGCTGTTTATTCTTAGATGTGTAAAGGTGGGTCGAGATATGCACCAAATCCCATATCATAACGTTTAGTCATTTTCATCCACATGATTCTCCCACTGCTTTCTCGGTCTTCCAATAGGTCACTTCCCCTGTATTTTTGCATTCAACCGTTTTTTTTGGCAGCCTGTTTTCTTATGTTCTAAATACAGGGCTTATCCATTGATGACGCTGTAAACGGACATACTGAGATCAAGGTGGTCCTTTTTATAATTTACATATCTCATAGTTGTATGTGATTTACCACCTGAACACAAGTTGTTCTCATTAATAGGGCCTAGTGCCACAAGTTTTAGGTGAAGTTAAAACCACGAATAAAACTTTTTATTACTCTCGTAATAATGATCCGGTTCGTCGTAACGGATTTGGAGTAATTTTAGAAGGCAAATGCTGTCACAAAATTAGTGCAAATCTCTCACCGATGCCTACTTATACAATCAATCAGAAAGCCATCAAATAGTAACATTCAGACTAAGGCTAACTTCACATGGTCGCGCGACAACGCAAGTTTTTAGCTCGTTAACGCGCGATGATGTATCAGATAGCCGTGCGTCTTTTTTATTCCCAGTTTGCGAGAACGCAGCATTGTAGCGTCGTAATCGTCGAAAATGGAAGTTGATGAGGAAATCTGTTTATGGGTTTTGTATCGGAGGTTGAAACATCGATGTCGACGAAGAGAAAGAAGATATTGGGTGCATCCTTACTGAGAATGAGGTTGATACTCATAGTGCCGCACGGAATTCTGTTATGTAACTAATCTATTGTTTCTAGGCAATGGGTGGCGTTCCTGGGGATTTGCGTTATGTTGACTGTAAGAACTAGATGGCTGATTTGTTGGATACGAAATATCGTGCTATTAAATCATATATTTCAATCTTCAGTCTTAAACAGTTGTGCTCGGGTACTTTCTTTACTTCTTTAAATAATGATAGGCAAAATAGTTAATCTTCATCGTCTTTTTCTTTTTTTATAGGTCTTCTTTGGTTAACACTCTTTTCTAATATTTTGGCAAAATGTTCGTCTGATGGATGAAGCAGACTATTATACTTTTTTGTAGCAGGTGGATATTCTCCTGGAGGTCTGAAGTTGCTGTCAATGTTCCCTCAGCTGATTCGGGAACCTCGCCGTCGTTAACATTATGATCCTCTACTTGAAAACTACTGTCACTTTTTCTTTTTTGTACGGTGGGTTGCAAAAATGTTAATCTTTGAATATACGCTGAACTAGATTTCGATGTTGCTGCCGAACCAGATTTTAAAGTTTTAATTTTTTTATATCTCTTACATATCTTCTTCTTCTTTGTCAACCATTTTCCATCCACTCCTGAATGTAGGGAATTGCTTCCATCTTTCTCTATATTGCGTCAAACTAATCGACTGTTTGACTGCCTCTGCTCTTATGTCATCTACCCATCTTTTTTGAGGTCTTCCCATGCTTCTTGTTGTCGTCCTTGGTCTCCATTCTAGAATTCTCTGTGTCCACCTGTTGTCATTATATCGGGCTACGTGACCTGCCCAGCGCCATTTCATTTTTGTAGTTTCTTCCACATAATCCCTAATCTTCGTTCTACGTGTTATCTCGGTGTTTCTAATCTTGTTTCTTAGTTATATTCCAAGCATGATTCGTTCCATTGCTCTTTGCGTTGTTTCTAATTTTTTGGCAGATTTTTTGGTAAGTCTTACTGTCTCCAAGCCGTAGGTACAAACAGGTAGTATGCATGTGTTATTCACCTTTTTCTTTAAGTTTATAGGAATGGAGGTGTTCTTCAAGATATATGCTAGTTTGCCGAAAGCGTCCAATGCCAGTTGTGTTCTTCTTTTAATTTCAGCATCTTGATTTGGTTTTCCTAGTTTGATAACATGACGATATACATAAAGTTCAACATTTTCTATGGTATTATTTTGTATTGTTATATTTGTCTGGTCTCAGCTCAGTATTTTTGTTTTGCTGTAATTCATTTTTAAGCCTACCGCTCCTGAAACTGCATTTAATTGTTGTAACATATCATTTAGTTCTTGGATATTATCGGCTATTAAAACTATGTCATCTGCGAATCTCAAGTGGTTTAAGTATTATCCGTCGACGTTGATACCATTATTGTTCCATTCCAGTTTCTTAAAAATGTCTTCTAGAGCAAGGGTAAATAGTTTGGGAGAGATGGTGTCTCCTTGTCTTACTCCCCGTTGTAGTCTTATGGGATTAGTTTTTGTGCTTTCGTCCAGCTTTATATGCATGGTGGCATTTTCATATATGTTTTTAATTATGTTAATGTATCTTGAATCTATGCGTGCATTTTCTAGAGATTCAAGCACTGCCCATAATTCGATGGAATCGAATGCTTTATGGAAATCGACGAACGCCATATGAATTGGAACATTATACTCTGTGCATTTTTCTATCAGTGTTCTTACAAGTGCAAGTGGTCTATGGTATTAAAATGTCTTCTAAATCGAGCCTGCTCGATAGGTTGATTGAAATCGAGCTTATGTGTTAGGCGGTTGGTTATGATTTAAGTTAGTAATTTATACAGATGTGATAGCAAGGATATTGGTCGGTAATTCTCGATGTTTGCTCTGTTTCCTTTCTTGAATAGTAAAATGATCTCGGCGTTGTACCATTCTTAAGGAATCTTTCCTTCATTAATTACTTTATTAAATAAAACATTTAATACCTGTTCCATTTTTCTGCCACCAATTTTCAACATTTCAACTGTAATCTTATCCTCTCCCGGACATTTATTCGTTTTAAGTTGATTTAGGGCCATTCTTATTTCATAGTCGGTTAGGTCCGGTATTTCTTCTGAGCCGGTGTTAATTATTGTTCGTTGAGTACGTCGTTGTTGTGGTTGTGTATTTAACGAGTATAGTTTAGTGTAGAATTTTTCAATGGCCTCGCTTATTTGTTTTCTGTCTCTGACGGTGACGTTTCTCTCATTTTTTATTTCTATGATTTTTGTTGTATCGCTTGAGTTTTTTGCTTTGAGTACTTTCATGTTGCAGTTATCTTGTATTATATTTTTTATTAGATTGTTATTATAGTTTCTATGATCGTTCCTGATTTCTTTCTTCACATTTTTGTTTAAACTTTTAAAGCTGTCCGAAGTTCGATCTGTTCTGTTTCGTCTTTCTTGGAGTAGTTTAATTGTATTAGGTTGGAGTTTAGATGTTTTCGTGTTTGAGCATATTTTATTAACCGATGTTGTTACAGTTACTTTTATTTTAGTGGCTAGTCCGTTCATATCCATTTGTTTCAGTGTCTCTATTGATTTTAGTCTTGTGCTTAGCTCTTTTTGGTATTCCGTTTGTTTTTGAAACAGGACATCGGTGGTTGGGTATGGTTCTCGTTTAATAAGTTTGCTTCGTTCTACTCTCGTCTGTATTTTATTGTTCGCTCTAACCAATCTATGGTCACTCCCGGTATAGAATTTCTTTAGTACTGTCACGTCGGTGCATATGTTTTTGTTATTGGAGAGTCTGTAGTCTATTTCGTTCTTAGTTTTCTTGTCTGGGCTGATCCATGTCCATTTACGTTGTTTAGATTTTTTAAAGAAAGTGTTGAGACAAAAATAAATTTTCGTTGTTTAAGTAGTTGTACAACATCTCACCCCTTTCGTTCCTGTTGTCCAGCCCAAAGCGACCGATATATTGTGTGTCGCCGTCTTCTTTTGTACCAATTTTTGCATTAAAATCTCCTGTGATTATTACGAAGTGTGATTTTTCTTGGTTCCTTGCTGTTGTCAGATCCTGGTAGAATGATTCAGCTTCCTCATCTGTTGAGTTTCCTGTCGGTGCATATCCATGTATTATCTGTAAGCTGTATCTGCTGTTTAAAGCGATGACAAGATATATGACTTCATATATCTTCTGACTTCCATGACTTCTTACATATACATCACATAAATTATTCCATTTCTTCTGCAGTGTTGTTCCTGAAATAGAAATGATAATAATTTTTATTGTGTTGCAGGTATCTGTCAAGTGGTTTTTCGTTAGCTGAATTGCAGTATGGTTATAAAATTGGAAACTCTACATTATCGGGTGCAATTCAAAAAGTGTGCAAAGTGATATGGAAGAAGTTAAAAGCACTGGGCGCGCAATTCGAGATGCATTGAACTGCATTTGCAGATTACTTTGTAAATGACGGAAGGCTAGATTGGCACGATATTATGGTCTAAACAATATTACTTTTATAATAATATTTAAAGTAAAAATAAATAAGTGTTGTTCTTACCTAATTTTTATTCTCTTCAGTGTCACCATCATTGCAAAAAATCAAAACTAGTTGCTCTCAAACCCGTTTCTTCAGTAATTTATTAGAATATTACTTCGAATTCAAGTTCCATATGTCTGGTATTTTTTCTACTTCATCGAAGTCGGTGTTGAAATCATCGTCCATTTTGATACACTTCGTACGTCTAACCGGCTCTAATTGCGCTAATCAACTGAACATTTCTATGCCTGATTGTTGTACTTCAATACGCGCGATCATCTGAGCTTAGCCTAATGCTCCTGTGGTCGTTAAACCCATGGAGGAGTTAGAAGCGTGGTACGCTGAAGTGGAAAAACATACAAATTTGACCGAAAAACGAGGTCTAACTTTTATCTTAGGTGACTTCAATAGTAAGTTAAGTAGAGGCAAGGTTCCTAGATTGATTGTATACTACGGACTTAAAGTAAAGAACGATAGAGAAAAGAAAATTACCGAATTCTGCCAACAACAAAAGATAGTAGCGACAAATACATGGTTTAAATTACCTGATCGCAGATTAAACACTTGGACTTCACCAGAATATAATAAAAACAAAGTAATTCGTTACCTAATAGATTACATTTTGGTCAAAAAAATATATCGCAACGTTATCATCAGTGCAAAAACATATTCAGGAACTGGTAGCAATTCCGACCATTATCCTCTTATTGTAAAAGTGCGAGCAAGATCAAAAATAATAATGAAACAAAAACCTCAAGGCAAAATAGACATCCAATTATTAAAAAACGACTTCATACAATAGACAGTATACAGAGAATTATACAAAAATTTAGGAAATATTAACCGCCATAGAATTACGGAGTCCGATGACGTAAACGACCTTTGGAATACTATTAAAGAGCAAATGAACAGCGTAATAAAAAAAAAACCTTAAAGCAATACCCAGAAGTAACAAACAGGAATTGATAACAATATACATTTTAAAATTATTGGGAAAACGAAGAGAATCTAAAGTAATAAATAACAAGACGGAGAATACAAACGACTAAATAGAATAATTAAAAAAAACTACAACAAAGACACGATTTCTGTAATTTATATAAAAAAGTAAGAGTTTACATCGACTAACAAGACAACAATCTTATACTCCACGCTGAACACGGATGGAAAACTATATCAAAATACTTTTTAACGGCATACGAGAATAACTAAGAAGGTTGGACAACAACAACCAAGAACCAGACATTCTGAAAACCGAAATTATAAGTGCAATTAATGAACTCAAAACAAATAGGAGCCCAAGTCTAGGTGGAATATACCCAAAAACTTTGAAATTAATTCAATTGCATTTATGATGCAAAATTACCACAAGACTGGCTAGAATCATTATTCATTCCACTCCTAAAAACGCTAAAACTACAAAACTGCAACGAGTTCCCTCTGCGGTCATGCAGTAAAAGTCCTATTAAAGGTCGATTCAAATAAATCAGTCCCGTCACAGTCCCGGCGCCGAACCGGTCCCGTCTGGTCACAGAACTATTCGTTCGTCTATTCGCACACACCCGAAATGCATCAGTCTTCGGCGACCAACTGTTGAAAAGATGGAAAGTTTCTCGGATACAGAATTAGCAATAATTGCTATATGTTTGGACGAGGAAGAAGAAGAAGCAGAAGCAAACCGTGCAAAAAGACGGAAATGGATCCATGACGCACAGAAAAAAGGGATACCGAAGGAGAATACGTGACACTGCTTCATGATGATGTAAAATTTCATCAATATTTTAGGATGTCGAAAAATTGCTTTCCTGCCAAATATTATTTGTTAAATTTATGTCCATGTATTTTGCATGCGACAAATCATATAAAACATTATATTTTCTCAAACAATCTAATTGTTCGTCAATAGTTTTATTTTGTTCACTTGTACCGCGCGTCACGTTCCCGACAAAACCAAAAAATTCGTCGATGAGATTATAAAATCGGCCGGGCGATAGACGTATTGCAACCTGACTGCTGGGAAACTGTTCGTCAACTGATGAATGTGAATGCCGGCGGCATATTTCTATTAAAGAATATTTTGTATGACGGATTGTTCGGTTCGGTTCCGGGACTGTGACGAGACGTGACTGATGTGTTTGAATCAACCTTTAAATTAATTACTATTTAACTGGGAATAAGCCACAATTAAAGATAAAAATACGTTTATTGACGTTTAAATTTCCACTTCGGAAATCATTCTCAAAATACAAACAGTAAATTAAACAAATTTTGTTTTTTGTTACATAGTGAAAAATTCTTCTAATAATTTAATTTTATCTGACTCATTTATATTGACAATTCAGACATACATTATGCATTTTATATAAAATGATATTGCCAATATTGTTGAGTTGCGCTCCTGGGACGACTTTACTTATAAGATAGTTCATTCGATTACATGAAATCAACTTTAACTTGAGAATATCCGTCAGAAAAAAATCATAGCATGTAATTCGTCTTTAAAAAGACAAACACATGACATGATGACAGTAAAATTCTCCTGTTAGTGATTCCATAGTAAATTATGAGGGAAAAACCAGGAAAAAAAACTCATAATACTATCCCGACATTATAAGTATTTGTTCGTGAATTTAGTTTACCTTCAACAAACATCAAAATTCTGATTTTATATGTTACGTTATTTAAAAAACATAAATGATGTATCCTCTATATGTTACTGACTTACTAATACTGGTATTTTCTTATTAATAACTTCCTCTTTCAATATTGGTAACCAGATCCTACTACATTCTGCTTTACAGTAGAAAACCAAATCTATAAAAAGTGCTAAACAAACATCGAAGAGGGTCAGTTTGGATTCAGAGTCGGTATGGGAATGAGAGAAGCTCTCTTCAGTTTACTAGTTCTATCCCAGAAATACTTAACAGAAAGATATATTTATATGCTTCAAAGACTTTAAAAAATATTTGATAGAGTAAGACACAACCTACTATTAGAACGTTTGCAAGACGTCGGTTTAGATGGTAACGACATCATAATACTAAAAAACTTGTACTGCAACCACCAAAACGACAGATAGAATCGAAGGTTCTATTTCCGCTAAAGCAGAAATTAGGAGAAGAGTTAGTCAAGGATGTGTTCTGTCACCCTTGCTATTTAATATTTATTCGAAGTTTCTATTTAAAGAGCCACTGGTTGATTCCAAGGATTAAGTCAAGGTAAATGGCCAACAGCATCAGATATCAACAGCATCAGATACGACAAGTATACTGTGTTCATTGCAGATTCTCACTTGGATATACGACTCATCGACAGGACAAACTTGACCTGCCAACAATTTGGAATGAAAATGAACATTAAAAAAACCAAAGTTATGTAAATTACAAAAAAAAAAAACCAAAATGTAAGTCAACCTTGTACAATGAACGGACACATTTTGGAACAGGTCAACAAGTTCAAGTACCTAGCATATTAGATCGATAGAAGCCCATATGGTAAACTTTAAATGAGATTGAGAATAAAACAAGCCAGAAAATCTTCCGAAAAAATTAAAAGACTACTATGTGAGTCTCGAATATACCTCGAAATTCGACTACGTTTATCAAAATGCTACATATCGTCGACTCTTCTCTACGTCGTTGAAACGTAGACTCTTAAAATATCAGCGGTAAATAAATTGGAGGCCTTTAAAATGTGGACCCACCGGAGAATCCTAAAGATTTTATGACATTTTATATCTCACACGAAGAAGTACTGCAGAGAATAGACAAGGAACGAGAACTTTTTAACGCAGTTAAAGTTAGAAAAACCATCATACCTAGGTCACATACTGAAAAATAATATGCATGGGAGGACTAGGAAGCAAAAGACTATCGTGGCTAAGAAACATCGAACAATAGGTAGGGTTATAGTTATAAACAGCTAATAAGAACAGCTGAAAACAAAGAAGAGCTAGGCAATTGTCGTAGCCAACTTCCATTGACGAGAAGGAACTTTAAGAAGAAGAAGTATCACAGGGGCCCAAGTTTCACATCCATATCTCACTATGGGTCGGATTATGGTCTTTTTGATTCGTATTTAAATGCCAAAAACCCGACCACTGTAAACCAACGCTACACAAAGTGCGTTAAAAAATAAAGTTCAACATATAATGCTCGGTCACTTTCTACTGAGGAAAGATTTGAAGAAATGGAGGAATAGCCTTTAATAGTGAATTGGGATATTGTGGATATCAGTGGTGTAAAAAAATAGAAAAGACTCTTATCACACTTTCATCAGGCCACTTATGATAATACAAAGGAAAAGAAGAATCGACAGTCGGAGGCGTCGTTTTCTTTAATCACAAAATAATTGTCAACAAAATTGTGTCAATTAACCAAATCCCTACAAGGGTGGTCTACTTAAACATAAAACTAAAAGAAAAATATATCCTAAAGATCATTCAAGTATATGCCCCTACAACAGACATCCAGACGAAGAAGTCCAAATATTCTACGTTCAAATTTTTATGAAATCAAGGGAAATCCTGGCCACTTCTTAGTAATAAGTGGCAATTTCAACTCCAAAATAGGCACTTAGAAAGACCCCTCTGACATATTATTGGAAAATTTTTGAATTTATCTTTCCATTTGGAAAACAATCTCTATCAGATAAACATTTTAAAAAAAAAAACCACAGAAGATGTGTTAAATGTGTTAAACCAGTTTAGTATAAGCAGTGATCATAGGTTATTAGCATCCAAAATGACGATATCGTCCAAAAAAGAAAGAAACGAAAACAAAGAAAGTAAAGAAAGAATGATACTATTCAGGATTTTGAAAATTATATTAATAATGTATTAAAAGACACAACAATAACAGATATGATTACATTAAACAAATAAATAGTCAACAAAATGCAACAGGTTCTAACTAAATATTGTCCAACAAACACAAAAAAAAACTAAGTCAACTTACGAAAACACTTATAGACCAAAAGCGACAGATAAAAGGAGATAACAGTATAAGTAAAGAAGGGTTAAATAAAATGAATAAGACCATGGCACAAATGCCATGAGAAAAGGTATAAGAAACTACAAAATAGAAAAACCTAAACAAGCAATAGAGCACAACAAGGACATGAAAGTTTTGAGAAAGAGCGTTGAAAAGAGAAAAATAAAAATAACTAAACTAAGAAACAGGGCTGGAAATGAAACTAACAACAGAAATGAAATCTTAACAATAGTCGAAGAATTCGACACTTAGCTATATAGATCAAGAGAAAACGATAACAATACGCAACCTGCAACTATTGTAAAAACTGGGGTATTGGTACTCGCTTTACTAAATGACCTATATTACTTTATAGCACTTATAAAAACTTTATAAATTTGATTATTTACTGTTCCGATTTCAAACTTTATATCTCTGTACCTGTACTATTGTTCTCAAATTTTAATAAACTGCTTAACTTTTAATTTCTTTGCCCAGCTACTCTCTTATCAACTCGTTAGTTCGCTTTGATCTGCTTCCAAAAACGAATCTTGATCTCACGTCCTAACCAAAGCTCCTATCTCCTTTTGGATACTTAATTAATCATCATCTTTGGCTCTACAACCCTGGGTGGGTCTTGGCCTGTTTAAGAATTAGTCTTTATTCCCCCCTACCTTTCGCCCTGGCTTTTCAATTTCTGACCCCTAGATTCCTCAAGTTATCTTCGACTTGAGTTTTGAATCTAGATCTTGGCCTACCTCTCTTTCTGGTTCCTACTGGCACTTGATAGAATATCTGTCTTTGGGGGTCTCCAGTGTCCATTCTTTCAAGGTGTCCTAGCCACCTTAGTCTATTAATTTTAATAGACCGGACGATGTTGCATTTTTTATAGCATTGATACAAATAAAAATTGTAGTGCCTGCGCCATATCCCGCTTTCTTGTACTTCTCCGTATATGTGTCTAAGTATTCATCTATACTTAATTCTTCTAGCTTAAATGTCTGCCGATATTGTTAACATTAAGTGTTAAGCTTAAAAGCATTAAATTTTTCTAACACTTTCAAAAAGAAAAATTATTTTTTAATTTACACAATTTAATTATCTTTTACTATTCAAATTCACCGCCATTCAATATTTTTTTGTCAGATATTATTCTTTTTACTACCAGACACAGACTGATCTTTTACTCTCCTTTCAAAATCCCATTAAACATACAACTTTTCCTTTCCTCACCATTTTCAACCAATGATCTTTTAATATTTCAAACAGATAGAATTCCCATTTTTTACGACATTTATTATATTATTATCTTTGTTTGTTTCCAATATACAATCAACAATAGTGTTCACATAAATTAAATGTCTAAACTTTAATAATACCCTCATTAAACATCTCGAAAAGGTTTTCTCCTGAATTTTGAAGCGAATTACTTTCTATTTATACAACATTTAATTGTATCTAATATTTTAAATCTTTTATCTATAACAATATAACGTTGTTTACTGAATTGTTTATACCCAAATTTTTACCATAAAGTTTTAATATGCTTAAATCTAGAACTATTAATCTTTCTTAATTTTCTCTCTTAAAAACCCAGGTATATTTTCAAATCATAACAATATATTATATGTAGTATATATTTAGAATTTTTTTTTTTTTTTTATTTAATTTAACGTGCTTGTGACAGCTTCGGCCATTAGCACGAGGCACTGTTTACAATTATATACAAGGTACAATTACATATTATAATATACTATAGTTATATATTATTTAGTAAGTTTTCTAGCTTTAGGAACTGGATAGCCGTGATGACTTGGCTCTGGTTCGATAATATATCTGTGATGTCGTCCTTCATGCCCAGTTCTTGGCGTCGTTTATTGTAATGAGGGCAGTCCACAAGGATGTGTAGAACGCTTAGTGGAGATTGGCAATAGTGACAGATTGGCTCAGGTGTAGAATTCATTAGGTGACCATGTGTAAATCTGGTGTGACCGATACGCAATCTTCTGGCAACTACCATCTCATTTCTAGATATACCGGGGATAACGAACCGCTCAATCGTCTGATCTATTTGGTGTAAAAATGTAGTGGATTGGTTCCAATGATTCTGCCAGTAATTTCGAACGAGTTTCTTTATACTAGTTTTTAGGTCACTGGCGATTTGTATATTACGTACTATACAATTGGATACAGCAGCTTCTTTGGCAAAGCGATCGGCGTTGTCGTTACCCGTAATCCCGATGTGGGAGGGAATCCATATGATAGTGATATAGATGTCGTGGATGATAAGATTTTGGTAAGTGTCATGGATTTTTTCTACAAGGGGGTGATTAGTAAATAGATTATTGATGGACTGAATAGAGGCAAGGGAGTCTGTACAGATGGCAATATGTTGATTGGGTGTTGTGCAGAGTTTGAAGGCTTGGTAAATAGCATACAGTTCACCAGTGTGGACGCTGCATGTCACAGGTATTTGACATGAACTAACGACTGTTTCCGTAGTAGCAACCGCACAACCAACCCCCGTTTCGCTCTTTGATGCGTCAGTGTAGAGGACCCGATCGAATTTCTTAAAATTAAGAATTTCTAGTAAGGATTTCCTAATCAAATCCTGGTTGGTTTCTGCTTTACTAAACTTTGTAAGAGACACATTAAATTTCGGTAAAGCTTTGGTCCAAGGAGAATTCTGCGGAATCGGGAGAGGGTTGGTTAGGGATAAATTAATATGTGGTATTAAAGTTGGAAGTAGGAGGGCGATAGTGTGTATGCGGGGAGCAGGAGGGTGAGTACTAGTATAGTTCGGTAATGTCAGCAGTGTGTGTACAGGATTAGAAAGGTTAGCTGAAGTAGAGGCAGCATAAGAAAGGAGGAGATATTGGCGCCTAAGCCAAAGAGGAGGTTCGTTGGCTTCACGGTAGAGGCTCTCAGCTGGACTGCTACGAAAAGCTCCTAAACAGAGGCGGATGGCAGTATTGTGTACTGAATTAAGGGTTTGTAAGGATGTTTTGGATGCTGACATATATATAAAGCTGCCGTAATCGAGTTTAGAGCGAATAAGAGACCTATATACTTTTAATAGTGTACATTCGCTAGCGCCCCATTGGTAGTGGGAAAGTGTTTTGATAATATTTAAACGTTTCAGGCACTCTGCTCTAGTTTCCTGAATATGTTGTTTCCAAGAAAGCCGGGAGTCGAATATTAATCCTAGAATTTTGCGGTGATCGACGACTGGGAGAGGGTGGTTATTTACTAAGATTTTAGGGGCAGTGGATTGTGTTTTTCTGGTGAATTTAATAAGTTGTGATTTAGTGGATGAGAGGGACAGGCCGATGGCAGTCAATCTATTTTGTAGTAAGTCCACTGATGTTTGGAGAAGTTTGCAAGTAGTAGTGGTCGCAACACCATGGCAATAAATTACAAGGTCATCAGCATATGTAGTAAATTTGACTGGGGAGGGAAGACTGTGGCATATATGGTTAATCGATAAAATAAACAATGTGGGGCTTAATACAGAGCCCTGAGGGACTCCGTCTTGTTGGATGTGGGGTGATGATAAGCAATAATTTACAGAGACTCTAAAAGATCTAGAGCTAAGAAAGTGCTGGATGAATTTAAAAATATTTCCGTTGAGGCCGTATAATAATAGTTTATCGAGAATAATCTGTCTAGGTATTTTATCGAAAGCAGCTTCAATATCAAAAATGCAGGCAATCACTTCTTGACTATTGTTAATAGCTTCGGCGATGTGGGTATGAAGGAGGACGAGGTTATCGCTTGTGGAACGATGTCGGCGAAAACCAGATTGTTCTTTAGGTAAAATTTGGTGTTTTTCAATAAACCATAAAAGACGCCTATTTATCATCTTCTCCATTAATTTGCACATGGTGCAAGTGAGAGAAATCGGTCTATAGGACTGAGGAAAACTTGGTGTTTGGCCATGTTTTAGGACAGGTATAATTACGGATGTGTTCCATTGAGTAGGAAATATTTGAGAAGACCAGATAGAATTATACATGTCTAACAGAAAAGTGAGGCAACGGTTGGGTAGGTTTTTAAGAAAAATATAAGGGATATCATCAGGGCCGGCGGAAGTATTTTTGCATGAAGATAAAGCAGATGTAAGTTCAGAAAGTGAGAAAGGAGAATTAATATTGTCGATATCTTGTAAGTGCTGTGAAGTGAGGTTGTAGGAGAGCGGTTCTTGTGTAGAGGATGAAATAACGGGTTTGAGTTTGTTGTGAAATTGTTCCTCAAATGTATTAGCAAGGGTATTGCAAATAATTTGGCTGTTGCTAGAAGAAATGCTGTTAGAGATTAAATGGTTAATTTTTGTGTTAGTTTTTTGTCCCTGAACTTGTCGAATTTTTTTCCACATTTGGGAGGGATTTGTGTTATCATTCAAAGACGATACATAGTTATGCCAGGATGTTTTCTTGCTCTGCTTGACAACGTATTTAGCTTTGGCTTTCAGCTTTTTATACTTAATTAGATTTTTAGGACTTTTATGTTTGCGGTATTGATTGAGAGCAGTCTTTGATTGTCGAATTGCAAGTTCACATTGAGAGTTCCACCAAGGTACAACTTTATGTCGAAAACTAATTGTGGTTTTGCCAATATGAGTTAATGCTGCTTTAATTATGGCATCTGAGAATAGTTTTATGGAATCATCAATATTATTAGAGTAAGGTAATTCGCATATAAGGGATTCAGATTTTTTGGAGAATTCTGGCCAATTAGCCTTGTTGAAGCGCCAATAACTTCTCACTGAAACTTGGTCATAGGTGTTGTCACGTATAATTATAGGGAAGTGGTTGCTGTCGTGAAGGTCGTCTGCTGTTTGCCAGGATAAGTTGGGGGCCGATTTGGGATCACATATGCTTAGATCGATGGCAGAAAAAGTACCTGAAGCAATGTTAAAGTGGGTGTATGATCCCGTATTGAGGACACATGAGCTAGTGCAATCAAGAATGTTTTCAACAACTTTACCGCGTCCAAATGTACGCGAGGATCCCCACATAGTGTTGTGGGCGTTGAAGTCTCCTACAATTATATAGGGTTGGGGGAGTTGGTATACCAAATCAAGGAGTTCTTCTTCCTTTAGAATGTAGTCAGGAGGGATGTATATAGAACATATGGTAAGTTTGTTAGGGCAGTAAGTAGTGATGGCGACAGCTTCGAGATTGGTAGTCAGAGGAAGAAGAGTGGAGTAATGGTCTTTAGAAGCAAATATAGATGCACCTCCACTAGCTCTGGAGCAGACAGATCTGATGTAATGATACCCTTCAAAATCTTTGAGTGTATGGAGATTAGTTGACGTGAAGTTAGTTTCCTGTAAGCAAATGTAGGTGGGGTGGTGGAGAGATATCAGTAGCTGTAGACGTTCTAAGCGCGGATAATATCCGTCGCAATTCCATTGAATTATAGTGAATATGAAAGATAAATTAAGGCAGGTCGGTTTTGTCTAAGGAGGGGTCACTGTCGTTAGAGCTAACAGATGCAAGACTAACAGTATCAATAACATCATTTAGATTCATCGTAGCCTTAATTTTTTTTTGTATGCGAGTTATACGATTTTTAAGTGATCTATCTGAGATATTATGGTAGATTTGTTTGAGGTCATCAAGAAGGGCGTTAATGTTCGTAGTAAATTGGTATGCTTCAGCTAAGGGGTCATGGCAGCCGAAAGAATTTTCCAAGAAAGCAATTAGTTGTAACGAGTTAATTGAAAAGGATGATGGGTTTGCTCCTACAAGATTTTCTATGATTGAGCGAGCAGACGGGCTGATGGTGGCTGATGGTTCTGTATCTTTGGTTTTCGATTTTTTTTTAGGGGCTAATTTGGGGGTACGAAAGGAGTTGTCATGGATGGAATGTGGATCGATTGGACTGTGAGTAGTGGGATCTGAACTGGCAATTACAGGGGGAGAATCGAGGCTTGAGTCAGTTGAATGGGCTCTTTTAAGCAGGGCGATAGTAGGAGGTGTAGGTTGAGGTTGATTTAAAGGTAGGGGTGTGATGTTAGATAAATTGTCAGAGGGAGAATTTGGGTCAGAAGTGTGAGAGGTGCCAGAAGGTGCGGTGGGGTTATTGTTGGTGGATGCATTAGTTACGTGGGCGAAACGGGGGTCGGTAGTGGTATCCGGTGGGTTTTGGCAGGTTTCAGCCGTATGTCCGGCTTTTTGGCAAAGAAAACATTCTAGTTTGTCTGATGTAACGAAGATTCGGAAGGAAGTGTTTTCAAATTGTATTAATACGGAGGTTTGTATTTCGAAATTCTCTTTATCTGGTATTACGTAGATAGACCGTCGAAAACTTAATATATGGGAATAATCTTCTTCGGGTGAGCCAGTACGAATCTGAGATACAGGTGAAGCTAGTTGCAGACCAAGTTCGTTTTTTAATGCTTGCTCGATGAGAAGATTTGGAATCGATGGACATACATTAGATATTAACAATCTTTTAGTTGGGGAAATGAGTCTGCGGATGTGGACGATTTCATTTTTAACGGAAACGGAGGGATTGTTTTTGAGAAGAATATCGACGTCAGAAATAGAAGCAAGAAAGATGCAAATGCGTTGGTTGGATATGCGGGAAGCGTGGGTAATACGTTTTGGTGTTACGATTTCACCGATCGCCTTAATATAATCGAAGAGAGCTGTATCCGGAAGAGCATTTAAAACTATCGCTTGCTTTCTGCTAGGATATGATGTAGCCGGTGTAGGTTTTGTTGTATTTGATGTGGTAACAGCTGCGTAGCTAGGAGCGGTGGGTTGAAGAAGCATTTTTAAATATTCTGGATGCCAAAATATTTAATGAAAATTAGGCGCAATGCCTGGCCTATTAGTGTGTTTGTATCAAATATAATGTTCTCTACAAAAGTACATACCAAGTTGTTTCACAAAAAACTATTCACTTTCATTAATTACTTGATAACAAATCACATTAACTGACAAGTTTTTTATAACAAATACTATTAGAATAAGCCGAGGTGTTAACTCGTTGGCTTTTCGAATAGGAATGAATTTAGAATTTAATATATATATATATATATATATATATATATATATATATATATATATATATATATATATATATATATATATATATATATATATATATATAGACGGTAGTTTTCCCATCACTTTTTGACAGTATCTCAATCACTGATAGTTATTTCTTTACTAAATATTGTATGTTTTAACAAATCAGTAAGTATTTTTTATTTGTCCATAGAGAAATTTGACATTCATTTCCTATTAAATAACGTTTATAAGAACAACCATTTGAATTGCAGTTTATTACGTTTATGGTCACTAACGTTTGAAATATTTAATAAATATTTTTACGGTATACATTTATTCACAGTTTAAACAAAAAGTTTATGAATATAACTAAAATCCGTAAAAGGAATTTTATTTAAAATAAATTAAAATCGCAACTATTCAACTGAAAATGGTTTAGGTTAATGACAGCCGTTGAGTTCATATGACTTTCTACAAACCTAAGAGAGTTATATAAACTTGAACCTATGTGAGTATTACTTCCAATGTGTTTTTAAGAGTATAATTTGTAAAATAATTATGAATATAATCAAACATTAAATCAAACGCTTGGTCAAATTATCGATATTTTTTAGTCTATTAATAAGTTGTTGATAACAGATCAAGCAGGTATACAAACAGCCATTTCAAAGAAGATGAGGAATCAAGGTTCCGAACTAATGCCAGAAATAGATTAAAGATAAGATTCGACTTCGACGATTAAAGATAACACTTTGATAAGTGTTAAGAAAAATGAAACATAACAAAACCCCAGGAGAGGATGTAATTGTAAAAAAAAGCTATCGTAAATGGAGGAGATATGCCGTTAAATCAATTAAGGAAACTGTTTAATCTATGTTTAAACAGTTTGAACAGAAAGAGTTAGATTTCTACCACCAGAGAGAGCAGGCAGGATTCCAATCAAATTATGGTACTAATAATCACTTTAATACAGTAAAGACGCACATTGAAAAATCTAGAGAATAAAACAAACCTCTTGTCCTCACTTTCATAGATTTTCATAAAGCGTTCGACTCGATCGAAATAGACAGCTTTATAGAAGCACTGAATGACAGCAGGATTCACCATAGGTATAGTTGACTTATTGACAATATTTACAAAATGCCACTTTAACTGTTAAGATACAGGACAATACCCGACCAATAAAATGAAACCTAAAACGGGATAAGGCAAGGAGATACATTGTCACCGAAATTATTCATAACGGCGTTAGAGTATGCCTTTAAGGTGGTCAATTGGGACCACAGAGGAGTAATAACAGACGGCGAAAAGCTTCACCATCTCCTTTTCGCAGATGACATTTTCCTTATCATAGATAATTTAGGAGAAGCCACAGATATGTTAATTTTTTTTTTGTTTAATAAAACTCCAACAGGAATCTTATGACTATTGCTATCTGATCATTCACTATGATCAATAAGCAAATTAGTTCTATATATAAATATTACAAGAAACTTATCTAAGGTTATATTCAGCAATATTCCTTAGGCTCTAATATATTATAGTGCTACTAGCTAACGTGTACACTTTAGCTGCTCTTTATTCTGCTTTTTCACTTTCACTCACTTATAGCACTAAATCAAATGGCTTCGTTCTCTTTAGTCTTCTTATCTGGTTGGCGTTGTCTAGGGGTTTGATGGCCTCGACGTTCACGTGGTTGGAGAGCCTCTGTTCATGACTCTCGGCAAACTTACTTATTGTCTGGATAACTGTATCCATCTGGAGGTCTCGATGAAGATCACAGTTTCTAAAGTACCATGGAGCGTTAACGATGTTCCTTAATACTTTATTCTGATATCGTTGTATATGTTGGATGTTGCTTTCTTTTGTACGCCCCATAGCTGTATTCCGTATGTCCATATGATAGAGTGGATTTTTTTACCATCAACCAGTACATCTTTCTGAACTTAATTTCTAATTACTTCTTTTTTTTCTTAACATGTGCTTTCCAACGTAGCTTGGAATCTAACATCATACCCAAATATTTTGCCGTATTTGCATAAGGTATTTGATTTCTATTTATATGTACTGGGATATGTTGTTCTCTTTTGTTAGTAAAATTGACATGAACAGATTTTGTTTCATTCAATTTGATACGCCATCGGCTGGTCCAGATGTTAATTTGTTCAACAGAGTTCTGTAACATGGTAGCTGCATCCTCGTGGTTTTGTCCGACTGCTAGTATGCATGTGTCGTCTGCAAATGTCGCAATTGTGTTAGGTTCTAATGATGGAATATCGCTGGTATAGAGCAGGTATAGCACTGGCCCCAGGACACTTCCTTGTGGAACTGCAGCTTTAACTTCTCTTAATTATGAATATGCTTCCTCATATTAAACTCGAAAGTATCTGTCGGATATATATGATTCTAGTAGTTCAGAATATTGTTTTGGTAAGTAGCATCTCATTTTATGATATAGTCCATCATGCCACACCTTGTCAAAAGCCTGCGCTACATCGAGGAAAATTGCAGAATAAACTTTTCCTTCTTGTAGAGCTTTTTCTATGATATCTGTTATTCTATGCACCTGATCTATCGTTGAGTGGCTTGCTCGAAAAACAAACTGATAATTAGGAATTAGATTTTTTTCCTCTATAATCGGTTTTAGTCTCTTCAAGAGTAATTTTTCGTACAATTTAGACATGACAGGTAACAGTGAAATAGGCTTATATAAAGAAGCTTCTTGTGGAGGTTTTCCTGGTTTTAGTGTCATTATAATTTCTGCCACTTTGGTATGGAAAAGGAAGCGTTTATAAGATGTGTTAATTTTATAATAGATATGATAATAATATTTTATTATAGATATGTTAAATGAATTGGACTTTACATGTTTGAAGGTGGGCCCCAGAATGAACTTGTCGAAAACTAAGTTTATGACAAATATGGTCCCCAATAGCCATGTAACTATTCAAAACAAAGTAGTAGAACTGGTCGAGAAATATACGTATTTGGGTCCTGAAATAAGAATTAGCAGGGATAACCAAATATGGGAAATCCAAAGATTAATTACTTTAGCGTAAAGTATTTGACCAATGCGTACTACCGGTCATAACCTATGGCGAGGAAACTCTAACCAAGACTACAGCTTCGAAATTTAAAGTGACACAGAGACGAATGAAACAGTCTACGCTGAGGGTGACATTGCGGCATCGAATAAGAAATGAAGATCTGCGAAGAAGGACGAGTATTTCTGATGTTGTGGTACGCATAGCGGAACTAAAATGGAATTGGACTGGCCATGTAGCGAGAATGCATGACTCACGATGGACGAGCAAAATTACACATTGGAGGCCAAGAGCAGACAAACGTAGTAGAGGAAGACCACCTACACGTTGGACTGACGACATCAGGCGTATCACGAAAAATTGGCAACAAAGAGCACAAAATTGCAAAGAATGGAGGAGTTTAAGGGAGGCCTATGTCCATTAGTGAACGTGATAAAAAAAGGTTGGCTTATGATAATGATGAATAAGTTGATAAAATTTCTATCAACCTCTATATAACTATATGAACCAATTGTAAAATGTTAGTAGCATGAACTCGTAAAGCCGAAATACAGGAATCAGTCTTTTCTTGTTCTATTCTATTGTTAGCAGTTGCAATAGCTTTAAATTGTCTGAGATATATAAAGAAATAAGCCTTTTTATTAAACGAAATTTGACTTTTATGTGAAGGGTACAGGGAAAAAAAGGGGCTAAGTCACATTTTATGATTTTAAGATAAAGCAATTTTTCAAGTTCAAAACGCTACAAACACTAAAGTTTTTGATGTCAGAATTTGTTTTTTTTTTTACCATTATATTTTTAAACTATCTGAGATCCTTAGGTATGTTCTAATGTTCTGGCATGCTACGTTCGGGGTCAAACAGAATAAAATCTTGGTGATTAGGTGTTTTGGGTATGAATTGTCGATGAAAAGGTTTGATAGGATTCTTAGGATACTTTCCATCAGAAGAATCCAACATTCCACAGTTGGCCGGCACACGTGGCCATTTTAACTTTTGTAATTGTCTTTTTCTTATGTTTTAAAGTAAATTAAATTGTCAAATTTGGTCTTTTACACCATGCAATTTTTATATATTTTAATTATTGACTCAATCAATGAGTGGTGCGTGAAATTGTCACCTGTAAGTAGAACATCGATAAACCTCATTAACGTAAGTATTCCTTCTCTTTATACAATTTTTCTCACTTAATAGATTTCGAGGATGCTTTACTAACAGTAGTACTTTATTTTCAGTTTTTCCTGATGATGAAAATAAACATTTTCGAAAGCTTGAAACTTAGTTAAAAGAGTACACTTATTTCACTGCTGAAAAATCCCAACAAACCTAAAAGCTCCGTTTTCTAACGTTGTCGGCAAAGACTACTTTTCCTTATATATATATATATATATATATATATATATATATATATATATATATATATATATATATATATAACGAATGTTTTAAAGAATTTTAGTTGTTTTGGATTTGTCTCAAGCTAGCCCACTACTTGTTAGTATAAGTGATTACAAAAGATTGCTATTTTTTTATTATAAATACATTTAATAATTGCATTTTGATTTTAAACTAAAAGAAAATCCGTAATAAACAGTTTATATAAACAAAAATATTAACAATGTCTAAATGCGGTCTTCTCTACTATTTTCGTTTTTTGTCTACAAAAGTTGTAGATATTTTTACTACCGACATCTATGTCATGTAACCTTTTTACATATGACTTATAGTATTACCGGAAATCATGATAAACTGTTTCTTATCCTTAAAGACTCACCACTTTTAGTTTGTGACCTCAGATCACTGGTAAATTATTTTACCTTTAGTATAAGGTATATTTTCTTCATTTTCAATGGGTTCTATCTATTTACTATTTTTTCTTTTGACTATTTCTCAAAGGGGTCTGTCCTGATATAAAGTTCAATTTAATACTTGAGGTAAAAGATGTCTTGATAATGTTTTCACAAATATTGATGGTACCACAAAACCTGTGGATCTCACTCACACATCTGATCACAGAAATATTTCATTTCAGACAGCTTACTCATCTACAAATTGTGTGACCAGAGTTTGTTGTAGACCTATTATACATGAAGGACTCTCCAATTTTAATCAGATTTTGCTAAATTGCAACTTTAATTTTATGCTATTAAACTGGTTCTTGAGAAAAATGTGTGAGAGACTTTAATTTATTATTGCAATAAATATAAACGATCCCATTGCTGCACCTTCAAGTACCATTATGAAACTTACAAAAGAGTACAGAAAAGCCACCAGGCTTGCAAAAATGAATGCAAATTATAAGTTTATAAAAAAATCTGGTAAATCTCAACCAGCTATGTGGAAACTTATTACGAGCACGAACATAAAAATGTTGTCACTGATGATTGTTAACTTTAGGCAGCTAGTTTTAATAACCACTTCTGCTCAACGGCTGAGAGAGTAATCAATGAACCCGAGTTTCTCAGCTAACTCTTGATGACTATTGAAGTATACCACAGGAAAAATCCTTCACAGATTTCCTGTGGTGTGCACTTTCTCTATACCACAGGTATAGAGGAAGTGTATACCACAGGATAATATACCGTGTTTCAGTTTTCAGTCAGTAAACTTTATTGAAGTTGACTTTTTCTGAACTATTTCAGAAATAAATATAGTGACCGCAAAGTTCCTGATAGATTTAACACAAAAATTATTAAAACGATTAAAAATAGATACATTGTTCAACCTATAACAGCTTTAATAAACCAATCAATATCTTTTAATACTTATCCTTAAGTTATCACGACTGCAAACGTAGTACCTCTGCTTAGGATTAAAAGCTCTATTAATGATTACAGCAATAATTATCGACCCATTTCTTTGTAGCTGATCTTTTTCAAAAGTTTATGAACGAATTTTAAAAAGTTAAATTATTCTACATTTTAAATCTAATAAATTGTTTGCCATACACCAGTACGGATTCCGAAAAAATAAAACAGCAACTTTAGCTATGGACCATTTCACTAGCAACATTTTGGAAGAGTTCGAAAAATATTTTGACAATTTTGCATATTTTTTAAATCTTACTAAAGCTTTCGATTGTGTCACATATATTATTCTGCTTAGAATACTTTCTTATTATAATTTTGATTGTGATGCTATTCAACTAATTGATCCATATCTATCAAATCGTGATTAGTATATTTACTTTATCCAGTGTGATTCTCAAATACAATTTTTGATGTTTTTTGTCCCTCAAGGCTTGGTTTTGCGTCCAACATTATTTCTAATCTTTATTACTAATCTAGTGTTGTTTTAAAATGACACAGCTAACCCTGTTTTATTTGCTGATGACACTACTTTCTATGTAAGCTACCACCTAGAGATGGAAAAAACCTGCCGGTTTTAACTGAAAACCTGTTTTTTTACTTCACAATAACCGGTTTTATCGATTGTTTTTTTGTCCCGGTTATAAACGGTTTTTTATTTTTAAAGTAAAAACCGGTTATTATTTTTTTACGGTGATTAGGATTAGGTTAGGTATAATTTGGATTAAAATCATAATTATTATTCTCAAGTTATTATTCCAAACAAAACCATAATTCAAATTTTATTTTATTTTATAAATACAGAAGCAAACTAAAGTGCAAACTCACTTCAGCCAGAAACAATTAAGTTTTATTATAATATTTCGTGAAAAAGGTATTTTAATCATAACATTTACATAAGAAGTGATCTAGTACATCATCTAATTTTGACACTTGACTCTTGACATTGAAAATGGGTGAATGGCTTTTTCTGATTATCAAAAATAATGTTCTGACTATGAATATTGAATTACCGATAACGAATACGAATCTCCAAGGCTTTCACTACGTTTTCAAAACGACGCACCCATACAGGATGTATTAAATGAGTTAAAATGTACCTATTATACAAATATAAAAACGTATTAAAAGTAATAGGTACATGATAGTTGTTATAAGTTAAAATGGTTGGGGAATTTTTTGTGTAGGAGATGAAAATTGGTGGGTATTTTAGAGGATTCTATTATATGGTAAATTAATTTTTTTTTATTATTCTACTCTCATAACATATTTAATGGCAATAGAACCTGAATTATTTCAGCAAAGGCTGCTGCAGATATAGAGTCAGTTTATTTGGAAAAGAACTATTAATTTGTGTGTCCTGAGAACTTGAACTGGAGCTACTGTTCACCAACTCCAGATCGTGTGAAGACCGAGAAGGGTTTGATTTTCAACTCACTTTTGCTTCTTCATTCTGAAAGGAGCAGGAAGGAGAAAGTTTTCTGATTTCGGTAAGGTACGTCTTAACTTCCGAGCCTAAATTGGATGTGACTGTCTCCGCTATAGACGGATTCAGATATAGTTTTTTAAACCTCGGGTCCGTAATTGTAGCATGGCAAAATAGGGGGTATCATAAAAGCTTAGTGCTCCTCTCTTGAAGGCTAGTTATAAACTTTTGGCATAACTTTTGGGCTGTACTAAGGTTTGGCTTGAAGTTTTTTAAAGATCTTTCGATCATAAACACAAGGGGGATAACAAGGCTAGCAGTAATATACTGGGAACCCGAGATCTTCTTTGTGGCCTAATCGAAAGGCAATAAAAGGGTTAAAATGTCATTGATTAGTTTTATATCTGAACCAGAAATCATTCTTGGTGCTTTTTTAATCCGATTAAGTGATCCGTTTTCATTCTGGGAGCAGAACAGAACCTGTATACCAGGCTTGGCTTTTATAGCTAAAAAATATATGTAGTTGGTCGGAAGTTCGGTGGCATCAGAGAGAGTGGTGTCATCATTGAATGATAATGTGTCAAATGAGAGAAGCCGCTTAACCGATCAACATATATATGAACGAGTTTTTCTCCATAAGCTTCATGTAAAATATTGGCCAACATATCCATTTTATGGATTTAGGATTATGTTGGCTATAAATTCATATATAACCTATTTGTAACCTTTTAACCTATACTTTTTTTACTTAAAATATTACTTCATTCTACTTATATTATACTTTTATTGTATAGTATTGCAATATGTATATATTAATCTTACGCTATATTATATTTAATAATAAACAGTAAATATATAAAAATAATAAAATAATTAATAAATATAATAATTAATAGAACAAAATGGTTTTATTAAAAATTGTGTTTTATTTATAGTGATATTGATGTTCTTTCGATAGTACTAATTTTGATCATTGTAAGTGCATTGTAAATGTAACTTTGTAACCTATTGGATTAAAAAAACCGAAAACCTGTTTTTAGAAAAACCGGTTTTTTTTGTTAAATCGTAAGCAAAAAAGCGGTATAACCAAAAACCGGTGTTTTATGAAAAACTGTCATCCCTACTACCACCCTTATGAGTTGGACACCCTTGATTACCAATCATCTGCCAACGTTGCTCTATAACCATGTATATCCGAGTCAAGGTTTCTGGGGGTACATTTGGATGCAGGATTAACCTGGGAACAACATAAAGCTATTTTAACAGCTTAATATAGTCATTTCCATTCTTATCTGACATATTCTATTATCTCCTAGGGCCACTCTTGTCATATTGATAAAGTGTTTGGACAAGAAAGAAAGTGAGTTCGTATTATCTTTGGGCAGACTGTTATAGAGCTGTTATAGAGCAGACTAAACAAACTCCTTTAGAGTATAAAAATTTTAACTTTACCTCGTGTGTACCTTATGCAGTGTTTGTTGCACAAATCAAATCAAATAAAATCTTAGCCAATACAAAGCGCATATAGATTTTCACAACTATTATCTTAGATACAACAATACCAGCATTTGGCCGACTTAAGAGATCCAGAAATGGTTCAAGGTATTTAGCCATTAAATTTTACAACATAGTGCCAGCTAGAATAAAAGCTTTTAATTTCATTAGTTTATGGCAAAAATTAAGAACTATATTATAGCGAATGCCTTTTTACACATGAGGAGTATTTTACTTCAAATTTTAATTTGTTGCAACTGACAACTATATTAATTAAAACACTGTTTCTATGTTTTATATTTATATTTATGTGTATATTAACTATATTGTCATTTTTTTTATCTTTGACTTGTAAAAAATACTAACTTCTTACCAATAAACCATCTATCTATCCAATCTCCCACGAAAATGTCAGCTATTGCAAGCTCAAAAGGCTTAGAAATATATTTTTGTTGTTTGATTTAACATTAAATGACTTATATTTATTGGCTTCCATAAAAATATAGTGTTTAAAGTTTAAAGACCATTGAAAATTGGTGTAAATGCATACAAAAGTGTACAATACTCCCGTATGTCTAATAAAATCCTTGCGATATAAATAATTTCAGTCTGGTTTATGTGCAACTTAGTTCGCACTTATTTTACTCAAAATACTCTTCGAAATTCTTCAACTCAAACGCCAGATATTATTTTAAGAAATTGATAGGTGCGGGCAGCAATAAACTTGTTAACTATTTTACGCTCCGATCACCATTAGTGATTTATGACGAACAAATATATTAATAACCATTTGCGTGTATTTTAATCATTTGGTATTTATAGTTCTATCAGTAAATAAAGTAATGGCGTGCCTCTATGCTACCGGTTTGCCATTGTTACTAGATACTTATATCTTGTGCGTGAATTGTGAATGCTCAACAAAGCGAGGTTTTCTTTATTGCTTTCGGTATTGATGATGGCATAAAAACAGTTACCTTTAACTATATCTGACTGGAGAATTTGTCTAGTGTAGTTTATTTCTACATTTGTTTGGTATGCTCTATTAGTAAGAAAAATATATTAAAAAATGCCACAGGCCTTCACTGTTTCTTTTTCTTTTTAAATATCAAACATTCAGTTCCGTACATTATAGCTGGTCTTATGGCTGTTTTATAGAATTTTTCCTTCAGCTTCATTGGAATTTTTCTGTTCTACAATACACCACTAGCTTCCTTCCACTTTATCCATCCAATCCTAATTCTACTGCATACATCTCCATCTCTTCCCCCATTACTTTGTAACACCGATACTAGGTAGTTAAAACTATTACTTTTAATAATCATTTCACCATCCAAATATATCATTTTATTTGTACTAACTCTATCTTCAAACGAACATTCCAAATACTCCGTTTTTGTCCTACTAAGTTTTAAATTTTTTTCCTCAGAAGCTTGTGTCCATTGTTCCAGTTTTTGTTTGCTTATGCTATTTCCTAATAACACTACATCATCAGCATACATTAAGCACCACGGGCCATGGAATATCATCCTGCAGTTTTACTGTTACTTAATCCAGAACTAATGAGAAAAAGTAAGACCGAGCTTTGGTGCACATATATTTTCAAATGAAATTTATCAATCTCCCACACCTGTCCTAGCAATAGTTAGACATGTATCTCAAAATCTTCACATATTCACCAAGGACCCCTTTTCTATTGAGTGCTCACCACAAAATCTTCCGAGGAACTCTATCATATGCTTTATTAAGATCAATTAATCTAATTACCTTCTTAGCTATCTTTCTTCACTTTTTCCTGCCTCTAGTTTTTTCTTGCCATTCTCTTACTTACTCTTGCGTTTTTAAGGGTGCTTAAACTTCTTGCAGCCACTTCAATCTTGGCCTTCTCCTTTTTTCTTCTATCTGTACTTCATTCTATCATCGCTTATGTCACTGCTTCATCTCCTGTTCGCCAAATGTTGCTAGGTATCTAGTTCTACATTGCTTTATTTTAGTCACGTTATCTTTTTTCAGTACTTTTTTAACAACTAAAGTGCCACAATAGAATGTAAAAATAGGAGACGACTGGCCCACTTCTTTTTTTTTCGGATTTTTGTTGTAATACTCGTTTTCTGAAATATAAATAATTATTTTCCATTCAAAAAAATGTTTAGCTCAATAGAGCGAATATTAAAAGTGCGAGGCCACGTAGGTCCCGCAAGGCCAGAAATTCTAAATTTCACATTTTTGCCCAGCGAGACCAATGTGGCACCGCATTGCGTCAGCACTTTATACAAGCGCAGACAGGTTTTATGACGTTGTCTGCGAACTGCCGAGTACCGATAGAAGTTTATTTATCTGTAGTTGCGTTTTGTTAGTCTTACGAATAACATCTACCGCGTTCTCGTTATGGATAGTTACGAAAAGGAACACAAAAGATTAGAAGAACTTTGGCAAGAAATTATGTCAGATGAAGAAGTAAATTTTTCTAGTGAATGTTCAGATAATTATATACCAGATTTATCTGTTTTGAGTGATTCAGATTGTGACGTACCTGTAATTAAAAAAGGAGAGAAACAACAGTTAATAATGCACCTTCTACTTCATCTTCAGTTAGTAATTGTTCTGTAGACAAAACAATAGAGGAAGTAATTAAATTGTTTAGTGTAGTGGAATCAAATGAAACAGAAAGTGAACAATCAAACTTACCTACGATTACTTGGAATCCAGTAACAGGGCAAAATTTAAGAGCTATTTCGTTTACTTTGCAAGAATATGGATTTCTGCCTGAATTATACGAGAACTATTATAACAAAGGACCATATGAGTTTTACTGCTTATTCTTGAACGACGATCTAGTAAATATGATGGCAATATTATAGAAGTAGGTTAATCTATTTTATAAAACGTATCTTTTCTATTTTAGGTTACAGAATCTAACAGATATGCTCAACAACAAGTTGAAACAAATATTCATCCAAACTCGCGTATTACACGTTGGCATGATACTTCTCCGGAAGAAATTCGTAAATTTGTTGGTGTTGTATTATGGATGGGTCTATGCCAGTATTCTAATATCCAAATGTACTGGTCCAACAATGATATAGTTCAGAATTATATTCGTAAAATTCTATCTCGCAATCGATTTCAAATATTGCAAAAGATGCTACACTTTAGCGATAATTCTGTAAATTCCGATGATAGACTCCAAAAAATAACACCAGTGATTACAAAATTACAGGAATCTTTTCAAAAATATGTCGTTCCTGGTGAATACCTATGTATTGACGAAACACTAGTTCCGTTTAGGGGTCGCTTAAATTTTAAACAATATATAAGTAACAAAAGGCACAAATTTGGTATTAAAATTTTCAAGCTTTGCCTAGAAGGTGGATACACCTATGATTTTAGTGTTTATTGCGGAAAAGAGTTTGATAAAGAACAAAGTGTACCTTCCAAAATAGTTATGAAGTTAACAAACAATTTGCTGGACTGTGCTCGTACTCTTTGTACCGACAATTATTATACATCTGTCAGGTTAGCTCAAAATTTGCTAGATCGGCATACCAATTTAATTGGTACTTTACGCTCCAACAGAAAATTAAATCCCAAGAACGTGATAGAAAAAAAACTTAAAAGCGGCGAAAGTGTAGCTGAAGAAAGTAACACAGGAATAATTGTTCAAAAGTGGAAAGATAAAAGAGATGTACTTTTACTAAGTACAAAATATACCGACGAAATGATTACAATAAACAAAAGGGGCCAGGAAATTCAAAAACCAAAAAATGTTATGGAGTATAATAAATATAAGTCATTAATCGATCTATCAGACCAAAGCAAAAGCTATAACAGTTCACTACGTAAAAGTTTTAAATGGTACCGCAAACTTTTTATTGAACTAATAACTGGTACAGCTCTTGTAAACGCTTATATAATGCATTAGAAAATTGCTAACGAGAAGATGACTATTACTAATTTCAGAATATCACTTATTACGAGTTTACTCGGCATCAAGGAGGAAAATGTAAACATAAACATTAAAGACATTGACCAGCCAGCCAGAGAACACAGGTTAGAAAAACTAGGTAGATATATATATATATATATATATATAGATAAAATATATAACGAATCTGGAAGAAAAGAAGCAAACAACAGAACACCCCAATCAGACCTAAAGTGCTCAGCCTGCTCTAAGCATTTTTGTTTAGATTGCTTTTTTGATAAACATAAGGTTACCAAATAATATTTTTTACCTTTTTATGTAAGTTGGTTATTTCCTTACAATTACCAAGATTAATTAAAATTTATTTTTTATAAAGTGCTGTAGTATGTATAACCATTATTATTAGTTACCTGTTATGTAAGAATTTTTTTATGTTAATTCTATTATACGATCGCATTCAAATACCATTAAAAGATGTAAAATTTTAGTTAATTTTTTATTCAAAACAAAAGATTTTACAGCCATGCGAGACCACATTGGTGCTGCTTCGACATGGGCCCACTACTTTTCGTTTCCATAAGCACAGTAGATATATGAAGCACCAGTGTGGTCTCGTGAGGCAAAAACGAATAGTCGGCCTAGCGAGACCATGATGGTCTCGCGTAGCCGAAATACAAGAAAGTGAGCGCGACCACGTTGGTCTCGCTTGGCACTTTACGTGTCAATCTCTGCACTTGTTCTGCTTCTATATTAATTTTGATCTGTTTTGAGTAAAACATTGATCAATCAGCATGTGAAATCACTAAGAATATTATTAATTATTTTTTTACTTCAAAAACTATGGGATTTTCTATAACATAAATGTAATTAGAAGTTATTAAATCAACTTTTTTACAAAAAAAAACTTGCAGGAGTCACATTTTTTAGATAAAATACCCTTTAAATTTTATCTTTGATATTTAGAAAATCATGAGTTTGCATTTTTTTGGAAAATATTACGTTTTCGAGTAATTAGAGTGTAAATTTTAATAAATCGCTAAAAATTTTACGTAATCATTAAATACAGATTTTTCGAGTTTAAGGTTCTTTGTTTATTTTTGTGTATTTGCGATTTCTAATAAAATTCTGCACAGCAATGTACATTTTAAATATTTTTTAGATTTTAAAGAATGAAAAGCACACCGACTATTTAGTAGTCAGAATAGAAAAATAAAAAAACCAAACACTATTTGTTAATTTCTTTCCATATGACTTACAGTTTTGTCAGAAATCGTAATAAACCTTGTTTTGCTCTTAAAAACTTACCTCCTTCCACTTCCCGACTTCCCTTCTGTACGGGTAATAGCCTCCTTAAGAATTTCTCTCCAATTGTCCCCATCCCTCGCCTTCTTCCACCAAGCACGTATTCCCATATTTCTCATGTCTTCATTGAACAAGGAACCTTGATCTGAGTCTTTCTCTTCTTCTCTAACCAATGGATCTATCAAGGTGCGTTTTTCTAGCTAGGTCATTTTGTTTCATCTGATTACATATCCCATCTATCTCAGACGCTTTATCTTAATATATTTATGATATCTGACTCCTGGCGTATTCTATAAACTTAAAAGTTGTATCATCTTTTCTACACTCCATTGTCATTTACTGCTCCATAGATTCACCTTAGTACTTTTCTTTCGAAGCATCCTTTTCTTTCATTACTTTTTGTTAGAGTCCAGATCTCTGACCCGTTTATTAAGACTTGGCTTATTATTGCTTTGAACAATTTTGTTTTTGTATTTCTCGATATAATTGTGGATTCAAGAAAAATATTAAGCATAAAATAGCATCTATTGGCCGTGCAGATTTTGCGGATTATGTCTGAGATAGTACTATTTTTAGTGTTAAGGAGCGCTCCCAGGTATACCAAATTCGTTCACTGCTTCAATGATGTGGTTCTTTATAACAAGTGGTCGTAGGATTTGTGGTTTCTTGCTTATTTTAATATACTTTGTTTTATTAGTGCTTATTATTAAACTTATTTTTGTAGCTGATTCTTTTAACTCTACATATGCCGTTCGTACAGCGTTTTCCGTTCTCCCAACAACATTGATATCATTAGCATAGGCAAGGATTGGCACTGATTTATTAAATATTGAACCAATTGTTGTGATTTGAAATATACGTATTACTTTTTACATTTGAACAGATTGAACAGTATACAAGAGATAGAGTCTCCCTAGCGCAGCCCGTTATTTATTTTATAAGGTTCAGGCAGTTCCCCCTGAATTCATACTCTACATTCAAGAGTTAATTTTCTTAAAGTTAACAACTGATTTAGTATTCCTAGCTCTTTCATTGCTTTAAACATTTCCCTTCTATTCACAGAGTCACAGGCTGCGTTGTAGTCTATAAATATAAGTATATATGCCATATTCCAGTGTTTTTTCTAAAATTTGGCTCAAGGTTGCAATATGATAAATTGTCAATTTACCACCTCTAAAACCAACCTGGTATTTTACTACTATCCGTTCTGCATATAAAAACATTTGGAAAATATGGAAAATATGTGAACAATATTTCCTTTTTTGTGTATGGTACAAAGTGTTGTAATATTCCAATCATTGGGGCCGACCTTCCGACCTAACCTAACCTAACCTATAAATTATTTTTTCTTTTCTTTTTGATATATTTTTTCCGTTCTCAATGGATCCATCCTGTTAGTATTTTTTGTTCTTAAAAATTATAGGCTTTGGCCGTAGTGTAACATTTTAAATGAATATCTAATAAATAATATATCTATACTTATATTGAATAAATCGATTTATTAGATCACACAACTTTATATTTTATTTAAGGGATGCAGTCATCCGAAACTACTTTCTCATTCCCTATCCTGCATATTGTTTATTATCTACTTTAATCAAAAGACTTCTTAAACACAAAATCTTATTAAAATGATAGCCTGTATATGATTGAAAACTTGAGGCAATTCCTAAACACTAAAGTAACAGTGGATAAATTGTCATTAATTCGACCAAGTTGGTTAACCTGAAATTAGTCGGATGTGCCCTCTGGCTGTTTACCGTTGTCTTAATTTCTATTGTAGAATCGGAATAATATCATGTTATTACTCCTATTTAAAAAAGCTCGTTCCACTTTTTGCGACGAGAGTGGTATCCGCATTCTACAGGGTAAGATAATATATGTGTTGCTGGGATAGGTAATGGTTTATCAAAGTACACAATAATTTTTAACAGGTGTAATGAGAGAGTAATTTAGAAAATAAATTGTTTTAGTACTGGTAATCACAGAGTATGATAAATGGAATAAAAACAAACAAAAGTACAGAACTAGAGCAAGTTATTTTTTTTTTAATTGAATAATCGTCCGTCTTTTATTGACTGTATGTTTTGGGCTCTTGAAGGAATAAAGAATGAGTTAAAGCGAATAAAGAACGAATATGGGAATGAGATAAAAAGATCTAAAGGAGAAAGGTGGAGTAACCTGCTTTAGGATCTCGAAAAGGATATCTGGGGGCAGAGTTTCAAGACTGAATTGAAGGGAAAAAAGACAGCCTACCCCCTCCCTGAGGAGGAGAAACTCTGTTTAATACGTGAACTATTTCCTCAGGTGAAGGATAGGCGTGAAAGGTTTACTGGTTTCGTTTCTTAAAGGCGGAACCTCTTACTGGGTTGGAACTGGGCGAGTCTGTTGAACGGATGAAGATCCCAATAGCACTTACATAGACCGAGTCATGCCGGAAACAGCAAGACTCGCCGCATTAAGATACCCACAGGTTTTCCTGAGATTGCTAAACAAACTGCTTACAGTTTGTTTAGCAATCTCAGGAAAACCTGTGGGTAACCTGTCTTTTTTCCCTTCAGGGTTTTCCCTGAAGGGAAAAAAGACAGCCTACCCCCTCCCTGAGGAGGAGAAACTCTGTTTAATACGTGAACTATTTCCTCAGGTGAAGGATAGGCGTGAAAGGTTTACTGGTTTCGTTTCTTAAAGGCGGAACCTCTTACTGGGTTGGAACTGGGCGAGTCTGTTGAACGGATGAAGATCCCAATAGCACTTACATAGACCGAGTCATGCCGGAAACAGCAAGACTCGCCGCATTAAGATACCCACAGGTTTTCCTGAGATTGCTAAACAAACTGCTTGAACAACAGTAGTTTTCAATACTGTTGAAATACGCTAAGGTTGTCCTAATCCCGAAAGGTAGAGGTAATGAGGAAGAGGTACGTTTTTCGCCAACTTACCTACTAAGTTCGGTAGCTAAATTGTACAAGTAGCTTGTGAAAGGCTGCCTTGAGCGAGAGCTAGAAGAAAAGCATGTGCTGAGCGACCGCCAACATGGTTTTCAAGCCAAAAGGACTACCATAGGTAAGGTCAAGGAAGTAACCTCTTTAGGCATGTCAGATACAAAGAGATGGGTGGCTCTCATCCTGCTTGACGTCAAAAATGCCTTTAACATGACATCATGGGAAAAATCATGTCCAGGTTGAGGAAATTAAGCGTTAGTAAGTACCTGGTCAACGTAATTGACCGATACTTTGCTGACAGGTCCATAAGAGAAAAAGATACCAGCATCAGTTTGTCTCAAGGTGTTCCGCAGGGTTAAGTAGTAGGTCCCACCCTATAGAATGTTTTGTACGACCGTTTGTTGAGGTTACAGGTGCCAAGACGATGCACTCTTGTAGCTTATGCCGATGATAATTAAGATATGCCGATTGAGATCGCAATAGTTGAGAAGGTGAGTCAAAAAACAAACATATCTAATGCGGCTAGCACTGCACTGCGTCGCATTAGTAGGTGGATCAGAGAGAACGATCTACAGCTAGCACCCCAGAGAAATAAGGTAGTAATTCTCAAGGGGAGTCGGGACAAATCTTCTCTTCCCTTTATAGTGAAAGGTTTGGAGGTTGCACCAGTTAAATCGGTTAAGTATCTCGGAGTCTGGTTATAAAAAGGACTGAAGTTCGGAGTACACATCCAAAAGACGGTAGAGAAGGCGAACCAAAGTCTGGAGGCATTGATATAGCGGATGCCAAACATTGGAGGCCCAGGTAGCACCAAAAAAAGGGTGCTAAACGGAGTTTTCCAGTCGGTGGTAACGTACACTGTGTGGTGTACGTTGTGTGTAGTGTGGATCCATCGTTTTGTTGTGCAAAGAGCAAGCAAGGCTGTATGCGAGAAGGATAGATGGAAATATAGATGAGAATATGAGAAGGAGGCAGAACGATAGTGTAGTGGCAGAGAGAATAGGTGAATGATAACGGAAAGGCAAGGTGGACGAATAAGCTATCCCCGATATGAGGCCGTGGTGGGAATGAAAGTTCAGGAAACTAGACTACTTCCTGACGCAGGCTCTTGATAGTTTTGGCACCTTTACAAATAGAATAGGCAAATCTGCCTCGGCAAACTGTACTGTTTGTGGGTTATCGGACGCTCCCGCCTACATTTTTAACTACCAGGGATGAACAAATGAGAGAAAAGAAGCATGGTAAACCTAACGACGAGAGGAGAAAAAGAATGAAGAGAAGTACACTGTCTGATTTCTGCAGTGATGAAGAAGAAAGTGCAGGAAGGTAGAGAAGGAAATTAAGCCTGGGATCTCAAAATTTATTATTTAATATTTAGGGCCTCACCTAAATATTTTCTGATTTACGGTTATAGATATGGTTATTTGTAATATTTCCATAATATAATATAGTGGTTCTTCTTTTATAAAGTAACGGTTAATATAAGGATTTGAGTTGTGTAAGTGGCAAGACCACTATTCTGGAACGATGGTTAAGGTTTTAGCCGAAATACGATCTGGCACCACCCTGAGGTCTTCTGGCCTAGTATCCTGCTCGGCTGAAAGATATTAGAGTGTCTTGCACATTGACGTTAGATGTCTAAAAAGATTTTTCCCACTGTTGCCTGCCAGAATTCAATGGATACCTTTTTAGACTCTTACTGGAATCTAGCAATACGATAATTAAAACAAAAAAAGTTTTAGGTTTATGTCTATTTTTAATGAAATTTTTGTCCGTATTCTGGGAAGGAACAAAATTTAAAACTTAAAATTGTCCAAAAATCTAAAAAAATATTTAAAAATGGTCGTTTGGAGGTATGTCACCCAATATACATCACGACTGAGTTCCATATATTCTGTGCTTACTAAGCACTGAGATAACGGAGATACTAACAAAAATGGTAACCAAAATAATAAACGAGAAGGCGGTTAAATTACTCCAAAAATAAAGAAAGATAAATCAGTTGGAAAGATAAATAAGTAGGAAGAGCATTAGATGAGGCAGAAACAAGTTGGCTAACATGTTTGTTTAATAGAACCGAGGAAAAATGCCAGACAAATGGAGAAGCACTATCTTAGTACCCATTTACAAAAAAAAAGGGAAATATTAATATGTTCTCAACAGCGGGCAACAAAAATGTGTTTTTACTCTTATCACTATGACGCAAAAATGTAACTTTAAATTTGCTGTCGTACTTCAATAATTTTGGGCTATAGACAACTGATTTTTTATCATGAAATGCCATCAGCACATAAAAATTTATTTCAGGCAAATTCTGATAACAATTAAACTCAAAATTTGTGAATGATTGGACATCTGACGAATTAGACACAAATGAATCAGTGTCAGTGTCACTGACTGATGATAGTACAACAGTTGAAATACACTCTGTTAATTTTCTCTTGTAGCTTTTAGACAGAGCAATTGCTTCCTTTCTATTTTTCTTATAGGGTAAAGGTACCAGTAAATAGACACGCACCAATGAATAAACATGAACACAGAAATATCAAATTCTTAGAATTCGGAATATATATGTTAAAATAATCTTTATGGATACTATAAATATGAGGTTCTATGACGTACATTGATTGGCTTAAACATGTCACGTGATTATTGGAAACAGTCAATGAAGTTTCAGAAAAATAATTTATTTTTTATGAATGCTATTAAAGCAATATAAACACATCTCTGGTTATCCTTGACATTCATTGCAATCCCTTTTTAATTTTGTCACCAAATTACTTACCTGTTTGCTAACTCTTTTGGGAGTAGTGGTGTGTTCCTATGCAACTGAAGTAACAAGTAACTCCCGTGCCAATCTTCTTCTAAATTCCACCATAAATAATTTTGTGGAACAACTTATCTTGTTATAAATAATCCAGATATTTATAATAGCAGTTACAAGCAAAAATTCAAAGGCTAGTTTACAGTACCATTTTAAACTTTTTCTTAAAATGGAATGATAAGAACTCATCTGATCACTAAGGTCTACTCTGTTTTTTGCTTGATTGTAATCAATACAATACAAAACAAAATAAAATGTCTGTGCGGTACCGGCTCCCAAAGCCCGGTACATTTTTTTTGTGAGAAATGTTTCGAATATTAAGACAAGTACAATGCTGTTTTTAGCATTTAAAACAAACAAGTATTAACGAAGATGTCTTTTGCAATTTTTAAAAGTTTGGATTTTTCACATACCGCACTAATACCGAACACCGGTCCTAGGGGACCGGTAAAGTAAACTGTTAAAAACAAAACATATTAAATGATTTTGACAAAAATATTTTAGCCCATTTTCAATGAAAATAGAAATTTTACCGAACAAATCGCATACCGACTTTTTAAAACAGCCGATATTTTGACGTAAGAATTTTTGATCGAAACGTAGGTTGATTTTTCAATATTAAATCAAAACTAAAAATAAATATTTTAAATCAAAAAAACTAAATTGTGTTTAAGAGATCAAAAGATTTTACAAAATTTCGTAAAAAAACTGTTTTTCTTGCAAAAATATAGTTTGCCCTTTTTATACTCAAGTCATATCTCACAACTTAAATAAAAACACTTTAATTCAAAAAGCAGTAAGTAGTTTCTTGTATGTTAACTTTTTTGTTTACTTTTATTACATATTGCGTCCAAAATATAGCAACCTAAGTAACTAAAAGCTTTACATTTTCATCATTTTACAGATATGTCATTTCAACTCACTATTTTCAAGAATAAGCTACACTATACAATCATAACAACACAGAATTTAATCCTGCCCGATGATGCGAAACTGATTAAGTATTAAAAATGCAATAGATATTTATGTTAATACGTACAGACACAACAGATTTTAGAATTTCATTAAATTAAAATAAACTTCAAGGAAACGGTACCATGTCAGTAGTAGTCTCATTTATTCGAGCAGGTTGTTGAAACAACATTAGTAGTAGCATTTATATAAATTGTCACTAAACATTTTTCAACATTACTACAGTTTGAAACAAGTACACGGCAGCCGATTACCTGATATCTGAAAGTTTCCCGTCACAACATAATTAAATAAATCACTGGAAATGTCATAAAATTGCTTTAGACATTCACCAGATCGTACTAAATATTTTCATCGGCCATGGACGGAGCTACATGAAATGTGTGGAAAATATCTATAATTTTATTTGGCGAATACTTTAACCCAGATATGAAAATTACTGATTTTATTGATCGTTGTAACTATTAGATGATTTTTTTTATGTTTTTTTATATAAAGGATTGGTAACTCAGTATTTTGACTATAATTTATTATAGTATATAAATCTATAAGTGGATATAAAATCAGTTATCCACTAATACGTTAAACCTTTTTTGATTGGTACACTTCGAAATCATGTATTATTACTACAAAAACATAAAATAAGAGCTAATAATCTAAAATGGTTAAATTTGTGATATACATCAGTATACTTTTCGTTAATATGGAAAAGAGAAAAATAAGTACATACTGTCACATAAGATTAAATTGTTATTCCTGGTTGTATAATTAGCCCAGGGAAATAAGCAAACAAAGTACCCTGTTTTCGACACTCGTCCGGTCAGGCAAACGACAGTTGTTTTGAGTAGTATAGACCTCTGTAACAAAAACCTGAATGTTTCCTGCAGTCGATTTTTTGGACTTAATTAGTTATTAACAAATTAAGGTCAAAAAACGGAAAATTTTTGCTTTTTTCGTCTATCAGCAAAAAGTGAAGCAATTTAAAAAAATTTTAGAAGAAAGGAAACTTATAACTTATATAAAAACTTTCAAAATGGCGTTTTCTAAATTTTTCTATCCTTATTTGTTGCTTAGAAAGTTGCAAAATAAGTCAAAAATTTTGGTTTTTTATAAATGTTAATACCTTTTTTGAAAATAAACTTAAAATATTTATATATAATGAAATGATGTGTCTTGCAGTGCTTAAAATAGGGTTAAAATTTTAAAGTGATCGGTATAAATGTTTAGAAGTTATTTTATTTGTTTATCCCAAATTAACATTTTTTGCAACAATATAAGTCAGAAATTTATACAGTTTTAGTAATTGTAAGGGTAGTTTCTGGTAAAAGAAGACTTGTTTTATTATTTACATTAAAAAAAAATTAAGGAAATTAATTTTAAATATTGCAAAATAATTTTGTAATAACAAGTCGATTTTTTGCTCATAAACAATTAGAATAACTTTTTAACCATTAACTGTAAAAATATTATTTTTACATATTTAAAAAGTCTGAATTTTTTCACAAATTTAAATAAAAAAAAGTATGTCCTAAAATAATTTGGTACAAAGTTAGCCTCTTTTTTTATTTCATTCATAGCACCTTTGTTTATAACACTTAAGAAATCTAATTAGCGCTATTTGGTAGAATATAATTTATAGTTTTAAAGTACTAAATTTTAAAAATATTGCCCTTTAATGGAATCGTCCACAAAGCTTCAAAATGTATGTAAAATCGGTCGGCTTCGAAACTCTCGGGAGTTGAAGGGAGGGGGAAGGCGCTGTTAACTGTATCTTTGTTCCTTTTGTATGTATTTCAACCTTTCTTTTTGAACTTGTATGTACTTTTCGCGTACATTACGAATATGCATTATTTCAATAAATAAATTGTCAAATAAACCACCTAATTTGTTTAAAAACAATTTTTTAAATTTTTTTTTAGTAGTTTGAATGTAAAACAGAAGTATTTGTCATTTCATATATTTTGGGGAATAAGCCACAATTTAAGTTTATAATAAGTTTATTTTTGACGTTTCGATTCCTACTTCGGAAATCTTTCTCAGAATACAGAACATTAATAAATTAATCAAATTTTGTTTTTGGTTACTTGGTAGAAAATTTTTCTGATAACTCTTCTGGGTGATTGATTAGTGTGAGGAAGCTCAGTAGATCTGTTATAGTAAAAATTACAAAAAAAAGTTAATGACAAAAATTGTAAACAGCTTTAAACTCCACATTTTAAAATTAGTTACAATCTTACAGGGTGTTCTATAAGATGGTGGCAGACCAAACTTATGTTTTTTTTTAAATGAAACAACCTGTATTTTATTTTAAATTTGAAATCTGCTTTATTTCCACATCACAACAATGTAAAGTTTTTTTAGGTTATACCGGGTATTTAAAAAGTTATAACTAATATTACCTGAAAATCGTATTAAGTTTAACTCCCTGTATAACCAAAAAGAAGTATAGGACCATTGATATATTGCAACCATAGTTATTTAATAATTGTTAAAAATTATAAAACATATTAGTTTTCATAATATTCGTTAAATCAAATACATGATAAGTCAAAATGCAAGTAATTATTTTCTTGGTAATTTTAAATAGAACACCCTGTATTTTATATCACTATCGAAAAGTACTAATATCGTACTTCAAATTTTATAGAGTACTCCCTATACATAAAGTTATCAGTTTTCTAGATATTTTTATTTTTCCATCAAAGTATTAATTTTGTAGATATTTTAACGTTTACCAATAATTTTTGTGAGTTGACCATGATTGATTTGTCAGAAACTGGCAGTTTGACATTAGTGTTTATTAATTCAGTATTGGGGTACATCGTAAATTAGCAACAATTATTATTTAGCAATTCAGTAATTTATTCAATTTAAATTAGCAATAATGAATTTTACTACTGATGAAATGATAGATAAATATGATCTGGATATTGGGGGAATGCAATAAAAATTCATTACTATCAGGTAGAATTTATTATGAACGGTTTCCAGATAGGCGGCAGCCTAGACAAGATACATTTGAAAAATTGAAAGATCGGTTTAACCGCACAAAAATTTTCCGTTTTTTGACCTTAATTTGTTAATAACTAATTAAGTCCAAAACATCGACTGCAGGAAACATATAGGTTTTTGTTACAGAGGTCCATACTACTTAAAACAACTGTCGTTTGCCTGGCCGGACGAGTGTCATGAAAAAATACTTATTTTCCTGGGCTAAATAGGGTGCATCGAACAAATAAAAGTTGGAAATGCCCCCCCCCACCCTACCCCAACGACCTTGAACTTTATTAAATATCAGATTTTTATGGAAATTTTAATTTATTTTAGTTGGATTAAAATATGTGCTAACTGGATCTAATATCAATTAAATAAAACTTAAAATGTTGTAAATTACACATTTAAACGATAAAATTTTATTTGTTTATTAAGTGTCTCCAACCCCATTGAAAATTACCGCAAAACGTCTATTTCTACTAATATCTGCTATTCGAAAATTCATAATACTATCCGTTGCAAGGCAATTCGTATGGAATTACCCAGTTTATTTTGTGCTTGATATCGGCTCAGTCTCTTAATCTGGGGAATTCCATCCGAATTATCTTGCAACGGAATGAAACAAAATTGACAACCACGCGTATCGTATAGATCCTGATATTCTAATATCATTGGTCCGAGACACTCCGAGATGCAATGATGCAATGTCATTGATGCTTGGCTAAATTCATTCAAAAAATAATTCCTTAAAAGAAGAGCTCAAGGTCAAGACTTCCCTATTCGCTTATCAGTAAGCGTCTAGCATCTGTGCCACATAGTCCGTTAGTGTAATTTTCGCTTGTTTAGTGCGGTGCATTAGTTTGCGGTTAATATTGTTTGTAAACTAAAGATTTTTTAAAATGGTTAAGCCAGTACCGTCAGGAATAAAAACAAGATGTGCTGTGGACTGCGCCATTTTTGGACAAACATCAAATATTCCTGAAAATGTGTTACCGACGTTTGAACAAGTGATGAAATATAGCAAAAGATTTCAATTCCAATAGTTTCACGTACACCAATAATTCAGCTTTTAAAATCCTACCACGACAAATACACCAAGCTAATGAGAGCAGAAATTTAAGAGCAGGTAAAACAGTAAGTCTTACCAAAATAAAATGCTATGCTTTTTTATTTATTACTGAATTGTCTTTATAGCAAATCTCAACTTGCAAAACGATGAACGAGAATTTTTATTAGATCAAACGAGGTCCGAGAAAAATGGTGATAAGTTCGGTTGATAGAGAGAGAACAAGAAAATATATTCAGAGAGAACAACCACAAAATAAGAAAGATACCGTAGTTATTGAGAATGATATTAATCCAGTATCTGAATACGATTCTTCTTCGAGTTCAGAATCAAATAATTTTATTAATGATGTTTATGATGTTACGTCTAAAGATGATGTTTCTATACCTTCAACCTCTAAAGATGTCAACAAAAATCAGATGAGAATTCAGTTGAAAAATTTTGCAAAAACATGTGCCAGACACGGCATATCTCATATTGTTACAGCTGCTTTTGCATCTGCCGTTTTAACCGATATGGGAATAATTACATCAGTGGACTCTTCTAACGTTATCGACAAACATAATATTAGAACAGAAAGGCTTAAATCTCGTTCCAATATTTAGAGACTACAAGAACATTCGACGATTAACCTACGTAGAGACAAAACCCTAGCTCTAGTAAGAAAAGGTGCAAAGGTTTATCGTTAAACGATCATGGACTCAAGAACATCATACATCAAGAACATATAACACTTGTGCAGGAGCCAGGATGCAAATATTTGGGACATATTTCTCAGCTGTCCGGTACATCCGAAAATAACAAATCCATTATTCAATTCGTAATAGCAAATTCAATCGCATTACAAGAAATTAAAGCTATTGGATATGACAGAACAGTCGTAAATACTAGCGTTAAGGGTGGTGTAATACGGCTGTTAGAAGAATATCTACAAAAACCGCTTCATTGGTTTGTATGTTTACTATATGCAGATGAGCTACCCCTTCGACATCTCTTTTACCATCTTGGTGGAGATACTTTTGGACCTAGAGGATTTTCAGGTTCTATTTATAAGGGTCCTATTATTAAAATGCGACCAACTGTCAATCGTTGCGTTCAAACCAATTTAAGGTAATTTCCCACGATTTCCGAAGGTATTTTGAAGGAGCTTAGTACAGATCAAAATTATTTGTACGAAATGTGTCGCGTAGTATCCAGTGGCCAGTGTACTACCAGTATAAATTGAAAACTCGGACCCCTAGCACATTCAAGATAATGCAACGAGCTGCATATTTCGGTCATTCTGAAATTATACTTTTAAGCATGATAATGGATGAAGATTTCCAGTCTTCAAAATTTCTCCTATAAGTTTTGATGCAAACGACTACTTTGAGTTAATTAATTGGCAAGACTGTAACCTTACAGAACTACCTATCTTCTCTAGAATTTAGAATGACGATCCGAGATTTTATTAAGAATCCGGACTTATACCCTTTTAACATTGAAAAATATCACTGCCACACACAATGTGTAAAACGATGTGTCAAGCTTGTCACAGAAGCTTCTTAAGCAGTTTGTGGAGCGGATTCGAGGGATGGACTTATAAAAACGCGAATTGATTCCAGAGAAACTATGCCTCACTTTAACACTAAATCAGAATACATCTTCAAATATAATTGTTTTACCATATTTTTGTAATATTTCCATAATACACCATTTTAAATTTATAGTTTTTTTTGTCATTTTTAGTTTTATTTCAGTATTAAAAAAACGTTGGTGACATTAGGGAGATAGAAGGAAAAGTTGGGCTACTTTGTTATAAAAAAATGAATATAATATAAATAATAATATAAAGAAATTTTTAATTGCCTTGTGCAACCAGAAAATAATTGCCAGTTTTAACCGAATTTATTTTTGCAATTTTTAAAAGGTATTACCTTTCCGTTACAAAATAAGTATATATTTTTATATATTTTTTATATTTTTATTTCACCGCAATTTTACTAAAATACTAAATAGTGTGTTAGGCAGCTTTTGTAAGATATTACATTTTCATCTCAAAATAAAAATTATTTTGTCTGATATTTTTTCAAAATATTTAATTGTCTTGGGATGGCAGAAGATATTTTCCAATTTCGACTAGATTTTACCAAAATACTAAACAGTTGATTGGGCAACTTTTGTGAAGTATTACTTTCATCGTAAAAGAAAATCGCCTGTTTCGATGCACCCTATTGTATAATGCTTAAAAATGAGTTCTAACATTGTTACTTAAATAGTAAAAAGCAAAATCGAGATTATTACCGCAAAAATCGAAAGACGCTTATAAAAAAAATTGAAAAGTTCAATAAATGGATGGAGGAGCAAAAGCTAATAGATATAGATGAACGTGTTATGCTTAGAAAGTATGTTAAGGATAGAGAAAGGGGTCGATTTATGAAATATGAAAGCAATTAGCAAGAATTACGTGGCCAAGTTGGCGTATGTATTTAAGGAAGAGATTTGCGGAAGTTTATCACATTCTCCGGACATTACTTATTTCTTTTTGAAGATGGTAGCCGTTTGCGGTATCTTTGGCTCTTGCAGAAAACGTGAATTGTGCGATCTACGCTTACATGACATCAATGAAGAAAAAAGAAAATTGCTTATTATTACCTGACCATCTAAGACAGTGACGGCTCGACGATAGCTATGCAATTAATTATATGCGTTTGGTGAAGAATATATATTATTGCCCACCAAAATGTAGGTACAGATCGAGTTTTCTTACAGTATGATAAAGGACAGTGCACTTATTAGATAGTTGGTATTAACACATTTGGATCATGTCACCTGCAAATTGCACGTTATCTAAAATTGTACGATCCTAAAAAATACACGGGATATGTATTTCGACGTACGTTATCTACAATTATGGCGAATAGTTTCATAATAATACACCAAATTAAACGACAAGTAGGATAAAAATCGGCAGCTGTGACGACTGGTTATGTTAAAGAGGGTATTACCAATAACAAGCTCCTCCGTACAATCTCCTGTAAATACACCGCTCGAATAATCAACAGTATGCTAGCCGACCAAACGATTTAAGTAGTCATGAGAAGCGACATCAGTACCATAAGAAAACTGAAGAATGAACTACCTCAGGGATATGTCCTAGCTCCTCTCCTCTTTAGCCTTTACATCGTTGATACACTAGAAACAAGATCAAGGCAGTTTGGTTACATCGATGACTGGATCTTTGCAACAAAGTGTAAGTCATTTGAAGAAACAGAAGAAATCTTCACCGCGGACTTACACACAGTGGACAAGTAATTGGGTAAATGGAGGCTCCAAACGTTGCCAAAACAAAAGTTTTCAGTTTCCACTTAAATAACAAGCTTGCAGGAATAACATTTAACATCCAATTCGAAAACACCACACTCGTCTACAATAAAACACCAAAGTGCCTAGTGCTGACTCTTGACAGAACCCAATCTTTCAAGGAACATCTTTCAAAAACAGCCGAAAAACTTAAATCCAGAAACAAAATCCAGAAGCTGTGAGGCACAACATTGGGAGCATCGGCTTTGACCTTGCGATCATCTGCCCTAGGCCTTGTCTTTTTAACCGCGGAATACTGCTCTTCAACCAGGCTTAACAGCCTACATATACATAAAGTAGATGCCGGATTGAACAATACAATGAGAATGATTGCTGGCTTTATCACATCCACCCCTACGCAATGGCTCCCAGTACTGAGCCACATTCCACCACCAAAACAATGGTGCATCCACTCTCTCACTAGTGAGTAGAGAAAGATACTCAGTAACGAGATCCTGTCAATCCATCAAGATATAGATACTTCCAACGGTAACCGTCTACGCTCCAGACGACCGCCAATAAAAACAAACAGACTGCTGTGGAAAATGCGTTTAACTTAACGACCACTTGGACTCGAGAATGGATGGGACAACAAAATAGCAGCTTACCCTGTATCACACAAAAACCACCAGGTTTTGACATAACCACGCAACACATGGACTATGCTGAACCGAATCACAACCCAACAGGGCAGATGCGGTTACATGATGCACAAATGGGTAAACAACCATCCCCATTTTGTGACTGCGAACAACCACAATCCATTTTTTGCATCACCGAACAGTCTCCCACAAGATCCTATCATGGCAGACCAGAGTTAAACATAGTTATTATGTTTTATACAAAATATATGTAAATTTAAATATAAATGTGTCAAGTGCCATACGATAAATAAATAAATAACACATAAAAAGAATCTTTTATTCGTTATTGAACGTGCCATTAATAGACGAACAACCGTATTAGCTTCCGAGAATGTCGATAGTATTAATTTCAACAACACTTCCTCTAATTTAGAAAACGGAATTATAGATATTTTAAACAATACCAACTGTACTTTTCACATTTATTTAAAAGATTAAGATTTTTAAGATTTTAAGGAAAGCATACAATATCCATGCATGAAACTATCAAAGAAAAAAGAAAGCAAGGAAGAATAACGGATATGAACGGTCTAGGAACTATAAGGGAAAAGTTACTTAAAACAGAATAAACCAAAGGTAAACAGTGAGAGTTCAGATCCACCAAGCTTATTTTTGTTTTCATGCTTTAAGGCTACCTATATTTACTGGGTAATATTTAGTCTTATATATAAACCTCAAAACGATAATAAAAAAAATTGCTTATGAAGTATTAGGAACAGAGAACAACGACAAAAAACACCACGAACCACCATGGATAACAGAAAACATAAAAAAAATGATACAAGAAAAAAACAAAATATATAAGAAATGGCTAACAAATAAAACATCTACTAATAGAGCAACATATCAAATAAAAAACAGAGAAGTACGCAATCAAATAAAGAAAGTAAAAAACAATTTCTGGGAACAAAAATGTCTCCAAGTTAACAATTTAATTGGTGATTCTCAGACTACGGAAGCATGGAGAATTATCACTAATCTAAAGAAAAAGATCCATAACGCCTTAAGCAAATTAATTCCTATAGAAACGTGGTAAAATCACTATAAAAATTTCCTCCAAGAGTCCAGATTGGAATATATGGTAGAAGATTACAGTATCGAGAGACAAACAAATAGTAACATTATTACTACTAACAACGAGGTCCGTACTGCGTTATTTAAAATGAAAAACGGGCGATCTCCAGCACCTGGTAATGTAGTTGTAGAGTTACTAAAGCAGGAGGTCCACTTCTAATAGAACGAATAACTTTTCTAATGAATCAATGCTGCCAACAAATTAAAGTACTTAAAAGTGAAACTGGAACAAACCATGAAGTGGAGATATCCAGGAATGGCTAGTATACCTGTTGAATACAAAGCACGTGGTGTTCGTGTGTATTAAGGTATAAAAACGCTTATTAAAAGCTTAAAATTTTTTATTATAAAGAAGATCTTTTCGGAATTGTATCATTCCATCATCAGTTTAATAAAAAAGGTTGTTAAAAAACATTGTGTGGCCACATAAAAAACATTCGGTGGACATCTTGATTTAAAAAATAATATTCTTCGTGTTAATTATTCAGGTAAATGCAATAGACTCTTGACTTGTGTAATATAAAAAATGAAACTGGGGGCATCTTATATGACCCCCTGTAGTTGATGAAGTTTTATTGACTTACATTACCTCTGATCTGTGTTGGAGTCTAGGGCTAACTGAACTGAACTCATCAGTTAGCCCTAGACTCCAACACAGATCAGAGGTAATGTAAGTCAATAAAACTTCATCAACTACAGGGGGTCATATAAGATGCCCCCAGTTTCATTTTTTATATTACACAAGTCAAGAGTCTATTGCATTTACCTGAATAATTAACACGAAGAATATTATTTTTTAAATCAAGATGTCCACCGAATGTTTTTTATGTGGCCACACAATGTTTTTTAACAACCTTTTTTATTAAACTGATGATGGAATGATACAATTCCGAAAAGATCTTCTTTATAATAAAAAATTTTAAGCTTTTAATAAGCGTTTTTATACCTTAATACACACGAACACCACGTGCTTTGTAAATTAAAGTACCATCTCAATAGAAATCCGCTCACCAAGTGTCCATCTTTAAAAAAGGTAATCGAAAAGATCCGAACTGCTACAGAGGATTAGGTGTCCTACCTACTTTCGGGAGATTGTTTGGAAAGATAATAAATGGAAAAATACAAGATGATGTAGGACATCTAATTAGCGAAGACCAAAGTGGATTTACGCCTGGTAGATCTTGCACTAATAACTTTTTTATACTCCAACAATTAATAGAAGAAAGAATAGCGGTTAGTACCGAAGTCCATATAGCCTTCATCGACCTCTAAAAGATGTATAATACAGTTCCAAGACTTAAACTGTTGCAACCTTTACAACAACTCGGCATTAATCAATACCTTTTAGAAATAATCACAGAAGTATACAGGGATAATACTACATACTTAAAATCGAAAATAGACTATCAGAGCCAAAAGTAACTAAGAACTAAGACAAGGATGTAGTATCTTTACTGTTTAATTTATATATTAAGGCAGCCTTCCAAAATTGGAAAAACCACTGCCAAGGAATGAGAATCCCCATAGGAAATGACGTACTGTTCTTCCTGAACTTTGCGGATGACCAAGTCGTCCTAGCTCAAGATTCTTATGATCTAGAATTTATGATAAAGCGCCTATACAGAGAATATGTAAAATGGGGGTTGCAAGTCAGTATGAATATTTCGTCGTATGAATAGTCAGTCGGATATTTAGTTACCAATTCAGATGCAAGGTTTGAAGTGTTGATAGACGAGGATGTGGAAATCAAACAAGTGGAAAAATTTAAATATTTAGGTTCACTCATTGATAAGAATGTCTTGAAAGAAACCAAAACTAAACACCGAATTAATCAGGGACGTAAAATTGTAGGATGTCTAAACTCATTATGGTGGGATCGCAACATTTCCAAAAGGAACGAAAAAAGAATAGGGCAAACTATGGTTAAATCAGTTCTTTGTTATGGCTCTGAAGTATGGACAATTCATGCAGACCTGAAGAGAAGATTGTTGGCAGTTGAAATGGATTATTTGAGAAGAAGTGCTAAAACATCAAGGCTGGAAAGAAAGAGCAACGAATCTATAAGAAACAACATGAATGCTACAGATACGGTCATTGACAGAATAGAAAGAAGAGGTTTAAAATGCTTTGGACACCGATTGAGAATGCCTGACAAACGTTGGCCTCAAAAACTTCACAGATGGAAGCCCCCTAGAAGAAAAAAAAGGGGTAGATCTCGATGCTCATGGAACGAATGAATTAGAAAAACGATGGAATGGAGAGGTTTGGAGGAGGAGCATGCCTTGGACCGGGAAGATTGGAGGAGAAGAACGGGAATACGGCGATAGCGGTCTCCAAAATGTATTATATTTACAAGTTGGACCCCGTAATTAATATATATATATATATATATATATATATATATATATATATATATATATATATATATATATATATGCTGTCACTATTTTTCCGGGTTTGACTCCGCGTTGTAAAGTGCTGGTTTTCTTGAAAACCATTGTTTTGGCGACGTTTCGGCAAGGTCTCACTTGCCATTCTCAAGCCTGATGGATCTACTTCTCGTCGTTACTCGATCAGTACTAATCGAGTAACGACGAGAAGTAGATCCATCAGGCTTGAGAATGGCAAGTGAGACCTTGCCGAATTGCCGAAACGTCGCCAAAACAATGGTTTTCAAGAAAACCAGCACTTTACAACGCGGAGTCAAACCCGGAAAAATAGTGACAGCACATATAGCTCCCGCGGAAACCTCAAAACAAACATATATATATATATATATATATATATATATATATATATATATATATATATATATATATATATATATATATATATATATATAGAGAGAGAGAGAGAGAGAGAGAGTCTTATTTGGGATTTCGAAGACCAACTGTCTTAACATCTCTTTAGTGGTCTTCCTGGGAGCATTTTAATTCCGTTTGATTTCCTGTCTCTTATAAATTTTGACGTTCTATCTTCTCTATTAAATCCTCAACATTCTTCACCGTCACATTTTTGTCGGATATTTTTGCTATACTCAATTTTAACAAGTTTTTCCTACAATATATCTTAATCTTTTTTTTTACTTAATGCTTTTCACTATTGAACGCTACTTAAAAGGTCAAAATATCAATGTTTCAGATGACATAGTTGCTGCCTGTAAATACGCGAAAAACAATTTAAAACTAGATATTTTGGACTTACGCATTGTTCACAGTCATCATCATCATCATCATCCAGCCTCTATTTATAACGTCCACTGCTGGACATAGGCCTCCCTTAAACTCCTCCATTCCTCACGATTTTGTGCTCTTTGTTGCCAATTTTTAGTGATACGCATGATGTCGTCGGCCCAACGTGTAGGTGGTCTTCCTCTACTGCGTTTGTCTGCTCTTGGCCACCAATTTGTAATTTTGCTCGTCCATCGTGAATCGTGCATTCTCGCTACATGGCCTGCCCACATTGTTCACAGTAAGCTGACGATATTATAAATATGTCAGATCAACAAATGGACATAATCAGCTAGAGAGTATAAAAAATATTGGAGGAAATAAATATAATGGGACACCTTAATAAAATGTCGAACTGTACATAAAAGAAGGAAGCAAGTAAAAAGGAGGTTTAAAAGTTGAAAATTGGTCCAATTCTCACCCTCCCCGAACCGCATATGCTCATCAAAGTAAATGTTAAATCAATTATTAAATAATGAAAATTGCTCTGTGTGTGTCAGTTTCAGTTTTCTAGTAAAATAACACGGTGGCCTTATATGGTCTTTAACTGTTTCACAAGGTGAAATATGTACAAGGAAAAGTAAAAGTAGGTGCCTACTATGTTTTAAGTATCTAATGAGGACAAAATAATATTGTGTATTAGTAGATTGGCGATTTTAAATTCATGTATATTAATACTAGTATATTGTATTCTACTTTCCATATATGCGAGCTATTGCAAAATATTTCATCTACTGTTTTTATTATCTCAATATGTATATTTACCAGTATTTTTATATTTGCTAAGTAAAATGTAATTTTTTATACTTATTTATTTTTAAGGGGCATCAAGCTATGTAGTTTTTTTTGTTTTACGTTCAAGACCTATTTATCCACCTGATTGATTTGCAAAGAAAGAACAGTTTAACATTTCTTTCTTGAAAGTTTTAATAGACATTTCTTTTTAATTATTATTTGGTTAACACATCTACCCGATTTCATAATCTTCCCATTTCAGAACAATATTGATCATTCTGAAACATTTTTCCTGCTACATATTAAGTTAAATATTATGTTTATATGAAATAAACCACAACTGATTGTAATGAAAAGTACTCTTAAAAACGATTATTTAAAAATTGTGCAAAAATGGTTTAACCAAAAAAAAAGGTTATATTTTTTGACAAGGTCTTTTAGAGGAGCAAACATAGATAGTGATCATTATTTAGTTAACGCACGATTTAAAGAGAGAATATCCAATTTAAAAAAGGAGATCGGGAAAAGGAGAGTAAAAATCAACATTAATAAACAAAAAGATCCCGACATTGCAAATGTATACTGTCTGCAAATAGAATATCAAATAAGGACAACAAACTTAGAAGATGATGATGATATTAACCAACTATGGGCAAATATACGAGATATTGTGTTATAACAGAAATGCATTAAAAAATCAGAAAAAAGAAATCATTAGTTTGATCATGATTGCGAAATGGCCACAACTATAAAGAACGCAGCATATCAAAAAACCATTGATGCAGGTTATACATGGAGAAAAAAAAGAAGAGTATAGACGTCTTTGCAAAAAGGAAAATCATATCCATCGAAGTAGGAAGAGGAAATACGAACAGAACACTCTTCTTCTTTTTCTTTAAGTTCCATCTTCTATCGAAGGTTGAAAATCATCATGGCTATGCGGACTCTGTTGACTGCCGCTCTAAAAAGTTCTGCACTACTGCATTCAAACCATTCTCTTAAGTTGTTAAGCTAGGATATTCTTCGTCTTTCCACATTTCGCTGTCCTCGGATTTTGCCCTGCACATTAAGTTGTAATAATGCGTATTTTTGCCCTCTCATCACATATCCCAAGTACTCAAGTTTTCGTCTTTTAATAGTTAATTTCCGCCTCATTTCCTATCCTTCTAGTTACTTCCATGTTTGACATTCTTTGAATCCATGATATTCATAGGATTCTTCTGTAACACCAAAATTCAAAGGCGGCCAACTTATTCAGATGAACTTGTTTTAGTGTCCAAGCTTCCAAACCATAAAGAAGAGTAGAGAACACGTAACATCGAAGCATTCTCATGCGTAGTTCTAACCTTATATCCCGACAACAAAGAAACTTTTTAAGTTTAATAAATGATGTACGTGCTATTTCAATACGTGTCTTAATTTCTTTGGTTTAGGACACAGAACACTCTTAGTGACATACAAAATTTATTTGATAAAAATGAAACGAGAAAATTTGTAAAGACACTACCGGTGAAATTCTATATGAAAAAACTCAGTTTTTAACAGATGGGTACAACATTTTAGCAAAGATCTAAATATAAACGATATTTAAGGAGGTTACAACAAAAAAAAAATTAACAAAATCTACAACGTCAACTAGACAGTGAAGACCCAACAAGAGAAGAAGTGTCAAATGCGATCCTAAAACTCAAAGACAATAAATCCATAAATTAATAGTACTTATATGGCAGAATGAACGAATAACAGAAGAATGGCTGAATGGAATAATATGTCCGTTGCCAAAAAATGGTGATGAACTGGAGTGTAAGAACTATAGAGGCATTACTCTGTTAGCATCTGCGTATAAAAGTTTCGGCAATATATTATTTGAAAGACATTTTACAAAGGATATTGTTGGTCAATATCAATGCGGATTTACTGCTGGAAAGTCAGCTACACATCAAATTTAAGCACATAAGCAGATTCTAAAAAAGTCACTAGAATATAACATAGATACACACCATCTCTTCATTGACTTCAAAGCAGCCTATGACAGTGTGAATAGAACTGCATTATATAATGCAATGATAGACTTTGGAATCCCACCTAAGTTAGTTAAGTTGACCCAACTAACAATGCAAAACGTAAGCTCATGCGTTAGAATTGAAGTAGAAAACTCCATGTTCTTTGACACTAATAACGATGTAAGACAGGGGGACGCGTTGGCGTGTCTCCTCTTTAATATTGCCTTGGAAAAGGCACTCAGATAATAAAACATTAAAATGAATGGAACTAATTTTATTAAATCTATACAAATTCTTGCTTTCGCTGACGATATAGTTATAGTAGGCAGAAGTATGAGAGATAAGGTGCAGTGATTTGCAAGGCTTGCGGATGCGGACGCAGCAAGTGAATTAGGACTTGTGGTAAATGAGGAAAAAACCAAATATATGTTGGTTTCTAAAAACCGTCTAAATATCCAACAGAGAATTCAAATTAACAACGATACCTTTGAGCAAGTAAAAGAATCTCGAAGTCTCGAATCGCTAGTAAACGCAACAAACACGACAAGCGACGAAATAAAAAGACGCATAGCAATAACAAACAGAACTGTTTACGGTCTCCCGAAACATTGAAAATATAAAAATATAAAACGTGAAGTAAAACTTAATATTAAAATGATGAAAGATTTCTTGATATTTTTAAGAAAAAAATTCTTAGAAAGATTTTTGGGGCAGTAAATGAAAATGGGCTATGGTGTCGAAGATACAACTTTGCACTGTATCAGTTATACACCGATCCAGATATTTTGAAATTTGTTAAAGTGCAGAGACTTAGATGGGCTGGATACATTACTAGGATGTCAGATCACGAATAAACGAAAAGATTAACATTTTCAAAACCAGAGGGCACAAGAAGTAGAGAACGATCACGAATGAGATGCATTGATGATGTGGAAGAAGAACTACAGATTCTAAGGGTTAGAAGATGGAGGGAAGTTGCCAGGAATCGACAGGGGTGGTGACTTCTTTGTGAGCAGGCCAAGATCCACAACGGATGCCCCTTATGATGATGATATTTTTTAAAAACTAATGGTTGACTTACATGATTTCGACCTTGTAGGCAATAGCAGTATTTTCTTCACCATTCTAACTATATGCTCGTACCACTTACACAATTGTCTTATCTTTCTTGATAATTTTCGCCCTGCTATTGTTTTTCTCTTACTTTCTCACCTGAATATTATACATGACCTGCGCCAGACATCCAAGTCTATAACAAAAAGTTGTTTTTTTCCTTTACTAATTTTTTTGTGCCACCTTCCTTGCGATATTCTTTCCTTATTAATATCCTACTGGTATGTTCCTTGTTTGTTTATTGTTGCTCAGACGTATTTTATAATCTGTGCAACAGTCAATTTTGTTGTTTGTTCTTCTATGCACAGATATTTTGTTTTACTCGTATTTATAGTCAGTTTTGCTTTCTGGTACTCATCTTTTAATGTTCTGATCATGTATTTCAAGTCATCTTAGTCCTACGCCAAAATAATTTGGTCATCTACATATTGTCCTGTTTACGGCCATTATTTTCAAAAAATCCGTTTGTTACTTTATTTTTCAATTTTATTCTTATTTTCGTGTTTCTAAGTATATATTTTCTTGGTGATTCTGGTCAAGGTATTGATTATATGCGTTCTTTCCATTGCTTCCCACAGTTTTGCTACTGGTATACCTACCTACTTTTGGCTTTTGTTAAATCTGTGAAAGAAAACAACAACAATACCCTATGGTTCAGAAAAGAAATAAAAGAGAAATGTAAAGAGAAACGAGAGGCCTACACGAAGTACAAAACATCAAATACCCCAGAATCCCGAGATAACTATAAAAGAATACGAAATGAAACAAACCAGTTGATAAGAAGAACAAAAAATAAACACTGTGAACAATTTACAACAAGGATGGAAAGCGACTTCTACGGTACACAAAAATAAATATGGAGATTCATACCAACAGAAAGAAATAGCAGAATTAAAGGAATACAATAACATAGCAGCAAACGAATGGGAAAGATGCCTGGTGAAACTGTTTAAAGCAAAGGAAAATAATAATCAACACCTGAATCAACGTACCTGAATTAAGACACGAAATAGAAATTAGTTTTCAGGAAGTAGAAATAGCCATAAATTTACTTAAAAATAGAAAGTCACCAGGACCAGACGGAATAACCAACGAGATTCTAAAACACGGAGGAGAAAGTATAACCCTAAGGATGACAGAACTTATACAAAAACTAATACTGCACTGCAAGATACCAGACACATGGAAAAACAGCCCAATGATACCAATGTTTAAGAAAGATGATAAAGAAGACCCCAACAATTATATAGAGGTATAAATCTACTAACCTACAGCTACTAATCGTGCTGGTCTTAGCTTTCGTGGAGGAGGAGCTCTGAACTGAGTAGGGGCTCTTCTGTACTCCACGGAAGACAGACTGGACGAGGGATGCCCTCAACCTCGACACGGCACGTCCCATATGGCTGATAAAGAAAGTTCCTGCAGATATGCAGGACAGGTACGAATAAGGCATTGCCAAATTAGTACCCACGGATCAACTGAGGATATGACATTAGGCAGCAGTAATGTCATTACTGGATTTAAGGCTATGGGAAGTAAAAATCCTGTAGGCTTAATTCCAGATACTCACAGGCGTCACTCACATTATGAGTTAAGCGACTGTGATACTGGGACAACAGCGGCGTCTGACCCACAGTGGGCGGCTGCAAACAGCGTCTGTTCCCAGAGTGGGCGGCTGAAACGGAAACCTTGCCAACACGCAGTGGCTCGCGTGGCATTGAACTTAGCCAAAAACCCTTACAAATGTCAAATTTTAAAACAAAACGGAAACTACCCCAGGTGAGTAGACACTCTCACACTGATTTATCAGTCTGTCCCAAGGATTCTGGGGGGGACACAAATTTGACAAGAGCATGCTTTTTTTTGCAATTTTGAGAACAAACAGTTCTCAAAATTGCAACCATGAATACTTGAACTCTACTTTCTGATGAAAGCTCTAAAGAAATGGAAGAAGAATTAGAAAAGATCAAATGGGACATCGTCGGAGTTAGTGAAGTGAGAAGGCGAGGTGAAGGCCTCGAGACCCTAAAATCTGGTCACTTGTTTTACTATCACGGAGAACAACATAAGTCAGTAGGAGGCGTCGGATTCTTCATAAACAAACAGCTAGCAGGAAATCTAAAAACTGTCCAATCAGTATCCACTAGAGTTACATATGTCACCTTTAAAATAAATACTAGATATAATCTAAAAGTTATTCAAGTCTATGCTCCAACAACAGAATATACAGACGAGGAGATCGAACTCTTTTATGATGATTTAAGTACAGCCATCACAAACAACCGCACACATTTTACAGTTATATGTGGAGACTTTAACGCCAAAATAGGAACAAAACTGGATCCAGCAGAAACTGCTCTTGGAAATTTTGGAAGTCAGGGACGGAACGACCGTGGCGACACTCTTTTAAACTTCCTACTAGAGAAAAACCTATTCCTAATGAACAGTTACTACTACAAGAAACCTCACCGCAGATGGACGTGGAAAAGCCCAGATGGGAACACGACAAACGAGATCGATTACTTTATCACTGATAAAAAATACATATTCACAGATGTGACAGTGCTAAATAAATTTGCGAAATCAAGCGACCATCGTATGGTGAGAGCCACGATTGTGTTAAATACCAACTATGAACGACACAATATGATAAAAAAGAAGCAAATAAACAGATGGACACATCCAAACAACGAACAAAATTTTGAAGATCATATCGGTAAATTCCTTCAAGAAAAATCATCAACAAATGATATTAACATTCTAAATGACATAATAGTAGAAGCAATAAGAGAAGCTCAAAAGAAATGCTGCCCAAAAAGCGTGAAAGAAGAAAAAATTAGTTTGGAAACACAGAAAAAAATGGAACAAAGAAGAATACTGAGAAGCGCCGAAAACTCTAGTAACGACGATATAAATAGAATGAACAAGGAAGTATCAAGAGAAATCAGAAAAGACTTAAGAAAATACAAAGATGAGAAAATCATCAAAACCAGTGAGGAAAATAAGAGTATGAAAATAATGAGACGCAAACTCACAAATGGAAATAAACAAATAGTCAAACTCAAGGATAGAAATGGCAACATCACATCAAACAGAGAACATTTGTTACAAATTGTGGAATCATTCTATGAGACATTATATAGCAACCAATCGACTCTAGATATAGTCGAATATCAACAGAGGAAGGTCCAAAATCAGGGTTCCTAAGATATTCCAGAAATCTCCTTGGACGAAATTTACAAGGCTCTAAAAAAGATGAAGAATAACAAAGCTCCGGGGGAGGACGGTGTCGTCACGGAAGCGATAAAGTTGGGAGGCTCAGTACTGATAGCCAAAATTCGAAAGCTCTTTAATCTATGCCTATGGAATCAAAATATCCCAACAAAGTGGAATAATTCAATAACTGTACTCTTACACAAGAAGGGAGATATAGCAGACCTGGAAAGATACAGACCAATCAGTCTCCTTAACCATCTTTATAAATTATACACCCGAATAATAACGAATAGATTAGAGACAAAGCTGGATTTTTACCAACCTCGGGAACAAGCTGGTTGCCGCCCTAATTATGGCACAAACGATCACCTGCAGTGCCTAAAAACCCTAATAGAAAAAACTAACGAATATAACCGTCCCTTGGCATTGATATTTGTAGACTTTAAAAAGGCGTTTGATACAGTGGAACTACCGTCCATCTTAAGAGCACTACAAGATTGCAGGATCGACCACAGATATTGTAATATAATTAAAAATATATATGAAAATGCCACAACAACCATAAGTCTATATTCTGCAACTAATAAAATAAAGAATATAAATGACGGTTGCGTTTCGATTTAATTTGAGTCTCTTACCACCCCCTGACACGTGTTTCTGGGTCTACCCGTCATCAGAAGGAGTTTGTAAGAAGACTAAATAATAGAATAAATAAAGAATAAATAAATAGAATAAAATAAAGATAAAAAGGGGAGTCAGGCAAGGTGATACCATGTCACCAAAGCTGTTCATTACCGTTCTCGAGTATGCATATAAAAGACTAACATGGCAACAGAAAGGAATATCCATCGATGGAGAAAGATTAAACCATCTACGTTTTGCGGACGATATCGTGCTTCTGTCAGATAATCTGAGAATGATCAAAGACATGCTCCAAGAACTGAATGACATACTACAAGAAACTGGGCTGGAGATAAATTTTGAGAAAACCAAAATGATGACCAATATGGTTCCCAGCGAAGAGATACAGATCAATAACAACAAGGTAGAATTAATCGATAAATACACATACTTGGGTCATGAAATTAGAACAACCAGAGACAACCAAACCTGCGAGCTAAATAGACGAATCACGTTGGGATGGGCGGCATATGGACGGATGAGAGACATTCTTAAAACAAATATCCCAATTCACCTGAAAAGGAAGGCATTTAACCAATGCATCTTACCAGTCTTGACCTACGGAGCAGAGACCTTAACTTTAACGAAAGCTACTGCCGAAAAACTGAGGGTAACACAAAGGCGAATGGAGAGATCAATGCTGGGCCTAACCTTGAAAGATCGCGTAAGAAATGAGGAGATACGCCGACGAACTGGCGTAGACGATATTATACTGCGAATCAATAAAAAAAAGTGGAGGTGGGCTGGACATGTTGCTAGAATGGAAGACGGAAGATGGACGAAGAGATTATTGGAGTGGAGACCAAGAGCCGACAAGCGAAGTCGAGGCAGACCACCCACCCGATGGACCGACGACCTAAAGAGAATAGAAACAAACTGGATTGCAGCAGCTAGAGATAGAGAGAACTGGAGACGTTTGGAGGAGGCCTATATCCAACAATGGATGTGAAAATTCGGCTGGATGATGATGATAAATCTACTAAACACCGCACTTAAGCTTACCACAGGGATCCTAAACAACAAAATCAATAAACTAACAACTTTATCAGATGAACAACAAGGATTGAGATCCGAAAGATCCTGCGTTGACGCCGTATTTGTACTAAGACAAATCACAGAAAAGGCCATCGAGTACAAGAAACCAGCATATCTATGTTTTATAGACCTGACAAAGGCTTTCAATCGCATCCAAGTCGAAGACGTCTTACACCTACTGTATAAAAGAAACATACCAATTAATATTATATAAACCATGGAAAACATCTACCTCCATAATCGAATACAGGCAAATATAAATGGAAAACTAACACAGTGTATACCAGTACAAAGCGGAGTCAGACAGGGTGACTCGTTAAGCCCACTTCCCTTTAATACTATATTGGACGAAATAATACAAGCAGTACATAAAAGTCATGGCTACAGAATGGTGAACAAAGAAATCCAAATATTATGTTATGCAGACGAAACCGCATTAATCGCCGAGACAGAGGACGAGCTCCAAAGAATAACACATATCTTCAATACAACAGCTAAGAAATACAATATGACAATATCAGCAGAAAAAAAAAATGACAATAAAAAACCACATCTAAATACCCACTACGGTGTAAAATTGAAATTGATGGAAAAATAATAAAGCAGGAAGTAAGGTTTAGATATCTGGGAATAGATATAACCAGTTACGAGGATTTTGAAGAAGAAGTACGACAACAAAGCTTAAAAGCAAGTAAAGCGGCAGGATCTCTTAATGACAGAATCTGGAAGAACAAGAACCTAAGACAAGACACAAAAGCAGAATCTATAACGCAGTTATCATGCAATATAGAAGATCATGCAATATAGAAGACATAAATAGATGGGTGACAAAACGAAAATAGGAGTGGAACGAACATATCAGTAGAATTGCAGAGAATAGAATAGTACGAATAGCACGATATAAGTCACCAAATGGACGAATAAGTATTGGCAGATCAAGAAAAAGATGGTGCGACAATTTAAACAATGTAGGAGGCTAATATTGAAGAAGAAACAGGCTTTAAAGCCTACATACAAAAAGGAAGAAGAAGAAGAAGTTTAATTTTACGTATAAACTGTTGAAAGTTAATGTTAATATTATTACCCTGTAGGTATTCAGATTGTTCGATCTTCCTTCTTATGAATTGATATTAGAAATCCTACTTTTCACTCGTCTGGTATCAGATGTAGTTAGATAAAGTAAATGTACTTACGAAATCCTCGTCGACGTTTTAGATCTGGATCAAATTATTTCCGCTGAGATACTTTCTGATTCACTGGTTCTTCAATTTTTTAATTTTCCAATTGCTTTTTTTAATACATATGTTGTTAGTTCTATGGGTTCTCTCTGTATTTTTAGATTTTGTATTTCTTCTTGGTTATGATATTCTTTTCAATTTTGTTGCAGAAGCTCTTGATAGTACTTCCTGTTATTCTTCTTTCGCTAGCTTAGGGCCAGATAATTGTTTGTCTCTTCTAATATTGTTTATAAATTGTCAGGTTTCTATTCTACACCTTGTCTCTCCTGAATATGTTTATGTTTATAACTATTAGATTATTATTATTTAGTAAAAGATTTTCTATTCCTTATATAATCGTGTATATCTTGTGCACGGTTTTCATACGTGTTTTAGGCATGACTATTTTTCTTTACTTCTTCTTCTCCTACGTCTTCGTATCGGTATCGGTTATCTTGTAGATTTTTATCTAGTCTTTCCTAATATACTGTTCTTACATTTTCTTCATTAAGGCTTTGGATGTGATAATTAACCTATTTATCGTCTCCATTTCTACATCTTCTTCCTCTTGTCCTTTTTCTTGATTATTAAGGTAATAAAAGTATAACTTAGCTTTAACTAGATGATGGTGCAATTCTGAATTGATGCCTTCTGCTGCAATATTATGTAGAATATGTTTATTATTTTAAAATCATACTCTACACCCTAGTCTATTAATCGTTCTTCATTTGTTCCAGCCATTTACTCTATTTTCTTCATGCTATGTCACTATCTTAACAATATTTATTTTGCCGGTTGGACCATTAGCCTCTCTAAGTAAAATTATTTCTCTGTCATTTTCAAGTCGTTAATAACCTTTCTAATATTTGTAGATACTAACAGAAATTACGTAGTTCAAATTGGACAAGTAGGTTTAAATTTGAGTATATGTGTATTTTTGTTATTTGGACATAACTGGAGAAAAGCTTAGCCACCTGAGGTTTGCAAATAATATTGTGCTAATAGCTGATAGGATAGATAAGGCCAAAAAACTTTTAAATTAGCTTTACCTTTCTTCGCTAGATTGGGAATTAAAAAGAAATATATCCAAAACGCAGATGATGACAAATATTGTAGCCAACGAAGATATACGCGTAGGAACAAGACCTATAGACCAGGAAATGGCCTATAAATACCTAGGTTACGAGACTCTCATAGGAAAAGATACAAAACCGTTGAGTTTTTTTCTCGTATAAGACTGACTCGGGCAGTCTTCATCACGTGGAACAACATTTTCAAATCGTCCAGTCCAACATAATACTATTACTATCGATTTACAGCGTTCTCCGACGCCTTCCGACTCCTAACCTTCTTCTTCTCCTTCTTCTCTATTTAACTATAGGCCTGGAGGGATTTCTCTTTCCTCTAGTTTTTTTTTAATTCCCTCTCTCCAGCTTCTGCTCGGTCTTCCTCTTTTCCTTCTCCCTAGTGGTGTCCACGTCAAAATCTGTTTTGGAATCCTGTCATCTGGCATTCTCTGTACATGGCCGGACCATATTAACTGTTTTGTTTTTATGTCATCAACTATTGTATGCTTGACTCCCATAATTTCTCGTATTCTCTCATTTGGTATCCGATCTCTTCTTGATTTACCTGCTGCTCTTCTCCAGAAGTCCATTTCTGTTGCTAGTAACAGTTTCTCTGTTCTTTGACTCATTGGCCAAACTTCACTGCCATATGTGATTACACTTTTAAGTATGGTATTGTATATGAGTTGTTTGTTCGCTTTAGATATTGTTTGGTTCCACAGAATGCCGTTCATCATAGATATGGCTTTTCTATCCTGTATGTTTCTGTCTTTTATAGCAGCATCGAGTGTTCCATCTTGAGTTATCTTCATACCCAAGTACTTGTATTCATCACAGTTTCTAATTTCTACCTCATCGTTTAATTTAATGGATTGTTTTGTCCCTCCAATATACATGGCTTCAGTTTTCTTAATGTTGACTTCGAGACCCCATTTGTTATATTCTTCTATTAGCTTCCGAGTCATGTAACTCAAGTCGTCATGATCCTGGGCAATCAGTATTTGGTCATCGGCGAAACATAAGGTGTACAGTGTAGTCTCGTCATTAAGAGGGATTCCCATGCCATTACATTTTCTTTGCCATAGCTTGAGTGCTTGTTCCAGATAAATTTTGAAAAGGGTAGGCGAAATACAGCAACTCTGCTTTAGTCCTTTCGTGACCTTAAATCCTTTAGATACCCTTGATCCAGTTTTAATTTTTGCATTATACAGACTTTGGACTGCTTTGATAAGACCATGCTTAATGTTGGTTTGCTGTAGGGTTGACCATAGTTTACTAAGGGGTACACTGTCATATGCTTTTTGTAAGTCTACGTACACCAGGTGAACTTCTTTATTGAAGGCTGTTTTTTTCTTAATACCTTGCGTAATAGAGTACAGGTGGTCTACTGTGGATCGCCCAGCTCTAAAACCAGCTTGCTCCTCTGTTTTGTAATCTCTAAAGTCATTTTCTATTTTGTTCTTAATAAGTTTCCCATACATCCTACTTATGGTGGTGTTTACCGCAATTCCTCTGTAATTTTCACACTGATCCTGGCTGCCTTTTTGTGGATAGTTGACATGATAGATAATTTCCGTTTTTTTGTTAATTCGGCCCCATTCAAGCAGTCTTGAGAGAGTTTTCTTAACTGTTCCTGGAGTTTGTCTGTACTGGCTTTCACTAGTTCTGCAGGGATGTCACCGGGACCAGGGGATTTTCCATTTTTTAGGGATTTGGTTATTTCTTCCATCTGTGATTTACTGATTTGTAATGCTGATGAATTTATACGTATACCTATCGTGTTGTCTTCCATGTTAGCAAATTCTGGTCTTTGTTCTGTTTTTTTTTTTGAAATATTCTTCCCATTTTTCTGTTGTTATTGGTGATATACCATCTTTTTTCTTATTATTTCTTATACTTTTAATCAATCTCCAACTCTGTGTGCTTCTTCTACCTCCTATGTAGGTGTTGATCTTTTGGCAGTTCTGTTCCCATGCTTCGTTCTTTTTTTGAGTTATCTTTTTTCTTACTTTGGCTTGTGCTTCTTTGTAAATTGTTTTATCGTTCTCTGTTTTTGTTGTTAAACATGTTTGGTATTTCCGACGTTTATCTTTATTTCCTTCTCTATTTCTTCATCCCACAAGTACGGTTTTATTCCTTTATGATTTTCATCACCTTTCCCCAGTGCTTCTTCTGCTGCTAAATGAATGGACCATTTGATGTGTTCGTAGTGTTCTTCGGTATTTTTAAAACTACCCATTTCTAATTTTTGGTCTAATCGTTTTTTATATAGTAGCTTTACACTCTCATGGTTTAAACTGTCTAGGTTGTACCGTACTTGTTTTATTAACTGATTTGACTCGATGTGCTCTTTTTCTTTTTCGTATCTGTTTGGAAGTACCGTTTTCACTTTTAGCAGGTGATGATCGGTCCCACATGATGGCCCTCTGGCTACTCGCACATCTTGTATTTTAATAGAAGTTTTCTGTATTACAATGCTATAATCTATTATAGATTTCAGTTTTCTGGTCTGTTGTATCCACGTGTATTTGTGTATATTGCGATGTGGATAAAATACATTTAATATTTTTAAGTTATTTTTAAGTTAATTTGTGTGCATGTTGTTATTAATCTGGTTCCATTATCAATTCTGGTATTTTCACCGTGTGTTCCTACCACTTTGTTGTTCAATTCCCATCCAACTCTGCTGTTGAAGTCTGCTAGAAGTATGATCTGTCCTAAAAGAAAAACTTTTAATCAGTCTTTTGTTGGTGTTGACTAACGGAGCGGAAAACTATGACAAGGAGAACAGTGAAAAAGATCCGTATGGCTCAAAGAGCTATGATGGGCGTTTCACTGCGAGACAAGATCCCCAACTGCCATCTGCGACGAAGATCAGGAGTGGCTGATGCTGGAAAGAGAATAGCAACAGTGAAGTGAAACTGGGCAGATCAAGTGGATCTACAATTAAGTTGCCATAGAAATTGGATGCAAGAGCCATAAGATCCGAAATGAAACCGATGGAAATTTATGAGGGAGATGTCATACATGTCCAGAAGTTGACAGGCGAAGATTGAATAGTAATAATGATGTTATAGCAAAAAATCTGAAGTTGTGCTATAATATTTTCCTTTGATAATCTGTTAAATAATCTTTACTTTTGGTGCCGCTGAGTTGATTGAGTAACTTAGTAGTTCCAGTGCTGATTTCAAGTCCCAACAGTCGGTTACCAAAAAAAAATAAAAAGTTGGACTAAATGTCAAATAACATAAGCAAGATTGTAGCTCCCTAGCTAGAAAACCCAAGTACAATACATTAAGATAATAATGTTAATGATAATATATTATAATAATATATAAAATATTATTAATGAATCTGTTGAAAATTTCCTAATTTTAAAACATATGCAAGCCGAAATATCACACAATGTATTTATTTTCTGAGTAATGCGTTAATCTTTATCAGATATTTCAGGTATTGTTTATAAAAATATTTATTTATTTATGTTTGCCTATATAAAAATGATTTGTTCAATTATTTAGTATTCACTGTTGATATGCAATAGATCATAGAAAATTTATTTTATGATCCAAACATCCTTCAACACTTCATAATATCGACCATTGGAAACTACGCAATGACAAATACGTAAAAGTTTGTATTTATTTACTGTAAAACATGCTACAATTCTAAACAATACTACTGTAAAAAAAGTAAGTATATACGGTATAGTATTTTAAGAAGTAATAACTGAAACAATGTGGCGTCACATTAGATTTTGGAAAAGTTTTTGAATGGGGGAAAGGATTATTCCTTACAAAAATGGTAAACCAAGAAAATAGCTTCGGAACAATATTAAGAAACCGGGATAGGCCTAGCGTTATTAAAAAATTTTAAATCAGTCCACGTATAAGCGGATATTCACGGCTTATGATCCCCGTGGAAACCGCTACCTCATAGTTTTTTGGAGCCTCGATTATCTTATCTTTGCGACAGATCCAAGTGATCTCAGAGTCACTATCTACTTGGTCTAGAGAAAGAGTTTCTTCTAGGTTTTGTTGGAAGTCATTGATTTTTGATGGATTTAGAGACATGAATTTTCTTAGGGATCTTGAGCTGAATGATTGAAAAATATTGCCAGTACCTGACTGCTAGGAGGTTTGTCATCTTCCTTTGTTTCAGGTAATCCCCTTAATCCGATAATTTGGAACCACCAATATGCTCCTGTAAAGTTTCAGACCTACTTTTTTCTTGTTTACTACAATTGCCACGATTTTATTTAAACATAAGTTTATTTTTTGTCACGTTCCGATTTTCACTTCGGAAATTGTTCTCAAAATACGATGTCTTAGGATTTACTGTATCTGTGCATATTAAATCTCTAAAGCAGATATAAGACCATTGTGATGTATTCCTTGCTAAGGAATGCATTACATTGCATTGCTAATGTATGTGTTTCTCCATGATTATTAACTATAATACAGACAAGAGGAACTCCTTAGGTAGCCTGCTATCAGGTGTGGTAATCACACGCCTATTTGATTATAAATACGCGTCCAAGTGAGACAAATAATTTTCATACCTTATTACTAGTGACACGCTTTTTCCATATACAATTAATATCAAGTATGATTAATTATCTCACCTGAGTGACCTTGACTCTTTAGGATAAAAAACTTGGGATTATAACCTCTACATTTTGCAAGCAGTAAATAAAGTCTGCTTCATCACATTCAAGTCGAGATGAGCTAGCTTTTAGAGTTTTGGTCTAGCACGAAAACTCAATATGTATAAAAATCCTTTTAAGATTAATGTTCTAATTGATACGCAGAAGTTATGACTTTTGTGTTTTTCATGTTAAATTGTATTAAGATTGTTTTTTATAAACGTTCAAAATTATTGTAAATATTCAAGTTTTTGTTTAAATCTTAGCATATCTCCAATTTAGTTTTAGCAAATTGATTTTACAAACTAGTTATTTATCTACGTGTGCCGTGACTGTAATGTGCAATAACTGCAGGCTGAAACTAAATCCAAAATTACCTTTTACTAACTTAATTCATCAACAATATTAGATTTCTCAGATTTCACATCGCACTCAATATTTCCTCATACATGGCCGTACATATATCTATAATTAGTAACAGCTAAGAAGCATTTTATTAATTATGCATTTTTGCTCATAACTCGGCCTTGAAAAATGCTGATCAGTTCGATTGAAATGTCGATACTGTCCTGTTTAACTTACTGGTGACGGCTACGGATTATTTGCAGATTTATGCTTTGGTTCAAGTATGACTCAGAATAAATGACGGTATGCTTAGTGAAATAAAATGATATTATCAAATAAAAGTTGAGGTGATTGTGATTACTTAAATTAAACAATATGTGTTTACTCTCAAACTAGCTTTTTTGAATTCAAATAACGTCATCTTCTCTATAAACATTATTATTAAATTAAAAAATAAAGCAAACATTATTAATTTTTATTGGGCTCGGGAAAAGCAGCACCGAAGTGTTGTTTACCGAACTCAACGTCCTCAAAAAGTTAAGGTCTGGACTGGCATTTTAGGAGACCACATAATGGGTTCATTTTTTATAGAGGGCAACTTGAATTGTAGAGTATACCTCCGTTTGTTACAGAATAATGTTCTTCCCGCTATTTTTAATCTTCCTGATCAAAATGGGGAGACTCTTTGCTTCTATCAACACTGCTTTTGCAGTTCACAACTCTCGAATAATTAGGGGGTACTCAAACAATACTTTCTCGAATCCAGTTACCAGTAGAATAGGCGATATTAATCGGCCTGTGTGATCTCCAAATCTTACACATATGTACTTTTTTTTGGGGGCATTTCAAAAGCATCATCTACCATCAACCTGAAGCTAAAGCTCAAAATTTGGATAAATTAAGAAACCGAAGAAGAGAAGTCTCCACTTTAATTGCAGCAGAAACCCTTACATCTGTCTGCAGAAGTTTCTACAGCAGATTGGGATACTGTTTAGCTGTAGAAGGTCAAATATTTGAATCATTGTTTTATTGTTCATATATAGAGACATTCAAGATGGCGGAAAGTAAAAATGTGCCGGCACCTCTTTCTGTAGTAAAAGATGTAGATTTTGAAGAGAATATATTTAAATGTTGTCAAACTAAGCCTAATAAAACACTCGTTTGTATAGTATATGGAAATAGTTATCACATCTGACGTGCTGTGCAAAACAAAGTGAAATTCTTCAAGATAGGGGATTCAACCAATTGAATCATTTAGTGCCATACTGATAGAAAATCAGAGGTTAAAATGGCTGTTAGCCAAAAAAGATGATAAATACAAATTATTATTATATAATAATAATCTAATAAAATCAAATAATGAACATTTCCTAGGAAAAATAAATTTATTGAAATCAGAAATAACCAGAACCAGAATTACCAAAGTAATAGAGAAGGTTCTACACAACAGAATGTTAAATTTTATAGAAGAATACAATTTATTAACCAACACGGCTTTAGATAAAAAAAGTCAACACTCACGGCTGCATGCAGCTTGTTTGAGCGTATTTATGATGAATTAGATAGTAGAAACCACGTGGCAGGACTATTTTTTGATCTATCACGAGTTTTTGACTACATAGACATGACATTTATTCGCAATAAATTATATGACGTTGGTTTTAGAGGGATATTTCTAAAATGGGTAATAAATTTCTTTAAATAAATCTTTAAAATAATAAAGTGACAGGAAGAGTGTTGTTAAAATGAAATAATCAAGCTCAGAACCATACACGATAAAAAAAGTAGTACCACAGTAGATTTGTGATGGAACCATTATGATTCCTAATTTTTATTAACGACCTACCAGATCATATAAGGGCACTTATAATATCAATGTTTGCTGATGATACCTCGTTAATAGTCTCTGCATGTACACTCGAGGAATTAAAAATTACAATGAAGACTGTTGTTACATGCTTTATACGCTGGAGTAATATCAGTAGACTAATATTAAACATTGACAAGACGGAAATTATTTATTTTCATTCATACAACTCATCTACCTATGACTATATCTTAACTATCCATAATAGGAACAATATGTTATCTTTCACTCACTCTACAAAGTTTTTTTGCGCGTTAATTGATTGTAATCTCAAATGGTCAGAGCAAGTGAATTCAGTGAACATGAAATTGAATAAAGCTTTTTATTCTATATCTAGAATTAAAAACACACTACCCATCTCGGCATTAATGAGCTTTTATTATTGCCTTGCTACAGCCACATGTGCTATAATGTAATTTTGTGGGGGAACTCAGTAGATAGTAATAAAGTGTTCATTACCAAAAAAAAAAAAATATCCGTACAATTTTTAATTTGGATTATCAATAATCTTGTAAACCAATTTTTATTAAACATCCAATTTTAACTTTCTACTGCCTATATATCTATAAATGTTTACTGTGTGTAAAAGAAGAAATCAATACATTTCCAGTAAATTCAGACAATCACTATTACAATTCAAGAAGTGCTGAATCTTTACGAGTTCCTAAACACAGGACATCCAAATTTCAAAATTGCTTCAGATATATGGGACTGACCTTTTTGCCAAAAACCGTGAAAGAAATACCACTTTCCTCTAAATTAAAAAAAAGATGTTAAAAATTTCCTCTTAAGAAAAGCATATTATTCTATAAATGAATATCTTGAGAACAAACTACAGCAGCTTCATATTTTACTTGTAAAAATGTTATTTTATATATTTTATGTTTTGTCAATTTTGTTACACTGTGAATATTGTATTATACACATTAATGTTTTTATACTGAATTCTGTAGTGACGTATCCTATACATTAGTTTGAATTTTGAATGAAGGATTAATAAAGTATGACTATGCCTATGACTATGATATTTCTGTAGGGCATATAGAATTATTTTTTATTCTATTAGGAAATATTTTTATTTTCAATAAGAGTATATTTTTTGTTTTATCTTCAACCATTCAACCATTTGAATTCAATTGAATATACAATATTCAAAATATTAATTTTAAATTAATAATTACGTCAAATAATTTTCAAAACATCCAATACATTATATGACGTCATAATTAACGACTTAGAGAAATAAGGCTCTGAGAACCATAATATAGGATCCGTTGTCTAACATATGAGACCGACTATAAAGTTGACTTATATTAAGTAATTTTGTTATAGCGATATGTGCAGTGTACTAACATCGAATATATTTTTTTATAAAAACAAACACGTGCACCACCTTAATGATATATTATGGTAATCATAACAATACATTGTAACATATCTAAACACAACTATTGTAACCTATAAATTAATTGCGACTCTTATCTTTGCATTGGCTTATTAACGTCAATACCCATGAAATTTAAATGAGAAATCCATCAAATTTTTATATATAATGTTGACTGAGGTTGTACGCATATTATGTAAATAATAAAACAAAAAAGAAGCTATACGGGGCAATTCATACGAATTGGGATATAAGTGATATAAATGAGACCGTTACTTGATGGAAATTCATTTTACATAACAATAAAACACTAAAAACTTTTGTTTTCAAAACTTCCACAAAATTTATTATATATTCTTATCGCTACAGCTGTTTCGGCAGCGTGCCTTTCTCAAGTAATCTATTTTTGGTATGTGTTTACACTTTATAGTCTAAGAGAAGAACTGTGTGTTTCAATTGTCTCATTGACAATTATGTCTGTATTTTTTAATTTGCTGATTTCCATAGATTCTAATGACGATAGCTTAAGGCCTTTATTTTGTATGTAAAGAATTTGAAAGTCGCTATTAAAATAATAATTCTGATGTAGAAGGTGAAGTGCGTACGTATAATCTGTTTTGCTATTATTGAAAGCCCTTTTATATTTTTCTATACGTTTGTTAATTAAAAGTTCCACCATTTTGACCAATGTAAGTTTTTGGACAGTCGCCCCATTTAAGTTTGTATACACCACTGTGTAAGTGCTTTTTTGGCCTTTGTTATTTTTAATTAAATTTTATTATTAAAATAGCCAAACACATAAAAAGGAAAGGAATAACACTAGTTTTTAGAACAAACAACAACTTGGGCAAACATATTAAAAACAACAAAAGTCAAAAGAAAGAGCACGTAGATAGTGGCATATATAAACTTAAACGTGGCGAAAAAACTTACATCGGTCAAACCGGTAGAACTTTTAACAAACGAATAGCAAAACATAAAAGGGTTTTCAAAAATTGAAAAGCAGATTCTACGTACGCATTTCACCTTCTAGACCAGAATCATTCTTTTAATTTACGAATATTTAGTAAAATTCTTCACATCCAGTATAAAGGCCTTAAGCTATCTATCTTAGAATCCATTAAAATCAACAAATTAAAAAATACAGATATAATTTCGAATGACCAACTTAAGACTAATAGTTCTTCCCTACTCAAACTATTCATTTAAAGACTATAACGTATAAACACATACCAAAAATAGATCACTTGATGAAGGCACGCTGCCGAAATAGCTGAAGTGATAAGAATTTATGATACATTTTCTGAAAGTTTTGATAACAAAAGGTTTCAGATTAGGATATTTATAATTTAATAATGATTTGTGTATCCATATTCTTTATTATTTGTTTATTTGAATTATTTTTGATATTTTTTATCTTTTGTTTTTCTTAAGTATATTGCAAGAAATTTGTTAGTGATATAGTTTAAGATTTATTAAAAGTTTCATTAGGTATTGATGATTAGACAGACAACCGCATCTAACATGATTCAACTCCCTATGATGCTGTGGTGTAAAAAGCAAAAGTGATACTACAGATTACAGATTACAACTAATGTGGCTTTGATCCCGACACACTGTGACTCTTCAGATTCTTATTGCACTTAATTTTGTCACTTAAAGCTCCCCATCCATCCCTATAATCTTAATGAACTTTAACACTCTTAAGAGGGGTGTTTAATTTGGTTATTCCTCTCCGTGTCTTAGATACTGCAGTCCTGTGAGTCCCTTACACTGACATAAGACCTCCGAGGCTGTACATTGTTTCTTTGAGCAGTTTTTATTTTTTACGATTGGTAGGTTGCTAACTTTGCCAATCACCCTCCACATTTTATCCGGGCTTGGGACCGGCTGTGGTAACCGCAGAGCTACTTTATCCACCCCGCAATCATCCCATAAAGGATGTCAGAAACAGCAAAGATGAAAACACTAAAAAAATTGATGGTAAAACACTATGGGACAGAGCTAGAAGTAGAGACATACGACGTAGATTCAAGGTAGAGAACATCAAGAACTGTGTAAGAAACAGAAGAATAGAATGGAACGATCATATAAGCCAAATGACAACAAATAGAGTAGTAAAGGCTACAAGAGAGGGTTCCCCAATAGGAAGACGTAGGTAGACCACGAAAACAAACAAACAAACTTACTGGTGGCACATTGAAAAACAGACAGAGTCATGTCTATATAAAAAGAAGAAGAAGAAGAGGACTCAAATGCTTATCGTGCCTACAGTGGCCAGTCAGCAGTTTCACTATCACCATCACAGTCTTTCGATTGTGTATCAGTAAGTCGACTATGAATTTTAGCCTGTCTTTATCTTTGTGAATTTGTCTACCATTTCCAAGAATTTTCTTGCACACATTTATTAATAGCTACCCTTTTGTGTGGATTTGCAACCACAAAGCTTATGGTACACAAAAACCTCCTCGCGCTAGTTTATCAGTCAGTTTATCTCATTACCTACGTAGCCTTTGTGCCTTGGAACCCAGGCTTCTTCTTCTGATAGTGCCGTGCATTTATAGTGCATTGGCGAATTATCTCAAGACCAGACGTCTATCTCGTTTGCGGCATGCAAAACTTCTTAGTGTTATTTATGCCTGTCCAGTTCTCTATATTTTGTACCCACGACATTTGTTTGCGACCTACTTAACTCTGACTCTTAATCTTTCCTTTGATAATTAGTCGAGCGATTGCGTATTTTTTTCTCTCAGGATATTGCCCAATTTTTTGTACCTTGATCAAGTTGAATAATTCTCTCTCAGTAGTTGCACTTCTTAAGGCTTTCTCGTTTCTCACCTCCGCGTGGTCTGCGGAACATTCTTCGCAAGGTCCACGTTTAGAAGGTGTCCAACTTGTTAATAGGGGATATTTTTAACATCCATGTCTCCATGTCATATATCATATATATCATTTTACCATCTTATAGTGAAGAATAAAGGAAAGATTTCGGTTACATAGTGGCGATTTAAATGTTTTGCTTACTTGGTACCGCATTTTATTTCTTGTTGAGGATCCCATTCGTCATTCTTTATTATTCTCAAGTATTTGAATGTTTTCACTTGTTTGTCTGGATCTTTATCTACTTGCAGCTGAACTCTCAAAAGTGCATTTTTTCTTATTGTCATGCATTTAATTTTTCCAGCATTCCAGCATTTATATTTATATGTATATGTCATATAATTTTCCTACGGTATTCATTTTATTTAGCATCAACCGCATAACACGTTCATTGTCTGTGTTTATTGATTTGTTCAGCCACACTCGTGCTTTTTGATTCCAATAGAGATTCTGGATTACTCTTATATCTTTCTCGTCAATGTTAATGTTGTGTAACATCTTTAACATTGATTCGTGTTTTAGGGAATTCAACGCTTTTTGTAATCAATAAATGTGACCAATATATCCTTTCGTTGGTCCATGCAGTTTTGTACAAGAATATTCAAGCAGAAAGCTGCTTCACGTATATCCAGTTCGCTCTTGAACTAAAATGTAGCCTCGCCGGCCGCTGGTTAGCTCTTCCAGCTTCCTGAACATTCTTGTGTAGATGATGCCATAAAATGCTTTAAGCAAATAGCTTATTAAACTGATCAGTCTGTGGTCTTTACATATTACCACTTTTTGTGATTTTAAGGTTTAATAAAGCCAATCCGTTGAAATGTGATCGGTATTCTATATGGCATTAAAAATTGTTACCAGCTTGTCGATGTTGTCATCTTCCAATAGTTTTATGACTTTCGTAGTAAGCCATCCGGTCCAAGGGCCTTACCCAGTTGTGCTACTTTAATGGCATACTCCATCTCGGGACGAATAACAGGAGGGCCGGATAAATTCTTCGTGAAAAGTTAGTAGTTGGCAGATTCGGTCTATTATCCATAAATACTAACGAAGCATATTCTGTCCAGATTTTATGTTCACACCGTTCTTTCATCTAGACTTTCTTTGCAATTTTAATTCTTGTCCTTATTGTAAGTTGGGTTTTCTTGTATTTATGTTGGATCTGATTTATTTTGTACTCGCTGCGTTGCACCACTAGATCAAGTATCCACTCGTTTTTGTGATTTCTTCTTATTTTACTTGCGATTACTTCGTCAGCATTGGCTATGGTCATTTTTATTTTCTCACAGGATTAATATAAGCCATTTACTTTTATATTTCTCAAGTTCTCGTTGATATGATTACTGTATGTAGTTTTAAGCTATTCATCTTTTATTAGTTGTCTTGTGTTTGTGTATTTTTCGTTATATGGATTTTTAAGCTTTACCAGTCGAAGCCTTATATTCGCGTTTAGGGGGCTGTCATCAGACGAAATGTCCGCACCGTCGTAGGCGGCCACTACTTTTTATATAGTTGCGGAATCTTTTGCTTATCAAGATGTAATAAATTTGATTTTGTATCATATGACCTGGATGGTCCCCTTGTGCTCGCCATGTATACAATCTTTTTGGTGGGAGCTGATACCACGTATTATTTATGACGAAATCATATTCTTCACACAATTCTATTAGTAATTCTTCTCGTTCACTTTTAATACCCAGATTGAAATCACCTACCGCATCTCCACAGCTGCCTTTACCCTACTTTGGCGTTAAAATAGCTAATTATGATGTTGATATAATTTTTCTTTGTGATCTTTATTGGTTGATTTATATCTTTGGAAAAGTCTAAAACTTCGTTTTTAAACCCCAGGCTAGTGTAAGCCTATTCCGACTTCTAACCTGAAAGAAGCTACTCAAACAGTTTTACATCAGTTTTATTTTCAACCTGAATAAAACTGAGGACTTTAAGAGCTGCTTGACTATCAGAGCAGATCGTAGATCACGATTGAGTCATTCTCCAGTTGCACACGTTAGTTAGTGCGTTAGTTTCATAGCACACCTTTGTATAGTGGCAACTTCTGCCTGAAATACGGTGGCATATGTTTCCAAGCTTTAGCCGATTTCTGTCCTTGGTCTTGTGCTATATATACCAGCTCTTATACTTTCAACGGTTTTGGAGCCATCTGTATACCAACTTGAGTTTATCATTGCAGGCGGATCTGCTTTCCAGTTCCCTCTTTGGTAGTATGATAGTGAAATGTTCATTTAAGCTATACCTTTGGACCATTCGGTCTACAGGCATACCCAGAACAGGTTTTATCCTGATTTGGCCATGTTTGATCGGCTAGATAGATTATATACGGTTGACCTGGCTTCTTTCTGTTTAAATATGTGCAACGGTGATAAGTTTAGCAATACCTCCAACGCATCTATAGGGGTGGTTCTAATGCCACTAAAAAACCGAATCGCTCCAAACTCTTGTGTCTTGACCCACCATACCACTATGCCGTAAGTTATCATGCGCCTTATAAACCTCATATATAAGGTTAATTTTTGGAATTAGTACCCATTTCTTTCCCCACAGTCGTCTACATCTTTCAAGGGACATTGTAAACTTTGTGTCACTATTTAAAACATAATCACAAATTTGGCCTCCAATCCATTGTATGCCCTTAGATATAGATCCATAATAAAAATCTTTTCACCCAAAGCATGGCTGTTGCCTATAACATCCCGGTCAGATGAGCCAACTTTAAATTGTGAAAAAAGACTAAATCTCTTTAACAACTTTACATTCATTTTAACAAATTTTTAGTTAAAATGTAATTTTCATTACAATCAATTGTGGCGTAATTCAATATAAACACAATTTTTAAAAGCGCAATAATAAAAAGAAGTTTACGAATTTTATTTTAAAAAAGAGATACCAACATTTGCCACGGTTTTGAATGCCATCAATGAAGATTGATATTTCCCTAAAATGGGACACACAAAACTGTGGAAATTTCTTAAACTTTAAGAACTCTTTTATTAAAGATTATAATAGGACAAATAAATTAGGTATTGTCTTCATTTCAATGTGGATTATATTTGATATTATGTTGGACCCTGCTTATATGGTTGGAGCAGATAACTTTTTTACTACACTAACTTTCAAAAAGTTTTTATTTCTTTATTCGTAATTGTCAGAATAGTTACCCAATAAGTTAGATTAATTTTCAACAACTCTTTTCTTGAATTTTTATATTGTACTGTATTAATAAACATTGCTTTGGTTGATAGTTCGGAAAGTGTAAGATAAGAACTGGTTAGATGATCTATATCAAAATTTAACGTTAAAACACTTCAAGTAAGTGTTTAAATTAGGCCTTCTAAAAAATAAAAACAACTGTGTTTTTGCCCTTCATAATTACATTAAAAGCTATCACATGCACCTTCAGATGTTTCCTATAACTTTAGGCCCGTCTTCGAGGGAACTGAAGTAGACCGAAAACATGGCACGTACGTCACAGATGTGGAAATTTCTCGGTGTTTTTAATATTTCTAGCAAAGAATACGTCTTATTTTTTTGTACTATTAAGTACAAATTAAGTTGTGATAATTGTTTTTTCAAATAAATAAATAATTAGTTTAATATTCCGAAGAGCAAAAACCAAATGGTTAAAACAAGAATATCAAGAGCCGGAAACACTGCAGTATTTCAAATAAAAGGAACCTTCACATCGTTTAACAATAAAAGTAAAATTATCACAGTCACAAAAATGTTTGAATAATTAAAAATAATGTTTTAAAGAGATCTTTTTCCGACACAACATACGAAAGATAACAGAATCAAGAAAAGCATAGCGTCTTTGAGGTCAGTCTATAACGTAAGATGAAATCCGTATGATTATTGCTGGACTCATAGACTGGAAGTATTGTGCCTGAATTTATAATATACAGATTACAAAACTACAGAAAATGGTCTCAGCAATCTGCCAGATAAACATAATAAGTGAAGAACAACTCTCAACGGAACAAAAAAAAAATAACAATAATACTGAATGAAAAAATATATCAAGCATTAAATTATTGAAATAATTGGTAAAGATCAGGCAGACTTTATAATAGGTAGATCATTTATAATAGTTAAAGATCTGAAAGTCACTGGCATAGATGGAGTCATGCCGAAGACAGTAAGACTCACCTCACTAAGACATCCACAGGTTTTCATAAGATTACTAAACAAATAGTTTGAACAATAGCAGTTTCCAACGCTGTTGAAAGGATCTTAGGCTGTCTTTTTTTGACAGAAAGAGGAAGATGTGCGATTTTGGTCAATTTGCTTTCTACTCACGCAGGATACAAAGAGATGAGTGGCTCTTATCCTGCTTGATACTAAGAATGCATTTAATACGATATCATGGGAAAAAATCATGTCCAGGCTTAGAGAATTGGGCGTTAGTGACCACCTGGTCAACGTAATAAACAGATACTTTACTGACAGGTCCATAAAAGAAAAAGATACCAGCATCAATTTGTGGTAGGGTGTTCCGCAGGATTCAGTACTAGGTGCCATCCTGTGGAATGTTGACGTTGTGTAAGACGGAATGTTAAGGCTATATATGACGAAAGAAATCAGAAAACGAACATGACCAATGCGGCTAACATAGACCTGCGTCGTATTAGTAGGTGGATCAGAGAGAACGATATATAGCTAGCACCTCAGAAAACTAAGATGTAGTTCTTAAAGCGAGTTGGCACAAACCCTCTCGTCGCTTTATAGTGGAAGGTATGACGGTTGCACTGGTTAAATCGGCTAAGGATCTTGGAGTCTGGATATCTGAAGGACTGAGGTTTGGAGTATACATCCAATAGACGATAGAGAAGACGATCTGAAATCTAGAGGGGTTGATACAGCTGATGACAAACATTGGAGGCCAAGGTAGCAACAAAAGAAGAGGGCTAAATGGAGTGTTCTTGTCGGTGGTAAACTACGCTGCCCCGTGTAGTGTAGCGTACTGAACACTACAAAATACGCCAACCTTATTGAGACTTCGTAAAGGCGAATGCTTCTCAGGGTATCTAGCGCATACAGAACGGTTTTAAATGAGGCTCTATATGTTATTGGAGCGGTTATACTGATCATTTTGTTGTGCAAGGAGCGAGCGAGCTTATTCGTAATCTGAGACCGTGGTGAGAATGTAAGTTTAGGGAACTAGACTACTTCCTGATGCAGTTTCTGACCGGGCATGGTAGTTTTGGCACCTTCACAAATAGAATAGGCAAATCTGCTTCGGAAGATTGAAATGTTTGTGGGATATCGGCACTCCCGCCCACATTTTTAACTGTCACAGGAGCACAAATGAAAGTGGAGATTTCCAGAGACGAATGGGTTTCGGGCTGGATGAAATAAATATGATAAACATAATGTCGAGAGGAGAGAAAGAATGGATAGAAGTATACTGTCGGATTTCTGGGGCGATGAAGAAGAAGAAACAGGAGGACAGAGGAGGAAATTAAACCAGTAATTTGAAATTTTGAAAATTATGTTTATTATTATTTATTAGTTCATGGCCTCACGGAAATATTTTCTGATTTTATAATTTTTCTCTTTCTTTCAAGACCACTACTCTGGAACGGTGGTTAAGGTTTTAGCCGGAGCTAAATTAGCAGGTAATCCTGCACTACACTGGGGTCTTCTGACCTAGTATTCTACTAGGCCGAAAGATGCAAGGGTGTCTTGTTCCATGACGTTAGATGTCTAAAAAATATACCAGACCGTTGCCTGCCACAAAACTATGGATAACTTCTTAGGCTCTTACTGGAATCTGGCAATAAGGCAATTAAAAAACAGATCATGTACAGATTAGAGATACACGCTAGAACCTTTCCTAGAGAAGAAAAAATGAAAAAAATCATGAATATCAATGCAACTAAGGGAAAACGTTCGATACTTGAAAAGATATTACATAATATCTCCTATAATGTTTAAATACTTTTTAATATACTTCTTTAAATGTTTATTCTAGAAATAAAGTAATTGGGTTTTGAAAGCTAATCGCATATATGAAAGTTAAATTATACTTGGAAAAGCCCCCTTGGATGCCTATTCCGCCACTGTTTTTCATGAAATGTTTAGCAAACAGTTTAACAAACGCCACTTTGTTTACTTTTTGAAAAGGGGCAATTTTCATTTTAACAAATAATCTGATGGATTTTTAGCTTGACACCATGGAAAAATCGAATCTACTCTCAAAAAAAAAACCATTAATCATCGTGAAAGTACCGAGGCGACATAAAAGTACATATCAAACCCCTCTCCTGGCTCCTAGAGTAAATATATTGTACAGATTTAAATATTAATAGAATGGAATTTAAGTTTTCGTAATTGGTCTACGAGTCATCCCCAGGTGTTTCTTTGTACATGCTTTTTGTCCATTATACCGTTATATCTCTTATTCTAATATTAGTGACCTTTTTCATTAATAATTTTTATGCAGCTCTTCTCTAACAGTTCATTTCGGTAACTTCTAAAAATTTTGTTGATAGGTCTTTACGTGATCCTGTAGTCTTTTCTTATTTTTTTCAATTAATTTATCCCATAGTATCCAGTATCTAATTAAGTAATTAGATAATAAAGCTCAATGAAAATTTCTTATATTATGAGTATTAATATTAATAATTATATTATATTTCCTCTAGATAATATTTAGGGGAAATAGAACTTATAGACATGGGTGAGCATTTAGAAAAATGAGTTGAGAATTTTCAGAAACCCTCAATTTGCACACTGGATGACACAACACTTTTTAAACAGAGAAAACCAGAAATTATCCATGTTTCTAAGCCAGAAAAAATGCGCACCTGGATTGGTAAACCTCTGCATAAACACATCCCAATAAAATCAGCCAAAACTATGTCTACAATACAGCGTCAAACTATTTGTTGACAGTAAAAAATATATTTCCCGAAACAGAGGGTTTTCTACTTGCCATTCAGGCTCAGGTTATTTCAAACAAAAATTACCTGAAACATATTATCAAAGACCCTCAGGTTCAAACAAAAAATGCCGATATGGATCTGAAGTCCAAGAAATCATCCAACATATTACCAGAGGCTGCAGGCACGAAGCTGATTATAAGGAACGTCATTACTCACTAGAAAAGGTTATTCACCAATAATTAGTTAACAAACTAAAACTTCTCCAAACCAACAGCTCCCTTATTGGCAATGCGTCCCCAAAGGAATGCTTGAATACAACAAATACAAGCTATACTGGAACCGCACTGTACTCACAGACCAACCACTGACACATAATAGATCACATCGTATACTATAGTCCAGTAAATAAACTAAGTAACCAATCAACACTAATTGATGTGGCGATACCTAGCAACAATATTCTGCGTATTAACTACAACGAAAACATCGCTAAGTACAGAGATGCAAATAAGAAGATAGTGGAGAATGAAAAGTACCCAAACGATACTAATTATTTTCTCTACTACTGGAGTCATTCCAAAGAACCTTCTAGATAATAAAAAAACACCTGAGTCTTAGTATATTTCTATGTAAGACCACGTAGAGAGCGATACTACTCTTAACAGCTAAATGCGTAAATAAATTTTGGGTGATACTATGACGTACCAAGAATTTTAGAAAATTTTAGAGTGGAGGCCTAGACACGATGCTTATCGTAGTCGAGGACGTCCTCCAACAAGGTGGTCGGACGATTTAAAGCGCATCCAGTCTAACTGGATTCAAGTTGCTCAAGATCGGATGAAATGGAATTATTTACGGGAGGCCTATGTTCAGCAGTGGACGCAAAATGGCTAATGATGATGACGTACCAAGTCACCTAGAGCTCGATAATACGAAAAGAGCACCACCTGAGCGTAATCCATTTAATATTGTAGATACCTGGAATACGCGAATTTTCCCTTTAGAGGAATTAAGAGTGGTATGGCTTAACTATGTCCTCGACAGATAACATATTTGTTTCTCCACTAAGGGTAAATATTGGCTGAAACTACTGTAGAATTTTCCCTGCTTTATCTTAGTCTTTTAATTACCATACAACGTTGTATCTAATTTTATTAATTTATTGCTAATATGTTCGCCGCTCTTTCAACTCCCTTGTTTTATCTTATATGCTTCTATAGAAATTACTTTTAAAACTAGCAAGTTCTTCTACTTCTTTGTCCTGGTATTCGTTTTTAATATTAGCTTTTAAGATATTCCCCATACTTACTCTATTGATCACTGCATCGTCTCGGTGGTAAGCATATTTATTTTTATCAGTTTTCTTGAATATAGTTGTTTATTTGCGTATGTATACTTATTTATGAATAGCTTGTCATTATCATATTTTATTAATTTTCCATGTACCTATCTCTCTAGTTTCCGACACTCAATAGTTTTTTAAAAATTTTTATTGTTTTTTACTTATTGAATGATACATTACAATAAAATAAATGTTTGTTGATCTTGTGTACTTTATTACTTTTAGTAGTAGCTTTTAAACTTTTGAAATTAATATTTTGTATTGGCTCGGTTTTATGTTTTCGAAGATTGTTCACATACGTGTCTATATAGAAGACCCGGTCTATCTCATGTGGACAGTTCGCGGCAGGTGCGGGTCACCTGGGGGCTCTCGAAACAGTGTGAAGAACAGGAGGCTCCGCCAGGTGGGGCACAAAGGCACGAGCCTGGCCCCATTGCATTCGTATCGCAGGCAAGCAGCGGCACTGTCGGCCGGCCCGCATCTGCCGCACACAGTTGGCTCTGCATCGGACGGTCCTCTTTTTGACATTTGGTGTCGATAGTTTTTTACCGAAGAATTTTTTATGTACTGATGATTATTGATACGTTTTGTATGCGTGTCATTGAGTTTGTAATGTATAAGCTTTTTCGTTACATGATGTTTTTATTGCAAATACGAATACCGACATTTTTATGTTTTACTGTAATTTCTTAATTTCTAACTAATTTTATACAGTAATTAAGTAGTAATTTAGTAGCAGTTATTAAGTAATTACTCGATCTCTTATCTTGATTTGGTTTTATCTTACCTGGACTCGTCAAATGTCTGCTTTTATCTAATTTTTTACTATGTATATAACCATAAAAATTGCAACGATTTTACTTATATTTGTTTCAGCTTTTCAGTATGTATGTGTTTTTTTACATTATAATTTATTGCTAATTATGTGTACGACCTGTATTTGTATTCTGGACGTGTACAATCTTTATTAGACCCTCCGAGATCTAGCAAACTGATCATCGGCATCCTTTGGAGATCGATAAATTCATCACCAGCAATTTTGTTCTAAGGCCTGTTACCTGTTACATTTCTTGTTGAATTGGTAATCTATTAAATTCAGAAATTATTTTAATCGAATTGCTTTAAAATTATTTATTTGTTCTTTTTTTATGTATACATGACTCTGTCTGTTTTTTAGTGTGCCTCGAGAAAGTTCTTATCCCATCGCTTTCGTGGTCTTCCTACTAATCGTCTTCCTATTGGGGAACCATCTCTTGCCGTATTTACTACTTTATTTGTTGTTATTCGGCTTATACGATCGTTCCATTCTACTCTTCTATTTCTTGATGTTATCCAACTTGCATCCACGTGTATCTGTACTTCTAACTTTGTCCTGTAGTATCTTACCATCAATGTTTCCAAGTGTTTTCATATTTGCTGTTTCTAACATACTTTCTGTTCTCTCTGTATCAGGCCATGTTTCTGCCGCGTCTGATGAATGTTTTGTAAATTCTACCTTTCATTTCTTTCCTGATATTTTTATTTCTCCATGATTTAACATTGAACTGATAAATTTATATCTAATGTCTCTCGGTGAGTGTCCTTTTAGACGTATCTGCCAATCTACAAGGATTTGAAATCTGAAAATTCAGCTGCATAGGTTTTTATTAAACTTTTTAATAAAAATATTTGTGAGCATGTGCTTTTTCCAGCTATATCTGAAGTAAGCCCCAACTTCGTTATTTTATTCGCATTCGGAGTTTATTATTTTTTCTCAAATTATCAAACCAATGGTCCAAGTAGGCCAGTGATTAGTTTGCAAATCTCTCCAGATCTATTTTATAGTCCCTACTTTTATTGCGGTAATGAGTTTGTACTATCTACTTAGGCATTTATGCTAATAAGCGATGAGTTTTCGTGTACCTGATAAGAATTTTAAATATTTTTGTCATAAACTTATCGTATACATTACTGCTGAAAAAGAAAGAATTTTTTAGAAAACGAGTTAAACAACAGATACAGTAGTAGCAAAAATTAGCAAAATAGGAAACAAGAAAGTTGGCAGAGATGTTCAAAATGTAAAGAAAAGTTTGGAATGGTTAGACCAGATGATAAACTGGAAAATGTGGACAGCATTAGAGGATGCAGGAATAATTTGGTTAAAAGTTTGTTTTATAGTTATTGAAATGAAACAAGCGATAGTTGAATGAAAATCATGGTACCTGTGTACAAAAACAAAAGAGGTGTTTAAAAAACTTCAAATTAGAGTACCATAAAACTACTTAGTCACACTATGGAACAGTTGTAATTTTCATTATCTAATGGAAATCTGACGAAACATATCTGACGGAAAAATATAAAAATACAGAAATGCTCATATGGAATTTTTCGATTTTGAGAAATCGTATGTGGTGTAATCAGGATCTAGAATAAAGATTGGAATAGTAGAGACACGCTCTTAAAGGAAAATTTTTATTTAATATTTAGAATTAATACGAATCCTATTGATTACAAATATGATTGTTAAAACGAATACTTTAGTCAGACAAGGGAACACTGGCAGAGTTTTTCAAAACAGATGGAACACTGCTTCTACGGAATAAAAAGGGAAATATGGGGGAATGATTAGTGGACAAAGAAAAGAGATGAACTAAATAATGAAAAAACACATTTAAAAGGAAACATGGGTGACTACTTTCGATTCCTATTCGATAAAGGTGACAATATTGAACCACAAACATTAGAAGTAAGGACAAACTAAGAAATAAACATTAAGGAGGAAGGGGTAAAGAAAGCATTAAGGAAATTTAAAGAAAAACAATTACCTGAAGAGAACAGAATACCAAATAAACTTCTAAAGTACGAAGGACCAGATCGGACCAAATAACTAATAAATTTGATTCAAAAATCAAGCATTCTAATACGAATTCAAAATGGGAGACAAATCCGATCCGGAGAATCACAAAGGAATTAATTTAATAAGCACAACACTTAAACACAACAAAAAAAATAACAAAAAAAAAATAAGAAAAAAAAATAACAAAAAAAAATAATAAAAAAATAACAAAAAAAAATGGGGAGTTTTGCTGAAGACTGGCTAGAGTCAACTTTTGTTGCCATACCGAAAAAACCAAAAGCAAAGTCTTGTGATCAACATTGGATGATAAGTCTAATTAACCACATTTCGAAGGCATACACCAAAGTTATTTACAACAGAATAAGCAAAAAATGCGATGATAACATTGGAGATTCGCAGTTTGGGTTTCGGAATTCTCTTGGGATAAGAGAAGCACTTTTTAGTCTACAGGTACTCATCCAGCGCTGCAGAGATATGAACAAAGACGTGTACATATGCTTTATAGACTACGCAAAGGCATTCGATAACGTAAAGCACGAAAAGATAATTGAAGTTCTCCATAAGATCGGAGTCGACTACAGAGACATTCGAACAATAGCGAGTCTCTATTGGGGCCAAACAGCTAAAGTGAAAGTAAGATCTACATTGACCAATAAAATTGAGATCAAGAAAGGGGTATGACAGGGCTGTATCTTGTCTCCTATTCTCTTTAATATATACTCAGAAGAAGTATTTAAGACAGCGCTGGAAAAAAACACAGAAGGCATAAAGATAAATGGAGAAATAATTAATAACATAAGGTATGTTGATGACACTGTGATTCTAGCAAGTAGCATGGAGGAACTGAGTTGCATAATGAGTAAGATACAAAAAACAAGTGCACAATACGGACTCAGACTAAATATCACAAAAACCAAATGGATGTTAGTAAGCAAAACCCAACAACCACCACAGCAACTGATATTAGACAATGAAAGAATTGAACACGTGGATTCGTACATCTATTGGGAACAACAGTTAACTCAAATTGGGACCAAGCGAAGGAAATACGTATAAGAGTAGAAAAGGCAAGAGCATCGTTCACTAGCATGAAGCAAATTTTCACCTCTAAAAGCCTCACCCTACCTCTCAAAATTCGACTTGTGAAATGTTATGTATTCTCGGTTTTGTTATATAGAATGAAGGCGTGGACAATGACCGCAACATTGATGAAAAAAGTAGAGGCCTTCGAAATGTGGGCTTACCGACGTATATTACGTATATCCTGGACTGAGCACGTGACCAACGAAGAGGTACAACGCCGGATAGGTAAAGAGAGAGAAGTAGGAATAAGTATTCTTCTTAACGTGCCCTATCAAGTCCCCTTGACGTTGGCGATTAACATGGCGAAACTGTCTCTGTCTCGAGCTATTCTAAAGAGTTGCTCAGCTTTCCTTATTCCTGTCCACTCCCTGATATTCTTCAATCAAGAGGCCTGCTTCTACCAATTTCTCTGCGTTCTTCGATTTTACCCATCATAATAAGTTGAAGAATATTATATCGGTCTCCTCTTACTACGTGTCCAAAATAGGCCATCTTTCTACATTTGATGTTATCAAGCAGCTCGCGAGCAGCATTTGCTCTCTCAAGGACTGCCACATTTGTCAGCATAGCCGTCCATGGAATTTTTAGTATACGTCTGTGCAGCCACATTTCAAAGGCCTCCAGATGATTAATGGTGGATATTTTTAATGTCCATGCTTCGACACCGTATAATAGGACTGACCAAATGTAGCATTTAACCATGCGCTTTCGAAGTTGAAATTGCAAGTTATTATTACAAAAGAATGACCTCATTTTTAAAAATGTCGTGCAGGCTAACTCAATTCTACATTTTATCTCTTGATCTGGATCTATTTGAAGATCCAGATCAAAAGTAGATCAAGAGATCAAGGTTGATGTATCAATAGTATAAAAATTGGAATAAGTATAAAAAAAAGAAAGTTGGAATACTTGGGTCACGTTATGAGACATAATAAATATAGAGTACTACAGCTGATAGTTTAAGGGAAAATAGACAGCTGAAGGGGTCCAGGGAGGAGAAGACACTCGTGGCTCCAAAACTTGCGGCAATGGTTCGGATTGTCATCTGCTGAACTATTCAGATCTGCCGTAAACAAAGTCAGAATAGCCATGTTGATTGCCAACGTTCGGAACGGACAAGGCACATGAAGAAGAAGAAAGCACAACACTAAAATTATAAACCAAAGTGATAAACAAATAAACTAAATAAAATGATATCAATAATATAAGAAATACAAGGTTTAGGATAAAAAGTTCATGCACTGACGCAATATTAATACGGAGGAAAATTCAAGAGAAATCCTTAGAATCTCTATCATATATCTTCAAGACGATCGACCAACGTGTACTTCCTCTCATGACTTACGGGACCGAAACATTTTCGTTGACCCATACTACAGTTTGACTAAACCCTTAAAGAAATATATAGTAAGACACTATGGGACAGAGCTAGAAGTACAGATATACGACTAAGATGCAACGTAAAGAACATCAAGAACATCAAGATGGTTTCCCAATAGCAAGACAATCAGTGGGAAGACAACGAAAACGACGGAATGACGCTTATTGGCGTCACATTGAAAAACAGTCAGAGTCATGTCTACACAAAAAGAAGCAGCAGAATAAGAAGAAGAAGAAGAATAAAAAAGGGCATTGATAATAAACAGCAATTTAGAACTATTAAATTGCAATTACATCGAGATGGACTAAATAGAAAAAGATGAGTGGTGTGCTGTATAACAGAAAGATTCTAATGGACATTAAAGGTAAAATTGATTTTGTTAAATCGGCAACTAATCGACTGGAACTGACAATCTTAAACAGAGCTCTAAGATAATATAAGCCTTTCCAACCACATGCGATTAGGACAAAGCTGAATGAGAGCTTGAGGTCAGTGGGTATGGTCTCCGATGGGATGTCACACGTTTTATCTTCGGACATAAGAATTTATTACTCTCAGAAATCTCATGTGACTAGGCGCTAGAATTTATTAAATTTGTGCATGTATGTATGTGCACATCGTTATTCGCGATTTGCCTTTCCATTTCATATATTGGATGTAAGTAATTTGTCTTCTCCTTTTAAGACTATTTACCAGTTTCATTCCTTCACCTGTTAATCTTTTAAGAATCCAAGACAATATCCTCATTTCTCTAATTTGTAAAAAAAAAATAAGTAGAAATTAACAATAAGTATATCCCAAATAATTTTCATTGTACAACAACACTCAAAATCTCAAATGCAGAATTGGGCAGGTGATACAGAGGAAGCGGTTAAGATTATATCATTAGAGAGAAGTGTTTCTTTGTTTTCAACGTAATTTCAAAGTATTCCACAGTTCACTCCACAGATGGACTGGAAGTCCGCCTGCCTATCCCGCATTTCGATCTTCACCATTTTCAGTCGTTTATTATTATTGTTAATATTTAGCATCATTTATGGCTCTATCTCTCATTATTTTTCTGATTTCTTCCCTCCATTCCAATGTTGGTCTTCGTCTCCCTTTTCTGTTCCATAGAACATAGTTTTGGCAATCGTTCGTCTTCTATTAGCATTACATGCTTGTACCATAAATGTTGCTTAGATTCTAGCATCTTGGATTACTCTATTGTATCTGCGGTATTGTAAATCCTTTCTGTTCTTCTTCTTTTGAGATGTAATCAAGTCTGGATATCCGATACGCTCTTCTTAGATAGTCCATTTCTATCACTTCCAGTTTTTTCTTCTCTTTCATGGTTATCTGCCAACATTCAGATCTGTACGTCAAAATTGGTTCTACAACCCAGTTTGTAGACTAGATTGTCATTTTTATTCGTAAACTAATTTTAGGAGACTAAAGTAATACTTTTTTTTATTATTGAGTTAATGCCTCGACAACTAAGATCATTGGCATGGTACAGTCAGGTACCTAGTGTAGTGTGTGTGTGTGTGTGTGTGTGTGTGTGTGTGTGTGTGTGTGTGTGTGTGTGTGTGTGTGTGTGTGTAGAGTAAGTGTCTTGATACTTAGCAAAGTCGACGTCATTGTCTTTGCTAAAAGACGCTAATTGTGTCCGAACGTCTGCGGTCCCTCCGATGTGTACCGATCGCACAAGGATAGAAATTATTTTCATTTATTAATTTTTAATAAACGAAAATTTCTCCACCCAGATGAGATTCGAACTCACGACCTTTAGGTTTAAAGGTAGGCGCTCTTACCACTGAGCCACAGAGGGGGTTAAAAAAGTAATACTTGTTTACACTTATATTTCCGGGGATTGTTTGTTTATATGGATGATCGCTATTATTTTCCCGGTATTTAACTAACACCTTTGCCATGGTTAAGTGGTGATCTGATTCATACTCCAATCCTTGATACACCGTTACGTCCAAAACGTCAAAAATCAATATTCTGGTCAGTGCTTAAGTCCTCTGGTTTGCTGTGTCCATGTATATTTGTGGATGTCTTTATGAGCGTAGAATCAATTTGTCACTTTCAATGATAAGCTCTCGCATAAGCCAATAAGTTGCACCGTTTTCATTTAAAGTATTCTCTCCATATTTACCAATAATTTGACTGATGTCCCTTTTTCCCACTCTGGCATTTAAGTCTCCCAAAATGAATATCTCATTGTTATTCTTAATTCGTTCTAATACGTTCAGTAGATTATCGTAAAATTTTTTTTAGTTCCTATAGCAACGTCTTCGTTTTGAGCATAAACTCCTAAGATAACTATATTATGACCATTTTTCGTCAGCTCTACCATGATAATTTGCTCGTCAACTTCTTGCGAATATTTTACGTATTTGGGTAATTTATTGTGAGTACAGCTACACCCTCTTTGGCTCTATTACTTTTTGTATACAGATATCGAATTCCATGTTTTCAACTTCCGATAACACTGTCTTTTGTTTATTTCTAGTACTTTGTACTTCGATGTAGCCATTTTCAAAGTCCGTTTTCGTTGCAATTGTTATCGGCGTTAGCATATCTAAAGCGTTCTCGAAATGACGACTTGCTAACAGGTCTATTCAACCCTAATTCTTGAAGGACCAGAATTTTTGTTCTGGATTTTTCAACTAGCCGACCTATTCCAGTTTTAGGCGCCGGAAATCCGCCTGTTATACTCTCTACTCTACTCCATAGCACATAACCACCACACGTGTACACCATACACCCAGTGGTTATGCGACATATTATGTCTTCGAGGACACTACAGTCGATAGCAGAGCTGACTCCTATTCCTAGAACTCCTGACTTATTTGTCGGGAAACAGTAAATATTTCTCAGAGTTTTATTACAGTATGAGGGTCGACACCTCATGCTGCCTCCGAGGTTTTTTAGCAGCCTTAAAGTAAACCACCAATTTTTTTTTAATAAATTGTTTTATTTTAATTAAATATTTTACCACTTTTAACAGAAGTTTTTTCTTTGTTTTTTTTTACCTATCCCATTTTAAAACAATATACTTTGTTTATTAAAAAAATGTATTTTATAAACGTCTTGCAATCTCGAGATTGAAATGTTAGATGCTAAAGACGCCTGTATTTTTAAAATTTGTAGGTATTTTATTTTTACTAAGAATATAATATTATAGAATCAGTCTTCGATATCCATTACTTACTTATTTTAATCACTTCATTTTTCTTTGGTCGCACCACCCGGATCGGCTTTGTACGAAATTCTACCAACCAGAAATTCATCTAAAAATACTTTGAGGTAATCTCCGAATTCATGCTTTTCTGGTCAATCTCATGATAATTTTTTGGTACACAATCAGGACCAATTAGCTAATTAGGTACTAAAACAGTTGCAAAACAATCTGGAGCGGTAGATAAAGACTTAAATTGATAAAAACCAATGAGAATTCCTCTACCCAGAATTTCACAGAAACTCAGCGAGCGGCATTGCTTTTGATTATTTCTCTAGATCAAAACAGAGCCATAAAATTCAGGTACAAACAGGGGCGTAGTGAGTTAAATTTGTTAGGGTATTTAAACAGGAAATTAGTTAAATATTGTTTATTTTTTTTAAACTTGCATCAATTTAACAAAAAAATCAGACATCAAAGAGGCCCTGAAAAAAATGAAAAAATAATCGAACCTCTGACGAAGATGGAATAGTGTCGGAAGCATTCAAATTTTAGAGATTACTTTAAAAAGTTAATCTTGTTTTCAACATTTTCAATATTTATGCCACACAACACAAACAAACAGCGTGTATGTTTTGGTTATTAAACTGACTGAATAAATCTTAGTAACATTTTGAAATCTTTAAAGTTCTTCTTCAGTATATGGTTTGAAAACCTTTGGTGGTGATCGTTTGGAAACCTTGTACTGTAAAATTAGTTTAGTATTCTAATTTTCAGTTTCTTTTTACCTTTTCGATTAGATTCTCTTATAATTATGTCACATATTTCATTAGACATAATAGTGTTACAAATTTACACAACTTTACACTTAAATGTGTTATTAATTTTGATTAATAACACATTTAAGTGTTATTAATCAAAGAATACATGATTAGTTTGGCAGAATAACTTAGAAAATACGCAGTTAAAATATTGGTAATGCAGGAAATGAAATGGAAGAGTCAGAAAGATTTTTTTTAAATAAGTTCTCACTATACTACTCCGGAAACAAAATCAGACAAGGTGAAAGAGAAGTAGGGTTTATAGTAACCAAAAGACTGCGAAAATCCATTACCGTAGTTACACCAATATCAGAAAGAATTTGCACCATAGGGTTTAAAGGTAAACTGCCTAACATAACGATGGTTAATGTATATGCACCGATGGTAGAGGCTGATGAAGAAGAGGTTAAAAGATTCTATGGAGAACTACAGGTAGTAAGTGATAAAATCCAATGACAGTTTGCTGTTACAACACTAAGTCAAAATGGACTTAGGGTTGCACAATTCGCAGCAGCAAAGGAACGTGGAAAATACCAGAAACCAACAAATTGATTGTTAAAGGATTCAAAAAACCAATAAACAAACAAGAATGCCAAAATGCTCTTCAAATAAAATTTAAGGAATCAGAGAGGAAGATACTGCAAGGAATAATAAAGGAATAAGGAATAATGAAAACAACTAAAAACAATAATAATGGAAATTGCAAAGGAAGCTTCTGCCAAGAGACAAAGAAATGCGGAATGGTATGATGATAAATGCCAAACTGCAGTAGAGAAAAAAACTCAAGCTAGACTTAATCAACTTGTAAGAAACACTGGAAATAGCAGTGAAGTTTATAACGAAAAGAGAATACAATCCACTAGAATCAGAAGATTACTTTACTTACATTATTTGACTTAAGTGTAGTATAATGATTTTATTAATTCTAATTTATTGTTCTTATTTTAATTCTACTAAAGGTTCAATATTTATAACACTTACAAATTTAATTTATTTAAAGTTTATTTATTTAATTTGTCTTATAATAATTTATATTTTACGATCGTAACATTTAAACCCCCATTCGCAATTTTCTTCTGACTAACTGGCCACAATAAAAATCCTGTTATTTATATCCAAACACCGTTATCTAGAAGGGTCTGGGGAATCCCTCCGATTATACCAGAAAGTAAATTGACTTGGTCATCGTTCGACCGGTTTCTGGAAACTTCAAACAACCGTTTCAGGTATATTTCTGCCAGCTGATCGAAGGGTCTCGTCGAATCTACAACATATTTAGTAAATAAACAACATGTTTACAGGTTTTTTTTTCATATGACTAATTTTTACGTAACAGTATCTTACTCATCATAAACATGACGTTGCAGGGTTCAAAATCTGTAGTTAGGGTAGATGGAGGACTGAATTCCTAACTCCTAACTAATTTCCTGAATTCCACGTTGAAGTTGCTAGTCCTGAGACGGTGTGACTTGTAGACACACCGTCTCAGGACTAGCAACTTCAACGTGGAGTCATATGTCGCCATGGTACCTTATCCAACGGTAACTTTAACATCTTAACATATTATAAGAAATATTATATACGAAATGTAACTAATTATTTGTTAACGCGTTTTTACTCATATATTTAGTGGCTACATTTATGTACTCTTAGACACTGATGATGGAATATGGATACCGAAAACGTTTTGTTTAATTAGCCCGTTAGGGTTTTTAAATATATACCTTTTATAAAGGTTTTCTGATTAAATTTTTTTTAAATTTTTTATTTCATAAATGGTTTCCACTTCATTAATCATGTCAGACTGTACATGATATAGTCAGTTAATTGTAGAGATCAGGTTGTTGAGCAGCTTTTGAAATTAAAGATTACGCACGATACAACACTTGCGTGAATCACCCTGTACATTTAAATTTATGGTTAAAAAGCTCTCAATTATAACAAAAGTCAAAGGTTCTATAAAGTTTCCACACTGAATCTATAACTAGACATACAAATTATATATATAAATAAAATATATATACCATCTATAAGGAGCAGCGACTGTCAAACTCAATAAGCAGTGATAAAACAATGAAAAGGGAAGACCAAAAAGTGATCTGTCATTTTGAGTAAAAGAAGATATTAATGTAAAATGTGACTTACATGAGCAGTAATACAGTATCTATGGTAATTACAGCTATTAGTGTTACAAAGAATTGGTCAAAACATCAAAAATTTATATAGTGTAATCATAGTGGTAGGTTTACAATCACTTACTAAGTATAGTTGAATTATAAAATAGCCTTAATTGCTAAATGAAGTAAATGGGGCGCACGTCCTGGCGTTTTAAGAACAACGGCACAGGCACTGTGTTTCTCAACTGCTGAATATGCGTGCCCCGTTTGGAGCAGATCTGCCCACACCAAACAAGTTGACACTGCGCTAAATGAGACATGCAGGATAGTAACGGGGTGCATGAAATCAACGCCACTTTTAAATCTATATAAAGCAGCGGGTTTTGCAGAACCCTCAACACGCAGAGGCGCTGCAGAACACATAGAGAAAATTAAACAGATCGCGGACGATCGGCATGCCCTATACAAAGCTCGAACACCACGAAAGCGACTAAAATCTAGGAAAAACTTCCTTGGAACAGTGCAGGATGAACCGCCTGAGTATTTTCCACTTTCCCAGGTTCAATGGACCGGCCAGACCCTAGACTTTAAAACGTGGAAAACCTTGAATAGGATAAGAGCGGGGGTTGCTACAGTAAAATCAAACATGGCAAAATGGGGAAAAATAGACCACGATGATGTGAACTGTGACTGTGGAGAAACACAGCATAGGGAACATCTTCTTACATGCAGAAACTGTCCTCATCGATGTACCCTTGAAGATTTGTGGCTCGCCAACAAAGATGGAACCGACGTAGCCCGATACTGGGCCGAAATTTTATGAATTACATGTCCGGACACGATAAAGTAAAGTAAGTAATGAAGATATTGCTTGAACATAAACCGCCTGGTCATTATTTGAAGATTTAAACACAAGTAATGACACCGACAAACAAAGCATATGTCTATTCTAAGGTTTAACTGAAAATCAATGTAGTTAAAACCACAAAACGTTAAGAGGTAACCGGCTCAGAAAACAAATGTGGGGAGATTGAGTGGGGGAGATTGAGTTTTTGATTTCCACCTGTTGGGTTTTTGATTTCCTTTCCGCGCCGGTTCTTCTAGAATCAGCTTGTTGAAATGTCATAATGGAGACTGGTAATTAATATTGAAGACATGCCTTAAATCATCAATTTACCAATATTCACTTTTAAGTGCTTTCTAATAAGTAATTATTAATATTTTTTTAAGAATAATGTGGTATTTTTTTTTAATCGAGAGAATGTAATTGTATAATAAAACATAGTTTTTCCAAACTGTTCGTAATACAATTTTTCGATATTTTGAAATATAAATTTACTTTACTCTAGAGCGAAATTCATAATTTGTGACATACTTCGTATATATATATTGATTGATAACATTTGAGATCTGATGATTACATCTTAGTTTTTAGACGTTCTACTTTAGATTTGAATCTCAGTAGCAATTATTGTTTAAAATATGAGATAGAAAAGAACTTGACTTAAAAAAAATTAAAAGTTGAATGATTTTAAATTTTGCGTTTTACATTTTACATAGAGAAAACACAATTGATGATCAATGATCAAACACATGTCAACTTATTGAAGTCAAGCTTGTGGTCGGTGGTGTTTACATACGTCCACAATCACCCCGTGAAGTATACAACTGGCATTGTCAAACTGTGGAAAATGTTGTTCTGCAATACTCAGCACAGGATATGTATCTTTTTGGTAATTACAATCTCTCCAATGCATTATGAGAGAACGATGAGTTTTGTGTAATGGTGCATTGTCCTGCAGGTGATCCAGCTGTGAATATTGCTCAAACCTTTGTTTTTGTTTTTTAAATTGTATCAACATAATAATCTTCCCAATAATCGTAATGTATTTTTGGATTTAGTTTTTTCTAATGTTAGGGAGCTAAATATCTTAAAAGTAAGTGATCCCCTTTGTAGATCCTTGGATCCATCATGTGGGTTATGAATGTTGCTTAAACCTCGATGTTAAAAAAACAAATAGAAATAACTTGGTTGATAATGAGTTGTGTTATGATTTTTTGAATGGTGCTTACTTTGTGCCATTGAAGAAATATAAAACTTCAACTTTTCCCAAGTGGTTCTCTGCTGATCCTAGAAGACTGACTGTGGAGAAAAATATGCTCACTATATTTATGTTAATAATCGTACTGATGATGACTATATTAGATTTTCCCACCTAAGAGCTAAATGTAACCAATTGTTTGAAATTTGCTTCAACAACTATATTAAAGGTATAGATACTGGCCTAAGAAATGATCCAAAATCATTTTCTAAGTACATTAATGATAAGCGGTCTAGTCATAACCTACCTAACTTCTTATTTTATCAAGTCCAATCTGCAACAATAGCTAATAGTGCAAGATATAGCTAATTTATTTATGAACTTCTTCCAAACTGTGTATTCACCAAATAACAACAACGTTTACCTACCTATCCATCCATTAAATGTCAACTTTAGTGCAAATATTTGTCCTTCTAAGATTGTCATGATTGATATTTTTAATTGCACAAATGAGTTGCCCAATAAGCTTACTGCTAGTCCAGATGGTGTGCCTAATTTTTTATTAAAAAAGTGTATCTGTACCCTTGTAATACCATTTGTTATATTGTTTAATAAATCTTTGGAAACCTCTGTGTTTCCTTCTTCATGGAAATAAAGTTATGTTGTTCCTGTATTAAAAATGGTCAGAAAGACAATATTGGAAATTATCGTAGCATTTGTATATAATCTGCAATCCCTAAGCTCTTCGACAGTCTTATAGCAAAGCAAGTTTATTGGTTATGTAAAGGCCTAATATCTCAATCACAACATGGTTTTCATAGCAAAAAATCCACTGCAACAAATTTAGTATACTATCAATCTGATATATTATCTCATATGGAAGCTCATAAACAGGTAGATGCAATATACACAGATTTTTCCAAAGCATTTGATCATGTAGATCACCAAATACTTTTGGGTAAATTAATTAATATAGGCTTTCATAGCAGGTTTGTTGAATGGATTAAAAACTCTACATCTGGGAGAAGTCAAAGAGTCAAGATAGGTTGTCATCTATCTGACAGTATCACAGTAACATCTGGAGTTCCTCAAGGAGGCCACACTTCTTCACTTTTTTTAATATCTTCGTTAACGACATCATTTCCTGTTTCCTAAATAGCAAATGTCTAATGTTGGCAAATGACTTGAAATTTTGGAAATTTATAGACAGCTTAAAAGATCAAGCCTTGCTACAAGATTACTTAGACAGACTATAAAATTGGTGTAATCAGAACAAACTCCGCTTAAATGTAAAAAAATGTTGTTTTATAAGTTTTTCCCGTAAAGTCAATATAATTGGAACTATACTATTAATAATCAGCCACTGAATTATGTTTCTTCTATTCGGGATTTGTGTGTTATTTTCGATCAGAAGCTTACTTTCTGTGGCCACATAAACTCTATTTCAATAAAGGCATCTAAACTTCTTGGTTTCGTTGTTAGGAATTGCAATTCTTTCTCCATTAATTTAACAACATTAGTGTGTTGTTGCTTAGTTAGAACTATTTTGGAATACTGTTCAGTTATTTGATCCCCCTATTTTCAGAACAATATTGATACCATAGAAAGAGTCCAGCATAAATTTTTGAGATTTTGTGCTTACCACGTCGACAGTACTAATGAAAATCATGATTATTTCCGTATCAAACAACCTTTCAAGAACCGTCGTGACATGTCAGGAGCGATATTTTTATGCATAATCATACATGGATTTATTGATTGTCCAAACCTTTTAAGCCAGATTAACTTTAATGTTGCCCATCAAGCCCTACAGTACCACAATGTTTTCAATATTCCTTTCCACAGAACAACCCATGGTATTCACAACTCATTGGATAGATAAATGGAGTTATTAAATGATCGCGATTTTGATATTTTCAATATAACTTTAACTCAGTTAAAAAGATCTCTTGCTTTGTAATATGTATATTGGGATTGTTGAATTTGGTTATTGTTATACTTTGTTTGTTTTTTTTAGTATGTAAGATTTTTAGTCTTATTTTGGTTTAAACTTTTTAATATTGATTTTATATTATAAGTAATTTTAAGTTTTGAATCCTAACTGAATCCTATTATAACTAATATTGTATATTGTTTCCTTATTATAATATATATTATAATATATTCTAATATATAACTGATATGTATATTGTAATTTAAAGTGTTAATGGGGTTATCCCGTCTAATAAATAAATAAATAAATATATAGATCATGTGTGCATGTGAAATTTTTAAAATATACTGTAAAATCAAAAATGAAATAAACATCAATTTACGAATCATATTTTTTATAGAATTATTGAAAACAATAAAAATAATTTATTTATCTTTTTATATTATATCAGTAAACAGTAGGAAGCATTTCACACACCTTCTTGCGCAATATTTTTCCGGTAATAAAAATATCGAACCCGTGAAAATGACTAATTAACTACTTTTTAAATTTAATCATAATACGGAAACACCAGCAATAAGAAAGCGAAGATAACATATCGTCAAGAATACGGCATACAGACACATATTCATGTGTTTTGGTAGCACAAGTTTTACCACCTGTCTTTTGGCTGAACCTAACTATCTGCTTGTACATCAGCTGCATGGTTTTCACCTGAACATAAGTATTTTTAGTTTTATTTTATTTACTTTCATACCAAAACGAAAGCTTTGTACCTAGTTGATATATAAATATAATAATCGGCGAAGAAGACAAATAACAGTTTATATTTTTAAACCAATGTACACTCATAAGCAGAAATATTGATTTTGTATAGCAGAAAGGCTGTATAAAATATTTAAGGCATAAAAATAGATACACAGGTACAAATAAAAATATACCCAATGAAAACAAACATATTTTTGTTGATAACGTATGTATCGTCTGTATGTAGATAATATATGTGATAATAATAGTAACGAAAAGCTTATAATAGAACAACGAAAAAGTATTGAAAAATAGTTAAAAGCAAGTATGTGTCGTTAAAAATAGATTTGAATTCATTTATGAATCCATTTGTGCATGAATTTTCTGACAATTTTGAAAAGAAACATACATAATTCACGGTGGTCGTCCTAGGACAGTATGAACTGCATTATTATCAGGATGGAAGGATTGGAAGGTTCTTTCTTTGTCCAAGAAAGCTCCAGAACTATTACTAATACTGGAGCAATTTGAGGCACATATAATATATGCAAGTACATTACTGGCTAAAAATAACGGAATTATTCTTTTAACTTTCCCTCCTAACTCAAGTAACCGACTCCAACCTATTGAGAGAACTATTTATAAGTCCACTAAAAAAATATTACAATGAGGCATACTGTCTTAGGCTGCTTTCCAATCCTGGGAAGAGGATGTTCATATACGAAATTGCTCAAATATTTCGACAGGCATATCAGCAAGCTTTCAGCGTAAAAAACATTTTATCAGGTTTTTAGACAGCAGGCATATTTTCGGTTAACATACATTTTTCAAGATTCTGATTTCATTGCAGCAGAAGTGACAGATCTTTCTTTAGTTTTTCCTGAAAATAAGGAAATTGTTGATAATGTAAGTTCACCAGTGGCAGAACCAAGTAGAGTTACTGTAGAGCACGCCACAATAATTATGGATTCAATGCTTTTACTCCAATACGGACAAACCTGAGTTGACAAATGATTAACAGAGAACACCTAAAAGTACTGTAAAAAAATATTCTGTAATAACACTAGCAGTGATTCTTCCGTTACCAGAAGCTGTTGAGTCGAAATCAAAGTATATAAAACGTAAAAAGATTACCCACTTCAAAAATTTTAACCGATACGGCAAACTTATACGGAATAAGAGATAAAGAAGAACGTAGAGAGATGAAGAAGAACGTAGTATAGCAAGCCAACAGAAACGTAAAGAAGGTTCAAAAAGATTACAAGAGTTATAGGAACTGATAATATTAAGAATGTTATGAAGACGCCTGATTATGACACATATGACTCAGCAGATGAAAGATCGACATGATAGACACTGAAGACGATATGGATGAATATTGGTGATATGAAACAGAAAATGTAGAACATTGTCTAAATTTTAACACCCGAAATGGGTAAATCTGAACGGCCAAACTGACATTATTATGATTTTGTTTTTTATCCACCTGCGGAATTGACTTTTCTGAATACATTTCTCCGCATCCTTCTATGAATCATACTAATATCAGTAACATTCACATTCATGTCTTGTCTTGCGCACAACGCGCATCTAGTTATATGTAGGGCTGACAACGATGACAAAGTGGTCTCTGATTTTTCTTCTACTACCAATAGCTTGACGGTTCCCATTCTTCTAGCTATGTGGCCGAAGTAAATTGGGAATGCTCGGTTTAGTTATTTTAATAGCCTGTCTTATAAGAAGATCTTCCTGAATTTACAGGTTGGTTCTATGTTTTGTCAAGAACGAGCGTAGAATTCTTCTATAGACCACATTTTGAAGGCTTTTAATATTACTCATATCAATCTTTTTGAGAGTCCATGTTTCAGCTGCATATGTAGCAATGGGAAAGATAAGGGCATTGACAAACATAAGCTTATCATTCCTTGTTATTGTTTGATCTTTCCATATTTTAATTAATTTAGCTATTGTGGTTCGGGCTAATACTAGTCTAGGCTTGATTTCTAAGAAGCAATTGTCATTTTGTGTGGTAGATTATTATTTGCTCTGTCTACGATATTATTTTTTTCCGGTGTTGATCTAAAATTCGAATTTTGCACTTATCTGGATTAGCCGTTTGGTGATGGTAATCATTTCGACTTTATTCGCCGCTAGTATAAGTGTGTCTGCGTATTTCAGGTTGCTGATTTTTCTGCATCCGATAGTGATTCCTTCATCTTATTCGTCTAGTACTTTTTTCATTATATATTTAAAATATGTATTGTATGATATGCAGCCCTTTGTTTTAAATGCATCTGAATAGATTCCCTGTATTTTAACTTAAGCTGAATTTTTATCATACATATTTTTTTATTAGGTTAACTAGGTGGATAAGTACTCCCGTATTTTCCATTATACTCCAGAGGGTATCCCATTTTAGTAAATCGAAATCCTTTGTGTAATCTACTAAACAGAGCAGCATTGGTATGTTGTGTTCTCTCGCTTTTTCTATTATCCCGCGTTCCTTTTTCTGGTACGAATCGGCATTGTTCTTCTGCTAGGTCTGGAAGTAGAAAATTCTTAAGGTGTTCATTGCTTATATATAGCAGGATTTTGCTTGCATGTGGAATAAAGGCAATAATTCTGTAATTGCTGCAAAGGTTAATGATCCTTTTTTACGGATAGGAATAATGATTGATTCGCACCACTCATCAAACCAGTCACTTTTGATTTATATCATGTTGCACATATTCAGTATTAGGTCTAAGGCAATCTCGTCTATCGCTTTTAGAGCTCCTCTGGTATGTCATCGATCCCTGGATATTTTGTGTTTCTTAGTTGGTTGAAAGCCTTCTCTACTTCTGAATATAAGATTATTGGTTCTGACACTCTAATTTCATGTTTCATGTGTTCTAAGATTGATGCATCTTTTGAAGTGTTTGTGTAAAAATATAAACAGTAATTTTTCCATGTCTCTGCAATGCTCTCACTATCAGTTATTAATTCTTCATTATGGTCTTGAATGGATTAAATTTGTGGCTTAAACTTTCGGACCAAATATTTAACTTTTTTAAATAGTTCATGAATTTCATGGCGTTTTGCATGTTAATCGAGTTCTTGACATACGTTATTCTTATAGTTGTTTTTATCTTTGGTGCACATAACTAGGAGAAGAATAACTACTAAAGAATAAATTTACCAAATATTATTGTAAAACTAACAAGTATAATTAAAAAAAAACAGCTGATCGTGTACAGATGCAGTTATTCATTGAGCATATAATAATTGAGCATTTTTGTCCCTAATAAATCTAACAAAAAAATTGTCACTGTCAAAACATGTCAGATGTGATACAGTATACGACAAAGCATATCAATTAATATGATAAAAACAGTCGAAACAACATACAAGCCAAACAAATTGTTAGGATAAAGGGATTGTTGATGAAAAGGGGACTTTCTAAACTTATTTTTGTTAAATCACTAATTGGTGAAATCATAAGGAAGGCAAAACAAAGAATAAAATATATAGAATGGAGAAATGCATAAAATGAGGTTGGCGTCCAGATGACATTTCAATAATCTTACACAGCAGCTCCACGATATGTAAAGTTGTAAAAGTGAAATATCTGTTAATAAAATTATTTAGCAGTAGCAAGATAGAAGAAGTAAAGCAGCTAATTATTAAACCAAACAAAATGTCTGCTTCCGTGTGGATGTTGTCTGTCGCCCATCGGCTGCGTCCCCAGGTGGTGGATAGGGAAACGCCCTAACCAGTCCTAGGACTGGTTCCCCGTGTGAAGGCGGGCCACTCAAGTAGAATACCTTCACGGCTTTTTCTGCTTGTCGTAAAAGGCGACTAAATGGAGCAGCTGTCCGCTGTCCACTACCCAAATTCCTAACCTGTCCCTGTGTCATAAGACCCCACCCCTACCCATCATACACGTCCTAATACCCAAACCTATACCCGAGGAGAAAACCTCCACTAATACAAAAACCAGTGGAAAAAACCACTGAGAACAAATGGATATGCATAGAACAGGCGGCTATGCATCATTCTAATATATCGCCACCCTAACCTCAAGGTGTAACACCATCGTGCCGAAGGGGTGCATGGCCCAAGGGGAAAAGTCGGTCTCAAGCGATGCCCTAAGGAGAAAGCAAACCGAAGGGGATTATAGCCTTGGCGGAGTATGGGCGCACTGCCCCGCTGGATCGGAGAATCGACCCAACTCGTGGGAAGAAAAATGGAAAAATACTTAATAAAGAAGAAGGTAAGCATAGGGTAGGAGAGTCTATGGAGGATATAGGCAAAGAGAGGCTGGCGACATTAGCGGAAGAGGAGGAGAAGGACAGTCGGGGGGAGAAAAATGATGAGGAAAAGGAGAAGAAAGAAGAAGAAAACGAGAACATAGGTGAAACAGTGGAGGAGAATGGCACTGAAAACGAAACCGGAGATAGTAATGACGAGAGTGAATGGACGATCAACACTAACAGAAAAAATAAAAGGAAATCGCACGGAGAGAAAGGCATAGAAGCTGGTGGAAATAAAAATGAAACTAAGATAGATTTAAATAGAAGTAAAACAGAGAAAGGAATGTCAAAAATGAAGGGATGCATCGAATGAGATAAAACAGGGAGCCGCAAAGGTACGGCAGATTTGGTGCGAAATGAAAAAAAACATTAGAGAGCTAATGTATACTACTACAGAGGATATTGACAAAAGGGAAGGCATAAGAAAATGTGTAACAACAATAGGGACGCAAATAAAAATAACTGTAGCAACAACTACGAGGTGCGTAGGGACCCAGGTAGAAGTAAATTGGGAAGAGAACCCAGAATTACAGAGAAAAACGATTGAGGAACTATATAAGAAAATGGATACGGCATAAAGCACCAAAGAAATAAGTGAAGTACTAGATCAAGAATGGCCAGAGGATGTTTATGAGAAAGTAACCGTCTGTGAAAAAGGAATTTTGGAGGCACTGGACGATGTGGCGATCTTGGTAACAGAGGATGCTGCCGACGCAAGAGTGAAGGGGAATTTTAGTGCAAGGTACCCAGACCTCCCCAGATTATACGTGGAAGAAAATGAAAATGGAGGAATTGGGACTATTTCTCAGATAACATGTACAGTAGAGGAAAATGGGAGAGAAAAAACATCAAAAAAATTTGTCCACAAGCTGAAACAAAGGAGAGGAGAAGAACCAATGGCTGTTAAATTCTTGGCAGCGGCCAGGAAGCTATTCGACCGTATGGAAAGAATGGATAGGGAAAAGATAGGGTAGCAGCACCAGCAGCACTAGGAGTGGAAAAATCAAGAAAAGTGCTAGAGTAGGCGGCAAGAGGAAAGAAGGTAACGGCAACGATATACGGCAAACCGTTTAAGGAAAGACAAATAGATGCCACAGAAAAGAATATGATGAAAACTGAGAGTATATGGTATTGATACGGATGTGGGATTTGTGACGATACGTGTGGAGGGAGTAAATGTGGTATGCTGCTAGGTGGAAGAGTACAGAAGGGTTTGATGCTGGCCGACATGGATGGCCTAACCACAGAAAAAGACATGAGAAAAAGACATGATATATTTCACCGAATTGTACAGTGAAGAATTATGAAAGTAGACTGAATGAGATTATGAATGAGGTAAGATTATTGGAAAGAGAGTGTGTAGTGCTGGGGGACTTCAACGCCAAAGTGGCGGAGTGGGGTTCTCCCAGAACAGACGCTCGCGGACAAATGCTTATGGAATGGATAGGAACCCTGGACTTAGATGTCTTAAATAATGGTCAGGAACCAACGTTCGTGAGGGGAAATTCGCATTCATATATCTATGTTACCTGTACCACTCAGAATGCGGCAAGGAAAATTAGAGACTGGACCGTGCTGCCAGATGACACCGCTACAGAACACCGCTACATTGGCTTTTCGATCGTCGGAGTAAGGACTACTAACGTGGAGTCATCAGCGAACCAAACAGGAAGCAGATGTGGAGATAGAACGGACTGGCTAGCGTTTGATGAGTATTCTAGATGGTTGATAGAGAGAAGAAGATGCCAACCGCCATCGGCAGAGGGACTTGAATCGATAATAAGAGAGACTATAAGAAATTGCATAAACAGGGTATATAAAAAAAGAAAAATGCCTTATTGGTGCTGCGAAGAGATTTCCAATAAGAGGAAGGAATGCATTGCCATCAGAAGACAGACTACGAGGGCAAGAGGTAGAAGAGAAGTAACCGAAGCTAGCAGGATGGATATGGTATATAATGCGCGAAAGAAGGAACTGAACAGGAAGATCCGAGCCGAGTAGAAGAGGCACTGGAGAGATCTGTGTGACAAGTTGGATGAGGACGTTTGGGGTCAGGGGTATAAAATAGTAATGAACCAGTTCAAGCTATACCCTCTGTATGAGATGCCACTGGACACGAAGCTTGAGGTTACCCGAGAGCTATTTCCACCTGACCATTGGCATGGAGTGCAGTGGGACGCCGAAGCTGAGCGAGCTGTACCTTTTACCGTAGACGAACTCAACGAAGCGTTGAGTGCCCTAAAGACACGAAAGGCTCCGGGACTCGATGGAATACCACCAGAGGCGGTGAAACGCATTGGCAATATGGAGCCGACGTGACTTTTGGACCAGATAAATGTACTACTTGAAACTCAGCGATTTTCAGCAAATTGGAAGATCTCGAAGCTCGTGCTACTCTCAAAGGGGGAATATGGTAAATAAAATACCACTCGTGATCCAAAACAGACTGGTATGGCAACCCAACAGAGTCCCTGTCCCTCCAGGTTGGGGGTTAGGCTAGAGGCTAACAACCTCTTTCTGTAAAAATCATATGTTACGGAACCTCAAGAACTATTAGCCTGACAGAACTTACGACGACACTCTGCAAACGAAAAATGGAATTTACATTAGAAACATGGAACACCCGAACCCTGTACCGAGCTGGAGCACTCGCATTTCTACTAGACATAGTAAACATGATGTTTTGGCACTGCAGGAAATACGATGGACTGGAATAGGCATTCTTGACAAGAGAACCCACTCCATATATTGCAGCTGCAATAAAAACCAACACATAGATGGAGTAGAATTTATAGTAAACCAAAGAACAAAAGGCCTAGTTATTGATTATAAAGCCTACAGTTGCAGAATGTGCTATTCACGCTTAAAAAGTAAATTCTTTAATTACAGTTTAATTAATGCACATGCCCTGACCCACGGCAAACTAGAAGACATTAAAGAACAGTTTTCCGAAGACCTAAAACAAGCCTACAGAAGATGCTCCAGAAATGACATGAAGATAGTGCTAGGTGACAAGAATGCAAGAATAGGACGAGAGCGAGTTTTTATGCCGACTATATGAAGGCATAGCCTACACAACATCAGTAGCGATAACGAATTACGACTGATAAACTTAGCAGCAGCACTGAACATGACCGTCGCTAGCGTCTGTTTTGAACACATGAATATACACAAGGTAACCTGGACCTCCCCTGATAGAAGAACAACTAGTCAGATTGATCACATCCTAATAGATTCAAGACACGGATCAGAAATAATGAACTGCAGAAGTTAAAGAGGCTCAAACATAGACTGAGACCATTGTTTAGCGATCTCAAGACTAAGGGCTAGAATTACAAATAAACGAATAGAATTACAAATAAAAAAGTACTAATCACCACTATACAAACCAGAAAACTGGAATACCTAGGCCACGTGATGAGGGGACTAAAATATGAAATTTTGAGACTCATAATACAGGCAAAGATTCAAGGAAGAAGATCTGTTGGCCGAAGGCAGAACTCATAGTTAAAGAATATGCGTGATTGGTATCAATGCAGATCGATTGATTTATTTAGAGCAGCAAGTTCTAAAATAAAAATAGCCATTATGGTTGCCAACCTCCGTAGGGAGACGGCACTTTAAGAAGAAGACGATATAAAGGTGCATTTACAAGAAAAAACTGATTAAATGTATTACCAAATCAATAAGGTTGTATTCCTTCTTTGGAAAACTAATACAACCAATTGGCTTAATTAACATCATTTATTAAAAATCCTTCTTCTTCTTCTACTTTTTGTAGATCTTTCGATCTGTTTAATTCTGAAGCTGCCTCTGGTTAATTTCTTGGGAGGTAGATTGCCAACTATCCCTCTATCTTTTAGGTGGTCTTCCGGGGGTCTTGAACCAGGCGGATTGTTTTCTAGGGCAATTTTTGGGAGTCTATTCTTATCCATTCGTCTTACATGGTTGTACCACATCCTCTTGCGCTGCCTTCCCCATCTTACAATATCTTGAATTTTGCACTGCTCTCTAATGTTTGTATTTCTCGCTCTGTCTCTTCTTGTTTTCCCCATTATTGTTCTTAGTGTTTTCATTTCGGCAACCCTTAGCATCCGTTTCGTTTTGTTAGTATCTTCGCGCACTTCTATGCCATATGTCATGATCGGTCGTATGCAAGTCTTATAGATTCTAATTTTACTATCTGTGCGCATATACGGATTTGACCAAACTATCTTCCGCAGACATCCTGACAGTGCAGATGCTTTGTTGATCTGACTCCTCAGGTCCTTTACTGGGTCGTGGGTGCTTGATATATCTATGCCCAGATATCTGAATTGCATCACCTGTTCTATGGGGTTGTCCTCAACCACTAACTTACATCTGAGCGGATCTTTTGCTATTGTCATACATTTAGTTTTGTTGGTAGAGATGTTCATATTTAGTAGTCGGCTTGTTTGAAAGAACTGAAAGAGCTGCCTTTGGAGATCATCTTCTGATTCGGCAATAATTGCTGCATCGTCTGCGTAACACACCATACCAATTCTTTTGTTGCCCATTCTATATCCGAGATTAAGAGATGTTACTTTGTTGATACTTTTGCCCATGAGAAGATTAAACAAGAAGGAGCTTAAACTGTCGCCTTGTCTAATTCCTCCCGGTGTTGGAATATTTTCAGTGAATTCGTCTCCTGCTCTAACTTTGGTTACGTTGTTGTTATTTAGTTTATGGAGTATCTTTGTTATACTGGTCGGTGTTTTATTTTCTATTAATATATTTAGAATGTCTCCCAGGCGAACTCTGTCAAATGCCTTCGTCAAATCAATGAAGCAAATATACGATGGCATGCCTAACTCTATAGCTTTTTCTTTTATTTGTTTTATTATAAATACTGCGTCTGTTATAGACCGCCCTTTTGTAAAACCTTGTTCTTCAGCATTAGAGATTTGCTTTTCCAATTTGTCCTTGACAATACCCGTGAAAAGTTTCATTGTTGTATTTAAGAGGGTTATTCCTGTATAGTTTTGTGGGTAGGTTTTTTGTCCTTTTTTAAATATGGGGATTGTGATACTATTATGCCATTCATCTGGTGTTTCTGTTTTGTTTAATATTTTGTTAAATAGTTGTGCCAGTTTACTTGCAAGTTCCGGGCCTCCATATTTTAAAAGTTCATTGGGTATACCATCCGTTTCCGGTGATTTTCTGTTTTTTAGCTTTTTGATCTTTGCTTCTACTTCTTCGTCATTGATTGTAGCACTCACATCTGTTTCGCCTTCGTTTATATTCAGCGTTTCTTTAGCATCATATAGCTCTTTAAAATGCTGTTGCGATGTCTCTATAGGTACTCCTTTGGTCTGCACGAACTCGTTAACTGGTTTTTTCCTGTTGCGGAGCATTTTCCATACTTTCTTTTGGGTACCATATAGGTCGTAGTCCATGTCGCAAGTGAATTTGGCCCAATGTTCTCTTTTGATTGATTTTATTCTGGCGTTTACTTCGTTTCTTATTTGGACATATTCTGCATGAGCTTCTTCCGATTGCGTGCTTTTATGTCTCAGGTAGCATTTGTGTTTTAATTCAGAGAGTTCTTTTACCTCTTGGCAAATTTTACCTCTTGGATTAAAAATCCAATTATACAAATCTTCGAGACTTAAGTAGACCTGGTATACATAAGCACTACAAATGATGGACATCTTGTTTGCCCCTGGCTATATATAACCTCTTATTCTCTCTAAAGCACCTTTTCTCTCTGTGTCAGGCGTCCCACATTAATGATAGAATTACACCCCAATAGGGGTAACACCCGTAATTCTTAACTTTAGATAGTTAAGGTATTTCTAATTCTTTAGCGTTCTAGAGATTTAAAAAAATATGGTCCAAGCTAGTATTTTCTATGTTCTTATTTTCTCGGTTCGATTTTATTTAGTCAGTTCTGTGATTTGCTGTATCTGTATTCAGTTATTTGTTCTGTTTTCTTATTCTAGTGTGTATTTTGAGGGTTTCTGATTTCGTCTGGTTTGTTATGATTTTATTCTTGTCGTAGATCATTTTTGTGTTTATCATTTGAATTTAGTAATTTAAGTTTAACTGTGTAAAATACTTAAACCGCTTCAATAAATTTGTGTGTAAAAACAATAATACATAGTCCTGTTAATAGCTATTTATCTTTTTTAGTAGCAATCAAAGTCAAATTCTACATTAAGTTTCTTAAAAAAAGTATATCAGAAAATTGCAGCAAATAACTAAGCATCTTATCCTCATCCAGTTAAGCTCAAATTATTAAAAGGAATAATTGAAAATGAGCGGCAACAAGCAGTGAGCGAATAATGCCTTGGGTAAAATATATTCACACTTGCCAGTCTCAAAAAAGTACAACAAAGACTATAAATAATACATAAATCCAGTTCAAACTTAATTAACACTTGACTGCACGCGATTTATTCTCTAATATACACTGTGAGGTTATTATCATGTTATAGTCCAGTAGTCCAGTAGTCCAGTATAAAGAACCAGACAATGATGCAGTGATAAATATTTCTTATTTTTTGTAAGTGACTTGTTGTTCATTCGTTGATCGTTGTCCTTTTGTTTATTATGAAATTTTTTATCTTCTTTTTTGCCTTCTTTTTTGCCTCTTTTATCTTCTTTTTTGTCATGTGCCCCATCCTTTAAGGATGTTGGCAATCATCACGGCCCATTTTACTTTGTCTGCAGCAGTTGTGAAGAGTACTATTATTGTTTGTCCAGTTCACTGCTTTAAATTTTTCAACCCGGACGTCTCCCCGATCTTTTTTCCTTTTACCTTTTCTTGTATAACCAATCACATCTTTTTATATTTTTCATTTCTTAGTATGTGACCAAAGTAGCACATTCTTATTTCCTTTGTACTCTTGAGTGTTTCTTTTTTTTTCATCTTTCCTAATGTTTGCGTTACGTGTTGTGTACATATTACTTTCCATATTCTTTGATACCATCACATCTCAAAGCTAGCAAGTTTTTTTCAGTTGGATCCGTAATTGTCCAGGCTTCAACTCTATATAAAAGGCAGAGAATACGTAGCATCTTATTACTTAAATTCTAATTTCTATTCCCAGTTTTCTATTAAATAATACTGCTTTCGCCTTATTGAAAGCGCTTCTGGCGATCTCAATGCGTCGTTTTGTTTCAAGGCTGCGGTCTCGTTGTTCATTTAGCTCACATCCCAAGTAATTGTGTGGATACTTTCTAAAAAGCTTTTCCTTGCCTCCAAAACGTAAATTGTTTCGCCTTGCGAAAATCTTGTACTTACTCACAATCATCATTTTTGCTTTTTTTGTGTGTTCAGAGCCATTCCGTACCTCTCGCATTACTGCGTAGTGCAATCAACTAAAATTTGCAGCCCTTTTCTACTGTTTGTCTGGAGTATGTATTGTATTGTATCGTCTTCATGTTTTAGATTATTCACCAGTATTCTGTAAATTGATATGCCTTCGTTAATATCTTTAAGTGCCTCTTTAAACATCTCTTCTGAGCACATACTAAATAGTAGAGGGTATAGTACACATCCTTGTCATACAACTCTTTTTATAGGTAGCTCTTTAGATTTTTGTAAGTCAACTCGTATTATAACTTTCTGATATCGGTATAAATTTGTATTAATTCTCACATCCTGGTCATCTATTTCTGTATTCCGTAATATGTTTGTCAGCCGTCTGCATTGTTATTTATCGAATGCTTTTTTTAAGTTAGTTAGACATATAAATATGTGAATGAAATGAGGTTGAATGCTCGAATAAATGAACTTTGAAAATAAGGCTATTATCGAGCACAAGTTAATTAAATCTAGCCCAAGTACTTTCGCTTAAAATAGCATCTTCAGGGGCATTTCGTCAAAATCTGAACTATCCGGCAAGCGTAGAATGTGGAAACATTAAAAATAACATAAATTGTACAAAACACTACACTAAAACTGTTTGTCCTCGTTTTAGTGTAGTGTTTTGTACAATTTATGTTATTTTTAATGTTTCCACATTCTACGCTTGCCGGATAGTTCACATTTTGACGAAATGTCCCTGAAGATGCTATTTTAAGCGAAAGTACTTGGGCTAGATTTAATTAACTTGTGCTCGATAATAGCCTTATTTTCAAAGTTTATATAAATATGTCACAGTTGACATTTCCATACCGTTCTATAAGCGTATAGTAAATAATGCCTCTCTAGTGCCAAAGCCTTTTTAAAAGCCTAGTTAGTTTTCTGTTAGTCTATCCTCTAGCTTTTTGTAGAAACGTTCATGTATCATTTACAAGAAGACTTTTAAAACATGTTTCATTTTGTTTATCCTTTTTTTTACATTTCACTGTATTCAGTTTTTTGAGTATTGGGATAAACTCAGATATTAGTCATTGTTTCTTTTATACGTTTTGGTGCTTTTTTAATTTCTGACTTGGTACATTTCTAAATATTGGTTCGATTGTCTCTATTCTTTCATCTTCTTTAAATAGCTCTTTTATATATTCTTGCCATCTATTTATTTTCCCTGCACTTTCAATTATTTTGTTGTTTTTGTCAATTATGTTTCCAATACCTTTTTTTTGTATATGCCAGCTGTTTGTTTAATTTTTTCTGTCTATGTTAAAACTGTCATGTTGTTTTTCTAATCTTTCTATTTCTGCACATTTTTCTGATAGCCATAATTCCTTTCTTTATTTGACTTTTGATTGATTCTTAAAACAAATCGTAGAATCTAAAATATGATTTATGAACTTTCCAGTTCTGTTCGCAATTCCAATTCAATTTTAGCTATAAGTCAACACCATCTTCATACAGGCTACAAAATTGATTTTGGAAACTTCAGAATCATAGCTCACATCCGCTTCTATAAAATAAGAATAATCTGAAAAGCCATCGAAATTGAAAAAAGGCCAAATTGTCTCAATAAAAGAGATGACGGCGTCCGGCTACCTTCAACATGGCGATCTCTCATAAAAAAATATTGTCTGCTCCACCCCAAGCAAAATCCCGCAATCAGAAAAGGCAGAATCAAATGAAAAGCGGCGGTACCACAACTGATAAAGGTGACAAGAAGAGAAAAGATCAAGAGGAAGAGTTATAGCGTACTTTTAGTCGAAAGATCTTCCACCAAAGGAAAACATACAAAACAGTTTGGAAATAATGACAAGAGTAAGTAACCAGATTGAAAAACAATCAAATGCACTCAGTAAAAACCGTAGAGAGAAAAAATAATATAGACCAGGAATAAGACAGTTACGACAAGGGAATGTAATATTAAGAAAAGAAATCACAAAGCTAAAATAGGTAGTTTCTCAAATAGAAAAACAACATGGACCTGAGCTTGGACATAAATATAAATGATCAGGTACTTTAAAAAATACAACTAAAAATTGTATGCAGATAGAATTAGCTGTAAATGTTTAAATATGAATGCTGTGAAGTAAGGAGAAAGAGTCTGTCTGTTTGAGCAAGAGCTTAAAAGGAAGGGATAAAAGACAAGTCATGCAAAACAAAAGTAAATTAGGAAATCGAATAGGTGGCCTAGTTTATATCAACAACGACTTATTAAAAAAAGACAGAATTGTACAGAAATACGTCAGACAGAAAGCGCAAGAACTACGAAAGAAAGGGAGAAAAGTAAAAGTAGGATAAAAAAATATACTCCGATAAAATATAGCACTAGGATGGCACAAAACAAACGTTGATGGTAGATGTCAAAGAAAACAACTAAGCTCCAGCAAAAAAAGGAAACAATTAAAGACGACAATAAGACAAAGAGGATTAAGAACTGTGGAAATGAAATAAAACAAGACAGAAATAAAAAACGACAAGCGGAAGAAGGACAATATACAATACGCAACATGGAATGTCGGAGAAATCTTTTATAAAGGTGCTCTACAGGAACTAATCAATGAGCTAATGAAGTATAAAATCGACTTAATTGCTCTGCAAGAGATAAACCAATTAGGGCCGAAAATAACTGAAATAACTGAACATAATGCTTGAAACTGGTTTTTAGTAGCTACATGTATCAAGAACAAAGTGATAGCTTTTAATCCTGTCTCTAATAGAATGTTCAATACAAATTAAAAGTAAAAAAAAACTGCCTCTAAATACCTTCAGCTTTTTATCAATAATAAGGCAGTCGCTTGACGTATACACGTCTTGGCTGTTTTGCACAAATTTTTCGAAAATTGCTCTAATTTCAGTCATTTTACTATTTTTTTTCTTTCTTCTCGATTTTCTATAGTGTCAAAACATAGACAAGACTGTACAGTTAGGGCAGAAGGGGGCTCTTTTAGATAGGGGGCAGCAGCTTTGGATATTGATATTGTAGTTAAATTTAAGGACTCGGTTTGGCAACACTGACATCAAAACATTCCATTACTACTCACACTATTTTAGTTCAGTCTGTAGAACAGTGCAGTAAAGGGTTTATGTCATAAAGTGAAAAGTTAGTTTTTGGTGATTCAAAGTAAAATTTTTGGATTGAAGGTAAGATGAGTTTTTATTAGAAGATAAGATTAGTATAATTAACATTGCTACAAGTTTTAGGTCCATTTATTGCTGCATAACCTGTACTTCACATTTGTTACTGATGACACTCTTAGGTTATATTTTTACATTTAGTCTGGACATATCGAGTGAGACACCTTTTAATAACCTTCAAATAGAGACACCTTTTTTGAAATAACGTGCTTAAAAGTTATAAATAGGTATTTAGTTATATACATTTATTATTAGTTATTTAAAAAGGGTTTTTCTTTGTTGCGAATTATCTGAAGATGGTAGAAATAAAGAAAAAACAAAAGGAAATTTCGATGCCGAATATATGAATGAATGTGTAGCGGAATGTGTAGATGGTGAATCGATAAGAAATGCTGCTAATGGTGAACATGATATCAAAATAAAGAAACGATACTAGAAAGGTTTTTACTTACAAACAGAAAGAGGACCTTGAGGCATATTTAATTAAGTGTTCAAAAATGTTTTATGGTCTTAACAATCTAGAAACTCGAAAACTAGCCCATGAGATGGCCATAATGAACAATATTGATTGTCCTTAAAAGCGGGAATCTCCAAGAATGGCAGGAAAGGACTGGCTATACGGTTTTATTAAAGGCCCCCAAGATTATCTCTCCGTGCTTCTGAAGGATGCAGTATTGCACGTGCAATTTCCCTTAACAAACATAATGTAAATGCTTTTTTTAATAATTATAAAAAATTAATTAAAAGGTACACAGAACTCTGTGACTCATCCAGAATTTGAAATATGGATGAAACAAAAAGTGAAGCTAACCAAAAATCTTCTCGTGTGATTTCACAAAAAGGCCGAAAACAAGTAGCAACTGCTGTAAGTGGTAAAGAGGAACTCTGGTTACTACAGTTTTGTTTATAAATGCAGCTGGAAATACAATACCTCCTGCTCTAGTATTTCCAAGAGTGCACTTCAAGAGCCACCTGATAAATGGAGCACCAAACGGGACCTTGAGTTTGGCTCATCAATCAGGTTAGATGACCACTTCCAATTTTGTTCATGTAATGCAGCATTTTATAAAATATTCAGGTTTCTCTGAAAAAAAAAGAATGCTTCTAATTTGAGACAGTCATAAAAGCCAAGGGAATGAAATTGGGATCAAGCGAAGGAAATGCGTATAAGAGTAGAAAAGGCAAGAGCATCGTTCACTAGCATGAAGCAAATTTTTACCTCTAAAAGCCTCACCCTATCCCTCAAAATTCGACTTCTGAAATGTTATGTATTCCCGGTTTTGTTATATGGAATGGAGGCGTGGACAATGACCGCAACATTGATGAAAAAAGTAAAGGCCTTCGAAATGTGGGCTTACCGACGTATATTACGTATATCCTGGACTGAGCACGTGACCAATTAAGAGGTACTACGCCGGATAGGTAAAGAGAGAGAGGTAGGAATAAGTATAAAGAAAAGCAAGTTGGAATACTTGGGCCACGTTATGAGACACAATAAATATAGAGTACTTCAGCTGATCGTGCAGGGAAAAATAGACAGCAGAAGGGGTCCAGGGAGGAGAAGACTCTGAACTATTCAGATCTGCCGTAAACAAAGTCAGAATATCCATGTTGATTGCCAACGTTCGGAACGGACAAGGCACATGAAGAAGAAGAATAAGAGCCACTTGGCAATTGAGGCAATAAAACTGGCAAGAGCTAATGGCGTACACATTCTAACATTTCCCATTGTATCCACATGATGCAACCACTGAATGTGGAATTGATAAAACCTTTTAAAACATATTATAATGCTGCAATTGATTCATGGTTGATGTATAACCCAGGCCAACGTTTTGGAATCTATTACGTGGCCGCATGTGTTGGAGTAACTCTGTGGTAACATGGCGGTGCATTTTTACTACATAGCATTATAAATTCTTTTAAAAAAACAGGAATATTTCCAGTTGACAGGCATATTTTCACCGACGACATGTTTGCTTCCAGTTTGGCAGTGAGAGACCTAACCCTTCAGACGAAACTCTTTCTGATGAACCTCTAACATGTCAACTAGCTGCAAGTCTACCAACTTTAGAATCTGAAAAACCACCCGCATCTCCCCAAATTTCAAGCGAAAACTTTCAGCAACCAATAGGCACTCCATCAACATTAAGCTGCCAAAATTCTACGCCTATGCCCTCTCAACAACCTGGCTGTTATTTAAGTCCTGAGGAGATACGAGGATATCCAAAATCGAAACTCAATACTAGCTCCAAGAAACCAAGAGAAAAGGGAAACAGTAGAATAATAACTGACACTCCAGAAAATCTTCTTCTGGCAAAAACTCTAATGATAAAGTATTAGAAGAACCACGGCAAAATTTTGACAGGAGTGAATTGAAAATTGAAGCTTTTGTGCTGGTTAAACTTGGGACTGTAAAACAAAAAGATGCGTACTATGTTGGGAGAATCATTAGTAAATGAGATGATGGGGATGTTGAAATTTCATCTTTGAGAATGTCATCTTAAGTAAATTATAAATTTTTCTACTCATCGTACCAGATATCTCTAGTACTTCTTTATCAGAAATTGTAGCCCTTTTGCCAACTTCTTCTGAGCAGGGTACAAAGCGACAGAAATCATTATTGTCTTTTTCACTTTCATTACAAAACTTCAATATGCATTGTATCATAAAATTGTAATAAATAATTTCTATAACATTTATATGAGGTTGTTATTTTTCCAATTGTGTCCGAAGCTGCTCCATTCCCCTGCCCACTTTGGGGGCTCCTTCAGAAGTTTTTGAAAAAGTGCTCTTGATTTTTTTTTCAAGCATATGGTTTAATATTAAAAGCATACGAGTATATACAGTGAATGAAGGTGAACCACGTATTTTATAAAATTTTCTTTCTTTATTTAGTGAGGTATTTAGACTGATATTTTATAAATGATATGTTCAAACTTTTATGTCTGAAGAAACCCCACCCTCCCCTGCCCCACCGGCGCCGGGTTAATAAAACGTGTATGACCTAGTAAGTATAACCATCTTTTGCTTTTCAACCATAGTCAAAATTTCACAATCTCGTTTGTTTTAACTAAATGGTTTATACTTATTTTTAGGCATTTTTCGATTTTAAAAACCTGATGATGGACTGTGTGGTCCGAAAACGTTTGTTTTATTGATGTGGCCCTTTTAAGGGTTTTTTAAATAAATATACCCATTTACAAAGATTAACCTCTTTTTTTTTTTTTTAAGGAAGAAATGAAATGTAAAAAACAACTATAAAGCAGAAGTACGAAGGAAAATCTCTAAGATGAAGAATGAGTCTTGGGAAAGAAACTGCCAACGAATAAATACTTAACTAGGAGGGACCAGAAGCACAGAAAGCTGGAGACCTGCATAAAACCTGACGATTAAAGAGTATTTCAAAGGACTTTTGGTAGAGAATAGAGAGAAAAGAAATCAAAATTAAGATAGAATTTCATTGGTCGGCTTGCCAATAAGATTAACAACAGATAAAATTAAAAATTTATGTAAACAGCTGAAAGGAACAAAGCACCCGGACCAGCAGATATACCCGGAAAATTGTTTAAGTACGGAAAGAACAAATTGTACGAATGTCTTCGACAACTTTTTTAAGAATGCATAAACGCAAGTGAAATCCATACGGAATGAAAGATATCATACCTTAGTACTATACATAAAAAGGGCGATAAAAATAATTGTGAAAATTACCGAGGAATAGCTGTAACCGGATCTATAAGGAGTATATGGAAAGGTGTTAAAGAACCGAATCGAGAGGGAATACTTAGATTATGAAGCAGAAGAACAAGCAGGATTTCGTACAGATCGATCCACTATTGACCACATTTTCTCCTTAACCCAGATAAGGAAAAAAAAATGGCAATGAATCAAGAGATTTATATGCTGTTTGCCGACCTACGGAAAGCCTACGACAGCGTTACACTGACGAAGCTGTGGTAATAAATGGAAAGCACGAATATTAATATAGAATTAATAAAAGTGCTATACAACCAACCAATAACAAAGATAAAAGCAGGGACACAAATAACAACAGGATTTATAACATCAAAAGGATTAAAGCAAAGATGTTGCTTATCCCCCACTTTATTTAAAATATACCTCGAAAGTGCTTTAAAAAGATGGAAACAAAAATGCAGGACAATGGGGATTCCGCTCACCAACACTATGGTATATATACGCTCAACTTTGCAGACGATGAAGTAATAATGGCTCAAGATTATGATGATTGAAACTATATGGCACGACAAAAAATTGAAGAGTATGATATATAGGGTCTAGAAGTAAATAAAAATAAAATCGAATACCTGTGCATTGGAGCAGAACAAAAATATTTCATATTAGACGATAACACTACGATAAAGCACTGCTGTGACTACAAATATCTAGGTATCATTATTTCACAAGATGGAACATTGGACCCATAAGAGAGAGAAATCATCATCATCATTAGCCATTTTGCGTCCACTGCTGAACATAAGCCTCCTGTAAATAATTCCATTGCATCCGATCTTGAGCAACTTGAATCCAGTTAGACTGGATGCGCTTTAAATCGTCCGACCACCTTGTTGGAGGACGTCCTCGACTACGATACGCATCGTGTCTAGGCCTCCACTCGAAAACTTTCTTTGTCCATCTTCCATCTCTGGCCCTAGCAACATGTCCTGCCCAGTTCCATTTCAGGGTTGTAATTCTTTCAACTGCGTCCGTCACACCAGTTTTACTCCTTACTATCTGACTCGAAACTCTGTCCCTGAGTGATACGCCCAACATTGACCTCTCCATCGCTCTCTGTTCCACTTGTATCTTATTAATTACTTTTCTGGTAAGTGTCAATGTTTCTGCTCCATATGTCAGAACTGGAAGTACACATGGAAAGCACGAAGAGAGAGAAATACGTCAGGGAAAAAAGCAATCACAATGTTAAACAGCATTTTACGGGACGAATCCATCAGCAAAGAAAGTAAAAAGAGGGTATATGAGACTATAGTAAAAAGTATCACTTTATACAGTTGTGAGGTATGGCCACTGAAAGAAAGAACACTGTCAACGCTGAAAGCGACGGAAATTGATTTTTGGAGAAGAGTCGCAGGAAGATCTAGATGAGAAATGATTACCAACGAACGCATTAGAGAAATAATGGGAATCAAACGAACAATCACAGATGACCTAACAACAAAATAACTTATCTGGTTCGGACACATACAAAGAATGGATGAACAACGAATGCCAAAAGAAATATTAAAATGGCAACCAGAAGGAAACAGAAAACAGAAACAAAAAGTAAATAAATAACTGAGAGACAGGGACATAGAAGAAGACCTATGGAACAACCGGTCTAAGTCGGCGATTGGAAGTTGAAAAACGGCGAAGAACGTTATAAACCGACAAGTAGTAGTAGTAGTAGTAGTAGTAGTAGTAGTAGTAGTAGCAGTAGTAGTAGTAGTAGTAAAGTCAAAATAAACGTATTTTTAATTAAAATTGAGGTTAATTCATATTAAATATACTATATAACATAAAAATACAACACCGAAAAAGCTTCCAATCATATTTTTCAAATATGCCTACTATTAGACCATTATTTGTCACCTTATCTTTATATTTAATACTACATAATTGACTTTATTTTCGACCATGAAGAAATGTACAATAATCTCTTTACTTTTATCCAGCATGTAGATCTTTCTAAAATAAAACTCTATGACCCGATTAAGTTAACTAACAAAACAAGAATCCACAACCAACAAGCTCTAATCAAGAAATTTCCAAGCATCGTGCCGCCTGCATAACACCGCGCGTTTAATAAGACACTATATTACTTTCTTTTCATCAATGATAGAAAGAGACTCTAATCACTTCAATCCGTTCCCAATTGGAGATTTTAACACATAATGTGAACAGGTATGTCATGAATGTAACCATGAGAGTACTAGTTAATTATTTAAAGAAACCAGTCAAACAGGTCGAGAAATAGTAATACAAACCAACGTTTTGATATCATCTCGAGAGACGGAATCGACTTTTTATTAAACAATTTGTTCAATTTTAAACGCTCTCTTTATTTGAAACTACACTATTATACACTTATTATAAAAACGCAAATAAATCGATACATTTTATTCTAAAAAAAAAAAACGTATTTTCAATATTTTAAATTTAAAATTATTAAGTTCGCATACGTTTTATTTAATACAGTAACTTTATGTGTGATATGGATTGTGATACACCTATGCAAAGAACAGATATATTTTTTATTAATATTTACATTATAATATTAGACCAGGGCGGTCTGATTTTTACAGAAAAAGTTGTGTGATATCTTCAGTAATAATAACTGATCCACCCTCCCTCTCAAATAGGTCGGGAATAGTAATAAAAAATGTAAATATTTAAAAATGATTAAATATATCGCCTTTATCTAATTTTCTTGCTTAAAACTTTAAAATAATTCATTTTATAGCAACACTGCCTGGGGTGATTGCGGGGTAGATTGAGTAGTTCTGCGGTTACCACAGCCTTTCCCAAGCCCGAATAAAATGTGGAGGGTGTTTGGCAAGGTGAGCGACCTACCAATCGTAAAAACCAATACTACTCAAAGAAACAATGTACAGCCTCGGAACCGGATTGATAGTATGAAGACGACTACGGCAAGAAATAAGGACAAGAGAAAAACATCCAAAACCCAGATGAGAATTACTTCTTGGAATATCAGATCGCTCAACTCAAGGGACCAATAAATAACCCAAGTGCTAAAAGAGAAATAAATAGACATTTGTGCTCTACAGGAAACAAAAAAGGAAGGAAAAGGTCAATCAAACTTGGGTGAATACATACAAAACAGGGCAAAAGAAGGTGTAGTCTTACTAATACACCAAAAGTGCCAAAATCACATCAAACAGTGTCAATGCATATCAGAAAGAATAGTAACAACAAAGATAAGAATGTAGAAGGAAGACCTGCACATCATCCGTGTATACGGCCCAGAAAATAACAAGCCTCATTTTAACGCTCGAATAGGCAACCAAGTAATACTCGGTTTAAACAAAAACATAACGAGAATGTTAAAAACGAAAATGGAGAAATGATGATCAACTTCTGCACGAATTACGAACTAAGAATAAACAACACGTTTTTTGACTACAAGGACTAACACAAATATACATTTAATAACACTCGTGGATAAAGATCTATGATAGATTAAGTTATAATCAACAGAGATATACATCTATCGAAAATAATCGACGTTAGATGCCTCTAATCAGCAGATGTAGGTGGTGACCATAGCCTAGTATTATGTAAAATAAGAATTATCCTGAAATACTTCCCACCTAAGAGAGCGGCGTCAACAAAAACAAAAATCAAAGTCAAACGACTAAATACGGAATCCACGAAATACTTATGTAGGAAAAGATTATTAGAGAAAATCGCTGAGAATAAAATATTAAAAAACGGTAACATCGAAAAAAGCTGGGAAAAATTTAAAGATAACATAATTAAGGCAGCAACAGAATCACTTAGAGAAAGGAAAGTAACGAACACTAACATAATATCAAAAAAGAAAACACAATGCCAGCAACGCAACCGCCAGCAAATTTAAGATGTAAATTTCCCCAAAAAAGACAAAGTGCATGGTTACAACAGCAAATTTACTAAGATCTAAATTGAAGCTAGAAGGTCGGATAATAGAACAAGTGATGGAGTTTAAATATCTAGTCATCACATTATCTAGCTACGGAAAAATCGAAACAGAAATAGAATGCTTAAAAATATTCTGAAAGCAGTATTATTGACCTCGAAGAAGAAAATACCACTATTAATTTGATGAAATGGATTTAGAATTACATGACGAAAGTTTAGGGAGTAATTTTTACCTTTAAGATGAGCAAAGAAGCAATCCATTTAATTAAACCCAGCCTGAGACACTTGTTCACCCATTTTAATGACCTCCACCGCTGTCCAATGCTCCAGACTATCTCTTTCCCCCCTATAGCACTCTGATGCGCAATATTACTTGCTCCGGCCTAGGATCAAGCAATAACACCAAGTCTTCGCTTGGTCATCGAGTGTTTGGACGGGTTTTTATCAGTATTTTTTATATTTTTTTGGTAACCTAAGCCTTTTTCATGATTTTTGTATATGTTTTTTGTAGGATGTCCTAAAAAAATCTTATTATTGGACCAACACAGTGGTTGTGACTGTTTTCCAGTCTTTGTTGCTTCGGACGCTTGTGCTTCCATCGATGGAATGCATCATATTTCATTATCTGTCGTAGTATAGGACTTGAGTGGTTCTCTAGATCTGCAAATTTTATTCTTGTTTTTTTTGTCATCTCGGTTACTCTGACTTGTTGTTGTTCTCTTAATAAAAAACGTTCAGCAATGTTCAGTATGTCGGTACATTAACTGCTTTCCTTAGGCTTTTTTTGTGAGTAGCTTGGACTTTTTTCTTAGTTGTTCTACAGACGTGTCCCCATACTAGAAAATGTATATATGAGTATGATGAATCATATTGATGCTTTTGCCATGTTGGCTTTTTTATTGTAATGCGTACGTATTGTTTGAAGGTTAATCATTTGTCTATTATTATTCCCAGATATTTAGCTACGTTTTTCCATTCGATAGGATTATTTTGCACTGTCAATTGTCTCTCTGGCCGTTGATGACTCTTTTTGAAGAGCACCGCTTGCGTTTTTTCGGAGTTTATGGCGATTTTCCATTGTATACTCGTTTCTTCGAGGTTGTTCAACGCTGTTTGTAGGTGATTTACTACTATATCTATATTTTTATCTGTCGTCGGCATAAGGACTAAGTAGAGTTCCAGGTGGTGTTGGAATTTCGACAGTGTATATTGTATACAGTAGTGATCACAGGACTGCTCCATATGGTACTCCGGGTTTCCGAGTTCGATGACCAGAACTTGTCCTATTCGAACTCTGAAGCTCTGGTTGCATAAGTATCAAGAGATCATATTGTTCTAAAGTTATTTTCTTGTGGGATTGTAAATTAATTACTATTTAACTGGGAATAAGCCACAATTAAAGATAAAAATACGTTTATTGAGGTTTTAATTTCCACTTCGGAAATCATTCTCAAAATACAAACAGTAAATTAAACAAATTTTGTTTTTTGTTACATAGTGAAAAATTCTTCTAATAATTTAATTTTATCTGACTCATTTATATTGACAATTCAGACATACATTATGCATTTTAAAGTAGACGATTTTAAAGTGATATTGCCAATATTGTTGAGTTGCGCTCCTGGGACGACTTTACTTATAAGATAGTTCATTCGATTACATGAAATCAACTTTAACTTGAGAATATCTGTCAGAAAAAAATCATAGCATGTAATTCGTCTTTAAAAAGACAAACACATGACATGATGACAGTAAAATTCTCCTGTTAGTGATTCCATAGTAAATTATGAGGGAAAAACCAGGAAAAAAACCTCATAATACTATCCTGACATTATAAGTATTTGTTCGTGAATTTAGTTTACCTTCAACAAACATCAAAATTCTGATTTTATATGTTACGTTATTTAAAAAACATAAATGATGTATCCTTTATATGTTACTGACTATCTAATACTGGTATTTTCTTATTAATAACTTCCTCTTTCTATATTGGTAACCAGATCCTACTATATTCTGCCGAGGAATTTGCGACACAATTGGCCTCATTTAGCATAATTAGAGCCGATTCTTTGATTTTTCTTTTTTTACCATCCGTTTCTTTTAGGACTACATTTGAATTATTTCATTGAACCCTATGTTCATTATCCCATGCGTGTTTACATATTTGAGATCTATCAAATTCTCTATTTTTAATATAAGATTGATGTTCACTTATTCTAACATTTAATGGCCTTGATGATTCACCTAAATAAAACTGATCGCATTCACAAGGTATTTTATAAATGCAAATCTTTGTCCTTTCTTGTTCATTGTTAGGTTTGGTTTTGGACAAAATAGATCTCAACGTGTTTGTTGTTTTGAATGTTGTTGAAATGTTGAATTTATTTCCTATCCTTTAAAGTTTTTCTGATAATCCTTTTATAAAAAGATCAGTCTCGTCGTTGTCCCACTGTACTCATAGCCTTTCATTTGGTAATATTCATTTGTATTATTCCTAGTCTGTCTGTTTCTGCTTGGAGTCTGGAGCTCTATTTATTATTTGATCTAGTCCAGGTGCTTTTCTTGCCGAACTATTTTTAATTGGTTCGTTTATCATCTCCAGTGATGTTTGAGGGATGATCTCGTTTGGTTCTTCGGGCCTTTATTGTTGCTCTTCAACTTCTTGTATAAAGTCTGTATCTTCGCCTTGATGATAATTGTACACTCTCTTTTTAAAAGTCATTCTTATCAATTTGGATTTTTCCTTAATGGAGTAAACAATTTTATTCTTGCTGTGTATAGGGGGTTGTTTTGCTCTCATTTCTTAATATTGTTTTATCTTCCAAATATTTTGCATATCTAATTCTAACATGAGTGTTTTTCCCACATGCTTTATATCTGACAACTTTTATTTAGTTAGCATTCTTCTTCTTCTTTTTATGTAGACATGACTGTCTGTTTTTTAATGTGCCTTCAGTAAGTTGTTGTTCCATCACATATTTGTTGTCATTCAGCTTATATAATCGTTCCATTCTACTCTTCTATTTCTTACCCAGTTCTTGATGTTCTCCACCTTGCATCTGTGTCGTATATCTGTACTTTTATATCTGTCCCATAGTGCCTTATCATCAATTTTTCTGTGTTTTCATCTCTGCTGTTTTAACTTTCTTTTTGTCTTCTCTGTGTCAGGTTCTGCCGCATATGTCATTATTGGTCTGCTGACTGCTTTGTAAATTCCGTCTTTCATTTCTTTCCCGATATTTTTATTTTTCCATATTGTTTCATTCAGGCAGCCTGCGGTTCTGTTTGCTCTATTCACTTGATCTTCGATTTCAGTTTCCACCTTTTCGTAGCTAGATAATGTGATGCCAAGATATTTAAACTCCATCACTTGTTCTATTATCGAACCTTCCAACTTCAATTTACATCTTAGTAAATTTGCTGATGTTGTCATGCATTTTGTAATTTTTGGGTAAATTAAGTAAGTTCTTCTTCTTCTTGATGTACCTATCCGTTACAAATGTTGGCGATCATCATGGCAATCTTAATCTTATCTGCAGCGACGCGGAAAAGCTGCACAGATGTTGTATTGAACTAGATTCTGAGGTTCTTCAACCAAGATGTTCTTCTTCTTAGTGGACCTCGCTTTCTAAATATTTTTCCTTGCAGGATGGCTTGAAGTGCATACCTGGATTCATTTCGCATAATATGCCCGAAGAATTGTAACTTTCGAGATTTAATGGTGGTCAGTATCTCTCGGTTTTTATTCATTCTTCTAAGGACCTCCTCATTTGTGACTCGTTCAATCCACGGGATCTTAAGTATTCTTCGATATAGCCACATCTCAAATGCTTCCAGTTTTTTGCTCATATCTTCGTTCTAACTAAGTTAGTATCAGATTATTTATTTACTTAAAATTCTGGTGTACAAAATCAATTATTAAATAATTAAATTATTGAATATTAATTTTGTCTATGTTTAATAATTAAGAATAGTATAAAAAAATTAAAGCAGAATATCAATTAACATCAGTTCTTCAGATCAGTACATCACGTCCGTCCTTAACATCAACTCAGGTATCTATAATGCGCATACTTTGAGTATTTTTATTTACTATTAATTCACTGGTTACTTATGGTTAGCGTTATTCACAGTTGTGATTTATTGGATATTCCTGTACAAATCTTTGCTATTTATACATTAAAATATTAAACCACCAGGTGTTTCACTCTTCGACAAGAACCCATTACACCTTCCAAATAGATCACCGTTTTACTCCGAAGTAAATATGTTTATTTAAAATGAGAAAGTTCCCAAGTGGTTAGTATTATCACAATGAACCTACTCATCGGCAAGTTTTATTTGAAAGTAAAAAGGACATATTACAATAATTAAAACATGGATTAAACTACGAGCTAACAACTGACAAACAGATATAATCTACTTGTAACAGGATTAAATATATTAAAGTATTGGAAGAAACAACTAAAGTCCGAGAAACAACAAAAAAGGAAAGAATTATGAACATTTTAACATGATGGACAGAAGGCGAAGGATCAAACTTCACAGATAAAAAATAAAGAAATATACTAAGCAGCTAATAATACATTATTTAAATAAATTAAAACCGCATGTATTTTGTCAACATATTTTAAATCCCGAACTGACACTCTAATAAGACAAATCTCTGCTTAGACTTCAAGGCCTTTTAAGCACAAGCCACAATAATTTATGGCATTCATCCCTTCAGTTTCTAAAAGTGTACCTAAGCCATTTAGACGATTGATACGTTCGGCATTCGAGGAACAGTATTGCCAAGTTTAAACAGAGACTTTTTAAGAGTCTCTGTTTTAGTCATCTTCAAGGGCTTGTTTCTTTCCATTTTTTTTGATGAAATGGTTTAATTTTTTCTTATTTTGCTATTAAAAACTTTGTCTCACCATGTTGGGCATTTTTATTTATTTCTTTATTATGTACCACTATTTTTGTATTCTTCTTTTGTTTTTAATTTCCAGGTGAATCTTCCATGATGGTATACAGTAAGCTTTTTAAGGCTATTCATTTCATACAACTCATGAAGTGTTGGTTCTATCTAGATATATGTTTTCTATTTCGTGTCACGTTACTTAAAATTTTATTTAAAAATTCTTTATAAAAACTATATAATTAAAACACCCAATCTAGCCACATCACAAAACGTTTTCGGAATCTATATTCCATCATCAGTGTGTCTAAGTGTACATCTTTTGAGCCACTAAATATTTGGGTAAAAAATCGTTTTTGTGTCTACGAGGACTTGTTGAGCAACTGCTTGATAGTAACTTAGTTTCCTTGTGGATTTTACTTAAAATTGTTTCAAGAATGCCAATCTGGACGTGTTTTCGAAAATTTTGTCATATTTTTTCTTAAAAATGTAGTGCTGGTGTACTTTATAGTTATGGTTAGTACGGTCTGAAATTTGCAGTTTTTTTTATTGAGTTTAATGCGTCGACAACTAATGGTCATTGGCATATTACAGTGAATTTTTACAGTCAGGTATCTAGTGTAATGTGTGTTTGTGTGTAGAGTAATTGTCTTGATACTTAACAAAGTCGACGTCATTGTCTTTGATAAGAGACGCTAATTGTATCCGAACGGCTGCGGTCGCACAAGGATAGAAATTATTTTCATTCATTAATTTTTAATAAACGAAAATTTCTCCACCCAGGTGAGATTCGAACGCACGACCTTTAGGTTCAAAGATAGGCGCTCTTACCACTGAGCCACAGAGGGGGTTACAGTTTGTTTTGATCACATCCTGAACTCATAAATACTATAGTTTCGAATACATTTAGTATTTAGCATTTAGATCTTAATAGAAACCAAACTATAAGTTTATAGCCTAAATTTCGTTTCGATATTCGACGAATCTTAAGACTTTTACTATTTATAATGAATTTTTTGTTGTTTCTGTTCTCTTCTAAATGATCTTTTCTATAAATTCGGATACTTTGCTCATGAATATTCTTATTATTTGCTCATTGTTGTATGACCAAATGTGTATATACATACAATTATTGTATGTATAAAATTGTATATATACAATTGGCATATGTGGACCTGAGAAAGGCGTATGACTCTGCACCAAGGTCAGAACTATGGGAGGTAATGTACAAATTAGAAATACAGACGGAACTCATAGAAGTTAAAAAAGCTCTGTGTAAAGAAAATAAAGTCCATTAAAGTGGGAACAAGAATCATAGGAGACTTCCCAACCAAAGGGCCCCTGCAGGGTTGTTCCACATCTCTAACCTTATTTAAAATATACTTAGAGAAAGCCTTGACTATATGGAAAAGAAACTGCGAAGGCATGGGAGTACCGGTACGAAACGAATACTTATATACGTTAAGCTTTGCAGACAACCAAGTAGTGATTGCACAAGACGAAGATGACCACAGCTACATGATGAAGAAACTACAAGAAGAATATACCAAGGCTATAACAAACAAAGGAAAGGATAAGTTCAAATATTTGGGGTTTGTATTCACGAAAAAGGCAGCAACAGAGGAAGAAATTAGCCAAAACTTAGAACAAACAAGAACAGCAATCCGACAATTTAACTCAATATGGTGTAATAGACACCTAAATATGAAGACAAAAACACAGATTTATAAAACATTACATTAAACATTAGACATACTAACATAATATAGAACAAAAAAGGCTAAAGTGGTATGGCCATGTAAGAAAAACCAGCGACAGCAGATGGATAAAGAGAATAACCGAATGGAGCCCCATAGAAAGAGAGGCCTAAAAGATGGAGAATGGGACAACAGAGAGAGATGGAAACGGATGTATAAAAATATAAGTGTAATTGGCTTATCTGTAATTGTTGAAATCATTTTACAGTAAATAATATTCACGTTTCCGTTGATTTATTAATTACATGGTATACGATCTTACACAATACTTGTTTTCAAATTATTTTTAAAAACAATTTCTGGAGTTGTAATGTAAAAAAACCGGTATTTGTAGCTAGTATTCATTGTGGTTTATTGTTCCATAAAATATTCAGCATAAAAAACAGTTTCAGAATTACAGAAAAACAGTGTTAACCCATTTTCTCCTAATAACAACTGTTGCTGTCGTCCTTCATTGCAATAATTTTTATAGTGTCTTCTGAGATAAAAACTAATAATTTCGAAAATATTAAAATTTCTGACCAAAAATTAAGAAAAGATACGAAATGGTCTTAAACTGTGACATTTTTTCAATTTGACAACGTAGCCTTGCTACCTAACTAAAAATACCACTGGAATTCGTCTGCGTTTTACAACCCCTAACGGTAGTTTTTTGTGACTTCCTATTTGAACTATTATTAGTTGGTGTGTGAATAGACTCGACCTTGTTTAAAACGAGATCAATTTTTAAGGACTATTTTTATTTCGAGAGGTAGTTTAGAAGGGTTTTAGCTTTTTAGATTGTAGATAGTAGATTGTACTATTGTATTTAACTGTTTGCTTTGCTGCGTCTTTCTTGTCAGGCAATTTTATGGCGTTCATTTAATGTTATTTCTTAGGCTTTTACGACATATACCTATATTGTGTTGGTATCTTAATTTTGTCGGAGATTAAAATACCTAAAAAATAAAGAATTATTAAATTTTTTTGATTACCATTTATACATTTAAGAAATTCTTATTTTTTTTTTCTTTCCTCATTTATTAGAAAACAGTTTGAAAAATGTATCTATTCGTACAGCAGCCAATTACTAATTATAGCAGCCAATTACAGCAGCAAAATACCTTATCGTATATCTTTAATTTTACTTCACAGACGAAAATGCCACTGAATCTCTAAAAATCATAGGACAAAGACATAGGACAATCAAAAAATATCTTAACAAAACATGTAGCTGTGACAATTCTGAATAAAAATGTTTATTATTAATTTAGAATGAACCGCTCTCTCGGAAATAACACCTGAAGCGACCGGCGCGCGGCGATTTTGAATATCAGTTATGCGCGCAAAATCAATTTGAAATAAAATTATTATCAACTTAACGGTAAAAATTCGATATCTTTTGATCAGAGTCCTATCGACAAAAATCAAAATGCGTTTTAACTGTGAAGAGGATAGATTTTCTCTACAATTTTTATGTTTTAAAACAAATGATGTCAGTTTCGTAATTTTTATGATTCTCATGAAATCAATAAAATATATCACTTTCACTGATAGGTCGGTATGAAGTTTTATTACTGGAGCCTAATCTTTAAATACCAATAGCATGAAATTTTGGTTTTGAGTTTTGGCAACAAACATAAGAAATTTGAAATATGCCTAAAAAGCGCTGAATTTAAACTTTCACATTACAAACGATCTAAAACATTTAAAACTGCTTCTTTTTAATTGCAGAAGTACGTTTTTCGAAACTACATAACTTCGTCTACAAATTTCATCTAATACTGCGTTCGTGGAAATTTCCCGTGATATGCAATGTTTTTTAATGTAAAAGTTTAAATTCTGCCCTTTTAGACATATTTCAAATGCAACACATTTGTTGTAAAAAATCGAAATTTCATGTTGTAAGTTTTGAAGATTAGGCTCTAACAATAGAAATTCCACTACAACTGGTCAATGAAAGTGATAAATTTTATTAATCTTATGATAATCGTAAAATGTGGCAAACATCTCACAACGTTTATTACGTCAAAATACAAAAATTTCTAAGGAAAGCTACAGTCTTCACCTTCAAAAATTAGTTTGATTTTTGTCGATTGGATACTCTGATAAAAAAATATCGAACTTTTGCCGTCGAGTTGATACACGGTATATTTAAAATTGATTTAGCGTGCCACTGACATTTTAAAATCGCCAGTCGCTTCAAGCATTGTTTCTGACAGATTGGATTATTTTACGCAAAAAGTGCTAATAAACATTTTTGTTTAAAATTTTCTCAGCTACATTCTTGATAAATTGATTTTTTCTTTTTTCCCTCATCTACGAGGTGAGGTTTTAGGAAGAAGCTATGACGTAAAAGTGTTGAACTTTTCTGCATATTTTTGGAGATCTAAAATTGGCATTTTTATCAAGCTTCAGCTTGTTCGTATGATTTTTAGAGGTCAAATCTCTGACTACTGGATTATTTGTGTATCTTTATGGCTCAGGTTTTTAGTGTTAACGGTTAATTACGTGGCCGAGACAGACTACTTCGCATGCGCTACAAAGCATGGTGGCGACTCAGTTTAATTTGGAAATTGAAAAATTTCTTGTGTCTTTGCCAGGGATCGAAGCCAGCTATCCAGATTGGTAAGCCAGTAACCACAACGACTGAGCTACGTTAGACACTTAGACAATTCAATCTAAGTTAGAAACCTAAAGAAACCTAATTATAGGGATAAAGTCAATTATAATAAATTTAAAAAGATATGCACGAGACTCTTCTTCTCTACTAGGTTTATCCGCTACACCATATCTAATCCGTATTCTAATCTCTTTTATACTGATCTATGCTTTGCTTGTGAAGTGTTACTTTTATCTGGCCTCTACTTTATACAGGATGGAAATAAAGAATGGAACCAACTAAATATCTTCGAAACAAAAAGTACGCTATTCACGAAACTTTGCATGCAAGTACAATGACACATTACGCACCTGACGCCGTATTTTTTGTTAATACTCTTCTACTGACTAATGAGAATATTAATTAAAAAATAAAGTAGTACAGCAAGTGGTACAGTAAACTATTGCTTAACAATATACATTACATTACATTTATTTACATTACATTACAATAAAGACAAATTAAGGCTAACATATTGGTTAATATCATGATATAAGTTTGCCTGAAAAAAAACTGATCGAAAATCAGAGTTGACAGCTGTTAAAAATCAGAGTTAACAAAGATGTAATAAATGAGAGTTAGGGCGCAACGCTACAGGTTTGAAGTGTCAATTGTATGAGGTTCTAAAGTATGCCTCGATAGATGTATAGTAATATACATATTAATACGTGTCAAACCAGTGTCATTGGGCCATAACTCTATTTTACTTTATCTTTGCGTTTTAAAACAGCTGGCGACCCCAACTTTCGACCATTTATTTAGGGTATCAGGTTACTGGGAAATATACAGCAATGAAACAGCTAATGCACTTGCTACAAGAGCATTAGCTACATACTTAGGTCCACAGCTGGCCATAAGAGTACGAAAAATCATTGTTCGCGACCGGAACATGTCTTGGATTTAAAAGCACCACAACTCTAATTGGGAACATTGTAGGTATACCCGATCAATCACATGCAAAATAAATATTGAACGGACCTGTACTAATAGGGCTAAAGCAATGCAGAAAACAAGCAGTAGTCAGGTCAAAGTCATAACAGGCTCCTTACTGGAAATGCACCAGAAATACCTGCATTACAGGATTCACAGGATTCACAGGATTCACAGGATTATTTTATGGAGACTTGAGCAGCAGATTCTGTAAGAGAGAACATAAAATAATCAACCGTATCTTGCATGACTGCGAGGTACTAGATCCAAGGCGGAAAATACTTTTTGGAGAGTGGAAGTGTGGAAGTGAAGTGGAAGTGGAGTGGAAGTGAATGAAAGTTGTACAATAAGCCGACTGGCGACAGCATGACCAGTTTATAACAGACAGCTTAAAATAAAAAACAAATACCAAACAATTAGGAACTTCCGAATGAAAAGTTAACTCCTAAATAAGTTAAATAAATTGTAAAGGAGTGATACTATTCACGGACCCAGTCCAATTTAAGAGGAAATAAATAACTCACTCAACACTTTTTTAATACATCACTGACAGGTGTCATGTACTTAGACTTGCAATACGTTTTGCTTATCTGCTAGTCAATGTAGTTATCCAAGATATGTACCTACTATATGCACGAGTATACACCATCAAATTTCTCAGTCTTGACATTAAAATGATCTCATTTATAGAAGTAGGTGAACAGGATGTGGATGTTCACATGCATATTCTTCTTCTTGGCTGGTTTTACAACTAAAGGTGAGCTTTCGCTGCATCCACTGTAGCCCTCCATCTTCTACGAGCTTGTGCTTTCATTTTCCATTGTTGTACAACAATCTCAGATCTGTATCTGTATCTGTAGAGTAGGGAGGGCGAGTTACGTTTCACAGCACTTAGGCCACAATTGATCTATTGTGCATCCTCCTAGAGAGCTGTCGTTCTTAGCTCATTGTCCATCCTGCCATTTCGAGGAAGGTGGACAAGTAACTAGGAGACATCTCTCTGATGTGGGCAGGTGTGAGCCAGGGCTCGCCGAATGCGTACTGTCGTATTTACGAGAACTCACATAGGACCGGGCATTCACATAGGACCTGCTCTACAGCTTCGTCTTCTGCTTCACACTACATAGAGGTGTGCCTACTAGCCCCAGTGTGTGGAGGTATTTGTTTAGTTGACAATGACCAGTTAAAAGACCAACTGGCAAGCGTAGGTTTTTTCTGATCATACCCAAGTACGTCTTTAATCAGATTACTTAGTAATACCCTGGCAAGTCTACACTCTTGTTCTTCTTCCCATCTCTTTACGATTTGCTTATGGGAGTGAGATTTGACAATTTCCGCGATTGCTGTAGTGTTGGGTGATTTTTTTTTGCGGCTATGGAGATACATACAGTCTGTCTGAACTACGCTGGCATGTTTGCCCATACCCTAATTTATTCTTCGGTGATCTGGAGTATGTCGTGCATCCTGAACCTTCTTCCAGTTTGGAGCTATCGGTGTATATGCGATAGGCATTTCCCACGTTTGTCTCCCTATACTGTCTTGTTTCGATTTTGTAGGGTTTGTCAAAGACAAACTTTGGTTTAGTTAAGTCGCAGCTTGCCTGTAGCAGGGGTAGCGCATCGAGCTCTCCCCACCAGAAACGAGTTCTCAATTGTGCCATTCTTACATCAAGGTTTACAAAAGCTGAGCGCAGTGTTGGCATCATTGTCACCAGCACCACCTCTTTGACATATCCAATCGTAGATCTGTCTTTCTCTGATCTTATTATATATCCGAACAAAAATTAATTATCAGTATTATTGATTATTTTAACATTGTTAGAAATAATCCCTTAATACTCAGTAAGGCAATGAGTCATTTTAGGGTCTGACAATGAAAGTGTATAGAAACAGGTAGATTTCATTTCTGAAATCTGCTATAAATCTCAACAATGTTCACTTTGTTTTTTGATGTGTCGTTTTAAATTTAGATTTACATTTATGTTCCTTAAGCTTTTCATATGAATTGCCTGTATTGTCTCCTCTTAAATTTTCCTAAACACGTACAGAAACTGTTAATTAGGGCAATAAAAATTGTATTTTTTGAAATCTATATTTCAGTCTGCTAAACTCTTAATTATTTAGAGTTAACTTTGATTTATTTATTCAAAATTAAGTAATCATGAGGTGGAAAAGAAATACGCCATTTTTTTATTTAGGTATTGTGTAAGAGCCTTATTGAAAACCATATACAGACTGAAATTTTTGTAAATAAACAAAACGAACAATTTTAAGACGGCTTAAATTTTTTTGTTCTAATAAATTAGTTAATTAGATGTGAGATTGTAACGTTTTAGGAAAGTATGTTACTGTTTAAAAGTTATGATCAAAAGATATATCAGTCAAAATTCCTAATTTGCCATAACCAGTAACTCGTGTTTAATTTTTATCTTGAGCAAAAATGTCCCATCATGCTGTCTAACAAATTTTTGTTCCGTGAAGTTAAAACAGTTTAGCGCTACAAGAATAACTTGACAAACTACTGACAGATGTCCAAATTACCAAACAAACAATATATTTTCCAAGTATTTTGTCAATGTCAGTTGTAACTAAGTGTTACAAAATAAATACTCAACAACTATTTAACAGCCAACAACACCTCCCATTGCGGTAACAGTCATTAACCAAAAAATCCCGAATAGACCTCCTTCCTTGTCACTTAAAACTGACCATCACAGCTTGGCAGTCGTAAATAGACAAGGGCAGTTTGCGGTTACCACATGCGAAGAAGATAAAAGAGAAGTGGGTCCACAGCCTCCCGAGATGAATGGTTCATCTCGGCAATCTGCGTGTTCTCTGCTGCTCTAAAGTTTGTCGTTGTGCGGTTGCTTCTCGGCGGCCTTGCGCATCCGGTAACTTTCGGTGTTGCCAGTAAGTTATAAAGATCGCTACTTAAAGCTTTCGTTAATTTGAACTCAATTATTTGATGAACACGTGTTTTTGATTACACGAGACGTTGCTCTTTTATATTAAGAACTAAATTCCGTCTGTTTCCAATGTCAAGGTGTAACGTCAAGCAATATTTGCACCTTAGGATTGATTTTGAAAGATGTTAAAATTTTTTCTTCCAACTAAGGTTGGTTTTTTATTATGATTACTGGTTTTAATAAATTAATAATAATTAATTACTGGTTTATTTGAACCAGTTAAAAATGTTTCTCTTTATAATAGTCAAAATGTAATTCAACATGGATCATAAGTTTACCTAATAAAAGTTGCAGGCTATTTTAAGAAAAAGAATAGTTAGAAAGAACATCTCAAAACGTGTAATAAACAACTAAATATATTAAAATACACCAAAAATGCCTTCACAAGAGAGACATACTTATAATTTAGTCCCATATTAAATTAAAGGAAAACAGGGAAAAATCAAATGAGGACATACAGCATCATTGTAGTTTAGTTCTAGCGAAATATTCGATTAAAGCTAAGATGAGACAACCACACAATTTCAGTTTTTTTTTATCTTGGTGGTTTTGAAAGCCTTAAGAAATCTCGTTGACTTTTAACATTATTCTTGACTTAGTGTAACTATTGTATGCTTTGTATTATCACAAATATACCATTATGACTTACTTGTTTTACTATATAAATTGTAAATAATTAAAAAAGTTAAACAAAAAAAACATTTGTTATAAATGCTTTCATCGTTACCTTTCCTTAAAACCGTTTATTATTAATAAGCTATTACATTAATTGATTTTCACCAACCGCATGTGTCGCGACGGATCAAAGAACCCATAATTTATTTCTCATCAAAGCTATTAATTCCTGTTTTAAAAATCTTTAATCTCAAGAATATTAAGCTCTAGTCACAACACTGTAACTTATCTGTTTGTGAGTGCTTATTCCTCCTCTTGTTTTCTGCCTCGGCGCTGCCGTTGCTTGCCAATGCTTCTGCCAACTTGCCACTCACCGACTATTCTATGCTTTATCTACTATTGCCTTGTCTTGACAGTGTTGTCGCGTTGTTAGGATGGTCTGAAGTTTAAGGAAATTGGAAGAATCACAATCAGTGGTAGCGCATAGGATTTTATTTAAACGCAATATATTAATTATAAGTATTTTATTAAAACGGAATTCAACCCTGCGTTAGTCGCTAGCAAAAATTGGACATCAGGAGTCACTACGGCGTTTGAGACCGACAATTAAAATAATATAGTTATTGCTACAAAATTCATACAAATATTTTATATTGTGTATAAGAATGACCCAAAAATATTTTTGAAAATATTTTATTGAAAAACAACAGATACAAAATAAAAAAAACATAACTCAGGTTTTTAACAAAAATATAAAGTAAGCATTTCACTTAATTTAATAAGTGAGACATTTTATGTTGTAGCGTCACTTATGCAAAGCTTACATATTCCATAAATAGGTTCAAGGCACATGCATTTTTTGCATGTTACGCATGAAAAGCGAGTATACCTGTTCGTTTTTGCACAACGACGCTTTGTTTAATTTCTTTCTGGAATTGCGGGAGTTACATCTGTGATGCCACAAATTTCTCGAACTCGGCATTTGAGGCTAACTGGCAGAATAGTAGTAGTAACTTAACTAAATGGGGATATATAAGCTAATTGCAAGGTTTCTTAAAAAATCACGTCGTTTCACGTTTTTCTCATTCTTGTCGTTTGCATTAAAGATAACCAATGAATTAATGCCAGATATATTCAATATGGTATATAATTGGCCAACACTTTGTTCTTCTTGAACAGTTGTAGTTAACACTGAGCTGGTCTACCATGTCGACTTCTATTTTTGTTGAATTGTATAGGGCGATAATTTCTTGTAATTTTGATTATCCCTACTATAATCATTTGCATCATGATGATCTAGTGAGGATACAAGTAATACATTTTTATTTTTTTAGAAATATGAGAAACTAGTGTAATATGTTAATTAAAACGTACTTAAATTCATAGGATGCTTTGGTTTTGTGAATTCAAACGATAATTCTCATATTTTTCTTATTGGTTCCCACTACTTTAATTTTCTTCTCGTATAACTTGTTCAATAGCTCTATACTTGTAAACCAGTTATCAACTCTTATATTCCGGCCTGAATCATACATAGGTTCACATAGCCATTGAACAACATCACTACGTCTGTTCTGTTACTAACTTGAAAACGTCCTTCAGGTTTTTTTTAATGGCCTTGGCATAGTCAATTGACCAGACTGTCTTCAGGTTGTTGGCCAACATAATATACCTTTAAATTAGCCATATGAAATATTTTAGCATCAGAGGGTACAAACATTTTTATGCCGTACTTGTTCGGTGTTGATGGGATATACTGACGAAATCGACACTTACCTCTAAACACTGGTAACATCTTATCGATGGTGACATATTCTTTAGTCGGTTTTTAAGAGTTGCTTTGTTTTCGAATCTCATACACCGAAGGTGAAATTTAAATAGTGGGAGTGATATAGTCAGGCGGAACATTTCTATACTTGATCCACCAGTGTTCCAAAACTCATCTGGAATCACACGATTACCTTTCTAATATATCAGTGTGTCTAGCATTCCGATCACGAACAAAGTTATTTCTTGTTGAGTCTATATATTTGTTCGTACTATCCACAATCATGTCTAATATAGCGTTATTCACAAACTATTTCCAAATATCACAGGGAGTCTTCAAGTCACGTGTCGGTAATTTCGACATAGGCAAACGTACTACGTAATTGTTTTGTCTTGTTCTAACATTTCTCGGTGAAACAGGCTTTTTATATCTGGTAACTCCATCGTTTCCAATAAATGCTAAGGTATTACTTCCACTTTCTTCTTCCTCGTCTGCCACAACTTGCTCCGATTTCCTTCCGCTATCACGTTCCTCAATTTGATCGATTTCATTTTTACTTCCCTCATCGTCAAAATAATTTTCTTCGTCGGTAGGAACCATTTCCCATAATTTTAACAAGCGTTTTTGTTAGGCTTCAAAGGAGATCTATAAATAAGAATTGACAAAAACTTACCGATAAAATGCAATAATAAGATGCTGAATATTTACCTAATCTGCAAGTTACGCCAACAAGTAATAAAAACTAAATATATATGAAAATAACTATAAAACTCGCACAACTATGCCCAGGTAGGTAAGAATGTACACGGTGTTGCATCTCGAGAAGACGATCACCTGTCTCTAGAAGCGCCCGGAAGTTGCGACCGCGGAAGAGATCGACCCGTTAAACAAACGAATTAGAGGTGGACTACTCCAGAATATTCTAGTACATACTAACTTGTATATATTATAAGCTGACCTTTTATAAGTTAGAGTTAGTTGATAGGATATTTTCGTGCTGTAACTTATAATTAATCATATTTATATAAATAAGGAACCGCTAGTTTTATTTAAAACCAGTATATTACTTTTAACGTTTTTTTTACAAATATAACGATATAAACGTTGGTAGTGAGCCTCTATTGATCTTATTTGTTTTTATTTTTTTCCTCCATATTACTTTCTATTTTATCATAGTCATGTTTATTCTTCTTCTTCTTCCTACCTTATAAATAGGCTTATTGCATGTTTTAATTCGGTTTTTAGCCTCAATTGACGTTGTCTGACCATCTTTTCCTCGGTCGTCCCGATGATCTTCTTCCATTTGGCGATTTGTCTCTTGCTATTCGTGCTATTCTATTTTCTGTCATTCTTTCGATGTGTTGATTCCATTCCACTTTTCTTCTTTTGTTCCACGCGTTTATTTCCTCTATACTACATGGCGCTCGTATTTCCTCACTTTCTGCTCTGTCTCTTAGAGTTTGGTTTGTTATTTTTTGTAAGACTTTTATTTCTGTTGTTTCCAACAGTCTTTGTGTTTTCGCCGTATCTGCTCTTGTTTTTGCTGTGTACGTCATTATCGGTCTTATTGTTGATTTATATATGGCTTTCGTTTCCGTTGTGAGGTATTTGTTTCTCCAGATTGTGTTGTTGAGACATCCTGCTAATCTGTTTGCCATGTTCACGTGTTTTTGTACTTCTTCTTCCACTTTTCCGTAGCTTGACAGTTTTTTCCCAAGTATTTAGTTTCCATCACTTCGTTTACATCGTCTCGGCTCCTCTGATATCACTATCACTTTAGCTTTTTCTGTTGAGATCACCATGTTTTATATGAGCGCCGTATCTTTGAATTCTTTCATTATTCTTTGTAGGTCATCTTCATTTTCGGCTGTTATTATAGCGTAGCATATTACCCTTATTTCCTTTTCTCCCATTCTATATCCTCTTCTTTTTTAACTTTATTTATGATTTCATCCATTATCAGATTAAATATTAATGGGCTCAGCGAATCTCCTTGTCTAATGTCAGTTTCATATTTGATAGGTTGCGATAGTTTTCCTTTACATCTTACCATAGCTATGTTATCTTTATATATATATTCTTAGTGATTTTTACTAAATCCAGTGATATTCCTTTTTCATATAATAAATGTATCGCGTCCCGAATTCTCACTCTATCAAACGCTTTCTTCAAATCTATTAGACACCTACATGCTAGTTTGTTGTATTCCAGCGACTTTTCTTTTATTTATCTTATTACAAAAACAGCATCCATGCATGATCTTCCTGTCCGAAATCCTTGCTGTTCCTCTTGCAGAGATCTTCCTTTGTTTATTTTTGTCGCTATTATAATAATAATAGCGACAAAATAGTCATGTTTATTATACATAATAAAATTTTGGTTTGAATTGAGGATATTCATATTTATGCGCAGGGATACTGCAAGACTAGACTGCCAGCATAACAATACTAATCTTAAAAAGGCAACAAAAAACAAACATGTCAAAGAACTACCGAAGAATATTGCTCTTAAACACAACCATTAAGTTATTCAACGAATAATTTAAAGATATTGTTGAAGAACTAATAGAAATAAAAGAGTAGCAACAGGCATACAGAAACCAGATCTAACGAAAAATCGATAGAATTACGAACATACCTGAAATTACGTACTTAGTAGATTTGACGAAAATATTCCAGATGATGCGATTGCACGATATAACAACATATTTGTAAGAATTCACATCAGAACGAGCTCAGAATAAGTGGAGAGAAGCTCAGTCATTTGAGATTTGCAGATAACATCGTCCTTATAGCCGATCGTATGGATTATACAATAATAATGTTTGAAAAATTATTTCACGCTTCTTTGGAGGTCGAACTCAAGATTAACATGAACAAGACGCAAAATATGACTAATCTGATGCTAAATCGAAATATTGCCGTTGATGGAAGGGATATTGTGCAGACTACATCGTATAAGTATTTAAGACATGAAATTTGGTTGAGCCGGGATAACCAGACATGTGAGTTCCCACGTTGCGTACTATTAGCCTAGGCAGCCTTTGGTAAATTAAACTGTTTATTTAAATCTGATCTACCCATATGCCTCAAAAGGAAAATCTTTGACCAATGTGTGTTACCTATACTCACTTATGGAGCAAAAACATTAACATTTACAAAATAGGTAGTGAATATGATTCGCGTGACTCAGAGTACTATGGAGCTCTATGTTGGGTGTCTCTTTGAGAGACCGAATCCCAAACCAAGAAATACGTTGTCAACAGACGTAATTGAAAAAATCGCATCTCTAAAATGGAATTGGGCAGAACACGTCGCCAGATTATCAGACAATCAATGGACAAAACGTATTGTCAAGTGAAGACCAAGACAAGAAGCAACACGGAGCAGAAGACGCCCACCAACTAGATGGAAGGACGACCTGAAGAGTTTTACGAATAACTGGATGCAAGCCGCATAAAACAGAGACAAATGAAAAGAGCTCAGGGAAACCTATGTCCAGCAGTAGATGCATATAGGTTTATTATGATGATGAATACCTGTCTTTTAAGTAGTCATTTTGCTCTGTCCTCTTATAGAAGAATTGTTTCTATTGTATTTATCAAAATTCTGTTCAGCTTTTTTGGATCATATTATATTTCTTTCATCTCGTATATTCTACTCTTACAAATTCTCCTTCTTCTTCTTAACGTGCCCTATCAAGTCCCCTTGACGTTGGCGATTAACATGGCGAAACTGTCTCTGTCTCGAGCTATTCTAAATAGTTGCTCAGTTTTCTTTATCTCAGCTTAATTCTCCTTACATAACTTTATTATTTAAACTGGACAACTTGCCTTTTATAGTTGTATATTTAATCCCTATTTTTGTATTTTCACTTTTAATTAGAGATTCCCTGGCAATTACATTTTTGCCTGGGTCACGGACTTCCAGCTTTATTCATCACATTAGTTTCTTTTCTAAACAAAGATGATTATTAAGCTTCTTACTCTAAATCGATGTAAAGTATTCTTCATATTCGATCAATAGTTTTGTTTTTAGTCTTGGTTAATGAAGCTAACCATTAAATACGATTTTCATAGCTCATTTCTTATGTATCTGTTGGACATGTCATATATCTAAGTCAAATATTGTTGAACAAGTAGCAGAATCGTCGTAGACAAGTCAAAATTTCGTTGTGGACTTCACCAATAAAGAGGTTCATATATTTTTTACAGCACCTTTCTCTTTCAGATATATAGCATATTTTACCTGGTCTTTGTCAACACCCTTCCCTGATCCATATACAAGCACAAGATAGTTATTACGATTCAGTTACATTTATGAAATGAACGTTCTAGTAACATTAAACAACCAAGTGATATTTTAAAAATAATAAAACTAATAATGTAATAGGTGTCTACCTAAACAATAAAGTATCACGAATTATAACCCATTAATCTTATAAGAGCTCCGCCAATGTAACCAAAACATCTTCACCTCAATGAGTGCAGATGTGACAAGTTTGTAAATAATAAATCGCTCTTATCAGAGGTGTCGGTAGAGGACTTCTATGATTACAATGAAATAAAGTTAATGCAATTGATACATATACGTTCTCTGTAGCTTTTTATATATTTTTTGTATATTTTGCTCTTGTAATAATTCGTTTAAAAATAAAAAAAATAAATATCATCAAATGATCCGATGAGAAGATTTTTGTTTAATTTTTGTTCTAATTGTTTTAATACCAAAATTTAAGCATAAGCACCATTTATTTTCTATTGAGGATTGCAACCTTTCCCGGATCATGGATAAACTGGCTATGTGTAGAATTTTTTCCAACCTTCTACTTGAATATACTGGACATAACTTCAATACCTTTGGTATTATGGTATTGTCTCTACATCTTCGTAAAAAATTGAATTGAATTTTGACAATGAATCAGTTTTTCGTAAATAATTTCCAATCTATGAAAATTTTGAATAACGCTGGGCCCATAACGGTTTCATAATATTGGTCTAAAGCTATTTTCTTGTAGCATTTTAAACTAATTACTATTTTAATGGGAATAAGCCCCAATTGAAAAAAATTGTTTATTTTATTAATGTTTCTAATGGGGAATTTTGATTTTTGTTTGGATTTTTTATTGCTTATAAAGCTTCTGCCAATTGGCTTATTGCACATGTTCCATTTATTCATGATACGCATTCCAGAACTCTGGAACCCTCTACCAGCGTAAACAGGTTTCTAGCAAGTGCATAATGTATAGTTTTTGGATCATTTGGTAGCCCTCAAAACGTTTTTACCGTCTACGATTCAATGCTTGATAGTCATTTGAAGTATGGTTGGTTATTTCAGGTTCTCTGTTACAGATTGTGCAGCTGTTTTTACAGTACCAGTTCCATTGTACTTAGGTGTTCTTTGACTGGCGTATATGCCTGTTATGAGTCTAAGCTACTTCCTACTTGTTTTCTGCAGTATTTTAGCGATGAATTCATCATAGTGGGCTTGTTTTTAACCCGGCCTTTTACATAATACTTCAGGCAGCCAAGATAATTTAGTCTTTCTTCTTTTTTTTTATTATATGTTTTCAGAAACCGTTATGAATTGGTTGTACTACAGCTAATTTAGCTTATTGTATAAATTTTATTAATTCATGATACTCAGTATTGAACTCTGGAACTCTGTATCAGCTTGAACAGGTCTAGTAGATGGGTACCATATTATTTTAGTCACTTGGTAGGCAAAAAGTTTTTGCCGTCTACGATCTAGTTTCTCGCAGTCATGAAAGAATATAGGTAACTGTTTTATGTTCTCTTCTATAGAATTTGCAGCTTATGTCTCCATAAAACAGCTCCATTCTATGGAGGTGATGGAGGTGTAGCTTATGTCTCGATAAGACAGCCTCATTCTTGACGTGCGCAAATACAGTAAGTCTGTGATGACTCTCAGCTGATTTCATTAATTACTGTTTTTTTTTAAAGTTCTGTAGTTCTGAAGTACACGTTGTGCCAATATATACTTTGCCATGTGCTTGACCGCATGCACTTTCACACTGAGAGTTATGTTGTATTTGGAACCAGGTTTTTTTTTTCAGTCGATGACGGTACTACTGTTAGTACAGTGTGTTACTTGTAGTACAGTGTGATACTGTTATGTTTTAGTCTGTCAAGTTATTTTTCGCATTCTTACACTAGACTAGAGTTAACTTTGGGGCTACTAAAAGTCCCCACTGCTACAGGGTGAAAAAAAAAGGAAATTCCCTCTCCCTAGGTCCAAAATTAAAAAAAACCTATTATTAATGTATTCTATGTAGTTCGGGTTTATTATTTTTATGTCTTTTGGTTGGTATTTTGTTGAAAGTTCCCCCTCAAGTTGAAAGTTCCCTTCCCAAGGTAAATTCCTAGATCCTCCACTGCACTGTTGCTTGACTATCTATACGTGTATCTCTGCTTCAGTTTAAAAGCCCATATGTAATTTTATCTGGCTCAATGCAAGGTTTTATAAATCTCTGCTTATAAAGATGTCTCTAGGTGGACCAGAAATATTTACATTTCTATCACTACTGAATCTTCCTACATCTAATACAGTTTGAGAACCATCTCTGTACCAGAAGTAACCAGGTCTGCAGCCTAAGCTGCGTGTTTCTTCTAGCCTATCCCTCGTCTGGACAGATGTCTACTTGAAAAGGTTCTTTGAACCTATATATGGGTACCATATTGTCCAAAGTTATCATCAATTCCGTATCCCCAATTTTCCCTGATAAACAGAGGCAAGCAAGAAAAACAAGTTTTTGCACATTGCTTATTGCAAGAATGGCACTTTTTTGCGACACGTTTGGCCACCATATCACCGATGCATATGTAATTGGAGGGTTTACGATCATGTTATAAATTTAGTATAGCCAGTAGCCAGACCCACATTTTTCCATAAGTGCGTCTGGCTACTATTCACAACGTAGTAACTGCTTCTTGTTATTTTCTTATATAGGTTATTTACGTATAAAGTCTATCTAAATTTAAAGTAAAGTAAACCCTGTTCTATTTTATTTCTGACTGTACTACTAAACTTCCCATGAGATGAGTAGATGATCCACATATCCATGGACATAAAGTATATCGTTGCTGAATCAAATTAACTACAACTGAGAAAAAAATACTTATTAGTGATAGCATCATATTCCTCAGTAACGTTGTGTGGATTACACGGCTAGTTAATATCCAGTCTCTGCATCAGCAGCTTTTTTAGAAAAATCTTGCTCTATACACACATTATCCCTAATGTATTTGACTTTCAATCAATATACTATTCCTAATGTGCTTACTGAGCAGTTTTTCTGAAGACATCGACATAACTAACATCAGTTTTACATCATATTTCTCTACGATCTTGCAAGGTTTAAGTATAAAAGCAAACCTTATGAGTCTTCATGTTTTGGTATGTACTCCAGTCTTTGGCTAGCCTGTAGTAACATATATGATTTGCAAATTAATTTATTGCTCATTTGATTTGATTCTGATCTATCATTTCTTTTGTCACCGTTTACCTAGAGCCAGAAGTTATTGTCTTGAGTTTAGGTTGCTGATAGGTATCTAGTGATATCAGTTTTTTTAAGATTTAGGAAAGTACACTCTACAAAGTTCTTTCGGAGTGTTTTCACTATTCCGACAGTATTAATCTGATTTCTTTTGTCCACCTGGTTGAGGGTTTTTAGAGAACTTTATATAAGCCATGATATTTCTGTTCCCTGTTCGATTTTCTCGTAATGCTCCACCATTTCCCTTTCCAGTTTATTATTATATTCAGTCAGAGCTTTTTAATAATCGGTCCGCTCAACTGATGTTCTGGTAAAATTAAATTTTTCTTTGACTTCTGTTCTTTGATTTGCAAAATTTTTATTTCATCAAAGCCCTCTTCTGTTGTAATTTCTTACTATCTACAGACAATTATCTTTGAATGCCAATATATATCTCTTAAAACTGTTCGGGATTAATATGACTTTTTTTTTTTGTAACCTATTCTCTATCCTTCCATTTTTGGATATAGGTCTCCCCCAGTTCTCTCCATCTTTCCCTATCTTGAGCTGTTCTCTGCCATGTGGGACCTCCTTGTTTCCTGATGTCATCTTTCCACCTCATCTGTGGTCTGCCTCTTGATCTCTTTGCATGGCAAAATATGACTTATTGTACCTTTAACTCTGTCTGATAATATTCCACGTCTACGTCATAGTCTGGTTTCTTGATAGACTCAAGATTTGTCGATGATCTGACCAAGATGCCATTTCTTACAGTCCGTTACCAATAATCTAAGCCTGCATCATAAAATCTAGTTTTGCTTTTCCTTAAATTTGCTTCTATTCAAAAATATTGTGAATTTACCTGATCTACGTTTTATTTAAATAGATTATGAAAATTGGACTATGGTTAAAGAAATTATATAAGATCAAATTTTTTAACCATTTAAAGCAGTCGTTTTATTATAAACCTGAGTATATAGTTCTCTATATAAAATAGAGTACTTCTAATGATTTTAACACAAGATACAACGAAACCAAGTTAATTCCTAATATGACATAATATACATGACATACTGAACTATCAAGTTTTCCAAGAGTCTTAAAAAGAAAATCAACAAACATGTCATTATAGAGGTATTATAGAGCTATTATAGAATTAGTTTGTCCCTTGATTGCATTTATTCTGCATTAACAAAAAGTCCAAACAAAAAAAAAATCCATACAAATTACTTTACCAAAAAATGTTAGTAGGTATAGAGGAAATGTACTAATTACTTCAGTGTAAATATTTTTTATTTATACTGCAATACTGTTTTTTTTAATAGTTTCTGAGGAAACCAATGTCTGTTACATTTATTTTATTTGTGCAAATTTTATGTACATTTTATGATTTCTTTATGTATAAAATATTACTTATTCATTCCCCCTTTTACCATTCTGGTTCTCCGATAATGGCTGTCGTCGAGATATTCAATAGATACTGCTCCTGTTGGATGTTTGGTGGGCCGATTGTGGCAGTTTGTGGATTGTGACAACCACCCCGCCCCTCCCACTTCTTTACAGTAATATACCCTTACAATCAGAGATCCCAGAACGACGTGATTTATGAGAAATTCGTCATGGTAGTTTTGGTTCCTTATGGGGAGACTCGATGTTGGCTAAAGATGGTCTAATTTGATCATAAGCGTCGGAAACCAGAAATTTGAATTAAAATTAAAAAGTACATTCTTGATATCTATAGTTTGATATAGTTTGATATAGTTTGATATTTTCTGACCGTGAATTTTTAAATGAAAACTTTTTTATTTTCCAGATTTGTCGGTCTGTTGTAAATAAAAATACTTAACTATGGCTTAAACATTTCGGCAATTTGCCATTTTTAATAAGCACTTTATTTTATAAACATTACATTATACAATTATACATATATTATGTTTACACTCTAGAAGTTTAACATGAAATAAAAAATTCGTATCTGACATTGACAGATGACATCTAGCAGGTATCAGGAGTGGTTCAGGATCGTATCTTAAGGTAATAAAAAATTGTTAAGTTAAAAACAACTCAATTTATTAAATTAAGATAATTATAGGAAAGATCTTTAATATCCGTTTTATTATTGATGTAATTTGGATCTTTTTTGTGTGAGTCATCTCCAATCATCATCATTCAGCCCATACTCGTCCACTGCTGAACATAGGCCTCCCGTAGTTCACCCCACAAATTTCTGTCCTGAGCCGCCTGCATCCAATTTTGATGTGTCCGTTTCAGGTCATCCGTCCATCTTGTTGGTGGTCGTCCTCTATTCCTAAAGGCATCTTGTCTGGGTCTCCACTCAAGAATGCGTTTTGTCCATCTGCCGTCCTTCGTTCTCGCGACGTGCCCTGCCCAGTTCCATTTTAAGGTTGATATTTTTTTGATTGCGTCGGTTACTCCCGATCTACGGCGCAATTCTGTGTTGGGTATTCGGTCTCTCAGGGTTAATCTCAACATGGACCGTTCCATTGCCCACTGTGTTGTTCGAATTTTGTTTGCGGACGTCTTAGTAAGTGTTAGCGTCTCCGTACCATAGGTTAGAACCGGCAGTACACATTGATCGAAGACTTTTCTCTTCAAGCAGATGGGAAGAGCTGATTGGAAAACATCTCTTAGCTTTCCATAAGCTGCCCATGTCAACCCTATTCTACGTATTAGTTCATTGGTCTGGTTATCTCTACTTAAGCGAATTTCGTGTCCCAGATATTTATATGCTGATGTTTGTTCTATACTTGTTCCAGCTATGTTGATGTTCTCACTCAGAACAAGGTTTGTCATCACTTGTGTTTTTGAGTTATTGATCTTTAAACCCACTTGTGTAGAGGCATGGTAGAGTCTTTCGCACATTTCGATGGCATGATCTATGCGGTCTGTTATCAGGACTATATCGTCCGCGAACTGAGGTGACTAAGCTGCTCTCCATTTATGTTTATGCCCTTTTCGTCTAGATTTGCACGCTTACACGTCATCTCCAATATGCAGCTTTATTTGTAATTTTGTTCTTATTTCAAAATCTGTACATTTTCAAAATCAAAATAACGGCTATTTTCTAGAGAATTTTTAGCTAGGGCTGTTACGTTTGATCCGATGGATTTTTGTTTAGATGAAAAGATATGTCATGGAATGCAACTTTTAGATTCCCCATTTTCTCTCTTTACATCTTCTAGCATCGCCTGTTTTGCATTGCAATTCTTAAAAGGCACAGATTAAGCAAAAATCTGGATTTTGGTTTTGACAATAGAAATCTTCGGATTTTTACTTTTGTGTCTAAATATTTCTGTTCCACTTGGACAATAAAAATCTTTATTAGCAGAGATTTATAAAAACTTGCATTGTGCAAGATAATTTACATGAAGGAAGAACAAGTCGCTATGTGTATTTCATTTACAGGCATTTTCGAATTATTAAAACAAGCAAGTTTAAAATTAATGCGATACTTGCCTCTAAATCTGTGCATCTAGAAAACACCATATCTCAGAAGGGTGTGTACACAATAATGAAAGGCAACAAACCGTTTGTAGGAAAAAAGTTAATTGCCAAGTAGTAAAATCCATAATTTGGATATAAGCCATACCGCCATAATCTTTTACTTTTTTAAGAAGTGTTTGCACAAATAACAACCCCTCTCTTTAAATAAAATGGTCTGGTAGATTCAAAAAACTTAATTTAGTCTTAACTACCAACAATACAAAATCTGGAATGGGAATGTTGCTGAAAGACATCTGAAAAAAGCGCGATTTTATTAGAGGAGTCTGCTGTGGCGTTTCTTTGACAACACGAACTCCTTTCTTGTTGAAGGTGATGCTTCATCTTGCCAGCTGTGGAAGTGCCATGCAGAATGAAGACAAGAAGAGATCCGAGGTGGAGAACCGAGGCCAGTTCTGCGTTATCCTCGAAAGGGCTGTCAAGTAACACTGTCGGTTCACCAGGGTAATTAATTTTTTCATTACACTTTTCATTACACAAGTTTGTACAGCCATCATATCGGAGAAGACTCGATAATAGGAACAAACGAGAACTCATTCAAATTGATGAAGAGAGATTCGATGGTCGCCAAAAATACAACCGAGAATGCATGCTGGAAAGGGGTGGTGCTCCAGAAACGGAAAACATCGCTGCTTAAGTGGAAAACTAACGGCATCATGGAGCACAGATCAACGGCTCTTGGGTGTTCAGGTTGAAAATGAGGCAAACTGCTAATATTTTTTGTCGTTGAGCGAAGTAACAGGGCGATTTTAGTCCTTATTATTCGAACAAAAGTTGCAGCAGGTTCCATCATCCATTCTGATGAACAGTCTCTAATCTAAAAATCGGCACAATGAAAAGTATTCAAGGAGTACCACGTCCACATTTCTAGTCTCATTTGAACGACTACCACTGAAGAATTATGCGATAAAATGAAGAGGACCTGTTTGTCACATTTGTTAGGGACGTCAGACAAATACATAGATAGGTTATTTTTAAAAATTATCAGTTAGGGTGCCTGAATGACTTTTTAAAACTAGAATCATTTACTGCTTTTCTCTTAAATTAAGGAGAATAACTATTTTTTTAATATTCATTAGGCTGTATTGTTTTGTAAATACCTAGGTTACAATATTTTTTATTGGTAATAGGTGAGGTGCATTTTTTTTAATTATTAAAGTTTCCTTTTATTTTGCATTTATTTTCCTTCAAATGTTTATTACTTGTCAATAAATATTTTTTTCTAAAAGAGTTTTCTTGCATTCATAATTTGGCATAAATCATTCAGGAATTTTTAAAGTGCAAATGGTAGACCGCACTCTGTAATGGAGCTATATCCACAGGTAGACTGCATCCTCGGGGTAGACTGCATACTACATAGTAGCACCTTAAAAAGTACAAATCTTCTTAGGAATTTTTTATTAATGAATTTAAGAGAAATATTGCCAAGGGGTGTATCATATCCCATCACACCACTGACATAAGTTTTAAACTTTGTACCGAGGAAGGGTTAAAAATACTGTTTTTCTTTTTATTTCTCCTTTGAATTAAAGCAGCTTTTTGAATATATTAGTGTTCTTACTTACCTTTTTTCTAATTTACTAAGATACTCAAGACCAGTGAAATCATAACTAAATGTCCTCCACAGATACTCATCTATCGTTTAACATAAGATACCTAATACAGAAAACTGTAAGTTTATTACTTTTTAAAACGAAATTGCAAATATAGAAAATGAAAAACTGTAATTTTACAAGTTAACCAATAAGTTATGGAAATTAAGTTATAAATCTATATAATAATAATAAAATGTATTAAGTTCAAGCTTCCATAAAAGGTCCGTTCGGCGGCCCAGAAAAAATATCTTCAAAGATTTATACTCTCACCATTCGACCACTTTGTCGTTTCAGTGTATATCCGTATCGTCGAATCGAGCGGCACATGTTAAATGGAGGCATTCACAAAATGTTAAAAGAATAAAATAAAAGAGCATCGGCCCGGTCGACAATCTTCAGTTGTTCATTCTCAGCCTCCTCCTCACTCAGCTTGTTGTGTATATACATCCACAGCCACCCTAGTTCTGAGAAATTGAAACTCGGCCCAAACCAAACCAGTCATTTTTAGGTTAAGAACCTCACTGACGAAAATTGAGAGAATTTAAATTCGGTCTTTCTTGTAACGAATTCAGATTTATTTACCTTTAACTGTGCACCGAAATACAGGGGCGGAATTAAGGAATGTTCATTATAAAATGGTCATTTTAGATATGAAAGTATTTTAATTATGTTTACTGTTATTACTGCTAAGGGAGAAGTTACACTGCGACGTATAATAACTATTGTCTTTCCATTTGCATGCCTTTTCTAATGGTTTCTTACTAGCAACTCATGAAGATATATGCCTCCCAGAGGGTTTGGTATATCTAGTCATCTAGTGCCTCTATGTTGGTAATTTTTTTATATTATAGGCCCCCAGTTAATGTTCACTGGAAGTCTCTTAGCGCACCAATTTGAAAGTATATAATATATATCTTCATCCTATACCACATAGAATCAGCATTCTGCCAAATATATGTGTTATCTTCACTATTTTGTAATTATAAATGTGCTATTAATTTTATTATTGATCATCATTATATGTTCTTTATATTTATCCTTTTTACTAGGATGTACAGAGCTGTGAGATCAGGAATTATTTTCATATTAGCCATTAGGCTGCTTCTAATTTCGCCTGTAATGCATAGGAATTTTTTAGTACATCACCAATTTTCCTTTGTCTTTTGATTATTTGGGCTCTTGTAGCATGCCGATTAGTTATTTTCCATGGTTTTCAATCACTTCTTTTCCTTGCTTCTTTCTGAGCTTTTCCTTTTTTGTAGGTCGCTGTTCCTTAACTCTTATTTTGTCACTCATTTCTATCCATCGTGTCTTCTTCACCTAAATTTTTCTCTCTCTCTCTCTCAAGTCCTTTACCATACAGTTCTTCCACCTTCTTCCCGATTTTCCTCTTCCACTCTTTCCATCAACTTCTAACAGCTCTATCGTTCATTTTATATAGGTCCTATTTCTACGTCTAACGTCACCAAAGCATTTTAGTCTTTTTTCTTGGATCCTTTTTGAGACTAATGTTCTATTTTCCATTATGTAGGAGCCAAGGTATTTGAATTCTCCTACCCGTCCTAATTTTTTTCCAAGCAATTCGATGTCCCGAACCATTCGAAAATCTTTCGGTCAATCCGACGCATATCCTTACTTTGGTTTAGTCTCCCCCATATATAACCTTCACGTGCCTTACATACTTCTCAAGTTTCTACATTTCTCTGTTATACATCTCCATAGATCCTGTCTAGGCATTGGGTCGTACGCCTTCTTAAAATCTGTAAATACCAAAAGTAGCTCTCTTTTCTTCTCATCGTTAAATTGTTCTTCTTCTATCGATGTCTCTACCAATAACCTTCGTATCGTCCTCTCCAAAATTTTTATCGTGTGCAATTATCAAGAAAAAGGTCTACATAATATCTAACGTGTATTTTCCACTGAACTATGCTCTCTCTATATTGTGATGGTTTTAATTCTGTGATATTCAGTCCTCTAAGTTTTGTAGGAATAAAATATATTAATCAAAGAATTAAAATGAAAATGAAAGGTCCAAAAAACCCATGGATTGTTAACATCTGCGAGGAAGATCTTCTGTTTCTTGCTTTCATAAAGAAGTTAGAAAAATATCATTGAGAAAAATAATTTTTACAAAAATAATTCAAAACAACTGAGTTGTAACAAATTATTTGTTTTCCATGGAAGTCGTGAATTTTTACATTGCTGCAGTTTTATTTCGCTTACAAGATCATAACCTATAGAGCTATATGTATATTTGTACTGCATTATTTGTTAATTGCTTTTGTCATCAATTAAAATTTTACATAGCAAACCTTGTTTTTTATGGAAACCATCTGTTGTAAACTGGTACTTCACTGTACTCTACTGTTCTGTGCTGTACTGTAGCTATTTGGCTTATTGTACATCTTTAATGCTGCCATGATACCCATTCTAGGATTCTGAAACCCTATGTCAGCTTATACAGGTCTCGTGGATAGGACCATATATTTGGAACCATCTGGTTACCTCTTCATGTAAAATACTCTTTTAGTTTCTCTGCTACAGAGTTTGCAGTTTAAGTCTTTATGAAACAATCCTATTGTATGCAGGTGTCTCTTCTTCTTCTTTATGTACCGTGTTGGATATGATCAACACGGTACATAAAGAATGTTGGATATCAACAATGTTATAATGTAAGAACGTTGGATACCATCATAGCAATCTTAATTTTATTCACTGCCACCCTAAATAGCATGCTTGTACCAAAACCATACCAATCTCGCAAGTTCTTCAACCATGAGGTTCTTCTTCGTCATGGACTGCGTTTGCCTGCTATTTTTCCTTGCATGATATTTTGTAGCAACTTGTATTTGGAACCTCTCATTATATGTCCGAAATACTCCAGCTTTCTCTGCTTAATGTTTTTTATGATCTTAGTAGTCTTGCTGAGACGTTCTAGTATTGTGAAAATTCGAGTTTTCTCCACCCAGGAAACTTTTAAAATTCTTCTATAGCACATTTGGAAAGAATCAAGGTAATCTAGATCGATTTTATTCACAGTCCAGGACTCGAAACCATAAAGTAAGACCGAGAACACGTAGCAATATCCTTCTAAAAGCAGCTCTAGCCTACTCTATCCTGGATCTAATTTCGCCGTGACTTTCTGCGTTACAATTTAATTGCTGTCCAAGGTAAACAATTTTATCAACTTGCTTAAGTTTGGTATTATTTACATATATAGACGGTTTTATATGCTGTTTTTTACTTATTACGAGTATTTTGTTTTCCGTATGTCCAGATCCAGACGTGCCTCCGTACAACTCTCAACGACACTATCAAGTAGTGTTTGCAGATCTTTTTGACTAGAAGCTAGGAGATTTTCTGAGAATTCTTTCAAAGTAAACGTTAAAAAGCAGGGGTGACAAGAGGCATCCCTGCCGTACTCCTCTTTTATTATTGAGAGCCTGTGATTTCACACCATCTACTAAAACTGATGTTGTTTGATTCCAATATAAATTTGCAATTATTCGAACATCTCTGCCGTCCAAGCCAATGTCTTTTAGAGCTTTGATCAATATAGAGTGCTTAACACGATCAAACCCCTTTTAAAAGTCAATAAAACAACAGTATATATCTACAAATATACCACGACATTTTTGAGCAAATACGTTCAGTCCAAACAGTGCCTCTCTCGTTCCAAACCCGTTACGGAAACCAAACTGAGTATCATCCAGGTATTCCTCCTATAGATACGACCATGTATTACCTTCAGAAAAATTTTCAATAAGTGGTTTAACAAACTGATGGTTCTATAATCAGCACAGGTTTTTGCTGTTGTCTTCTTAGGTAGACCTATAAACAGTGAATTAGATCAACCATTAGGTAGTTGTCTGCTGGTATAAATGGTATTAAAAAACGAAGTTATAGCCTCTAAAACATTGCTATCATTTCTTAGCTTATATATTTCAGTTGTAATTTCATCAGGACCAGTCGCTCTGCCATCTTTTGATGATTGTGTGGCTTTTATAACCTCAGAGCATGTTATTCTGCGCGAGCAATAAGAAAGGCTGTTATGACTTTGAGCTGAACTTGTTTTCCGTAGTAATTTACAGTAAGAGTTATGTTAGCTTCGGATCGACGCTTTTTTCTCGTCGTAAACGATGCTCTTTGTACGAAAATGGCTATCTATCACGTCACTTGTATAATAGTTAATAGAAGATGTGTGATATATTTATTGGATCGAGTACAATCAGTGTAAAACTGAAGAACAGCTTCCATAAGATGACAAAAAATGTACAATATGACATCGAAGTATTCTTAGTGGAAATCTAGGTTTGTTCAATTGTATAGAAATTCTACTAGTAGACTGCATATAAGTGGGGATGTAATATTTCCCCTTGTAGACAGCCTCTAGAGTTACGATGATGAAAATATTTTGCCCTATTTCGATCTTTACCAGTCCTGTACGAAGTAGCTGTGCCATCTCTTTATGTTTTTTTGCTCAAACTATTTTTTATTATATTCACTAATTGCATCCATGTCATCTGTCATCTGTCATCTTTTAAGCTTGCTACGCATGCTGTTATATCGTGCACAAACCTACACGACAGTTACTTATCTTAACAGAACTGTCACGAATGTTCATAGGAACATACTACAACTAACTCCTAGTAGGCTTTGTTAGTACGAATCCACAGAGTCAGAATAGACCAAATTAATAAAGAACTTTCTTTATTATCACACAGGATACACGGGATGGACAAGATAATCACACATAAAGCATATATTGAGTATTAGAGAAAGTTGTTAACGCTGACTAACTTCCCAAAGTAAAACGTGGGCTGATGTATCTGTCAGACATCAAAAGTAGGTATCTGAAAGTGGCATAAACATATTTGAGAACAAAAGGAAGAAACAAGTATTTTATTGTGAAGCACTGGGAAATCTTTAGCTCCAATGTCGATGGAGGATTATATTATGTAAGCTTCTGGACTGACAAGAAATTTGAGGTGACAGTAAACAGGTTCCATTGAAACTAAATGCTAGATTTATACAGTTAGATGAAAACAAATCTTAAAAAGTTAAGGACATTAATTAATCAAAGCCTGCGACAGTCACTTTCACAGAAGCAAGCAAAGTAAAATATATGCAGACGGGAAAAAGTCGTAAGGACAGTAAGTTGGACATTCAAAATATTACTAAATTTTAGGGGCGGGGCAATAGGCAGGTCATGAAGTTGGGTATCTAGATTTAAAAAATGACGTGCACACTACCCTCCATGTTATGGTATGCTGGACCACCCATAAAATCTGTAGTAAACACCTTGATGTATGAGCGGGAACACAAAGTATATTAATACTCATACGCTTATGAAACGCACCTAGCGTATCATAAGGGACTTTACATTTTATTCTTTTTTAGCTTATCTTGAGTAAAATGTCTTTTTTTCCTATCAGCCTCTCTTGGCTTACTCTTGTCTCTTCCGACCCTGAATGGCTATTAAGTTTTTAAATGCAGACGGGTCACTATATTTTTTTCTTCCACATTCTCATCCTCCGAGTGATTGCCAATATAAGCAATCCCCCACTAACTGATCAATGGCTTCGAGCGGATGAGTTAATCAGTGATAGGACACTTTTTTGTCCTGAGGTTGAGCTCGTTGCCGACGATACCTTAGTCCTTGCCAATTGCGGAGAAGACCTTCAAAATCTAATGAACAAAATAAAGCAGACTTGTGATCAGTATGGACTAAAACTCAACGTTAAGAAAACTAAATATATGATAGTTAGCAAACAAAATTATATACATGATGACGGTATAAAAGTCGGAGATGCCACACTAGACAGAGTAGAGAAACTCGTGTATCTCGGCAGTAATATCAATGAGAGCTGGGATCCAACCGCAGAAATTAAAAGCCGAATAGAACAAGCCCGAGCTGCCTTTGTAAAAATGAGAAACGTACTTTGCAGTCATGATCTTAGCATTGACCTTAGAGTTCGAATGATATCTTGCTACATCTTTCCTGTCCTGCTGTATGGAGTAGAAGCGTGGACCCTAACTGAGGCTATGCTTAAACGCTTGACAGCCTTTGAGATGTGGGTATACAGACGACTACTGAAAATAAGCTGGGTCGACAGAGTTAGAAATGAGGAGGTCCTTAGACGGCTGAACCAAACAACACAACTGGTCAATATAATAAAGAAACGCAAGCTGGAATACTTCGGTCATATTATGAGACACCCTGAAAAATATGATCTTTTACATCTGATCATTCAGGGAAAGATCCAAGGTAATCGTGGTCCTGGTAGAAGAAGAACATCATGGCTGAAAAATCTAAGGCAATGGTATGGAAAATCAACTACATCGTTATTTAGAGCTGCTGTCAATAAAGTCACGATAGCGAATATGGTAGCCAACATGATATCCAACGATCGATAACGGTCATGGAACTAGAAGAAGAAAAAGGTTGAGCTCAGGAATTGACTGCAAAGGCGGATGAACCTATTAGTGGTCAAAGGCATAAGGATGTAGAAGGCAACGGGAAACCACTACATTAAAGATCGTCAGATTTTCCTAGAACAATGACCATGCAAAGTGCGGTCAATCACATGGCCCTTAGTCCACTGCGGATCTTTATTGAGGGGTGCTAAGAATCTCCGCGAGGAGGAGCCACCCGAATGTGGCAACTAACTATATAGCGAACAAATCCTTTTTAAATTTTGGGATATGGAATGTAAGGAGTTTGTTCGAACAATGAAAGACGCACAAAACGATTCAGTAAATAAATCATTGGTAAACGATATGCTACTCCGGAAATGACACCCGAGGTCATCTACATAATATGTGGATAATCCATATATTATATGGAGTTTAATTGGAGAATAATTATTTTCAGAAGAAACCAAGCAGCCGTTGTTAATTTTGTTCCCTTTTCGGATAGAATGCTATTATTACAATTACAGGGTAAGTAGTAGTAATATAGTACAAGTATATGCTCCAACTGCAGATAAATAAGAAGCTGAAATAGAACATTTTTATGAACAACTCAAACAACTTCTATAATTCACAAGAAAGGAAGATTATTATTAGTATAATAATGGGTAATTTAAATGCAAATATAGAAAATGCTGAGTCGACAATATAATAGGTGATTATGGTTTAGGAATAAGGAATGCTGGAGACGACTCTTGGCTCATTTTTGTCAAGAAGAAAACCTGGCGATTATGAACACATTGTTTCGATTACCACCCCATAGACTGTATACCTGGAGGTCACAACGGGATAATGAACAAAATTGCAATAGAAATCAGATCGACTTTATTTTAACCAATCTTAGATTAAGAAATTCCATTGGAAGCGTTAAGACTTTTCCTGGAGCAGATGTCTCTTAAGACCAAAAAACTTTTGAGATGTGGCTTTTTAGGAAAAATCTGAAGATACCATGGACCAATCATATTACGAACGAAATGGTGTTGCACAGAATGGGAAGAGACAGAGAAGTGTTGACCACCATTAAAAGGCGAAAGACAGCGTATTTGGGGCGCATACTTAGAAATGATAAGTACGAGTTATTGTAGCTGATTATGAAGGGTAAAATCGAAGGAAAAATATTCGCGACTGAATCAGTTTAAATACATATATGTCCTTAAGAAAAGCAGAAGATAGAGACGAATTTGCAATAGTTATAATCAACCTTAATTAGTGGACATGGCACTAGAAGAAGAATGAGGGGACGTGGGCTAATTATGAGCACACCAAAGACTAAAATTAGAAGCAGTATCTATTTTCGAGCTCTTAACGGAGGAAACAACAGAAGAAAAAATGCATAACGAGGGGGAGACGCACGAAGAAGAAGCAGATCAAGTAGATGAAGTAGACATCGAAATTTTAAAAGAACCAACATTAGAGGAATTGGATGAAGTAATACAGAGAAGCAAAAGTGGTAAAGCCCCTGGTAAAGATGGAATTAATATAGAATAATTATTATACTAAGAGAAAAAATACTAGCACTACTGAAAAATATATGGAAAGAAGAGAAAATGTAAGGGGACTGGGAGGTAGGGCAGATCATAACAGTACATAAAAAAGGAGACCAACAAATCTGTGAAAATTATGGAGGAATACCGTTACTAAATACAACATATAAAATATTGACATAAATAATAAAAAAAAGGTTATCAAAGATCACAAAGAAGACAGTAGGACAGTACCAATGTGGATTTATAGAAGGAAGATCTGCAGTAGATGCAATACACACAATAAAACAAATAATGGAAGAAGCAAACGAGTATAAATTAGAATTGGAAATGTTATTCATATATTTCAAACAGGCATTTGATTCAATTAAAAGGAACGGATTAATGATGGCACCTAAAAAATAAAAAATCCAAATAAACTCAGAAAATTAATAAAAATGACAATGAGAAATACAAAAATAAGCATAAAGACACAAAGAGGAGAGACAGAGGAATTCAGTATAAATAAAGGGATAAAACAAGGAGATAAGACCCCCTCTGTGGCTAAGTGGTAAGAGCGCCTACCTTTAAACCTAAAGGTCGTGAGTTCGGGTGGAGAAATTTTCTCATCTGAGAAAATCTCTGGGAGAAAAATCTCATCTGGGTGGAGAAATTTTCGTTTATTAATTTTAATGAATAAAAATAATTTCTATCTTTGTGCGATAGGTACTCACCGGAGGGACCGCAGACGTTCGTATACAATTAGCGTCTCTTAGCAAAGACAATGACGTCGACTTTGCTAAGTATCAAGACAATTACTCTACACACACACACACACACACACACACACACTACACTAGGTACCTGTCTGTAATCCAATGATCTTAGTTGTCGAGGCATTAACTCAATAATAAAAAAAAACAAGGAGATGCCTTATCAACAACGCTATTTAATCTAGCATTAGAATATGTACTACGAAATATAAATAAAGGAAATCTCAGAACAAGAGATGGTCAAATAATTGCATATGCAGACGAGATTGCTGTTATTGCAAAGAACAGAAAAATAATGAAAGAAATGCTAGAAGAAATAAGAGAGAAAGGGGAGGTAATGGGGCTAAGATTAAATCAAGAAAATACAAAAATATTAAGATTAGGGAAAAAACCAATGAAAGAAAAAATCAAAATAGCAAGTTCTGAGTTTGAAGAAGTAGAATACTTCAAATACCTAGGAGTTACAATAAGTAAATCCGGAGAAAGGAAATCCGAAATAAAAGAAAAAATATTAGCAGCGAATAAAGCTTATTTTGCAAACAAAAGATTACTTAAAAGCAAAACATTGACTAAAAAAAGTAAGATGAGCATTTATAACACCATAATTAGGCCAATATTATTATATGGAGGAGAAACAATGACGATGACATTTGGCGAGCAGGCGATGAGGCAGTGACATACGCAATGATAGAATGGAATCCAGGAGAAAGAAAGAGAAGGGGAAGACCGAGATCAAAGTGGCTGCAAGAAGTTGAAGAAGACCTCCAAAAGGCAGGAGTCAGAGAATGAAGAGGAAGAACTAGAGACAGGAATAAATTAAGAGATATTGTCAAGAAGATAAGATAAACAAAAAAGACTGATCCACGTAAGCACGTAAGAAATAGGATCTAGAAAGCATTTGCGGTTTAACCCCACAACTGGGGTGTATAGCCATTATATATATATATATATATATATATATATATATATATATATATATATATATATATATATATCTATTTTAGAATAGATTTATGTGCTAAAACAAATCCTTAAACTCCTAAGAAAGTTAACAAGAAGGAGAAAAAAATTTCCTAATTTCAATATATCTGTCGAACGCCTTTTTTCTGTTTGCTTCCTGTTTGTTTTCCAAAGAAATTGTGTATTCTACTTTGGTCTGCTTACAAAGTTAACTTTAGTTATATTTTTCGAAAAACCATCATTAAAACAGTTCCTAAATCTATGTTTAAAAGAAAATATTTGTTTAATTCAATATTTATATTTTGGAGTAGCTATGAAATGAATTGGCAAAGTAATTAATGAATTAATTTGTATTACAGTTTTTTAATATACTTAATGTTGATTGTTTCCCAATCAATTGCCGTTACCGTATTTATTTAGTGTATTGAAGGTGAAAAGCAAAACGGCTTCGTAGACCCTTGTTTAAAATTCCATCGACATACCGGACATTTCTCACGTTCACCTTTTTCAAACATGTTCCACGGCCGCCTTTTGTATTTTATACACAACCATCGACGAAATTTTGGGAAAATTGAATGGACCATTTTGACGATATGAAGGACCCTCGTTTTTTACCTAGACAAAAATACCCACAAAAACACTTTTTTGTACGTTTTTGCTTCTATTTCTTGTATAATAAACGCACAAAAAACGTTTATAAGGGCAATCGCTTGAAATGTATTGTGTTATGTCGTATTATATTAAAAAATGACCTGAAAAAGATGTTCTATATAATATATATTAGACTGGTTTCTTAAAAATGTTGAAAAAAACATGACGTATATAATCAAAACTTCTTTTAATATTAGTAAAAGAAGTTTTGATTATATACGTCATATTAATTGAACTGTTTTTTTCAACATTCTTAAGAAACCAGTCTAAAATATAAAATACCACAAATTTCTATAGTTTTAAAGGCTTAAGATATTTTTTGTAAATCAAAAAGAATATCGGAAGAGCAAAGGAATATAAAAAACGCAACTAACTTAAACTCAAGACGAAAACTGCTTGTCAGAAATGGATGTTAACGAGAAAGGAGGAAGATTACAAGATATATAAAAAATCAAATCGAAAAGTAAAAAGAGATGTAGTGAAAAGTAAAAATGAGATGTGAGATCGAAGATGTGCAGAGGTGGATAGGTATTTGGGTGGAATAAGTGTTGGGCAAGCGTGGAAGGTGATAAAGTCTCTCCGAAGGGACGAAAAGGAAATGTCTAACTTATAGGTAATAGATCTGAAACAGTGAAAACACCATTATGAGGTCTCACTGACAGAGGATAGATGTAAATTCCTCTAGATTCCTCAGAGGAAAGATGATAGATGATGATTAGATCATGAGATCGAAATGGAAGAAATATCCGAACACACAAATAATTGAGATAACCAGAGAGTTAAACGATGCCCTCAAAAGATCAAAAAACGGAAAAGCAGCAGTACCTGGAGACATCTTAATCGAGTTGGTAAAGTATGGACCAAAAATAGTTCATGAGATGTTCGTTCAACTATTTAACAAATCCTTAAAAGGACAAAATATCCCTGACGATTGGAATATGGATACATCAGCTCAATATTCAAGAAAGGGGATAAATGCAAATGCTCTAATTATAGGGGAATATCTGGTATAAGCTCAGTGGGAAGGTTGTACAGTCGAATAATAAAAGAAAGAAAAGAATCAGAATACGAAAACATAGAAGAACAAAATGGATTTCGTGCAGGAAGATCGTGCACTAATGGTATATTCGTTCTGCAGCAGGTAATCGAAAACGGAGGGCAAGGAATCTATCTACCCACCTTATGTTTGTAGATTAAGAGAAGGCATACGATACGGCAGAGATGTTCGAATAATTGCAAATTTATATTGAAATCAAACAACATCAGTTTTAGTAGATGGTGTGGAATCACAAGCTCTCAATATTAAAAGAGGAGTACGGCAGGGATGCCTCTTGCCACTCCTGATTTTTAACGTTTACTCCGAAAGAATTTTCAGAAAAGCACTTTCTGAAAAACAAGAAGGAATACTTGTGAACGGCGAAGTCATCAATAATTTGCGATATGCGGACGATACAGTACTCCTAGCTTCTAGTCAAGAAGATCTGCAAACACTACTTGATAGTGTCGTTGAGAGTTGTAGGGGGCAGGTCTGGATCTTAACATAAGTAATGCAGAATTGTAATGCAGAAAGTCACGGCGAAGTTAGATCTAGGATTAAGTAGGCTAGATCTGCTTTTAGAAGGATGTCCAAGATGTTATGTAACAGAGACCTAAAATTGGCATTAAGGATCCGCCTACTTCGCTGCTACGTGTTCTCGGTCTTACTTTATGCTGTCGAGTCCTGGACTGTGAATAAAATCGATCTAAATCGCCTTGAGGCTTTCGAAATGTGGTGCTATAGAAGAATTTTAAAAGTTTCCTGGGTGGAGAAGATTCGTAACTCCACATTACTAGAACGTCTCAGCAAGACTACTGAGATCATAAAAAGCATCAAGCAGAGAAAGCTGGAATATTTCGGACATGTAATGAGAGGTCCCAAATATAGATTGCTACAAAATATCATGCAAGGAAAAATAGCAGGCAAACGCAGTCCAGGACGAAGAAGAACCTCATGGTTGAAAAACTTGCGAGATTGGTATGGTGTAGATACAAGCATGCTATTTAGGGTGGCAGTGAATAAAATTAAAATAGCTATAATGGTAACCAACGTTCTGAAAGGACATGGTACATGAAGAAGAAGATACGATACGGTACCCTTAAAAAAACTGTTTCAAATATTGACCAAAGTAGGTCTCAGTGGAGAGTATGTGCATGCTATCACAAATATACACAAAAGTGCAAGAAGTGTCGTTAAAGAAGGAAACTTTATATCTGAATAATTTCCAATAACAAAAAGGATTAAACAAGGATGTTCTCTATCTTTAATCTTATCTAAAATATATATTCAAACTTCGCTAGAAGAGTGGAGAAAACAAGTATCCGAAATGGAAATAGACATAGGCGGTGGTAAATGTCTAACAACGTAGTCGTACCGAATGATGAGGAAGACATGTATTACATGTTTAGAAAACTAAAGAAATAATATGAAAAATGGGGCTTCAATATAAATAGGTCAAATACAGAGTTAATAGTAACAGAGTAAATAGTAATAGTAAAATAGAAGAAGATCCAGAGTTAGAAATTACAAACACAAAAATATGCAATGAATATAAATATCTCGGATCTACAATATCTAAAGAAGGCACTACCAAAAGAGACATCGAAATGGACCGCAGCAGCAGGGAAAGAAAGCGGTAGACATTCTAAACTCTATACTGTGATCTAAAGATATTAGACAAGAAACGAAATTGGCAATCTATCGAACCTTGGTAGAGCCTATTATGACTTATGGGGCAGATTTCAGTCAGCATAGTATCATGCTTACATCCGATAAAATATAGCAAGCGTTCGTGTCTTTAGTTTCTTCACCTAGCCCATAGTATCCCAGGTCTTTCGTGAATGATGGTTTTCTTTAGTTCTACCAATATTTTCATTGGATTATCTGACGATTATTGTGACTATTACGTCGTTTGACTAGTGTTCACTATAGTCCAATGTACTGTAATACGATTCATTTGTATAATACGATTGTTTGATATTCTAATTGATACGGCTGGCTGACATCTGATTTGATATGGCTGACAAAAGAAAAAGAAGTGCTTAGTTTAGTGCAACGACGTAAGTTTGAGTACCTCGACCACGTGATGCGAAATGAACAAAAATATCGACTTCTACAACTCGTTATACAGGAAAAGTATTTGGCAGGAAAAGACCGGGACCCCGACATATTTCGTGGTTGAAAAAAATCCGACAATGGTTTGGGATGACCTCCGCGAAGCTGTTTCGCAGAGGAGTCAAAACAACCACGACAGCCTTGATGATTGCCAACACCCGGCCCGGATAAGGTACTGAAGAAGAAGATGTAGTCACTTACTGTTATATACGCTTTCACACTGTATTTGATCTCTTTATTTTCTATCACTGTGATATATTCCTAGATTAGTTGTTATCTCCTGTTCTTGAGCCTGGCTTCCTACATGACCATGGCCGGTGGCCTGACTAGCGTCACTTTACAATTAGGTCACATATATTGTTAAGGATAAATCTTAGAGTAAAATTTCGCAGTGAGGCCCAAGTTTCTTGGGCGTGATTGAAGACTGTAGAAACATATATTGAAAAGAAAATAGTGACTTGCTCGTCCTCGGAAACATAATATCTTTTTGGTGTCGGAAAACCAAGATAAAAATAAAAAGGCATTTAATCCAAAAAAGTTGAAGGAAAGAAAAATACGAAGTTCAACATGTTCGCTTGGTACGAATCATGAGAGTACGCGTAATTTTACGCTTTGTGTTCTCTCTGATACTGTGGGTTGTTGACTATAGGATTTATGTTCCTTCAGTAGATTATAGCATGGACAAGTAAATGATATTGTTAACTTGCATTTCTTAAATAAAAATGGATTAAAGCAATATACTTCAACTCTATGCTCTGACAACGTTCAACGAATTATTATGGACCCAATAAGTCATTATCATGCATAGCTCACCAAATCGTTACACAGTCTGGCCGTTTAAAAATTAATATTATGGATGTGTGTCTTATGCTAAGACTAACAAGTTTGCCTGCCGGTCTTATTCAAATGTTACCTAATCTGTATTTTATAGAGGGTACAAATAATTTTTGGTTACACTAAAATTTATTTTTGGAAATGTTCTGCAGAGACACCTTTTTGAATATTCTAAAACCAGATGACTTTTTCTCGCAATAGTTATCACTGTAACTTAACAACCAGTACAGCCGTTATAAATTAAAGTGATTGCTGTGGTAAAAAGAAGTATACTTTTTTGTACCAACAATGAGTATGGTTTCTTTATCAAACACGTACATTAGAAATTAATGATAAACAAAAAACTAATGCTCATTATTTTTGTTCCATATATTGTTTGTGTCTTTATCTACAAACTTATTGAATTTTTAGGACGATATCTAAAGATATTGATTAAGTTACGAACAAATATATATTCTAATTTTACAAATTTCCCGAATTCTTCAGAAACGGATGATCTTATAAAAAGAGAACAACAAAATTTTTTGAAATATCTAATACCACAAACCAAACATTTACTGACTTAATCTGTTTTCAACATTGGCAATCTTAATTATAGTAGTAATTATACAATTTAATTTTAATTAAAGGCTCTGACATTTTAGTTTGCAAATGGAGATGTTAATTTCTTTGAGAGGTATTTATAGTTGCTGTCCATAATAATTATTTTAATAATGTTAATACCAATTATTATTGATCGGTTTGAATAATCTTATTTATACTTCTGAACGATACTAAAATGATGGAGAAATTTAGAAAATTCAAAGGTTTTAATCGTCATTTGCTACTCGAGTAAAATCTGAACAACTGGTTGAGGCTATCAAGAATAGAGAGTGTATCATATGAATTCTATGTGGTTAAAATGTGTATAGTGTCATTGTGTATAAGATAAAGAAAGAAAAACCAATTTTTGGTTAAATCTAACAAAATAGATGCATATCGCACATACCATATGCAGATATATATTTGGGTATTAAGATAGTTATATCTTAAAGCAACTATTTCAAGAAGTTGAAGTCACATTGAATAAGATCAAAATAATGAAACTTTGGTACAAAGTCACAAGAAGAAGACAAAGCCTGTGCAGTATTTAAAGTATGTGAAGCAGAACATGTTTAATTACATAGTCGGCACATAATTTCGTTAGAAGATTTATAGGAACAAGAAAGAGTGAGATACTAGCAAATTGGCAACAATGTTAGAGTGATCAGTACTGTAATGTAAGCGTAGCAAGTGAGTGAGAAGTTGGAATAAAGGGATAATGGAACAATAAGTAGCATAAAAAAGATAATAATTATTCGAGATAATTATTATATATTCCAAATTAAATAAGGGATAATTAATACAGTTAACTTATACATTTAAATTATACAAAGTATAACAATTGACCTAGTTATGGCATTGTTTGATAATTGTTTAAACGTATAAAAAGCACGAAACTATTAACAACAACAGCCGTGACCCAAATAGGCACATAACGCCAAAACTGCAACTCAGCGAACCTACGACCTTGGTACTAGAACCGGCGTTGAAAGTACGACCACAATAAAACAAGAAGAAACGACGGACGCCGGGTAGTCGGCAGTTAGTAATGAGTAGTTAGTAATGAGTAGTCAGTATTAGTAATACGGCGGACGCGGTTCGTAGCAGCGGGGCAGCTGTGCCCGCCCGAGGCAGTAATTGCCTCCGGGAGCGTCCAGTACGCGAGATAGTCCATGATTTTCCGGGGGCCGGGTATCTTCTGGCAAAATTCGCGTGTAGTCCGGTTATTGTGGCAGCTCGAAAGTTCGCAACCCTCAACTGACCGAGTTCCAGAAGACTGAACGTGTCGTGGTTGAAGCCCTAATATACACATAAGGTAACAGATTTCTTATACTAACCTGTGTAATTATATTAGTACCTCTGTCAACTCTTCACTATCTTGCTACATCGTCTCCCGACGCGCAGAATAACGTGTTAACGATTGTATTAGGAACTTCAGGGTAGATTCAATATATTGTTGACTCTAATTTGGTTTTTTTTTAATGTTCCTTTCGTCCGACTCACTAGAGACTAGGAGAACACGAGATTCTGCGTATACATATCTCCGGCTTCAAAAGTAAGCCCATAACCTCTACTCTTTACAGGACCTGAGACCGAGGAGTCCTTACCCCTATCCCGAAATCCCTTATCTTCTCGTAAATCCACGAAGACGAGCCAGCCCTCCAGACCAGTGTGACCAGTATTCCTTGCAGCCGCTCGCAGGGTTAGCATCCGTTGAGGATCTATTGTATTTTACATTTGGTGACAGTCTTTACAGGACCCTATACATAGAAGTCCTTAATCCCTCTCCACTTCTCGTAAATCTGTAGTAGATTATTACATTGGTGACAGCGGTCACCCCTATCCTTAACCCCTAATCACGAAAATGCCCTTATCACTCTCGTAAATCTATTCTTTTACATTGGTGACATTGGTGACAGACGGTCCCGGTTTGGGGGAATTTCGGTAAATAGGGATAATTAAGTCACTTCTTCAGTATCCTTGTAAACTTTTGCAAGTTTTGTAGCTATAAGAAGCCTTCATCGTTTCATTTCGCCAGTGACATTCCAATTTTTTTTCTTCTCTTTCCTAAGACGACAACAGATTAAAGAAACAGTGAGGTATCCAGTAAATATTGTGTGGAGTGCAGGACTCCCTTTTCTGGAAGAAAATCCTTTTTCTCTCTTTGTTATAAAAACTTGTTAGGAGTTTTACACAAATTATTCGTATATAGTAGATTTTTTTTTTGTCTTGTATCACTGGAGAATGGCCTCATATCGATCCCTTCCTAGAAACCTAGAATCCTAAATAGTAAGATAGGTGAATTGCTTTTATGATATATGTGAAGAGATGACAAGTACAAATTTTTTTCAAAAATACATACTAACACATTATATGATGTTCTCTATATAATTGTTTTTTTAATTACCATAATATTGCACAAAAAAAACATATAAACTATACTGTCTAACAGAATATATGATATAAGATGGTATAACAGAGATTATTATTTATCAGTCGAATATAGGAATTGAATTATTTAAAGAAATAATAAATATATTGTTTACTAACTAGTTGAATACAAGAATGAAATATAATTGATTCAAGAAATAACCATTATTGTTCTATTTAGTAGTTAAAAATACAGAATTTAAGTTAGTAGGTCAAGATCAAGTTCATTTGAGTGTACGAGTTTATGGCTTTCAAAAAGCGCAAAATATAAATTCTTTGAGTATTATTTTACTAACTGTTTACATATTATCAAATTCTTTTGTTTAATGTAACAAGCGAAAGTGAAATATGATTTGTGTTTGAAAAATATTTATGTTGACCTTAAAAAGAAGCGTCGCGAAGAGAATTACGACGTAAATCGCGGGGTTAGCGAATTCCTTAAGTGATATACACTAAGAAATTAGATATGACTTTGTTTAACTAATTAATTATGGGATATTTGGAATTGAAAAAAATAGCGTTTCAATTGGTAAAAGAAAAAGAATTTAATAGAGTTTAATTTTTCAAAAAATAAATACTAACACCTTATTTGATATTTGACTATTGATTGATTGATCGATTATTATTTGATTTGATTATTTGATATTTCCTACAGATTTTTTTAAGTTCGGCAGCGTATATTTCTAAGTTCTTTTATTTTAACAAAAATTTAATTCTTTATACAATTGTTGGTTAACTTCATAAATTGGCACATCATACGGAGATGGACATATAAACAAAAAGGGAAAAGAATTTAATGGAGCTTTGGAAGATAATTGACCGTGGCGTCAGAAAATCTTTTTCATTATTTTGGAATGATTTCCACGAACATATGAGTTCGGGAATGGATTCATTATGAAAGAGTCAATATTTTGTAGGCGAAGAGCTTGCATCGCAAGGAAAATGCATAGAAGCACGTAAAGTGATTCTTTGGGCTTTGGCTCACATTTAAAGAAAATTTAAATGGGATGTAGCGTCAGAAAATCTTTTTCACTATTTTGGAATGATTTCTACGAACATATGAGTTCGGGAATGGATCCATTATGGAACAGTCAAGATTTAGTAGACGTGGAGCTTGCAGCGCATGGAAAATGCATAGAAGCACGTAAAGTGGTTCTTTGGGCTGTGGCCCATATTTAAAGAAAATTTGAGTAGAATCGTTGTCAACGTCCTATAGTGATTTTGACAAACGTAACTTGCGAGACACTAGGAGGCTTGCTACAGTTATGTACCAGGGAAAAGTGCAAATTGGACAGGAAGACCTAAGGGCCTTCACTGAAGCGGCCGAATCGTTGCAAAGGCAAGGACTCGCTGGAGACGGAAAAAGTATAATAGTTACTATCGTTTAAAGTAACTTTGCTGCAGTTTATGTACCAGGGAAAAGTGCAAATTGGACAGGAAGACCTAAGGGCCTTCACTGAAGCGGCCGAATCGTTGCAAAGGCAAGGACTCGCTGTAACTTGCTACAGTTTATGTACCAGGGGAAAGTGCAAATTGGACAGGAAGACCTAAGGGCCTTCACTGAAGCACTGAATCGTTGCTAAGGCAAGGACTCGCTTGATACGAAAAAATTATAGTTAGTTACTATCGTTTAAAGTAACATTAAAGAGACTTTGGACGAAGAAGGTACTCTGAATATAGAAGAGTTTAAGCCAGTTTCTTTGCTTGAGACAAAGAAGCAGAACCATAAATAAGAAGGAATAATTTAGTGGACACAGGTGGGATGCCACAGAAATAGAGGCATATCTCACACAGCATGCGAAGTTGAATACAGTGCCAGAAGTATATTTGTTTACAGGAATGTGGGCAAGCTGTATATGGTTCGACCTTAAGGGGTGAAACTTACGTCAAGTAGGAGGCTGCTAAGGGGATAAGCTAGGGTGGTACTAGAATCCCAACCCGCTAAGAGTCCCGCGGCTCCAGCACGACAATACAGTATCTACAGGATGTAATAAAAACGCGAAACGAATCTGGAATTGTGATTTTCGTTAATGAAGTAAACGGAAAAGTAAAGGAAAAGTAGAGTTATAATTAATACCTTCCACATGTTACAGGAAGGATATGGAAGAATAAATAGGATATATGTATAGTACAGAAATATAAGAGAATATTATTTCTGGAACGAATTAGGAAGAAATGTTGGGACATATGTGAAATGTGAAGAGATGCGACGACTGCCAGGGGCATTAGCACTCATTATAGTACAGAAATATAAGAGAATATTATTTCTGGAGCGAATTAGGAAGAAATGTTGGGAAATATGTGAAATGTGAAGAGATGCGACGACTGCCAGGGGCACGAGCATGAGAGCAAAAATGGAAAAAGTTATAGGAAAATATGGAAACAGGAAACCCATGGATAGGGACATGGATGAAAAATGAAAAAAGTGTATGGAAAAACACAGAAGAATAATATAGAAAAGGAAACCCATGCGTAAGGACATGGATGAAAAATGAAAATAGTGTATAGAAAAACACAGGAGAACATAAATATATAAAATTTGAATTTGAGAGAATTTGAAGACGGACACAACGTATATCTGAGAGACTTAAGTAGCACGACAGGTCTTTCAAAGAAGTTACAGAAAAAAATGGTACTATCCATACCATTTCAAATTATAGAAAAAGTTGGACCAGTGACATATGCAGTACGTACAAAAAAGGGAAAAATAGACAGGTAGTGTACGTCAATAGGTTAAAGAAATATTACGAGAATAAAACAAGTGATTATTCCACGGAGGAGGAAGAAGAAATAGGAGAATCCAAAAGAAAAAGAAGAAACAAAAGAAGAAGGAGTTGACCCTTCTAAAGTGGCAACACTGCCATTATGGGAACCAGGAACCCCAATTAACAAACAGCAGAGAAGAAGAAAAGGAAGTCAGGGAGACACCAGCCAACCAAAAAAAGATCAAAATGAAAAATAAAGGATGGAACACATACAACAGAATAATAAACAAGAATGAGACAGCAAAAATAACACAGAACGATGAGGACACAGACATGTTTTTCGACGCAATAGATGAATAGCGAAAAATATCAAAACAATTATAAGAAAAGTTGAAAGCTTGGTATTACAAGAGACGGCCGCTCGAATAATACTAAAATTTTAACAAGGAACGAAGAACAAAACACAGGTAATATAAGCATTCATAGTTAAATATTAGCACAGTTCAATGAAAATACATTTTTTGAAAACATAATAGTAGATCATAACTAAAAGCAAGTTTTAAGAAAGAGAAATAAGTAAATTAATTTAAAGTTAATAGGGGTTTAAGCTGCTGTTAATTAGTAAGAGCTGGATCGGTAAGACACCATACGCCAATCCTTTATTGCTATGTCAAAACTGATTGACAGACTTGAATTCCTATCAACTAGAAAGTAGTATAAAGATTGAGTCAGACCACTGGTAAATAAACAACTAATAAAGGTCAAGTTTAAAAAACGTAACAATTAAATAAAAAAAAAATATATTGTAGTTTATAACAGACACCAAGAGTTCATTACATTAGTCAGTATCAAATTTCATCAACAACGTGAGTATATAAAAATTCAGTCTCAGCAAAAAGTAATTAAATAGCCTTGAAACATAAATATCGTAACATTAAAAACAAGTCATTGTGTTTGACGAGAAATCAAAATAAATTTCACCTTTGAATTGTTTTAAAAAAAGATTTGGGAAAGAGTGAGAAATTATTACAATATTTTTTGACTCTTTTATTAAGAATAAATATAGTAATTAAAATATTTTTCAAATAAGGAAAATTCGTTACACATACGTAACTATAAACAAGTGATGACAAGTTGAGAATTAAAAATATATGACTCTAATATACAGGGTGTATATATAACAGAAAGATGATATATTAAATTGTAAATTTTTAAAAAAGTACAAGTCCCAATTATTAACATATTAATATTGAATTAGATATCAATTTATTTATCAATTTATAGTCAATAGGCATACTAATATGCAATACAATGTAGGTTAGTTTATAAGTCAGATTTATGTAAAGCTATCGCTATAATTGTCTGCAATAAGCAGCTATATATGTATTTATAGGTTAAGGTGCGTTTGGACTTACGCGTAAAAAGTACTAATGCGAACTAAAGTCTGCTTACGGGAGTGCGACCGTTCGGGAAGTAATTACAGTGCGATTTGTGACACTGGAGAGACTCATCACGATGGAGAGACTCATGTTCCACTGTGGGATGTACAGCCACACGTCCATAGTCGATGGAGGACTAGGCAACTACATCAAGAAGACAGGAGCAGAAGAATGCTGAAATATACACCGCTACAGATCGATACAACTCTACAAGAAGACCACAACGAAATCCACCTACGAGAATGAGAAACATGCTCATTCATCAACGACTATTGCTTTGACTCTACAATAGGCAAAATAACATGGAAAAACAATACAAAGACAACAGTTGTGAAAGTCAATTGTCACAACTTTACAGAAGGCACGTTGAAAAGATCACTAATAAACAATCACTAGAAGAATTGGTAATAGTAGAACAAGATAAAAACATATTTGCTCTAACGCTACACAAAAGGGCTATAATATGTAACACAGAAGTATGGCAAATTGAACACCCCGAATCCTAATAAATTTCCTAGTAAACAAAATAAATCCTAGTATGCCATTCCTACCTCAAAACGTAGACCTAATGACCTACATCAATAGCAAATTCCTTTACACCAAACAATCCTACCAAAGAGAAATAGAAAAGTTATACTTAGACATAGTACTGCGACGATGCCAAACAAAGAGAGAAATTAAAAAAAAAAAACAGATTACTAATGGCCCCATCCTTACCTAACGCCGTCAGTCAACTCATGCAGAACAGGCCAGGGTACATATGCAGCAAACACATACCAGATACCAATTTAGCAGAAGTATAATGAGACAAAGCAAAGCAGTATCAACCTGAGACGACCACCCAGCAAGGACAAACCAACGGAGGCAGACAGCAGCAGTAACGCATCAATATAGTTAACTCGACACGTGGAATTGGCAAACGGACATTAAAACAGCCAAGACGTCGCGAGTGAAGTGCGGATAATTCCCACAGGGATACGCGATAAAGTGAACGCAAAACGCGAGTACAATCGTATAGAACAGTTAGAATACGCTTGTCGTAATGGACACATGTAATCACAAACAATTGTAATAAGTTAGGAAAGTTCTTTCACTTGCTAAGTTTCAATAAGATTAATACAAGATTAACTCAACTTGTCATACACATAGGTTCAATACGGGGGCAGCACGATACATTCGCTGACCACGGTACAATAGTCTATAAGAAACAGTAAATGATAAAATATAAATTGGGACTTATATAAAAAATATATATAGTAGATTATAAGTAATATAATATGTAAATAGATAAATTTATTGTTGGAAAAGGAAAAGGCCCCTCGGCCCTTTTCTTTTTTTGCGTAGGGAGTAATGTAATGTAAGCGTAGCAAGTGAGTGAGAAGTTGGAATAAAGGGATAATGGAACAATAAGTAGCATAAAAAAGATAATAATTATTCGAGATAATTATTATATATTCCAAATTAAATAAGGGATAATTAATACAGTTAACTTATACATTTAAATTATACAAAGTATAACAATTGACCTAGTTATGGCATTGTTTGATAATTGTTTAAACGTATAAAAAGCACGAAACTATTAACAACAACAGCCGTGACTCAAATAGGCACATAACGCCAAAACTGCAACTCAGCGAACCTACGACCTTGGTACTAGAACCGGCGTTGAAAGTACGACCACAATAAAACAAGAAGAAACGCCGGACGCCGGGTAGTCGGCAGTTAGTAATGAGTAGTTAGTAATGAGTAGTCAGTATTAGTAATACGGCGGACGCGGTTCGTAGCAGCGGGGCAGCTGTGCCCGCCCGAGGCAGTAATTGCCTCCGGGAGCGTCCAGTACGCGAGACAGTCCATGATTTTCCGGGGGCCGGGTATCTTCTGGCAAAATTCGCGTGTAGTCCGGTTATTGTGGCAGCTCGAAAGTTCGCAACCCTCAACTGACCGAGTTCCAGAAGACTGAACGTGTCGTGGTTGAAGCCCTAATATACACATAAGGTAACAGATTTCTTATACTAACCTGTGTAATTATATTAGTACCTCTGTCAACTCTTCACTATCTTGCTACATCGTCTCCCGACGCGCAGAATAACGTGTTAACGATTGTATTAGGAACTTCAGGGTAGATTCAATATATTGTTGACTCTAATTTGGTTTTTTTTTAATGTTCCTTTCGTCCGACTCACTAGAGACTAGGAGAACACGAGATTCTGCGTATACATATCTCCGGCTTCAAAAGTAAGCCCATAACCTCTACTCTTTACAGGACCTGAGACCGAGGAGTCCTTACCCCTATCCCGAAATCCCTTATCTTCTCGTAAATCCACGAAGACGAGCCAGCCCTCCAGACCAGTGTGACCAGTATTCCTTGCAGCCGCTCGCAGGGTTAGCATCCGTTGAGGATCTATTGTGTATTTCATTTGGTGACAGCGTTTACATTACCCTCATATAACGCTCTCATTCTTATTCTTTTACAGTACTATATTGAACAGGAGCGTAGATATCTAATTTTAAATGAAATAAAAGTTTTTATTTTTATTTAATTTAATTTTCTATAAAGTTTAAATAAAAAATATTGGTGTTGTTAACTACTATCTACATATCTAGGGAGTGATAATACTAATCGCCTCGACTGAAGAGAATTTATTGTAAAATAATAATACCTATAAAAAATTGTTAATAAAAGTAATTATCACATACAATTTAACAAATTTTTTATGTACAAGTATTTTAGTATACAAACGTTTTATTAACACAGCTGCTCATAAGTTTTAAAACTTTGGTTGTGACACCGTGTGAGAGACGACTTAGTACCTCAAAAGCTTTAAAATGAAGAGGTCTAAAACTTTTATAAATATCTTTTTTATATATCTAGCAGGTATTTTATAATAACCTAACCTGTACCTTGACTATTTTAAACATAGACGTATAAACATAGATGGACACAGCAATAAGATACCTTTAACACACAATGTTTTGAAGCTTAGATAGAATGTGATGCTTCCGCAATGAGTATAAGCGTGCTTGAATTTTTACTCGCGGGTAATTATTCAGATTTTAAAAATTGGAAGTAGTAATAATGTATAAAAACACGTTCAAAGAATTTAAAAAAAAAAAACGAGAGTTTAACTATTAACAAATCATGTCTTTATAGAAAAATTAAAATACAATTTTATTTGCTTTAAAATTAATACAATTAAATATAGTTGAATTCAAGTTAATTTTTTAATAGTATCAAAATAATGCTACAATAAAAAATCTTTATGTTTTCTCCTTAATTTGCTACCCAAATAGTTCGATCGTCAATATTATTTGGAAACCTACACAGAAAAATAAATGAGTTTTATTCATTTCACTAATTTATTTGTATCCATGAGAAATATTAAATTAAAAAGGTACTAAACAGATCTTTTTTAATCAGATGATGTCTACTTACAATTTATAAATGTCTACTAATTTCATGAATTTCATATCTTATTCAATACATGAATGAACATGAATAAACCCAATGGTACGCCTATTAAAATGTAAACAAACACGCTTCCTCAGTTCCTCATCTTAAATAATGTAAATTGTATGTACTTACAAATGAGTCGAGAGATCGGGATGTAAATATTTCGTTTATTTTATTTCACTTTTCACAAATATCACTCAAAATACAGCCAAAATATCGAAAAATAACTTTTTCCTCATTTACTATAAAATGTAAACAAACATGGAACAGCATTTGAAGTTTGACGTAGATCCATAAGACAGAGAAATGTAAACAACCGTTGCCATTTATAAATAGTTTTCAGTGCTTCTACATATAAAATAATTGATTGATATCTATTATTATACGCTATTATTAAATGATAATGCACACTATGTGCACACTTGATATTTGGATTACAATTAAATATATTAATATAACCAATAAATTATTATTTTGGTTTGATAGCACCTGTAGAGTATAAAATACGGAGTAATATTTTCAGCTACTCGCGAATAAGAAATTTTAAAACAAAACGTGACAACACTTAAAGGTGCTCAGAATGTGACATATTCAAATAATTTTGACTTCACAATTTTATGTAAATAACTGAGTCCATCTGTGTTTACACGTCCATGATTTTAAATTAAATACTTTGTATGTTTTTGTTCTATCATGAAGTGTGTTTGTACCCTATTTTCAAATATATTATATTATAAGCTAAACGAGAATATCTACAATTACAATAAAAATAAAAGTTTCAACTAACGCATAGTTCAAAGTAAGTACTTACTATTTTACTCAGAATCACTGTTATTACTAATATTATTAGTATCTTCTAAATTTATAGTTAATTTGGTTAATGCTGGTAAATATTTATTAGTCATTTTCCACTGGCATTACATGTTTGATTACATTTTTCCAGTTGGTTCCTCTGATCTTTGTGACTTCTTTTCTAATCAAGTGGAGAACAGTAGACGAAAATTTAGGAGCTACGTTTCTTCTTCTTATATTTTCCTCAGGTTGAGTCCATTTAACTCTATTGGGTTCAATGTACGATAATAAGGAGGAAGTCTAAGCACGGTATGCACATTACTGCGATTACAGTTACCAACAACATATTTCTCCTGGTACAGTCTACTATAAACAACTACTTCTTGAATTTGTCGATCAACTACTTTTACATCGTCGATCCATCTATTTTCTCCACCGCAATGTAAAATTATAATTCTCTGTCCTGTTATGAGTATCACACCAGGTCTCATCTAAATAAACAACATTTCATTTTATTTTTTGATACTACTGATTAATTTTTTCCTAAAAAATAATTATTCTAGTACTTTCCATTAGTGTTTGGCGCTTGTCTACAGTTTTTTACTTAAAATTATGGGTTTTAAGAAATCTAAGTGTTGTTGCTGAACATCAGAGAATGTCCGTTCGAACCACTTCACTTCGAAGGCTTTCAATAGTGGAAAAAATATAGCCGCATCCATTTTGTATATTGTTCTGATTATAGATTCCTTTAAGTGCGGTTCTAATTGTCTGAATTTGCCACAATCCTTTCTCCTCTGTCTAGAAGAAGATGTTGCTTCTATAATCTTGTAGCAGGTTGCTTTGGGCACTCTGATTAAAAAAACATGTTTCTGCAATTGCCTCTGATTTAGACAATTCAGAACACAATCCCTCATAAATATGTTTCAGCATATGTTTGGAATCATCAGAGAGGTATTGAAAGTGTCGCTTACGTTTTACTACACGCCTTTGTAAATCTTCCAATTGATTGGAGGGTTGCACTTGTTCTTAAGCTACAGAATTATTATTACACCACGGGTGCCACATTTTAAAAGTATCTTCGTAAAGTTCAAGTTTCACCACTTTTTCACCGCTCAGTTTCACAACTCTTTCAATTGCAGTTCACTACTTGAGTTTAACTGAACGCTGTAGTAGTTATGGTTATACTAAAAATATTTTTGTTCCGTTACTTTATACTAAAAACGATTTTGTTGGTTTAAAAATAAAATATACCTACATACCCAAGTGCAAAACACTAGACGAGCGAAACGTGATTTTTCCTGATAAACTATTTTATGGTTTCGCAAAAAAATAGGCAAATATTGTTATATCTTACCTGAAGGATGCATAAGTCTGCCGATACAAGATAACGCATTATGATTTGTCACAATGCCGATGTATTGCTTGGATCTAGCTCCATGTAGACTGATTAACAGTTCAATGAAAACTTCAACTGGGTAACTGCCCATATTTTCAAACATAATACTAGGCACATCTGAATGTAGATATCGATGAGAATATTAACACTTTGTATTATTACACATCTGAATCATTGATAATTTTGCGGTTAATAACTACTCCTGAAAGAGTACTTTTATTTTAATTTTTATTGCCTGCTTTTATTACAGATAAATATATTTTTACACAGTCTCACCGAAATACAAGGCGACTTTACACGATCAAATTCGGTTTCCGTTATTCGGAAAGTCTGGGAAAACCTACTAAAGTGGAAACTTTTACGTAAAATAAATAAATTTACCACTTTAGTTAATTTCCAATAGTAATAAAAATTGTTCATTGACCCTATTTGTATTAGATTGCACATCCTATCATATGTTGTATATATTTTTATTAGGTATTTTAAAAATTACAATTGCCTGTGTTTTTACAATATTTCTTCCTCCCAGTTCCTCCGCCAAAATTTCAAATAACCTACGTCACTGCTTCTAATGTAAACATCATGCAAACGGATACAAGTCCGCTACAATTGATTGCCGAACGTTATTTCTGTCTTCCCGTACTAAAACTACTTGCTTACAAAACCCCACTCGGGTTGTTTTCTCAGAAACGAGCATTATTATTGTTGTATCGGTTTTTGACATCGTAAATTCCACCACTTCGGAGCCATACTTCCCCCAGTTTTAATATTTTCATTCGATACAGTCGGAAGAGTTGGTAATGTGAAATATGCCTTTGTATGACTTTTGTTGTTTCCTTTTAAAACGTTTGGAAAGGAGCCAGTAATGACAAGAATTTGATTTTCCTGACTTTTTAGAAGAAATTTAACCGATTTTTATTTTATTCCGCCATTCCGCATCAACCACTGAGGATTATTAGCGAAGGACAAAATACGATACAATAGACGATTTCTCCTAACTAAAACTCTATCTGGTGGCGTTGTGCATAACTATTCAAATAGACATTAATACATAACCTTAGATTTATCTATATCAAAATCGCATTTTTTTTGTTTGTTACTGAAGCTTATTTCGATTTCTACCTAAAATTTTTAGTATTATGGATCAAAATGAAATAGTTTTTTCTGTAGTTGAATATTTTAAATACATAGGAGGGAATGACAATTCTAGAAGAGTTTATGAAGGCGAGGAAGTCTTTCGAGCAGGTCACATAATTATGTGTGGTAAATTACCTACAGAAAAGCAAAACTGCATTGTAATTTATGCTCTTTGATTACAAACCAGTGCCTTGCAATAATCGCCACATGTAATCAAAGGACAATTATATATTAAAAATAATATAGCAAGTGTTCACAAGATCTAATGCTCCTGTAAAGGTGGAAACAGTGGCTATTGTAAACATATTTCAGCCGTGTTATTACATTGTACCAATTTTTAGTACAAATATAGTATTAAATCATTGTATATATTCCTGGTTTATTATTTTTAGAATAGGTACCTTTGGAAAAATTAGAAGAGCTATCCCAAACGGATTTACAATGTGCTTGGTCTCTAAGGAAAGCAACCAGCAAAGAGCAAAATCTGCACTAAATTTGAATAGGTAATTTCTTAGCGATTTATCATCATTGTTATTATTAATTGTATTTGTATATTGTAGGGTACGCAGAAGAGAATTACCAACTAACAGTTTAGAAACAGTTCACCCAAATAACAATCACCATCTGAACATACTTCTTAATAATGCCAGACAATCTGTTATTATGATGGAAATAGAGTTGATATTAAGGATTGTTGTAAGGATTTTGTGCAATCTTATTTTATGGATGATGCAGAACATGTTGCAACTACAACAAAAATGTCTCAAAGAGAATGGCATGAACAGCGTAAATATCGTATTACAGCCTCGAGAATATATGGCATATATACCTATGCTGGTTTAGATTGGAGTGCCAAAGCTGAAAAGTATTTCAATCCACAGCATTTCACAAACAAATTTGTTAAGCATGGGTTGAAGTATGAAGCTGCATCACGTGAATGCTTTGTCAAAGCAACGGAACAAACAGTGTGCGCATTTGGCCTAATTGTTTGTTGGCCTAATTATAAAAGCTAAATATCTTAGAAATTTCCTCTGAACACTCTCCAATCCATCAATATTATACTTGATGTCTGGTGAAGTGGGGATCAAACAACAGAGAAGTATTCAAGACCTGAGCGTACCAGAGAGTAATACAATAATTTGAATACAATAGGTGAGAGATCCTGACTGTTACAATAAATAAAACGAGATTACGAAATCCTGTTTCCTTAATTTTAAGAAAATGGCTTCTAAATGTCAATGCACAGTCGAATAATACACCCAAATATCTAATCTCAGTAACTGGATCCAAGAGTACATCATTAAGAACATATCTATTAGCTATTAGATTATTTATACAACCAAATTAAATATCAGAACATTTAGTTGGATTTATGCTTAAACCACTTTGTTTTGACCATAAACATATATTATTTACATCATCTTGCAGGAGATCTCTATTCGATTTATTATGTATACAACGAAATAACTAAGATCATCAGCAAATAGCTGGAAGTGTGAGTTTTTGGTAGCCTTACCAATATCGTTAATGAACAAGTTTAAAAACAAACATTGAGGTCTTTGTGGTACACCAGAATAACAATGGAATTCTTTCGAAATATAATTGTTAATACGAACTTGATGCATGAAGTTTGTGGACCAAAAGATTATGATTAACCTGGTCAAAGGCCTGGAGAAATCAGTGTAAACACCGTCAACCATAATTTTATTCTCAAATGTACCCAACAAGTATTGTTGGTAATTGACAAGCTTTATTACTGTAGACTTCCCGTTAGAGAATCTATGTTATTCATCAATAATTATGTTTCTGCAAGCCCAGGTGATATTTATTAATACCAATTTATCTAGAAGTTTCGGGATTGCTGATTAAATAGTTATACCTCTATAATTGTTAACACACTCGCGATTGCCAGATTTATAGATAGGTGTAAGAAAACTATTTTTTCAATATTGTGGAAATACAGATGATGACAATGATAAATTGAAAATTTGTTGTAACAGTTTACAAAGTGAAAAAAAAATAGTTCTTAATAAGTGCTGCAGGTATACTGTCAGGCCCTGAAGAATATGTAGTTTTTAAACTCCTAATACCCTCGAAAACATCAGTCAGACTAAACTCCAGAATTTGGAAATCCACGAATTTATTATTGTAAAAATTTATTATTTGCCAATATTGGCGAAGACAAGTTAGTCACCACAGCACAGATAATAATAAAGATATTTTGTATGTATGGTACAAAATTAGTATGAAGTTTATTACTCAAAATTTTAAATAATTTTATTCGCTGATTCGTTCGTTCAATGTGAACTCTAGCTACTGCAATCTCTGAGTTTTGAATTGCTTCTTCACGAATTAGTTGTTTTCGTTTTTGTAAAAATGGAGGCCTATAGAGTTTTATGTTACGAAATAAACACAATTCATAAATAAAAAATCCTTTATCCACCATAATTGCAGAACCTGGCTTAATTTGTTCAATTACATGACTTTCTTCAAAGATCCTTTTGTCTGATGTACGACGACCATATGGTCTACCTACAAAAGTGATTACTCCTGAAGGAGATACCCCTGTCATGAATTTTATGGTTTCGGATCCTTTATACTGTGAATAGAAACGTATTCGGCAGCACAAACACTTTGGTTTATACACTTTTATTTCTGTGCAATCCAGAATCATTTCTGTATCTGCAAAATTATTAAAACAAATGGGCACATTTTTTAGTAATTCTTCACTTGAAGGAATATATATAGAACATTCAAGTTCTTCTGCCAGTATACATATCATTTGTGTAATATAAGTTTTACACAAACCTTGAGTAATACCAAACAATGGTGATAAAATAGCATAACTTAAATCCAACTTCAATTTTACAAATGTTAGAATTATTCATTGTCTTACATTTAGTCTATGATTTCTAATGTCTTTATAGACTACATTAACTGATGACACTATACCATCCAGTAATTGGAAATTCGGTAATTCTATAAAACTGCATAACATGGTATCTGACGTTATTATATCTGATAACGTAACCACTTTTGGCGTGTTGACTTGAACTTGAAACTCTTTAAAAGACTCAACTGTTACATTGCTTAATTGCAATAGTGCATCAATACATAAAATTTCTTCCTCTGATGGTTCATTTGTTATATTGGAAACGTCATCATCTAGAATACATGGTTGTTCAGGATCACATTTTGGGTTAAATTTTTGTTTTTTGAGGTTTTTAGAACGTTCAGCTCGGGTAGAGCTAGTGGTGAGTTCTCTTGACAATTTTTTGACTTGTGGTAACTTACAAATGGGTATAGCATATCTTTTCAATCTTCTCAGTTTAGACAAGTTATCTCCTAAAATAACAATATTTACCTGTTAATAATAGCTACTTTATATAATACATAAACATACCCTTAAAGTAATCTTTATTTTTAAAGTGTAAACTGCACACTTTCATATACGAACTAGGCTCTTTTCTTATTTTTAGAAGATATTTCCATACGTTTCGTTTGTTAACTAAACTGCCATTGAATAGAACTCTATCTTGTTTATCTTTTTTAGCGAAAGAATGAAACGATATATTACTATCACGCTTTATCCAAGAATCACATTGAGGCACACAACAATAATAATTCGATTTTTTTGCCATAACTTAATAAAAACAAACACGATTTTAAGCAGGGAAATGTAAGGTTATGTATTAATGTCTATTTGAAAGGTTCGAGCTAAATACGCGATAGCGCTGCAATCTTAAACGAGATTGCCTATACAAGTGAGTAAAATATAAAATTACAAATTGAGTCTTACAGTGAAGACATATACAATTAAAGTGAATTATAATTTTAGTTGGTTATATTATTGAAAAATTAAAATTTTAGAATGATAGGATGGATGAGACAAGTCTTACTTGCTGAGAATTGCTCTTTCAAATAGTTTAGATACAACAACATTCGCAACCATCACCACAGTTCAATGTCAGGAATGACTTTCTGGCTGTGAGCAAATGGATATTCAGCATGTCCTGCAATAAGCAATAAGCGTAAATGTAGAAGACGTTATGGTTAGAGGCATGGTTATTACGGAATGTCCACAGGGAGGGGAGCTACCACCAGTCTTCTGGAACATATTTCTAGACAACCTGGTTGACCAACTCAGCACCAACGGTTTCTACTCAATACCCTATGCAGACGTTATAGCTGTCCTGCAAAGCGGTAAGTTTGAGAACACGCTATGTGAAAAATTACTCTTCTACTAAGTTGCTCCCAGACTAATAAAAATATGGTGTAAGGAACACTTACTATCTATAAATTTTAAGAAGACAGAGATAGTGCTCTTCCCCATAAAAGGAATAATCACGGGCTTCATACCCCCAATGATTTTAAACTGCAGTCTAAACTTTTATGAAGAGGTAAAATACTTTGGTATTACCATTGACAGAAAGTTAACATAAAACTTCAGTTAATACAGATAAATCTAAGATAGCATATGTTGTATAAGAGCAGTTTTGATGAACGGTCTAAGGCACCTGGGGCCTTTCGACCAGGGTGATCGCCTGGATCTACATTACTGTCATTAGGCGAATGCAAAATTACCATGTTATTGCTTGAGTTTCAAAAGTGTTACAGGCAACAGCGATCAACAAACTGTAGCATTTTTATTTCGCCCTGTAAATCATAGGAAACCAAAAAAGGTTCATATTCACGTTTGAATTCGTATATAATTAGCAAAGTTCTTTTTCGAGAAGAAATTTTAATTGTCTTAATTTGGATTCTTTTTATCTTTGCCTCGCCCATAGGATTTTAAAAATAATCACTGAATTCTCACATCGGCGAGTTACGCAATGCATAGATAAAAAAGCACTTTAGGTAATTTTCACTGATTCTGGTCAGAGAAAGAGTTTTGAGTTCTCATCACGTCCATTTTAGTGATTGTAAAGGTAGGTCCTGGATATGTAAACGTGCTAACTCGAAACTGTTTTTGATCCGTAAGTGTTTTGCACGCATATCTCTAACCTCTGTTAGTAAACTTTACTCAATATACGTTAGAACTATTCTTGCGTCCGTTTGCCGGACCAGTGTGAAATCCAGATCTTAGTCGCGATAAAATCCTACTTGAAAACGTTCAGCGTAAAGCCACAAGACTGGCATACGGCCGTGTAAGACCTAACTATAAAGATTGACTATTCATGGCTCATCTTACGATATTCGAGCAGCGACGTCTTCGAGGTGACCTAATTATGTCCTTCCGTATTTTAAAACATAATTTTGGGAACCTAAACACCGTATTGACTTTGAATGAAGACGATAGATTAAGAGGCCATCGATACAAATTAAAGAGGGAACAAACTACTGCAAGGTCTAGGGCGAACTTCTTGCCAAACAGAATCTTTAATATCTGGAACAATTTGGATCAAGACACCATATCGGCAGCTAGTGTTAACATCTTTAAAAATAAACTTGATAGCACTTTATTTTTTTTATAGGATAGGATATTTTTTCTCGGACAGCATTATTTATTTATTTATTGTGTCACAATTCAATTTTCGTTAATTGTTTAACTACTTAACTTTATAATTAGTATTAGTTTTATAAGAATCTATTTTATTTTTGTTTATTTTTGCTTTTTGGGCATAATAGGAGCTCGCTCCTCTGCCCTTATTTGTTATATAATAATAATAATAATAATAATAATAATAACCACCGCTACCAAAAATAAACTCTTCTAAGAAACTAGGAGCGCTGTTACAAATTGTGAATACTGAAGTCCTACCCAATTATATCACAGAAGCCCATACATTGGAATATTTGCATATGCTGATTTACTGTGCAGCAACAGCAATTGCTAATGTTATGGGCATTAAGATCAGAACACGACGGGGTACCAACATCGGAAGGACTGGTAACAGAATAGCACCCTGGGAAAAACGACTGCTGAAGAAGATCGAATTACTGCGTAGTGACATTGGACAAATAACAGAGTACATAAGAGGAGTAAGAAGTAGAAAAATCATCAAAAGAGCTGAAGAAATACAGTTTAACACTCTAAGACACTCACGATATGATCCAGAAAACAACACACCTCAACAATGCCTGGACACATTAAAACAAAAACTATCTGTTTACTCAGGCCGCCTGAGGAGATACAAAGTTAGTAACAACCGGAAATGCGACAATATACTTTTTGAGCAAGCAGAGAAAACTTTCTATAGGAAACTTAATTCCACTGTAGAAAACGCAAATAAATCCTACCCAAGCCAAGAAGAAATTCATGAGTTTTGGGGAAACCAACTTTCGACGCCAGCTACCCATAACAACAATGCTGGATGGATTGAAGACACTACGAACAAATGTCAACACTACAGGAATATTCCTTATGAACCTTTCACCACTGAAGAAGTCTCGAACATTATCAAAGAGCTTCATAACTGGAAATCTCCTGGACCGGACGGAGTTCAAAACTTCTGGCTAAAGAAGTTTTGGAGTGTTCATGAGCTTTTAACAGTATTTATTAATAATATTATTTCTAATTCACAGGAAATACCATCATTCCTTACTCAGGGAACCACTTATCTAATACCGAAGGATCAAAATAACACCCAAGATCCAGCCAAGTACCGCCCAATTACTTGTCTTCCAACTTTGTACAAATTGGTCACATCCTGTGTGGCCCGGCGTATCTACCAACACTGTGATCTGAACAATATCATAGAGCCCCAACAGAAAGGATGCGCTAAGGGCTCCATGGGATGCAAAGAACAACTTATTATCGACTCAGTCATTTCTAACCAGGCATACACCAAAAAAAGAAACCTTTTTACTGCCTTCATTGACTACAAGAAGGCTTTTGATTCAGTGCCGCATGAATGGCTTATAGATATATTGAAAATATATAAAGTCAATGATAATCTCGTGACCTTTTTGAAGCATATAATGGCAGAGTGGAAGACTAAAATTCACCTTCAAATACCTGGTGAAATTAATATCGAAACTGAAGATATCCCTATTAACCGGGGCCTTTTCCAAGGGGACTCGTTGAGTCCACTTTGGTTCTGCCTAGCGATGAACCCACTATCTCAGCTGCTGAACTCTACTGACTCAGGATTTAGCATCAAAAATAACAACACCGTTGTAGCGAAGCTTAATCATCTGTTGTATATGGATGATTTAAAATTAATGGCTTCCACCCGAAATCACCTAGATGAGATGCTAAAAACTGTAGAAAATTTCTCAAATGACATCAGTATGCATTTTGGACTAGACAAGTGCCGTATACTAAATATAGTCAGAGGAAAGGTTCAGCCTGGAGGTTTCGATATGCAAGATGGCCAAAACATCGAGGCAATGGGTGAAAATGATATGTACAAATATCTCGGAGTAAAACAGGCGCGTAAAATTGACCATAAACAAATGAAAACGGAACTAACTTCGGAGTTCGTGCGAAGAGTAAGACAACTAAATCGGTCATATCTTAATAGTAAAAATTTGTTTAAGGCAATAAATACGTACGCCTGTTCTGCGCTGAGCTACTCATTTGGTATTATAAAGTGGTCAAAAACGGATATAGAGGGTCTTCAGCGGAAAGTAAGAACACTTCTCACAAAGGCGCAAAAACATCATCCACGTAGTGCAGTAGAGAGAACAACATTACCGCGGTATCAAGGGGGAAGAGGACTTATGGATATAGGTGAGCAATTAGATAAACAAATTGCTAATCTAAGACTTTATTTTCAGGTACAGGCTGAGACATCTACTTTACATCGAGCAATTTGCGCAGTAGATGATACGACGCCGCTTAAACTGAGGGAACAAGAAATGCGCATAAACCACCTGACTCAGCAAGAAAAAATGCGCACCTGGATGAGTAAACCTCTGCATGGGCGACATCTCAATGAGATCAACCAAGAATATGTCGACAATACAGCGTCGAACTATTGGTTGACATCAGGAAAGATGTTTCCCGAGACTGAGGGTTTCCTACTTGCCATTCAGGATCAGGTTATTCCAACTAAAAATTACGATATGGATGCCAAGCCCAAGAAACCATCCAACATCTTACCGGTGGCTGCCAGGCATTTGTCGGTACTGATTATAAAGAGCGCCATGACTCAGTAGGAAAGATTATTCACCAGGAACTAGCTGACAAACTGGGACTTCTCCATACCGACCATCTTCCTTATTATCAATACGCTCCTGATAGAATGCTTGAAAATGACAACTACAAGCTATACTGGGACCGCACTGTGCTTACAGACCAACCAGTGGCCCATAATAGACCGGATCTCATACTAGTTAATAAACTTACTAGACAAACAACACTTATTGATGTGGCGATACCCAACACCAATAATTTAGTTGTTAAATACAACGAAAAGATCGCCAAGTACAGAGATCTAGAAATACAAATCAGGAGACAATGGAGAATGGAAAGTACCCAGACACTACCTATTGTTCTATCTACTACTGGTGTTATTCCCAAAAACCTCCTAGCGAACATAAAACAGCTGGGTCTAAATGAACATCTTTATAAGGCCATGCAGAAAGCTGTACTCCTCGCGACGTCCAGATGTGTACGAAAATTTCTGGGAGATACTCCAACATACCAAGTCACCTAGGGCTCGATAACATGGAAAGAGTCCCACCAGAGCTCAATCCTTTTGATACCGGGGGTATCTGGGATGAGTGAATTTTCCCCTTAGAGGGAGTGTGAGCCGTATGGCTAAATCTGGGATAATAATAATAATAACATCCAAAGCTAAAGGTGCGGCGGGGTAGGTTTTTAAATCACTACATTCCGTACTTTAATGAAGGAAAATGAAAAAATTAATATTAACCATCTTCTTCTTCGCGTGCCATATCAGATTTATCCGACGTTGGCGATCACCATCGCGAAGGCTTCTCGATCTTCTGCAATATGGAATAATTGTCCTGCATTTGGTATCTGAGTCCATCCACGAATGTTTTTTAACCAAGAAACTTGTTATCTTCCTACACCTTTACAGCCCTCTATTTTGCCTTTAAGGATCAGTTGTAAAATTTTATGTCGACTTCCCCTGACTATATGTCCCAGATAAGACATTTTTCGATGTTTAACAGTCTTTAGCAGTTCTCTGTCTTTGTTAACGCTTCTTAGTACTTCTTCATTAGTTTTTCTTGCTGTCCAAGGTATTTTCAGCATTCGTCTATGAACCCACATTTTCAATGCTTCAATTTTGTTCATGATCGATACTTTTAGCGTCCACACTTCTGTACTATACAAAAGTACAGACCAAACATACCACTTAACCATTCTTCGCCTTAGTTCTAAACTGAGATGGTTATTGCAAAGAGATGACTTCATTTTCATAAAAGTAGTTTTAGTCATTGCTATTCTACGTCTTATTTCTATGTCTGGATCTAGTTGGTCCGTTATCACAGTTCCCAAATATGTCATTTTGTGAACTCTCTCAGCTTGGACTCCGTTCAACTGAATTTGCATCTGGATGTGAGTCACGACTAAACACCAAAAATTTGGTTTTGTTTGAGTTTATTTTAATGCCCATTTCCTCTCCTACCTTGTGAATATGATCAAGCAGAATTTGAAGACCTTCAATATTATCTGATACAATTACTGTATCGTCTGCATATCTAATCACATTAAGTAGTTCCCCGTTAATTTTTATTCCATATGGTTGTCTCTCAAGTGCCTTTTTAAATAACTGGTCCGAGTAAACATTAAACAATGTTGGCGACACAATGCAACCTTGTCTGACTCCTCGTTGTATGGGATTTCATTGGTGTAGTTATCTCCAATTTATAAGATAGCAGTTTGATTCCAGTAAAAATTTTTAATGATAAGAATATCCTTGTCATCTATTTCGATATTTTTCAGTATTTGCATTTATTTTACATGCTGTACTTTATCGAATGCCTTTTCGAAGTCCACGAAACATGCAAATACATATTTTCTTTGGTCACGGCATTTTTGTAATAGGATGTTATGCGCAAAAAGTGCCTCCCTGGTTCCCATAGCATTTCTAAAACCAAATTGAGTATCTTCAAGATCTTCTTCGCATTTGCGTCTAATTCTGTTGTGAAGTATTCTAAGAAAAATTGTAAGAGTGTGGCTCATTAGGCTAATTAGTCGATATTATGTTATAAATTGAATTAAAAAGTCTTACTACTACTTTTATGTTATCATTCTCTATCAGTTTCAGCAACTTAGTTGGTATATCATCTGGACCACAAGCTTTTCTAATTTTAGCAACTTTTATAGCATGTTCTACTTCGCATTTCATAATTTCTGGGCCGTCAGTACAGTTTTGGTAGAATTCGGCAATATTATTCCTGTCATCTTACCATACATCGTTATATTTAACAGTATATGATGTTACATATATGTAACGATAGGAGCTAATGGGTGCAAAAAATACAAAATACAAAAGAATTTAAACATTTTGGTTTATGTGATGGGTAAAGGAATAATAAATACAGAGAACTAAGTTACATTTTTTACACATCGTGCCTACTGAACTTTTGCAAAATCTTCCAGCACAACATCTTCTTTTGTGGTTTGGAATTTTATCCCCTAGGTGTTCCATCCTATCATATCTAATTTCATCGGCTACTCTTTGCTCATTAGAAGATGAAGTAGATGAAGTCGTGCCAGTGCCTTTGGGAGATGACGAATCTTCTTCTTTGCGTGCCATATCAGAACTATCTGACGTTGGCGATCACCATTGCGAAGGCTTCTCGATCTACTGCAATATGGAATAATTGTCCTGCATTTGGTATCTGAGTCCATTTACGAATGTTTTTAACCAAGAAGACGAGATGACGAATATTTCTTTAAATAAACTTGCACGATAGCCCTTCGAAAGTCTGTTTGGGACATCTGAGAGTAATTTAATTTTCGATACAAACACCACGCGTTATTGACAATCGTCTGTAGATCACATGAAATAATTACGCAATCTATTGCATCAATCAACACGAATTTAATTTTTATTGTGCAATATACTAAATATTGCGGCGTCTGTGAGCAATATTGCACAATATTGATTCAGTTGTGTTTTATTATTCTTGTTGTGAACATCATGGTGCCGTAAAAAAGGTAAAAATGGTGGCAAAAGTAAAAGAGAAAGAAAGAAAGTTTATTATAGAGTGTTAAAGATGTGTACGGTCGTTACCGGCTCTGTGGAATATTAAGAGTAAGTTTCAATTGCTTCGATAATAGAATGAATATTATCCAGATACTTATAGTCGCAGTTAGTTAAAAAATTCAATTCGTTGCGTACTAAATTTAGAAAAAAAGTAAATCGTATAAAGGATTTTGAAAAAAGCGGTGCTGGGACAGACAATATAATACAACCAAGATTATGGTATTTTATAGAAACGTAGTTTTTTGAATGCCAGGACGAAGCTAGTGCTCCACAAAGTACTATACAGGAAGAGAATTATGATAAGGAAGAAACTGAAAGTAATTTCCACAATGTGAACAGTGATAGTTCAGACTACTTTAACAATCAGTATAAGTATATTATCATTATCAATTAGCCTCGATTTGTCCACTGCTGAACGTAGGCCTCCCGTAAAATTTTTCACCTATTTATATCTTGAGCTTCTTGAGTCCAGTTGTGATGATATTTGATATCATCCGTCCATCTAGTCGGTGGTCGTCCTCTGTGTAAGTATATAACGTTTATTAATTGAAGTTTACATTTTAAACAAATTTATGTTGCCATGAAATATAATTATTTTGCTATGGTGGATGAATTTCTGGCATGAGTTGTACAAAGTGATTGTCCAGTTGTTCCTTTAACAATATTTCCTGATTTAAAATCATCTACATCCACAGAATTACCGACACAGAATGTACGACTGAGGCTGGCGTCTTTTTAAATAATTCTTTAAATAGCAACATGATAAGATAATGGTTTGAGTTTTTTTAGGAGGTACTTCAATAGGTCTTTGAAATAGACCGAACTTTGATACTACTATCCCAAATGCATTTTCCACAATGCGACGAACACGAATAAGTCGATAATTGAAAATTCTTTTTTCGCCGTTAATCCTGTTTCGCAACAAGGTTTATTGAAATTTTCTGTGCATGCAGTAGACAAAGACAAAAGGTAGTATCTTTTGACTGTTTGGCAATCAATAGGGTTCTAGGATATAAAGTAAATTATCTGATAATGCTTTTTCAAATGCAATGCATATCAAAAGGACTTATTTATAATTCATAATTATAAAAATCAAATTCAGAATTGCTATTTATAACTGTCATAATTACAATACAAAAAAAATTTTATAAGTTAAATAGTACGAGCCTGTATGTGGAGATTTTTTGATTGACTTGTGCTTTTCATCGACAGTTTCTATGCAATTGGAAAAATTCTATTAAACATTGCGTCCATTGGCAATATCTTTTCATTCAGTTTCTGTTGTTGCCACCTGCAATAACAAGTTAAATTATTATTACTATACAAAATTATTATTAATACTAACTAAAAGTTTAATTGAGTTTTTTTTATATCGTAAAAAGCAGGGACTACTAAAAAAGAGGGCAAGTAATCTCAATAAGTCTACAGAATTAATACAGTAGGTCAGTGGTGCTCAGACTTATACTGCGTGGGATCTACCACATAAACTGCAAGCGTCCAGAGATCGACTGCCATAACCTGTTTTTAAACCAGGAAGAGTATTGCACATTTCTAGTTGACAAAAAGTAGTAACTACAGAGAGTTGTAATTAAAGTCATGTTTTTTATATTAATTTTATTTGGATGTTGATGCATGGCACTGCATATCATCTACAAGTATTGCATATGATGGTACATAATTACCGAAGACCAAACGCAAGCACGAAGAGATATGTTTGTCAGTTAGCTGATTTCGATATTTTGATTTAACTATCTTCATTTGGGAAAATGCAGACTTACACAAGTATGTTGATCCAAAGAATGCTGTGAGCTGCAGAACTACTTGTCTCAAAGACAGATATTTCTCAGATGATATGAAAGACCAAAATTTCATATCGATCGCTCTGGATTTAAGGTGTATATCCAAAATTATTATTAATACCTCATTTTGGACGGAAATGATCGATATATTGAACGTAACAGATATTTCAGTGGCACTTTTTTTTCCACGACTTGACAATAAAATGGATTAGACATGTTACAATATCTGTCAGTTTTTTAAAATCAGCGAAGCGTCTTTCAAACTCGCTATGAAGTGCTTGCAGCTCCGTTTCGTAATAAACATAATTCAAATAACCAACTACCTTTTTTTTAACTTTTTTGGAAAGTTGTTTAAATCCTTTTTGCTAATTTGCTTAATCAATAATTTTAATTTTTTTGACAAAATAATGTATTGTGCTCATCATATCGATAATTGTTTAATTTTTACCTATGATTTGTTAAATCTGTAGGAAAGCTAGATCACTGAGCCATTTTTCGTTTTGAAGTAGATGAGTGTCGTCCCCTCATTGTTCTAAAAAAGAAATTATTTCGGGAAGTAGCTCCTGGAACCTATCTAAAAAATTTCCACGGCTCAACCACCTCACATCTGTATGCAGAAGTAAATCAGTGTGTTTCGCAGAGCCTCTAGGATCCAATTGCGCTTTAAAAATACTTTGTCTTTGATTAAAAAGTAAGCTTCGCGTTCTGATTGAATTCACAATTTTTGTTGTCATCTTCATGATGTCGTAATACACACGAATTTGTAAATCTGTAGCTCGTATTGTTTCACAAAATTTATAAAGACGTTGTATATGTATTCTCCGCGAGTTTTTTCTTTCAAAGGCAGCATTGTTTACAATTCTTCTTTAACCAACATGTCTTTGCAATTTGACGGGTCATATCGGTTGACTCGTCAAATTGCAAAGAAAACTACATACACTTCATAATATCACTCTTAACTTGGGTTTCCAAATCGTCTAGTAACCGTTAGACGTAATAACTTGACTTCTTTGATAGCAGACATAATATCTGTGTTATTTTTAAATTTTCCTTCAACTACATTTCCACATATTTTTTTTCACTACCTTTCCATCTACAAATGGTTTTTTATGTTCTGCCAATGTATAAGAAATTTTGATCGACGCAATTGTTGCAGCTACTGATTGTTTAACCGGCCTAGTGAACATTGATTGTTCCGTCTTCAAACTACTTTTCAAGTCTGGCACTTTCCGTTTACTAAACAAACTGTTTTGCAGAAAATCATTTTCATAGTTTTTATGCCATCCTAAATTTCCGCGTTTGGGCAGAGCAACGGAAGACCAACAAACAAGACAAACACACTTATCTTTCACCATAGTAAACAGGAATTCTTCATCCCACGTATTATTAAAATGGTATGTTTTACTCTTTTTCGCGGCACTCATCGAGTTTCAAAAATTAATGTAAATAATATATTACTAAAATGTTTTACTAGTAATAACTTAGTAATGAATACCCAGCACACTCCCATTTTTTATCTGTGAATGCTGATATGCCGAATCGGCATTATCGCAACTTTCGGGTGAAGAGATAGCATCATAATTATTTTTCGATCATCCGCGTGTAGTGAGTCAGGACAGTCCCCGTATTTTCTCCCTGAATCCCGATCGACTTCAAAAGCTTTGGCGATCGACTGGTCGATCGGGATCGACCTTTTGAGCACCGCTGCAGTAGGTGATCAAATTATTATGATCAGTCACAAAAACAAAAATAATTATGATTAAATGATCATGATCAGTTTAAGTTTTTCACATTTGTTTGAAAGTTTTATAGCAAAATCATAAACTGCGACACAATTAAGGTATGCCAATATGTTTTGTTACTATGATTTGTTTTCTAACCAGAAGGAGTAAACTCAAAAGACAGATTCACACCCAAGAAACGTACTAGAAAAGTTACCAAATACATCTTCTTTTTTTGGTTGATTATCTCGGCCTTGCAGTAATCCAGTAATCAGTATCGGACACCCTCACACGTCGATTCTAACCTTACTTTGATTATGTTTAAATAATAATTTTTTCCAATTCACTTCCATTTATATTTTTTTGTTTTTCAAATTACAATATTTTATAGGAATGTAACCAGTTTTTATGGGATTGTCTATATATATTCCTTAATAATTGTTCTGTAAATAGTTGAATTCGCAACACCTAAAATTAACACATTACTTTAGTAAGTCTTGATTTTAATAACTATTCTGAAAAACTAACCTATTACATATATTGCCTGTTTTATTTTTGCTACCGTGGCTGTTATTTTCATTCCAGGATCCAGGATTATTAAATTTTTATTTATTTGTATTTATTAATATTATTATATTATATTATATTATATTATTATATTATTATATTATTATATTATTATATTTATTAAATTTATTATTATATTTAAATTTATTTTTAATGCATTAATTGTATAATTATGATGATAAATGACTCAAATTTACTCGCCGTTTTTTAGGCGGAGAAGTATAATTACCACTAGAACTTGACATTGAATCCATATTGTTATCTTAATAACACTAATACGTCGCTAAAATTCGTCGCTTTTTTTTATATAAATTGAAACAAAAAATCGTCGATATAAATTTGGAATTTTAAAATTTCATACATGTCATTAATGTCAATATGTTTTAATTTGGTGGAGTAAACTTGCCTGCGGTTGGACGTATTACAAACAAGCATACAGCGCGATAAATTTAAATTACTCCTCCTGGTTAAAAAACAAACCATAATAACTAACTTTACTTTTTGACGTTGACAGCTCTAAAACTGTCATTTATGTCAAATTATGTCACAACCAATGACGTATAATATATAGACTCGGTGAACGCTTTAAAAAGTGTCCAAAACATGAATACCTTTGTTATTGTTTATTGTTTTGATACGAAGATGCACGAAGTTCATGATTTCTTACGAAGCATCACGAAGTTGATCTTGTGTTTAAAACATCATGGACGTATGAAAACATTTTCTCCATTTTGTGTGACAAGCAAATGTTATTTTAAATTGTTGAGAGTTATTTACTTACTATTTTAGTAAAATGCCATACTATTTTATCAAAATAATTATTTCTCTTATAGACTTGACAAAAAGAAATCATAAATATTTAATTTTAATTAAAAAAATAATTATTGTCATTAACATATAAATGAGCACGCCGCTGTTGTGATAAACATACCTTCAACCTTGAGCCGAGATCTTTCGGACACTTGATTCTATAGCGAGAATAGGGGACTGCGTAGTCTATATATTATACGTCATTGGTCACAACATACATATTCTGGTGAATTTGGACTTGGAGGTTAGAATTGAAATTTTCTGTCTTTAATATGTTTTTGGAAGATTAATATCATTTATTCCATCTAGTATGTTTTAGTAATGTATTAGTGGTGATATTGAGTGAAAAAACTATCAGTTTTAATTTAAAACATTTTTAAAAAATATCCATTTATGGGAATAAAATCATAACACTTAAAGCTAAAGTCATCCCTGAAAATAGAATAGTAAAGATAAAGACACTTTTATAGAATACAAAGCTTTCTCAACCTTAGATTGCTCAACAGTGCCAAGTAGCGCAAGCAACAGTGAGCAATAAAAGGCTTGCTAAGGTTTTAAATCATCTCGCATGCCAAAAAACTAAAGTTGACCGTCGCAATGATGAAAAAATGTGTAAAAGACACAAACTGGTGCAAAATTCACCGGTTTGTGTCTCTGATGAGTCTACAGTGGAAATATTCATGGGAAAATCGATCTTTGTACAAAGACGAATGTGTGAAAAATATTACAAGGATTACATTGTGGAGCGACTAAAGCATCCTCTTAAGATCATGGTAGGGTCTGCGATCAGTAGCCAAGGCACAGGGAGGCTATACATTGTAAAGGGAATGATGAATAGTGTATTGAAATTCTGGAAAAAAAAAACACAAATTAAAGACTGGTTTGGCGAATCGGAAGATTTTCTTAATTCTAATTCTTAAACGATTTAACACATTTTCATGAGTATACTTACTTCTATTTTTGAGCCATTCCTTCATGAAGTTGCGTTAAATTTTCATCATCCTTTTAAAAAACTACAACCAATGCAATAGCCACAGAATTCTCTGTCTTTTTATGCCACTTGTTCCTAGCACCAGTTTCAGCTGGTAACTAATTTATTGTGCAATAATATTGCATCGTATGGGTTTGATTACTAATATTATTTTACAATATACTGTACAATATTGACGTTAATATTGACCGTCTAGGGGTCACGTTAAGGTCAAGTTTAACTCTGCGGCTAATAGAAACCAGTACTGCCCTTGAATTAAAATAATCCAGTACCAAACGATAACAAAATGTAATTTAAATTAAAGATTTATTAAAACATGTTCTATTTACATTATTTACACAAAATTTTACCTGAAATTAAAGAAACGACATTTAATGTCACTAACTATGAATGTTTTAACATTCCTATCCTAAGCACAAATAATCTCTGACAAAATGACAAGTTTTTTAAATATAAAGATGACAGAAGTGGTTGTGTCTAATATTCCAGATAACGTGCTCGGTAGAGCGCGGCAATATTTGAATGATGAAATTATAATTTCATTACATCCCCCCATCCCAGAGGAGAAAATATTCATGCCTTCAAATGTTTAGTAGTCGTCTATGTCTTCTTCATCTTGTTCTACATCTTCAGGTGTTGAGATTGGAGTCAGCTTGGATATGTGGAACAGATTAGACTCTAATTTTCTTCGGTTTAGGTTTATTCTGTAAACTGAATTTGACAATTTTTCCGTAATTTCGTATGGTCCTACTTTTAGTTCGTCAAGTTTATTCCTGTTTAATTTGTTTCCATTTTCCACATATACCAAATCACCTATCTTGAAATCAAAATGTTTACGATTTTTGTCATAAATTTGTTTATTATAATTATGAGATTTGATCGTTCTGTCTAAAGCAATATTTCTATTACGAATCCAATCTTTCTCAGAAGTTAATATTTTTAGTTCATTTGGCAACATTGCAACATTTTTGCCATACATTAAGTATGATGGTGCGAAACCAGTGACAGTATGTTCTGTTTCATTGTATTTGCGCACACATTCTTGTGCTATTGTTGTCCAAGAAGTTTTTTGTTCTTTTTCGTTAATTTTGCATCTGATTTTATTAATTAGGGTCTGATTTAATCTTTCATTCAAGCCGTTAGAAAATGGTGAATTTGTTGCAGTGAAGATTATTGGTATAAATTTTTCATCTAAAAATTTTTAAAATTTTTTGAATTTATTCCTGGGTATTGGTCTGTTAGAATCATACCAATCTGATTTGTCTCTGATATGCTTTTCACAAGTTTAATAAAATCATTAGCAGTTTGAGTTTTCGATGTTAGGATATATGCATATCTTGTAAAGTGATCGACTAGAAGATGTAAATATTTTTTTGTAGATCGTGAACCTCCAAAACCTCCGATTGTGTCTATGGAAATAATTTCAAAAGGTTTTGTGGCTGGACCTAAATGTGACATTAATCCAAATTTTGCTAGTCCTCTTGATTTGTTTCTAATACATACTGCACAGCTTTGACATATTTCCTTTATATTTTTGGTTAAATTTTTAGCTGTATAGTATGGTCCTATCATCATATGCATTTGTTTTATTCCTATATGACACAAGTTTCTATGCACATCTTTTAAAAATTGTATAGTATAATCTTCGGTTAGAATGATTTTTTCTTTTCCTCTTACTTTTTTGTAAAAAACATTATTTTTAGTTACTAGTTTATTATTATGTTTTATATCTTTATTTTTTTCTTGGTCTTTCAATATATCTTCAAGAGTTATCAAATTTGTAACTTTCAACTGCTCCTCCATATTTTCATCGGGTTCTAAGACAGGATTTCTGCTAAGGCAGTCAGCTTCTAAGTTATATTTTCCAGGGCAATATTTCACCACAAAATCATATTGCGATAAATAATATGTTAAATCACCTAGTTCTTCATCTGTTCTAGACTTTATATTCATATTCTTCAATGGCTTGTGATCAGAAAAAACAATAAATTTCTTACCTATTAAGTAATGTTGCCAATATTTAACACATTCTTTAATTGCCAGGCACTCCAGGTATATAGCTTTTTTTCTCTTCTGTACTTCATTTAGTTTCTTAGAGAAATAGGCCACTGGTTTTTCTTCATTATTTTCCTGTGGTTGTTTTAGCACCCCTGCTATTCCTAGTAAACTAGCATCAGTATATATGTGTATCGGTAGAGTTGGATCAAAAATAGTTAGTACAGGTTGAGTTAACAATACATTTTTTAAATCTTCAAATGTTTTTTGGCATTCCTTAGTCCAATTAAATGGTTGACCTTTTCTCAGAAGATTATGCAAAGGTTCCAATTTTATTGCTATTTTTGGGACATATTATGATAAAAATTTATCTTCCCTAGAAATTGTCTAACATTTTTCTGTGTTTTAGGTATTGGAAAGTTTTTTATTGAAATCAAGTTGTCTTTCAGTGGCTTTACACAATTATTTGTTATTACATGACCCAAGTATTTTACTGATTCAGCTGCAAACATGCATTTTACAAATTTTAATCTGAATCCTTCACTTTTGATTGCTTTAAATAGTTGTGCTAGATGTCTGATATGTTCCTGGAATGATTTTGAAAAAATGAGTATGTCATCTATGTAGCTCACTGTAAAATCTGCAAGTTTGTGTTTTCTTATTATGTTACACATTATTCTTTGGAATATTGCTGGAGATGTTTTTAACCCAAATGGTAAACAAGTCCACTGAAAGTGTCCTTCTTGTGTAACAAATCCAGTTTTGTGCCTATCTGTAATGCGCATAGGAATTGACCAAAAAGCAGAGTTTATGTCCAATGTTGAGAAAAATTTACAATTTCTTGTCTTTACCATTAAATCCTCTATAAGTGGAAAGGGTTGTGATTGGGGTACTACAATTTTATTCAAGTCTCTAAAATCAATGCACAATCTTGACTTTGTATTTTCATCTCTTTTATAAGCTAATGTAACTGGGGCTGCAAAAGGACTATACGATTCTTCTATTAGATTCTTGTCTAGTAGCAACGCAATTTGTTTCTCAATCTCCTTTTTATCATCAACTGTGGTTCGATATGGCCTTTTGCTGCAATATTTCTCTTCCAATAAATCAATGTGTGCTTCATAATCCTTCACTGTCCCTACATCATATTTGTCTTTTGCAAAGACAGATTTGTTTTCACATATTAATTCATTTATTATTGATTGTTGATCACAATCTAAATGGTCTACATGAATTTTAAAATTTGTCTCTTCAAAGTGTTCATTGAAATTTATTAAATATTTATTTCTCATTTTATTTAAATTATTAATTTCATTTGTTTCCTTAGAATCAAAATTTATTTATAAATTAATATCTCTTAATTTCACTAATGTAATGTCACAATTTTTTGAAACTGTTTTAATTTCTGTAGTAACATCATTTTGAATAGGCACTTTTTGACTTATTTGTAAATTTTCATTTTGACACAAATAGAATTTTTTTATACAATCTAAACCAATTAAAAAATCGTAATCAAAATTATCTTTTTCAATCACAAAGACTTCTGTCTCTTTTTCTATATCAAAAATTTTTACATGTAATTTTACCATACCACTGGTTTTTTTAATGCCATTAATAGTTTTTAAATTAGTATTGTTAGAATCAATTGAATTATTGTTATTTATTTTTAATAACTTTGAATTTATTAATGAAACATTTGAACCTGAGTCATATACTCCAAAAATCTCAATATTTTTATTCAACACTAATTTTATTTTTATTAATGGCAGTATTAACAGTTTTTTGGATTAGCATTTTGTAGTTCACATTCTAATTCTGAATTATTGATAAGTTTAATTTGATCATCTTTATTAGTTTGATTATCCTTTGGTTTAAACCAACAAGTTGATTCAAGGTGGTAGCGTGTTCCTTTTTTTAGTTTTTCACAGATGGTACATTTTTGCTTTTGCTCTCTGTCCAATATTTGTTTGTTTCTAATTTGTTTTTCTTCAACATTTCTTTTATTATGTAAGAAAACTTTTTCACATTCTTTATTTGCTAAGTGTTCATTCTTGTTCAATTCACTGAAAAGGTGAGTAGTTGAAGTCAGTGAATCTTTATCAAGTCTGTTCATGATGTTTTCTGGTAAACCTAACACAATCAGGTTTATAAGTGTGTTATGATCAATTAACTTATTAACTTCTAATAATAATCTTTCTTTTTTTGTGGCATATTGTAATAGAGAACCAACTTGATATTTGAATGTAAAAGCATATTTTATTTGGGACCAACCTTTTTTCTCATAAGTATCACAAAAGTTTGTTTTCCAAGTTTTCCAATCTGATTTCACTGTATATTTAATTAACATACTACCATACCAATCTAAACATTGTTTTTCAAGTAGATGTCTCAAACTTTCTATTTTATCTTCATCATTTAAAATTTCAAACCTTTCACATTCTTTTTCAAATTCTTCCATCCATTGTCTAACATTTGGCATTTTAATGGAGAATTTTTCAATTAAAAACTTTTCTGTTAGCTTCCCCACATTTTGAATATTTGGTAAATCTTCATAGCTAACAGCCGCTGATTGTAGTTTTTCTTCTAAATACTGATCACCAAATTGTAAATTTTCACCTTCATCCAAATAAATCTTCCTTATTTCATCATCTAGTGGGATCCATATATTTCGTTTTTGACCTCTTTTTTTCAATGAGTTTTTTACTTTTGTAAATGAACTGGAGCTATATATGTATGTATGTTTATTTACCTGCTTAAATTCGTCTGGGATATCAAAAATACGACCATCTGGAGTCTCAATTGAGGCAATACAGATTTCATTTGATTTACCGTCTGATGATCCTAGTATTATGAATTGGAATCTCAATTTTTCCATGACCAAAAATGTCGTTTTATAAGGTTCCTTTTGGTAATTAGTAACACAACTGAGTTTCTGAAATTAAAGATTTATTAAAACATGTTCTATTTACATTATTTACACAAAATTTTACCTGAAATTAAAGAAACGACATTTAATGTCACTAACTATGAATGTTTTAACATTCCTATCCTAAGCACAAATAATCTCTGACAAAATGACAAGTTTTTTAAATATAAAGATGACAGAAGTGGTTGTGTCTAATATTCCAGATAACGTGCTCGGTAGAGCGCGGCAATATTTGAATGATGAAATTATAATTTCATTACATATATATATATATATATATATATATATATATATATATATATATATATATATATATATATATATATTACAATCAAATATATAAAATAATAAATAACAACTAAATTGATGTACAAAATCGTACATCACAAACAGATGCTTAAAAGAAGAAGATATTATTAAATTAGTTTATAAAAAACGCAATAATCAAAATAATTTGATGAACTTTTAAATAATGTTCTTGACCAATAGAGAGAAAACTTCAGGTTAATATTAATTAAACAAATATTAATTCAAAAATTAATTCTCAATTCTATTATCTTCTCATGCAAATTAAAATAGTTTCATAAGTTTTATGGAAACATAATCATAGACCAAAGGCCATATAAAGCAACAGTATAGTCTTTAATCTTAATTTTCGGTTTGCACAAACTTACGCCCTGTACATTAAATCAGCACGAATCTCTCGAAAATCATTAGAGCTGTCAGTGGAGCGAATCATTTCATTTCTCCTCTTAAGTATCCAACAGTGTAAATCATAAAATGAACATAACCATCATAGAAATATTTCCCCCAAATTTGATTTAGTCTATGAGACTCTTCGGCGAAACATTTACCCTCAAATATAACACGTATCATCCTAGGAGGGTTGAATTGAATGTAGAGATGGAGTGTTTAATACAGATAGTAGATGTATTAATGTCTAAATTAATTTTTATTCGGCTTTTGCTTCATTTGTTATAAATATATTTTTAAGTAAGAGGTTGCAACTTTGTCTTCTTCTTATTCGATACCTTTCATCGCGTTCTATTTCTTTACACAGCTTTATTTAATTCGTTTTTCCCTTTTATGGAAATTAAAATTATATAAATATTTCTTTTCTTAAAAAGTAAAGTATCTTTTCGCTTCAGATACCCCGTTTAGACAGAAAACAACGAAAATAAAATTACATCTCTAATTCTTACACAGTACAATTTGGCAAATTTTGGATGATGATTCCACAAGATTTCTGTAGCAGTTAAGACTTGCCAATAAACTGCAGAACCTCTAAGCAGAAAGTTAAGTTGATGAACTCTATGAAAATACAAAAACAGTTGACTAAATATGACCTGGAAAGTAATCTGGGGATAAAAAAGCATATGGTGATCTACAAAACATATCTACTCCAGTTGTCAGAGTCAAAAATGTTACTGAACTTCTATCAAAAATGTTAATTTCAGGAAGCTAAAAAAGATACAAATAAGTTTACTACTTTTACAACCAAGCTTTTTTCTAAAACCCTCACGTAGAGGGGGAAATCTGAAAAAAATTGATTTACCAAGAATCTGTACGCCATAGAAAAAAATGCTTTAAATAAAAAACGTAGCTATAATAATTTAAAGAAAAACGTTAAATAGCATTTTTTATGTAGTATCAACCGTTCTCTCAGAAACAACGATTAAAGAGATCGTTGATTGTGAATGTCAGTTGCGCGCGCGAAATCAATGCTCAATAAAATTTGGATCAACCCGACGGTAAAAATTTATTATCTTTTAATACGAGTATTCTATCGACAAAAATCAAGACGCATTTTAAAGGTAAAAGTGCAGCTTTCGTATGCATTTTTTGTATTTTGCCGAAAATGAACTCAATGAGATCAATACAATGTATCCATTTCATTGACCGGCCATTATGGTTTTTATATAATTAGAACTTTATCTTCAAATCCTATAGAATGAAATTTAAGTTAAGAATTTGTAACCACTTCTTTAACTTTACAATGATAAACATTCACTGCCCAACAGAAGAACAAGAACAACATACAAGAGAAAGCTTCTACCAAAAGATGGAGATGGTATATGACAATGCGCCAAAAATTATAATGGGTGATATAAATGCAAAACATAGGTACGGAGCCGCACTTCTATGGCACATGGACAGGAAAACATCCGTTGTACAATGAAACAAGCGAGGAGTTTTTGATAATTTTGCTATCAGTAAAAATATGGTTATAGGTTCCACTTAAGGACATACAAAAAATAACATGAATGCCACCAGATGGAACCACAACCAATCAAGTCGACCATGTCCTGGTAGGAACATGGCGAGGAGCATGCTGTGGATCAGACTATCTTTTACTCCAAACCAAATTTAGACGCAGAATTAACAAAGAAATAAATGAAGGACAACAAAGAACAAACAAACTGGACCTAAAAAAACTGAAGATTCAGGAATGTAAAGAGAGGTTCAAAGAAGAAGTCGCAAATGAGTTAAGGACGCTAGAACTACATTCTATAGAGGGCCAATGGAATAATATCAAGACAGCAGTACTGGCAGCGGCAGCTTCCACGCTGAGAAATAAGAAAAAGGCGAGAAGAGTAACATGGTTCAATGACGAGTGCAGACAAGCAATAGAGAAAAGAAATGAAGCACACAAAATGTATATAACAAGAAGAATACGAGAAAGACAAACATCAGTTGCAAGTCGCAAGACGGAAAGCAGACAAAATATGTAGAAATAAAAAAGAGCCTCTGAAAAGGCCAAATATAAAAAAATTAAGAAAATTTCAAAAATAACGAAATTAAAGGCTTACAAATACCTAAGCAAGATAAAAAGTGGGTATAAACCTCAACCAAGTCTATGTAAAGATGAAAGTGGACAAATAATCAGTCCAGACCAACAGAAAGTCACAGAAACCTAGAAACCTTATTTTAAGACCCTACTTGGTACTGTAACTGCGGGGGAACAAATAGCGGTCTAATTTCCTTCTATTGCCTCCGGGTGCTCTGCAGAGGGCTTCGGAGACCTCAACGAATGCACTTCTACCCAAGTCTATTTACTGGATATAGACTTCTAAATTTTTTTCTGATGAGCTCGTCTTGAAAAAGACAAGCTATTTCTTACATGACATACGATGAAGTTGTCGAAATAGACATCAGGTTCTCAGCTTCGGTGACTTGCCTTGACAAAGGCAAGATATTTCTTACATGACTAAATAGTAGTCGAAATAAAACACCAAATATTGTTGAAATAAAATCTCAGCCACAGAGTATGGAAAAAAGCTAAAAGAAAGCAGAGCCCCGAGAGCACTAAGCTCTCGGAAATCTCGTAAGGGACTGACCTGGTTGACCTGAAAATCGCCTATTTTTATACACGCTGAAGTAGCGATAAATAGGGATTTATAAATACACAAGTAGACATGGAAGATGAAATGGGTACGAACTACGTAAAAGAGAATGCAGTAGAGAATGTAGAAGAGAAGTTTCAATCATAGAGGAAGTTCTTGAAGCTATACAGGCACAGAAACACAATAATTTCCCGGGAGTTGACAAAACACCAACAGAATTGTATAAGGTAGGTGCGACCATCTAGCAAGTCACATCTACGCGCTCATCAAAGACATAGCAAAAAGCGAAAATACCGGGGACTGGAAGAAAAGACACATCATTATACATGAAGATAACATTAAAACGGTCGGAAATTTTACATACCTGGGAGTAGAAATATATGCCGACGGATCACAAGATGGAGAAATACGGAAGAGAATAATAATGCAGTCAAACAGAACTTATTTTGCCTCCTCCATTTCTTTTGGTCTAAAAATGTATGAAATACAAAGATGAAAATCTATAAAACCTTAATTCGACCAATAGCATGCTATGGGTCCTGAAAGAAACATACAAAATCAAACTCCATACATATGTACTCGATAGAACCTGTAAGGGAGAATGGAATCTTCAGAACTCGATACAGCAACGAGATTTATTAACTTTAGAAGAAAGCATCACTGTCAGACTTTATAAGAATACAAAGCTTGAAATGGGCCAGACATGTGATAAGAACGGGAGAGGTTACGATACCAAAAAAAAGCTGAGAGTTAGAATGCAGGTAAAGAGACTGGTTGGAAAGCCAAGAAAGCGCTGGGAAGACACAGTAAACAGCGACGCACAAGCTCTTTTTGGAGTCCGTCTATGAAGAAGATCAGCCACAGACAAGCAAGGGTGAAGGCAAAAAATAAAGATGGCCAAGGCTCAATTTGAGCTGTAGTGCCGTAGAAGAAAAAGAAATTTGACATTGTCAGTAAAATTCAGCTGGTTTGTATAACTTTTATAAGTCAAATCTGTGACGAATTAACTAGAGGGGAAAAGCAAATATCTGCATATGACTGAATAACTGATAATCCTTTTCATTTATTTTTTAACAAAGTCTTTTTTTAAATTTATTTATGTCTTAACTTCAAAGGGCGACTGGGTGCTGTCGTACAATTTAAAGTTTTACAATTTAGTAAGTCCATTTATGAACTATGATAACAATTTTTCTCTCTCAGTTAGCAAAGTGTTTATTTTCAAATATTTATGGATTTTATCTGAAAAAATTCAAAAATAGAACTTCAAATATTTTAAAACTGCTGTTTAATCAGTACATATTAAACTTTTATTTTTTTTTTAATTTTTTCCCTATGATAATAATAATTTAATGAGAAACTGGGATTCTTCTTATAGTTACTTCCTATAATATATAATAAAAGATCTGTTTATTGCTAGGAACTACTGCAGATTCGAGTATTCTCGGAAATAAAAATTTAAGTGGACAATTCAGTCAGCTGAAAATACCAGTTATTTTTAGAGACGCAAATTGCGTGTTTCTCCCATCTTTATACTAACGATATAGAGAATGTGGCAACACCCACAGTTCCAGTTAAAATAAGGACTACAAATCATAACAGCCCTTCGCTCTGTCATCAGCGTCGGCTCGTGTTCATAAATACTTATTTGACTTCTTTGTCCTCGCGAAGCTTTAAGAAGCTTAGCTAACTATCATATTGTTGTTAGTCTTTTAGAGCTTTTCTGAGCTCTTTCATATATGGATGGAGATCTTGGATAAAAAATTAATTTGTCATCTTGTTTACAGATAGAAAATGGTTTTGAGTAAATGATTTCCTAATAAAAATCCTGGGTATTTTTTAAAAAATTATAAAAATTATAGTTAATGGGCGAAATAAATTCTTATTAATTTTGTCAAATAAATGATGATATATAAAAAATTAAGTTTTTTAGTTACTTTATTACAATTATCTATAAAAACGGAACTACAGACTAAAGCAGTTATGCACTTATTAGGATAATTTTTAAATTGAAAACGAAAAGTGCAGTGTAAGTAAATATTTACAAATAGTTTCTGATATCGCAAAAATATTAAAACTATAGTTAATCATTTGAGTGTTTAATTTTTTGTGTCTTCCGTGACGACCAAATTGCCAGTAAGGCAATAGGGAACTTGCATATTTGTGTTTGATTACATAATAATGTTCAGTTTCGTTTAAAAATAAGATTTCCAAAATTTCACTCCTCAAAAACTCATAATAACTTAATGTGTGACTATAACACGTGTGACGTCATATAGTGATATTCTGTAATGACAGGCCTCGTGTATCGTCCAAAAGTATAAACCTCTTAATCTTACATCTCTTACTGAAAAATGAAAATTTTCTCTTGATTCTAATCATTTTTAGAGGACAAACAAAAAACAAAAACAAGTTTTACCATGTACTCTAACATCTTTCTGTTTCATTAATTATCTAATTCATTCATTTTATTTTTAATATTATTTATGTTTTGTATGCAACATTTGGCAACGTAGTGACTTTTGTGTATATACGATTTTATGTTTGTTATCTCAGTTTTATTATGAGATTATTTACCTGTATAAGTATCTAAACTTGTAAACTAAAACTAAAAACGGTAAGTATAATTTGATTAAATACTCTCTTATACCTCTTTATAATTTAAATTTTATACTTTTTTGAGTCTGGACTCCTGTCTAATTTTATTTAAGGTTCTTGATCCATTAACTGGCCACATTTAATGTGGCTTTGCTGATAAACCATGGATTGTTATACTGTTTATACTCCTCTAGGTCTTCCAGTCAAGACTATTACCTGTAGGTCTCTCTTTTTGAGGTAAAGGTTAGTTTTCTTCATCTGATATATAGCACAGAAATATTTTATCTGGATTTTGGATTTCAGGTTGTATAATGGGTGGACCATATAAAAGATTTGTGCACGGTTTTCTTTGGCGAGTGATATTACTGCTACAACCAACAGTGAACACAATAAGAGTAATAAATAAATTAGAACAAGAATAGGAAAAGTAAGGGATACACACAATAAACTAAACAGAATATTTTGTAGTGAATATAATTTGATTAAATAGTCCCACTTTATAATTCACATTTTTTAACTTTGTTGAGTCTGGACTTTTATCTAATTTTATTTAAGGCTCTTGGCGTAATAACTGGACATGTTTAATGTAGCTTTGCTGATTAACCATCGGTTGTATATGGTTAAGACTTCTCTAGATCTTTCAGTCAAGACTTCCAGTTTTCTTCATCTGATATACAGTGCAGAAACCCTTTTTTGGATTTGGGGTCTCCCGTTGTATAATGGGTGGTCTCTAACAAGTTCAGCAGATATTCTACGTTCTTTGGGCAGTGATATCACTGCTATGACCAATAATAAATAAAGTGGGAGAGACAATGAAAGACTGAGCAGAGACATCACAATGGCTTTCAAGTTAATCTTTAGATGCTTTTTGTTAGCGATGTTATTCGATGGAATGTGAGCGTGGACACTTAACAGTGTCTACTTAATAAATTGGAGGCCTTATTAAATTAGTGAAACACGATTAATATAATAATAATAATATAATTATTCCTTACTAAGCTAATGTACATACTTCATCATCATCATCATCTTGGTGCTACAGACCTTCTCAAGCTTTCTACGCCATTCTGTTCTGTCTCTTGCTTGCATTTTCCAGCTGCCGACTCCAATCTTCTCCGCATCTTGTGTTGTCCCATCCATCCACCTCATCTTTGGTCTACCCAGTCTTTTCATTCCCACGGGTTGCGCTGTTGGAATCTTTTTTATCATGTTCGATTCAGGGGCCCGGGCTACATGTCCTGCCCACTGCAGGCGGTTTCGCTTAATTATAGTAGTAATATCTTTACCACCAAACGTATGCTTGTAGATATTCTGCAGTTCAAAGTTATATCTACGCCTCCATATTCCGTTCTCACAGATCGCTCCGAATATCTTGCGTAGCACGTTTCTTTCAAAAATGGATAAAGCGGATTTATCTGTTTTCGTTAGCGTCCATGCCTCTAATCGATATGTGAGAACGGGGACTATCAGTGTTCTATACAGCCTTATACTAGTTTTTTGAGACAGACGTTTGTTAGCTAAGTAATTTGATAGACCATGATAACACCTATTTGCAATTATTATCTACAGTACATAATACAACATGTATACAATGCATGTAAAAGTTACGGACTGCAAATGAATCTCAAGAAAACGAAATCAATGATATTCTCAAAAAAACCACAAAATGTAAATAACCTGATCATCAATAATACAACGATAGAAAGAGTAAAAACATATAAATATTTAGGAACGTGGCTAACCGAAGATGGAGATCAAGTAAAGGAGATCAGATCTAGAATAGAAATGGCAAGAAACACGTTCATAAAATTGAAGAAATTACTTTGCAACCGTAACCTTAATCTAGATATTCGCACAAGAATGCTACGTTGTTACGTCTTCTCTACTTTACTATATGGCATGGAAGCGTGGAAAATAAAGCAGTCTGAAATCAAAAAATGAAACTCCTTTGAGATGTGGTGCTACAGGAGAATGCATAAAATATCGTGGATTGAAAAAGTAACTAATATAGAGGTGTTACAAAGAATGAATAAAGAATGTGAAGTCATAAAAACTGTTAAAATTAGAAAGATTCAATATCTGGGACATTTAATGAGGGTTGAGAAGTACGTATTACTGAGGTTGATTATGCAAGGGAAGATACAAGGGAAGAGAAACCCTGGACGACGCAAAATGTCCTGGCTAAGAAATTTGAGAGAGTGGTTCGGCTGCAGCTCATTAGAATTATTCAGAAATGCGGCCAACAAAGTTAAAATAGCGATGATGATTTCCAACCTCCGCTAGGAGAAGGAACCCGAAGAAGAAGAAGAAGCAATTATTATTTGCTTGTTTTCTTTTTATTTCCTCAGATGTGTTATTATTTTGGTTAACCGATGTCCTTAGATATATGAACCCTTTGACTGCTTCGAAGTTTTGGTCATTGATAATTAAATTTGTGTCAACATTGCCAGCTCTTGTGTTTCTGTTAGTCGCCATGAATTTGGTTTTATTTTAATTTATTTGTAACCCCATTCGTTCTGCTTCTGGTACTAGATCGGTTAGGATTTCCGCAGTTTTCGCCCTAGTTCTTGTTATAATGTCCACGTCGTCCGCATATGCTAGAATTTGGACTGATCTATTAAATATTGTTCCCCTGCTATCTAAATTGACGTCTCGTACAACTTTTTCTAAGGCGACATTAAAAAGCTGACACGCCAGCGCATCTCTCTGTCTTAACCCCCTATGTATTTGAAATGGGGTTGACGAGTCCTTTTGAATTTTTACTGCTGATAGCATCTTCGCCATTGTCACTTTTATCAAAGTAAAGTACATAATATGTTAATAAATATTATATCACACCTTTATTAAAATTTAGTTATTGAAAGACGTCATGTGAAATACATAGTGTATACATCTTACAAATAAAAATATCTACCTACTATGTTAGTAAATATAATTATGGTAATATTTTTTCTTCACTACGTTAGGACCTAAACGTGATTCAACACCTCGGAGGTTTAGATCCTCTTAGTGATTGTTTTACTATATATTTTTTTTCTTTTCTTTGTGCTTTTTTTATTATAATATTTTATAAACCTCTTTTTTTCAATTTGTTTTTTTCTTTTTTAATCTATTTTTAAGTATTATTTTATATTCTCTTTTTAATCGTCTTGTATGTTTTTAAATAATATTAATATAAAATAAGGGATTGATGTTTATTGAAAGTAAACTAAATGTAAAACCAAATACTTAGCATGTCGGGATAGTATTATGAGGTTTTTCCTGTTTTTTCCTCGTGATTTACTATAGAATCACTTCTTTCTTCTGTAAGTGCCATCTTCCAATCAGAAGTTGGATATCATCATCGCTATTTTTACTTTATCTACTGCTGTCCTGAAGGGTTCTATAGAACTGTATTTCAACCAGTCCCTTAAATTCTTCAACCGTGACACTCTTCTTCCTCCTCATATCTTTCCCTGTTTTATCAGCCTTAGCAGTTCATATCGTTTGTCCCCTCATTACGTGTCCCAGATATTGTAACTTTTTTATTTTTATTGTGTTTATTTTTTCGCAATCTTTGCTCATTTCTCGCAATACTTTCGTGTTAGTTTCCTTCTGTGTCCATGCTATTCTAAGCATTCTCCTGTAACACCAGATTTCAAAGGAATGTAACTTCAATGTCCAGCTTTCAAGTCCATATTGCAGTATCGAAAACACGTAAAATCTCAGTGCTCTTACTCTCAGTTCTAATCTAAGATCTTTGTTGCAAAGAATTGTTTCCATTGTTACAAACGCATTTCTTGCTAGCTCTGATTTCAGTTGTTTGATCATTATTGTGTGAAATCCAGGTTCCTAGATTCCATTTATCATCTTTCACCCAGAAATCCATTTACATGATATTGTTCTGTATTCACTGCTATATTTAGCATTTGTATTTTGAGGGATAGCACAAAAGGTGGAGAGTAACCATTTTTTTAGTATGTGTCCTAAAAATCACTAACAGAATAATTTTACTGTCATCGTGTGCAAAAAGGAAGGTCGACTTTTATATCGCGCTGATGCACACCTATGTACCTTTAAGGAGGGAGTTTTACATAAACCTATAAGTTGATCCTAATCCATATCTGAAAAGTATGTTGTCTATTTGGGTTAGTATATACAGTACATTCCGTATGTTTTGTAAACATGAACAGGAAAAATTGTTGCCTGGTGGCTACCGAATACCTTTCTCTTGCCAACACATATTCGCGTCATATCCCCAGCGTCGGTGTAGCTTCGTTCTGATATTAGCTACTGTAAATAAGAAGAATTGACAGTTGACAGACGAAGAAGAATTGACTGTCTGACAGTTAACAAATGGTTTTGGTCCTGGCTAAGGTTCATACTCGGCCGGTAATGTAGATTCAACGCTTACCGACTGTGACGTCCACACTGGCTCGTCCAAGTGCCGCATACTCTGCTATTTAAATCATAATTAAGTTAATTTTATGAAGTCGAATGAAATATCTTACAATAAAGTCATTCCAGAAACGCAACTCATCAATATTGGCAATATCATTTTAAAGTCGTCCACTTTAAAATGATATTGTCAATATAAATGAATCAAATTCAATTCAAATATTAGAGGAATTTTTCACCAAGTAACAAAAAACAGAATTTGTTTTATTTGCTAATGTTTTGTATTTTGAGAAATTGAAACGTCAAAAATAAAATCATTTTAAATTTAAATTGTGGCTAACTTCAAGAAAAATGGTAACTGAATTTATATGAAATTACTTTAAAACAACGGGAAGTCTCATAAAAATTAAAACAAATTATTGAGTCTTGTTATTATTTTGATGATATTTTTAACATTTTTTAAATTTTCATCATTGGACAACCGTTACAATTGAATTCTAGTATTGATTTTTTTATTTTTCTGATTTTTTTATCTTTTATTGACAAACACTGTTTAAGGTTTTTAGTTTTCATTTAATGTCTAAATTTTATTAGTTATTTTTTATGCAGATTTTGCTTTAAACTTGCTTAGAATAAATACTACATAAGAAGATCAAAGAAATATCGAATATACACAAAAGCCACCACAGAACAAGAATACGCAACGACAGAAACGAATACATAGAGTCAAAAGAGGAGATAGCAATGACGTGGAAAGAATACGCAGAAAGCCTTTTTAATGACGAAAGACCAACACAACCAACGCGCAAACTTCCTTCCGAAAACTTATCAGGGCCATCAATAATGCGAAGTGAAATAGAATATGCAGTTAGAACCACAAAGATGCATAAAGGAACAGGTCCAGATGAAATTAATATAGAAGCAATAAAACTACTAGACGAGGAGAATATCGAAATCTTGGTAAGGCTGTTCAATAGAATTTATGATACTGGTTACATTCCGCGAGAATGGCTGCAGTCATCCTTTGTGATGATCCCAACAACAGCTAATGCCACAAAATGCAATGATCACCGCTTAATCAGTTTAATGAGTCACTTGTTGAAACTCTTCCTTAGGATATTACACTCAAGAATGTACAAGATACTAGAAGAACTTAGCGGGTCAACACAATTCGGTTTTAAGGGAGGACTAGGAAAAAGAGAGTCAATTTTATGTTTGAACACCTTAATACAAAACTGCTTAGATCAACGAAAAGATGTCCACCTCACCTTTATCAACTACAAGAAGGCATTTGACAATGTTAAACATGATATCATGATGGAACTACTACATAGGGCCAACATTGACCAGAAGGAGATCAGAATTATACAGAATCTATACTGGAACCAAATGGCAAAGGTGAGGATTGATCAAGACCAATATACGGATGAATTTGAAATCCGGAAAGGTGTCCGCCAAGGCTGCATACTCTCTCCGATGCTTTTTAATTTATATGTTGAAAATATATTTCCGGAAGCATTAGAAGATACGGAATTAGGCATTAAGGTGAACGGCATACCAATTAGCAATCTACGCTATGCGGACGACACAGTGATTATAACTGATAATTTGGATGATCAGCAGTTATTACTTGATAGGGTGAATAGCATAGGTAAAAAATATGGCTTCAAAATCAACATTTTGAAAACGAAATATATGGTCATTAGCAGAAACCCTCCAGAGAACCCGATAATATGCATAGGTGACAATCGTATAAATCGCGTGAAAACTTTTAAATACCTTGGCACCACAATCAATGACCAATCGGATCCACAATACGAGACAAAAACCCGAATACAAATGGCAAGACAAGCTTTTGTGAAATTCAGACCGCTCCTATGTAATCAACACCTAAACTTCGAAATACGCTACAGAATGGTCAAGTGCTACATATGGTCCATTTTGCTTTATGGCATGGAAACGTGGACTTTGAAAAAAACATCTATCAACAAACTTGAAGCATTTGAAATGTGGTCATTGAGAAGAATGATGCGCATACCTTGGGTGGATAGAGTTCGAAACGATGACGTCCTTAATAGAGCCGGCGTGGAAAGAGAACTCTTTGAATCAATTAAAAAACGCAAGGTTGGTTACCTTGGGCACATATTGAGAGGAGCAAAATATGAAAAACCACAGTTAATCCTACAAGGGAAGATCGAAGGTAGGAGAGGAGCTCCTACAATTATCCTGGTTAAGGAATATTAAAGAATGGACAGAAATACACAATACAGGTGAGCTGTCACGCCGCCAAGAACAGAATTCTAGTAATGAGATAGTCGCCTACGCACTTTGATGTATGGCATGTTAAAAAGAAGAAGAATAAATATATGATGACTAGAAAATAATTCGTCGAGAATAGTGAATCGCCTTTTCGTAGCACTACACGTGACGCCTGCTCATAGCGCTTGTTCCGTGACCCTCGCATCAGCATTTTACCATAGAGAAAAAAGTAATACAACGCCAGTACAGAAGATTCTCTTCAATAATTTGCATATTCTGGCCGCTTTCCTTGTTTTTCGTCCACTTCCCTCCTATTTGTTGATCTATACGCTAACACTTTTATTCTAAGTAGTTATTTTTCCTTGTGTGTTCTTCTCTTTATGTTTCTGTATCTAAATAATATTTCCATTATATTTATCTTAATTTCCATTACTTTTAAGAAATAAAATAAGTCACCTACTTACACGCAAAAAATTCTAATAACCAAGCATGATTACTACCTGTTAATACCTGTTCAGTATTCAAGTGTATATACGGGTCAACTGAGCTATTTACAAAGAAAATTGGTTTAACGTGGAACTAATAGCAGTAACTTCTAATCAGTACGGAATTAATTAAGTTTGTATCCCATCCGGTGGCTCGGCGTTTATCAATTTGGTAGAACGCATGATGCTGTGTAGCCCTACTACCTAAGGTCGATATTGTTTAGCATAACTTTTGACACGGATCATGAATTGATAATGATACTAGGATAGAATATGAATTGTTAAAATATATAGTAATAATTTTAAATATTGTACATCAAGCAAATTTTCTAAAAAGTTGGTAAAATAAAGATTCTTTTAAATAAAAATGGATGCATTCCAACTTAAAACTACTGCCTATTACGAGGCTTTTTCAATTGAAACCGTTCTTTGGCCCAAACAAAAATATTGGCAAATATATCTATAAATAATTACCACTACAATTAAGGCACATATCGTTGTATATATATCCCGATATATACTCTGCTTAAAGAATTTTATGCCTGTTGTTCGAATAATTCTTTTACAGCATTATGGCATTTTTCATTACATTTTAACGCCATTTTCAGTTACGCAAACATGAGAAAGTTACAAGGCGATCAATCGGGATTATAGGTTGGATGCTCTAATCTATATTAATAAAAATGAATCGTCGAAATGTTTGTACGGGTATGACTGCAGAACGACTGCACCTAATTCAGTAATTCTTTATTCGTTGTTTTTATGTCTAACTATGATTAACAAAGGAAGTTCGAAAATCTGGAAAAGTAGTTAGTTATTGCCTCTCAGGGCACAAAGTCTCCTTTTTCGAGGTTGGAAACTGTATTTTCTTTAACAAATATAATCCTTTATCATCGACTTAGTGTGTTATTAGTTAGAATGTTAGTTATAAATTAGTTATAAATCTATTTTGGATAATTTTTAAAAATTTTAATAATAAAAATTTTATACCATTTTACAAAAAGAAGTTTCTAATGCATTGTAAGATTTTTTAAACTATAGTATACAGCCAACCATTGAGAATTCCTCTTTTAAATTTTAAATATATTAACTTCATTAAAAATGACGTTGTACAGTTTAAAAGCCACATTTAGAATAGACGGAAAACTGACTTCACTAATTTTCATTATTATGGGAGTGAGATAGGAAGATGCAATATCAACCATGCTGTTTAACCTAGTTCAGGTTGAACATGTTGCTCAGAATTTGCTTTTGTTTGGACACTTACTGAGGATTACTGTTACGACTAAGTTATCATTCCATCTAACTACAGAAACTTCAGCTTTTTTTTCAAAAATGAAGTCAAACGACCCTTAATCTTTTTTAGAAATAATTTTAGTTGTTTTCATTGGACACTTTTTAATCATGTTTTCTCATACTGTGCCAGTTGCATAATGTTGTGATTAGCTTATATGATGAAAAGAAGATGTTCAAAAATACTCTGTGATTTAAGAGAGTTTCAAAAAACTTTTTAGTAATTTTAATACTACATCAGCACCCAAGCCTAAATCTAATCTTGATGTACTAGCACCATCGTAGGACATAAACTGGAATAAATATCCATTAGATGAACAGAGGCACTATAACTTATACATAAAACGTACAGGTTTTCTCTTTATAAACATTTTGTGCCCTCAAAATAGTGTACCATTTCTTTGTCTATAGATAAATTATATGCGAAAATACCGAATTGCAAGAATTTTGGATTTATTGTGTCGAAAAAGGGAAGTAGTTTTACATAGTTTTAATTTTTGTGTAACACACATTTGTGTATTACTTACTTGAATATACTTTTTGATATGTTGAAATTTATTTCTACTTATGCAGTTCCTAATGAATGTCACGTTCTTATGCTGGTCCTTGCTCCAGTACATATCTATTTGAGGCAAGGTATGATATCCTGTAAAAATAAGTATTCCCAAAACTTTTTTAAGTATTGCATTTGTCAAAATAATATCGTGACAATTATTATCGTGGGCATATTTTATGATAAAATTAACCATAAGGTTTTAAATTTTAACATCGAGGGAGAGCCGGAAACATTCGCAAAATATTTTTCTGGCGGCACGTATCTCAATTTCTACCCCTTTTTCAATTTCATGTGATTGTTGTGCTAATAAAAATGTTGGATCAGTTTTTCTAGACCATTTTAAAGTTGTTACACTTCATACTTTACGTTTTTTTTGTTTTCTTGTTGTTGTATCTTTAGCAGAAATCTCAGATGTATCAGCAATCTTTCGAAACTCATTGTCACCTACAATGTCACGTAATACAATAATATGAAACTAAAAAATAGTGAATAGGTTACCTGATACAACATTATCATCAATCATTTCTTCATATTTCAATTAGTCACATTCTAGAGGTATTATAGCTAGTTCTGCGACTTCATCATCATTATTACTGACATTCTCCAATTCGGCTTCTAATTCCAATAAAGTTAGATCCCTTTTAGGGTTATTTTCTCAAATCGATATATTGTCTACAACACTACACAACCCCCACCCCCAGCCCTCTAAATCACAACTAAATAGAATACCAGAATATCCACACATATAATAAAGAAATATTCCATCACACGAAAGTCGCTTGTGCTCACTGAAATCACTGCGTGTGCTCTACCTTGAAATTTCTGACCGAACAGGATTTGGAGTCGACTTCCCCCAATGGTTGGTGGTATTTTTTAAACAATTTGAAACACGAGATTTGATGACTTAAATTTTTTTTGTATTTTTATAACAATTGACGTACAAATAGGTTAAAAAATCAAGTTTTAAATTATTTTTTACCACAAAAGTATTTTACGAATAAAATTACTACGCTAAAAATAAAGTTGTGTTGAAGAATTAAAAATTAAAAAAAATAGTTTGGAAATTATTCAAAATTAAAGTAGTCTTATACCTTTTGGTTTCACAAAAAAAGTAAAGATTAAAAAAATAACGTATTGCTATTAAAAAATTATACAAATTACTGGTGAGTTTTCGCACCATGCTAAGGAACATCTGCTCTTTTAATCAGTCGTTAAATTAAACTTTGACAGTTTAGATTTTTTGTCCCAATTATATATATATATATATATATATATATATATATATATATATATATATATATAAATATGAAGAACACTTTCTTTTTTACCCCATAACTTTTTTCCAACAAGATATATAATAAGAATACTTTTGCTTAAAAAAAAACTACAATCATTTGTTTTTTTTTTCAAAATGATGTTCGGTGACAGTCTTTAAGATTTACATTATCGGAGATACAATTTTTGTTTGATGATTGATGATGATTTGATCTAGTTTGCCATGCACACCATTTTTGGACCAGATTTCTTATTTTTTTGCAAACAGTGTTCTATAACTTTTTTCTGCGCAGTTTTAGGTAGATGTAATTGGACAATTATCTCTCTCTCCTAAATGGAGCTATAGCCCAAATCAAGCCTTGGCCTCCTCCAAACTATGTCTCCAACCTTGCAGGTCCACTGCTGATTTTCTCCAGGTTCCCACGTATAGTAAATTTTGTGTGTCGGCTGCCAGTTCATCTTTCCACCTTTTCCATGGCATTCCTTTTGGTCTTGTGCCCTGCATTTTACTTATATAGGGTTCTTTTTAGCAATCTTTTGGTCTCCATTCTCACTACATGACCAGCTCATCGAGTATCTAACGTTTAACAAATTCTGAGATCGTACTGAGATCGTCTCTTTAAACAGTTGGTAGTGTAGATGGTTTTACCTGGATCTTCATAATCCGTTTTATTAATAGTTCCACTATTCATAATGGTACATTTAATAAAAAGAAAAATCATTTGCCTTTAACATGGTCTACTGTAGTAGGTTCTAGGACCAATTTTAAGCGAGATTGTGTTCTTTAAAGTTTTCTATTTTTAACGGTTTTTGATTTTAAGGCTATTTTTTTAATTTCTGTACATTTAGGTATATGCTTTACTGTGTTATAATATGTTAAATAAATAATAAAGCTGACTTCATGTCCTTTAATATAGTCGAGTGCACTACATTCTAGAACTAACAGTAAGCAAGATATGGTTTGTTTGTCAAAGTGTGATGCTTGCAACGGTTTTTACAAACTTTAACGGACGTTTTTATTTTTAAATTTTTAGTTATAACTCATTTCCTTGTACATTTAAGTATATACAAATCGTTGCAAGCATCACACTTTGACTAACCATATCTTGGTTCTAGAATATTTTACAAAATACTATTTTAAAGTACAAAAAAAAGCTTTCTTTTTTATTTTGTAATGCATATACCTAAATGTATAAGAAATTTAAGCGGTAAAAGCAAAATCGTTAAAAGTAGAAACTTTAAACAACAATTACTAAAAATTAGTTGTAGAACCTTCTACAATAAACCATAGTAGTTTTATCTGTTATGTTATTTCTTCTGTTTTTACTTCGGAACTTATACATCAGCAACTCTTTGGTTGCTTATCGCATTAAAGATTGCTAACATTTTTAGGGGGTCAAATGCCTTGTCGTAATCTACCATAAGTATCCAGAGTATTATATTGTATTTGTTTGATTAATAGATAAGTGTTCTTATTACTTGTGTATGATCCATGGTACTATTATCTTTTTTAAATCATACCTGTTCCCAAGGTTAATAATTATCTAGTTTATTTGTTTGCTAGTTGCAACATAATTATTTTCACAAACAGCTTATACAAGACTGATGACAGGCTAAGAGGTATATCATTATCAACTTTCTGGCTTTACAACTCTGCGTGGATCCTAGCCTCTTCAAGAATTTCTCTCCAGTGTTCCGATTCTCATATCTTCATCGATGTTATCAAGGAACCTTGTTTTGAGTCTTCCTCTTCTTCTCTGAGCAATGGGTCGATCAAGGAGCATTTTTGTAGCTAGGTCATTTTATTCTATCTTCATTACATGCCCTATCCGCCTCAGACGTCGTATCTTAATATGTTTTACGATATCAGGTTTCTGGTATATTCGTTAAAGTTCGAAGTTGTATCGTTTTTTTCACACTCTATTTTTATTCACTTTTCCATAAATTCGCTTTGGTACCTTTAAATTTATTGAAAAATTCCCTTATAAAAGGTATATATTAAAACCCCCTATCGGGCTACATCACAGAATGGTTTCGGAATTAATATTCAATCATCAGTGTGACCTAGATGTACATGTTTTGAGCCAAGAAATTCTTGGGTAAAACCCTTTAAAAGTTGTTAAATTAAATTTGAGTTACATTATTTGATTTTATATATTAGGATGTTTAAGTTACAACATTAATAGATAACATGGCAACGTAAGACTCCACTGGAGGATACTAGTCCTGAGACAAAGTCTTTGAGGACTTGTTGATACCTTTTTTTCTAAACATCCTAACATGCTTTCAGTATTTTTTGTTAGTCTTGTGTTGTCTTCATACTTTATCATTTCACACATAGATTTATAAATATTATTCATAAATCTTAAAGCAACAACCATACAATTAAAAAAGAATTACTATTGCACTAACAAAATGTTGTTCTTAGACAAGATCTTGCGGTTAACTAAAAATATGTCAATATTTCACGAAATAATAGATACGTTCTACTTAAATAGCCTAAGATGAAGATAGCCTACAAAAACTGTTTCACAGATCTAACATAAGAGCAAAAGAATTTAATATAACAAACTACTCTCATAAACCTAACATAATAGTAGTCATCAAAGAACCAACTAGATATAACATAGAAATTGATGGCATCACTGTTGAACAAGTAATGGAAATAAAATACCTGGGAATTACAGTATCTAGCTACAGCTAGACACCTGCACAAGGAAGTGAGAGATCAAGTACAAAAAGCAAATAGCCTGTAGGATGCCTTAATAACACTGTATGGCGAAACGGACACATTAGCACTGAGAAGTCAAGAATTTATAAGGTCAGTGTAAGACCAATAATGACATATGCCTCAGAAACAAGACCCGATACAACCACAACGTAAAGGCTACTGGAAACTGCAGAGATGAGAGTACTGAGAAGAATTGCAGAAAATACGCTGAGTGATTGAACGAGAAGTGAAGACATTAGAAGAACATGTAACGTACAATGTATAAATGAATGGACACAAAATAGAAAAAAGAATGGAATAACCACACAAGCAGAATGAAGAAGACCCATGCCATCAAAATAGCAAGAGATAAGGCACCAATCGGCAGTGAATCGGAAGTGCCAACCTTCCATAGAGGTATTAATCTGCCAATGAACAAACAGAATTGCTTATAAAGAAGAAGAAGAAGAACAAGAAGATCTACTTAAAGTCACATTGATATTTGCAATAACGCTAGCAACAAAGTTGAAAAAAGCCAGTATTACATTAAAAATTTAGTCATTTGGAAAAAAATGAAAGAAAATGTTCTAAATTAAGAAATTTTGTGTTATGCCATTTTTGGAGTCAGCAAGCGACTCTTAGATTTGACAACTATGGTTGCACCACATTGAACGTATTATCGGTGATTCACCGACTGTAGTTCTCATAATCGATGTATATTTGATTGTAGTCCCTATTTCTACTATTCGGTTGATATAAATTAAAGGGCGCTTACGTTATTGTGGCGGTCCATCAGACGAGATCTAATTTATTGCCGATTGCTAGAGTTTTGTAATTAATCGGTCAGTGGTGGAACGAATTATGTGACAGAAGTTTTCAGAAAAATTCTAATAGGTTTAAAATGCAATTTTTATATTCTTTGGTACTTAACTTTCCATCTTGCCAACATAAAATCTTATAAGATAAAGATCTTTATTTTTTTAATATTATAATAAAAAACCATTAACTAATTTATAGTAAAAAATAAATATAATTTCAATGTCTCTTGTCTAGTATGATTGCTTTTAAAAATAATCCTTGTCGAGTAAGAAACAGGAATGAATAAAATAATTTTAGAATTATTTTAAAAAGCCCAGTTTAGATTTAAATGTCACTGAAAAAATTATAAGGTAACGTCTTTTTCTTGTTTGTCTTTTAGTTTCATAACCATTGTCGATTGCTTGATATCATTTTTGCTATTATATTCACTATCATAGCATTATTGACGCCAGCTCTAAAGAATGATGTAGTCGAAATTTTGTCATGGTATTAAGATGTTAAGCCAAAATATTCGTCTTCTTCCAGGACCAACTGTACCGTGGATCTTTCTGTGTATGATAGGATGCTAAAAATAATATTTTTTAGGACTATAACTGGGCACCAGAGTGTTAGAAGTTATCAGTCAGTTCTTATCCCTGACTGCATTTATTATACTGCTATATCCTGATCTTACTATTACGTCGATTAGGTTTTCTGACAGTCAATAATTCATTCTGGCCTGCCTTTTTATAATGATTTACTAAGTAGGAGGATCCAGTAGTGCCATCATAGCTGTTTTTAATGTGCACCTTTGTGGTTCCAAAGCCAGCAAGTTTTTGCACCATGCTTAGTTTGAGGATAGCACTTTTTTGCTGTAACTTTGGCCAACATATCACTGATATATATTTAATTGTTGGTTTTACCACCATGATGGAAAAGAAATGAAAGCAGAATTTACAAAACAGTCATTAGATCAATAATGAAATACGGGGCAGAAACACAACCTGACACAGAGAGAACAAAAAGAATGTTTGAAACAGCAAATATTAAAATACTTAGAAAAATTGATAGTAAAACACTATAAGACAAAGCTAGAACTACAGATATACGACGTATATGCAAGGTGAAGAGCCTCAAGGACTGGGTAAGGAATCGAAAAGTAGACTGGAACGATCATATAAGCCGAAGGAGATCAAATAGAATAGTAAAGACATCAAGATACGGTTCACCAATAGGAAGACGATCAGTAGGAAGACCACGTAAACGATGGAATGACAAATTACTGCGGACACAATAAAAAACAGACAGAGTCATAAAAAGAAGAGAAAGGAGAAGACTACCATTATATATATATATATATATATATATATATATATATATATATATATATATATATATATATATATATCAAATTATTCTCGACCGTACTGTGTTAAATATTATTTATAGTCTCAGCAATTGGTCTGTATGAAATAAAACTCTATTTGTTATTTCTCAATATTTCGTCACGATTTTGTGACTTCTTCAGGAGAAAACTGTAAATTTATTATAATTATTATATGTAAACAAAATGAATATTTCAATACTTACAACTTAAGATTAAAAATTTAAATTTTGATAACATATCCAATTAGATAAATGACATTTTTTTTTTATTTTGATTAATTTGGGAGTTATGGTAACCGCAATATTTTATAGAGTGAATTCCCATTGTACAATTTTTAGCGAATAAGTTTTAATAAACAATTACATATTGTGACAGTATTATCCATATAATAAGGTGGAAAAGTAGAATATTGAGAAAGAATCAGGAACATGGTAAATTGATCTATAAAATGTAATTGATGGTACGTAGTCAGTTATTGGTCTGATGTTGTTAGATACTGATATTAAGATCTATCATATCATATATTGTTTAGTATATTACAGTAGATATTACTTAAATGGATGGTGTCTGTCTTATAATTGATAGATTCTAAAGTTTTATTAATGTGTACCATTTCAAGGAAAAGTCGATTTTTATAATTATCAATTTGTTCTAAGATTTTTACATTATTAAAGTCAAAGTTATGTCCTGTCTTTAAGTGGTGGTCCACTAAGGCACAAGAGTTTTTTCGTAAGTTACAGTCACTTTTGTGTTGAGTGACACGTTGTTTAAGCCACTGTTGACTTTGTCCAATATAACAACTTTGACATTGACTGCAATTTATTCTATAAATTATATTACTCATTAGTGAATTTGGAGTTTTAACTTTTATTTTTGAGAACAACCTTGAATTTAGAAGTGGATTGTATTTAATTAATTTAATGTTCGGAAATGTTTTGAAAAGTGGGACAATTTGGTCTGTTAAATTTTTTATGTAAGGTATTTTTTTGTATAAAACTGGTTGTGGATTATTTATTAAAGCTCTATTGTGAAAGTGAGTGTTATAAATAAGTTTTTTTAATATATGTTTTGGGTAGCCATTGTTTAAAAACATTTCAAAAAGTTTCTTTAAATTGACATCTAGGAAACTCCGATCACAGATTGCCGTTACACGATTTTTCATAGATATAATTGTGTTGAATTTTTGATTTCTAGGATGATTAGAATAATAATTTATAAATCTGCCGGATGCAGTATCTTTTTGATACCAATCTAATATGATTCTGTTATCATTAGTTCTTATAACTTTGGTATCTAAAAAAGGTATACTATTTTCATTTTCATACTCGACAGTGAATTGAATATTTTGATCAAGTGAATTAAAGATCGTTTGTATTGTCTGAATATGGTTGAATGGTACGCTGCATATTATGTCATCAACAAATTTATAAATAAATGCTATTGAAAACGGCAATTTTGAGATTCCAAGGTCTAATAAATGGTCTAGGATAATTGTTGCTAAAATAGGGCTAATAGGACTGCCCATTGGTGTTCCAAATATTTGTTTATAGAATTTATCACAAAAATTGGAATCTCAAAATTGCCGTTTTCAATAGCATTTATTTATAAATTTGTTGATGGCATAATATGCAGCGTACCATTCAACCATATTCAGACAATACAAACGATCTTTAATTCACTTGATCAAAATATTCAATTCACTGTCGAGTATGAAAATGAAAATAGTATACCTTTTTTAGATACCAAAGTTATAAGAACTAATGATAACAGAATCATATTAGATTGGTATCAAAAAGATACTGCATCCGGCAGATTTATAAATTATTATTCTAATCATCCTAGAAATCAAAAATTCAACACAATTATATCTATGAAAAATCGTGTAACGGCAATCTGTGATCGGAGTTTCCTAGATGTCAATTTAAAGAAACTTTTTGAAATGTTTTTAAACAATGGCTACCCAAAACATATATTAAAAAAACTTATTTATAACACTCACTTTCACAATAGAGCTTTAATAAATAATCCACAACCAGTTTTATACAAAAATATACCTTACATAAAAAATTTAACAGACCAAATTGTCCACTTTTCAAAACATTTCCGAACATTAAATTAATTAAATACAATCCACTTCTAAATTCAAGGCTGTTCTCAAAAATAAAAGTTAAAACTCCAAATTCACTAATGAGTAATATAATTTATAGAATAAATTGCAGTCAATGTCAAAGTTGTTATATTGGACAAAGTCAACAGTGGCTTAAACAACGTGTCACTCAACACAAAAGTGACTGTAACTTACGAAAAAACTCTTGTGCCTTAGTGGACCACGACTTAAAGACAGGACATAACTTTGACTTTAATAATGTAAAAATCTTAGAACAAATTGATAATTATAAAAATCGACTTTTCCTTGAAATGGTACACATTAATAAAACTCCAGAATCTAACAATTATAAGACAGACACCAACCATTTAAGTAATATCTACTGTAATATACTAAACAATATATGATATGATAGATCTTAATATCAGTATCTAACAACATCAGACCAATAACTGACTACGTACCATCAATTACATTTTATAGATCAATTTACCATGTTCCTGATTCTTTCTCAATATTCTACTTTTCCACCTTATTATATGGATAATACTGTCACAATATGTAATTGTTTATTAAAACTTATTCGCTAAAAATTGTACAATGGGAATTCACTCTATAAAATATTGCGGTTACCATAACTCCCAAATAAATTAAAATAAAAAAAAATGTCATTTATCTAATTGGATATGTTATCAAAATTTAAATTTTTAATCTTAAGTTGTAAGTATTGAAATATTCATTTTGTTTACATATAATAATTATAATAAATTTACAGTTTTCTCCTGAAGAAGTCACAAAATCGTGACGAAATATTGAGAAATAACAAATAGAGTTTTATTTCATACAGACCAATTGCTGAGACTACAAATAATATATATATATATATATATATATATATATATATATATATATATATATATATATATATATATATATATATATATATATGTATCGGAAAAAGGAGTACGACCGTCAATCCAATATATATATAAGGATCACTCAGACGAGTGGTGGGTTCTTATATCGGTCTCTAGGTGGAGAAATAAAAGACAAAGTTGATAGGCTACTTTATCTATTTTGAAGACGTTTCGCTTTCGAGTTTTGAAAGCATCATCAGTTCATCTAAAAAATTATTACAATATGAGAACCACACAATCATGGAAACGATGTTAATTGTTACCTTAAAAAGATATGTAGCAGTCAATGTTAATAACATTGACTGCTACATATCTTTTTAAGGTAACAATTAACATCGTTTCCATGATTGTGTGGTTCTCATATTGTAATAATTTTTTAGATGAACTGATGATGCTTTCAAAACTCGAAAGCGAAACGTCTTCAAAATAGATAAAGTAGCCTATCAACTTTGTCTTTTATTTCTCCACCTAGAGACCGATATAAGAACCCACCACTCGTCTGAGTGATCCTTATATATATATATATATATATATATATATATATATATATATATATATATATGTATATATATATATATATATATATATATATATATGTATATATATATATATATATATATATATATATATATATATATATATATATAATACAATATATCTGGTTTTTAAACCCATGGACGGGGGTTACGGTAAGTTACATTTGAAGTCCAGAGTAAAGGTCCAAGAAAGGTGACCACAGGATCCGCATAGCCTAGGACATAATGTTTATCGTTGCTGAGTCTATCGATCACAAGAATATTCTAAACAGGTTTCACAAGAGAGGAGATAATACTCTCTTCTGTAGATAGCCTGATGCTGAAAATTTTACATCTAGTAACGTTGCGTATATCACCCGATTCCTCAGCATGCGGTCTATTTATCTGCAGCTTATTTCATTTATTCTTCTTAGACGAATAGTTGCTGAATCACTGCTTGGTTTTTCAGAACGTACTACATCCTCTAAGCGAAATTGTGATTTCTGTACCTTTTGTTTCGTCAGTTCCGTCGAAAATTTTTCTCCACACGCAAAGGTTCCTTAATTTTTTGACTTTTAACTTATACACTGGCCCCAATGTACCCCTCGATTAGTTTTTTAGTCTTTCAGTAATAATGTAGTCATATTTATTAGCCAGAGGGACTTTCTCCACAACCAGAAGTTTTCTCCTTTCCGGTTTTGTCAGGTTTTGGTATAAAGCTATAAATGCCTTTTGATTCTTCATGCTTTTTATGTGTACCATACAGAACTTTTGAAAAGAAGTTCATTCATCTTCTGTGTATGTATTTAACTCTCGACAGTTTTGAAACCACAAGTTACCTATATTCTCCAGTCCAGTGTACTTATGTGTCTTTAGTGATTTAAAATAGCCTATATTCTCAAAAGGTTTTTGAATGTAATACTCAAATTTGTTATCACTTATCTAAAAAGCAGATCTATATCGAGAAAGTAAGTTCTCTAATTGTGACCATCTTGTTAATTTACTATATTGTAAAGTCCATTTCAAATCATTACTACTTAATCTATTCTTACCTACATTGACGATTACACTAAAATTACTGCTATTACAATACTTATTACACAAATATTATCACACTAGTGTCATAACTGATTAATGTTTAATACATAGAAATATACACAGTCACTTCTAATTTTACTTGTCCAGTTTTCAATGGGATATTATTGTTTCTTTAAAAAATTCAAATGAATCTATTATATCATTGTCTAAGAATTCAGTTATCTCTTGTTCCCTTTTCTTATGCAAAAAGTTTCTTCTGACTTCGGGATTCCTTCTTTCTTTAGTACGATGAAGAGTTACATCTGATGGTACTTCAGAAAATATATTAGGAACTGCATTGTCTTTTAATTTGGGAAATATTAACTTTTCAATGTGTACATTTCCATCTTTATCTTCTCATTGTTCAGTCCGTTGAATATCATCTTCATGAAAATGTTTGGCACATACTACGGAAGATTTGGTAATTGTATAGCCTTTTCTATGAATAGAGCATAACCCAGTATACCTTCTTTGGGGATCTTTGGGAAACGAAAATGTACTTTCTGCCTGTTTTGTTTTTAAAGTACTGGCATAATTGGTTTTGCTACCAGGTACACAACAATGCCAGGTCATCTGTAACAAAAAACAAAAGTATTATTATTGTTGTTTTTAGTTTACATATTTTGTAGCAAGAAGCAAAAGTATTATTATTTTCAGTTTGTTTTGTAGGTTATATTTATACATGCCTTTTAAATTGTTGTTACGAATCTTCTAAAAGTTCTAAACTTAATAAAATGTCAATTATATTAATATTTTCTAATTGATTTAAACACAATTTACAAATAAAACATTCGAATAAAGTTTAAAAAACACTGAATTCAACAAACTTTACAAGCCTTCCTATATGAAATGTTAAACAAAACAAACCACGGTCGGACTACCACGCGTTGTTGCCAAATTTCTACTTCATGGCTTGGAAGTAAAGGTGGCTGTGCTAGAGTGCAACATAATATGTCACAGTGCACAGTTGTAATTTCCTAGTCCAATAATTTTTTTCATAGCTTAGACGACTAGCGTTACTGAAACATAACGGGATTTTTTGAAAAAAGGAATTTTTAATAAATTTTGACCAACATTTTTAATGGTTCGTTTACTTTTTTGCAAAACATTCCGCCATTAAAGGTTTAATGTATCTTCAGTAATCTTGCTAAAAATAATTTGTGTCAGATATCGTGACATATTTTTTGGTCAATGCACTTCAAATAGGAACTACTGAAATTCGCGGTTCCACTTACTCTGCTGTACCTTAATAAGTTTTATTATTTAGTGGTTTAACCACTGGCATATTACAACGAAAGCCACCTAACTTAATGCCTAAAATACACAAGTTTTTCATACAAATACTTTAAACCATTTCTTTCTTTCTAAGCTTCTCTGTCAATTTGATTAACTCTGTAGTGCTGCTGTAACCTATGGTAGTACTAAAAAATTTCACTTCTCTGATGACATTGATGCTTGATTGATTGATGAATCCACTTGTTTGCCTAACATAGCTTGCCCAATGAATATTATTATGTACTGCTTTTCTTTTAACCCATTAGCGCCCAGCGTACTTGCATGGGTACGGCAAATCTATGGTTCTGGTGACGCCATCTATGGTTGAAAATCTCAATATCTGAGATACAAGGCGCTTCTGTACAGTTTTATCTCTCAGATGGTGTAACAGATTACTGTATTTTTTTACGTGCTTTTAAGATACAGCACTTTGAAAAAGCCATTGCAGTTGTGATTTGAGGTTAAATTGTGGTACGAAAACATTTTTATCAATAACGTTCTGTATTCATGAATCTATTTTGTTGCATGCCTGAAATTTGTTTTATTATTATGTGTAAGAATATTGAGTGAATATAATTTTATCACATATTTGTCTTACTTCGTAGATTTTATAACCTAAACTTCTTTGTACCTGCTTGGGTACATTGGGCAAAAGGGTATACAATATAATATATATTTTTTAAGTTTGAAATTCTACGATGAGTCTTCCTGAAATAACCACGTCTGTATTTTATGGAAAAAGGAATCAAACGCTTGCAGCAGCTGTAAATGATATTGAAAGTGTAGGGATTACCAATAGTGCTGAAATAGACATGGTAATAATTCCACCAAATGTTGACTACCAAATGGATGAGTTTGATGAAGATGATTTGATAACAACCCAAATTCCTGACGATGTTCCTGGAGAATTAATGTTATTATTGAGGACTCCGAAGATGAGGATGACTATATAACAGTGGATGATCCTAACTACGATGATTTTAATAATAGAGATGACCCGCATGAAATAGATGATGACATTCAATTGTCCAAACGAATAAAATCATCAAAAAGGGAATTGACAGCTAACAAACTTCCAAAAAAGAACTAACTGAAGAAGTCCGGAGATCCAAATTGGTGTCATAAAACAGTGAATGCGAGCATAAATGGTACCAATGGAATGGTACCAATTAAATGGTACCATTTATAAACACTATAAATGAATGACAAAGGCAATAGCTGAGCTTGCAGAACTAGCTACGTTAGAAGTTTTTAAAAAGTTATTTGACGATGTAGTTGTAAACCATATTGTAGAGCAAACCAATTTGTACGCATCAACCTCCAATAATCATCATTTTTTAAATACAAAAGATAAGATCAAAATTCTTTTTCTTTTTACCGCGTACCATAAATTAATTCGTGAAACGATGTATTGGAATTTGGATGAAGATCGAAATGATCCATTTATTTCCAACGCAATGAACAGAAACAGGTTTACAGAAATTAAAAAGTACATACATTTGACAGACAATACTAAACTCAACAAAATTAATAAAATGTATAAACTACGACCGCTTATGGATTTTTCTGGATGCTAAGTTTCAAGAATGGGGCATTTTTTATAAAAAAATTATTCATCGATAAGGCAATGGTCAAATACTTTGGCCACCATTCATTAAATCAAAGCTCCAACGTTTTGGCTGCAAGGATTGGATGTTGTGCAATTCTACTGGCTACTGTTATGCTTTTGGTATTGCGGAGCTAAGCCTTCAGCTAAAGAAGAACAGATAAAACCGAAAAAGTCTAAACTGCCACTAGGATCACAAGCTGTTTTAGATCTCCTGAGTATTATTACAGTTCAAAATGATCACATAATATTTTTCGGTAACTATTTTGCGAGTTATGAACTTTTAGCGACATTGAAACAAAAAAGTATCAGAACTACGGGCACAGTTCGTTGTAATCGTATAAAAAAAATGTCCTCTTATACAAGGCAACGAGATAAAGAGAACATCATCATCATCATCATCTTGGTGCTACAGCCCTTAGAGGGCCTCGACCTTCTCAAGCTTTCTACGCCATTCTGTTCTGTCCCTTGCTTGAATTTTCCAGTTGCCGACTCCGATCTTCTCCGCATCTTGTGTTACCCCATCCATCCACCTCAGCTTTGGTCTAGCCCGTCGTCTCATTCCCACAGGTTGCGCTGTTAGAATCTTTTTTATTATATTCGATTCAGGGGCCCGGGCTACATGTCCTGCCCACTGCAGGCGCTTTCGCTTAATTATAGTGGTAATATCTTTACCACCAAACGTATGCTTGTAGATATTCTGCAGTTCGAAGTTATATCTACGCCTCCATATTCCGTTCTCACAGACCGCTCCAAATATCTTGCGTAGCACCTTTCTTTCAAAAATGGATAGAGCGGATTCATCTGTTTTCGTTAGCGTCCATGCCTCTGATCCGTATGTGAGAACGGGGACTATCAGTGTTCTATACAGCCTTAAACGAGTTTTTTGAGACAGACGTTTGTTAGCTAAGTACTTTGATAGACCATAATAACACCTGTTTCCAATTATTATTCGCCTCTTTATTTCCTCAGATGTATTATTATTGGGGTTAACCGATGTCCCTAGATATATGAACTCATTGACTGCTTCGAAGTTTTGGTCATTGATGATTAAATTTGTGTCAACATTTCCAGCTCTTGTGTTTGTGTTAGTCGCCATGAATTTGGTTTTATTTTGATTTATATGTAACCCCATTCGTTCTGCTGCTGCTACTAGCTCGGTTAGGATTTCCGCAGTTCTCGCCCTAGTTCTTGTTATAATGTCCACGTCGTCTGCATATGCTAGAATTTGGACTGATCTATTAAATATTGTTCCCCTGCTATCTAAATTAGCGTCTCGTATAACTTTTTCTAAGGCGACATTAAAAAGCTGACACGCCAGCGCATCTCCCTGCCTTAACCCCCTATGTATTTGAAATGGGGTTGACGAGTCGTTTTGAATTTTTACTGCTAATAGCATCTTCGCCATTGTCACTTTTATCAAACATATGAGTTTTTTTGGAATTCCTAACTCATTCATAGCGTTGTAAAGACTTGGTCTTAAGACACTGTCATATGCCGCTTTAAAATCGACAAAAATATGATACATATCTATGTTAAACTCTTGCGCTTTTTCGAGGATCTGTCGTAGTGAAAAGATCTGGTTAATGGTTGAACGTCCAGGCGTGAATCCTGCCTGATATTCCCCTAGAAACATTTCAGTATAAGGCTTTAATTTCTCGTGCAAAATATTTGATAATATCTTGTATGCTGTATTTAGGAGAGTTATTCCGCGGTAATTATTGCATTCCAGTTGGTTTCCCTTTTTGTGTAACGGGCAAATTAAGCCTAAGCTCCATTCTTCTACCATTTGCTCCTCAGACCAAATTCTACAAACAATTTCTCGCATCACCTTGGTGAGCTGCTCACCACCGTGCTTAAATAACTCTGCTGGGATGCCATCGCTACCTTTGGATCTATGGTTCCTTAGTTTTTCTATAGATATTTTTACTTCATCTACCGAGGGGGGTTCCACGAGTTCCTCATTTCGGTATTCCAGCTCCATATTGTTAGTAGGTTCCCTTTCCAGCAACTCTCGAAAGTGCTCTACCCATCGTAAAAGGATGTCCTCTTTGTTGGTAAGTAAGTTGCCTTCCTTATCATTACAATAGTTGATTATTGCTTTGAATTCTTTTCTAATACTATTTATTTGATGGTAGAACTTTCTTGTTTCTCCGTGACTCATATGGCTTTCGAGCCGTTCTAACATTTCATTTTCCGAGTCTCGTTTCTTTTTTCGGTGTATGCGTTTTTCCTCTCTCCTTAAGTTTTTGTATCTATCTACTGTTGTTCTAGTTTTTCGTTGTTGCATGGTCCTAAATGCCTCGTTCTTCTCATCTGTTATTTTTTTGCAGTCTTGGTCGAACTAGTCGTTTCTTTCTTGGGTTCGGGATATTCCCAATGTGCTTTCGGCTGCTAATTTCAGAGCCTCCTTGCAGTTGTTCCATATTTCCGTGCTTGACTGGTCGACTGCCCAGGTGTGTTCTAGGGTTTCTTTTATATGTGACTGGAACTGTTTCTCCTTGTTTTCATTTTTTAGCATTTGTAAATTATATTTTACTTGTCTAGTGCCCTTTTCTTTCTTGGCATTGGAAATTCTTTGTCGTAACTTGGCCCCTACCATAAAATGATCTGAGTCAATATTTGCTCCTCTGTAACTTCTTACGTCTATTAGGTTTGTAAAGTGCCTTCTGTCAATTATAACATGGTCGATTTGATTTGTGATGTGTCCATTTGGTGATATCCAAGTGGCTTTATGGATATTCTTGTGATTAAAACATGTACTTCCCACAATTAAATCTTTGGAAGCTGCCAGACTAATAAGCCTTAAACCATTGTCATTAGTAACGTCGTGAAGGCTATGTTTACCAATATAATCTTGGTAGCATATCTCTTTTCCTATCTGGGCGTTTATGTCTCCAATGATTATTTTAATATCGTTTTTGGCACATTTATCATATGCTCCTTCGAGATCTTCGTAGAATAGATCTTTAATTTCTTCGTCTTTTTCCTCGGTTGGCGCGTGCACGTTGATCAGGCATATGTTGAAAAATTTTCCTTTTATTCGAAGGATGCATAACCGATCATTTATGGCTTTAAAACCAATAATAAAATTTTTGATTCTCTTTGATACTAGGAATGCGGTTCCGAACTCATGTCGGTTCGGGTTGCAGCTGTAATATATATCATGTTCTTTTTTCTGCAAAATGCCGGTTCCTGTCCATCTCATCTCTTGAATGGCTGTAATGTCTATTCTATATTTTAGGAGTTGATCTTGCAGCAGCTTCAGTCCCGCTGTCCTATACAGCGTTCTTACATTCCAAATACTGATCTTTAAATCATTGTCCTTAGTTCGGTGCGTGTGTCGTCGTCTTGAATTCAGTCCGGCTTTTCTATCTCGAGATTTCGTAACAATAGGTTTTTATGGGATGTGGGAGTTAGCCTTATGCCCAACCCCCTTTTCGGAGGACCATTTCTCCCTTCCTCGTCAGCCCTGACCCTACCTTCCACTGGGGTTGGTTACCCAGTCTCCAGTAGGGTTGCTCAGGTTTACCGGGGTTCACCCGTGTGATCCGGATCACACTTCTCGAAGGTGAGGATAGGAATTGAGTAGGAGAGGCTAGAGGTGTTATCTGGAAGCAACACCTTATGATTCGCATCACTACTCCATTAAAACCCCATAAAGAGAACATATCGTGATATTATGATCATTGCTACGATAAAGAAAGTGTTATATTATTTGTAAGATGGAACAACAGTGCTGTAACCATGTGTACCAATTACAATATCATAGAACCACTTGCACAAGTCAAGTGAAGCGTTGGTATGCAAAAGAATAAGTAACAGTGCCAAACCTGTTATTTAAATCCTACAATTTATCTAGGAATACATGGAAAAAAATTGTGGTGGCTAGTCTTTACCTATTTGATAAATGTGACAGTTCTCAATGCGTAGAAACTATATAGGATTACAATTGAAAATGACAAAATATATTTGCTACTATTTTAAAGAAATATTGTCCGGTATTACCGCTGAAAGCAGAGCTTTCAACAAAGTCATACAAAGACGATCCACATCTATCAAACAACGTGGTTTGCTGCCAAAGAGTATACTGGATATTCTCGATGTATATTTTCCTAAAAAAACTACGAATCCTCGAAGCAGAAAACCCTTTGCACTGAGCACATAGAGTATTTTAAAATATTTCACTCATAATTAATTATGTGTTTTTATCTATATGTATGTATTTTTAATGAATATTTCCTTGGTCTGTATTTATTTTTATGTTCAGTATGGCTACTGGTTATATATAATTATATTTTATATATTTTATACTGACTGTCCCAGTGTGCTGCTTGGGCACACCATTTTTTTTTTCAAAAACCAAATTTAAAAAATGTACATAATATTTTTTTATTTAATAATGATCATAATTAAAAGCAACTCCTAAAGGATTAGGGTATTTTTAGTTTCTCTTTTGGCGGTGGTCATTAATGGGATAAAAATGTGCCTTTTATGCATTTTATTCTTTTTTTAAGGACAATCATAAACCTGTGCTAGTTGCATAATGCTTCTTACAGCAATTTACACATCTTACACGTTTTATTTTGCTTTTTGTACTAAATATGACATATAGCCTATTATTACTTTGCTAAGTTGTTTCTACACTCTGCTAAGTTGGGCACGGTCTACATTTATTAAGTTGAGATCCTTGCTGTGCTGCAGTGATCTCAGTTTGGAAACCAAGATGCGGATAGTGGGGTGCTACGTTCTTCCAGTGTTACTATATGGAGTTGAAGCCTGGACACTGACGCAAGCCACTGAAAACGAATCGAAGCCTTCGAGATGTGGATCTACACAAGTATGTTAAAAATATCTTATGTGGACCATGTCACCAACCTTGAGGTCCTACAGCGCATAAAAAAGAAAAAGAAGTACTTAATTTAATTAAACAACGTAAGCTTGAGTACCTCGGCCACTTGATGCGGAGCGAAGAAAAATATCGAATTCTTCAACTCGTTATGCAGGGTAAAGTATTTGGCAGAAGAGGACCGGGACGCTGTCGTATCTCGTGGTTGAAAAATCTCCGACAATGGTTTGGGATGACCTCAGCGGAGCTGTCTCGCAGAGCAGTCAACAAAACCATGATAGCCTTGATGATCGCCAACATTCGGACCGGATAAGGCACTGAAGAAGAAGAAGTTGTTTCTTTTCTATGGCTCACTGTTCGGAGTTAGGTAGGTATTTTATTAAATAAATTTTTATTATGGATAAATTAGACGAAACTACGAAGTCTTATAGTCTTCATCAGATTTGAATCATACGAATTAATTAATCTTACAGTTTTAAATTCTCTGATTTTGTAGTAATTCAAGCTAATATTAAATACAACGAGGTACTTTCAGCAAATTGGAAAAATACTTTTTGTAGCCAATCCCACGCTTGACGTAGACATTATAAAAATCCAGGCCCATAACTCCAAATAAAGATAACAGTAATAGAAGGTTGAATGTGTGTAGCATAACGAGCAAATCCATATTTAAAATCTGGATGGAATGGAAAATATTCCAACATTGGCAATTTTCACACAGCAGAAGCTGCTTTTACAATACCGCAAAGGTTAAACGATGGCGCCTCCCCAAAAAGCATCCGCCAGTGCCGTCCTTTATTTATTTATGTTTTTTTTTTGTTACTAGAAAATAAAATTTAAAATTGCTGCTATAAAATAACCTATTAAGAAAATATGAGCAGACCTTGATATTTAATTCAAAACGTAGTATGGAAACAACAAATATGTCAAGATTCATAAATCACATGATAATCTTTACTGTCACCTAAAAATGTCAGCAATCTTGTAAAAGGCTAAGTAAAAATATGAAAATAGTCTTTCCTACTTTTATGTTAAATAGAAGTTTCTTCAGAATGAAGATTGAAACGAAAATTATATATCATTTAGGAAATAGTCACAAGTAGCAGTGGAACGAAGGTGGATTTATAACTGGTAAAGAAAGAAATTGAAAAAGCTCTTTTTCTTTGACTATGAATATGCTACCCTCTTCTTCTTTCTGTGCCATGCTTGAATATTGTGCGCTGGCTATTAAATTGGCTATACTAATTTTGTTGACGGTAGCTCGGAAAAGAAACGCAGTATCCAGTAAACGATTCCCTCAGGTATCTAAGCCATGACGTTCTTTTTTGACATGGGCCTTTTTTCGTCTATTTTGCCTTGAATTAATAAATACAGTATAACGTATATCTCTCTGGGTAGTGCATAACATGGACAAAATATTCCCGTTTGCTATTTTTAACTGTCCTTACCAGTTCCGGTAACTTTCCCATCCGCTGCAAAACAACCTCGTTATGAACTTTATTTCAACTCTTTTGTATTACCGATACACACTAATTTAAAAGACTTCCCGCTTTCTGAGAAGTGTATCTGTTAAGTCTAACCTTCGACACCTTATAACAGAATAGAGAACACATAACATCTTACTAATCTCTTTCTCAGTCTCAAAGTAATATTGTTTCTACATAAAATTTTCTTAATCCTAAAACATGTAGGTAGCTCTGGACTTCTCTATACGTACTCTTATTTCTTTGATTATATCTCAGTTCTCATTTACGTTACAACTAAAGTAAGTGATACTGTTACTTCTGGTTGTATTAGCGTTTTACTAACAAACATCACCTGTCTTTGTGATGTTTCGCTTCAGTCCATATTTATTACACGTTGTGGTAATCCTATTAATTATCCTAACTATTTCCAATTAAGACCGTGTCATCTGCGTATCTCAAATTATCAATATTGACGCCATTTATTTTTGATAACAGATTGAACAGTATCCAATGCTTTATTGTAAACAAACTTGGAATAAATGTTAGTTATTAGCGGGGACAAAATGCAGCCCTGTTTTACACTTTTTGGTATTTAAAGATCTTTAAAATTATCACGGTAATTCGAGGCCCAGTTAATGCCAGTAACTATTTTTAATACAAACTAGATATATATATATATATATTTATATATATATATATATATATATATATATATATATATATATATATATATATGTATATTGGATTTGAAATAAATTTCCGCGGGAGCTATATGTGATTTCAGTTGTTTTCCGGGTTTGACTCCGCGTTAAGTATTTTTGGTTTTTTAGTAAAACCACTGTTTTGACGACGTTTCGGCAAGGTCACACTTGCCATTGTCAAGTCAGATTAGTTCTGCTTCGTTTTGATGTTTCAGGAGAAATATAATAGCCAGGAACCTAGAAGAGGCAAGAACCTTTGATAGAAATGTATGGAAAATGGGGATGTAGAGATGGCAAAACTCGTAGATTCGTTATATATAACTCTTTTCTCATTGGCAAACTGAAATTCGTCCCATCTGAAATTCATTCTTTTTAAGAACATTAATATAAACTATGTAAAGTGTAGTAAATGTAAAATGCAGTAACGATTTAAATATACAATTTTTTCATTGGTTCAAATGACGGGCTGGTCTGTTTATCCCCTCGCTTTTAATCCTGACCCTGCTCCCATTCCCCGAATTCCATTAAATTTGGCCCCACGAAAGGCAGTTCCGCTTTAATAAATTCAACAACGTGCCATATAAAAACCTTTTCGAAGTAGCTTCTTGTCAATTTTACGTTTCTGTTATACTCACACGAAGCTCTATATACAGGATACATTTTAAAAGAGTATATAAATTATTATCCAATTGTGCTATGGAAAGCTGTAAGTTACATTAGTGTGAAGAAATCATAAAGGTATCCAATTGTTTGACAAAAGTGTCATTTTTATGTTTATCCAAATTCATTATCTTAATTTTCGATTAATTTGTAATGTCTAGATAAAATAAAAACCAGTGTCTACATTATTAAAAAAAAAAGAGGGTGTAGCAACGATAGATTAAAAAAGAAAATAAAAAAAACAAATTCCTCGGTATTGTATAATTCTGAAATGATAGCAGAATACTGCACGAAATAAATCCCTTTACGCTGTTGGTGCTGTAATGAGGTCATTTAAATAGAAATTAGGTTTGTTCTAGCATCAGTTTCAAATGGTTTGAAACCATCAGCGAATAGTGGACCAGTGCGAGTAGAGGGGATATAGCACTGGTGACTGTATTATTTTCTCTCGCTGACCAACTGTTTGCTGACGGTTTCTGACTAGTTTGTCTGTTTGCTAGAACAAACCTAATATTACTTATAGGTTTACTGATAATATTTAAGACAAAATAATTACAAACATAAAAAATAGATTATCATATATTTAAAATCAAGCAGCTAAAAACTCAAAATATTCAGGATATGAGAAAATGAAAAAAAAACTTGAAATCTTTTTCTAAAGTTACACATTTTTTGCTGAGTAGTATAACCAGTCTCGACACGAGCAGTCCATTCATTTTTGTTACTTTCTTCAGTTATATATCCTATATTAACTCACGTTATCGGCCCGTATTTTTTTTGACGGACATCTCAATGAGACAAATTTCTTAAATTTTCCTTCCACTTCCACTTAGAACCTTCCACTTAGCCTACGAACAAAAATGTGGCTCCAGCTGGACGGAACTCCTGCTCATTTTTTACGTGATGTTAGGAACTACCTTAACAGAAAATTTACAAACAGATGGATAGGTAGAGGTGGTTCATATAATTGGCCCCCTAGGTCACCGGGTCTAACCAAGATTGATTATTTTATATGGGGCTATAATAAAAATATTGTATATGCCACACCTCCTACTACTAGAGATGACATAAAATTAAGAATTACAAACGCGTTTGCTTCAATAACTCCTGCTATGTTAAATAATGTAAATAAATCATTCGAAGATAAAATCCCTTGTTGTATTGCACAAGATGGCAAGCAATTTGAACATCTGTTACATACCTGAATATTTTTTACTTCTAGAAAGTTTTGGATTATTTTGTATTATTTATGTTCATTATTCATTTTGTATTATGTATTTTGTATTATTTGTTTTATTAAAATTTTTTCTGTTTTGTTATGTATTTAATTGTTTTCAAAAAAAAAGTGTGTGCTCGTAAGCACGCAAGAAGTTATAGGTACATCTATTATTATGAGTTCAAAGAAATAAATATATTTTAAAGTTTTATTTTTATTTAAATATTAAACTTATTTTAATACTATTTAATATTTATATTAATACTACAAAAAATTAAACATATCGTTAATATCTACGTCATGATTGAAAACTGTAACCACTGCGCAGTTATCTTTCACTTAAAGAATCGTAGAAAATCTAAAAAATATCAGATTTTTAACAATTTTTTTTTATTTTCTTCTCATCATATTTTAATACTAATTATTATATTCCAAACGAATACAAATCGAAAGACACAAAAATTTTGTAAAGACTTAACTGGTATGGACACCTTCAGAGAATGCCGAAAAATAGATGGCCAAAAAAAATAGAAGAATGGACTCCGCCAACTAGAAGAAAACGAGGTATAGGTTATTCCACGAATATACGACTGTTTTGGATTATTACGACAACGAATATTTTACTGTGCAAGTAGAAGTATGAAAGTAAATTGGTCTAAACAGTATTCCAATAAAATGGATTTACTGTTAGTTTGACGCACTAAAATTATTTCAGTTAATGTTCAGATAGACGCAAAATTTATTGGGAAATTTAATCCGAAAATAACAAAAATTTTTACGCAAACGGTCCTACAAATAAATACAATAAGTTCTATGAAGCCAAAATGTGTTCATAAGACATTTATTTGGGTTGGGTTTCCGTGAAATGTAAACACCAAAGAGGCGTGCCGGGTTCCTTTGATATCACACTTTTTATTACTATATTAGGTACTACAACTGTAATAAAAAGAAATATACTTTTAAAAGAAATTGGCAGAACGATGGTTTGGAAACCAGAAAAAGGATCTATAATTTCACTTTGTTAGTTTTAAATATTTGTTTGATTTGAGTGGATGTACTCTTAAAAGTTCCGAAAGTAACGGGTGTAACATACCGGCTATTGACAGTTGAAGCAAGTTGAAGTACCGAGTCGTTACAGATATTAAAAAGTAACGAACATTTATATACAGTTTCATATATCGCCGACTGATTTTAGTTTTAAAAACTGTCCGTATAGAGGTGTCCGATGAAGAAAGGTGCCGTTAAGAGAGAGTTTAGTGTAGTGTATTTGTTTATTGAAGCCAAAAACGCCGAGACGTGTTTTAGATGTAGACAACTTTGTATTTAATGTACTTTCCTATGGTGAAGTTCTGTGAATCTGATGGTGATGATAGTTTTAGGAGATTAGGAGAATAAGTAAGTTTTTTTTGTTTTCTTAATACTAATTGAATATTCGACTAAATAAATTACACTATTTAACCACCTAAGTATTGTTACACTTCGTTTAAATCACTTAATCCAAAAACCAACTTGTTTACAATACTAAAATCAATGATAGTAATTATATACTTCAAAAGCTAAATTATAATCATTCTATAAACTATCAACTCTATATTTCTATCATGACTTCATATTTTTTTTTATTGAGGTAATACCAAATTTTAAGTCATAACGGTATTTTAAAAATAGGGAGAATTTACTATTGTACAATTCAGCACATTGGACTCATTCTTTGTACCATGCATTGGACCATTCAAATAGAGACCTTAACCCGAATTTAAAACAGTCGTATATTCGTGAAATGGAGTATAGATCAAGACGATCCTGGAGAGACGATGTCGACGATGCAATGACCACCAGAGATCTAACAACTGAAGATTGCTTTGACAGAAAACGCTGGAAATTAGGATGCGAGAAGCAGCGCCAGCTGTAGAAGACTCGCTTGTTATATGTTATATATAAAAATTTTGTTTGGAGTTTGGAGACATAGCCCTCATTCTCCGTAGACCCAAATGGCCCCGAAATGTGTAGTTTTCAGGATCAAGCCAGTACCTTTCAAAGGCTGGTCTCAAGCTTTCAGGGCAGAGGATGCTAAGAATCTAAGAGTCTAAACCGCTACCCAAACAAAACAACAACGTTATATATAGCAACATACAGTCGTCGCTTGCTATCAAATTAATCCAGACTTGTAAAACAGTAAAAAGAAACAGAATAAACAGTAAAAAGAAGGCACAGGAATCAGCAAAGTAAGACGAAAAAATGAAGAGCTATTGGAATTAGCGTCAGGAAACACATTCTACTAACGGCATATCAACAGGCAGAACAGGCGGTATTGGACTCCCAATTAACAAGAAAAGGTATCGAAAAATAGCAGAATTATCTAGTATCTTGAAAAGAGTAGATAGTTTAAGCAAACAACTATCAACGAGATACAATGTACAAAATATACAAATATACGCCCCAAAGATTACTCACACTGACGAAAAAATAGAGGCACTCTACAGTAACATAAATGATGCATTAAATAACAATAAAAGTCATTTAATTGGTGACTTTAATACCAAAGTGGAAAAAAGACACGACAAGGAACAGGTCGTGGAAAAGTATGGAGTCAAAGATAGAAATGAGAGGGAAGAAAGACTGGTTCCGTTTGCACGCTACCAAAACGTGCCAATTGCTAATAAATTCTTAATAGAAAAAATCGAACAGAAAATAGACTTAGGAAGCACCTAATAGAATTACAAAAAACGAAATTCACTTGATTCATACCAACAAGATTGTTACAATAAAAGATGTCAGTGTAATGACTTAATTTCAAACAGGCACCGATCATAAACTAATCAGATCAAAAATTGATTTAGATCTGAAACTAGAAAGAAAAAAATTAATCACAAACCAAGAGTATCCGGTATACCGGTATAACTAAAGGACAATTGATGAAAGATGACATGACCAAATCGACAGCTCTCAATTAATCGAAATCATCCTAGATAGTGCCAAAGAAATAGGAGGCTCACTACAACAAAATAAACATAGTAAACTGTCTGATAAAACTAAAATAATGCTAAAAAAGGAGGGAAATGAAAGTAGGTAGAAACCTACAGAGAATACCATACCCAGAACTTTATACAACAATCAGGAAAAGTATTAAGACATAAGAACATACAATAAAAAACTGGTAAAAAATGCAATTGAAAACAGAAAACTATAAGAAAACAAGAAAAGCATCATTGGAAGAAGCAAATACAAGAACATAGAACTATACAAAGCCCCTAACACACCTGAAGAAGTAATCATTAACCTAGAAGATGTACGAAAAGTCCTTTCGGGAGAAGTACAATCGACAATTACAAAAATAAAAAGCGGTAAAGTAGCTAAAATAGATGGTATATCAGTGGAACTACGTATATACACTGACAATAACACCTGAAAATCTTAGCAGGCATATTTACGAACTGTCTAAGATCGAGATGCATACCAGGCTACTGGAATACAGCAAACATAATTCTGATTCATAAAAAAGGTAGCAAAAAAAGAGGATATTAAAAACTAACGACCTATAAATCTACTACCATTCTCATACAAGATATTCACAAGGATCATCAATAACAGATTAACAAATGCATTAGATGCTGCACAGCCAAAGAGCAAGCTAGCCTTAGCAGTGAATTCAGTACCATGGATCATATTCATACATTTCAAGAACTAATGAGTAGAACGCTTCTTCTTCTTCTTCTGCTTCTTCAGCCTTAAGTAATCAAACATTAGACATAGGCCTCCCTCAAATCAATCCAGTGTCTTTTATTTTGCACCACTTGCTTCCAGTTGTGTCTTCCGATCTTCTTAATATCATTCGCCCATCTCATTTATGGACTTCCTCTGCTTCTCTTTTCTTACCATGGTCTCCCTTGTTGTATTTAGTATAAGTATTGTATGAGTAGAGCAAAAGAATATAAAATGCCGCTAGCAATAACCTTCATAGATTTCGAGAAGACTGTCAATTCTATATATCCCAAGGCAGTAATAGAAGCTTTGATCAAACAAGGCATTAATATACCGTACATAGAAACTTTAGCAAATACATACAGACAAGCAAAAATGTATGCAAATACTACAGAGTTTCATACTATTATAGGCGTCCAACAAGGAGACGCAATATCCCACCAAAGCTCTTCACTGCACCTCTCGAAAATATATTCAGCAAAATAAACTGACAGAACAAAGGAATATTATCCATTGTTGGAGAATACCTCGGCCATCTAAGATTTGCAGACGACATCGTTCTGGTTGCTAATAATCCTGTAAAACTACAAGAACTTATGAGCGATCTAAATCCAGCTAGCAATGAAGTTGACCTAAAAATCAACTTGACAAAAACAAAAACCATGTATATCGAACTAATGGATTTCCAAGATGTAGTCATAAACAACACTGTACTTGAGACAGTAGACGAGTATGTATACCATTTAAACATTTTAAAAGTTTTCACAACCTCAGTGATACCTTACTTAATTCGGACTTTAAAGGTTCATAGCTATTATTTTAGGAATCATGATATAGAAATGTAGATAAAAATACAATATATCGTTAAGCATCACCTCCATGCTTATGAGAATTGATTGATAAAGTTATTGATGAGAATAAGAAAAAAATGAAATATGATAAGATCTCTGACATTATATTACCTTATTTTAGATATCATAGCTTAAAGAAAATTTATGTACTCGTCATTGTGTGCAATACTAAGAACAATATAGATAGAAAACAAAACTTCTAATCGAAATGTTAGATAAACCAAAACTCTTGTTAAGGACCTACTGCATGGTGTGTAAAGAAGAATACCCACAGAACAATAACACCCTGTATACTTATACAAACTAAAACCGATATAAAATGCTTTGTTCTTTCATTAACGGCCGGACTGCACGCGGTATGAGCAGCCGTTTAATGATACATAATTTTTCCGAATAACTGGTTTTCTATTTCTAGAGACAGCACTGTCGGGCAGCATAACGATGCTGGGCAAAAAAATCAAATCGTGGTGGCGGCATGCCTTGCTATGGGTATCAGAGCTGCCCATTACGGGGGCAGGTGGGGCTAAGTACCCCTCTTTATAATTACACGGTTGCCATGTAAAGCTACCTGTTAAATTTCAGCTGGATTTCAGGTATAAGCTTATGTCGAATATATTGAAGAATGTAGAGAAATATTTTTTTTCTTCTAAGAAATGTAATAAAATATATGAAAGGGGAAGATTGTAAGTTATTGTATGTGTGTGGTTGGGATATTGACTGAGTTAATTTATTATCTTACGAATGCTGTGTTGTTTCAATACCTTTGTGTTAAGTTAATATTAAGTTAATTCACTTTTTATGATAAATAATAATATATTATTTAAAATACTGCCAATATTTTAAAATTTCTTTTTCTTTTAATTCTTTGCCCATATAGGAGCCTTTTTTTAAATCATTGTTGCCTATAAATCCGAGCTCTGATGATAAGTACAGTGGTGTTAAAAAGTCCTGCATCACTTTACCAAATACATGAAAATAAAAGTTTAAGGCGTTTACCTTAAATATTTTTTAACCATTTACTATCTAAATCAAACAAGCACTTAAACACAATTGTATAAAATGGAAACACAACAAAAATTTTGATTAATAAAAAAATGTAGTTCGGAAATTTTTTTATTCGATATTACAAAAATTAGGTTATTTACATCAAGACGATGTTGTACATCTTATTAAAGTAATTTAAACTAATTTTAATATTTAACTGGCCAGCCCTTATTTTTAATAACCAAGTGATGCCAAGCGTAGCTTAGAGATTCGATTAATTTCGTTTTATTTGTAGGGTTGCTTTTGGAAATCAGGTTTGATATCCTTTGCCACAAATTATCGATTGGATTGAGGTCCGGCGATTGCGCCGACCAGTCCGTCCTATCAATTTCATTACTCTCCATCTAAGCTTTAACCAATTTTGCTCTATAGCAAGGAGCATTATCATTCTGAAAAATAAATTTTCCTTCGCCAAACAGGTCTTTTCCACTACGCAGCATCGTATTCTGTAGTACCTCGATGTATTTGGTAGAATTCATCATCTCAGAGACAACGTGTAGGCTACCAACTCCTCGAGCGGACATGTAACCCCATATCATAACGGAGGTTGGATGTTTAATTGTGGGAAGAACACATTTTGGAGAAAATTCTTCACCAGAAAATCTTCTGACGTAGGTATTTCTAGCATGATTATTAATATTGAAAGTGGATCCATCACTAAACAGTACACTCTGCCACTGCTCTGCTGTCAAGATTCGATGTCCCTTGGCCCATTTCAAATGGTTCAATCTTTGATTTTCTGAAAGCAGTGGTTTCTTCCGTTTCCGTGTAAAACTAAGCAGTCTTTTTTCATGGTGGAAGTGCACACACTTACGCCTGTAGATTCAGGCCACAGCTTTGTCAATTGGGTGAAATTAAGGCTTTTGTCTGTCAGACTTCTTCTTCTTAATGCAGTGTCATTCCGAACAAAAGTTTTCTTTGGTCAGCCACTACGCGATCTGTCGTCGATTTTTCCTTATTCAACATACTTCTTAATGACTCTAGTTACTGTAGATTGATTACAGTTTACTGAGGATGCTATTTCGCGACCAGATTTGTCGTTTTTATGGTGAAAAATAATTTGAAAACGCTTCTTATCTGATAATTTAGTTTGTTTGGTCTAGGATAACATTTTGACCTTTTAGTCAAAAATCAAAGAGCGAGTAAATGTGTTAAGGCAACTACAGTGTTTATATAGTCAAAATATGTGGCAAATTTGTCATTAAGATTCAAATTAATAGTACTTTAACGACTTAATAATCACCTCATAATTTTCTAGGATTATGGGTATTCCTTAAGTCAGATTATTTTAATCTTTTTTGTATAATTTTAAGCTAGTAATTAAAAAAACATTAGTAAGTATACCGATAATGCTAATTACAAGCACAAACTTTAAATGAATTAGCGAAAATATACTCAAAAATTATAAGGCGCTTAGGTTAGTTTTAACACCACTGTATATCGATCGACATTCTACAGCACATACTTGTTTTGAACAAGAAATGTTTGGTAAAAATACTCTTGTTGAGAACAAGAGTCATATGAAAATGACGATTTTCAGTCTAAACACTACAAGGTTTCATCCGAATATTGTATCAGCTGTAATCATACTTCTGTTATATAATATTGCTTACTATCGAAGAAAAAATATACCACTAGTTAACCAAGATCAAGAAAATCTTGTTTACCACAATGATACAGGAGATTAATTGTGGGAGCGTAAAAAGAAGGCTAGAAGAGGAACTTTATAGATACTAACTGTGTTGTAAGATTAAATGTTGTATAGTGTAGTAAAAAGTGTATTTAGTTTTACAGCATAACATCATTATTATCCTGTATGCGTCCACTGCTGGATATAGGTCTCCCTCAGCTCTTTTCATCTGTTACCATTTTGTGCGGCTTGCATACAGTTACTAGTAACACACTTCAGGTCGTCAGTTTACCTGGTTGGTGGGCAACCTCTGCTCCGTAGTGCTTTTTGTCTTGGTCTCGACTCGACAATACATTTTGTCTATCGGTTGCTTGATAATCTGGCGACATGTCGACGTATTATTATTATTAAAGAGAAGCTGGGTATCAAGGAATATATTGGATGTTATGCCCTCCTGCAGGATTCCGACACAACGAGTGGATTCTCATTCAAAGTAGGCATAAAATCTAAAACCTCCATTGATTTATTATTTAATAAGGAAATTTGGTCACCTGGTGTAAACATTAAATGGTCCATAGCATCTTCATATTTCGAACCAATGCCTTTATCTGAGTCAAATATTTACCATTTTAAGCAACAACAAAAGTGAAGTGGAAAATATGTATAAAAATAGTCACAGACAAGCAGGCCATCAAAATGTTCAAATCGAAGAATGCTTTCCATTCTCATATTAACTTCATTAAAAAGGATACTTTGTAACCATCGATAAAACTGGATCCTTTGACCCCACCAAGAGTTGATTAACCAATAACTCACACAGTCGATATCTTCTAGCAAGATTAAGGGAACCGGATATCTTGAAAGCTATTAAACTACATCTTGCTTTTGTACATAACCAACCTGCTTCAACAAAGGCCAACAAAGTTAAAATAGCGATGATGATTTCCAACCTCCGCTAGGAGAAGGAACCCGAAGAAGAAGAACCTGCTTCAGCATGTTACGAAGGATTTATTAACACAAGCGTTAAACTCTCTTTGGCTTCCGAAGGACTTCCCACTAAGACTGAAGATCTACGAAAAATCCTTCTAGAATTTAAAGATGCCTACAGAATTGGTAAAACTGAGGTGGAAGTAGATCTTGCTGCTTTTAGGTCCTTTCTTACTTCGGAAAGAATTATTCAACACCTACAAAAATTAAGGGAAAATCACCAAAACTACTATTGCGTTGACACTCCAAAACGAAATTTTTAAATAATGTGATGTGTTTTGTGTGACTAGAAACTTCACAGTTTTATACTAATAACAACTTTAGCATGGTTCTGACTAATATTCGTTTTAAACGTTATAAAACAGATGAATTATTTTTGTTACTAGAGGATTTAGGATTTCCCCCGATAGTGGCGGTTACCAAACACTGGCTTGAAGTTAACGAGCCTTTTATTGTAAAAAAATATACCGCAATTGCTAGGTATAATCATCTTAGTTCAGCTTATGGCGGCAACCTAATTCTTTTACTACACTACAAATAATGATTTCTCTCCTATAACAAAATATGACTTTCTGTTGAATAAATTTTTTTTTTGAGTATTCATTGGTTTATAACAACAATTTTAATATATACATTCTTAGATGCGGTGATACTTATCTAGGTGAATATACTGGTCCAAAAAATGACAATGTGATATGAAGTTGTGTTTTAACTGTTTTGTTTCTTAAATGTTCAATGTTTTTTAATATTTGTATTGTACTATCACACTGGAGGAAAATAACAAAAATGCACTTGTATTGTTTGAGTTTTCAAGCCACCATATAACACATACAACTTATTCCTTTTTTTTTGCTATAAAAAAATCTTCAAAAAATTTTTTCAACATGGAACTTTCAAATACCACTTTTGCCTGCAACCTCACACAACATTCGTCTGAAGATGTTAAAGAAATTTAACGAAATATAGCGAAGTCGTTGAAAAGAGCACACTTTGGCTTTCATTATTCAGCTGCTAACCCAATCAACCTTACCATTATACTAATTAATAATTGGACAGCTGTGAGCATTCTTCGTTTATATATATATATATATATATATATATATATATATATATATATTCATTAAAATATGTATTGATTGTATTATATGAAAAAATTCATATAATACAATCATTAAAAGTATAATTACATACAGTAGTGAAAAATGGCAAATAAAGGAAAGATACAAGAGAAAAGTTGTATCTGGAGACGGCAACGGAAATGGATTTTTGGAGATGTTTAGCTGGAAAATCCAGATTAAAAAGAGTAACGAATAACAGAATAAGAAAAATTATGAAAGTAAAACATACAATAGTAGACGATATTGGTACCCGATAACTCAGATGGTACGGTTATGTACAGAGAATGTCTAAAGCAAAATCCCAAAACAAGTCTTAATGTAGACCCCTCACGGTAGAAAAAAAAACCACGCCTTAGTTGGAGAGAAGGCATCAATAGAGCAATTAAAGACAAAGACATAGAAGAAGACTTATGGATGAATCGATGAATCAATGAATCGAGAGGAGTGGCGAACTGAGTAATAAACTACAAACATTTCGAAGAATGAAAGTCTTTTATCTTTGGATTACCTACATTGAACAAAACGTAAGATATACATAAACTATTTTCTTTGTTAAAATATATTTGAGTGACGTGAGGAGCTTAAGTGAAATCTTAGACAATGGAAGCGGGTTTTCCAAATAAATTTATGCAGTAATTAGAACAATAGAATAGATTTTAGAAAGATATGTTTTTGTTATTTCATAAGAATTGGTAGAAAAAGATTAGTTTGTAAATAATGTTCGGAAATTTTATAATTGTAGGTAAACATTTGTTTGTGTTATCGAAATGAAGAAATGGGAGATGTATGACGCGTTTTGATTGGATGAGATTGAAAAAGGTGGGATGGTTGGTTTGAGAATGAGACTTTAGTTAGTTTTTGAATAAAAACAAGATAGCAGTTGGTTTCCAAGGGTGCAAGGCGAACGGCCGTTGTTCTCGGGTAGGGTAGTTAGTGTATCTGACAGAAGCTGATCCAGTAAAAGATTGTAAGTCATATTTTTCTACTTATATTCCAAGAGTCACTGTTCAGGCCAACGAGAGATTCAGTTTATCGTAAAGAGAAGATATTCCAAAAGTCATTTTTCACTTAGGCCAACGAGAGATTCAGTTTATCGAGAGGAGAAGAGGCTAGCATAATTTGAACTATTCTTGCATTTGAAGGAGATCATTAAGGACGATAAACTTGCAACAATTTGTTGTAAGATTGCTGATTACCTAGGGAGCTGCTAAGAATAGATAGTATAGGCTACAAGGAACAAGGATATAGACCACTCATCATCAGAGAGAGAAAGATTTGTTTTTCTGCAGTTTTTCTTTTATTGATAACACAATTTTTACAATTACTTTAGAAAAGATATAAATATTTTGAATAGGAGATTTAGAATAATAATTGGGATTTTGAGATTTTAACTAATATGGTTTGTACCATTCATTTTAAAGGTTCACGTACGTAGAACAAAATTTTGAGAGAGAGTCATTATATGAGATATTGTTTATTGAAAACATTTGAGTGTGAATTTTATTTCATTATTTTTATTTCAATATATAATGTTATATCATATATGTTTTTTATTATTCCGGTATTCTTTGGACCTTACCTTTCACATGTAAAGCATAGATATTGAAGCACGAATATAACCCTGAGATAAGAAAATTAAAAAGTGTGATAGAATCATAATCATATCATTTAAATAATTTTAATTATTTACTAATTAATTGCTTGGTGCACTAAGACTTTGAATATCACAATAATATATATATATATATATATATATATATATATATATATATATATATATATATATATATATATATATATATATATAAATCACGACATTTTGATTAAATTTACTATAATCACTAAATCACTAAATTTCCACGGAATTTGAGGTCTTTCTTTGAATTGGTTCCAATCTTACTTGAGGAATATGAAACAACTAGTTAGAGCAAATGATACTGACTCTAGTCACAAAAGCATTGTATGCGGAGTACCACAAGGTTCAGTACTGGGTCTTTTACTTTTCTTTATCTTTATAAATAACATCAATAACTTAAAAATCGATAGAACAGAGATAAATTTGGGTATCACATGCAGCAGCTTAAACTTATTCATAAACTAGTTCGTAAGGTTTTATTATGCAATTTGCAATATAGTGAAATTTTGCAATGGATTGTATTTTTTATTATATTTTATTCTGTGATAATGACGATTTATGTAATGTTAGTAAATTTTAATTGTTATTATTATTTGTTTAACTTTTATAAGCTTTTTTTCTAAAAATTTTCAGAGACAATAAAGCATACTTCTATTCTATTCTATTAATCTTTAGTCCAACCTTCAAGAAAGCGTGATATAATTTTTTAAACATTATTATCGTCCATACCATTGGTTATCAGGACCGTGTCATTTACAATTCTCAAATTACTGAGCTTTTTAGTAGATATTGACTAAAAATATGTAATTAGATATTGACTAAAAATTATGGTAGGTATTTATCCTACTATTTGCTTTTTCGTTTTCTGTTGTGATTGGTTATTGAATTCTTTAGTACAATGTTTAAATAGTAGTAAAAATTCAGAATCAAGGTTTAAGATAAACCAATTCCTTTCTCAAATACCCTTAAAAATACACACATTCTCTTGCACGCCCATGACGCATGGGCATGGGTATGGGCACGGGATAATAATATTCCGACCCGTATGACGTGACCTGGTTCTCGAATATTCAATCAGTGGATCCATTCATTTAATCGGGAATTAATTACTAAGAGAATCTGGTCTACTAAGAGCTCGATTGACCTGCATAATTCCTCAAACGTAAATAAATGGATAGAAATTCCATTTCAAGACAAAGTCAACAAATAAATCTGAGGATATCGCTTCGAGATTTGTCGAGTTTGTTATCTCAGTTTCCTTTGGCAACTAGTGGAGCTCAATTGTTTTTATTAGATTAAAATACATTAAAAATGAGATATTTATATCTTCTGGCAGTACTTTTATAAAATTTTCGGTCTGTTGGTTTTTTCACACACATCATTAGTTAATATCTACGAATTAAACTAAAATTTTTAAGGTAAATATGTGTCTTATATTAGGAAATGGTTATATTCAGCTGAACGTTTTTTAGATTGCTGAGTTTTAAACCAAACTAGGAAATATAAATATGTAGATTTACTAAATTATCGAGAACATTTCGACTTATTTCAAATCTTCATCAGAGCTCTTATATCTGAAACTGAGTAATAAAAGGGGCAAACTCCATTTTTGATTTTATTGAGTTATTATCACAAAAATTATAATATTCAAACCTTTCAATACAAAAAGGCAAATCTTCTTGTGAGCGATTGAAGATTTCTTAATTTTAATTTTGGTCTGATCTCTAAATCAGTTTAAATTAAAACGGCCAACTGCTCATTCTACTTACCTAAAGGGCCAATATTCAGTGAGCCTTGGACTTTGGCCTTTTCATTCTTAAGTCATTTGAGATTGGTCTTTGCAAAAACATAACCTTAAAAAAGTGTTGTCAACCATATAAAATTATAACCTTCCTAACAATTTATCCAATATTAACATTTAAACCGCTGATAACAAAACAGAAAACATAAATAAAATGTATACCATTTTTCATATTAAAAAGCTTGCACGTCATTCAAGATTTACGTCGTCAGAACCCCACAGCGTTGCCAAAACATCAGAATAGTTAGTAAGTGAGGAATTTTTAAAATGGCGACTATTTGTCAAACTATTATAATAACAGTAAATACACTTAGTTTTAAGACTACTGCAACAGATTAAAATACACAAGAACACATTTTAATACAAAATTATATTTTTTAAATTTTAAATTTACCTTTTAAGGGCTTCAACAGTAAAAACGTCCCGCCATTATTTCTTGTTCAAAATAATCTATTCTATATGAAAGCTTATCATATTTCTACAGACTATTTATTGGTTTTGTCATAGCACAATCACAATACACAATAATAATTAGTTTTTAAAGCTATTAATCTAAATTTAATATGTATTTATTAATACAATTTATTAATATATATTCTATTATGATCAAATTGTGTAAGAAATTAAAACATAAACAAAATTACTACTCTAAAAAAGCGGCAACACTTTATACACTTTTGCCACACGTTTAACTGTCAATAAAATTCCATATATTTCCATATCAGTTGCGTACAATTGTCTAATATATTTAACTAAAATTATTATTTTGTGGAATATTAGACTTAAAGAGTTATCCACAAGGAATCTACGTTCCTGTAGTTGGCTGTATACCATGTATTAAAATATATACTATGCCTAAAATATATACCTATTACAAAGGATTTTTAATTAAACTTAAAGAGTTATTTAATAAAATTTATAGTATTAATAATAACAAATGTTTTTGGTTATTTAATCGATGTAATTCTAAAATTTCCAATATAATGATAATTACATTTTTATGATTATTACACCATGTTGACGCCTATGAAAGATCGAGCAGTTCCGTATGGGTTTCGTATTATTAGCTGTGTTAGGAAAATTTTAACTCTAGGGTTGATGTTCTGGAAATTTTAAATACAAGTGACGTCACTTTGTATAAATCGTGACGTGCAAGTGTTTTACTTTGAAAAATGATGTAGATATTATGTAGATGAAATGTATGTCTGTATTCACTCATAATAGGGCATGAGATATATTTTAAGACTCACGAAGTGACCCAAAAATTAACAAAACAAAAGTACTGGCTCATTATTCAATAAAATTAAGGCCAAAAAAGTAGAGGAAGAAAAAGAAAAAGTTGTAATGACTGGTGAAGCCCTTCTGTGTTTTATTTTAATTGAGTTTACTGCAGGTAAAGCAAAAAAATATATTCAAGCCAAACCAAAGGCTTGTTTTTAATTAAAAACACCAGACAAGATGGTAATGGAAATAGAAACGAAAATAGTAAGTAGTAAAATAAAAAAAGTATGCAAATTGCGTTATATTATTCATATAAAAAATGGGTTACAAGACTGGTTACTTACCAAAAGACTGGCTACTATCCACTTCCACGCTACCGTTCCACTTCCTAAAAAAGCCAACGCTAAAAAATGTGAAAAACATAGATTAATTAGTTTTATGAGCCATGTACTCCTTACTATCATTCACTCGTGCATATACACCAAATTAGAAGAACACCTAAGTGAAGTTCAATTTTGATTCAGGGCAAGACTCGGACGAAACAAGCACTTTTTAGTTTTTAAATTCTAATACAGAGAGCCAGGTATGTCAACTACGATGTGTATGCATGTTTCATTGATTTCAAGAAGGTATTTGATAAAGTCCCACATGGGAAACTAATCGACAACCTAAAAACATCAGAACTCGATGGTAAGGATATAAGACTGATCTCATACTTATATCTCCAACAAAAAGCAACAGTACGAGTAGAAAATAAAGTGTTCAAGATCTTCACAGTCGAAAAAGGAGTTAGACAGGGTTCCATATTGTCACCGGCATTATTTAACATATACTCCGAAAACATCTTTAAAGAGGCCTTGAACGAATCAGAAGATGGGATTGCTGTAAATGGCCAACTTATAAACAACATTAGATATGCAGACGATACAGTGTTGCTGGCAGATAATGCACAGCAGCTCCCAAGGATGATGAATAACGTTGTAGAAGCATGTAACAAATACGGCCTATAACTAAATTGCAAGAAGACAGAAATATTGATAATTAGTAAGAACACCGGCATAAACGCCCAAATTACAATTTACGATACACCGTTAGAAAGTGTGGAAAAAATATGTTATTTGGGCTGCAATATTAAGGATACTTGGGATCACAGCTGAGAAATAAAAACTCGTATTGAAAAATCCAAAAGCTCTTTCAACGGCCTTAGGAAGATTCTCTGCAACTTATCTTTAAGTATCAATATACGCATAAGAATTTTTTTTTGGCTTAGACTATCGTCATACAGCCAGACACAAAAGAACTAAGACAGTCATATAATTATTTACCTAAATGCCCTATCAAGATAGAAGATTACATCGATATTAGGAGAACAGAGACACACCTTTCTCGCCTAGGGACCTATCAAGGCATTGATTTATATAAGACATAACAACACTAGGTCACGGAGAGGAGGAAGTTATACAAATGGTTTAAAACAAAGGTAACAAGATTAACTAAATAATTTTTAGAGAATTATAATGATAATTTGCTGTCTTTTAAAAATTTTATTAAAGAGTTGTAAATATCTACAGAGCCAAGTGATAATAAATGTAGCATATTCCAAGCAGCTGCTCTTTTATATTTTAATAAATCATTTATAAGTTTGGATGAATAGACTTTGTTTTTAGAACAACCAAAAAATATATGATCTAAATCACTTTCCTCTCCACATTGCTCACATTTGTCACATCCAAAACCTTTATTTTAAATAAGTGCTTTGGATAACATGCGTGTCCGAAACGTGTTCTAATAATGGAAGTTAGATGCCTCCTGGAAGCTCTAAAAGACTTGTACCACAGAAAGTTGGGAATATTTGGCTGAATTATCGAGTATCTATTTTGGTTCACAAAAGAGTATTTCTTCCACTGGTAGCTCCACGCTCGAAGCAATGTTGACTTACAAGAAACAATACTATCAGAAAGCGTTACTTTATGTAAAATACCAGTATCGGTTAAAATGCTTTCTAATAGAATAAGAATTTTTAGATGTTACGTTTTTAGTGTCCTCGTCTATGGAATAGAAAGCTGGAGCCTTACAGAAGATACCATAAATCGATTGGGGGAATTTGAAATGTGGTGGTACCGACGTATGTTGAGGGTCTCATATATACAACATACACACGTAACGTAACTACTTTTCAGATGCTAAGAAAAGACAAAGACATTTTGAACAGCATAAAGAACAGGCTTACTATGCTAAAAAACAAATATTGGCTTACTTCGACCATATCATGCGTAATGATCAATACTGACTTCTATAGTTGATTCTACAGGGCAAGATTGAGGGTAAGAGAGGCACTAGACGTAGACGTATATCCTGGCTGGCCAATCTTAGGAAATGGACTGGTCTAGCGTCAACTGATATATTTCGAGCTGTTGTAAATAGAATAAGATGGGTCAATGTGGTTGCCAACTTCTAGAAGATAGGCACATTTAGAAGAAGGAAAAATGGGTTTAGGTCATTCTACTGAAGAAAATATATCAACTTCTCCTACCCAGCCTGGTTGTAGTAATGCTGCTATTATTATGAAAATGATCCCATTAGGTGTCGACATGCAATTTCAGGCATCTGACAATATTGCGATGTACTCGGAGGTGGATCAGTTAAGAAACTCTATAGAAGATGCTATAGGTAGCCTAGATACTGATGTCGTTTTTGAAAATCAAGTAGGAAGTCCTTAAATTATTGCAATATTTAATACATACTGGTTTAATAATAAAGTAATAAGTTTTATCACCTTGCTATTGTTTATTTTGTACCTATGTATAACGCTAAGGTGGTTATAGTTTTAACATTTCGATTCATTTCTTTTCGAATATTCCGTCATTAAAATCAATAAGTTTACTTGAAAAGCAACTTAATGAAACGCATGAAAGCGACAAAGAAAAAAAAGCAAAAACGCATGAACTTAATTTAAACGTAAGTGCTTTCAATAAATCCCCGATGGCCTCCTGTCATTGCTGCTGCACCGTCAGTAGTACAGGCAATCATATTTGATAAGGAAATCTCTTCTTTCTCAAAAAATCTCTAAACGACATCAAATATGAAAGATGCTTTTGTATCAATAATCAGACTTCTAGCACACAGCATTTCCTCGGCCATTTCTCCATTGTCGTCAATGAATCGGACATATGACAGCAGCAAAGCTGTGCAGTCACTCAGGGTACTCTCTTCAAGTTGCACAGTAAACTCACACATAACATCATCACAGATAACATCTTCGACATTCGCTCCCATTTCATCAATCCTTCTGGAGACAGTATTATTGCTGAAAGGAACTGCATCTGTTACTTGGCTGGTCTGACTGAGTCCCAACATAGTATCGACTATCTCTTTGGCAGTTGGGAGGATGAGTTCTTCTCCAATTGTGTGCGGCTTGGCATTTTTTGCTATTAACAATGATACCTTGGAGGAAGGTTATGTCCGAATTGAAAGACAGACTTAACAGTTTCACAAATAAATCACAGTATCTTTATTAAAATAACAACTCACTGAACATAATGGCTGTCAGTTAAAACAAAACAACTTTATATAGCACAATACAAAACTCGGGAACGAAAGACTCCGCATTTGAAGCGATGACAACCTCGGCTGTTCGCTTTTTGTTCGAGTCAGATCGGCAGGAGCGGTACCTACTTCTCATCATTCTTATCGCACTTCTCTTTTCAAAGCTCGATCAAAGGAAAATGCTGAATTCGTTAATAATGTATAGTTATAACGATAATGTATAGAATTAAATTGTATTATTATTCATAGCCCTCTGTGACTAGACTAGATGTTTGTGTTATTATTACCTGCATGCCAATACATAGGTATATTTACTTTGTATTATCCTATGAGATCAAAAGTATTGTAATTTTTTTCTCTTTTCTTATTTTTCTCAATTATCCATTTCTTGTTTTCCGGATGCTAAACGCCCCACTTATCGCCCCCTTTTCTCTGTCGCCCTCATATCGCCCCCTTCGCTCTATCGCCCCCCTGAATACCTCTAATCGCCCCCCGGTGGGCGATCGCAGTGTGGCCATGAAAAGTTTTCTAGCAACGCTAAAACGCTTTATTTTTCGTCTAGCAAAATGTGCTTCTAACCTTTCGAACGATGGCAATTCTTTCGTTGGCGCAAAAAATGAGCTTGTCAATTTTTTTGAAACTTGTAGTTCAACTATTAGGAAAAATGTAACTTCCAAAGATATTAATTGACAGTTTATTCCGACAGGATTACCTCGGATTGAAGGAGTTTGAGAGATGAGAGTAAAATCTGTAAGCAAGCAAGCAATTTAATAGAACCCAGCCTATGGGAAATGTTCACCTAGGTAGTACGATCGGGTGTAACAATTCACTGGAGCAAGGTGTGTTAACTCGAGTAAAAACAGGAGTCACCCCACCGTGCTCCAATGCTCTAGACCATCCCTTTCCCCCCTATAGCACTCTGATGCGCTATAGAGGCACAACAATCAGCCAAATGCTCTTCATGTGGAGGTCCTGGGTAATAGAACCCCAACATGGTTTCCTAACCGAATGCAAAAACTCAGGACAGCGCATCTCCGCTATATTCCTGTTATCTTAATGTGGCTTATCCGCAAACTAAAATTGCTTACTTGGGCCTCAAGTCTCTGCTCTGAGTCCCGGCTCAGTTCGGCGACTTGGTGCTCAAGGGGTTGGGCCCTACGTGCCCGGGTTTTGGGGCTTTTGTTAATTTTTTTGGTGGCCGACGCCGGTTTTTGTTAGTAATTTTTTTGATTTTTTTCGGTTTTTTGTGGTTTTTTTTGTAGGTGATCTGTGGACAAAAAATTATAATTAGTATATAGTCTATATTATAATAAAGAAAATATATAAAATATTATACGATACCACAATACAGACTGTATCCTTGTGTGAGCAACTGGGCCCACTGTGTACGAGGCGATATGCGGTATTCTGGATGATTTGAGTTACGAACTATCTTCCTTGTGTGAGTGTTATGATTTTGGAATTTCTTTTCACTCTGGGGTTTTGTATGGTTAAGTTTTCCTCTGGGAGAGTTTTTTATTTCTCTCTATGGTTTCCTTTTAGTCAACTATCTGTTGTTTCGGTCTTTTGTGCTTCCACATGTGGAAAGCGTCATACCTCATTGTCTCTCGTAGAATGTGACTGGGGTGGTTCTCTAATTCTGCGAACTCTATCCTAGCCTTTTCTTTTATTGTGTCAGTCACTCTGATTTGCTGTAATTCTCTGAAAAGGAATCTTTCAGCTACGTATCTTGGTACGTTTACCGCTTCTCTTAGGCTTTTGTTGTGTTGTGCCTGTATTTTCTTTTTGGTCGTGTTGCATATATGTCCTCATGCAAGTGACGCGTAGGTCAGTATAGGAAGGACTATACTGTTTATTAATCTTATTTTGGTTTTGATGCGAAGTTTGCTTTTCCTTCCTGCTAGGCCTCTTATTGCGTCTCTTGCCATATTGGCTTTTTGTATTGTAGCTTCTACGTGTTTGTTAAAAGTTAATCCTTTATTCATTATTACACCGAGGTATTTTGCTTCGCTTTTCCACTCGATGGGATTGTCTTGCACAGTTACCTGTTCTTCCGGTTGTTCTCGCCTCTTTTTAAAAAGTACAGCTTGCGTCTTGTCTGAGTTTATTGCAATTTTCCAATATGACTCCATTCTTCTATGTCGTCTAATGCTGTCTGTAGGTTGGTGACTGCTATCTCTACATTTCTGTGTTTGGCCGCTATGGCTGTGTCGTCGGCATAGAGACTTAATAGTGTACCTGATGTTCTAGGTATGTCTGCTGTATATATCGTGTACAGCAAAGGTGACAGTACCGCTCCCTGTGGCACTCAGGCCTCCTTGTTCCCGAGTTCCGACAGGACTTGTCCTATCCGGACTCTGAAACTACGGTTGGCCAAGTACGAAGAGATTAGTCTTGTCATTGCTCCGCTGTACCCGTAGTATCTGTCAAAAATCTGTCAAATTTCAACTAACACAAGTCATTGTCATACAATTCTTTCATATGAAGAATTTTCCAAATCAGTCAAGTCAAATTGAAGTTTGCCAAAACTCACCATCACTCTCACCAATATCTAGAGACCCTTCCGACGTACTTTCTCTTACTCTAGCACACTTCTTAATTAGATCCACATTGATCAGATGAAATGCCTGAACAAAATTAGATGTCAAGAAAAACAGCCTTAGTACATTCCAAAGGTTAAAAAAAAGGATTCAAGGTTATTGGACTAGGTGTTTTAAGAAATACATTTCATCACTTCAGCAGTCGGTTAAGTGAAGAAAACATTTCAACAGTTTTCTCAAAATTCGCAGCCTAGGGACTTTAAAGCAAGATGGGACGTTGAAGCAAGATGGTTAAGATAATGCCTGGATAGACTGACTCAATTAAATGTGAGTATTGTTTCAATAGTTCGTGCAGTGACAATTAAAAATAAGAGAGGGTTTTTCAAATGACCAATGACAAAGGTGTGCGTTCTATTCACAGATCAGTGACAAACTTTAGTAAAACAAATCGCAAAACAAACTTCTAACTCAAGCTCTGTATTACTAGTTAAATCCCTACAGGTGATTACGGAAGGCAGCTTCTTGTTAATACAAAAAAAATGTCTTATATTCTTAATTGTCATAATATTCCAAGATTATAGGTTTTCACGGACATTCTACTTCTGGAAAATACATGTCAATTTGTGATGATACTAACGGACTAGATTGTAGAAATAATAGAGTTTACTCTGTATTATCTGCAGATGGCCATTTAACGAAGAGCATTTTTTAAACAGCTTACAACAAAGCATTACTTTATCAAACAAAATTATAGAAATAAATAAGTTTCCTATGTGAGTGTTTTATTTTTTATTTTGTTCTTTTTAGGGTATTTTTACATTAGAGTACATTTTTCTATTATGAAAGACAAGTTGTCTTACAATAATAAATAAAAACGTATCCTGTACCCATAAAATATACTCTCTATGTTCGATATGTCATATGTTTATATACAGTGTATTTCAACGGAAAAAACGTCAAATTGTATTGGGGGGGCGGGGGGTGGTGATGTTGGTAATTTTCTTATAAAATTCATGTCCTTTAAAAATGTAATTCCCTACTGCTACGCGTTAACCCCCAATTTTTTCTCATAACAAGTGTAGTCTAGTATTTTGAAAGATTTATTTTTGTCTCTACACGACATTTTTTTTTAATTAAAATAACTTTAAAGATAATTTTGGATTTAACTAATTTATTGGTTAAACATCAGTAGTAACAATGTAACGTTATAAATGTCACATCTTTATTCATTTTTATGTAAATAATTATTTTATTTTAACTTCTTTAATAATTTATTAATTCCTTTACCTTCAGTTTCTTTTTTACTACTTTTTTTGAAAATAGTAGTTGGTGCCCTCTTTCTCTTTCTTTACTCTCTCCCTTTTTGTCCGATAAAATAAATATTCCCCCTCTCTCTTTCTTTCCTGTAGAATAAATATTCACTCTTTCTCTTTCTGTCCGGTAGACTAAATATTCTGTTTTATGTTGACAGAAGAGCTAATTCCATCATAGGCATACTTCCTATGCCATCTGTGCTAAACTTCATTGTAGTCTCTCTCTACTTTCTGCTACTGTCAATCAGCTTTTCCAAACGTAGTGGGATATTATTTTTTTCTGTTTCTGAAATTTATAAAAGAAGGCAAAAATTATTATAAGGTTTATTTTACCGTCTGCAGAAATCTCTTGGGGTGAGTACTTTCATTACAATTAGTTTATTGGATTTATTGAATATGAAATATTTATTGGATAATTTATTGAAATTATTTGTAATGTTTTATTAAATAATATGGAATTTATGAGACTAATCAACTGCAGTTGTATGTAAGACCTACCCACATACTCTGGAGGCGGCAACAGAACCTATCCACATAATCTGGAGGCAACATCTAATTAAAAGTAAGCCATATATACTATAAATATCATTGAAATTTGTGTACTTTGAGACATTTTTTAGACAGGGTTTTTGCTTTGTTTCATGTTGAATAAATATGATTAGTTAAATAATTGTTTGATTTGTTACCAGCTATATTTTTGTGATATAATTCAGAATTTAAGACAGGACGGATTCACACTTGGAAGACTGAGCTAGGCGAAGTCTTATAGTTAATAGTAGTCTTATAGTTAAAAAACATTATATTTCATCAAATTAAACAAATTAAATGTTCGAAATGACTTCCTGTGAGCTCCATACAATAATACAGTCTATTTTCAAAGCCTCTTTGTACATTTGCAAATACCTCCGATGTCAATAATTGGTATTTTGTCACAATTTTTGGTCGCAACTCTGCAAGATCTGCAGGCGGCGTGGTATATATTTTTGATTATAGGTTACCCCACAAAAAATTAAAGGCGAAAGATCAGGTGATCTCGCCGGCCACTTTATTGGACCCCCTCCGTCAATCCAATACGTCAATAACTGCCTTACACGTATATCATAATATAGTATTTTCCCTGTCTTCTTGGAAAGTCAATTTATCCTCTAAAAAATTGAGTCAGTATTGTAGTAACAATACCAACATCCTATTATCCGCTCTGTAACACCTTAAAGGAAAACGGCAAAAATTAATAAGTTGACCTAGTTAATAAATGAAGAGGATCAATGTTTTTGTCATGCCCAAAACAATACAGGTCAAAGGTTTTTTTAATTTAATTACCTCTGTTTAGAAAGAAATAAAATAAAAATTAATTTCTTAACCCATATTGTTGTAAAGCTTCCAAAATTTAAAAATTCAGTACAAATTTGTGACTATAATACTGACGACACTTTATATACAATAGATTATAATTTTTAATCCTACCCGCACCCTTTTAAAGAGAGAGGAAGAGGTAATTAAGGCAGTACGAATCCTTTTCATTTTCATCATTTACTGCCTATATTACATTAAAAGTAACGCGGTGCCAGATTACGACATCGAGAGTTTTCGAGAACGAAATGATTGTCTTTTAGCATCCAGAAGAGAGACAGACAGACATAGCGAGCGCTGTATCAGCGCTGTTCAGTATTCTGACGGGCGAGAGAGAAAGGAAAGGAAGCAGAATCGGTGGCTGGTGTTGGCGTGCCAGTGCCAGTGCCGGCAAAGTGATTCCGCAGCCGCATATCACCGGAAACGGCGTTGTCATGGCAACTGCATCGGAATACTCGACATCTGAGCATCGCTTTAGGATTAAACAATCCTTTCGGCGACGGTATCAGCCGGAATAGGAGCAAGAAGGACGAAGATATGTGTGTTCAAACTTAAATTTTTTGCCACTATTCATCCAGGAATTCGGAAGAATGGGGCATGCCGTTTGGTATAGTATTTTAAGTTTAGAACACAAAAAGAGAATTTTTAAACAATAATTTTGTTGAAATTTGTTTTTTATCATTATTTAAGAAAAATCAACTTTTTAAAAGTTAAAATGTTTATTTTTATTTATTTTTATATTTAATAACTGCATTTATTTGCACTAAAACGATTTGGCAAATCCTACATGGCAAATTTTGTTGCATGTATGAGTAGCTGATTTTGACGTTGGTAAAAGTCAATATCAACAACTGTGAAATAATTTTACCATCTCTTTTACGACATAGTTGCAGGTAACCATTTCTTTTACTCTGTTATTGAAACTACTGTTGAATACGAATTATAAAGAGTTATTTCCTAAAAATGCCATAAACAAACTTTACCAGACTCATTCTTTGAATTCTGGAGAATGATCATAACTATTTCGAATTATTTCTGGGTTGTAATTAAATTTTTTTTAGTTTTCACTAAATTTGTTAACAATTCTATTAACATCTAAAATCTTTAAAATCCAAAACTGACATTTTTTTGTTTCAGTCACATTTGGACCTAGCATTTCTAAAAATTTTTTACTACTAAATATTATGTACCTCTATCAACACATATTCGCTTTAGAGAAACTTGTGCCGTATGGTTTATAAACTTAAGTTTTAACCAAAAATAAAAATAGTGGTTCAACATGTTAATTGTTGTTTTATCTACCACATGTGTCAAAACAGAAACAGGAATTATCTATTTTAAATTTCAATTGATTATTATAGCTGAGTAAGTATCTGGAATGTAGTACTAGTAGCTGACACGTGGAATGCACTAAATACGATGATTGAGGAGCTACAGACAGGATCAATAAAAAAAATGACTGGAAATGAATTTCAACAAAACTAAACTAATCTCAAACAAGGATGACACACCTATAATAAAAATCCAAAGGACAGATATAGAACACGCAGAGGAATTTACATATCTTGTCTATGCCTACATGTTCTTCTTTAAAAAAAGCCTTACAACTAACCCGAACGAACAATTGGTTAGGCCCTTTTTTACCAAAGAAATAACTTCGACAAATGTTTCCCGTTCTCCTTATCAAGCTTTGCTAAATAGAAATCTTTTCTAGTAACAAAGGAAAAAGGCCCTATTGTGAAATCTCTGCTCTACCTTCTCAGAAAAACAGAAGAGTTGTTTTTCGGAGAAACATAATTTCTATCGGTAGAGAAAGTGTAAGCTACGAAAATGAACCCCAGTAGTCCGGCTGTTTAATATAAATTTCGCGTGACACCCTTCAGCCAATATCCCCTCTCTGTTTCATCTATCGCTTATCTAAGCCCATCGAAGTTCAGAATCCGAAGTCAATTTCCAGTTAGTTCCTGTGTCAAGCGGTTTATCTTCATCAAACGGCGGTAAGTGGATTTTCAATTCACCCTTATCTATATAAAATATCTTTACACAGTATGTCCTATTTTAACTATTTTCTCTTTTGTCAAACAGACGTCTTCCAATTAGAAGGAACGAAGTCACTTTTGTTTGCCATTCATTCTTCCACCGCTTCATTCTTTCACCGCTACGTTTATTCACCTCTACGATTCATTCATCTCTAACTTCAGTCATATCTACGTGTTTTTATACTTTCATTTATCTCGACTACTCATTACTAACTGTACTGTTCCCGTCTGGCTGTCTCTTTTCATCGGCCTAAATCAATTTGAGGAATTACGTTTAGAAGACCGTAAGTAATCGTTGCGCCTGTCGTCCCGACTACCTGTTGCAAGGACTGAAGTCAAGTGCCTTTATTGAGGGCGATTATCTGCATCCACCTGTATTATACTGGTTCTGTGAGTATAATTTTTATTGAATAAAGCTCAACTGTGATACCTAAATCGTTAGAAGTTGATTTATGACTCCAGTTTACTGTACCTTACCTATTTATTTACTTTACCTCTAACAGAACGAACTATTATGAGTATAACTACGGGATAATATATACGTATAATTAATGTACAATTTGTTTTATATGTAGGTTATATTTATAATAAATTTTATTCATAGATTTAAAGTGATCACGATCAAAAACTTATTAACTTCATGTTTACGTATTCTCAAGGCGTAAAATTCACTTGTTTGACGAATATTGACGTAGATACAATTATAATGTTCCCTGACTTTTTCTAGTTTTTGAGGACACTAAATTATTCATAATTATTTTTCAAAAAGATATTTTTTGTTTGTATTTAATAATAAATTGTGCAATAACTGATATCATGCCATTTAACTGTTCAGTAAACATTGTGATAGTGCATTTACATTAACAACTATACCTCAATATAATTTTGTTGACGAACTATTTGCTTTTTATTTTTTTATATAATATGAATTTTTATATTTTTGTGTTTCTCTTCCAGGCATTTTTTATTGATTTATACTATTATTTGTTTGATCGTATATTTATTGTATATGTGTCGAAATATTAACTGTGTACCGCATAATCTCGATACCTTTTCTCTCACGGTTTACTTCATTCTCGCATATTTTAACTGTATCTTACCTTTCTCGTTATCTTCTTCAATATGCCTTAAGGTTTCCCTGTTCCTCTAAAAATAGGGTGGTGCCCTATTTTTAGAGGAACAATTTCTCTTCTCTTTTAATTTCTTGTCTCTGTGTTGTCTGTACTTCTTTAACTGATCCGTGATATTTGAGCTGTAATAAGAACCCCGACCAAGATACCTCTACCAAACTGAAGCCCGAGCCTAGTACCGTTCTTTGTGTAACCCCCAACTATCATCGAAGAGGGTACAATCTGAGTCAAAATGTCAAAGTAAGCAAAGAAAATCAGACTACCGAAATAAGCACATGTGTAAAAATGGGATGGACAGCATTCGAAAAACTGTCATACGTACTTAAAAATAAAAATACACCTCGAAGACTGCGAACCAAAGTGTTTAATTCCTGTATCCTACCTGTACTTACATATGGAGCTCAAACCTGAACAGTCACTAAAATAAATATGGAGAAGATCAGAAAAACTCAGAGAGCTATGGAATGATAGATGCTCAAAGACCCTAAAACCAATGAAGACAGTCGTAGTAGAACAAAAGTAAAAGATGCTGTCGAACAGGCAGCTAAACTTAAATGAAAATGGACTGGACATGAAGAACGTCATGAGGATGGCCCATGGAATAAAAAAATCGGGAATTAGCGGCCATATGAAGCCAAAAGACCACGAGGAAGACCGCAAATGCGCTGAAGCGACTATATTAAAAGAAACAGGACCAATGTGGAAACGTCTTACAAACAACAGAGATGAATGACGAGAATTGGGAGAGGCCTGTGTTCTGCAATTTGAATAGGGAGATGGGGCTTAAAATAAAGTATCTGGAACTGTTCCTTTTTACTCACAATTTCTCCCATCTATAGCAAAACGCTATAATTTCGTTTACAGCGCTTATAAGGGATACAATTATATATTTAAAGACTATGACACCAGAACTTACCTTGTTTGACAATATTTATAAAACTTAAGGTAAATAATTAAAGGTACAATATATAATTTTTTCTTTCTCTCTCTCTCCAATGCCACTACAGCCCAAACCGAGCTATGGCCTTCTGCAAACTATGTCTCTAACCTTACCAGTTCCTATAAATTTCCTCCAGGTTCTCACGTCTAGTAAATTTTGCGTAATCACTGCCACTTCATCACACATTTTCCGTGGCCTTCGATTTAGTTTCGCGCCCTGAATTTTACTAGCTAGGGCTCTTGTTGGCAATCTTTTAGTCTCTATTCTTTTACATGACCCGACCATCTAAGTCTCATCTGAGAATTCTGAGATCGGTATCATCAATTCATAGTTGTATCTGGATCTATGTACTACGTTTGCATCAAAGGGTCCAAATTAATTTCTTAGGATTAATTTTTCAAATACTTCCAGCTATCTTTTTGCGTTTTCTATCACCACCCTTATCTCGCATCCATAACATATTGTTGGTCTGATAGTAGCTTCGTAGACCCTGAATTTTAATCGCCACTGTGATTTTTTGAAGTGGAACATCAAATTATTTTATTTAATGTCCACCAAATATCTTTAAAATAAGAAAGAAGATATTATTAACGATGTGATGGAGAGATTTTGTCTCTGGACCAATTCCATCCAAAAACTTTTTAAAGATGAAAGAAACGAACTGCCATAAGAAATCACATAGAATACAGGACCACCAATATTATATCAGACTACAATAGATCAAGATATGAGAAATATGATAATACGTGCTTGGCGGAGGAAGGCGATGGATAAGGACGACTGGAAAAAATTCTTGGGAAGACTAGGACCCACACAGGGTTGTAAAGCCAAAATGATATCAGACTACAACAATCTCAATTCTCAAACAATGGCTGTTATTGACCTTGGTAGCAAAATCCAAAAACTTAATATAACATTCTGCTCAGATCATAGAACATTAGCTTTAATAAGTCACACACTTAAAACATTTTTAAAAATAATATGCAGCGGAATTGTTAATTTAGGAGAATTAACAATTTGACATTACCAATGGTATGTGCACAAGACGTGATTTATTCGGCTTAAATGTGCTGACACAGAGATGCATAGAGATAAATTAAAACATACAGGTTCAACATAAAAAGCTTTTAGATATATTAAAAGTCAAAAATATTGAAAGTCGTGATATCTAATTTATATTGGAATCACACTACCAAGGTGAGAGTTAACAACCAGAACATCCGATATATTAAAATACAGATAGGATTCCACCAGGCTTGCGGTCTGTCACCACTAATCTTCAATGTTTTCAGTGCAGCGGTATCTAGCTCTCTAATTCAACAGAAGGTATATCTATCAATGAAGAAGTTTTAAATAATTTAAGTTTTGCAGACAATACAGTAACTAATAATAACGGATAACAACAATGATTTACAGGACATATTGCAACGCCTTAATGAATGTTGTGATGAATAAACGGACTAAGGAGAAATTTAAAGAAAACTAACTAAATTATGACTAAACCAGTCGACGCAAACATCCAATTGATTGCTAAAGATACTGTAATTGAGAGTGTGGATACCTACAAATACTAAGGAACATAAATAACATCAAATGTAGACCAAACCAAAGAAATTAAGACACGTATTAAAATAGCACATACATCATTCGTTAAACTTAAAAAGTTTCTTTGTTATAGTGGATATAACGTTAGGATTACGCATGGGAATATTTCGGTGTTACGTGTTTAATACTCTATTTTATGACTTGAAAGCATGGACAATAAAACAAGCGTATCTAAATAAGTTAGCCGTCTTTGAATTTTGGTATTACAGAAGAATCATATGAATATCATGAACTCAAAGAATGTAAAACTCAAGAATGCAAGATGAGAGGGCAAATATACTCATTAGTGCAACTTATTATGAGGCAAAATTCGAGAAAAGCGAAATGTTGGAAGACGAAGAATATAGCGACTTAACAACTTAAGCTACTGGTTTAAATGCAGTACTGCAGAACTATTTCTCCAAGATGCATTCGTTGTCCTACATTGGCCTCATCTTTTGATTCATTCTTTTACTATTTGTACGCCAAATGCGCTATATTTTTTCTTTCAATATTTACTATTTGATTTTTTTATAGCATATATCTTCAATGTCCAATACAGCATATATTGTTGATTTAACAATCTTACTACTCTTACTTATTCCGTCGCATTACAACCCTTCCTGTGTTTTAGTCGAATTGACAACATGCCTCCATTCCTCTCTGACTTGGCAATATCCATCCAATTTTACACGCCCATAGTTAAGGTGTTCACGCCATTACCTCGCCACCGGAGTCAAAGTCACCTACATGGTCTTCTTCCAGTTGGGCCTTGTATCCATACGATTCTTTCTTCAAAATGTCTTCTGAGGTATCCTGCCCCCTATAGTTTTCTGGACTATATTTCTTTTATTATTCTAGTGCCTGGATATAGTTCTTCGATGTCTTTGTTAGTTCTTATATTATATTCTCTTGCTGCTCCATCAAGCACAGGCCCACAGATCTTCCTTAGGATTTTTCTTTCCCAAATACGAGTCGCTGTTTATTTGTCTTTGTTATCGTCCACGTTTCGCTACTGTACTTTACTACAGATCTAATGACTCTTTTATATAGTTTAATTTTTGTATATGTCTTGTCTTGTTAATTGTTTTGATTTTATAAGCTTTTGAAAGACATAAAGAATAAAGACATCTGCTGTCGGCTTGCATCCTATTGTTTACTTCTTGTGATTCGTTATTGTCTTCATTTATTATTATTTCAAGATACTTAAATTAAACAATCTCACTAGCTGAAATTAAATTTTTGGTTCTGCATGAAGTAATACATTAGATACTTTCTCTTTATTATGGACGAGAGGATAGAAAAAAATGAAGCAAAAACCTAAAAAGACGAGTTACTTAAGGGATAAGTATAGGAAGATGTTAACAACAAAATTATTACTATGAAACAAAATTAAAAAAGACTTACAGTAGCATAGATTGTTGAAACAAATTAACAGATATTGATCAACAAGCACGAAATATTGAAATACTAAGAAATACTGGTGCGATAATAAGATTTTTCACAAAGTACAGACATATTAAACAATATTTAGGAATATCTTTACAAAAAGAAAAAGCTCCAAAAACACTTATCAAATATTTAATATTAACAACACCTTACTGTTCCGCTTCATTCGGGCAACAGTTGTCACCACCACAATGCATCAACATTCGTTTCTGTGTATGTAGAAATAAAAATATGTTCTGAGACCATCAGGGCTAACTGAATTACCCTATAAAAATTTTGAGGGTTCAGAATCCATAAGGGGTTCATTATTTGCAGAAAAGCCATCATTTGCGAAATTAGACGAACCGATGCGTTGCTAACCTCGTCCCCTCGTCATAAATATATACGTCATATTTACAAGTGCGATTCCAAAATTTGGTATAGTACGGGACATTGCTCTAAAAATTTATAACTATATAAATTATTATTTATTATTAGTATGAAGTGAAACTTATTAGTTCAAATACCAAATGCTAGGACTATTCAAGAAAAAGTGAATAAAAGAACAATAATCACAAAAATTTTTACAGATACTTAAAATTTTAAGTATGTGTGATGGCTACTATTATTATACCCAGCAATATCTGGTATATATTTTAACGGAAAAATTACAATGAAACTGAAAGATTCTGTAACAAGTTTAATACAAAAATTCTATAAAAGCAGTTTCCAAAAGGACGTTAGCGAGAGAAAAGGACAACGAATAGATCTAATTTTCATCTTGATTGAGTAACAGACTGTTTTCTCCATGACCAAAAAATATTAACCCTTTAACGCGCAAATTATTTTTTCTTATTTTTTTCTGAATTTAAAATAAAATCTTGTTTAAATGGAATGTTATTTTCTAAAAAATGTCAAATTATAATTAAATTTTCATAATAAAGTATTTTTTGAGGTGGCTTCTATATGTGCTACTAACCGTCCTGAAAACCCAATAACATTTCTAATTTCTCAAAACTTAAAAAACCAATTTTTTTCTTACCATCGGCTTAATGGACTGTACTGTAAGTGGCTTCTATTGTTGCCACTAACTGTTAAAGGGTTACCTGTGGTGCACGGGTTGGGTCTGTCCCAACTAGTAGTAGTTCTGATATATGTAATGCAAACCAGTCGTTACAAAATTAAACATAAAAAATTTTTAGTTTGATTTTTGGGCTTCTCAGACCCAACCCCTTCTTACGTGTATCAAAGAATCACCCGTGTACCGAAGGGTTAAATACATTAATAAGTAAATCTAAACAAAAGAAATTATTTGATAATTAATTATATTACAATTAATTTATATTTATATTTATAGTGTTTAGATAATTGCTACAAACAAAAGTTGTTGCACTGAAAATATTTCTTATAATATTTCTCATAAAAGATTAATTTGTATAGGCAGATTTAAAAGTTTTGTGATATGTGGTAAAGGGGAAAAATTAGTGATGAATTAGATCCAATCATTGATGGCCATCTATTTGCTTTTTTAGTGATGTAATTTACATAAAATATATGTTTTGTATAAGAGTTTATTTCATGAGACAGATAGTTCCTTAAATGTTTTCTTTTTCTAAATAAAAATAGCTCAGAATGAACTTTTTCCGTAATCACCTAAACTGTGATAACTCTGCCTGCATTGGTTATGTGGTGAACTAAATAGCCCTACTTCCGATGTAGATAGGCCAAGATAAAAGAGGAGGAATAAAGTATTAACACCTCTTTAAAAACCTTGATTCATCTGGTTCAGCAGCTAAGAGCCTAACATAGTTAACCGAATGATTACCGATATAAGTAATCTCCTACTTGTTGGTCAACAGCTATGGGTAAAATAGTTGAGAAATTATTCCGAAGATGGAAGAGCTGCATTTAGTTAACGGCATTAAGATTAGGAAAGCCTCAGGATGATTAAATGTCCTTGATAATGTTCTCAGGATACCACAATGGTTGAAAATCTAAAAAAAATGTCCTTAGGCCCAGGAAACTCTTAAGTGGATTTGATATCTAAATTTACTAAAAAAGAACTACAAAATTTCTATTAGATTTAAGAAGACTTTCTAAAACTGACAAAAACATGAACTAGCTATTATCATGTAGTAGACATGACATAATAGTAATCACAGTAAAAAATTGGAAGAGTCAATTTACGTGACGATAATGTGTCCCCTATACAACAGGTAAACTTTTTCAATTTGATTAAAATCTATAAATATAATCGACACCTGATACGAATAACATAGTAACTCTACTTTACTCTACGCTTAAATGTAATCTATAAAGGATAACCTTTATTTTGGCCTAACAACTCTTATCCTATCTTATGTAAATATAAAGTTATTTAACAAAATAACCCCATTTTAAGTGCAAATTTTAAATATCTTGTTACAATACTGGTGAAAATAACGTTGTAACCAATGTTACAACATTGAAAAATTTCATGATTGATGAATATTTTTTTTAAACATTAAAACATTATATACAATGTTTTTCTCGAAAAAGAAGAACAATATTGAAAGGAAAAGACAAAGGGATTCAAATATTTGGAAAATAAATGTCCTGAAGAAACTGAGGAATTCTTGCCAAAAATATACTAGCAAAAATTATCTGAAAATGATAAACTCAACTTATTTAATAATTTTTGGGCAATCGCTGATCATGACAAACAAAGCGAATATTTATGTAGATATATTCTCAGACAAAAGAGAAAGGTAGCAAAGTTAAAAGTCCAAAAGAAACTGGACATATGAATATAATTTGCAGTTAGCAGAACACCGACTCCAAGTTTGTAAGAAAACATTTTTGGACACTGATTAACAGATATGTAGTTAAAAAAGCTATCTAAAAAATTGATAGTCAGGAGAGTGGAGGGCGTATACCTGGGGATATGTGTGTTCGCCATAATACAGAGCAAATGCTGTAGATGAAAATATTACAAATTCCATTCGTGCGCATAAAAACCATATTTCAGTAAAAGAATCACAGTACGTAAAGAAAAGAACAACTGAGTTTTTAATGAGTTCTTAATCCCAAAGTATATTCTCTGTATAATACATAGATGTTAGAGAATCACCCATGTTATAAGCTAGCCACCAAAAGTCAGTACAGACACATAGTCAATATGAGTCATTTTTAAGAGATCATTGTTTAAGATCAGTGTCTTACTTCCAATCTACATAACACTAAAGCGGAGAAAGACTAAATTAAAAAAATATGCTTTACATATTGCAAACAAATGTGTTGGACTTGAAGCCAAAAATCGTATCAAGTTTTCTAAGAAAACAGAAACGGTTAGGTTGTAACTGCCTGATTTGATTTGCAAAAAATATTAACTATACCCTAACCAGAGGTATCATTGCTTTATTATACAAGGAATTTAGAGTATATAATTTTACTACCTTTGATTTTGAAACAGCCGAAGGTTATTGTTATGAATTAGATGCAACCACGGGTAAAAAGATGCCTAATGAAATAAGTAAATAAATAAATATTTATGCAGTTGAGATCATAAATATTATTATTACATAAAGGATTTCTGACCCACCCTCAATTTGAGGGTAATTTAATACATGCCCTTATTGAGTCAAGAAAAAACATTCAAGTTGATTATATTCCATAATAGTGGCATACACTGGTAAGGTGTGTCAAAGTCACAGGAAAACCATACGATTTAAAAGAACTATGTGAAAAGGGACTTGGACTTTAAATCATAGTTACAAAATACAGAATTGGGATTTGGATATAAATAAACGCTTAGTTTTCTGGTCGAAAGTATAATTCATAAAAATATGTACAAAAGAACCACATGTTCTCAATTTTTAGTACAATCTTATTTCTGATCGATTTGTTTTTAAACCTAGAATACAAACCAAAATTGAGCGCAAGGACCACCAGATCTAGGAATAAAAATATACTAAATTTATGGGAACTACAAATTTTTTCTGCATATAATGGTTTACTTTTTATAATAACTTCAAAATATAAAGATCTTGTTTCTTTGTGCTCTAGTAAAGCTCTATCAGTGAAATATTGCAGTTTTTATCCTTCTCACAATCAAAAAACACAATATTAGGATGATGACTCTAAATAAAAGATTACTAAGGTTAATTTTGTTTTTTTTTAATAAAGTATTATAAATTGTTTTATAATTTATAAATGCTCATTTGGTAGTAAATAACTCTAACAGATATACTATTTTATTTAGTTCTTGTTATTATGTATGATATAAATTCTTAAATAATTGTTTGATTAAGGTTTGACACATTTTAAGGTAAACTTAATAAAATAAATTAATAATGATCTCTTTATTTTAATATTTTCTCATAACTTACCATTTGTATGCACCTAATCAAAGAAACCTACTCTGTTTATAACTTTATGTGTTTATTAATTATACCTTGTATAACTAAATGACCTAAATCAAGACCAGTATTTTTAATAACAATGTGATACATGAAGATGAAAATCTGAGGAAAAGTTATAACATATGGATTCAGAAAACTACAAAAAATAATAAAGCTGACATGGGAAAAAAATAAAACGTGGATTGTTTTATAATCGTTCTTATCTATCTCCTCTAAACTAAGCAAAAGTGAGATACATTGTTTTTTAGATCAGCTGTCAAAATACTAAAATTAGTTTTTAATATAATGATAATAAACATAATTATTTAAATTTTAAAAATACAGAAAACATAGTATGAAGTTTTGAGCTAGTCTACAGTAACGCCTACTATACGACTTTTTTTATATAATTTTGAAAGCATGTTGAATTTTTTCCCGTAATACTGGTGTATACTTTCATTCGAAATTCTGCACGTATTGATAAAAGTATTAATTTATTCCACTCTGGAAAAATATACGTATTTTTCAATAAGTATTGAATTTTGTCTAATCGTACATTAAAAGAAACCAGTTATTTGGTTTTTTTGAATTAAAAAAATACTAAGATATACTTTAAAAAAAGTGTAAAGTCTGTCACAAATAAATTAGTGTAGGCCACTATCAGAGTAGTATGTGGCGTAACGACCATGTCTCCACGTACAAACAACTCTTGTATCAGGCATAATTCACAATTTTTTATAAGCTCATTTCTTAGTTCATCCCTTCCGGAAGTATTTCTATATTTAGTTTTATTATTTGGTTCGTTTTATTTTATTTGCCTTAAACTTAGTTTCATGTTATTTCTGGTGTTTCAAAAGTTCAGTTATTTTCCGTCGTTTGGTTCATTTGTTTCAGGTGTATTCTCCATTAATCTTTGTTAATATATTTCGCTTTTATCAATATTCTATATCGATTTTTTGGTCTTTTATGAATCTCACTTTGTGAAAAATGTAATTTCTTCCCATTGTTTTAATCTCTTCTTTCTTACCAGTGCAAGAGCCTCATTGCAGTCTATTTTATGCATTTTGTAAGCTGTGGGTACCGCTTGTATGTATATTTAATCTACCTATATTTATTTCATATAAGTATTCTTTTTTGACATTTTATTTTTTACTTCCCGTGAGAATCAATACAAGCTATTCTTTTTGACTTTTTATTTATGCTTCTTTCTCCAACCTCTATTAGTCTTATATCAAATATTGTCTTATATAGGATTAAACCACAACTGATTGTAATTAAATGAAAATATATTTTATATTTGTTTATTATATTATATTAAATTTAAACAACGGAAATTAGATTTAACCTGAACACATTTTTTTTGTAAACTCTTTAATCCAAAATTCAAAACAAATGTAAAATATAATTCTCATTACAATAAATTGTTGTGTAATCACGTATATAGCAATATCTAACTTAAAAGTAACACAAAAAAACAGTTTCTTCCCATCTTAGCTTTATGTCTTCTTGGGTAATTTTTTGTTAAGTTGTAATTTTGGACTAAATGTTAAGTTTTATATTTAATATTGATGCTTTGTTTCCATACATTTCATAATCCGCAGCTTTATTTTTTCCAGAACTAATAGCCCAAGGTATAGAGAAAAAAAGTGCATTAATTGGTGAATTTTGAAACCAACATAGGTCTGAAGTAACCTCCAAGTGCATGCTCCAGACTGTTGGTTATAATTTTTTCTTGAAACTTTTAAGCTGCAAAAAATTGTTTGTTTTTAATATTTTTATTCTATTAAATAAACATTTTAAAGTAAAAATCATAAAAATCTTCAATTTTAGCTATGTTACATTAAATTTGACCCAAAAGTTTATGCAAAATAACGATTTAACGTTCAAAAATATCAATTTTCTGCAATTTACACCCAGTTTATAGCTTTGAAATACAAGTGGCATTTGGATTATAAATTAATTAAGTTAAGTGTTCCCTATCTATTACACATATTTTTAATTTATTGATTCTTATAGTTGAAGTCAAAACAAAGGTTAAAAAATTTTTCTTTTACAACCCGTAGCAATGGAACAAGCTTAATTTGTTTAAATTATTGTAATTAAGATATGGACGGTTTGGGCTACTCTCCTACACTTTCACTTTGACGTCCTTTAGCTCAAGAACGGCTAGATGGATCGTATGACAGGTAGTTAAATAGACAATAACTAAATAAGTAAATAATAAAGGTTTGAAGTCAAAGAGGAAATTGTCAGAGACATTAAGCTTATAGTGTAATAAATAACAAATAAAATCGTGATATGAGAGGTATTATATGACAATATTTATCTAATAGAATACAATAAGAAACATAGCAGCATAAGGACCTTAAGTTTATATTAATTTAAACTGGGCTATTTTTTTAATGTAACCTAAATTTGTTATTACACAATACCAAATGAAGGGAATAATTTGCAAAACTTATCAAAATTAGATGATTCTTGTACTGTTAATATTCCACACAAAAATCAACTTTTGATCCCAAGAAGCAATGTGACAAGTTTTAATATTACTATATGGATTGATTAAATTTAAATTTAATAAGAAAAAATGTAGGTATACTTTATGAGAGAATCGAAAGACGTTTGAAGAAAATATAAATTTGATATGTCTAAAGAAACAATGAACATAGAATTGAGAAAATATGAATTGAAATTTGTTAATTATAAAAAAAATAATACTGAACCCATTAAAACAAAAGTAGTGTTTAACTTATTTTTTAAAGTTAGTGTATAAATTTACTTACGTGATGAACGATGATATTTTGTGACTTTTATAAAATAATATATTGTTTAAAAATAAACATATCAAATTACATATAAACAATAACATATACACAGTAACATATAAACTTTTATAAATGATTTACTGTTAAAATTGAGATACTAAATAGGAAAACTAAGTTCAAGTATCATAAGGTTCCAATCTACATATTATATAATGGTCTGAGAGCAAAAGAGAATAAAAATACATAAAGAAATAATTAAAATAGCCAAGAAAGAAAAAAGTAAAACAAAAATAGACTATAAGAAGTTATTCGCGAATGAAAAGAATGGATATGGGGACGAGAAAAAGCAACAACTAAAAGAAAATGCCAAAGAAGAATTGCGAAAAAAACAGTAGAAGAAAAATTACCGGGGAGATATGATACCGAAACGGCAATACATGGAAACACGACCAGAGAAAAAGAAAAAATAAACACTTGTGTGTGAGACTTGGAATGTGAGAGGTACTTATGAGAAGGGAGCTTTAAAAAACTGAGAACAAATTATGGAAAAATATACAATATACATCCTTGCACTGCAAGAAACCAAACAACTCGAAGGTGAAATATTAAAATAGGAAAGAGCACACTGTTCAAGAGTAAAGGGAACAAGAGATATTTTGGAGTGGGATTGATGGTGTCGGAGGAAGTAAACAAAGCAGTTGTAAATTTTCAACCAATACCGTTAATGTACATGCGCCCACTAAAAATAAAGATTAAGAAATCAAAACAGAGTTCTACGAAAAGCTAAGCATTTTTTCCCGATGAAAAAATAAAAATTCAGATAATCATGTCCTAATTGAAAGCAAACATGATAAAGCAATAATCGATTGCAGGAGTTACAAAGGGGCAGATACCAACATTGACCATACACTAATAATAGCAAAACTAAAACAAGAGCTACCAATAATACCAAAACCTGTTACACATAGATTAAGTTAAATAAAAAACTAGAGAATCCAGTCACAGGATAAAGATAAAGAGTGGCAAACCATACAGACAGCCATGTCGGAAGTAGCGGAGAAGTGTATAGGAAGAAAGCCTATAAAAAGAAGGCTGGTTCGATGAAAAATATAGGAATGTTTTGGCAAGAAGAAACAGAGCGAAACTACAAACAGATAAAGAAAATACCCAAAATGCGATTAAAACCGTATGGCAAGAAGAAGGGGAGTGAAAAGAATTTGCAGAATAAGAAAAACAACAGCTAGAAAATCAATTAAAAAATACATAAGAAGCCTTCATAAACAAAGAGGTAGAGAATTTCTACCAAGAAGTGTTAAGAAATTCAGAAAAACTACAAAGAATAATCCACAGTATTGCAGGAACAAATAAGGTTTACTTCTAGGTAAAACAACAGAAAAAATTAACAGATGAGCGGAATATTTCTAAGATCTATTAAATGCAGACCAATAAAAGGAACTTAAGGAAAATAAAAATTAGCAATAAGATGAAGAAGGGGCGTGCGAGGAACCAACTTTAAATCAAAAGTCAAAGAACTAATAAGATACCTAAAAAATAACAAAAGTGCAGGAGAAAGTGATATCCAGCTAAGATTTTTAAGGAAGGTGGCGAAAGATCGATGGAAAGGATATTATACTTACACTATAAATGTGGCAAAAGGAAGAAATGCCAAAATAATTGAATAGCACTTATTTATAATATCTTTAAAAAGGAGACAAAACGGAGTGCGAAAACTATAGAGGTATAGCACTATTAGAAGCAGTCTATGAAATACTTGCAAAAATGAATAGGAAAAGATTAATAAAATATAAAAGCAAAGTAATTGGAAAATACCTAGGAGGTTTAAGATCAGGAAAAACGATGCTATTTGAGGCCATCAGAACATTAGATATACCAGAAAACCTTATAAGTCTAGTGATAATGACGCTTAGGAACACGATGAATAGGGTAACAATGAAAGAAAGCTTTTCACCGTGAATATAGGTTTTAAACAAGGGGATCTAGTATCAACGAATTTATTTAACCTAGTAATGGAAGAAATCGTTAGAAAATCAAATATTAGCACAAACAGGACTATTTTCAATAGCAGGGAACAGTGCAAATTTGTAATTTTATTTTTCGCTATAACTTTCATGTTTGTAAACATTTATTTATAAAAATTCATATCTGGATACTATTGAACATGAAGAATTTTAATTTGATGCACTCTTTAATGTAGCTGGTAGAAAGCGCCACATATGTGGCATATATTTGCACTTAACTTTTTTGCTCTTTAAGTTACCGGTGCTTGTGATAAAAAATATTAAAGATACATTATTTTAACAAAAAAAAGGTATACTTGTTAATAACTTCAAAACTCAACAGTTTTCGATATAAACGCCAGTTTCGATATAACCAGTTTTTGATTTAACGCAATTACTCCAGGCAATGAAAGAAAATTAGACAAAAACATCGATACTCATTATTTTGGCATAAAGCACCAACCATAACTTTAATAAAGTTAATAGTTAACGAAATAATAAATAAAATAAATATATCAGCAGGATAGTTAATAGTAGAATTTGACAAAATAACAGAATCATTGGATTTTACATCAAACATTTTACGTTTTGTGTTAATTTTTTTAATACAAAATTTATTGTAATTGTTACTGCGCGGAGTTTAATTGTTATAAACAAAGCAGCTCTTATTTTTTAAATAAATTAAGCTAACTCCTCTTTTATGGTAGTAGAATTATTTTTAAATATTTGTCTTGATTTTAGCGATAAAAGTCAATAAGATAAAAATGTGTGTAACGTATAGGGAGCGCTATAACTTATTTCGACGTAATAAGAAGTAATAATAATAAAGGGTTGAAACATTTTTTTATCAAATATTTATATTTTTACATAAAAGCATAATCGACCAAGAAATGAATCCGTGTTCGGATCTTAAATTCTTTCGTAATAAATACATTCTTTTTAGCCTTATCTCTTTTCTTTTGATTGTATGGTCTAATTATTTTAAGTTGTTTATCCAGTTACAAGTTAATTCGTTGATTTTGTGTGCAGTTATTTTTTTTAACTCATTGAAAAAAATTAGCCTTCCCCTAACAACCCCACTGCTTTATTTTGTTTTTGGTCAAGCTGTTATGTAATCTGTTATGTAAGCTGTTAAATAACTCCTAAATCCATTCTTTATCCATCCCGTCATTGGTGGTATTTTTGTACTTTTATTTAAGTTCAAAACTTAAAACAGTCTTTTCAGTAGCTTTTTATTTAAAATAAAATTAAAAGACAAAGAAATAAAGTGTACTAATATGTTTTTTTGTCCACCAAAAAATTATAAATACCATGTACCAAGTTTATGTTTATTATTATTGTATATTGTTAGTTTAAAACTTATTTTGATGCACATGGTTATTCCTTAAACTTTAAACTAAAAACTACATATGTAATATAACTAATAATAATAATTTCTAATCATAATTAGGGCTCTTCTTTTCCATATTTTATAAAAAAAATTTATTTGAAATGTTGTCGATGATCTCACGATAGAAAAAAAGGCTATCACTTTATTAAGTTATACTATAAGTAGATTTTTTGCTTCTATTTTTTGCCAAGATCCCGTACTAATTTCCAATAAGTGTCGTACCAAAACGGCTTACGGCGAAACCTTTTCCCACTACTCGGTGTCCGTTAATGCGACATTATACGGGCGCCGGGACGTCGATTCCGGCGTCGAGTGATGTCGTTTCAAGTCTAACCACGTGTCCCATATTTCATCATCTCCCTGGCTGTCAGCGAGCGGCCTTCGGATCAGTGTTGCCAACAGCGAAATGTGGAAGTGGCTGCTTAGACTTTTCTTGAGAGCTTCTCTGTTGTTTTGAGCTTATCTTAAAAAGAATCAGTTCATTTTTAAAGAGGATGTATTATATATATATATATATATATATATATATATATATATATATATATATATATATATATGTATGTATATAGCATATTCTACCGATTATGGTGTAACCTTCCTTACATATTCATTCTTCATATCTGCCCACGATTGTCGAAAATGCGCTTTTCTGTTTCATGATGTATGGCACACAAAAATGCCGGCTTGTTTCCTTATGTCATAGTGCCATCTTAAATTTGGATGTCTTCTTGGTCTCTTGGCGCCTCTCGGTTACCAGAGTGTAATTCTAGTGGACCACCTATTGTTATCTTTTCTCGCTAAATGTCCCACCCACTGCCATTTTAACGATTTAATTCTATGGATTACATCGGTAATTGGTTTTAATTTTCTGTCTCATCTATTTTATTCTTTTTCGATCTCTCTTTGTTATATCTAGCACGCTACGCTCCATTGACCTTTGAGTGACTGTGAGTTTCAATATTATCTCTTTCTTTATTGTTCAATTTTCTCAGTCGTATGACTTGACTGGTATTATACACTGATCGAATGCTTTTTTATTCCGGTACATTGGTATCTTTGATTTGAATATAACTGAATTTCTACCAAAAGATAACCAAGCTAGTTTCATTCTTCTGTTGATTTCTGAAAGTAAGGAGCGAGATTTATGTATTAACTGTCAAAGGTACATATACTCGTCCAATTTCTCAAGCACAGTGTTGTTTATTATTACATCTTGGACATCTACTAGCTCGCTGTACATAGTTTTTATTTTTATCAAGTTCATTTCTATGCCAACTTTATTGCTAACTGCATTTAGGTCCCTTATAAGTTCTTGTAGCTAAGCAAGATTATTAGCAATTACAACGATGTCGTCTGCATATCTTAGATGGCTGAAATATTCTCTATCAATGGATATTCCTTTGTCCTACCAGTTTATTTTGCTGAATATATTTTCTAGACTTGTAGTGAAGAGTTTTGGTGATCGTAGTAGTCGCCATGTTGCCAGCAGTCGTTTATCGTCATCTCGCGTATTTGTACTGTTGTGCCGTTTTTCAATTTCGATGGGTTCACGGATAATTCTTGATTTTAAGGAGCGGATGGGAGCGATGGTTTTTGCTTTTTAGAAATCTGTGTTGTGGCCTGTCTGAATATAATGTTTTGCTAGGGCTGAAGTAGTCTAGGGATGTTTGACTGATAGAGAATGTTCGTATATACGAATATGGATTCGTCGGTTTGTCTGTCCTAGGTATGAACTTGGAACAAGATATTTCGTATACACTATGGTTTTAATTGGGGATTTGAGTTTTTACGGATCTGACGATGTTGGACAACTTGGAGTGAGTAGTGAAGATGGATTTGATGTTTAGAAGGATAGAGTTCTACTGATCTTGTCAGTGATACCTTTAATAAAAGGTAGAAAGATTTTGGGTTGATCCGGCGGCAAGGTTTGTTTTTTGGATGGAATGAGGTTTAGCTGGTTTTGAATGCTTCTATTGATTTGGGTTTTGTGATAGCCGTTTTGTAAGATTGTTTGCCTTATTGAATTAATTTCAAATGTAACAATAAAACACTGAAAACTTTGTTTTCAAACTTCCACAGAATTTATTTTAAATATTATCACTACAGCTGTTTCGGCTGATTGCCTTTCTCAAGTGATCTATTTTGGCTTGGGTTTACAATTTTATAGTCTCTAATGAAATAGGTTGAGGAGGGGAGAACTGTTTGTCTCAAGTTGGTCATTCAGAATTATATCTGTGTTTTTTAATTTGTTGATTTCCATAGATTCTAACAAAGATAGCTTAAGGCCTTTATTTTGAATGTGAAGAATTTTAAATTTGTCATTAAAAGAATGATTATGATCTAGAAGGTGAAGTGCGTATGTCGAATAATATATAATATTTAAAATAAATTCTGTGGAAGTTTGAAAACAAAGTTTTCAGTGTTTTATTGGTACATAAAATGAATTTCCATCAAGTAACGGTCGAATCCATTAATTAATTTCAAATGACCTGTGATTATTGTCGCTAAGCCTTATAGAAAGGGAAATAAGAGTTTTGATAACTGAATTGAGTTGGGCGGGTTGATCATGTGACTGGGCATTGAATAACGGTTTGTATGAATGGGTTTCCGGTACTCACGATAGGAAAAACTGTGAGGTAAACTTTTCTGAATAAGAACATCAAGGAATGGCAAAGACGCTTCAACTCAACTCAACTTCCATCGTGAATTGAATGCTGGAATGTATTTCATTCAGGTGGGAGAGAAAGAGATCTAATGTGCCTTTACCATGGGGTCAAATAACAAAGATGTTATCAACGTACCCTAACCAGCAGGTGGATTTGAAATTTTATGAGGACAGAGCTACTGTTTAGAAATCTTTGGGGCACCTTTGATTTTACGAAAAAAATTTTGGAGTCCAATATGGAAATGGTTTCATCGATGGAATAAGGAAACAATTTCAAAACTTAAAGTGGGTAATGAAGATGTATATACATATAAAATAATCAAATAACATAAAGATAAAATACAAAATAAGGTAATGTACCCAAATCTCCACATAAATTTAATGTATATGGTGAGTAGGTTGAAATGAAAAATAAACCAGTCATTTGGTATATATATTTTCTTTTCTAATGCTTAAAGTACTCCAGGAATATTCAAATATTTTAAGCTATCTTCTTTTATCAGTTAAACGTTCCAACTGAGTTGAGAATCAATGTATTATATATAACATATTACAACAGTCCGATAAGTACTTGGCCTACAAAAGAAAAACGAGAATTTTAAAAAAGTGGCGATTTATTTTTCAGCTTAGTCTACTTTTAGCTCGATACACATAATATAGCGATGCTTCAACTTCTTTAACCCGTTTAAAAAATACGTTTTTTCGAGGTCTGCAAAGTAAGCTTCCGTGAGCGATGACTTCCTGTTTCTACTTAAATGTCTGTCCAGCGGGTGCCTTTTTCAAGTGTGACAAAAAAACAAGTCACACAAGGTCAAATCTAGAGAATATTGTGGATAAGGCAATAGTTCGTAGCCCAATTCAACCAATTTTTCCATACCTACAGCAGAGGTATGAGCGGATCCATTATCATGGTCGAGCACTTTTTTCTTTACTAAATGGGGTCAATTTTATGCAATTTGGTGTCAAATCGGCCAACTTATTCGGCGTGGTAGAGCTTTGTGACAGTTTTGCCATCCATATCCTTTCCGGCTAATAGATCAATCTTCGCCTTTTTCGAAGCACTTTCTCTGGGTGCCGCTACTCTTTTGACTATTTCTTGATCCCTGGTCGGTGTATACCAGTGGATTCATGCTTCGTGAATGGTTACGAAGCGATGTAGAAACTACTTCAAATTATGCTTAAATAGCACCAAATAAAGCTCTAAAGTGCTCTTACGGTTAAGCTTGTTGTCGGGAGTGAGCAAACTCGGCAATCATCGCGCCGATAGCTTTCTTATGTCCAAAATTTCACGCAAGATATATCATACTCGATCTTTTGGATGCATGCAGTCTCAACTATCTCGCGTACCTTCAGTCGGCGATCCAACAGTATGAGAATCTAAATTTTTTACACGTTATCCTCCGTGGTAGCACATTTCGGGACACCTGGTCACTCTGCATGTACGGTTTTTTTTTATTTACAGACGAATGTCGCATCAACTATTTATGTTATAAGCAAATAAATTATGTATGGTATGCAATGTAATATATATGTATACATTTAAGATTTTCTATCGCACACATATCATCTAGCATGTCGAATAAATTGTTGATTGTCAACAACTGCCCATTGTTTATTGGCAGTCTAATAATATATGCTTAATGTTAAAGATTTGTTACACGATTTACACCTGAGAGACTCACTGTTTTTGAAGAAGTACAAATATATTATGTAACGATAAAACACTGAAAACTTTGTTTTCAAACTTCCACAAAATTTATTTTAACTATTGTCACTACAGTTGTTTCGGCTGATTGCCTTTCTCAAGTGATCTATTTTTGGCATGCGTTTACAATTTATAGTCTCTAATGAAATAGGTTGAGGAGGGGAGAACTGTTTGTCTCAAGTTGGTCATTCAGAATTATATCTGTGTTTTTTAATTTGTTGATTTCCATAGATTCTAACAAAGATAGCTTAAGGCCTTTATTTTGAATATGAAGAATTTTAAATTTGTCATTAAAAGAATGATTATGATCTAGAAGGTGAAGTGCGTATGTCGAATCTATTTTTCTATTATTGAAAGCCCTTTTATATACTGCTATTCGTTTATTAAAGTTTCTACCAGTTTGACCGATGTAAGTTTTTGGGCAGTCGCCACATTGAAGTTTGTACACATCACTATTTAAGTGTTTTTTTATTTTGGTTCTTGTTATTTTTAATATATTTGCCTAAGTTGTTATTTGTTCGGAAAGCTGGTGTTATTCCTTTCTTTTTTATGTGTTTGGCTATTTTTGTTGTTATTTTGCCTGTATATGTAATCGAGCAGAAGGTACTGGGTTTTTTCTTTGGGTGTGGAAATACTAATTTCAGGGCTTGTGAAGTTTCACATTTCTTGTGTAGTTTTTTATTCAAAATTTTATTATTTGTTTGTTCGTTATATCCGTTGTTTACTGCTATTTGCTTAATTATATTTAATTCTGTCTCAAAGTTGTATTTTGACATCCGAATTTCTGTTAATCTATGTAACATACTATGATAAGCTGCCAGTTTATGTTGTGTTGGATAGGATGATGAATTGTGTATAGTCGTGTCAGTATGTGTAGGTTAATGAAATATGGAGAAGTCATGTTTGTTTTTAAGTCTGATAATTTTTATATCTAAAAAATTTATGGATTGATTTAGTATTAAATTATGAAATTAGTATTTCCACCACCAGAGAAAAAACCCAGTACCTTCTGCTCGATTACATATACAGGCAATACAGGCAATAACAACAAAAATAGCCAAACACATAATAAAGAAAGGAATAACACCAGCTTTCCAAACAAATAACAACCTAGGCAAATATATTAAAAATAACATGAGCCAAAATAAAAAACACTTAAATAGTGGTGTGTACAAACTTCAATGTGGCCACTGCCCAAAAACTTACATCGGTGAAACTGGTAGAAACTGGTAGTAAACGAATAGCAGAACATAAAAGGGCTTTCAATAATAGAAAAACAGATTCGACATATGCACTTCACCCTCTAGATCATAATCATTCTTTTAATGACAAATTTAAAATTTTTCACATTCAAAATAAAGGCCTTAGAATCTATGGAAATCAACATATTAAAAAACATAGATATAATTCTGAATGACCAACTTGAGACAAACAGTTCTCCCCTCCTCAACCTATTTCATTAGAGACTATAAATTGTAAACGAATGCCAAAAATAGATCACTTGAGAAAGGCAATCAGCCGAAACAGCTGTAGTGACAATAGTTACAATAAATTTTGTGGAAGTTGGAAAACAAATATTTCAGTGTTTTATTGTTACATAAAATGAATTTTTATCAAGTAACGGTCGAATCCATCAATTATAAATATATTAGTCTTCTAGACGTTGTCTGGTTAGCACTGTATGTAGTTGGTGGTTGTCGGTTCTTGGACACCCATGTATTATGTTGGTTTTAATAGATCGAAATTTGGAATGAGATTGGCAACACTCGCTTTTCCATCTTACAACTTGTTTTACTTGAGCCACGATTTTAAGTCACATGGTGAGTATTCACTTACTATTTCACTATCCTTACTCGTTGCTGCACTTGGCGCATTTTAACTGCTGCTTTATTACTCTCTATGTCGATGTGTGATGGTATCTATACAAATTTTATTACAAATATATATTAATAGACATTTAAACAAATATCATTTGTTTCCTGGGTAATTAGAAGTTCGAATTTAATTTTCCTTTTCATGAGGTATTTGGGAAATAGATGTAGTATTCCTGCGATAGAGCTAAGGGAATCAGTAAGATTAAGGGCTCGTTGAATATTAAAGGTATATTTCAGAGGTTGGTAGGGTAGAACACCCAAACGTTGGCACTCGACTATCTATTGGCAGATTAACTTTTAAACTATATTAATAAAGACAATAATAACTGCTTGTGCTTGTTAAAATCAGCGTGGCTTGTGTTTTATATAAATGTTGTGGTGACAGTACCAAACAAGGTAAGATTTTAAGTTTTTGTGGATTCGCACCAATTTAGAGGGTGCCAACATTTGGAAAGCACAATTTAACATATACTAATTATTGGCATAGGTGCCGATATATAGAATTTGATGATATTGATAATAATTGTGCGTGAAAAAATCATTGACTAGTCAAAAATATTTTTTTTCTTTTACTATTCTAGATAGTATTCTAGTAAAAAATACTTTACTATTCTAGTAAAAAAAAACATGCAAAATCCTACACCGAAAAATTGCTTCAGAAAGCATTAACTGATGTAAGAAATGGTGATCAGAAGAATAACGTCGCTATAAAGTTAGGCATTCCAAGGCAAACACTTCAATATAGTTTGGGTCCTAAATTTTCAAAACCAGAACTAAAAAGAAATACATATCTAACACGAGATAAAGAAAACAAACTGGTCGAATGGATTTTAGATAGCCATAAAAAAGGCTTTCCACAAAGAAAGGTTGATATTCAGGCCTCTGTAAAAACCTTTTTAAATATATATAATCCAAAACCACTCCATTTAACGACAACATTCTAGGTGAATACTGGTATAACCTATTTTTAAAGAAACATCCAATATTCACGGAACAAACACCTAAAGGAGAAACTGCGGCTTCAGCAAATGTGTTTGAGGAAAATATACGAGGTTGGTTTTCCAAAATAGAAAGCTATCTCAAAGAAAAAAACCTCTTTTCTGTTTTGAATGTCCCAAGCAGAATATACAACAGCGATGAAACGTGTTTTCAGTTTTGTCCCTAAATAAGTAAAGTGATTGCGCCAAAACGATCCCGCAATACATACGAGGGAGACCAAGGAAAAGCGAAAAAAAAATCTGACAGGAATCTTTACGTTTTCGGCTGAAGGCGATACCACTCCACCTTTAATAATTTACGCAAACAAGCGTCTGCTAAAAGTAGTCGTTAATAGTGTTCCAGATACATGAGGAATCGGATTAAGCGATAACGGCTGGATGAAAACAAAATTTTTTATAGAATATACCTACACCAGATGTATTTCATTTATATTTAAAAAAGAAAAATGTTGAATTTTCTCTCATTCTCTTTGTGGACGGTCGTACAACTCAACTTAGCTATTAACGTAGTCCTCTTTGTATAAAGCTTGGTATTGTTCTCATAGCTCTTCACCTAACTCTACCAGGATATTACAACCTACAGATGTCTCTTGAACTTTAAACCACTTAAGGTAATGTGGGAAAAATCGCTGTTAGATTGGATTCGTAAAAATCTATTTTGTAAATTTTTCAAAGAACATTTTGTACAAATCTTTAAAGAAGCTGTATTTTTTTAAAGCCTGAAGTTGCCTCTAGCAGATTTAAAGCTTGTGGATTATATCCGCGAAATCCAACTTCAATCGACTATGACAAATGTTAAGGCAAAAACTACCCAAAAATAACCGGTTCCAATGCTGCAAACACTGAGAAGCATACGACTGATAATAATAGGGTTTCAACTTATCAAAAGATTATTGAAATAGTTAAAAAAAATAAGTCATTAGAACTTGATGATTCACACTTGATACTAAATTAACATGGGAAGAACATATTAATAACTGTTTAATTAAATGCGAAAAAAGCCTAAATGTTTTAAAAGTAGTTAACCATCACCAATGGGGCGCTGATCCTAAGGTTAATCTAATGTTTTATAGGGCATAAACCAGGTCAGTTCTTGACTATGGTTGCTTTTTATAGGGGTCTGCTACAAACACTAGACTTAAAAGATTAGACCGAATCCAGTACAAAGCTCTGCGTTTGGTTTTAGGTGCACTTAAATCTACAACTACTGAAAATCTATTAGCCGAATGTATGGAACCTCCATTACATTTAAGACGTCTTTTTTTAGCTGAAAAGTTTATCCTTAAATGTCAAAGCAATAACCAATCCTACCTATTGCAAAAAATATCCGACATATCTGTGTCTAACTTAGTTGACAAATGGTGGCATAACAAAAATTCTCCAACTTTAGCTATAGCATTTCCTAATGTTTCTTCCTATTTAGAAATCCCAGCTGAAACCAATTTTTTCCAATCTAATTTCAATATTCTTTATTTCCAAACCAAAGTGTATTTCCCTACTTTTGATGATAACAACGCCATTCAACTTCAGAAACAACTTTCCAAATTTGATAAGCCATATAGGATTTTCTCAGAAGGGTCAAAATCCATTTTGGGAGTTGGTTGTGCGGTATATATCCAAAACAATCAAGAACACATTAAGTTTAAATTAAATCAACAATGTTCCATTAATTCCGCAGAACTGTTTGCAATATATCAAGCTCTAGAATGGACTATTGAGAAAAGAATGTCTGATCAAAAAATAGTAATCATGTCAGATTCAAAATCTGCGTTGTCTGCTTTAGATAATCCGCATAAGAAGCATTTATACAAAAAGAGTATTATCGTCAAAATATTAAAAAATCAACTAAAGCTACTTGAAAGAAATAATTCAGTCTCTTTCATTTGGGTAAAAGGACATGCTGGTATCTCGGGTAACACCAAAGCAGATTATTTTGCTAAAGAAGCGGCTTCAAACGGATTAGAAATTAGCTGGCTCAATAGAACTGATTTAGTCTCGCTGCGTAAACAAAAATTACAAGAAAACTGGGAAATTGAATGGAATACTTTTTGTAACAGAAGTAACAACCTTTACACAAAAATTCATCCTGTTTTACCTACTGCGCCTTTTGCTGCAAGAAGTCATCCTAATAGAAGAGTATATTCAATGTTTGTTAGATGCCTTGTTAATCATGCTACTGTGAAAGCCTATCTTCACAGATTTAATTTAAGTGAAACCGAACTTTGTGATTGTAATGGTAACACTGACGATTTCAATCATTGGATGTTCGGGTGCATATATAATGAAGCTGCTATTAAGTATCTATTGGAAAAACTGATAAAAGAACAAATACCTTTGTTTCCTCTGTCTATCCTTATGTTATATAGTTACCTTCTAACCGTTGCCTGTCTTGTGTTGTAATAAAGTCGCTATGAAAGGCACCTTAGCGTGAAAAGTATCCCTATATTATGTAATCCCTTGTGGGTCCTAAATATTGTTGGCTAGGGCATTAAATGGAACGAATGAATGTATGGTTTTTTATCAAGCTACTGATTCTTGTGATACTGATGTTTACATTATATTTTTAATTTACCTCTATGCGAAGTACTATTTTATTAACAAATGCAATAGGTCAATACATCATTAACAATTTCAAGTAGTCAAATACATTATCGTGGCTGAATGGATCAAGTATCCAAAGCCATTAATTAAAAAAAAACTTGATGATTTTGGCACCTTATTTACTGTATGTGATGAAAGCTGTGAAAATTTTCTATTATTAAAAAAATTGGAGAGCTATTTTAAATCGGAAACGTAATCTGACACGGATAACCGTACAATAGAGATACAAATAGAAGATCTAAATGACAGCGTAGTACATTACAACGATGAAATATTTTTAAACAAAGATAATATAGAAAATAAACCTTGTTTTTTTTGCGATAAACAACTCGCTGATGGGGTCAGTATTAGTACAAGATATTGTCGTACTGCAAAATACAATTCTGACAGAGGTTTCTCCTTCATTAGTATCTGGAAGCCTAAATAAACCCAAATACCTTATACATCGCTTAATATTCAGCAAAAATTGGAATTTCAAGAAGAAAAATCCATAGAAGTTGATGACAGCGTAGCTTCTATTGCAACAAAGTGCCAACAGTATGTAAAACAAAACAATTCGATGAGGGCATGAAAAGAAGGGACCGATAAAGAGAATAATAAAAACGAAAACAACAATCAAATATCCTCATTAATTAATAAATTTTTGATCCATCCGAAATCCCCAGAAAGAACGGGTAAACGAAAAACTGAGAAAACTTCATTCGTGCTTACGTCAACGGTTTGTAAAAGGAAAAAAAGAGAGAATTAAAGAAGAACAATAAAAAAAGAAAGCAGGGAATAAATAAAAAAAGGTTAGAGAAGCAACAGATAAAGAAGGATAAAGAGACATTTCAAAAGAAGAAACCCCTAAAAACCTTAAAAAACAAGGCAAATAGTGAAGATATTCATAACCATTCTTTAAATAAATCTGTCACACTTCATAAAACGTTCGATCTCAATGTCAAAATCTGGTTGCAGTCCTTCTAGAAGCTGTGGTACTGGCAACAATATTCATGAGTTACAAAATTCAACAGACCTAAATTTTCGCACATCACAAGTATCAGACGTTGTTACTCCAAATTTAAAAACTAAAATGTGTCATATAAAAAATCTATTTCAAGAAAGTCCAGAACGGGCGTCATCGCAATCTTTACCAGTAAACAATACGACTGTTTCGCGAGGACTATGTTTTATTTGTTGAGACTGTTTTATTTGAGACTATGAACGTCCCAAGACGGACGATGGAACAATGCCATCGGAAAGTGACGTCCATACAATGCAAAGAGATCAAGAGGCAGACCACAGATGAGGTGGAAAGATGACATCAGGAAACAAGGAGGTCCCACATGGCAGAGAACAGCTCAAGATAGGGAAGATGGAGAGAACTGGGGAAGACCTATATCGAACAATGAAACGATAGAGAGTAGGTTCAAAAAAAAATGTTTTATTTGTACGCACAATATTTATAGGACAAACATAGGAATACAATGTCAGAACTGCGCTAGGACTTATCATGTTAGCTGTTTAACTAAAATAAAGAAAAATTTATTTGTAGCACTTGCTTTGCTAAGAAACATCCTAAGAATACCTGAATGTAAACACAATATAAGATTTTTTTACTTTAGTTGTTTACTTAAAATGATTTTTTAGTTGGTTTTTGCCAGAATTTAAATTGTGTTTTAAAGAATATAGCATTTTGACTTTTAGTTTGGTAATTTAAAAAAAATTTTATATTTTGTAACAATGGAATGTAATTATGCATTACTTTATATCAAGGAAAGTAAATAAAATTGACAACGCTGCTTCTGTTTGTATTCGTCAGCCGTCGCCGTGAGGCGACGCTAGCCGAGCCGAAAGGGATAATGGAGGATAATAAATAAAAAAATATCCTTCTTTTGGCTGTGTGTTGGCCAGATTGACTCCCGGTTGCTGGGCAACGGCGAGGCTCGAACGGATCGATACACGGAAGATTTCCTCAGTCACGGCTTGCTCTGTTCTGTTTAGTTCTCTCCTGCTGCTGATGTTCTGTTGTTCTCTGTTTAGAGATTGGAGGCGATTGTCAACTGGATTTGGTGTATGGAAACATAGCGGGCTTGGCCGCTCTTCTGAAAAATTACCTTTTTATGCTGTAGAGGGTGGAACGCGTTTAACTGGATGCGGAATTGCTTTCGTAACTTGGTTTGAAATGCTCAATTTCATGAATGCGGGTTCGTTTGTTATAAAATAAAATACTAGGAATTGACAAATTAAAAAATATTAAATAAATCTTACTATTGAAATATTTGCAAATATGAACTTAAAAATTAACTGAAAAAAAAATTACGTCTGACTACCCGTAACTTTATAGAAGGTAAAAGCTCACGTCTTCCAATTGAGTTCTCTAATATTTGACAGATTTAGCAATAATTTAATTAACCCATTTGATCCCACATTTTTTTTTTCAATAATACAAGATTTTTTGAATGTCCTTGTTGGATTTCTGTTTAATAGTAACAATTCATTGTGAGTTGACATAAGAAAATGACATTTTTAGCAAAAAGTACTCATACATTACATAGTACTCATACGAGTACAACGGGGATCGAGTGTCAAAAATATAAAATATTGTGTAAAAATAAAAATATTTTCTTTTCTTACAATATTGGTGCATACTTGGGTATATCCTGTATTATAATCTACCTAATGTTCAATATACAGAGAAACTTCACACTTTATACAAATCCATTTTGGACTAATTTTTAGACTAATTGGTACATGTATCCTGCTAATCGTTTTCTAGAATAAGTAGATTTACCAAAACGTCTTAAATAATTACGTACTACATCTCGTTGAAACGTCAAATGATACTTTTTTTATTTTCTTTATTTTCAGAAAATATTTGTAACCTCCACGAGTTAACAAGAGCTGAGTTGAGCATGTGGGTAAAAATGGGCCACCACCATTGTTTACCTTATATACTGACTCGGTACTTATTAACCTATTGGTCAAAGAGATCAACACCGGCCATTGAAGCATTGTATGGTGAGAAAAGTTTTGGTTGGCGTACATCAATTTTTCTTTTGGCAGCAGCACACCAACGATTCACTTTTGAAAGTGGCTCATAACTATCTTAATTTAATGCCATTATGACTACACTATTGTGCTTCCATTTTAGAAAAAGTAGTAGTCTTGTCAAAACGATATTCGAAATATTCACCATTCTTCTTTTTTATTACAGCGGAAGGTAACAAAGGACATTTTTTTATACGATTTTCTCTAGCTGTGCCTGTTGCCCTAAAGCCCTTCTCTTTTAAAGTTTTCATCAAATTGTAACTAGTAACATAATTATCAAAAAATACTTCGAGGTCAGCACATCAACGACTTCAAGCATTTTTAGAACAACTTTTGATCTTAAAGGCAACACCGCGACTTTTGATTTTTCTACTGATGCTCCACAATATGTGTCAAAATTGTAGCAATAACCAGTTAAATTACAAAGCATCTAGTCTTTGTACCCAAATATTACTGGCTTTCTTCTTATGAACTGTTTAGATGAGTGATGCCCAAAATACTTTATCATCGCTTCATCAATTGATGTTTTTGAAAAATATGCCAAATTGTTGGAATTTTTTATGGAGTTTGGTCATGAAAGGCCTTACTTTATACATTCTGTCCCTTGTATCAATCTGCGAATTATCTGCCAAATGTAATTTTTTAATTTCTTGGAAACGCTTCCTTGAAATTGCATTAGTCATGAGGGAAACCAGAAGATCCTCATCTAGTCACCAATTGTTGCGCTCCTGTGGCAATCTATGGTATATACTACAAAGTACAATAGCCAGAAATATCTTTATCTCCTCCTGCGGTACATGAAATTGATGATTATTATTTTGAGCGGCATATAAATTTATTTGCTGTATAATATATATATATATATATATATATATATATATATATATATATATATATATATATATAAGAGTAAGAAAAAAGAAGTACTTGTGACTCGTTTGGAAAAAATATAAAACTGTTTTTGATGGGTTGGAGTCAATAAAAGGGGCTATTTGTTGACTATTTTTTACTCGAGCTTTCAATTGTGATTACAATTATTATCAAGAGCTTCTAAAAAATACAAAATATCTTACAAAGTTGAACTAGAAATAAAAAATTTTTTGTTAACTCACCAAATAAAATTAGTTTTTTATAGTTTGAAAATCATCCTCATGATGATTTTCAAACTATAAAAGTTTGAGTTTGAAGATCATCCTCATCTATGTCCTCATTGTGAGTTTGATAGTCAGTGGAGGAATAACTACCACCGATACATCTTTATGAGTGGAACTCGCTAGGTCATCTGAAGCTAAAGTAAGAGTTCCATAACGTTTTCCATAAAACCCAATGGGACAGGTGAATGAGTACAGGTATATTTTGTAACATAAAAACAACAATAATAAAAAGAATCTTATACTGAATAAATAAACAATACTAGTATTTACTCTTACAACAATAAAAGTTAAAAAAATAATAAATAGTATCAAAATTACAAAATAACAAATACTTCAAGGATCCAACAGAAATATGGAGGTTAGCTTATAATTACTAACGGCAAAGGAAGAAGAGCGCCACCTAGGGTATAATTTGTGAAATCTAGTAGAAACCTTCCTAATAGAATCAGGCATACCACTTTTTTACCAGATGTGTTACTACTAGGCAATTTTTGCTGCTGTACTTAGACGAGTATAGTGTGACCAAATGGGTTTTAATTTATGGAAAAAACATTTATCTTATTTTTTTAAGTTTAGTAATTTAATTGTCTGTTTTTCCATTCTTCTGTAATACAATTCTTCGAGCAACTTTTAAATATCAACTAATGACTCACAAATAAAAAATTTTAATAAATTTTATAAAACACCTATAAAATGGAGGAGTACAAGAGAATTAAAATTTCATATTAATAATGCAAAATCTCTCAATGCCTTTATATTTAATATCTTCTATATTTCTTCTCGTATTCTAAAAATTCCTTGGATTGCAGAAGTCTCAAACGACGAAGTGTTAAGAGGTGTTAGACATGGCAGAAAGCTTATAAACACAACTAAAATAAGAAAAACATCGTATGTGGGCCAGATACTTCGAAACGATAAGTGCTCTCATCTGCACGTTATCATGCAAAGAAGAGTAGAGGAAAAAAAGGCTTGGGAAGAAACAAGAAATCATGGCTGAGCAATATCAGAGATTGGACTAACCTCAGTATGTTAAAACATAATTTACGTTACAAAAGATAAGGAAGCGTTTATAGAAGTATTTGCGAACCTTCGTTAAAAGAAGGCACAATAAGAAGAAGAATTCTTCTCCTGCACTTTAAAGATTAGGCTTGTAATCTATTACTCTTCTTTTTACGCTTATCCATGTCATGTCTTCCATGCTGTCTTCAGTTAACTATTTGATTTGACCATTGAGATATTCGTCTTTTAAACGATATAGCCCAGTCGTCCGAGAGTTGACCCGTAAAAATCATATGAAAAAGCTAACTGTTGCGAGAATATTAATTTTGGGACCCCAAAAAAGATGCAGAAAGTTTACCACTTTTACCCCTGAGCTTTCCCCTAAAACTCCCTCACGGGAGGGTAAAAGCCCAAAAAAATCGATTTGCCAAAAATCTATACACCGTTGAAAAAAATGTTTAAAATAAAAAATATAGCTGAAATAATTTAAAACAAAAATGTTTTTATGCATTTTTGTGTAGAATAAATCGTTCTTTTAGAAACAACGCTTGGTGTTAAAATAGGTTTTAAATAAATAAACGTGGTGCGATTTTTGCTATTTTTTACGATTCTCGTGAGATCAATAAAATTGATCACTGTCATTGACCAGTTGTAGTAAACTTTCCATTTGTATATATCAATCTCTTAAACCTATAACATAAAATTTCAAATTTTCGGTATGGTAACAAATATGAGGCATTTGAAATATGAATAAGAAACGAAGAATTTCATGTTTTAAATTACAAACGTTACACGTCTCATGTGATCATTGTGAAATTCGTTTAAAAAGACGGTTTTTTTTGTTCTTTTGAAAAATTATAGTGTAATTTACTCAATGTCTGGAGTAAAGAAATAAAACATAATGACGGTACTAGATTTTTGTTTCGACACAGAGCGGCGGCAGCCGCTTATACGTATTTCGACCTCTAGGTCTCTTCAGAGCGGTATAGCGACTACTCCGTATCGAAACAAAATTTATTCCCGTCGTAGACAATAGTTATCAAAATAACTATATACGGATGTAACTACGCCATCTAAAAACAAAAAGAGAAATCAAACGATTTCAACCTGGCGAAATCGAATTCAATTTTTCACCACTGTGCTTTCTAAAACTTGCAAAGCAAACAGCTTGAAAAATTAGTACTGTTATTATGTTATGATTTCTTTGTATTTTTACCCCCCTGCAGGGGTGGGTTAGGGGGAAGCGGGGGGTAAAAGTGGTAAACCTTTTTGCATCTTTTTTGTAGACTCCAAATTCATACGGTCGGCAAAATTCAGCTTGTTCGTATGATTTTTAGAGGTTCAGTGGTATTTTCTTCTCTGACGAACGGAGTAATACTTTATAGACATAGTTCAAAACAAACTTTACCAGATTTAACAACAATGTGCCTATATTAATTAATATTTTTTCTGTAATGCAAATGCACCAAAACTTTATCTTCAAGTTTCTGAAAACAATCAAAAATACATATTTATAAGGAACAATTATTGCTACAAAAGTTGGAGATAAGTTACTAATAATTGCCATAATTCTTTAATATATATGAGAAATACTGTATCATCATACTGTAAGACATGAAATATCTAGTAAATAACGATAATACTGAGATTACATTAGACAAAAATGTACTGTTACTAAAATGGGTTAAAATGGTACTAAAAAAGTATTTTACTAAAATACTGTGCAATGTTTAGCTGTATAACTCATTGAGTAAATCTAATGAACCATATAATTTCTTAGGCATAGAACAATGTTCAGCTACATTGAAATTTTTCTACAAAGAATAAAGTAAGCTTAATTTATATCTTCAAGTCAGGTTGGTTGTTATTGATAGCGCTAGTAATCTTAATATCTCTATTACCAATTAAACTACCAACCAGTATAGTTACTGGTAAATTGTAGAACGCCCAGGTTTTTAGGTTTTAATAGTTTTGCTTTAAGATAAATATAGTACCGCGGCTGGATGTTCCGGTACTTAAATAGGTAATTGAAAAAATTATTTTTTCCCTACGAATATACCGGTAAATCAGGACATGTCGTATGTGCTAAAATTAATTTTGATCATTTTTTATTTACATATTTACACTTTACAAGGAACCCGCTGGACTCATGATTTCATTTATAATTCATGTAGAATAGATTTTCTTATTACTATTGTTATTGTCAGAATCATTTATATTAAAGGAATTTAATAAAAACAGTGTTAAATCTAAAATTAACGTAAGTATAGAGTTCAAAATGTTTAATTTGTATCCATAGTACCCTATGATATCTTGTATGTCGCTATACGTTTATTATTAATGAAGATACTGTGTAGTAACCTTTTTGTAGGGGCCTTATTTGTTTTTTCCTTACTTAATATATTCGTTATTTCCTCACCTATTATTTGGTAAATAATAGGTGAGAAGTCACCTATTAAAGTCAATAAATCAAAATTTGTCTTTTAGTTAAACTATTTTTATCCATAATGCCATATAACATCTCGTATGTAACTATACGTTGATTAATAATGAAGACACTGTGTAGTGCTCATTTAGTAGCCGCCTTGTTTGATTTTTTCGGACCAAACTCAAAGAAGATATGGTATAATACCCTCTCCCGATTTAATTTTAACTAATTTTATTTAATTGGTATTTTATTTTACGTAATTCTGTTTAACTTGATTTAATTTTATTTAGTTTTGTTTATCTTTGCTTGATTTTATTTAATCTTATTTAGTTTTAATTTAATTTTATTTTGGTAAAACGTTGACATTACTTAAACTTAATGATGACGTTTATTACCCAATGGCATATATAATAAATATATATTATACCTTATTAATCTTACCGTACAATTAAAGTAACCTATATTTTTTTATTTTAAATCATTAATGTGTAGAATGAATTAGCAATAAATTAACCGTATCATTTCAAGAACAAAATATAATTGAAATGTAAAATGTTGGTAGTTCAGATTTCTTTCCTAGGTGGCGTAGTTATCTTACTGGACAAACGGTGTGATTTATCATTAAATCGTTATATATATATATATATATATATATATATATATATATATATTGGGTAGAATCGAAAAAAACGTTTTTTCGAATTTGATAATGGCCCTGGTGGCAAAAGTTGCTATTCATAAAAGTAAGTTTTTTGCCAAAAATTTTTTTTTTAAATCAACCCCTTCAGGTGCCCCAACCCCCTAAAAAAAAGTTTTTTTTTTGGAAAAATTTTTCGATACGGCCCTACGTCTAAACTCTTCTTGAATGTTTAAAACGTGTGTGTTCAAAAATTGGAGGCACTCGGAACAGTTTTGGAGGTGCCCCAGTTACGTAAAGAAATATGTGTTTTTATTTATTTTGACTTTCAAATATATTTTGGATACTTTTCACATTATTTCGTTTTATTCAAGTTAATTAAATTTCTATAGTTAAAAATATTATAAAAGTTGCTTTTGTTTCAGATACCAAACAAAGTAAAATGAGCGCAAGAACACCTACCAGGAAAACCACCCTTTGTCCTATCTTTGCAACCTTGCCGAGATGTCCCAGCTAAGACTTCCCACGAATGCGGATATAATTCGACACTACTTGTTTGTCAGGAATGAGAAAAAAGGTATCATGGCAGGCAAAGATCCACCAGCTTCAATATTAGCAACAGAAACTGCAAACACTCTAGTGAACATCTGGAAGAAGTCATCGGTCATTTAAAAAAGTTACTGAGAAAGTAAAAAAATTGAATACTGACTATAGGACTCTACTCAAACCATATAAGGCAGGCAGCAATCTGAAAGCTACACAAAGAAGCTTACAGATTTAAAACTTAGCTGGGAGGAAACTCCCTTTGATATTGCTAGTTGTAAATGTAAAGACCTCAACTATTGCCATTGATCCAAAGAGAAGAAGATTCCAGCACAAGAAAGGGAATTTGTAATAGATCAGCGAACTACCAGAAACCTAGTCATAGGATTAATTGATGTAGCATCATCCCGGAAATTAGCAAAAAGAAACTAAAGAATGATGGAACGATCTCAAGAACATGATGAACAATTTGAAAAACGCCCAAAATTAAAGTCTAGAGATACTGCATCTGAGCCAGGAGACTCTGAGAATGAGACTAGGACTGATCCTGGAAAGTTGTCTGACTCTGATCCCCAGCCCTGTTGTTCTTCCACATCTGAAAACGTTACAAATTTGCAAATGAGGGTAAATCTCACAGCTTTTGCTAGGGAGTGCGATCGTTACGGTGTTTCAGACAGAAGCGCTGCATTACTTTCTTCCGCTCTGTTACAAGATTTTGGCATCATTAATGAACAGGACACTTCCAAAATAATAGATCGAAATAAAGTTCGTCGGGAAAGGGAAAAGCACAGGAAAAAATAGCAAAATGAGAACATGGAGGTAGTAGAAGCATTATATTTTGATGGACAAAAGGATAAATCCCTGACACAAACTAAGAAGGGCGATAAGTATTACTATAGTATCATCACAGAGGAACATATATCCTTGGTAAAAGAGCCAGGTTCCATTTACCTCGGCCATTTAGCCGTATCGTCTGGATCAGCTGTCGTCGTCAAAGATGCAATATTGGATTTCTTTAATAGAAAAGAAGTATCGACTGAATCGTTAATAGCAGTTGGATATGATGGTACTAATGTCAACACAGGGACAAACGCAGGAATAATAAGACTACTAGAAATTGCCCTAAATCGCCCTCTTCAGTGGTTTATTTGCATGTTACATCTAAACGAACTTCCGTTACGCCACCTTTTAATCCAACTTGATGGTGTTACTCAAGGTCCGAAAGCTTTTTCTGGTGCCATTGGAAAATCAATACAAGCTTGTGAAACCCTCCCTTTAGTCAGATTCTCGAAAATTGTGAGTAACACTATTCCTGATTTATATAGAAAGATTTTAAGTACTGATCAGCAATATTTGTATGATATGTTGCATGCAGTATCATCTGGAGAATGCAGCGAAGACCTTGCGAGGATTAAACCAGGACCAGTCGTACATTCAAGATGGGTGACAACGGCGAGTAGAATCCTTCGGTTATATGTCGCATCGGAGCATCCCTCCGAAAATCTGGTACACTTAGCTAAATTTATCATGAAAGTATATGGTCCATTATGGTTCAGTATCAAATGTAAGCCATTGTGTACTGAAGGTCCACGACATTTGTGGAGATTGATTGCATATTCAAGATATATGCCGACTGATTTAAGGAAGATAGGAGATAGGGTAATACAAAGGAATGGCTATTTTGGCCACTCAGAGAACCTGCTTCTAGCGATGTTGGCAGATACCAGAGAGCACATCCGCAAGTTAGCCTGCCGCAGAATAATTGCTTCTAGAAAAGAGAACAAAAATTCAAAATCTGTCAGACAATTTCGCGTACCTCCTTTAAACATGCAGGCAGAGGATTATACAGATATAATTTACTGGTATGAAACAGATAGGTCAGAACCACCAATAATAAAGCACGTCTCCGACGAGGACCTGCAAGGTTTTGTATCTGGTCAAGAAACTGCAGCACCCTTTCTAGATTTGTCCAAGTTCCCCTGCCACACTCAGGCCACTGAAAGATGTGTACATTTAGTTACAGAGGCATCATCTAAAGTTTGTGGAGAGGAAAAACGAAAAGGTTTCATAAAATCTCGAATCGAGTCCAGGAAGTTAATGAAATCATTTAATTCTAAGTCAGAATTTTAGTTTAAATAACCTTTTGTTTCTTTTAATAATAATATACGTTATAAGTTAAATATTTGTTAATAATAACATATTTTTTGTAAATCGGTACACGTTCCTTTTAAGGTAAATACGTTTTGGCAGCTTAAGTGTTTTGTTGAATTGTTAGTTTTATTTTTCTTACCTACATTATTGTTCCTACACTCACTTTTAATATTTAATATTATCTTATAGAAATGTAACGAGTCGTATTACCGTCAATAAATGTATTATTTCGTTAATTTGTTTAGATTTCAGCTAAAATTGTATTATCTACATGAAATAGGATTTTTTTATTTTCCGTTAGGTCTTTGGGGCACCTCCAAAAATGTTCCGAGAGCCTCCAAATTTTGAACACAAACTTTTTAAACATTCAAGAACAGTTTACATATAAAGCCGTATCGAAAAATTTTTCAAAAAAAAAAAAATTTTTTAGGAGTTTGGGGCACCTGAAGGGGTTGATGTAAAAAAAATTTTTTTGGCAAAAAACTTACTTTTATGAATGGCAACTTTTGCCACAAGGGCCATTATCAAATTCGAAAAAAAGTTTTTTCGATCCATCCTAATATATATATATATATATATATTATATATATATATTATATATATATATATATATATATATATAGTCAGTTTTTCTGAATAAAATGTAAATAATTTTTTACTTGGTTAAAATAACCGTTTCCTTGAAACACTATAATCAAACCGCCCCTTTTTGATTATCAACATGCCCATGGGCAAATTTACTATTCAAACGAACTTTCTCACTTACAAGCAGATTATATCCGTCGCGGAGCGTATAAGTACGTTTTGCCTATCTTATAAAGTTGCAATGAGGGACATCAAGAAGCTCTGGTAGATATTGACTCACTCGGATCTTCTGTCCGTGTATTGTTCGGTTTGAACAGCCGTGAAGGAAAGAATATATTTATTTAGCATTGATTTCGCGATTTGTGGACGGTATTTATGTAAAAATTTATATCAAAAATAAAATTTTAAAAAGGTAATAAGAGTTGAATACAGTTTTATATTACATACCCTAAATAGTCCTCATATTCTGCTCATATTTATCTATTCCTCTCCAAGATTCAATAAATTGATACATATATCCATTAAATAATTTGTAAAAGCAGATTTCATCTTGTATCAATTGGGTCCGTGAACGCAGCGGTGAATTACGGTGTGTGTGAAGCGAATGATAAAACTTTCAACTTTACAAAATATAACAGGAACCAGGTACAGTATATTTCACGAATTCGCGACTGTTTTGGATTACGGCTAGAGACCCGATAGCCAATGGTCCATTGTATACAGCATAAGTACGAAAGTTTTTTGTGAAAGTTTGAAAACACAGTTTTCAGTGTTTTATTGTTACGTAGAGATTTTTTTTATCTAAAACTAAACATAACAATAAACAAGAAAGAACAAAGAGTTATATAATACCTTGTGCTTACGATCATTTTTATTTACGTGAAACATCAAGGCCATTAAATATTACAATAAGTGAACATCAATCTTATATTAAAAATAGAGAATATGATTGGTCTCAAATATGTTAACATGCATGGGAAAATAAATATAGGTTTCAATGGAAATTTTCAAGTATATTTCTGAAAGAAACTGATCGTAAAAAGAGAAAAATCAAAGAAGCGGTTCTAATTATGCTAAATGAGACTAATTGGTCCAAAATCCAGAAGACAAAAGTATAAAATCTATAAATACAATGATTTTGAGGAAAAGAGACATATTGTATGCATGTGGAAAATATGGTCTTATTGATGGAGCGGATATTGTATTTTCATCAAAATCAAAATCAACTGAATAAAACAATAACTTAAACAATCTCCAATGTTTGTAAAATGGTAGAAAGAAAAACTGTTTTCAAGTTTACATGAATATTTTAAATGAAGTTTTAAATAATCAAGAGATTTTATATAGTTTTGGATATTTTGTAACTTTTTAGAGAAATATTGCCTAATATTCCATTACCTGTATCAGTGTTAACTCGGTGTGGTACATGGTTAGATGCAGCTTTATACCACGCCGAATATATAAAAATTTTATAAGCTTTGTATTGGAACTCCAAGAATTCAAGATACTACTAGCAAATCGATATAAGGTTGTCAGGATATTTTAGAAAAAGAATTACCAAACAATCTTGTTTTTTTTAAAAATTGAAAAATCTTTTTAGAGAAAAATTGAAAAATCTTTTTAGAGATAGATTGCCTAATATTCTTTTACCTAAACCAAGTTGGTGTAGTACATGGTTAGATTTTCCTTTATCTGCGTCAAATATATCGAAAATTTTAAAAGCTTTGTAGTGGAACTTCAAAATACTAGTAGCAAATCGATAAAAGATTGTCAGAATATTTTAGACGAAACAAAATTACAAAACAATCTTGCTTTTTTTCAAAAGCAACTTTTGATTTATAAGTGAAACAACAAAATATTTGAAGAAACAGCAAATGTCATTAGTTAGGTTAATCCAAAAAATCAACAGTTTTGAAAAAAAATGGAAACGGAAAGAAGATGAATGGAAAAATTAATCGGATAGTATTAACAAAACTCAAAGACGTATTAACAAAAAACAGAGGATTTTAAAAGATAAACACAATATTTTCAATTTTAAATGGACACATCAGAGACCTCGCAAAGGCGAATGCTCCTCAGGGTATCTAGCGCATATAGGACAATTTTAAATGAGGCTATATATCACTGGAGCGGTGATACCGATCATTTTTTTGTGCAAAGAGCGAGCGAAGGTGTATACGAGGAGTATGGATGTAAATATAGATGAGAATAAGAAAGGAAAAAACGATAGTAGAGACAGAGAGAATGGGCGAATGATAGCGGAAAGGAAAGGTGGACGAACGAGCTTATTCTCGATCTGATTCCGTGGTGGGAATGTAAGTTCAGGAAACTAGAGTACTTCCTGATGCAGTTTCTGACCGGATGTGGTAGTTTTGGCACCTTCACAAATAGAATATGCAAATCTGGCTCGACAGACTGTACTGATTGTGGGGTACTGGACCCTCCCACCCACATTTTTAACTGTAAGAGATCTGCAAATGAGAGGCGAGATTTTTGAGAGGCGACTGGTGTTCGGCTAGATAAAAGAAACATTGTAAATATAATATTAAGAGGAGATAAGGAACGGAGGGAAGTACACTGTCTGATTTCTGGAGTAGCGAAGAAAAATGAGCAGGAGGACAGAGAAGGAAATTGAGCCAGGGATCTGAAATGTATGGTTAATATTATTTATTAGTTTATAGCCTAAAGTCTAAAATATTTTCTGATTTATGGTAATAGGTATGGTTATATATATTAATATATGGTTATAATTTTTTTTATTTTAGTTGTTCATTGAGTGGCAAGACCACCTCTATGGAATGGTGGTTAAGGTTTTAGCCGGAACACGGTTAATCCAGCACTACCCTGGGGTCTTCTGGTCTGATATCCTACTCGGCTGAAAGATGACAGGGTGTCTTGTTCCGTGACGTTGATGTTTAAAAAGGATTTCCCCCACCGTCGCATGTCAGAATTCAATGGATACTTTCTTAGGCTCTTATCTTAGGAATCTGGCAATACGGCAATTAAAAAAAGAGTTGTGTCGATCATAAGTAAAAGGTAAAAAGAAGGTTAATTTTTTTTTATTTCAGTTATCTATTTTTTTGTTTGTTCTATTTTATTTTTAAATTTATAATAGATATTTCTATTACTCTACTCTAGCTCATGATTAATTTTTCAAAATTTATAAGTCAATTTTCATGCTTTTATTTCTACAATAAAAAGGTTTTTTTTCATAAATCTGTTATGCTTTTTTATGCCTTTAAATTCGGACTCTACTTATTAATAATGCTAAATCCTGAAGTTACGTATAAACGAGCTATATATAATTATAAAACCGAAACACTTGACTATTTCCGAAACAGTACTACCGCTAGATTACTGACACATGAGAAATTCTATCCTTTGAGAAAATCGGACATCTAGGTCTATATTTAAATAAAAAATACATTCTTTTTTAATAATTACATTTTTGTTCTAAAATACTATCTTAACGTCGATATTTACTTTTATCATACCCTAAATATCGTATTAACCATTCAATTTTATAAAACATTAATTTAGAACTCAGAAGTCCCACATAATATTCCGAGTCTATACTCATAATCTATATGACCGACATGTCAATATTAACTTACAACACACAAAAATCTCTTAAAATCACCTTTTTCTGTTGTTGGATCCCAATTGCACCCTGAACTCAATAATTGAATATATCGGTGACTTAAAACAGAACTAGTCAATGTCCAAAATATGATGTTTGCCATTTTTTGACCAAAACTTTCCTTGTTACAGTGGGTACTTACTGCAGAAATATTATAAGTCCAGGTTTAAAATTATTTAAGCATTTCAGATAATACTGAAGTAGTCTATGTCCATTATCTTAATTTTGTTGGTGCAGAAGTAGTGTATGTCAACATTTTTTAGCTCTCTTCTCATTTGAGTTGATTTAAATCAAATAATACTGAATGCAGAACTGGCCTATCTGGAGATACACTAGTTCTGCATGCACTTGTCAGATCGTGGCTGCACTAGTCTAGTTTTTGTAAACATAGGTTAGCTTGCGCTATTTGGATCTCAAAATCTTTTTACTGTTTGAGAATTCAAATATTTATGTTATGTCGTGAGAAGTATATGGTGGCACTGTCACAACATTGTAAGTATTAGTAATATTAATATAATTTTAATAGTTCCTGTTTGTACAATTAAATAGTTTAATTTCATTAACATATGCTTTATGTCATGTATGCTACGTTTATAAATACATTTTAGGATAATACATTTGTTAAAAATAATGTAGAGTAATGTAGTAGTAGAAAACAGTCACGCATGTCTATGTCTTATTTCTATTATTATCTTTGTACTTCTGAAAAGGAGGAAAGAGTTTGTAAAATTTTTTTCCTGAAAGGGTAAAGTCTTTCACATCAAAGGGTAAAAACTGCATTTTCCAAAAGAGATAAAATACTGAATATAGTTGGCGAAGATCAAAGAGGAAAAAATGTCTGTGCTACAAAATTATCTGACAAAATAAAACAGTCAGTGATGAATCATATCAATGTTTCCGAGGGTAGAAAGCCATTATTGCCGACAAGATACGTAGAGGCAATATTTAGATTCAAATCTAAATATTACAAAAATTTATGATTTAAATAAAGAAGACTGTATGAATACAAATATTCAACAATTCGCGAAGTTGTCAATGACTTTATTCAACATAAATTTTAACCTTGGATTCTTACGAATTTGCGAAATACATAAAAACAGCAATAAATAAGGGAGAAATGAAATGAAAGATTTAATTGAAGACTATTTAAAGAACCAGATGCTTGCAAGAGAAACAAAAGAAAAATCAAAGAAGAGATGTGAAAATGACGATACCTATTTAGCAGAAGTTTTTGATATGCAACAAGTTCTTTAAACGCCTCTTCTAGAGTATTCCAGTTGTATTATCGTAGAAAGCTGTCTGTTTACAATGTGAGTGTTTATGATCTTCATAAAAAAAACCGTTATTGCTACATGTGTGATCGAGACAAAAGGACCGAGAGGATCCAATGAAGTAGCTTGCGTGTCAAAAAATTAATAGAAGAAAAGACTTTGAAAGAAAAACAAGAAATGTGATTTTTTTCTGACAACTGTAAGGGACAAAATCTTAACAGCAATGATGTCGTAATGTATTAAGATCTGGCTGCCAAACGTAAAATAAAAATTTCCCACTTACAAAATCTTGACAAAATCTTAACAGCAATGATGTCGTAATGTATTAAGATCTGGCTGCCAAACGTAAAATAAAAATTTCCCACTTTTTCTTGGAAAAGGGATATACCCAAAACGAAGGTGATAGTATACATAGTAATGTTAAGAGGGATTTAAAAAATTTTGCTACATACGTGCCAAGTCCTTATTGCATAAACAGCATGTAGAAAGATTTCATTCAATGTTACTGAAAATGATGAATTTTACAATTTTGTTGAATATAGAAAATATACTTGCAACGAAATGGGCAAAAATAAAAATGGAGGAGTGGTCAAGTAGCAGAGGGTACGTGTCATAATGGTTGAGTCCGATCACCCCAATGCTGTTTTTATAAAATACAATTATGATGATGTGAATTTTATCAGCATAAATACTGAGCATAGGACAAGAAGAACAACTTTGTCATACATAATGATCTGTAAATGTTGAATGCTGAAAATTATTCAGTGACATATTAATAAAATATTTATATTTTTATGAACAATAGTAATTCATGTAGTGTAAAATGCGTGTTTTTGTACAAAATAAAAAATATTCTTAGTGTAGAACTTGCATAAGTTCAGATAAGCTACTTCTACACTAATAATACTGATGCAGCACTAGTCTATGTCCACCTAATTTTTCAATAAAATAATGAAACAAAAAAAACTAGTTTTGTAGTGGTGTAAAATTTCTGAATAAATGAAAATTATCCACCAAGTAAACGTTATTGTTTGAAAAACAAAATAATGGAAAACCAAACTTCTGAAAAACTTCAAATTGCTCTCCTAAAAAATTGTGATTTCAAACATAGACTAGTTCTGTTCTAAAGCAGCGATATGTCCTTATTTTGATGGTGTTATGTCAAATCACATTTTTTCTAAAATCGAGTTATCACATTCTGCGTATTTATAAACATGTATTTTATCATAAGCTAAAATAATTATACAGATTGAACCAAATTAAAACGGAACATACAATTTAATACATGTCTGTTTGAACTGCATTTGAAATAGTGGACCAATATAAAACTTGGACAAAAATAAATCCATACCTGGGTATAGACATTGTATAAAATATCGTTCAACTATCTGTCTCACAACAATGTTGTTTGCGTAAGACATGTTTGTCTAAGGAAACGATAATAGTTCAGGAAATTAATCTCGAAAAAAGTTAAAACCTCGCAATTTTTTCGTCCTGCATGTATCCAGTTCAAATTTTAACAGAAGGTAGGTGATAGCCCAAGGATCAAAATCTATATCGAACCAAAGTGCGCTGAAGGGTTTTAGGGGTGAAAACTACCCCTAATTGTCAAAAATTATAAAATAACATATTAAACCTGAATATGGGTAAGATTTGGTTTGAATTAGTTAAATAATGATTATTTTATACTTTTGAATAGAGTTCCATCATATTTCAACCCTTAAAAAGCAACCCTTGTTAGAGGTTAATGTAAAAAAATTACTAATTCTAAAAAAATGATTTCGCCTTGGATCGATTTGGATAAAAATTTGGATTTAAGCACAATTCACCCGCTGCTTTATAGTTTATGTCATGTCGATGAACCCTGATTGTTATAAGGGGTGAAAACTACCCGTAATTGTCAAAAATTATAAAATAACATATTAAACCTGAATATGGGTAAAATTTGGTTTGAATTAATTAAATAATGATAGTTTCGTGCTTTTAAATAAAGTTCCATCATATTTCAACCCTTAAAAAGCGACCCTTATTAGAGATTAATATAAAAAAATTAGTAATGCGAAGAAAATGATTTCACCTTGGAACGATTTGCATAAAAATTTGGACTTAAGCTCAACTCACCCTCTGCTTTATAGTTTATGTCATGCCGATGAATCCTGATTGTTCTTAGGAATGAAAACTACCCCTAATTTTCAAAAATTGTAAAATAATATTATAAATCTTAAGATGAGTGAAATTTGGTTTGGATTAGGTAAATATTGATTTTTTTATACTTTAAAATACAAATTCATACATTTTCAACCCTTAAAAATCAATTGTTATGAGTGCTATAGGTGAAAACAATTTTTTGCCAAAATTTTGCAACTTTCCAACTTTTGAAAATCACCCTTTACAACATTGCAGTTTTTATAAACTAATTTATAAGATATAAATTGAAAAAAGTAGAATTAAATATAAAAAAATTTATCAACATAAAAAGGCACCATATATTCTTATACATTTACATAAATAGTAGAAAATATTTACATTTACAGGTAAAACAATTATAATATTAATTTTATTCGTCATCAATTACATCTTCATCGTGATCTATGTCATCCTCATCTTCAATTATTGGTGGACTATTATTGCACCCTTCACCTGAGCACCCAGAACAAGTAGAGTTACAGTATAAACCAACTTTTCTGCACCCACATGAAACACATCATCCTTTTTTGCATTGCCAAAAAATAATTTTCAAAAGTTCATCGAGTGCAGGTTGTTTGTTCATGCGTACGGGTAATAACAAACCATCTTTGGAATACCATCCCCAATCTGTTGGTCTAATATTTTCATTGCCAAGCCATAGACATATGAGCAGATGTTTTATTCTGTTGTATGGGATTTCAAAATAAGAACGCCTAAAATTTCGAATGTATAACGCCCCACTAGCTAATATACCGGTTTTGTAGATTATTATGCTCCGAAATGTACTGTACTAAACTAATAGAATTTTCCGGAAAAAAAATCACTGGTTTTTTTAAATCACATTTCTTTTAATTTTTAACGATAGAGTGTTTCTTCAAAAACGATTTGTAGAGGTTTTTAAGAGCTACAAGGATCTGTGAATTAAATCTTTTTGGAACCCTTGGTTTTTAAATGGGGTGAGTTTAAAGGGCTCGAAAAAGATGGTGCTTGATCGTAAATCGATGCTTTAAACGGCTATATCTCGCCAAATATTCATTGTACAACAAATCTAAATGAAGGATAATTTTAGTCATTAAAAAAGCTACAATTTGGTAATTTGTATTTTTTTCATATATTCAGTATTTTCGGGCATATTTAAAAAAAGAAGGGTAAAAAATATGAAATTGTAAATCGTTTCTCGCTTTAAGCTGTACTTTTTCTAACACAAAGCATTTTAAATGGGTCAAACTTCTTGGACGTATTAACAATACATGTACAAAGGGAATTTCAGAAGGGTAAAGATTGATTTTAATTATGGAGGAGGTTAGGGTGTTGTTTCGATTTTTTCGTAAAAAATGAGGTATTGACCTTATTTTTATCATAACTCACTCAATTTTTGAGCTAGAGTCTTTTTTATGATAGGTCTATTTATGCTCTTTAAAAAAGGTTTTGTAAGTTTTCTTCCAAAAATGCATCATTTTCCCGATATTTGATTTTGAATCTTTCAAATTTGGCATTTGAAGAAAACCGCTGAACATTGATAGGCCGTATTTCGGTTCCTATTATATCCCAAAAACATTTTAAAAAATGAATTGTATTTGTCTTTTTAAAAGCTACAAATTTGTTCTCTACATTTTTTTTGATAAAATGCACCATTTTCGAATTATTCGCGAAAAATCGATTAAAAACGTGGATGTTTTCGTCTAAAAGTTATTACTTTCAATCGCGGATAACTTGAAAAATATCATTTTATAAAAAAAATGTATAGCACATTTTTTGTTTAGAATCACTTTTTTAATCGAAACCTGTAGTTAAAACGTAAAAAAAATTTTCACCCCGGAGATGGGGTGGCAACCACCCCTAGGTTTTGGCGCACTATGGTTCGATATAGATTTTGATCCTTAGGCTATTACCTACCTTCTGTTAAATTTCAAGTCAATCCAGGGAGCACGAAAAAATTGCGAGCTGAAATGCTTCATTTCCTGGACTGTAACTGGTTTGACAGCATAAATCGTAGATTTATGTGTAGCTTTCAATTTTTATGAGTTCAGAATCCAGCAGCCCGCTGAAGTGTTGGATTTTTATAATATAATTATTTGACAATATTTTGTTGGCGAACCACCTACAGCAGAATTGAGCCGAAATACATTATATTCCTATGTTCCGAATTTATTTCGTTCAATCTGTATATCAAGCCCCAATATAACCATGGTGCCAATTGTTGGCTCTTTTGTTAAGTGCCAAACAGTAAATACTGGATAGTTTAATTCACGAGTTAACCCGCTTTAGTTTGCAAAAATGAGTTATTCTAGAATAAATGACGGTTGCGTTTCGATTTAATTCGAGTCTCTTACCACTCCCTGACACGTGTTTCTGGGTCTACATGTCATCAGAAGGAGTTTGTAAGAAGACTCAAACCAAATCAAAACGCACCGACTACTAAGGCAATTATCTTCTCCTCTTTGGGTGCCGTCTTCAATGAAGGTTGGCGATAACCTCAGCAAAATCATTTCTGTCCCTGGCTTTTCTTATTAAAGATTGAAAATCCAAACCAGTCCACTCACGAATGTTCTTCAACCAGGACGCCTGCCGTCTACCAGGACCACGTTTTCCTTCTACCTTCCCCTCTATAAGAAGCTGCAGTAGCTGGAATTTCTCATTTCTGTATATGTGTCCCAAATATGAGTTTTCCGTGTTTTCATTATTTTTAAGAGTTCTCTGTCGGTACCCATCTTGTGTAGGACCTGCTCGTTGCTCATATGCGCTGTCCAGGGGACTTTCAGCATTCTTCGAAATATCGTTATTTCGAAGGCAATTATAGTAAAAATAATTACCAGAGTATGCTACTAGAGGCCTCTAGTGAGGAAACATAAAGTTAAATATCGATAGATCTTAAAGTAAACTGTATAACCCAAGCTTAATCAAGCCATTCAGAGCGATGCTGAGAATATTAATATTCCACTATGCATCAACAATTTACCCATATAAATTACTATTATTTTTGTACTCATTGCGTCGAGTAAGGACAATAACAAAAAAAATTATTCTAGAATGGTTTTTAACTCATTATTGCTAATTTTAAAAGTTTGCGTACTCTTTTTTAGAATGAAACATCCTACTGGAAGCAAATTTTTAGTTGAACTGGGAAAAAATTGCACAAACTCAGAGTCGGGCAAAAATAGTTATCACTTGGATGATCTAGTAAACTATGATTCAGAACCATTTCAGTCTTCTGGTAGTGAATATCAACCATCTGATGAAGACACAGTTTTTCATAGTGAAAGAGAATACTTGACATCCAACTGCAATTGAAGTTACGAAGGATTGTACCAAACAAGGAAAAACAGGAAATACGTACTTAGAAATATTGAAATACAAAGAAATAATTGTAATATAAACAAGCTGTACTTTCCTGCTAAAGGTAAAAATATTTCTCCCAAAAATTTTGCTGAAACATTAAGATGTAAATGTAAGTAAAAATATATATTTACTAACAAAGCAAGATTGTAGTCAATTAGTAACAAATTTTAGTAACTGTTTAGTCAAATTTAGCCATTGGGATCATTTCCAGCAAGGTGTGCGTTAATAAACTTCTGTGTCAAGAAAATTATAAAAAAAAACACACAAAAAATAATTCGCGCAGTCAAATAATTGAATGTAAAAAATGTTTCCGAAACGATCATTAACATATTTGATGGTATATATTTCTTTGTTGCTTTTAATTCCCAGTTAAATGTCTTTTTAACGTTGCGTAATTTGGTATCCAAACACTAATTATCCAGTTAGAGCGTCATTTGACTGATTCCCTCGGATTCGTTTGCTTTTTTCGCTAACCCATCACCAGAACGAAGTTAGCCCGAAGCTTTCTGATAGCGCGGAACTGACAATGACAGCTGGTGATGTGGCGTCGGTGGCGTCAGCGTCGGCCCCATATTCTAAAATTAAATAAACACCCCTCGTTTTGTAATCAAATTGATTTCTCTTCGACTCGACAATAATTGTCTACGGAAATCACATAATGTGCCAGCGATTACATGTTTGGGCTTCATTGGAAAAAGGATATCGTAGTTGTATGAATGGATTATTTGGATTATTATTACGGTACAGGGTGGTTTGAGAGATGCACTTGAGCTAGTTGTTTAAAAAAAATTTTTTTAGTAAATACAAATAGGAAGATCTGTTTAGTTGACATAAGATGTTTAAGATATAATATTTAAAAGAAACAATTCATTCTAAAAGAAAGTCACACAATTAAAGAGAACACATATGTACTTAAAATGTATTTTAGTTAAAGTGTAAAAAAATAATAGATCTAAATAAAAATTCAAAAGTATAAAAAACATAAGTTATAAAACTTTTTTTACTTAAAGAGATTATTACCCTTTGTTTTTTTTATGCCAACTTCAACTTTTTTTGTAGATTCTTTTGGATTAGATAGGAAAAAGAAAACGAATAGACGTCAAAAAAAAAACGATGTGCCAACTACTTTTGGATATGATCAGTGTAGTATAATTGATCAAAAAGTTTTTTTTGTCTTTATTTTCATCAAGCGATAGTGAAGATAAAAGTTCAAGTGACGTTGATACAATATAACATGCGACTCAAGATAATAATCTTTTTGACAGTAACAAAGCAACTGTGCTCGATACAACTTTTAATTTGTGCCTGAACATCACAGAATTAGATTTTTTCTCATAGAAAATATATCAGAAATATTGGAAGTGACAAATAACAATTTTAAATCCAACCAAAAAGCAATATACCAAAAGCGAATTTTTCAAAATGATCAAAATAATTTACGCTATGAATAATAGTATCCTACATAGCAAAAGAGAAGACTGGTCTTTAAAAGATGAGAAACCATTCCGTGTTCCAGCCTTTGGCTAAATATTTGACAATGTGGTTACTATAGTTTTAAAGAAATATTGCAAACTTCTGTAGAAACTATTAAAAATAAGGACAAATGGAATCATATCAAATCTTTTGTGGATATGCTTCATATAAAATGAAATAATAATCCCGAGTATAAATTATGTGTAGACGAATAAATGTTTTCCTGGTATGGAAGAGGTACTTATGATCCTGATGGAATGCCAGCCGTTATTAAGATAAGATAATAAAAAAGCCTAAAGGTGTAGGTCGTGAATGTTAAACTCTTGCTGATGCTTAATCCCATATTATGCTTTGTCTTAATATTAATGAAGATAAAGAGCATATGGTTAAAAAGAAATGGTACAGGTCTCTTCGTAGAATCTAATAAATTAGCTAATAAAAAATTCATGGCAAGACGATCAAGAAACGTAACTGGTTTTATACGAAAAACCTGCTCCAATACTCAATACCAGTGAAAATCGCCTTAATCATATATTGAAAGTATTAAGCAGGGAAAGTGATAAACAAAGAGTAGAAAGAAAATGTGTATGTTGTTCCCGAATTAATCATAAATAACAAAAAGTTTTTTGTTAAAACTGTGGAATTAAATTGATATTATGAGTTTCAACGACAGGTTGCAATTGTTATGCATACTATACTTTATATGGAGTTTCATTCAAAAGAAAGCATTAAGTTTTCATTACAAAAGAATCTCAGTCCATACAATGCGCAATATTTTGTCTACTATACTATTTACGTTTGTTTAAATTTTCATTTTATTTCTGTATATTTTTTTAACTGAGCATTTTGTCTGACCTTAAGTGTAACTTTTATTTTAAGTTCTCAAAAAAAACCTGAGCGATTACTTTAAAATAAATATTCACGCCACTGATAAATGTCTTTGCAGTACCGGAATTTTTAAGTCCTACTGGAAGGATATATCATATAAAAATCGTGGAGTTCTTCTGGGATAACCTCTGTCCCACTATACTGTCGGAACAGGCTTATGGCAGTACAAACCACTGGACGTTCTATCATTAAGCATATTTTAATTACAATAAAGAATATCAACTTTAAAATACTACTGTTACAACATGTCAACAACATATTTTTATATATTTTTTTGACGTTCCAGACTTCACTAGAAATTCCATCATTTTTCGTTGGCATCTCAAATATTCTAAAATGTTAATACTTACGGAAATTTTAAATCTTACGGAACTTTTGCAACAGTGATTCCTCCTTTATAGTTATTCTCTCGAAATTACTGGTCTATCAGGGACCAGTTAAAGCCAACAGTATGGATCAGTTCCATGGTATGATATGATATGAACTACCTTGGATTTACTTCTAGCTGAAAACTACTATCTACTTCTATCTGCAGGATAGTGTACGGGCCTTCCCAAGTTCGTTGAAGTTTTGGACAAAATCCCTTCTTACGTTTGGAATTGTATAGTCATACTGGGTCACCTCTTTCGAAAGTTGTTTTAGTAGTATATATCTTGAGCATGGTCTTGGCTTCATAGCTTTAAATCTTAAAAACTTTTACTAGCAAAGTTGTAAACTTGTTATATTTTTTTTTAATTTTCATGTACCTCAGGGATGAACGTTCGTCTTCGCAGGGAGGCAATCTTCCAAAAATAAAATCGTAAGGAAGCTTTATTTCTCTTCTATTGATCATCATATATGGAGAATAACTGGTTACTTCATGTTCGGAACTTTCATGGCCGACTAGTATCTCAATATTTTTGATTATCAGAGCAATATTAAAAGTTATTGACAAACAGTTGTATTATGACCTTCGACCATTTCCTCTAATTGAGATTGGAGCAGCGTAGTGCTATTTTTGTTAAAACCCAAGATTTTCATTATTTCTTGCCATATCTCTAGTTTAAAATTTCGTATTTAATCAGAATATAAATCTAAAGGAACTCCATGTCTTGATATGATTGTGAATGATTCTGCTACTCTAGTCGCTTCTTAATTAGAAAGGGCTCTAATTTTAAGCCATTTAAAAAATAATCCTTCACAATTAATAAGTACTTGTTTTCTCTCTCTTTTATTGGAAGTGGACCGAATATATCCACTACACATGGTTCAAAAAGTTCTCCGGAAAGATGCTGTGCCATTCTACCACGACTTCTGGTTTTAGGACCTTTTCTACCGTTACATGAATCCCATTTCTTATACCAGTCTTCTACATCATGGCGACAATTGGTCCAGAAAATGTTTCTTGAACTTTGGCAAGTGTTCTTTTATCTACAAAATTTTCTCCAGAAAGGTTGCTATGAAATTCTTGCAACACATTATTAATATAACACATTTGGTAGTATGGCTTGTTAAGCCATACGTTCTCCATTAGGACTTTTCCATTTTTAATATAATAGACCAATATAAAGATACAGAGATTCCCATTAAGCGTAGTATGCATTTATAGTTTCATTGTACTTTGGTATTTCCTGCTAAGTGGGTTTTATTCCATTTTTGAGCCACTCTCGTATAATTTTTATGTTCTTATCTTTTTTTGACTCTTTTTAAGATTTTCTGGGGAATTCTAATCATTTTTTTCTTTTTGTTTTACTGTGTGCATCCGAAGACTTATTTCTTCAGTTACATTTTCTTCTGATCCAAGCTGACACTGAATTTGAACCTATAATTTATTTAGTTCTAATCTTGAACTTTTTGTTATTGTTTATTTTTCAAAACTGACACCTATTCTCTTAACTTTTCTATTTCATTCTTACTAATCGCTAATTGCTTTTTTAAATGTGCAACTTCCGATTCCAGAGTATTTTTTTACTTCTGTGGTGCATTATAAATTATTATTTGGCACATTTGACACCTTATGACCTCATTATTTGGTTCTTCTGTTCTTGCCTATGATCGGCTTTTGCAATTATTTTCGAAATGCCCTATTCTTCCGCAATTAAATATTTTCTGTATTGATTTTTACATTTTTATTGAAGATTCTGCACTATGCTCAACATCTGGTATAAAATATGTTTTTGGCTATTTGCAGTTGTGACTTCTTCATTTTCTCGAAATCTTTATTCTTTTAATTTTGGGCTAGTTTTGGCAATGCTTTTCGCTGCTTCATGAAATTGGGCTATGATTATTGCTTTATCTTTGATGATATCTTATTATTTTTACTGTAAAAGTAATAGGCATTTTGAATTGCTGCATCGAAGTCATGTAAAAGTTGACCAGTACCACTTTTTGGAGCGAATTCCAATACGGTAAGTAGCTATACCCTGATCAATTAGGTTAGTACATCCCATGTTTTGGTTGTAAGCAGGCAAGCAATTAGAATGAGACATTTTTTTTCTTTTCAGTCTTTTTGACAGTCACTTCTGTCTGAACTTCGGCGCTTCTTCTTCTTCAGTGCCTTATCCGGTCCGGATGTTGGCGATCATCAAGGCTATCATGGTTTTGTTGACTGCTCTGCGAAACAGCTCCACTGAGGTCATACCAAACCATTGTCGGAGATTTTTCAACCACGAGATACGACGGCGTCCCGGTCCTCTTCTGCCAAATACTTTACCCTGCATAACGAGTTGAAGAATTAGATATTTTTCTTCGTTCCACATAACGTGGCCAAGGTACTCAAGCTTACGTTGTTTAATTAAATTAAGCACTTCTTTTTCTTTTGTCATGCGCTGTAGGATCTCAACGTTGGTGACATGGTCCACATAAGATATTTTTAGTATCCTTCTGTATAGCCACATCTCGAAGGCTTCGATTCGTTTTTCAGTGGCTTGCGTCAGTGTCCAGGCTTCAACTCCACATAGTAACACTGGAAGAACGTAGCCCCTCACTATCCGCATCTTGGTTTCCAAACTGAGATCACTGCAGCACAGCAAGGATCTCAACTTAGTAAATGTAGACTTTGCTATTTCAATTCTGGATCTAATCTCTTGAGTGTAGTCTTATTGTGAGTTGAGGGTAGTTCCGAGGTAAGTAAATCTGTCGACTCTCTGGATCTCTTCGCTACCTGTCATTAGTGCCCCGGGATCTAAATTTGTACGGCTGACAACCATGAATTTAGTTTTCTTAATATTAAGGTTCAGTCCGTATGTTACGCTCACAGTTCGCACTCGGTCTAGTAAGGCCTGCAGATCATTTAGGCTGGTTGCTAGTAACACAGTGTCATCGGCGAAGCGGATATTATTGATGTATTCACCGTTCACTCGGATTCCCATCTCTAGGTTTGTGAGAGCTTCAGTAAAAATCTCCTCAGAGTATATATTGAAAAGAGTCGGCGATAGCACATATCCTTACCTTACTCCTCGCATGATCTTCACTTGGTGGTAAGTAGGCCTTGGAGTAGTCAATAAAACAAATATAGACATCACAACTGACATCGCGGCATCTCTGAATTAGGACTTGTAAGGTAAAAAGTGCTTCACGTGTACCCATGGAATTGCGGATTTCGAATTGCATTTCACCGACATTTTCTTCGCATTTCTTCGGCGCTTGTTGATGCTAAAGTAACAACCAAATTGTCCATCAAACGAATCAAAATAACAAAATCGTTTCTATCAATAATTTGTTCATAATTTTTACTTACTTTTTTTTAAATCTTGTTTGCTAGTCGCAGGATATAACTTCAGTATTCGGTTGTTCCTGATGGTACCCAAAGCCCCATAACCCAATTGTCGAAGATATTCTAGCAAGTTTATCCCAGTAAATCAATTATCTATGTGTAAAATATGTGACAATTGAAGCATTGGTAATTCTTTTAGAATTAACACAAGCAGTGCTACACACTTTCCAACCAGTTGGCTAATCTGCACGTTTTCACGAGTATCAGTGTACTGATAAAGATCAAAATTGACTAGATAACCACCCTTGTATTTAACAACCACATATTGTACCCAAAGCATATTGGCTTGCCACTACTAAATTTTTTATATCTGTGGCGCCTGCAATATTTGATTATAGATTCATCGTATGATAAATTCTGCACGGGCTGAAAATTTTCTGAAAAACACTTTTCCTTTGAGTGGTTCATTAGGGGTCTTAACTTCCAAGCCTTACCAGACTGATCTATTTGGGTGTTGTCAGCCACATAAATAAATTGTTGATTGTATGTCTCGCTTCATAGCCTCTGCTACCATTTTGTTATGGGTATCATCTTTCATGTCCCAGTACTACACAGTATATGTGTTACTAGCAAATTATTATATCCGCTAAGTATAAGGATTTCGAAAAAACAAAGTATTTCTAAAGAACTCATTTCCGGGCCTGCTTAATTTTTAAAATAAGCATAGCGCTGCGTTTATATTCTAAAATTTTGTCATCAAAAGATATTTCAAATAATTGAACCGGAAACATATATTTATACATATAAAAACTGGTTGTTGGAAATTTTATTTGGATAGTCTGATATCTAATTGGCTGGTAATTTTTTGGAGAGACGATCGGAAGTCCAATCCTTTTCTTTTGGAGAAATCTAAATATTAATTTTATGCATTGGAGTAATGTCTTCCGAACTTAGATAAGTTCGGAAGACATTACTCCAATGCATAAAATTAATATTTAGATTTCTCCAAAAGGAAAGGATTAAAAGTAAGTAGTCTAAGAGTAAAATGAAACCAAAAGACCTATTTCATTAATTTTTTAATAACAGGAAATAAAAATATTTTTGTATCTACCTTTCTAGCTATGTCCATATTGTTGCACTCCCCATTTTTATCATTATTTATAAATCTAATCTCAACTGGAGCACGCAACTAATGATCTATAAATTTAGAATATTGAAATTTAAACGAAGGCATAAAATAAAAATAATTTTACCATTCAGATTGTGAAGCACCCTCTTTCATCTTTGTCCTACGAATCGCTGTCAATTTCCAAGAGATTGGGTCAGGCAGCTCTACAAAAATTTGATCCACTTACTGATGTATCTCGTCATCACACCATAAGATCTCCAATGCCTTAAAAATTGAAAAACCTTTTCTAAAATGTTACAAATTTGTTATACAATAACCTACCATTAAAACACTACGCAGTCTCAAACGCTTACGGATATCATATGGTATCACCAACTTACTGCTCTAGTGTCAAACCTATTTAGTTTTATTTCTTTTAATGTTATGTTTTCCATAACCAATAATTCAAAACTACATTAAATTTTTTTTAAATATTCACAAATATAAAAAAAGTGTACTTAACACATTGTCTGCCACCATGAGTGTTAGGTTAAGTTCCCAAATTCAAAAATGCTTACGAAAGAATATTTATTTATACAAGTGGTTAATACTATAAAGTAAGCTTTCATTCTTACACATTTTTTTGACAAAATAGCAAGATCACGGGTGATCCTAATGGCACTGCAGTAACATATTACACACGTATGTGTCACTAGTATCCCCGGTTATCGTGAACGACTTTTTAGTGAAACATGTCACACAGTAAAATTTTTGGCAAACAGTACAAAACGTTAAAACAAGTTTGGGTTTTTTTTAAGCTTCTTCACTGCCTTTTGTTGCAACTGTTTTAGTGTAACTTTGGTTACAAAGTTTCATCTTCTTTCTATTGTTTGTAGTTTTGTCGTCAACTGTAACAAGTATATGCTTTACAGTAGTAATAGGTTCAGTCTTCGGACTGTAATTGACTAAACTAAAAATTAGCATTTACCGAGATGAGATAACTTGCTGTTTTGGTGTGTTGAAGGAATTATATATTAATAAACTATTAATGACAGCCGTATTTAACAAAACTTAAATTGCAGCTTTATGGTACCAGCAAACAGTTTTTTTGAGAGGTGAGAAATATCTTGCGAGTTGATCTGAGACGTCAACACCATCTTTTCCTTTAATATATTCTATAATTGCTTTAGATTTAATTACAGCTACACCATCTTTCTTATGTTTACCTTTCTCATTCATGTTGATTCCATGTCTGGCCGTCAAGAAGAGGACATCACGTTTATCGTGATATTTGCCTATTACAATGCCATCACGATGTTTCTTTCCAATTATCGTTCCTTTTTTTAAATTTACGGAAAGCATATCTTCTGGAATATGTTTTGTATTTTTATGTTGTGTCGCTAATAAGTGACTATTAGCACCTAATAATTGTTTTGCTAAAGGGACTGACGTGCAGTAGTTATCGGTTATTACAACTCTTCCTTTTTGTAGATGCTCTTTTGCTAAATCTAGTACAATTTTTCTCGATAAATCCTGCTCTTTATTAACCATTTTGTCAGTATAGATAATCATTTTTCGAGTATAACCTGCATGTTTACATAATTTAAAAAGTTTCAAGCCGTAGACGTTTGGGAGGTATAAATTGTTTGAAAAGTAGTCTTCCTCGAAAGGGAATTACACTTTCATCAACAACTAGTATAGAGCCACGATTACATTGTTTGTCACAACGTAATTGTGTCATTTTAAATATTTTTTTGATTTTATGGCAACGATCGTTTGGTAAAGCAGTCGTGTTATCAGCAAAATGTAAGAACCTAAAAAGAAGCTAAAATCTGTTTAAGGTTATAGAAGAAATAAAAGTAAAATTATACAATGGTGACTAACTCCAATAATAAGCAATAAGGGAAACTTGACTATACCCATATACATAAACATCCCAAAAATTTTAAAATTACTTCTTTATTGGTAGGTTTTCATGCATGAATTCTGGATGATTTGCTATAACGTCCTTGCGCAGCATTTCTGTTCAACATTCATCTTCTTTATTCTTCACTCGGGTTGTATTCTGAACCGTATAACAAAAATTCATCAGAATCCTCCTCCGCTAACAATTGGAGCAACTCCGCCAGCCAACTTTTTATTTTTATTTGGTACACGCTGCGTTTTACTTGTATTTGGTAAATTACACATGATCTGAAAGACAAATTCCAATTAAAAAAGTAACTTTGTTAGAACTATTTTTCATTAATTAAATGTACTATGTTGTTTATCCTTACAAATAATCCAGCAAGAAGATTTTAAAATGATTAAACTACATATACTTAGTTCATATAATTTCAAATTCACCAAAAAACTACTAATTCCGTAGAAAAACTTGGTAACGAATGCCACATATCGTTTCTACAATGTCATATTCGCTACTGTTGTTATAAGCTATTTACGGCATTATTACTCTCAACAAAAAACATAAGCAAGCTATAGGTTCCTAGTGTGCCTCAGTAAAACTATTTGAGCGTCCTCACAGTGCCGACCGTTGTAATAATTCTGAAAGTTATATACGCCAAGTAATACCGGTGATCCCAATGGCACAATTGTAATCTCTTAGTTAGGATCGCCGGTAATCCTTGTGGCAGCCAATGTGTTAAGCACATTAAGGTTATATTTTCGCATCTAGCGTAATGGAACTTGACAGAAAAACGTCTATATGACTACCAATTATAAGTAAAACAACCTGCAACCTTTATCATCTGAAAGCCGACCATCCAATGAACACGAAAACACAGCGCACGTGTTTCTAACTGTGACAATAGAGGACGACGTAATAGATAACTAATTTGCGATATCAAATGGTATCTGTAGGCGCTAATGGGTTAAAAACGGAGATCATAATGTCCATTGGATTACTGATAATTTTAAAATGTTATTAAACATGATTGTTGTATCAATCGGGGTCCGATAATTATAAAGTTTGTTTATTCTTCCATCGGAGTCGTTGATGGAGTCTTTTTTTGTAAATTTTTTTAGGTTTTTTTTGTTTCGTTTTCTGCTATTTGCGTTGATTCGTTTGACGTTATTTGAACTGTTTTAGGTATTTTATTATTCTTCGTTGTTACTAGGAACTATTTCCAGTAAATTTAAATTAACTATAAAAATCAATATCAACTTTCAAATTTATGTCGAATTATCTTTTTAACCTGTTCCGGATAACAAATGATTGACATAGGTAGTCTACTTAAAAATTATCAAACAAAAATAAAATTGTTTTCAATTGATATTGGTTAAGCAATATCCTAACCTAGCCCAACGAAACGTATAAAAAATCAATGTGGCTTGAAGATTGCAGTTCGACGGAATAAGCGGGGTGAACGTTCGAGTTATTGTGGTATGCAACATGGGAATTGACGTATCTTATCGTTGATAATAAACCAGCAAAAAAGAGATACATGGAAGAAGACGCTGTGTTTAGTGTAGAGATGCTGATACGTCGGTCGTACTAATAACTGCTTAATGGGTAACTAGATGAATTCATAATTATGGGATATTTAATAAAAAATACTTCATTTACCGCCGTAAAAAATTGCATTCCTGTAAAACTATTTATAAGAACATTTATGGAGAGGATGGAATTAAAGTCATTAGAACCTTTTGAAATATCAAAATATACCGAATCCTTAATGCATAGTAAAAAAACGTTATGTGAGCTAACACATTTACAGTAAATAGTTTATGCATTTTAAATAGTTATACTTTAGTTTAAGTACAAAATCTTATATTTTTATTCTTTTTTAGAATTATATTAATTGAGAAGCATGTGTGCATCTCGTGGCGACAAATATCTTCGGATTCCTGGAGCCATGTGATGCACATTTCAGTCTCGTATAGGCGCGTACAGACTAGCACACGCATGCGGTGCGAAGCCACCCATATGCGTGCGTACTCGAACCATTCGCTCTCAGAGCATTCGTTGAAATTATAAATCACCACATATGTATGCATGCTCAAGGCGCTCTATTCATTCGTGAAAAAATGTCTGAGGAGCTGCTTATGGTTAGTGCCGCGTTTGTAGTCATTAAAAAAGAAAAATCTAAGGAAAAATAGGCGATGGTGGACGACACATTTATTTAAAAGAAGAAACCTACAAATGAAGTCCGATTTACTTGTAGATTTGGCGTTAGAACCTAATACTGGACAACTTTAAAATTTTACACGTATGTCAGTAGAAGACTTTTAAATAATATAGGCCCCGTAATAAAGAAAAACGACACAGTCTTAAGAAAAGCCATACCTGTTAAGAAACGTTTACTGATAACATAATGTAGGGGTTTCTTCATACAAATCTAATAATTGCAAACATTGTTTATTTGACCACTCTATTTTACATATAAATACATAAAATAAATAAAACTCAATAAATCTGAACTTATCTTACAAACTCAACAAATCCCCACGCTATTAGTCTAAACTGAGCGCGATCGCACACGTATGTTTCTTTGATGTGTGCGAAAAAACCGACACCACTTTGGCTCGCAGCATGTGTGCTCAAGTCATTCGCGAGAAGCAACGCATGCGGCGAGAGGTTACGAAAGCGTCGTCGACACTTGCACACGTATGTGTATTCGTGGCTGCTCACCGCATGCGTTTATAGGTCTGTACGCGCCTTATAAAACAAGATTGAACCTGTCGTGTCTGTGTCTGGTCTAGCTTTCATGGAGGAGGAGCTCTGAACTGAGTAGGGGCTCTTCTGTACTTCACGGAAGACAGACTGGGCGGGGGATGTCCTCAACCTCACGTCCCATATGGCTGATAAGGAAAGTTCCTGCAGATATGCAGGACAGGTACGAATAAGGCATTGCCAAATAAGTATCCGCGGATCAACTGAGGATATGACATTAGGCAGCAGTAATGTCATTACTGGATTAAGGCTGTGGGAAGTAAAAATCCTGTAGGTTTATTCCAGATACTCACAGGCGTCACTTACATTATGAGTTAAGCGGCTGTGATACTGCGATGGGGAAGGCAACGGGAAACCACCCCATTATGATCCCTAGTAAAGTTATCATGGAATCAATGAGTGTAACGAGTACTACTGATCATGGGCTGCGGAACTTAAGATCCGGCAGGGGAAGGAATACATAATCAAACCACAGGGCTTCCCAGGTTGCTAGCCAGCGAAATCCCTGTGAGGAAAACATCACTAGACATACGATGAAAATGAAGAATCCATACAAAGTGGCTACATGGAATGTAACAACCTTATATGAAGCCGGTAAGTTGAGAAATCTACTCTCTGAAATGGACACATTAAACATTACTATCATTGGGGCGAGTGAAACAAGATGGCCAAACTAAGGGAATTTCAGTGCAAATGGTTACGCCGTTTATTTTTCTGGAAATCAAGACCATATGCATCGAAATGGAGTAGCAATAATTATCAAACAGCATATTAATAAGTATGTCACTAACTTCATCCCAATATCAGACAGAGTAATTTTAATACAGCTGAATGCTAAACCTGTAAATATAAATATCATCCAAGTTTATGCTCCCACTGCTGACGCAGATAAGCAGAATATTGAAGAATTTTACCATCAAATAGAAGAAGTGCTAAAAATAACAAAGAAACACGAAGCAATAATAATTAATTATGGGTGACTTTAACGCTAAAGTTGGACAGAAGATGACGCAGGACATCACCGGAAAGTTTGGCGTGGGAGAGAGAAATCAAAGAAGTGAACGGCTAATAGAATTCTGCCAAGAAAATGACTTCGCCATTACAAATACCTGGTTTCAACTTCCAGAAACGCGTCTTTACACGTGGAAATCCCCTCAAGATGGACATCAAGGCAGAATAGTACGGAATCAAATAGACTACATCCTAATAAACCACCGATTTCGAAACAATATTAAAGATGTAAAAACTTACCCCGGCGCTGACATAAACTCAAATCATAATTTACTCTGCTCCAAAATACAAATTAAATTGAAGAAATTAACAAAGCCAACTAAGCCTTGTAAGATATATCTTGACCCCCTGAAAAACCCTCAAACGCGCGAACACATATCACAGCAAATAAATAGTAAAATACACAGAATATCAAATATACCAAACGAAAACAGAACCATTAACGAATGCTGGTATGCCATTCAAAACTCGATTTTAGAGAACGTACAAGAGTCTTTGAAAACATCTACCATGTTGGCAAAAAATGAGTGGATGACACAAGAAATTCTAGATCTGATGGAAGTTCGACGGCAACACAAAAATAGAAATATTATCGAATATCGTGAAATTGATAAACGCATAAAAAGAAAAATTAAGCAAGCCAAAGAATCCTGGCTTGAGAACTTATGTAAAGAAATAGAAGACCTCCAAAAAAAGCATGACAGCTTCAACCTGCATAAGAAACTTAAATATACTGCCGGAATTAGAAAACAGAAAAATGCTCACATACTTAAAAGCGCAGACGGAAAAATTTGTGATCACGAACAACAGTGCAAAGAATGGGAGAGATACATCACTGACCTTTTTGACGATGCTTCTAGAGAAAATGCTCCAAATACTGCCTGTGACAACCAGTTGGACAGAGGTCCCAATATACTGAATTCGGAAGTCGAAAAGGCCATACAGCAAGCCAAAAACAATAAAGCACCTAGACCAGATCAAATCCCTGTCGAACTACTTAAACTTTTGGATGAGGAAAGCATTGCCTGCTTAACCACTTTCTTCAACAAAATTTACAACGAAGGAAAAATACCAGATGATTGGTTAGAGTCACTGTTTATAACATTACCAAAGAAAAGCAGGCCCACCAAATGCAGCGATTTTAGACTAATCAGTTTGATGAGTCACACACTGAAGATACTCTTACGAATTATACAAAACCGAGTATTCCTTCTATGCGAAAGTAAGATAGGTGATAAGCAATTTGGATTTAGAAACGGTCTAGGAACTAGAGAGGCACTATTCTGTATGCGCGTTCTATTACAAAAAAGTTGTGAATTCCGAAAGAATGTTTATGTTGGTTTCATCGACTTCGAGAAGGCGTTCGACAGAGTCCAACATAATACACTTTTCGACTGCCTACGGGCAGCAGGACTTGACCACTATGATATAAGACTGCTGAAATACTTATATTACAATCAAGTAGCCTCTATCCAAATTGGAGACAGTCCCACTGATAAAATACCCATCAAACGTGGAGTACGGCAGGGTTGTGTTTTGTCACCCACTCTTTTTAATCTGTACTCTGAAGAAATCTTTAGGGAGGCTTTGGATGACAGACACGAGGGAGTAAGACTAGATGGAGAAGTAATCAACAATATTCGATACGCTGACGATACAGCCATTCTTGCAGAAAGTTTACAAGATCTCCAAACATTACTAAATCTAGTCAGTGAAGCAAGTTATCGGAGAGGCCTAAAAATCAACATTTCAAAGACAAAGTGGATGGCAGTTGAAAAGATCCATATAGATCAAGGTCTGCTTTGTCTTAATGGAGAAGAGATAGAAAGGGTAAATCATTTCAAATACCTTGGCAGCTGGTTAAATGTAAATTGTGACTCTGATGAAGAGATAATATCCAGGATCGAAATATCACGTAAGGCTTTTATGACCTGGAAACCAGTTTTATGCAACAGAATTCTATCAATCAATATTCGTAAGAAGGTCCTGAAATGTTATGTGTGGTCGATACTATTGTATGGTTGTGAGACATGGACGTTAAAAACCACAATGCTAAACAAGTTAGAAGCATTCGAAATGTGGTGCTATAGACGAATCCTAAAGATATCTTGGGTTTCGCACACTTCCAATGAAGATGTTCTTCAAATGATCAATTCAGAACGTCTGCTCATAAACACCATAAGGAGGAGAAAAACAGAATACTTAGGCCATATAATTAGAGGACCTAAATACCATTTACTTCGCCTTATAATACAAGGAAAAGTAGAAGGAAAGAGATGGATTGGTCGAAAGAAACTTTTATGGCTGCGTAATATTAGACAATGGTGTGGTTTCATAGTAGAAGAATTATTTCGCGCAGCAGCCGACAGAGAAAGGTTTTAGGAAATTGTAAACATGATGACGGCCAACGTCTGAATACGGACACGGCACCCAAAGAAGAAGAAGAAGAAGAACCTGTCGTAACTTGCCTATTCTATACGTTAAGGCGCGTACAGACCTACAAACGCATGCGGTGAGCAGCCACGAATACACATACGTGTGCAAATGTGGACGGCGCTTTCGTAACCTCTCGCCTCATGCGAGGCTTCTCGCGAATGACTTGAGCACACATGCTGCGAGCCAGAGTGGTGTCGGTTTTTTCGCACACATGAAAGAAACATACGTGTGCGTTCGCGCTCAGTATAGACGGATAGCGTGGAGATTTGTTGCATTTTCAAGACAAGTTCAGTTTTGTTGAGTTTTATTCATTTTATTGATTTATGTTTAAAATGCAGTGATCAAATGAACAATGTTTACAATTAATAGATTTGTATGAAGAAAACCCTATATTATGTTATCAGTAAACGTTCCTTAACAGGTATCGATTTCCTTAAGACTGTGCCGTTTTTTTTATTACGGGACTTATATCATTTAAAAGGCGTTCAAAGTCTTCTACTGACATACGTGTAAAATTTTGAATTTGTCCAGTATTAGGTTCTAACGCCAAATCTACTAGTAAATCGGACTTCACTTGTAGGGTTCTTCTTTTAAAGAAATGCGTCGTCCACCATCGTCTATTTTTCCTTTGTTTTTTCTTTTTTTAATCAACTAATAACCACAAACGCGGCACTAATCATAAGCAGCTCCTCAGACATTTTTTCACGAATGGATGGAGCGCCTTAAGCACGCATACATATGCGATGATTTCTAATTTCAACGAATGCTCTGAGCGCGAATGGTTTGAGTACGCACGCATATGCGTGGCTTCTCACCACATGCGTGTGCTAGTCTGGACGCGCCTTTACATATTACATTCGCTAGACCAATACACTACGTGTTACTTATTGGTTAGTTGTCGGTAGCCGAGGTTGTAGTATGTATTATCAGTTCGCAACATGTCATATGAAAACGAGCAAAAACGTTTACAAAAGCTAGTGGAAGAATGTTTTCAAACAAAGAGAGTGATGATAGTGTTTGTAATAAAAATTTTGAATTAGATAGCGATGACGAAATAAGTAGTTCTTCGTCAAATCAAGGTATTCCGGAAAGCAAAAGACAAAAAATGAAAAGTAATTTTCCTTTAACACCGCCAAACTCAAAAGCAGTAGACGATACCATTGAAAATGATATTTCCCAATATTGACTACCAGATGATGATAGGTCTTCAGAAGAAGACACCCTTGATATGGAACAATGTAGATGGTCAGAGCTTGAAAAGTATTACATTTAGTGTTCAAGACTCGGGTATCAAAGCTTAGTTTTTTGAGATCGGCGATATAACTCCCCTTTGGCATTTTCAACTATTTATGAATGACTATATTACTGAGTGGATTGTACAAGAAACTAATCGATATGTACATCAAAATTTGAATATAAGTGGCCACGGTCCAAAAGCTAGAATCCATAAGTGGGTAGATACAAATACCGAAGAAATAAATATATTGTTGGCCATTCTTGCCTGGATGGGATTAAAAAGATTGAAAAAGTTGTGTTCGTATTTGTCAAAATATTCATTATACGAAAGCAAAGTAAAGTGTTTTATAATCAAAAGACTGATATTTTTTTTGTACACACTTATGACAAGTAGAAAGAAAATGCAAAAAAGTATTTTTGAAGTGTGTATATTTTAGGCAATTCCTAGCTGAGCGCTTTCGGCTTTACAAAGCCATCATCAGAGCTATGCTACAATAAAATGTTCTAGTAAGTACTAATTGGTAAAGATTGAAATTTTTAACTTACGTCAATTTTTAAATACCACTACAAAGGAGAGATCTCATTTCCTTAAGTTTCAAAAATTATGATTTTTTTGTAGGAGTTGGAATTCTTAAAACATATAAAAAACATATAAAAAGTCGACACTGGACTTCACAAACACGTTAAAAAATTGAAAAAATTTTTGTCATGGTACGGGTTTAAGACCCGACCATCTATTGGTGTGAGGACGTAGACTGAATAGAACTAGTGAAATCAAATGTCGGTCCTTTTAAACGATTTTTCAAAAGTGACAGGTGACAAATGTCATATATAGGAAATAGAGATTGTTTTTTTAAATTCTTACAAAATTATTTAGTAGTTTGGAATTACTACTAGTCAACAAAGACTTTCTAAAAATTAAGTTTTTAAATTAAATTTTATGTGTTCATCACATCATACAGAATGACATTAATTTGTAAATTCACTCAAGTCATTGCTCAAGGTCAATGTATGTTCAATCTGACAGCTATCCTTAAGGAACAAGGGCTCAAATTGTTCAACAACACTATAAAGAAGAAACCTGGTATTAATGTTATGTTATCTGATACTTAAGTGTATTAAGAATTGTATGTCTTGATGGAAAATTGTAAGAACTTTGCATAAAAAATTTTTTTAAGAATGTATTTTCATGTTTCAATTAAGAACAACTGTCAAATGAATTACAAAATGTTGTAAATTTTAATAAAGTTTAAAATTTGTTTAAAAAATAAAAGTATGAAAAATATATAACAAGATTGCATGAGGTCACCCTTCTTCCTCTAAAGTCTCCCATAATAATTTAAAAAGAGGTTTATAGTTGCAATTGAGGTTGATTTGTGTGTTTAAGCAACAATCAGGGTTTATTTTCATTTCTTTGGATATCTCTAGATCTTCCAAGAGATTCATGAGTCTAAAGTTTTTATTGGGAATGTTGTGTAAAATTTTACTGTTTTCAGAAGGAGAAAAAGAATGATTATTAAATTTAATGTGATATCCAAAGTTTGATTTTTCTGGGTTATTGAGGTGTTCTTTGATTCTTTGATTCAGAGTTCTCATTGTTCTACCTGTGACTGTAATATGACTTATGTAGGTAGAACAATGAGAACTCTGAATCAAAGAATCAAAGAACACCTCAATAACCCAGAAAAATCAAACTTTGGATATCACATTAAATTTAATAATCATTCTTTTTCTCCTTCTGAAAACAGTAAAATTTTACACAACATTCCCAATAAAAACTTTAGACTCATGAATCTCTTGGAAGATCTAGAGATATCCAAAGAAATGAAAATAAACCCTGATTGTTGCTTAAACACACAAATCAACCTCAATTGCAACTATAAACCTCTTTTTAAATTATTATGGGAGACTTTAGAGGAAGAAGGGTGACCTCATGCAATCTTGTTATATATTTTTCATACTTTTATTTTTTAAACAAATTTTAAACTTTATTAAAATTTACAACATTTTGTAATTCATTTGACAGTTGTTCTTAATTGAAACATGAAAATACATTCTTAAAAAAATTTTTTATGCAAAGTTCTTACAATTTTCCATCAAGACATACAATTCTTAATACACTTAAGTATCAGATAACATAACATTAATACCAGGTTTCTTCTTTATAGTGTTGTTGAACAATTTGAGCCCTTGTTCCTTAAGGATAGCTGTCAGATTGAACATACATTGACCTTGAGCAATGACTTGAGTGAATTTACAAATTAATGTCATTCTGTATGATGTGATGAACACATAAAATTTAATTTAAAAACTTAATTTTTAGAAAGTCTTTGTTGACTAGTAGTAATTCCAAACTACTAAATAATTTTGTAAGAATTTAAAAAAACAATCTCTATTTCCTATATATGACATTTGTCACCTGTCACTTTTGAAAAATCGTTTAAAAGGACCGACATTTGATTTCACTAGTTCTATTCAGTCTACGTCCTCACACCAATAGATGGTCGGGTCTTAAACCCGTACCATGACAAAAATTTTTTCAATTTTTTAACGTGTTTGTGAAGTCCAGTGTCGACTTTTTATATGTTTTTTATATGTTTTAAGAATTCCAACTCCTACAAAAAAATCATAATTTTTGAAACTTAAGGAAATGAGATCTCTCCTTTGTAGTGGTATTTAAAAATTGACGTAAGTTAAAAATTTCAATCTTTACCAATTAGTACTTACTAGAACATTTTATTGTAGCATAGCTCTGATGATGGCTTTGTAAAGCCGAAAGCGCTCAGCTAGGAATTGCCTAAAATATACACACTTCAAAAATACTTTTTTGCATTTTCTTTCTACAAAGTGTTTTATGTTGCGTAATAATTTTGAATTATTACTTGCCAATTTACACTTAAGCAACAAAGAACTTGGACTGTATAAACTATCACCTCTATTGAAGAACTTAGTATCAAATTTTTAAAGAGTGGTAGTGCCGGGGGAAAACTCTGCATTGATGAAACTGTAGTTCCGTTTGGAGGCGACTGTCGTTTAGGCAGTATATTAAAAACAAGAGACATAAATTCGAGGTTAAGATGTACAAACTCTGTTTAGATAAAGGTTATACCCATGATTTACAAATTTATTGTGGTAATGATAAAACTGAAAATTTGTCAGTTCTGAATACTGTTGTGTTGTTGTGTTTCGTTTAGATAATAACCCATTAGATGTTTTACATAGAACTAGCAATATATTAGCACATAGGTTGCTAAACAAAAACACAAATTTGGTGGGAACTTTGAGACAAAACAGAACACTTAATCCGAAAGAAGTGACAGGTGCAAAATTAAAAACAGGACAGATTATTGGGATGGAGAGTAACACAGGAGTAGTATGCTAAGTACAAAGTTTACTGCTGATAGTACACGTCAATCAAAGGGGAGGAAGAGTTAAAAAGCTAGTTTCTTTTGTCGACTAAGATTCATAGCTGGTCGTGGTGTTTAACGTGTTAATGTGAATATAAAAAAAGGTTATAAAATATCTCATTGACTTGAGCTAAACCAAAACTATTCAAGAAGAGAAAAGCTACAAAGATAACGTACAAAACATTTCATTTGCAATTTCTGTAAGTCACGCTCAACACAGGAGCTGGATAAATGGATAAACGGCACACACAACAACAGATATGTATAAAAGATTGAAACATTCATTTCATGAAGTAGCATTAGCAGCACTTGAAGCAAAAAAAAAGAAAACATAAAATCTCTTGGCCTACAGATAAATTGAGCCCTTGAAAACCAGAGAGGTGTAAGTCAGAAATGCTGGTATTCTAGAAACGGTAACTTAATGTTAACATATTGGCGTAAATGGGAACATAGAGACTGATTGTGATTTTACATAAAATTTGTAACCAGTTAATTTTCAACATATTATTCATTATGATGCTAATGCTAAGCAAACCAAGATTTAAAAAACTTAATTTTAGAGAGCCTTCAATAAATTATTTCTTTCATAATGAATTTTAATTCGGCAGTTTATCGATAATTCAAAAATCTTATTCGTTTAATGACATATCATTTATTTAATATTATATAAATCATTTGAAAGGCTGGCATTCGATTTTCCCTCATTCTATATGCTACTTTCACTCCAATAAATGGTCGGATTCTGACACCCGTAGCATCACCAAATTTGGAGAAGTCCAGTGTAGTTTGCGTTTTTTCAATAAAAAATTTGTAATAGTACCAGCTTAATTTTTAATAGAATCAGTTTAAACAGAAAATTTTCTGCAATTTTTTACCAAATGAGATCTTTCCTAGTAGTGAAACTTTAGATACTTGACGTACGTGAATCACTGTGAACTTTAAATTTCTATTCTATTAAAATCATTTTTCTATTGTAGTATAGCGCTGAAGGTGGCTTTGTAAGCCAAAAGTGCTCAGCGAGGACTTAATAATGTTTACATACTTCAAAATACTTTCTCTTTTCCATTCTTTGATCTAATGTTGGGTGTCTAGCTAAAAAGAAATCCTGTGGATACAAATTAGGTGACCGAGGAGGCCCTCTTTGATGCTACCTCTACTTCCAATTAAATCTTGTAGGAAATATTGGTCTAAACATTGACGAACAAGTAAAACGTACTACAGAGAAGTATCTTCCGGTTTAACAGTTAAATGATCTTCATCGTCATATTGATAATTTTTAATAAGATCTATCAAGACATGAATAATTACGTTTTCCAGTAATTATCTATACATTTCACCAGTCAAATTGCCAGGTAGCAATATTGCAAATTGCCAGCTCATACATTTATTTTTTGTGGTTGCTGTATATGCACCTCACGGAAAATTCTGGAGTTTAAATCACATCAATAACGGTAATTGTTATGATGTACAGTTCCTTTTATAAAAAAAATTGCATTCTTTGAAGAACCAGATATTAACGAAATATTGTGGATCGATCACTACTCACTCACTCATTATATCACATAACTGGAAACGGCGGTCATAATTATCCTCATTAAGTTCCTGCATTTTATATGGTTGAAATTTATTTTTCTAAACAATGCTAAGACACTAGTTCGGTTAATTCGAGGATACAGCTATTACTTGCCTCTTATTTAACATGGCATCAAGGTGAACATGTCCCAACACTACAACTTCACAAGCTTCATTAAATGCAGACCCTTAGTTTATCAACGTGAAATAAAGGAAAAATTTCTTATTCGCCTACAATTTGGAGTACGAAACAAAGAGAACAGTAGTAAAAGCTTTTCTTGCTCAGGGGCAACTACTGACATATTTTATTTTGTTGTCGTTTATTAAATTGCTGAGACATTGAAACATCTATTATCTAACATTTTTATCTATACCGTATAATATGTCTATAATATATCTTTCGTCTACAAAGAAATGTTATTTAGTATTTCCGAAATGAAGTAAACTATAATAATGCAATTTCTTAAATAGAACTGAGGCTGGCTGGTTCTAACCATTGGACGAAGTTGTCCTTCTTTCGATCAGAGAAAATGTAGGTGTTTTTAAGTGACTACCTATAACATAGATCTTGTTTCATAAAAAACAATATTGTAATTTGCTTATTCTGTCTGTCGTTCCGCAATGAAAACCCCAGCACTACCTATCCACAAAAACTACTACTGATTTTAATAATATATATTATACTTCATATGTCACTGGTTTATTATAAAGAAATATTTATAAATATGTTTTATTTAATAAAGAAATAACGTTGTTTAATAAATAAATGAAGGCTTTGGAAAATTTATAAAATAATAATGTCTTGTCTTAAATGATTAAGAACATGTATCACTCTTATATACTACATAAAGTCATTGCTTCGTTGTTTTCGTAGTTTAGTATTTTAGTTAATTTAGTGTTGAATCATACGTTCTAGCATCTCTATGCTTTAGAATTGGGCCATGTTCTGGTTTTGTAGTGTAATATGATTTTTATGTAATCTAAAAGTTATTACACCTGGATTAGAAGCTACTATTAAGATATTTCATTGATGATGGTCAAACTGGAGCAAAAACGTTTTGATGAAGATATTGGTAATCTTTTTGTATAAATTTTAACAAAAATTTATAATAAAAATATACCATTATACATCAGAAGCATGTATTTTGCTTCTTTGTAAGCCGAAATTAAAGCAACAAAAGAAAGTAAAGCAGCAAGACCCGACAACTTTCATTCTGAATTTTTAAAAATCATGAGAGACGAAGGAGTAAAATGGCTTACGACAACGTTCAATAAAATCTACATTTATTGCTATACCTAAAAAAACTAATGCAAAAAAATTATTATCAGTCTAATGAGCCACATTCTTAAGACCTTCTTAAAGATAATACACAGAAGAATTTATCAGAAATGTGAGTCACAGATCTCACGAACTCAGTTGGATTCAGGGATGCGTTAGGTACAAGAGAAGCCTTGTTCGCGGTTTAGGTATTATTTCAAAGGGGCAGAGACGTCAACTGCGATATTTATGTATGTTTTATCGACTACCAGAAAACTTTCGACAGAATTAAGCACGATAAGCTCGTAGATATACTAAAGGCAACTGATCTGGATAAAAAAGACCTTTGAGTAATCAAAAACATATACTACAACCAATCAGCAACCATTTGGGTGAAAGACCAACTAACAGAGGAAGTTGCAATAACGAGAGGAGTATGACAGGGCTGCATACTCTCCCCCCTATTATTTAACACGTCTATTTGGAACACGTCATGAGCCAGGCCTTAGAGCATATTGAAGAGGGTATTCTCATAAATGGTGAACGCCTGAATAACATCAGATATGCAGATCACGCCATTCTCTTTACAGACAGTCTAGAAGGTTTACAGACCCTAGTAACGCAGTTATGGAGAATCAGTCAGGAGTACGGGCATGATTTTAACATCAAGAAAACAAAGTACATGGTCATCAGTAAGAAGCATATTCAACCTAGTCAATTACTAGTACATTAGCAACAAATACTCCAAGTGTCCCGTTACTACTATTTAGGAATGTTATTTACCAACATCGGTAACGGATAGGCACCACAAAAAGCAGTTTTTTTTGCATTAATGTCCATGTTGAATACTTCTAAAAACAAACAAAATTTTAAAAGATTTTTAGCGTTTTATTCTAGTTCTACATTAAAAATATAAAAGGTTACCATATAATACTCTATATAGAGCATAACTGAAGCAGTGTATTATATTGATGGAAAATTGAGTTTTACACAACTTTATAGGAATCTTATTCGTATTGAAGTGCTATGAGTTTCTACGTAAGTGCTTGCTCACCGCTGATCCTCCAAATAGATAAATTGCCCAGCAGTCATTAATCAATTACTTTATTTCTAGCAATGTTGCAAGTCATTTCCTAACTATGTATTCCCATCCGTTAGCAAATGTTATGCAGCCATAAAAATCTGTTTGTGTTCTAGTGCTTCTTGCCCTGTATATTCCCCTGCAATTTGTTTATATGTATTTATATATATATATATATATATATATATATATATATATATATATATATATATATATATATATATATTATACAAGTTAATTGCTGAAAAATGTTTTGTGTCCTGCATTTATCCTAAGCGAGGGCTCTAACAAACTGATTTAATAGTTCTATTTATTTTTCCAATATTACTAGAGCTCAAATATATAGGCAACAAAAATGAAGAGAAAGGCCCCTGTATAGGCAGACATCTTAATATATAGGCAATATCGACAAATAACATATTTATTATACAAAGTGAAATAGCTTAATTTTAACTTAACATAAATATATTTTTAGAAAACATAACCTTAGTAACATAGTAAACAAATAACAAAATAAAGTGCAAAATAAAATGTTTTTCTATATCATAATAATATAAATCGTATTTTTAAAAAAATATTTTTTTAATATTCCTCTTCCTCCAATTGAGTAACTACACAATTATGGTAATGCCTCTTGCATGCAAAATGTTTACAAATATTTTCATCATCTTTGGCTATGTATATTAAATAATCAAACCATGATGCTATGAGTAACAAATAGGATCTTCCCGTAGCACAAAATCGGTCGTGTTCGCGCATGCCGTCATTGGAGAGTAGAATTTGAATTCTTGTTAAAGTTAAAAAATGGGATTTGTATGCATTCTGTGATGAAATTATTCAATTAGCAAAATAATATTAAATGACTTTTATAAATGACTAAGGATATCTCCAAACTATTTATTAAAGATTATTTATTGATACATACAAAAAACGGACATAACGAACGTGCAACTTTTCAATTACGTCACGACTTATACGCAATATCTTATCTTTTTAGTCATAGTATCATGAATCAACAAGCGAAGAAGTTGGCAAGCAACAAGAAGAATTGGAGGAAGTTTGTACATGAAAACTAAAAGAGACTTTACACCCAACACCTTAGGGTAGAAGGGTTATTGATTATATATATATATATACACTACTACTATATACTATATACTATATATACATATATATATATATATATATATATATATATATATATATATATATATATATATATATATCATGAATCAAACTACTGAATTTCCATTAAATCTGCTTTTGGAAATTCTTTTCATCATCTCCTGATAGTTCTGTTGTATAATTACTTCAACCTCACCTTTCTCTTAATTGCTAAAGGCCAGTATATCCTCGACATCTGACAAATTATCACCAACTCTTGTAACTCTGTGCCCGTCAAGTATTTTTAGAATTTTTATACCTATTTATTTTTTCTTATAATTAATAATTTAAGTAATAACTACCTCCTAGATCTTAGTCTTCCTTTTATCACAAAAGAACATTATTTTTACTAAATGAAAAGTAATAAAAACAGTTAAAATTTAAAACTAATTTTATTTACATCGTCAGGTACACTGCGAGACAGAATGTTGTATTGACATACTTACCTTTGGAGCAAATAGAAGACAGTGGCTAATTATTCAATCTGATTCTCCGGAAGATGAAAATTTGACAAAAATTTATGACTACTTCGTTAATGAATGGCTAGAAAATCTGATTAAAACAAGAAGAAGGATGAAACAACTGGTTAAACAGAATGTTAAAGAAACCTCATCCAAAGATCCAAAGATACATTCTCATAAAAAATTTAAGAAAAGAAGCAGAATATTTCGATTTCATATTAAATAGAATGGAATTCGCGTGTATAACTCCTATAGCTTTCAATGGAACAGTGGGACCCAAATGTACGAAGATCAAACCTGTCACATCCCGTTCTGAAGTCCTACCTATCTGACACGCAAGCTATGCCACCATCCCTCCCAATCACAGGACATAACAAATGGGGAGGCTATATACTAAACGTAATTTTGGATGTCCTGGGTAATGGGACATCCTCTGCATTACTTTATGATTTTAAGCTACCTGATTTTAGGGGCAGCTAAAAGAGCTTTTCTCCCTACTGAAAATACTTGTTACACTTTGGACTTGCGTCTTAAAAATGTGTCGATATCTCGCTGCCCGGACTATGTGTACTGGGTCACTCAGCCGGGGAATTGGCAAAATGAATTTTATTTTTCTCTTCGGCTGAGTATGCAAACGATTTAGCTATCGAGCCCATTCCTGTCGGTAAATGAGCTCGATGATCCGATTTCGAGAGCTTGGTACTTTTGACGTCCTTAAAGCATATTAGTGCCTGAAGGGCGGTTGTGTAAACGACCGAATCAGCATCCACTTGATCTAGTTTTTTGCATCGATATAAGAACCCACCACTCGTCTGAGTGATCCTTATATATATATTGGATTGACGGTCGTACTCCTTTTTCCGATATATATATATATATATATATATATATATATATATTATTTTTGTTAATGATACATATGTATATATATATATATATATATACATATATATACATATGTATATATATATATGTATATATATATATACATATATATATATATATATATATATATATATATATATATATATATATATATATATATATATATATATATATAAAAGGATCACTCAGACGAGTGGTGGGTTCTTATATCGGTCTCTATAGAGACCGATATAAGAACCCACCACTCGTCTGAGTGATCCTTATATATATTGGATTGACGGTCGTACTCCTTTTCCGATGATTTCTGTTACAAAGGGGTTCTATGCTACTACCAGGCGCAATCATGGAGACCTAGCAGTGAAGAAATTGAAGAGATGGGCAAACCTCACCGAAAAGTTAGCAACAGCTAAAGCCAGAAGAAGAGACCGATATAAGAACCCACCACTCATCTGAGTGATCCTTATATATATATTGGATTGACGGTCGTACTCCTTTTCGGATATATATATATATATATATAAGAAAAAAGAAGTACTTGTGACTCGTTTGGAAAAAATATACAACTGTTTTGGATGGGTTGGAGTCAATAAAAGGGGATATTTGTTGACTATTTTTTACTGGAGCTTTCAATTGTGATTACAATTATTATCAAGAGCTTCTAAAATATACCAAATATCTTACAAAGTTGAACTAGAAATAAAAAATTTTTTGTTAACTCACCAAATAAAATTAGTTTGTTATATAAAAATGCTGCTTACATAATAATTACAAAAAATATTAATAAAAAAATGTCCTATTCTAATAAATGTTTCTCTGAAAAATTTTGATAGTTTCTTAACAAAAACAATTGAATTTGTAAACAAAAATTGAATAGCTACAAACCGCCTAAATGTCATAAATACTGACTTAAAAATTTTTATTTTTGACATATTGTCAAAAATAAAATTTTGTTTAAAAAATTCTTCTTTGTTTAGTAACAAAAGAGAAGAAGATTTATTCACCATTGATAGATGCCCGAAAAAATGTAACAAATACATGGAAAATTCTAAAGGTGAGATTTTACTGACTGCGTATATAAATTACATAGAAGTAATATAATTATAAATTTTGTTTAGATTTTGAATTTCTTACCTTTTGTTTAAATTATTATCACTTTTGCTAATAAAAACCATTTCCAAAAAAGTTCTTTTAAATTTATTACTTTCACTACATAAAATTTTAATATTATCAAAATCCATAATATGGTCTTTGTCTATTACATGCTCTGCCAAAGCACAAGATGGTTTCTTAATTCTGCAATCACTCTTGTGAGAAATAATGCGATTTGAGAGATTTCTTCCAGCTTATAAAGCTATTACTCTAATCATCCAAATAAGATGAAAGTGAACCTTATAACAGGATTAAAGGAACGTGTTTTAAAACTTTCTCATCCAGACTATCTACAAGAAGATCTTCAATTGTTAAAAAATATTTTAATTGAAAACTCTTATCCTCCAGATATGCTACATAGGATGCTTTTTTCTAATTTATTAAATATAAATAACTTAAACACCATTTTTTGCTAAATCTCAAAACACTGTATCCAACAATCAAAACATATATTATCATTCACTACCTTTTATACCATCATTAACTCCTAAATTAATACAAACACTAAAGGTTATTGACAATATAAAAATAGCAACAAAGAACATCAAAACCATTTCATCTTTATATTCTAAAACTAAATATCCTATAGACAAATTAGATCAAACAAATGTAGTATACAGCATTGTTTGTACTCAGTGTGAAGCTGAGTATATTGGTGAGACTGGAAGAAATCTCTCTAATCGCATTATTTCTCACAAGAGTGATTGCAGAATTAAGAAACCATCTTGTGCTTTGGCAGAGCATGTAATAGACAAAGACCATATTATGGATTTTGATAACATTAAAATTTTATGTAGTGAAAGTAATAAATTTAAAAGAACTTTTTTGCAAATGGTTTGTATTAGCAAAAGTGATAATAATTTAAACAAAAGGTAAGAAATTCAAAATCTAAGCAAAATTTATATTATTTCTATGTAATTTATATATGCAGTCAGTAAAATATCACCTTTTGAATTTTCCATGTATTTGTTACATTTTTTCGGGCATCTATCAATGGTGAATAAATCTTCTTCTTTTTTGTTACTAAACAAATAAGAATTTTTTAAACAAAATTTTATTTTTGACAATATGTCAAAAATAAAAATTATTAAGTCAGTATTTATGACATTTAGGCGGTTTGTAGCTATTCAATTTTTGTTTACAAATTCAATTGTTTTTGTTAAGAAACTATCAAAATTTTCAGAGAAACATTTATTAGAATAGGACATTTTTTTATTAATATTTTTTGTAATTATTATGTAAGCAGCATTTTTATATAACAAACTAATTTTATTTGGTGAGTTAACAACAAATTTTTTTCTAGTTCAACTTTGTAAGATATTTTGTATTTTTTAGAAGCTCTTGATAATAATTGTAATCACAATTGAAAGCTCGAGTAAAAAATAGTCAACAAATAGCCCCTTTTATTGACTCCAACCCATCCAAAACAGTTTTATATTATATATATATATATATATATATATATATATATATATATATATATATATATATATATATATATATATATATATATATTTAGAAGTTCAACAAATGGAGTGCAAATTAAGAAGATAAACTCTTTATTAACGTTCCACTGGTTTAACCAGAATAAAGTAATCAGAATAAACATTATATTATATAATTATATTTTGACTTCGATAGACTTAAACTGTATAATTTTAATTTCTATTTCATTCGCAAAAGTGTATCTCATACCAAATAAATTTTTCGTGATTTTAATCATCATAAAATGCTGTAAAACCGAACTACCTTAGATAAACAGCTTTCTAGCTATAATAAGAATGTCCGGTATTTTCTATGTTGATTGAAGCTTGCGCAAAAGAGCCTGGGAATAAAACAAATACTGTAATTTGTCAAAAACTGTTCGTGAGAGCATACCCACAATTAAGCCAACCAACCGATATACATAGATTCAATTATTCTGAAGAAATAGATAGCGGTTAGTCGTCCACATAACGTTTTATAATAAATCCATCTATTGTTCAGTTTAAAGCAGGACTAGTTTCTTGTTCTATCGGCGAAAAAATCTAAATTGTTTCGGGGCAGACTCCTCAAAACGATACTGAATGCAGCATAACAGTAGCGTATCAACAAAGACATTGGTTGATAAAATATTGTAATACCCCTTTCCGCCAAAAACAAAAGTAGAGATTAGTTTTTTCTGCATTATGTAAAATAAGTGTGAAACATTTATATCTTTAAAAAATAGTAAAATAAATCAAATCGACCACACAGTTTCCATCTTTTACTGAAGACACAAACTTTATCCTAAAAGCAAATATAGCTTCTTTAAACTGTATTAAATTTTACTTATTTAAACTATATTGGTAATGTTTTTCGTATCTCTATACATTTTATTCTTAACCAAAATTAGAAGAAATTTGAAGCCTTTAAACCTCTAACCTTGAAGCCTCTAAATGCTACGCATTTTATAGTTATTATCTCCATTGACATAAATGGTTCTATAATTAGTAATAACCAACTATATATTATATAATAACGAGCAAGCAAATACATCCAAAACAGGTACTAGATATCAAAACAATAATATCACCTAACGTAGAATCAGACCACAATATGGTTTTAGGAAAAATCTTCCCCAAAATATAAGTAAAAAATAAATTTAGAAGACAAAACAACTCGATAGCTCTATCAAAGACGATTAAAAGGAAAATTTGAAGAAAACGACATTACTAGAAGTGGAGTAAATTAAAGACGGGAAACAATAAAAAAAACATAATAACTGCTGCTAAAGAAAGCATGGGAACACGAAGGGTTAATGTAAATGTTACAAGGAAGATTAAACCATCCTTTACCAACGAAATTAAAACTTTAGTCTACAAAAAACGAAAGGCATATATCGACGAAGAGTTGGAACAAAGACATGATACTTTTAATCTACATAAGAAAGTAAAAGAAACCGCTGGAATATTTAAACAAACTCCTACGTCTTTCATCGAAGATAAATATGGGAACCCGCTACTGAACATAGAAGATCAAATAGCTAGATGGAGAGAATGCGTGGAAGAGATGTTTCAAGGCCGAGAGAGGACGAACATTTACATGCAGGAGGCATTGACTGGACCTTATCACAAAGCAAGAAATTATCAAAGCGGCAAATCAGATAAAGAACGGAAAAGCTGTTGGGGAAGATAATATCCCAATTGAAATAATAAAGATATTACTAGACGAACATATCGAGGTAATGGAAGATATATTTAACAAACTATACGAAACAGGCATAATACGAAATGATTGGCTGATATCGGTGTTTATACCACTACCAAACAAGAGAAACTTCAAGAAATGTGAAGACCATAGGATTATTAGCCTGATGAATCATATGTTGAAGCTTTTCCTACGAGCAATACACAATATATTATACAATAAACTAGACGAACACACTGGTCAAACTCAGTTTGGCTTTAAGAATGGGTTCGGAACAAGAGAAGCACTTTTTTCAATACGTGTGCTAGTTGAAAGATATAGAGATTTCGATTCTGATGTATACTTGTGTTTTATAGACTTTCAGAAGGCGTTTGACCTGGTGAAACATGATAAACTAATAGATATTTTAAGTTCATGTAATATCGACGATAAAGACTTTAGGATCATTTCAAACCTCTACCAAGAACAAAAGGCTAACATCAGAATAAAAAGCGAAACATCTGGAAAAATCAATATCGAGAAGGGAGTAAGACAGGGACGTGTCCTATCACCTTTGCTGTTCAATGTTTACTCTGAGAAGATATTTCAGAAAGCTTTGGAAGGCACCTCGGATGGTATAATTATAAACGGGCAATGTATAAATAACCTGCGATATGCTGATGACACTGTCATGTCATGTCAATGGACCGAGTAACGACAGCCTGTAGAGAATTTGGAATGAAATTGAATACAAAGAAGACAAAAACGATGGTCATCAGCAAGCACCAAAACAGAAGGGTGAAGGTCAATGTCGACGAAACAAATCTGGAAAGAGTAACAAGAACAACGTACCTTGGAAGTAATCTTGATGAAACTTGGGACCACTCACTAAAGATAAGAATACGCCTGGAAAAGGCACGTACAATGTTTTACAAAATGCAAAAAGTTCTATGCAACCGCCAGCTGGGCATTTCATTGAGAACTAGAATACTTAAGTGCTATGTTTCCTCCACCTTGCTCTATGATGTTGAAGCCTGGACAATGACAGAAGCAAAACAAAAAGAATCCAAGCATTCGAAATCTGGTGTTACCGTAAAATGCTCAGAATATCCTACATGAGCCATACGACAAATGCGGAAGTCTTGCGGAGGATGAATAAGGAAAGAGAGCTTATTCTTCTAATAAAAGAGCGGAAAACACAATATTTTGGTCACGTCATAAGAAATCAAAAGTATGAACTGCTCCAACTTATAATCGAAGGCAAAGTCAATAGCAAAAGAGGACCAGGAATAAGACGCAACTCTTGGCTTAAAAACCTACGGCAATGGACGAACATGACCTCCATATAACTATTCAGGGCTGCAACAAATAAGATTAAATGGGCAAATGTAATGGCCAACGTCCTTAAGGATAAGGAACCGTAAGAAGATATATCGATTAGCAAAGTAATTAGACACTTACAAATTACCGGCACTATGTAACCACACAAAATAATGTCAACTCGCAAATAAGAAATCCAAAGGGGATACTGGTCTAAATTCACAAAAGAAATGGAACGTGATTTATTCGGTGCAGAACCAAAACTGCGAAAGGTGAGGAAGGGAAGAAAAAAAGCAATAACCGAGTATAACAACATAAACAGTATACAAGGACAACAATAAAAAAAATTATTAGAACAGTTTTAAAGGACGAAGATAGAGATCGATTAACAAGATGGAGAGGCAGAAGACGAGTTGGTAACAAAAACGGAAGAAGAGGTGATAAAAAATATAGGAAGATTAGAAAACCAAAAAGCCCCAGGTACGGATACGATTAAAAATGAACTACTAAAATATGAAGGGAGATATTTATATTATATATATATATATATATATATATATATATATATATATATATATATATATATATTATATATATATATATATATATATATATATATATATATATATATATATATATATATATATAGTTTGAGATTAGTTCTTGAACCTTAATATATATTTTTTAGTGGATTCTCTTGGGCTTAGGTTCATAAAAAAATTTAGTTTGATACTAAGACATTTTTATATATATTTTTTCCGACGTTTCGGCAGGAAATCCATGCCTTTTTCAAGAATATATTGACAAGCATGTAAAGATTTGGTGATAACAATTAGACGTCACAATTAAAATAATTTTAAAACATAGGACATACCCACTAAGTCACTAAAAGTAAAATGTGATTTTGCTTTGATGATGAATTTTACTTTTAGTGACTTAGTGGGTATGTCCTATGTTTTAAAATTATTTTAATTGCGACGTCTAATTGTTAACACCAAATCTTTACATGCTTGTCAATATATATTCTTGAAAAAGGCATGGATTTCCTGCCGAAACGTCGGAAAAAATATATATAAAAATGTCTTAGTATCAAACTAAATTTTTTTTATGAACCTAAGCCCAAGAGAATCCACTAAAATATATATATATATATATATATATATATATATATATATATATTATATATATTATATATTTATATTATATATATTTATATTATATATAAAAGTCAGGCAGGCTGACGCTATATCACTCAAACTATTCAATCACGCTTTGGAAGACGTTATGAGGAAATTACAATGGGAAAAACGGAGTATTAACATAAATGGCCAATACTTGAATCACTTGAGATATGCGGACGACATCGTATTAATAACAGATAAAAGGAAATAATTACAAAATATGATGAATTAAATAGCGAATCAACAAAAATAGGTCTAAAATTACAGTTGAACAAACAACTATAGAACAAGTAAAAGAATATGTATATATGAGAAAACTAGTTAAATTAAATAAAGAAAATCAGAACGGACAAATAAAGAGAAGAATACGGTTGGCTTGAGTACCCTTCGGAAAACTTTCCTATATACTAAAAAATAGAAAATACCTCCAATATTTAAAATCAAGAGTTTCTTAACCAATGTATACCTCCTGTTCTCACTTACGGTTCTTAAACTTGGACGTTTACAAAGAAAACGTAGCAAAGACCCAAAGAGCCATGGAAAGGCAAATGCTGAACATTAGGCTATCAGACAAGAGAAGAAATACTTGGGTCTGCAACAAAACAAAAGTGACCGGTGTATCAACGCAGATAGCAAAATTTAAGTGGAAGTTCGCTAAGACAGAAAGACGACAGATGGAGTAAGATTATTATGCACTGGATACCATATAGTTACAAACGAAAAAGAGAAAGGTCACAAATAAGATGGTCAGGTGACATGCTTTGTAAATTACCGCAGAGAAGTTTAACCTGAAAGTATCAGCACTAAACAAGTCTCTGCTATTGCTAGGGAGCCCCTAAGATGCGGAATTGTAATAAATGAAGAAATAATAGAACAAGTATTGAAATTCAACTATCTGGGAACGCAAATATCGTATTATGGAAACACATCCTAAGGAACCCGCATACAAGCTAATAAAGCAGTACGTTTCAGGAAGCGTCCGAGACGTGATGTGCAGAAATAAGAACATAAGGATAGGAGGAAAACACGCATGTATAAGACTTATGTACGAACGATATTAACAAATGCTATAGAAACAAGAACAGAAACAGCAATTACAAAAAAATATTAAGAACAACAGAGATGAAAATACTGAGGACGCCTGCAGGTAAAACTTTAAAAGACAGAATCCCTAATACCCAAAATAGAGACATATGTTAAAGTACATTATATCGTTAGATGAGGACGCCAAAGAATTCGAGAATGGAACCACTAGGTCTCAGTGTCCTGGTTGTTTCAAATTGGTACAGGATGGCAAAAATATAAATATTTGCGTCCATAAAGTAACGCATAAATTCATTATTAGCTAAATTACCAATATTAAAAATTTCCAAAACAGGTCGATTTTTGATTTTAATTTACTATTTTTTTTTAATTATAATTTAATATACAGGGTGAACCACCTTAGTATAATGACGCCATCGCCATTTTTTTTAACGGAACTCTTTTTAAATTGAAATTCGAAAAATGTATAATACGTTTTTTCAAATTGGTACAGGGTGGCAAAAATGCAAAAATTCCAAGTTAAGTACAAAATAATAAATTAATGATAAACGTAATAAATACATTAAATTAAATTACAATTTGTTATACAACTACTTTATTATTATGCAATTACTGTGATACATTAACTTATTTTTGTTAATGTTTTACATTTGTTACATGTTACATGTAAACATGTATTTGTTAAACAAACGAAAATTTACAGTAAATATTCAAATTGTTCTCCATTGATCGCGAGATAATGACTGAACCGAACATTACTTTCATTTTTAACATGTAGCATAGCGGGTGTTATGTTCTTTATTTCTTGTCTAATTTGGTCTTGTAGTTGATAAATATTATCAGATCTGTTTGTTTAGACTTTAGATTTTAAATAAAATCTAATGGATTTAAATAAAATGATCTAGGGGACCATTCCACTGGTCCCCTTCTTCCCATCCACCGTTGTGAGAAGTTCTTTGTTTAAAAATTCGCGCACAGTTATTGCAAAATGTGGCGGTGCACGATCTTGTTGAAAGTAGATTCTGCGGTCCAAATTAGTGAGTATTTGAATATCTGAAAAAAGCTGACTCAGAATAGAAATTAATTTATTTTGTAGGAAATCCAGATACAATGCTTCTGTTAAATTTTCATTAAAAAAAATATGGACCAATACTTGTATTTCTCACAATACCAGCTTGTATTAATACGTTCGTTGTTTGTGTTCTTTGCGTATGGGACACTTATATCCAGTGTGAATTTTTATCATATTAATAAAGGCTGTTTTGTCGGTTAACATGACCGTTCAAATGAAATGTTGCCTTGTCCGAAAATAAAACGTTATAAATAAAATTGGTAGGTTGGTTCATCCCATACTCGCAGACTTCAGTTCTTCTATCAAAGTGATCTTCAGCCAATTCATGGGTAAGACGTACTTAATAAGGATGGTATTGTTTTAACATTTTTAAAAACATTTCATAGTGAAGACTTTCCAACACCAAAATCCCTAGATAATTCTCGAAATGTACAGTGTGGATTTTCTACTGCCGCCAAAATTATGTCTATGTTAAATATTTTCACAAATTTTTGATCTAGAATACTTTGCTGCATACCTCACTTTGTATTTTTGCTCTACTCAGCTTACCGTAGATTGCGAAATCGGCTCATGGTCTGGATGCCTTTCATGAAAAAATCGGCATGTTTCTTGTTGAGTTCTCATCTTATCGCCAATACCCAACATCATTAATATTTTTCAATCCTATCACTTTCGGTTAAATGCATTTTGTAAAAAAGTTCCAAATGATAAATTGCTTGAATAGTTTTTACATAAACGTATTTTCTGTAAAGCATAAACAATACAGATTTAATCAGTTAACAGAGCTTAAAAAAAAATTAAAAAATAATTTAAAACATTAAAAATATTTTTATAGTTCAGGGAATTCGATTACGAATACGAGCTTATAGCAAATATTTTAATCATTCAGATGTATATTCATTCAATGTTACAAAAATGAAAGGTGTTTTTAATAGGTTATCAAGTAGTTGTATAAAAATATGAAATTTTATTTCATATGTTTAATTGTTAATTTAGTAATAACTTGGGAGTTTTTGCATTTTTGTCACCCGGCACCAATTTGAAGTAACATGTTTTGCATTTTTGTAATCAGATCAGCAAATCATGGACAAAATACATTCTAAATCTTTTTAAATTTGGGTAAAAATAGTTAAACTTAGTTTATAGCATCTTTTACTGGTGTGTTTTAACTCGTATGCATAGAGAACAGAAAGTAAAAACCCTGTAATTAAAATGTGATTAGGTGTACTTGATTTTATCTTTCTTTTCAAGAAATACTAGAGGCCCATCTTGGGTGATTATATTTTTTAATTTTTAAAACTGTCTTAATGGTATGCAACATGTTATACATTCAGGTGTAATTTATGGACAGGTAAATATTTATTTTGTTTTTGAAGTTTTTCCAGTAAATAACAATAAATGTTGCTCGGTTTATCTATGTCAGACTTTTTATTGATGAAAGATGTACTAGATTTTATGAAACACATTTCCAAAAAACACGTTTTGAATGCTTCTTTTTCTTTGCCAAAATACAGGAACCCTCAATATTAAATTCAAGTTAATGCATGTTCTGTCAATGCAAATGCACTGATTTTTTTGGTTTTTATATTACTACGATGTGAGATCACCCTGTTGTGAAAATTGCGAGATGATTATCCTATGTAAATTTTATTAAAATTAGTACAGGATATAGAATAAACAACATTTGATGACTCCTGTATTGTGAAAGGATCTTTAGTTTAGTGTATCGTATTTATTCGATACCGTTTTTACATTTTTGGTTGTAATTTTTAAGCCACTAACATTTTTGAAGATATTCATCAGCTTAGGTGTCAAAACTGGAATGTAGGGTAGGCAACCATAAGTTATTTTAGATGGTAACATTGATGTGTTGTGTGTCAATGTCAATTGTCGGATCTCATTATTATGAAAATTTTGGTTGTCGGAAACTTGCGAAGGAGAAGGAGAACCAGAAATAATCTTAACGACTAGTAAGTTACACTGAAGAATTATTGTGATATTTTTTAAATATTTACATATTTGTCTTATTACAGTGTCTTGAAAAAGGAATAAAACCATTCCGAAAGCTAGACAAACAGTCAAAAGAGTGTTTTTTTAACATCCCGGCCAATTTTCTGACTGTGTTGTTTGCTTATATCGACAGTTACTAAAATCCAGTATTCCTTATATATATATATATATATATATATATATATATATATATATATATAATATATATATATATATATATATATATATATATATATATATATTTACGGCATAAAGTGAACTCCGCCCATGTTAAAATTCAGGTTCAAGTGAGCTCCGTGGTCAAGCGGACACCGATATACGGAGCTCACATGACCATTCCATAATATTGGCTCTGTCGATTCGTTAAGATGTATAGTTTCATAATTCTTAATAAAATTTTGGAGCTCATAAGTACCCCTGTATCATAAATGTATTTCGCTTAGTTCACGTGTATATATTATAGGGGTCGTTCAGATCTTTTTCACTGTATATTGGAACCATAGGAATATCGGTTTAAGTAAGCTCTGATAGTTTGGCAACTATGCACTTAGGCCAGCGTTCTTGATATATATATTTTATATATTTTAAACGGTTCATACGGACTCCTTTTCATACGCATTACAATATGTAATCTTCTTCTTCTTCTTGATGTGCCTATCCGTTATGAATGTTGGCGATCATATTGACAATATGTAATAGATATGTATAATACCAAATACCTGTTTTTGGTAGGTACCTGCTATTCTAAAAATAGCTTTATAAATACAAAAGGATTTCATTACCAAGTTGGACGTGTTTTTTCATATGCGAATATTTCCTAATGTATTTTGTTAACATGAATATGTCTTTATACGTTTTATTTAAGAATACGATTAATAAGAACTTTTAGTTAATCCATTGTTTTACGATATCTTGTATACAGCTTCTTTATTATTTTATTTCTGGTTTTATCTGTATACTACATATAATTCTGGATAGGTTATCTTAAAATAAATATTTAAGTGCAAAAATAGATATTTTTATGTAAAAATTGGTAGTAGTGCACAAAAGAGGGAAGAATGCTTAATTTATATAAGAAGAATGTACCAGTTCACCAATATTACATACTTCTAGATATTTTATCTGCTATTTAGGGGTAATATGTAATCAATAAACGTGGAGTTAGTGTCAAATTTGCAATAATCTTTGGTCAGTTTTTTCTCGATTTTAGTCATAAATTGAGCTGGTATTCGTTGAGTGGATGTTGCGATTCTAGACTTTGCATCTTTTAGTCTCTAGCAGTCTAGCTACTTATCTTCGGATATTAGGTGAATTGATAGCTACGATATTGTAGAGCTTATGTATGGATGTGTGTGTGTGTGTGTGTCTTAATAATCGCTGAATTTGGCTGTCTAATTTATAGCTAAATCTACGTGTTAAATATGTGTTGGTGTCATCCATACTTGCAAGGTATATTCGGTAGCAGAAGCATAGAGTGCAAGCGTCTACGTTTTAAGGATGAAAGGATGCTTCTCATTTTTAGCTGACAAGTTTGCAGAGATTATTTTTCTGGTCCTTAGTTTGCCTTTTAGTTTTAAACAATGTTCTATGAATGACAAAGTGTGATACAAACTATCTTCAAGGTATTTATAGCAAGTCCAGAGTTTAAAAATTTCATGACACTATTGGATGTTTAGATTTTTAAAAGCAATTCTGTTAGGGACATTAAAGCAGGACCTCTGACTTTTTCTGAGGTTTGGCTTAAAATTGATTTATAGTCTATTTTTATTGTGTTTAAAGTATGATTTAGATTTTTCTATACTTCAGCAACAAAAGTTTTTGGTTGTGCAACAATATCGATGTATCGTCTACATAATAAAAGTCCTAGTATTTACTGGTATGGGTTGTGTAAATATTATACAGTGTAGGTACCATTACGCTACCCCAAGGAGACCGTTCTTCTGCGTTTTCCATCTGTTATTTTTACCATTGAATGATAGGAAAAATCTTCTGTTGTGTAGGCATACCCGGACAATACAAGCCATTGTTGTATTTTTGATCCAAATTTTAGAATTAGTTTTGTGCTCAGATCTTTAGTCAGGAGCCGTAATATTGTTCATTAGGTATATACGTAGATAGCAGATCCAAGCTCAACACCGTTGAAAGATTCCCTTAGCTGACTGGTTTTGTCCCCTCTCATTTTAAGTTTTTCTTTTCTTGTTTGCCTATGTTTGGCCCTCAATGTGTTTCCTGCACTAGAAATACGTCACATTTGTGTTAACCGCATATGTCTGATAAAGTTAAGTAAAGGAAAGTACCTATCTTTATCTCTGGATATTCCCTTCTCTAATGTTTATAGACATAATTAGGATAGTTGGCATTAAAAAGGCCGATTTGGCCGATCTTTAAACCCTATAAAATATGGCTAATCTTATACTTTTCATTAAAAATTTTAATTTTACATACTGTTACTTTTAGACAATATTTCGATCAGATTTGTATAGTAATAAATGTAGTTAATATACAGTCTCTTTGTGAAAAATAAATGAGTTTGTAATATCGGTCACAACTCATATATGGATAATAAGGAACTAGACGGTTAAAATAGGTGTACAAAATTTTAACTACATATATCGGCGCCATTGTTCAGGAGTTGGGTTTATCTCAGAGATCAAAGGTTACGTTACATGCATATTCCAGGTTCTATTTACGTATTTTCATTCCTAAAAAAGTATATTTATAATAAAGCCCTGAAGCTACCTTTAGATTCTATGAAAAGTAGAATCTATGGAAATTAGCAAATTAAAAAATAAAGACATAATTCTGAATGGCCAACTTGAGACAAACAATTCTCTCGTCCTTAACTTATTCAGTTACAAAGTATAACGTGTAAACGCATACATCTTTTATTGTTAGATAAAATGAATTTTTATCAAGTAACAGTCGGATCCATCACTTACTAAAAGAGTAGAAAATGACATGCTTATGCTTTAGAGTACGGCTACTTTAGTACAAAGTACCCTTTGCTTTTGCCAATTGCTTTCTCACTTTCTTAGCGATGGGCCTGGCTTTTTCTTATCAATAATGTTCTCGTTCGTTATAGTTATTCTAAGATATTCAGATTTCACTATATGCTCTACATTTGGTTTTATCTAATATAAATTTACAACTATGACGAAATTTTTATAATATTTTATGCATTGATAGTAAACTGATATTAAACTGAGGATATAAAAATGAACAATAAGACCGATAATGACGTACATAGCGGAAACAAGAGCAGATACGAGAAAACACAAAGACTGCTAGAAACAACAGAAATGAAAGTCTTACGAAAAATAACAAACTAAACTCTAAGAGAAAGAGTAAGAAGTAAAGAAATACGAGCGAGATGTGGTTTAGAGGAAATAAACGCGTGGACCAAAAGAAAAAAGCGGAATGGAATCAACACTTCGAAAGAATGACAGAAAATAGAATAGTACGAATAGCAAGAGACAAATCGCCAAATGGAAGGAGATCATTGGGACGACCGAGGAAAAGATGGTCAGACAACGTCAATTGAGGCTCAAAACCGAAGTAAAACAGTCATTAAGCCTATTTATAAAGAAGGAAGAAGAAGAAGAAGAAGATATTAAACTGGAGTAGAGCACTTGGTAGATAATATTTATTTGTTAAGAGTATACCTATTTTACAACATAGTACATAAAATAATAAATATTTGTGTGCTCAGTTTTTTGCTCTGAATTGAAGATTTTATCTCAAAATATGACTGTACTTTATACAAATATTAATATTTTCTGAGATACCGGTATAAATATAAATTTTGAATTTCGCAATAATTTTTTAAAATTATTTTCTTGTGACGTTATGTCAGTGTTTAAGAATAATGCTGGGAATAAGGTTAAATAGGTTTTTATATTTTATTTGACGTTTAAATATTTAAATCTGAGTTCATTTTTCGAAAAACTATAAACTTGTGACAACAAATTGCTATATAACAGTACGAGGCAATATTCTTATGCTGTGACAAAATCATCATATTTGCTTTACATTGCCGTTTTTCCTGCCGTATCATATTTTAGCATAGTCTTCTGATTCATTTTATAGACAAGCGGTAATGGATATCCACAATTTGTCTAATAATATTAAGTTTTAAAAACAGCTGTGCTTTTATGCTCATTCGTCTACCTTTTGTAAAGCCACCTGAGTTATGAATAACTACTTTTTTGTATTTTTAGAAGACATACTTCTATCGGGCATATTTTAATGTGTGAATATTAGGGATTTATATAATCTTTTTGTATATATAATTTGTTTATTGATTTTACATTTTAGATAAAATTTCATAATTATAGTTCTCTTCCGTTTATTTTCTATAGTAATACATATACAAACCCAATTCGAAATGGAGAAAAACCAGCGAGTTCTAGATTGAACATAGAGATTCGTCTCTCTTTCTCCCTATATGTTATATAAAGGTCATCGTCATCATATAGTCAGAACGCAACAAGGTTCTATTACCTTTTCTTCTTTTTGTCTCCTCATTAGTATTGAAAACTCAGCCACGTAAATGACGTTGTAAAAATTTATTTCCTTATTTCTGAAGTGCCTTTCCTAGGATAACTTTTTCAAGTCTAGTTCATTTGATTACTTGTAATTGATTTGATAATCCCTAACAAATAAGTTGTTAATTGTAGGTAGGATAGCATGTGATTGAACAGGGATGTGTTGATAAGATGTAGGTAGTCTCATTATTCCTAAATCTGACCATATGTTACTTCCCTCCTTCATTCGCGGACGTCCTAAGGGCATTTTTTTTCTCGATCCTCCCAATTTAGCTTGACAATGCAGTTATTAGAGAGCCTTTGGATATAGCCAGCGCAAGCTTGGCGCAACTTTGGCGTTGAGATTTAGTTTCTTGTACGACGTTGCTACCTTTGTATATGTGTTTGACCTTGGCATTAGTTCCGTTTGGTATTGGTTAGTACTCGGACCTATATAAGTTGGAAAATACTTCCGATGACATTTCTAGCAATCCTGATCTAATTACTACTTGAGTTTTACTTACATTGTTTTGACAGTGTTCTCGTCACATATCCACACAGTAGCACTGATTTAATTATCTTCTTATATATCCTGATTTTATAGATTCCTATTAGACTTCTGGATTTAAAAGTGTTATAAGGGTTATAATATATACATCAGTTAGCTACCTAAATATTCATTTTTATTTCTTATGTGAGAACGTTATCTACGATATACTAAATACTGCAATGTTTTAAAATGATATGGGTTTATTGTAACATTATGCTCTACTCTATATCATCTTTTTTTGCATGTTAAAGGACATTTATTTAGTTTTTTACTGATTATCAGCAATTTTTTTTGGTGCTAATAGCATTATTTTATAGCATTCCAATATTTATTCTATGGATTAAATCTGGATAGCAAATAGATATTCTTCACTTTCTCGGAGAAATAATATTGCTACTAATTTCAAACCTATTTTAATACATGGATACGAGTAATAGCAAATGACTAAAGCAAGTGAGGAAGAACTCCGAATATTTGAAAAGAAAATAATAAGAGACAACGATTTGAACCTTCGTCGAAGCTAGATTTATTTAATTACCAGCCTAATCGCACCTAGTTTTTGTGCTTTTATTTATATCCAGTTAATATTAAAAGTGTAATAAATTGTTGTGATACCGTAAATAACAATGGAGAATAACAATGGAGAAAATCGGTAAAGAATTTTAATCTAATTAGATACTTACTTCAAAACAAGTTCATATTATTTATATAACCTGATGTCATTAAACAACGAAAATGGATGATGTTAATAGTCCAGTGGCGTCGAGGCCCCAAACGTTATTGACATCATATAAAACTTCTTCATATTCTGTAGCGTTAATCAATTCAATTCCAAAATTCCAATATCTACTTGCACTGTGAAAAATTATAGAACCAAGATATATACATTTTTTCATCATGAATTTCAAATCACCGTATTTGTATTTACCTAGCTAGTGAAGAATTAGAAAAAACTGTCATGAAGGCTGACAACGAAAGAATAACTATCAATCATCAAATAATTTATGCTCGACGCTTAATTACACCAAATGAAAGATTACTGATCTCTAATGTTTGTCCTAGTATTTATCACACTTTCATAGAATATGAACTTAAAAAATTAGGCCTCAATTTATTACCTCCAATTAATTTTTTACGAAGAGGTACAACAAACCCAGTATATAGATATATAATATTGAGCTTTCCAAGACATACATTTATCTTTCCTTTGAAAGCTACATTAATTCCTCCCTCAATTGTCAGAAACCACGATCAAACATCTAATCGTATTTTCTTATCTTTAGAAAACAGATGTGTTACTATTGTAAAAAATCTGACCATTTTGTAGCAAATTGGTCATTCTGTACAAATCCAAATCAGAACTTTACAACAACAGTGCCAACTACTACTATAAATACAGTAGTTAATACTCTTCCACACATGACGTCCTGATCACATCAGCATCTTCAGCGAAGTCCTTTTCCTTACAATCCTCGACTATACCTACTTAATTAACTATACCAATATTAACTCCATCTCAAATATCACCCTTAACATTATTCCCAAGTTCTCAAACTACATACACAGATAAAAATATAACAACTACCCAGTTATCAACAATACCTAATATTTCACAACCTCATATATCAATCCCAAACTATTCCTCAACACTTGCATAACCTAACAATAACATATTAATAAATACTGTAATTTAAAAACTAAAATTGCGTAGCCAAGAAAAAGTAGTCATAATCCAAAGTGTTTTAACAAAGGTGAACGAATTATTAGCGTAACAGCTGTTTTGAAAACTAAATATTATGAGACGAATTGGGATATTGTATTACACAAATTAAACCGCTTGATTATGGTTTGTTGATTAAGGAAAATATGATATGACAGGAAAGACTAATGACTCTATAGCTAATTGCCACATAAATAGTAAATATTTATTTAGATAAACGTTAAGGTTAAAACATGTATTTTAATTCGCGGTAAAAGATTTATTAGAGTTTATTTAGCACATAAGATAAATTCGTAACAAAATTCATATACCAGTAAATGGTACTCGTTACAGCAGCGAAGTAATTTTAGCAACAGATATGTAGGCTGACCTTACCCCTTGACATACAGCAACCACAAAAGAATTGGCGATAGCGCAAAGGGCAGCTACCCCTTAACCAAGACACAACTCTCTTGTTTGGCAGATAGCACTTGTCTCTTCGACGACTAGGCAGCCTTCACCCCTACTGGATAGAACGACTGTCTTTGATGACTAAGCAGTCTTCATCCTTACTGGATGGAATGATTGTCTTTGATGACTGAGCAGCCTCCACTCTTATTGGATGGAATGACTCTCTGTTAATGGGCTAATTATACGGGGAGAATTAAAACATGAAACATGGACGACGAAAAAACAAAATAAGAGCCGATTGAGCATCGCAGAAAGAAGAATTATTAGAGAAATATATAAACCTGTTATCGATAATATTACAAATCAATACAGAGTGCGAAACAACCGCGAACTAATTGATTATTATGACCAACTAGATAAAGTAAAAACATAAATAACATCTTATACGTAATACCTTGTAAAAATAATATTGTACATTTTTAAGAACGAACTCCTATTTGAACATTAAAGCGTCAAATAAAATATGTAGTCATCATCATCAATCAGCCAATCGCGTCCACTGCTGGACATAGGCCTCCCTCAATTCTTTCCAGTGTTCTCTACACTGGGCCGCTTGTAGCCAGTTTCCCGCTACACGTTTAATGTCATCGGTCCATCTAGTCGGTGGTCGTCCTCGGCTTCTTTTATAATTTCTGGGCCTCCATTCCATAATACGTCTTGTCCACCGTCCATCTTGTGTTCTGGCTAAGTGCCCTGCCCAGTTTCACTTAAGCGTCGTGGTTCTTTCGATGACGTCTTGAACTCCTGATCTTCGTCTGATTTGTTGGTTTGTTATGTGGTCTCGAAGGCTCACGTTCAGCATTGCACGTTCCATGGCTCGTTGTGTAACTCTAAGTTTATTCGCAGATTTTTGCGTGAGTGTTAAAGTCTCTGCTCCATAAGTTTGTACAGGTAAAACACATTGGTTATAAACCTTTCGCTTGAGACACATGGGAATTGAACTTTTTAGAATATGGCTTAATTTGCCAAATGCTGCCCATGTTAGACCTATTCGCCTCTGTATTTCATGTGTTTGATTGTCTCTGCTTATTTTGATTTCGTGTCCCAGATATTTGTAAGTGTCTGTTTGTTGTATGGTATTATTGTCAATAGTTATATTTCCACTCATTACGAGATTTGTTATAATTTTAGTTTTCTCAAAGTTTATCTTTAATCCTGCTCTTTCAGACAGACTTTTAAGCGAATGCATCATAGTAACTGTATCATGTAAGTTATCTGCGATTAATACAACATCATCTGCAAACCTTAGGTGATTTAATCTTTCTCCATCTATATTGATGCCCATATCTTGCCATTGAGTACCCTTAAATATTGACTCTAGAGCTGCCGTGAACAATTTTGGTGAAATATTGTCTCCTTGTCTAACTCCTCGTCCTAAGCTGAATTTTTCTGTGTCTTCGTGCAGTCGTATACTTGATGTAGCGTTCTGATAGATGTTTTTGATTAGTGTCGTGTACCTGTAATCTATTCGGCTTTGATTTAGGGCTTCCAGTATTGTTTCAAACTCTACAGAATCAAAAGCCTTCTCGTAATCGACAAATGCAAGAACCAGTGGTATGTTGTACTCGATGCACTTTTCTATTAAGATCTTTATGGTATGCAAATGGTCATTTGTGCCATATCCTGCCCTGAAGCCTGCCTGTTCTTTGGGCTGATAGAAATCAAGTTTAGGTGTTAGCCTCTTTGTTAAGATTTTCATAAAGAGTTTGTACATATGTGTCAAGAGGCTGATGGGTCTATAATTTTCTAATTTAGTAATATCGCCTTTTTTGTGTAACAAGACTATTACTGCATTGTTCCAGTCTTTTGGAATTGTACCCGCATGTAAGCATTTAGTAAACAGTTCGCTTACTGATTTTAATAAAATTTCTCCACCTGCTTTTATTGCCTCGATAACGAGACCAGTATCACCAGGCGATCGATGGTTCTTCATTTCCTTTAAAGCTGCTCTTACTTCTGACACAGTAATGGGTAAAAGTATTTCCGATCCCTGATTTATGAGAGTCTTTACTCGTGTCGGGAAATCGTCTTGTGGTCTTTGGCTGGTATAGAGGTCTTTATAAAATTCTCTAGTTATTTTCAGAAAGTTTTGTTTATCTGTTGTTGCCTTTCCGTCTTTATCTCTCAGCTTGTATATTTCTTTTTTACTTTGCGTAAGTTTTCTTTTCATTATCTTTAAACCTTTGTTCTCTTCTACTGTTTAAGTAATTACATTAGTATTATATCTTCTTACATCTTTTCTAATTTCCGCTGAAATTCTTTTATTTAGTTTTTTATATTCTTCTCTGTTTCCCTTTTCGTTCTCGCTTAGGTTTCGTCGTATTTCCATGAGAGCCCTTGTATCTTTGCTAATCTTTTCACTTTTGGTGTCATACAACTCAAATTTTGCAAGAAAAATGACACCAAAAGTGACACCAAAATATGTAGTACATAATAAATATTGTGGCATATTTCTTTCATTCTATCCAAAAAATTTAAAAAAAAAGTCAGACATATTGAGATGGATTACTGAATACTATTATAGCATACAAGTAGTTTGAGCTACCGGATATTTAAATACATTAAAACTTGGTGTGAACATTTTGGTTAAAAGAATAAATTTGATTTTTATATTACACATGTAGTTGACGTTTCTATCTCCAAATTCTTTTTTAGAGTTCTTTTCTAGACACGTACTAAACAAATTTTGTTTATATTGCAGTTTCTTCTTTTTGTAGATTTAATAGTGATATGAGGATATCAGTTTGCTACATATACATAAAATACAAATAGACTGACTGTTGCAATACAGGTCCGTTTCCTCACTGCGACAGAGAAAACTGGCGAAAAGCAGTCCCTGCATCTCTTTCTAATTTACCAGGTTTATCGAACGCGTGACCTAAATGATCAATGAGAAGGTCACGTGGTCGATAAACCCGTCCCATTAGAAAAATATACAGATATTGCTTTTCGTCAGTTTTCTCTGTCGCATTGCGGAAACGTGAATGTATGGCAGTATTCAGTCTATTTGTACTATATGTCTATGGTTTGCTACATGCATTTTCGCTTTTATCTTTTATGTGACAAAGTTATCAGCGATATCTAAATAGCTCCAAAATCAAAAGTATATGGTTTTATTGTTACATTAATGCTCCATTCTATATCATACCTTTTGTCTGTTAATGAACTTTTATTTGGTTTTCTTGTTATTGACTATAACACCGTTTTTTTTATGCTAAAAGCATTATTCAATATATTATAATGTGTAATTTCTCTGGCTGCTGACGAACAGAAGTTTTTATTAACTTTTCTTTAATATAATTATATATGTAGATTTGTATTTTGATCTTCTCACGGTGCTAAAGAGCAAATGTAATAGTTTATTGTATTTTTCCATAAGATTTCTAGTTTTTCACTGTGTCATGGCTCCTCTTATTTCTTTTCCTACGATTTACATTAATTCATTTATTTTTTCTGAAATTTCAAGTTTATACACAATTTCTTTTGTTCCGCTTATTTATCTAAGATATGTTATTCATTCTTATCTATCTATCTATCTATCTATCTATCTATATAAGGATTTTTACAGCTGTCGCCGCCTTCTTTCTTTCAGCCAACGTCTCCAGTCCTCTCTGTTCTGCCATTCTCCATCTCTAAGGTCTCGTTTTTCCATGGCCTCGTCCACTTCATCCCTCCATGATCTTCGGGGTCTACCTCTTTTTCTCCTTCGTATTGGGCTCCAATCCGAAATCTTTGCTATCCACCTTGTATGATCTGTTCATTCTTATCTATAGATGTGCTTATTCCCTATCAATTATCTATCAATATTTGAAGTCTTTTTTTATTTGTTTTAGTCATTGTAATGATTCGCATCCGTACATAAAAATAGGTCTAAAGCTTGTATTATGCTCTAAACTCCTTCAGTGGTAGTATTACCAACTGCGATTATTGTTCTAAGATATTTAATGTCTTCCATACTTTCGAAATTGAAATTGTTGACTTTAACGTTGTATCTAGATTTACTGACGGTCTCTTATGTTTATGCGCTGGTATTTGGTTTTCACTTCGTTGAGTTTACTTGAAACTTTTTTCGTGCTCTCTGGACTTTGTTCAGTATGTCGTTTACATATTTATAGATGTAATCATCAGCATAACTAGAGCTGCTTTGTACCTTGGGCCGTTAATGGATTACATCGTAAATCGGCGCTGTTTCTATTTTAATAAATTGTTCTTTAATTTTTTTACTATTTAAATCGAGAATCTGTATTTTATTCGACTGTTTATTAAAGCAGAGTTTCGGGGGGCCAATTTCTTTCTCAAGGTTTTGTTTCCCGTATCAATATTACAACAATTTTGCTGGATGCCGACATAGGAAACCCGTTGGTATGTACATACTGTTTCGATATCTTTTTGTCTCGTTATAAAGTGAATATTAGTTTATTAGGAAATATGATATTGTCTAATAATAGTTAAGTTGTTTTGCTTTGCTTTCTCAGACTGCCACCGTCATACCTTCTGGTATTTGATATTTCAACCGCCAAGCAACAATTCCTATATGCATTAACTTAATGCTGATATCCTGCTTCCCCAATCCAGTTAGCAGTCCCGAAACCAATAAAATTGCTACATTCAAGTTTTCTATTAAGCTGCCCAGAACTATAGGTACGCCTTATTATCTTACTGATGTTAGTGCTGCCCCTTATAAGTGAATAAAATATGAAAGGAAGGTTTTGGTAATTTAATAAGATCCTTGTGTTACAATATAATGTCTCCGAGAAAGTAAAGTAATATCAAAAAGCTATTCGGATTTAATCCATAGCTAAAATATTAGAATGCTATAAAATAATGCTATATATTAGCATTAATAACTTTATAATGGATGAAGTTTGAAAATAATTAGAGCAAGTAATTTAAATTATCAAAGTGCTTATTAAACATAAAAATAAAATAAAATTATATTACCAATTTATATTATAATATATTTAAAAACAGTAGTCAAATATTCTTGGAATTCCTCGATGACTAACCTGGTGGATATTTAAATAAATTTTAAGTTCTAAAATGTACCTGCTCTAAAATTTGAAAATCTACGACTAATACAACTACTGGCAACATCGCAGGAGCTTAGTTGTGTACGCTAAAAGCTGTATACGGATCCCAAAAATGTTTTATCCAGTTACGGAGTCCACTTGATCCGACGTGTTGGTCGGAGTCTACATAAAGCGCTACTCAGATAATAATATACACGGCGTATATTCTCCTGGAGTTAGTATAATACCGTTTTAGTACGGAGCCCATATTAACCGCTAGAAGTATATATATATATATATATACAACTTTACTTTGACAATAATTAGTCATTTCTAGTATCAAAAATATAGTTGTAATCTAAACTAAACTAACTAAAACTAACTAATGATAAACTGTGGTTTTTACTAATATATTTTTTATGAATCTCGTTGTTATACAAGTTTATATCGTATTTTAAAATATTCTCTTTTTTTTTAAACGAAATTTGATATATTAAGGAAAATACAAAACTTTTTAGTTGTTTTCGCAATTTTTTGTAGGTAAAACCTCTAAAAGTGTTTTACATCGAACAATGTCAAATAAATCTTAGGTCCTAATAAAAACTACAAAACTTTTTAATGCCTGTCTATCTAGATAATATATACCTATTTTAGTTTCAGGGATATTTATTAGGAAATGAATAATTTATCATTAATAAATAACAGTGATTAATTTACTGTCGAAGTTGAGTACTTTATCTGTACTTAAAAAGTAAAACTTGTCATCAACGTTTTGTTAATAATTATCAACCGCAGAATCTGATTTTAATTAAAATATTTAAGTTTCACATTAGATTAATAACAAACATAAAATACATATCTAATATACCATAAAACAAATAGAGAGTTACACCAAGTGTAAACAATATATTATAAATTAAAATCGTGATTACCTTTTGCAAAGCACAATATTTAAATTTTTATTTATTACTAATACAGGGTGAGTCATAAAGAGCTGTACGTACTCCTTCCTCGTATGTGGGCCCCTATGCGAAATAACAAATGACCATTAAAAAGTGCCTGCTCTGATTGTTTAATAATACAAGGGAGTGTTGTAAATTTTGTCTAAAATTTCTATTTGTCCTAACTTTTGACAGTAGTTGGATGTGTTTCCTGTTTTGGTCAAATGTTACACTCATAGAAGTATATATTAACACAGTCCGAGCATACCGACCACGTGTACTGACTACAAGATCTTTTGCGGTTGTACTCACACTCCCATCAAAATAGACGCTACCGTACTTAATTGATGTAAGACAGAGATACACAGGCAACGAAGAAAAAGATAGTGTCATCACTTAGCTCTACGTACTGCACAATTCATGTTAATATACAGGGTGTCCAGAAAATCTCCTGACAAACGAAGACCGGAGATTCCTCAGATAACTTTAAGACCATTTAAACCAATTCACCTAGTCCAAAAATGCTTTCTAAGGGAGCTAGAGGTCTTTAAAGATGGCGCATTGTAATTAGTTTTCTTAATACCTCCAGAACACCTCTAGTTAGAAAAACGAAAACTGGTACGATCATTTATCATCCAGAGTTGAATCGATCCCATCAATTCCGAATTTCTGGTACCGGTCATAAGCGTCCGTTTTGAGTAGGTCAACGATTACTTTAACGCATAAATTTTTTGTCTCTAATTTTTAAACATTAGTTATCTTTCAGCTGATAAAGTTATGTCTCTCGCACCGATGATTTAAATTTTTGAAGTTTAAGCCCTGCTAATTTTTATTAATTAATGAAACTGATCGATTAATTAAAAAAAATAAAAGAAGCTAAGTGGAGATTGTTATGGTATATGAGCATTGCCAAGAACTAGAAGAAATTGAGAAAAAATATGACTTTTTTAACATGCATAAAAGAATTAGAGAATTAACAGGAATGAGAAAAACACTTCAAACTAGGCAAATAAGAGATGAAAGTGGTGCACTTATAAGAAATATAAACCAAAAAATGCAGAGAAGGACACAACTTTTTGAAGACAAAGAAAAAACAGAAGCATCAAAAGAATTTAAGGATGATACTGGGCATGACATTATACGAGAAGAAATTGAATATGCAATGAAATAAGCTAAAGTTGGTAAATCTCCCAAGCCTGATGAAGTTCCTATCGAATTACTCAAAATTGTGAAAACTGAATCTGTTGATTTTCTTTTGGATCTATTCAATATCATATATAGAACAGGTATAATACCTAAAGAATGGCTATAATCAACATTAATACTGCTTCCCCAAAAAGCCAATGCAAAGGAGTGCAATGAACATGGCACAATAGCCTTAATGAACCATGTCTTAAATTTGTTTTTAAAAGTAATTCACAATAGAATACATAAGAAATTAGATGAAGGCATAAGTAATATATAAATGGGATTTAAGAAAGGATTGGGAACACGAGATGTACTGTTTGCAGTAAATGTTCTTTCGCAGAGATGTTTAGATATTAATCAGGAAATATATGCCTGTTGCATTGATTTTGAGAAGGCATTTGACAGAGTGCAGCATAATTGGCTTAAAGAAATTTTATTAAATAAAAACATAGACAGTAGAGACAGTAGAATCATATGTAACCTCTATTGGAACCAAATAGCAAAAGTGAAAGTTGAACATAAACTGACCGAGGATATCCTGATTCGCCGTGGTGTCCGACAAGGGTGTATTCTATCACCCTTGTTATTCAATTTATACAGTGAAGCCATCTCAGAATTAGCGCTTGCCGAGATCAGTGAGGGCCTGATAATAAACAGTGAGCCACTTAATACCATAAGATATGCTGACGACACCGTCCTTCTGGCAGGAGCACTAGAAGAACTGCAACACCTTGCTAAACAACTAAATAAATATTGTAACGATTATGGACTAAAAATAAATCTGACGATAACCAAGTTCATGGTACTTACAAAATCACAAAACATCAAAGTTACGCTAGTACTAGATAATACAGAAATTGAACAAATATCTTGAGACAAAAGAAATAAGATGCCGCATTGAAATTGCACGGTCAACTTTTAATAGAATGAGAAAACTTTTTCGCTCCGGATAAGTGTGCTTCGATGTTATATTTTCTTTATCCTTTTGTAAGGGGTTGAAGCTTGGACACATAAAAAATCCAACATTAAAATCCTAGAAGATTTCGAAATGTGGTGTTACCGACGTATTTTAAAAATATCATGGATGGATCGCAAATCAAACGAACAAGTTCTCGAGCAACTAGGAAAACAATGCGAAGTTTTAAATTCCATAAAAATCAGGAAATTAGAATACTTGAGGCACATCATGAAAGGTGAAAAATACAAAATACTCAGAAATTTAATGCAGGGTAAAATCAAAGGCAGAAGAAGCGTAGGAAGACGTAAAATTTCGTGGCTACGCAATTTCCTTGAATGGTTTGGATGCAGTTCAATTGAACTATTCAGGCGCGTAACCAACAAAATTGTAATTTCCAGAATGATTTCCAATCTCCGATAGAAGTGAAATATGAAGAAGAAAAAGAAGAATTTTTATTTCAATCTGCACTTCACAGTACCTTTTTATCGTGCCTGTGTCTAGTGCGTCGTAGTTTAGCAAGTGGTTACAAACCGACGTTATAGTTGCCGTTACATTTTGAGGTAAGACTGATTTGTTTGATATGTGTTTAGAGTACTGATTTATATTATATTTAAGGTCATAGGTTTAAAATGAAGCAAGATTCAGATACAAAACCAGACAATGATGATGTAAGTTTGATATATTATAAAAACTATTGAGGATATAGACTCAAAAGAGGAGTGCTAAAATGGTCAAAACTTACCTATTCTTGAAAAAATGTTGGTCGAACAAGCTGCAAGAATACCCTCTCTTTTCGGTAAAGATGGAACTACCAGGCGGCGAAAATATCCTGCAATAGCCATTTTTTATAGTGCCATGAACGTTGCTGGAATAAATAGTTACGTCATTGACATCTTGAGTACCCGAACAAAAATCGATAGAAAGGAAATTCTTAGAAAATTTAGGATTTCAATTACTTGACCCACATATTCATCGACGAGCATAACAGCAAAACATTTCCAGGATAATCCGTTTGAGTCTTTTTGAAATATGTGGAATAGAAACTAAGAATGTTGCTTTCCAGAATGAAAATCATAAACAATGTACTTACTGCAGCATTAAAAAAGTCGAAGAACAGGATATTCTTGCACAAATTGTAAAAAAATTTTTGTGTCTAAAACATCTGACGGGATCATGTAGGAATTGTTTTGAAAATCATTATGCTTAAAATTTGGAATAGTTCCAGTAATCTGTATGAATTTTGAGAGTAAATTTTTATTTTTCCTGTTTGTTAACATTTACGTAACTATTTTACTTCTTTAGCGGAACCAAAATTTTTTTTGTTAGAATTATTTTAATTTTATTAAAAGCCTGTTCATAAAAATAGCACTTTTATTAATACTTCCTTAAAATTGGTAAAATAACAAAGCCCATATAAATTTTATAATATGTGTATAGGTTCATGTGTATAGGAATAAGGTTCACAAATATACTATTACAAATATTTGTCACCTTCAGCTAGATTTCTATTTTTTTTTTATTTTAGAAAATGTCGGTTTGTTAGACCGACGCGACGTTATCAAAAATTTAAAAATTGTTTAAGTTATCTGAGGAAGGTATTACTAAATTAATAATTTTTAAGGTATTCTAGTACTTTTACTTTAAGTTGGTAGAATACACCGTTTTCTAGAGAAATCGAGTTAAACTTTTTAAGTTTTTTCCTCATGCTTAAATTAATAGGTGCCTTAAAAAAATCTAATTAAAAACATTTTTATTTAAAGGGTTTTAAAAATAAAGTATTTATTACGATGGAACGAAACTAACACAAAAGAACAAGTATCAAAAGTAGATACACTTTATCTAATTTACATACCGATGCACGTCATTGGCGTCACATGATACCGTGACGTCACATGATACCAACACGAAATATTTAGGCGATAGGTGTGTTCTTTTTTAGAATCACTCTGCCGAGTACACTGGTATTACAACCACTAGACATATTTTATTATATACGCGTAGAAATAATATGTAAAAATTTCTATTATAGTTTATTTTTATGAACGAGAGAGTAATTAGCATAATTTTAACTGGTACCTCCGACCTCTCCATGGGCGTGCTCAAGATTAATTGAAAAATTACTTTGAATAATTGTAAAAAATAAATGAATTATTTCAGTGTTATAAAGTGTTATGTGTATGTAAACAAAAGTGACCTCTTTTATCACACACTATATTAGAACTGACTGGCCTACATTAAAAAGGGTTTTAAAAATTCACATTTTTTTTAATTTTTAAAAATTACAAAAGAGAAAAAGAGTTTTTAAAACCGTCTAAGGTATGTTAAATAGATGAATAAAAATATTAATATAAAACTTACAGCTACTTGTTACAAATCCAAATCAGATTCAGAAGATGAACTTTCAGAACCAAGATTTATAATAACTGGATCGATCATTTTATCAGTAATATTGTCCAGCTTCCACATTTTTTCCTCTTCTTTAATAGTGTGATTTACTGCCTTTTCCCAGTTTTCAGGTTTTACATTATTTACGGCCTCCAAAAACAACTGTTTAACATCATGAATTTTAAAAGTAGTATTTTTTCTTGAAACTTCACTCTTTATCTGTGCCCATACCAGTTCAATCGGGTTTAATTCACAATGATATGGTGGGGATCTAAGTACTGTCATTCCACGATTTTTGGCGATTTCATCAATTTCGTATTTTTTAAATTTTTCTTTATGAAGGGCACACAACGAATAAAGTTCCTTTCTTATAGATCCGGGATGGTACGTAATATTTTTTGAACTCAGCCAATTCTGCAAGTCTTTTTTTAACCACTTGGTTGTGGGTAGTCCTTCTATAAGTCTGGAGAGATAACTTGCATTATCCATTACTATTACACAGTTCTTAGGAAGAAGATCTATCATTTGTTCGAACCATTCTTGAAAGACATCAGCGTTCATGTCTTCATGGTAGTCACCGGTACGAGTTGATTCAAAAGTTAATAAACCACCTTCAACAAAACCGTCTGAACTGCCAATGTGTACTATTAACAGCCTGCGTCCCTTTCCTGATGGTGGGTTTAAACCAGTAGATAAGTTATTTACAAAAGCGTGCCTTTGACTTGTAACAGTTTCATCCTGACAAAATTTATTTGGTGTATGACCCTCGTTGATCCATGTTTCATCAAGATAAAATATTTTTCTTTTTTGGTTTCTCATTTCCTTTATGGTTCTTAGAAAATGTCTTCTCCATATGACAATATCGCTTCGTTCTAATAAAATAGACTTTCTGGGATTCTTTTTTCAGCGGAAACCTATTTCTTTTAAAAGTTTCCATAACGTACTTCGACTCATTTCTGGGTAATCCTTATCATCTCGAACTGAGACAAGAACTTTATCCAATGTTGGAAATTCTTGTCTAAAGAAGAATTCATGCACTTTCCGTCGAAGTCCTTCTTTAAAATGATATTCTATTTGAAATTTTGGTTTCCCTGGAGCATTACGTGGCATTTGAAAACTACCACATTTCTCTTCTTTAATATCTCTGTAAATCGTAGATTTCCCAACACCAAGTGTACTGCTAACTAACTCAACGGTCTCATCAACACTTTCACATAAACGTTTGTCTGTAAATGATTTAAAACTATTAAATATTAATGTTTTTTCATTAACTGTTAAAGGACCAATTTTTCGGCGTTTACACGGCACTTCCAAATTTTCCATAACACTAGTATACATCGCACCCTCAGTAATATAAGGGATCAACTCAAAATTTTGGTAAATTGAGATTTTAGATGCTATGGGCACAAAATTAAATTCTCTACCGGTTAGCGCTGACAGAGAGAGAAATAGGACATTAGTTGCTCGGTAAATATATTTGTGCCTCTCTCTTACTCTCCCCGCTAACCTATTGTTTTTACTGCTACAAGGTAACAATCAGTAACGTGTCCATAGTCGTTAAAGGCGGACTGTTCAAACGTCGTGCGATTCGTGTTTGTGCCCTTCTATGACAAAAATCCTGGTGAGTTTGTATCTTAACATTTTGTATTATATAGAACAATTTTTAATTTAGCCCTTATATTATGTAAAATGTAATTAATAATTGGGTCTAATTCATAATAGCTCGCTATATTGCCAAAAAGTAGAGATGTTATACGGAATCATATCTTATTGGTTCATTATAGTACGTAAATTGTTTTATTGTTGATGGCGAACTTTGTAATTGGCCCTTATTTACATGAAAATTTTAACTATTTTTAATTGATCCGATTAAATTACCAGAAAAATAATTAAGTTTTAGTTTTAAAACAGTGTTTATTACATAGATGCAATGTATTATTTGTAGTGTAAAATTTTTACATTTTATTTTATTATATAATCCGAGTTCGTTCCTCAGCAAGGTACGTCTAAAGCCAATATTTCCATGCCATCCTTATCGAGATGCGATGAGTTGCCATCAGTTAGATCAAGAACAGTAGGTAATTACATAATGTCTTCAATACATTCAGAGGAAAGCGACGTAGACCTCAGTGATGACGATCCCACTTACAAACAAGAACATTTTCGTCGACGTCCACGGATCACAGTAACTCTAACTTCGATTGATACAAACAATGTAACTATGACAAATGATAACATTCAAAGACAATCCAGAAAACGTAAAGCAGATCCAACCAAATAGATACAAAACACGCAAACAATGAAACGAAACTTGGGTCAAAGCTATGTAGCTATACATTCTAAGAAATTGGTTCCTGCACGTAATATGAAACCACCTTGTGTCCAAAAATGTAGATTAAAATGCAGTGAGCGAATCGATGATTCCAAAAGGTTGAAATTATTTAGTGCATTTTGGGCATTAGGGGATAGACAATTACAAGGAATGTATGTTTTGTCTAATAGCGCACAGATTACACCTAGGTACAAGTATACCAATGCCGAAAAACCACGAAATCCAAACCATGCATTCTATTTTTCCGTAGACAACGAAAGAGTTAGGGTATGCAAAAGCTTTTTTATTAATACTATTGATATTTCTCATAAGATGATTCGAAATGTACATGAAGATAATAGAAAAACTGGGCTTCATAAAGGATGACCAACGCGGCAAACACAATAGTCATAAAAGTGTAAGTGATGAGCTTATAAATGACATCACCAACTTCATCAACCCTATACCCCGCATTGAGTCACATTATCTAAGAGCATCTACCTCTAGAGAGTACATCAGCAGTGGTAAAAGTATTGCAGAGCTCTTTAGAGATTTTGAAGTACTGCAGGAGGAAAGGTCTCGCCCGGCTGGACTATATCACACGTTTTATGAAATATTTAACACAAAATTTAACCTTGGCTTTTATCAACCCAAAAAAGATCAATGCGATCTTTGCCTGCAGTTCCAAAATCCTACTAAAGCATTAAAACAGAATCTTAGGGATCAATATCATACGCATTTGGAAGAAAAGAAATTATGCAGGGAGGAAATAAAGAATGTCAGAAAGAACATTGATGAGTGCAATATTTGTGTATGTTACGATGTACAAGCCATTATGCAAAGTCCTAACGGTGAAACATCAGCAGTCTACTACAAATCTAAATTAAATAGTTACAATTTCAGTATGACGGAATTAAAAAAAATTCACGAAAACGATGTGTCAACAATGGACATCTCTAAAGGCTATGAAAATGTCCATTGTTATTTTTCGGACGACACTCAAGCGAAAAGAGGCGCTACAGAGATAGGGAGCTGTGTTTTCCATTATTTACAGATTGTGTCTGATAAAGCTGGTGACAGGGAAGTAAATATAAAATTTTTTTCCGATAACTGTTATGGACAAAACAAAAATAAATATCTCACATGCTTATACTTATACGCTGTTGCCAATCTAAAAAATTTGTCGTCGATAACTCACAAATATCTCATAAAAGGGCACACTCAGAACGAAGCTGATAACGTGCATAGTTTGATACAAAAGCAGATAGCTAGAGATAGGAAAACTGGCCCAATATACTCTCCTGTTCAATAAATCTCAGCAATCAAAATAGCAAGGAAAACTGGTGCTCCATTTATAGTTCACACTTTAACTAACAAAAAAATTGGGGCTATAATTTTAATACAGATGAACAGAAAAATAATCTTGTATGGAATAGTATTAAAGTACTGAAATTTACCAAAGAAGACCTATTTTCGTTTTATTACAAGTGCTCATATAACGATGAGTTTAAAATAGTTAATGTTCGTGATAAGAGGAAGAGAATGCCAAATATTAACGAAATAACCATGCAGAAAGCGTACCTCCAGGCACTTCCACTTCGTTGTGCTAAAAAGAATGATCTTAAGGATCTTATTAATAAACAATTGATAGATCCATACTATGCGTCTTATTATAACAACATGTTGTCTTAATGTTACTAATCTTTGGGATTTCAACATTATTTTTTGTAGACTGAGTACATAGTCAAAGTACAATAATTAAGTTTTGAGACTGAATTTTATTTTTGAAGACTTTATTTTTTAGAATGAATATTTTTGTTATGTGCAGTTTTCTAAGTTTAGAATGGAGGAATGAATGTTTTTTTGTTATGTATAATTTTTTAAGTTTACTCTGGAGATATTGTAATATACAATTAAGTAATAAGTAAACGACAATGTAAAAATTGAGGAGTTACTACTTGTAAGTTTTATTTGGAATTAAAAAGTTTAACTAATCAATGTGATAATATTAAAGCTATCTTATTATGTTTAACTCTTGTTTTAAATTTGTTTTAGATTATTGTTATATTTTGCACTGATTAATAAAGTATTACTATTATTTTACCTGATATTTTATTTATAAAACAGAAACAATAAATTCAAACATCGGTTGGGATTGGTGATATAGAGTACCATTTACGATTAAAAATTAAACAGTGGCAGGTACACTAATAATATAAGGGATCAAACTTTAATAGTTCCTTATTTCTGTTATGGTTTTTTATACTATACGGGACTAACTCGAAAGTAGTTTTTTCCATTCCTTGTAATTAATAGAATTTATTTATATTATTATTTTTTCCTCATTGTAATTTTTAGTGCAGTTATCAAATAACAAATCTGCCAAATTTCATATTTTTAACTTAAATAATAAGCACGTTATTTGAAAAAATAGCTGTAATGTCGAATACCAGAATCTTTAAACGCGATTTCCCACAAATCTACTTTTTTGAATTGTGCCTCTATATTACTGAGGGTGCGACATAATAAACTGCACCTTGCAACTGAAGTACCTACTTTTAGTGAACTGTTAAGAATTTTGAATACGCCACTTGGACCTTCCTACAAAATGGAAAAACCCACTATCACATTTTCTGTGGAATAAGTTTAGAAGGTAATTATCTAGTCAATTACTGTCGTAGATTCCTGGAATTAAAGAATTAAATGTTTGTTGAAACCCTTACTTCGTGGAATGCACTCATTTCAAATAAAATAAAACGTTTTATTTTATCTAAAACATTAAACTTTATTTTGCAAATAGGTAGGTACTTATTAAAGTTTTATTGGTTATATATAACCAATAAAATAAACATCTTACATTTCTTGCAAATTCATTAGTACCTGTTAACCTCCATCACTCCGACACTGGCAACCTTATTTAGGGATTAGTAACCCTCACAACTATTGTATTCTATTCTGCTCCAACCTTTATACCTGGTGGTCATACTCAATTTAAAATTGTTTTCCTATATACTTCTGTAAACTTGTTGACAAATATCTGTTTTTCATTGAGTCACCCGTATCAACAGTTTAGGGATTTGCATACATAATTTATTGTTTTATTACTCTCTCATACATAAAAATACACTATAATGTTAACTTAAAGAAACACACAATAATATGTTTCATTTTATTTGTATAAATAAATTATAAAGCGTTTTCATAAAGAACATTTGTTCGGAACACACTGTAACTGTAATCGAACGAAGGTGAAATTTTGGCATAAATTGGTAACACTTATTTGACAGTTGAGGTGTTGACACTTTTTGTACTTTGTAATTATTTTGAATTTGTTTTTTGAAGTGAATACCTCTTGTTTTATATTTTTACCTATTTATTAAAATTTGTTCTTTCTAGAACAAAATTAGTGTGATTTATTTCAAAATGTCACTTAAGAATTTAAATACTCGTTGTAAAGAGATAGTAATACTTTTGCAATAATTATGTGACCTATTTGATTTAAAATGGAGTCAGGATTTTTTTTTATACTTTGGCAACTATGTCAAGTTCGATCTCTGTCAATGATAATGACGTACATCGGTAAGTAAATTAGATGAAGTATATAAATATCATTATGGATAAATTTGCCCACTTGCTTATAGAACGCCAAATCCTTCCAAAAATTCCATTTATTTCTAAATTACAAAGAAATTCTAAATTCATTGTAAGCATCTTGTATCGTTAGCTACAGTTCGGCACGATTTTGTATAGGAACGGAATAAACAAATACTTTTATGTATCGCCAAGCACATTAATCGCAAGGAGTAAAATCCGGCGACCTAGTAACTGGACCTTCTCTTCCAATCCAGTGGTCTTCGTAGTTATTACGAAGAAAGTCTCGTAGATTCCTGCTAAAGCGGCTGGACAGCTGTCATCCAGAAATCAAATTTTGCAGAGTATATAAAGGCACATTATCTAACGAATCAGGCAAAACATTTTGCAGGAAATGTAAGTAATCAGCATCATTTAAACGAGCAGCCAATTCCACAGACCCAAGTGGATATTTATTATTATTCGTGAAGATTTTGAAATTGTGGGATACATGGCAGATAGTCTTCGAACTCTAATTTCTGGATTTCACTCAACATCCATTAAAATACCATCTTCATGTGCTGCTGTTACATCATCATGTTGCCATCTTTCGCTATTTTTTGCGACCACTGAACGTCGTTGATAAAGACCTGCAAATGTTTAGTGAGTGAGATCATAAATGGGAAATTTTTTAGGGTATCTACGTTATGTTGCTCGCGCGGTACACCGGTTGACCTAAATAATCATAACAGTTTTCGTTTTTCTAAATAGAAGCGTTCTGGAGATATTTAAAAACTAATTACAAGGTGCCATGTTCAAAGAGCTTTAGCTCCCTTAGTAAGCATTTTCGGATTAAATAAATTTAGTTAAATTTTCTTAAAACCATCTGAGGGATTTTCGGTCTTCGTTTGACAGAAGAGGACACCTTGTGTACGTCTATGGTTAGACTACTTCCACTTAATCAATTATTTTATTTATACTAGAAAAAATCAGGTCCGGTTTAAAATTATTTTTTCGTTTTTCCACATAAAAAATTTTTCCCAGTATACCATTTTTAAAAATTCTAATAAAAATTTTACAAATTACACAAATATGCAATTGAAAATTTCTTCCTTCCCACACGATAACTTAAATTTTAATTAAAAAAATCAAAGTTTATCAAAGTAAACCATTGATTTAAAAAAATTTAACTTGTTTTGCAAAAATTTAATTTTTTTGTACAAAATGTTAATTTTTATTTAATAATATTACCACGGCTAATGTTATAATTTTTAAATAGATAATAAAAAACTTTTTGCAAATTTGCAGAAATTCAAATGGTATAATTTATTTTGAATATTAATATAACTATGAACACATCGCTTTTTAGAATATTTTTGTTTGGTGATTTATCGGTTTTGTCGTTTTATTGAATTACGAGAATTTTGTTATACTTCTGCTCCAAAGCAAAATGTTACAGTAATAAATTAGTTTTATATTTCAGATACTGAAAAATCAAGCTTAAAATAACCTGGATTATATATGCATTTTTATTTTAAAGGCTAATGATCCCAGGAGTCCCCAATCTCAAAAATGTGTTTTTTTCAAAAAAAAATTCCTAAGCGATTCTTTACTGTAAAAAATCGGAAAAAAATTATTGAAGATACATTTTAATGCCCAAAAACCATCTGAGTTTTTTCAGATATTTTGGATAAAAATTGAAAATTAAATTAATTAAAAAAAAATAGGTTTTGTAGATAATTTATGGCAAATTTCTAAATAATTATATTTCGTCTATTTTTCTTCGTTCTTTTAAATTGTGCGGTTAAATTTGACATTTCCTTTTTTGTTTTATTTCCATGTTTTTAGCACATAAACTCAAGTGTATGTCAATAAATAACAGTTTTTAATATACTTCTTTGTTTTTTTTTTGTATTTTTCTTATGTTTTTAGGACATAAACTGCTTGTGAATGAACAGCTATCCAACTAATACCTATCTAATGTTTCCGTTCTAACTAACCATTTTTTGTTTCCGATTTATTTAATAAAAGAATGTTACCCATTTTCAAAATGAAACTGAATAATTAAAAAAACTGCATTTTTGGTGATTATTTGCATGTTTTAAGCGCATAACCTGATTTTAATGTGACAAATTGCGAGTTTTGTTTCCTCCTCTGTTTATTTGAGTGATGATTATCATTTACGGATTAAATGAATAAAATATTATACATTATAATATAAATAATTGTATTTTTTCCATAGCTAATGTTAAAGTGTTGCTATAACAACTGTTTTGAGTAGATAAAGTATCACTTTAACCGCAAGGGTAGATAAAGTGACACTTTAACAGCAAGAGTAGATAAAATGTTTTAATTTTTTTTATTCAATAAAATTTACAAATTCAAACACATTGAGGATTAAAAACAACTGAAATTTTACAATTAACATTCTTAGAAATATCTATTTTTGGAGCATCACAACTTGTACTCGTTTGCTTAAAGACTTGATTCGAGGTACTGGACTGATTGTCTGTAACATTTGTTTGACATTTGTTGACAAAGTAATTCATATCCCTAGCAACGGAGCAACACAATTGCGATTTTTGTGCTAAAAATTACAATTTTCTTTGAAATTCTATTTTTCCCTGAACTTAAAGTCTTGCTATAGAAAAAAGTGTTGTATTGCATACGACGAAAATCGCATTATCTTCTCGACCATAATTAGCGTCTCGACTGACCTCTCGACGCTAAAAAATGCTCTCGAAAAAAAAGTACAATTTTATCGTCCTTTAGAATAAATAACTATTATTTATATTTTAATGTATATTTTATTATATAAAAGTTTATATTAGACATTATTAATAATCATGAATGTGTTGCTTGTGTGAGTCCATTTCAAATAGGTAAAGAAATAATAAATAAGACTTACTAACAATCAATTTAATTTAACTATCAGACGACCGGTTTTGCTTTCTATAATATGCAAAGCATCTTCAGGTCTCGATACAAAGTTAAATAAATGATGCCGGTACTCTACTAATTGATGGATGGTAGAACATGGTTGAAACTATTATGTATTGTTGAATGGAGAACTTAATTCTGCTATTGTAGTTGTTTGACAGTAAACGGAAAGTCTTGAGGAGATATATTTGATCCAATGAAGCAGAGATATGTGTGTGGTTGTTTGTTAAATGAAAGTGATGTTATATACCATCGTATTATTTAAAAGTTATTTATACTTAGTCGAGAGATATATTTATGAAATATGTGTTATTTATTGAGTAATTGTTTTATGAAAGTGACAGTTTTATGACAATGAATAAGTTTAGATTTACAAATTGTGTGGGTGTGCAATTATTTTTCAACTTGTAGTTATCAAATTTCTTTGGTAAAGTTTTATTGGCAAACTAGTAGATTATTGCAAAGTCAAGTAAATAAAATATTAGAATTAAAACAATTAAGGATAATTTAAAACACACTAAAACAGAAAACACTTAAAAGGGACGAAACAAACATTAAATTTAAAAGGGGAAGGACTTTTATGCACTACATCTCAGTCTTGGGCACAATGAGTTTTTTTATCAATTAATAGAGTACTTACCGGCATCATTTATTTAACTTTTTATCGAGACCTGAAGATGCTTTGCATATTATAGAAAGCGAAACCGGTCGTCTGATAGTTAAATTAAATTGACTGTAAGTCTTATTTATTATTTCTTTACCTATTATTAATAATATTGAAATTCTATAAAATTAGAAAATAGTAAATAATGTTCACGCAAATGACAGTTTGTCGGAGGCAAGAAGACAGATGTGCCAAAAATGGCAAACTGAATGGCAGGCACAAATCAATTTGGCTCCATCCAATCAATTTGGACCAAACGACTTATCCCAGATGTGGTGGCCTGATCCAGCGTTGCCAGGCCCAAAACATTTATTTACACAAATTGTGTTTTAAAGGTTGCAGATATGGAATAGAATTCTCCAGATTTATGTATTTCAGTTTTTAACAAATTTCCCCTACATGTATGCAACCCGTGTTGCGCTGTGTGTTGCCTGCCATGTAGGTTACCGATATTATATCCAGCCAGTCTTTAACGCTTCTTGTTTGTTTCGAGCTTCTTTCATATGGCCTATATTAATATTATATACGGATTATATGACATATGATGAAGCTCGAAATAAACGAGAAGCGTTATAAAGTATTATTGGTGACACTGACAGGCATAGCAATTGTTTTTGACATAATTGACAGTGTGACATTTATTATAATAGAATTACAGGAAATGATAAATGACAATGCCTCATGACTCCTTAAGAAGTCTTGATAATTTTATTTGTTTCTTGTAAATCGGGGAACCACAGACCTACAAAGGTGGTTCATAGTAGATGACAGTGTCAGAGAACCCCAGGCAATATCGTTGTTCGCGGTAGCGCCAATTCACCATAATGTATTGAGTGTAGCCTATATGTGGAATCAGTCAACGCGATCTTACCTCTTCGCTGTAGTATATTTAACATTCACATAATTACTAGACTTTTAAAAATAACTATTTTTTACTAAATTTAAAAACATACTTTAGCCAGTTTGATTTCCTCAGATATTAGTAATTTAAAAAAGTTTTTCTCCAGTCCCCAAAGATTCTCAATTTTCCCCTGTCCCGAGGAAAAATCCCCAGATCTGGCATCCCTGCCTGATCGTCATACAGGTATAGAATACTAAATAAACTACTCACCAGCCATGGTTCCTTCAGATCGGATACGACATGCCATCAAGACCACGCACAACACTATATTTTTACCTGCAGGCTCTTTAAAAGATAGATACTGATTGTGACAGTAAGGCTAGGAAAAATCTATGTTGAAAAATCTTTGCAAAGCACAATTAACTAATTTCGTGTTCCGCTAGACTTTTTGATTTTTACAGTGAAGCTCCACTTACAGCGTTGCTGTCAGTATGAAAAGGTGACACCTATACAGCCAGTCCTTTGAATATTTAGTGTATGGTTTATAAGACCAAATGAACCTCACCTTAGGTACATACACCTAGAAGTTCCTATACACTTTTATATATTTTTTTTTTAAATTCAAAAATTATTTTAAATTGTTTAAGGGTACCCTCGTTACGATAAGCAGAATGTCCTCACTCCCAGAATTCAATTTTTTTATTCATTTAAGTTCTATGTGATTAAAAAAAAAAAAACTCAGCGCAATTTTAAGCCGCTATCCCGCTCCTCTACCACCAACTCCAAAAATCGTGTCATTTTTTCGTTTTTATTTATTTTTTCGTTGGGTTGCAATCAATATAAAAATTTTAAAAAACTTTGCTCGCATAGTGGAAGCTTTTAAAAATCATAGGAATGTTTTATAGACCAGACTTTTTCGTTGGCTGTGCCACCTTCAGAAATAAAAAAAAACCGGGAAGTTATACTTCTATACACGTATTCGCCGTTACAAATTTATATGGGAGTCAATCTGCATAATCATTACATATGTAATGCTATAGGTAAGAGAGAGCAGAAGCCCTAAAATTAGTATTTTCACCACCAGAGAAAAAACCTAGTACCTTCTGTTCGATTACATATACAGGCAAAATTACAACAAAAATAGCCAAACACATAATAAAGAAAGGAATAATACCAGCTTTCCGAACAAATAACAACCTAGGCAAATATATCAAAACAACAAGAGCCAAAATAAAAAACACTTACACAGTGGTGTGTACAAACTTAAATGTGGCGACTGGCCAAAAACTTACATCGGTCAAACTGGTCGAAACTTTAACAAACGAATACCAGAACATAAAAGGCTTTCAATAATAGAAAAACAATTCTATGTACGCCCTTCATCTTCTATCATTATTTTAAAGACGAATTTAAAATTCTTCGCATTCAAAATAAGGGCCTTAAGCTATCCTTGTTAGAATCTATGTAAATCAACAAATTAAAAAACACAGATATAATTCTGAATGACAAACTTAAGACAAATAGTTCTCCCCTCCTCAACCTATTTTATTAGGGACTATAAAGTGTAAACGCATGCCAAAAATAGATCACTTGAGAAAGGCAATCAGCCGAAACAGCTGTCGTGATAAGAGTTAAAATAAATTTTTGTGGAAGTTTGAAAACAAAGTTTTCAGTGTTTTATTGTTACATAAAATGAATTTCCATCAAGTAACGGTCGAATCCATCAATTATTTAAATATAATATAAACAAAAGGAACATTTTTATTCTCGAGAGAGGAAGAGAGAGAAAATATATCTTCTGTCTCTCTCTTACTCATTATCTTACATATGTAATGGTTTCACAGATTCACTAACGCCGACCGTGCGTATAGAAGTATAACTTCAAAAAACCTGTTTTTTTAGGGGTTTTTGGGAATTTCCACAATTTATAGACTTCAAAATACCTAAAATCAATGTTTTTTATAAGTTATATATAAATCGAAGTAACTGGGTACTTTAGGACATTTAAAAACTGGGCGAAACCCAGAGTGATTTTTGAGAGTTTTTGCGGTGTTAATAATATTTTGTAGATCAATGCTTAAGCTGAATCAATGCGTCTCCAATTTTTATTGGGCGGGAATTCCGCAAGCGGAAAATTGCGCTCAAATGAGTCTTATTTTTTATCACATACGAGTATAACGTGATAAAAATTAAAAAAAAAATTAAATTTTATTGCCAAAGATCTTTGTTTATTAGTTTAAAACCTTAATTAAGATGTCCATGAAATCTACCTTGTGTATGTCCAAAGTAAAACAACGAAAAAATCGTGTACGACACTGATCTATAGTACCTAATCGCTACAACGGCACATTTGAATAAGAACTAATTACGGTAATCGTATAATAATGGCGTCGGGATAGGAATTCAATTTAATCTTGCACCAAATCCAGTCGAAACGAAACGAGAGAGTGTACTCAAATCACTTCATTCGAATTGACCTCTCTCTATCTAGTTTGCTTGACTCGCCATTTAAGGTGTTGCTGACCTTTAAGAAATCCAATAACAATGCGTTTGTTTAAAAACTGTGTAAAGGTTATAATTATATGATATTAATTAGAATTGGTATTTGTGTTGCAATTTAAATAAGTGAAAGATTTATTATTATTTATCATTGAGTCGAAGTTGAAAGACGAATAAGAAATTAAGCAGTTTCTTTGGTCGTAATAAAATATAATTTCTGTTATTCAAGATTTGCTATATCTGCGATTTCTTTCTTCATATTTTAAAATCGAGTATGTGGTTCTCTTTTTCTCTTTTAGAAAAAATGAGAAATGTAAAAAGAAACGAGAGGCCTACACGAAGTACAAAACATCAAATACTCCATAATCCCGAGACACCTATAGAAGAATACGAAATGAAACAAATCAGTTGGTAAGAAAAACAAACACTGGTAATAGTTTATAAAAAGGATGAAAAGTTACTTCTACGGTACACAAAAGAAATATGGAGACTCATAAGAAACCAACGGAAAAAAATTGCAGAATTGAAGTAATACAATAATATACCAGCAAACGAATGAGAAAGATACCTGGCAGAACCACAGAATCATAAACAATCAGAATGCCCACTCTCCATGGAAAATTAAGTACGCGCATCTCCTTCGCGCAGACGTTCCGCCATGTTTTAGAGGGAACCAGTGTTGTTTGTGTGGTGTACATAGAAAAATTAACCCGGTTTAATTGACTTACGGCAATCGTAGACATACTATACAATTATATTATTATATACGAAATAGAAATCAGTTTTACGGAAGTAGAGATAGCCGTAAATTCTCTTAAAAATAGTAAGTCACCAAGACCAGATGGAATAACCAACGAGCTTCTGAAAGACGGAGGAGAAAGTATAACCCTAGAGATGACAAAACTTATACAAAAACTAATACTGCACTACAGGATACCAGACGCATAGGGAAACAACATAATAATACCAATGTTTAAGAAAGAAGATAAAGTAGACCCCAACAATTATAGAGGTATAAATCTACCGAACACCGCACTTAAGCTTACCACAAAAGTCCTAACCAACAAAATAAATAAACTAACAACTTTATCTGATGAACAACAAGGATTCAGACCCGGAAGATTATGCATAGACGCCGTATCACAGAAAAGGCCATAGAGTACACTAAACCAGCATATCTATGTTTTATAGATCTAACAAAGGCTTTCCATGCAATATAAGTCGAAGACGTCTTACTCCTACTGTACAAAAATAACATACCCATCAATATTATACAAACCATCAAAAACGTCTACTGACATAATCGGATATAAGCACAGATAAATGGAAACCTAACACAGTGTATGCCGGTACAAAGCTGAGTCAGATAGAGTGACTCGTTAAACCTACTTCTTTTTAATATAATAGCAATTAAAAAGCAATGGAAATAATCTAATCCGTACGTAAAGGTCATAGTTACAGAATGGGAAACAAAGAAAACAAATATATGGTAGACATACATTATGCATTTTAAAATAGACGACTTTAAAATGATATTGCCAATATTGTTGAGTTGCGCTCCTGGGACGACTTTACTTATAAGATAGTTCATTCGATTATATGAAATCAACTTTAACTTGAGAATATCTGTCAGAAAAAATCATAGCATGTAATTCGTCTTTAAAAAGACAAACACATGACATGATGACAGTAAAATTCTCCCGTTAGTGATTCCATAGTAAATTATGAGGGAAAAACCAGGAAAAAAACCTCATAATACTATCCCGACATCGTAAGTATTTGTTCGTGCATTTAGTTTACCTTCAACAAACACCAAAATTCTGATTTTATAGTTTCGTTATTTAAAAAACATACATGATGTATCCTCTATATGTTACTGAGTTACTAATACTGGTATTTTCTTATTAATAACTTTACACAATTGCCACAATTAGCCTCATTTAGCATAATTAAAGCCGCTTCTTTGATTTTTTTTTTAGCTTCTTTTTTTTTACTTTGATTTTTCTTTTAAGACTACATTTAAATTATTCCATTGAACCCTATGTTTATTATCCCATGCGCGTTTACATATTTGAGATCTATCATATTCTCTATTTTTAATATAAGATTGATGTTCACTTATTCTAACATTTAATGGCCTTGATGTTTCACCTAAATAAAACTGATCGCATTCATAAGATATTTTATAAATGCAATTCTTGGTCCTTTCTTGTTCATTTTTAGGTTTGGTTTGGACAAAATAGATCCAATAAATAGATCAAATAACAACATTCAAAACAAGAAACACGTTGAGATCTATTGGTAAAAAAAGAAAAATCAAAGAAGCGGCTCTAATTATGCTAAATGAGGCCAATTGTGTCGCAAATTCCTCGGCAGAATGGAGTAGGATCTGGTTACCAATATTGAAAGAGGAAGTTATTACTAAGAAAATACCAGTATTAGTAAGTCAGTAACATATAGAGGATACATCATTTATGTTTCTAAATTACGTAACATATAAAATCAGAATTTTTGATGTTTGTTGAAGGTAAACTAAATTCACGAACAAATACTTACAATGTCGGGATAGTATTATGAGGTTTTTTTTCCTGGTTTTTCCCTCATAATTTACTATGGAATCACTAACAGGAGAATTTTACTGTCATCATGTCATGTGTTTGTCTTTTTAAAGACGAATTAGATGCTATGATTTTTTTCTGACGGATATTCTCAAGTTAAAGTTGATTTCATGTATTCATATTGGCAATATAATTTTAAAATCGTTTACTTTAAAATGCATAATGTATGTCTGAATTGTCAATATAAATGAGTCAGATAAAATTAAATTATTAGAAGAATTTTTCACTATGTAACAAAAAACAAAATTTGTTTAATTTACTGTTTGTATTTTGAGAACGAATTCCGAAGTGGAAATTGAAACGTCAATAGACGTATTTTTATATTTAATTGTGGCTTATTCCCAGTTAAACAGTAATTAATTTAAAATGCCACAAGAAAATAGCTTCAGAACAATCCACTACGATGTAAAATCAAAATTGATGAAAAAATAATAAAACAGGAAGCAAGGTTTAGATATCTGGTAATAGATATAACCAGGTACGGAGATGTTGAAGAAGAAGTATGAGAACAAAGGTTAAAAGCAAGTGAAGCGGCGAGATCTCTTAATAAGACAATCTGGAACAAACACCTAAGACAAGACACTAAAATCAGAATTTATAAAGCAGCAATTAGACCTATATTAACATACACGGCGGAGACAAGACCTAACAAATATAAAACGAGACGACTACTAGAAACAACATAGATGAAAATACTCCGTCGAATATCAGGGAAAAGTCTGTTGCATACGGAGAGAGGCGAAAACATAAGAAGAACGTGTAATATAGGAAACATAGATGGATGGGTGTCAAAACAGAAATGGAACGAGTAAATTAGTAGAATGGCAAAGGATAGAATAGTTCTAGTAGCACGAGATGTCACCAAATGGACGAAGAAATATTGGCAGACTAAGAAAAATATGGTGCGATAATTTAAACAATTTAGAAGGCTAATATTGAAGAAGAAACGGGCTTTGAAACCGACATGCAGGAAAGAAGAAGAAGAAGACGAAGAAGTATTCTACTTTAATTTAACTAAAGAGACAAACTTATTACAAATATGGATAGTTTAAAAAAGCAGACAACAATAATATAAGTGCAATACGATAACAAATACTTATCAGTAAACATTAATTGCATCCAAGGTGCGTTTAACCTGTTAATCGAAAGAAGGACTAGTCGCACTAGCCATATACAAAACTTGCCCTTATCGCACATACCTGTACTGTACATGACGCTTTTTATATGAAGCAGCTCTGGGAAATGTGTTCCTAACCGTATGTCTATCATAAGGGAGAAACAAACACAGACCCAGACGAAGTATCTTCAATGCTACTGAACTATTTCAATGACATTTGAGTTATTGTGAGTTTAGAGTTTATTTATTTAACTACTTAACAACTACAAGTATGATTTGAACCAAGTAAAAAAATGCGTAGTATATAAAAAGAAAATTAAAACGTAATTTACATATATCAAAAAATCACATATTAAACAAAAAAATATTTGTCGCAAAGTTACGGTAAGGAGTTTAGTGGATGTTCTGCAATGAGTCATACAGGGTGATTGATTTGTAGATCTGTTTTGTAAAAATTACAAAAAAAAGTTATTGACAAGAATTGTAGACAGCTCCACATTTTAAAATTAGTTACAATCTTACAGGGTGCTCCATAAGATGGTGGCAGACCAGACTTATGTTTTTTTAAACGGAACACCCTGTATTTTATTTTAAATTTGATCTGCTTTACTTTCACATCACAATAATGTAAAGTTTTATTATAGTATACCTGGTATTTAAAAAGTTATAACCAATATTACCTGAAAATCGTATCAAGTTTAACTCCATGTATAATTAAAAAGGAGTATAGGAAAATTGATCTATTGCAACCATAGCTTTTTAATAATTGTTAAAAATTATAAAACATATTCGTTTTTATAATATTCGTTAAATTAAATACAGGGTAAGTCAAAATGCAAGTACATTATTTTCTTGATAATTTTAAATAGAATACCCTGTATTTTATATCACTATCGAAAAGTACTAATATCGTTCTACAAATTTTATTAAGTACTCCCTATACCTAAAGTTATTTTTCCCATTGCTACATATGCAGCTGAAACATGGACTCTCAAAAAAATCGATAGGATAAGATCGAAGCCTTCGAAATGTGGGTATATAGAAGAATTCTACGCGTGTCCTGGACAGAACATAGAACCAACCTGTCAATTCTGGAAGAGCTTCATATAAAAGACAGGCTACTAAAAAAAGTAAACCAAGCATACCTAACTTACTTCGGCCACATAGCTAGAAGAACGGGCACCATGAAACTATTGGTAGTAGAAGGAAAGGTAGAAGGCCGAAGACCAAGAGGAAGATCTCCAATACGATGGGTAGACCAAATGAAGAGTTTGGTGGGAAAATCCCTACATGAAGCCGTCCATATGGCACAAGATCGCAGTCAATGGAGACAGCAGACTAACAATATTTAGGCTGTCACTACGCCCTGACAAGGGCTAAAGGATTGAGGAGGGATACCTAAAGTTATTAGTTTTCTAGATATTTTTATTTTTCCATCAAAGTATTAATTTGGTAGATATTTTACTAATTGTGAGTAAATATTGTAAGTTGGCCATTATTGATTTGTCAGAAACTGACAGTTTGACATTATTAGCAATAATTATTATAGAAATTATTTCAATTTAAATTAGCAATAATGAATTTTACTACTGATGAAATGATAGATATGATCCTTATATTGGGGGAATGCAATAAAAATTATTCATTACTATCAGCTAGAATATATCAAGAACGGTTTCCAGATAGGACGCAATCTAGACAAGATACATTTGAAAAATTGAAAGATCGATTTAACCGCACTGGTTCAGTAAACTATGAACAACATGAACGAACAAAAACTAGTGTGACAGAGAAAAACGATATGAGTGTGTTGATGGCAGTTACAGAAAACCCACACGCAAGTATAAGGACTATTTTCAATGAACAAGAACTTAGTTACTACTCTGTTTAAAACATTCTATCTAAAAACAAGATGCACTCTTATCATATTCAAAAACACCAAGAATTACCAAGAATTAAATAATGATAATTTTCAGAAACTAATAGTATTTTGTGAATGGGCCTTAGAAAAAATTAATGAGCAGAGAGATTTTTTTGATTATGTGCTATTTGGTGATGAAGCTACATTCCATCGAAACGGTTCTGTTGATAGGCATAACTTTTACTACTATTCATCAAGTAATCCATACCACATAGTAACACATAGTTAAACAAGATGGTCTCTAAATGTGTGATGTAAATATTTTTTGGAAGATAACTTAAATGGTGAGATTTATTTAGATTTTGTCGTAAATCAGTTACCGATATTATTAGACGAGGTTCCACTTAATATACTTGAACAAATGTGGTTTCTACATGACGGTGCTCCTGCGCACCACAACGAATAAGTACGTGGTGAACTTAATGATCAGTTTGGTGAAAGATGGATCGGAAGGGATGGACCGATAAGGTGGACCCCAAGGTCAACAGAATTCAATAAAATGGACTCTTTTTTTGGGTTACGTTAAGAACAAAGTATATAAAATACCTCCAACAACAAGGGATGATATGCAAAATAGAATCCGAATTGCATTTCAAAATATTTCTTTACAAATGCTTAGTAATGTAAGCAACTCTTTCAATGATTGCTTTCAAGTATGTATAGATATTTTTGGAGATCATTTTGAACACCTTCCTTAAACAAAATAAGTTAAAATTTTTGATGTTTTTTATTTTTGTGTGTTGTTATTTTTTTTTTTCGAAAGTGATATAAAATACAGGGTGTTTTATTTAAAATTACCAGGAAAATAATATACGCATTTTGACTTACCCTGTATTTGATTTAACGAACATTATGAAAACGAATATATTTTATAATTTTTAACATTTATTAAAAAACTATGGTTGCAATAGATCAATGTTCTTATACTCCTTTGTAATTATACAGGGAGTTAAAGTTAATACGATTTTTAGGTAATATTGGTTATAACTTTTTAAATACAAGGTATAACATAATAAAACTTTACATTATTGTGATGTGAAAGTGAAGCAGATTTCAAATTTAAAATAAAATACAGGGTGTTCTATTAAAAAAAACATAAGTTTGGTCTGCCACCATCTTATGGAGCACCCTGTAAGATTGTAACTAATTTTAAAATGTGGAATTTAAAGCTGCCTACAATTTTTGTCAACAACTTTTTTTTTGTAATTTTTACAAAACAGATCTACTGAGCTTCCTCACACGACTCAATCAATCACCCTGTATATTCTTCTGAGCAGTAAAGGTAATGTTTCACAATATATTTTTTAATAACTCTTTCGAAACTATTACAGCTTAGCTGTTTAATAATTTTTGGTAAAATATTTTATTAGTTATAATTAAAGCAAATTTTTATCTGAAAAACGTATTCTACAGCGATTTGTTTGTAGGGTAGTGACAGTTTTGCGTATTTTGAACGTGAGTTTCAGATTGACTCCTTTATAACTGGGCTCGTTTTCTGTGACTTTTAGTCAGAACTTGAAATATTACTAGGGTAGGTAGCGGCATAATTTTGAATTTAATAAAGAAAGTGGCAGTATTCTAAATTACTTCTTGTAGTTTCTTCTCCTACCGGAGGTTCTCTATCATCACAGCTATCCTTACCTTATTGGCGGCTGCTCTGAAAAGATCTACTAAGCTGCAACTATAGCACTCTCTTAGGTTTCTTCTAGGTAAAAGATAGTATAGATGAGTATAGATATTCCATCTTTCTTGTTGTGATGTGCTTTATGATCTCGCAATCCTTTGGTAGTCTTCTTAACACTTCTGAATTTGGAACTCGTTGGGTCCATGATATTTTCAAAATTCTTCTATAGCATCACATCTCAAATGATTCCAACTTGTTCATATTATCCACTTTTAGTGTCCAGCTTTCCATTTCATACAACAAAGTCGAGAACACGTAGCATCTGAAGGCTCTTATCCTCAGCTCCAGAGGAAGGTCTCGATTAACAAATACTGGCAATGTCAATGCGTGTGCTTATTTCTCTACCTTGGTCATTCTTTTCGTTTACCCAGGTTCCCAGATATTTGTAGTTATTCACTCTTTCTACTTGTTTTCCCTTGATATCTAGCCTTCCTACTATATGTTGCTTAGAAAGTTGGTTTTCTTAACGTTCATTTGTAGTCCATATTTTATACTGACTATATGTAATCTATTTACTAAGCGTTGCAGTACTTCTAGACTGTCTGTCTAGATCTAAAAGATTTTTCCATCTGAAAGATTTTTCCGTTTATTGATATACCCTGTTTGTTTCTCTGATATTGCTATCTTAAAAATAGCTTCGCTGTACAGAATAACAATGGGGACAGCACGCAACCCTGTTTAACAACTCTTTTGATTTCTATAGTTAGTTTCTGTATCGATATTTTGGATTCTAACCTTTGCTTTTTAATTCCAGTACAGATTGACAATAACCCGTATATCTCGACTATCCACATTCTTTTTTTACCAGTTTTACGAGTTTCTTATGTCGTACTCTATCAAAAGCCTTTTGATAATCAATAAAGCAGACCTAGAAATCCTGGTTCATATCTGGTCGTCTTTGCGCGAGAACGTTAAAAGCGAACAGAGCCTCTCCCGTTCCTAGTCTTGCTCTGAATCCAAACTGGGTGTGATCTATATTTTCTTCAATTTTTTTATAAAGTCTTCCATGTGTTATTTTTAAAAATATCCTAAGTGTGTGGTTTATTAAGGAAATTGTTCTATACTGGGAGCAGACTGTCGCATGTACTCAGTTTGGTAGTGTTCCAAACGTGCACAGCAACCAATCTTCGGATATAACTCTTGTTGTATATACATTGTTAAACAGATCTAAAAGTATATGCAATTTTCTTTGTAAATGCAATTTATTAACTCAGTAGGTATCTGATCTGGGTCTACTGATTTTGCGGTCTTTGCATTTCTAGTTGTCTGTTCTAATTTGCGCAATATTATTTTCGGTTCCTGTGGTTCTTCTTGTGTCATTCCATAATCATCGAATAGTTCCTTCATGTATTCTTGCTTAAATGTTAGTTTATCTTTGATATCTGCAATGATTACCATTATCATCTTTGAGTATCCCAAAGTGTGCTCGCTTTTTGGTATTTGTTAGTTCTTTAATTTTTTTATGCATATTAAAGCTGCCGTATTTTTTGTCATACTCTACTTTTTTTTATTTGTCTTTTCAGGCTTTAAATTTTTTTCTGCAGCCTTTATTAATGCCTTCTGAATATTGTTCCACTTTTCGTTGACATCTTCTGATATTAAATTTTTTCTCCTACTTCTGTTAGATTTGAGTTGACTTGTTGGACCACTTTTCTCTTTTTCTTAATTTTGTATAATCAAACGTTGGTTTGTTTTTAAGTATTACAATATTTTTGACTTTCACTTGAGTTTCTTAATAACTAACCCTGCTAAAATCCTAATAGCTTTTTTTGCATTCTAAAAATTTGAAGTGCATTTGTTGAATTGACCCACATGATTAATAGGTAGTTTAGGTAAGAGTGGAATAAAGAAAAATATGTCATTTTTAATAATCTGAAGTGGACAGCTCTTGCTAGTTGGCGAATAACAAATAATAATAACAAATAATTAACTTGATAGCTTTTTCTTTAGTTGCGTTTTACTTCTAATTATATCAGTTCAACCGATGATGCTTGATTATGATTTCCAAGGTTAATAGATTTCCTAGAAACTATCCAGTTTGGAGGGGAGAGGGATAATTTTTTTCAAGGATATAAAATATCGATACTCTGAACTTACATCATCAAAGTGAGTAATGAAATGTCTATCAAAAAATAAAGACTAAATCTTATAAAATGTCAACATGATCCTCCAACCTATAAACATCTTGGCGTTTTGAAAACATTCAAGAGACTCAGCCAGAAATACTATTGACCCAACATGCAGAACGCTATATAGAGATTTACAACCTATCAACGTTGTGACGTCGGGTAGTGTATTTCAGCCAGAGAAACATTATTCGTTCATATAGACATTTATTTCGAACTAACATATACCAACGAAAAAAATAATTAACGCTAAGTGTTTACTAAATATAATGCTTAAATACAAGAAAGTACTGTTTATTTATTTCGGTAGATGGGTGTGACGATATTCGATATGATAAACTAAGATATGACAATCGAGGAATTGAGGTTGAGGAATTCGGAAAGGATTTGGGACACGTTCAACTCACCTGTTCCCAAGGACGGATATTCTCAACTCAACGCGTCGAGAATCGTTAGCTGTCTTTCAGTTTCGACTTTTATACTATTTGAGACGGAACAAAAACGTCGTTTGTTTAACACATAGGCGTACTCTAGACGATAAAATATATTATCGTTACAACATATAAAACCAAAACAGTAACCTCCTAAAGGCAATTGTTTTCTCAGCAACCTACTGCCAATCTTACATGGACTTTATCAGCATAGACATAGTTGGACCTATACCTATAACTAGTTCTGAATTTAAAATTATTATAGTATTGAATTAAAATGTACAGTAGTGTACCATCCACAAATTGATTCCGATGGAAGAGTTCAAAGTAATAAATAATAAAAACTATGTTGGCAGCCTTATATCCTAAGATTAAATACACTAGAATAGAATATTCTTTTCCCAAAGGTTACTTGTGCATTGCGATGTTTAGTTCATTAAGTTACCGGAGTCTCACCAAACTCTACCAAATGTTTGGCAGGGAAATCAATCTGTATGGAATGGAAATGGGCATCATTCTGAACAAAGCCAGGATAACATCTTCTTTTTCTTCTTCCTCTTTATAAGAAATTTTGCTTATAAAAAGGAAGTTTATTTGCGGAATAATACCTCTATGGATGGTTGTCACTTCATCTTTTGTGCGGTAGTCCGATACTTATTCTACCTATTGGTGATTTATCTCTTGCTGTTTTGACGACCCGTGTCTCCCCCATTCTGCTTATGTGGTTATTTTATTCTTTTTGTTTCTATTTAGACAGTATCCCACAGTGTAATATTGGGATAAAGAAAGAATCTCGGGAGAAACTGACATTTATATAAAGAGTTAAATGATTGTTTAACAAAACAAACTTTTTTCTGTATAAGTTTATTTATTTTAACTTTAAGTTATTTTAAAGACAGATACGATTCATACAAATTAACAATCTTAACATGATGTGGTAAGGGGAGCAGACGAGAGGGAAGAGGCACCACCAACGATTCTTAAATTTAAAGATGCAGTTAAAAACTAGCAAGAAACAAATCCACGGAATAAAAGATCTCCCAGCTAAACTATATAAAGAAGCTGGCCACGATACCATAATGGTATTATAGTAGCTTATAAAAAAAATGAACACAAAAATACCTCCCCAATTATTGAATATTGATATACTTTGCACCATTTACAAAAAAGGAGATATCTTTGAATGCCTTAACCACAGAGGAATAATGCTTTTAAATGTAGCGTATAAAATATTTTCCACAGTACTATGTCACCGTATGACACCATATGCAAAACGAATAGTAGTAAAATGTAAAACCAGGCAATAGTAAAACCAGGCTGGTTTCAGAGGTGTTAAATCAACCATTCATCAGATTGCAATCTTGAAACAAATTTTCTCTCTCTGAAACAGGGAAACTCTCTCTCCTGTACACTGTTTAATCTGGCTCTGGAAAAATTAATACGTATGTCACAAATTACAACCATTGGTTCAATATATAATAAATCAGTGCAAACGCTTGCCGATGCAGATGGTATCAATATTGTTGATAGAAAGGAAAACGCTCTACGAGAGTTATATGTAGCCTTAAAAGAATCAGTTACAAAAACGGGTTTAATAATAAACCCAAAAAACGAAGTATATGAAAATAAGCACGCAATCATAAATCCTACGACCACTTGTTATAGAAAACGACGTCATCGAAGCAGTAGAAGCAGTGAACGAATTTGTCAACCTGGTAGTGCTCTTTAACACTGGAGATGACTCTGCTACCGCAGAGATAAACCTCAGAATTTGTACGGTTAACAGATGTTATTTTGGGGCCAATCTTCTTCTTAAATCCACAATTATATAGAGAGATACAAAAATAAAACTTTACAAAACAATAATACGCTGAGCCCTAACATATGGTTTATAGACCTGGACTCTAACAAAAAGTAATGAATACATGTTATATGTTTTAAAAGAAAAGTACTAAGGCGAATCTGTAAAGAAGTGAATGACACTGAAGTGTGGAGAAGTCGATACAACTTCAAACTTTATACAATATATCAGTAATCAGATATCGTAAAACATATTAAGATATTAGGAAACATATTAGGACGTCTGAAGTGGATAGGGCATGTAATGCGGATGGAATAAAATGACCCAGCTAGAAAAGCGCTTCTTTATAGACCTATTGGCCAGAGAAGAAGAGGAAGACCCAGAACAAGGTTCCTTAATAACATCGATGAAAGCTTGTGAAATATAGGAATACGTGCTTGTCGGAGCAAGGCGATGGATAGGGACGACTGGGGAGAAAATCTTGAGGAGGCTAGGATTCACGCAGTGTTAAATGCAGGCTGATTTTCATCATCATTCTGGCAGGTGTAAAGCCAGAATGATGATGAAAATTCATACCAATTAACATTCTTATCATGATTTTTTTATTTATTCAATTATACTATTTGTACTCCTAATTTAATTTCATTTGTTTTAAATTCTTGTTAATCTAAAGTTTGTGAAGCACTTCGTCTAATATTGTATTGATAGTTTATTAATATAAAAACCTATTATATATAGTACCTAGGTCTCCGCTTTAAAATCTTCTTATAATAACAGTAATAAAAATAAAATTTAGAATCATACGACTGGCTTAAAAATTAAAACAAAAATCAAAACACGGTATGAATTATGCTTGTTAAAATCATATAGCTTTCACAATAAACATTTTTAAGCCTCTCACGCTGTGTGAGTTATGCCCAAGCATCGACTTTAACAGTATAACTATGTGCTAACTTGAATACACAGCTTTTGACCAGTAAGAAGAACAAGTAGAAGAAGTAAAAGAAGAAATATCTGGTTTATGGTATATAAATTTATCTGTTCTATGCTCTTGTTACGAATGGTTGCATTTGTGGCGATAGATCTGCAATTGTATTATTTAGCATTCTTTGTAATAGGCCAGGACATCAATAACAATATCGTATTTCGTAGATACCTAGCAAAAAATTAATATTATTAAACATCGTTTATTAAAATCATTTTTTATTATACAAGTATATCAACATACAGTTTTCTTATTCGCATTGTCTATAGACAACAATTCAAAAAATTGATTAAGGACTATTGGGAATAGAGAGATTACATAGTTGGGTAATAAAAATAGATGCTTTATTTAGCATGCCAGTGTTACTTCAAAGATGTAGAGATATAAGCTGTAATATATCTGCCTGATTAATTGATTAACAGAAGGTATTTGACATAGCTCAACCTAAAAAAAAAGATGGAAGTTCTGCAAAATGGCGGAAGTAACGGCAATTACCTGTATATGTCATAAATTATATCACAAATTTATTCTGTAATCAATAAGCTATTGTTAAACTTAGCAACGAGAAAACAGAGAAAATGAAAATTCTACGAGATATTCGATGGGGATGTATATTGTCAATTCTCATATTCAACATGTATTAAGAGACAATTTTCCAAAAAGCTCTAGAATATGCCGAAGATGGAGCACTGTTAAATGGCTAACACTTAAAAAATTTCAGATATGTCGATGACATCCTAATTGTTGACGACCCATGTCGTGTACATGTGTACATGTCAACATGTGTTTCTTTTTGAACAATAAATTATAAAATAAAAATATTGACAACTCAAATATAGTTAATATCTAACTTCATTGTGACCAAACGCAACCCGTTATACACATTTTGCACTATGTGTGGCCTAATTTTTACAACGTTACTCCGGCAAATGTATTTATATATTTTTATATATACAATGTATTTTTGCAAAATTATGGAATGTATTTAAGTTGCAGAATAATTAACCTTTGTTTTCAATACAGATTTTAGTTCTCTACCAATAGTATCTCAGGACTTTGGTGTAAAACAATTAAGAAAGCAGGAATTCGACCAATTTAGAATTTCCTATTAAGTTTCCTATGGCCCGTTTGACGATCCACAACCCGTTATATATTTCACATTTTACTAAATTCTTCTCAACTTAAATTATTACTGATTATAGATTAAACTAAAATAACTAGAAAATCAAATGTATCGCTGACACTGACATTTTTGAAATCAATGGCATATTTCGTTAAACATAATTAAATTCTGTCTAATATTATGATTAGGCGAATGAAATCATAGGTTCCACAGTAACCATCGAGTTAGAGTATATGGAGAAGCTATGGGTATATTAACATGTAAAGATAGTGCAAACACTCCTGACTATGGAGCTGCTCGAAGGCGGAATCAAAATTCACGTAAAGGCAGAAAGGTTCTATTGGGACTAAACCAAATTTCGTCTACTGCGCCGTGGTCAGGAGTGCTTGCACTACCTCTATATTAAGAAGGGCGTCAGAATGCGTGGTTAACGATCATACCAATATGGCGGTGGGATCAGGGCCGAACTCAATAATATTAAAACTACTATACTACACTTTATTTATTTAGCGTATGGACTTTCACAGTACGACAAATATACAAATACAATAATATATACATATATTAAATATATTATTCAAACACTAAAGATAGAATGAATGACACTAAATATTAATGACCAATTTACATAGGCACTCAATTGCTTCTGGGGAACATTCCGCAAAGTCCTGGAGGTTTCCACGGTAGGCACGATTCAAGCAGTCTGAAACACAATGGCTTATGGTCTCTCTAGATTGTCTGCAATCGCACTGTGGACTTTCTGCACGACCCCACCTGAACAGCAAATTAGCACATTTACCATGTCCGGTACGTATACGACTAAGCCTTACCCAAGTGGAGCAGGGCAGATTTAATCCGATGAAACCCTGAGTTGGGGTGGATATCTTAATATAGTCCGATTCTACTGTTGGCATCCATCTTGTTGTCCATTGCCTATGTATATCATAGGCATTACCAATTTTTCGGGCAGATCGTATTGGAGGATTTCTAGATCTCAGTCGCTGGTGCTCTTTTGAGATGTCTGGCATATCTTGATGTATTGGTAATTGTATGTTGGCTACAATTTTCTGGTACTCTCTCACTAATGCTGCTGTACGGCGTAGATCTGGTGGAGTAATATTACTCAGAGTAGGCAGCCATCTTACTAGCGTTGGTTTTATTGTTTCAGTGATTATTCTCATGGCTTGGTTAAGTTGGACATCGATTTTGCTTGTATGATGCTTGTATGTAAGATGACTTTTGAAGGTGAGTGTTCTATCAAGTGTGACGCCTAGATATTTGGGGTTGTTGTTATGTTTGATAGCTGTATCATTGGGAGTTACATTGAGAGTATCGCCCGCAAGTTGATTCGACAGGTGAAAGAGACAGGTTTCAGTTTTGCTTGTGTTGGGACGTAAGGGCCAGTTCTTAAAATAGTTACTTAGTGTAGTTAAGACCTCGTTTAGAGCTCGTTCTCCTGCTTCTTTACTATTATCTTGGAAGCCAATGGCCAGGTCGTCAGCATAAGCAAATTTTCTCGATTTTGTTTCAGGTATATCTGCTGTATAAAGGTAAAATAATAAAGGAGCTAGCACTGAGCCTTGAGGTAAGCCGTTGTTAAGGTTTCTAACGTTACTCTGTGCATCATTCATATATACCTGAAACAGTCTGTTAGTCAGTAGATTGTTTATCAGCTGACAAGTTTTGAGGCAAGGTATGATTTTCATCAGCTTATAAATAAGGCCCTTTCTCCACACAGTGTCATAGGCAGCCGTGAGATCTATAAATGTTTTAGCAGATTTTTCGCGTCTTTCAAAGCCAGCTTCAATAAATGTAGTTAAGGACAGCACTTGGTCAGAGCAACTTCGTCCTCTTCTAAATCCAGCTTGTTCAATTGGTACAGCATCCACGATGGTGTTACATATTCGGTTATATAAAAGTCGTTCTAGTAATTTATAATAGCAACTAAGTAAGGCAATAGGCCGGTAACTTTCAGGCAGCTTGTTGTCTTTGCCAGGCTTCTGGATTGCGATAATTTTTGTTATTTTGTACCATTATGGTCTATAAACTCAGGATACATTCCATCGAAGCCTGCTGCTTTCCTGTTTTAGTTTGGTTAAGCGCTTCGTTTATTTCATCCAATGAGAAGGCACGTGAGTATTCTGATGTTGCGGGAGTATTTGCCTTAAGTTGTTTAAGAGCTCTTTTTACGACAGATGTATGAGTTTTCTCAGACGGAGCTCGGGATTTCTCAATTATTCTATTGGCTATTTTATTTGACTTAATTGTTGATTTGTTTAAGTGTTGCGCTCTGCTGGCTTCGCCCAGTTTGCGGATCAGTCCTTATGACTTTCGACTGTAACGTGAGTAATCAATATATTCTACGGTAGACTACACTACTGTACCTAAAAGAGGTAATATTATTTTAAAGGGTTAACTAAATATACGATGTAAAATAAAAAAAATATGTTCATTTTACAACTTATGTATTTGATAACTTCAAATTATTCATTATTCATATTCATTAATTCAATTAACAAAATAAGAACAGTTATTATTAAAAAACAACAACAATGAATGTCTGCCGAATATGACAATCGAAATACTGTGTAGAAATAAAAAAAAATATGTTACCGTATTTAACATTTAAATTTTAAGATATTTCGATTTAAGATATTTGATTACTCCCAATAATAGCAAAACAAATATCTCGGAATTTTATTCTGTGAAGGGCTGGTTATATACAATTACTAATAAATAAGACAAAAATACACATACACTTATACAGTAAATAATATTAACAATTATTCTTCTGCTTTTTATCACCGTACTTATTATTATCAGTTGCCCATTGTCAAAGGAAAAACTTTTGTATTATAAGACGATAAATCACTAAAAAATTTATAAAAAGCTTAGAAATTAAGTATTAGTATCTTTATATTCTGTGTATTCATTATTTCTATTTTATTGGAAGTGGATCTTTTAATTGTTATTTTGTAAACTTTTCAAAACTTTTTACTTATAATTTTTTTTTAAGAATACTATTAATTTATTCTGTGAAGTACGGGCCATTACTATGTTTACTAATATGTAGACTACCTAATAAGAAAAACGATAAAAATTCGAAAGTTACAATATTTCGGTCATGTAATGAGACATCCAGAGAGGTATAACCTTCTACAGGGTAAGATCGCCGGAAGGAGAGGCCCAGGCCGACGAAGAACATCCTGGCTGTGAAATCTCCGAGAATGATATCAAGAGACCGCCGCTAATTTATTTAGAGCCGCCGTAAACAAAGTTATTATTGCCAATATGATCTCCAGCGTTCGATAATCGGACAAGGTACTAAAAGAAGAAGAAGATACTAACCTACAAAACAATATTCCTGAAGATTTTTTATCAACATTGCTACTGCTACTGCAACTACGTTGAGAACAAGAAACTATTATTATGCACTATCACAATATAATTATATTACAGTTACTATAACAGTGTTAAAACTAAAAAATATTCTAAAAACAACAAACATAAACAATCATACACGATCTGACGCAATGATTATACCAATACGGCTGAAGTGACGTCTTTTTAGTCACGTGATGCACTCTCCATAGATTCTAACTTGATTTCACTGAGACAATTCGGTCAATTGTTATCAAATGAAAATCATACATCACGACTGAGAATTGGTATGGTCTATTATAATTATTTTATATTCTCTAAATGCACAGATTTCTACAGTAAAAGTTGGTCTAATCATTGAAACTATGGGTACCTGTCAGCTTTATTGATTGGTAAAAATGCCCGTGAAGGTATTTATAATATGAAAAATCCCGCTCGGTAAATAATATATTATTTTCTTTTATTTATATTTAAATAACATATTATAATACTACCCTATATTCTAAGTATAAAGAAAAAGAATACACAGATCATTTAAAGTGGTTGGTTTGTAGGAGTACTGGCCTATAAAAACTCGTGCCCGATACTCGTCGCTTCGGTTTTACAAGACACAAGGTGATGGTCAAAGACCCATCGAGGATCGCCTCAACTCTGGCTGAAGACAGAGAACAGGAAATATCGACTCGCTTAGATGCGCTTGTTGGTTCAATATACAACTATTATTTATTTATTCATTAAAACTATTTGCATTTTTCTTGTTTGAAGTTGTCTTCCCGTTTGTTTCTAAGCCAAAACGGGCTGAGAGGAGTATATACAGGTTGAATTACAAATAAAGAGTGAAATAGCGTGACAAGTGCATTTTTCCTCACCGTTAACGGAGTTGCTTTAAGTCGTTTGCGTCAAGTATTTCTATACATAATGGCTTAAAGCTGCAGTTTACAATTCACATTGCCTATTTTATATATATTTGCAATTTTCTTTTGAAACATTTATATTAGTGCATATCTTTTTTATAAAGCTCATCACGATTAATATTTTTCATCGCAGCTTATCATTAAAAATATCTATTTCTGCAGACCTAACTCACTACGGTATGTCACCATATGATATAATTATGTATTCGGATAGCCAATCAGCTCTGTAAGCGTTATTTTAAAGCTTTGAATGAGTTGAATGAGTTCCAAGCTAAAAATAAAAAGCAGCTGTTTGTAATTGTTGATAGGTGTCTGTAGCAGATAAGGAAGGTACTGTGTTTCAGATCTGGAACTTTTAAACCAGTTTAGTATCAGAAATGTATAACAGATATACGGAAGCAGTTTCCGGGTCAACACCTAGCAAGATAGAACTGAAGTACTGATTGTCGTCAGCCTTAGAAGCCTATCGTTTCAGTCTTGTTAGGAAACTAACTAACTGCTTTGAGTAAAGATGGAATTTGGGAGGTAGTAGAGGTTATACTAATCTTGCGAAACTTCAAAACATCTATGCCCTTAAATATGTCACCACCACCCATTATAATAAGTCCTTTTTCAAAAAGGAATCTTGAACCATGAAAGTAGTCTGTTTGTCCGTTAATAACAGAAAGTAGTCTGTTTGTCTGTTTATAACAGAATAAATTAAACAAAAATAGTAATATGGTAGAGAGTGATGATTAATACTTGGAATTTGGAGTTTTTACAGTGTCAAAAATATTGTCTGTTTTTTGTTAGCAACTTGTTTTCTTATTATTTAAATATTAAATACGTTTTGGTTTCTTCACAGAATACTCCACCCAACAAGAAGCGAAAGCTTTGTCGGTACATTTGTTGTTAGTAGAACAGAAATTTCGGAGTGACAATGACAGTTAAACTACTTAGTATACTAAGAAAAGTAACAAGAAAGTCATTAAAAACTGTAGTCAAATTATAGTTACCCTGAGAAACGAAGTATTTATTAAAACTAATGTTTTTTAAGTAGATCTGTTTTGTATAAATTAAAAGTGTATTTAACTAAAATATAAATGTTCAGATAACTTTTGTAATGCCTTTGAATTTCAAATTTAATTTGTTTACCTGCTACGATCTCTCGATATTGAAAAGAGACTTACCTATTTTCTCACCAGATTTAAATACACGCATCCACGAACAACACAATAAAATCCTCATGCATTTGCATTTTTTCGTGCGCTTTTCGTGCATTGATCACAAGTTTTTTACAAAAATATGCATAACAGTATTATTCTTTTTATACTATTAAACAACACACACGAAACAACACTTTTCAATACGTAAACAATAACAAACTTCAGTTTTTATAGGTTGACAGAAAAACTATTTAGAACATGGAGGACTATCACAGAAATTTGGATTTTCAAAAAAGTCCTTCGTTTCGCTTCTTGTTTGGTGATGTATTCTGTGGTTTCTTTTAAGTTTTAATTTGTTTTTAAAATAGTTATACGGACTAACCCTTACCTTGGTATTTGATTTTATGGGGTAATAATATAAGATAATAAGGAACGAGAGTAATATTCCAAACCACAGTACTTTAAATTTCAATTCATTTGACATAGCCTTATTATCAAATTAACGACGTACGTTTGGCTTAAATTTAAATAAAATAAATAATAGCGTATTTTTAAAGACTCATCTGACCGAGTATATAAACTTCACATAAAATTCTTACAAATGATGTGATACTAATGTTTGATTAAGTGACAAAACATGACAAAAAACAGTGCAAAATATGATGAATCTATAATAGAAATAAAAAACCAACTAATAGTATACCTCTGTAAAATAGAAGCAGTATTAGGATTGTATATCTACCTAACAAAAGAGAACGATAGCAAGGAGCACTCCTTTGAGCTTTCTGATAAAAAATATTTGTATTTCCCATTAAGGTAAAATGACGAGTGTACATTGTCTCCTCAAACATTTTTTAATTCTCAAAGAATAGGCTTAAAGCTTAGTAGGATAAAAACAGGTATCTACAACGACCAGTTAAAGATAAGTTTAAAAGAAAGAAAAAGGAAAATAAAGTAAACATATGATTTTATTTTTTTATGGTGTAATGATTATTAAAAGTAATAGTCTTTGTAAATGTGGTTCAATCGCGGACCTTGAACAAAGATATGTGCAGAAAATTTGAAGATTTTGACATGTGGCTCTATTGGGAAATTTCGTGGAATGACCGAGTGACAAATAAGAAAGTCATCAGAATAATGAAGAAGAATCAAGAAGTACTGACCACTAATAAATCTCGAAAGTTACAATAATTCGGACACATTATGCAAAACGAATCCAAGATGCTCTCCCACAAGCTTTCCTGCAAGTAAAATATGCTGCTGCAAATAAGATAAAGATTGCCGGAATAATAACCAACATTTGTCACGGATAGAAACATCAAGAAAAAAAGTCTTAAATATTTAGAATTTAATTTAAAGAAACATAAAAACACAGACAAAAATGCTGCTAATGAAATGGTAGACTTTCTAAGCGAACATAACCTTAATTTTTAATAATCAATAATCCAGCATTTTACATACATTTGCTTTCCAAATTCTAGGTACCAAATGTTGAAATAAAATATACAGAGCCGTATTAAGTACTATTGAAGTTTATCCTCGAATAATCAGGTAGTTGACTTGATGTTTGCCCACCTACAATCAAAACTTTTATTCAACTACATCCCATATACTAGAGCGGTCTGATAAGTACTTAGCCTAAAAAAAATGAAAATTTTGGAATAGTGATGATTTATTACTCTACATAGTCTACTTTTAACTCGATAAACCTGACCCAGCGATGCTAGAACGTCTTTAACCCGTCTGAAAAATTCGTTTCCTCGAGGTCTGCAAAGTAGGCTTTCGTATCGGCGATGACTTCCTGATTCGACTTAAGTTTCTACCTCAAAAGTACCTTTTTCAGGTTTTGAAACAAAAAAAAGTCACCCAGAGCGAAATCTAGAGAGTATGGAGAATGGGTCAATAGGTCGTAGCCCAATTCGACCAATTCCGCCATGGTGACGGCGGAGGTGTAAGCTGATCCGTTCCCATGGTGAAAGACCACTTTTTTCTGCACTAAACGGGGTCGTTTTATTTGCAATTTGGCGACAAATCGACCCAATAATTCGGTGTAGAAGAGCTCCGTGACTTTTTTGTCATTCTCCAGGTAGTCGACGTAGATCACTCCTTGTGAATCAGAGAAAATAATCACCTTTCCGGCAGGTAGGACAGTCTTCGCCTACTTCGGAGCACGTTCACTAGATGCCGCCACTTTCGACTGCTTCTTGATTCCTGATGTGTATCAATAAATTCATGTTTAAATTCGAAAAGCGTAATTCGAAACTGCTTCGAATTACGCTTAAATAGCGTCAAACACTTCTCTGAACTGGTATACGGTTAAACTGGTTATCCGGAGTGAGCAAACGCAACAATCATAGCGCCGACAACTTTCTCATGCCATAAATTTGACGTAGAATATGACATACTCGGTCTTTAAACTGCCTACTATTTTAGCTTCAGTTGGCGGTCTGACAATATAATATCGTGGATTTTTTTATGTTATCATCTGTGGTAGTCGATTTCGGAACACCTGGTAGTGGCTTATCAAAAACCGACGTGCGTTAAAACTCGTTAAACCAATATTTGAGGGTTGCCAGCAAAGGGGAAGAGTCACAGTTTTCTTTGCAAAAACAGGAATCAAATCACTGACCTATATTGCCCTTTTACCATTTCTCTAAAATTCGCGGACACTTCCGCTGATTTTAGAGAAATCCTTTCACATGCGGTCGATACAAAATCAAGACTCCCATTTGGCTTAAATTTTGACATAAGCAATCTACGAGAATATATTACACGATAGTACATTTTTCTTCAGATAGTAGCACCATGGAGCGATGAGGATAAGTACTTATCGGGTCCGCCTACGTATGTCAATACCCCTTCTACAATTTTACAACAAACCTTCAGAGAATATTATACTTTAATCCCAACATATTAACGTTAGCTAAGCAATACGTTATTTTTAATCAGTTGCAATCAAATCCACATAGACACTTTGTCTAGGGTCAGCAATCCCAGTATTGGAGTCCTACGTGGCCATGAAGTAAATTTCGTCTATAACTTAAATATCCTACAATATTATCAGCAACAATGTAACTTAAACTAATTTAACTACAGTTAAAGGGTTTTTATTCAGATATTTAATGGCGTCAAACAACAAGTATTGAAGCATATTTGTTTCTAGAACCTTAATAATGGAAGTTTTGAGTACAAACAATAATAATGGAATAGACATTTCGAAAACGTTGTGTAATATGATTTAGCTCGAAAGGGTTCTTTTATAGATTATTATGTATTTTATAAATAATTTTTTAAATAAATTTTTTGATATTACTGGTATACAGCCAACTACAGGAAATTCGTTTTTCTTGTGGATTATATTATCTTCTATATGCTGCATGTGCCTTTTCATTGTATGTAAACCTTTATACTCGTAATATCATATACCGAATTCTTGGAGAAGACAAGAAGAATAGCCATGCACTAAAAACTTTAACATTGAAATTAGAAACCTGTACACAAAACAGGCAAACTGCAGCTCAAAACTTACGGTAGTAATGTAACTGTATGTGGTAGGGATATGTTTAATATTTACGGAGGATTTTCGTCGCCACAGTTTGACTGATTTCTTTTTTTACTTATAACAGTTGTGGTTTTCTCGTTTTTTTATATGCAACTTACCTAGTGCAAAAAAAGATTCATTTATTTTTCAAAAGCTCTTACTTCTGGCTTTCTTGATTTAGGATATAGCTGGTATTATAATTTTGATTTCAAGTAGGTAATCTGTTGAACTATCTGCGAATACCCAGCTCATATCTGTAAATCATTTTACAAAAAAATATATTTTTTTAAACTTAAAAACAAGTCACACAGTCAATAAAACTAGTAGTAATATGAAGACTGTCATCTTTTAAAGCCCCCTATTTTATAACCCATTCATCTTTTAGATCAACTCAGATATGATGACACCAGAACTTATCTTTACTTACTGATAAGATTTACGCAATTGTGCCATTTATACAACTAAAAATCCAAAACATTAATGGTCCTCTGATAGATATAAAACTGCCCATGATACTAGATTTATATTCATTGGGCAAATATGTAAGTATAACAAAATTTACAGCCTAGGATAATATACCTACTACTGTGTTACAAGATAAAGTTTTTGCTTTGGTGGCCTATATTGATATAATCCTGAATGGGAAACCAAAGAGAATCAACATTTATACAGATACTCCAGCAGCTATTCTGGCCTAAAGAAACCACTCACTAATCAAAACTACTGAGGAACAACCTGGCAAAAGACAATAAACTGTCTTTATTATGGGTGCCTGGACATAAAGGACTGCATGGGAATAACCTGGCTGATTTTTTGGTATAACCAGGTTCGGAAGAAACCTTTGAAAGCTTAAAACCATTGTGTAATAAGATTACAAATGCTGCAAGAAACGCGGTTTACAAATCGCTAATAAGAATGCGTGGCTCACTAGAAGTAGCTTATAATAATAAAAAGAAGAATTGCATTCTTCTAGAACAAAAACGATAATTGCTTTTCGTTTGAAAAAATTATTTCGGTAAACATATTTTTGATTGATTTGTACAATTATGGTGCAACTGACAATTTCTTCCTTAATATTCTCACTCTGTGTGAGCGTATCTGTATGTACACAAACATAACGAACGTTTCGATTCAAACTATAGCAGGAATGGTAAATTCCTCCAAGGGTCAGGAAAAAATTTGGTTCTCTATAAGGAATGTGGGAAAGAAACATTAAAACATAGAGAAAAGAGACTGTTAGACTGTTGTTTTTGACTATTTGTTCTTCGACTCGTTCGTTATTTACGTATGAATGGGCCGTTGTTGAAAGCTGCTTGCTTCTTTGGAATAATGACTGAGATAATCTTTAAATTCAATAAAACAATCTTTAGACTCAATAAAATAAGTTAAACTGACTCAGATTATATCGAATGGAAGTATATTTGAATAGTGGAAATAAAATCAAGTTCTCTACCAAGTTTCCCTGGCAATAATATTTATTGCTATTGAAATAAGTTTAAAAATTGAAGAACTAATATTTTAAAAAAATATTAGAAAAGACAAAATCTTTAAAATCATAAAATTATATATTTTACCGAAAGTTACTGAAACAGGATAAGTTTAAAGATATTATATAATTGAAACATTCCGCAAAGGAACAATAATAAACAAAGTTTACTTTAAAAAAAAATTCAAAAACTCTCAAAAAAGGTCAAAATGTTGCAAGTACCAGATTTTTAACTTAGGTGGCCTAATTGTTCTTGAAAATACTTTTTGGCATCATCGTGAATATAAGGAAGCATTTTTTTAATATATGTTCTATTGTTCTCTAGGATACCAAAGTGAGTTCTAGTTTTTTGAAAGTCTATGATTTTAACGCCTTTTAATGTAACTACATATTTAAGTACCTTGTTCTCACTTCATCCAGCGATCTCACTATGTCTTTTAGATACTATCACCTTACCAAATTTCTCTCTTGTAAGACGAAGCTACATATTTGTTAATATTGCTAACTTCTTTGTGTACAGTTTATCACGGACAATGGTTTTCAAATCATAAAAGTCCTCAACCACCATACACGAGAATGGATTTTTCCGGGCCGCACTAGTAATAATGTTAACAACATTCATCAATGTATAAACCTTTTTACACACTTTTTACGTTTTTATATGATTGCAAAATTTCTGTCTGAACTAAGAAAATTGTGTCCTTTTACGGAAAATGAATGAATATTCTACCCAAAAACGTTATTTGCTAGTATGGTCAAATACAGTCAAATCATCAATTGAATTTTATTTTTACTTCCACAATTATCCGACCACAAAACAAGCTTTTTTTTTCCATGATTGCCGGTTTCATTAGTAAGATAGGTATATAAATAGGAACTAATTTTTACGACATCCTTTCTCCCAAAGTCATCAGTCCATAAACACATCAATCCCTTTCCTGTGACAAAATATTGATTTCTAAGTTGCACTCTGCAAGCTTTTGTGAATAGTATAGTTTGGTGTGAATAGCAATTGTTTGTACATGCATTTTTAGTCTTAGTTGACATTGTTTTTGTAGCAGCCTCTGCTCTCCGATCGTAAAGCTCCTGTTCTGTTACAGCAGCTTTATATCCTGATTTTATTTGAACAGGGGTGTAGAGTTGTGTTATAGAGGTAGCACCTTTTATCGGAACGACCACATCGAGCGTCATAGACGGGAGATGGTTCTTGATAACTGGTCCTCATAAGACAGCTAACTCTCACTTATGGCTCCACGTGCCACACCCCGGGCAACTGCATTGGTCTGCAGGCTAAACTAAGTGAGGGTAGCCAGATATGGCGAAAATTCCACCGAACGATTGCCGGTATAAGCAATCCCCCACTTACTGACCAACGGCTTCGGACGGATGAGTTGGTAAGTGGTAGGGCACTCTTTTGTCCTTGGGCTGAGAAATCGACCCTAAAGGCGGATGAGCCAAGTATACGGTCAACGGCATAAGGATGCAGAAGGCAAGGGGAAACCACTGCATTAAAGGTTCAAAAGAACATCCTTAGTAAGTCAACATGGCTAGTAAAGACCTACTCAAAAATGTTACTGATCATGGAATACGGATACCAAGATCCGGCAGGAGAGGGCAATCGCAAGACTATGGGGCCTCTCCGGTCGTCAACATGCAAAATCCCTGTAAAAACATGAACAAGTCGAACAAAACTAGACTAGGTATTAGAGTTGGGACATGGAATGTTAGAAGTCTGTTTATGGCTGGAAAACTAGACAATGCCATCTTAGAAATGGAACGTTTGAATGTAAATGTATTAGGAATTAGCGATGTGAGATGGCAAGGAACAGGTAAATGTATAACAAACAACGGAATGCTATACTACTCAGGAAACGATGACCCATCACATTTGTATGGCGTAGGAATTCTCGTTGATTACAAAATTAATAGAACAGTAATAAGCTTTACTCCAATATCAGACAGAGTCGCGATTCTGAAACTTAATTCAAAGACTCTTCCAATAAACATAGTACAGGTGTATGCTCCAACAGCCGACAAAGATGAGGAGGAAATTGAAATATTCTATAATCAACTCAATGCCGCTCTAAAATTAACAAAAAAATGTGAGATAACAATCATCCTAGGGGATTTTAACGCCAAAATTGGTAAAGGAGCAGTGGCACCATGGATTGGTGAGTTTGGATTGGGCGTTAGAAATGAACGTGGAGATAGACTCTTAGAATTTTGCCAAAATGAAGATCTGGTTATAGTAAATACCTTATTTCATCTACCTAAACGTAGATTATACACGTGGAAATCACCAGCAGACCGAGAATCACACATCGTCAGAAACCAAATAGACTTTGTCTTGATCAGAAATAGGTTTAAAAATTCAATAAAATCAGCAAAAACTTATCCAGGTGCCGATATATACTCGGATCACGTCCCTATTATTGTCGAAATGGAAGCAAAATTAAAAAAGTTAAAAAACAAAAAGATTAGAAAAGAATTCGATGTGACAAGATTAAAAGATACTCAGATAGAACAAAGAGTTAGACAGAAAATGAATGATAATCTTAAACCCATCAAGTCAAAAAACACCAACTCTAAAGACGTAAATGAAAATTGGAGAGAGGTTCAACAAGCTTTAAAAGAAGCGGGAGAAGAAATACGTGGACCAATACCAAAGAAAAGACATATGTGGATGACAGACGAAATACTAACTCTCATGAATGAAAGAAGAAAATATAAAAACATAAACACTAGCAAATACAAATCCTTAAACAGCAGGATTAGAAAAGACATAATAACAGCAAAAGAAAGATGGCTAACTGAACAGTGTCACGAAATAGAAGAATATGAAAAGAAATATGATAGTTTCAATATTCATCGGAAAGTGAAGGAAATGACGTCGGGAAAACAAAATAATATACATGTTATAAAAGACTCGAATGGTAACATTCTCACAGATACAAAACAACAACTAAACAGATGGACAGAATATATAAAAGAACTATTCGGGGATGACAGACAACAAATCATAGATGAGAACTCTGGTGAATTGGGACCAAAAATTTTAAAACAGGAAGTTCAATACGCATTAAAACAGACAAAAGGGAAAAAGGCCACAGGTCCGGATGAAATCCCGATTGAGTTTCTTAAACTGATCGATGATGAAATGATAGACATTCTAGTAGAACTTTATGATCATATTTATCAAACAGGTATTTTACCAAAGGAGTGGTTAGTATCCACATTCGTAATTATTCCCAAAAAGCAAAATGCAAAAGAATGCTCAGAACACCGTACAATTGCATTAATGAGCCATGTTTTGAAAGTATTTCTACGAATAGTCCACAACAGAATTTACAGAAAGCTGGATGATGAAATTAGTGATAGTCAGTTAGGCTTTAGAAACGGCACGGGAACCAGGGAAGCATTGTTCGGTATAAATGTGCTCATGCAAAGAAATCTGGATATGAACCAAGACATGTATACATGTTTTATTGATTTTGAAAAAGCATTTGACAAGGTACAGCACAATAAACTAATTAATATTTTAAAAATGAAAAACATCGATAGCCGCGACATCAGAGTAATCTCGAACCTCTACTGGAACCAGAAAGTCAAAATAAGAATTGAAAATCAAATGTCGGAAGAAATAGAAATTCTTCGGGGTGTGAGACAGGGCTGTGTATTATCACCACTGCTGTTTAATATATATAGCGAAGCCATCTTCCAAGAAGCTTTAGGAGAGTGTAACGATGGAATGATAATAAATGGTGAAATTTTTAATAATATAAGATATGCCGATGATACTGTCATATTCACTTCAACTCTGCAAAGTCTATCAAACATACTGGAACGGCTGAATGAAAAGTGTACCATATATGGTATTAAAATGAACTTAAAGAAAACAAAATTCATGGTCATTACAAAACATCCAAAAGACAACGAGACACTCCATATTAATAATATCCAGATAGAAAGGGTAGATAAATACAAATATCTAGGAACATTGGTTAGTCAAAACGCAGAACAAACGCAAGAGATTAAAAGACGTATAGAAATAGCAAGGGCAAAATTTGTAAAAATGAAACATCTATTGTGTAGTAGAGACCTAAGAATGGATCTAAGGATAAGGTTATTGCGCTGCTACATTTTTACAACCTTGCTCTACGGATCTGAGGCATGGACATTGAAACAACTGGAGATTAAGAAATTGGAAGCTTTTGAGCGTTGGTGTTATCGAAGGATGCTACGAATAGCATGGGTAGACAAAATTACCAATATTGAAGTCCTTGATAGGGTTAATAAGAGGGAAGAAATTGTACAGACAATTAAGAGGCGGAAACTTGAATATTTCGGTCATATATTAAGAGGTCCTCGTTATGGGCTACTACGTTTGATTATAGAGGGCAAAATAAAAGGTAAAAGAGATGTAGGAAGAAGACGAACCTCCTGGCTACGAAATCTAAGGGAATGGTTTAGTCTGAGCTCTAGCCAACTATTTAGAGCTGCTGTAAGTAAAGTAAGAATTGCCATGTTGATATCCAACCTTCGTTAGAAGATGGAACCTTAAGAAGAATTTGAACAGCCAAACTATCACATGTTGAGCAAATTTTGTTTCACCATTGCCTAGTCACTGGTGGTTTGTTGGACGGCTGATAATCTGCACAATATTTCTCTAAAAATGCACAGTACATCCTACTTACTTTTAAATCTGGTGACAAGAAGAGCTTATTCGAAATTTTCGCCCTTGCTTAGTGGCTCTAAATTTTTGGATAATTTTGGATATGATCTATTATAATCTTGTTAGTCCAAACAGTCTTGACAATATATTGTCAAGCTTCTCCTCGTTTTTTCGATATATTCATTTGACCATCAAGCATTTTTTTTTTCAAAAGTTGTACTCTTCTTGAAGTGGCAGCAAACGCACTACAAAATATTTTGATGGAAACTCTTACTTCTTTTAAACCTCCAGGCAAAAGCAAATGCTAAGTAAAAGAGTGCTTCCTTCTATTTTCGTTGTAAAAAATGATTGTACAACTCAACAAGGTATTCCAATCTTATGGATCTACATGCTAGTGGACACTTGCATTATATCCAAAACAATTTTTCAATATTTAGATTGATTAAAACAAAAGCAATTGTGTATATTTTAACGTAGAGTCAATGTCACCAAAATGATATTATGATGTCCATTTCATTAGTAGATTAATAAATCTAAATTAACAAAAAATAAAATCACAATAAATATTTTTATATTAAATTTTTTCATATGACGACTTACGTTGAGTTCAAATAAAGTTGAGTTTTATTTCATTTACTTGTATGGTTTCTAGCATAAATTGACTGAAAAAGTAATATTTTTGTTAAAGAATGTCAGAACTTTATTTCCAAAAATGCATTTTCAACATCATGAATCGATTGCTTTAAAGTATCTCCATCCTCACCCTTACCCACTCCATCCCTATATCTCAACATTGGTCTACCTATACGTTTAATTTTCTCGGATTTCGTCACTAGAATATGTCGTGTGTGTTAGCTTTCACAAGTTCTGGTTTAATGTCCTGCTGATGAATGGTCTGCTAATTGTCTAGATCAGCAGTTCTCATCCTGTGGTACATGTACCACTGGTGGTACATATCATTACTTGAGGTGGTATGCAAAATACTATGTCTATAGGTGACTATAAAACTAATATATGGGAGCATTATTTTTTGTTATTTTAATTATAAAGTAATGGTCAAATTGTTAAAGAGGCCCATGTATTTCAAGCACAATAAAAAACAGTAATGTAAATTTGTATCGTAAAAACAAAAGCATTTGCCAGACGATACGATTGAAATTATTTTAAAATGGGATTTTCTTCAAGCTGCTGTTACATTATGTAAAATGCTGTCGCATCTTCGTTTTTGGCCAGTTTAAGAATAGCCAAGTGTGGAAAAGCCAATACGAAAAAACCTATTTTACCAGCTGCAAAAAACACCGTAAATTGTGTTTTTGGGTAAAAAGTAGCTAAATAATTGAATTCCGTTTTACTTTCTGACAGTTAGCCATAGAATACTTGAAATATCCAATGATGTTAAGGAAACAGTCATAAAACAAATAAAAATTAGTATATTATATTTTTCGCCTTATAAGTGGACGAAAGTACCGATGTAACAAATTTAGCCCAGTTAATAGTCGATTGCTGCTTTTTGCATGGAAATGAAATAAAAGAAGAATTCTTATTTTATGAGTCCTTTCCTTGTACGAGTTCAGTCAAAATATTTATTAAAGACAATGATTTTATTACACAACATGGTTTGAATTGGTCATGCCTAAAGTGCGTGGGGTATGTTCAAATGGTTCACGGGCAGTGACATGAAAACATAAAGGCGTTTAAACAAAAATTAAAACAGTTTCACCTGAATGTGTCTTTATTCACTGTAGCATATGAAGACAAGCTTTGGCAGCTAAAGAGATGCCGCAAGAAGTAAAGCAGGTCCTCAACGACGGTTTTCGAGCTAGATAGGTATTTCAGTTAGGTACCAAAACTAATAAAAATAATTTTGTTGTATATAATTTAAAAAGGTTAAGAACCACTGGTCTGGACGATTGTGCATTACAATTTAATTGATTTTAAAAGTAAAAATGTACGCGATTCATAAAGAATTCATATTATGCTTTTCATGGAGAAAGTTGAGAAATTATTCTCATCCCCTAATACTTTTCCTAAATACCTTTGATCTACTTATTTTTACCTCTAACCAGCTTGAAGAGACCGTCCATGGTCCCTTTAGTCAAAGCTTCCCCAACGAGCCGTCGTGGTACTCCTTACACAAATGTTTAAAGAAAGTTAGCTGTCAGCTAAGATACTGAAATCACTAGTTGAAGTTGCTACTTCCACTTCCAGAAAGCTCTCTGACGTCGAATCTTGAAGTTTCCTAAAATACTGGATATCTAAAGAAAGAGTCAAGGCAACCACAAGTTAGCTGACAGTGTTTTTATTTTTAAGAAAAAGGAAAACAGTAGAATATGCCGCCTTGTTAAAGTCTTCTCTTTAGCATAAATTGAGCCCAGGCCTCCTCCAAACTATGCTTCCAACCTTGCTGGTCCCGGACCAATCTTCTCCAGGTTTTTACGTGTAGTAAATGTGGTGCTTTAAATCAGCGAAAGTTAAGTATTTCAGAAAATATCTTCTCATCATGGCAAATAATTAAATAATTTCCTTCTTCTTCTTAACGTGCCCTATCAAGTTCCCTTGACGTTGGCGATTAACATGGCGCAACTGTCTCTGTCTCGAGCTAAATAATTTCCACTTTATGTTAACTTGCTTGTATCGATTAAATATTTTGACATGTTTAATTGAACCCGTAGGTAGCGGGTAGGAACTCCTTTTGGATAGTCCTATCAGGGAAAGTGAATCAATTCCTGCCTTCCGCAGATTCCAGGTGTTTCCTGACCCGGGAAACTAGTACCTGCTAAGGGTCCCTTGTCTAGGGTCACGGATGAAGCCCACAACGGCATCCAGGGCGGAGAAGAAGATCTTCACAACGGTCTGGAAGGCGGAGGTGGCAGCCCAATGGTTTTAGGGTGTGTATAAAATCGAGGGGAAGATTGATCTCTGAAGTCCAGAAAGACAGTCAATCTAAAGGATGAAAACCTTAAGACAAATTTCCTGGCCCTCCAGGTTGGGGGTTGGATCATTGAGCTAGCTCCTTAATATCTAGAAAAAAAAACTACTGCTAAAAATCCCAAACCAAGCCTCGGAAATATAGACGGATCTAAACAAAGACGAAAACGGCTACGAAAAAGGACCATGATGATAGGTACATGGAATGTACAAGGAATAAGGGGTAAAACTGAAGAGATCATCAAAGAAGTAAAACAACTTGGCCTCAACATAGTGACCCTCACTGAAACAAAGAAGAAGGGCGTTGGATCAGTAATGATAGGAGACTACATACACCTGTATAGTGGCGTACCAAAGGAAGAAAGAGCTAAGAGAGGAGTATCCGTAATTATTAACAAAAAGTTTAAAAGGAAAATTACCAGCTGGACTGCAATAGATGAAAATATCCTGCAAGTAAATATGACCCTACACCATAAAAAAAACAACAATACTAGCAATCTATGCCCCCTCAGAGGATGAGAATGTAACCACAAAAGACGAATTCTTTACAAAATTAAACGAAGTTATTACTAGAGTTGGAAATAACCGAGAAATATTTTTATTAGGCGATGTTAATGGAAGAACAGGAAACAAGCGCCACAACAATGTAATTGGACCTTATGGAGAAGACGTCGTAAATGATAACGGAGAAAGACTTATCAATCTCTGTGAAAGTAATAGACTCAAAATAACTAACGGATATTACTGTCACAAAAACATACACAAATATACATGGTTTCAACCAACAAGGAATCTTAAGTCTATAATAGATTACATGATAGTTAAACAAAATTCACAAATACTCATTAGAGATATTAGAGCTATGAGAGGAGCAGTATGCGGATCAGATCACCACATGGTCAGGGCAAAAATTGTTTTCCCATATAGATTAAAGGACAGTGTCTCATCAAGCCAAGACGAACAACTTTTAGAAAGAATTGATCTTCCTCAATACAATCTGTCCAGTTTAATTCATGAGAGCACCCGTATACTATATAAGACTCGAATGGACACCAAACTTGACGAAACACTAACAAATACCAAATGCATATATGAGAACATAATATCAAGTATTCATCAAACAGCACAGGAGGTCTTAGGAATCAAACAAAATAAAATTAGTAACAAGCTTTGGTGGAATGAAGACGTCGAAAATGCGGTAACGGAAAAGAAAAGATTATACCATAAGTGGTTGAATACAAAAGATGACGCAGACAAAGACCGATACAATGAAATGAAGAAGAAAGCTAGAAAGATAATTATGACCTCCAAAAATGAGACATGGGACAGAAGGTGCAGAGAGATAGAATCTTATATTGGAGGACGACAATGCACTGAGGCGTGGAAGTTTATAAACTCTGTTAAGAAGCCGACTAACGAGAAAGTGATTCTAAATCCCATAAATCCCGAGGATTGGATACACTATTACAAACATCTATTAAATGAGAACAGAGACGAATTTAAAGAAGATATGAATTCATCAAGAATCGAAATTCTGGGAGAGCATATTACCATAGATATCAACACAGTTCAAAAAGCTATAGCAGGGATGAAGAATGGGAAAGCAAGTGGACCAGGGGGTGTAACTACGGAATTAATAAAGAATGGCTCAGAGAAATTACACAGAATGATCACGGTGATATTTAACGAATATATTAATGGACATCTAACACCAGATGAATGGAAAACAGCATATATGACCCCAATATATAAAAAAGGTGACAGGAGAAATTGTAAAAACTATAGAGGGATATCGGTCACAAGTTCAATGAGTCGACTATACGGTCGAATACTACGGGACCTGATAGAGGAAGATTATCAATCGTCTGAAGACGAAGAACAAGGAGGATTTAGAGCAGGTCGTTCATGTACAGATAACATCTTCTGTCTTAATCAAATTATAGAAAAGAAAGTTGTGACAAATAGAGAGTTACATATGACTTTTGTAGATCTTGAGAAGGCATATGACACAGTCCCGCTAAATAAACTATGGGAAGTCCTGGGCACATAAAATATACATCAAACATTGGTTAGTGCTCTCAAAGATCTATATTATGGTTCAAACTCATAAATGAAATTCGGAAATTTCTTAGCTGAAAAATTTGCAGTTACTAAGGGTCTCAGACAAGGATGTTGTATCTCTCCGACTCTGTTTAAGATTTATATCTCTGCAGCTCTGAAACAATGGAAAAGGAAAGTCAAAGGAATGGGTATACAATTGAACGATCAGGATTACATATATACTTTACAGTTTGCAGATGATCAGGTGGTGATCTCAAATGACAAAGACGACATGGAATACATGCTTAGAAAACTAATTGAAGAATACCAGAAATGGGGATTAAATATCAATTTAGAAAAGACAAAATACCTCTCAATTGGAGCTGAAGCAGAACAACTCGATATCGATGACAATCAAAAAGTAAATCCATGTGACGAATATAAATACCTGGGCGTCATCTTCGACCGTAGTGGAAAAGACGAACGAGAAATAGAACATCGAATTGTACAAGCACGAAGAGCTACAGCATGTTTGAACGGAGTTCTATGGAGTAAAGAAATATCAAAGAAAAGAAAATGGAACATCTATGAGACAATGGTTAAAACTAGCCTACTTTATGGACCTGAGACATGGAGAATAACCGAGAAATATAAGAAAAAGGTCGAAGCCACGGAAATGGATGCTTTTAGAAGATCGATGAGAATATCAAGAGCCGACAGAATACGGAATGAAGTGATAAAACAACAAATGGGTATAGAGGGCACTATAGTTGAGGATATTGAGAGAAAACAGCTCATATGGTATGGACATGTGAGCCGAATGGGGGACGAAAGATTGCCTAAAAAAACGATGATGTGGCAACCCCCAGAGAAGAGGAAACCAGGAAGACCACCACAGAGCTGGAACCTGGGAGTTAGGAAAGCGATTAGCGCTCGAAATCTGGACGAAGACCTAACTCAAGACCGAATACAGTGGCGGTTGGGAGTCGGACAACGTCGTAAGACGTTATAAAACCGAATGTATATATATAATTGAACCCTTGTGACTGCATATGATCTAGGCTTCCGTTAGCAGATAATAATGCCTTTGCGGATAAAGAGATTTGCTCGAATTGGCTACTGATGAAATTCTTAAAAACATTTATTTCAAATTTATTTGCTGATAGTTTTAAATTGGGTTTTTGGGAGAATTGAAGCGATGGCAGTGTGCACACCGTGGATGTAAGTCTTATGTGTAAACAGAAACTTCCGCACCGTATACAATTCTCTACTTTAGTGGTGACCACAGGCATGAGAGTCGCAGTCTGAAAATGCTAAATCGCTTAAAATTAAACAAATAACTAAAGAAAATTTCTTCACAAGGAGGTAAACTGTTCTGTTATTAAAACGCTTACTGTGAATGATGTACATCTAATAATAAACTGCATATACTTCAGTTGGAGGAAAGTGTTACCAAAACTACCAAAAAGTGTCAAGGACGTGCATAAAGTACTAAATATAATTGAAATCACAAATAAAGGAGCAAAGTTCTTATTAAAGTACTATTCAGGTGCCAATTTTATGGTTTTCCTGTGAGACAAATTTGAAATGTGCAATTTAAATACAATTTATGTAGACTGAACCTTCGAATTCGGCAAAAAGTATTTTTGTTAACTGTTTACTGTTCATGGACCCATGAATGAACACTACGTACATCTTGTATATATCTTGGTTCCCAACAAGAAGATAGTTTTCTACGTACATTTGTACCAGTTCTTGAAAGAGGACTGCACGAGTAGAAGCATAATTTTTGTATCGGCTGTTCTGTATGTGGATTTTGAAGTAGCAATTGACAAAGTAATTTGCCAAGTTCCTAAATTCTGATGTGAAATTGTTGTTTTCACATTGGTCAGAGTTGGTGAGTTTATTAAACGATTCTTAGTCCATGTGATTTTAGCTTTAATTATATAGAACAGATGGCAAAAGATTCAGAAACTGGACTTGGCAACTGAGTATTTAAAAGAATTAGACATTTCGTGTTACTTAAAATACGTGTTTGGTCTTTTTTTTCCTGGACTACGAAGATGTAGGCAATTTTTTTGGGATTAATTTTGGAGCAATTTTATTCAGACATGAGGCAGTTCAAAAATGTGCAGATCTTTGGGTGTAGAACTACATCGCTGAAGACGCCAAATTTCTACCTACTATATGGGCTACCATTGTCAGAATGTGCTAGAATGACAGGAGATAGAAAAACGTGGAGGAACATTGGGAAATTAAGCTAATAACTTCATGATATCAAGATACCTGCATCAGGTTAACGACTAAGAAGATGTGGGCTAAAAATAGTACGTCTCAAGAAAGAACGACAAAACATCCGAGAGCTTCCTTTTAAAATTTATTTCTTTCTTTTATACATCAATCCATCCAAACATTTTTCAATTTTTTTAAAATGGGTAAAAAGAGGGTTCTGAAAAATGTTTAAATAAATACCTATATTAAAGTAAGAAGTAGTAGTGTCCCTAAAAGTGTATAACGAAAAACATTATGTGTATTAAAAGAAATTTTACTGAACATCACATACGTCTTTTACAGAAAAATCCTATAATTGCTTTTGAGTTTGTAAAAAATATGTCAAGACGTCATCAACCTGTATAGTCCGTAAGTTGCAGATATTTTAATAAATAAATTGTTTACGACTTCATTTCTAATTTTTGGTGTATTTTATAATGGTTTCCTCAAAATCCAAGTTTCAGAAGAATATTCAATTTCTCAGAATTTGGTAATGAGTGGAAGCCTGTTCACGTATGTGGTTGGGAGCCAATTCACGTAGATTGAAGTGGTTTTATATAGCTGGGGAGCCAGTTAAGGTACACCGACCTTCATTACGTCACGTATAGTTAGGTCAAATATATTCAGATAAAATATATTTTAGTAGTAAAGATGCTAAGATGACTTTGGATCAAATCGATTCAAACCAAATTTGATACAATAATTAGGTGTAGACTTCGATCCTGTTATTAGTGATTCACCCTGTATATGTATATATATATATATATATATATATATATATATATATATATATATATATATATATAAGAAATACTGGATATTATTGACTGTCGATAAAAACAAACAACACAGTTTATTAGGGTTGCAGTCAGAATATTGGCCGGAAAACACTCTTTTGACTTTTTGTCGAGCTTTCGGAATGGTTTTATTCCTTTTTCAAGAGACTGTAAAAGACAATTATGTAAATATTTAAAAAATATCACAATTCTTCAGTGTAACTTACTAGTCGTTGAGATTATTTTTGTAAGCATTGACACTCAACATTTATACCACACATTAAAATATACAATTATGGATATTATACATTATAAAATTTTTAAAATTTATTGTAAAAATAGTAAAACTTGGTTGATGGCATGTTTTACTGGTGTATATTAACTCATACAGAGAATGGAAAGTACAAATACTGTAATTTATATGTAATTAGGTGTAATTGATGTTATCTTTCTTTTCAAGAAATACTAAAGGCCCTTTTTAGGTAACTATACTTTTTAAACCTGTCTTAATGGTATGCAACATATTATACATAGAGGTGTAAATTATTTACAGGTAAATATTTATTTTATTTTTGGTGTTTTTCTAGTAAATAACAATAAATGTTGCTTAATTTGTCTATGTCGGACTTTTTGTTGATGCAAGATGTGCTAGATTTTATGAAACACATTTCCAAAAAAACACGTTTTGAATGGTTCTTTTCTTTTGCCAAAATACAGGAATCATCGAAATTGAATTCATGCTTTAGAGTTAGTGCATGTTCTGTCAATGCACATGCATTGATTTTTTTGGTTTTTATATCACTACGATGTGATATCACCCTGCTGTGAAAATTACGAGATGATTCTCCTATGTAAATTTTATTACAGTTAGTACACGGTATAGAATAAACAACATTCGATGACTCCTGTATTGTGAAAGGATCTTTTGTTTTTGTGTAAAACTTCGATACTGTTTTCACATTTTTGGTTGTAATTTTTAAGCCACTAACATTTTTAAAGATGTTCATTAGCTTAGGTGTCAAAAATGGAATGTAGGGTAGGCAACCATAAGTTATTTTAGATGGTAATATTAATGCGTTATGTGTCAATGTCAATTGTCTGATCACATTGTTATGAAAATTTTGGTTGACAGAAACTTGTGAAGGAAAAGAAGAACCGAAAATGAGTTTATTTAACAGCCCTATTGGATAAGAATTCTCTTGTAGTATTGATCTCAACTTTTTTAGTCCCTTGTCGCTGAATTCTATGTGTGACAAATTGATAACCCTAGTTTTTAAAGCCAAAACCAAATTTGTTTTCATCTTAGATGGATGTTGAGAATAAAAGTTTATGAAACGGTTACTGAGAGAAGGTTTGCGATACCACTCCGTCTTTAGCATGCCATCATTGCCATGTAGATAATTTTCATCGGTTCCTGAAAACAAGTTAACTGATGTTTTAAACACTTTTAACGCCCAATGTGAACACCTAAAGTTTACGGTTGAGAGAGAGGCTGATAATATGATTCCTTTTTTAGACATGCTAATCCATCGTTGCAATGATGGCATGCTAAAGACGGAGTGGTATCGTAAACTTTGTTTCAGTAACCGTTTCATAAACTTTTATTCTCAACATCCATCTAAGATAAAAACAAATTTGGTTTTGGCTTTAAAAACTAGGGTTATCAATTTGTCACACATAGAATTCAGAGACAAGGGACTAAAAAAGTTGAGATCCATACTACAAGAGAATTCTTATCCAATAGGGCTGTTAAATAAACTCATTTTAGGTTCTCCTTTTCCTTCACAAGTTTCTGTCAACCAAAATTTTCATAACAATGAGATCCGACAATTGACATTGACACATAACGCATCAATATTACCATCTAAAATAACTTATGGTTGCCTACCCTACATTCCATTTTTGACACCTAAGCTAATAAACATCTTTAAAAATGTTAGTGGCTCAAAAATTTCAACCAAAAATGTGAAAACAGTATCGAAGCTTTACACAAAAACAAAAGATCCTTTAACAATACAGGAGTCATCGAATGTTGTTTATTCTATACCGTGTACTAACTGTAATAAAATTTACATAGGAGAATCATCTCGTAATTTTCACAGCAGGGTGATATCATATCGTAGTGATATAAAAACCAAAAAAATCACCAAAAAAATCAATGCATGTGCATTGACAGAACATGCACTAACTCTAAAACATGAATTCAATTTCGATGATTCTTGTATTTTGGCAAAAGAAAAGAACCATTCAAAACGTGTTTTTTTGGAAATGTGGTTCATAAAATCTAGCACATCTTGCATCAACAAAAAGTCCGACATAGACAAATTAAGCAACATTTATTGTTATTTACTAGAAAAACAACAAAAACAAAATAAATATTTACCTGTACATAAATTACACCTCTATGTATAATGTGTTGCATACCATTAAGACAGGTTTAAAAAGTATAGTCACCTAAGAAGGGCCTCTAGTATTTCTTGAAAGATAGATAACATCAATTACACCTAATTACATATTAATTACAGTGTTTTTACTTTCCATTCTCTGTATGAGTTAATATACACCAGTAAAACATGTCATCAACCAAGTTTAACTATTTTTACAATAAATTTTAAAAATTTTATAATGTATTATGTCCATAATTGTATATTTTAATGTGTGGTATAAATGTTGAGTGTCAATGCTTACAAAAATAATCTCAACGACTAGTAAGTTACACTGAAGAATTGTGATTTTTTTTTTAGATATTTACATAATTGTCTTTTACAGTGTCTTGAAAAAGGAATAAAACCATTCCGAAAGCTCGCCAAAAAGTCAAAAGAGTGTTTTTTTTAATATCCCGGCCAATATTCTGACTGCAACCGTAATAAACTGTGTTTATGTATGTATATATATATATATATATATATATATATATATATATATATATATATATATATATATATATATATATATATATATATATATATTTATAAATAAAATGTCTTAAAATTGCGTTTCATTTAATTATCCAAAATAGATTTTTTTAAACTAAATATTCCTTTTATTCCTTTACTAATGTCAAAATTAACCAAAAACGGAGTGTGTAATTGAATTATCCTAGAATAAAATTCATAAAATAGAGAGGTTACCACAATCGGCAACAGGGCATATTCAGTGTAACAAATAAAAGAAAATAACCCCGATCTGGCAGTAAGTAGTCGTCTATTGATGGTGCGTAAATAAAAGTCCACAAGCAAACAATGATAATCGATAACGATATCCCGATATGAGTCTTAGTTCAGTTGTTAACAAATGAAGGGAGCCCATATGTGAGACAATACTCACAGGTTTCCCTTTGCCGCACTTCATAATCATAGCCGGAGGTGTGGCATTTTCTGTAAAGAATTCTGTATTTTTAGTGAATAAATATATTTTTTTCGGTATTAGTTACAGCTATAATAATAGTAGATAAACGTCATGTTCATTTAAATATTAAGCACCAGACTCTCAGGAAAATTTGATATTGATCCACTCATATATAAGTTCAAGAAAAAAAAAATAATGATAAGGCAAGATAGGGGGATAGATATCGACAAAAATTCGGAGTAGCTCAATATTAGGAGAATGAACATTTAAACCTTTAGAAATGCAGTTTTTTATTTTGTAATAAATTTTTTAGCGGTAATTCAAAACATTGTCCCACTTACCAGTCCACTATGTAGGACAGACTGGGTGGTGAAGTTATTATCCCAGAACAGTGCATCCAAATACTATCAGCGCTTAGAACCATAGAACAGGTGTGTCTAAGATACTGCTAAACAGCCGTGGATATAGCCCCAGCTATGTCATTAATCGTAGATTTGTTGATTAAACTTTGTGTCTATACCCGAGTACCTGACTATCCATGGCAATTGCTTTATGTACATCATTACAATAGTATAAGTATTTTTATTCAAGCTTCAAGTTATTCCCAAAATTATTTAGAACGAAGAAATTTACACTAAAAATAAAGAAAGGCATTCTAAAAAATTGAGAAAGGAAAAGAATAAAGAAGTAATACAGAGCATAAAACCTGAAGACTGCAAAGAGTATTTCAAAGAACTTTTGGTAGAGAATAGAGTCGAATTTCAAGAACATAGAAATCAAAACCAAAATAGAATTTCAATAGTCGGCTTGCCAATAAGATTAACAACACAGGAAATTAAAAATGTATGTAAACAGCTGAAGAGAAACAAAGCACCCAGACCAGGGTATATACCCGGAGAATTTTTTAAGTACGGAACGAACAAATTGTACGAGTGTCTTCGACAACTATTTTAAGAATGCATAAAAACAAACGAAATCCCTACGGAGTGGAAGCTATTATTATACCTCAGTAATATACATAAAAAAGATGATAAAAATAATTTTGAAAATTACCGAGGAATAGCTGTAACCGGATCTATGAGTCGAATATATGGAAAAGGTTTTAAAGAACCGAATCAAGAGAGAATACTTAGATTATGAAGCAGAAGAACAAGCAGGATTTCACTTTATTTAGAATATACCTTGAAAGTGCTTTAAAAAGATGCAAACAAAAATGCAGGACTATGGGGATACCGAAAATTAATTAAATAGTATGATTAATGGGGTCTTCTTCTTCTTAGTCGTTAACCTGATGCAGGTATCGTGATATCATGAAGCTATTAGCTAGATTTCCCAATGTTCCTCCACGGTTTTCTATCTTCTGCCATTCTAGCACATTCTGACAATGCAGCACCAATGGTAGCAACAATATGGTCTGTGTATCGTGTGAGAGATCTACCTCTATTTCTTTTGCCTTCTACTTTTCCCTGGATGGTATGTTTCTCAAGACCATTTCTTCGAAGCCCATGTCCAAAATAGCTTATTATTTGTTCTGATATTTGTGTTCTTAGTCTTTTCTTTATGTTTAGCTAGTCCAGTATGGATTCATTTGTTCTTCGGGCCACCCATGGTATTCTCAGCATTTGTCTCCAGCAGTACATCTCAATACATCTATGTTCTTTTTGTCTTTCTCAGTAAGGGTCCAGCATTCTGATGCATAAGTAAAAACTGGAAAAACTAGACTTCTTACTGTCTCATTTTTGTATCGGTAGTTATTTCATGGCTTTTTCAATTTTTTGTTAATAATCAGATCAGTATCAGATGATTGGGGACTGCCATTTTAGACAAAACGTGCCACATTTTACACCAGTTGACCAAATCGAAAGCTTCACCATAATCTATGAAGCACATATTTTGTGATGTTGAATTCTCTGGATTTTTCTACAATCACCCGTACGTTTAAAATTTGTTCTCTAGTACCACGTCCGGGGACGAAACCTGCTTGTTCCTCTGCAATTTTAGGTAGTAAAAAGGGCTTTATCCTCTCGAGAATTATGTGTAAGAGTATCTTACTGCAATACGCAATTAGAGCAATTGTGCGATAGTTGCTACATAAATCTTTCGCTCCCTTTTTATGTATGGAAATATATAGTGATTGTGTCCAGTCCTCAGGCCATTTACCTGTCTCCCACACTCTTTGACAAATTTGATGTATTATATCCACTCTAACGTCATCTAGGGCCCAAATCATTTCAATAGATACGTTATCTGAACCGACAGCTTTCTGACTTTTTTGCCTCATAATTGCTGCTTCAACTTCACTTTTGAGTACATCAGGTTCCGTCGCAAAACTGGCATCTTCTTGTTGTGATGGGGCGTCTGTGCTTTCTCCCATCATCAGTCGTCCACAGTATTCTTTCTATCTGTGTAAAATATCTTTTTTAGAAGTGAGTAAAGTTCCGTTATCATCTTTGATAGCAAGGTAGTTTGGTGTAAAGGAACGTGTTTATTTTTTTAAACATGTCTCTGGTCTCAGTTTTGGTTTTATGCCCTTCTATTTCCATGCAGATTTTGTTAAAGTGTGTGTTCTTGTCCTTTTTGCAGAGTCGTTTTATTTGACCGTTCAGCGCTTTATAGGCCTCTTTATCACTTTCACTCTTTAGTCCTGTGGCTTTTAAGCACTTCCTCTCCTGTATTTTAGTCCACGTGGAGTCTGTTATCCATTGTTTTCTTCTTTCTTCTCAATCACTCTTAATGTTTTTCGCAGCATTATGCAATTTGGAGTTTGTTTTTGTCCATATGATATTTGAGGACTCTTGTGGATTTAATGATTGTTTGAGGTCACATAGCTTTTGCATTGCGGCTTTTTTGTACGGATCGTTATATCTTAGATGCTATTTAGTTGTTGTATTTCCTGTTTTTGGACTGTTTCCTAACTTCATGCGGAATTCAGCTGATAAAAATTGATGGTCGCTATTACAATCTTTTCCTGGATAGGTCTTAACATCCTTAACAGCGCTCCTCCAACAAGAATTTACCAGTATAACATCCTACAGTTCTGTATCGATTTCCTGGTGATATCCAAGTGTATAGTCGTCTTGGGTGATATTGAAAGCCTGTATTAGTAACAAACAGGTTGTTACAAAAGTCTATACAAAAGTGTAGCAAGCGTTCTCCTCTGTCATTTCTTTGGTCAAGTCCATATAATCCGACAGTCTCTCGCAAGTAATGATCTTCTGTAGTTACACCAATTTTAGCGTTGAAATCGCCTACGACTGCTGTGATTTCTCTATTTGAAAGCTTCCTAAGCGTCTGCTCCAACGTACTATAAAATGTTTCGATCTCTTCATCGTGAGCTTCGCTTGTTGGGGCATATGTTTGTACTACATTAAGATTAACTGGGCTGACATTTATTTTGACAACAATTGTCCAATCGCTGACGGTTATGTATTCTTTTAAGGAGGTTTCAATTGCATTATTTACTATCACTGCCACGATATTCCGAGATTCGTTATCATTGCGGGAGAAATAAATATCATTGCCATTTTTGACGTATAATATCCTTTATCCTTCCAGTGAGTTTCAGATAGACCTACAATGGCATAATTGTGTATCTCGTTTTCCACTACATCCAATTTTCCAGGTTCCAGCAATCCTCGAACATTCCACGTACCAATTTTAAGGGTGCTCCATATTTTTATGTTTACACCAGACTCAGAGTTTCCATGGCGTGCCTGGTTTGTCACAACATCATGGCCGGTAGCTTATTTCACACCATCAGCCCCGGACGCTGATTATCATTATATTTCATTGCCATTTTTTGACGTATAATGTCCTTTATCCTTCCAATGGGTTTCAGATAGACCTACAATGGCATAATTGTTTATCTCGTTTTCCACTACATCCAATTTTCCGGGTTTCAGCAATCCTCGAACATTCCACGTACCAATTTTAAGGGTGCTCCATATTTTTATGTTTATACCAGACTCAGAGTTTCCATAGCGTGCCTGGTTTCTCACAACATCATGGCCGGTAGCCCATTTCACACCATCAGCCCCGGCCGCTGCTTGGCGCCAATTGCTAGTTGGATCGCTCGGCATACTGATATGTTTAGAGGTCATCTTTCATGATAGTTTCATGATATAGGGTCTAGAAGTAAATAAAAAGAAAACCGAATACCTGTGCATTGGAGTAGAACAAAAGATTTAATATTAGACGATAACATCACGACAAAGCACTGCTATGACTACAAATATCTAGGTATTACTATTTCACAAGATGAAACATTACCCAAAGCCATAAGAGAGAGAAACACGTCAGGGAGAAAAGCCACCACAATGTTAAACAGCATTTTATGGGACCAATCCATCAGCAAAGAAAATAAAAAGAGGATATATGAGACTATAGTAACAAGTATCACTTTATACAGCTGCGAGTTATGTCCACTAAAAGAAAAAACACTGGCAACGCTGAAAGCGATGGAAATGGATTTTTGGAAAAGAGCCGCAGGAAGATCTAGAAGAGAACGGATTACCAACGAACGCATTAGAGAAATAATGGATGAAAAAAACAGATACAAAGAATGGATGAACAACAAATACCAAAACAAATATTAAAATGGCAACCGGAAGGAAAGAGAAAACGAGGTAGACCGAGAAAAAGTTGGAGCGAAGGAATAAATAAAGAACTGAGAGGGAGGGCCATAGAAGAAGACCTATGGAAGATAGTAGTATCTTTAGTATATAGTAAAATTTGCATGCACAAGATGCAATTTCTGCATTAAAACTTAAAGTTTGTGTATCCTCTGGCTAAGGTCTGGTGTTAGGGTTTTCAGTAGTACAAGTACCTCTAACATGAAAAATCCAACTTGCAGGTTCCCGATTGATATGCCAATATCTGGCATTATCTATATTTTTCTAGTTATTGTGTTATGTATTTTGTGGCGTCCCATAAATTTGGTTTATTCTATCAGTGGGGCACACAAATAAATTCAATATAATATTTATTATAACAAATTGATAAATAAGGTAGTAAAAATCGGCTAATAAGACAATATTTACAAGAAAAAAAAAGCATTACCTCAAGTTAAACGTAAGTGACTGACAAGATGCAGAACATATTAAATACTAACAATATACTTATCGTAATCAAATCAGATTTTTGTCAGTTAAAGAATCCTTAGGTTTTACTAACAAAGATTTTATTTATATTAATCTTGATAAATTATCTCAAGTATTAAGGGAATATTTATAACCGTGTTAGCAATAATTAGAGTCTTCTTCTTCTTCGGCTTTTCCCATTATGAGTTCGCCGTTTTCGTCCTCCACGGCACACTAGTCTCCCAGTCCCCTTCTCTGAGGTCTCTATCTATCATAGCATTTCCGACGTATGTTTTCCATCTTGTAGCAGGTCTTCCTCTCCGTCTTCTTCCCGGCGGGTCCCAGTTTAATATTCTTTTCGGCCACCTATGCTCTGGCATTCTTTGTGCATGCCCGCACCACTGCAGGGCTCTGTTTTCCAACTTTTTTGTAATTAAGCATTCTACTTCCATTCTGTTTCATATTTTCTTCGTTCGTATTCTATCCGCTCTTGTGATTTGTAGATATCTTCTCATAAAATCCAGTTCAACTGTTCTTATTTTATTTCGTATTGTTGTTGTAATTGGCTATAATATTCATCACCATGCTTTGAAAAATCCTCTTTGTGTTTTCTTTGGTTAAAGTGTTGTTCCATATCACTCCATGAAGTGCTCTTGTGGTACTCATAAGTATTCGTTCTTGCACATATTTATCTTGAGTCCCCAAAGTTCATATTCTTCCTTTAATTTCCTTATCATATATTCCATATCCTCCCCCTGTCTTGTGCAAAAATGCCTTGATCATCTGCGAAAAGTAGTGAATGTAATATATTCTCTTGTACTGGTATATCCATTTTTATGCATTTTCTATACCATCTTTTCAAAGCCTGATCTATATATATATATATATATATATATATATATATATTATATATATTATATATATATATATATATATATATATATATATATATGTTAAAAAGTGTAGGTGAGAGACCACATCCCTCTTTGAGGCCTTTTGTTGCGGTGATTGTTTTTCATTACCTATTATTTGCACTTGTGTTTCTTTATACAGTCTTTGTGTTATATTCACCCATTTCTCTCTCACGCGCATTCTTCTTATTGCTTACCTTAGTTGTTTCCTGGGTCCGCTATCGTATGCTTTCTCTCGAAAGTCCTTATCTAAGTCGATAAATGTCATATGTGTTTCAATGTTTTTCTCTTTGTTCTTTTTAATCACCTGTCTCATAATGAATATATTATCTAAACATGATCTGGCTTTTCGGAATCCGGCTTGTTCTTCGCTATAATGGTCCATGTGTTGTTCTAGTTTTTCTTTTATAACTGATAAAAAGATTATTGCTATTGAAGGCATTACACTATCCCTCTGTAGTTATTTGGTGACCTTTTGTCACTTTTTTTGAAAATGGAAGACATGTATGATAAATTCCACTCATCGGGAATCTTCTCTCCTGCTTCGATTTTATTGAACAACATTCGTATAAAGGATACTATCCTTGCGCCTCCATATTTCAGCAGCTCCATTTTTATGTTCCCTGGTACTGGAGCTTTATTGTTTTTGGATTTCTTTAGTGCTCTATTTATATCTTCCTCTGTGATTTCTGCTTCCTCAGTTATTATTGTCACAGGGTCGTATGAGATATACTTCGGCCTATTCTCCTGCAACAATTTTGTCTAATACTTTGTCCACTCTTTTGATGCAATTATCTGTATGGTATTTTTACTTCGTTTATTACTTCTGATGTTTTTTTTTTCATGCTTCGGTTGATCTGTTATACCCTATCATGTCTATGTTTCTGCACATTGTCTCCCAGTATTCGTTTTTCTCGAGCTTTATTCTTTGTTTAACTTGTTGTCTGAGGGTAACGTATTCTCCCCGTGTTTCTGGGGTTCTGTCGTTTAGCCATTTATGAAATGCACATTTTTTTTTACCTATCTCTTCTGTATTCCTTCTAATATGTATTCTTATGTTGTTCATTATCCAGCACTTCGTTTGCCGCTTTGTTTATTTTTTCTTTTAGGTGTTGATACATTTCTGTTGGGGTCCATTCTTCGTTCATCTGTAGCATATTCTGTAGCCTATTCGGATATACTGTTCGAGTACTAAATTTTTGTAGAAGTTCTACTTTATACTTCGTATTTGCGATTTTTTGCATCTCCTTATCTTTCTGGATATTGTCTTTTTGTCGTCTTCCCGTATAATGAATTTTCCTAGCACTAATCGGTGGTTACTTGTACATTCTGCTTGTCTGTATACTCTTACATCTTGTATTATTGTTTTGCTGGCTTTTCTTACTATTATTAAATGATTAATTGATCTTTGGTTTCTACTAGGTTCTTCCTGTGTATATCTATGTATGTTTTTATGCTGGAATCTTGTGTTGATTATAGCTAAATCGTATTCTCGACATATTTCGATTAGCCGCGTTCCATTTTCGTTTCTAATTTCGTCTTCTCCGAATCGTCCCACTATATATGCATCATACTTTCCTCTGTAGCTGTTAAAATCTTCAATTAGTAGAATATCTTCTTTTTCCTTTGTCCTGTCTAATACATCTTTTAGTGCGTTGAAAAAATCTTCCTTTTCCCTTATGGTTGCATTGTCATTGATCTACGCGGTAGCAGGTACATACTCATCTATGATCCCGATAGGTGACAAATCTACATCAGGGATGCGCCGTTGCCCACGCGAGCTTTGGTTTATCTCCTAATACCATACAGGGGAAACCATTGTCCTACCCTCAGTCCATATCCAAACCTACCTTTTCTCTCCCAGTACCCTGGATGGATTTATCGATAACGACCCTAGATTGAATATGAAAATGATTTTTGATTAACGAATAGGAAGAAGAATCCGAAGAATAGGGGGTTGAGGCGCCGGGCCTGCTACCCGACACTCGGAAAAAGTCATTATGCAAAAACTAATCCAACACAGCCTCGGATTTTGGACGGAAACAAGGATATGCGAAGAGAAAGGACTATAAGAATAGGAACGTGGAATATACAAGGAATCGCATCTAAACAAAATGAAATAATCCCAGAAATCGAAAGACTAGGCACAGATATAATAGTCTTTCGATTTCGTACCGAAACAAAAAAAAGTCAAGGAGAGGAAATTATAGGGAAATATACACACATATGGAGTGAAGTTTGCAAACATGAAAGAGCCGCAAAAGAAGTATCAATATTAATAAAAAATAAATGGAGAAAATACATACAAGATTACCAGCAAATAAATAAACAAATAATGGAAATTAGGATGAACATATTTGGACAACCAACAATAATTGTTGGAGTATATGCAATGAATGACAATAATTAGAGTTCTCATTAAAGTATCTTAGTGATACATCTTATTAATTTCGCCACCACTGGATTAATAACCCCTCTAAAATGAATTCCCTAATATCTGAGTTGATTACCGAAGCCAGACTGGCTTTGTTTCGTAGCTAGTTCTCGATTATGTGAAGACTATTCACAATTGTTTTAAATTAAAACACAAAATACATGGCCTAAAAACGTTTTCAACGATTACTCGTATACGGGGTGATTTAAAACTACTTAATCTATGAGACAGTAGTTCTTATTTACATTTTGATACGTACATTTAATGTCTCAACTACAACTTTAGGAGAAAAATTACACTAATACATATATTAAATAATGATTTAAAGTTAACATAGATTCTTAACCCGTAAGTGGTCGGTAAAATATTTTTTACAGAAGTGGTCGCTTGATGTACTTTGTTCGCCAGACAAAAAGGAGGAGGTATTTGAGTTAACAATCTATATATGATATATATATATATATATTATATATATATATATATATATATATATATATATATATATATATATATATATATATATATATATATATATGTATATATATATATATATATATATATAATATATATATATATATATATATATATATATTAAACCTAGAGCTAGGATTAATACTATTATAAAAATAAATTAATATTAAATTTACCAGTCTTCTGGGTTGAACCGCGTCGATAACCATTGAGCCCAGCTTTCGACATCCTCTCTGATGACTTCTTCAGGGCTTCCGGTGTCTCAGTTTTCCGAGACCCTAGGCACTACTACACTTATCACTAGTAACTTCACTATTCTTTCACTGTTCCTTTCCGAACATATATATATATATATATATATATATATATATATATATATATATATATATATATATATATATATATTCTTAGAAAGGGCTTTAGTGACTATGTGAGTAATATATACGGATATATTGGGTTTAGTAGTCAATATATTGGCCTTTAAGTAAAATTCTTTTAGGTTTGCTAAGCTTTCGAGTTTATTTTACTCTTTTTCAAAACATACTAAAAATTAACATAAAAAATTTACATTAGAAAAATGAAGTTCTTATGTCTTCAATAGGCTTACCCTTGTGAGAATTGTCTTTTAAAATTAGCAAAATTTTACATTTTGTCATTATGTTATTAACATAATGACATTAAATTTGATTTACTTTTTATTTCTGTCAAAACTTATTACTAAGGTTTCCATATCGCTTCTATTTTTTATATTTATTTTAGGTGAGTTTGACAGAGGAAGTGTCTATGTTTATTTTTTTATTTAATAACTGTAATATTATATCAAAATTTGCAATGAAGGTTTGCATAAACATAGACATGCTTTCACAATGCTGGTATCCAAACTCACGAACACACCCTCTATCGAGACGCGACCTTTTATTTCGATGATCAAATGACAACTACCCACTCTCTCTCATACATCGACATCCATTATCCCATTACAAAAACTGTCCAATCAAAAAGTTTTATTTTGTTTACAATCATTAAGAAAATACCCCATTACTATAATCCAGAGAATGTAAAATTTTTGCTTTAAAACTGGCTTCCCTTTGATTACAAATACATAATTTATTCCTATAACAAAAGGTTAATTACAATATCTTATTCCTAGATCATATACCAACAATGAAAAGATTATAATGAATATGAACTTTCTAATTCTATATAAAAAGAATTTACTTGAGAGTGTTTAAAAATCACTTGTTGACAGGCAAAACTTTCTGTTAATCTAATCTTATTTTAATCTAATACATAAATTTTGTTGACCAGGATGTCTTAAAAAAATTTATTTATATATTAATTTTTATTTTTCTCTTTGGCTGAGAAGAAGAAGTATTACAATATATATATATATATATATATATATATATATATATATATATATATATATATATATATACATATACTTCTACATAAATTATATTCCTTGTTTGTTCATATGTAATTACTAACTTTCAAAATCAATTTACTTTTTAATTTTACAAAGTACTCCTGATTTACTCTTGTCTTTTTTCGTTTCGCAACCGATTGATATCAAATTTCGGATCTAAACGACCCCATCGAGATACAATAAATGAAATATTTGGCGGAGTGCACCCTTAAGTACTTGCTATAACGTCGAAATAATAAAGTCTATAACCACAAACTATTGATAGGTCTTCTGGGAAATCTACTTTATGGAACATTCATTTCAAAGTGCAATGACGATCTAGAATTTTACAAGAAAGACTAAAGTCAAGGTCGTTTTTATTTATAGGATCGATAATAGGATTCTAGAAAATTCAAAATATTATACCGTGAAAAATATACAATTAAATCCAAAAGATGTTAAAATATGATAAATTCTAAATGTTATAATGAGTTTACTGGGAATTTGAGCACAAATAATTTCTGATCCTATACAACATACAAATATCAAAATTGTTAATAAATATCAAAATTGTTAATAAGTTAAATAATATTTACATGGGATTAAACCAAAATTTGATTGTAATAAAAATGTCATTTTATGTTGGTTTTGACATTTCGATTTCCACTCCGGAATTTTTTATTTGTCCATTAATGTTGATGAGTTATTGCAGCTGATTTCTTCTTTTATTATTGTTAACCGTAGCCTGCTACATTCTTTTGATGAGTATGCTACACATTTTTCTTTATTAAGTAAGATGAGGGATGCTTTTTTACTATTTATTCTTTGGTATCTCTTTTGAGTGTATGTTTCTTTCATAACTAGTGATGCCTCTTTCCATTTTATTCTGCGCCCATTGTCCCAGGGGTGTTTGCATATCTAGGCTCTATCGAAATCTCTCTTTTTGATGTATTTTTCATGCTCGTTATTCTTGAAACTTAGTGGTCTTTCGGTTTCTCCCACATAAAAATTGTTAAACTTACTAGGTATTTTATAGATGCAGTTCATTGGTTTTAGACAGAATATATCTCAGTGTATTCGTTGTTTTGAATGTTGTTCTGATGTTGTATTGATTTTCTATCATTTTTATTTTTTCTGAAAAAGGCCTTTAAATATGGTATTGTCATCATCTTGAAATCCCTTCTTCTAATCATTTCTAGACCGTTTCTTCCTTGAAATTCCTTATTTATAAATGATTATGCCTAATAATTTTTTGTTAAAACCTTTGTTAGCAAATTTTTTCCTCCTGAAATGCATTTTTATTAGAACAGGTGTTATGGGCTTTATCATATAATGATTTATTATTTATTTGCTTTTTCATTGTGTATGTTGTGGTTGAGTAATAATTTAAATATCTTGGCGTGGGTTGGTTTTCTGAAGAGATTGGTTGCATATCATGAATCCTCCTTCCTTTTTTGCCATGATTAATTAGATAAATTCCTCTTTACTCTTAATGTCAATCAAAAATTTATTTAGTACTGCTCTTCCATGAGGCCAAATGGAGAACATCTAAATTTTTCCACCTTCTTCTTCTTTCAGTGCCCTGTCCGATTATCGAACGTTGGCGATCATTTTGGCAATAATAACCTTATTCACGGCGGCTCTAAATAAATTAAAGGTAGTTTCTTGATACCATTCTCGGAGATTTCGTAGCCAGAATGTTCTTCGTCGGCCTGGACCTCTCCTTCCGTCGATCTTACCCTGTATTATGAGGTGTAGAAGGTTATACCTCTATGGATGTCTCATTACATGACCGAAATATTGTAACTTACGATGTAGTGTGGATTTTTGGTTATGTTTGTAAACAATGTTTTGCTCCAATTGCTTCATGAAAATCTCTGATAATAATGGAGATAGTGAAAAGCGCATGGCTAATCCAAAATCTTATTTCTAAAAACTATTATATAGTTGGAAATAGATGTTGTCTGTGCATAGTATTAACGGCTCCATTATTGCTGATAATTTGGGCACCTCCATAACAAAAGCACGTTGGTGAAAGGGCTGGTAACATTAAAACCAACTAGCATATTGTTAGGATTGTAACTTATTTCAGCTGGTTTTTTTAGAAATTGCTGTGAATTATTTATAAATTTTATTGTGTTATATGTTTATAGGTGTATTATATCTCGGTGGGTCTTTGACAGTTTTCTGCACGAAGAACCTATTCTGCTGCAAATTGGTCTGAGGGTTACGTTTTCTTTTTGTATTTTTGAGACAGTGTATAGGTGTGGTGTGGTATTTTCTTCTTCAAGTGCCATCTGCGCGGCGGAGGTTGGCAATCATCATAGCTATTCGGACTTTTGAGACGGCTGCTCTGAAAAGTTCATGTGATGTACATTCGTACCACTCTCTCGGATTGCGCAGCTTTGACATTCTACGCCTCCGTATGCTTCTTTTTCCTTGAATCTTTCCCTGCATTATCAGTTGGAGCAAGGTGTATTTCTCCCCACGTGTAATATATCTGAGATATTCTAATTTTCTTGTTTTAATTGTATCTAAAATTTCCATTCCTTTTTGTTTGTGACGTGTTCTGTCCACGATATTTTCAGAATTCTTCTATATTGTGGGTACAGCTCGAATGATTCCAGTTTTTTCATTGATGCCGTATTCAAGGTCCAGGAATCCATTCCATAAAATAAAGTCGAAAAAACATAGCGCCTGGCCAACATAACTCTTTGTTCCATTTTTTTGAATCCCTGGTTCATAGTACTCTTCTCATTTTGTTGAAATTTGCTCTAACCTTTTCTCTTCTTATTTTGATGTCCTGAATGTAATCATTTGTGGAGTTTATCATTATTCCCAGATATGCATATTTGTTCACTTGTTCGACGTTGGTTCCGATTATTGGAAGATTCTCGTTATTTCTTTTCGATATTCTCATAAATTTCATGTGCTTGACATTCACTGTTGGACCATACTCTTTTTCATCCGCATATCTAATGTTGTTAATGGGAACTCCATTTACATTTATTTCAGCTATTTCACTCTCAAGAGCGTTTTTCAGGATCTCGTCGGAGTAGGCATTAAAAAGAATTGGCGACAATACGCATTCCTGTCTCACTCCACATAGTGTGGTATAGTGTAGTGTTTTGTACATTTTGTTCTTCAATAATTTGGTTGTGTTCTTTTTTAATTTTGTGTTTAGTTCATTTGTGAATAAGTTTTAAATTTTCTCCTGGTATTGAATTTTGTTATTGGTGCGTTAACCTTGTTAGCTGGCAATATTATTGTGGACACACCTTCTTTTAGAACCTTAATAGCTTTGAGTTCCCCTTCACTAACATTTGCAGATTTTGTGCTTCTCCCCATTTTCTTTTTTACATCACTCTATATTCTTCTTTTTCATGTGCTGCGAGTTGTTGAGAGACTTTTTTAATAGCACTAATTTTGAGAGCATCAGGTTTTCTGTTGCATTCAACTGTCTTTTTATTAAATTGACAGCTGTTGGTAATTGCACTTAGTGGTATTTTTTAAAATATGGTTTGTTTATGTGTGTGTGTATTTTTTTTTCTGTTTGAAATATAATACTATTATATTTCAAAGAAAATAGAAGCTAGAAGGCAGAAGACCAAGAAGATCTATAGTACTTTAAGCAGATGAAATGAAGACTTTGGTAGGTAAGTCCCTACGTGAAGTCGTCCACATGGCACAGAATAGCAGTCAATAGAGACAGGAAGCGAACAATATTTATGCATACAATAATATAGAAATAATTGAATAGGATTTTTTTGTAAAGTGTATTCTAAATAAATTATTTACGAAGTTTATTGAAAAATTTATTAATCATAAATATTTATGTTTTACAATAAAAATGACCTCAATTATTACAAAAAAAAATAAAAAACTAAAAAAAATTTGTTTAAGCAATTTAGATGGTTTATTTAACAATATAAATATTTAAATAATACATATTTAAAATTACATACAAATTAAAAAAGAAACGTCAAAATCCATAAACAAAACAAGAACGAGAGATATACTTAAGAGCTCCTTCTCCCTCCATCAAGTTTAGTTTTAAAAAAGGTATTAACATTTGTAAAAAATAAAAGTTTTTTAAGCAAAAAATAAGGATAGAAACAATCCTTAGGAAACGTATAGGTTCTTGTTACACAGGTCCATACTACTCAAAGTAACTGTCGTTTGTCTGGCCGGATGATTGTCACGAAACGATCTTACTTCCTCGGTTAGTAGGTCCATTTGAAACGGTGCTGTTGGTTCATTCTGTTTCTTCCTCTATGTGGAGAGTGTAGAAGGATACGGCATAAATACGTTTTGAAGGTGCTTGCCAAATAGATTAGCTATGTCTTGATCGCTCATAGCCCAGTTATTGGCATCATCTTTAAAATGTAAGTTATGTTCTTTGGGCCGTTTTTTTGGCTTTTCAAAATGAACAATCATTAGCTTCAGTTGGAGATAGATTTTCTTGGTATTCGTGAATTATAAGGTTTTCTTCTTTATGTATTAGTTCTTTTAGATCTTTTATTGATATTAATTTTTTTCTTATTTTGTTCTATTCTTGATTATTGCCAATTTCTTTGTAGCTCGTTTTTTTTTTGTTTAGTTGTAAGAGACGCATTATTTTCTTTTGGGCAGAATACTTAGTGAGAAGTCGCATGACATGCTGCAAAGACAGATTTAGCAAGAACTTTAGTTTTTTTTCTAAATTAAGATAAATTGGTCTTACTGTTATGCAAAGTGGGTTGTTGTTCTTTGTTGGAGATTTTAGCAAAAATGGTTACTAATACCGGTAAATGGTCTGATGATAAGTTAAAACGTAATTTAGCTTTATATTTTTTGGTATTGATGCCTTTCGTGATGCAATAGTTTATGGCCTACAGATGATTTGTTTTTATCAGACGGCCAGACGGCCATATTGGTTCGCCAGTAGAGATTTGTTGTAGGTTATTTTCTTCCATTGTCTTAACTAATTCTCTACCTTTTGGTGTTGTTATTCTAGAGCTACACATCGAATGTTTTGAATTATAATCTTCACCGACAATAAATTTGTTTCCTCGAGTATTAAAACATTCTTTAAATTGTTCTTTCTTGTTGGCATGTTTAGATGGGCAGTATATAGTAGATATTGTTATAGATCAATCTTCTTCCTCAATGGTTATACTAGTTACTTGTAGGTAATCTTTGTATAAATCAAGTATAATTATGGCACTTCCTCCATATGCTCCATCATCTGAAAGTTTTTTATGATACGACTTGTTGGTATGCATATAGTATTTTTCTGTGCATATAGTATTTTTCTGTGAAGTGTATCTCGGCGATTATTATTATTTGGATTAATTATAAATTTTCAAGTGACCATTTTATATTTTGGTTGTACAACCATTAAATTGGTTTACATCTTAATTTTGAAACATTTAAGAACTGCTCTTAATAATGAATTGACTGTTCTTTCTTTACTTTTTGAATTTGTTTGTCACACTCAGGTGGTAAAAATGACTATTTTAAGTTATGACAGAAATATTTGAAATTTGTGGTTGCTAAAATAAGTGGATATTTGGTTGATAAGGAAGGCTGAGGTATATTACATGCAGCCACGTGCTGTGTTCTTTATAGTTTCAGGTAAAATAAGCAAAGAGTTAGATTGATCAAAATCTAAAAGGCGCTTTTAAACAATAAAGGGATAGTCTAAATATCCCGAAGAAACGTTGTGATTCCTATTTAAACTGCCGGGGGGTCTACCAGACTCCATTTTTTTGTTTTAAGTTTTTTGTGAACTTAATTCAGAGATAATTCATTATTTCGTTATGATTTGTATTTATTTAAGCTAAAATAAAAACCATGTAAACTAATCATAATAACAAATGCTAAAAAAATGTAACATAATTTTTTTTTCAAGGTTTTCTGACAGTAAACCATAATTTCTGACAAACAAAAATATAAAAAATAAAATTACTATTTTTTTCTTGATTTTTTTGTTTCATATAAAAGAACAAGGAACTAAAATATACACGCTCCACGGAACGTTCCAATTAAAATATAATATTATCAAAAAAAAACTGCGAACTTTTTACAAGTAACATTTTTCTAAATGCAATTCTTGCAAACATATGCCCTGCAGTTACCGCACATGGGTCGGAAACATTTGCTGCACGACATTTTTGTTTTTTTCGCCAATTAGAAGAATATGTGGTACATTTTTAATCTAGTGTATGCATACCGCCTTTTGTTTGATTATAGAAGCAAATAATTTCGGGTTTACCAGATTCTATGTCTTTACATTCGGTATGGTGCATTGATGATATTAACACAACTGCCTTTCCTTTTTTGAACGTAGAAAATTAAAGTGTAGTCATTTGTAGAACCATAAATGGAAGATTTTTCAGCTCTGCTCCGACTTAAAAGGAATTGTCAGAAATCAATTGTCTGCCGTGACATTTTGGTGTGAATTAGCAATTGGATGACACAGTGTCAACACAGCGTTGGTTTCATGAAATATCTCCCCTCAGTTTTTAGAGAAAAACCATGACTATCCTTACCAAAGTAGAGAAATAGTGGGTACTTGCGTCTGTCTATAGATTTCAGTCCATACTTCCAAGGTTAATTACGTATCTACATGTGAAACATACATCTACCACCAAATCCTATCAGCATTTCGTATAACATAATTCTTCCAGGAATAACAGTTTTGGCAACTTTTTACAAAACGCTCTTGCATACCGCCTTTTGTTTGATTATAGAAGCAAATAATTTCGGGTTTACCAGATTCTATGTCTTTACATTCGGTATGGTGCATTGATGATATTAACACAACTGCCTTTCCTTTTTTGAACGTAGAAAATTAAAGTGTAGTCATTTGTAGAACCATAAATGGAAGATTTTTCAGCTCTGCTCCGACTTAAAAGGAATTGTCAGAAATCAATTGTCTGCCGTGACATTTTGGTGTGAATTAGCAATTGGATGACACAGTGTCAACACAGCGTTGGTTTCATGAAATATCTCCCTCAGTTTTTAGAGAAAAACCATGACTATCCTTACCAAAGTAGAGAAATAGTGGGTACTTGCGTCTGTCTATAGATTTCAGTCCATACTTCCAAGGTTAATTACGTATCTACATGTGAAACATACATCTACCACCAAATCCTATCAGCATTTCGTATAACATAATTCTTCCATAGAATAACAGTTTTGGCAACTTTTTACAAAACGCTCAAATAACCAAAAAACTGCTGCAGTTCGATCATTGGTTTTTCGTTTTTCTCGATCATCTGCATTATCAAACCTAAAACAAAAGCAAAAAAATATTTACACTAACTATTCAGTCAACAAACCTTAGACATGCGAGCAACACATGAACTCTTTTCAAAAACATTACTAATCTGAATATGTTCCGTCCCGTTCTATCTGTTGCAAATATTTCTTGCAAGTCTTCATCATTTGACTTGAAAACTGCAGAATAATGGAAGATAGCGAGAAACGCTCCAAATTCTTCCGTTGTTAGTTGTCATAATTTCTAAATTTATGTAGCAATAAAAATATCTTTTTATTTGTCCGTAGAATTATTTCGTTTTCCATATCCTCTGTGAAAAAAAGGCTCCATATTTTTAAGGGATCAGAGACATCACCACATTTTGCAAGTCCTTTTAAACTCGGAGAAACTTTTACCAGATTGTGTTTTTTGGAATATTGGAATAAAATAATCTATTTTAGAGTGGAAACCAAGGCAAGAAGCAATACGGAGCAGAGGACGCCCACTAACTAGATGGAATACTGAATCACAATTGACGTGAGTATCGAAGTGACTTACGAGTGCACCAACTTAATGGTAGATGACGCGGCCAGGCATAAAGCATTTATGCCTGGCCGCGCCATAAATTGGCAAGTTTTACATAGATTTAAAAAGTACTGGGGGTCCGCCTGACCCCAAAACGCCAATTGAAGGTAGAAATATTATGAACTATTTAGAATATAATGTCAGATTATATGAATAAAATTTCTGATCTAGATAACAGCGGAAATGGCCTCTAAAAAAATATATGTAATGTACATATGTATAGACAATTTTCAGCACATAGTTCTAATTTAAAATCAATTTTTTTTTATCACAAACTTACTCCATCCTAAGCTTAATATACTCGATAGATAAACCACGCGTTCCTTGAGCTTTATTATTGTTCAATTTCTACATTTTTGTTTTCTTATAATCTGATGGTTTCTACACCGTTCACTTCCTCTTTATCTACATCTAGTTATGTATATAAATATTCTCTGCGTTTCTGTACTCTGTCCAATATATTAATAACAGTATTTTCACTTGCCTGTTTCCACTTTATATTGTGAGTAATATAAAAGTTGTGAAAAATAATTCAATGTGATGTGTTAGGATATAAAGTAAGCTGCTTGCTTTATACACATGGCGGTACATAGTCATTCAAACGATACTCCTTAATGTTTCCATCTATTATTATTATTACGAGCGCTGATTACTACAATTAGATTTAGACAATTATCGGTCAATTTCGATTAGGAGCAGTTAATTTTTTTAATTCTCTGCCCACATGAACATTTAATTTTGTTAAGGTTCATTACAAATAAACTACAATGGTGGTGGTACAGGAGTTTTAAAAGGGTGTAATAATGGCCTTTAATGAAGTTATTAAGTGGTTAAAAAACTCAATATACCTAGTTAACTTACCCTCTTCAATTAGGTGATTAACATTACTATAATATGAAGAAAAATAATATATTCACTATGTGGCATATCTGTTCTACTTTACCCATAGGTACCTCATCCTAAGGCTTGACATGTTTTAAAATGTGTTGTCAAATGCCAACTTTATGTCCAGTTTAGTCAAAATAGATCATTGTTAATAAAATTACGTGTATAGATAAGCGTTTAGACAGAAAATAAATTAGCTGTGATTAAAAATACTATAAACCACTTTGTACAAAATTGAATACTGGTCACAAAAACCATTGTCTTCAGAAATGGTGAGTATTTCATACTCTCTAACAGGAAAACGCGTTTAATAGTGAATTACATAAATTTCGTATCATTTCCTTTAAATGTAACTTAAAAGAAACCTGCGTAGCAGAAATAAATGACAGACTTATTCAAAATCTATTTATTTAGTAAGCGACGACCGGTTTCGACCACTATAGTTTTCTGGTCATCATCAGGTTATCAGTAAAGTACAATCTTTACAAAGCTATAAAAATTTACATATTGTAATATGTATTACTAATTTAACCAATCGTTACATCAGGTATGGTACAAAAGGTGCAAATATTATTTATAATACTTAAAATTAAGAATGGCGGTGGTTTTTTATTGAATATAAAGGTGATATTAGTATAAAGATACTGTAAGTAGTACTAACATTCCGGTACAAGGGCTAATGTTAAGATGATGTGTTTTAAATAGTTATTTTTGCTAACGTTTCGTCTGTGAGTTTTTAACTTAATCTACATTGATCTGAAAAGGGAAATGTTTCTTCAGTAGCTAGTCTAGACGCTACTTTGCATTGTGATTTATGGTAAACTAAAAAAAACAGAACATACTTTCAGAGTATACATCCCAAATAGTAGTGTAAGTGGAATAGGATGGGTAGGGAAAGTGATTTGCATGGGCTCAGCCGTTCGTAGTGGCGACGGCGCTACTAGTCACGTTAGGTGGGGGGTATGACATAGCAAGAGACGTATGACGTTGATGTAAGTGCTGTTGCCACGGTTTCACTAGTTTTGCATATTTAACCAAATAATAATTATAGTATACAATGTTTTCAAAAAACAAACAAAGGTTGTCGCCAAGTCTACGAAAATCACCACTTAAATTTACAATAAATTATTTCTTAAGAATTATAAGTATCCATAAAAAAAGTGTTAGTGGCAACATTGTAATCCACGCCTTTGCAAGTTGCGTTGCAAATGGTGTTATAAAAACATTGTATCATTTAATATATCTAGTAAACATTGCTAAAAGAGAAAAAGGTACAATATCAAAATTGTATAGTGTTCCAAATCAGAGGAATACCTATTTTTTGTTGATGAGTGAAAGTTAAAGTTGGACAAAGTTCTATTAAACTTTCTGAGGATTAGAAGTTTATTTTTACAAGCACATCATTATACCAAACTTTTGTTGGTAAATACAAACTCGATACTATTTTTTACATTTTGCTTTTGTAGTTAAATTATCTTTAAATCGTAACCAACACATGAATCTTATATTTATATACTATATACATATACATTTTAAAATCATTAAAACTCTTAACTCTAATAATTGCATTTCTAAAAGTTGACTTATTTTATAAAAAAAGTCATACTAAAGAATACAGACGCATCTTCTTCTTAAAGTGTCCTCTCTTCAATGGAGGTTGGCTATTATAATTTTAAACTCTTCTCTATCTTCAGCTGTTCTTATTAGCTGTTCAAAATTTAGCCCTGTCTATTGTCGGATGTTCCTGAGCCACGATAGTCTTTTCCTTCCTAGGCCTCTCTTTCCCTCGATTTTTCCTTTCACTATAAGTTGGGCATATTGGTACTTATTTCTCAATATGTGGCCTAGGTATGATGTTTTTCTAACTTTTACTGTGTTAAAAAGTTTTCTTTCCTTGCCTATTCTATGCAGCACTTCTTCGTTTGCGGTATGCGATGTCCATGAAATTTTGGGTATTCTCCGGTAGATCCACATTTCAAAGGCCTCCAATTTATTTACGGTTGATGTTTTAAGGGTCCACGTTTCAACTGCATATAGAAGAGTCGACCAGACGTAGCATTTTGATAAACGTAGTCGAATTTCGAGTTTTATTCGAGAATCACAAAGCAGTTTTTTTATTTTTTCGAAAGATTTTCTGTCCTGTTCTATTCTCGATCTTATTTCTTGATCAGGATTTAAGCTGCTATCGGTCCAACATCCCAGGTACGTAAATCTATTGACCTATTCTAAGATGTGTCCATTTATTGTGCAAGGTTGAGGTACGTTTTGGTTTTTTTCGGATTGACATCACTTTGGTTTTTTTAATGTTTATTTTCATACCAAATTGCTCACAGGTCGAGTCACAGACGCATATGCGTTTATATTCTTTGGTAATACATTCTTAATTTGAATAATATTTTATTATTTTAGATTTTCATGGATCTTATTCCGAATGCAGCCCACGGGTTGCATTCCGGGTTCCGAATGCAGCCCATGGGCTCATAAACTCTCATATACTATCAAAAACCAAAAAATGCCTTTAAAATTAAGAACGAAGGTATTTAATGCATGCGTCCTATATATTCTGAGATATGGTGCCCAGACGTGGACGTGTACGAAGAGCAACTTCGATAGAATAGAGAAAATTCAAAGAGCAATGGAAAGAAAAATGTTGGGAATATCATTGAGAGTTAAAAAAAGGAACGAGTGGTTAATAGGCAAAACCGAAACAACAGACGCTGTCGAACATTCATTGAAATTAAAATGGAAATGGGCTGGGCATAATGAAAGATATCAGGATGGAAGATGGAATAAAGAAATTGGCCGCTGGAGACCCTATACTGCAAAAAGGTTAAGAGGTCAACCGCAAATAAGATGGAAAGATGACATTGATCAAAGCGCAGGTCCAATGTGGAAAAGACAAACAGAAGACAGGGACAAATGGAGACAAATGGGAGAGGCCTATTTTCAATACATGAATAGATTTTGTGCTATAGATAGATAGATGGATCTTTTACTTCTAAGCAATGGTAATATGCTAATTTGTGATGATACTGAAGAGCAAGATCGCAGAAATGCTAGAGTTTACACTTTATTATCTACAGATGGTCCTTTAAGTCAGAGTATTTTAGAAGGTATGGAACTTATAACAAACCAGTACTAATGAATATAGAAGCATCTATATTTGTATATCAAAAGGAAGATCTCCAACACGATGGGAAGGTTAAATGAAGATTACTGGAATTATCCCTACACGAAGTTGTTCATCTGGTACAGGATATCAGCCAATGGAGACAGCAAGCTAACAATATTTAGACTGTCTTCACCCACAGCTTAACAAATTTTTTAGAAATAAGGAGGAGGAGGAGGATACTTGTTGCCAATACTTTACAAAAGAAAATTATACAAACAAAAAAGTGGCAGAATATTTGTGTTTTATTTTGATGCTTTTGGGACTTTGGTTTGTTAATTTACTCAACACACAAACCAAGAAATCTCTAAACAATTTACTAAATTTAGCCAATCTCCAAGTTTTACAACTGTTACGGTCAAAGAAGAGATTTTGGAATTATTCGGTCTTTTATATATGAGTGCTGCTCTAAAAACTAGCTACCTCCAATTTATGGTCGAAACAAATTGGAATATCAACTTTCAGAGCAACAACGTCACAAAAACGCTTTGAATTTTTGATTAATGATTGTCTTCGTTTTGATGACAAAACAACTAGAAAGGAAAGGATAATGATAAATTTGGACCTATAAGATTTCTTTGGAATGAATTTATTGAAAATTCTGAAGCTAATTACACTCCTGGCGCATAAGTAACAATTGATGAACAGTTGCTCAGTTTTCGGGGCAGATGTCCAAAGTTTATGTTCCAAATAAACCAGACAAATATGGAATTAAAATCGTTATGTGGTGCGACTCTAAGACTTTTTATATGTATTCTGCAATACCATATGTGGGAAAAAAGAGAAGAGATGCATCAGAAACTTTGCCCACCCAATACGTTCTTTGCCTGTCCAAATATCTCTATGGCACCAATAGAAATGCCACCATGGATAATTGGTTTTCGTCCTCAGATCTTGCAGAAAAACTTTTACAAAAAAGTTGACAATGGTTGGAACCTTAAGAAAAAACAAGTCTGACATTCCGCCAGAATTTCTTAAAAGAAATTGTTCCAAGTTCTGACTTTGCTTTTGACAAGAATCAGAAGTTAGTATTATTTTCCCCAAAATAAAAAAAATGTTCTGTTGCTGTCAACATTTCATACTTATGGTATAATTGATGAAGACACTAGCAAGCCCAAGATTGTCTTGTTTTATAACTCTATAAAAGGAGGAGGAGACACGTATGATCAGTTGTGTCATTTCAAATCCGTGTCTAGAAAAATTTGTCGGTGATCTTTTAGAGTTTTTATGGCATGCTTGATAAAATAGAATAGAATAAATAGAACCAAGTTAGATTTAAATTAAAAAATTACTCCCAGGAAATATTTTCTTAGGCATTTAGCACTACAGTTGGTGACTCCGCAACTAAAAAATAGATTAAAAATACCAACTTTGTCCAGATTTTTGCGCTCCATGATATTGAATGTTCTTGGTCAAGAGGACCAGCCAGTACTCAGAAATCAAGAAACTCAACCTCCAACCCGCAAAAGATGTCAAGTTTGCCCTCGATCTACCAACAGAAAAGGTAGAGACCTGTGCGTCTGCTGTAAAGCTTGCCTGTGTGCCGAACACAGAAGACCAATCTGTCCAACTTCTACCGAAGAAATTTAATTTTTTTTTTATTATAAACATATTTTTTTCTACTTTTTTTGAGTATTTCTTATAACCTTGTGTAATAAAAAATACGTATGTTTTTGATTTCTTAGTATAAATTAAACAGAAGTCTCTGGTGTTGTACCAGACGGTCCAATAAGCCGATCTCTCGGCTATATATCAGAAACTATTCATGTTATAACTTTGGAAAAAAAATTTCTTAGTAAAAGTGGCCAAGAAAAACCGTTGGAAATAACTTTCAAGTTTCTGGGTTAACCGCTAGGGGGCGTAACCTGTAAACTTTGAAAACCAATTTTTTTAGAAATATGCTTAATTATATCAAGTGTTAAATAAGTAAACTAGAAAGAGGCCTTAATTCTTCACAAAGTTGTTCAAGTACTTTTTATTTATTTTTTCAAATAAAGGGTGGGGGAGAGCGGAGAAGTGTTTGTGGATAAATACCTATAACCTTGGATTTGATTAACCGATTTTAACGAAATTAGTGTCATTAGAAAGAGTATGAATAATTTAATTTATATCTACTATAAAACAATTGAATTTAGTTTTAATTGTCATGGGTAGAGGGTACTTTTGAAAAGAAAAAATTAAAATTTATTTTTTTTTAAATGTTTAATGGAAACACCTATTTATTGTAAATTATAATGGAATTGGATTAAAGTCGTAACAAAACGGCGCAAACCGTATGTTGATAGCTTTTGTAGAACTCGAGATATGAATAAAAACGCATAAACATAAATAAGTATAGTATTGACTCACCCTGTATTATAAATTAAATTAAAAAAGAAGTCAGTAGGTACTTTCAAATTTTTTTGTAGCAAAAGAATCTTTATGTTGATACCTATTTTGACCATTGTTATTTTATATGATTAAAAATATTTTTTTCGAAAGTGTTATATTATAATCCGAATTGAAGATTGCACTTTTTTCAATAGATATTAATATTGGTAATATTAGTAATTAATTATGAGTACTAATAATCCGTGATGAGTATATCAAATGCAGAATTGTATGATATGATTGGAGTTTATTTCGAATGTCACCAAAATGCCACTATTGCCTCACGTATATATTCTGTAAGATATCCTGATAGGAGACATTCTGGCAAAGAAGTATTTGAAAGAAAGGTAAGAAGATTAAGAGAAACTGGTAGTTTTCATCGTCCAAAGAAAATCTGCATTGGATACATGAGGTGCAGGTTCAATGTAGATGGAGTCTTAATGTTTGGTGTGGTATAGTTGATGGAAAGATCATAGGTCCATATTTCTTTGATATAACTTTAAATGGCAAACAATATTTGGATTTTCTGGAAAATCAGTTGCCTGTTTTATTGGAAGATATTTCCTTACAAACAAGAAGAGATATGATATTACAACATGACGGGTTTCCTGCGCACTTTTGATTACTTGTATTATTTGTATGCAAGTTATCGAAATAAATTGATTGGAAGGGGAATCTCCAGACTTACCATATCTAGACTTTTATCTACGGGGAAGATTGAAGGACTTAGTGTACCAATCTTAACCAACCAGGCGAGTCGAGATGAAACAGCGCATTATAAACACAATAAATAGTACATCAACAGCTGAGATTGAAGCAGCTGTTATGTCTACGCTCGAAAGATTACATCTTTGTGTGGACAATGATGGAAAACAATTTAAACATTTAATTGGACATTAAGTTTTAATGATCGAGATGTTTGTATGATCTTTCACATATTTAATTTTCAGTTATAATAAAGGGTGAGTCGATACTATACTTATTTATGTTTATGCGTTTTTATTCATATCTCGAGTTTTACAAAAGCTATCAACATACGGTTTGCGCCGTTTTGTTACGACTTTAATCCAGTTCCATTATAATTTACAATAAATAGGTGTTTCCATTAAACATTTTGAAGAAAAATAAATTTTAATTTTTTCTATTCAAAAGTACCCTCTACCCATGACAATTAAAACTAAATTCAAATGTTTTATAGTAGATATAAATTGAATTATCTATACTCTTTCTAATGACACCAATTTCGTTAAAATCGGTTGATCCAAATCAAAGTTATAGGTATTTATCCACAAATACTTTCCCACTCTCCCCCACCCTTTATTTAAAAAAATTAAAAAAAAGTACTTAAAAAACTTTGTGCGGAATTTAGGCCTCTTTCTAGTTTACTTATTTAACACTTGGTGTAATTGGGCATATTTCACAAAAACCTGGTTTTCAAATTTTTATTCACAGGTTACGCCCCCTAGCGGTTAACCCAGAAACTTGAAAGTTATTTCCAGCAATTTTTCTTGACCACTTTTACTAAGGAATTTTTTCTCCCAAAGTTATAACATGAATAGTTTCTGATATATAGCCGAGAGATCGGCTTATTGGACCACCCGGTATATGACAACACGGTACTACTAATTACCTAAAAATATCGATACTATTCTAGGGATATAAATGATCATGTCAAAAAAAAACAACTTTGAAGTAGAATTGAATATCATTAAGCAAATAGGAGTAAACCATGGGTACAACGACCAACCAATAAATAAAATTTTAAATCGAAAAATACATAAGAAAGCGTTGAAATTATTGTTTCCAGCATCACGGACAAAACAAGTACCTTCTGTTCGATTACATATACAGGCAATAGATCAACAAAAATAGGTAAACATATAAAAAAAAAGGAATAACACTAGATTTTGGAACAAACAACAACCTAGGCAAATATATTAAGAACAACAAGTGAAGCACTTACACAGTGACGTATACAAACTTACATGTGGCGATTTCCCAAAAACTTACATCGGTCAAACTGGTAGAACTTTTAACAAACGTATAGCAAAAAACAAAATGGAAAGCCTTTAACAAGAAAGACAGATTCTACGTACGCACTTCATCTTATCGACCATTATCAGATTATGATAATGAACATGTAATTACATTAAAAAATCAATTTAACAATATTTTATATAGAACAATAAGATTAGTTCTAGATGCTATAAAAATCTAAATGAATAGCTTACAACTAATATATAATGAACTTCCCCTAATCATTAATGACATTTCCACTGAATTATTCTGCAAACTCATAGTAAACAAAAGCAATATAGGTTTCATCAAAGTTTTTAATATAAAAAATATGTATTTCAGTCTCCATACACCAGACAAAATTAATGCCTTTATTTCCTGAAAAGATAAAACCTATTGGCCTTTGTTTTATGTTGTATATAATACGGATCATCCAATTAGAACTTTTAGATTTTCAAATGAAAAGCCGAACAGGATGTGGATAATATTTTTAAAATTTTACTATTGGATACAATTTTTGAATTTAAGTAGAAACATCCAATACATTTTTGCCATGGCGAAACCGCTTATGTGTTACAATCTATTTCATTATTACTACTTTTTTTATAATTACAGAATATTGGTTTCGTTTACAGATCTTAAATAATTATATATCAATCATAACAGTATTCTAAAAAGGTGTCCTGATCATAAACCACAAATAAAAAAAAATACAATGGATTAAATATCTGTGATATAATTGACGCTAAATTAAAACGCGCATATAATAATCAAGGACCAAATTTACCATCATCATCGTTATCAATTTAGCCTATATTTGTGCGCTGCGGAATGTAAGCTTTTCGTAAACTTTTCCATTTATTTCTATCTTCTAACTTCTTGCATCTAAATCGTGATAACTTTTTTTGTGCATAATGTTTATTACTTTTTTATACCATTGGAAAAGGAATACATCTCTCATTAAACAAGGACTAAACATTTGTTTCAAAACAGTTATCAATGTGTCTCCTTATTATTTTATTTGTTCAATAACTATCTTATATTTTTCAGGCGATTGATTGTTTTTAACCTTAAAGAGACATAATCCTGTTACAAGGAAGATCTTGGTGAAAGAAATATAAATAAAAATAAATCGTTCCCAATGCGAAGAAAAGAAATAAGCTTACCTGAAATAGATATCAACCAAAACACAAGAGACATCCATAATTACAAGAGAATAAGAAACGAAATAGATATAATTGTAAGAAAGATAAAAAATGATCACTGGGAATGCTTTTCCAAAGAAATGCTTAAAAGAAACTTAATATAAATACATATTAAGTTCGTAATATACTTCAAAAACTGAAGAACAGAAAAGCAGCGGGTAAAGACGGTTAATCAACTAAATTACTGAAATATTGTGAAGCAGCAGTGGCAGAAAAATTAACAACATTAATTAATAAAATTCTTCTTCTTCTTTCATTTTATAAGCAATTCTGTTTGTACATTGGCGAAATAATACCTCTATGGAAGGTTGTAGTTCTATGGAAGGTAGAAATGGGTAGTTTTGAAAATACCGAAGAACACTACGATCACATCAAAAGGTCGATTCATTTAGCAGCAGAAGAAGCACTGGGGAAATGTGACGAAAATCATAAAGGAATAAAACCGTACTGGTGGGATGAAGAAATAGAGAAGGAAATTAAAGATAAACGTCGGAAATACCAAACATTTTTAACAACAAAAACAGAAAACGATAAAACAATTTACAAAGAAGCACAAGCCAAAGTAAGAAAAAAGATAACTCAAAAAAAGAACGAATCGTGGGAACAGAACTGCCAAAAGATCAATACCTACATAGGAGAAGTTCACCTGATGTACGTAGACTTACAAAAAGCATATGACAGTGTACCCCTAAGTAAACTATGGTCAACCCTACAGCAAACCAACATTAAGCATGGTTTTATCAAAGCAGTCCAAAGTCTGTATAATGGAACGACTGCAAAAATTAAAACTGGATCAAGGATATCTGAAGGATTTAAGGTCACGAAAGGACTAAAGCAGGGTTGCTGTATTTCACCTACTTTTTTCAAAATTTATCTGGAACAAGCACTCAAGCTATGGAAAAGAAAATGTAATAGCATGGGAATCCCTCTTAATGACGAGAATACACTGTACACCTTATGTTTCGCTGATGACCAAATACTGATTGCCCAGGATCATGACGACTTGAGTTACATTACTCGAAAGCTAATAGAAGAATATAACAAATGGGGTCTGGAAGTTAACATTAAGAAAACTGAAGCCATGTGTATTGGAGGGACAAAACAATCCAATATATTAGACGATGGGGTAGAAATTACAAATTGTGACGAATACAAGTACTTGGGTATGAAGATAACTCAAGATGGAATACTCGATGCTGCCATAAAAGACAGAAACATACAGGGTAGAAAAGCCATTTCCATGATGAACGGCATTCTGTGGGACCAAACAATATCTAAAGCGAACAAACAACTCATATACCACACCATACTTAAAAGTGTAATCACATATGGCAGTGAAGTTTGGCCAATGAAACAAAGAACAGAGAAACTGTTACTAGCAACAGAAATGGACTTCTGGAGAAGAGCAGCAGGCAAATCAAGAAGAGATCGCATACCAAATGAGAGAATACGAGAAATGATGGGAGTCAAGCATACAATAGTTGATGACATAAAAACAAAACAGTTAATATGGTACGGTCATGTACAGAGAATGCCAGATGACAAGATTCCAAAACAGATTTTGACGTGGACACCACAAGGGAGAAGGAAAAGAGGAAGACCGAGAAGAAGCTGGAGAGAGGGAATTAAAAAAGAACTAGAGGAAAGAGAAATCCCTTCAGACCTATGGTTGAATAGAGAAGAATGGCGGTTAGGAGTCGAAAGGCGTCGGAGAACGCTGCAAACCGATAGTAGTAGTACTATGGAAGGTTGTAACTTCATATTTTGCGAGGTCGTCTAATAGTTCTTCTGCCGGTTGGTGACTTTTCTCTTGCTATTTTGACGACACGGTTCTCCTCTATTCTGCTTATGTGGTTATTTTACTATTTTTTCTATTTTGTGTCCATTCATTTATACACCGTACGTTACATTTTTTTCTTTCTTCAGTCTTCACAAAGTCTTCCCTTTTCTTTCGATCTCTCAGCGTATTTACTGTAATTCTTTTCAGTACTCTCATATCTGCCGTTTTCAGTAGCCTTTACCTTGTGGCTCTGTCGCGTCTTGTTTCTAAGGCATATGCCATTATTGGTCTTACACTGGAATTATATATTCTTGATTTCATTTCAGTGTTAATGTATATGTTTTGACATATAGTGTTACATTAATGCATTCTGCCAGTTTATTTGCTTTTTGTACTTGATCTTTCACTTCTTTATCCATGTCTTTATAGCTTGACAGTGTAATTCCTAGGTATTTTATTTCCATTGCTTGTTTAGTACCGATGCCATAAATTTCTGGTTTACATCTGGTTGGTCCTTTGCTGACTACTATTGTTTTAGTTTTATGAGATGAGATTGTCATATTAAATTCTTTTGCTCTTATATTAAATCTGTGGACCAGACTTTGCAGACTATCATCATCTTGTATTTTGTGTATTTTGATTTTAAAATTTTTTTGATTTCTTTGTTATCCCTTCTGTACCCTCTTCCTTTGTTCACGCTTTTGACGATTTCATCCATGATCAAATTGAAGAGCATGGGGCTTAATGAATCCCCTGGTTTTATTCCGCTGCCTATTTCTATAGGTTCTGTATTTTGTCCATATTTTCTGACTTCCATTTTGTTGTTTTGTTAGATGTTTTCGATAGTTTTTATAATATATAGGGGAGCTTCTATATTATACAGAAGATGGATTATTACTTTGAGTCTTACTTTGTAAAGCGCTTTCTTTATGTCGATCAGATACAGAAATGCTGGTCTATTATACTACTAATTACTGAGAAATCACTAGAGTATAATACACCAGGATTTCTGTGTCTGGTTGACTTAAAAAATCATTTTACAGAGCAATACATAAGTATAAAGGTGACATAATTTATGGCTAAAGGACCTGTGGAGATGGCTTGACAGCTCTTTCGCAGAAATATTTTGTATAGCAGTTTTAGACTCTTTTTAGATTTTTCTGTAACCTTTTGTCACAAAAAGTGCAGGATATCTACACGTGAAATGCTTCTGTACGTGAAATGTTCCGGATAAGGACTGTCGTTTAACGAATGCATTCACCTTGAATGAAGATTATCTTAATATATCCATAAGTAAACTGCACTATTAAGTTATATAGGTAATGAATTTTGTTAGCGATAATTTTTATGTGTAATAAAATCTACTACATATTTATATCTAAAAACCTCTCTCCCATTTATTTCATCCTACAGAAAATCCCCATTTGTTCATGAAAAGGAGAGAAACGCTTGTAATCTATTTGTTTTGATTTTCCAATGCCGCTTATTCATGCTCACAAACGACTAACAACGCACAAAAGATACCGACTGCGAGATATTTCTACCATATTGCCACAGTTCCACAAAGGAAAAAAGCGAAATCGCAACCCTTACTTTATTCTTTTTCATGTATAGCGAACAAGCCATCCACTTTTGTGCATATTCTGTATAATGAACATTGTTTGATGAGCTCTGCAGTTCATTGCTGAAGTTTTACCAGCAAAAATACAAAAAAGTAGAATCTAAAAGAATTATATGTTGAAGTATAATTTTCTATACGTTTCTAGAACGAAAACCGCTTTAACCCTTTCAGTGAATTTGTCCCTCCAGAGGGACAGTACGATCAGAACCCCTGAAATATACATCGTCATTTTTTGAGAAAAAAATTATATTATTTATTTTACTTACTTTATTTGCCATAATTAAGGGATTATTATTCGTAAAAGTAACATTTTCATAATCTTTAATAGTTGTTTGTAATTTTCCTCTGAAGGGACATTATGTCTTGGTGAATCAAAATAATACAAAACTTTATGCTAGAAATATTTATTCACATAAAAATAACAAAACGAACATTATTTTGATTGAAATTTGGAGAAACAGTCCCTTTCCTTCATCAGAACAGATGAACTTTACATTTGGATCAAAATATATGGGTCTTATTTTTGCACCCCTTTATTTTGTATCTAGAATTATCTTTTTTTTTTTGGTCTACATTCAGAGTATGGTTGTAGCCGTCATTTTAGGATTTTTAAATAATATTATATGCTTTGCTACACTTTCGCAAAATTCCAGAAGATCCATTATCTTCTTTTTGTTGATTCTTATTACAAGAGCTTGGTGTTTGTATTCCAAACATGAATTCACTAAAGCCAGATCAATTGCGTGAAATATCATCCTAATATTGCAAAAATACTTAACAAAAAGTCAACCTTATTGATCTCTCCCATATTTTCATTATACATTTTTATTACCTCTTGTCTTGAGTAGGTAACTATTTGATTTTTTGACCCATAAACAAACATTAAATCCAAAAAACACTAAAAACCCACTTTTGTTTCTGACTTTAATGTACTAAGCAAAGTTTAATTAACTGTTACGATTCCGCTAGTAACCTTATTAGGTTAACCCTTTCAGTTTTACTTACATTAAAAAAAGTACCCTCGTAGTAGATTTGTCCGTTCACAGGACACAAGAATGTATACCTTACAACCGACAACCTTTCTAAAGTAATTCAAAGACTATGCACGCCTATGGGTGACGTTGAAACAATTTCAGGTTTGACATAAAGCCGGGTATACACATGCCAGTAAATTGGGAAAGTAGCTGTTGCTGCCAAAAGGCAGCAACTGGCATGCCAGAGACATTCATTAATATCAGTTTATTTCATAAAACTGGATTACTTAACTTACAGTATTTAGAAATAGAAGAAGAACTGTCACACTTTAACCTACGTTTGTCAAATTTACCTCTAAAATCTAATAGATAACATAAAAACTCATTGTCTCCAAGTCTGAAATGTAGTGCATTCAAGTCATCCCCCTTTTTAAATTTAATGTTTTTTTCGTCCCTTTTAAGTGATTTCTGTGTGTTTTAAATTTATCCTTAAGTGTTTTAACTTTAATAATTTTATATACTTAACTTTGCAATCATTTGCCATATGCCAATAGAACTTTATCAAAGTAATTTGATAATTACAAGTTGAAAGAACTGCACACCCACACAATTTGTACATCTAGTCTCATTCATTATCATACAACTATCCTTCATAAAATAAAATCTCAATAAATAACACACATTTCATAAATATATCTCTTGAATAAATATAAATAACTTTTAAATAATTCAATGGTATAGAACATCACTTTCAACTAACAAACAATCACATTACACCTATCTCTATTTCATTGGATAAAATTTATCTCCTCAAGAACTTCCCTTTTATTGTCAAACAATTGCAATAGCATACTTAAGTTCTTCATTTAACAATACAGGATAGTTTGAACCATGTTCTTCCAATCATCAATTAATAGAGTACCGGCATGTAAGTAATGTTTTATTTATTAGTTTATTTACTAATTTATCACAATTTAATAGACTATTTTATACCGATTTGTGGGTCTTACCTTATCTGCTAAAACTTTTTATTCATTTTGAAAAACCACAGACATGTAATATTGGCATAATTACTTTAATTTATATCATCTATCTTTGTTTATCTTTATTAGACAACACCCTAATATGGGTTTATTATTTCAGCATTTATTTTACTTTGTATCGAGACCTGAAGATGCTTTGCATATTGTAGAAAGCGAAACTGGTCGTCTGGATAGTTAAATTAAATTGATTGTGAGTAAGTCTTATTTATTATTTCTTTTACCTATTTGAAATGGACTCACACAAGCAACACATTCAAGATTTATGGAATGTATTGACAAATGAATTAAAGAAAATGGACATACTTACTTTGACAAAAAGTGTTATTTAGTTTATCTATTTGGTAATTTGGATTGTAAATAAAATGTTTTGATTATGACTTTAATTTAATACAAAACGTAAAATGTTTGATGTAAAATCCAATTATTCTGTTGTTTTATCAAATCCTATTATTAATTATCCTGCTGATATATTTATTTTATTTATTATTTCGTTAACTATTGATAAAGGTATTTTATAACAAAATTCAGAAGTATTGATGTTTTTATCTATTTTTCTTTCATTGTCTGGAGTAATTGCATTAAATCAGAATTATGCAGTTGATTTGTAAAATGCGATTATCTCGAAAACTGTTGCGTTTTGAAGTTATTAACAAGGATACCTTTATTTTTGTCAAAATAATGTATCTTTAATATTTTTATCAAAAATACTGATAACTTAAAGAACAAAAAAGTTAAGTGCAAATGTATGTTACGTATGTGGCATATGTGGCGCCCTCTATTAGCTATATCAAAGTATGCATCAAATTATAATTTCGGATATTCAATAGTAACCAGTTGTAAATTTGTATACATAAATGTTTACAAACATGAAAGTTATAGTGAAAAATAAAATTTTAAATATTCACTTTAATACCCTGTATCTTTTTTAATATCAACATTTTATAAAAGCAAGTTGGCTTAAATCGTATTATTTTAAAGTGTAGAATCTGCGGTTTCTTTTTGTACAATTACTTAAGGACAACCCTGTATATTAGCATTCATTCAGTAATGAAAAAAAGATATCTGGTAACAAAAATTTTTACTTTTTCAAAGTTATTACTTTATTTTTTTTCAAACGCTAAAATGTATATAAAGTAAAGTAGTCAAAACGAATCTTAGCCCTCCTTCTCGTCGTCCTTTTTTAATAGAAACTCCCTAGATCATCTGTCTCGTATCCAACAATGAATCACTGATGATGCAAGAATTGCAATATGATTCTCAGCAGGGACAGGGGCGAATTAATACTGCAGGCAGTTTTAAATATGGAGATTTAAAAAGAGTAACGCTGTAAAAATGTAGACATACATTTTAACAAATTGAGTTAACATTATAGGGTATCTATGTACGTAACATGTTGGATCTTCTTCCAATAGAACAAATTAAAAATTTGTTTCTGGAAGAAAGTGGTATGTACAATTATTTCAGCGTGCCCTACATAGTTTGCAATTGGATCGTTTTCCAATTAAAAATATTTCTGGAAGAAAAACGTATGTTCAACTATTTGAGCAAGTCCTATACAGTTAACAAATACACAGTAGTCTCCATTTTATATCAACGGAAGTGATGTTCGAAGACAGTTGCGTTTCGATTTAATTTCAGTTTCTTACCACTCTCTAACACGTGTTTCTGGGTCTATCCGTCATCAGAGAGAGTTTATAAAAGGACTCAAAATAAACGCACAGACTACTCTGGTAATTATAGGAAAAATAATTATCAGAGTATGCTAGTAGAGATCTCTAGTGAGAAAAGATGAAGTTGAAATTGTCGATAGTAACTAAAGTAAACTGTATACTCAAGCTTAATCTAGCCATTCAGAGCCATGCTGGGAATATTTATATTCCACTATGCATCAAAAATCTACCCATATAAATTACCATCATTCTTGTACTCATTGCGTCGAGTTAGGACGATAAATATACTAAGACGATTGCGCTTCGATTAAAGTGATGTTGTTACGTAGCAATCTGTTAACCCTTGAGTAGTCGGGTGGGGCCTGTGAGACCAGCGACAATTTATTTCTAATACCTCATTGCTTGTTTTGTGTCGAAATGCGCTGCGTTCGTCAGTACCTTTCCGTCTACATGTCAAACAACAGCAAACAACGAAGTCTGCATTAATGTATAACAGTTCGCTAGCACTTTTGGTCTATCAGATTTTACCCGACTATTCGAGTAACTTTTGTGAATTCGACAAGTAAATTTATTTTCCTATAGTAGGTAGGAAGTATTTTAATTCCAATGGTTATATATAGTAATATAATATACATAGTAATGTTCCAGCCTTTAATTTGTTTTTGTATTTCAGATTTCAGTGATAGATCCTTCTATGAAAGAAATTCAAAGATTAAAATAGCTCTATGATGAAGTAGATATTGATTTAAAAGCGAGCCAAAATCAGACAGATGTAAAGAAAGTGACCACAACACAGAAACGGAAGAAGAATGGGAGGAAAAATTGGAAACATAATTGGAGGGAGGATTGGGAACACCTGCAACTTCAAAATATTTTAAAACAAATACGGAAAACAGGCGGCTCTTTTATTATGCAGAAGATGGGGTATCCTGGATAAAACATGCACCTCCAAAAAATTTTCGGACAAGAAGGTCTAATTTAATTTAATATTTACCAGATTCAAAAGGAAATGCTCGTCAAGCAGTGGATTCTTTAGAGTATTGGAAATGTCATATTGGTAATAATATTCTCGAAACCATTGTACATATCACAAACATATTTATTTCTAAACCAAGTTAGATGTTAATTGGTCTATTATAACTAGCTGGGGTGTTTAAAGCAAGCTGCCGAATTTTGGGCTACTAATGGAACAGGCGAAGACGTGTTTCGAGCTACTATAACTCATAGGCGATTTGTATTTTTGCTACGTTGCTTCCGTTTTATTGACGTAAATATTAGAGAATAAAGGACAATAAGCAACCTTAAATCAATAAATATGGTAAATATGGAAGTATACCTTGGAGCTCAGCTTCCAAGGCCATATCGCGTTAGTACTAAAACCGATTTAGTGGAAAGAATAATATGTGAGTCTGCGTTTGAATCGTCTAGACATATAACCATGGATAATTGGTTTACAAGTTACGAAATGGTAAAGCGCATGCTGAAGCAGCACAAAATTACAATTGTTGGAAAAATTGGAAAAAATAAAAGCAAGATTCCAAACTTCTTGATCCACATACTTTGTCTATGTTGGTATTTACTAACTCCATTACTTTGGTGACGTATATCCTAAAGAAAAAAGGTCATGACGCTGTTATCATCTTTTCACCATGATGACTTCATTGATTAAGATTGTAAAGATGACTGTAAGCCCAATATTATTACTTTTTATAACACTACAAAATCGGAACAATACAAATTAATGAAAACGACCTAATTTCGGAACAAAGACTGTTTCTGAAATCAATTGGCCTAGCATTGACAAAAAAGAACATGCTAACCAGAGCAAGAGATCCTCATTTACAACAGGATATCTCAAATATCGCCCATAAATTTACTTACTTACTTACTCCGTGGCATTACAACCCTTCGTGGGTTTTAGCCGACTCGACAACATGCCTCCACTGTTTTTTGTCTTGAGCAACCTCCATCCAATTCTCCACGCCCATAGTGCTTAGGTCTCCTGCTATATTATCTCGCCACCGGAGACGAGGGCGTCCGCGTGGTCTCCTTCCAGTTGGGACTTCCTCCCACACCAGTCTTACTGTTCGTTCGTCAGAATGTCTTCTGAGGTGTCCTGCCCATTGGAGTCTTCTGGACTTTATTTCTTTTATGATGTTGGCGTCTGGGTAAAGTTCTTCAAGCTCTTTATTAGTTCTTATCCTATATTGTCCTGATGCTTCATCAAGCACCGGACCAAAGATCTTCCTTAGGATTTTTCTTTCCCAAACACGTAGTCTCTCTTCATTTGCCTTTATAGACCTTTATCTTCGTACGTCGTGTTAGTTGTTTTGATTTTATAAGGTTTTGGAGGGCAAAAATACACCTGTTGCCGGCCTGAATCCTGTTGTTTATTTCTTGTGATCCGTTATTGTCTTCAGTTATTGTTGTTCCAAGATACTTGAATTCTCTAACGCGCTCAAAGTTAAAGTCATCGATGGTAACGTTCTGACCGATTCTGTCTCTGCTTTGGTTATTGCGGCTCATATACATATATTTCGTCTTGTTCCCATAAATTAAGCGAAGTAAATGCAAATCCAGTGCCTCCGCGTCCAAATACACGAGGTCGTTGCGCCTATTGTTCAACTTGTAAAATATGATATTTTTGTGTCAAATGCTAAAAATGCTATGCTGACTGCAATGAAAAATTTAAATTAGGATTAGAATTTTGTTTATCAAATGTAAGAAAAGTACATTTTTGTTAACTTTTTTTTGCTTTTTCCTAAAGATGTTTATTTTATCCTTGGGTTTAAAACGATTAAGATGTAATAAAAATAAAATAAAAAAATATGATGCATATATCAAATAGTTTTATTTTAATCTTTTCTAATGTATTTTGTAAAATAAAAACTAGGCCTTACATACCCCACCCACTGCTCATGTAATTTGCATGTATGCATTTGTTTGTTTCTTGGGATGTGTGTGCTGAATTTCTGCAATTATTCTTTGATACTAATTTCGTAATTTTTAATAATAAATATTATTTAAAAATATTTGGTAGACCTGTGGGTTCCTCTATCTTACCTATCCTCGTTTATTTTGTTCTTGATGAGTTAATTGCTAACCACTTAGGTTATTAGATTTTTAAGTCCCTTTTATTAAGCGTTATGTGGATGACCTAATTCTAGCATAACATCTGGACAGCACATGTGCTATCCTATCAGTGTTTAATGGTTTTTATTGTCATTTACAATTCACTTGTGAATTAGAAGATTTCGTCACCAAAATTGATCTGTTTTTGACCCTTTCCTTCTAGTCTTACCCAACATCCACCGTAACATTTTCATTTCAGCTACATCCATCTTCATTCCTTAATCTTCTTTACAGGTCTTACTTCACTACTGTACCACAACGCAATTCTCACCACACTCTTGTATATCTTCTTTTTCAGTCCTTCCCCGATTTTTTGATCACAAAATACTTCGCTTATTCGCTTCCAGCTAAACGATTTCTCGATCTAGCGTGGCATTGTATGTAAGATGTAAGTTCTGTTCATCCTAACTTTTTTCTAAATAATTTTATGTCCTTGACCTTTTATTATTTGCTAGAGAATATCAACTCCTTCCTCCTCTAGAGCCTTCAAACCTCCGCAGGTATTCCATCATGGGCTGCTGCCTTACCGGTCTTCGTCCTATTTAACACCTCGACAACTTCTCTTCGACAATCTACATTGACAATCTTTCGCTATCCTTGGTATTACATTCTCTTTTCGGATCCCTCATCCTCTGTCTCTTCTGTGGTGTTCTTCATTTAGCAACTTACTAATGTACTTATACCATATTTACTTTATTTCAACATCGTTTCTGAATTTTCTTTTATCTACACTCCTAATCTGTTATACGTGGGTCATTTTCTTTGATGACTTGTCCCCTGCTTTAGCTTTAGCTTTTCAGTAGATCAGTGTCCCATTTTTCTTTGTCAGCATTATTTCTTGGTCCTTAGAATTCTTTCTTATTAAACTATTTAATATATACCAGTTAAATTAGCAACAAAAACGCTAAAACTGCCAGGAACTTATTTTCTAAAACTAAAACACCTTTGTTTCCTCTAGAACAAATTAATGTTGTTTGCCACATTTCCTGTGTTGAATATTGAAGCTGATCTTACACTTTTACAGCGTGAGAAAATGAAAGATGTTTATCAGGAGTTAGAACTCAGAAAAACACAGGGTGAGAATAATTTGAAGATCAAGTACTTTAATGGGGTACCCAAAATCATTGTCAGTAAATCCATTAATTCAAAAAACGATCTTTGAGTTTATATTTTCAGAATGTTGGCGGTATGTGCACTAAACTTCAGAATTTCCGACATGCTGTGAGTCTCTCTAATTATGATGTTATTATTATTATTGAAACATGGCTTACACCTAAAATCTTAAATGCTAAATTGGGATTGAGTAACTTTAATGTATATAGACATGACAGGGACCCTCAAACTAGTTCAAAGACTGGTGGTGGTGGTGTTCTTATTGCTGTCCATAAGCGCCTTAATTCAGTGTTGGTTAGGCCTATCGATTCCTTTGTGGAACATGGTTTTACACAGGTAATATGTGGCACAAAAAAGTTAGTCATTGGAGCAGTGTACTTTCCTCCACGGTCATCTGGGTCAGTATATGAGGAGCATTCCACCTGTATGTTAGACTTAGCGGAAAGATTCAGTTATTATGAATTCTGTATTTGTGGTGACTACAACCTACCTGAAGCATCCTGGGATAATCTTAGTAATGGTGTTACAGTTAAGTGTCCTCATTACTCTTCAGCAAATATTATTTGTACTTGCTACAATTTTTAAAATATGTTACAAGTAAATGCTACTTCTAACCTTAATAATAAATTTTTAGATCTAGTTTTCTGTACTCAGAGAGATGCAGTTGTGTCGATTTCAACTGATATTCTATTGAATACTTCTCAACATCATTCAGCTTATACTATAGTGTTACATGTAGCCAATTTAAATTTGTTTCTTAAATATGATATCTCCTATCATGATTTTACCATCAAGTTTTAAATGAATATTTATCCTCAATTCCTTGGAATAATGTATTAGATGAATCAGATGTAAATTGCTGCTTAGAAAATTTTTACCATATTTTATATGATGCCATTAATATGTTTGTTTCTATAAAACGGTTTAAATCATTAAATTTTCCAGTTTAGATTTCGCGAGAATTAATTGAGTTTGTCATACAAAAAAAATAGCTCACAAAAATTTTAAAGCATCAGGCAACTCATATGAGGAATTTTCTAGTTAAGGGAAAGATGTAAAGCATTACAACCAGTATGTTATAAGAACTATTTAGAGAATATTCAAGCAAATCTTTCAAGTAATCCCATTTCTTTTTGGAGGTATGTTAGTACTACACGTGGGTCTAGTGCTTATCCTAATGTAATGTCTAATAAAGGTTGGGATGTAATAGCTCAGAATGGTGATGAAATAGTCAATCCATTTGCCAGTTATTTTTCAGGTACATATAATGATAGTGAGTATAATGTACCTAATTTTAAATTGGACTATAGTGTGGATTTCCAGAATCTGAAGTTTAGTCTGACTAATGTTTTCGAGGGAATTAGCAGTTTAAAAACTACACATTCTTCAGGGCCTGATGGTATACCTGCAGCACTTATTAAGAACTGTATTTTTTCTCTTTGTAAACCTTTACAACAAATTTTTAATTTATTATTATCATCATCTGTATTTCTACAATATTGGAAAAATAGTTTTTTTACACCTATTAATAAATCTGGCAATCGCGAGTGTGTTAACAATTATAGAGGTATAACTATTCAATCAGCAATCTCAAAACTTCTTCATAAATTGGTATCGATAAATCTCACCTGGGCTTGTAGAAACATAATTATTGATGAACAACTTGGTTTTTCTAACGGGAAATCAACTGTAGCAAACTTTGTTAATTATCAACAATACTTGTTGGGTGCATTTGAGAATAAAATTCAGGTTGACACCGTTTACACTGATATCTCAAAGGCCTTTGACCAGGTTAATTATAATGTTTTGGGCAACAAACTTCATGCATCTGGCTTTGGTAACCCCATTGTTAATTGTATTAAAAGTTTTCTGATTGGACGTACACAGCAAGTTCGTATTAACAATTATATTTCAAAAGAATTTCATTGTTATTCAGGTGTACCACAAGGGTCTCATTTTGGTCCCTTGTTTTTCAACGTGATCATTAACGATATTGGTAAGGCTATCAAAAACTCACACTTCTTGCTATTTGCTGATGATCTTAAGATATTTCGTTGTATACATAATAAATCGGATATAGATCTCCTACAAGATGATGTAATGTTTATGATCAAAACAAAATGGTTTAAGCTTAAATCCAACTAAATGTTCTTTCATTTCATTTGGTCGTATAAATAATCTAATACCTTATATATATGTTCTTAATGATGTACTCTTGGATTCAGTTACTGAGATTAGAGATTTTGGGTGTATTATTGGATTGTTAATTGACATTTAGAAGCTATTTTCTTAAAATTAAGGAAACAGGATTTCGTAATCTTGGTTTTATTTATCGTAACTGTCATGATCTCTCACCTATTGTATTCAAATTATTGTATAGCTCTCTGGTAGGCTTAGGTCTTGAATACTGCTCTGTTGTCTGGTCCCCATTTCATTAAGTATACATTGATGGATTGGAGAGCGTTCAGAGGAAGCTTCCAAGACCTTTAGCTTTTAAAGCACATATTAATATAAAATATACAGAAAATTATTTTATAGATTATTCTATAATAATGTCTAATTTTATCATTGCTACATTGAAGAACCGCAGGTTGAGAGCTGATATGTTATTTCTGTTTCAAATTCTAAGTAAAGTTCTATTAATTGTCCCTCGTTATTAGCCAATGTACACTTAAACACAATACATAGAACTCAACACACTGCACTCTTTTATATTACTTTTCATAGGACTGATTATGCTCGTCATTTTTCCATGTCGAGAATGCTCAGCTCTTGCATTGACCTTCTATTGGATCTTTTCTGCCCAAACATTAATGTTTTCAAAAGGCAACTTCAGAATTTGATTATTATTTAGATATGTGATACTTACTATGTGATACTGATACTATTTTTTTTTAAATTTTGTAATATGATATATTGTTTTAGTGTACAAATCTTAACTGTTTACGTTTTTCTTTGTTATTGTTTTGATGTTTATTGTACATGATCTTTACTTTTTACTATTTGTTGTATTTTATTGTAAATGGTTCTACCGTTGAAATAAAATAAATAAATAAATAAAATATAATTATTGTTACGTAGGTCAGACTGAGCGATCAGTTAGGCGTAAATTAACCTCCCTCCGCATAATAATTTATCTAAGTGCTCTGGCACAACATCCTATCAGTACCACATATAATAAATATAAGGACAATTATTATGAAAAGGTTAAAATTCTTTGCAATGAAAGAAATTTCGCTAGAAGACAATTTTTGGAAATTTGTTACATACTTAAATATTCGAATGCTCTCAACGTACCTAATGTCATTCTCATTTAGCCACTGGGCATAAATAAAATAAAATTATTCTTTAAAAATCACTGTTTCGATTCTTTTTAAATTAGACCAATTTTAAAACGCCGGCTATATCTGAAGTTAAAATAGAAAATACCTTTAGATAAATGTTTACAAGTTTGAATAAAAGTAGTAGATTCTTATGTGAAGAGCTTTTGTAGATTTTGTAAAAATCTGTAGATATGTTTTCCCATATCGCTTAATTAATTCTCTTTTAAAAGTCCGCCTCTTATACCAACTGCTCCAAATCGGAGGCAACTTGTTCTCAGGGGCGGCGTATTGAGTTCCAAAATGCGTCATAAGTCGTACACGTGGCCACCTACCCCTTGCACATACCACCCCTCCGCTTTGCTTCTAGGTCCATCTAACAAAAGGGATGAGGGGCGGATTGATCATAATTGACTATTGTTCATATGCACCATCGAGTTTCCTTTTGGTATTGAAAATCGGACCGTTAAATACTGCACACAAGTATTATTTAGGGCTATCTATGAGGAAAATTAGGGTAGAATATTTTGATCGTGTTGATACAATAAATAAATGATGAACTTGACCAATTGGCAAAGAGAATGATAAAAATTTGTTTTAATTTATTTTTGTCATATCTTCGGTCCAATTTTTTCTCTTTCTACTTTCTGATTTTTATCTTCGTCAGATTTTTCTTTTAATGCTTTTATACCTTTTATTAATTATCTGCCTAATTATCTAAATTGTGTAATTATCTAAACAGCAAAAAGTCAATGATATTTGAACATTTGAAAAATTTCAGTGGGTGTCGCTTTAAAAAGGATCTATACCAACCTCTTTCGGGCCGATTGTCAGTAAAAGGATTGGTCCGTCCATTTGCGTTAAGAAAACTTTTAACCGAGTCTTTTATAAATATGGGTTTTGTAGAGAAGTCAGAAAATTGGATAGAAAATCCAAAAGTGGTGGCATAGAATTTTTCTTTCCAAAATTGGTGGCAGAACATTTTATTGACCTAACATTACTAATGTTATATATAACTTTTAAACACTTACTAAATGGTGCGGGAATGTCTTTGAAAGAATTTAAACTTGCTGTAACCACTAGTTTCATTAGAGTAGACCCCCAAAGGCCCAAATTTGAAATAAGAACCATAGACAAACCAAACATCAGTAATAGATTTAAAAAATACGTTCCTCTAGAAATAGGAACTGACAAAGCAGCCCATATGCCTCAACATGGAGCCAAAGTACAACGTACTTTGGCTCCGTGCCAAGATAGCATTGTACTACATGTAATGAAGATTTAGACCTATCTAAAAACAAAAATTGTTTTATTCCATTTTATGCTAAATAATTTTTTCGTTGTGCCCTAGTGGTTTAACATGGTCTCAAAATGTTTTTAATAATTACAAAAATGTAATATAAAAAACCTTTATTTTGTCTATTTTTTGCCCTACCACGTCCTAAAAACTAATTGTTCGCCATTTAATGTAAACAAAAAAGCGTTAGGGGAGAGGGGGGTTAGTGTGGACATGGGGTTAGTGTGGACATAGTTAATTATTTAAAAACTCGCATTTAAATCTGCCGCCCAGTCTGTTCAGGAAGTGACTATTAACGCCACCGAACACCACGTAAAAGTTGGTTGAAATATTTTCTATAATATGGCCGCCAGTGACAGAAAGTGATTTTGTGTGTTGTATCCATTTATTTCACACGGTAAGTAAAATTATACTAAAATTGAAGTTATTGAACTAATTGTATACCTAAGTTAGTTTATAACTTCTGGAATATTTAATTACTACATTTGATATGGAATGAGATAAAATTATCATTTTTCGAAACGTCATTCCATTGTTACTGTCAAACATGGCGTTCGGGGTTAGTGTGGACAAATCATCAGCTGTCCACACTAACCCAACAAATGATTATATTTCCAAAAATCATGTGATAAAAATCGCTTTTTTGTTTCAGATGAGGACTTACAGTAGAAAAACGGCGAGAGCTGATATTGATGAAAACGTTGTATAGCGTGCAATAAAGGATATCCTAAGAAAAAAAGGAAGCTTGAAAAATATTGCAGAGAAATATGAATTGAAAAAAAATATGCTTCACAAAAAAATCATTTCGGCTAAGAGGAACCTTCAAGATGCTAATATACCCTCTGGTGATGATTCAGGTAACGAAGATGAGTTAGAAATTGTTAGCTTGAATGGTTCTGGCGTCAATAAATTTCGAGGTCGCCAAATATTTTCTGATGAACAAGAACAACACATTGTCAATTATCTTAAGAAGGCGTCTCGATTACATTATGGCTTGACTTACAAGCAGGCTTGTACCCTAGCTTTTGAGTATGGTAGTGCTCTACAAATAGAAATTCCTTCGAATTGGACTAAAAATAAGATAGCAGGAAAGGACTGGATATATTCATTTATGAAACGACATGGTGATTTATCTCTTAGAAAACCTGAAAATACAAGCATAGCACGAGATGCAGCCTTTAACAAATCCAACGTGGATTGATTTTTTGATAATTACATTGGAGTTTTAGATAAATTTAAAGGAAGGCCAGAAAGGATAATAAATTTAGATGAGACAGGTATACCCACGGTCTTACCACCACCCAAACGTATAGCTGAAAAGGGAAAAAAACAAATAGGAGCTGTGGCCTCTCAAGAACGCGGTGAAAATGTTACAATGTGCGGAATTATAACAGCCACTGGACAAGCAATACCTCCAGTTTTCATATTCCCCAGGAAGAATATGAAAGACCGGTTCTTAGATGGTGCACCAATAGGGAGCATTGGTCTGGCTCATCAGTCTGGCTATATGACTGCTGAATTATTTTTAGAAGTACTAAAGCACATAAAAATGCACTTAAGTGCTTCTAAAGAAAACCCTCTACTAATATTAATGGATAATCATTCAAGTCATATAAGTTTGGAAGCTATAAACTTAGCTAGAGAATCTGGAATTACTCTTTTATCGTTTCCGCCACATTGTAGCCACAAACTACAGCCGCTAGATGTTGCAGTATATGGTCCTTATAAAGCTGCATTACGGGTTGCAATGGGAGACTGGCTTCAAAATCATCCAGGCAGACCTATACAAATATATTATGTTGCTCAACTGTGTGGTATTGCTTTTTCTGTGGCATTTACAATGAAGAATATAACATCTGGATTCAGATCTGCTGGTTTATGGCCAATAAATCGTCTTGTATTCACCGATGAGGATTATGAAGCTGCCGAAACAACAGATAGGAATCAAGAACCACCAACAGCAATGAACCCAAGAAATCCTGAAGATCCTGAGCGAATATTAGAAGTTGCTTCAATCTCCACAAGACTGCTACCTGTAGCTCCCATTACGCTTTCACCATCAGTAGCAACTACATCAACAGCTGTAATTACTCCTGAGAGCTGCCGGCCCTTTTCTAAAAGCAGATCGCTCATCAAACTCCAAAGCAAGAAAAAATAAAAAGTCGACTATTTACACGAGCACACCAGTGAAAGATCAGTTGGAAGCTGAAAAAGAGGCTAAAGATTTGAAGGAAAGACGTGCGCAAGAAAGAGCTGAAATGCGAGAAAAGAATAGAGTGAAGAAATCTCTTTCCTATGAACCAAAAAAGAGTAGGAAAGAATCTTCCTCTTCCAATTCTTCTACAGAAGTAATACTTGAATCAGAGGATGAAGGCTGGATGGAAGATGATGGTCAGGACAACGATATTTTTATGGACAAACAAATAGAGAAAAATGATTTCGTACTTGTAAAATTTATGGGTAAAAAATCGGTAACACACTATGTTGGCCAAATCGTAGATAATCGAGATGTGGAGGTACAAATTAATTTTTTAAGGAAAAAAGTGAATAATTTCGTATTTCCCGAAGTTGAAGATGTCTCAGTTGTCGACAAGAACGATATTGTCGGAATTTTGGAGCACCCAGTAGACACTGGCACGAAAAGGCACGAAAGATTATTTTCATTTAATATTAATTTCAGTTCTTATAATGTATCGTAGTTTCTTTTTGTTAACATAAAGTTTTCAGTATTCCTGTAATTGTTTTACTATGCGTCCACTATAACCCCATACTCTGTCCACTTTAACCCCACCACGGGGTCATTGTGGACAAATTATTGATTCCGATTTGAATCGAAATATTTGTTCTATTAAGAAAGATACAAATAAAATATTCACATCGAAAGTTGAGTTGATGTTTACAGTAAATATGTGAGGTAAGTTCAGCAATAAGAATCTTATACATATTTTTTAATTTGCTAATAAGTAAAAATGGTCCACAGTAACCCCCTTCTTCCCTATATAAAAGTTATATCAAATAACATATCGACTGTAAAAATTCGATAATTTTTTATCAGAATGTCCTATCGAAAAAAATTAAAAAGTGCTAAATAAATAAACGTTTGGCAATTTTTACCTTTTTTACGATTCTCATGAGATCAATAATATTTATATCTACCATTGACGTGTCACTATGGAATTTTCATTATTAGATGCACATCTTTATAACCTAGAACCAGAAATGTCGGTTTTGAGTTTTGGCAACAAATAATGCAAATTTGACATTCTCTGCAAAATTGAGTTGTTGGTATAATTTTTACATTTTGGATGACTGGACTATTCGAATAGTAGTAAATTAACAACTAAAATATTATTTTTTATTTAAAAAAGGAAGTATTGGAAATAATTATGGAAAGTAACATAATATTATAAAAAAGATAACAATACCGACTATAACGGATCTAGCATCGATCAAATTAATGTTGAGCTGTGTTTGGTGATGCATTTCTTATTCGTTTACAGGCATGATGAATATTAAAGATTAGGGAATACGCTTCCAAAATTAAAGATGTTTAGAGTACGGCAATATATGACTTTGTAGTTACCGTACTGTATGCACAGATGTGGTGGGAGTGCTGGCCTGATACTACCGATAAATCTGATGGCTGGAGAAAAGAAGAATAACTAGAGACGAAACCAAACAGAGCGGAACCGAAGATGAAATGAAGAGAGTGATAAATCAATGTCAGCTTTGATAAATGAAAGAGAGGTGAAAGATAGCCTGGACCCTATAGGACCATCTTCTTTTTATGGTGCCCTATCCAATTAGTGGATGTTGGCGACAATTTTGACATACTCCTCTCGATCTTGTGTGGCTCTAAAAAGTGCATGGGCATCGAGGTTTGTCCAATCCCTTATGATTTTAAGCTATGAGTATTTCTTTCTTCCGATGCCTCATTTTTATTCTATCTTCCCTTCTATAATAAGCTTTAAAAACTGGTACTTGAAATTTCGAATCCTGCTACGCATCTCTATGTCTGGATCTAGATCTTCAGTTATCCAACTAGGATCATCGTCTAACTAAATTGTTAATAAGCTATAGCTGTTTAGGTTTTAAACGGAGTGTCAAGATGGATACTGGCCTATGTATACATTGTCAAGGAGACTACGGAGCGTATTCTATTTGTATCCGATGGCTGGATGAAAGCAAGATGGGAGTATGAAATACGCTTAGATCAAAAGATCATAGTAGAAGTTCTGGTTGACATGTTATGTAACCAGAAAGACTAAAATTCCGAAAGTGGTATGATTGCTACAACGATTAAAAAAGGAAGAATGGGGAGGAATGAAAAAACAGCGATATCGTCGGTAATAACGTTGTAGTTGAGAATAGGAAGAGTAGAGTAGATGCGATAGAGAATGGATGACGGAACAAAGATAACATGTTCGAGTACTACCCAAAATTAAGTATTTAGTATGTTTTTCTGCTGTCTGAATTTAATTCGAAATAAAAGAAAACAGAAGTGGTAAACTTTAAATACTTCAAAGATTTCTCCTTAAACTTGATTCAGTTAAAATCAACAAAACAGTAATTTTCATCATCTTCATGTAGCTAAATATGTTTATATAAAATTACTTTTACGAGAACGCCTATGGATTAACTCGATCTGGAGATTATATCAGGAAATGTTTTATTAAGCCAAGAATGGGCTGATTGAATAACAATAGAGGGGAAGATCTTTGTTACAGGTCTAAGATTATAATCTTCCAATAAGATCAATAGCTAACCGTTCAAGAAAATCTACGTCAAAAGGGAAATCTATATTGAGGATATCTTGATTTTCGGTTGTAGCGATTTTCCAATTTCGGATATGTCAATCAGTGGAAGCCCCTTTATTTGGACATAAGAGAACGAAGGAATTTACCGATAGGAACATGACATATTATATATATATATATATATATATATATATATATATATATATATATATATTAATGTGATATTAAAAGTATGAGATGTGCCAAGCAATTAATTATCTAATTAATAAATTAATTAAACTTATTTAAATGATGCAATTATGATTTTATCCCACTATTTTCCCCACTCTTATCCCCACTCTTTATCCCCACTCTTATCTTAGGGTTATACTCGTGCTTGAATATCTATGCTTTACATATGATAGGTAAGGTCCAACGAATACCGGAATAATAAAAAACATATATGATACAATATTATATATTGAAATAAAATTCACACTCAAATATCTTCAATAAAAAATATCTCATATAATTATTATCAAAATTTTGTTCTACGTACGTGAACCTTCAAAAATTATTGTTATATACAATATAAATTATAACAGAAGTCATAAATAACTACCCTGGGCCAACCAATTTAAAAACTTTGCGGGGATTTTTGAATGAAGAATAAAGAATGATAAACTATTTCAAAAAGCTGATACCAGACATCAGCACAAAAGAAATACCGTTAATACCATTACTTAAGAAAATGTCAGGTGAAAATGTGGAATTGAACAAGAAATGGCTTTCAAAAATTTAAAAGGAGCGTTTTCCACATCTGTAAGAGTTTACCACCCAAGATATGATCAACCTTTCATTCTCGGGACCGATGCTTCCATAAAAAAATTCGAAGGGGTGTTACCACATATCCAAGACGATATGGAGGTACCAATCTGTTTTGTCTCCCGTGTAACCACAATATATGAGAGAAAATACAGCATTACTGAATTAGAGTTTACCAGTGTGTTATTTTGTGTAAATAAATTACGTTTTTACCTACTTGGGGCAAAATTCACCATTGAAACAGACTATGCAGCGTTGGTACACATAATGAAAAATAGGCAGGTAAATAATAGAATTCATAGGGGCATTTTTTTACTTAAAACATGAACATAATGAGAGAAGAAGTAGGCTTATTTTCTTTGGCTCAGATCAGGGAAAATCAGGAAGAATTGGATGAAAAAGAAAAGCAAAGGGCTGAACAAGAAGATAACTTATATTTTAAGAGGGTCGGTGGTAAAGAACTATATGTAAACACGGAGCAGATGGCAAAAGAAATGTTTTTAAAGTTACACTGTGACAACGGACATATTGGAAGCAGGAAGGTGTGGCTTATGTTCAGGGAGAACTACATTTGTCGACAAGACTATATAATAGCCAAAGAGGTGACTCGAAATTGTGAGACATGCCAGAAGGGTAAAAGTAGGAATTTCAAAAATGAAAACGTCATAAAAAACGTCATAGCTCGGAAGAAACTGGATATTGTCGCCATTGATATGTTGAGCGACTTGATAACAACAACAAAGAGGAATAAACACATACTGGGTTATGGTGGATCTTTTCTCAAAATATGTAAAATTGTACGCATGTCGAACCACGAAAAGAATTGAAATACTTCGGAAGATAGACGATTTTATAGAAATAGTGGAAAGAACAGACAATATTTTATTGGACAATGCGAGATACTTTAGGAACGAACGTTTTAAAGGGAAGTTAAGAGAGAGAGGCATCAATACAAAATTTATAAGCATCCGCCATCCACAAAGCAACCCATCGGAGCGTTTTATACAAGAAGTCACAAAATTTCTACGAATTGCTGCTGAAAAACATCATCGACATTGGGACAGAAAAGGGTTTGAGATCGAGACGTATTTGAACTGTGCACCAAATACGGTTACGAAAGAGACGCCTTTATATATAATGAAAGGAACAGTGCCTACAAGACCGTGGGAAGACACCGCCCCCAGACAATACGAAGAAGTGATCGAGGTGGTTCAAACAAGATTGAGACGAAATAAGAGAAATATCTCCAAAGGCAAGAGAGGACCCGAAGAAGAAGGCCGATCACATTCCAGAAAGGGGATAAAGTCTTAGTGAGGGCACTGAGGGTGTCGAATTTACAAAATGGTATTTGTGCTAAATTGATGCCGGTATTTGAAGGTCCATATAAAGTCAATACGGAAAATGGTTATGAATTAGCACACATAGGGGCAGAAAATATACGGGGTATTTTTAACATTCACGACATCTATCAGTATCATGAGTAGATTTTAATAACATAGAAATAATTTGATCCTGGAAAAACTTGTGTCAATTTAAAAATTAACAAAGAGTTTTTCAGCAAAATCAAATAGCGGGGAGTTGTTATGATATGTAAAATTGAAAATAATATTGGTTTGCTCTTAATAGATTTTAAAGTAAAAAATATGATAATTCAAATAATTCAACTAATAAACTATAAAAGATATTTCGAAGAAATGAAAGTCCATTATCATGGATTACCTGTAGTAAACAAAGTTTAAAGATATGCATAAATTATTTTCTTTGTAAAATATATTCAATTGACGTGAGTGAACGACAATAGACTAGAAATTTTTAGAAAATATAATTCTCCGTTAGTTCTTAAGAATTTGTAGAAACCGATTAGCATGTTAATAGTTTTTAGGAAATTTATAATTGTAGGTAAAATTGTTGTTTGTTATCTAAATGGTAGATGGGGATGAATGTGACGAACTTTGATTGGCAGACATTGAAAGAAGTGTGATAGGTATGAGGAATGAGAGTTTGTCTAGAATTTTGAGGGAGAAAAGATAATCAGTTGTTTGTCAAGGGTTTACGGCGAACAGTCGTTATTCTCTGGTGGTTCTCCCGTGGTAGTAAGCAATCGAAGTAAATGTGTGTGAGTTTTCGTAAAGTAAGTGTATCTGACGGAAGCTGATCCAGTAAAATATTGTAAGTTATACTTTTCTACTTATATTCCTAGAGTCACTGTTCAGGCCGGAACGAGTGATTTAGTTTATCGAAAGGAGAAGAGGCTAGCATCATTTGAACGATACCTGCATTTAAAGGAGATCATTAAAGACGAGAGGGTCGTAATAATTTGTTGTAAGATTGCTGATTACCTAGGGGACTGCTAAGAATAGATAGTGTAGGCTACAAGGAACAAGGATTTGGACAACTTATCATTAAAGAGATAGTTTTTACCATTCGTCAGTTTGTCTTTATTAAAACATTTTTAACAATTGCTTTAGACAACAATTTGTCTTGGTATTCTATTCTGCGGAATTCTTCTTACACGTCCGTACCATCTGAGTTGTGTCGTTTTGACGTCATCAACAAAATAATGTCTGACCCCATGATTTCTCGTACTCTCTCGTTTGATATTCTGTCGCGTCTAGAGATTCCCGCCGAGTGTCGCCAGAAGTCTATTTCTGTTGCTCTAAGCATTTTCTCTGTTCTGTCTTTTAGGGGCCACACTTCGCATCCATATGTTGTGATACTTTTTATTAGGGTGTTGTTTATTCTTCTTTTATTTTCCTTAGAGATATTTTTATTCCACAGTACGCTGTTCAGTAAGGCTATGCCTTTCCTTCCCTGTGTATTTGGTTCCTTGATGGCTGCTCCAATTTTCCGCCCTGAGTGATCTTTACTCCTAAGTATTTGTAGTCGTCACATAGTTTGATCTCTTAATTTCCTCTACGACAAGGTATGTTGATCTCCTCCGATACTCATGTACTCAGTTTTTCCATATTCACTTCCAAACCCCACTCTGTAATCTCTTCTAATAGTTTTCGCGTCATGTAACTAAGGTCTTCAGAGTCCTGTGCGATGATGATCTGTTCATCCGCAAAGCACAGAGTGTACAAAGTTAAGTCCATTCGTACGTTTTTTCTTTCATTTGTTGAGTGCTGCTTAGAGGTATATTTTGAACAATCTTAGCGATATACAGCATCCTTATCTTAGTCCTTTAGTCACTTTGATTCCCGGTGTTATCAGATTTCCTGTTTTAATTCTTATTGTTTGTTGATAGTACAACGTTTTTACCGCTTCAATCAATTCTATATTTATATTTGTTTTCACCAGTGCCTTCCATAATTTATCAAGCGGGACACTATCATATACTTTCCTAAGGTCTACGAACGTCAGGTGGACTTCTTGGCCATGAGCAACTTTCTTTTCAATTATCTGAGTACTATCCATCAGTACTAATTTGCAAAAATCGAGCAGATAATATAACTACTTTTATTTATTCTCTTTGAAACGCAGAAAGTGACATTCTTAAAGTTAATAGACACATCTTTGAGTGTCTCAATAGACATTCTTTAGTTTGCTTCAAGTGTCGTGTTCTACTAGATTGGTTGACAACCAAGCTAGTAGAACAAAAGTACAAGTTTTTCTTGTACTTTGTCAACGTTTGCCTTCAATTTTGCCTTGGATTATTATTTGCAACAGGTTATACAGGGTGGTCCTTAAGTAATTGTACAAAAAGAAACCGCAGATTCTATTGTTTAAAATAGTACGATTAAGGCCAAATTGTTTTACTAAAAAGTTGATATTAAGAAATATATAGGATGCTAAAGCGGAAATTAAAAAAATAATTTTCCGCTATAACTTTCATGTTTGTAAGCATTTATGTATAAAACTTCAAAACTGGATACTACTGAATTTCAGCAATTATAATTTGATGCTTACTTTGATGTAGCTGATAGAGGGCGCCACATATGCCACATATGTGGTATACATTTGCACTTAACTTTTTTACTGTTTAAGTTATCGGTATTTTTGATAAAAATAATAAATATACATTATTTTAACAAAAAAAGGTATACCTGTTAATAACTTAACTACACAATTATGAGTTAACGCCATTACTTCGGACAACGAAAGAAAATTAAAGAAAAACATCAAAACTTCTGAATTTTGATATAAAGTACCTTTAATAAAGTTAATAGTTAACGAAATATTAAATAAAATAAATATATCAACAGGATAATTAATAATGGGATTTGACAAAATAACAGAATAATATGATTTTACATCAAACATTTTACGTTTTATAATAAATTAAAGTCATGATCAAACCATTGTATTTACAAACCAAATTAAAAAATAGTTAAACTAAATAACATTAAACGTTTTATAAAGGTAGGTATGTGTTCAGTATGTCCACCATTTTCTTTAGCCATCATTGTTTTTAAACACACTGCTGCAGTATTTATTATAAGTATTATAAAGTATCATTATAAGTATTATTTTCGAATTTTTATGAATTAAATAATTATATTAATATCCCACCACAAGATCAAGAAATGTGACTACCACAAACAATCCAACGTTCAGGAAAGTTGTATCTAAGTATGTTCTCAGTGCCCTCTTTCTATAATGTGGTGATGTATCATCTTGGATAAATCACATGTTTCACTTTAAGTTTGATGACAATTCTGCCAATATATCAATAAAATGATTTTATAAAAAATGTAAATAAATCTCACCATTCAAATTACAAGATAATTCGCATGTCCGTAAAAAAAATTATCAATGGTTCCAAATCATACGTTTATTTAAAATTTATGTTTAAAATGCATGTCGTGGTAAAGAAAATGGTGGACATATCGAAGACTTACCTTGACAAAAAGTTTAATGTTTTTAATATAAAACGTAAAATGTTTGATGTAAATTCCAAATATTTAATTATTTTGTCAAATCCTATTATTAATTATCCTGCTGATGTATTTATTTTATTTAATATTTAGTTAACTAATAGCTTTATTAAAGATATTTTAAACCAAAATTCAGAAGTATTTATGTTTTGCTCTAATTTTCTTTCATTACCTGGAGTAATTGCGTTAAATCAGAAGTATGCAGTTGATTTATTAAATGCGTTTATCTCGAAAACTGTTGGGTTTTAAAGTTATTAACAAGTATAACTTTTTATTTTTGGTTAAAGTAATGTATCTTTATTATTTTTTATCAAAAATTCTGATAACTCGAATAGCAAAAAAATTTAGTGCAAATGTATGCCACATATGTGGCATACATTTGCACTTAACTGCATTATGTGGCGCTCTCTATCAGCTACATCAAAGTGTGCATGAAATTATAATTATTTATATTTAATAGTACCCGGTTATAAGTTTCTATACATAAATGTTTACAAACATGAAAGTTATAGCGAAAAATAAAATTTTAAATTTCCTCTTTAACACCTCTTTAAGCCAAATTGCTTAAGCAATGTAGAATCTACGGTTTCTTTTTGTACAATTACTTGAGGACCACCCTGTATTTTAAATTTCTCATAACTTGTCCAAAACGTTCTTTTATTATTTTGTTGATGGTGTTAACAATTTCGGTTCGTTTATTTATTTGGATCAATTCAGACTCGTTCGTTGTTTTGGTAGTCCACGGAATTTTACGATTCTTCTGTTAGTTCCATATTTTGAACACTTCAATATTTCACACATGGTAGCTGCCAAGGTCTATGCTTTAATACTATATAAAATAATACTAAAAACATAGCACCAGAGTAGGCGCACTCGTAGTGAAATCACGTCTTGTTATCATTGTTTTTACTTCCAGAAAGGCTTATCTCGCCTGCTCGATTTTACATCTGCCTCCTGAATGGTTCACTCTAATAATTTAAAACGCAACTAAAGTATTTTTAAATAATACTGTTCTTCGTTCTCTAATTCCTTAAATATTATTATTTTCTTGTTGGCAAATAAATTAGATATTTTATACCGTAAGTCTAATAATTCTTTTATAAACTCTGCAGTTGCAGACATTGTTGATATGTATTATTTAAACGAGAATATTCGACTCGGCATCCGGCAAGCAAACATATAAGCGATTAATTTGCCTTGTCTTTATGAATGTGACCTGACCTCCAAGAGAGAAGCATTACAAAGGAAAGTATAATAATTGTAACCCGGTTTTGTCACTTTTAGTACTGTGAATGGTCAAGGTTTACTTCGGCACAGTCCTACATTTCCACGATTTACCAATATTTATACTATTATTACGTGACACGATGTCCTAGATTGCCGCTTGGATTGTTACAGATATTAACGAATAAGAATGCGAGGAATTAGATTACAGACTAGTTAGTCACTGAATGAGTTTAATATCTAGTTGAATGTAGGTAGGTAGAAAGGTACGAATAAGTGCCTATATGTATTTATTATTATGTAAAATTTGTAATTGAAGGTTTTAAATTACTGCATATTTCGAAAGCGTACATTATTGTATTCACATTGGTTGCATAAGTATGTGGATAGTGTTTCTTAATAATAGATAATAAAAATTTATTTTGAATCCAGAACCATCATAAAAATGAATTATTTTTATTATCGAAGCGTGTTTTAAGCCACAAAGAACGAAGCAATTCCCAATCATTCTAAACGCAGGCTTTTCTTTGATGGCAAAATTAAAATCTATCAAAATCATTAACATCATCGTCATCATCATCTTTCGCAGGTGTTGTGCAATGCTGGACATAGTGCATTAAACTAATCTACTGGGCTTCCAACTTGTATGTCCAACATGTCTTGTTCTTTTCCATTTTATTGTCGTAGTTCGTTGTATCAGGTCTTGGACTTTTGTTCTTTGCCGGATGTCTGTATTTCTTACGCGATCTTGGGTTCAAATTCCAACCATATTTCTCTTTAGTTTTCTTCCAGCATTTTATGTACGGTATTATTTAAGAGTTTTGGCACCTCCATTATCTCTAATTTTTAGTACTAGATACTTGTATTTGTCGAATTCTTAAATAATGTTGTTTTCTAGATATATAATTACCCCAAAGTACTAAATTAGTTTGAAGTTGCATTTTTGATGACATATTCACAGGCTAACTTTTTGTTGCTTACTCCAGCTAATCTCTCATTAATATGTGATATATGACATATTCTGAAAGAAAAAATACGCAATATCATAACTATTCATCCAGGTAAAGATTGAAGGTAAAAGGGTAGTAGGTCTCAAACAAATTTCGTGGTTACGGAACATAAAGAAGGTGTACGGCACTATATGAAGAACAAGGTAAGAAGGTACAGTGGAACCTGCTTAATTCGAACTTCTCTAATTCGAAATCTTCTTTAATTCGAATTTTTATTCTGGTCCCTAGCATTTCCTATATAAGTAATGGTAAAAAGTCGTGAATAATTCATATTTTGAATAATTCGAACTTTTCTACAACCTAAAATGCCAATTTCATGCTGGAAATTTTCGCGAAAAGAGCTAGAGCTAGTATTCTTTCCTGTTCTCAGATTCCACTTGTTTCAAGGCATTCAAGACCATTGTAAATTGTTCCCGTATCTGTATACCCGTACCACAATTACGTCAGCACGTCATTGCGTTTTGAGAGAAGATATCGTCGCTTGGTAAATTTTGAACATGGAAGACTTTGACGTTATCGAAAAAATAAGTTAAAGAAGTAGAAAAGGGAACAAAGAAAAAATCTAAGATTCCAAGGAATTTGGAATTTCTCCTAACACATGATAATTCACACCCACTTCTTCAAATAGGTGGATATACCAACTTGAAGAATAAAGAAAAAATCTCAAGAGTAAAAGTGAGTGCGGTGAAGAACAAAAAAATGGTAAGGACGCCAGAAAATCCAAATGTTTTAAAATGGTTCGCACAAGCCAAGAATAAGGAGATTCACATGAGTGGTCCCCTTATCAGAAGCAAAACTGAACAATTTGTTATTGAAATGGGGAAAAACAACTTCGAGTACATGGTGGCTAGGCGGCTTCAAAGAACGCAACAAAATTTCATGAAAATCCATTTGTGTAGAAAGTGCGGCCGTTAATCAGCAAGAAGCCAACAAATAAAAAAAAATGGGAGGATATGATTCAGGATATAGATTAAAGAGATATCTTCAATGTTGATGAGACGGGTCTTTTTTTAAATGCACTCATGCTTTTAAATAATACAAAACACTGGCATTTAAAAATAAAAAATGTCACCGAGGAAAACTAACCAAAGAAAGAGTCACTCTCTTGATTGATGCAAACATGGACGGATCAGAAATGCTGCCTTTACTAATGATTGGAAGCCTGCTAATCCGCGTTGTTTTAAGAACGTCACGTCAAAACCAGTGGAATATGTGAGCAGCGCAAGAGCTTGGATGGCTAGGGATCTTTTCGAGAAATAACTCATGAAATTAGACAAAAAGTTCATAAAAGAAAAAAAAAGTTAGTTTGTGTATTGACAACTGTACTGCCGGTCTACAACACTATCCCACTAATGGAAAATGTAAAAGGTATTTTTTTCCTGCCAACACGACTTTAGTTCTCCAGCCCATGGACCAGGGCATCAAAAAAATCTTAAACATTTTAACAAACGTTTTTTGGTTGAAAACATCGACGAAAGATTGCAACTCCCTTGAAAAAAAGTTAGACCTTCTTCAAGCCTCTCGAATGTGTAAGAAACTTTGGGAGAAAGTAACACTCGAAATGATTAAACATTGTTTAAAAAAGCTAGTTTCGTAAAAAATGAGAACATAGAAAACGCTACCGACACTTTAACAGAAGAGCTGCTTTCAGTCGACAGCTGGGAGGATGTTATTTCTGATCCTGCCGTCTCTTATAAAGATTTTGCTAACCGGGATAAAGATGTTGCAGTGCAGCCGAAGTAACGAATTATATTACACAACTTAGACGGTATGTACTTTGAAAGTAAAAATGACTTAAGTCCCACTATTTTTAGTTCATCTTAGAATACCTTAAAATCTTTTGTCATTGCCGAGAAGCTAAATTCTAAAAAGCAGCTAAAACTTTTGGATTTCTTTTTATTTCCATTTATTTTCCATTTTTTATAGCTTGCAAATGTTTTAATTGGTTTTCTTGGCAGAATTTTGCTAGCCCATTTTTTTCGGTTGACAAAATTCGAGCAAGAATAGGAACGAAAACATCTGCAAAAGATAAAAATGGTCAACTATTGTTGATTTTTATCGTTTGCAGATGTTTTTGTAGGTATCACTGTTTTTTGTAGATATATTTTTAATTCGAATTTTTGGATGATTCGAATTTTTGGATATTTCGAATTTTTTTAACGGTCCCCTGAGATTCGAATTATCCAAGTTTCACTGTATTATATAGATATAAATTGAAAAGCTCTTTTATTGTCTCTAATAAGATGTGACCTAGGTGGTGTGATCAGGGAATTTTGGAAACTGAATGATCGAGTATTAGAGGTAGTGAATAACTATAATTGTTTGGGAATGATACTAACACCCAAGTTGTCGTTTAAAGCTCATCCAAAAAAGCGCCAGAGTTTAGCAAAAGTGGCGATTTACACGGCTTGGAGTGGTGGCTTGAAGTTACGATGAGCTAAAAATAATCAGAAGATTTTATATAAAAAAAATGTTTTCTTGTCCAAGGTATTGTCCTAACTTTATGTTAGATTTGGAAACAGTTATTGCTATAGTCAGCCTATACTCGTGTACGATGAATTTACATTAAAAATATATTAAAAAAATACTAGAATATTTTAATGATAGGTTGCCAAAATTTCTTTTGAAAGAAATGATGAGAGCAAGGTGTGACTGGTGGAAAGTTTGGATGAGCATGGGAAAAACATCGATATTGAGGTAAGGTGCGAATGGGAATGGAGAGATAGCTGTAGTATAATTGAGAATATGATAGAAAAAAATAGCATCGGATAAAATTTTTGTGGACACTGCAAAGAACTGCGGGTAGAAGGAGTAAACATGCATTATCTACTGGAAATGGAAAACTTTAGGGACATTCGATGGCTGTTAAAATTAAGATGTGGTGTTCTATATTTGAATGATCGACCTGGCAGAAATGATGAAAGAAGATTGTGCTCAATGTGTAACACGAAGTAAAGGGAAGATGTGGTACATTGTTTAGGAATATATTCCGTATTGATACATATTAGGTTGAAGCGTTTGGGTAGAATTGAACTTAGTAGAGTGGAAGTAGTTACTATGATGAGACAGGGACAGGCTGAGTTAGCTGGTTATTGTAGGAAGGCATGGCCGTATGGGTATGATTTAGTCAGCCTGTTTAATTACTAAATCTATTAAGCATGGTGATATTTCAATAATATGAAAATATTAAAATTAGCATTACTAATTTGTTTGCGTATAGCTATTATATTTTTAGTTGTCTTGGCTATTTTGACTGTGTTGGTATTATTATTGTTATTATTATTATTATATAAACAGTTTCGCTTCCTCTAAGGGACAAATTCAATCATTATAAATTTCAAATCAATAAGCTTACATTTGTCCACTGCTGAACGTAGGCCTCCCGTAAAATTTTTCACCTATTTCTATTTTGAGCTTCTTGTATCCAGTTTGTGGTGATGCACTTGATATCATCCATCCATCTAGTCGGTGGTCGTTCTCTGCTTCGATATGCACCTTGCCTTGGTCTCACATGGGCTACCTTTGGTAGATTGAATAACATTTTTAAGTCTAGTATCCTAGTTTGTTTAAAAAGAAAGGTTTTTAACCAGTGCGTTTTACCAGTTCTTACATAGGTATGGTACAGAAACACTGACTCTTACAAAAAGAACAATAGATAAAATAAGAGTTACACAACGCGCTATGGAAAGATCAATATTAGGTATTACCATCAGAGATTAAGTACCAAACCTAAAAATAAGAAGAACAGGAGTCGCAGATGCAGTTGAAAAAATAGCCATGGCTAAATGGGCTTGAACCGGACATGTTGCCAGATTAACGGATGATAGATGGACCAGAAAGATTATGGCATAGCGACCAAGGCAAGATACCTAACTGTACATTGCTATTATTGTTTAGTCTAGTGCAAAGTGTTACTCAGTAGGATATACACATTTAGTTTATTACTATAACATTTATATGAATATTTACTTAATTTAAATAGTACTTACCTAAATAATAAAATAGAATACTTAAACCTTGTTAAATATAATGAGCATTAGTGTAATTTTTTGTACATTAGAGAATAATATTTCTTTGCCAACCCTAATAATATTGTTCTAAAGCTATTTTCTTGTGGCATTTTAAATTAATTACTATTTAACTGGGAATAAGCCACAATTACAGTGTTTAGTAATTAAACTTGAGAAGTCGCTGGTTTAAATTATATTGAATAAATAATTATAACGAAAAAATGTGATATTGTTGATACATAAAATTGGTGAAAATAACAATTATAAATTGTAAAAGTAAAAATAAATTAGAAATAAACTGGTTTACTCATTATCAATGTTTTATACAAGAATAGACTCACCTCTGATTCGACTGATGAATTCGTACCAAGCTGTAGAGTTGGTCGGTGGTACCGACGCCCGGGACGAGGGACGCCGCGTCGCCGAGACTCAGCACAAGACCGGTCAATGTGTTTTCGTTCACTCGTGACGAAAAAGTGGCAAAAGTGTCAGTTTTGAGATCGCTACCAGGGCAAAACCGCCCTCTGATCGTTGGGTGGTCAACAGATGCAAGTGCCATAAATCAACCACTTGTTTTAATCTTTCTTGACATAGAATACAAAGAAAAAGCCCAATTCTGCGTACGTTAACATGATAAATGAGAGCCAGTTTGAGTTTTACGAATTCACAGGAAATAATATATTTTAAAAGATTGAAATACAGCACCCAAATTAGGTCATATTACAGTACCTTAAAAGAAAAAATATTAACTGTAAAAATATGAAATTAATGCTCACATACTTTCTCAAACATACAGGTTAAGATACGTTTATTGACGTTTCAATTTCCACTTCGGAAATCGTTCTCAAAATACTCATCATAGTCAAATACTAAATCGTTCTCAGTAAATTGAATTTACTGTTTGTATTTTGAGAACGATTTCTAAAGTAGAAATTGAAACGTCAATAAACGTATTTTAACTTTTTTAATTGTTGCTTATTCCCAGTTAAATAGTAATTAACCCTAATAATGGCATGTGCCAAGGAAAACAAATGTCGCTAAAAGAAAATATTGTATTGTATTTTATTTAATGGGAAATAAAAAGGTATTACTGATTGATTGATTGATTAATAATAAGATGTGACCTTCATTTGATATTGCTTCTTTGTCTCTTTGCTTTTCGCCTGGTAATTTATTATTTTTCATCTTCTGTGAGAATTTTTTTGTAATTTTGTCAATTCTATCTTGCAAAGTTCCTTCTCTTCCTGAATAATTATACTCATCTACCCGCAAATAATTTCATTGCATCCAACATGGAGCACGTTGGATCCAGTTGTGCTGGATGCGCTTGATGTCGTCTGACCACCTTATTACATGACGTCTTCGTTTACAATAAGCATCGTGTCTAGGTTTCCATTCTAAAATTTTCTTGGTCCATCTCGCATCTCTGACTCTGGTAACATGTCCTGCCCAGTTCCATTTCAGCGTTGTAATTTTTTTAACTGCGTCTGTAACACCAGTTTTTCTGGTCTTTAACTGTTTGATTTGTAACTCTTTGTGTCTCTGGGGGATTTATTTAACATTGACCTTTTCATTTCTCCCTGTTGTCTGTCTTATTGCTAATTATTCTCGTTTGTTTCATAATGCCCTTTGGTTCGTTTTCCAATTCATGTCTGTCTAAGAAAATGTTCACATAAAATTCTTCTGGTACTGTAGAAGAAGAAAATGTGTATGTGAATGTGTATTATATTACATAGACAAATCTATGGTTAATGTCCTTCCAACTCAGTCTGTCCTGCATGGACTCCTACTCAGTACAAGCTAATATAGAGTTAATCTGAAAACTTAAAGTCGACCACATATCCGGCAGCAATCATTTCTTATTTCATAAAAAAATCCTATTACATATATTTCAGTATTGGATCAATAAATAAATTTATTTTATAACATATTTACTTTTAGGCACACAATCTGTAATGGTTTCATGTGATTTTTTTAGTAGGTTATGCAGGATGAGTAGTAGAAAAGTTTTATAAATGCGTTAAAACTTCATATGTGCAATGAGCACATTCTCAGTAAAAGTTTTTATCAGGTAAGGCTTTGCTTTACCTTCCTGTTTATATTTACTATCAAAATATGTGGTAGTTCTTATCTAGAAAAAGAATGTTATCAAAAAGTTTGGGTTAGAGTATGTCATAGTATATTTCTTTTAAGTTTGACACTTATTGTGCTATTGAATAAAATAGAATAATCCGAAATCAAATTGACTATGTCATATTCAATATATATTTATAAGGCATTGCGCATAAGAGTGCAGCATATCCAGCTCAAAAAATTTTGTTAAATAAAAACATAGACAATAAAGATATTAGGTTCGTACAAATACCTTGGCGCATGAATCACAGAAGATACTGATCAAATACAAGAAATAAGATGCTGTATTGAAATTGCACATCATCATCATCACGTAGCGCTACAACCTTGGGTGGGTCTTGGCTGACTGTACAACTTTTTTCCAATTTGTTCGGTCTTCCATCAACCTAGGTTTAAATGGAATGTTCATTTTCCGGAGATCTGCTTGGATGTTATCTCTCCATCGCATTTTGGGACGTCCGAGTGGTCTTTTGCCTGTGGGAATCTCCTCCCATACGTTATACAAGTCTTTCGTTATACAGTCTGTGCACGTGGCCTGCCCATCTTAGTCGCTATGATTTAATTTCTTATACAAAACCGGCGTCGTTGTAGAGTGCTTTTAATTCGATATTGGTTCTGATCTTATACTGATTTGTGGTGATGCCATGGTGAGGTCCGAAAATTTTTTGTTCAAAGCGTCTGAGCTTTTCTTCGTTTGTTTTGGTCATGGTCCTCGTTTCGCATCCGTATGTTATTACAGGTCTGACGATGGATTTATAGATTTTGATCTTTGAACTTCTTGTGAGATTTTTTTATTTTATAAGCTTATCCAGTGCAAATAGACAGCGGTTTGCAGATTGAATTCTGTTTTTTATTTCTTCAGTGACATCGTTGTCAGCTGTCGTTGCGGCCCCCAAATACTTAAAACGTTGTACTCTTTTGAAATTGAAGGTGTTGACCGTGACATTTTGTCCTATTCTGTCTCTTCGTGTCGTTCTATTTATACACATATACTTTGTCTTTTCTTCGTTAATCTTTGGTCCTACTTCACGTTTTGCTCCTTCCACCTTGTTGAAAATGTCTTTCGTGGATAGGATAGTGTCTCCAACGAGATCTATGTCATCTGCATATGCGAGTAACAGCTTGTGACCTTGAACCGATAGCAATTCTGTTTTTATTTCGGCCGACCTCATGGCTTTCTCTAATACGAGGTCAAAAAGTAGTGGAGATAACGCATCACCCTGTTTAAGTGAACTGTTGATTTCAAAGCTGCCGGACAGTTTATTATTTACACGTACTTTAGATATTCCACCCTCCATGCAGACTTTGGTCATCCGAATGAGTGTCTTTGGTATTGAGAACTCCGCCATGGCATTCCATACTTGGCTTCTTTCTACGATATCATATGCCTATCTAAAGTCTATGAAAAGACTGTGTGTGGGTCTGTTATACTCCCATCCCTTTTCTAAAAGTTGTCTCAGCGTGAACAGTTGATCTATTGTTGATCTGTTTGCCTTAAACTGGGCTTGATATTCGCCTAGGACATTTTCAGCATAAGGCATTAGTCTACTAAGAATGATATTTGAGAGGGTTTTATATGCCGTGTTTAGAAGTAATATTCCTCTATAATTCGTGTGTTTTGTTTTGTCCCCTTTTTTGTTGATGGGCACTATTATGTTTTCCTTCCATCGTGCTGGTATTTTTTCTTCTAACCATATGTGCGTTATTAGCTGGTGTATTTGGCGATATAGTGCGTCTCCCCCATATTTCAGAAGCTCTGCTGGTATTTCGTCCGTACCCGGCGCTTTGTGATTTTTCAGCTTATTTAAGGCCTTTTGGGTTTCTTCAAAGAAGGGATTTTTGACGGGCATGTCCGCTGTGATATAGATCTCTTCTTCGTACTGTTCTTCCTGTATGATGTTTAGAAGGTCCCTAAAATACTTTTCCATTCTTTAGTTACTTCTTTACTGTTGATTATCATACGGCCTTGATTGTCTCTCGAACGTCTCGAAAATTGCACGGTCAACTTTAACAGAATGAGAAAACTTTTCAGTAGTCACAATATCAATATAACGCGCCGGATAAGAATGCTTCGATATTACATTTTCTCCACCATTTTGTAGAAGGTTGAGGCCTAAACACTGAAACAATCCAACATTAAAAACCTGGAAACATTCGAAATTTGGTGTTAACAGCGTATTCTGAAATATCATGGATAGATCGCAAAACAAACGCACAAAAAATGGAAGGTTTTAAATTTCACAAAAATTAGGAAGTTGGAAGACTTATTAAGACTATTAAAAAATATAACATAGGATATAAAATCAAAATCAGAAGAAGCGTAAGAAGACGTAAAATCTCGTGATTACGCAAAACCTGTGAATAGTTTGGATGCAGTTCAATTGAACTATTCAGACACATAACCAACAAAATTATAATTGCTAGATAGATTACCAATCTCCGATAGGAGTGGAACTTAAAGAAAAAGTACTATTGATCGCTATCGCAACGAAGCAATCCTATATGGAATGATCAAGAAATGAATGTGTGTTTATCACAAAATCATTTAATAAAAAACTCAAGCTGAAAAAAAAATGGTATTTTTTTTTTAAGAGAATAGTAAATACTAAAATCCTAAATCAAATTAGGTCTTGCGATCTCAAAATAATTTTTTTTATATATTTATATCTACATCAAAATTTTGACTTATTCAACATACACACACATATAATCGTTCCTCTTTTAGCGTTAGGCGTCTATAGAGGCGATTCTAGCTTTTGGTGAATTTTCTCCATGTATTTTTGTTCTTCGCCAATTTTGTTGCTTTTTACATAAATTTGCGCTTATTTTGTAATATTTGTACTATGTTGCTGTTCCACTCTTTTATTGGTCTGTCTGTTTTGTTTTTCCTTATTGGTTTAGCTTTCCAAACTCTTTTCGTTTGTCTGCTATTGTCCATTCGTGTTATATGACCGAACCATACTATTTTTTTTTCTCCTTTATTATGTCAAGTAACGACTTAATTTTGAGTATGTTTCTTATTTCTTCATTTTTGAGTCTGTCTGTCTTTCTAGTCTCTATTGTTCTCCTGAACATTTTATCTCTGCTGCTTTTATCCTACTCTGGTATATTACGTATAAGTTCCAGTTCTCTGCTGAGTATGTTAGCGTTGGCCTGTATACTGTGATACACATTCCGTTCACTGTATCTTTGCACATCATGTACGAATTAAATCAAAGCTTTTAAATCAAACGTAAGTCTTTTCTAGATTCATGAAATAATTAGGAAATGTTTAATATTCCGTTAAACGTATTTATAGTGATTGTTTTTGATTATTTCTTGTAGTGGATGTTAGAAACTCATTATAGAATTGTTTTGAACGTAATTTTCAGTTTTCTACATATTCAACGTTATTATGTATTATGATTGTTGGAAGAAATGCTCTATTTAAAATACTGTAGTCGAGAAAGATGGACCCAAGATCAAACAGCTTAAATTCTCATATTTATTTATTTATTTATACATCAAAGCATCCAATAGCCGAAGCCAGTTACTGAATGAAAAAAAAGTTTTCATTCAAAACACAATATTAGACATTTACATCGTATACATATGACATTCAATTTTTAAGCTTAAGCATAAGAAAATGCCCTAAAAGATAAAAAACTCTTGTTAATGCTTTTCTAACTAAGTTACTAACACAAAAGAAAATTAATTAAACTTTACAGAACAAAAAAAAACAATGGAAAAGAAAAATTTCGAAATTACATTAATTTGTAGAAAACTTAAGGGTTTAGGGTTTAGGTAAGGTAAAATCTGTTAGGCTAAAATAATACGATTTTCTCATGTCGCATACCTAGAGACTTAGTATTTATTTTTATACTAGCTGGTTTTTATCAATCTTTTTTACTACTTGTATATCGAACTTCTCTGTAGTTTCCAAAATAAAGTGGAAAGTTATGTGTAAAAGGTTTCAGTGTTTTAGCCTAAAGAATGGATCAATTAATTTGTTACAACATTATTATTTTCATTTCCATTAATTATTTCCACAAATATAACTAAAATGACTAAATTATTAAAATAAATTAAAAAAAAAAACAAAATATCAAAATTATATATTTCCTTTACTTTTAGAATCCGAGCTATCTCCAGGATTTATTATGATGGGTTAAATATCAATATCAACTATATTTTGCTCTCGGACATACCACGTTTGAATAATTTCATCAGTATGTCTTACACATTTTTCCCAAATGTCTCCATTACATTGATTAAGCGCCTCATTCCACATATTTATAACAGCACTACCAATTATATATCATCCTACCAATACACCAGAATAGCCGTCCCTACCAATATGCTTATTGTAATATGACTTGCATTTACCCAAATTAATTCAATAGCGTTGAATTCGCAATGATAAGGAGGTAGTCTCAACACTTCATGACCACGATCTCTTAGTAACTCATCAATAACATACAATACATTTTTTTTTTTTTTATTCATTTTTGCAACTTGTAATAATTCAGGTTTTGTAAATTTTGGGTCAAATTGGATGTTATTTGTTGTCAGCCAGGTAACAATTGCGTCATTGTAGGTTGTTTTTCTAAAAGAACACTTATGGAGCATTATCCATTACAATCAACGATGGTTCTTCTAAATTGGTAATAAATATGTTTAGACTTAGAACAAACCAATAAACTTGCTTCAGAAACAAATCCTTTAGAAGAACCAGCGTGAACAATTATAAAACGTTTACCATCAAAACCTTCTTTCAAACTTTGTAGACCAACATGCTTTTTAAAAAAAAATAAAAACTAGTAATAATAGTGAAACTTTATTTTAGAAGTGTTAATTTTGATGTAAAACATCTATTGGCTGGGGTATAAACCAGATCGTTTTTATTTTGTACAATATCAAATTATACTTACTTTGTAGGTACATACTGTACACAGTGTTTCGTATTGCCATTTAAGTTCCTTCAGACAGATCAGTCGTCTTGCTTTTACGAGGACGCCAACTTTTGCCTGAACTGGAAAGGACAAGATTGCTTTCTTTTTGTTTTTTAATTTTTCATACTGTACGCTGTGATATTTTCAAGGTAGCAGCTACCCTCTTAAATTAAAAACAATTTCATGATAGGTAAATTATTAAACAACATACAATCCATTACAATACCTCTTAAACACAAGCCAAAGATGCCATTAAGGGTTCTCCGTGCCTTTTCTTTAACTCAAAATATTCATACAAATTCAACACGAGTTGCTGGGATTAAGAATTTAATGTATTTCCAGGCATATTCTAAAAATAAAAACCTTGAACAAATATTCTGTTTGATATTTTTTTGATGTTTATGACAACAAATAATATTTTATATCGATCCGTTAGACAGAGTTTTAGCCAGATTCAAAAATAATACGTCAAATTAAAGGAACGAAAATTTAACTGCAAAATTTATACTTACATCAAGGAATCCAACAGTAAGTGAACAATTAGTCGTTATAACGACTCTTTTTGAGAACACTTACAAACTCAAGGCACGAAAATGTAATGGAAAATTAAACAATATGAATATAATTTTTGTTAACACCACAACGCTGTGAAGTTGACAATAAGCAGGTTCAATGATGAGAATTTATCACAGACTTTTGTTGTATTACTGTCTTTGTCTGATGTATTATTAAATGTTGTACAACCGGCTTAATTTCAACATTTTATATTCTGTGAGTAGAAATGAGACAAAATTTAAAAATAGTTCGTGAATAATTTCATATATGTGCAAAGATACAGCGAACGAACTGTATATTTCCATCTAAGTTTTCTTATTTAACACTAGTTCAAAATCTAGCAAACTGATAGATTGCATAACAGGAAAGTACAACTTAAGAAAATAACAGCAACAACAAAATCTTTACCGAAAACGTTACCTGAAATTTTTGCTGAACTATATTTTTTTATGTTCTGATAAAGAATGCTTGATTAAATACCATATTCTTAAATACACCTTTTTACAAAATCCTTTTATAATGCAAAATTTGTATTATATTTGTGCTAAAATACACAGTAAATGAGTAAACTATTAAAAATTAACCTCACCAAAGATTTTTCTGAATAGTATCTACTTATTTTCATTATATATTCTAATTTTTTTTATTAACATCCCAAATTATTAGAAATTGCATTATTCATTAATATATATGTCAGTCAAACTATTATCATGTGGCGATCATATCCATTAATAATCCGCTCTTAATGTTATTCTATTAAACTATTATTGGTTCTATTTTGGACATGTGCTTCAAAGAAATGGTCTTGAAACACTTACCATCCAGGGAAAAGTAGAAGGCAAAAGAAATAGAGGTAGATCTCCCACACGATACACGAACCATATTGTTGCTACCATTGGCGCTCCAGTGTCAGAATGTGCTAGAATGGCAGAAGACAGAGAAACGTGGAGGAACATTGGGAAATTTAGCTAATAGCTTCATGATATCACGATACCTGCATCAGGTTAACGACTAAGAAGAAGAAGAAGATTATTGGTTCTGGGAAAAACATGATTAGCACTGTACATTTTGTTTGCTGATACTAGATCGCTCAGCACTTTATATTTTAACTTATGCACTTGATAGGGTGTTTACGCAATCGGTCTTTGTATTTTTTTATTCGATATGTAATTTCTTCCTTTACATTCCGGTCGGTATAATTCTAGATTTTTTTTTAACCATTTTTCGACTTCGTGTATGTTATTCTGCAGAAGTTCTACTGCGATGTGTGAAGTATTGTTGAAGCATAAGATCACCGTATTATCTGCAAATGTAGCTGTTGTTGTGGCAGGTGACGTTGACAGTGTAGAGTAGGTATAAGACAGAATTTAGTACACTTCTCTGTGGGACTCCCGCTGTTATTGGTTGGAGTTTTGTTATTTTATTATCGTATTTGTCTCTAAAACGTGTATTTGTAAGGTATGACTTCGTACTGACTTAAGTAGTATGTAATAGTTTAGATGTAAACAACTCCTCAGCATGTAGAGTAACTCATGGTGCCATACCTTGTCAATCGCTTGTCCTATGTCTATAAACAGGGCAAAACAATATCTGGATGCCTAGAGATCTTTATGGATTCTGTTTACTATTCGATATACTTGTTTGATGGTAGATTGTTTTTACCCAAATCCAAATGGCGAGTTGAATTATTCCCTTGACTTCTAGAAAAGATATTCGTCTTGTTATTTTTCTTTGTACGTTTTTCGAACGCTTTGGAGAGCACTGGTAGTAGGCTAACGAGCCGGTCAGGTTCTACGCTTTCAGATGGTTTAGTTTATTTTAAAATGGGTGTTATTTCACCCAGGGTGATTGGGTGATTTTTATGATTGAATAATTGTGTTAAAAATGTATATCCTTTTTCTGGAAGCTTTAGTAAGATTTGTCCTGTGATAAGGTCGTTCCCTGGGGCTTTTTTAGGATTATTATTAAATCTTATTGTGGTTTTTATTTCACTTTTTTTAAATATTTTTTTTTGGTAATTCTAGCTGGAATGATTCTTCAAATGATAGGTTTAGTTTTTTTCTTTCAATTTGGTCAGTTATTTCATTGACAATGATTACAGTTCTAAGGTGTTTTGCAAATGTCTCTGCTTTGTGTTAGATTGTATTGGGGTCATTTTAACTTTCGAAAAGCCTTCCATAGGAAGTAGTTTGTTTGTTTATAGATATATCTAGTTGTTTTATGTATTTACTAAATTATAGATTCTTTTCCGTTGCAATTATTTCTTTTAGCTCCTTTGCACCATTGTTCAAATGCGTTTTTGTTTGTGGCGATCTAGTTGCTGGCTACTATTTCCTAAGTTTTCTTTACTGGATTATTTTCTCTCTAATAGATATCGAATTATATTCAGTCTTCTTTTCATTGTTCTGGGGTGTTTTTATGTCACAGTTAGCTTGTTGTATGACTTAGTTAACGTGTTCTACAGCATGTTCTATCCCTTCGTTGTTCTTTAGGGGAATATATATTTAGGGTATCTTTTAAACTAGATGTTTAAAGATGTTCCAATTTGTTTTTCGGATATGTAATACATATGGTTTTTCCCTGTGGAGAATTTTTTTATTCAGTGTTATAATAAGTGACCAATGATTGGAAGATAATTGATAAAATGACTTAGCATGCATATAGTTCTTCCTAATTAGTTTAGTTATGCCAAAGTCTACAAGATCGGAAGTTTTGTTTATGTCGGTTTGCCAGTACGTGTCTCGTGTTATTAATACTTTAAGATTATTGTTGTTTATTGCTCTGAATAACTCATAAGTTCATGTTTTTGTTGGGCTAAAACATTTGTAATTCCAGATCACCAATTTTTATTTGCCGGCCATTACTTTATCTTTGCTACGACGGTGGTAAGAAGGTTAAGCATGGTGCTCATTGGATCCACGAGACTCTTTATCATTTGTTATATCCCTTGTATGTTGGTTGGTAGAGTAGTATTTTGGTTGAGTTGTTGATTATTATTTACGGCTTGACTATATGTGACACCTTGTACTATGTAATTTTGGAATGCTCTTCTTGCACTTTGTTCGGACTCCGTCTTCCTGAGCCGCGGATATATTTTCACCTTTATCTGTTTAGGTTGGTGGTTGGATGTAGACGTCTTACATTAATATTTTAAAATATTAATTATTCCATATTCATATTTAATGGCTACCGTCAAATATGCATAGGTGCATAGGCAAACTCAAACTCACAGTATGTGCTCGTTTTTCCACTTAGCAGTAACGCCAAAGTGGTACAAGGCGCTATCTACTCTATCTAATACTCAAGTCCATCAATACATTTTTTTATATCTTTTGGACTAGTAATTATATGCAAAATGATTTTCTCAGAAAGGATTTTTTTTCTTACAAATATTATCTATTATAATTAACTGTTGTTCTTATAAATATAATTAACTGTTGTTTCTTCCTATGCCGTCCCATTAACGGAGGTTGGCGATCACATTTCTAAAAGTTTATTTGTCTTTTACAACGTGAAATAATTCATCTACAGTCATGTTTGTCACGTTTCGAATATTTCGCAGCCATAACTTCCTCTTTCTACTTATTCCCTTTTTGCAATCGAATCTACCGTACATGATGAACTGCAGAAGACTATCATTTATCATTTGTCAGTATATCTGTCCGAGGTATATCTACATCATATTTCTCAATCGAAAAAGGTGTACGACAGGGTTGTATTCTGTCACCCCTCCTTTTTAATCTTTACTCTGAAACCATTTTCGATAAAGCCTTAAGTGATACTGAAGATAAAATCAAAGTCAACGGACAGACTATTAGTAATTTTCTCTATGCTAATAATACAGTCAGAATAGCTGATAGCCAAGAAGCGCTATAACGACTAATAGATAAAATAAACACTGAAGGAGAACGACTGGGTTTGAAGATTAATATAGACAAGACGAAGGTAATGGTGGTTAGTAGAACACGAAATATGCAATTAAATATAAGAGTAAACAACAAGAACATCCAAAAGTTCAGATGTCTCGGTAGTTGGATACCTGAAGATCTAGATCCAGACATAGAGATACGTAGCAGGATTGAGTAAGCCAGAACAGCATTTACTAATATGAGAACCTTGCTAAGCAACAGCAGCTTTATCTTAATGCTTTGATATCGCTTTGTCAAATGTTACATTTACTCCATACTGCTATATGGTATAGAAACATGGACCGTAAAGGCCAATGTGATGAACCGATTGGAGGCCTTTGAAATGTGGGTATTTAGAAGACTACTTAAAATTCCCTGGAAAGATCACACAACAAATGTCTAAGTATTAAATCGAATGGGCAGAGAACGAGAATTACTGCCAAAAATGAAAAGAAGGAAAATTGCTTATCTGGGTCATATATTTCGAAATTCCCATAACCAGTTCTTAAAGCTGATTATGGAAGGGAAGATAGAAGGAGAACGAGACATGGGAAGAAAGAAATACTCATGGCTTAAAAACATAAGGGATTGGACAAACCTCGATTTCCATGCACTTTTTACAGCCACACACGATCGAGAGGAATATGCCAGCATTGTCGCCAACATCCACTAATTGGATAGGGCACCATAAGAAGAAGAAGTCCGAGTTATGCAGTTTTGCGTACTTTTATTATTCTCAACAATTTTTTGTCTCGACCCAATCTTCTCAGCACTTCCTCATTCATGACCATGACAGTCCATAGAATTTTCAACATTCTTCGGTATATCCAAAGTTTAAAGGCTTCAAGCTTCTTAAAAGAAGCTTAAAGCCTATACGGTTTTAACGTCCATGTTTTTACCCCGGACAGTAGTTGGGACCAGACGTAATATTCAACAAACCTTAATCTCAGCGCAGTTTTCAGATTTTTGTCACAGAACAATTGCTTGAATTTTAAGAACGTTGCCCTTGCCATTTATATTCGTACCCTGATCTCTTGGTCTGGATCTAATTCTGTGTTAATGTAAGCTCCTAGATATTTATATTTTGTCGTTCTCTCCATTTGCCTTTCACCAAGTCCCATTTGAATGCATTCACTATTTATTGCATCTAGTAAAGTTTGTAGTTCCTTTATATTCTCAGCGAAAATTACCGTGTCATCTGCAAATCTTATGGTATTTACGATTTCTCCACAAATTCTTATTCCCTCTTTTTTTCCCATAAGGCTTTTCTGAATATGACCTGTGAGTACACGCTTAAAAGTGTTGGAGACAAGATGCATCCTTACTTGACCCCTCTCGCAATCGGTATATTATATTTGTTTCTATATCATTTACCTTTACTACTGCTTTCTGGTATATAGCCTTAATAAACTCAATGTATTTTTTGTCTAAATTGATTTTTTTTAATTTATCTATTAATTTCATATGCTGCCCTCGGTCAAAGGCCTTCCTAAAGTATATGAAGTATACATATGCACTCTTATTATATTCCCGACATTTCTGCAAGAGTACCGTCAACGCAAATAATGCCTCTCTTGTACTCATGCCTCCTCTGAAGCCAAACTGCGATTGATCTATCTGCTCCTCACATTTCTTATACATTTGGTTTGGAACAATTTTCAAGAGAATCTTTAAAGAATAGCACATTAGACTTATCAATCTATAGTTATTACATGATTTGGGATTGTTGTTTTTTGGTAGAGGTAAAAATACCGATTTAGTCCATTCCCCCGGGATATTGCCGTCTACATATATGTGTTAATTCATTTACTGTTTGTATTTTGAGAACGATTTCCGAAGTGGAAATTGAAACGTCAATAAACGTATTTTTATCTTTAATTGTGGCTTATTCCCAGTTAAATAGTAATTAATTTACAATGCCATAAGAAAATAGCTTCAAAACAATACATATATGTGGTTGAGAATTCGGGTGAGTTTCTTTATATTACTGTCATCTAAGGCTTTTAACAGTTCAAATGGAATTTCATCAGGACTCGGTGCTGTTCCTTATTTTGCATTCTGTAGGGCATGCTTTACTTCTGAGGATAAAATTTGTTGGTATTGTTCTTCTTCACCTATATCTTGTTCATTTTCCCTCTCGTCATGAAACAGATGGATTATATATTGTTCCCATACTTCCTTTATTTTGTTCTCTTCAGTAAGTATTCCTCCATTATTATCTCGAGTTATGAGTGTTCTTCTTTGTCTGGTGTTGCCTGTGAGTTCTTTAATTTTTTTATGTTTATGTTTGTGTCATGTTTGTTGCTGAGTTTTTCCTGTTCCTGGCATTCCTTGTTCATCCATTTCTCCTTAGCCTTTCTGATTTCATATTTGATTTTATTCGTGATGGTTTTATATTAATTTCCATCTTTATTTTTGTATTTTCTTTTTTCAGTTATTAGCTCAACTATTTCCGGTGTCATCCAGTCTTTTTTAGTGGTTTTCTCTTCTTCGCCTAGGACCTCTTTTCCCGCTTTTAGTATGGCTTTTTTCATATCTACCCATTCCACGCTTCCTTTAGTTAATTTATTTATCTCGGCATTTAGTTGCTGTTGGCAGTTGTCGTCTTTTAGATTTTTGATTGCTTGATTTGATTTTGATTTATTGAATTATAATTGCCAGAATGATTTCCAATCTCCGATAGGAGTGGAACTTGAAGAAGAAGAAGAAGATTTTTGATGGTTATTTTGGTGGTTTTAACTTTTTTCTCCGGTTTTCTGAGTTTAATGTTGACGTTTGCTAGTAATAGATTATGGTCCGTATCTGCATCGGTCAGATAGCTCAGCGGGCTGTGCGGCTGCCTCTCATTCGCTTTACTGTCGAATGGTTCAGTGGATGTGGGTTCGAGCCCCAGCTCGGTGTACAGAAAACAAAAAGTCTAACGCAGCAGTTTAAAATTCTAGATGAATCTGCGGCTTAGACTAGGATATGCTGGGATCTGATCGGCCTATGGTGGAGCAGTACGGCAAGAGATAAGGGCTTGCGGCTCGGTGATACTCCTCTATAGATCCCTACCGGACAGGCGTAACGCCTAAAAAACCGGATATATATATCTGCATCTAATCCTGGATAGGTTTTTTCATTTTGTACTCCATTACGAAACCTTTTGTTAATCGTTATAAAATCTATTTGATTTTTGATTATATTGTTGGTGTTATCTTTTGAAGAAGTCCACGTGTATAATCTTTGTGAGGGTAGGTCGTAGTATGTATTTGTTATGACTAATTCTTTCTCATGGCAGTACTGAACTAGTCTATCACCTCTTTTGTTTTTTTTTACCTAACCTAAAATTTCCTACAATATTTTGAGTTTTTCCTCGACCCACTTTAGCATTAAAGTCACTCATAATTATTTTTCCTGCTTCTTTATGTTTTTTGTTAACAGCTCCAAGTCTAAGATTAGATTTATGTTTAGAGGTTTGGCTTTCAGCTGAACTAGCATCATACGTTCGTTAAAGGGAATGAAATTTGTCACAAATTCTTTTAAATTATTGTTGATAATAATACCAACACCATGGCTGTGTTCTCCAGTGCTTTTGCCTGAGTAGAAAATAGTATTATTATCCTTAAATTCTACGTTTACAAATAGCATTATTTTAAATTTTGTATTTGTATTCTGAAAGCAATAAACTTTCAGCAGTATTAAATATCAATAAAAATATTAATTTTTCTTTATCCCCTTTTTAATACTCCGAACTTGAAACTAGAAGTGTATAATCGTCCTGTTTAGTCCAATTCATAAAAAATCCCCTGTGAATGGGCATGAATGAATCCTCATTTACAAAGTAATAATGCACCCCCTTTCCTAATACTAGCACGCGTTAAATACACGATGTTCTGAATCTTTACGGGGTGGATTATAGTATACTGGGGATCATGTATTTGGGGACGGGTTTACTCTTAACTGACGAGAGGGGTTAACTTTTTCACTTTCTAAAAATGGGTTCTATTAATATTTTATGTTATTGGTTGGCCAAGTATTGGTAAGTAAAAGTCATCTTGTAAAATGTGCTACATGACTATATACGACAAAATAAAAGTTTTAAAAGCAGTGGCTATAAGACGAGGATTAAAATACCACTGATCTTTTTTTTTAATAATTGTGATTGACTGAATATGAATGAATGAATTCTTGTTAATGTGTGAATTTAAAAGAATTATGGATAAACCGAATGGAATGATGATACATACATTATTATAGTAGGCCATGGTCTAAAATCTTTATCTGACAATACCACGGTCCATACTGAGGTCCGCTCATAGACAAAGTAACATCCTCGTTACGCTTTTGCACGCTAAATCCTTCCTGTAGATTATATTCAAGCGCCTACAATCCTTATTTTTTATTCATTGCTTGTGATTCATTATATAAATAAGCATTTAAGACTCCTTTACTGTCCATTATCATAATTGGTTGAGACTCCCTTACTGCCCAATATCGTTTGGGATCTCCCTCGTGTTTCTACACTGTCTGATCATATTCTGAAAGAGGCATCTTTTCATAACTTTTACTGAAATCTTTCTTTAACACTAATATTAGTAATGTCAGTTCAGTATGCTACGTCTTAGTGAGACTGTTGGTTCGGGTGTTTTTGTAATATAATTATTATTGTTGCCTGACTTTTTGACTTAATTCAACAACACTCTTCAATATCCTTCTATTATTTTTTTTATTTTTCTTCTGCTTTTTCTTGTCTGTCCTATTCTTCTTCTTTTCTTCTTCCTCTTCTTGTTTTTCTTCTTTTTTTTCTTATTCTTCTTATTCTTTATCCAGCGCTACTTACTGTGGGTCTTAGTCTGTTCAAAATTTACATTTCTCTTTCTTCTGCCATTCGTAACTCTTCTCTAATCCCGAACTAACATAATCATTAGATCAATCTCGTCACTCTGTAACCAGTTCTTTTAGGGCGGCTTCGTGGCCTTTTTTCGACTGGCCTACATCTGGTGATATTTTTTCATTGCTTATTCGGAACAAGTGGCAAAGCAAACTCTATAAGATTTAACAAATTTCACTACATAGTCGTGTTTAATTAACTCATCGAGCTCAACGTTTATGTGAATTCTGCAGGCCCCGTATTTCTCCCTAATAGGCCCAAAATCTTCCCAGGCACTTTTATTTCAAACGCTTTCAGGATTCATATTTCAGCTGTTTGCCTTTTTCAACAAGGTCCATGTTTTACAACCATATGTTACAATGGGTCTTATTAATGTTTTTCTACAACTATTTTAACTTTTAATTTTGCCCTAGTGTTTTAAAAGTTAGCAGTTTTTTTGGGTAATATTCTAAGTTTCCTTTGCTTATTCTATTTTCTACTCTTGCGCTTACATCCTAATTTTTGGTTACTAGGGATCCTAAATAAATTAACTGCGCTCTTTGCAAAGCTGTAAAGACCTCTGGTGAAGAAGATTTTGTTGTCTCGCCTTGCTCTTGACGTAAACATATATTTGGTTTTATTCTCATTTATCTTTAATCATACATTTCATTATCCCAAGATCTTCGAAAGTCTTAATGCTATCATTGCGACTATTTGGATATTGCTGTACAATGGTATTGACCTTAAAGTTGTTAGTCTTTATATCTTGTACTTCTACAGCTGCTTTGGTATCAATGAGAGTTAGCTGTACCATTCTGACTAATTTTTGGGTATAATCACAAACACCAGGCTTTTTTATAGTTTTTTCCTGTTCCTTGTGCCAAATTTGTTTCAATTTCCGCTTCGGAAATCGTTCTCAAAATACAAACAGTAAATTAAACAAATTTTGTTTTTTGTTACATAGTGAAAAATTCTTCTAATAATTTAATTTTATCTGACTCATTTATATTGACAAGTCAGACATACATTATGCATTTTAAAGTAGACGACTTTAAAATGATATTGCCAATATTGTTGAGTTGCGCTCCTGGGACGACTTTACTTATAAGATAGTTCATTCGATTACATGAAATCAACTTTAACTTGAGAATATCCGTCAGAAAAAAAATCATAGCATGTAATTCGTCTTTAAAAAGACAAACACATGACATGATGACAGTAAAATTCTCCTGTTAGTGATTCCATAGTAAATTATGAGGGAAAACCAGGAAAAAAAACTCATAATACTATCCCGACATTGTAAGTATTTGTTCGTGAATTTAGTTTACCTTCAACAAACATCAAAATTCTGATTTTATATGTTACGTTATTTAATTATGGGATAATGAACATAGGGTTCAATGAAATAATTCAAATGTAGTCCTAAAAGAAACGGATAGTAAAAAAAGAAAAATCAAAGAAGCGGCTCTAATTATGCTAAATGAGGCCAATTGTGTCGCAAATTCCTCGGCAGAATGTAGTAGGATCTGGTTACCAATATTGAAAGAGGAAGTTATTAATAAGAAAATACCAGTATTAGTAAGTCAGTAACATATAGAGGATACATCATTTATGTTTTTTAAATAACGTTACATATAAAATCAGAATTTTAATGTTTGTTGAAGGTAAACTAAATTCACGAACAAATACTTACAATGTCGGGATAGTATTATGAGGTTTTTTTTCCTGGTTTTCCCTCATAATTTACTATGGAATCACTAACAGGAGAATTTTACTGTCATCATGTCATGTGTTTGTTTTTTTAAAGACGAATTACATGCTATGATTTTTTTTTCTGACGGATATTCTCAAGTTAAAGTTGATTTCATGTAATCGAATGAACTATCTTATAAGTAAAGTCGTCCCAGGAGCGCAACTCAACAATATTGGCAATATCATTTTAAAGTCGTCTACTTTAAAATGCATAATGTATGTCTGAATTGTCAATATAAATGAGTCAGATAAAATTAAATTATTAGAAGAATTTTTCACTATGTAACAAAAAACAAAATTTGTTTAATTTACTGTTTGTATTTTGAGAACGATTTCCGAAGTGGAAATTGAAACGTCAATAAACGTATTTTTATCTTTAATTGTGGATTATTCCCAGTTTAATAGTAATTAATTTACAATGCCACAAGAAAATAGCTTCAGACTTCAGTTTGTTATTTCAGAGATAAGAAAAAACTTTTTATGTTTAATTACATAATTACTGTAAAGTTGGAGCATTTTTGCTTATTTACTTTTATGTGCGGGTAGCGGGTAGGTACCCCTTTATGGTCCCGATAGAGGGTAGACTTACTTCAGGGAGGTAGCGTCCCTGCCCACGCGAGCTCCTGGTTTTTCCTCCACTCCCTATTTAGGTGAAACCAGGCCCAAACCCTAGTATTATCCTACCTAAACTCCAAATTCATTACCTAATCCCCCCCCCACTCGCTAACACGTCTGCCAGCGTGGTGAGTTATTTATAGGCTAAGGGAATAAACCCCGACAGAAAATTCTGGTCCTCCTAGCAAGGGGGTTTAGCAATGGGCCAGCAACTCATTCTTGGAAAAAATAGTTATGCTAAAAATACCGAAACCAAGCCTCGGGATATGGATGGAACTAAAGGACGACGACAATGGCAACGAAAACGGACACTGATTTGTGGTACATGGAATACACAAGGAATTAGAAATAAAATCGAAGATGTTATCCAAGAAATGAAAAAACATAAAATGGATTTTGCTGTACTCTCAGAAACAAAGAAAAAAGGACAAGGAACCCAAAATCTTGATGGATATATACATATACACACGGGAGTTAATAAGGAAGAACATGCCAAAAGAGGAGTATCAATACTTATATTGAAAAAATACAAAAAGAATATATCGAACTGGCAAGCAATAAATGAAAGAATCATAAAGATCAACCTCAACTTGAAAGGATTAAAAATAACAATAATAGGCACATACGGTCCGAATGATGATGCACGCCTAGAAGAAAAAATAAAATACTATGAAGTCCTAGATGAAACTATCTCTCAAATAGGTCAAACAAGGGAAACTATTATACTAGGTGACCTCAACGCAAGAACTGGTAGAAGAATAAAAGATAAAACAATAGGACCATATGGAGAAAACACTACAAACGATAATGGCAATAACTTAATAGAAATGTGTAGACACAACTCACTAAGGATCATGAATGGGTATTTCAAACATAAGGAAATACATACATATACATGGACTCAGCCTACAAGAAACTTAAGATCAGTAATTGATTACCTAATAATGAAACAAAAATCTAAAATAAAAGTGCATGACGTAAGAGTATTTCGAGGAGCCGAATGTGGAAGTGACCACCATCTAGTAAAAGCTAAAATGATACTACCGCTAAGCGGAAACGGTAAACACCAACAAAACAAAAATCTAAATGAAAATCACTCAGCAGAAGGTGAACAACTACAGTATAATCTAACAAGTTTAGACAACGATAGTACTAGAGAATTGTATAAAAAAAGATTGGAGCAACAACTACCACAGGAATTTAAACATAAAACAACAGAAGAGTTACATAGCATAATAAGAAAAGGAATACATCAAGCGGCCAAAGAAGCATTAGGAATAAGAGTAAACAAACTCAGAAAGACAAATAATTGGTGGAATGATGAACTACAGGAAATGAAAGATCAAAAGCAAAAATTATATCACAGATGGTTGGGAACAAAGGATCAAGAACACAAAAGAGAATATAGAGAAATGGTAAATAAATTTAAATCCACGATAATAGAGTCAAAAAATCAAAGCTGGGAGAGAAAATGTCAGGAATTAGATACGTATATTGGCGGCCGCAAATCAAGAGAATCCTGGAGATTTATAAAAAACATCAGATCCAACAGAACAGAACACATAGCCATACACTCCATAGAGCCCGAAAAATGGGAACAACACTATAAAACACTGTTAGTAGAAGAAAGACCGGAATTCAAAAACATAGAACAACATGAAATCCTGATTCAAGGAGAGCCTCCAACAATTAACATCGAAGAAACTAAAAAAGCTATATCATTGTTGAAAAATGGACGTGCTCCGGGCCCAGAGGGGATATATGCAGAGTTAATAAAAAATGGAACCAACAAACTATTCAAGATACTAACAGAAGTTTTCAATAGGCACTTGCACGGAGAACCAGTGCCACAAAGTTGGAAAGAAGGATGGATTACATCTATCCATAAAAAAGGAAATAAGGAAGATTGCAATAACTATCGGGGTATAACTGTTACGAGTACGCTTAGCAGATTATATGGGAGAATTATAAAAGAACGCATATGCGAAGAATACCGTCCTTTTGAATCAGAAGAACAAAACGGATTCAGAGCGGGACGATCCACAATAGATAGTATTTTTTGCTTATCCCAAATACTCGAGAAAAGAACACTGAGATCTCGAGAAGTGCATTTACTTTTAGTCGATTTAACAAAAGCATATGACACCGTGCCTGTTGCGAAATTGTGGGAAGTATTGGAGAAAACCAGTATCAGCGTTTCACTAATCGACGCTATTAAAGATCTATATAACAACACAATATCAAAAGTTAAAATAGGAAATAAGGTTACTAATGGTTTTCAGGTAACAAAAGGACTGAAGCAAGGTTGTTGTTTATCTCCCATACTATTTAATATATATATCGACGAAGCACTCAGGCAATGGAAAAAGAAGTGTAAAGGGATGGGGCTGTCTATTGGGGATGAAACGTTATACACGCTGCATTATGCAGATGACCAGGTAGTTATTGCCCAAGACAAGGAAGACCTAGAGTATATGGCTAGAAAACTAATGGAAGAGTACAAAAAATGGGGCCTCGAAGTAAATTTACAAAAAACGCAATATCTTTGCATAGGAGGAGAAAATACTGCAGATGACCTCGACTTAGAAGACGGGAAAATTAAGAAATGCGATCAATGTATATATTTGGGGGTAAAACTAACAAAGACAGGAAGAACTGATGAAGCCATAAAAGACAGAATAACCAAAGGGAAACAAGTTATAGGTGCATTGAATTCAGTACTATGGCAGAAAAATATAAGACCGGAAACGAAAAAAAGAATATATAACACAATATTGAAACCAGTAATCGTGTATGGCTCAGAAGTATGGCAGTTATCACAAAAACTTAAAGGTAACCTCTTGGCAGTTGAAATGGATTTTTGGAGGAGAGCAGCGGGAAAGTCTCGATTAGAACATGTGAGAAATGAGGACATAAGAAATCAAATGAATGTACAAAGATCAATTATAGAAGACATCGAAAAACAACAACTGACATGGTACGGACATGTTAGACGTATGGGGGAAGAAAGACTACCAAAAAAAATATTAGAATGGGTACCACCAGAGAAAAGAAAACGAGGACGACCACCAACAACATGGATGCAAGGAATTTCAAAAGCCATGTCAGCAAGAAATCTATTTGAAGAAGACTGGCAGAATAGACAGGCTTGGCGAACGGGAACCCAAAGGCGGATTACGCTATAAACGGGATATATATATACTTTTATGTGGATGAGGATATAAGCATCAATTTCAATTCTTTAGGAATTGTTGCATCATCTAATACTTGGGTTATCAAACTATATATCTGTTTCCATAATACTGGTCCTCCATTTTTTAATATTTCAGCTGTTATTGCATCAGTATCAGATGCCTTATTTATTTTATTAAAAAATTTATACTTTGTACATTTGTATTGTCATAGAATGTCATCTTCGGAAAATTTTGTAGATTTCCCTCTTAACTAATAGGAAAATACGTACAGTTTCCACCTCCTCTACATTCTTATAATTTATTACCTTATGAAACTGAAATTTTTTACCTGCTTAAAATGCCTTCATGATCAGTCAGGATATTTTCTTTTTTATCCTTACAAAAACGTAATATATCGCTATCCTTTAGTCCCATTGGTTGACTATTGCTCTCTATTGTTTACGGTCCTTAATTACACTACTCCAATTTCTAACAGCTTTTTATTTAATGTTCTTTTCTGCTTTACCTAACTATCTCCTTCTTCACCCATCACCATCATCACCCATCTCTTAATTTATTAACATTTTTGGTATTCTTTCTTATTTCATTTGTTCTAAATATTTTAACCAATTCAATCTTGAAGCCTTTACAACTTCTGATATCGCAGGCTTTTAAAAAAGACTCATGATCTCAGCATTCGTTCTTCTCTTATATACCTCACCCTCTTTAATATCTCTAAAAATTCTTCTAAATATTTTCCGTTCCCTTATATTGTTCTTCTTCTTGTGTTTGGTTTCGTCCTTTGGATAACATTATAACAAAAAAAAAGTAAGAACTAAAAAAGGATATCAAATGGGAGAAAAACAACTAAAAATAATCTGCTATGCAGTCGACGCATTACTACTCTCTCAAAGTGAATATGATTACATAAGCTGCACCAATGTAATAGAAAATGTAACATGTTATTTTTTTTAAGACAGAACGCATGGTTACAATAGCAAATTTACTAAGATGTAAATTGGAGCTTGAAGTTAAGATAATAGAAAAAGTGGCGGAGTTTATTTAACTACGAAAAGCTTGAAACTAAAGTGGAAGATCAAGTGAACAGAACAAACAGAGTCTCAGGCTGCCTAAATGAAACAATATGGAAAAATAAAAATATCAGGAGAGAAATCGAAGGCAGAATATATAAAACAGTCATCAGACCAATAACACATCAAGAAATGGATAAGAAAGAGAAAGGTAGAATTGAACAATCATATAAGCCGAATAATATCAAAAAGATTAGTAAAGACGGCAAGAAATCAGTAGAAAAATCTACGCAAACGATGGAACAACAACTTACTGGAGGTACACTGAAAAAAGACAGAGTCATGTCTACATAAAAAGAAAAAGAAGAAGAGGTGTTTGGTTTAGCACCCATGTTTTTCTTGCATAGAGGACTGTCGGTTTTAAAACTGTTTTGTTAGTTGAGGTGTCAGTTCTCAAAGGGACTTGGGAAAAATCCCCTCTTCGCTTTATAGTGGAAGGTGTGGAGGTTGCACCGGTCAAATTAATTAAGTATCTGGGAGTCTGGTTGTCAGAAGGTCTAAGGTTCAAAGTATACATCCAAAAGACAGAAGAGAAGGCAAACCAATATCTGGAGGCGTTAACACGGTTGATGCCAAACATTAGAGGCCCAGGAAGCACCAAAAGAAAGGTGCTAAATGAAGTTTTCCAGTCGGTGGTAACCTACGCTGCTTCTGTGTGGCGTAGTGTACTAAACACTGCAACATACGCTAAGCTGATGGAGACTTCGCAAAGGCGAATGCTTCTTAGGGTATCTAGCACATATAAAATAGTTTCGAATTAGGCTCTATATGTCATAGCGGTAATACCGATTGATTTGTTGTGTAAAGAGCGAGCGAGGATGTATGCAAAGAGGATAGTAGAGTGTCAAAGAGAATGGGCGAATGATAGTGGAAAGGCAAGGTAGACGAACGAGCTTATTCCCTACCTGAGACCGTCGTGGGAATGTAAGTTCAGGAAATTAGACTACTTCCTGACGCAGTTTCTGACCGGACATGGTAGTTTTAGCACCTTCACAAATAGAATAGGCAAATCTGCCTCGGCAGACTGTACTGTTTGTGGGGTACCGGACGCTCCGGGAGATGGGAGATTTCGAGAGGCGAATGGGTTTCAGGCTGGCCGAAAGCAACATTGTAAACATAATGTTGAGAGGAGAGAAAGAATGGGGAGAAGTACACTGTCTGATTTCTGTTGTGATGAAGAAACAGGAGCAGAAGAGCAGAGGAGGAAATTGAGCCTGGGATCTGAAATTTATAGTTAATATTATTTATTAGTTTATGTCCTAACATCTAAACATTTTCTGATTTACGGTAATAGGTATGGTTGTTTATAAATTTTTAGGTTTTTAGTTTAGTTGTTTATTGACTGGAAAGACCACCTCTCTGAAACAGTGGTTAAGGTTTTAACCGGAACACGGTTAATCCGGCACTACCCTGTAGTCTTCTGGACTAGTATTCTACTCGGCGGAAAGATGCCAGGGTATCTTGTTCCATGACATAGATGTCCAAGGCTCTTACTGGACTCTGACAATATATCAATTAAAAAAAACTGTTTTGTATAATATGCATTTTGGTTCATCTCCATACATTTTTAGATGTAATAATTTTGTGTAAAATTTCTAACTTAACATTTTCTTTTTGTATTCTTACGTCCAGGTCACAGTCATCTCTTCCGCTCTCATGTATATGTGTTCCCACGTAAGTGAGAAATTCTCCACTTATCTAATTCCAGAGCGTTATCTGCATTTTCGTTGATTTTAAAGATTACCGGATCTCTTAATCATGTTTGAGGTACTGTAAACTTCGTGTACTTTGATATCTGGTTATTAGTGACTAGGCAGGAGTTTTTTTACTGAGGATTGTTATATACCACACAATTCTCTCAATACATTTGCAAATCTAGCCAGAATCGCAGCGCCATCCGCATAAGCCAATATATGATAACGGTTTCTTCTCAAAAGCCTTATTCTGTTAAAACTGCAATCTCTCTTGCAAATTATATTTTATCTTCATGCTTACATTACTGATTGCCATTTTAAGTTTAATTAATTTGTTTAGTATTTTTTAAATCTATTAATAAGTACTTTTTATCGATTAACTGAATCATATGATTTTTTGAACAGACAATGAACGAAAAAATTCGAGACAACATCACACAAGTATACAATGTATCAACAGTCGAAGAAAGATGGGATAACATAAAGAATGGTATCATCGATACAGCAAAGTGGAACTGTCACCCATTATAAAAAGCAAGCGTGGATGACAGATGAAATAATCGAAATGATGGACGAAAGAAGACAGCTTAAAAATAGAAATAACTCAACTAAGAAAAATCAGGGAAGCCAAAAAGTTATGGATGCGAGCAAAATCTGAGGAACTAGAAGAATTGCAACGAAAACATGACAAATTTAACACACATAAGAAAATAAAAGAAGTTACAGTACACAAAAGAAATACACCAATAACATTAACGAATAATGAAGGTCATGCACTATCCCTAGAAGACGAAGTAATGGAGGAATGGGAAAACTACATTAAAGCATTATTTAAGGATGATCGAGGATCACTACCTAACTTAAGTGCAAATACAGGACCATCAATCTTAAAAGCTGAAGTGAAAAAAGCCATACACCAAGCCAAAAACAACAAAGCCAGTGGACCAGATTAAATATACAGCGAAGGGCTAAAATTACTCTCAAATGACAATATAAAAGAACTCACTGTACTTTTCAATCAAATATATGATACCAGTGAAATTAAATCGGACTGGTTAAAATCGATCTTTATTCCTCTACCTAAGAAACCAAACGTTAAGAAATGTAGCGATTGTAGACTCATTAGTTTAATGAGCCATGCCGTTAAAATACTGTTGCATATTCTTCTAAACCGAATTAACAACAAGTGCGAAGAAATAATTAGTCAAGAGCAGTTTGGGTTCCGGAGATGCCTTGGAACTAGAGAAGCACTATTTTCTATGCAAACACTCCTTCAACGATGTTGGAAGGTAAGAAAACCCGTATATATGTGCTTCATTGATTTTGAAAAGGCATTTGATCGCGTTCAGCATACCAGACTAGTTACCGCCTTGCACAGCATCCAACTAGATGAGAAAGACATCAAACTTATTGCCAAACTTTACTGGATCCAAACAGCCATTATTAATACCAACAACAAAAGATCAAAGCCAATCAGTATTGAACGAGGCGTAAGACAAGACTATATACTATCTCCCACCCTCTTTAACGTGTATTCTGAGAATCTATTTAGGGAAGCTTTAAAAGATCAAAAAGGAATTATCATAGGAGGAGAAATAATTAACAATATACGGTACGATGACGATAGTGTGATTCTAGCTGAAAACATCGACGATCTGCAGGAGCTAATCAATAGAGTTGACATGGAATGCACAAATTGAGGACTGTCGATAAATATCGATAAAACTAAATACATGGCGACCAGTAAAATAGATATCGGCGCAACCCAACTGATATTAAACCAACAAACGCTGCAGAGAGTTCAGAGATTCAAATACCTTGGATGTTGGATTACCCAAAATCTAGATCCATCCTTCGAAATTCGATGTAGAATTGAACAGGCAAGAAACTCATTTCAAAAATTCAAGCCTCTATTATCCAATAACTCATTAAATTTGGAAATCCGTGAAAAGTTTACAACATGTTACTTGTGGTCTGTACTTTTATATGGATGTGAAACTTGGACTTTAAACGCCGATATCATAAATAAAATCGAGGCGTTTGAGATGTGGTTGTATCGAAGGATACTAAAAATTCCATGGACTAGCAGAACCAGAAACAAAGAAGTTCTTCGAAGAATGGGACATCAACGAACTCTATTAAATATTATTAAAAGGCGTAAACTAGAATATCTTGGACATATAATCAGAAGACCAAGATATATGAGTTCCTTCGGCTAATTCTCAACGGTAAAATCGAAGGAAAGAAATGGATAGGACGGAAGAAACTCTCTTGGTTGAGGAATTTGCGGCAGTGGACAGGTTTGACAGCGGACCAATTGCTACACGTAGTGCAAGACCGAGATCAGTATAATAATATTATAAGCATGGTAGTCGCCGACGTTCCGTAGGGATATGGCACTCTAAGAAGAAATAATTTTTTGAAATCTATGAAGACATCGTGGATAGAAATATTGTACTCAAAGCACATTCTGTCGGTTTGTCTCAATGTTAAAATATGATCAATGACTGATCTGCTTTTTCGGGAACCACATAGTGACTCTTATTTGTTGTGTATGCACTTCCAATTTTGCTTGAATCCTCTTCACTAATATTTTGTATACCGTTTCCAGCAAGGCTATCCCTCTCTAGTTTGAGCAGTCTTGTCTATTTCCTTTTTGTATACCAGTAATAAAAGTGATCTGTTCCCGTATAAAGACATTTATTTCCTCTTCCATATACTTGTTATGAGATCATTCAATTCTGCTACTAGTTTTCTTCTACATATTTATTAAGTTCTGGATTTATTCCATTTTCTCCCGGGCTCTTACCCATTTTTAAATGTTTTATTTTATTTTTATTTCCTCCAAAGATGGTGGATTGATGATTATTTCATCATTTAAATCTCTACAGTCTCCATTTAGTACTTTCTCAAAATATTCCTTTCATCTATTTATAATTATTTCTTCTCTGCTATTAGTTGGTGCCCTTTTCCGAACTCTTGAAAAAATTTTACTTATTTTTACTGCTGTTTTTTCGAAACTTTTGAAAAAATTTGTACTTTTTTATTCTTCTTGTATAAGTGGCGTTTCTATTTTCTCTATGGTTTAAACTTTTTTGTTAACTGCCCTGCATTTCTATAGAATTTTCTGTATTGTTTTTCGAATTGCTCGTCTCTACGTCGTTTATTTTTAGAACGCATTTCTCTGAATATTTTTTTCCTTTTTCTTTATTTTGTACTCTGCCTTGTTTCTTTTTGTTCCTAGTTGTAAATATTTTATACTCCCATCGTTATTTAGCCATTCAATCTACATTAGGCGTCAAATCAGTGTGACTTTTGGTGCTTCTCCTGTTCTTCTATTACTTGCTCTGTCGTTTTTAGCATATTGTTCATAATATATTCTTATCTATCGCCTTTCCATATCCAGTAGATTTTTATCTGTTTTTATTTGCTCCTCTATTGCATTTTTATACTTTGTTAGATTTATTTAGTTGTCCACGTTTTTATTTCATTATCACCATATTGAAAAGACTGAAAATTCGGTTGCTATTTTGCGAGAAAATTCTGAATTAGCAATTATTTTATATACTGACCTACATATTGTTGTTGCCTTTGTTGGACGAAAAGACAGCAATGTTATTAGTGCATACGGTTGGCTCTGATTTGAGTTCTTTAAATAGATCTCTTATATCTCAATATTAAAAAATATTGGGTCTAGAACGCTCCCAGTTTTCCCATTCCTTTTATTTTCATTGTCTGGGATAGTCTTGTTATTCATTTTATAGGTATTAGCTTTTCCAATTTTTATCAAAACATTGACGTAATGGATGATGCTATAATATGATGATATGAATGTTCTATCTAATAGTTCCAGTTATTTATGTTCAGAATCCAATTTGTTGGTTTAATATTATTATTTTCTTGTGGCGTCAGAAATCATATTAAAATTACCTGTATATGTGCGCTCCCTTAGTGCCCTTATGTTCTCGACGATGTCTACAGTGACGCGGTAGCGTCGATGCTGTCGCCTCAGCGTCAGCAGCGTCGTCGTCGGTGAGAGCGTAAGGAGGCGGCAGTGGCGGTGATGACGCCGACAGCGGCCGGCGCAGTGCTGCGTCGCGACGGCCGTGCTGGCGCCTCCTAGCGCTGCCACCTAAACGGTTCGTCATCAACGACGATTAATTATTTTTAAAGGTGCCGCTGAAATATAAGGAAGTCATTTCAGTTTGTAAGATACTAGCATCCTGTCCTATTACTCTCCTGTTGTTATTATTAGTTAATAAATGCCATCGAATTTGAGCCAATAATTGTCAATATTTATGACATTGAATTTTTTTTAGATTATCCATAATCCGGACTCTGCTTTCGTAGATAATTTGCGTAAAACTGCTGATTCAGATTTATCCACCAATACAGATAATGTATTAAATTAGCTGAATGATAACCAACGTTACTTTAGACTTGTAAGAAAAAACAGTCTTGGTAAGAAAAGCCTTTTAAAACTGTACGTTTTATTTTGTTTTTAGACGACGGACTCTGATTTATTTGAGAATTTTACTCCGATTGATATAAGTTCTATTAAATATCCAATTGCAAATCCCGTTGAAAATACACAGTATTAATTTGATTCAGCTTATACAAAGGTAAGCAATTTTTCAGTGAATTGTCTTCAATATTGATCAATTTTCATCCAAAGTAATCATTACAAGAAAAATCAAAATCCAAAATCTAATAATTACCGAAACGTTTTTGATTCACACAGATATTAAAAGTAATAAATATAATACTGTAAGCATTTTATTATTATATTATGATTAATAAATTTTTTTAGGATTATAATATTCAAACCATGGAAAATATTAGTGCTCCAACCGTGAAGACCGTATTAGAAATTGTGCAGGAAAACATAATTGATATTGCAAAGGACGAACATGGTTTCGAAGAAAAAATAAATTCTAGAAAACGACAACGCACAGTAGACAACTGGCAACGAAATATCAAAAAAAAAGTTAATTTTGGAGAGAAGTACATTTCTGAGGGTAACAGAGAGATACCTGCTAAAGAAATGAGAAAACCTTGTAAAGAAAATTGCAAACTTAAATGTTATACTATCGATGATATTTCCAGGAAGACTATTTTCACTAACTTTTGGGGACTTGCTGACAATACTCTCCAAAGACAGTTCGTTGCGTCACAAATCGAACCATTAATTCCGAAGTACAGGAGAGTTGTACAAGGAAGAAGTAATAGGACAAACAATTTATGTTTCCATTTAACTATAAACAAATTAAGGAGAAGAGTATGCAAAGTATTTTTTATGAATACCCTTAACATTGGAGATCGATTTATTCAAACAAGTTGGGCTAAGTCAAAAAAGTGTAACATCATTCAGAAAGATAATAGAGGAAATCATCAAAAACGCACAACTGTAGACGAGAAACTTCAGGAAATCGTAAGAAAACACATAAATAGCTTTGAGCGCGTAGAGTCTCACTATTTAAGAGCTCAAACTCGTAGAGAATTCCTTGATGGATCATTAACCTTAGCTCAGATGTATACTACATACAAAGAGAAACAAGAAGAAAAGCAGTTGCCATTTGTCAAAAGATGTACATTGAAACAATTTTTAATAAAGAATTTAATATCTCCTTTTTCAAACCGAAGAAAGATCAGTGCGCAATTTGTGAGGCGTATAAACAATGCACTCAAGAAGAAAAAGAACAAGGCCAAGAACAATACAGACGTCACATTGGTAGTAAAGAAAGAAGCCGAGAAGAAGAAGCAACAGATATTACTAAGGCTAAAGAAAATAATAAACTCATAGTAGCTTGCTTTGATTTGCAAGCAGTATTACCTACACCTTGCGGAGATATTTCTAAATTTTTTTATATGTTCCGTCTCAATTGCTTTAATTTTACGATTTTCGAGGTAGCATCGAAAAACGGTTTCTGCTTTTTTTGGAACGAAGCCATTGCTATGCGAGGAGCTAATGAAATTGCAACATGCCTCTATAGCTATGTATCTAATTTACCTGCAGGAAAAGATATTATTTTTTATTCTGACAACTGCGTTGGCCAGAATAAGAATAAGGCGGTTTTGGTTATGTACTTATATGCAGTTACACATACTGAAATAAATATCATTACTCACAAATTTTTAACTGTAGGTCATACCCAAAATGAGGGGGATTCGATGCATGCATCAAAAAAGCAAAAAAGCGAGCATTAAGAAGTAACCCAATTTATGTTCCATCTCAGTGGCCACCTCTAATAAGTACTGCCAAAAAAAAAAAACGGTAGACCCTATGAAGTGAATAAAATGGACACTGAAGAATTTTTTGACTTCAAGGACCTTTCAAAAATTTTTGGGCAAAAATTCACCAAAAATTCAGATAACGAGAAGGTAGTATGGAATAGTATCATCATCATCATCAGTGGTGCTACAGCTCTAGTTGAGCCTTGACCTTCCCCAGTCGATTTCGCCAGTCGTTTCTGTTCATCGCCAACCGATAATAGAGTTCGTCTGGGTGGGTAATTTTCATTTGCTCTTGACACATGTCCAGCCCATCTAAGCCTACCTATTTTTATGAAGGATATTACATCTCTACCATTTACTATTTTTTTATACTTCTCGTACAATTCGAAATTATATCGCCTTCTCCAAATACCATTCTCACAGAATGCGCCCATTATTCTTCTTAGTATCTTCCTTTCGAAGACGAGCAGAAGATTTGCGTCTGTTTTGGAGATGGTCCATGTTTCTGACCCATATGTCAGCACTGATAGGATGAGTGTTCGATATATTATTAGTTTGGTTTTCTGGCTTAAATTTCTGTTTTTTAGCTGCTTGCTTAGACCAAAATAACATTTGTTTGCTAGCAGTACCCTCCGTTTAACTTCTTCAGATGTGTCATTATCGTTTGTTATGAGAGAACCCAAATATGTAAACTTATTTACTACCTCAAAATTATATTGGTCTATACTGAAGTTTTGTTCGGCGTTTCTAGCTCTATCTCTATTATTTGGAATATATGCTAACATTTTGGTTTTTTCCTCGTTTATTTTAAGGCACATATTTTGTGCGGCTGTCAAGAAGGTGGAAGTCATCTCTTTAAATCCTCGTGTAGTACGTGCGATCAAATCCAGATCGTCAGCGTAAGCCATAATCTGCGTTGATTTGTTAAAGATTGTTCCCCTATTATGTAACAAAGACTATAAGAGATGCCGAGTTACACAATAGTATGGAATAGTATACAAATTCTTAAAGTAGAAAAGTGTTTTCCTACAAAAGTTTTTTACAAAACTAACTTTGACGATACAACCTATAAAACTATTGACCTTTCTACTCGTCGTTTTTCTGATAATAATAATATTTTCGAGCAATATAACTTAAAACCAGCCTACGAAAAGCCTCCTACTGTAGGAGAGAAAACAAAAGAGCATTTACTGGAATTATGCAAAAATAACCTTATTGCAAAAGTACACTAACCATTTTATTTCAATTTGTTGAGTTAATTTGTTGTAAGTGATTTATAATAAATATACAATTATAATTATTAAATTTATCTAGTAAAGTACCATGTATAACTGTGTCTGGTTTTTCATTTTTAATGTGTATAATCGTAGCATTTATGGTTATTGAGGTATTTAAAAAGGTAATGCAATACCGCCATATCTTACAAATAATACTTTTAACGGTTAAATATTTTTTGTTTTTGAAAAAAGATATCCATTCGTATGCTATTAAATTACTAATATTCTAATATTCAGTTACTTGTCTTAAAATATCTATTCTGTAGAAGAAAAAAACCTGTCACTCATATTTTCATTTGCCTCTCCTGTAAAATTTAGAAATTTGCAGTTGTAGCGGTATTGAATTGGATGTGCGATATGTCTGAGTTGTCAATATACATGAGTTAGATAAAATTAAATTATTAGAAGAATTTTTCACCAACAAACAACAAAATTTGTTTAATTTATTAAGTTTGTATTTTGAAAATGATTTCTGAAGTGGAAATTGAAACGTCAATAAACTTATTTTCAACTTCAGTTCTGCCTTATTGCCATTAATCCCTTGCATTTTCCCTTCCAATGCCGTCGATTAATTTAGTTTAATTAAATTATTAATTTCCAAAAAAATTAAACCATTCCAATTCAGTTTTACAAACCTAACCATTAAATTTAACATAGGCTCTGATTAAACTTATAGTGGAAAATTATTTTTTTTTATTGGGTTAATGCCTCGACAACTATGATCATTGGCATGGTACAGTCAGGTACCTAGTGTAGTGTGTGTGTGTGTGTGTGTGTGTGTGTGTGTGTGTGTGTGTGTGTGTGTGTGTGTGTGTGTAGAGTAATTGTCTTGATACTTAAGACTTGTTTACACGGGTAGAGTTGTGAGGAGAGTAGAATAGCTAGTAGAGTCGACTCTACTCGCTACTCTACCAAAAATGGCTTGATACCGTTCACACGAGGAGAGTTACAAGTATAGTACTGATGCTAGTATAGTGTGGAGTGGGTGTTTGTTTAGTGCAAAATGAATTCAAGAAAAAGAAAATTGATTCAAAATTGTTTAGCTACAGTTGCAAATGCATTTGTAACTGAAGTCGCTGAAGCTATCGATGATGAGGTAAACAAACAAAGAAAGGAGTGGATGAGAGAGTGGCTTAAAAGAAGGAATACACACGGGGCCTCAGCTCTTCTGTTAAGAGAACTAGCCTTAGAGGATGAGTTGGAATATAAGATGTGTCTAAGGATGACCCCAGGAAAATTCGAAGAACTTCTGAATATGGTGCATGACAAAATCGAACGACAAGACACGTTTATGAGGGATGCAATAAAACCAAGAGTGAAGCTTGAGATTACATTGAATTTTTTAGCTACAGGCAACAGCTATCGAAGCCTTTCTCATTTTTTTAGGGTTTCAAGACCTGCAATTTCAAAGTTGGTCCCCGAGGTGTGTGATGCCATCTCCGAAGTATTGGAGGAGTCAATAAAGGTAAGTTTCAATAACAGGGTGAATAAACAGGTACACGCATTACAAAAAATAGTTTTAATTGAAAATTCGTAAAATAACAAAATAGTACTTCAGATAAATGTTGAAAAAGGTACACCACAGAAACTTCGGTGAAGCAAGTCCCGTTTAAATATTAAACCTGTGTATAAGTCATTTGCATAGCACGTGTCAGAATATCTGAATCTTCAGGATTCACAGCTGCATCTTGTAGATGGATACTGTTACCATCTGGATACTGTTGCTGTTGAGTAACGAGTGACGAAGACGCCATTTGCTGAGCACTGCTACTCGTAGGACTGCCAAGTGGAGAATTGGTGTAAAATGACTGGTGGGAGTTGCATCCTGATGAAACGGAGTATGCAGGGGTGCTGTGAGACATGTGCACTGGTAAACTTGGTGGTGTGTTGAGTTGGAGTACTGAGCAGTTTGCTGAGGATAAAACGCTTAGTTTGTGCTTCATCAGAATTCCCTGAATCTCATGTTGGGCCACCACAGCTTGTTCCGGTGGTAAATTATTCAAGCTCGCTGAAACAAAATTTCCAAACGCTTCGTTCTCATTGCTGTCCATCCGGTCGTCATGGATATTTTGACTAACCTGTTGAAGGTCCTTCACTGCTTGTGTTAGATTGTCAAGTCTCTTCTTTTTGCCTGCAGGCCGTCGTTTAAATGTTTCCGATGCCGATTGCTTACGAGATGGTGTTTGTTGGCAGCTCGATGTTTGTGGTAGAGTTATATTTTCCACTGATTGATCTGGATCATCGATAGTCCCTTCCTCTTCCTGTGATTCTGTGTTGAGTGGATATTTCGACTCTGTATTGTGTGAAATGGTTGTTTCCTAAAACAAACAAAAAATAAAACAAAAACTAAATTAGTAAATGTTAAGAGGGAATTTTAAATTTTGGTTTCAGGTTCCTTCCAGAGACGAATGGAACACTGTGGCTGAGGGTTTTAAGGAGCATTGGAACTTTCCAAATTGCTGTGGGGCTATAGACGGCAAACACGTTTTAATTAAGGCACCTCCCAACTCTGGCAGTGAATATTATAATTATAAAGGGCAGCACAGCGTGGTACTTATGGCTGTTGTTGATCATAAATACTGCTTCAGTTATATCAATGTTGGTTTCAAAGGATCTAATTCAGATGGAGGTGTATTTCAAAATTGCAATATATATGAAGCATTAGAGAACAGTCTTCTACCCGATGGTCTATTCCTTGTTGGGGACGATGCATTTCCGCTTAAAATGTACCTGATGAAGCCATACAGTGGGTACCGAAGACGTCTTACCGTAAATGAACAAGTCTTCAATTACCGCTTGAGCAGGGCAAGAAGAATTTCGGAGAATGCATTTGGAATATTAGTTAGTCGTTTCCGGATTTTCGAAAGACACTTAGCCGTACAGCTAACAACAGTAAATAAAGTAGTTACCGCAGCCTGTAGCCTTCACAACTGGCTAAGAGAAACATCCCCAGAATCATATTTTGTCAATGGCTGTGTCGATAAGGAAATTACTGACAACGGATCTGTCATTCCAGGGCAATGGCGAAACGAAATCAATGAACTAAGAAATCTTGAACCATATGGTGGCTCTCAGTCAACAGCCATGGCTAAGAAAGTGAGAGATCGCTTAATGACCTATTTTAACAATGAAGGAGCTGTTCCATGGCAATATAAGAATGTGTTTTGACTTGAGATATTACTTTGTATTGTGTATGACATTTATTAACTAGAACAACCTTATGAAGAATTGTACAACTTTTTGTAATTTGTATTTAACAAGATTTGTCATAAAATTTCGGAACTATAGCCCGTTCCCACTTGTCGTGAGTTGGGAAAAATAAATAACCTACACACTTTTATATGAATGCTATTATGTATGTTTAGTCTAGTTTTTAAATATCGTTTGTAGTATAAATTTACAAATTTCCAAGTACCATATCTGAGAAGATTAAAAAGTAATGGGTAAACATAATGATCTTATCGGCACTTTTAAAAATGCTGATTTTCTTATACATACAATTTCGTTTATTATGTACTCTCTCACAGTTCTCTCGCGTATATTGTAAAAATTTGCCAGCTTCCGATAATATAATAATAGGATAGAAATGCTGACATCCGATTAATATACGGATCCGACACACGACAGGTGGGAACGGGTATAATGCTCAGTGTCCGTTTTTTAACTCTATGAACAAACAAAATCAACGTTGCATTAAATTTGTAATTATTGGTGGACAAGTTTATATGGCAGCCAACCGGTTTACTGTCAAATCTGATATACAATCGTTCACTTTTATCTTGATAAGAATACATTTTTTATTTCTTATTGTATTTTTCATTAACAAGTAATAAAAACCTGTAACTTACCCGTGAGCCTTCAGTTTTCTTGTTTCCTTTTGCACCTTTCATGATTGCTTCCATAGGAGTAAACCATTTCACGTTCGGAACGTATACATCGGCTGAACCTGAACCCGATTTTTTTGATTTTTGTATTTTTAAACACTCTTGATTATAGGTGCACCTTATATTCTTAATTTTTTGCTTGAGCTCGTTTACTCCAAAACCCTCTTTTGCCATTCTTTCGACGATTTCATCCTCCGCAGCTTGCCTCATACTTTTATTTCTGTAGTGTACACTACCTAAATTCCATAAACACTGGTATTCTCCATACATCTCTACAAGTTTTAAAGTTTCATCTTCGGTGAACTTCATTTTTAATTTTTACATAAAACACAACTCCATCTGGAATGACAGCGTCCCTATGCACTCTTCTACCTACTCTACTCTACCAGAATTCACCGCGTTCCATGAGTAGAGTGCGCGGGCGAGTGGAAATTTTAGCGGTGGTGGTGGTAGTAGAGTAGAGTTACTTTGCCACATGTTGCTAGTCACTCGACTCTACTACCTACTATGCACTCTACTTGCTACTCTACTTTGCTGAACGTTTTTTCGGGTTTTTACGGGTAGAGTTACTCTACTCTACCAAGTACTTGCTTCATTACTCTACCCGTGTAAACGGGTCTTTAGCAAAGTCGACGTCATTGTCTTTGCTAAGAGACGCTAATTGTATCCTAACGTCTGCGGTCCCTCTGGTGAAGAAAATTATTTAAATTATGAACATAAACCTTTCCCTACACTTCAATAATTTACGATCTGTCAATTAGATACAAGTTAGTAGTAAAGAAAAACGATATTCAAATTTAGCAGTAATCCTCTCTTTTCTCAAATAGATGAATATGATAGTGAATCAGAGCTTGAATCACTAAATATAAATAGCTAAAAGTTTTAAAAGTAATGTTTTTGAGACCAGCATCAAAAATATGGTACTGAAAACACTGTTAAAGTAACTGAAGTATATTTTATGAAATACACTTAATTCGACAAAATGTTATTTGTACCTATAACATTAAAGTCCAAATGATTCCTATACCGGTGACAAATATATTTGTTTTTTTTTCACTTAACTGGAGAGTTACCTTAATCGTATAATATATAATTTAGAAACTCACTTCACCTCTACCCTTCTGGCCGCCTTTCTCGACCGTCTCCTGCCTCTCTATTTTAGCTCTTCCACTTTTCATTAACCATTGATTGTTTTTATTTAGAAAGGGATTGTTTCTAAACAACACATTCGAGGCTAAACGTCACGCCAGCTACGAAATTTGATGGTTGCGTGACTTAGATCTGTCGCTTCACTTATTTCGCTTATTTACTTTGCTTCTTTCAATTGTTTCGTATTTCTTTGTTGAGCCAGATAATTTAGGAGAAAGAAAATCTGTTTTAAATGAAATTAATATTTTGCTTTATCGAATATTTTTTATAATTAAAAAGTGTTATTTGTACATTTGCACAAAATATGTAATATTTGTGCCTTTACGAAGAATCCAAGTGGAATGATAAATCTAACACAAAATGTAACACTAAACCCTAAATTGCATTTTAATACTTTTATGGCAAAGGTGAAATCTTCTCCTAGTCATTTCGTATAGCCGAGAGGACAGAAAACGATATTATTAAATCGTTTTCGTTTTTTTTATGGCCACCAAAAAACGTGGCACCTCTGTACGCTAACTACTGCAGTGGTCAAGTTTTAAGAGACATTTGTTGTACTTTTCGAGTTCGAATTTGTGTGAGTCCGAGTGTCTGATGAAATGCGTCATAACACTCTATTGATACCGATTCGAGCACGGAAAGTTTAACGAATTTGTCCTCCTAGGTAATGCATATAGCCATTTAATTCAACAAAGCGATAGCAACTTTCGCTAAAAGTATCATGAAACTGTATGCATTCACTGCTGGACATAGGTATCCCTCAGCTCTTTCCATTTTTCTCTGTCTTGTGCCGCTTGCATCCAGCTATTGCTAACACGCTTCAGGTCGTCAGTCCATCTAGTTGGTAAGTGTCCTCTGCTCCTATTGCTTCTTACCTTGGACTCTAAATTATGATTTATCTATCGGTTGTTTGATAATCTGGCGACGTGTCCTGCCCAATTCCATTTTAACGACGCGATTTTTTCGATAACGTCTGTTGTTATTGTTTTACAACTTATTTCTTCATTTGGGAATTGGTCTCTCAGAGAGACATTTAACATCTGGCGCTCCATAACCATCTGAGTCATGCAAATCTTATTAACAACCTTTTTGTGAGTGTTATTGTTTCCGCTTCATAAGTGAGTACAGGTAACACACATTGGTCAAAGATTTTCCTATCATAAAGGTAAAGGTATATGGGTAGATCTGATTTAAACAGATAGTTTAATTTACCAAACGCTGCCTAGGCTAATCCTATGCGACATGGGAACTCACATGTCTGGTTATCTCTGCCCTACCGAATTTCATGTCTTACGTGATTATACGATGTAGTACGATAATTTATTTGTTTCTTGTCAAGATATTCCTTACATGACAAAGGTTAAGTCCAAATAAAAATACCAGGTTACAGTAGAATAAAATCTCAGCCACAGAGTATGGAAAAAGCTAAAAACAAGAGCAGAGCCCCGAGAGCACTAAGCTCTCAGAGAACCCGTGAAGGACTGACCTGGCTAACCTGAAAATCGCCTATTTTTCCAGGTCAGGTACCAATAGGACAAATTAGGGGCGGGGCGATGCGTCTCGAGCGCGTATTAGTCGCGCTTGAGGACATCCGCCCTCCTCTGGAGACTCTGTGGCTGGGAAAACATTTATTGAATTATAAAAAATTACAATATACAGCGTGCCAACTCCTCCAACGGGTTTGTCTTCTTCTCGGTCGTCCGGATCCCGTCTGCCACATCCAACGTGGTTTTGTAGAGTACCAGGATGCCGAAGCCTACGTGGTCGTCCAACCACTTTCGGTATGGGGGCGATGACGGGGTCTAGTCCGGCACTTCCATTGGCATCTGGGGCTTCTGACTTCGAAGAAGGCTGGCTCGTCGAAGTCGCCTGCACGTCGAAGGCATCCGGTCTGCAGAAGACCTCGATGTCGGAGTGTTAGATAGCATTCTAACCCTCCGTGGTTCTCCCCGTTCTTCTCTTGACTTCAACCCATGTTGAAGTCAATGGTGTGTTGCCTTCTGCTGCGAGTCGAGCTGGGTCGTGGGATCAGAAGAATCCACGTTGTTGAGCGCCATGTCACCACGGGGGAACAAACAGCGGTCTAAACTCCTTCTATTGCCTCCGGGTGCTCTGTAGAGGGCTTCCGAGACGTCGACGATAGATCTTCTACTTAAGTCCATTTTCAGGGTATGGACTCGTAAATGTTTTCTTTTGGTATCTTGCCTTGAAAAAGGTTAAGTCGAAATAAAAATACCAGGTTGCAGTAGAATAAAATATCAGCCACAGAGTATGGAAAAGCTAATAACAAGAGCAGAGCTTCGAGAGCACTAAGCTCTCGGAGAGCCCGTGAGGGACTGACCTGAAAATCGCCTATTTTTATACACGCTGATGTAGCGATAAATAGGGATTTTCAGGTCAGGGACCAATAGGAAAAATGAGGGGCGGGGCAATGCGTCTCGAGCGCGTACTAGTCGCGCTTGAGGACATATTCAGCATTCTGTCAATGCTTTTAACATTTTCTAACGGCTTATGTTATAGAAGGGTAGTTATATAGATGGGTATATTATGGGCCGTTCCCGTATCCCGATATAATGACAACAGGTGGACACGGAGAATTCTAGAATGGAGACCAAGAACACACAAGATGCATGGGAAGACCTCAAAAAAGATGGGTAGATGACGTAAGAGTAGTGGCAGGTAAACAGTGGATTAGATTGGCGCAAGATAGAGAAAGATGGAAGCCATTGGGAGAGACCTACATGAGTGGATGGAAAATGGTTGACGAAGAAGAAGAAGATGTTATAGAATGCCTTCTCGTATTCGACAAATATCGTAGTTCGTTGTATTCTGCAGACTTCTCTATCAGGTTAAATCGGCACCATGTGGAAAACTGGGCATCGTTTTAACCATCGAATTGTAGTTGTTTTAAACCTAAACCATCTTTAAGGCAACACGAATTTGAATTAACAGCAATTTTCAACAGGTAAGGAACACAATACTATTTTATTTTATATATATATATATATATATATATATATGTAGCCTAAAATAAACTTGTGTAGATAGTTCTTGAAAATCTATATCGGTTTCACTTGCCACATTGTTTTTTATGATTGAGGCAAGTGGAACCCACAACATGAGAAGGATGACAATGATGACATGAGGCAAGTGGATATCAGTGTCCACTTAAACTTAATTATTTTACTTTTCAGTTACAATGGTTCGCAATTAAGTAAAAAAAAACCACCACCAACATATTACCAAGAATCCATAAACGAAATAGTAGAGGCTGTAAAAATTAAGAAAATGACATTCCAGAGCATGAAAATATTACTCCATTTCAAAAGCAATACTAGTTGAAAAAAATCAAAAGAATAAGGTAAAGAATAGGTAGGCCAACAGCTTTACCTTAAGATATGGTGGCCAAAATTGATGACCATATTAGGACCATAAAAAATGGAGTTCTGGCCTCTAAAAAAAAAAGAAATTGTGTTAGCTAGTGGACAATATGTGTAAAAAATTCCAAGTATTCCTAAAGAGTCCCCTGTTATTTTGATCTATGACGGCCACTTTTCGCATACGTTAATTGCTCTTATAGAAAAGTCTTTAGGGGAAGACATAATTATCTTAAAACTACCGTCACATACTAGTCATCTTCTACAGCCAATTAATTTGGCTGTATTCAAGCCTTTAATACAAATGCACGATGAAGCTTTTATAAAGTGGCAAAGAAAAAATTCCGGTACAAAGTTACTAAAATCCATACGTATTTCCATAATTCCACAAGTATGAAAGGAGCTGAGTTCAAATCATATTAGGAAGTGGTTTTAGTAATGTCGGTATTTACCCATTCTGCAATACAGTGTTGAAACATCTCTGTTGAAAAATTTGAACCCGAGGCTTTCAAAAGATTACATCATAATTCTAAGAAGGCATTATATGTGAGAAATAGAAGTAACCCTGGTGATACTCCCTCACAAAAAAAAATCTCAACATACCAATGACAACAAAGCAACATAGTTTCAACAAATTAGTCTCTTTCAGCAGCTTTCAGCAGTCTAGTTTCAGCAACAAATAGTCTCTTTAAAGTGATAATCGAAAACATGCATTTAAAGGGCTTTCTGAAAGAAATTCTTTTAAATCTTTACTCGAACATATTTTGGTGCTGAGATTAACACGCTCTGACTATTTAGCAAACATAAAGATACAACAAGGAATGTAAAATTCAATTAAACGGAAAGAAAAAGAATAAAAAAGAAGGAAACACAATCTGACTGCATTGATGATGACCAAGCTTTCATAAAGACCAGATCATATTTGGATGACAATATTGATATAATAAAGGTTCCAAACTCTTACATAAAAGAAGAGTACATCGTGAGACTATGCTGGATGATTTCGTATTACTGAAATTTCCAGATAAAGGAAGCTGCAATTATATTTATTATGTCGCTAAAATTTTGCAGTGTTTTAATACTGAAGTTGAAGTAAGTGACCTTCGAAAATGCATAAAAAATTATGGAAAATATTATTTTCCTAACGTACCAGACATATCAGTCGCATTTAAGTACCAAATTGAATTTGTATTGGCAAATGTTCAATCACAAATTAGTCCATTAATTTGTAATCTCACATTAATCTTAATTTCCTCAATTTGTATAGTTTCACCGTGCATAATTGTCAAACATATCGACTAGTAGCTTAATTACAGTTTGTTCGACTTCCAACAAACTATAGATTGCCTAATATGTATTGAAAGAATACCTGTAATCATGTCCTCTGTTCAAATTATATTTGAGAGCTGTCAAAAGTCAAAGGTTTTTGTTCTATGTAATGGCCAATACACTTATTTGATGAATCGTAACATTCTAGTGAGATTTTAAATATAGTTTCGAGACTAGTTTTTGACGCAGTTTATTATAAATTTTTACGTCAACAACAACTATAATGTAATAATTCAGTATCTGACAATAAAACGATATATTTTATTCCACGACTTTAACATTTTATTTTATCATCGTCGATCAAGAAGAATCGGACACAGGGAATTAAAAACAATTCGAAATTATACATTAGAATATTGTTCGCTAATAACCATATTTTTTAAATCTTTTATGAGAAACGTATTTCAAAATGTTTTTTATTTATTTATACTTGCCTTTGATGTGACAATGATTTGCATTGAATATTTATATAATTATATATAAATTTATATATATATATATATATATATATATATATATATATATATATATATATGTATATATATTTGGATAGATTTCCACTTCTCCCTTGCCACTGGGTAAACTGGAAACCATGTCATATGATTGAAAATTTACATTTTTGTTAAAAAAATTCTTTATTTTTTTGAAAACGTCACATTTGTATTAGAAAATGGTGTAAGTCTTACCTGTCGGTAATCTTATAGAGTGGATATAAAACTATTTTTTTTAAAGACCTGATAATTATTGTAATTCTAGGTTTTATATCATTCAGAATTTTTTATAAACAAGTAATAGTTTTGAAGGAAATGGTTTTGAAGAAATGGAGTAGAAACTCGAAACTGCCTTAAAAACAATGACAGCGTACTACCTGCAGAATTCTCTGAGACCCAATCCCTCTAAATCCAAAGTCTGCGCTTTCCACCTTCGCACAAAGGAAGCCAAGCGAAAACTCCAAATTGTGTGGAATGGTAATACATTAGAACACATAAACCAACCTATATATCTTGGAGTATCTCTGGACCGTTGCCTCACGTACAGACAACATTGCATAAAAACGAGAGGAAAAGTAACAACTAGGAACAGCACTCAGAAAGCAAACGGGAAGTAAATGGGGCGCACGTTCTGGCGTTTTTAGAACAACGGCACAGGCACTGTGTTTTTCAACTGCTGAATATGCGGGCCCCGTTTGAAGCAGATCTGCTCACACCAAACAAGTTCATACTGCGCTAAATAAGACATACAGGATAGTAACGGGGTGCATGAAACCAACGCTACTTTCAAATCTATATAGAGCAGCGGGTTTTGCAGAACCCTTAACACGCAGAGGCGTTGCAGAACACATAGAGAAAATTAAACGGATCGCGGGCGAGCGGCATGCTCTATACAAAGCTCGAACACCACGAAAGCGACTAAAATCTAGGAAAAGCTTTCTTGGAACATTGCAGGATGAACCGCCTGAATATTTTCCACTTCCCCAGGTTAAATGGACCGGCCAGACCCTAGACTTTAAAACGTGGAAAACTTTGAATAGGATAAGAACGGGGGTCGTTACAGTAAAATCAAACATGGCAAAATGGGGAAAAATATACCAAGATGATGTGAACTGTGACTGTAGAGAAATACAGAATATGGAACATCTTCTTACATGCAGAAACTGTTCTCATCGATGTACCCTTGAAGATTTGTGGCTCGCCAACAAAGATGGAACCGACGTAGCTTGATACTGGGCCGGAATTTTATGAATGAAATGTCTGGACACGATAAAGTAAAGTAAGTTTTTATAAAGCATAGCTTTTTTTATAAAATTAAAGCTTCTCATATAGCCCAATTAAATCTGCACCATATGGATACTATGTACATAACATATTTTATAATAAATGAAGAAAATTAAACAAAAAAGGTATAAAATATTTACTTGAAAATAATAAAGGAAAATGTAACGTTTATGTCGTAAAATATATTGCAGCAATTTATTGAACACACTCACACTATGAAAACCTGAAGAAAGTGTGTGCTACAGTGTCGAACTAATCTCAATACAGACATCTCGTGAATTCTGGCTGAAACGGTAAGCGGTTGCCTGAAAACAGAGGTTTGCAATTCCATTAGTCTATTATATTACCAGGTTTTGATTTTCTAACATACTAACAACAAAAAAGTATCCTTGGCCATAAGCCTCACCAGAGAGAAGAATTTGCAATATTGGACATAAATCGAGTTGTAAGTATATCTAGAGGAAATTTAAAATCAAATTTACAGTAGTTTTGCCTATTTCAAAATAAAATATGTTCTTAACGTCACCTAAACGTCCAATATGTTGTGACGTTGTCACAACACGCAAATCTGTGGTAAATTGCTGGCACACTTAATAATTATCTGCGTCAGTACGTTGAGTTGATTCATTTAAAAATTATTTACAACTAAAATCAGCTAATGAGACGCTCGTAAATTAGCTGGCTTTGCTTATATGATGCCCACAAACAAAATACGTGTTAATAAGTATTCTTCAACCATTTAATCGCACATTTGGTGGCTTTAGAATTGTAAATTTATTATAAATGCGTAGATTACAAGGTATTTTGACATTTTTTATGGAGCGTAAAATGCCGTGAACAAACCGCATTATAATTTTGTGTTGACGATAAATCTGGCGAAATAAAAATGATTATTCAAAATTTAATTAATTTATTTACTGGTAATAAATTTGCACCAACACTATGTTGACACTATCCAAAGGTGTTATGCAGTAAATTACTGGAATCACAACGTAGAATATAAAGTTAAATTTACATTAAAAGCAAATTTTATTATAGCACTAATTGATAATAAAAATTGAAAAAAAAATCTACAACACACAATAAACAAAAGAAGGAAATGTTAATAATAAAGACATCAGAAATTTTAACAAACAGTAAGAATAATAGAGAAATAAATAAAAGGAGAATTATTTCATGAATAGGAAGGGAAAAATTGTAGCAGAAACAAAAAATATTAGGAAGCTGCATTTTTAAAACGTAATAAATGTTGGTATTACACTGATGCTATTTTCTTGTGGCATCTTAATGCAATTATTATTTTTATTGGGAATAAGCCACAATTTAAGTTTAAAATAAGTTTATGTTGACGTTTGAATTTCCACTTCGGAAATCGTTTTTAAAATACCAACACTGATGCTATTTTCTTGTGGCATCTTAATGCAATTAATATTTTTATTGGGAATAAGCCACAATTTAAGTTTAAAATAAGTTTATGTTGACGTTTGAATTTCCACTTCGGAAATCGTTTTTAAAATACAAAACATAAATCAAAACCGTCCGGTGGTCGCACAAAAAAAATTTCATGGTAAGTCGCGTGGCGGCTTTTACACCGCATTATATAATATATAATTACTATATTATAGTAACTATCTTATAGTTTTGATTTTTAGATCTTTAAAAGACATTTCATTGGTTTTTAGTTCCTAAATTTAATTTATTACCATTACAAAGAAGTTACCTATGATTACTAATAAAACATACACATCGCTATTTTCCATTTACTCATTATTTTAACAATGGATACATTTAACAGAGATGTGGCTATATATCTTACATATATGTTATTTTTGCACTGCTGACAAATTGCTTTAGTGCGATAATTTTTGGGTTTACCGCAAATGTAACAAATTCCAGGTTTGACAATGTCTTGAACGATTTCGTCATTATATTTATATTTTTCCAAAAAAAAAACATAAATTTCTTTAGGAAGATTTTTTAATGTTGCTCTCAATTTTAAGTGGTCATTTATAAGTTCATATGCCAGATCATTAAGAAATACTCTTCGTCGTTTGTTAATGTCAAGGTTCTCTATTCAATCCTGACCCCCCAGGGGGAGTGTAGTGGTCGACGTGATGTCGTGTATTGTCCGTCACCAGAGATCTCTGTCTCTGGTCATTTCTTTTAATTCATGCATAGGTCTTTGGCATATTCCTGTAATTTGATCTATCCATCTTGTTGGGGATCTTCCTCGTGATCTTCGGCCTTCTAGCTTTCCTTGTATTATGAGTCTTTTCACGTTTTCTGTGTTTGCTCTCATAACATGCCCAAAATATTTTAATTGTTGGAGATGGACTTTACTAGAGAGTCGTTGGCTAACTTTTAGCTCTCTTAAATTTGAATTATTTGTTCTGCGGTCGGTCCAAGGAATTCGTAACATTCGTCTCCAACAGAACATTTCAGTGGCGTTTATCTTTCTTCTCTCCGATTGTCTCAGAGTCCAAGATTCACATCCGTAGGTCAGTATTGGGAATATTAAGCAGTTGATCAACCTCATCTTTATCGCTCTTGAAATTTGACAGTCCTTTCATATTTTGGTCATTTTTGCTGTGGCAACTTTTGCTAGATCAGATCTACGTTTAATCTCTTCCTATAATGACCCTGTGTTTGTGATGAATGATCCCAGATATAAGTATGAGCTCACAACATCGAACCGGTCAATTGCAGTTATGTGTGGATGATTGTTGTGTAGTCTATCCACTATCATGATCTTTGACTTTGATATGTTTAATTGCAGACCAAATATTTGACTTTCGTTTTCGATCAGTCGTATAAGTTCTATCAGCTCTGCTAGACTATTTGCAAGAAGGGCTGTGTCATCTGCGAAACGTAGGTTGTTTAGTTTATGACCATTTATTGAGATGCCCTTTTCCCATCCTTCAAGTGCTCTTCGCATAATATACTCCTTATATATGTTGAATAATTGTGGAGATAGTATACATCCTTGTCTGACACCCTGTTCTGGATGAAATTCGTTCGAAAGTGTGTCAAGTACTTTAACTGATCCAGTAGTGTGTTCATATAGTTCTGTTATAAGCGTAATTAGATGTTGTGGTACGCCTACTTCTTTTAGTATTTGCCATAAGTGTCTCCACTTGACCCTGTCGAACGCTTTACGGTAATCTATAAAACAGATGTATAGTGGGATGTTGAATTCCCTAGATTTCTCGATTATCTGTCTTATATTCAGCAGGTGTTCTTGAGTGCCTCTACCTTTGGTAAATCCAGTTTGCTCTTGTGGAATTTCTCTTTGAAGGAATGTTTTCAGTCTCTCATTGATTATATGTAGCATTATCTTGCTGGCATGGGATATAAGAGAGATAGTTCTATAATTGTCGCATTTATGGAAGCTGCCTTTTTTATGTATGGTCGTTATTGTAGATTTTGTCCAGTCTTCAGGCCATTGTTTGGAATGCCATATTTGGTTACAGAGTAGATGAAGTAACTTTACGCCGGTTTCTTCTGTGGCTTTAAGCATTTCTGTTTTTATCATATCTGGACCTGGTGCTTTGTTATATTTGAGCTTGTTGATAGCCTGTCTTACTTCATTTTCGAGTATATCAGGTTCTTCTTCCACCTCGTCAGAGATTTGGCTAACAAGCTCTTGGCGTTGATCATCTTTATATAGGTCCCTGCAATACGATCTCCATGTCTCTGCTAAGTCTTCTCTGTTTGTTCTCAGGGTTCCAGTGTTATCTTCAATGGCCTAAGTTCTGGCTCTGAAGTCTCTTGTCAGGTAGCGTATTTTTCTAAATAGATCTCTCGGCTGATTATTCTGACCATGTCGCTCAATTTCTTTGCATAAACTTTGATAGTACTGTTTTTTGTCGGCCTTACATCTTCGTTTTATTTCTTTATTGAGGTTTCTTAAACTAGCTTGTTATTAAATTTAAAAATAACATAAGCATTTACTGCTGCTATATCTAGATGCCTATAAATTCTGCAGCTACTATAGGATGAACACTCCTGGTCGACGGTATCTACCCCTCTTTTTGTAGCATTATAATCCAAATTTACAACGAACTTTTTGGTTTCTTTGTTCAAATGATTGTCATCATGCATCGTGGAAAGAAAAAGTATAACATTTAAAGACGGTACTAGATTTTTGTTTAAATACAGAGCGGCGGCAAGCCGCTTATACGTATTTCGATCTCTTTAGACCTCGTCAGAGCGGTATAGCCACCTCTCTGGATCGAAACAAAATCTATTCTCGTCTTAGATAATACGCCATCTAATAACAAAAAGAGAAATCAAACGATTTCTACCTGGCGAAATTAAATTCAAATTTTGACCACTGTGCTTTCTAAAATTTAAAAAGCAAGTAGCTTGATGAATAACTCGGTAAGGCAATCTAAGATTGCATTGCACATGCCGTTTGCAAGTTTTAGAAAGAACAGTGGTCAAAATTTACCTAAACCGTACGATATGCATTTTAAACATGAATTTTAATAAACGTATGGTTTGGAACCATTGAAAAATATTTTTTACGGACATGCGAATTACCTTGTAATTTGAATTGTAAGGTTTATTAATTGTCATCAAACTTAAGGCGAAATATGTGGTTTATGCAAGATAGTACACCACCATATTATAGAGAGAGGGCAGTGAGAAGATACTTAAAGACCACTTTACTGAACGTTGAATTGTTCGTGGTAGTCATATTCCTTGGTCATGTGGTGAGATATTAATATAATTATTTAATTCATAAAAAATCCCAAAAGAGTACTTGTTAAAATACTTATATTACTTATAATAAATACTGCAGCAGTTTCTTTAGAACCAATGATGCTATTCAATATGAGACGATCTTCTATGGAATGTATTGACTAATGAATTAAAGAAAATGGTAGACATATCGAACACTTACTTTAACAAAAATTTTAACAATTTCTTAATTTGGTTTGTAATAAAATGATAAAATAAAAAAGCCTTTTATACCAAAATTCAGAAGTATTGATGTTTTTGTCTAATTTTCTTTCGTTGCCTGGAGTAATTGCGTTAAATCTGAATTACGTAGTTGATTTGTAAAATGCGATTATTTTGAAAACTGTTGAGTTTTGAAGCTATTAAGAAGAATACCTTTTTTTTGTTAAAATAATGTATCTTTAGTATTTTTTATCGCAAAAACCGGTATCCTTAAGAGCGAAAAAACTAAGTGCAAATATATGCCACATATGTGACATATGTGGCGCCCTCTATCTGATATTCAATAGTACCCAGTTATGAATTTTTATACATAAATCTTCACAAGCATGAAAGTTATAGCAAAAATTAAAATTTTAAATTTCCACTTTAACACCCTGAATTTTTCTTAATATCAACATTTTATTAAAGTAATTTGGCCCTAATCGTAATATTTTTAAGTGGAGAATCTACGACTTCTTTTTGTACAATTACTCAAGGATCACCCTGTATAGATGTTCATTTAGACCCAGCTTTTTTATGTTTTCTAGGAGGTTCTTCGGAACGACTCCAGTGGTAGAAAGAATAATAGGTATCGTCTGGGTTCTTTCCATTCTCCATTGTCCCCTTATTTGTATTTCCAGATCTCTGTGTTTGGCGATCTTTTCGTCGTACTTAACACTCAAATTATTGTTGTTAGGTATCTCTACATTGATTAGAGTTGTTTGTCTTGTTTGTTTATTAACTAGCACGAGATCTGGTCTATTATGTGCTACAGTTTGGTCTGTGAGCACAGTGCGATCCCAGTATAGCTTGTAGATGTCATTCTCAAGCATACTCTCAGGAACGTATTGATAATATGGAAGATGATTTGTTTGTAGAAGTCCCAGTTTAAAAGCTATTTCTTGATGGAGGATCTTCCCCACTGAGTCATGCCATTCCTTATATTCAGTTGCAGCAAATGCCTGGTAGCTTCCGGTAACATGTTGGATAGTTTCTTGGGCTTGACATCCATATCGGCATTTGTCGTTTTGGACCCGAGGGTCTTATATCAATATCGCTTATATCAATAAGTCTTCGTCCTCCTAAATACCGCGGTAATGTCGTTCTTTCTACTTCACTTCGAGGATGGTGTTTTTGTGCCTTTGTGAGGTGTGCTCGTACTTTTCTCTGAAGAGTTTCTATATCCGTTTTAGTCCTCTTAATACTCCCAATTGAGTAGCTAAGCGCGAAAAATGCGTAGGTGTTTAATGCCTTAAACAAATTTTTACTATTAAGATGTGAGCGAAGTAGCTGTTTTACCCTTCGTATGAACTCTGATGTTAATTAAATTTTTATTTATTTATGATCAATTTTTCGCACTTGCTTTACTACTAGATATTTATACATGTCATTTTCGCCCATAGCATCGACGTTTTGGCCATTTTGCGTATCGAATCCCTCGGGCTGAACCTTTCCCTTGACTATATTTAATACACGACATCTGTCTATCCCAAAAAAGAAAAATTATTATTATTATATTATTAGTAGTAGTCATTAACTGCATTTTTTTGGACCATTTTGCACTGAAAATACAATGAATGTTTTTTACCGTTGTACCCCAGTTAACGTGGGCAGGTCACGTAGCCCGATATAATGAGAACAGGTGGACACGGAGAATTCTAGAATGGAGACCAAGGACGACAACAAGAAGCATGGGAAGACCTCAAAAAAGATGGGTAGATGACATAAGAGCAGTGGCAGGCAAGCAGTGGATTAGATTGGCGCAAGATAGAAAAAGATGGAAGCAATTGGGAGAGACCTACATTCAGGAGTGGATGGAAAATGGTTGACAAAGAAGAAAGATCCCAGTTAAAACAAAGCAATGTTGGCAGAGTAGAACCGGAGATATATCATTTTTATCCGAGCGCTCGGATCCGATTTTAAAACCGTGTTGTATTTTTTGGAGAGTGCAGCCGTGTTAGTTCTTTAATCGGCTACCTTCACTTTTTTTACTCTAGTCGACACGAAAAGTACACTTTGATTACAAAAATTACTATGTATATATTTATGGGAAATCAACCACAACTTATTCTATTTACACTTCGGAAATCGTTCTCAAATTATTTTATGGAGTGAGGAAGTCAGAAGTCAGCTTTATACCTAGATGTCACAGTAAATTTAGAGGTAAAAGTAAATTCCATAAAAATTTTGTGCAAAGTTCTAGTTCAAAAGAAAGAACAACAAATGGATATTGCAGAAATAAGAAATCAGTGAGAGTATTAGTTCAGATGGTTAGTTCTAATTTAACGCCAAAATAATAATCACTCTAAATATTGATTTTCTGAGTGTCAAGTTCTTTGAAAAAGTAGACAAAAGAAGATCAAGAACATATATATAAAAATGTAAAAAATGTAATTAAGGAAGTTGTCACCATATAGGGATAATGGCAAAATAATATTTTTGTCATTAGCATATATTAACCTTAAAAGAATAAAACAACATCTTTATACCAGTTTTTTTTCTTTTCAAATATATTTTATATAACACTTGCATTAATTACCTCCCACATAGAGATATTTATAAAGGCAGACTATATAGAACTTATTTTTGTATTTACCACGTAAAACAAAACATTAAATATACTCTGCAACGAGTATTTTTTAACGTCAGTTTTATGTCCAAGCTAATTCTATCACCATCAAGACAAATGACTAACCCCAAAATAATTCGAAAATTCCCAGAAATGTCTTTGTGGAAAAGATTTATATGGATCGACAAGAAGTTATTTTAAATTATTTCTAAAAATGTATCCCCTTCGCTGGAAGTGATGGTAATAAACTAATAAATAAGGCTGCTAATAATACTTACATGTAGTCCAGTCAACTTGAACAAAAAATTAAACGTCTTTGTAAAAAGAGTTAAAAAAAATAAGAGTTGACAAAATAAAGCAAGTTTAAAAAGGAAAATATATTTAGAAAATGTTATAAAAAATAGGTTTTTTTACTTGCTATGCTTTTTGTGGCAATGGGTGGCAGTGTTTTTAATGGTTAGTTTTGTTTTGAGATTTAAGCGTATTTTATTTTTTACGCTTATTTATAATTTTTTGGCTTTTTCATTAAAAACTTTACCTTGTAATCTGCTTTACTTGCAATTCTGCAATTTATATCACCCAAGTAGGGTAATATAAATATGTGTTCTCTTAAGTCAATTTCTTTTATTATTACATAGTACTGAAGGGTACTTCAACTTATATCTTGGTTCACAGAGCCAGGTCAGTTTTCCAATTGTTAACATAGCGGTTAATGTGTGAAATAAACTAGCAGATATTTTAAACACTTCTCGTAAAGTAAATTATAGAATATAGATAATAGAAGGCTATTATCAGTAGTAATATCCCTAGGACATTGATAACAGACGAGATAATTTCATGACAATCGAAAGCTCGTTCCTTGGTAACAGCACGAAGCCGAAGGCTGAGTGCTGTTACCAAGCAACGATCTTGAGAAATTTGTCATGAAATTATGAGGCATTCATCAATGTCCGAGGGATATTCGGCGGATAATTTTTCGAAAAAAAAAAATCATAACGAAACATTTATTTATTAAAAGTACAGTTAGTGAAAGTACAATTATTAAAAGTTAAGTTAACATTAGATTCGTTGCTGTTCTCTACTATAGAAGATCTATTACCACGCACAATATTTATAATCTTGTGGTGTTCTTGATCGAGATTCAAGTATAATTCAGTAAATTTGTACTGTAAAGTGATACTAGTAGGAAAGTTTTGGGGAAGTTCTGATTTTTTCATTCCATATGTGTTTTGGGGTGCTAAATCTGAATCTGAGGTTTGCGGACAAAATTACGTGACGCAACATTTAAAAAACCAGAAGAAATCGGTTTCTTTTGCTTTTTTCTGGTTTTTTGCTTAAAACTCGAAAACTGTTAACTTTTAGTAAATGGTCTGTTTACAGACATTAAAGTACTTAAAGTTCTGTACAAATGTTACTATTTTGGTTATTGTACAGACGAACCGTTCGGTCTCAAGTGCAAGTTGAAAATTGGCAAAAGCCTCTACAACCCTCATCTGGCTCCTGAGAAAATCCTATTGGATCATATTTTATTCCTGCATGCGATGACTGGTTGTGATACTACTTCTGCATAGTTTCATCAAGGGAAACTGAAATTTCTTAAAGTCCTGCAGAAGAACAAAGATTTGCAATCGGTAATTGAAGCTTTCAAAGACTCTAATTCAAGTCAAGATGAGATTTCCACAGCAGGAAATATGTTTCTCATGGCTCTCTATGGAAAAAAAGAGACAAAACTAAACGGTTTAAGATATAAACAAAAAGACGCAAGTGAGTGGGGATGGCAAAAAACTAGTAGTGGTCTTGTGCCAGTACCAACTATTTTGTACCCTGCACCCAACTCAATACTCCGGTACATTTCATGTAAATGTAAAAAGGGCTGTCAACGCAATTGTGGATGCAGGAAGGCAGGACTCCATTGTTCTCCAATATACGCATCATGCGAAGGACTGTGTAACAATGTTGAGCCCCCAGAAGACAGCTCTGACATAGACGTAGAAGCAACTAAAGAAAGAGAGAGAGGTATGTTGGATCTGACAAGTTATTTTGTAGTCATTCATCTCTTCTTGATATATGATATGTGTCTCTCCTCTTTTTATTTTCCAGGAGAACGACTCCCGACGCGGACGATGGAGCAAACAGACGCTGAGTCAGGACCAGATGCCATCGAAAAACCTCACTATGATGCGGAAGGTATGTTTAATCTCACAATCTATTTTGCAATCTTCATCTCTTCTTGATAAATGACTTAACTTTAAACTTTTATTTTCCAGAACAAGCAGAACTAGGGCTCATCGTAATCGAAGAACCTCAGCCAGGGCCTTCCAAAAGACAAGGCTCATATAAATTTTGCATATTATAATTTATAATCATAATAATCTATAATCATAAGTAACGAGATTTTAAGTTTTATTCTGTTACGAGTTTCCCTTTTTTCTTTTTAATTACTTATGTGGAAAACTAGGTGACATTTATCAAATGACAGCATCCATAAAACTTAAATATTCAAATGTAAAAAGTCGGTTTTGCATAAAATGCTAAAAATTTACAATTTTCAACTCGCACTAGATTCCGAACGATTCGTGGAAAAAAAAACTAAATACTGGTATTTGTAGAAAATTTCAAGTACCTACTTTAATTTCTGTAAACAGACCATTTACCAAAAGTTGATAGTTTTCAAGTTTTAAGCAAAAAACCCGAAAAAAGAAGAAAAAAAAACGGTTTATTCTGTTTTTTTTTAATGTTGCGTCACGAAATTTTGTCCGCAAACCCCAGATTCGGATTAAGCACCCCAAAAACATATGGAATGAAAAAAAATCAGAACTACCCCAAAACTTTCCTAGCAAAAATACAATTTAACTGAACTAGTATGGTTTTATAGAATTCTGATTGCCATGACCAGTAATTTTTAGCAATTGTTGTTCTTCTACACCACTTTTTGCTAATTCGCTAACAGCAGTTGATCTAGTCGAGTGATTTGTTATCTTTTTTTTCCTTTACATTTTTTCTTTGATTAGCGCATTTATACTTTGAACATTCTTATTGCCGAAACGTGAAATTTTGAAATTTATTTGGATGAAGTTGTCAAACTCGATGGTGTTGTCATAGGGATTGAAAATTGCACTGGATGCAATTATCAGTCTAATGTTGACATGATTGGATAAAATTGTTCCATATGACACAAAATGACGAAATTTGAATGGTTGTTAGAACAGTCGAAAAATTATCAATATAATTAATACATTTATTGTATAATAAGATTAAATAGCGCTTTCTATCCAAACGGTTATTTACATTGCACAATAATACAAAAGTTTTTTTTCGTCTTATAGAGGGGGCCCAGGAGAGGAGAGGGGAGAGAGGAGAGGCCCAGGCCGACGAAGAACATCCTGGCTACGAAATCTCTGAGAATGGTATCAAGAAACCACCTTTAATTTATTTAGAGCCGCCGTTAATAAGGTTATTATTGCCAATATGATCGCCAACGCTCGATAATCGGACAGGGCACTGAAAGAAGAAGAAGAAGAAGAGAGGCGGGTCTGAAATCTTCAAAAAACATCTCAGTCTAGGACGCCGCCTGACTAACCTTAGTGCATGATTCCTTCTTCGTACTCGCGGCGTTAGTTTCCGAGGTACTTTAAAATGCCCTCTCGTCGACGAGACTACGCCAAACGCCTACCTCCTTAACCAGACACTCCTCTGGCATCCAGCGATCTGGAAGCGGAACGGCCACTGTAAAGCCGGCATCACTACCAAAGCACTACCTTTATTTATTCATTCTCCATTCATACACATCTACACTCTATTCATCAACAACGAGGCTCCCCGTCTCGTTCCAGGTAGCGCGTTGAAGACCCTCATTGCTCCTAGTTGTCTGACTCACGCATTTTAACTCTGATATACTTTTCTAGCTTCAACTTTTAGCATCTTTTACTCTTACCTCTGCGGTTGGTCCAGCTGTCTTTCTTCCTCTTCCTTTTTGTTGATCAAGGTACAGATATAGCTGTGAATATTAGTCTAACCTAATTTATTTTCAATCATTCTCTCAATCATTTCTCTCAGATCAGTCCAATTTCTTCCACTATCCATCTGTACAATCTAACATCGTATGTGTCAGTGTCCGAGTATTAACAGTATAGGCATTTATCTGTATCTGCATTCTCGATCCTAGAGAGATGGGCCCTAAAACACCCGTGTCCTGTGAGTACCTGCGTCGGGAAATAATCCAGTCGCAGGTGGCCACAGTCCACCCAATTTCTTATGTTCGTGATCAGTATTTTTGTCCACTGTGCCACATCCTCCGTGTTATTTCATTCTTCTTGCCATCTTTCAATTGACCTTTCCTTTTACTATCTTCTCTCGGTCACAGTAAGGTTTATGCCTCTTCTCTCATGAAGCTCTTTTCTTTTCATCGCCAAAACATGCAAATGACCACATCCAGTGATAGTTCACAAGGCTGCCGCAGACTAAGTCCTGTAGGCGCATGCCACTCGCAATAGACTTGTTCTGTCCAGTCGTGTCATGAGCCTATTATAGGCAGTTATCTCTACCGCCTCGCTCCAGACTGGTGCCGCGTAAAGGACGATCGACTATACAACACCGCGTAAGACCCTCCTCCTTTCGAATTTGGGACCTCCAATGTTAGGCATCACCCTTCCCAACGCATCGGCACTATTCGCAGCCTTTCCGAGCACCTATCGCACGTGCTCCCCCCATTTTCCATTCTGGTCGCCTTCGACGCTTCATTTGAAAGGTCTCCTAATAGCCTTAACAACGATGTATTATTCGAATTTTTCTTTCTATAGGGTTAACCAAAAGTTTAGTTAAGTAAAATGAAATTACAATAAATACTTACCCACTAAACTTAATGACCTTAGGAAAAAATTTACTGCCCGTCTTTCTCATTGCATTATTGCTGAAGTTCGACAATTTCAATAGTTCTTATAATTTTATTATATATTACTGAACATTTATTATAAACTAATTGCATTAATAAACCAACAGTTTAAGTTAACCATGTAAAAATAAATATTAAAATAATTGCATAATTGCAAAAGCGATTAGGAGACTTTTCAAATGAGGTACCCCGTGACCTCGGTTTGTATTTTAAAAAATTGTCGATTAAATTGTCGATGGCCATTTAAAAACTAAACCTATTTTATGATTTCAACGTATTTTAAGATTTATTTAAGTCATTTGATTCTGAAATACCGAATTTATTCCATATTTTTGCATCATACTTAACTGAGTACATAATTGTATTAACCCTCTAGATATAAATATTGCAGTAATATATCGTTGCAAAGGCGACATTAGGAGACACTCTAAAAGAGGTGTCCGGTGAACTCGGTTTGTATTTTAAAAAATCGTCGATTACGTCATTACGCCAACACTGATGACCTTATGTCCAGTCCACCTTATAGCAGTTGATAACCATTTAAAAATTTAAATTGGATTGTTTTAAGATTTTTTTTAAATTATCTGTTTCTGAAATAATAAATTTACTCTTTACTTTTGCATCATACAATCTTTTCATCAAAACATTAAACTTTATAAATTGGGATACCAGAATGTTTTATAAAGAATGCAAAAAGGAAAAGAGTTGTTAACCACAATCAAAACAGCCAAAATCGAATACCTCGGCCATATTATGAAGAACAGACAAAGATATGGGTTACTGCAATTAATCCTTCAAGAAAAAGTAGAAAGAAATCGACGATCAGAAAGTCGAAGGATTTCCTGACTGAAAAATCTACGTATGTAGTTTAACACAACAACCACAAATCTTTTCAGAGCAGCAGTTTGCAAAATACAGATTGCCATGATGGTCGCTAACATCCGAAACGGATAGGATATAATATCAAATTCCTTCTGGGAAAAGTGAATCTTGCAGTTTACGGCCTCATTGCTCCACCAAGCAAGTTCAAATAAGCAAAGGTGAAACATTTTTTTTTGAGATTCATCGGGGGTTTCCTCGTCGTAGCTTTGGAAGGTTTTTAATAGTTCTTTGATGGATAATGCTTTTGAACCTCTTTTCTTTTTTCTTGGACACTTTGAAGCTACCTCCGCTTGGTATCTCTGGCCAATCTTGTACATTTGAAAGATATATATGTGAAAGGGTTGATTTTTATGCCGTACTCCGTAAAATATTTATATTATACCATTTTTGCTGTTGTATTCCACATTGACTTTACAGACGACTCTTTATAGTCTGCGTCATTGCCATTCTCGACAATTTTTGTTAGTTTCGTTATGTTGTTCTGAAGCTATTTTCTTGTGGCATTTTAAATTAATTACTATTTAACTGGGAATAAGTCATAATTAAAGATAAAAATACGTTTATTGAGATCTATTTTGTCCAAAACCAAACCTAACAATGAACAAGAAAGGACAAAGAATTGCATTTATAAAATACCTCGTGAATGCGCTCAGTTTTATTTAGGTGAAACATCAAGGCCATTAAATGTTAGAATAAGTGAACATCAATCTTATATTAAAAACAGAGAATTTGATAGATCTCAAATATGTAAACACGCATGGGATAATGATCATAGGGTTCAATGGAATAATTCAAATGTAGTCTTAAACCACGGATGGTAAAAAAAGAAAAATCAAAGAAGCGGCTCTAATTGTGCTAAATGATGCCAATTGTGTCGCAAATAGCTCGGCTGAATGTAGTCGGATCTGGTTACCAATATTGAAAGAGAAAGTTATTAATAAGAAAATATCAGTATTAGTAAGTCAGTAACATATAGAGGATACATCATTTATGTTTTTTAAATAATGAAACATATAAAATCAGAATTTTGGTGTTTATTGAAGGTAAACTAAATGCACGAACAAATACTTACCATGGCGGGATAGTATGATGAGGTTTTCTTCCTGGTTTCTCCCTCATAATTTACTATGGAATCACTAACAGGAGAATTTTACTGTCATCATGTCATGTGTTTATCTTTTTAAAGACGAATTACATGCTATGATTTTTTTCTGACGGATATTCTCAAGTTAAAGTTGATTTCATGTAATCGAATGAACTATTGACTGCCATCCAAATCTTGATTTTTCGTCTGGGTTCATTATATCTGTCCAAAATTGATTACGCCTTAATGACGTTTGTCAAACTGACAAGAATAAAATTACCAGACACCTTTGCATTGCTAGGTTTGACATTTTATCAACTAAAAATAATCTAATGAAATAGTCCCATTAAAAATTATTCATACTTTGCTAATTATCTTGTTGAAAGGAATAAATTTTCTGCTGGTTATGTGCTTAGTTGTAAGTTCAGAATATTACTGTTGAGAATAGTTAATAAAATACCGAGCCGATGACATGCTGCTGTAATTTGTTAGTTAGCGTTGATGTAGAATACGTAGGAGAAGGAGTTACTGCAACTTTAACAAAAACAGCAACAATATTATCAAAGACTTTTTGTACTGCTTCCATTTTTTTTAATCAGCAGTACAAGAAAATGCCCAGTTTTGATATTAGTCTGGTTCTCTTTAAGACGGTTAACTGCTAATTGCATAAGGTCACTATCAAGTTTTTTCTGTATTTTTTTATCTTCTGTCTTTAAAACTGCATAGGATGTAGATGAAACTTGATCCAATTTAACGATTATAGTAATCTCCTAAAAAAAAATAAATAATTTGTTATTTAGTTTTCAGTTACTACAAACTGGAGAGCAATGAAAACAAGTTGCTAAGGATTTTGGAGCCAGCGAAATGTTAATAATGTTATCGGTGCTATACATGGCAAATACTTCAAAATAAAGAAACCTCCTGGTTCTAGATCATACTATTGTTAATAAAAAAAACAATTAGTATTGTGTTGATGGCGGTTGCAAATGCTAACTATGAGTTCAATATGGTTGATGTAGGGACTAGTGGACGAGTATCAGATGGAGGTGTGCTGCAGAATAGAACGTTGGTCCCATGGGACCAACGTGGCGTGTTAAGGCAACACTAGTGTTGGTCCCATGAGACCAACGCGCAGGGAACATGTTAAGAAGTAATTTACTTACTATTATTTGTAATTTAGAAATTGAAAGTATAAAATGTACATATACTTTATTTGGTATTGGGAGAAAGTTATAAACTTCAATTATATATGCAAAACGCGTACAAAATAAACCAAATATTTTAACAAATTTCCGTAAAAATTTACATTGAAATGCTATTCAAACTTTCTTTATTTGGCTTCCTTACCGTGTAAAAGGTTTGAATATATATTATAATAAAATGCGATTGTACATTTATTGTTATTTGCAGATATAGGTGTGACTTAGGATTAGATAGTTGGTTATGGATATATCGCTGCAGTATGAACGAATTAAAAATATATTTCAAGATTACCATTTATATACATTTACACATTCATATATTAATTTGCACATTCACATTTACATTTCAATAGATATTTTATATATTTATATTAAGACAGGTTAAATATACTTATGCAAATAGGGAAAAATCTGACGAGTCGCCGCCATCTGCTAAGGGAATAATAACAACTGGTCAAATTTCCACAATTTTTGTTTTTTCTTTATAACATCATCATCATTTAGCCGATCGCGTCCACTGCTGGACATAGGCCTCCCTCAGTTCTTTCCAGTGTTTTCTACATTGGGCCGCTTGTAGCCAGTTTCCTGCTACACGTTTTATATCATTGGTTTATCTAGTCGGTGGTCGCCCTCGGCTTCTTTCATAGTTTCTGGTTGATGTCTTGACATCAACTAAGACATACGGACTAAGACATACTTTTGTAATAAGCTGGACCGAGTGCTTGCACCATAACATAAAAAAAAATTTTTATAAAAATTTGGAAAAAATTAACAAAGGGGGTACCCTTGGATTTTTTTCAAATTTCGGTATTCGGCTATATTGGCGTCAATTTTTGTCCGAGAGTCAAGCGAGTGGACATTTCATACATAAAATTAACCGCTCGTTCTTATGCGATGCTCAGAATTTTTCTACATCTAACGGTTCGTGAGAAAAATTTTCGATGATGTCTTGAACTTCTGATCTTTGCCTGATTTGTTGGTTTGTTATCTTGGGGTATAAGTGGGGTTATTCGGATTGCAATTGAAATAGTTTTATACCGAATGAAAAAGAGCACAAAAATAACAAAAACATTTGAAAGTTACAATATATCGGCCATATAATAAGATATCCAGAGATGTATAACCTTTTACACCTCATAATATAGTCAAAGATCGCCAGAAGAAGGGGCCCAGGTCGATGAAGAATTGTATAATCATACTAAAAAAAGATACAAATTGTGTTAAGTTCAAAGTGATAGGAAAGTCTAATTACTAAAACATTCCATTTAATTAATAAATTATTTTATGAACTGATATTTGTGTACACCCTCAATTGCCAATATAGTGGTCTCATGGATCAGAGTTGTTGGACGCATTCCCGAATAATATAAACGATAAGAAAGAGGCAAAAATGTTAATCATGGAAAATAAATAAAATTACACACTACCTTTTCTGCATGTTTTAATCTCAATGGGTGATACTGAATATGAAACTCAGGTGTACAGCAAACCAACATATACTAACATGTGCGCTCGGTAACACTAAAAATAACACTACCACAAAGATAAACTGTAGAATTTCCACAGTTAACAGGTGCTATTTGTGTTCAATCTCATTATATTCTCAATTATATCGAAAAATACAACAGTAAAATAATAATATGCTCAGTCCTAACGTGACCAGTATGGAGACCTGGATATTGTTGTGAAGCTATTTTATTGTTGCATTTTGTGGCAAACATTAATAAATCAAACAAATTTTGGTTTTTTTTTTTGTTACTTGGTGAAAAATCCTTCTAATAATTTAATTGTATCTAACTCATTTATATTGACAATTCAGACATACATTATACATTTTAAACCAGACTTTAAAATGGTATTGCCAATATTGTTGTGTTATGTTTCTGGGATGACTTTGCTCATAAGATCATTCGATTACATGAAATTAACTTTAACTTGAGGATATCCATCTCAAAAAAAAAACATAGCATGTAATTCGTCTTTAAAAAGACAAACAGATGCCATGATGACAATAAAACTCTTCTGTTAGTGATTATATAGTAAATCATCAGGGAAAAACCAGGAAAAAACCTCATAACACAACCCCTGGACTCTAACAAAAAGTAATAAAATATGTGAGGATGTTTAGAAAGGCAAGTACTAAGGAGACTCTATGAAGCGGTAAAGCTCTCCTTAATAGACCTTTTTGGGTTGAAAAAAAAAGAAGAGGAAGACACAGAACAAGGTTCCTTGATAACGCCGATTAATACATTAGAAACATGAGAATACGTTCTTCGCGAATAGATGCGATGGATGGGGATGATTGAAGAGAAATTTTTAAGGAGGTTAGGAATAACACAGGATTGTAAAGTAAGTATGATGATGATAAGTAAACATCAATCTTACATCAAAACTAATATAGAGTTTAGTGAAAAGATTCTAGTATAGTCCTAAAAGAAACATTTGATCAAAAAAAAAATCAAAAAAGCTGTTGTTATTATTATAAATAAAGCCACTTGCTTTGAAAACTCCTAGGCAGAATGCAGTAGGATATCTAACTTCTTCTTCTTCTAATGACGCTACAACCTTCATGGGTCTTGGCCTGCATAACAAAATTTCTCCATTCTGCCCTGTCAGGTACTTTCCATCGGCGCTGCCTAGTTAACCATATTAAAACGTAGGATCTGGTTAACCATAATAAAAAGGAAATCGATAAAAAGAAAATATTAGTATGAGAAAATCACTAATATATCGATATTATGTCATTTATGTTTTTAAAATAATATACTTATGATATTAGTTTAATAATTAAGAGTAAACCAAATGTAATGGCAAATACTCATTATGTCAGGATAGTATCAGAAGGTTTTTTCCTGGTTATTTCTCCCTAAATCATTATTGGATTACTAAAAGAAGAATTTTACTACATTCATTGCATGTGATTGTGTTTTTAAAAAGAAATTACATGGTATGATTTTTCTGAGGAGTATTTATTTGTACATTAAAGTTGATTTCATGTAATCGAGTGAACTATCTTCTAATAAAGTCGTCTCAGGAACAAAACAAAAAAACAAGGACAATTTCAATTTATGTTGTTTGTTTGTGTTTAAATGACTGCGGACACTAAATCCATTCGCCAATCTTACAATTTGAGGTGTAGTGTGTGTGTGTGTGTGTGTGTGTGTGTGTGTGTGTGTGTGTGTGTGTGTGTGTGTGTGTGTGTGTGTGTGTGTAGAGTAATTGTCTTGATACTTAGCAAAGTCGACGTCATTGTCGTTGCTAAGAGACGCTAATTGTATCCGAACGTCTGCGGTCCCTCCGGTGTGTACCGATCACACAAGGATAGAAATTATTTTCATTTATTAATTTTTTTAATAAACGAAAATTTCCACCCAGGTGGGATTCGAACTCACGACCTTTAGGTTTAAAGGCAGGCGCTCTTACCACTGAGCCACAGAGGGGGTTAATTTCATTTTAATTGTGAATATGAACGAAGTAAATATTATTAGAAGATATTTGTTTAATTTGTTAATGTTTTGTATTTGGAGAATGGTTTTCGAAATATAAATCAAAACGTTAAAGGTATCTTATTTTAAAGTAAAATTGTGGCTTATTTTTAATTAAAATGGTAAATTGTAGATTCTTTAATTAGTTTGTGAAATATTCGAGGAAATCATTTATAATATACCACGAGAAAAATGATGCATCCAAGGCATTTTATTAATTCAAATGTTCTAATCAAAATTTTTATCATTAATTAGTTAACATTGGACATATTCGAATCCATTAGTGACATTTTTTATGATAATAGGAGTGATATTTAAAATATCTTTTCATTTTGTATCACTTTACAACCATAAGATCAAGCGGGTAAAATCCGTAGAACATGGTAGCCATTCAACAAATCCTCTTTTATCTATCCATGGATTTGGAAATATTTCTTGAAGACAATTCTTCACTTCATTTACAAAATAAGGCGCCATTTTGTTAAAACCAGATATTATTAGATAATACATTCGGATCCTCTGCACCAGAAAACTTAACTGCTAAGCCGTAATGGATAATCACTGGGATAAGGTCCAAACGTGAAAAGTTAGGTGTGACCTTCTTGAAATCAATGTGAGTTCTTCGGACACGAAAAGTGTTTTTCTTTTTCATTTATAATTACAAAATGTTCATTTATCAAAAAACACCATACAGTTTTTTACGTTGGAATTTTTTTTCTTTTTCATGACAATTTAGAGCCGGGTAGTTTTAACAACTACCTTAAACATACCATTAAATATTATTAAGTGCAAAAGAAACCAATATCCATATATATGTCAAACAGAATAACCCATTTCATATCTTGCTCGTGGCTACCAGGAATTTATCAGAACTATTTATGGTAACCGGCGTGATTAGTAGGAATGATTCTCTCTCAAGGGTTAACCAACTTACTCAGACTATTTCAATAATATTTTAATAAATACCTATTAACTTCTTCTTATTCAAATACCTTCTCCCCTACGGAGTTTGGCAGTCATCATTGCTATTCGTATCTCTGAAGCTGTTGCTCTAAATAATTGGTTAGATGTGCACTGGAAACAGTCTCTTAAATTGTGCAGTCAAGATATACGTCGTCGACTCACGCTTCGTTTGCCTTGAATCTTTCCTCAGATAATTATCTGGAGCAATCGGTACTTTTTCCCTCTCATCACATGACCAAAATATTCCAACTTTCTTCTCTTGATGGTGATCAACAGCTCCCGTTCTTTGTTCATTTTTCGAAGAAATTTACTATTTGTTATTTTGTCTGTCCAAGGTATTTTCAAAATTCTTCTATATATCCACATTTCGAAGGCCTCTATTTTATCGGTATTGCTCTTGTTTAAAGTCCAAGTCTCTACTCCGTACAGCAGTATCGAAAAAATATAGCATCTAACCAACGTCATTTTCAGGTTTAAGTTTGTGTCATGGCTTCACAGAATGTCCTTTATATTAACAAAAGCAGCTTGAGCCTTTTCAATTCTACCTAACTATTACCTAACCTATTAACTACAATAGATCAAACTAGTTACCACAATAACTAGAAAAACAATGCTTATTGATGTGGAATATCTAAAACATTATTCTGCATAATAAATACAAAAGAAATCACCTAGAGCCTCCCAGAGAATGTCAAACATCCGAGTCTTGGTGAACATCTTATAAATCAATGCAAAAAATTTGCTCCTTTATCTAGAGCTTACTTTCATCTAGAATAACATGAGAAAATACCTATCTTCTTTTAGTAGTTCCTATCCGTTTCGAATGTTGGCGACCATCATCGCAATCAGTATCTTGCAAACTGCTGCTCTGAAAAGCTTTGTGGTTGTTGTGTTTAACGCTTTATGATAATCAATGAAGCATGCATAAATATCGCAATTCACATCTCTACATCGTTGAAATAATGTCTTTCTCTCTCTTCAATCCTGACCCCCCAGAGGGAGTGTAGTGGTCGACGTGATGTCGTGCATTGTCCGTCTCCAGAGAGCTCTGTCTCTGGTCATTTCTTTTAATTCATGCATAGGTCTTTGGCTTATTCCTGTAATTTGATCAATCCATCTTGTTGGGGATCTTCCTCGTGATCTTCGGCCTTCTATTTCTCTACTTGTATGCTAAAGAGAGCCTCTCTCGTACTCACTGCGTTCCAAAAACCAAACTCTGTACGGCTGTTTTTTCTTCGTATAGTTTATATATCCTTTGATGAAGGTTTTTTAGTAGTAACTTTAAAAGGTGGCTTATTAAGTTGATGATCCGGGGAAATCATCGCAGGATACTGATTTTGTTTTTTTTTTTGGTAGAGCCATAAACGTTGACTTCAGCCATGATCTTGCCATGGTATTACTCCATTTTAATATACGCCATTGAATATTTTTGTTAGTTTGCGCTCATAACGAGGCGCCGACCATAGGATGGTATCATAATATTATTGCCACGTAAAATAAATGCATTACTTTAAAAATTCCAGCGTTCACTGTCAAAGCGCAGCGTACAGCCTCGAGCCAGGTATCGGACCATGGACTTGGACCATAGTATTCCAGCTTAGTATTTTTCGATTTTCGTCCATAGTACTCTACGATCGACACTATGAGGTGCCGACCACCTAGCCTCGCTCCGGTCATGGTATCGATCGCCAGGTAAAATAGATGCATTTTATTTTAAATTCGAGCGTTTACTGTTACTGCTATGCTCTAGGCGAAGATACTATGCGATGGTTTCCGTAATGAACGCACCCTTAGTCGTTGAGTGCCGTCGGTATTAAATAGCTTTATGAGTTCAGCATATGCATTGTCAGGTCCAGGAGCTTTGGATTCTTTTAGTTGTTATATTGCTTTTTTCACTTCATCTGTGATGATGTTCCCCTGTTGATCTTGCAGTTTGCTAGCTGTGTTAAATTTTTAAAAGCCAGCTCCTTGTTTTGCCTTTTGAAAGATTTATGGGAGCACTATACCTTTAATATTCTAGGGTATTTGTGAATATTCTGCTTAACAAACTGAGTTTTTCCTTTCCTTGAGCTTCTCTTTGGATGCTGCCCAAACCAGATTTGTAGGTTACTTAAATGGAAATATCGCTTTTTAGCTTATGATTTTACCTCGCATTATAAATTGTAGTATCTCATATTTTAGATTATATCATACCTGACCAATAACATAGGTACTCGTATTATTAGTTAATTTGAGATAAAAATTTTTTATTAAAAACCTTTATAAAAGGTATATATTTAAAAACCCCAACGGGCTAATTGGATAAAACGTTTTAGGAATCCATATTCCATCATCAGTGTCCTAGAAAATATATAACCACTTAATTAAAATGAACATGAGGTTAAAATTTTGACTAAGGTTAATGCAAAGTATGGTTAATATTTACTAGGAGTACATGAATGTAGCCACTAAATATATGGGTAACAACCCGTTAACAAATAATTAACTACATTTGGTTTAAAGTATTTCTTATAATATGTTAGGATGTTAAAGTTACCGTTGGATAAGGTAACATGGCGTTATATGACTCCACGATGAAGAAACTAGACACGTGTGGGAAGTTGAGTTCTTGAAATTTTATTGTTGTTGGTGGGATATGTTGTTGGTGGTTTATATCCCACCAACAACAATAACATTTTAAGAACTCAACTTCCCACATGTGTCTAGTTTCTATTTTCTAGGTACCAAATGTTGAAGAAACATAAAGGGCCTTATGTTAAAATCTCTATTTCACCACACTACTACACACTAGCACACATGTATAGCTGGTTGCCCAACTATAACCACATATTTTTCTTTCTTTCCACACCTCATCTTATATACATAATTTTAAAACAACAACAATGATGGTTGATATTGTTATATTAATTTACTTTAAAAATCCACAAGGAAAACAATTCCTCTAGCTGGCTGTATACCACGTATCACAGAAAAGAGGTTAGTCTTCGTAAGTGGGTATATTTATAAAAAAACTCAGTTTCCAGCTGTTTCCAGAAAACAGTTTCCAGCTCTTCTCCGTGCCTAGAGGTTTTCTCCCCGGCTCTGGACCTCAATTTTTACAATGTCTGTTACCTGAAATCATATTTAATTTAATACTGAACATCACAGTTTTTTAACAACAAGATGTATAATCTTTTATAACTATATGTAATTTAAAGGGTTTTTACCCATGTATTTTGGTGGCTCAGGCATTTTAACCTAGCGATTTTAAACCTGATGATGGACTGTTTAGTCCGAAAACGTTTGTTTTTTTGATGTAGCCCTTTTAAGGGTTTTTAAATAAATATACCCACTTACGAAGACTAACCTCTTTTTTTTTTTTAATTTACTTTATTTTAACAATTTTAAATAACGTTGGCTTTTGTCTTAAGTAGACACATACAGTTATATTTATTGACTGCTCTGTTACGACGTCGGTCCTAACTTGTCAACATTGACATTCCAATCAGTTGCTTCCATACAGTCCTCGTAGACACACCGTCTCAGGACTAGCAACTTCAACGTGGAGTCATATGTCGCCATGTTACCTTATCCAACGGTAACTTTAACATCTTAACATATTATAAGAACTACTGTAAACCAAATGGAACTAATTATTTGTTACCGGGTTTATACCCATATATTTGGTGGCTACATTCATTTACTCCTAGTAAGTATTAACCACACTTTGCATTAACCTTAGTCAAAATTTCAACCTCATGTTCTTTTTGATTAAGTGGTTATATATTTTCTAGGACACTGATGATGGAATATGGATTCCGAAAACGTTTTGTCTAATTAGCCCGTTGGTGTTTTTAAATATATACCTTTTATAAAGGTTTTTTAATAATTTTTTTTAATATATGGTATAAAGACAATTACAGGAACGTAGATTGCTTGTTAATTTGATATAATTAAAAATACTAAGTAGTCAGTTGAAGCTAAATTCTAATTTAAAATGCGGTCTTCATTATTATTAAGAATTTGTTTACCGAATTAAAAAATACCCTCATTTTATTTATATTTAAGCTCAGCATAAGTAGACAGAATCGATATAAGTTTCAGGTTTAAAATAATTAAATCCACGTTTGACTGTATCAAAGACAGACTTGAGTCTGGGAGTCTGGGTGATGCTTCCTTCTTCGTATAAAATTAGACAAGAACGCGGCGACAGGTCGTACGGGGGGCGACAGGAAGACATCGTTTTTTGTTGACAGTCGATATTTTCAGCTAATAATGTCTGCTTTGGCTGTCGTTCCCGCTACCCGACTAACTGATTTTACATATTACGATTCATGTAAACATACCTACTTTAATCTAGGAAATCTAGAAAAAGTTTTTCAAGAAACGACTCAAAAGAGACATTTTAGTGGATATTTTTTTTTTGTTAAATGTATTACTGCAAAAAAAGATTGCTATGACTTACTGAAAGTATTAGTTATCTAAAAAATACTTCTTGATAAAAATCTTGATAAAAATTTATAATCGGGTCAATCTAAGAGTAAAAAACGTTAAAATACTAAGATTTTTAAAACATTTTAATACAAAAAGACAGTCACGAAATTTGGTAGAGTATAACGCACTCCAAATAAATCTTTTTCGCACATTCCGAGCAAATTGGTTTTTGACAATGAAAGCATACATAAACTGCTCTTCTTTTCTTTTTATAGTGACAGTAAGAATAGTCCTTTCTTTTTTCTAATTGTTCCACTCTTACTTCTGGACGCCGTTGAGGTTCATCTATACCCAGTATCTCGCATATGCTCAACTTTAGTTTTCTAGGTAAAGGGGAACTTTCCAGTCTTCTGTTTAGCTGAGGTTAGATAAGTTGAACCTGCCAGTTTTTCAATAAAATTGGGCCTTTCTAAATGAGTATTATTTTTAGAAGACTCATAAAGAATATAAGCATTTACTGTACTTAAATCAAACATTCTGAAAAATATAGCCATAGGCCAACGGCGAGTGCGACGACTGCTTAATTTGCCACATTTTTCGTCCATTTAATCGACAGCACCCTTTGTAGAATTATAATCCACTATTATGTGTGGTTTTTTAGTGTCTGTATCCTAAGTAGCTGCGTGATGAGATGATAATACCAAAATTACGGCTTTATTTTTAGGTGTTGTGTGTGAAAGTAAAGTAATGTGTTTTGTAAAATCTTAAATTGCCATTTCCACTTCTCGTCGTCTGGTGGGTAAGAAGATAGGAGGAATACCTTTTCAATACCTCTATCAACTCTATAGATGTAAACCAATTGTCAAAGGTTATAGATATATAGGAGAAACGAAGGCAATCTAAATTGAACTTAAATAGTGATTAATTTTTTTTATAATTATTATATTGTAGATGTATTTGGGTGCACCATGTGCATAGGCAACCAAATACACACTATATTATGACATTTGTAAATAAGAGTGAATTTGAACCTAAAGTAGACATTTAAAATGATAATTACGGATTTAAAATAGTGTTATTTATAAATTTAAGATGTTTAATTTACATATAAATTTACATTCTGATCTAAAAAGCCTAAATGTCCACAAAATTCTCCATAGAAAAGTTAAGAATTATCTGGACATTCAAATAAGACGTCAATATAAGGAAGTTAACCTTATTTGCGTAGTAGAATATTCGAGAACATTCATATATCTAGGAAATAGAAGGATTCTAACATGATTTCTTTCAAGATGATTCTGGAACATTGAAATGATATAAATACTCTGGAATTTGGAGGATAGAGGACAGTAGGAATTCATTAATTAGACAGTATGGAGTTAATTCATTAAGCAGTCAATCATTTAGTCAGTAGATTAGTAAATAGTACAAGCAGTTCATTAGTAGATAGTATACAGTGGTCAGTATAAGAGTAATAATTATACAGTACAGTATGCAATAATCAGTGGTTCAAAGTTTTATAGTATTAAAAGTGTATTACATAGAGAATTATATTTATATGGTAATTGGAGATTGGAAAAAGAAAAATAAAGATTATACGAAAGAAGTTTATTAAATAGAAGAATAAACAAAAAAGAAGAATATTTTGCCCATTTATAAATGCCATTAAGAAGAAAAATATTTTAAACTGGTGGAAGGTGATAATTAAAACATTGTGGTGTATTTGGAAAAAGCAATTTCACAAAAACAAGGATAACCGAGGCTGATAAAGAAGATATTGAGTGGTGATTAAACCCTTTATTTTGAAAAACAGTTTCATTTAGACATTCAGTGACAGAAAGGTACCAAATTTTGTTTATATAAGTTAATTATTGTAAGAATTTCAATTTTAAGATAGGTTATTCTAAATTTATATTGTCTATATTAGATATATATGTGTGTTTCATAATAATTATAATAAAGTACTTACAAACTAATTCTTTGAGAACCACGATAAAAACCCTATACTTATATATGTTATTTTAAAATAATCATTGCTCATTTCTTATCGGCTTACTCGGTATGTACATTTTGAAGCGACATCGACCTCTGAATCCCACTAGCATTTCATCAATACAGGCTGAAGTTCCTATAGTATAGTATGGCTAACAATTGTTAGTAATTGTACTTAAAATTTGTGAAATCGGTGCTGCTGGATTTAACACTGTTCTCTCGTTCCTGTCTTCGGGATAGTCAAACCGCAAACATGACAAAAAGAACGCACATCTCTCTTTTGACATAATGCGTCTCATTATTTCTCTACCAATTCCATTAGTAGCAAAAATAGTATCTAAGTTTTCATTGTTTAATTTAAATAAACATTTAAATGCTAAAAACCCCAAAAAATGCGTGAAGTTCTCTCATGTCAAGGTCTTTGAGAAAAAGTAATTTTGATTTTTGTACTTGGCTCTTTCTTTGCCGATTTTCACATTAGTTCATCTAAGAATTATGTTGCAAATATTATCACTGAATAATAACTTTCAAACCTTCAATAATTCCTTTTCTTCTCTGGATCATCTTCTTCACTACTTTAGTCAACATGATCTTTTTTATAAGCTTGTTCTACATCATTTTTATTTTCTGAAACTAAAAAGAGAACTTTAGGTAATGCTATACTATGCGGACTACCGTCGCGTTTCTACTATAGCTTACGGTCTACCCAGGGATGCGGTGTATACGCTGTATTCTACAAAAAATCTTTACAATGTGAATAAAACGCATAAATCATAAGAATTTCTATTTTAATTTTACAAATCAATACTTTCAATAAATAATTCTTCTACATTATGCGTTTGATTAACTTTGTAAAGATTGTTTTTGTTGGTATCGTATACATGTGCGGCTACTCATCATATTCTTTTCTCACAAGGGTTAGCAAATAATAATGAAAGGCACCTTTGTGGACGAACTGTTTACTGCTAAGTACAATAAAAATTTATACTAATATTATTTAGGAATATAAAATAAATTATGCAAATTTACTTTCTTTACTTATATGCAAATAACACCCTAATCTTTTCCCAGAGTATGCACAAATATGAACCCCTCTTTTTTTCAAGTAACATGGCCTGGTAGATTAACTTTTATTTTATTTTACATTGATTTTGGTCCAAATGTTTATTACTTGTTAAATCATTTTTTCTACAAGATTTTTTTACATCTCATTATTTTGTGAATCAGGTAGATCGCACCCTCGAGGTAGACCGCATACTAAAGTGCCACCGAACTTTAGTACAATACATACATAACAATTCCAAGAGATTTGACTTACCCTCTATTTCCAATTCCTTTTCGTGATCGGTGACAATAGCAACATATCCATCACAAATTGATTCAACTTCGCTTATGTCGTCATCTACCTTATCAAGCTATTTCAAAAGAATTTTCTTATAGTTTTTATCCCCATATTTGACCTTTTTTGACATACTGAGTCCTCATCCATTTTCAGATAAATAGTAAATAAATTCGAACACTAACAACCCGTCTATTAGACGGAAATTACACTTTGAATCTAAATATCTTTGGAATAACAACATGCAACAAACTGTCGATCTCAATACTAATAAATAATAACCCAACTTGAAAAGTCATAAACGGGCGACCTTTAACATTTTTTAGGGTTAAACTATATTTAAGGGTTAAAATACAGTATATCGGTAGATTACAATAGTAACATCTCTATTTTTGACGTGCTATAATCGGATGTATTTATTTAAGGATAATAGATCATATCAATAAAATTTTCTCAATAATAATTGACTTAGGTCCAATAGTCTGCATTGTGCTCTCGCAGTATTCCTATTTGGAAGTAAATGTAACTTTACAGACTTCTACTAATTCAATACTGTGACAGAATCTAGGAATTCTTTTGGTTGTGCACTGTGATAACACAGACAGTTGTAAATCGTTATTTAAAACTAGCAATTTAATTCCTCATGCAGCTATTACTTGTAGTTACATCTCCGATTTTCAATAACATGGTTAATATTACCTTCGACCATTTTATCGGTATTTTCCCTTGTCATATTCTTATCATATATTTATATAAAACCATATTAAATTCTGGACCTACCTCGTTTATAGCTCATTGATAATTCCATAATATGCACCTGCACTCTTTAAATTTTGAAAATGAATATCCTCCTTTACTACAGGATATCTCAGAATGTTTAAATGTTTTGTTATATCATATGAATTTGTCAAGACACTTAACAGTTGTCATGTTCTGATTACAAAAATCGTGTAATTATTTTATCGGCAGATATAATTAATTTCGCGACGAGGTAAATCCTTGACTCTAAATCGGCTTAAGACTTCATTGAATAAACAGATTGTTAAAATAAATATCAAACATGACTAGTCTACGGTAGCGCCCACTGCTTTATCTTTTTTAATTGAGTGAGCTTTAAATTGTCTATTTTAATGTATGCCATTCTCCGTATTATATTATCATTGATTCCTCGTTCCCTTATTTTTTCTTGTGTTCTTATAGATTGTAAATATAGAAAATAAAAAGAAACACTCGTGAGCTCTTTTATACTTAAAAGTTTGCACACAACTATCAAAAGTTCTCAGCATCGTCACTCTACGACCACCCGTAGACAAAACCGCTGCTGAATATTTGGTAACAAAGAAAAAGCCGGAACTGTTGAGAGTTATAAAAGGGGTGAAGCTCAAGAACAACAATGTCGAATCAATCAAACTCAAATTAATAGGGGTTTTTGTCGAAAGACCGTTGCTGGAAAGCGTTACCGGTAATTTTATGCAAAGATTGATGAGTCCTTATTGCATTGGTGATTTGCAAGTCGATAAACTTGGCAGAGGAATATATTAAATCAGTATTAAATTAGGAATAAGATAAACTGTAGCAAAGTTAATTATGTAATCATATTTGTAAAATGTTGCTTTATTATTGTTTTTATATATATTTTGTGCGTGTGTACTAGGTACCTGATATTCTAGTTGAAGTTTTTGTTACCTAGTGGATGTAATCTCTAGTAAGTTATTTAACATTGTTTTCGACTCAATCATCAAATATTAAATTATGTCTTATTTTCAGAATATCATACTATTTTGAAGTCTCAACTGTAATTTCAAACAATGCAGTTTATATTCTAGTTTCGTTCAAATGAAATAAGTAAATAAAAAACAACTATTTCTTTTGCACGGCAATTAAAATAGAATTTGTATGGGCGTAAAGACGAAAATAGATATCTTTTCTGCAATAAATCAAAACATCGCAATTAAAGCCAGAGTTTTCGGGATCCAGCTACGAATCAACAAGGAAATTCCAGTTTCTAACCAGTGACATACGCTCCGAAATAACGATTATCGGTAACTACAAGGTAATGTTTAACTTCTTTAACCTCTAACCACACCATATTTTCTAGCATTACAACAACCCTAATTTTTAACACAACTTCTACCGTTCAAAACCCTCAACAACCTACTGAAAATTAAAGAGTAGTTTCATTGCGCTGTAGTTTGTGCATTATTGATAACATCGGGTAAAGCACCCAGTAGTCAGCCTCGCACTAGTAGTCGGCCTTTCCTTTCTTTATTATGAAATTAGTTTAAACTAGTGGAATAACTGTTGACAAAATCTATGTTCTCTAATTGGTCAATACGCACATCTTCGATCCAATAGCACCACAGGTTGATGAGCTGTATTCCTTCATTTTTTTGCCGCCACAGACAAGTCTGGACGCTTTTCGCTTTTCAATTTTTTTCGTATTAAAACGTGTTCGAGATGTCGGTAAGTTTTTCTATGAATTTTATGTAACTTTTGGTGGATTTTATGTAATGATGTTGTAAAATGTTTATTTTATGCTAAAATGACTCATTAGACACACATTTTATTTGTTTATTGCGTTTTAATTTAGGGGTCGACTAGTGGGTTTTCGATTTGTTAAGGTTAATCAGCTACAAGATTGACTACTGTTTTTTTTACGAATTTCTTAGATTACGTCAAAATTAATACAGAAAATAGTCCATATTTTAAGCTTTGGAATAAATTAACCACTTATATAACAAAAGGGTAATTTTACCAGTAGTCAGCCAGGTATAAAAGTAAATGCACGATAGGGACCGAATAATTGACTTTAAACTCCAATAGTCGGCCGTTAGTTCTGATACATAAAACTGGATCCTAATGCCTTTTAATTAGGATTAAATTTATGGTAGGGGTTTTTAACATAAAAATGTTTTAATATAGATTGTCATCACGAAAAGACCGATCCACCGGTATAAAGAAGAGAAATTGTCTCAAGCTATGACCGCAATTATAAATGGGATGAAAATTAGAGAAGCTAGTTGAGTTTTTAGCGTATCACGGGAAACCCTACAAGATCCGCTACATTTGAGTCCCAGAAGTACCCCGTAAAATGGGATCAGACTCAGTACTTTTGTAACATTTTTTTTATTATTAAAATATTAATTATTTTTAATTTCTTTTACCCCCGTGCGATACGCCGATGATTAGGAGTTCCCGTGTTTACGATAAGAAAATAATATTGGATCTACTAAATTATAATGGACTTCCCTAATTACTAAAGGTAGTTAATCCTTTTCGTCTTAATACTCAGTATGAAAAGATCTAATGCTTTTGGGTATGCAGGTTCTTTTACATAAATTGATAATTTTCGCCGAAGGCCCGTATCTTTTGACAATAACTTAATCCCAAGTATTGTCTGCTTCTCATGTCCAATTGCTGGTACCGGTAACTCAAAACTTTCGGAATTTTTACTTCCTCAGAATTACCTACAACTGTCCGATGATTTTAAGTGGGGGATATACCTTCTTCTTCTTTTTTCTTGGATAGATGGTGAAATTTTTAGTGGAACCAACTTACTTCTCGGTGGGCTCTCGTTAAGCACAGGTCGATTATCTCGTGAGACTTCTCGGTGGCCTCTCGTTGAGTGTGGTCGCTTGCCTGAAATTATCGTCTCTGTGAATTATTGTCTAAGTGTGTATACACTCTATATTTCAGTTTCCTTGTCTAAGACTATATTAAGTTATATATAGTTCTACACTACCTTTAATGGTACCTAATTAAATTCAGTGTTGAATACCAGTACAGTATATTAAATTCAGTGAATTAAGCTGCCGTTATCAGGAATTATGTAAGTTACCATAATCTTTATCTGCAAATTATCTGGGCGAGTAATATGGTATTGTATCAGACCACCTGCCATTATCTGGACGTATCACCCATCATTCATCCATATCTTCATCTGTAGATTGCCGATTTTTATATTTAATTTAAAGAACAATTCAAGAACTTTCCATAAATAATAACTATGAACATCTCAGTTTAGCATTAAATAATAGTGCGAGATAGTAACTCACCTAGCCAAGTGCGGTTTGGCTAGTTAATGTTTTCAACTCTGTAACTTGTTTGTGTTTTTTTTTTTGTAAATTTAGAGTTAAGAAATTTTTGCTATCTTTTGTATTTGCTATAATTTTTGCTCATTATCTTTCCTACAATATCTCGAAATACCGCCAAACTATATTTGTATATGATTGCCTTATATATCTTGGTAAAGGTATTTTTTTATTATATTATTGCTTAATTTTATACATATATAACACCATTTCATAGTTGTGTATTTTTATTACTTGTGTTGCATTTAGCAGCATCATAATTGTGTGTTTAATATATTGTTAATGTTTTATGCATGTGTTTTATTTGTCGGCTTCTAACAAGTTCCCTGATAAAATAGTAGCTCTATAATATTTGCTTAGTATATTAATTTATTACTATACCTTTGACCAGTAGAAAGATCAGGCTGATTAAGTTTCGTAGGTAAGTAAGTGTAATACCTAATATATTTATTATTTGTTTATATATTGTGTTGACCAAATTTATTTGATAATTAACTGTTGGTATCTTTCCTTGTGTTTGATCTCTGATCTCTGAAGGATATCTTTCCTTATGTCTTTTCTTTTCTAAGGTTTCTTAATTTTCTCCTTAACCCCAAAAAATTGAGTGGCGCCCTGTTTCTATCTTCTCTTATCTTTGGTAATTTTACCCATCTATCTTTTTGTTTATTTTTATATCTTTTTTAATATCTCTTGTCATATCTTTACTTATTTCGTCCGTTGGACCCAATCCCGGTTCCAAAAGCTAGTTTCGAACCCACGACTCACTCTTCACCAACCATCTGGCTGCCGTCCGCAGTGTCTCCATTGGTTATCTTTCTAGCACCATCCAAAAAAGATTTCCGAGGTTACACTTTCTAAAGAAAAAGAGACTGCCTTGAAAGAGTGGTGCATAGCCCCAGCAAAAAGTGACCTCCCTTTAAAACCCAACGATCTTCCTAATACTTAATACTTATAATATACCATAATATTATTCAAGAGGACACACCTCGACCTAATCCGTTTATAAATAATGGGCAGGGAACAAAATGGTACCAGTCGTTTCTAAGACGAAATCCTGAGTTAAGTGAAAGGACACCCGAAAATATATCTAAGGGCCGAGCAGCAGTATTCGAAGAAAGTATTCGGAAGTGTTTACTGAATTACTGAAGCACTTAGAAGATATAAACGCGACTTTTATTTTGACTGGAAAACTTTTCCAAATTAGGAAAAGTTATTGCACCTAGAGGATACGAGAATGTCTACAAAATCGTAATACCAAGAAAAAGAGACTGTTAAAGTTCTTGTATTTATATCAGCTTCTGGGAAGATTTTGCCTCCTTGTGTAGTCTTTCGATATGTAAGACCACCAAAAGATGTTGCCTGTATGTATGTTTAACAGTATGCCTGGTGGATTGCTGTTAGGAAAATCAGAATCCAGATAAAAGAAATCAGATATGTTATTATATATATTATGATTATATTGTTAAAGGTTAAACACATGGGTGGATGAAGAAAATATCAAAAAGCCAGTTATCGTTTTTGTTGATGGACATAAAAGCCACTTATCAATGCGGCTCAGTGAATATTTACCTTTACAAACCTTTAAAGTCACAATGGAGAGATACAGTACACGAATGGGCAACTCGTCCTAAAAATATTTTAAGCAAATCAACTTTTTCTATCTTGCTTAAAAAAGTTTTAGAAAAAGAAAATTTGCCTGTAATTGTCAGCAATGGTTTTCGCAAATGTGGCTTATATCCATACACTCCAAATGCCTTGGATTACTCAAAATGTGTACAAAATATTCTTAAAAAACATCAGAATTCCACTAAGAATGTTAAATCTCCAGACAAGAAGATAAAGAACAGACATTTGAACACCGCCATCAAGATAATTAATCAGCTTATTAACGAGTTGAAAAATGCTGGAGTTGACTTAAAAATCGTTGTTGATGTTTTAAACACAGCAAAGAATAACGATGCTAAAAGTCTCAATTTAACCGAAAATTCGCCAGGCACCAATAAATGACATAAGTTTTCCTAATCATACACATAATCAATAATACAAAGTGTCACAACTAGTTCAAGTTTTTGATATAAGTTTACCAAATATAGGTGACACTGAAAGATATTTTAAATAATTTGACAGAAAGTGACTTAAATGACTTTGAAATTATAAACGAATTTGAATCATACCACAAAATCATAAAGTCCAGGAAACACAGCAATCAGAACTTGCTCAATTTAATGCAAATACGCCAGAAAATCTGAACTGTCACAAAGAACCTCTGACACATAATAAGTTGAAAATATCATCTAAGGAATCTGAAACAGAAACAAGCATTAACCAAGATAAGATGGAGGATGATAAAGAAAATCGAATGGAAGTCGAACTTTTAGAAAACCATAACTATATTACGGAAAAAGATTATAAAATAACAAATAAACAGTGTAGGAACCCAAACCCTACCAAAAATGATATTTTGCAAAAAAATAATACACAAAATATGCAAAGCAAATTAAATGACATTCCAAAAAGTATCAAAAAAAAATAAATATCTCGTTCAATGTTGTTGTCAAATCAACAAATCTATCACCCATTTTAGGTAAGTATTTAACTTTACTAAGTACTTCTAAGACCATAAATAAGAAGATGTCCATTAATAGAATAGGAGCCATTTTCTGCGATGAGTGGAGACAGTTTGAAAAGCAGAAGGAAGAAATTAAGGAGCAGAAAAAGAACGATATGTTGATTAAAAAAATTAAAAGACTGGAAGCTAAGGAAAAGAAGGAGAAAGAAAGACAAAAGGAAAAAGAAGAATTCCAAAAAAGAAAAGCTGAAAAGCTACCGGAGTCCAAAAACATTAAAAAGAGGAAAAATAGTACAACATGCACAGTGAGCAAAATAAGTTGTGACTCGTGTGAAGAGGAACTGACTAGTGACACAGAAATAAACGAATTAAAGAATATTGGTTGTGACAATTGTCCTACGTGGTATCATCTAAAATGTGCTGAATTTGCTAGTAACGTTTATGAGAATGGATATGAGTCGCTCAGAAGCAAAGTGGCCCAACTGATTTTTTTGTATAATTCAGGTAGGTAGTACAATAGGTGGAATTTTATCATATCTTTCATTTCAGAGTGGCTCAGCTAACATTTGGTTGTATACCAAGAGATGGCGCGACTTGTACAGTTAGGCTACGTAAACATTTCACATGATCTAGTTATGGAAACGTGGCCCAAGTAACAGTTGGGCCAGTGTGCAGTATGATATTTTAGAGATTGTCACTCTTGCCTTGTGTGTTTGTATCAGTCTTGTCTAGCATTAATTCGTTCTTTAAAGTACTATCAGCCTTTTATACTGTTTATGTTTGTGCAATCTTGAGCAACGGTGAGTAAATTATTGTATTTTAGTGTAAATTAATAGTGATTGTAAATATCTCGGCTCAAAATTTAAATTAGGATTCTAAATTTTTTAAGATTATAACCTTAAAATGAAGAAAGCAGGCTAGTTTTCTTCTTAGACATATTTTTGTAATATCTATGGTGTGTTTATGGTTTTCTAAGCAATGTTGCCAAAAGTATAGGTTAGTCTTTAACTTAAAGACATTTGTAAAGGATTTTATTCAAAAGTTTTTTTAAAGACATTTGATAACTTGAATTAATAATTAATAGAGAACATTTTTGTTATAGTTTGGAAATGCCGTTATCGGATACATCCAGTACTCGTGAGCCCAATGAATTTGAAACAGATTCTGGCTCTGACTTCCATCCACCTTCTGATGCTGAGTCTTCTACAACTAGGGAAAGTTTCACAGAAGATTGACTTGTGGAACCTGGATCAAGTAGGGGTAAAAAACGTAAGAAAAATAATTCAATTTGGAAAAGATCTAAGTCTAAGTTGGAAAGAAATTCAGGAAAATCATATTTGAATTCTCGTGGTAGAATTGTGTCTAAGAAACACTTTTTTCAAGGAGTTTGCAGCTGTCCACGAAAGTGTCAATTGTTGTTATCTCTTGAAGAAAGAAAAAATATTTTCCAAAGTTTCTACAACTTATCTGATTTTAATTTAGACTGCTTACATTAATATACAAGTAAATTTTGTCAATAAAGGTCGACATACAGCAGCTCAAAACCATAATAAACGTTCTAAGACACGAATTTATACATTACCGAAAGAATCAGGTGATATGGTAACTGTTTGTAAATCATTTTTCAAAACAACTCTACAAGTTTCAGATGGAAGGCTCACCAGAGCTTTAATAAACAAATCGATAGGTGGCGAATTAATCACTCCGCCACTAGATAAAAGAGGCAAGAACCCCCCTAACAAAAAGACAAGAGAAACCGATATTCAAAATATAAAAGATTTCATTAACAAATTTGCCAAATATACATCACACTATAGCCGCAACAAAAATTCTACTCGAGAGTATCTGAAGATACTCTCGAAGTATACTCACTGAAGTGAAGAACCAGAAGTGAAGGTCTCCAAATTCATCTTTTCGAAAATATTTAATGAAGGTTTTAATCTTTATTTCCGTTATAATCTCACTGACACTTGCAAACGATGTGACGTTTATAACATGAAAATAAAAAGCTGTGTAGGTGTAGAAAAAAGCAGAATGGAAACAGAGAAAGAGTTACACCTGCGGAAGGCTGAAGCAGCTCGAAGTGGAATGAAGGAAGATGCAGCCAAGAATAAAGATACCACAATAGTAATTACATTTGATTTGATGAAAACTATAGCTACTCCTAGTATTTCTACGGGAGTGGCTTATTACAAGAGACAGTTGTGAACGTATTGTTTTGGCATCCACACTCTAACGACAGGACAGACACACATGTATGTATGGCATGAAGGCATAGCCTCACGTGGCCCTCAAGAAATTGGTTCTTGCATTTTACACTACGTAAAAACATATGTTAACAGACCAGTTTTGATCTTGTACAGCGACCAATGCGGAGGTCAGAATCGAAATATTAAACTGGCATCTATTTGTACATACATGAGTGTCTCTCATCAAAAATAATCCTAAATAGGGACATTCAGACTAAAGAAATAAAAAGAAGAAGAAAGTTAGCTTGGGTAGCATTCGGTAAACTGAACTATATACTCAGAAATGAACAAATTCAATTACATCTTAGATCTAAAGTTTTTGATGCATGCATTATTCCGATATTAACTTATGCGGCACAAACATGGACAATCACAAAAAAGAATATGAATATACTTAGTCACTCAACACGCGATGGAAAGAGCAATGCTAGGTATATCACTTAAGGACAAGAAAACAAACACATGGATAAGACAGAAAACCAAAGTCACCGATGTGGTGCAAAAAGCATTAAAGCTGAAATGGGAATACGCTGGACATGTAGCTAGGAGCGATCTAAACAAATGGCACAGATCAATTTTAACCTGGAGACCATACCAACACAAAAGACCCAGAGGCAGACCTCCTATGAGATGGACAGATGACCTGAAAAGGACTGTCGGGAAAAATTGGCTACAAGTCGCGTACAATTAAAAACAATCGAAAGGAAGACTTGAAGAGGCTTATGTTCAGATGTGGACGTGAATGGCTAGACGAAAGAAGAAGAAGAGTGTCTCCAATACTTTCAGTCTCACAGTCATACATCAAAAGTTTCTAGTTTCCGGTCACTCCTATTTGCCATGTGACAGAGACTTTGGAGTGATCGAAAAACAAAAACGATATTTTAAAGAAATGTATTTGCCAGACGATGGGGTGAAAGTTATTTCCAGTTGCAAAAAGAACAAATTTCAGGTATTTAAAATGACCTCTGAAAATTTTAAGTGTACTGAAAAACTAGAGAAGTTACTTACAAATCGAAAAAGAGGAGAGCAAGATATAAAAGTAGAATGGCTTAAAATACAGTGGCTAATGTTCAAATCAGAAGAGCCATTCAAAATTTATTTTAAGTATTCTAATAACGAGAGTGTATTATTTAATTGTGTTGACGTCACAAAAAAAAGAACAGACGTCTTTCAGATAAAAAGAGAAGACTTGTACTTAGACATCCTCTATCCTGCTGAAAGACCCATAGAGCAACTAAAGTATAAAGACCTTCAGAGACTTCTTCCTTACATTCCGCCGGTCTATCATGAATTTTACATAAACCTGGAGACAAACGTGGAGGCAGTAGAGAATGATATTGGATCGAAAACAGATGAATAAGTGACCTAAGTGAAAGTTTTATGTTTTTTCGTAAAAGCTTAACATTTGACATAGTGGCCCAACTGAATTTTTTTTGTAGAAAAAAAGATTTCTTTTGTTAATTTTTTGCGCATTCGACTCATATAATGTATTAGGTTCCAGAAATGTTTGTGTAAGTGAATAAAATAAAACTGGTTTCATTTTTAGCTCAATTCTTTATTTGCCGATATCTCAAAACATCAATTTTACACTTAGGCCACTCTGCTTCTGAACGACTCAATAAAGAGTTTCTATGCCCAACATGCAAGAATAAGTAAGTGGCTGACTAGATGGTAGACATGGCTGACTTGCGGAGAAATCAGGCTGACTACAGGTGAAAAGTGCTATAATTTGTTAAGTGTTGTTTTTTTAATAATTATAACATAATAATAACATTTAGTTATCTAGTTTAGTCTAGTCTAGTCTCTTTCGATAATATAATAAACAAAGTTTCTGATACAAATATTTGTTTTATTTTAACTCCTTCATTTTTTTTTTAAACCCAATTGAAACAAATTAAGTTTTTCACTTAAAGGCTAACTACTGGGTTTTACCCTATTCGTTGATGTTCACTAAGATACTTCATTTATCTGGCATTTTTCTCAGTTGAATAATTCGTTTTAAAAAAACCTTTTAGTTTACTTGTTTGTATATCTCTTAGCGTTATACACACTTCCTTAGACAATTTTGTGCTTCCACTGGTTTACCTTTCTTATTTTTTTAAAGATCGTAAGTCACTTATTTGATTGCTCTTTTGGGGATAATTTCTGTTACTTTCTGTCGCAGATCAACTGGTTATTTGTCAAATTCTTCGTCCTATAAACTGTATCTTTCGTGCGCTACCTATTTGTAATCACTTTCGAGCACTAGTATTTTATTATTTTTTTCTTAGAATAGTACTATAAATAAAGTAATAATAAACAAGTCCAACATTTTAAATTTCCCAAATTTTGCAATTAGACTTCCAAAGGGTGGAATAAAAATAAAGTCTACCATTTAACATTTTTTGAGAGACGGCTCTAACACAGTAACCCCATTTCCCATCCTTGTCCTCGTCGATCATGAATCATATTTCGGATCGACCGTGTGTGAGTGGATGTGGAAATTAAAAAACTAACAATTCGTCGTCAACGTCGTCGTCTGCTTATACGGACGCGGACGTATTAAATACAAACACACCCTCTTTCGGAAAGTCATCCATTCCCACGGAACGGAAAGTTGGTTCAGAGTCGCAGAAAAAGGGTTAACTCGTTTGGGGGGTATTAACTACAGCAACGGAAAGTAGAAAATGTAGCTTGTAGCGTAAAGTAACGGATTACGTTTAGTCAATATAATCAAACTGACGTTACTTACTCAACAAATTAATTATAAACGTATTGAAAACTTTAAATAATAATATTATTTGACTAAATATGGAATACCAGAATATAGCAACACTCGATTCAATAAGAAAGTTATCAGTAGTAAACGAGATTTTAAGTATAAAAGTACTCTCTTGAAAATGAGATGAATGAAAAAATTACTCTCCGAGATTACCGTAGATCGATAACCGTAAGAGTTTTCTATCATGAATGTAACCCCATATTTAATCTTATCTAATAAAATATTGCACTAACCTAATACGCAAACAGGAACAACGCCATAGTGTGCCTTTTTACTTTTTTTTAATTGCCGTATTGCCAGATTCCAGTAAGAGCCTAAGAAGGTATCCATTGAATTTTGACAGGCAACGGTGGGTTAAGTCTTTTTTGGACATCTACGTTACGGAGCAAGACACGGATTAACCGTGTTCCAGCTAAAACATTAACCATCTTTCCAAAGAGGTGGTCTTGCCACTCAATGAACAACTAAAATAAAATACTGAAAACTTATAAATAACCATACCTATTACCGTAAATCAGAAAATATTTCAGACGTTAGGCCATAAATCAATAAATGATATTAACCATAAATTTTAGATCACCGGCTCAATTTCCTCCTCTGCCCTCCTGCTCCTTTTTCATTGCCGCAGAAATCAGACAGTGTACTTCTCTCCATTCATTCTCTCCTCTCAACATTATGTTTACAATGTTTCTTTTATCCAGCCCGAGACCCTTTCGCCTCTCGAAATCTTCCCTCTCATTTGCCCATCTCTGATAATTAAAAGCGTCCGGTACCCCACAAACAGTGCAGTCTGCCGAGGCAGATTTGCCTATTATATTTGTGAAGGTGCTAAAACTAAAGAGTCCGGTCAGAAACTGCTTACACCACCATGGCCTCAGTTCGGAAATAAGCTCCTTCGTTCACCTTGCCTTTCCAGTATCATTCGCCCATTCTCTCTGCTACTCTACTATCGTTCTTTCTCTCTCATTCTCATCCTCACTCGCTCTTTTTCTGGTATCTTTTTCTCTTATGAACCTGTTACTAAGGTATCTGTGAATTATGTTGACCAGGTACTCACTAAAACCCAATTCTCTCAACCTCAACATGATTTTTTCTCATGATGCCATATTAAAGATATTTCTGACATCAAGCAGGATGAGAGCAACCCATCTCTTTGTATCCTGCATAACTAAAGAGGTTACTTCTGTGATCGCATCTGTGGTGGATCTTTTGGCTCTAAAACCATATTGGCGATAACTCAGGGCATGCTTTTCTTCTAACTCTCGCACAAGGCGGCCTTTTTTAAGCCTTTTTACTTTAACTGTAAAAATAAAAACCAAGAATATATGAGCAATGAATTTAAAGTGTTTGTCCTCTGTTTTTAAGTAATGTCTCAAAAGCTGGATTATCTCGAGATTCCATGTCTCTAAAGTTGATGTTTGCTACTTTCTGTCATATTATTGATGAATCTAATCCAACTTCTACTTTAGTAAAACAGCTTCTACTATTTAGTTTGGTATGTTTTAGAATTTCTTGTATAGATCTTGTGTATATTTTTCAAGTTGACAGTTCTCCATAGTTGACACACAACTAGTCCATCTGTGATTGCTTATAGCCGATTAACGCGCATAATCTTATGTTAGTCTTTTTCGGCATTGTCTTACGAGTGGTCACCGCGTTTTTTTATTTCTCCTAACTTTATATATAGTATATCGAGCTTAGTCGTTTACATCGTAGTTATTTGATAATAAATGCTTTACACATTCAGTTTATCTTATTTTTTCTCCTTAATTTTGATTCATATTGTAACGATGTCAACGCCATCAGTTTACCTCCGCTATGTACGCACTAATTCCCAGCGCTATAGTTCTATAACTATCGATGAACATCAAAGGTGGAAAAAAGAAAACTATGTAAAATAGGAGTCGCCGCACGAGAGAATATAATTCTATCAGAATATTGATCTGGGAACAACTCCACTGGCCCTAGTGTGTTGACTAAAGGCCAAACGCTTCTGCTAGAGTGTTGATCTAGTGACAACTCCCAACTGGTCTTACAGTTTTGATCTGAGACATATCATGGCTAAGTGTTGTTTAGTCACTTCCCGCTGCTTGTCTGATCGAGTTTTGATCGATCTGTTCACCTCTAATCCAGATCATTTCTTTTTTTAGCGTGTGTTTTTATTAACACATCGTATTATCGTTCGATCTTTGTTACATTAATTATATTTTATTTTTCGCACGTATTAAACAATGGGTCATCGAGCGGTTAATACTGTCATGTCTAGGATTGACATTTAAATTTAACATATTATTTAGGATATAATTTTTATGTGGGTAATATTGTATCTTAAATATATTTTTATTTAAATTAGACCTCTGTTTTATTGAGTCTACTGTCTAAAAGGGCTTTAATTCTTTTAAAAACGTTTCTCCCCAATATTGTTTTAAAATTTTCTCGTTGACGTTTTGTGTCTTAATTTCTTTATGTATTTAGTTTTAAATATATTAACTTTTCATACGTCTTAGTACTGCACCTTTGAAGTCTTTGAAGTGTCCATGTGCTACAATTTGTGCAGATCTCTGTTGAAATTATTACGTGTCTATTTATTGGGATTTTTCCAATCACTTAGTCAGAAATGAGTGTTCAAAAATAATATGGTCGAGAGCGCATATCCTTGCATTAGTTCTTCTTTTATAAGACCTAAGGTAAACTATAAGCTAGTGTCGAAATGCCGAAAGGAACTCCACAGACCGGCGAAACATAAAGAGTTCCAGAGTCATACTGGTATGGGTTTTAGATCACCAAAAAATACACGGCAATAAAAAGTTAAAGAATTTACCAGAGTAGGATTAGCTGCTCAGATTAGATTAGGGCTGCGGAAAACAATAAGTTATCAGCTCAGAGTCATAAAATTACAGAAAGTGAGGTTGGATTGGTCACATACTCAGAAAAAATAATTCCAGTATTGCAAAGACTGCCTAGAGTGGAATCCACAAGGAAGAAGAAAAAAAGGTCGCCCAGTACAAACTTGGAAAAGATCCATCATGGACGAGATAAGAGGTCAAGTGAAGGCTTAAAATAAGGTGAAGGCCTTAGCGGAAAATGAACCCAATGGCGCGTTTTCACTGAAGCTATATGCTCCACTTAGGAGTTCAAGAACATGATTTTTTGTCAGCTTCATCAGGAGACACAGATTTAGAGTTAAAAATATTTAAAAAAGTTGTACATAATATGTTCAAAACAGTACTTTTTATATATATATATATATATATATATATATATATATATACAAACATCTTTTTGAAAAATACCGAATGGCTCCAAAAACATATGGTACCCGTCCACTTGACCCGTACAAACAGGTACAAGGTTGCAGATTCCTAAAATAGGTATAATACAGAAATAGAAAATGTTAAATAAGTAAACTTGTTGCAGTATAATCCGTTTATAACAGATGGCTTCCGTAAAAAAACAAATTATTCTTTTACACTAAAGTTTCCTTTAGCGAAAATTGATTTTAAATCCTTGATTTGATTTTCATGTAAGTATCGTTAGCCGGTAGGATCTTTTTCTGGATAGTCGTATCAGGAGAAGTGATTTAATCCCTGTCGTCCATAGATCCCAGGTGTTTCCTAACCCTGGAATTTAGTACCTGCTAAGGGTCTCTTATTCTGGTCCACGGATGAAGTCCACAATGGCATGCTTGATATCGAAATAAGTTGTGGAATGGTCACATGGAATGTGCGGAGTTTATGTGAATCAGCAAAACACCCAATGCAATAAATGAGATGAGTTGACTGAATATACCAATAATTGCAATATATTGCAATAATTAGAAATTGTATTATTCAAAAGGAGACCGAAATTATCATTATAATGGTGTAGGCTTCATAGTCTTAAGGGAGGTTAGCAAATGTTTTAGAGCTGTATGCTAGGTATCTAAACGAGTTATAATGAATATAATTTATGTATAATCAATACATTTTTCAAACTACTTAAACGGAGATTTTACTCGTGGAAATTTTCAGCAGATACTACTCGTTATAACGTAACAAATTAAATTGACTACATAACCATCAGTGAGGTTTACAGAAATGCAGTAAAATATGTAAAAACTTTTTCTGGTGACGATGTTCCATCTTGCTACAGTCTGTTGTTGGCCGAAATAACATTAAAGCTTAAACACATAAAACAATAGAGATCTACTAACAAACTGGATATAAATTTTATTAGAAACAGTAGTTAGGTAATTGAAAACAATCTAGAGAGCAGTTTTAAGAATAACAAATAACAAGAATCCATCCAGAGTCTTTGGAACCAAATAAACAGATTAACTCCAATTTTGAAAGATAACAGTCGGAAAAATCAACAGTGCCTGAACTTTGAGATGTTGAATCCAATAAACAAAATACGCAAATTTAAAAATAAAAACGTCGAAATACATATTTAAGCGAATTAATAAGGAGCTAGGAACTAAAATACTAGCTGCAAAAGAAGTAACGGATCATATAAAAACAAACAAACTACATCGTTGATAGATACGGCAAACTGATTATCACTGATTTGAATAAAATAGATAGAAAAAGTACATTGAAGAACTGTATAATGAGAAAAGTCCCGATCTTGAAATTAAGGAAGTAGTGACAGGACCTGACACAACTATTGACGAAATTGAACGAGCAATAAGATTAGAAAACACCAGAAAAGCGACGGAGTCGGATGAGTTTAGGTAAAAGATTTCTTCTTTTTCTTTATAATAAAATTTATGAAACTGGCATTATAACCACTTATTGGCTGCTGTCGACTTTTGTAACAATGTCTAAAAAACAAATACGGAAAGATGTAGTGACTATTGAACCATTAACTTGATAAGTCATGTTTTAAAAATATTTCTTCTACTTTTGCAGTCAAAGATCTACCAAAAATAGAGAACAGCTTAGTGACACACAGCTTGTGTTCCGCAATAGCCTTGGAACCAGAGAAGCACTATTTAGTATTTAGTTTATGTTACAGAGATGCAGAGATATCGGTCATTCAGTTTATATATACTTTGTTGACTTTGAGAGGGCCTTTGATCGAGTAAAACATACTTAAATGATAGCCATTCTTCAGCAGCTAGTAATTGATGGTAAAGAATTTCGTATTATTAAACATCCTTACTGGCATCAACGTGCAAATATCAGGGTTGTTTAGTTTAATTCTGAAAAGCTTTAAATACGAAGAGGAGTAAGACAGCGCTGCATTTTGCCCCCAATAATATTTAACATTTATTCAGAGTTCGTTTTAAACAAAGCATTAGATAGTGTTCAATGTAATATCAAAATTAATGGCATCAACATTGATAATTTGAGATATGCGCATGACACGGTTTTAATTGCAAATAGTTACGAAACACATCTGATTAATAGAATTATCATTACTTGTGATTAATATGAACTGAAGCTAAATAGCACAAAGACAAAGGTGATGATTGTCAGTAAAACGATAATACAACGAGAAGTGGTAAGAACTCATGAAGAATAACTGGAGAGAACCAAGAGTATCACTTACTTTAGTTGTAATCTAAATAAAAACTGGGAGCAAAGAAATTAGAATGCGTATAGAAAAAGCCAGAGCTGCAAGTTTGAGGATGAAGAAAATCTTGTGTGAAAACAATATTACTTTCAGACTGAAAATTAGATTAGTAAGATATTATTGTGTTCTCTATTCTTTTTTAGGTGTCGAAGGTTGGACTTTGTGGATACGCTTCTAATAAAACGTGAAGCCTTTGAACTCTGGATGTATCGTAGAATTCTGTGAATAAGTTGGGTAAATAGAATTCGTAATGAGATTGTTTTGCTACAGTTAGGAAAGTTGCGGAAGTGGTCAGATCAGTTAAAAATGACAAACTAAAATATGTTGGCCCTATTATCCATAGAGGTATAAAATGTACTTCATTTAATAATCTAAGGCAAGATATAGGAAAGAAGATGGCCAGGTCGAAGAAGAAAGTCATAACTTAGAAACCTGAGGAAACTGTTCCTTTTTCGAGCAGGGCACAGTAAGAAGAAGAGTGAATTTTAAAGCTATGCTCTCATGTTGCATTCCGTGCCGCCACTCTAAAGTAGTCATAATGTCAACTTACAAATCAAAAAGTTGATCTTTTTGCAGACGAGCAAATATTTTCCAATAAGCCAATATTTGTCCTATATAATTTAAATACTTTTGCTCTTTTCTTTTTAACGGAAAACTTCCATCGAAACTAAGCGTCTATTGTTAAAACTAAGCATTTTACAATAAAATTTGTAAATAGTACTTCGACATTGTTAATTCTAATTCTCTAGGCATGAAAGTTTTTTTATGGAACAAATTTAACTTCATTTAGGGTGAGTTTTCATTTTTTAAATTAAGATTAATGTTTTTTTTTTGTTTGGATTTTGAAAGCAAAACTTAATCCTTTTTATTGCCAATTTTTTATCTGGGAGCAGTAACTATATCTATATGCACACTTTTAATTATTTTGTTAATGGTGCTTTTTACTGTAGTCTTTACGGTAAAATTTTCTTCTTACATAACGTTCGTTAAAAGAAAAATACTTTTTAGTATTATTTCCCCAATCAGGATTGTCATCAATCTGGATTTATCCTATCCTCAACTGACTCTGCTAAATTTTACTACCACGGATCGAGTCACCCCAGATTTCTAATCTCGAGCCGCTAATTTTCCCCGACCCTGCATTCAACGAATAAGCGGACGAGACCCTTTACGAGGCCTTTTACTCAGTTCTCACTCAGTTCAAGTGAAAAGTTGTTCCTATTCCGTAGTAGGAGTAAGAGATGGTTTGGTTGGTCGTTCTCACGGGGCAGGATGTAACAGCGGGGACCCACACGGATAATATACATAGACAGACATACGGACGAAACACTAGTATGGGGGAGAGTGTGGTAACAATTATTGCAAATTATTTTATAGGGTATTTAAGATAATATTAAAATATGGAAATGGCATTTTAATCAAAATATTCCAAACTAATAAAGATATAAGAATATTAGTTATCTACATCATGAACAACCAAATAGTGTCATATTCTGTATGTTTTTCGCGACTTAATTTTTAGGAAAAATATTGCTTCGTTATGTTTCTTTTTCATAATATATCTGCGCATAAGACATTCCGGAGATCTTGTTGAAGTTGAATATACAACATAATATAAAACTGTTCATAAAAATACTAATAGGACAATTCATTCATTAATTAGATTTGTGAATCCTCCAAAACAGCAACATACAAACTGTTTCTAAAAAAACTAACTATTTACCTACCTACTAACTATTTATTATAAAATAGTTACCAACTATTTTTAAAGGAAAAATAGTAATCCTAATGTAAAATTACCAAATAAAAGTAATCTTTTAAAAATCGAAATAAAATTATTATTTGGAGATAATAAAAAACTTAACGTTTATAATGTTAAAATATTTAGATACGATAGAAAGTCTCGAAATTAGGATTTCCACCAGTAGAGAAAAACCTAGTACCTTTCATTACACATACAGGCAAGATATTTATAAAAATAGCCAAAAACATAAAAAAAATAACATCAGCCTTTAGAACAAAAAAAACTTAAGAATAACAACAGTCAAAAGAAAAAGCAATTAGACAGCGGTGTATACAAACTTAAATGTGGCAACTGCTCAAAAACTTACATCGGTCAAACTGGTAGAACTTTTATCAAACGTATATCAGAACGAAAAAGGGCTTCCAATAATAACTTTAATATTAAACAGACTCTACGTACGTACTTTACCCTTTAAAACATAATCATTATGTTGACCCTAGAATACTAACCTTATTTTTACCTTTATTTACATGAACCACCGTAAAATTTACTACGCTGAGAAAAAAAATGTCACTAAAAAAGTGTTTTATTTACCTTAATTTTACAAATTATTTTGAACAAAGACATGTTTCTAAAATCAAAAAATCACAAGAAAATCATACATTCTACATTTTAGAACTACACTGTAGACAACAAAAGGCGCGACTTTCACCACAAAATGGACGTTGGCAGTGCTCGCGATGATAAGGCATATTGGCAACTTCCACAATGCTGTAACCAAGGTTTCGTCAAACGTTGTTCAGACAAAATGCCCATAAATTTTTTTCAGGTGATGTTTTTTTTCTGCTGTCGTTGTTGGTTATAAAATACCAGGCAAACGCAGTCCAGGACGAAGAAGAACCTCATGGTTAAAGAACTTGCGAGATTGGTATGGTGTTGATACAAGCATGCTATTTAGGGTGGCAGTGAATAAAATTAAGCTGTTGGCAGTAACCAACGTTCTGAAAAGACATGGTACATGAAAAAGAAGTTTTTGATTGTGATTATAAATTATCCAAGAGTTTATGCAAGTCATATTTATCATGCCATAGTGGCCATCTTCTTGTTTTTCTGGAGATGTTCATGTTTCCGCACATTTGGACAAACGTGTCTACTCTGTACTTGGTTGCATTATGAAATTTAATGATATCTGGCTTTCCAGTTACACATTTTACTAGACCGTTGCAGATTATTAACAGAAGAAGCACAGACTCATTTACTTTTGTCTTATAGGATAGCGTTGTTTTTTCACCATTGAAGTAAAATAAGGAATGTCCAATTTTACGATTTTTGAGAGTTATCATCTCGGAAGGTATTTCTCTTATTTTGCCGTAGAGTACCAACTATAGTTAAATTGTAAGGAGCTTTTAAGAGCTCTGATGCTAGCGGTACTGACGTAAACCACGGTTACTTCCGTACAAATCATGAGTTAATGGTTTTAGATATTATTCTCCTAGAGGCAGTCCATTGGTTTAGTATATTTACAACCTACTTCACACAGCATTACTATTTTCAGTTTATATTTGGCTGGTTTGTTTGGGATATACACCAGGAAAGGACATCTTCTCCTAAAACTAGTAGCTGCTCATCGATTGTGAGGTACAATCCGAGCTTATAGGAAGTTTAGGACTGCAGAACTGCAGTTCTATATAAAATCATCCAATATTTCACAAATGACTGTTAATTGGTATGTTTTTTTTGTCTGATCTATATGACATTTTATCATCAAAACGTAAACATTATATACGAAATTCAAATTTTTCCTGGTCCATAATTGCATATCGCATCAGAAATTTTGGCATCAAACATTTGTCTTGTCGCTAAATTACTGTCTTTTTGTGTAGCAGCAATATTAAGTAGTCCTTGGAGTGGTAGAGTAATATTTACTTTTCAGTTTGTAAGTATTTCGACTTTATATTTTTGTGCCCTAACAGAAATGTCGTCATTGGTATATCCTACAATTTTTTCCAGAGACCCTGGACTTATAAAACAATGAAAAGTATCTACAGGAGTTTGTGCTGCCTTGGGTTTATCAGAGGGGCCGTAAACAAAATGTAATAAGTTACGTTTTGGAGTTTTGGTAGCGGCCTGTGGTTGACATGACCACCAGCTGTGTCCATTTTTACTCTTTAGACTCCACGGTAACCGAGTTTGCTTCTTTTTAGCTGCAATTTCTGAAAATTATTCTCTATTTGGTGGAGTTTGCTTATGGACATTTTTGTCCTTGTCGATTTTAAAGCCATTACTTTCTTTTCTTGAAAACACTGAAGTAAACTGTTTTTCCAACTCATTACACTTTTTAGAACTTCTTTTTCTTTTCTTACTACTGGATGGAAAGTCATTTACGGAATCTGAGTCATTTTCGCTTAATGGTTCGAACTTTGATTCAGATTGACTGAATACTTCTAAAACGGCATCTTCTGTTTCAGACTCACTTTCTGATTCATCAGAATTATTATCTGATTCATCTGGCCAAAGCTCTTCCAGGCACAATTGCAACTCAGCTTCCAACTCCCGTTGCGTTAGAGGTCTGTGTGTAACGATACGATCGTTAATAATCTAATCTAATCTAATTTGCCACCGTTGGAGTATGCAACTCACAATACGATGTCTAATTCATTTTTATGACTTTCGAACATCAATATCGATTTACAATAAAATAGATTCCCATTGTCATTATAGGGAAATCGAATACTGCAGTGGCCATGATGGTCATTTTAAAACCAACCTTCAAGAAGGGAAGTCGATAATTTTATCACGGCAGGCAGAATCTTAGGGAAACTAAAAGAAAATTTAAGTTATTTTTTTATTTTTGTTTGGGAAATGTAAGGAGTTTTGGTTCTGTTATTTTTAAGAAGTTAAAACATTATTATTTCTTTTTATATTTACATATATAAGTAAATTCCGCTGTGGAAATATTAAATATTTATGTCAAGGTCACTTAATGACAACTATATCCTAGTTTTTGTTACTAAAACAAAAAAAAAACTATGAAGTACAAGAACATTAAATAAAAAAGGCTTTCTGTTTTTGTAGCCTGCCGGCCACAACTTGCAGTTTTGGACACATCTTTTTATTTTTTTGGATTTGGGGAAAAAAGAATTTTAATTTGGTGGAAGTACTTGGGATCCGGGAAAGAAATGGGACTTTAAGTTGGGAAAGAAGAGGATTTTTATTTGCCATTTTCTGGTTGATCTGCCTGGCTGCTCACACGAACAGGCTGAGCCATTCCAGGGACCACCCTCTACCTGGACATCAGGCAGCTGAGGAAGGAAACCCCTTCACAGCAATCATATCATAGGGTTTATTAAGGACAATTCATATAACATTTAATAATAATTTAATTTTTTTTTTGTATAACCTATACTTATATCCTTGGATACTTAGGCCGTCAGCCTAAGTGGGTTTACGAAACAGCGTTGTGCACAATCTCTGCTAGTACCCTCACCTTGCTGAATCCTTTTACTTGTACTTTTATTCCTTCATACTTATTTTGCATTTCTTTATTAATATTTTATAGAACCCTTATATTAAGGTGTCAGGATATATTATCCAATTTTATGGTAATCTGTATGAACCTTTATATATCAGATTGAAGTATGTATTGCTCTAGTTTCTTAACTGACTAGTTTCAGATTTTAAACTGCCCTATTGTAACTATTTAATTATTTTATATTTTTTATCACTATTTACTCCATGTGAGATATTTCAATATTGTTAACTTACCCTTTTCCTCATTGTTAGAACAGTTAGATCAACTTGTGTATATATATTTTTTGGGTCATATTTTTAGTAACTTTTTCTTGTAAATATATATTTTGGGGATATAGGTTAATAATTCTTTAGTGTATATAAATATAGGGCTGGGATAATAGGATTATAATATATAGTGTATAAAGCATTTCAGATTTTTATTTGTTTCCAATCATTTTTTATTTTCAGTTAGTATATAACCATATATATCTCAAATTGGAGTGATATTCTAAATTCACCCTGGCGCCCATCCCAAGATCATCCTAGGATTGATCTGATTTAACCTTAGTTACTACAGGCAAGCAAACGTGCCAACCTCCTCTCTAAGAACTCTCATTTGCTTGAGCTAAGCCTAATTCTTTGTAGTGCTCCCAGTAAATTTTCTATTTTCTTTTATATTTGTTACATTCCTGGTTATTTAACATTTTTATTTAAATAATTATAAATTAATTTCAAATTCTAGTCTTTTTCATTAGCAACAATTCACCATTCCCTAGTTTTCCCTAATTTCATAGGTAACATGTGCAAATCTCTATTTTTTCTGTTCATATTTTACAATAAAAAAACAACAAAATTATTAATAATAATGTAAATTCTGCAATTATAACGTTATTACTTACCTCCGTAATATTTACGAAGCTGTGCTCATTTGCAGGCACTTCACTCATAATGTAGGCGTAACGTAGGCGTTATAAATATTTAGGGCGCAAACTTAAAACTTGGTCGAAACGATTAGAAATACGAATTTGGTAATTTTTTAATAGGCGGAGAATTAAACAAAATGTAAATCAGCGAAGGTTTTTGAACACTGAAAAGTTATACAGCATAGGTTTATAAAAAAGCAATAAAGGTTCAAATATACGCGAACTAAACGCGAAATACATTAGAGTTACGCTCTACATTTCTTGCATACGTGTAGATAAAGAGATTAATCTCCAACACGATATTCAAAGAAATTATTAATAAGAATACAATAGCTTGATTAAGGGCACAAAATTGGGATCAATTGAAACGGCTGTGGGAGACTTTGTCAAAAAGTGAATACTGCACGCTATTTCACATTAATAAATATATTTAATCTGATATTAAAATACCTAACATTGGTGAAGATGTTTAATTTTCCATATTTAATGTGGCGTACTTCTTTATTAGTATTTCTAGCGTAATACCATCCCCAAATATTATTTCATGTTATTTGTTTGTCATATTAAATCATATGTGAAATTTTCATAACGCCAGTTAGTTTTTTATCCATTCTCACTTACTTGATCAATTGATTATTAATTTTTTAAAGGAATTTGTACATTTTATAAATAAAATTTTCATTGTCCCTCGTAGTAGAAAGTGTAATACCTTTTAATTGGGTGTTGTATAGTAACATTACATCGCTTCCTTAATAATTACATTAATTGGTTTAAAATCGAGTCTGTAGATGAGGATAGTGATTAGAGCAATCAACTATCGAATATCGACTATGTCCCATCCACGGAGACCCTATCCCTCTATTAAGGAGCGCAAAAGCTTGTCTGTGTCGGATACGCCAGAGCAAGATGTTTTCTACGAGGATGGTGAAATATATAGAACTTGAGAAAGTTTGTGTTACTAAAAAAATATTTTTGTTATTAGAAATATTAGTCTTTTTTGCGTTTTGTTTTATTGTTTGCTGTTTTTCTATGTTTGCATTGTTTTTAGGTGATTTTTTTTTACTGTATAATGGCTCTCGCTTCGGTGTAGCCAATGTACGTGAACATAAAATGCCGAAACATTTTAAGGTCAACATAAAATGCCGAACATACGTTATGTTAACTTAAATTTAATTTTATGAACTAAAGGGGAAATACTTTTCATAGGGTTCTTGCAATATTTTCGATGCACATTCCAAGCGAGCCTTTTTCTTGACATTTTTATTTTAGTTTTTATTTTTAAGTTTTTTAAGTTGTTTCATGTTTGAATTTTTATTTATTTTTTTGTCTCCAACTGCTTCTTTTTCTGCTGCTTTTATGTTATTTTTATTGTCTTCCTTACTATCGTCTATATTTTCCAATTTGTCTGACGCTTGGTTGTTTTAGTTTTTGTTCTCATCTGAACTGATATTTTTTTTGAGTCCTCGTATAGTTCTATGTTATTTTACGTTCTATGTTATTTTATGTTGGAAGGTGGCACGGGTAGAGCCACAAAATGGCGGATCTTTCAATCAAATCATTTCTAGTCATCATATATTTACTCTAAGCAGGTTTAAATTGAATGAAAACCGCATAAGAAAACGGGTGTGGCAATCCTGTGGGACTGTCGGTAGAAGTTACACTTCTATACACGCGTTCGCCGTTACAAATTTATATGTGAGTCAATCTGCACAATCATTTAAAAGAGAGAGCAGAAAGAAAAAACGGAATTAGGTATATAGGTATATGGTGCATCGATTGCTGTATATAAACAACATTTGACCTGTAATAGGAATATAGTAAACAAAGAATTGAATCAATATTCTGATGAAAATGTATATTTTTATTTTCATATATATAATACATATATAAGGACAAACAGATATTGTAAAATATGTATATATATATGACTTACCAAAACGTAAAATGTGACACAAACATTAACGAACTGACATATAAAAGTTGATATCTGATATCTCATTGTTTACCGTCATTAGTATATAATTATTTTTATATGGGCGTATCGTTGATGTTTTTGAAAAAGGTAAGGTGGAGATATGTTATGACTTTAAGAGCTTTTTATGATGTTATATTGTTATTGTTTAAATCAGATTGAAATATATTTTATTTAGGTTTTGTATATCATTTTTGTCATTTATTGCGTTGGTGTTTCTTTTTATTTCTATTGATTCGTATATCTCCCTTTTCTTTTTGTTTTTTTCTGTTTTTAAAATTTTAATGTTTTCAAAGTCAAATTTATGCTTCTTCCCGCTTTCATGTTTTGTGAGCGCAGTGACGTTGTTCTTGTCGTATTTGTGAGAACGAATTCTGGATTGAAGCAGTTGACTGGTTTGACCGATATAGACCGAAACTCAAAACTACAATATATATATATATATATATATATATATATATATATATATATATATATATATATATATATATATATATATATATATATAAAAGACAAAGTTGATACTACTTCATCTATTTTAAAGACGTTTCGCTATCGAATTCTGATAGGATCATCAGTTCATCTAAAAATTTTTTACATTATGAGTACCACACATTCATGAAGAAGATGTTAAATACTTACGTTAAAAAAGATATGTAGTTGTCAATGGTATTAAAAAGGTAGTACAAAAACTCAAATTAATGAACATCATATGGTGATATTGTATAAACAATTAAATAACTAACAACATTTAGAGACTTAGTAAAAATTAGCAAAGCAACAGAACACGTGGTCTAATAAGCATATAATATTTAATATAATATTAACTAGTGAAAAAGAACTAAGAAAATCATTGATTCACTTCCAACTATGCAAAAAATTTTATTTTATGACTTCATCTTAACTTTTGGTAGCATTATTTAAGTTATCTACATTAAGATATAAAAAATATATATAAAAAAAGATATAAAGTGAAGTTACCACTGTTTGCTTGGCACCTGTTGCAGTTGAAATGGCGTTAATTAAAAGGTACCGAGTCAATGACATGAAGCAGACAGCCAGCCTTGAGGTCGAAAATTCTTCGACAGAACAGCAAGGTTAATAGTACCAACCCACTAATTTACGGGCGGTAAATTTGAAAAAGTTAACATGAGTTTGAATGATAACCATCCCGTAAGAGACCAAACAAAAAAAGAAATTAGCGATAACGCTAATCCCCTGCATCAACTAGTCTATGAATTTGATCCTCACTTACAGTTCACTGTTGAACTTGAGGACACTGTCACAAATAGTATCCCCTTTTTAGACATGCGTGTCATCAGAATGGGAGATAACACCCTGACCACAAGTTGGTATAGAAAACCAATGGCCTCCAATAGGTTCCTTAATTACCATTCCTGTCACCCTATGAAATATAAATTGAACCTTATTAAAGCACTTAGTTGCAGATTACATAAATTGACACATCCGATTAATTGAAGGGAATCCCTTAAGTTATTGAGAAATATTTTAATTGAAAATTCATATCCATCCTCCATCATAAATAAATACCTATATTCTCAAAGTTATGGATCCTCTTTTGATGATATACCCAATGGTGACCAACTTAGAACCATTTCTAATAATTCAGTTAATAGCATTGTTCTGACTAATACTGATCTTGAGAATCCTACCACCCATTACTCATCTCTGCATTATTTTCCTCAAGTTACTGAGAAGGTTATTAAACTGTATAAACAGAAAAACATACCAGTTAAAATTGCAGTTAAGAATGCTAAGACTGTTAGAAATTTATTTTCTAAAACTAAAACACCCTTGTCCACTTTGGAACAAGTTAATACTATATACTATTTACCTTGTGCTGAGTGTAACGCTTGTTATATTGGTCAAACTGGAAGATCACTAAAAGGACGTCTTACTTCGCATCGAAGTGACATTACTCTGTCTAAGCACACATGTGCGTTAGCGCAACATGCAATTAACACCAAACATAAGGTGAATTTCAATGAAGTCAAAATTCTTGGCACTGAGCGCAATCTTGGTAAAAGACAGTTCTTAGAAATGTGTTCCATTCTCAAACATCCTAATGCTTTAAATAAGAGAGCAGACATAAGTAACTTGAGTCAAATATATCATGCTTTAATTTTGTAGAATTAGGCTTTACAATCAGTTCGTTATGTATGTGTCTCTTAAAGTCGTACAATTTAGCACATTTGTCTTTAATAAATAGTTCTAATACTTTAACTTACTATAATTAATACTTGATAGAATATATTATTACATTAATGCTAATTAACTTAGACTTACTTATGCAATTCACATTGCATACTTGGTCGTTTTTTCATATATTGATTAATTTGACCTTCTTGTTTTTTACTTTAATACAAATAAATACAATTCATTCTTTGAATACTTTATAAATTAAAGTTCCAAGCGTGGGACCTTGGACTTTTTGGAAATTAGGTGCTTATCGTCATTCACTTGTAGCTGTATATCCAACTACACTGTTGACGTTTATCACTCTTTTATATATGAAGTTGAATGAATTTTGCCTACTTGTTTGTTCTAGACTAGTTGATGCAGGGGATTAGCGTTATCGCTAATTTCTTTCATTGTTTGGTCTCTTACGGGAGGGTTATCATTCAAACTCATGTCAACTTTTTCAAATTTACCGCCCGTAAATTAGTGGGTTGGTACTATTAACCTTGCTGTTCTGTCGAAGAATTTTTGACCTCAAGGCTGGCTGTCTGTTTCATGTCATTGACTCGGTACCTTTTAATTAACGCCATTTCAACTGCAACAGGTGCCAAGCAAACAGTGGTAACTTCACTTTATATCTTTTTTTATATATATTTTTTATATCTTAATGTAGATAACTTAAATAATGCTACCAAAAGTTAAGATGAAGTCATAAAATAAAATTTTTTGCATAGTTGGAAGTGAATCAATGATTTTCTTAGTTCTTTTTCACTAGTTAATATTATATTAAATATTATATGCTTATTAGACCACGTGTTCTGTTGCTTTGCTAATTTTTACTAAGTCTCTAAATGTTGTTAGTTATTTAATTGTTTATACAATATCACCATATGATGTCCATTTATTTGAGTTTTTGTACTACCTTTTTAATACCATTGACAACTACATATCTTTTTTAAGGTAACTATTTAACATCTTCTTCATGAATATGTGGTACTCATAATGTAAAAAATTTTTAGATGAACTGATGATGCTATCAGAATTCGATAGCGAAACGTCTTCAAAATAGATGAAGTAGTATCAACTTTGTCTTTTATTTCTCCACCTAGTTGACCGATAATTGAACCCACCACTCGTCTGAGTGATCCTTATTTATATTGGATAGACGGTCGTACTCCTTTTTGCGATATATATATATATATATATATATATATATATATATATGAAAATAAAAATATACATTTTCATCTATCTATATTTCATCTATAGTCCATTTCCATCATAAAAATAGCACATTATGTATGCAAATCCCTATAAATAATCCCTATAATCCCTAATATACTGTTGATATGGGTGACTCAATGAAAATAGGTATTTGTCAACAAGTTTACAGAAGTGTATAGGAAAACAATTATAAATTGAGTATGACCACCAGGTATAAAGGATGAAACAGAATAGAATACAATAGTTTTGAGGGTTAATAATCCCTAAATAAAGTTGCCAGTGTCGGAATGATAAAGATTAACAGGTACTAATGAAATTGCAAGAAATGTAAGACGTTTATTTTATTGGTTATATATAAAATAATTTGTGGCCGTAACAGGGCCGATTTGTAAAAAAATGAAAATATTATTTTAACCAAATTCCCTTTCAGATTCACTGCTTTCTTCAGAATCTAAGGATTCTTAAACTCCAATGTTAATTATTACCGGTTCCAGCATTGCATCATTCATCCATATTATCCAAATTCCACATTTTATTTTCTTCCTTGTGACCATGACTAACAGCATTTTTCCAATTTTCTGGAGTTACTTTTAATAAGGAATGTTCTAACAATTGTTGTAAGTCTTCTAATTTAAAAGTTTTGTTGTTGCGTCCGACTTCACCATTTACTTGAGACCATATATTTTCCATCGGATTCAGATCACAGTGGTATGGGGTTAAACATAAAATAATTACGTCACGGTTTAATGTCATTTCATCAATTATATATTTTTTATAAGCTGCTTTATGTTGCCTTACTTCTTCTTCTTAGGGTGCCGGTACGTTCCGAACGTTGGCAATCATTCTGGCTATAATGATTTTATTGGTTGCTACACGAAATAGCTGTGTTGAGGTCTTTCTATACCATGCTCTCAGGTTAGCAAGCCAGGATATTCTTCTTTGTCCTGGGGCTCTTTTTCCTTCAATTTTACCCTGTAAAATGCATTCGAGTAGCTCGTATCTGCCTTGATTTCTCATTATATGTCCCAAGTACTCCAGCTTGCGGCTCTTCACAATGTTGACCAAATCCGCGGTTGTGTTCATCCACCGCAGTACGTCGTCATTGGTGACTTTGTCTGTCCATGGTATCTTTAGGATTCTTCTATATAACCACAATTCAAAAGCCTCAAGTTTTGATATAGTTTCCGCCTTCAATGTCCACGTTTCTACTCCATGCAGAAGCACTAAGTACACGTAACATTTAAGGAGCCTTATTTTTGTTTTCAAGGTGAGGTCATGGTTTTTGAACACAGAGCTCATAGTCAAGAATGCACTTTTGGCCTTTCCGATGCGACATTTAATCTCTTGGGTATTGTCCCACGACTCATTGATTATAGTTCCCAAGTAATTGTATTGTGAGACACGTTCAATTCTCATTTGGTTCACATACAGATTTGCTCCAGTTATGTTTTGCTTACTGATGATGATTAGCTTATTTTTGCTGGTGTTTATATCCAGTCCATATGTTCTACTTGTTTCCGTTATTCTGTTCATTAAGTTTTGCAGCCCTTCTATGGTATTGGAAAACACTATTGTATCATCTGCATACCGCAGGTTATTGAGCTTGACTCCATTTATTGAGATGCCGTCATCAATATCTTTTAGGGCTTCTTCAAAAATGTTGCCTGACAATGGGTAATAGGTCCTTTTTTGTGAAATTCTCCTTGTACTCAATTGCGTGTTTATCCAACCATTCGATTATCTCTCCTTTTTTCCATGCCGTTGTTGGCAATTTTTCTGCTAGTCTTGAATGGTAACTAGCATTATCTATGACTATGACAGAATTTTTTGGAATTAAATCCAACATTTGCTCAAAATATTCTTCAAAACCGTCAGCAGTCATTTTCTCGTGGTAATCTTTGGTTGATTTTGAGGCAAAACTTAATAGTCCACCATTGACAAAACCGTATTCGTTTCCAATATGGGTGATTATGAGTCTGCGTCCGTTTCCAACGGGAATATTGTTTATTCCAGTAGATACACCTTTGATGAATGCCTGACGGGAACTTTTTACATTTGTATCAACTCATAGATATGGTACAGTTTTACCTTCATTTAGCCAAGTCTCGTCCAAATAAAAAAATTGTTTTCCCTTCTTCTCGGTACTTTTTAATAGTTCTTAGATAATCTCGTCTCCAACATACAATGTAATCTTTTTCAATTAAAACGGATATTCTTCTATTCTTTTGCCAACGAAATCCCATCTCACTCAATAGTCCCCATAATTTCTTGTTGCTTATGATTGGTAACTCTTCGTTTTCTCTAATTATTGTTTGGATTTTGTCCAATGTAGGAAATTCTTTGTTAAAAAAATGAGTGATCTTATCATGTTTTTATATATTTCTTCAATTTCCAAGGGTTTACTCCCTCTACTCTTCTTGGGAGATGAAACAGTTCCTCCTTTTCTTTCTTTTAGGAATCTATAAATTGTTGCTTCTCCAACCCCTGTCACATTTGGACACATGTTAACGAGTTCACGAACATTACTTAAAGGGCGTTGACGTACAAGTGCATCGTGTACATTTAATATTATATTTTTCTCTCTTTAAAGAAGGCACCTTTAAAACTACACTTAACCGGGATAAAACCTGTTGTCGACGTCATTTTTAAATGCAAATAACAAAATATCGACACCAAAAACGTAGGTAGGTAAGACATGAACAATGTACATCTACAAACTAAATGGAAGATGCAAACAATTTCTAATTTATATTATTGGCATAAGCTGTAATGTGGCATAAAAACTACTTAAACTATCATTAGTGAAGCCTTATCAATCATTCCAGGTAATCGTTCAAAGTAGGTATTCTTTTTGTGTCAGGCGATAACTTGTATAGAAAACAATAATAACCTTTAAATTACTGTTTACATTAATTTATATATACTGATTCATCTTAATATGCTTTTAAAATAAATATTTATGTTTAGTATGTTGTTTTTAAACCACATGATGCAGTGAAGGGTTAAATATCGTAATCCGATGCGTTGTCTATGAGCAGATTTTCTCATGGCAGAATTCTGGCCTTAACAAGAGTATAAATTAATAAACACAATAAATTAGTGTAAAATTTAGTTGGGAAAAATTAAAAATAACGTAGAAAATGTTGAATGCGGAATACTTGCGCTGATACTTAAGAGTTAAACAAAAGTCTTCTTCTTGTGGTATCTATCCGTTACGGACGATAGCTACTAGCATGGCAATTCTAACTTTACTGACCGCAGCTCGAAGTAGTCATGACGTGGTCAAGGAAAACCATTTTCGTAAATTCTGAAGCCAAGATATTCTTCTTCTTCCTGGTTCCCTCTTTTTGTAGACCTTTTTCTGTAATATAAGTTGCAGTGGTTATATCTATGGTCGTTTTGCATTATATGTGTTAGATATTTTAGCTTGCGCTTTTTCACTGTGGATACAATTTCACATGTTTTATCCACTCGACGTAGAACCTCAATGTTTGTTACTCGGTCGACCCTGCAGATCCTCAGTATCCGTCTATAACGCCACATTTCAAACGCCTCTAGTTTTCCCAGGGATGCCTTGGTTAGTGTCCATGATTCAACCCCATAGAGCAGCACTGTAAGCACGTAGCATCTCAATAAATGGATTTTTGGTTTTAAGGGTAGATCGCGGCTCTTAAATATCTTGCTGATTCTGACAAACGCTGACCTGGCTTTTTCAATTCTTTGTTTTATTTCAACTAAGTTGTCCCATTGGTCGTTTATGGTGGTTCCTAAATAGTAGTAACGGGGCACTTTGAGTATTTGTTGCTGATCTACCAGTAATTGACTAGGTGGAATATGCTACTTACTGATGACCATGTGTTTTGTTTTCTTGATGTTAAAATCAAGCCCGTACTCCTGACTGATTCTCCACAACTGCGTCACTAGTATCTGTAAACCTTCTAGACTGTCTGCAAAGAGGATGGTGTCGTCTGCAAATCTAATGTTATTCAGACGTTCACCATTTATGAGAATACCCTATTCGACATGCTCTAAGGCCTGGCTCATGACGTGTTCCGAATAGACGTTAAATAATTGGAAAGAGAGTATGCAGCCCTGTCGTACTCCTCTCTTTATTGTAACTTTCTTTGTTAGTTGGTCTTTCACCCGAATGGTTGCTGATTGGTTGTCGTATATATTTACTCGAAGGTCTTTGTTATCCAGATCAGTTGCCTTTAGTATATCCATGGGCTTATCGTGCTTGATTCTGTCGAAAGCATACATAAATATCGCAGTTGACGTCTCTGCACCTTTGAAATAATACCTGGACCGCGAACAAGGCTTCTCTTGTACCTAACGCATCTCTGAGTCCAAACTGCGTAACATTTCTGATAAATTCTTCTGTGTATTATCTTTAAAAAGGTCTTAAGAATGTGGCTCATTAGACTGATAATACGATGCTCTTCGCATTTTTTTGGATTAGGTAAACAAGAGTTCAAGAAGAAAACAAATATATCGTACAATCAGAACATTAGAATCCTATTTTTAACATACAAAAATCAGTAGTGAAACGCTAGTCCTGTTTAATATTGCAAATATCAGTATTGGAAAACATGAACAATAATTAAAAATTACTTCTATGGCGTTTAAAACAAATATCGCAAATAATCCGATTGCAACCGATATACACTGGAAAGACACGGTAAGATAAACTGAGTCAAACCAAATATTAAAGAATCACTGAATTATTTAGATGTATATTATATATACATAGGTATAATATATATATATATATATATATATATATATATATATATATTTATATATTATATATATACATATATATATATATATATATATATATATATCTATATATATATATATATATATATATATATATATATATATATATATATATATATAGCTACCGTGTATATATAATATATACATATATTATATACCTAATATTTTGTTGAGTACCTGTCAGGTTCTATCGGTCTGGAATTAAAACAATTATGTTTTTTAGTCACATAATATTTCGCAATTGATTATTGGCTTCATCAGAAGTGCCTAACGAAATAGTGGCTAACAAACACAATTGTTTAAATTTCAGACCGATAGAACCTGACATATACCCAACAAAATATTTTAAATAATATACGGTCGATACTAAATAAAGAATTGTATTCACGTTTTGAATATTTTTTAATAAAATTAGTATTGGTAGTAAAAGATGACTATACGACTATATGATATATATATATATATATATATATATATATATATATATATATATATATATATATATATATGTATATATATATATATATATATATATATATATATTTGCAAATTGATGTCTATTTAGGCGTATAGTCATCTTTTACCACCAATACTAATTTTATTAAGAAATATTCAAAACGTGAATATAGATCAACATAATTTTTGAACATTACCTCGTAGAAATATCGCTAATGAACATTCGTTAGCTCGCCGTTTATTCGGTGGTGGTGGTTTCATAATCGATGTAAGCTCTTATTCTCTTCACTTGTAGTTGTGAAAAAGGTAGCCGCCGTTTCCTTCCGGTTTGAACTCTTTAGCGGCTTAGGAGGAACAGAAATTGGGAGAGTGGGGCAAAAGCGAAAAAAATATCATTAAGTTATGATCTATGAAGTGAGCTTTGTCCATGACATTATTAAAATGAATATACAACAAATATTAAGGTGTCTGTAACACGCTGAGTAAATAAAACCAACCAAAGTATTGAAGGGAAAAATATTTGGACGAAAAGCGAAATTGAAAAAACAAAATTGGACATTAACTCTTAAAATAAAGGTCATTATTTTAAATTATTCTCAGTCAAAAATTAAAGAAAACTTCAAAAGCCACATTTTTTTAAAGGACTTCCCTTATTATGGAATTGGTACGTAAATAGTAAAAAAAGGCAAATATATATATATATATATATATATATATATATATATATATGTATATATGAATTTTATAAATTTTTAGGTTAAGCATTCACGATCCGACTTGCAGTCCCACTTAGTAGGACTACAAGTTGGATATTCTTCTCCACTCAAGCACCGACTTGCTATCCAACTAGCGGTCCAACTTCAGTTCTAGTTTATTTTCACGACGGTGTACATCGCTTAACCAAAAAATGTATCAAATACACACTCCGCAAAATATATATTTTCCTTATCATTTAAAAAAAAAAAAAAAAAAAAGTTGGATGAAGGAATTATTTGTTGATCGTGTGAAGTATTGTGACACGAAATTGCTCAATCATTGATGAAAATGATTACAAAAACTACCTCAAGATTAACCACTTTACTTTTTCGTTGTTGCTGGAAAAAGTTGGTCTACTCATTTCCAAAAGATATACCGAGATGCGTGAAGGTATCAGTACTGAACAACGCCTTGTAGCAACTCTACGCTGTCTGGAAACTGGATGATCTGAAGTTCAGCTGTAAAATATCTCCACAACCATTGAGAAAACTGATACCAGAAACTTGTAGGACTATAATAATTTTTCGTGCAATTGCAAGTTATTTTCTATTATTTATTTGCGAACTAGGGATCTTTGCTTAGCTATGTCGGACGGACAACACCAATTAAGATTTTGTTTGGAGCTGATGTTGTAAGCAAATTATAGGGAACATTATATAATATATTATAGGAAATAATCTATTGTTATAGGGAATAAATATCAGTTAAAAAGTGATCTTGTAGTAAATTTACTATTTTAATTGGGAATAAGTCACAATATTAGTTAGAAATTAAATGTTTTAGACGTTTGGACTTTCACGTCAAAAATCGTTATCAAAATATTCCGAAGTTAAAGTCAAAACGTCAAATAAATTTAATTTCTAAGTAAGATTCAGGCTTATTTCCAATTAAAATAGTAAATTTGCATAATATGCCACAAGAAAATAATTTCAGAACAATATAAAGAAACATTTATTTCTAATTTCAGTACATCATCATCATTCAGCCCATACTCGTCCACTGCTGAACATAGGCCTCCCGTAGTTTACCCCACAAATTTCTGTCCTGAGCCGCCTGCATCCAATTTTGATATGTCCGTTTCAGGTCATCCGTCCATCTTGTTGGTGGTCGTCCTCTATTCCCAAAGGCATCTTGTCTTGGTCTCCACTCAATAATACGTTTTGTCCATCTGCCGTCCTTCGTTCTCGCGACGTGCCCTGCCCAGTTACATTTTAAGGTTAATATTCTTTTGATTGCGTCGGTTACTCCCGATCTACGGCGCAATTCTGTGTTGGGTATTCGGTCTTTCAGGGTTAATCCCATTATGGACTGTTCCATTGCCCTCTGTGTTGTTCGGATTTTGTTTGCGGACGTCTTAGTAAGTGTTAGCGTCTCCGCACCATAGGTTAGAACCGGCATCACACATTGATCGAAGACTTTTCTCTTCAAGCAGATGGGACGAGCTGATTGGAAAACATCTCTTAGCTTTCCATAAGCTGCCCATGTCAACCCTATTCTACGTATTAGTTCATTGGTCTGGTTATCTCTACTTAAGCGAATTTCGTGTCCCAGATATTTGTATGCTGATGTTTGATTTCAGTACAACTCTGATTAAATTTTCGTTGTTTGTTGATAATTCTTCTGTAGCCAATCCGGAGTGTTGGAAATTATTCCTGTGTGGGAGTGTCCTAAATAGATCTACAGAAAGAAAAAGAATTTGCCCCAACAAAAAGTAGATGATAATGAAGAATAGTGTATTTTAATAGGGGTAATTTTCGTGTAATTGAAAGTTTATTTTCTATTAAATATTTGTGAACTAGGGATCTTTGCGTAGAGTAATTCATAGAAATCTCATACTTAACACCGACTTTCAACTTCACCCTTCACCATTCATGCTCCCACTTCGTCTCCATTTGAAAGTTGGACCATCAAGTCATCCCTCTAGATGTTCTGACTCGTACTACTAGTTGTCTAACTAAACCAACCAGGCCACTCAGGGTCCGATTTCAGATCCAACTGCGGAAGTTGGACAACCAGTCGGACTAAAAATCGGAACGTGAATAGCCTGTTTTGGTGGCTTTATATATTGAGCACGTTCCTTTTTATCTTAGCACTGTGATTTGTATTGGTTTATTTCCAGACTATATTCATTAGAATTAAGTCTAATGTTCGTATACCGGGTCAAAGATTCCTTTCTTAGATTATTATAAGTAGTAAGCTCATCGACAAGTGCTAGACACTTACCAATTGAAATTGAATCACGTATCTTCTGATATTTTGCAGGATCAAGGTAAAACAAAATGTTTTTGGTTTTGTTAATATTGTACTCCATTATGTACATGTCTGTTTGAAATCCGTTCATGACTTAGCACTATATTGCGATTAAAAAATTAATTAACTAGAAGATTTTTGTTAAACAAATTTTTTAGTTCACAAAATTCATATTATCACAGTAGAAGCCGGATTTAGATAGCAGTTACAACGTTAGTTACAAACAGTTACTAATTAATTCCAACAAACTACAGACACCTGTATCTGTTTCAATCGATTGTGTAATGAGACCAACACACTTTAAAGTATCGATACAAAATTGTTTAGGTTTGCTAAAATAATACATTTTGATAATGGGCAATGGCCAAATTTAAATCACTTTTTAAAAAAGGTAAAAGAACAGACACAAACGATTGCAGAGGTATAACCTTACTTAATGTATGCTAAAACTGTACCCACGAATAATAACATCATGCACAAAAACAATAACTGAATCTTTTCTTGAGGAAGAACAAAATGGGATCCGAAAGGACCGCTAATGCATAGATGTTATATTCCCGATTTAACAGATAATTGAAAAACGTCGTGAATATAACCAAGAAACTCGTAACGGATTCGTAGATTCTACGAAAACTTCCAAAAGAGTCAAAAAAATAAAACTATAATATATATAAAAATAAAAATAAACTTGGAGAATTATTAAAACAGGCTTTCTTTTTTCTTTTTCGTCTTTTTCCCATTATAAGTTCGCCGTTTTTGTCCTACACGGCACTCTATTTTTTCCATTCCTCTTCCCTGACGTCTCTATCTATCATAGCATTTCCTATGTATGTTATCCATTTTGTGGCAGTTTCGTCTTCTTCCCGGCTAGCTACAGTCTAATATTCTTTTTGGCTACCTGTGCTCTGGCATTCTTTGTACGTACCACTGAATGGCTCTATTTTCTGCATTCCATGTTCCATAGTTCCTCTGTTTTTATTACAAGTATATCTGCTTTGGTGTTTTGTAGACATCTTCTCATAAAGTCCATTTTAACTGTTCTTATTTTATGTCATATTGATATTGTCATTGGCCATGCTCCGAAATATCGTTTTTTGTTTTCTTTGGTTAAAGTGTCGTTCCATATCACTCCATGTCTTTCCATATCTTTCATACAAGTACCATCTCGAATCATCATTAACCCTAAATACTTAAAAGACTTACAATTTTCTGTATACATAAGTATTCGTTCTTACATATATTAATCTTGAGTGCTCATAGCTCATATTTTTTCTTTAATTTCCTGATCATAAATTCCATATTCTCCCTGTCTTGTGGCAAAAATAACTTGGTCATCTGCTTCCTGAAGCTGTTTCCTGGGTACGCTATCATATGCTTCCTCGAAATCAATAAAGGTCATAGGTGTTTCAATATATTTCTCTTTGTTATTTTCTATCACTTGTTTTAGGAGTTATATTATCTAGACACGATCTGGCTTTTAAGCATCCGGATTGTTCTTCGCCGTAATGATCCATGTGTTATTCTATTTTTTCTTTTATTACTGTGAAAAAGATTTTTGCTATACAATTATGCATTCCAATGATTCCTCTATAAATGTTTAGCTTCCCAAAACATCAAATCAATGTTGTCAAAAGTTTACATGGGTACACCGCTATATTTATTAACAATAATTCTGACCAAATAACAGAACGTATCCTAATAAATCAAGAAATGAAATACAGCTAGAATTAGCGGGAATTTGTCTCTATCTAAGAATTTCCATTAACACCTTGGTTTTTACTGGCAATCAAGCGATTATTGAAATATCTGAAGATAATCTACATAAAGCCATATACTTGATATATCGTGATGCCAAAAAATGCAACAGTAAAATTTTCAAAACCAATTCAAAAGTCATGGCCTTCCGCAAAAAAAACTGTTAGATCTAAAATTTGTATTAATAATACTGGCCTCGAACAAATTAATCATGTTATTTATTAAGGATGTTTTAGTATTTTTGGTAAAAAGGTGTATTTATAGTAAAAAATGGTAAATATTGTAATGTTCTATCTATCACACTCAAAACAACATTAAATATACTTACTAGATGGTGAGGGGTCAAAAGGGAAAAGGGGAAAAACTCTCTGTCAATCGTAGTGAACAGTAGTACTCAGTTTCACAAGGACACAGGACCTACTCCCATCTGGATGCCTATTATATATGACAAAACTGTCAAAGGAGCGAATACGGTAAAAGATCTAGGAGTAGTACTACATAAGCGGCTTACATGGAACTATTTGGTACCTATTATTATTTATTACCTATTTTAAAAGAATAACCAACACAGCAAAGCTTACCCTTTGGACATGTCGAAAGATATGTAAGAAAACATAGGGAATAAAACCCCTATGTTTTCCTACATTGACTGTCTCTATATGATTGTGGTCAGACCTATGGTCACCTACGCCGGGCTAATATAGTAGTTTAATAAAGTGCCACAAAAAACAATCATTTTTATTTATAAAAGAAACGATGTCGACGATCCCAACTGCCTGCATGGAGGTCAAACTTGACCTCCCTTCATTACGTATATGTCTAGAAAAAGAGACAAAGGTAGAAGAATGCAGAAGGTGGACAGGATGCCAGAAAGCTTGTAACGAAAATATTTTTGCATACCACATGGGGTATAAATACAAGGGGTAGAAAACTGGGGACTGACACTAAGGTGTTAGGAGAGCTGGGGTCGTGGATAAGTAAAAAATAAGGGGGGTGGAATAAGGCAACTACAAAAATATGAAACAATAGGTCATGAATCTCTTGGAATAAACAAAGCAAAATAAAACAGGAAACACCCTAAGTAATTTAATATAGAGCGCCACTTTGAGCTGCCTAATTATACCTATTACAACCACTAGTTGTAACTAGGGAAATAATTATTAAACATAAAAAACATATCTTTTTCAAATAAAACTCAAAAAAGGGTTAGTTAAAAAAATAAACAAAATGTTAAGAAAACAAAATTTAACATTTATTGTGTCTTGTTACAAACAGTTACAAAACATAGAGAATACAGGAATACTCAAATAAAAGACAATACAAAAATATTACCTCAATACTCGCAAAATACAAAAATACAAAAAAAACTTACATGTTTATCTGTTTACAAAGAAGATTGCTACAAAATCTTTCAAAATGACATAGAAGTTAACCTTCTTTGAAAATAAAATAAACTAAATCAAAATCAAAAAGTAATAAAACGTGCTGTCATAAGTTAACAATGAATTTAAAAAAAAACTGAACGCACAAATTGACAGCTAAAGTCAAACTCTAAAATTTTATAATTTATTTATTATTATAAATCCTATAAATTTCAATGAAATCAATTATTGATATTTAAAATAAAAGCTATTTTACTACGAACACATAATGTTATATTTTAATTCACAAACTTTGCCACTTAAGTTTAAAAAAACTTGCTACTATCTCTGGGATTGGAGCTCTGAAGGACGAAACTCTCAACTGGAACAAAAGGAAACCATTTCCATACTCAGGAACGAAGATCTGACGTAGATGGGGTTCGATTAAGCAGGCCAACGACAACAAAGCTGGTGGGACATCCTATATACTGCTTCAAAATTCTACCATGTTCTGGTATAATACATAATTTATTTTCCACTGCTACAAATTTCCACAAACAGCGGCCAAAAACAGAAAACTAAAAATTCGACGGTGAATTTGGATTCACACTGAGCCTACAGCGACCCAAGTAAGAATTGATCCACATCTGAGCTTACCGCGACCTAAGTAAGAATTTAGATCCATACCTGAGACTACGATGACCCAAGTAAGAATGACGAAATTCTCTTAAAAATTCGTTCACCTAACTTGAAACTAAACAAATGCTGAAATAATAAAACAAAACGAAAATTAAAACGTAAAAGATTCCATTTCTACGACGTACAAAATTATAAGGCGACTTCGAAGAGAACATTAAAAGAAAATGCCGAGAAAGTACTTACACATCTTTAAAATAATAAACAACTCTAAAATGGTTTATATTACTTGGCAACGCTAAAAGTATTGAAAACACTTTTGGGTATTTTAACTTGAAAGAATACACCAAAGAAAAAAAAATCAATGAATCGCAAATGCTACAAGCTGGACAAAAGATACTAGGGTCAAATCTGTGGAGATAATTAAAAATAATTTAGAGTTGGAAATGAGTCCAGATACAATACAATCTAAATATAATTTTAAAAATCCATTTACCATCCTTTTATCAGAAAGAGTCGAATAAAGTGCATACCATAATGGCAGATAAATCCTGGCATTCAGACAGCTCTAAATCCGATGAAGGAGTTAGAGCTAAAGTATATCGAGGATATACTTAACACCTAGGTGGTGTTAAAATATCTAACTTGCGTTTCGCAGACGACACTACACTTCTAGCCTCTACTCCAGAAGAAATTACTAAATTATTAAAAAAACTCGAGGTAGAAAGTGCTAAATTTGGACTCATGGTTAACTACAACAAAACCAAAATCATGGTTATTGATCGCCAACAACAGTTTCCTGAAACCCAAACTATTGCGGGATGCGAGGTAGTCTCATCTATGATATATCTTGGAGCTCTAGTTAACAACACAGGCAGTTGTGAATCCGAAATTAGAAGAAGCATTCAACTAGCAAGAGCAGCAATGAGTGAACTAAACGGGGTCTGGCGTGATCGTCACATTACTATGAGAAACAAAAAGAGACTCGTTTCAAATCTGGTCTTTTCCATATTTTACTATGCATGCGAGACATGGACAGTCAAAGAATCAGATCGACGACGTATAGACGCCTTTGAAATGTGGACATGGAGACGCCTACTTCGAATTCCATGGACGGCTCGCCGTACAAATATCTCGGTTCTGGATGAAATTAAACCGGATCAGCGTCTCTCCAGTACCGTTTACTCTAGAATTTTAAAGTTCTTTGGCCATATCCATCGAAGTGATCACAAAATGGAGCGGTTGGTGGTCCAAGGAAGGCCTCAGACTCAACGCCAACGCGGAAGATCTCCACAGCGATGGGCGGAAATTACTAAAAAGCTTCTCAATAAACAGTATACTGAGGCAATACATATAACTGATGACCGCGACCAGTGGAGAAATATTATCAATCAAACTGTCCGAGCTGCTGAAGCCCAATTATGAACCACAACACATCTACTAAGATGTTAATGACTGTGATGATGATGATGATGATATGGAGGAAATACAAGGCTAATCCTTAGCTAAAGTCCAGCTAATAATATAACCCTTCTATAGTATATGTATATATTAAACTAGAGCACTATCTTTCAAGCGGAAATTTATGCTGTAGAGATGTGCCTTCAGAAACTAATAAAGAGAAACTGCATGTATAGGTCTATAAAAATTATGTCTGATAGCTAAAAAGCAAAGGTACTGGGATCGAATCAGATTGGGTCCAAATCAGTTTGAAACTGTCATCAGCTTTTGATTCGGATAGGAAAAAGTATGAGAAAAAGTTAGTTTACTCTGGGTGCCTGGACATACTTGTATTAAAGAAAACAAAAAAGTAGACCTACTTGCTAGGAGAGGGGCAAAAGCATCATTCATAGGCCCAGAATCTTTTATTGCCGTAGCATGAAGTACATCCAAAAGAACAATTTAGATGGTTTGAAACAGATGCCACACGTAACTACTGCGATAGATCAATTAGATATGAATAGAAATGTTTTGCGAATGGTCGTAGATCTCCTAACAGGACACTTTTACACTGACGGAAAATGCCAATTACAGATTCTGTCAGGCTGATAACGAGATGGCGAAAGACGTTCTCTATAATTTCCTAGGATTGAGTAGCATATAACTCAATAAATTAAACCAATATGAACTTAATAAACTCTACAAATGTTTAAAAGTGTCATTTAGGGTCATAGTATACATTGATAAAAAGGCTAGACTATGAGGCAGCTTTAACTCTTACAGATAAGAAGTAAGACGTTCAAGACGTTCCAAAACTCTTTCCTGTAATGGTGTTTCCCCTGAAATAGTGCTTACCTGGAAATCCGAAAGAAGACTAAATTTTACCTCTAGAGATATAATTATTTTAGTAAAATTTTTGTTATGTTGGAGAAGGTGTTTTCATTGTCCTGGCTTAAAAAGATTTTCGTACATTTAATACCGGAATGCCTTTTCTATGATTTAAATGGAGAATATATACGACCGTAATACATTCTGCTGCAATATTATGGAAGTCAAATCTGAGTTTTATGTCAAAAAACATCATTAAATTAGAATGCTGGAAAACGAGATAATGCGTAAGATCTAAATAGGTGTTAGAAGCGATGACGAAACGTGGATGAAGAAAATATACAACTATCCAATACTCCGAAGAACAAGCTGGCTGATATGTGTTTACCGAATACCTGGGCATAGGCATGTAAAGAATACTGTTGGAAATGTAGGGTGAAAATCGAAGAGAAAGAAGACCAAAGAGAAATATAAGGGAGATATAAAATAGGATAGTTTGTATTAGAAAAGAAAAGAAACACAGAAAACATAGAAATAGTGCGATATAAAAGAGAAAAGCTATGGACCGTCTGGCCTGAAATGCTAATATTTTTAATGTTTTATCGAGAATTTAACGAGATTTATTTTTTATAATCTTACTTTTTTGGTACTAGTTTTTTTGGTCCAATAATCGGTAGATAATCCTTTTAATATATGTGTAAAAATCAGAGTACTTTATTTATAGTCTGGTTAATAATGTCAATGAACGATAAATAAAACAGTTTCATTTTAAAATAACCTAAATCGATTCGGTTTCTTGTTTCAACATGGAAGTCGTTATGAATGCAAAAGTTGTGTCGTTCGACATTACCGACTCACCGCTATTTTACTCTTCGTGACTTTTGCATTTCATGTGGAATTTGCATAAGAATATTTAATACAAGCACATGCACAAAGAGGTTATCACATTATATCGGCATATACGACGAAGCCGTGCGTTCAACTAAGCTGTTATATAATCAAAATTGTCACATTATTTCATATTTTACTAGCAAAGATACTATAAGCGATAGTCTAAATGAAATTATGGTATCGTTAATTTGTTCGTGGGAATCTAAGCTTGCATTCTTGTTATTTAGATTTATTGTTGCTAATTGGTTGTTGAAATAAAACTTAATCTTTCTAATTAATCACTGAAATCGTACGTCATTCTGCAGTTTCAGTTTTATATACGCTTTTAAAATATTATTTCTGCTTTAAAGTCACTATATCTAGTTCGGTATAATTCAATATGATATACTGAAAATGACTTTTTTTTACTTTTATACAGTTAAGATTTTTTTAATAAATTATTTGACCTTGCTATTCTGTGATATAGAAAGAATACTGGTTTCGTTTTTCCCATAGTAGTCGAATGGTTTTTAGGAAAAAAATTTCTTCTCTATCTGCACTTCTTTACCCCTTAATTTTCCTGGAGTGATAGTTGAAGTAATATTATTCCGTAGTATTCACATTTCCATTAAATTTGTTTCAGGTTTAAATCAAATGTAGCACTGAAAAATAAAGTTGTTTTCTTCCTTAATTTCTTACACTTTTATAGACAACTGTTACAAGTAAATAGTTTTATTAAAAAAGTAGTTTTAGCCATTTTAATTATTACTATAATTATAAATATAAATAATAGGAAAATACCAGGCTGGCTTCACAGGTAATAAATCGACCTGTTGTCAGATTTCGTAGATACTCACCACATATTTGTGAATTACAAGACAGCCTATGACTCTGTAAATAAAATAGGAATATTAAGAGCATTGTAAGATCCAGAATTACTAAATTAAATAGTAAGTTTAACAAAGCTAAACCTTGACAAAGTTGAATGTAGAGTTTAAACCAACGAGTCTTTCTTTCCCTGTGGAGAAAAGTTGTCTGTCTTCCATCGGACACATCCTCAGGTGGTGGATAGGGGAACGCCCTAACCGGTCCTATTACCGGTGGGTAGTTTGGAAATCATAATACCAACCGCGAACCAAAACAGACTAAGGTATGGCAACCCTAACAGAACTCGAAAAACATCAACATTAGTCTAAGGAATTAAAATGTAAATGAAAAAGGCGAGACAGATATAGATTCCTACTGGACCATTATAAAGGAAGACATTGAAGCAGCAGCGAAAGATGAAAGAAGAACAGAAATTTGTGCCCATAAAAATCATTGGTTTGACGATGGATGCAAGAATGCGACAAAAGAAAAAATGAAGCCTACAGAAAGATGCTCACCCGACGAACTAGAACAGATGTGGAAAATTACCAGTCAAATTGAAGAGAAGAAAACAGGACACACAAAAGAAAAAGCGAAACACGAAAAATACAGAGCTTAAATATATAGAAAACCTCAACAGAGAAAAATAATTTAGAGTATTCAATAAGAAAGTTTACATCATCAGAAAAGAATTTAAGGCAACCACAAGACAATTTAGAAGTCAGAATGACGACCTATTAATAACAAGGAAAGATGTATTGAATGGATGGGTAAAATATTTTAACCAGGCACTTAATATAGTGGAAGAAGAAAAAAACCTGGAAGACAAAAGAGATGAGATAAGGAGAAGAGACGAGAGGGAAGAGGAACCACCAACGATTCTTGAAGTTAAAGATACATTTAAAAAAAAATAGCAAAAAGAGAATCACCCGGAATAGATAATCTCCCAGCTGAACTATATAAAGAAGGTGGCCACGATACTACAATGGCATTACAGTAACTTATAAAACAAATATGGAAACAAAAATCATTCCCAAATGAATGGAATATTGGAATACGTTACACCATACACAAAAAAGGAGATATCTTTGAATGCTTTAGCCACAGAGGAATTACGCTTCTAAATTCAGCGTATAAAATATTTTCTACAGTACTAGTTATCGTATGCCACCATATACAGAACGTATAGTAGGAAAATACCAGGCTGGTTTCAGAGGTGGATAATCGACAATTCATTAGATTGCAACAATGAAACAAATTTTATAAAAACACTGGAATATTGCATTAATTCTCATCACATATTTATAGACTACAAAGCAGCCCACGACTCTGTGAATAGGAGAGAAATGTTTAAAGCAATTAAAGAACTAAGATTACCAAATCAGTTGGTAAATTTAACAAATCTAACTCTTAAAAAAGTTGAATGTAGAGTACGAATTCAGGGAGATTCAGGAGAATGGGCTGCGCCAGGCAGACTTTCTCTCCTTTATACTGTTCAATCTAGCTCTGAAAAGAGCAATACATATGTCACAAATCGCAACCATTGCTAAGCATATAATAAATCAGTGATATTGTTGGGAGAACGGAAAATCAGCTACAAAAATGGGTTTAATGATAAACACCAAAAAACGAAGTTTATGAAAATAAGCACACAACCGCAAATTCTACGACCACTTGTTATAGAAAACGACGTCATCAAAGCAGTGAACGAATTTGTATAGCTGGGAGCGCTACCTGACACTGAAAATAATACTACCGCAGAGATAAACCGCAGAATTTACACGGCCAACAGATGCTAGTTTGTATTTTTATATTTTGTATGTTTGCTATTTAAATAAAAAAGTAAAACACTACAAAACAATAATATGCCCAGTCCTAACATATGGTTCAGAGAGAGAGAGAGAGAAGTTATGGAGCGGTGAATGACAATGGAGTATGGAAAAGACAATACAACTTCAAACTTTATAGAATATATCATGGACCAGATATCGTAAAACATAATTAAGATAGGACGTCTGAGGTGAATAGGGAATGTAATTCGGATGGAACAAAATTATCCAGCTAGAAAAACGCTCCTTGGTGGACCTATTGGTCAGAGAAGAAGAGGGAGACCTAGAATAAGGTTTCTTGATAACATCGATGAAAACATGAGAAATATGGGAATACGTGCTTGGCTGAGAAATGCGATGGATAAAGACGAGTAGGGAGAAATTTTTGAGGAGGTTAGGACCCAGGTAGGGTTGTAATAAAGCCAGAATGATGGTGATGATGATTTATTGTTGGCAAGGTAAATATAGTGGAGAAAAAGGAACACCTAAAATCAGATAAAGTTACGATCTTAAGAAACCTATTAAAAGCGGATGTACCAAAGATGGACAAAACAAGGCATGATAGATTTTTTGCACAACTATTTGGGCATACACTTCACATGTAGCCTTCCATCTTATACTAGCTCTTTCCATATACGAATTTTCTATTAAGGCGGTAAATTTCCGGAAAATGCTAGTAATTTGATAAAACTAATTAAACCCTTAAAATGGTATTATATTAAAGCAATAGTAAAGATAATGCTGCATATTATTTATCCCCTGTCTTTAACAATTATCCCTAAGCTTTAATAAGAATCCAAGTTTCGCTAATATTTATCAAATATCTTAATTTACAAATGTATACGAATTGTATTTTTAATATTGTGCACTTTATTACTTTATATACTTACCGAACATTCTGCCACCATACTTGTGACTTTAGTACCTTACATATCTTCCTAGTGTCGTTTATAGACATAATTTTTGATATCTCAGAGATAATCTTAACTACCGTATTTAAGGCATTTAACGACCACATATTTACTACAATGTAATCACCGGTTTACACTTTCACATCTTTTCTTGAAGAAAATGACGTTATGAGAATATAAATTAACAATTAAAATTTTTTTTAGCAATTAATTTGTCTTTAATATCATAAATAATCATTAAGGGAGGTAATAGTCTACATAAAGAAGACATCAACCGATGGATAAACGATGAAGCCTAGAAGTCAGTCTGTCGTGTTATCTTCCAATCAGAATTTGCAAGTGTAATGAAATTGGTTTGTTGAAAAGCAACAAGAGGTGAACGTAAATATATTAGAGAACGATTAAATACCGAAAAGAAGCAGCTGCAAGTGTTTTAAAGTTGCAGATGCAAATCGGACACTTTGTCAGTATAGTATGTGGGCTTAATATATCAATTTTTGCAATTTTTGCATGTTTTGGTAAATTTTATAAAATAATATTAATATGAATTAACAATAGTGAAATTATTAGTAGTCAAAAATAATTTTTGATATCGATATTGAAAGGTAATTAAGTTTCAGATAAATGGCGTATATAGAATGTTAAAATAAAATTGTGGCATATATGATATATTTACTTGTACGATAGCGATTCTGTACTTTAACTGAATATCCACAGATCATGTGAAAAACGAACACTCTTTCACTTAGTTGGAAGGACAGCGATTTAAAATCTGATTTTTTTTGGGATATTTCAACGGGAAGTACATACTATGGAGCTACGCAGAATCTGAACGCAAATGAAGACGCTTTAGAGGCTTAGATAGAAACCAGTGATTTTGCATTTGTTAAATATCCAAAACTTTCTAGATTAAAGTATGAAAAAGCGGCGATATCATCATCATCTTCAACTTGTACGCGTTCACTTCTGGACATATTTCTTGTGCGCTTGCATCTAGTTACTAATAACAGGCTTCAGGTCGGCAGTTCATCTGGTTCGTGGACGTCCTCTGCTCTGCATTGCTTCTTGTCTTAGCCTCCACCCGACAATACGTTTGGTCTATCGGTTGTTTGATAATCTGGCGACGTGTAGTGCCTAATTTCCCTTAGCGACGCCATTCTTTTTACAGAGTCTGTTGTTTTTGTTCTTAGAGAGACACTTCCTAATACCTGGTGCTTAATAGCCCTCTGATTCCGCAAACATTGTTCACTACCTTTCTTTATAATTGTTATATTTTTCATTTTATTACTAAGTATAGGTATCACACACTGGTCAAAGATTTTCTTTTTGAGGCAAATGGGTAGGTCTGATTTAAATACATAGTGTAATTTAACAAACGCTGCCCTTACTAATCCTATGCAATCTGGGGGGAGGTCAAATGTCTGTTAATCTCTGCCGAATTGAGTTTCATGTTCGTAGTAGTTATACGATGCAGTCTGCTCAATATCCCTTCTATCAACAGCAGTATTTCCATTTAGCACAAGATTAACCATTACTTGAGTCTTGGTGAGATAATGTTTTTAACATTAATATGGCATCATCCATACGATTAGTTATAAGGAAAGGGCTAGAAATTTTCTTAATAACCTGTATATATGTTTTTTACGATTTTTTACGATTAACGATATCAAACATCGATGCACTAAAGCAGTGTTTGGTATCATATAAAAGACTTAATACAGACCAATAAATACATATATATTTAACACTCCGGCCAGAGACTATACTATTCAGAAGATTTAACTTTAAGAAGATAAACTGGGAAACATTTGAAACTATACTAAACGATGACATACAAAAATGAAACCAATACCAGAAAAATACGAATAATTTCTTAGGATAAAATAAAGAATACGTCCAGGAAAGCTATTCTCAAGTAATGCAGAGAACAATGTATCTCTGGAATTTCCAGCGAATCCAAAGAACTTATGAAAATATATGAAAGACTATATTGCGGATACTTTTGACGAAGAAACAGTTAATTATGGAACAGCACTACTATAACAACTACATCATGCCAAAATGGCCAAATGTATCGAAACACTGTAACCTATTAACACGACATACCGTTCGTTAGGTTTAAAATTAGATATACACACTATAAATGGCAACACTGCGCGCTGTGGACTTTCCACGAAACTTTCCGTTGTCCCGTCGCCAATAATTTATTATTATACTGTGGTTGTTTAAAGCAATAAGAGAGTCGATTTTTAATTTATTTTTGTAAACAACATGTCTGTTTATACGCCCGCAGAAAAGGTTCAAATGATAAAATGGTTTTATGGTGATAGTTCTGAACAACAGTGTGTGGATTTTCTGTGTTTCTTGAGGGGAGACCAATTCCTTGCGTACAGTTAATTCATAATATTGTTACAAATTTTGAGAGTTATAATTGCCTCAAAAATTGCAGAAAATGTCATGCTCATGAAACGTCACCAGAAAAAGTTGAGGAAGGGAAATACCGGGATACACAAATTTGTGCAAAAATCGAAGTAGATTCAACACGTTCAAGTAAAAGCGGTGCTAGGGAGTTAGATGTTCTCAATGTTACTATAACGAGAGTGTAAAAGATTATAATAATTTTAAATATTCAAGATCGCAGCAGGTTTATCCAGATGAGTACTTTCGAAGAATGGAGTTTTGTGAAACTCTAATAACGAAGGCTAATGATGAACCCAATTTTATTAAAAATATTTTATTAACCGATGAATCTTCTGTTTCGTTAGTAGGGAGACACAATTCTTTCATTAATAGGCATTGGGCGCGGGAAAACCAGCACAGAAGTGTTGTTTACCGAACTCGACGTCCCCAAAAAATTAACGCCTGGACTGGCATTTTAGGAGACCACATGATAGATCCATTTTTTATTGAGGTCAACTTGAATAGTAAAGTATACCTAGATTTGTAACAAAATTATGTTTTTCCCACTATTCTTAATCTTCCTGATGTAAATCTGGAGAATGTTTGGTTCCATCAAGACGGCTGTTCAGTTCACAACGCTCGAATAATTAGGGAGTTCTTAAAGAATACTTTCTTTAATCGAGTTATCAGTGGAACATGCGATATTAAGTGGCCTGCGCAATCTCCATATCTTATACCCATGAACTTCTTTTTTTGGGGACATTTAAAAAACATCATCTACGATCATTCTGAGGTTAGGGCCCAAAATTTTGATGAGTTTAGAAAGCGAATAAGAGAAGTCTCCAATTCTATTACAGCAGACTTTGTTTAGCCGTATAACCGTAGAAGGTTAAATATCTAAATCATTTTTGTAGGTCATAAAGAATTATTTCATATTTTATTAAAAAATATTTTTTATTTTCAATAAGAATATATTTTTTGTTTTAATCTTTTTAGAGAAATGCGCTTCTATTTTTAATTCAACCACAAAAAATTGTTCACATTATTAAAAACCGATACAAATACTCCACTTTATATTGTCAGTGTATTTTTATCGAGTTTATGAGAAGAAGAAGACAGATTATTATAAGAAATGAACCGGGTGAACGTAAGCAAAACCAAAATCGAAGGACGAGTTGCATATCCCTTACCTTGTTATGTGTTACTAAATGGTTTTTTCGTTTTCTGTCTAAGAGTCTAAGTGTCGGAGCTTTACAATTACCTCGTACGAGACAATCGGCAACTATTTCCGATTTTAGCGCTTTATGTATTTGCAATATCTAATCCAAAACGCACTATATAGTAGCAAAATATCATGAAAATTGGTTAAGAAACTTGGCGGCAAACCTTGCTTAGTGGCAACAAAAATTGCCCTGCAATGTTACATCAAACAAGTCGCCACCCAAATGTTGCTAAATGGGAGAGCCAAGAACAATTAAAAGAACCCAAAAATAATCGTAGTTCTTAACCAAGAGGCAAATCTGGCAAAACATAGACTATCAAGGAGCTCCGTGACAGCATGAATGTGTTAAAAATGGAAAAGCTGCAGGTGTAACTGATATATGAACTGAACATATCAAGCACCATGGCCAAAAAACTACGTACAAGCAGCGAACGCCCATGATGGGTTGTGAAGCAAGAAAATGAGAGAGAGAGAGAGAGAGAGAGAGAGAGAGAGAGAGAGAGAGAGAGAAAAGGTCGTTCCACTGAGTCATAACGACATTGCAGCGCAGCAACATATAAAGTAAATGACATCCAAACACATCTATCCCAAATGCTAAAGAAAAAGTGTTTGCCATCTCAGTAGAAAATATCTGGCATTTTAAACTCAGGAGATGAATTTTATTTTTTATCTTTATTTAAATTTTTGAAGCAAAGCCTCTATACTAACTTTGAATTACTTGTTTTCCATAGTAATATGCTAAGGCTAGCATCACGGAAGCAGCATGACGAAATAGCGGTCTTTACATAGATTCACTACTCTCCATCTAAAATAAAGGGATATCTGTCAATAAAACAGGTATTAAAAAAACACAAAAATAAAATATAGATACCAGAATTCGATTCATAACGATTCTCAAACAGTCAAAATTTAAAATGGCAATATGAATGTAATTAACAATAAAGTTATTGGTTAAAAATTTTATTCTACACTTCTTGTTTTAAAATAATTTTATATAAATATAATGTCGGGTTTTACAATTATCAGTTCGACTATTGTATTAAAGTGAGACAAAAAGAAAAAAAAATTAAGTTGAATTTTTTTATTTGCGCCTTGAAAGAGATTTCTAAATTAGCACATAATAAATAAAACATTTTACGAAATAGCAGTTACAGTAAACAGTTGGAAGAGTCCATTTACGCTATGCGTGAAGTCAATTATACAACATGTAAACTTTTCAATTTTATTAAAATCTATAAAAATAATAAATAAATAATGAAATTACGTTATTTAATTTTGAAAATATTTAAATTTTAAAAATGCAGAAAACATACTACAAAGCTTCACGTTAGTCTACAGTACCGCCAACTGTATAACTTTTTTATTAATAAACTATGTTCTTAATTCTCGGCATTGTTTGTTTTTGTTAACCCTGTAACTGGTCCTGTAGCTATTTGACTACTTCAAGTTTGAACGATAGTTTCAATAGCGTAGTGCTTTACGTACTCTATCTAGAAAGGTTGCCTTTAAGCTACAACGCCTTTTATTGGTGTTAAGGCTGGCAGCACTATCTATTACAAGGTTTGAGAAATTTTATTTCAATATGGCCGAAAGTGAACAGCTGTGTGCGTACATGCTGCTTGAAAGTGAATAAATATTGCATCATAAAAGTAAGTAAACACCTTTTTTGTACATTATTTTGGATTTATATTGAATATAAAGGTTCATTACTGTAACTTTTTAAACATTAACAGTAATAAATGACCTACATAACGGTTAAATCTGCATTCAAAAAACTATGTAATTAAAAAGCAACATTGCCAATTTATGGCAAGTTTTTTTTCGTGTAGATTTTACAAAGAAATCAATTTTTAATTGTGGATTTTGGGCCAATTAGGTATGTTAGCCATATGTTTTTGTGATCAAAATATTTAAGACATTTCTGATTTATCTTAATCGGAGGGAAATGATTTGCAACACGAAAATATTTTCGAAAACTCTGATGATGAAACTGGTCCAAACAATATGGTTATACAAGAAATAGATGAAGATAGAGAAGCTGATGAGGAAGGAGTAAACGAAGAAGAGGAAGTTAAACGAAAAAAGCAAAAAGAGATGCTACCTATTTCAATTGGACATTTCAACTCTTTCATTTCTGATCCAGATCGATTTTTCATTGGAGTAAGCTACGGCTACGCCTTTAAAGTATTTTGCCAAGTTGTTTTCACTTGACGTTATTAAAAATATCTACTGAACGACTGTACGAGTCTAATTTGTACAGTACACAGGTAAGAGGAAAATCCATCAATACTTCGTCCCGTGAAATAACAGATTTTTTGTCTATTTTATTATTGATGGGAGTAATAAATTTACCAGCAGTAGAAGACTTTTTGGCGACAATCTCTAGAATATCCGAAATTTCGGATAATATGCCACTAAAATTATTTCAGAAGATTTCTGTGTATAAATCTTGCCATGACAACAGCCAAGTTACAAACGAAACCAAAGATCTCTATGTCAAAATCAGATCACTTTTACAGAATCTTTGGATGCAGTCAGATTTAATTGTTGGAAAATATGAAATCCTAAGTTTGGGAAAAATTAGCAAAACAAAATTAGATGTATAATGTAACTTAATAAGTTTGATACCGAAAAGGGAATTATTGTTACTAAATGGACTGACAATAAATGTGTACTTTTAGCAAGTACTTTTTGTGGGATAGAACCCCTAACTTATGTACAGTAAAAAAGAAAAGTAAATGTACCCTGTCCCTCTAATTACTTAATATAACAGGGACATGGGAGGGGTTGATAAAGCAAACTCTTTACTTGGATTGTAGAGCCAAAGTAGTCCAAGTAGAGCCAAGAGATTAGATTTTTCCATTCTGACTTGGATATTGGACATAGTATGTGTCATTAATGCATGACAATAGGTATAGATGTATTCGTCCACTGCTGGACATTGGCCTCTTCCATTTTCTTCCACGGACTTCTACTCTTGGCAATTTTCATCCACTACTTTCCCACGACTTTTTTAATATCATCTACCTACCTCTTCTGTGGTCTGCCTACTGCTCGCCTGTTTTCTCTTGGTCTCTAGTTTGTTAATCTCTGTGTTTATTTTTCGGGATTATCTCGTGCAATATGTCCGACCCATTGGTACTTGAGTCTTGCTACACGTTCTTCGACATCAGTAATTTTTGTTTTTTCCCGAATGTCGATATTTTGAATCTTGTCTCTCAAACTAATCCCTAGCATGGCCCTCTCTATCGCTCTTTGGGTTGAACTGAGCTGCTCTAAGGTTTTCTTTGTTAAGACTATGGTCTCCAGTCGATATATAGTTACAGGCAAGATACATTTGTTATAACTCTACGTTTTAGACACATTGATATATCTTTATTCTTCAAGATAAAGCTTAACTTGCCGAAGCTACCCAAGACAATCATATGCGTCTTCTGTACTAAATAATAGTATGTCGTCCGCAAACCTCAAATATATACACCATCAATGTTTAGACCTTTTTGCTCCCTGTCGAACTGTTTGAATACATTTTCCAATGCTAAGGTAAAAGGCTTTGGTGAAATAGTATAACCTTCTCTAATACCTTGATCAAGATGCATTTTTTCAGTTTTTTCCTCTTCATTGATTTTAATATTGATTATGGCACGTTCATAAATGTTTTTAATAAGTGTTGTGTACCGTGACTCTATTCGAGCATCCCTCAGGGATGACAAAACGGACCAAGGTTCAATACTATCAAAAGCCTTGTAAAAGTCAATAAATGCCATATGTAGTGGTACATTATATTCTGTGGTTTTTTCTACAAGTGTTCTGATGGTTTGTAAGTGATCGTGAGTACCAAATCCTTTTCTAAATCCCTCCTGTTCAGTCGGTTAATCAAGTTTTTGTGTTATACGGTTGGTTATCATTCTTCTTAGCAATTTGTATAAGTGTGACAACAAACTTATAGGTCTGTAGCTTTCAATATTAGTAGTGTCTCCTTTCTTGTGTAAAAGTATTATTTCGGCATTTTCATAGAGACTGGCAATTCTTTATAGGTCTATATAGGCTATATAGCTAATACCTAGGCCACTTGATGAGGAAACCAAAATATGAAATTTTGTGATTCGTAATATAGGGAAAGATTTAAGGAAGAAGATCTGTTGGCCAAAGTCAGAACTCAAGGTTAAAAAATCTACGTGGTTGGTATCAATGCAGATCTATTGATTTGTTTAGAGCAGCAAGTTCTAAAATAAATTTATGATTGCCAACCTTTGTAGGAAGACGGCATTCTAAGAACAAGAAGACAATTCTTTTTACTGTTAGACACTTATCCAACAAAACTTCCACAACCTCTACAACGATGTCGCCGCCCATTTTTATTATTTTAGACGTTATTCGATCCCCACCAGGAGTTTTTTAATTTTTTGTTTGTTGTTTGTCAGCTCTTTGTTTGCTGTAAGACAATCTAATTTTCACAGAAGTTATTTTAGGGAGAAAATCCACAAGGAAAATAATTCCTGCAGCTGGCTGTATACCACGTATCACAAAAAAGAGGTTAGATCTTTGTAAATGGGTATATTTACCCCTTTATTAAAAACCCTTAAAAGGGGTACATCAATTACACGAACGTTTTTGGAATAATAATTCCATCATCAGACTTAAAATACCTAAAATAAGTATAAACCAGTTAGTTAAAGCAAACGTGGTTTAAAATTTTGACTAAGGTTAAAAAAAGAGCAAAAATGGTTATACTTACAAATTAACATGTCTGAGCCACCAAAATATCAGGGTAAAAACCCTTTAAATTTCATATGGTTACAAAAGATTGTACATAATGTTGTTAATCACATTTGATGTTTAATATTAGATTAAATTTGACTTCAGGTAAAATGTTAGAGGTATACATAGTAGAGGTACACAAATTCTCATAGAACGTTTGTATTTCCTTGATTATTTAAGTTTTTTCCATCGCCGTATTCCCCTCTTGATTTTTGATTTTGGTTATCTTTGATTTTCCTTTAGTTTTTGATAGCCTTATACTTTGGTGATTCTTTCGATGTTCTTCTTTCTTTCATTAAATCCAGTGTTCTTGTTGTCAATTTCGTTCTTTTTGGATTTTCATTTTTACCACAGATCTTTTTTGCAGTTGATGTTATGTGATTCGTTAATTTTTGTGTTATTTGCAATATTTTTGAAGTTAAAAAGTATAAAGTCAATTTTATTTTTTTCTTTATCTCTGGGCTGTGCCGGCAGCGTTTACTGTTATAGCATGCAGTAAATGTGACATACGACTATGTTTGACTAAAAGTAAAAATTGTTTTTATATTTTTCACAATAAACTATCAACGGTTTGCTAACTCAATGTTTATTTCTAATATTTTTGGCAGCATTTCATATGTTCCTTTTACATACTTTCATTTTACATGTTTGATTGTTAATTTTTTATTCCAAATAAACATAAAATATTTTATAATCTTAGTTCTACTTACCTCACACCTTAGTTGTGAAAGAATGTACCTCAAATTGTCAATTTAACTTTTTAGGTACAAATTTAAAAGTCAATTTCTTTTAGTTTTATGAGTTCTATTTTTATTGCTTATCGTTGTGGTTTTTATTATATTTTAAAACATTCTGCCAGATACAGTGTTAATAAGGAAATCGGTTAACTAAATTTGGTAGCATCCTGTAGAATAAAATAGAATATAAATACCTTATACATTTCAACATCCACAAGAAACTTAAATATACTGCCGGAATTGGAAAACAGAAAAATGCTCACATACTTAAAAGCGCGGACGGAAAAATTTGTGATCACGAACAACAGTGCAAAGAATGGGAGAGATACATCACTGACCTTTTTGACGATGCTTCTAGAGAAAATGCTCCAAATACTGCCTGTGACAACCAGTCAGACAGAGGTCCCAGTATACTGAATTCGGAAGTCAAAAAGGCAATACAGCAAGCCAAAAACAACGAATTATACAAAATCGAGTATTCCTTCTATGCGAAAGTAGGATAGGAAATAATCAATTTGGACAATTTAGATTTAGAAACGGTCTAGGAATTAGAGAGGCACTATTCTGTATGCGCATTCTATTACAAAAAAGTTGTGAATTCCGAAAGAATTTTTGTGTTTGTTTCATCGACTTCGAGAAGGCGTTCAACAGAGTACAACACGATACACTTTTCGATTGCCTACGGGCAGCAGGACTTGACCACTATGATATAAGACTGCTGAAATACTTATATTACAATCAAGTAGCCTCTATCTAAATTGGAGACAGTCCGACTGAAAAAATATCCATCAAACGTGGAGTACGGCAGGGTTGTATTTTGTCACCCACAGTTTTTAATCTGTACTCTGAAGAAATTTTTAGGAAGGCTTTGGATGACAGACAAGAGGGAGTAAGACTAGGTGGAGAAGTAGTCAACAATATTAGATACGCTGACGATATAGCCATTCTTGCAGAAAATTTACAAGATCTCCAAACATTACTGAATCTAGTAGGTGAAGCAAGTTATCGGAGAGGCCTTAAAATCAACATTTCAAAGACAAAGTGGATGGCAGTTGGAGAGATCAATATAGATCAAGGTCTGATTTCTTTTAATGGAGAAAAGATCGAAAGGGTAAATCATTTCAAATACCTTGGCAGCTGGTTAAATATAAATTGTGACTTTGATGAAGAGATAATAACCAGGATCGAAATATGACGTAAAACTTTTATGACGTGAAAACCAGTTTTATGCAACAGAAACCTGTCGATGAATATTCGCAAGAAGGTCCTGAAATATTATGTGTGATCCATTCTATTGTATGGTTGTGAGAGATGGACGTTGAAAACCACAATGCTAAACGAGTTAGAAGCATTCGAATTGTGGTGCTATAGACGAATCCTAAAGATATCGTGGGTTTCGCACACTTTCAATGAAGATGTTCTTCAAATGATCAATTCAGAACGTCTGCTCATAAACACCATAAAGAGGAGAAAAATAGAACACTTCGGCCATTATAATTAGAGGACCTAAATACCATCTACTTCGCCTTATAATACAAGGAAAAGTGGAAGGAAAGAGATGGATTGGTCGAAAGAAACTTTCATGGCTGCGCAATATTAGACAATGGTGTGGTTTCACAGTAGAAGAATTATTTCGCCAGCAGCCCCCAGAGAAAGGTTTCAGGAAATTGTAAACATGATGACGGCCAACGTCTGAATACGGACACGGCACCCAAAGAAGAAGATACATTTCAAACGTGTTGATTAGTCTTATAAACTCTTTCGCAGTCTTTGTCGGCTGCAAGATCTTTTATGTATATTCTACATCTATGTTTAGTTCAACAAATCTAGACTTTTCATTCAGCCTTATCTTATTCGGAGATATATTTGTTATCTAGTCAGTTTCTAAAAATATCCGCTACAGGTAGTTATGTCATTGCACATAATTTCTTGATAGTTGCAGACAATATATCCGGCAGTTTTTTTATTTAATAATCTTTAGGCACTCTTGAATGCAAAAATAAATTTTTAGTATTTCTGCTTGAAATATTGTAAAATTATTTCCGAGGGCTGCGTTTAGTACCAGTACTTCTACTCTTTGTGTGTCCTACTATAGCAGATGTACATTCACGAACATCTCGTTACATTTAGATAGTTGAGATTTACGTAATTCGAAAATGTTAAAAATTGTATGAATAAATCACATTAAAAATATGTTAATCCACATAAATCACATAAAAAATATATATGATTTGTCCTTACCATATTCTGATGAAAATTCTTACAAAAGAGAAGATTTTAAGAAGGAGACATCTAAATGAACTGGATTTTATTTGTAGTGTTTTGATTTGGTTTGAGGCCCATATACTATTTCAATTCGATGGGGTTGGTAATTGTCTCTCGAAAAGGGGTGATAACTATGCTAAACAAATGAAACTGCTATTGCGTCATTCGTTATACGCTTAAATTAAAGCAAATAAATTCACAGATACTAGCTTTAAGAGGAAAGTTAGTAGCAAAAATGTAATTAACTACTTGATTTTGTTTTTCTTTATTAGAATATATTTCGACCGGTGGAATATTGCAGTTAAGTGCATGTGGCAAATATACCAAGAAGAATTATTAGTAGATTTTTAAAATCCAATTTCCTGCTTTAAAAATATTCTTAAATGAAAAACAATTTAAGCAGGAATACAAAAAACAAAACAGATTATATTAATAAAATAGATTTTTTATTAAACTTATTTCAACTAAAAAAGAAGCATTGTTTTATTATTTTATTTATTTCATTCTACATTTTTTATTTAAACTTTATTAATGATTTCAATGGGAAAAGAACAATAGTAATTTTTCAATGTATGTTTTACTATTTGTTTGTTCTAATTCTTCCAGCAATATAATGGAAAGAATATTATTTAACACTGTAAAAGAAACACTGCAGTTAGGTAATTGATATAATCACATTATATTAATTCTGATTTGAAAAAAAAAACAATTTAAAATTACACACTGTCGCAGAACAGTAAATAAAATCACAGAAATCCGGACATAAGTGTACATAGTCCTTGATAAAGACCAAGCATAAGGCACCGTTTGTCACATGGTATTATCATCATTCTGGCTTTGCAACCTTGCCTGGGTCCTAGCCTCCTCAAGAATTTCTCTCCAGTCGTCCCTATCCGTGGCCTTTCTCCGCCAAGCACATATTCCCATATTTCTGATGTTTTCATTGGTGTTATCCAGGAACCTTGTTCTGTGTCTTCCTCTTCTTCTTTTACCAATAAGTCTATCAAGGAGCGTCCTTCTAGCTAGATAATTTTGTTCCATTCGCATTACCTCAGACGTCCTATCTTAATAATATGTTTTAAGATATCTGGTTCCGGGTATATTCTATAAAGGTCAAAGTTGTATCGTCTTCTTCACAATCCATTGTTATTCACAGCTCCATAGATTCGAAACATGCTAACATGTTTTCATTATTTTTTGTTAAAATCCAGGTCTCTGAATCATATGTTAGCACTGGGCGTATTATTGTTTTGTAGAGTTTTAGTTTTGTATCTCTCGATATAATTCTGAATTTAAGGAGGATATTGAGCCCAAAGTAGGTTCTGTTCTTCTTCTTTGGGTGTCGTCTTCTTAGCGAAGGTTGGCGATGACCTCTGCAAAGTCTTCCCTATTTTGGGCTTTCCTTATTAAACTTTGAAAGTCTAATCCTGTCCAATCTTTGATGTTGCGCAGCCAGGTCACTTGTCGTCTACTCGGGCCGCGTCTGCCTTCTATTTTCCCTTCTACCATAAGCTGAAGAAAGTTATACCTGTCGTGTCTAAATATGTGTCCAAGATAAGACGTTTTACGCTTCTTGACAATTTCTGTGAGTTCACGTTCTCTATTCATACGCCCTAAAACTTCTTCATTTCTAACGCGGTCGGTCCATGGAATTTTCAGCATATGACGAAATACTCACATCTCAAAGCTCTCTAAACGTCGTAATGAGCTGACTGTTAACGTCCAAGCTTCCACGCCGTGTAATAGTACACTATATACATAACACTTTATCATGCGGTATCGTAAGGACAAATCAAAATTACGGGTAGTAAGTAACTGTCGCATGTTTAAGAAGGTGTTTCTTGCCAGTTCTATTTTACATTTAACCTCTTGTTCTTGGTCTAAGATTTCATGTATCCAACAGCGTAGGTACTTAAACTTTTTTACTTGTTCAACTAGATTGTTGTTGACTAGTATGTTTATAACTGGTGTGTTTTTTAAAATTACCATTGTTTTGGTCTTTGTTTAACATTCACCTTAAGGCCGTATAGTTTTCCTTCTCGCACTACTTTGGTCTCGTACATAATTTGTAGTTCTTCTTCACTGCCAGCAATCAGTACTGTATCATCGGCTTCTGTTAGCCGTGCAAATTCTGCGGTTTGTCTCTGTTGTAGTATTATTTTTAGTGGAACGCATTCAGGTATACAAATTCTTCTTATTCAAAGTAGCTTCTGTTGGCCGTGTAAATTCTGCGGTTGATCTCTGCGGTAATATTATTTTTAATGGAGCGCTCTTAGGTATACAAATTCGTTCACTGCTTCGATGACGTCGTTTTCTTTAACAAGCGTCGTAGGATTTATGGTTGCGTGCTTGTTTTTATATACTTTGTTTTGTTTGTGTTTATTATTAAAGGTATTTTTGAAGCGGATTCTTTTGGCACATGGTATTTCAGTTTAAATTAAAACATCTACTCGACCAATCATTTCATTGGAAAGTCTTATTATAAATAACATAATTTTGAGGTCAAATGAATTCTCGGAATAAATGAACCCAATATGCTACTGGTCTAGCGGCAACCAAAAATCATATACAAAAGCTAAAAGACTTCAACTCGAACAAAAATCAAAGAAATTTGATGGTTAATAAACCAAAAATTGCAGCAGGTCGTATAAAATATAATAAAATATAAAAGACAATATTGAATTTAATTCTGGACACAGGAATCCAATTATATTGATGCAATAAACTGTAAAATATTATTATACTACAAATATTCTAGTTAAAAATAATAAGACTGATAATTAGTTCCCTAGATCTGTCGTTTAGTTTGCATAATGAGATATAATGATAGGAAACTATCAGCCTCGGCAGACTGTACTATATGTGAGGTATCGGACGCTCCCGATCTCATTTTTAAATGGAGAGAAGTACACTGTATGATCTCTGGGGTGATGAAGAAAAAGGAGCAGAGGAGGACGGAGAAGGAAATTGAACCAGGGATCTGAAATCTTGTTTCTTTTTTCCCGAGAACCAAAAACCGGTAAGTACCAAAATTAGTTTATGGTCTTACAAAAATATTTTCGTTCTATTGATTTCTTTTGGTAGGAGGCAATTCTTAAACAATTTTTTTCTGATTTACGATACGTGGTTATTTATCAGTGTTTTCTTAATATAATATAGTTATTCTTCTTTTAAAGTAACGGTTATTATAAGGATGTTAGTTGTTTATTGAGTGGCACGGCCACTACTCTGTAACGGTCGTTAAGGTTTTAGCCGAAACACGGTTAATCCAGCACTACCCTGAGGTCTTCTAGCCTAGTATCCTACTCGTCCGAAATATGCCAGGGTGTCTTGCACTGTGACGTTAGATATCTAAGAACTTATTGTAATCTGGCAATTAAGCAATTAAAAGAAAAAGCTTTAGCTCTAGGAATGCTAAACGCTGCTGTTCCTAGGACTGTAGAAGACTAAATTAGAAAGAGTCATGAGGGATACTGGGAGGAAATCTAAAATAAAACACAGGGAAAAATCTTCATTAGATAATGTAGAAAAAGAAAAATAGAATTGCTTCACATGGACATGAACAAACTAGGAATTGTAACAGGAATATTGATAAAGAACAAGAAATTGGAACAAGAATATGGACAAACCAAGAAGCTCTATTCGCTATAAAAGTGCTTATCCAGAGATGCAGGGATGTCAAATATGATGTACATATTTGTTATATAGACTACAAAAAGGCATTTGATGAATCCCACTTCTTGAAAGAAGTGGACTTAGATGATAGAGACTTGCGAATTATATATAATTTATATTACAACCAAATTGTCAATATTAAAGGGGATGACCAGTTGACAGAGACAAGCTCGATAGATAGAGGAGTGAGAGAACGATATCTTTGTCTCCAGTGCTATTTAACATGTACTCGGAACGTCTCTTCGGGCACAGAATAATAAACAATCAGAATGCCCGCTCTCCATGGAAAAGTAAGTACGCGCATCTCCTTCGCGCAGACGTTTCGCCATGTTTTAGAGAGAACCAGTGTTGTTTATGTGGTGTGCATAGAAAAATTAACCCGGTTTAATTGACTTACGGCAATCATAGATATACTATACAATTATATTAACATTGTCAAATATAATAACATAAATAATAATAGAATTAAACATAAATACAAACAATTACATAACCTCACAAATCATATGTCTGTGTTATGTGTTTCCTTCTAAAACATGGTGCGCGTGCTGAAAAACTTCAAAGGCGGCATCTGAGAGTGGACATTCTGATTGTTTATTATTTTGTGCTTCGGGTAAGCACTAGGATAACTACAGGAAGGTGTCTTAGTTATCGGAGTGCGTCTAAAAAACATTACATATGGTGATGGCAGGGTAGTATTTGCAGATAGCCTAGATCATTTACAAGCAATAATGTTGCATATATCAGATATAAGTCAAAAATATGGGCTTGATCTCAATATGAGCAAAAGAAAGTACATGGTAGTTAGTAAGCGCGAAATATTAAATACACATCTTTTGGTAAACCAACAGCCAATTGGCAGGGTAAACAGCTAGACATATTTTGGTACCAATATAAACATAGGGAACCTTGCATAGGGAAAGCAAGATCTGCGTTTGTAAAGATGAAGTCTCTTTTTAGAAGTCACGATTTATCACTTGGTACCAAAATCTCTATCATCAAATACTATTAAGCTTCTTTAGGAAAGCTCGAGGCCTTCAGGACATTGTGTTAGAGGCGCATCTTACGAATTTCATGGGTGGATCGTGTTACTAATATTGAGGTCCTACGTAGAACGGGCACGGAATGAAAGATCAATAACACAACCAAAGAGCGCAAATTAGAATATCTTGACCATGTTATGAGAAATAAATACAGGTATGGCTTATTGCCACTCATTCTTTAGGGCAAGGTATTTGAAAAGAGAGGACCAGGGAGAAGAAGAATATCTTGGCTTCAATACATAAGGAAGTGGTTTAATACATCCTCAACCGGACTATTTCAAATAGCTGCAATTAAAAGTCTTTAGGGCAAGGTATTTGAAAAGAGAGGACCAGGGAGAAGAAGAATATCTTGCCTTCAATACATAAGGAAGTGGTTCAAGAAATCCTCAACCGGACTGTTTCAAATAGCTGCAAGTAAAATTAGGATAGCTATGCTCATCGCCAACATCCGGAACGGATTAGCACCCTAAGTAGAAGAACAAAAAGAGAAAAACAACGATCTTGTCGCAAACAATTTGTTAAACGTTATATTTTTAACGTTGCTATTTGCTCGTTACTCCTTGTTTCCCTAATGCCAGTTTAATAAAGATCTATGGAAGACCTAGACTACTACTAATATTCTAATGGTTTTACGTGTTGTAAATTATATAAAAGCAGTTAGTATTGTTGAGCGTAATCGTAAGTGTTGGCATAGTTAAAATATGTTACAAGAATCCTTTATGTTTATTAATCTAACTTCAAAAGGGTATTCGAACGTTTTAAACAAACTAGTGAAAATTAGCGTAAGGTGGTGACAGGAAGCTCAAAACTACTACTATTGATGACATGTTTCTTTACCTTACAACTTTGGAAGATTAAGTTCAAGAAGTCTGAGGAACAAATGTTAATGTTTTGTCTTAGTGGAAGATTTTTGAAAGTTAAAAGACTTTGTTTTAAAACCTTTTAGATCTTCTCGGACGCGACTAGTTCACGTTCGAGACGCATCGCCCCGCCCCTTATTTTTCCTGTTGGCCCCTCCCTGACCTGGAAATCCCTAATCGCTACTTCTGAAAGTATAAAAATAGGCGATTTTCAGGTCAATGAAGTCAGTCCTTCACGGGCTCTCCAAGAGCTTAGTGCTCTCGGGGCTCTGCTTCCTTTTTAGCTTTCCATACTCTGTGGCTGAGTATTTATTCTACTACAATTTGGTGTTTTATTTCAACTTAATATTGTTCATGTAAGAAATATTTTGCCTTTGTCAAGGCAAGTCACCAAAGAAGACAACCTGATGGTTTATTTCAACGGAAAATTTTCGTCATGTAAGAAATAACTCATCTTTCTCAAGACGAGTTATCAGATGAGAAAACTTTTACAAGTCCATAACCTGAAAGTGGACTTAGGTAGAGGTGCTTTCGTTGACGTCTCCGAAGCCCTCTACAGAGCACCCGGAGGCAATAGAAGAGTTCAGATCGCTATTTGTTCCCCCGCGGTGACATAGACCAGGAAGTGGTCTCAAATAGTTTTAGTGTCACCAGCTTCAAGACTATAATTTGCCACTGTATGTTTACGTTTAAACCTAGTGCACTAGAATAATGCGCGTTTTACTGACGAATCCAGGTTCTGCTTACATTTTCGGGGTGACCATAAAAGAGTATGCCATTTAAAAATTTGCAGTGCACGTTTAAGCTGGTAGAGAGGTTTTATATTCACTATCCTTTGAACAGATTAAATTCTCTGAACACGTCTAGTATTTGAGATATTGTAAGTGGATCTCTCCTCTGTATGTTGATTTTTGCTTCTGAATACATTAGGTATTTAAGTTACCATGGCTAGTAGCCTACCTTTTTTTTTTTTAAGAAGGTACCTATTATGCCTTCTGTCGGAAAACTTAGAGAAACATAGAGAAAGAAGTGGGCACACATAGGTCTTAAAAAAAGACATGGTCCAAAACATAAAAACAATTAAATATAACTGCGTAAATTTTTTTATAGCCACTATCTATTTACGACTGCTAGAGATTTTTTAAAAATTTAAATCTCTTTGTGTACATTAGCATTCATTTTTAGTTTCAGGTGTGGTGAAGGTTTATTATAAGTCGGTTTACTCATAATTTATACCGGTTTTTCATACTGTTTTATTTTTGTGTGTGTTGTAGGAATATACAATTATTTATTGTAATGTTTTATCTTTGTTTTATTTGTATGACAATAATTAAGTATTTTACAAAAAACAACACAATAAAAGTAAAAGCAGAAGAAGAACTAACCAACCCTATTAAATCTGGCAATGGTATAAGACAGAAGGATTCCCTGTGTCCTCTATTGTTCAACCTGGTTATAGATGAAATGATAAAAAAGTAAGAACTACAAAAGGATACCAAATGGGAGAAAACAACTTAAATTTTTTGGTATGCAGACGACGCAATACTACTCTCTCAAAGTGAAGATGATATACGACGTATGCTGCATCAATTTAATACAACGGTCAGAAAATTAAACACGCTAATTTCGGCAAAAAAAGACAAAATGTGTGGTTAGAACATTACATTTACTATATTCGCTCCGTGCGTGACCATGGTAGGGGTACATTGAAACGATGCCAGCGTGCGTAGCGGCGAAATATGACAAAATTGGAATATTGGACAAAATATTTTTACGCATAAATTTTATCAAAAATGTGTGCAAATACATGTTGCGTATTTAATTGTGTTAATAATAGCAAAAACAGTGAGTGTACTTTTTATAGGTTCCCAAAGATGACATATAAATTAGAAAAAAGAAAAAGATGAATTCGTGCTATTAATATGAAAAAGTAAATATCACATAATTTCATTTTTATGCAATTGAAATAGGAAAAATTTAACTAATTTACCTTGAATGATATTTCATAAGGCTTTAAGCTAACTGCAGATGACTTTAGCTTTTATATCATAACTTTTACTATTATTGTTTTTAATTATATGCTCTTTTGCGTGAAAAACTTGATTTGCCAGTACTAGATTTTTCCTTTCTTTTCCGTTTGGAGTTGAAAAGATATATTATGATGAATTTTGAGAAACCCAGTTTTTAATACTACATTTATGTTGTACATAAACTGAAAAAAATATAGGGAAAAAACTAATGTATTAATAATTGTCAATTTCGCATGTATTTAACAATGTCAAACATATGTCAAATGTTTAACCTGAAAATTGGGACTCCAAAATTGTCAGATGAAGGCGGTAGGTGTCGCGTCAGTCACGCACGGAGCGAATAGAACAAGGGATGAAGTTTAAATATCTATGCATCACATTATCTAGCTACGGAAAGCTGAAACCGTAGTGTAAGATCAAGTGAATAGAGCAAACAGATCCGCAGGTTGCCTGAATGAAACAATATGGAGAAGTAACAATATAAAAAAAAAATGAAAGGCAGAATTTGTAAAACACAAATATTGACACTAGTGGCAGAAATATGACGTGACCCAGGGAGGATAAAAAGATGTTAGAAACAGCAGAGATAAAACACTTGAAACATTGATGGTAGCACACTATGGAACAGAGCTAGAAGTATAGATATATGACGTAGATGCAAGGTGAAGAACATCAAGAAATAGAAGAGTAGAATGGAACTATTATATAAGCCGAATGACAACAAATAAAGTATTAACGACGGCAAGAGACGGTTGTCCAATGGAAAGACGATAAGTAGGAAGACCACGAAAACGATGAAACGACAACTTACTGGAGGCGCATTGAAAAACAGACAGAGTCGTGTCTACATAAACACAAGTAGAACAAGATGAAGAAAAAGTGTTTTTTACAGTGGCATACGTACTTATTTCAAATTTATAATAATATTAAACGATTTTATTAAAGTTATCCTTAATGGGATATTCTATCACTTCATTTTTGGCTTACATTTGGTTTGCAGGCTTTTTAAATAAAATTGATATACCGTTACTTCATTGGTTTTAAATTTTTTTGTTTACAATCGATAATTATTTAATCATTATAAGTAATATCAAGTAGTAACAAGCAAACATTATCACATCAATATTTTAGTATTTTCTTATAAAAACCGTAATAAGTTCAAATATATATTAACTTGTTTTCCTGAAAAAAACTAGCTGGATAAAGTTATCACCTTTTGCCATAAAACTAGAGATATTAAATTTTATTATTTTTGTAATACTATGCAATTTGATATGCACGCCACTGACTAATTCAGTATTTGCACCACATCAAAGAAAAACTTCGATTTTGTCTTCGCGTCTCATGTAAGCAATGTAAGATTTCGATAAATTACATCTCGCCACTACGAGAGGGTAACTACTCAACCAACCCTCCGGAAATTGTTGGGCACTGTGATAGTATTTTTGGGAAGTCATGTTATTAACACTTTCTTGAGTACTGTTAACCCCTAGACAGACAAATTTGTTTTTGTTATATGAGCAAAAAAAATCTATTAGGAACGCAGACCCAATCCTTTTCGAATATGTATCGACGGACTAAAATAAATTAAATCGTTAGAGTAAAACATTTTGAGTTTGTGGTTGGTTAGCAAGTTATCAATGAAATACGAGGATTTACCATTAGATCTTTAAACTTTATTTAAAACCAAATAAGTTTAGAATCAACGCTAGGTGGAAAAATTTATGAATATTTTAAATATTATGTTTATATGAGATTACGACACAATTATTGATTGTAATGAAAATCAAATGTGCAACTAACTTTTTTTTTATTTGCCCTATTGCCAGATTTCAGTGAGATCCTAAGAAGGTATCCATTAAATTCTAGCAGGCGGCAACAGTGGGGAAATCTTTTTTATACATCTAACGTCATGGAGTAAGACACCTTCTGTATTCTGGCTAAAACCTTAACCACCGTTTCAGAGTAGTGGTCTTGCCACTCAAGGAACAACTAAAATAAAAAAAACTAAAAACTTACAAATAACTATACCTCTTACCTTAAATCAGAAAATATTTCCGTGAGGCCATAAACTAATAAATAAAAATAACCATAAATTTTAGCTTCCTTGTTTAATTTCTTCCACCGTTTTCCTCTTCATTTTTCTTCGTCGCCCCAAAAATCAGACAGTGTATTTCTCTTCATTTTTTCTCTCCTCTTAACATTATGTTTATCACGTGTCTTTCAGCCAGCCCAAAACTCATTCACCTCTTAAAGTCTTCCCTCTCATTTGCTCACCTCTGGCAGTTAAAAATGTGGACGGGAGCGTCCGATTCCCCACAAACATTATAGTCTGCCGAAGCAGATTTGCCTAATCTATTTGTTTGTGAAGGTGCCAAAACTACCTAGTCCGGTCAGAAACTGCATCAGGAAGTAGTCTAGTTTCCTGGACTTACATTCTCACCACGGCCTCAGATCATGAAAAAGCTTCTTCGTCCACCTTGCCTGTCCGCTATCATTTGTCCATTTTCTCTGTCACTCCAGTATCGTTCTCTCTCTCATTCTCATCTATATTTCCATCCATTCTCCTCGCGTACACCCTCGCTCGTTCTTTGCACAACAAAACGATCGGTATCATCGCTTCAATGACATACAGAGCCTCATTTGAAACCGTCCTGTATGCACTAGATACTCTTAAGAGTATTCGCCTTTGCGAAGTTAACTGATATATAAACTCGTTGACCGCTGCGAAGTTTTGGTCATTGATAATTACACGTTACGTTCGACAAACGACAATTTCGAGTTAATTATTCAATTATAATTACTGAGAGTGTTTTACAGCATTAATAACTTAGAACGTTTCACAATAAACAACATGCTGGTGAAACTATTGTTGCGTATATATCGATCTAATGATGGTTAACCTGCGAATTTTAAACGAAAGAGTCAGGCGACAAGCGAGCGATCTTTTCGATGAAGAAATCGAATAATTACTGATCTTTATAAAAGCTTGAGCTGTTCTAACGGGAATTTCCTAATTGATTAGTTTGAAGGACGCAGAAAGTAGCTTTAAGGTCGCTGCATATTATCCTGCACATACAGTTTCCGGCACATAGCGTTTCGGGTCTAGCAATCGGACTGCGCGTTTACATTTTCATACATAGACCGCTTCAGTTTGTTTCGGTGAAGGTATGATCTTGCTTTTTGCGACAAAACGTATGTGAACTTGCACGTGCTCTTCTACTTAACGATAAAGAAAGAAAAACTGTGGTAAAAAGAAGGTTTGAAGTACATCCAATGCTAAGAGAAAGGGAAAAGGAAAGTGAAAACTGGACTTTATACAAAGAATTAATTGATGAAGATGAAAAATATTATGGATATTTTATAATGAATAGGATTTAGTTTGAATATATTTTAAATTTAATTACACCTTTCGTTAAAAAACAAAATACCACATTTAACGAAGCCATACATATCAAACCAAAGAGTATTTTTAAAAAAGAAGAGGTACTTCTTTGCACTTTCGTGCAAAAGTCCTAACTGTTTATCACTTCTGTGATTAATTATCCCAAAGCAATGAACACACATGCGTAAATGACCAAATAGCCTCGAAAATTATTTTTTAAAATCTAAAAATAAACAACGAGGAGAAAACGACGAACCCCTAATTCACATTATACCTACGTACCAACAGGTTTCGACTCGTTCTATAACTGTCGGCATCCATAAAATATGATAAAATAAAATATGATAAAATATGATAAAATAATGATATGTTTAATTGCAGACCAAATAAGTATTTGACTTTCGTTTTCGATCAGTCGTATAAGTTCTATCAGCTCTGCTTTACTATTTGCAAGAAGGGCTGTGTCATCTACGTTTCGCAGATGACACAGCCCTTCTTGCAAATAGTCAAGCAGAGCTGATAGAACTTATACGACTGATCGAAAACGAAAGTCAAATATTTGGTCTGCAATTAAACATATCAAAGACAAAGATCATGATAGTGGATAGACTACACAACAATCATCCACATATAACCACAATTGACCGGTTCGAGGTTGTGAGCTCATACTTATATCTGGGATCATTAATCACAAACACAGGGTCATTAGAAGAAGAGATTAAACGTAGATGTGATCTAGCAAAAGTTGCCACAGCAAAAATGACCAAAATATGGAAGGACTGTCAAATTTCAAGAGCGATAAAGATGAGGTTGATCAACTGCTTAATATTCCCAATACTGACCTACGGATGTAAATCTTGTACTCTGAGACAATCGGAGAGAAGAAAGATAGACGCCACTGAAATGTTCTGTTGGAGACGAATGTGACGAATTCCTTGGACCAACCGTAGAACAAATAATTCAATTTTAAGAGAGCTAAAAGTTAGCCAACGACTCTCTAGTGAAGTCCATCTCCAACAATTAAAATATTTAGGGCATGTTATGAGAGCAAACACAGAAAACATGGAAAGACTCATAATACAAGGAAAGGTAGAAGGCCGAAGATCACGAGGAAGATCCCCAACAAGATGGATAGATCAAATTACAGGAATATGCCAAAGACCTATGCATGAATTAAAAGAAATGACCAGAGACAGAGATCTCTGGAGACGGACAATACACGACATCACGTCGACCACTACACTCCCACTGGGGGGGTCAGTATTAAGGAGAGAGAGATCCATAAATTATTGTATTCGAATATACTTTACGGAAACGTTAGGTGCCTGATATGATAGGTTCCGGACAGTGTGAATTACTGATATTTAAAACCATTTAAATTATATTTTTCGGAAACCAAACGCTATGGGCTGGAAACGCAACGTGCACGATAATATGACACGACCTTTATAGTTAAATGACGTGGAATGTCAAAAATTCTAAGCAATTAGTTCTGCAAACTACTAATATTATTTCGACGCAAGTTCAAATTATTATTTCTTTTGGTAATTAAAAATTTCTATGAAACCGAGAATCTCACTTGTCTCCAGTACCGAGAGAAACAAGCCGCCAGAGCTTGTTTCTTTTGCTCTTGCTTTTAATGTCGGAGAAACTATAGAATAGAATAGAAATGATTTCAAATTTCAATGACCCCTTTATGGTAATTGAAAATTGTACAATTTTATGGACAAAGCTTACAAAAAGTCAAAAAAATAACAATAACAATTAAAATTTACTAAAATTATAAATCGTTAATATTACAAAATAAAACATAAAAGAATATACAATCCATTGCAAAATTTCACTAAATTGCAAATTGCCTAATAATAACCTTTCGAACTAGTTTACGAAGATTAAGCTGCTGCATGTGATACCCAAATATATCATCATCTTTGGCTCGACAATCCTCTGTGGATCTTGGCCTGCTTTAAGATTCGTCGCCGTTCTGTTCGGTTTTTGGCAACATGTTGCCATCTTCTGATTTTTAATATTCGTAAGTCGGTTTCTACTCCATCTAACTACCTAATTCGCGGTCGGCCTTTGCTTCTTTTTCCTACAGGTGTTTCTGTGGTTAGCTTTTTAGCAATGGTATTTTCTGGCATTCGTATTATGTGTCCAGCCCATCTAAGTCGCTGTGTTTTAATGAACGTTATCACATCTGGCTCATCAAAGAGCTGATACAATTCAAAATTATATCTTCTGCGCCACTGCCCTTGGTCGTTTACAGCTCCAAATATTTTGCGATGTATTTTACGCTCAAATATTCCCAAAAGTCTTTTATCTTTCTGCACCCAAATATATATAAAAATATTTTGTTGCTTGTACCAAAACCTACTGCAACTTCTTAGTTATTCGTTGAGAAACTCTTCCACCTAATAATATGGTCTTTCAGATAGATAGGCATTTGTCAATTTACGGAACTTAAGAAAAGAAGTTGTAGATTTAAGTTGCAAAGGGAGATGGTTGCATATATTTTTTGCCGAATATAATATAGATTTCTTTACTAACTTTGTGGGTGGGATCGGTAAATACATATCAAAGCTTGAATTTCTGGTGGATTAGTCATGATTAGGTCTCGCTGGAAAAACATGTAGGTGTTTACGAATTAAGCAAACAGTTTCTAGAATATGTACAGAAACAGGAGTTAAAATCCCGTGATTTTTTAAGTAGTTTCTGCAATGTCTTCTTCTACTGACGCCAAAAATTGGACAGCTGTACTAGAACCCCAAAAAGAAAGGCCATATCGAAGAAGAGACTCGAACAAAGAAAATTATGTTATTTTGGAAACTACGAAATTGATTTCCGTCGAAATAGATTTTATTGCATAGCATGCTGAGGCTAGTTTCTTACTTAACAAATCGATATAAAGAAACCATTTAAGATTGCTCTCTACAAAAATGCCAAGAAATTTTAAGGGTTAAAAAGAAAAAGAAAAAGCAAGGGTTAAAGAGATTCCTTATAGGATAATGCTCCTGTCTTATCTACGTTAAAAGAGAGTAAATTAGAGTCGGACCAGGTTTTTATTTTTCCATCGATTTTTAGTTTAGTGATGTCATTTATAAAGATTAGGAAAAGTATGGAACCCAGCACTGAGCCTTGTGGTATTCCACATACAATGCTTTTGTGACAAGAGTATCATTTGCTCTAACTATTTGTTTCCTATTCCTTAAGTAAGATTGAAATCTATTCAAACAAATACCTCGAATTCGAAAAGACAAAAGAAGAAAAAACGAAAGAAATTTAGTTTTTTTATCAAAATGTCGTAATTTACACAAACAAAAGCTTTGGCATAGTCAGAAAAAACAGTGGCAGTGTAAAGATTATTGTTTAGTGCTTAATAGACCTAATGTAGTACAGAAACAGCACAGATATGCTTAGACATGAACCAAGAAATTTACGCCTGCTCTATTGATTTCGAAAAGGCCTTTGACAAAGTCCAACATGAACTACTAAGACAAGTTCTAATAAAGAAAAATATAGACAGCCGAGATATTCGAATTATACGCAATCCATATTGGAATCAAACAGCAAATGTCAAGGTTGAGGGCAGACTAACAGAAGAAATTCAAATCCGTCGAGGAGGCCGGCAGAGATGTATCTTATCGCCACTTTTATTTAATCTGTATAGTGAAGCTATCTGTGAACAAGTACTCGAGGAAGAAGATCTTGGTCTGATAATAAATGGTGAGACGATCAACAATATAAGGTATGCTGACGATACAGTTCTCCTAACGGGAACGCTAGTAGAACTACAACATCTCGTTCAAAGTCTCAATATATACTGTAACAGTTACGGCTTGAAAATTAATTTGAAAAAAACTAAATTTATGGTAATCACGAAATCAAAGAACATCAGAGCTAATCTTGTAATAGACAATACAACGATTGATCGTGTGCCCTGTTATAAATATCTAGGTGCTTGGATCACAGACGATACTGATCAAACAAAAGAGATTAGATCTAGAATAGAAATCGCTAGATCAGTCTTTAATAGAATGCGCAAACTCTTTTGCAATCGTGATATCAATATAAAGTTACGAATACGAATGCTGCGGTGTTATGTCTTTTCTACCCTGTTATATGGAGTTGAGGCTTGGACACTAAAACAGTTGACCATAAAAAACATCGAAGCTTTTGAGATGAGGTGCTATAGGCGCATTCTCAGAATATCATGGATGGACCGCGTCACTAACACGCAAGAACTCCAAACTTTAGACAAAAGATGCGAAATTCTAAATGAGATAAAAACTAGAAAGATGGAATACTTGGGGCACATTGTGAGAGGTGAAAAGTAGGAATTTTTAAGAAACATTATGCAGGGCAAAATTAAGGGCAAAAGAAGTGTGGGAAGAAGAAAAATATCGTGGCTTCGTAATCTACGTGAATGGTTCGGGTGTAGTTCAATTGAACTTTTCAGGCGCGCTGCTAACAAAGTCGCAGTGGCCATGATGATTTCCAATCACCGCTAGGAGTGTCACGAGAAGAAGAAGTACAGAAACATAGCATCTCTAGTACATTTATTAGATAAAAAGCCGATCTGACTTTGTGATAATATGTTTTTAACGAGAAAGGACATAAGTCGGTGTTGGAAACAATATCCAACACCTATGCAAAATTGTTGGGACGCTTTGTAGGTTCGGGTGTGTTCGGTCGGAAGTGACAGTGTTTTTCCCTGCCCCCACCAGCAGGTGACAAGTGACATTCTGCGCCAGTGCATTCATCACGCATAACGCCATGTTTTAGTTGTAGTTTTATAAAAAGTAAAAAACATACATTAGCTCTGGCTTGTTGCCATCTAATTATTATTATTATTAATAAAATAGTATATTAGCTCTGGCTTATGGCCATCTAATTATCATAAGTGAATGGTGAATAGTCTAAATTAAATAAAGGTGTAACTACAGTAAGTTTCGTGAGTCTTATTTCAATTAATTAAGTATACAGTCCGCTTAACCATCGAGGCTTTAGTTGTGCGTCTCGTACATAAATTTGGTCCATCGACACAGATGTGGAATCCAGAATTTTGGGAGCCCGAAACTGAAGGTAAATTCTCATATTTCCTCAAACATTAAAAAAGGAGCCCGCCAAATTTAGCGTCCAAGCTGAAGTTTGCTGCCAGGCTGCCAGCTCTAATATCAATAAATAGAACACGGAACGAAACCGTAAGTACTGTTCTCTTCCCTTTATGACCATCATCGAGCCAAGGAACGCCGAGACACCAACTTGGATTTCTGTGCTCTGTGTTCGCGTTGACATTCACCGTTTCATTACGTCAAAAATTGACAATTTATTGGACATAACCCTATTAAGTAACAAATAATTACTTTGATTTCTGTTTTTAAAAATATAAGTATAGGTATTTGGTCCTATTTTTGTGTGTATTGTATTGTGTGTTTATGTTTAATTAATACTTTAAAGGTAATTGTTTACTTTAACGACCGTTTTTCTTTTTTTATCAGTGTTTCAAAATCTCATTATTATATTAAAATACATTTTTATATTAAAAATACTTTGTCACTTAACTTAACAAAGCCTTTAAATATGTCTAAAAAGGATTTAGAAAAACTGATAACAAGGAAAAGGCAAGCGGTAAGCACTATAAGTCGGGTAAAAAGATTTATTAGTGAACATAAAGATGATCCAGAAAGTTCAAAAAAGGATGATCTATTTTCTATTAGAAAAGACATGTTATGTGAATCATTTAAAACTATAACTGATTTAAATACAGAAATTGCTCATTTAGATGAAAATTTTGATGATGATATTGATGACATAGAAGCTGAATATGTAGATCTATTAGCAACCATTCAAGGAGTTACATCCATGAAAAACAATAAAATCACAGTGCCTTTAGTTCATAATATGCCACAGCATCATACAACCAGTACCACTAAATTACCTTCAATTGAAATCCCCACATTTGATGGGAAAGATTTAACTAAATATAAATCATTTATAGATATATTTACAGCAGTTATAGACAAAAATATAAATTTAAAAAGTGTAGAAAAATTATTTTATCTAAAAAATTATTTAAAACATGAAGCCCTCAGCTTAATAAATAATCTGCCATTAGTGAATGATTCATACAATGAAGCTTTACAAATTTTAAATAACAGATACAATAATGAAACTATGATTATTAATTCACATATTTACCAAGTTCTTGATATACCTGCCATGCAAAAAGGAACTGCTAGTTCATTACGAGAATTTATAAGTAAGGTCAAACAACAAATTGGTGCCTTAAAAAATCTTAATCAACCAGTAGATAGCTGGGATATGCTTTTAGTCTGTATACTGTCTAGAAAAATAGATCAGTTTACGAATAGGTCATATCAAATTGATAGAGATAGTTCAACTTTACCATCATTAAATGGATTTCTAAAATATCTTGAAAATAGGGCAACGGCTCTTGAAGCCACTAATAGTACATCTGAAACAAAGTTGAAGGAAAATAAACAACTTACACACTTAGTAACCAAATCACAAAGTAATGTTAAATGTCAATACTGTTCCATCAATGGACATAAACTTTATAGTTGCAAAAAATTTAAAGTCCTTTCAGTCAATGAAAGAATTTCCTTTGTTGATAGAAACAAACTATGTAAACTATGTTTAAACAGCCATACTGATAAATGTAGGTTAAATTTAAAATGCCAAACCTGTCACAAAGGACACAATTCATTACTGCACTTAGAAAAAGTGGCAGTAAGTTCTAATATTGCTCAATCTAATCAAGATGCAAGCACTTCATCGCAATACGATGCTGTAGTAAATTTTAATTCAATTTATAAAAATCGAGCAAATACAATCTTACCTACTGTAAAGGTAAAGGTTAGAACAGCATCAGGTCACAACTTGATTGTCAGAGGTTTGGTCGATACAGGCTCACAGGTTTCTTTGGTAACAAATAGTTTAGTAAAAAGGTTAAACCTAAAGACATACAATAATTATTTAGATATTGTAGGGATTTCACAAAATAGCACAAGAATCCAAAAGGCAGTTGATTTGAATATAGAATCATGTATATATGACTTCAGTACAAATATAAAATGTTCTGTAGTGGATATAATAACAGGGAATCTACCCAGGTTTAGTTTTAATACATCTAAAATACCAGAATTTGTTCAATTGTCCGATGACACCTTTAATCAAAGCAGTGAAATCAGTCTACTACTAGGAGCTGATGTTGTGTTTAAAATATTGCTCGCAGAAAAAATAAACTGCCAAGAACTAATACTTCAAAATACTCTTTTAGGTTTTATTGTTAGTGGATCTGTATCAACCAACCAGTTCTCAAATTTAAATATTGTATGCATGCATACAACTTATAGTGATTTAGACACTACCATCTCTCAATTTTGGGAAATGGAAAAGGTTCCTGAAGTATTCTTAGAATTTACAAGTGATCAGGAAGCTTGTGAGGCTAGTTTTCAAAATTCAATAAAAATAATCGAAAATAAATATCAAGTTAATCTGCCTCTAAAACAAGAAAATATTAATTTAGGTAACTCTTTTGCTGTAGCTCTTAAGAGATTTGAAAACTTAGAGAAAAGGTTTGTTCTAAATCCGACTCTATACTTTGATTATAAAAAATTCATAGATGAATATATTCAACTTGGTCATGCTAAAATTGTTCATTATGATCCAAAAATTTTAAATAACGGTGAGGTTTATTTTATGGCTCACCATCCAGTAATAAGAGAGGATAAGAAGACTACAAAATTAAGAATAGTTTTTGACGGTAGTATGAAATCTAAGAGCAAAAAGTGCTTAAATGATTTTCTATATAATGGTGCTGTTGTACAAAATGAACTATTTGATATATTAATCCTATTTAGAATTTATAAATATATTATATCTACTGATATTAAACAAATGTTTAGAATGATACTTATTCACCCTGAAGACAGAAGATATTTAAATATATTATGGAGAGAACCACATAGTGAGCTAAAGTGTATCCAGTTGCAAACAGTAACATATGGGTTACGAAGCTCATCGTTTCTAGCTACTAGATGTTTAGTCGAACTAGCCAATACAGAAGGACAAAATTTTCCTTTGGCAGCTAAAGCATTAATAAATAATACCTATGTAGATGACATCCTAGCAGGAAGTGATACTATAGAAGAAGCAAAGAAACTCAAAAATGAACTAATTTCTCTTTTGCAACTAAGGTCATTTTCCTTGCACAAGTGGTGTTCAAACGATCCAAGGATAATAAGTGATATCCCCAAAGAAAATCAACATTTTGATGAAATTGACATAAATAAAATTAACTTTGTTGTAAAAACATTAGGTTTATCATATGATACCATTACTGATAATTTTAAACTGTCATCGCCAAAAATTAATATCAATGACTGTCTAACAAAAAGACAGGTATTAAGCTTCATATCAAAATTTTATGATCCTTTAGGATTAGCAGGTCCAGTGTTAGTCAAAGCAAAAGTTATAATGCAGACAATTTGGCTTCGTAAAATTAAATGGGATGAGGTACTGCCTAATGATTTGCAGGAAATTTGGAAAAATTTTATTACTGGTCTAATAAATATGCCAGTTTTAAAAATTCCAAGAAATTTAGCCTTTACTGATGCTGAAAGTATTGAACTTGTAGGGTACTGTGATTCATCAATGCAAGCATATGGAGCAGCACTTTATGCTCGAACTATTTGTCATGACACAGTTAATGTCAATTTAATTTGCTCAAAGTCTAGAATCGTTCCAATAAATAAAAAGTTAACTATACCTAAACTAGAGCTAAATGGTGCCTTGTTGTTAACTAATTTAACTTTTAAAATTCATAATTTGTTAAAAGCACATATTAAAAAGATTTTTCTTTATTGTGACTCAAATATAGTATTGGCTTGGTTAAAAACCAAACCTGTCAAATTAACTCCTTATGTAGCTAATCGTGTTTTAAAAATTCAAAACATGTCCACAAACTTTAAATGGCTTTATATTAATAGCAAAGAAAACCCAGCAGACTGCCTTTCTAGAGGCTTGGAGCCTAATGATATTGAGTTGCATCCCTTATGGTTTACTGGTCCAAAAATGCTGTCGGACAAAAATTTTGCTCATAATGAGCTACCTGTTCAATTTCCTTATCCAATGCCTGAACAAAAAGTTAGTGTACATGTTATACAAACAAAGGAAAATACATTCTTTAAAAAATACTCCAATATAACTAAACTGCAAAGAATTACAGCATACATTCTACGATTTAAAAATAATTCTCTAAGTAAATTGAAAGGCACAGAAAAATTTTCTGGTAATTTAAATTTGCTAGAGTTAGATAATTCTTTAAAGGTAATTATAAAGTGTCAACAATATTATCATTTTTCTCAGGAAATTAAAGATCTTATATCAAATATAGTTTTAAAATCACCATTAAGTACGCTGTCTCCTTTTGTTGATGGTGATGGGCTTTTAAGAGTAGGTGGTAGATTACATAATTCTAACATCTTATATACTCAAAAACATCCAATAATTTTGCCAAAGGCTAGTCATGTTACAGATCTCATAATAAGGCATGAACATTTGAAATTACTTCATGCTGGTCCCAGGCAAGTGCTAAGTTCATTAAATTTAAATTATTGGTTAATAAATGGAAACCGAGAAGTAAAAAAAATTACTAAAAAGTGTGTAATATGCTTCAAATTTAAAGCAAAATGTTCTGAACAATTAATGGGATCTCTACCAGAAACAAGAGTTTGTGCTGCTAGAGTATTTCAAAATGTAGGAATAGACTTTTGTGGCCCTTTTCTCGTCAAGCAATCGAGAATAAGAAAATCAATAAGCACAAAAGCCTATATAGCTCTTTTTGTGTGCTTTTCTGTAAAAGCTATCCACATGGAACTGTTATCAGACCTTACTACTGAAACTTTTTTAGCAGCATTTAAGCGCTTCATTTCTCGCCGTGGGAAGCCTTTGAACGTATATTGTGATAATGGATCCACGTTCAAGGGTGCTAACAATCAAATTAATAACTTTTATAATCAATCAGTAAAAATAGAAAATTTCGGTTTAAATGAAAAAATTAAATTTAGTTTTATTCCCAGTTACTCCCCAGTTTTTGGTGGTTTGTGGGAGGCTGGAGTAAAAAGTGCCAAATTCCACATAAAAAGAGTCATGGGCACAAATGAGCTCACATATGAGCAATTTAATACATTAATTGTACAAGTCGAAGGTATCTTGAATTCAAGACCACTTATGGCTATGTCACAAGATCCAACAAATCTGGAATATTTAACACCAGTACATTTTCTTATAGGAGCCCCCATAACCAGCTTTCCAGAACCTGATATTACCGAAGTTCCAAAAAATCGTATAAAATTTTGGAATCTCTGTACTCAAATGCAACAGCACTTTTGGAAAAAGTGGCATCAAGACTATTTAACACAGTTGCAAAATAGGCCCAAATGGAAAAATAAACTACCTAATTTAAAGGAAGATATGTTAGTCTTACTAAAAGAAGACAATATTCCATCATTTAAATGGGCACTTGCACGTATCACCAAGGTTATCCCTGGAAAGGATAAAATGGTTAGGGTTGTTGAAGTTAAAACCAAAAGTGGGACCTATGTAAGATCAGTCACAAAGGTGGCAGTATTGCCATTCTATGAATAATTGTAAATAATGTAAATAAAATTAATTTAGTGTAAGAAGTAGTATAACTAGTATTTTAGATAGTAGCTATATTTGTAAGATTTCACATGAATTTAGTGTAAGAAGTAGTATAACTAGTATTTTAGATAGTATTTATATTTGTAAGATTTCACATGAAATGCTCTGGCCCCCAGCATGTTGGAAACAATATCCAACACCTATGCAAAATTGTTGGGACGCTTTGTAGGTTCGGGTGTGTTCGGTCGGAAGTGACAGTGTTTTTCCCTGCCCCCACCAGCAGGTGACAAGTGACATTCTGCGCCAGTGCATTCATCACGCATAACGCCATGTTTTAGTTGTAGTTTTATAAAAAGTAAAAAACATACATTAGCTCTGGCTTGTTGCCATCTAATTATTATTATTATTAATAAAATAGTATATTAGCTCTGGCTTATGGCCATCTAATTATCATAAGTGAATGGTGAATAGTCTAAATTAAATAAAGGTGTAACTACAGTAAGTTTCGTGAGTCTTATTTCAATTAATTAAGTATACAGTCCGCTTAACCATCGAGGCTTTAGTTGTGCGTCTCGTACAGTCGGGCTTTTATAAGACTCTCAATAATTTTGGATAGGACCAGTAGTAAGGCAATAGGTCTATAGTTGCAGATATTAGATTTTTCACCACCCTTATGAAAAGAAATAATAGTGGCTGTCTTTAGGTACTCAGGAAATATACCTTTTTAAAGGAATTGTTAAGTAATGAGACTAGGACTTCCAACACATTATTTGGGAGATTAAAGAAAATTTTTATGGATAGTCCATCAGTATTACCGAAAGATTTGCTTTTGATACAACGGATTGTTTAGATCAGTTCAGATTTATCAACTGGTCTTATAAAAAATGAGTTAGTAGGCACCATTGCTCAATCTTGGTTAACTTATGCTGCAGTGTGTCAGTACTTTGTCTTTCAGACTTATATTAGATTTTTACGATTGAACCAGTCGAGTTGTTATATTTTAAGAACGATCTGTCTATTATTCTTGGATGGATGTACATTACAAGCAAGTATTAACTCATATATTTACCAAGACTTTAATGAAAATTTTCTGTGTCCAAGGACGCAGAAATCCAAGCCGTAGAAGAATTTCCTGGATGAGAAATTTAAGAGAGTGGTTTGGCTTTACCACTAACGAATTATTCAAAACAGCAGTAAATAAAATAAGAATCATCATTCTTCTTCTTAGGGTGCCTGTCCGTTCCGAACGATGGCGATCATTCTGACTATGATGATTTTGTTGGTTGCTATACAAAATAGCTGTGTTGAGGTCTTTCTATACCATGCTCTCAGGTTAGCAAGCCAGGATATTCTTCTTCGTCCTGGGGCTCTTTTTCCTTCAATTTTACCCCGCAAAATGCATTGGAGTAGCTCGAATCGCCATAATGATATCCAATCTCCGATAGGATAGGCAGTCAAAGAAGAAGAAGAATGAATTTTTTTTATAAATTATATTATTATTCCTCGATTAATATATGATTACATTAGCCTCGTTTATTTACATTTTTTTTAAACTCAATTTTGTTTATTTAGTATGTGTTAAATATATTAGAAAAATGATAACAATGAACTCTTCTGATATTTATTAATGAATATCAGTTTCTAGCCGTTTGTATGTTGCCGTAGTCACTTCTCTATCGACAATAGCGTGCTAAGCCGCCTCTGATGCAACTACCATCGGGATCTCCGATGATTGGAAGAGTGAATTGCAGGGCTGCAACCAAAATGAGTAAGAACGAGTCAGCTAGCGAGGGAGAAAGCCACTTGAGGGTCTTCTTTCTATAGTCTCTATTTTCTGTATACAAAGGAAACGACCGTCTGGAAACCATGTGCATCTTGGATTTTGACACTTATTAATCGTATTATATTTTTTATTGTGAAATAAAATAGAACGGTAGCGCAAAGGGCCATAATAGCACTGAACTATTTCTAGGTCAATGAATTTTATCTCCGTATAAAGGTTCTTGGTTTTTAGACAAAAATTGTAGTATTTTTATCAGAATTGGAGGTTAATTTAAGGTTATCTTTGAAAGGGCGTCTTACTAATGGTCCAAAAATTACTACTGAACTTATAGGGTAAATTTACATTTAAAAAAGGAGAGATATAAAAAGCGTTTTGCTCCTTTGGATTATTTATTTTTTTATATTGTTCTGAAGATATTTTCTTGTGTCATTTTAACGTAATTAATATTTAAATGGAAATAAGCCATAATTAAAGATTCTCTTCTTCTTCTTTGAGTGCCTCTTATATAGGAGATTGGATATCGTTAGGGCGATTCTAATTTTATTTACTTCTTTTTTAAATAATTCGTTAGTGGTACAGGGAAACCACTCTCTTAAATTTCTCATCCAGGATATTCTTCTACGGCGTGGATTTTTGCGTCCTTGTATTTTTCCTTGCATTATATTTTGTAGGAATGTGTACTTTTGTCCTCACATCAGGTGGCCTAAATATTCAATTTTTTTCTTTTTTATATTCAGTATAACTTCTGGACTCTCTAACTTCTGCTTATTACCTCTTCATTTGTAATTTTATCCACCCAACTTATTTTTAGTATACGGCGCTAGTACCACATCTCAAAGCTTTTAAGATTTTTAACATTCTTCTGTTTAAGAGTCCAAGCCTCAACACCGTAAATTAAAGGTAAATTTTTTTTATTTTTATAAAGGTAGACCTAGCAATTTCAATACGTCTTTTTATCTCGTGATTTTGGTCACCTGTTTCATTAATGAAGGTTTCCAAGTACATATTTCTATTCGCTTACTTTTTCGAGTTGGATACCGTTTATTGCGATACTAGTATTAAATTCTTACTAAAGGTATAATATTCGGTTTTTTTTACGTTCATCCTTATGCCGTAGATATTACGTATCTCATTCATACTTTTAACTAAATGTTCTAGATCTTCCGCTGTTCTTGCCATTAACAGAGTATCGTCAGCATATCGAATGTTATTGATAACTTCTCCATTGACTATTATTCCTTCGTTTGCATGTGAGAGAGCTTCTTGGCATATTTGTTTGCTGTAAATATTAAACAAGAGCGGTAACAATATACAATCCTGTCGTACTCCTCTACGAATTTCTATTTCGTCCGATGTTTGGTCTTCTATTTTTATATTAGGTCGCTGGTTCCAGTACAGATTTAATATTATTTTTATATCTCTGGTGTCGATATTCTTACCCTCCAGAATTTCTTTAAGTTGATTGTAGCGTATTCAAAATCACGATGTTTGTATTTTGAGAACGATTTTCGAAGTAGAAATTAAAATGTCAATAAACGTACTTTAACCTTTAATTGTGACTTTTGTGATTCTTATTTAAATAGTACTTATTTATTTTTGTATCTAAGATCAGTAAACATTTTAGCAAATGATTTTCCTTAGTCCAAGACTTTGACTAAAATTTCCTCAATCTCGGATATTTATATTTCCAATATTTTATGCATGAAGGAAACTATGGCATATTTCAGCTCAGAATTTAAGGTATGCTTAAAATAAATGGTAGAAGGAGCATGGAAAATAGACTAGTATCTAAAAAAACTTAATAGAATGCTGTTGTTGCATTCCACAACAAATCTTTATAGCAGTTGCTACGAAAGTTGGAGTAAATATGATTATTGTCAAGCTCTGTAGTGGGGATGCAAATGGCACTTGACGAAGAACAAGAAGCGATTGCGAAACAAAAGGAAAAAAAATCATCAAATCTTTATGGTATCTAGAAATCAACGATGTAATGACAATTATATTTTTTTATTATTTTATTTTTATTTTAGGTCAAGTAAATTTGAGTCTTATTATCTAGATCTCTTTATTTCAAGTAAAAAATTAATCCTTACAAGATATTTATGAGTATCGAAGGACCAAACAGACTACATAGAATCCAAAAAGATGAATCAAACCGAAAAATCATCAACAGGTAAATATTAATTGTGAACGGTATATAAGCTGCACATTTACTTCTGAAGACAATTCTTTTTTATTTAGCTTTACGTATCTCGATAACGTAGGTCACTGACACAGATACAATTTTATTACATTACATTACAAGAATATACAGTAACATTACAATCGATGAAGAAATACATTAAAACATTAATTATTGGTACAATTATTAATTAATAATTTCTAAAATACATTTCTTCTTCTACATTTTCTGGTGAATCCTGGTTTCATAGAGATAATTAATAAGGTTTTGGAATTGATCTGGCAATCTGAGAATATTTTGTAGTTTTCGACTTAAAATATTCTCTTTTCTGTTGTTGTAGAAATAGTGTGTTTAATCAGTGTTTCCTGCCTGTCCTTACATATGGTGCAGAGAAACTTACCCTAAAAAGGACATCTGGACGAAAACTACAAGTGACGCAACGTAGAATGGAGAGATCATTGATAGGCATAACGTTGCGAGATAGGGTAAGAAACGAAGACATCCGTAGAAAAAGTGGCGTATAAGACATTATAAAACACATAGCCAAAATTAAATGGAAGTGGCAGGACACGTCGCTAGAATGAAAAACAATAGGTGGACCAAAAAAATATTGGAGTGGAGATTGAGAGCGGATAGACCAAACCCAGTAAGACTACCCACAAGATGAACTGACCACATAAAGAGGATTTGTACCAACTGAATTGCAGCAGCGTAGGATAGATCTGAATGGAGGTTTCGAGGAGGCCTATGTACAGCTGTGGACGACTATGGACTGATGATGATGATAATGATGATGATGATGTAGAAATAGAGACAGTCTACGAGAATATTTTTAAGAGATAGGATATTACCACAATCTGTACATGTAGGTGGATCTTGGGAAGTCATAGAAGGTTTATGAGTTAGTTTTGTATAGAATATTTTAAGTCGGCGAATTAAAATTTTGTTTTTTCGTGTTATGGAAGGAAACTCAAGCTTTCTAACGATGGAATAGGTCGAAGCTTGAAAGAGATTTTATTTCAGTGGTCTTGCCAAGACATTTCGATGATATTTTTAAAATACGACTGTAAATCTGTATCTAGTTGTAGGTTTTCAATCTCAATATTAAAAGACACGGATTGACTTGCAAAGAGGTCTGCTAGTTCCTTACCAGGGATTCCGACATAAGATGGAATTAGGATCATGGTTATGAAAACGTCGAAAAAGTTTTAAATAGCTTGAATTAACGAATTTACATACTTCTAAGAGATAGACGCTAAAGAGTCAGTATATTGCTACTTTTTTATATCTTAGTGATAGTGAGTTTGTAGCTTGGAGAATAGAGAATAATTCAGCAGTATGTATGCAGCAGAAGAGCAAGAGATTACAAGATATGATGAAGTCTGCATTTAAAGTTACAGCGTATCTAACAGATATAGGGCTCTTATAAACATCTTTGTATACAATTTGGTCAAATCCGTTGTTGGCAATTATTTTTTAAAGTTTTGCCATAGAATTTGTGGATTTGTCTTATGCTTATTATAATCATTTATCGAGAGATTTAAATCTGCTATCCATTTATTTCACGGAGATTTAGGTGATATTATTATGGAAGATAGATTGAAGTTTAATGGATGAAGAGTTTAAAAGGTCATTTCTTAGTAATTTATTGGCTGCATTTTCAGTATTAGCTGAGATTCAAGACGACTACTTCAAAAAAACTTATCGGCAACCTAGCCAGAAGGAAAGTTCGTTATATAAACTCTCTATGAAGCTCTACCTGAAGGCTCCAAAGCAAATTCGAAATGTAGTGTGTACAGAATTAAGAAGATTTTTAAATAATATGGGATAGTCTTCGCTCCAATAATGATTGAACATATTTTTTAATATGTTTGTCAAGCACTTAATTTTAATATCGTTTAAATGGCATTTCCAAGTAAGTTTACTGTCGAATGTTATTTCTAAAATCCTCGTTACTGCAGGTAGACAAGTACTATTTATGATAATTTAATTAATTATAGTACTGGCTGTTCTGCGAGAAAACTTAATGATTTTTGTCTTCTCATTAGAAAAGTTAAATTTGTTAACTAAAGTCCTTCCAAGCAATTGGTCAGTAGCATTCTGAAGCAGTTTAAAACTGGCAACAGTGTCCTTTTCTCGGCACAATATTATTAAATTATCTGCGCAGAGTGTAAACTTGCCGGGTAGCAAAATATTTTACAGATATCATTGAAAGCAAGTATAAATAGTGTAGGACTTAATACCGACCATTGGGGAACGCCATTAGTTTGTTTGAAAGTGCTAAAGATTATACCATTTTCTCATAAATATACTATACAGATATACTATACTCCTTGTGCTTAGCTATAATAAGAGTTCTATACAGGATATCAAAAGCATTTTCGATATTAAACGAAACAGCCATTATGTCTTGCTTGCACTAAAAGGCGTTAATGATTGACGTTGGAGGACTGCTAGATTGTCTGCTGTACTTCGATATGATCTAAAACTTAATTGTGCCAAATTTACTATTTTATATTTTTCTAGGTACCACTAGGTACTTTTCTAGGTAGGAGTCTTTTATTGATCATTTTCTCCATAGGTTTGCATATTGTACATATGCGAGAAATTGGTCTGTAGGAATTTGGATCAGTTAAAGGTTTGCCTTGGTTTTTAACAGGAATAACATTGTGGATTTTTGCAGCAAACTTGAATATTATTTTTTGGTCTATACTAAATTTTAAATTTCAAGCAGTTTAGATGGACTAGGTCTAAACAGATTTTTAATAAAGATAAAGAGAATGCTTACTGGACCAGCAGCTGAATTTTTGCAACAGTAGATACAATATATCCGATAATCTTGTAATGTAACCGGCATATTTAAAGAAATTTGATCGGATTTTTTGCTAGCAGATACATTTGAGTTCGGATTAGTAGACATGAGAGGCTGTCAATTTAAAGTATGTCTACCTGTTGTTTTATTATGAAAATTTTGTCCCGGGATGTTAACAATTTGTTGACCACAAGTGACTGTGCTGTTTTGAGTAAATGTAGCAGAAATTTTTGAATAAGTTTTCTTTCCTATCATGTGTTTAATTTTTTTTCCAAATTTGGCTAGAAGTAGTGTCGATATATGTCTTTATAGATAAAACAAAGTTAAAATAGCGATGATGATTTCCAACCTCCGCTAGGAGAAGGAACCCGAAGAAGAAGAAGTGTCGATATTTATGGATGAAACGTGTTTTTTCCAGAAGTCTTTTTTGCTTTGTTTAATTATATACTTAAATTTGGCTCTCAGTTGTTTTAAGTTGATTAAATTCGTTTTAGTACTGTCTCTGCGGTATTTATTGATTACTACTTTACTCTTTTGTATAGTCAGAGAGCATCTGTCGTTCCATTAAGGTGTTGCTTTACGACACAAAGAAATTGGTATATGTCCAATATTTGCTTCAGCAGCTGAGATTATACAGTTATTAAAAGGGGCAATATTTTTATCTGTATCTTCTGATAACTGAAGCTGATTGAGTTTGCTTTCAGTATGTAATCAAAAGTCATATCAGTTTGGATTAAAATGTTTTAAAAACGTCGAAATGTCTTTTTTGATTTTTCAGATTTAAATATAGGAAATTAATTACTGTCGTATACATAGTCAACTGCTTTTTATGTGAGGTTAGGATGTATCCTTCGATGGTACCAACTTAAAACTATTGAGGAAAATGTACCGGTAGCAGTAATAAAATGAGTTTCCAGTTTTCCATCGACTGAAGGCTTTTTTATCACCCCCCAATGTATTTTGAGAATTGTAATCTACAACAAGAAATAAAAGTGAAGGAGGATGGTATATGGGGTTCACTAGATCCGCTTCGAATAGATTATAATTTGATGGAACATAGATACTTCAAACTAAAATTTAATTCAGATATCAGATGTTAACGGCGATAGCTTCTGGGTTTGTACAAATGGGAAGATGTCTCGAGTATAGTACATTGGATACGAATAATAATGTTCCACCGCTAGTTCTAAGATTGTCAGTTCTCGAGAAATTTTATCCTACTTATTTTATCCTACTTATTATATTACTCAAACCCTTTAAAAGCCTTTTGTGGTCAGATTTAAAATTTGTTTCTTGTAAACATACTATGTCGGTCAAGGATTAACTTTTGGAGGTGTTTAAATGACGGTATAAAAGTCGGAGATGCCACACTGGACAGAGTAGAGAAACTCGTGTATCTCGGCAGTAATATCAATGAGAGCTGGGATCCAACCGCAGAAATTAAAAGCCGAATAGAACAAGCCCGAGCTGCCTTTGTAAAAATGAGAAACGTACTTTGCAGTCATGATCTTAGCATTGACCTTAGAGTTCGTATGATATCTTGCTACATCTTTCCTGTCCTGCTGTATGGAGTAGAAGCGTGGACCCTAACTGAGGCTATGCTTAAACGCTTGACAGCCTTTGAGATGTGGGTATACAGACGACTACTGAAAATAAGCTGGGTCGACAGAGTTAGAAATGAGGAGGTCCTTAGACGGCTGAACCAAACAACACAACTGGTCAATATAATAAAGAAACGCAAGCTGGAATACTTCGGTCATATTATGAGACACCCTGAAAAATATGATCTTTTACATCTGATCATTCAGGGAAAGATCCAAGGTAATCGTGGTCCTGGTAGAAGAAGAACATCATGGCTGAAAAATCTAAGGCAATGGTATGGAAAATCAACTACATCGTTATTTAGAGCTGCTGTCAATAAAGTCACGATAGCGAATATGGTAGCCAACATGATATCCAACGATCGATAACGGTCATGGAACTAGAAGAAGAAGAAGAAGGTGTTTAAGTCTAAGGTAAAACCCATCACAATTCCATTACATTAGATTGAAGTTTACTAAAATGAGGATTTTTGGGAATGTGTTATCTGAGAGAAATTCCTCATCTTGATGACAGATAATTTAAACTCGCCATATCTGCTACTTTAGAATGAACATCTTGTTTTAAATGTTTTTAATATTCTTTTAAATCTGTACTTTAGTGACCTTCTTCGAAAAGGATAAGCATTATTCATGTCAGAGAGTAATGATTTGATGACATGTGTGAACTTTTGTGACTGATGGTTTAATCGCTTTTATCACAGAACAATATTTAATAAAATTGACGAAAATAGTACCTTTGTTGGTTATGTCTTCAAGATAGTATAAAGTAAATTATTAAGTAATGTGCAACTCACTTTGAGACAGTTATAACATAATTTCACGATTTACTGTGATTCTGTGTTTTATTAAATGTATGATTCAAATTTTAGATACAACAGTTTTGTTTATACCCGAGAATTTAAAATAGCAAAAAATAATATTAACATTATTATAGCAACAAAATTAAAGCACTTACACACACAGAACTTAACTCATTCAGTTTCGGTTTAACCGTCCGAAGACACAATAAACCAAAAAAATTTCATACTCATACATTTCATACATGTCATGCTCATACATTTGAATTATACACTCTTTTTATTTTAGAAAATTACAGTTTTACAATGGTTTTCGATTTGGTAATTAAAATTACTTCACAGTTTATGTAGCAATTTCTACTAAACAATAAAAAAACACTAATTGTTGTCCATTATGTCAGATAACATAATTATTGTATGATTTTACTTATTTTTAGTAAACTTAATGTAACGCGAAAGGTTACTTGACAAATAAAGACCCTCAAGAGCTCCAAAATCTCGTATCATTGACTGTATATAATTCAGTTTTCAACAAACTGGCCTATTCCATTTTTTATGATGAATAGTATAGAAACGGTTTTGAAACTAATAAAAATGACTTTGTGGTGGGAAAAGGGAAACGAGATGGAATAGATCTGTGTTTGTGTGTGTGGTATGTCATTTGTCACGGGGTTGTATCTGTTTTGTTTATGATAACAAGATTATTGTGTTATTGTGAGTTTTTTTTGGTTGTGAGAAGATATGAGTTTCTTCTCAGTGGATATAAATTTATAGATTCCCACGGAGGAAGGAGATATAATTGGTTCTTAAATAAATTAGTAAAATACAAAGAAAAATTGTCTTTGTTTTGGAATATTTTAGACCGATATAACGAACTTTATGGAAAATATTTTCAAATATTTTGAACCTCATATTTTAAGCACTATCAATTGATTAAGTAAAACAAATAATAAAGAATGTGAGAGTTAAATCCCAAGCCCTTGGAGTTGATTATTTCGCACATTTTTTCTGATATACATGTCATGAAAAGAAAAAAAGTAATGTCAATACGATTGCCAGCTATCTCGCCACCTTTAAAAAGGTTTTCCTGGTGCCTTTTATATATTAAAATTTTATAAATAATTAATTATTTTATAACATTTAATGATTAATTTATATTAAATCTCTTGCTATTTTTTATTTTTTTAATTTTTCCCAGATATTAAACTCAATATTTTCATTTCTTACGTTCTAATTGTTCTTTTGTTTCTGCTATATCTCCTCTTATTTCAATTCCATACATCATTATTAATCCTAGACATAAGTGACATATACGTACTTGTAATCTAATCTCATATCTATATTCTTCCATATAACATCTGTTAGATATCCTGATACATCTTCTTCTTCTTCTAATGGCGCTACAATCCCTTGTGAGTCGTGGCCTGCTTAACAATGTTCTTCCATTCTGCTCTGTCGGATACTTTCCTTCGCCACTGCCTGATGTTCATGGTTTTAAGATCCCTCTCTACGTCGTCTATCCATCTTTTGCAGGCCCTTCCTCTTGTTTTTTTTTTTTTTCTTGTGGCTTCCATCTATAGATTACTTTTACAGCTAGATTATCTGGCATTCTTTCTAGATGACCACGCCAGTTTAGTCTTTGTGACTTTAGAAATCTAACAATATCTGCGCTCTGCATTAGTTTATCCAGCTCGTGGTTCATTTTAATTATCCACGAACCATCGCTGCATTGAGTTGGTCCAACTATCTACCTTAGTAGTTTGCGCTCAAATATTCTTAGTCATCCTGATACATACACTGGTTGTTTGGTTGTTTTCTTACACTCCCTTTAAGGTTTCCGTAGCTGGATATTTGTACTGCCTAATACTCGAAGCTACAGACTTCTTTGATTATTTCACCGTTAATTACAGTGCTGAATAGTTTGGTTTTTTTGACGTAGCTAAATATTTCTTCTTAGATGTAAATATTTTCATATTGTGTCTCAGTTGCTGTTTTAAATGTTTATACAATTTGCTGTCGGTTATTTTCATTATACAGTTATTGCTTAATCAATTGAAATAAAGAAGAGTTTTCGATTTGCATGATATTTAATTATATATTTTCGTACATATTTAAATAAGCATATACACAAATAAAACAAAATACTAACGGAAAAAAGATTGGTATTACTTTTGAAAAAATCATCAATTTTGGTTTGCCTTTTGTTTTGATCATTATATTTCACAATTTCTGAGTCATCATTGAGAATTACATCAGGCATTTCTTGATTTACTTTTGCATTACCTTTATATATGAAAAATAATTAGTCACTTAGATCATTAGTCAAAATAGAAAGTCACTTAATTTTAGGAAACCAATATTTAAATTACTTACGGTTGTAGTAAGCTCTAGTTCATCGTCACTCTCATTGTCGGGAACATTGAATACCTGATCGTTTTCTTTAAAATCACTAAAACAACTAGCTTAGATTACTTTAGGATTTTCTGTCAATAGGGCTGGATAAATCTTTAGTTTCAACTCCATGATTTTCACAAAAGGTTGCCAATGGCAAATCATCTTCCAGATCTTGTAGCTTCACACCTAATAAACACTTTTCAATTGTTCTGGTTGAAACGTCTTTCCATGCTGCCACAATTTATATTAAGGAGGTAGCAATCGTTATGGACTTTTCCAGTTCAACCGTTGATAAAGATCATTCTATAGATGATAAAATTCTTCTCTTCAAAAACTTTCAATAAAGGGACTTAAAGTTTTTAAATATTCCTTAGTCTAACGGTTGATAATGTGCTGTAGTATTAGGTGGCAAAAATATTACTGATATGTAGGATGACTAAATATCCGTATGGGATGTTACGTCGTCTAGGAATAGGAGAATTTTTCTTTTTTAACGTAGCATTTTTTTTTTCAAATTTGTTCAGCCAATCTGTCATGATATCTCTGGTCATCCAGGCCTTCTTATCGTGGTATCAGTCGACTTGGAGTCTATAGAAGAATTTTGTTTTAGATGTTTATTTACGTCCAAAGAGCAAATACATTTGCAGGAATTTTAAGTCAAGCTGTCTTCTTTTGGTCTGAATATGTTTCTTCCAAGTGAGATGTTGGGCCGTTGCTTTTCTTACTCTACACAGCCGACATATCAGAGACTAATAATACTACAATCGTTTTCTTTGCTAAAGACGTAGCAATACTAGCTATAAATGAAGATGCCATACAAGTCTCACAAAACCTGCAACATAATCTGAACATTCTCAGTAATTGAGATACGAGATGGAGAACAAAAGTAAATAAAACAAAATTAACTCAAATAACATTAACCAACCGTTACAACATATGCCCACCTGTAAGAATGGAAATGTAAGATTACCAACAGTAACAGACACTGGATACCTTGGCCTCTATCTTCCAAACTTAAAAGTTTCCTTGGAGTTAATACTTCTTACATGTGCAGGTGATATTAACTGCAATACTACTTTTATTTTACTGGGTATTAAATTTAAACCATTGTTTAGCTCCGAACTGCTGAGGAACTTAATACACTTAATACTATATGCAATAGTATTGCATATAAAATATGTGAAGTTTGTTATGTACAAAGTGAGATAATATAATTTTTGAAAAAAAAAAATGAAGTTAATACAGTTTAGCACTGAGATACAGATTTGAGAATCTCATATTCCATTGTATAAAAGTTAACGAATGAATTGTACCTAAATAGAAGAAGATTAAAGAAAGTACTGTTAATTGATGATGCAATAGACAAAGTACTTGGTAAATGATCTACGACTATCCTAAAATAAGATAAAAAGACAAAGTATTTAAAAGTATTTCAAATATTTACTAATTAATTTAATTTAGGAACTTTTTGAGAACGATTTTGGTTGGTTCTATTCGACTCGATGGTTTACGAACTTTGTTCTGACCAAAATTTTTCAAAACTTACTGCCTCTTGGTTAAACTATTTATAAAATGGTAAAAATTATTGAAAAATTCAATGAGGACACCCCAATTCATTGGATTGCGTTTTTGCTTAAAGAAGACATAAAGCCAAGGATGGTAATAAGAGGACTACCTCCTACAACAAAGCCAAAAGGCATATACGAAGAAATAAGAGACGACCATAACATCGAAATCTTGTCAATCAAATACAAGGCTTCAAGAAAGAGCGACAAAAGACACCTACCCATGTTCGTCATGACGGTGGAGAGAGAGGACAATGAGCGACTAAAGCGCATCACTAACCTCGTGCACATGAAAGTGATAATAGAAGACCTTAGAAAGGCAAGACGGCCCACACAGTGTTTCAACTGTCAGGGCTACCATCACGCACAAAGAGCGTGTTTCAAAACACCTCGATGTGTAAAGTGCGGAGAAGAGCACCCAACAAGAAGCTGCAAAATGCCTAAAGATCAAAAGGCAAAATATGCAAATTGTCAAGGACAGCAAGACAAAAAGCAACGATGCATCATAGTAGGCCACAAGTCACTCCAGGTGGACTTTCATACACACAAGCAGCGAAAGCTCAAGAAAATGAGAATACTATTCTCATCTCCAGGCAGCATCAAGACGGCTTAGTAAACTCTGTAAAAGAGCTACTCACTAGGCTCCTGGAACCCAAGAGGTATAAACACCAACCAGAACATACTGGACGAACTGATCAATAGATACGACATGGACGTCGTAGCCATACAAGAAACAAAACTTACAAACAACATAAACATCAAATTCCCAGGATACGACATTTATAAGAACGACAACACAGCAAGATCAGGCGGCACAGCTATACTTGTGAAAAAAGGCATAGGACACATTAGAATACTAACACCGCAACTAGACAATATGCAAGCAACAACAATAAGAGTACACATGAGGCAAGGCGAAGTCAGAATTACCTCCGCCTACGTGAGACCACAAGATTTACTAATCTAAGAAGACCTAAATACGTTCTTAAACGACGAACACTCAATAATAATAGGAGACCTAAACGCAAAATCCCCAAACTGAAACGACAGAGCTACGAAGAGACATGGAAGACCACTAAACGCATACATTGAAAACAACGACGACGTTATGGCAATGGGCCCCACAGACCCAATGCATTACCCAGGAAACGGTCTTTCCACACACATAGACATTGTTGTTGAAAAAAACCTAGGACTGCAAACAGAACTACAAACGTTAAACGAAAGCACAACTGACCACAACCCCATCCTATTAAAACTAGGAACGTGGGAAGAAGAAAGCACAATCAAAAGGATAAAAAAATAAAACAAAGTGGACAAACTTTAAAAGACTCATGAGCACTGGAATAAACATAGTCTTAGTGATAGACAACCCACGAGAAATAGAAGACAGGGTCCTAGAGTTGGAAAACATTATCCAACAAGCACTTAGAAATAAGAACAGAAAGTAGAAATGCATACGGGAAGATTTAAAGACATACCGCAAGTAGTAAAAGACTTGATAAGGGAAAAGAACAGAGCTAAGCAGATAGCAAGAAGGACAAGAAATCAGGCGGATAAAAACATAGCAAACAGGCTAAATAGAGAAGTCAAAACAGCACTACAACAAAACCGTAGTGAAAGCTGGGAAAATAATATACGAGACATGAAAGAACAAGGACCAAATATGCAAAATATTTGGAGACTTCAAAAGATACTGAGAAGCGACAGAAAGCCAATTCCTCTACCATACGGAGAAAATGGAATAATGTACAGCACAGAAGAAAAAGCAGAGGTAGTGAGGAGTACTCTCCAGAGAGAAAGTGTGTACATTAAATTACCACCCAGACGAAGATTTCAAAATAGAAGAAGTCGAAAGACAAAGGGAAAGACCGAAAAACCCAGACGAAATTATCCCTTCCACATCACTGGAGGAGATAAACGAGCTGATCAAAAACAGCTCGCCAAAAAAGACACCCGGTCCAGACCAAATCACAAACAGGGCTCTAAAATACCTACCAGCGAGAGCCATAGTATACCTAACAAACATCATTAATGCAACGCTAAGGTTCAAGAAATTCCCAGACAGATGGAAAGAGGCCAATGTCATAATGCTACCAAAGCCCGCAAAGACGCACATTCCCGCAGAATTACAGGCCAATAAGCTTACTACCTGCAATCAGCAAGATTGCAGAGAGGGTAGTACTCAGCAGACTCCAAGCCGAAACAGACATATTACCTGAAGCTCAATTCGGCTTCAGATCAGAACACTCCAGTGAGCTACAAGTACTCAGACCAACAGAGTACATAGCAGCTGGATTCAACGACAAACAATACACAGGAGCTGCCTTCCTAGATGTAAGCAAAGCATTCGATAGAGTCTGGTATAAGGGACTGATCTACAAAATGAGAAGATACGGGTGCAGCGGAGCAATGACAAGACTGATCTCTTCGTACTTGGGCAACCGTTGTTTCAGAGTTAGGATAGGACAAGTCCTATCCGAGCTCGGGAACCCGGAGGCTGGAGTGCCACAGGTAGCAGTACTGCCACCTTTACTGTACACGATATACATAGCAGATATACCTTGAACACCAGGTACACTACTAAGTCTCTATGCCGACGACAAAGCGATAGCGGCCAAGTACAGAAATGTAGATATAGCGGCCAATAACCTACAAACAGCACTAGACGACATAGAAGAATGAAGTCTAAAGTGGAAAATAGCAATAAACTCCGATAATACACAAGCTGTACTTTTCAACAGGAGGCATCAACAACCAGAAGAACAGGTAACTGAGCAAGATAATCCCATCGAGTGGAAAAGCGAAGCAAAATACCTCGAAGGTCTAACTTTTGGCAAACACGTAGAAGCCCCCATAAAAAAGCCAACATGGCACGAGCAGCAATAAGATTTCTAGCAGGAAGGAAAAGTAAGCAAGTGTGTCACTTGCATTGGGACACATAATGCAACACTACAAAAAAGAAAATACAAGCGACACACTATAAAAGCCTAAGAGAAGAATTCAACGTACCAAGATAAATAGCGGAAATATTCCTCTTTAGAGAGCTGCAGCAAATCAGAGTGACTTACACAATGAAAGAAAAAGCTAGGATAAAGTTCGCAGAGTTAGAGAACCACCCCAGTCACATACTGCGAGAGATAATGAGGTATGACGGTTTCCATAGATGAAAGCACAAAAGACCTAAACAACAAATAGTAGACTAAAACAAAATCCCAGAGAGAGAACAAAAAACACCCCAGATGGAAATGAAATCCCAAAAAACCCCAGAGAGAAATTTCAAAAAATTCGAAAACAAAGCACATTGAAGACAGTACGTAGCTCAAAAACACCCAGGACATCGATAAACTCTATACTGTCGTATTGTTTTATATTTTATGTATTTTTCATTATTATAATATAGATTTTATACTAATTCTGATTTTTGTTCACAGGGCCATCTACAAAAAAAAAAATCAACAAAAAACACAAAAACCGGCTTCGGCCACCAAAAAAAATTACAAAATACTAACAAAAATCGGCGAAAGCCACCAAAAAAATTAACAAATCCCCAAAACCCGGGCACGTAGGGTCCAATCCCTTGAGCACCAAGTCGCCGAACTGAGCCGGGGCTCAGAGCGGAGACTTGAGGCCCAAGTAAGCAATTTTATTTCGCGGATAAGCCACAATAAGATAACAGGAATATAGCGAAAATGCGCTGTCCTGAGTTTTTTGCAAATCGGTTAGGAAACCATGTTGGGGTTCTATTACCCAGGACCTCCACATGAAGAGCATTTGGCTGATTGTTGTGCCTCTATAGAGCATCAGAGTGCTATAGGGGGAAAGGGGATGATCTAGAGCATTGGAGCGCGGCGGGGTGACTTCTGTTTTTACACGAGTTAACACACCTCGCTCCAATGAATTGTTACACCCGATCGTAATTCATAGGGGTGAACATTTCTTACAGGCTGGGTTCAATTAAATTGCTTGCTTGCTTGCTTAAATTATTTTTATGACTCAGTCTAAGCAATGAATGATAAATTATTTTGTAATGTACCTACCTACTCACATGTAAGATAATTAAAGTATCTATGTATTTCTATATAGTTTTTAGTCACCTGGTATATGTTATTTACAATTATGAAAAGTTCTCATGTATAATCACTAATAATTATTTGTTGTTAGAAATCAGAATCAATACTCTTCATAAATATTTTCCTATTTAGAATAAATAAGTTTCGCTAGTTTATTCGCCTAATACTTCGTATCTATGGAATAATAATAATTTATTTCTCTTATTTCTTTGTTCGATAAGCTATCCGTATTTGCTATTTTAATATTAATATTTGAGTCCAATCTCTTGTACTCAAATCCATCCAGAAACATCGTTAAATAATTGTAGATAACAGAACTTATAAATTTATAGTTTTAAGAAATAACAGGCAGTGTAATTTTCATCCTCTAATATAATAAATTTATACATGTCAATATATTCTGTTTAATTCCAAAACAAAGAGTTAGTCCGGAGAAGAAATAAACGCATAGTATTCCATAACAAAATTTGGTGTCAGAACGTGGGATATTAGTAGCAGAGTTCCTCTGATTGCTGATAGAAGGAGAGCTGAGGAATTTTTGAATTGACTTGTTTCCTTCGAGGAATCATTCAAAAAAAACTGTCAGTGTGGAAAAATCGCCACTACAACTAATTACATTGGGGTCCAGTACATCCAGTTCGAAATCCAGTTCCAGTCATAACCCAATTGTAGTTCCATCGGAAGTAGAGGTGAACCCGTGGAATAATAGACTATGCGACCAACAACAATATTCTACTTGTAAGTACATTCTATCTTAAATTCTGTCTCATATTTTAAAAATCTTGTAAACGTATGTCTACTTTATATCCTGATATAAGTAACTTATTTGACGAACAAATACCTTCTCCCGACTCAAATTCTCTTTCAAATTCTTCTACTTCTAATTCAAATAAAATGTCAGTATCAATTGAAATAGCTGAAAAAACTTCTCATTAGATTTGATGGTACAAAATCAAAATTATACGAATTCATAGACAATTGTGATAAAGCATACAATTTAGTAAATCCGCAATCCAAACCCATCTTATTAGCCATTATAGAAACTAAATTAACCGATAAAGCTAGGGCCATAACTAGAAACAGAACATTTGACGAATGGAAAGATTTAAAAGACTTCTTATTAGATGCTTATTCTGAACGCCGAACTGAAGGTCAGTGGCAATTGGAATTACATTCCTTACGTCAGATGCCCAGTGAAAATGTAATGTCATTCGCAAATAAAGTTGAAAATTGCTATATAAAATTAATAAATACACTTGATCCAGACTTATCTCCAGATGCAAGAAATGCATGTACTAAACTCTTAAAAACTCAAGCACTAAATGTCTTTATTAGAGGATTAAACAAAGACCTCTCTATTTTAATCAAAGCCCGAAATCCAGATTCCTTAGAAAGAGCTGTTGCTATAGCAATTGCCGAAGAACAAGAACAGTTATCAAGACAAGAAATTTTCAGACCATTCTGTAATATTTGCAAACGAAATAACCATTCCTCAAATAACTGTCGATATAAAAACAATTCAGATAGAAATGTTAGATATCTTCAAAATTCTAGTTTTCAAAACCCAAAATATCCTAATTCAAATCTTCAAAGGTCAAATTCTCAAAATCAAAATTATAAACCTTCAAATTCAAATTCCAATTCTGATTTTCCTCCAAACTTAAGAAAAGAATATACCAACACTTCCCAACGTTTTTGCAGATACTGCAAAAAACCAGGTCACGTTATAGAAGAATGTAGAAAACGCGAATTTAACAATAAAAACAAAAATCCAACAAATTCTTTAAACTTCCAGAATCCTCGACAACCAACGGTCGATTCTCGAGGAGTTCGTTCAGTTCAGGCCGTATCACAACCATCAACTTCTCAGTCACTTCCTATGTAGATTTACCCTTAGTAAATAATTCTAATCCATCCTCTTGCAAGTTTCTAATCGATACAGGCGCAGATATTTCTTTAATTAAATATTCAAAAATACTAAACATTCCAAAAATTTATTCTAAGTCTATTACTCTACGAGGCATTGATAAAAATGTCTTAAATCCAAATAAAACTATATGTAGTTGTAACGTAAATTTCAAGATAAAAGATTTTGTCCAAACTCATGTTTTCTATGTCGTAGAAGACGATTTTCCTCTTCATTTCGACGGTATATTAGGTAGCGATTTTTTTGAAATAAATAAATGCCAAATTGATTATAAAGAAAATAAATTAAACTTTAAAAATTGTTCTATTCCAATTGAATATATAAAATCTCCATTAAACAATGACAATGACGAATTTCTGAGAGATCAAAATATCGAGACAAGTTCTAATATCGATGAAATATTTCCTTATGATGCTAAATCCATAGAGGATCATTCTTATTTAGAAACCAATGATATCCAAATAACCTTAAGTAGTGAAGAACTACTATCCAATCCAATTCAATCTAAATCTAACTCTAAATCCAAAGAAAATTCAAGTCCAAAATGTGTAAAATCCACTGAGATATGCACAAATAAAACTTGTAACTCTTCACGAAATCATAAATCAAAATCCTGTTCAGAAGAAAAATCCTGTTCAGACGATCTTATACTAAATCAAAACTCTAATTCTAACTCAAGAAGTAATAAAACTATTCTATCCGCAAGAACTGAAACAATTGTTCAAATTAAAGTAATAAATAATGAATTAAGCGAAGGATTATGTCCCGAACGCGAAATCTTTAAAGGTGTATTTTTATGTCCTAGTGTTGTTAAAGTAAAAAATGATTTCTTTTTAACCTCAATCGTAAACACTACTGAAACGGATGTTGAATTAAACGATATTCAAGTAGCAATAGAAAAAATTCCAAATTTACAAAACAATGCAAATATACGAAAAATGTCTTCTTATAAAGATAATACGAATTCTAACAGAATTGCTAAATTAAAAAATGCCTTGAGAACAGATCATTTAAATAGTGAAGAAAAATCATCTTTAATTTCTATTTGCAAGGAGTACAATCATATCTTTTATCTGGAAGGAGATCAACTTACCAGTACAAATGCCATAACTTGCAAAATTCCTTTAAATTCTAATGTACCTATTAGCACTAAATCATACAGGTATCCTGAAGTACACAAACATGAAGTCGAAACTCAAATAAAAGGTATGCTAGATCAAGGTATTATCGAAGAATCAACTTCGCCATGGAATTCGCCCCTTTGGGTTGTGCCAAAAAAGGCCGATGCTTCAGCAAAGAAGAAATGGCGAATTGTTATAGACTATCGACGACTAAATGATATTACTATAGGAGATTCATTTCCACTTCCGAATATAGTCGATATATTAGACCAATTGGGTCATTCAAAATATTTTTCAACAATAGATTTAACATCAGGATTTCACCAGATCAAAATGGATCCTGAAGATTCTCCAAAGACTGCTTTCTCAACTCCGTCTGGACATTATCAATATTCACGAATGCCATTTGGATTAAAAAATGCTCCCAGTATTTTTCAAAGGCTAATGAATACTGTCCTCTCAGGAATACAAAATTACAGATGTTTTGTCTATCTCGACGATATAGTCATTCATGCCGATACATTAGAAAATCATAATAAAAGATTAAAAGAAGTATTCGAAAAATTGTCTACATTCAACTTAAAAATACAACCAGATAAGTGCGAATTTTTTCGTCGCGAAGTAATGTATTTAGGACATTTAATAACTGAATTTGGTGTCAAACCGGACGAAAAAAAGGTATGTGCTGTTACAGATTTTCCTATACCCAGAACACAAAAAGATATTAAGAGCTTTTTGGGTCTCACTGGTTATTATAGACGCTTTATAAAAAATTTCAGTGCTTTAACACAACCTTTAACAAAACTGCTGAGGAAAAATGTTGAATTTAATTGGACAAGCATTCAACAACAGTCATTTGAGAACCTGAAATCAATACTTTGTTCAGAACCAATACTTCAGTATCCAGATTTTACCAAACCCTTTGTCTTAACAACGGATGCTAGTAATTATGCAATAGGGTCCATACTTTCTCAAGGTAAAGTACCAGATGATTTACCTATTGCTTATGCTAGTCGTATCTTGAACAAAGCGGAATCAAACTATAGCACAACAGAAAAAGAATTACTTGCAATTGTATGGAGTGTTAAACACTTTAGACCATATTTGTACGGAAATAAATTTTTCATTTATACGGATCATAAACCACTCACATGGCTATTTAATGTAAAAGATCCCGGATCAAGACTCGTTAGGTGGAGATTAGCATTAGAAGAATATAGCTATGAAATTATTTATAAACCAGGTAAATTAAATCAAAATGCTGATTGTTTAAGTCGTCCTCCTTTAACCATATCTGAAACAAATATTTGCGAAGAAAACAAAAACCCGGCAACAATCACCTTACAAATAAACAAAATGAGTAAAGAAAATAATGACACTTATTCACAGTTCTTATCTAAATCCGAAACTATATTAATAACAAATGATAATATAAAAGAAACAAATAAAAAGATTACATCATTTTCACAAAATTTAGCATTGTTTGTTTCCGTAGATTTAAATTTTAATGAGATCGTTCAGAAACAAATAAATAAACAATTCAGTCATATAGAAAAATTGAAAGCCAAAAATCCAAGACTAAATGACATTATATATATTTCTGATCAAAATAAAAACTTTTATTACATATTTATAAAAAATAATTATTGGGACAATACCTCTTATGAAGATATATTTAATTCCCTAATAAAATTAAGAGACTGGTTATTAAACGATAAAATATTAAAAATTTGCCTACCCAGAATAACTTTTTGCTACGATAAATTAAGTTGGGGAAAAATTAGATCTATGATTAGATTTATTTTTAGAAAAACTGATATATCTATTATCATTTATCATGATATACTAACAAATCCTGAACCTGAGGAAATAACTACAATATTACAAGAGAATCACACTAGTCCTACGGCTGGACACTCTGGTTTTCATCGGACATACAATCGTATAAAAAAACATTTCAAATGGAATAATATGAAAAATGATATTAAAAACTTTATAAAAACCTGTGAATCTTGTCAGAAAAATAAACTCGTTAGAAAAAAATTCGTAAAGCCCATGGAGATAACAACAACAAGCTCAAATCCATTAGAAAAAATATTTTTAGATATAGTAGGTCCTTTACCTTTAACCGAGTCAGGTAATAAGTTCATATTAACATTACAAGATGACTTAACAAAATTTTCTCAAGCTTATGCAATTCCGAATCATGAAACCAAGACTATCGCTGAAAATCTGGTTCGTGGATTTATTTGCAAGTTTGGAAAACCCGATATAATAGTTACTGATCAAGGCCGAGATTTTACTTCCAAATTATTTTCTCAAATCGCCAAGCTTTTTAAAATCAGACATATAAATTGTACTGCTTATCATCCAGAATCAAATGCTGCATTAGAAAGGAGTCACGCTACTTTAGCAGACTACCTTAAACATTATATTAAAGCTGATCAATCCGATTGGGACGAATGGCTAGATTTTGCTATGTTTTCATATAATACAACTAATCATACTTCAACCAAATTCACACCATATGAACTAATATTTGGATATACACCTAATCTACCTAGCAGTATAATACGACCAGTAGAACTCAAATATACATATGAAGATTATTTAGATAATTTAACACTTAAACTTAGAAAATCTCATGAGTTAGCAAAAACGAATCTATTAGAATCTAAAGTAGTCAGTAAAAAATATTATGACCAAAAGATTAATGACACCGTTTTCTTAGAAGGACAATTAGTATATCTCCAAAATGAGCAAACAAAAAAGGGTCAAACCAAAAAACTTACACAAAATTATAATGGACCTTATAAAATTCTAGAGATAAATTCTCCTGTCAATTGCACAATTTTAGTAAATAAAAAACCAATAAAAGTTCACATGAATAGATTGAAACATGCTTTTGTTTCAGGTATGCAATAATATGGCTGACAAATAGTGAACAAATTCACAAGAAATATACCAATACTCCTTATTCTCTTTTTAAACTAATATCTCTTCCTATAATTCATCCAACATTAAAGAGACTTACCTTTATTCTTCCATCTGTCAAATATCTTGTTCTTTCAGAAAATAGAAACATTTATGTTACTATTGATACATTAGAAGACTGTTATTCATTAGATGAAGAAAAACTTATTTGCAAAAATCCTGATACTTTCCGATTTACACACACTAATCCAATTTGTGAAACTGAATTGTTAACTTCAATAACAAACATACCATCTAGTTGCGATACTCGTATAATTCAAACAGAATATGAAATTTGGCATAAATTAAACAAACCAAATTCTTGGATATATGTTTTACCCAAACCAACAGATTTAACTTTAAGCTGTCAGACTAGTACGCCAATATCTATTGTTCTTTCAAACACAGGTATTTTTTCTACTTCGAATAATTGCAAAACTTACACCGGATCAACTATTTTGATATCTGTCTCAAATCCAAAAGAAAGTAATGTCTATCATTCCAGATTTATCCCTTCCAGAAGTCTGTTGTGATGATATTAAGATAAATAATGAATCCAAATTACACCTTGTTCCCTTACAATTAAATAATCTCGATCGAGATGCATTAAATTTAGCAAGCCATAAACTAGATAATTTAGAGAAAATGACCTCAGAAACAAATATTAATTTTTCAGACACAATAAAAAAATAGTTCTTATTTCACTTATGCAATCTTATTTTTGATAAAATGTATGTTACTTTATATTTTATACAGGATAATTAAATATTTTTACCGACGATTTCGTAGAAATCCGTCACATAGTTGTCAACAAATTACAAATTGTTTAACACTAAATATATGTCAAAGTAAACGAAAACATGTACATGAGACAGATTTAAGTATAGATTGTAAACATAATAAAGACAATAATTATAGTGAATCCAAAAAGTGTGAAGAGACTAGTTTCACAGAGACTACACCGATAAGACGAAGTGAAAGACTATCGAGACTAAAAGAAACTATTTAAATGTGTTAAAATAAAATAATAATGTATACAAATGTTTTATACCATTTAAATGAAAATTCATTTTACAATTATTTTCATTCTTACAAAAGGAGGTGTAATGTACCTACCTACTCACATGTAAGATAATTAAAGTATCTATGTATTTCTATATAGTTTTTAGTCACCTGGTATATGTTATTTACAATTATGAAAAGTTCTCATGTATAATCACTAATAATTATTTGTTGTTAGAAATCAGAATCAATACTCTTCATAAATATTTTCCTATTTAGAATAAATAAGTTTCGCTAGTTTATTCGCCTAATACTTCGTATCTATGGAATAATAATAATTTATTTCTCTTATTTCTTTGTTCGATAAGCTATCCGTATTTGCTATTTTAATATTAATATTTGAGTCCAATCTCTTGTACTCAAATCCATCCAGAAACATCGTTAAATAATTGTAGATAACAGAACTTATAAATTTATAGTTTTAAGAAATAACAGGCAGTGTAATTTTCATCCTCTAATATAATAAATTTATACATGTCAATATATTCTGTTTAATTCCAAAACAAAGAGTTAGTCCGGAGAAGAAATAAACGCATAGTATTCCATAACAATTTGTTTGTAATAAATTTAGAAATAATTCATCTTTATGCAAAACTTATCTTATTAAAGTTTGTTGAAAGTAAATGAAAAACGCGTCCTTTTTTTATATTTGAAACTGATTTAATTCGAACTTTTATTTCTGTACGATAATATGATGTTTTCCTTGTTAAACTCCAATTTTTCTCTGTGTACGTATAATGCAGAGCCTGTACACAACCATGGCTGACCATGATCCCAAAACACAAGAATGCAGCAGTCCGTGCATACATATAGAGACAGAAAACAGAAGACACAAGACAGACAAATATCATTTATTTACTACACACAACAAAATCATTCGAGATACCCATGAGATGATGATGCGGACGCATTTGAATTCGATACCTGCTGCCATCTTAAATTGGGTTAGAGGTAGTTATAAAGGAACTGTTATTTCTTTATGAAGCCTCGAGTATATGGTAAAAATTGAGTTATGTTAATCTAATAATAATCGTACACTGTCGTAATATAAGTTATGTACCGCTCCATTTCTGTAATATCTTGAATTTGTTTCTTTTACTTTTATATGCTAGTCTCAAATTCTGAGCAGCGTTATATATGTGTTATTATAACTTCATTGATTTGATCGTTTCCTCACAAGTTGGTCGGTTTAGCTTCAGTCTAGATCTAATTAATAGTTTACTCTGGTTTGCTCATTGTTAACCATATCTTATCTAGCTGGACCACAGCTTTGGCCTCGGAAGTTCTTTTTACTAGATTTTAATCCTCTTTTTAAAGGAATTTTCCCTTTTGTATAGATATACACATTGTTTTTATACTATTTGTTGATATAATCATTCAAAGTGGCGGACGGACGCCATTTTGTAAAATTTTTCGAATGGATTATATGCTAAGTAATATATCAGTGGTATTTTTTTAGATTTTTATGGGGTTTTGTTGCATTGTTTTAACATAACGTCTGTTCAATATTTAATCACTAAAATAACGTAATAGTCTTTAATTTTTATCGAATACACGCAAATTGGTCAACTTATTTATTTTAGATGTTTTATTTTATTGACTTTTGTCAAAAAGTATGACGTCATCGATTTTTTTTAAATACTGATAGATTCACTGCAGGTCAATTTGACATAATTCACATTTCCATAAAATAAAAATGCATAAACCTAATAAATTGATAAGGAATACTAAGTAACACAAAAACTTTTAAATATTATATTGTAAGTATATTTAATTTTATCATAATATTGAAAATTAGAGAAATGGCTGTTAAACTATTAGGAGTAGTCCATAAGTACTTTTCTTTACACTATACCAATTGAATATAGAATAGCAACAGATTAATAAATATTTGACTAAATAAAGCAAGTTAATTAAGAAACTCATAAAAAAATTCTGCGAAATTTGGTTACCGGACTGAAAGAACAGTTCAGCAACAGGAAAATACCAATATTATTGACATGGCAACATATTAGGAACACATAATATTTAATATTTAAAAATAACACAACATAAAACTAACAATAGGCATAAACAGAGCAGAATTTTAGGTTAGTTTAGAGTGAAGTAACACCGACTGGCACTTTTAGCTCTAGAAGTTTATTACAATAGAGTATGGAGAAAACAAGACAACTTCGAACTTTGTAGAATATATTAGTATCCAGATATCCCAAAATATATTAAGAAACGACGTCTAAGGTGGGTAGGGCATCTAATGCGGATGGAACAATATGATTCATCTAGAAAAACGCTCCTTGATAGACCTATTAATGAGAGAAAAAGAGGAAGACCCAGAACAACGTTTCTGATAAGATCGATGAAAAAATATGAGAATACGTACATGACCAAGGAATGCGAAGGATAGAGACGACTGGAGAGAACTTGTTAAGAAGCCCAGACCTGTTGTAAACTGATTATAATGTTCTTGTACTTTTTTTATGTAGACATGTCTCTGTCTGTTTTTCAATGTTTCCCAAGTAAGTTGTCGTTCCATCGTTTTCATGGTCTTCCTACTGATCTTTTTTCTATTAAAGAACCTTCTCTTGCTGTCTTTACCACTCTATTTGTTGTCATTCGGCTTATATGATCGTTCCATTCTACTCTTCTATTTCTTACCCAGTTTTTGATGTTCTCCACCTTGCATCTATGTCGTATATCTGTACTTCTAGCTCTGTCCCCATGGTTTTTTTGTGAATAATTTTTCCCCCTATTTTATCAATAATAATGGTAACCATTAATTTATAAAAATGGTATGGAGTTTTTTCATAAAAATCATAAAGGTTCTCGTTAATTCCAGGATTACCCACTGTGAATTGAAAATTCTTCATGTGCCTACCGGATACTTCAGACCATGATAATACTTTAGCAGGCTGAGCAGGGAGTTTATCTGTCAGGGTCTCGTCCTTGTAATTCATGTTCTGCTGAATGACATGCTCTATAATATTGTCAATATTATTTCCTGCTTCTGTTATCTAAACTGAATTTTTAGATGTCTGTGGATCTGTCTAAAACACCACTCTTCTTGCAGAGGTACTTGACAAATTTTCTTTGGAAATGTGGTCAAATTTTTTTCTCCGGAGATTGAACAATCTTGATTTTTTTCTAGGTGTTTTTAGATTTTTTTCTGAACTGGAGATGTCAGAGTCTAAAGGCGCTTATTCACTCATATGAGGGGAAAAGTCTTCGTCACTAGCCGAAAGCTGTCCTCCCCCAATTTTTTCGGTTTATTTTGTTCCTTTTCGTAGCTATTCGCCATTACTAAGTCGAACACAACATCAACAACACTTACTGACTGCAAAACGCAAGCAAACTGAAATGCTGACGACTAGTCGACTAGTGCCGGGCGACGAGAATCGTAGAGACTACTTCCGTCAATGCACGCGTGCGTTTCGCCACTGGCCATAACGCCAAATATATGCTTTCGGGCCATGGGGGATCAACGTAAACCCTAAAAATGACAAAATCCGGCAATAAATTTCAAATTTAGGAAAAAAATGCCAATGAACCTGTATAAATAATAGCTCAAACATATGAGGAGCTTGGTATCAAACACGGACAACTCCTTTTTTTTTTAAATTGAGTTAATGGTATAGTCTTATAGGATTTTTCACAAGGAATTCAAATCTGAATTGCTTTAATTTCAAAAGCGGCTAGAACATGCAAGAAATTGCATTTTAAAACGATCATCAGTTTCAGAAACGGACAGCTCCAACTTGATTTCGTAGCAGAATCGGACTACTCCGTTACAGCCAATCGAAAGGAAAGTAGTTTTTTTTAATATTATTTGCGCTATTTTTCCGAAAAATGCAGGTGAACGTAGTTGAAGCACCTAAAAATGAAGCCAGGAAGAGATTAGTCGACAAAAATAATTGGAAACGGGAACAGGAGAAGATTAAAAGGTAAGTTAAGACGACGGTACGTCGTCTGTGTATACCAATTTACGTCTTGCCATGGTTTATTATGTTATCTACGAACACCGTTTTTGGTTTTTAAATTACAAATGTATAAATTTTAATTTTTATTCTGGCGAAGATTAAACGTGTGGTTTTCTGCTTGTTTCAGATATTCTGCGAAATCATTACCAACTTATCCGACTTGTAAGCATAAAAGTAATAAAAAAGGTTGCCAATTGCTAACTATGAAAGATGTTGCGAGATTCCATTCAGCTTTTTACAACTTCAAGAAGAAGACAAAGCAAGATAGTTTTCTTCTCAAATATTGCAAGGAATCTGCCACAACAAGAATGCGAAATAAGAAAGGTGGACCTTCCAAAACAGCCATCTACCATTATTTTGTGTTAAATGAAGCCCAAGTTCAAATAGAGGTTTGTAGAAATGCCTTTTCGCAGATTTTAGGGATCACAAAGCATCGAATAATAGGTGTATTCCAGCGTTTTAAGAAAGATGGTTCTCTGGTGCCCCAGGAAACTCGTGGCGGCAATAGGAAACAGGCAGCGTTTGCAGAAAAACAAGCATCTGTTATTAAATTTATTAAAAAATTTAAGGGAATTGAGTCTCATTATAGTAGAGGTAAAAGCAAGAGAATATACCTTAGTTCTGATTTGAACATCAGCAAAATGTATGCTATGTATGATCAAAACTCAGACGAGTATTGTTTAAAGGTAAAAGAATCTTACTTTTGACACATTTTTAACACCCGTTTCAATCTCAGTTTTACGTCACCTCTTACAGATGTTTGCTCAACCTGCCTTGAGTTTGAAGAGAGACTAAAACAAGCTGCAGAAAAAAAGAACATTGATATAATTAATTCATGGGAAACCAAAAAGAATCTTCATAAGATGCAGGCTCTAGCATTTTTTTACCATTTACGGGAGGAAAGAAATGGACTCTTGACAATCTCTTTCGACATGCAAAAAAATTTGCCACTTCCAAAAGTTCCTGACCAAATGGCATATTACAGTCGACAGCTGTACTGCTATAATCTTGCTGTCATTTCTGGTAATTCATCAACTTCACTGAATCCAGACTCTGTCTCAATTTATACATGGTGTGAAAGTGATATGCAAAAATCGTTTAACCAAGTTGCCTCTGCGGTTTTTAACGAGCTCTGTGAAAAAACTAGAAATGGAGATCTTGCAGAAATTAATGTGGTACGATTGGTTGCTGATGGTTGTGTGGGCCAAAATAAAAATATGAATGTACTAGCAATGTGCGCGTTTTGGTTAATTAACTATGCTCCTAATAATGTAGAATATGTAGAACTAGTATTTTCGGTAACTGGCCACTCTTTTCTTCCAGCGGACAGAGTTTTTGGTATGCTAGAGAAAGAGTTTAAAAAACTGACAACGATAACTGAAGTGTCAGAATACTTAGAGGTGTTTTCCAAATATGGTAAAGTAAAAAAACTGGGTGAAAATTGGACTGCGCTAAATTAGAAAGATGAAGCTAAAAAACATTTAAAAACTGCACACGGTGTTCACTTTGCCGTTTCCAAGTGCAAACGTTTTCGTTTTGTTCGCAATAAAGCTAAAAATAACGTGTTGGTTGCAGGAGAGCTGGCATACAATTCCGACACTGGCAAGCTGTTGTCGATCACAAAAAAAGGAAAAGTTATTTCTCAACTTAATCCAGCGCCAATTACTCTGGGGTGTTCAGTAAATCCGAAAAAACTAGCTGATGTAAAGACTCTTCTCACAAAACATTTTGGAAATAATTGGGAAGAATTGGAACGTTTGCGTTAGTATTCTGATGTTACCAGTAGTACATCTATCACCGAACCAAATGAAGCAACTGCTGAAATAGATGCTATCAATCAAGAAGAGGATGAATTTGGTGAATCCTGCGAATGTAAGGACCTGCTGGATGATACTCAGTACGACTTAGTCCTTAATGTATTGTAATGATTTTTTTAATCTGAGCAATAAAACTTTCTTAATGTATTTTAATTTTTTAAATAAAGATTTATGATGGAGCGTATTTTGTTGTTCACTAGTCTAAATTAATTACTTTAATAGAAATAATAGTAGAAGCTTTTCGATGGATTATTCCGAATTTGAAGGTATTTATTTATTTAGGAATAGTTTCAAAATCGGACAACTCCAATTGGATTCAAAAACGGACAGCTCCAGAGCTTGGTTGCAATATCGGCCAACTCCATTTTCTTTATTGATTTTAGGGACTAAAACAGATATATATTTACATTTTCGTTATTCAAAAGTATTAAGAGACGCTACAAGTATATCCATAAAAAAAATCACAATTGGATGTAGAGAATATAACGCGCTACAGTTTTTCAGCTTTCCTGAAAAAAGTACAAAATGGAGTAGTCCGTCTTTGATACTCAGCTCCTCATATTCAGAATTTCAAATAAAAAAATTTAGCCTCAGGGTTCCACAAAAATATAATCCCATGGTGGCACTGTACGTGTTAAATATTAATCTAATTTATTTCTACAGCATACGTTGTAAATCATCTTTACTTTGAGAGAGTAGTATAACCTCGTCTGCATAGCAGAATATTTTGAGTTGATTTTTTCCCATGTGGTATCCTTTTTTAGTTCTTACTTTTTTTTATTATTTCATCCATAATCAGGTCTCTCTCTTTGTCTTATACCATTGCCAACTTCAATAGGGTCAGGGAATTCTTCTTCTATACTTTTACTTTGAGTGTGTTCTTTTAGTAGATATTGTCGATAATTTTGATTATTACTAGAGGTATCTCTCTTGCGTACAATAAGTGGATAAAGTCCTTTAATATGACCTGGTCAAATTCCTGATTAAGTTCCACGAAACATATATATGCCGATTTGTTGTATTTTATTAATTTTTTTTGCACTTGCCTCATTATAAATATAGCGTCGGTTCATGATCTTCCTGACCTAAAACCTTGTTGTTCTTCTGCTAGTGTTTTTTCACTTTGGTTGGTTATTTTAGTGCTGTATTTATTAAATTAATTTCTCTGCAACTTTCCGGGTCCGATTGATCTCTCTTGCGGAATTCGGCTTTGTTCTATTCTTTTTTGGCTCAGTTTTAGTAGTTGTTTAGTCAGATCTTTTTCTTCGTACTTTAACAGTTCGTTTTGACCATTATGATGTTGATTATTATAATATATGACTGACGCCTCCAAGATCGAAGCAACATAAATCTAAATTGCCAAGAATTCGTTTACTAATATTTCACGAAAATATAATCTTTTATAGATCATATCAATTTGTATACTTATTATTGTTATTATTATTTATTTTAAAGTCGAAGCGTCAAAAACTAAAACATACAATTCTCAGTAAAATTAGTGTTGTTTATTCCCAAAAAAATATTGAAATATTCAGTTATTTTGGTTTTTTCAAACACGATTGTGTATAAAAATGTCTTTTTCTAAAAATTATCTCATTGAAAAATAATTGTAGAATCCAAGTTAATGTTATTTGGTAAACGCCACCTCTATGTTCATTATATATCATCAGTTTTTGTTTGAGTTGTTTACACGTGTACAAGTCCGATACAAAACGATTGCATAAAGTGCATTTACTGCTAGCGATCGAGCAAAAGCAGGAATTTATCGGTATATTCTAAAGAGGACGGGTTTAATGGTATGTCCAGAGTGTTTCAATCTCATTTCCCACAATGAGAAACGGCGATTTTATATTGCCGTTTGCGACGAACACTATTTTACATACTGATATCGATGCAAATCTTCTGTTGAAACTTCTGATGTGGTAGAGAGCAATTTACTTGCTGAAAACCTGATTAATCTCTACTTTACCGTTGATTTATATATATAATTTTAAAGACGACGGTTTGTCCAAATTTTACATTAATGAAATATTACTGTGATATTACAGAATGTTACAAAATCGGACATGGGTAGGTAATATCCTGTTCCGGAAAATATGGATGAACGAAATGAGAGAGGCGGTAGATTATTTAAACTCTAACATGCTAAATATTAAGTAATAGCAAACAATTGGTTCTCATTACTCAAACTAAGAATATTGTTATGGAATACTATGCGTTTATTTCTTCTCCGGACTAACTCTTTGTTTTGGAATTAAACAGAATATATTGACATGTATAAATTTATTATATTAGAGGATGAAAATTACACTGCTTGTTATTTCTTAAAACTATAAATTTATAAGTTCTGTTATCTACAATTATTTAACGATGTTTCTGGATGGATTTGAGTACAAGAGATTGGACTCAAATATTAATATTAAAATAGCAAATACGGATAGCTTATCGAACAAAGAAATAAGAGAAATAAATTATTATTATTCCATAGATACGAAGTATTAGGCGAATAAACTAGCGAAACTTATTTATTCTAAATAGGAAAATATTTATGAAGAGTATTGATTCTGATTTCTAACAACAAATAATTATTAGTGATTATACATGAGAACTTTTCATAATTGTAAATAACATATACCAGGTGACTAAAAACTATATAGAAATACATAGATACTTTAATTATCTTACATGTGAGTAGGTAGGTACATTACACCTCCTTTTGTAAGAATGAAAATAATTGTAAAATGAATTTTCATTTAAATGGTATAAAACATTTGTATGCATTATTATTTTATTTTAACACATTTAAATAGTTTCTTTTAGTCTCGATAGTCTTTCACTTCGTCTTATCGGTGTAGTCTCTGTGAAACTAGTCTCTTCACACTTTTTGGATTCACTATAATTATTGTCTTTATTATGTTTACAATCTATACTTAAATCTGTCTCATGTACATGTTTTCGTTTACTTTGACATATATTTAGTGTTAAACAATTTGTAATTTGTTGACAACTATGTGACGGATTTCTACGAAATCGTCGGTAAAAATATTTAATTATCCTGTATAAAATATAAAGTAACATACATTTTATCAAAAATAAGATTGCATAAGTGAAATAAGAACTATTTTTTATTGTGTCTGAAAAATTAATATTTGTTTCTGAGGTCATTTTCTCTAAATTATCTAGTTTATGGCTTGCTAAATTTAATGCATCTCGATCGAGATTATTTAATTGTAAGGGAACAAGGTGTAATTTGGATTCATTATTTATCTTAATATCATCACAACAGACTTCTGGAAGGGATAAATCTGGAATGATAGACTGAAAATTACTTTCTTTTGGATTTGAGACAGATATCAAAATAGTTGATCCGGTGTAAGTTTTGCAATTATTCGAAGTAGAAAAAATACCTGTGTTTGAAAGAACAATAGATATTGGCGTACTAGTCTGACAGCTTAAAGTTAAATCTGTTGGTTTGGGTAAAACATATATCCAAGAATTTGGTTTGTTTAATTTATGCCAAATTTCATATTCTGTTTGAATTATACGAGTATCGCAACTAGATGGTATGTTTGTTATTGAAGTTAACAATTCAGTTTCACAAATTGGATTAGTGTGTGTAAATCGGAAAGTATCAGGATTTTTGCAAATAAGTTTTTCTTCATCTAATGAATAACAGTCTTCTAATGTATCAATAGTAACATAAATGTTTCTATTTTCTGAAAGAACAAGATATTTGACAGATGGAAGAATAAAGGTAAGTCTCTTTAATGTTGGATGAATTATAGGAAGAGATATTAGTTTAAAAAGAGAATAAGGAGTATTACTAACCAAAGGTATACTAACCGTAATTAAAATCTTGTTATCAAAATATATATATTTAAGTAAAATGATATCGAAATATTTATGAGCATAATCGATAGTCAATGGAAATGGATAAGTCGATGTACTAGGTAAATGCGTTACCGTTTTAGATAATTCTTGAATTAGTTGCTCAGGTGTTATAACAGAAGGATGAAGGTTATTATTTCTTGCAAATAGAATAACGTTTATTAAAGTAGAATATTCTTGTTGTAATTCTGTTATAAAGAAAGTTAGTAAAGTAAAATGTTCTTCAATTTTTTGTTTTAAATCTAAATTAAAATATTTATTATTCATTTTATCTGTGTAATTGGTAATTGATTCAAAATTTTTATCAAAAATCACTTTGTTTCGGTCTAGATTTGTAATAGAGTTATTAAAATTTGCAATCGTGGCTTTTACTACATGAATTTGTTGTTTTAGTAAATCAAGAAGATGATTTTCGTTACTTTCAGCTTTGTTAATAGCATTATTGAAATTTTCAGCATCATCACTGTCTAAGGTACCGAATAAGGTCCTGAAAACAGATCCAATTGCATTAAATAGAGCGCGTTTTGGTCTAAAATGTTCATGCAGAATTATGTTTTTTAAAGTTTGTTCATCTTGAAAGAGTCTAGGTATGATTTGTCCTAAGAGTTTTAGTGAAGTATCGCATAATCGTAATTCAATAAGAACTGGTTTGTTTTGACACAGTCTTAATGTTTTTTGATAGGTGAGATCTACAAAATTTAATTTGTCTGTAAAAGGTTGTAAAGGAATATGACTTAATATGTTCCAATGAGTTTCAATAAATTGAACATTTTTTATGTGTTCGTAATAGATTCCAGGTGATTTGTTGATAGGAGTATTGGTATATTTCTTGTGAATTTGTTCACTATTTGTCAGCCATATTATTGCATACCTGAAACAAAAGCATGTTTCAATCTATTCATGTGAACTTTTATTGGTTTTTTATTTACTAAAATTGTGCAATTGACAGGAGAATTTATCTCTAGAATTTTATAAGGTCCATTATAATTTTGTGTAAGTTTTTTGGTTTGACCCTTCTTTGTTTGCTCATTTTGGAGATATACTAATTGTCCTTCTAAGAAAACGGTGTCATTAATCTTTTGGTCATAATATTTTTTACTGACTACTTTAGATTCTAATAGATTCGTTTTTGCTAACTCATGAGATTTTCTAAGCTTAAGTGTTAAATTATCTAAATAATCTTCATATGTATATTTGAGTTCTACTGGTCGTATTATACTGCTAGGTAGATTAGGTGTATATCCAAATATTAGTTCATATGGTGTGAATTTGGTTGAAGTATGATTAGTTGTATTATATGAAAACATAGCAAAATCTAGCCATTCGTCCCAATCGGATTGATCAGCTTTAATATAATGTTTAAGGTAGTCTGCTAAAGTAGCGTGACTCCTTTCTAATGCAGCATTTGATTCTGGATGATAAGCAGTACAATTTATATGTCTGATTTTAAAAAGCTTGGCGATTTGAGAAAATAATTTGGAAGTAAAATCTCGGCCTTGATCAGTAACTATTATATCGGGTTTTCCAAACTTGCAAATAAATCCACGAACCAGATTTTCAGCGATAGTCTTGGTTTCATGATTCGGAATTGCATAAGCTTGAGAAAATTTTGTTAAGTCATCTTGTAATGTTAATATGAACTTATTACCTGACTCGGTTAAAGGTAAAGGACCTACTATATCTAAAAATATTTTTTCTAATGGATTTGAGCTTGTTGTTGTTATCTCCATGGGCTTTACGAATTTTTTTCTAACGAGTTTATTTTTCTGACAAGATTCACAGGTTTTTATAAAGTTTTTAATATCATTTTTCATATTATTCCATTTGAAATGTTTTTTTATACGATTGTATGTCCGATGAAAACCAGAGTGTCCAGCCGTAGGACTAGTGTGATTCTCTTGTAATATTGTAGTTATTTCCTCAGGTTCAGGATTTGTTAGTATATCATGATAAATGATAATAGATATATCAGTTTTTCTAAAAATAAATCTAATCATAGATCTAATTTTTCCCCAACTTAATTTATCGTAGCTAAAAGTTATTCTGGGTAGGCAAATTTTTAATATTTTATCGTTTAATAACCAGTCTCTTAATTTTATTAGGGAATTAAATATATCTTCATAAGAGGTATTGTCCCAATAATTATTTTTTATAAATATGTAATAAAAGTTTTTATTTTGATCAGAAATATATATAATGTCATTTAGTCTTGGATTTTTGGCTTTCAATTTTTCTATATGACTGAATTGTTTATTTATTTGTTTCTGAACGATCTCATTAAAATTTAAATCTACGGAAACAAACAATGCTAAATTTTGTGAAAATGATGTAATCTTTTCATTTGTTTCTTTTATATTATCATTTGTTATTAATATAGTTTCGGATTTAGATAAGAACTGTGAATAAGTGTCATTATTTTCTTTACTCATTTTGTTTATTTGTAAGGTGATTGTTGCCGGGTTTTTGTTTTCTTCGCAAATATTTGTTTCAGATATGGTTAAAGGAGGACGACTTAAACAATCAGCATTTTGATTTAATTTACCTGGTTTATAAATAATTTCATAGCTATATTCTTCTAATGCTAATCTCCACCTAACGAGTCTTGATCCGGGATCTTTTACATTAAATAGCCATGTGAGTGGTTTATGATCCGTATAAATGAAAAATTTATTTCCGTACAAATATGGTCTAAAGTGTTTAACACTCCATACAATTGCAAGTAATTCTTTTTCTGTTGTGCTATAGTTTGATTCCGCTTTGTTCAAGGTACGACTAGCATAAGCAATAGGTAAATCATCTGGTACTTTACCTTGAGAAAGTATGGACCCTATTGCATAATTACTAGCATCCGTTGTTAAGACAAAGGGTTTGGTAAAATCTGGATACTGAAGTATTGGTTCTGAACAAAGTATTGATTTCAGGTTCTCAAATGACTGTTGTTGAATGCTTGTCCAATTAAATTCAACATTTTTCCTCAGCAGTTTTGTTAAAGGTTGTGTTAAAGCACTGAAATTTTTTATAAAGCGTCTATAATAACCAGTGAGACCCAAAAAGCTCTTAATATCTTTTTGTGTTCTGGGTATAGGAAAATCTGTAACAGCACATACCTTTTTTTCGTCCGGTTTGACACCAAATTCAGTTATTAAATGTCCTAAATACATTACTTCGCGACGAAAAAATTCGCACTTATCTGGTTGTATTTTTAAGTTGAATGTAGACAATTTTTCGAATACTTCTTTTAATCTTTTATTATGATTTTCTAATGTATCGGCATGAATGACTATATCGTCGAGATAGACAAAACATCTGTAATTTTGTATTCCTGAGAGGACAGTATTCATTAGCCTTTGAAAAATACTGGGAGCATTTTTTAATCCAAATGGCATTCGTGAATATTGATAATGTCCAGACGGAGTTGAGAAAGCAGTCTTTGGAGAATCCTCAGGATCCATTTTGATCTGGTGAAATCCTGATGTTAAATCTATTGTTGAAAAATATTTTGAATGACCCAATTGGTCTAATATATCGACTATATTCGGAAGTGGAAATGAATCTCCTATAGTAATATCATTTAGTCGTCGATAGTCTATAACAATTCGCCATTTCTTCTTTGCTGAAGCATCGGCCTTTTTTGGCACAACCCAAAGGGGCGAATTCCATGGCGAAGTTGATTCTTCGATAATACCTTGATCTAGCATACCTTTTATTTGAGTTTCGACTTCATGTTTGTGTACTTCAGGATACCTGTATGATTTAGTGCTAATAGGTACATTAGAATTTAAAGGAATTTTGCAAGTTATGGCATTTGTACTGGTAAGTTGATCTCCTTCCAGATAAAAGATATGATTGTACTCCTTGCAAATAGAAATTAAAGATGATTTTTCTTCACTATTTAAATGATCTGTTCTCAAGGCATTTTTTAATTTAGCAATTCTGTTAGAATTCGTATTATCTTTATAAGAAGACATTTTTCGTATATTTGCATTGTTTTGTAAATTTGGAATTTTTTCTATTGCTACTTGAATATCGTTTAATTCAACATCCGTTTCAGTAGTGTTTACGATTGAGGTTAAAAAGAAATCATTTTTTACTTTAACAACACTAGGACATAAAAATACACCTTTAAAGATTTCGCGTTCGGGACATAATCCTTCGCTTAATTCATTATTTATTACTTTAATTTGAACAATTGTTTCAGTTCTTGCGGATAGAATAGTTTTATTACTTCTTGAGTTAGAATTAGAGTTTTGATTTAGTATAAGATCGTCTGAACAGGATTTTTCTTCTGAACAGGATTTTGATTTATGATTTCGTGAAGAGTTACAAGTTTTATTTGTGCATATCTCAGTGGATTTTACACATTTTGGACTTGAATTTTCTTTGGATTTAGAGTTAGATTTAGATTGAATTGGATTGGATAGTAGTTCTTCACTACTTAAGGTTATTTGGATATCATTGGTTTCTAAATAAGAATGATCCTCTATGGATTTAGCATCATAAGGAAATATTTCATCGATATTAGAACTTGTCTCGATATTTTGATCTCTCAGAAATTCGTCATTGTCATTGTTTAATGGAGATTTTATATATTCAATTGGAATAGAACAATTTTTAAAGTTTAATTTATTTTCTTTATAATCAATTTGGCATTTATTTATTTCAAAAAAATCGCTACCTAATATACCGTCGAAATGAAGAGGAAAATCGTCTTCTACGACATAGAAAACATGAGTTTGGACAAAATCTTTTATCTTGAAATTTACGTTACAACTACATATAGTTTTATTTGGATTTAAGACATTTTTATCAATGCCTCGTAGAGTAATAGACTTAGAATAAATTTTTGGAATGTTTAGTATTTTTGAATATTTAATTAAAGAAATATCTGCGCCTGTATCGATTAGAAACTTGCAAGAGGATGGATTAGAATTATTTACTAAGGGTAAATCTACATAGGAAGTGACTGAGAAGTTGATGGTTGTGATACGGCCTGAACTGAACGAACTCCTCGAGAATCGACCGTTGGTTGTCGAGGATTCTGGAAGTTTAAAGAATTTGTTGGATTTTTGTTTTTATTGTTAAATTCGCGTTTTCTACATTCTTCTATAACGTGACCTGGTTTTTTGCAGTATCTGCAAAAACGTTGGGAAGTGTTGGTATTTTCTTTTCTTAAGTTTGGAGGAAAATCAGAATTGGAATTTGAATTTGAAGGTTTATAATTTTGATTTTGAGAATTTGACCTTTGAAGATTTGAATTAGGATATTTTGGGTTTTGAAAACTAGAATTTTGAAGATATCTAACATTTCTATCTGAATTGTTTTTATATCGACAGTTATTTGAGGAATGGTTATTTCGTTTGCAAATATTACAGAATGGTCTGAAAATTTCTTGTCTTGATAACTGTTCTTGTTCTTCGGCAATTGCTATAGCAACAGCTCTTTCTAAGGAATCTGGATTTCGGGCTTTGATTAAAATAGAGAGGTCTTTGTTTAATCCTCTAATAAAGACATTTAGTGCTTGAGTTTTTAAGAGTTTAGTACATGCATTTCTTGCATCTGGAGATAAGTCTGGATCAAGTGTATTTATTAATTTTATATAGCAATTTTCAACTTTATTTGCAAATGACATTACATTTTCACTGGGCATCTGACGTAAGGAATGTAATTCCAATTGCCACTGACCTTCAGTTCGGCGTTCAGAATAAGCATCTAATAAGAAGTCTTTTAAATCTTTCCATTCGTCAAATGTTCTGTTTCTAGTTATGGCCCTAGCTTTATCGGTTAATTTAGTTTCTATAATGGCTAATAAGATGGGTTTGGATTGCGGATTTACTAAATTGTATGCTTTATCACAATTGTCTATGAATTCGTATAATTTTGATTTTGTACCATCAAATCTAATGAGAAGTTTTTCAGCTATTTCAATTGATACCGACATTTTATTTGAATTAGAAGTAGAAGAATTTGAAAGAGAATTTGAGTCGGGAGAAGGTATTTGTTCGTCAAATAAGTTACTTATATCAGGATATAAAGTAGACATACGTTTACAAGATTTTTTTAAAAATATGAGACAGAATTTAAGATAGAATGTACTTACAAGTAGAATATTGTTGTTGGTCGCATAGTCTATTATTCCACGGGTTCACCTCTACTTCCGATGGAACTACAATTGGGTTATGACTGGAACTGGATTTCGAACTGGATGTACTGGACCCCAATGTAATTAGTTGTAGTGGCGATTTTTCCACACTGACAGTTTTTTTGAATGATTCCTCGAAGGAAACAAGTCAATTCAAAAATTCCTCAGCTCTCCTTCTATCAGCAATCAGAGGAACTCTGCTACTAATATCCCACGTTCTGACACCAAATTTTGTTATGGAATACTATGCGTTTATTTCTTCTCCGGACTAACTCTTTGTTTTGGAATTAAACAGAATATATTGACATGTATAAATTTATTATATTAGAGGATGAAAATTACACTGCTTGTTATTTCTTAAAACTATAAATTTATAAGTTCTGTTATCTACAATTATTTAACGATGTTTCTGGATGGATTTGAGTACAAGAGATTGGACTCAAATATTAATATTAAAATAGCAAATACGGATAGCTTATCGAACAAAGAAATAAGAGAAATAAATTATTATTATTCCATAGATACGAAGTATTAGGCGAATAAACTAGCGAAACTTATTTATTCTAAATAGGAAAATATTTATGAAGAGTATTGATTCTGATTTCTAACAACAAATAATTATTAGTGATTATACATGAGAACTTTTCATAATTGTAAATAACATATACCAGGTGACTAAAAACTATATAGAAATACATAGATACTTTAATTATCTTACATGTGAGTAGGTAGGTACATTACAATATGTACCGTGATATTTCTGCTGATGGAGTAAATGATGAGATCGTTATAAATCAAACATACATACTTTACTCGTGTTAACAATATACATACATACTTTTTCTTTCTGTCTTCTTCTCATCAGAGACTGGATACCATCAAGACTATTTGAACTTTTATTACAGCTCTTCGAAACAGTTCATTTGTGGTACAACCAATCGACTCTCCTAAATTTCTCATCCATTTGCTGCAGCCCAGATTCCTTTGTTTTTTAATATTTTCCTGTATTAAATTTTGTAGGACAGTATATTTTTGTCCCTGCTTTAGATGGCCAAGTATTATTCGACGTAATACTTTTCTATATGTGACTCGGTCAACCAAACTTATTCTGAGTATTGGTCGATATCATTACATCTTGAAACTCCTTATCGTTTTTGTATTCTTCAGTTTGAATGTCCATTCTTTAGCGTCATAGAACAAGGTACTAAACACAATTATGATCTTGATATTCTTCTTCCTATAGAGAAACTGAAACCACAATAATTATTAAATCGTTTCTTTATGTTTATGAACGTGTTTTAATCTCCATATTTATATCACAGATATTTACCACAGCTCCCAGGTATTTGTAATTATTCACCGTTTGAATGGAGTAATATTTATAGTAATGTTTGTGTGATAAATCGACTAGAACAATATTTTTAATGAAGATTATATACTTGGTTTTATTAGTATTAATCTGTCTTCTTCTTCTTAGCCTTCTATCGTCCATGTTTGGACATAGGCCTCTCCCAACTCCTTCCATCGGTCTCTATCCTGAGCAACATATTTCCAATTTGTTCCATCTATTCTTTTAATGTCATCAACCCATCTCATCTGTGGTCTTCCTCTTGGTCATTTACTTTCGTAAGGTCTCCAATGTTGTATTGTAGTATTCCAACGTTGGTCTTTCTGTCTAGCAGTGTGGCCCGCGAAGCTCCATTTAAGTTTGGCAATTTTTGTTATTATGTCCTCGACTTTTGTTTTTGATCTTACCCAGTCGTTCCTCTTTTTATCTGACAGTCGTATACCAAATATTTTCCATTGTTCTCAAAATGGAAACATAACTCTTTCCATTGTTCTTTCTGTTGTCGCTAGTTTATTCATGTTTGCCTTGGTTAGGGTCCAGGTTTGGTATCCATATGTCATGATAGGAAGGATGCATTGGTTGAACACTCTGCTCCTTAAGTATTAGGGTATTTTGCGGTTTTTAACTAATAATCTGTATATTGTAGGTATTTCATACTCTATTCATATTTCTTACTAAAAGTTGAAGCCTTTTCGATGTTTTTGCCAACAGGACGGTATTGTCTGCAGATCTAATATACATACATACAATATTCTAGAAAATCTGAAAAATCTATCAAATAGCTGACATTTTGTCGGATCATAATTTACTACTATTCTCAATTCACAAATTATTGATAGCACGAAATATCCCTCAAAATCATCAAACGGTCGTAAAATTTGTATCATCATAGGCGTTCCTGAGGTGTTTATTCATTAAAATTAATATTAATATTAATAATGTTTTAATACTGATATATTTAGTAAAAAACAATTAAAACTTTCACGGCTAATGTTGGTTATTATATTATATTAATAAAAATAATAATTTAACCATTAACAATTTTGTAAATAAAAATACCTTATCTCTTTGGATATTTCAATACTAATCTTCGCGTTTAATCACTTTACTAGAAAACCTGGTATTTATATCCGAAGGTACTATCGGTTGCAAGATAATTAGGATGGAATTCCCCAGATTTTTAATAATATAATAGGTATAGATGCCGGATTTGACCACGTACCTCGTCTGTTTAGTTTATATTCGAAACTTAACTTAAAAGGGTGAAGTTATTACGAACGAAAACAATTTGTTTGTTTAGTACGTTTTTGATCGCATGTAATTTACGGCTCGTCGGTGTTTCCGCTTCTACGGCAGTAATTAGCGTCTCGAATATTTCTTATTACACCGGTACTATTGCTTACAGTCAGTAAGTCTGTCTATTCACCAAGAGAGAAGACTATTGTCCTGAATGTTCACGATACTCTGGTTTCTCAGAATCCCACAAACACTGTTCGCAACATAGTCGAAAGTTGTGCCAACATGACTGGCGTAGGATAGTCAACTATATATAGGTTCCTATCAGAAAGAAAAAAACACGGTATACCTAACCCAAACACAAACGAACACTTAAAGAGAGGGAAAAAGCCTATTGAACTTGATGAATTTGCCAAAAATGGTATTCGAAGGAAAATTCATGGATTTTTTTTCAAAAAAGAAATACCAAACCTAAATAAAATTTTACAAGAAGTTAGAGATGATCCAGATTTGCCTCATATCGGACGAACTAAATTGTGGCAAGTTTTAAAAGAATTAAATTTCCGGTGGGAGAAATCAGACCGAAAATCACTTATGATTGACCGGGAGAAGATAATATGTTGGAGAAGAAATTATCTAAGATCAATACGAAAATTCTGGGCTGAAGGAAGGCAAATCTTCTACCAGGATGAATCATACTCTAAAAAAAGTTTGGTCAGATAAAAATATATTAAGCTATAGGCAAGCCTTTATGGAAGGTTGGTCTACTGGTATCTCCCCACCTTCTGGTAAAGGCAGTAGATTAATAATTTCTCACATTGGCAGTGAAAAAGGATTTGTTAAGCATGGTTTGTTGGAATTTCAGTCCAAAAGCACAAAAGACTATCACGAGGAGATGACAGCTGGTTTTCGAAGAGTATTTTGTGCAGATGATTGAACACATACCACCAAATTCAATTATAATATTAGATAATGCACCTTATCATTCACTACTAGTAGAAAGACTTCCAACGACTGCGTGGAAAAAACAGGATATTCTTGACTAGCTGTGGAATAAGTAAGCTGCCTTACGAAGATGGAATGGTAAAAGCAGAACTTTTAAAAATTGCCCGACAACACAAATCTAAGTTCAAGAAATACGATGTTGACAAAATGGCGGAAAGGAGAAACATCACAGTCCTTAGACTTCCACCCTACCACTGCGAAATAAATCCAATTGAACTCATTTGGGCACAAATGAAAAGTTATGTGGCTAGAAAAAATACGTCATATAAAATACAAGCTGTACGTGAATTGTTATACGAGTCTTTACAACACATTACAGAACAAAACTGGAAAGATGCAGTAAGACATGTAATAGAAGAAGAACAAAAAATGTGGGATCTTGATAACATAATTGATGCGACCGTAGAGACACAACCTCTAATTATTAACCCTCAAGACGACTCGGATTCCGAAGTTGATCCTATTATTGATAGTAGTTGTAATCGTAAGGTATTAAAGGGGAAAGGCGCAAAACGTCGCCTGTCAAAATGTTCAATGTGTTTTAAATGTATCGATGTTTTTTCAAATCCTGAGAAAACTAAAAAGCCTTTTTGGAAAAATTTAAAGGCAGAATAAAATATTTATTAGTATAAATAAAAAGTTTCTTTTGGATGCAATATTTTCAATTAAAAATTATACTATATTCTCTCTTTTATTTTCACCTCTGTTGCATAACATAATAAAATAAACATTGTAGAAGTTTTCAGGGACTTTCTGTAATATACATCAGTATACACATATATAATACCCTCAGTAATAATGTAATATTTCATTCTGCTTTTAAATTTTTCAAAAATATTTATTAGTTTTCTTCGAATTCGAAAATAATGGATACATTTAAAACACATTTGGTGCCTTTCCCCTTAATTAAATAAATGTATCTTTTACAAATGGCAAAAAACTTTATTTTTGAATAAAATATTTTATTTTATTATAAGTTTTATTAAAACAAAAATACATTTTAAAAAATATATTTATTTAGTTCAAATAAATGTTTCAATCATATACTCTACGACACTGGTCGGCCAAAATACGTTCCTAATCGGATTATAAGCTTGACCGCTGTATTGTATTCCGGCAGATACAAGGTGGGTTAGTCGAAAACATCTTAAATCGTCAGTTTCAGGTTCGTTTTTACTATTATATCGTATTACCTATCTTCTCTGTATTTCAGTTCTCTAATTAGGATTAAACTTGTAGTGAGCTATCAACAAATTGTGAACCGAGTATAGCTAAGATTAGTATAAAATTAAATTATTATATACTCCATGTAGTCGTCCAGTCGTGATTTGACACCTAAAAGTCATACGAACAAGCTGAATTTTACTTTAAATGTCAATTTTGGAACCCCAAAAGAATGCAAAAAAGTTTACTACTTTTACCCCAAGGCTTTCTCCTAAATACCCTACTCGTATCTGGGAAAAACGGAAAAAATCGATTTACCAAGAATCTGTATGCCGTAGAAAAAAATATTTCAAATAAAAAATTTAGCAAGCTAATTTTGAACAAATATGTTCATTAACACATTTTCTGTAGAATGAGCCGTTCTCTTAAAAACAACGCTTGCAGCGACCTGTAATTTTCAATGTCCTGTATAAGCGCAAAATTAATTTTAAATAAAATTTGTATCAATTCGACGGTAAAATTCGATATCTTCTAATCACAGTGTTCTATCGACAAAAATCAAAAGGCGTTTTAATTTGTAATTTGTTTTAAAATCAATTTCTATAAATCTGTTAAATAAATAAACGTAACTTAATTTTTCCCATTTTTACGCTTCTTATCACTTAAAATTCATCACTTCCATTGACCCTTTCCGATGAAATTTTTAGTTGAAGTTGTGCAGTTTCGAAAAACGTACTTGCGTAATCAAAAAGAATCAGTTCGAGATCTTTTAGATCATTTGTAATGGGTAAGTTTTAATTCAGTGTTTTTTAGGCACATTTCAAATGTCTCAAATTTTTCGTCAAAAATTAAAACCGAAATTTCAGGCTATATGTTTTATATGTTATACTGATCTTTAGTTACTTAATAAATATACCTTGGATCATTTGCACATCCAAACTAACATCAAAATATCTGTCTTATTCTACTTTGTTAGAGTGCTGTTGTTGTAAATTAATAATTTAAATTAATAACGCCAATTTTTAAAATATATCTCTGCAATAAATATAAATACCTTTTAAATAATATGACACCACACTTAATTTCTAACAAACAATTTACATCAATAACTATATTTCTTTCCTAGTTATTAATATTACTCTTCCTCTGAAGATATTCATCGATTATTGCAGTAGAGCTTGTCTCCAGCTAACCATAAGAGAGTTTTTTACTACGGTTTCTCATATTTAACAATAATCCTTGTATCAGCATGTAAGTAAGATAAACACTAAACAAACATTAAAAAACTGCACACATAATATTTGTATTGTACCAGACAGCACCCTAATATGGTTGCTGTATTGTATTTTATCATTGGCTTTTTTTCTACTCCTTTGTTTCAGCTTGTGTACATATTTTTTATCTTATTTTTTTATTTTTGTCTAATATAACTGTTATTTGACATAAAGTACTAATTCATACATCATTTTCGTCTTCTTTCACGTACAATCTGAGGAAGTCTGGGTATCTTACATTAAATTTTCCCTTCACTTTTGCGTCAACTGCATCCTCTCATATCCACATGTATTGCCACATAGTACGGTTTTTAGTGTTGCAGATAGTAATCTGTTTTATAAGCCTCCCTTGGTCATTCTTTGCGTACTATTTCCATCACTTCTTACATTGATTCAGACCCAGTTTTCTCTTTGGGCAATTCAATCCTTCGGTACGATTGTGTTATACCTTGAGGTTGTAGTGGCGGTATATTAGGATAGTGCATAGACCCTAAACTATGTACAGCCGTTTGTTCTCAGTAGGTTTCTCTACTGGTTATTGTATTAGTGGAAGTTTTTCCACGGGTTTAGGATTGGGTATCAGGTTATGAATGTGGGGAACGGGTGGGTGTTCCCCACATTCAAGTGTCATATGATCAGATAGGGAGAGGGTAGTAACTTAGATAGTGGACAACGGAGAGCTGCTCACATTATTCCAATTGAACAACCACCCGCAATACATGGAAGAGCTAAAAAAATAATTAGATGAAATGAGATGAAAAGAAAATTTCTTTATCAGAAAAGTTAGTAAATATTTTAGTGTTGTGAATTGTGAATGAACGGTTTATTAAAAAATGAATAAATGGTACAGGATGACATATTTCATTCATTTGAAACTTTTCTGTGTTAAACTAAAATTTCAAAAATTGTACACAAACAGATATTGTTGTTATTTAAATGTTCATTCAAGAAATTTTGGGAACAAAAATTCTAATGACAAATCTTTGAATAAGGAAGTGGAAGCTCATTTATGTATGATTTTTAAGAATTTATCGTTAAGGGATAAAAAGATTTAATTATTTAAGAAAGAATCGTATTCTGATGCAGATCTGCAAGCAATAATTAGTTATGTTGAAAATAGCTGGCCCTCTGGTAAAGATAAAGTTTCTCTTAGTTTGCAATTTTATTTTTTTATTAAGGATGGACTTTTTGTAGTTTATGGTTTACTATTTAAGAATTCTTGTGTAGTAGCTCCAAAGTACTTAAGGAAATCAATGTTAGAGTTGATTCATCTTAAACACATGTGCATTGAAAAACAAAGAAAAGGGGTAGAAATGTTTTATTTTGGCTTTTTATGGACAAACCAATAAAAGATCTTGTAAGAAATTGTAAAATAGTTCTGAACCATTATTACTAATGGACGTTCCAGATGGTCCTTGGAAAGTAGTTGGGACTGATATTTTCTATTTTAAAATTAAACCTTTTTTGTTGCTTATTGATTATTACAGTAAATTTATTAAAACTCAGCAGCTTAATTAGATTATACATTAGATGATAAAATAGTGTTTTCCAATACCATAGAAGGGCTGCAAAACTTAATAAACAAAATAACAGAAACACGTAGAACCTATGGACTGCATATAAACACCAGCAAAACCAAGCTAATGATCATCAGCAAGCAAAACATAACTGGAGCAAATATGTATGTGAACCAAATGAGAATTGAACGTGTCTCACAATACAATTACTTGGGAACTATAATCAATGAGTCGTAGGACAATACCCAAGAGATTAAATGTCGCATCGGAAAGGCCAAAATGCATTCTTGGCTATGAGCTCTGTGTTCAAAAGCCATGACCTCACCCTAAAAACAAAAATAAGGCTCCTTAAATGTTACGTGTACTCAGTGCTTCAGTATGGAGTAGAAACGTGGACATTGAAGGCGGAAACTGTATTAAAACATCAGGCGTTTGAATTATGGTTATACAGTAGAATCCTGAAGATACCATGGACAGACAAAGTCACCAATGAAGAAGTACTGCGGAGGATGAACACAACTGCGGATTTGGTCAACATTGTGAAGAGCCGTAAACTGGAGTACTTGGGACATAATATAATGAGAAATCAAGGCAAAAACGAGCTACTCCAATGCATTTTGTAGGGTCAAATTGAAGGAAAAGGAGCCCCAGGACGAAGAAGAATATCCTGGCTTGCTAACCTGAAAGCATGGTATAGAAAGACCTCAACACAGCTATTTCGTATAGCAACCAACAAAATTATCATAGCCAGAATGATCGCCAAAGTTCGGAACTGATAGGCACTCTAAGAAGAAGAAGAAGCTTAATTAGGAATATACCCCTTATGTGATATCAGCTCTAAAATCACAATTTGCTCTTATTGAATACCAAATATTTTATGTTTTAACACAGGTGTCTAGTATAAAAAAATTATAAATTTAGAGAATTTGCTAAAAAATGTCAATTCGATTGTAAAATGCCAAGTCCATATTATCACTAATCAAATAGTAGGTGAGAAATATATGTTTAAACCTTTAAAAAACTGCTTAAAAATGTGAACATAGAGTAAAAACCCTTATGAAGCCATAATAGAGTATCGTAATACTCCAATTGATATGTAGTATGTGTAACAAAACACCTTTAGACTCATTACATGAGAGAAACAAATTTTCTAATACAAGATACTTTCAAAAGACTTTTGGAAAAAGCGTGTCCATATAAAATTATAAGTAAGCCTCCTGATATGCAATCACATTTAAATGATAGATAGTTGAAATACAAATATTATGAGATCATGATTTGAAACAAAAACATTTTTTAAATTATTATGAAAAAGGTACGATGATATGTAAAAGATGAAGAACATGATATTTATGATACCGGCAAGGTTGGAAAGTACAGGTGATACATGTAGGTTCCATTTTAGGGACGTAGATTCCCATAGATAGTCCCATTAAGTTTTTTAAAAAACTTATACAGAAGTTAAAACACTTCATATTTCTATTGAGGTATAAAACATATAGGTAATTATAACTTTTAAAAAGTGTCGTCAAAATTTATACAGTAGCATATCGTGACATTTTCGATATAATCAGATCATCTTCAGTGTCTTCTTATGTAATTGAAGCTAACACTAAATTTGTAATCGTAACATCCATGTATTATGTACATTATTCCAAATTTAAATTATACTGTGACTCTAGATCGATAACATTGGATAAAAATTAATACTTAAAGAGCGACATGTCTCCTTGCTCGGCCTGAACACGTGGTTCTTGTCAGTTAAAACGACACAGACCAACTCTCAAGTCGTACTGTATAAATTTTGACGACACTTTTTAAAAGTTTTAATTATCTATATGTTTTATCTTCTTCTTCTTGTAGTGCCTGTCCGTTTCGGATGTTGGCGACCATCATGGCAATATGCACTTTGCACACTGCCGCTCTAAAAAGATTTGTGGTTGTTGTGTTGAACCACGTAGGTAGATTTTTCAGCCAGGAAATCCTTCGCCTTCCTGGTCCCCGTTTTCCTTCTACTTTTCGTTGCAAAATTAGTTGCAGCAGTCTATATCTTTCGCAGTTTCTCATGATGTGACCGAGGTACTCGATTTTATCTATTTTTATTGTGGTTAATAGCTCTTTTTCTTTTTTTATTCTCAACAAAACACCCTCATTAGTAACGTAGTCGGTATACGATATCTTCAGGATGCGACGATAAAGCCACATTCCAAAAGCCTCAATTTTCTTGCAGGTGGCGTCTGTGAGAGTCCATGACTCAACTCCGTACAACAGTATAGGAAAGATGTAACATGGTAGTAACCTGATTTTTATGGGCATTGATAAATCATAACATTTGAATAACTTAGCCATTTTTTGAAATGCAGATCTTGCTTTCTCTATTCTACATTTGATTTCTATGGAATGGTCCCAATTTTCATCGATGTTCGTACCAAGGTAGGTGTATGTTTTTACTCTTTCTATTTGTTGATCGTTTACACTGATTTGTCCAAATTGCTGTTCCTTCTTAGAGATCATCATGCATTTTGTTTTCTTAGTGTTTAATGAAAGTCCTTACCTCTGACTGACCTCTGTGATTCTGTTTATTAACTCCTGGAGGGTTTCAGAGCTGTCAGCGAATACTACCGTGTCGTCCGCGTATCTAATGTTATTGATAGATTCTCCGTTGATTTAAATTCCGGCTTCAACATCACCCACTGCTTCTTGAAAGATTTCCTCAGAGTATATGTTAAACAGCAGTGGTGATAGTATACATTCCTGACGGACGCCACGTTTGATTTTGATATCGTCGGATTCTCCTGCCTCTGTCCGGATAGATAATATTTGATTCCAGTACGGATTGCTGACAATTCTCAAATCACAGGTGTTTATTCCAATATTGGTTAATATGTTTTATATGTTTTATACCTAAATACAAACGTGAAGTGTTTTAACTTCTGTATAAGTTTTTTGTAAACGATGGTGTACAGACAACTACTAGGATTTTTCCATTAATTTTTTTCCAAAGTTTTTTGAGTGATTATGATTGTACTTAGGGAATTAGATTACAGCACAATAAACTAAGCATAATTTTGTTCATTTTTGTCATGTTTGAGGTCTTTTTATTAGTATTGCCCAAAAATATTTTCGTACATTTGATGCCTGATTTTCTTTTGTAACTGCACCATATCTAGAACGATTTGGCCAATTTAACATCAATGAAGCAATATATTTATTACCCCGCATGCACTTATTTTTTATGTATAGCTGCTCTGTCAGCCAATGTATTGTTATCGTATCCTTGCACTAGGGACAAGTACTTTTTATTTTTATTTTATCACATACTAGATTTTTTTTTTGGACCTATTCTCTATCCTTCCATTGTTGGATATAGGTCTCCCCCAGTTCCCTCCATCTTTCCCTATCTTGAGCTGTTCTCTGCCATGTGGGACCTCCTTGTTTCCTGATGTCATCTTTCCACCTCATCTGTGGTCTGCCTCTGGATCTCTTTGCATTGTATGGACGCCATTTTCCGATGGCATTGTTCCATCGTCCGTCTTGGAGACGTTCATTGTGTCCAGCTCATTTCCATTTCAGTTTTGCTGCTTGTTCTATCGCGTCTACTGTCTTTGTTCTGGTTCTGATCCACTGATTACGTTTTCTATCTCTAAGTGATACACCCAACATTTGTCTCTCCATCGCTCTTTGTGCCTTCCTTATCTTATCCAAATTGGCCTGTGTAAATGTCCATATCTGTGCTCCGTAGGTGAGCACCGGTATTATGCAGGAGTTATATACCTTGCTTCGTAAGTATAGAGGGATTGTTTGATTTTTTAAAACGTAAGAAAGTTTACCGAACGCTGCCCATCCCATTCTTACTCATCTCGATATTTCGGCTGTTTGATTTTCTCTGTTAGCTCTGATTGCTTGTCCTAGATAGATATACTCATTTACCTGTTCTATTTTTTCTGTTTTTATTTTTATTGCCTCTTGGTCTTCCGTGTTTGTCATTACTTTTGTTTTGTTGAAGGTAATTTTTAGGCCTTTTTGCAGTGTTTTTTCATGAAGTTCATTCAGCATTAATTCCAGTTCTTGTCGTTCCGAGGAGATCAGGAGTATATCATCCGCATATCTAAGGTGATTTAGGTATTTTCCGTTAATACATATTCCTCTGTTTTCCCAATCTGCTGATTTTATTATGTCTTCGAGGGTCAAGGTAAACAGTTTAGGTGAAATTATATCGCCTTGTCGGACTCCTCGTTCAACTTTTATATTATCCGTTATTAAATTGTCGTCCAGAATTACGGTCATGGTTGCGTTTTGGTAAATATCATGTATCAATTGTCGGTATCTTGAATCTATTCTACTATTGACCAGAGCTTCTTTAACCGCCCAGTGTTCAATGCTGTCGAAAGCCTTTTCATAATCTACGAATGCTAAGTACAGCGGAAGGTTGTATTCATTGGTTTTCTCAATTAAGATTTTAAGCGCATGCAGATGGTCGATTGTGCTGTATTCTTTCCTGAATCCGGCCTGTTCCACTGGTTGGTAGTTATCAAGTTTATAGGTTAGTTGGTTGTTTATTATTCTTGTGCAGGTTTTATATAGTTGTGACAAAAGGGAAATAGGACGGTAGTTGTTTAGGTCTGTTCGGTCCCCTTTCTTATGTATTAAGATTGTGTTGGCATTTCTCCATTGTTTAGGTATTTTACCTTCAAACAGACATTTGTTGAACAGTGTTTTTAGCATTTTTTTTATCGTGTCTCCTCCTTCTTTTAGCAGTTCCGCCAGTATTTTGTCCTCACCGGCCGCTTTATTTACATACTAGATACTCAGGTTGAATTAAAAAATTTATATTTAACAAACAAATAATATATTATCAAACTAATAATAAGAGCTATTGATATATGCATAATAAAAGATCAATTCGTGTACAACACGAACTAAAAGTAAAAAACTTTATTCAAAACGACAACTTGTTGATTATTCCCAGAACTGAATAAAACATAAAATATGTAATACAACCAATCATTTGTCTGTCAACCAAGACAATATTTCATAAATTAATAATGTCTGGATGATTTTTATCATTTCCATTCTGTGACATTTCGAATGTAGAACACTCCATAGATTTATGGACAATCGATAGAAATAACTTTTGTTTTGTTTGTATCGTCAATTTGATAATTTGTCTGTACGAGTACGACAGGTGTTATGGATTACCATACTCGTGAGGTATGTTTTTATGTATATTTTTTATGTAATCGCGGTTTGTTTAATTCGTTTGTTTCTTAACGAAATTCTGGTCAAAATTTACTCACTAATTTATTAAAGTTAGATTATTAAATTAAAGAAAATCGTCGAACTAAATCAACGGCTGCATTGGTAAGGGATCAGTCAGCCTTTACTGTAAAGAAAAATATAGATAGTAAGTTATTTATTACTTTAGTGGCTGTATGGAATTAAATTATGAAAATTTATAAAATCCGAGTAAGCACTCAAAGTGCTTGAAGAAAAAATTGCATTGATAATAAATCCTGATTTTAAATCAGAAAATAAAAAGTGAATACAAGAGTACAATATACAATGTAATAATTAAAATAAGCGGGTAGCGGGTAGGAACTCCTTTGGAGTCCTTTGGATTCTATTGGATAGTCCTATCAGGGAAAGTGAATTAATCCCTGCCCTTCGCAGATTCCAGGAGCTTCTTGACCCGGTAAGCTAGCACCTCCTAAGAGCCCTTGTTAACGACGACGTTCAACGTGACGTTTTTGACACCGTCACGTTGGACGTTGCTCAGTCTCTTTCAGGTTCTTATGGACGTGTGTTAACGAGACGGCAACCTACCGTTGGTTAACTTTTCACCGTCTACGCAAAGAATATAGACGCTTATATATATTCTTTGGTCTACGTAACCAGTCCCCCTCGGCAAGACGTTTGACGGGACGGTACCGTGAACCCTCAGTGAACCATTTTAGTTTATGGAAGTGTGTTAACGGCGTTGGGCGAGCATCCGTTGTTTCAATAAATTTCTTTGTTGCCGCTAAAATATGGATTTTGATATGGAGATTTTAATAAGTTATTTCACCAATAATTTGTATTTTATATATAGATTGTATATTCTTAAATGATAAAAAATCTATTAAGTTTGTAATTTTTTTTTTTAATTTTTATAACCGAAACTTTTTATTCTATTATACTAATAGCATAATTCATACATAGGTAACAGCTAGTAGATCAGCAGGTGCAAGGAATAGCCTCGTATTAGTGTCATTACGTTTTAATTTATCATGTACTATTCCTAACAGTTTGCGGACAGTTTCTTGACCTATTCGGAAGTAATTAAAGAATTTTGTTTCGTATTTTTTCATTTCTTCGTAAAGTGTATGAAAAGCACCATACTTTTCTCTTTCTAATCAAAAAGGATGTATCCATATTTTTCTTTTACGGTTCTCCCGTTGCTTCTGCATTTTTTATACAAATAATAGGCTAGTATAATTTTTTTCTTTGACGACAACATGATATAACATGTATTGCGTGCACTTGTTACTTTAAAACTGACGATATTTCCGAGATTCCGTACCGTCAACAGACGCATATCCCTTGAAAATTATGAACCGTTAACAAGGGTACCCGTTTAGCCGGTTGAAAAAAAACGTTCGTTAACAAGAGCCCTAAGGGTTCCTTGTCCAGGGTCACGGATAAACTCCAGAACGACATCCACAGCGACGAAGAAATACTTTCGGTACGGTGAAGATCGTGGAGTTGGCAACCCTTGATTTTAGAGATAGTATAAGATCACAACTCGTGGCGTCTGATCCAGAATGGGCTGCTCAAACAAACACTCACCAACACATCTAGCCAGCATGGTTTTTAAAGGCTAAATACCCCTCACTAAAATTATAGTTAAAACACACAAATACCCCAGGCAAGTAGGAAATTATTTCCAGAATCTTGCACTGATAAATTATCAGTCTGTCCCATGCATTCTGGGGGGCAAAAAAATTGACAAAGACAGGAAAAAGTTACCCGAATAAGACGATGCTTTATATCTGAACGTATAATGTACGTTCCATACTATCTGATGAAAGACTTACTGTGAACTTGAGTGCGAACTAGAAAACTTAAAGTGGGACATAGTCGATCTCAGCAAAGACAGAAGACGTGGCGAACACTTAATTAAAATAAAATCAGGACATAGTTTTTACCACGTAGGTAAAATGACGACAATAATATCTTGTGAGGAACCGGCTTCATTATATACAAGCGTCTCCAAACAAGTATAGTATCACTAAAGAAAGTTTCCACAAGAGTAATTGTCTTACTCTTAAATTCAATATAAGGTATATTATAAAAATAATGCCGGTTAATGCACCAACAATAGACCATGATGAAGAAGAAGTGGGTCTATTCTATGATGATATCGAAGCTGCTCTTAAAATGCATCAAGGACATTTTACTTTTATATGTGGTGATTTTAACGCCAAAACCGGAATGAAATTTAACCCTACAGAAACACCACTAGGAAACTGTGGCTTCGATTGTAGAAATAAATGTGGCGAAATACTGTTAAGGTTCATGCTGCAACATGAACTATTCCAAATAAACAGTTTTTTTTTAAAGAAACCATAGAGCAGATGAACATGGCAAAGTATTCATGGAAAAACTCAAAACGAAATAGATTTTATTATCACGGACAAAAAACACACCGTTAAAGACATCACGGTTCTATATAGATTTATGACCAGTAGCGATCATAGAATAATACGAGGTAAAATAGAAATAAGCTTAAAGAAGGAGAAATAAAAGATGATTAAAAAGAAGAACAAATCAAAACCATGGATGAAACCATTAAATGTAGATAGTTTTTAGCAATGTATTTCCGACATACTTAGTAGTCCTGAAACAGAAAATAATAAAAACGACTTAAATAATAAATTAACAAATGCTTTACTGAAAAGTCTAAACAAATTATGTCCTAGAACTCAAAAATAAGAGAAGATTAGCCAAAATACTAGGCAACTAATGCAGAAAAGAAGAGAAATGAGAAACGAGATGAAAACTAAAGTCGACGAACTACAAAAATTAAATAAAGTAATATCCAAAGCTGTTAGACAAGACACTCGAAAATACAACCAAGAACAAATCGAACATAAAATTGAGAACAATAAAAGTATGAAAGTATTGAGAAACAGACTAAGAACGGGGACAAGGCAGATAATAAAGATTAAAGATAGAAATGGTTATCTTACAACCAACAGAGAGGAAACACTTAAAATAGTTGAAAACTTCTACAAATTACTGTACACAAGCCAACACAAAGCAAATCGCATAGAAGATCAAGTACCAGATATATTAACAAAAAAGGGGCACTGTCAACTAAGGATCAGAACTAATACCGGAAATCAAAATGGATGAAATAAAACTAGCCCTAAGAAAAATTAAGAATAACAAATCTCCAGGCGAAGATTGTGTAGTTACTGATGCAATCAAAATCGGAGGCACTTGCTCGCTTAAGAAAATAAAAAACCTTTTTAACAACATATGCCTTTTGGACAGTAATATACCCGACAAATGGCACAATGCTGAGGTAATTCTATTGTAGAAAAAAGAAGATTCCCTTGAATTAGAAATCTACAGACCTGTCTTCCAATTTCACTTATACAGATATACCTATAATAGGTAGTTGATTATAATAAATTTTATTACTTATTTAAATTTAGAAAAATAATTAATGAATATCATCAAGATCATATTTTTAAACTTACCTTATACATAGAGTCAGTTTTATTTTAGTACTGATGCACTTTTGCATATTCGATTTTGTTTCTGTAATCCTGTATTCTTGAGTAACATTAATAAATTGTCAAAACTTGCTATGGGCATCGGGAAGTAAATAAAAAACGTATTTTTGAGGTTTTTATTTTATTATAAAATTTATTAAATGTTTTGGCACGTTCTGCTTCTCGATTTATAGGATGTACCCAGAATCTTCTATTATGATTGCGACGACACTTTCGATACAAATATAAAAGTGTAATATTCCGTGATTATTAAACTTTTGATGGTGCATCCATTAAAAACGTCTATTTCTAATTATGCTACACGCAAAACTGTGGCGGATCTGTTGTTTTTTTTTCGAATGAAAGATGTACCATGTCAACATCGAGTCTTTATATGTTAAAAATCGAATACTGCAAAAAGCGAGCAGTACAATGCCGTGTGAACTTACCCTTAGAGACCGATAAACAAGCCTAAAGTCACTCTATACGTTAATGTGTTATGCAAAAAATATGGATGGACTATACATCTTGCATATGTAACATTACAAGAATAAATAAACCAGAAAATAAATAAACCAGAAACTCAAGCATCGTCGCGTCGCTTAATAAATTTGGGAAATATAAAATACAATTAAGCGCCATACAATAAATAAAATAAATATGAAACGAAATAATCATGATCAGGCAGCTTTAAATGCACTGCAGTACATAGGCCTTTCTTTTTTATCTAGAGTGCACGGTTTTATGCAGTATGGACCCAATTTTTAGCACCAACTTGCCATCGTACAGGTGGTCTTCCTATGTTTCGTTTATCTGTTCTTGGTCCTTCATTCTTCATCCTTGTCACGTGGTTAGCGTATCTCCATTTTAACCTGAAAGTTCTCTTTACAACATCTATAACTCTGGTTTGGTCCGAAGGTCTTCGTTTGTGATTTTGTCTTTATTGTTATTCCTATCATAGAACGGTCCTTCCTTCTTTGTGCTATTTTTCGTTTTGAAGCAATATTATTTGTTAGGGACAGTGTTTCTGCACTGTAGGTAACTACAGATGAATCGTTGTGTTGTCGTCTTTAAATACATTTTTAAGAGCTCCATAAGCAGCCTATCCATGTGCTATTGTTCTTGATACCTCATCTGTTGTCCTTACCTATTCTAATTTCCTGTCTAAGATATACGTATTTATCAACAAGTTATACTTCATCTAACTGAATTTTCAAATTGTTGCTGGGCACGGGATTAGTCGTGTATTTTATTTTTGGTACATTTATTTTTTAACCTAATTCTCTGCAGATATTTATTAAACAATGAAAGGAAATGCTGTAAATAAAAACTCACAAACTATTGAGAATGCTACAAAAGCCTATAGATGAGAACTAAGCAGATTTTCACAGAACAAGAGCACAGACAAGGTGACTACTCAGAACTAAAAAGAGTAACTTTATAGAACAGCAAATACTAGATATGAATATAAGTGGCGAGAGAAATCAGATAAAGAAATTTTTTAGGAAAGTGAAGACAGTAAGACAAGACAAAACTGTTGGGGTAAGACAAGGTATAAGAAATGAAGCTGGTGAACTAATAATGGTAGAAACGGAAATGGTGAAACGATGAAAGGAATATTTCCAAAATTTACTAAATATTAAAAGTTAGATGGAAGAAACACAAGTGCAAATAAAGTTAGGTAATGAAATAACAAAAACAATCACCGCAACAAAGGGCCTCAAACAGGGATGTGGTCTCTCACGTACACTTTTTAACATATATGTAGATTAGGCTTTGAAAAGATGGTATAGAAATGCGGAACAATGGGCATACCAGTAAAGAGAATATATTACATTCACTACTTTTCGCAGATGATCAAGTCATTTTTGCACAAGACATGGAGGATATGGAATATATGATAAGAAAATTAAAGGAAGAATATGAATATTGGGGACTCAAGATAAATATGTGCAAGACCGAATACTTCTGTATTGAATCCGAGGTTGCAGATTTGAACTAGTTTAAAAGACGAGACTATTAAGAATTGTAATACTTTGAAGTATTTAGGGTCAATGATTAGCCGATATGGTACTTGTATGAAAGATATAGAAATGAAAATAGCACGGCGAAAACAAACCACAAGAGCACTTCATGGAGTGATATGGAACAACACTCTAACCAAAGAAAACAAAAAGAGGCTCTTTCAAAGCATAGTGAAGAATATCACCTGATATGGAGCGGAAGTATGGCCAATGACAACAACAATACGAAATAAAATAATAACAGGTGAACTGGACTTCATGAGAAGATGTCTACAAATCACAAGAGCGGATAAGAAAGGAGGAAATATAGAACAGAATGGAAGTAGAATGCTCAATTACAAAAAAGTTGGAAAACAGAGCCCTGCAGTGGTACGGGCATGTACAAAGAATGGCAGAGCATAGGTGTCCGAAAATAATATTAAACTGGGACCCACCGGGAAGAAGACGGAGAGGAAGACCTGCTACAAGATGAAAAACATACGTCGGAAATGCCATGATAGATAGAGACCTCAGAGAAGGTGACTGGGAGAATAGAGTACTGTGGAGGACGAAAATGGCGAACTCAAAATGGGAAAAGCCGAAGAAGAAGATGGATGAAGCAGATATTAGAGAGAGATTACATTCCATTTTGCAGATGTGAAAATACCAGCACTAACCCTCAACGCGCGACACTGCAACTCGGAGATGAATACAATTCCTTTGAAAGGGGAGGTAACTAAATTTCCGATAACGAGAAATTAAATAGAAACCTTTAGTACTAAGATTTACCAAGGATGGGCATTTTGTGGCCACCCATATAACTTAAGATATTACTTTTATTTTCAAAAATATTAGTAGACTCACATTAACGTTCGATAAAGGGCCGTCGCGTCGTTTTAACAATAAATAATTGTTAAACAATTTTGGAACACGCAATAAATATGTAACAAGAGAATACGCATTAGATGGACAATTTTCACCCACCCTTGGACGTTTAATGGTTAAAGACCTATATTTACTAGTATTTCTAGTAGGACTTTTGATCTAGGTAACCTTCTGACCTCATTCTTTGGTTCTTATTTCCTTGCCTGTGATAGGCTTCTTCAATTATTATTTTTTTAAATTTCCTATTCCTCCGCAATTAAAATATTTTCTGCTTTCGTATGCGTGACTAAGGGTACGTCAAATTCAATAATCTTTTATTATCTTCTTCTGTTCTCGAAGCGACACTTCCACGGAAACAGCCATTTCTTTCTCAATCCAGTCATTTACCCTAGCTCCAGTTTTGAATTTAAAACGATAAGTTTCCCACGCTGTTTGACCCTCGAATGTGGATGGTTTTAAAAATTTTGCTTGGTTAAACTATGGAAGATGACAAGGCTGTTTTTGTAGATTCAATTCAGATTAGTTACTAAAACAATATTAAATAAAGGAATTTGGGTAAAAATTTTTCTTTTTAGCATTTGTTGTTTCTAATTTTGTTGCTGTACTATTCTATTTTTAAAACCTTTTTCTATCGTTATGTTGTTCTTCTAATTTATTTATTCTACTGGTAATTTGATTTAATTCTAACTTAAAATATTTGTGATTTTGAGATAAACTATTTATTATTTCTACCTCTACTTTTCTACGCCTCTCTCTCTCTTTTTCTCCTTATGTTATTGTCTGCACTTCTCCTTCTGCTCTTCTTATTCTTGTCTACGCTTATCCAGATCGTTAATTTTTTTTTATGTTATTATCCAAGGAAGACTTTTCGAAGCAACTAGGCGTGGTTTGTTAAAAATCGACGTGCGATCACGTTCAAACTCGTTAAACTAATTTTTGACGGTTGCCATCGAAGCAGAAGACTCACTGTAGGCAGTATTCAAGTGCTTTTTGATTTACCTTCGCAATTTTCCTTTACAAAACAAGAAATGAATCACCAACCGACATTTTTCCATTTGCTTTTTTTATTTTTCTAAAATCCGCGCACAAGCTCGCTTTCACATGCGGTCAAAACAGAATTACGAGTCTGATTCGGCTAAAATTTTGACATTAGCCGTCTACGAGAATGTATTACACGACACTAAATTTCTCTTAAGATAGTGTTTATCATGACAAGATCTACTTTATCCACTGCTACTCTGAAAAGATTTATGGTTGTTATGTTAAACCAAGTACGTAGATTTTTAGCCAGAAAGTCCTTTGTCTTTGTAATCCTCCTTTTTTTACTTTTCTTTGTAAAATTAGTTACAGAAATTGATATCTTTTCTTGTTCCTTATGATTTGACCGATGTATTCGATTTTGGCTGTGTTTATTGTGTTAACGGCATTTTTGCTTTTTGTATTCTTCATAAAACATCCTAATTAGTAACGTGGTTGGTAAAGACGTCTTCAGAATTGGACGATCAAGCTACATTTCAAAAGCCTGAATTTTCTTGCAGCTAGCTTCTGTGAGAATCTACAACTCATCTTCTTAAAACAGTATAGGAAATATAATATAACATCGTGGTAACCTAATTTTAAGGGGTATTTTTAATCCTGACATTTGAATAGTTTAGCCATTTACAGCATATAACAGAGACGAGACACCCTATGTTCAATTACGTTATTACTATACCCAGCTTAATGCAGATTCCTTATTATCTATTAGTCTGTACAGATATGAACTTTGTATGTGCTTATAAAGATTTTTTTGCTTGTAACGACCTGACCAAACAAGTTTCACAGTTCTGCTAAAATAAAATTTGAATACAAAAATTTTAATGTGTATTAGCGGATAGACTGAATTAGTGGACAAAATAAAATACTTTGGAGTCTGAATTATAGAAGATCTGAATCCAAAATCAGAAATTCGCTCAAAAATTGGGAAATCAAGAGCAGGCTTTTTGAAGATGAGGAACTTTCTGAGTAACCAACAACTCAATCTGCAAATCCGATATCGGATGGTAAAATGTTATATCTACTTTATTCTTCTTTATGGTGCATGGACTGTTAATGGTGACTTAATGAGAAAACTGTAAGTTTTTGAGATGTAGTGTTTTAGGAGAATTTTGAAGACCATGACCATTGACCGATCATATTACGAACGAAATGGTCTTGCACAGAATGGGAAGAGACAGAGAACTTTTGACCACCATTAAAAGGCGAAAGACAGCCTATTTGGGGTAAATACTTAGAAATGATAAGTACGAGTGGTTGCAGCTGATTATGAAGGGTAAAATCAAAGGAAAAAGGGGTCCTGGCAGACGACAAATATCCTGGCTGATGAACATTCGTGACTAAACCGGGTTAAACACACAGACGCTCTTAAGAAAAGCAGAAGATAGAGACGAATTTTCAATGATTATAGCCAACCTTTATTAGTGGAGACGGCACTAGAAGAAGAAGAAGTAGCGGATGGTACATTGTATCGATTATAGAATATATAGAACATTGTTGTATTCTACAGTTTGTATTATACAGTTTTAATTTGTTTTTGGTTTACGAAATGTATTTTTCCAACACGATGATAAATAAAATGATTTTTAATCGTTGAAATAAAAAGAATAAAAGGAATGTGGTGACGTCACTCAAGAATAGCATTAAAAAATGTATTATGTTAAAGATATTAAATTAAACAAAAAATATCAACAATCCCTGATTTGTTTTATTACATACAAATCCCTTCTTTTTAAACCATACTGCTAGTTGCCTCCTAAAAACTCTTCAGGTATATAATAATTAATACTTAGCAAATGAAAAGTCAAACTAAAATCTAGTAAGATTTTTACAAGTAACTTTTTCTTTTAAAAACTTCTTTGTTGTTTTAAAATATATCATAATAATTAAAAAAAAATTTAAACCGGAAGAAGAAGAATTTTTAATAACAGCAAAAGGCAAATAAATAAAGTTAAACATTAAAATCCAATACGAATGTTTTCAAAACATCTAGACCTTTTCAAAAGACCGAAAAAGTAGAAGAAAAAAACGTTTTGTTAAAGTATTAAGTAAAATATTACATAGGTTTAAAAAATCATGAATTTACCCTCTGTATAATAAGTATAGCTAAATGGCTTGTCTACTAATTTCGGAACAATCAATATCCAGCCGGTTAGATATACAATTCATTAACAATCACAACATAGAGGAACTGATATGGCAACACAAAATTGTCGGAATTGATTAGACAATGAAAACACTTCACCCGATGTGAGTTTGTCATCTATATACAGGGAGGATGACGTCATATAGAAGCGTGCACGTGTCCTTCTGCGTATTCGATGTACATATGGTCGCAAATGTCTATCCAATATTTGCTTCGTCTATGCTTTATACTTGAGAGAAAAATCAACCCCTGTTTATCGGGAACGGGGACTTGTTTTGCTTTGTTTTAATGCTTTCACTGAAGGACAGATTGTATGAACTAAAATGCAGGGTTTTATGTAGTCTTTAGCAACAACGTAAATTATTATTGGTGACATTATAATATGAAAATCCGTTCTTTTAATATTTTGCAAGAAATTGCAGGGGCCAAATTGTTATTTTTTTTTAATTTCCTAAATAGTTTTATTTGACATTTAAGTACTTTGAGTGCGTAATACCATCAGAAGTGAGGTCTTACGGGAGACACACAACCAAGAAGCAGTTATAGATCTACTCCTAATGAAATGCATGAACCGATTCCTTAGATTGTCATACAAGAAACACAACCTGACGGTACACAGCAGGATAACAATGAGTTGTACTATAGCCTGGTAAGCGAAATGGCACGCATCGTAAAAGAATTCAATGAAATAAACCCACTACCAAAAATAAACTCTTAGAAGAAAATAAGAAATTAGGTGTGGCATTACAAATTGTAATTACTGAAGACCTACTCAAGTATGTCGAAGAAGCCTATACATATTTGCATATGCCGATTCACTGTGTAATAAGAGTAATTGCTAATGTTATCAGCATATAGAGCAGAAGAAAATAAATACTAATGTCGCAATGATCAATGATAGAGTTGCATCCTGGGAAAAACTGCTGCTTAGAAGATTGCCTAAAGATATTGATCCAATCTCGGAATATATTCAAAGAATATATTCCGACAGTAGAAAAGTGAATAGGAATAGTGAAAAGAAGTAGAAAAGTTATAGAAAGAACTAAAGAAATAATGCTAAGAACTGCAAAACATGTACAGTCTTACCCAAGCCAAGAAGAAGTTCATGACCTCTTGAAATAACACTTTCCATCAACAGCCGCTCCTAACACCAATGCTAAATAGATCAAAGATAGGACACAACTATTAACACTACAGAACTACTCACCACGAACCCTTCACTACCGAAGAAGTCTCAAATATTATCAAACAGCTTCAAAAGAGTGTTCATGAGTACGTATTAACAATAACATTAATAATGTTATTTCTAATCGGCAGAAAATACCATCATTCCTAACTCAGGGAACAACTTATTTAATACCGAAGGATCAAAATAAAATCCAAGATCAAAGTAAGTATTGCATACTTGTCTTTCAACTTTGTATAATTGACCACATCCTATATAGCCCAGCGTATCTATCAATATTGTGCTCTACAGAATATCAAAGAGACTCAACAAATAGGATGTACTAAGAGTTCCATGGACAACAAAGAAAATTTATCACTTTTAACCAGCTAGCCAGCATTATTAATCGCTTATAGATATATTAAGAACATATATATTAAGTCGATGATATTATAGTGACCTTTTAAAATCATATAATGACAGATTCAAATAACTAGTAAAAACAATATTAAAAGAAATTGTCGCAATTAACTGGGGTCTATTCTAAGGAAAATGCCTACTTAGGAAAATAAAAAACCTTTTTAGTATGTGCCTTTTATATAGTATAGCTACGCATGTTCCGCGCTATCTGTCCATTTAATATTGCTAAGTGGACTAAAGAATGAAACTTGCATAGAAATTACCTCACAAAGGCCCAAAACAATTATCCTTATAGTGCAGTAGAAATTACGACTTTACTGCAGCATTTAGGGGGAAGGGGACCTACAGATATAGAGGGGCAACTAAAAAGAACTTGCTGATTTAAGAAGTCATTTTCAGATGCAGGTTGAAACAGTAGATGACATAAACCGCTTTTTCTTCTTTCTGCCTCATGTGCCATCTCCTCTAACAAGGTTGGCAACCATCATAACAATTCGCACTTTCGATACCGCTGCTTTAAAGAGGTCAGCAGAAGTGCATTAAAACCAAGCTCTCAAATTGTTTAACCAGAAAATGCGTCTTCTTTCGCGACTCCTTCTACTCTATAAGCATCCTTACATTAATAATTGCAACAAGTTATAACGATCGCCCCTCATGACATGAGATATTGCAGTTTTCTGACTTTAATTGTATTAAAACCTCTTTATCTTTTCCCATTCTTCTCAACACCTCGACATTCGTAACTCTATCCACCCAACTTATTCTTAATATCCTTCTATAGGCCCATAACTCAAATTCTTCTAATCTGTCCAAAACATCTTTCTTTAATGTCCAAGCCTCCAACCCATAAAATAATACAAAGAACACGGAGCATCTCAGAAGTCTTATCTTTAAAGAAATTGACATGTTCCTACTGCAGATTACTTTTTTCAGTTTGTTTTTGCCTGTCCTATTCTTACAAGAAAGAATTTCTTGCCTGTCCAATTATTCCCTTAATCTCTTATGTGTACTTATTATTTTCGTTAATTATTGTACCCAGATATTTATATTTTCAACTTTTTTAATTTGTTCTCCATGTATTGTTATGTTTTCTTGGCCCTGTTGGGCTTTTGTAATTACCAATACATTGTGTCTTTTTTTTAGAGATGCGTTTTTACTGGAGATGCGCATAAATTTAAAATTAGTAAATGTCTCCATGGGCAAGGTCGACAAAAAAGTGAAAGTAACAGTAACAAAAGCTAAACAGAAAATAAATTCGCCACACTGATCAGACATAATATTAACTGAATAAATCACATCAGAACATTAAAATATGCTTTCCAAATCATCCCGCCTTTTTCTCTGTACGCCTTCTTCTTCTTTAAGTTCCATCTTCTATCGAAGGTTGGAAATCATCATGGCTATGCGGACTCTGTTGACTGCCGCTCTAAAAGTTCTGCACTACTGCATTCAAACCATTCCCTTAAGTTCTTAAGCCAGGATATTCTTCGTCTTCCCACATTTCGCTTTCCTCGGATTTTGCCCTGCATAATAAGTTGTAATAATGCGTATTTTTGCCCTCTTATCACATGTCCCAAGTACTCAAGTTTTCGTCTTTTAATAGTTAATATTATTTCCGCCTCATTTCCTATCCTTCTAGTTACTTCCATGTTTGACATTCTTTGAGTCCATGATATTCGTAGGATTCTTCTGTAACACCAAAATTCAAAGGCGGCCAACTTATTCAGATGAACTTGTTTTAGTGTCCAAGCTTCCAAACCATAAAGAAGAGTAGAGAACACGTACATCGAAGCATTCTCAGACGTAGTTCTAACCTTATATCCCGACAACAAAGAAACTTTTTAAGTTTAATAAATGATGTACGTGCTATTTCAATACGTGTCTTAATTTCTTTGGTTTGGTCTACATCTGATGTTATCCATGTTCCTAAGTATTTATAGTTATTAACACTCTCAATTGCAGTATCTTCAATAGTCAATTGGATATTTGCATGTGCAGATTTAGTCATGATCATGCATTTAGTTTTCTTCAAATTTATCTTCAGTCCGTACTCATGACAGCGTTCATTAAGGCGTTGCATTACGTTCTGTAAATCATTGTTGTTATCCGTAATTATTACTGTATCGTCTGCAAAACGTAGGTTATTCAAAACTTCTCCATTGATAGATATACTTTCTATTGAGTCTGAGAGCGCTTTTTGAAAATACCGCTTCACTGTAGACATTGAAAAGTAGTGGGGACAGCACGCAACCCTGGCGGACTCCTCTCTGTATTTTGATATTTTCGGTGTACTAGGCTGTCAACTCTTACCTTGGCAGTTTGATTCCAATATAAATTAGATATAATTTTCAGATCACGACTGTCAATATTTTTGCTCTTTAATATATCTACAAGCTTTTTATGTTGAACTTTATCAAATGCCTTTTCAAAGTCTACAAAACATAAGTACATATCCTGATTCATATCCATGCATCTCTGAGCCAGCACATTCAAGCCGAACAAAGCATCTCTTGTACTCATACCATTTCTAAAGCCAAATTGGTGTGTCACTAATCTCATATTCAAGAGTTTTAACAATTCTGCTGTGAATTATTTTCAAAAATGTTTTAAGTGTGTGACTCATTAAAGCTATTGTTCTGTGGTCTGAGCAAGTTGTTGAACTTGGTTTTTTGGGAATTGCTACAAAGGTTGATTGCAGCCATTGTCTGGGGATTGTGGCAGTTTGATATATTAGATTAAAGAGTTCAACCATTACATCAATAACATCTTCATCGATGAGTTTTAATAATTCGATGGGCACCTCATCTGGTCCAGTAGCTTGACCCTCTTTTGTGTTTTTGATGGCATAGATGACTTCTTCTCTTAATATTGGTGGTCCGGTATCCTCGGTGATTTCTAATGACAGTTCTTCTCTTTCATCATTAAATAGTTGTTGAATGTAATTGGTCCAGTGACATAATCTCTCCTTCATATCAGTAATAATATCCCCTTTATCATTTTTAACGGATATTCGTTTTTGTACGCTTTCTAGAACCTGTCATTTCTTTGATTTTTTTGTGTAAATTAAAGCTATCGTACTTTTTATCCAGATCTTCTATTTTCCCTTGCATCTGTCGGAGAGCCACCTCTCTTTTGCCTCTCGAAATTTTCTTTCTGATGTTTCTCTGAATTTCTTTGTATTTATTCAGGTCTTTTGCTTTATGTTTTCTTCGTTCTTCCATGAGTTCAAGAATTTCTACTGTCATCCAAGGTTTTGTTTTTTCTTTAAGTGGTTCTCTGTAGCGCCTGGATATATGGATATACCACTTTTTGCTCTGTATAGTAAATATAAAAATACAATTTTATTTTCTGACTAATCTTTTACTTTTTGTAATGTGTATTTTGGTCTCATTTTGACTATGACCTAACATAAGTTTCTCTTAGTATCAAAATCTTAGAACAACTCCAATTTTTCATCCAATTAAAAAAATATTTATATACAGTAAATACAATTCTACTCTTCCTCAGTTATTATACAACCAATCTTACATCTTACCTTTAAACTTCAACACATTTTACAATGTATTACATTATTCATCTCTAACCTTACTTTCTGTATATAATTGATTATAAAACACTCACCATTGGTGAGTGATTTAGAATTAATTTCTTTCTTCCATATTTTTTTACTCAATCGTTTATCTCATTCTTAATTTACTTTCTTTCTTTTATTATTGCAGAGTGTAATATTTCTGTGCTTTTCTGTTTTTTATAGTCAATTCATAAAATAAAAACAAATAAGAAAATAACAATAATAAAAACTACTGTCTTCAATTTTAATAAACTAATGGAATAAAATTATAGTATAGATAATACATATCAACAGATGGGTCCTTGACCTGGTTTACTTTTTAAAAACGAACTATCAATATTGTCCCGAATGTCATTGTCACTGAAATAGTCAATTAGTATTTCCGGCATCTTAGTCAGTTGGTAAACTCCCGTACGAAAGTTGGAATGTAGAAATTTTACTTCAAGTAGGGTTCTCTATTAGTGATCCAATTACATGGGCGTATTGCCGTATAATTTATTACTTTAAAGTATATTTTCTTCAATTTAAACCCAACCACTGCTTGGTTTTTCGATTAGGTACGCAAGTACTCCAAAAGTAAGTAATCTAAACTACGTTTTTGCATTTAACGGTCAAAATTTTACTTTACGTTTTTTTAACTGCCTGGGATTACTTGCTTTTTAGGTTCAGTGAAAATACCCGAAAATGCTCTAAACTTTATAATCCATTTGGATTTTTTACTTAAATTTTTAATTAAATACTACTTACGAAGAAGTTTTTTTTTATTTACAAACTCGCATCAGCCTGTAAGGCTATTAGCAAAAAAAAAATAATTAATAATTGAATACCGTAACAATTAAATTTTGTATAAATAGTTTATTGCTTTTAGATATTGGATATTCACTTTGGCACCGCACATTAAGATAGTTCTCTCTAAATTCCCCGGGATTCCGAATTTACATCTTTCCACACTGTATAACGGGCACTCCACTAGAAGGTGTTTTATTGTTAGCGGGTCTCGCAAGCATAACTCCGGTTGGGATCCTCATCGTCAGATGGCAATGCGTAAGAGGACTAACCAAGCCGCAGTCGTGTGATGATAACCTGAGAAAAACGATTGGTGGAACTATCAGACCGTCGTTGAAATATTGGTTTTGATCTCAAGTAATTGTGCCTGTTTTTGTGCCATGTGCTATTCCATATGTTAACATTTTGCTATAGAAATATGATTTGAGATCAGTCGCTGGAGTTTTCGGATAGAACTCAATAGTTGTGTCCTCTAACGTTTCTCGTGCATATTTATCCGCCAGATCGTTTCCCGTAATTCCAATGTGAGATGGCACCCACAGGAAAGCAATGTTTCTAAGATTTAGATTGTGTAATTCTTGTCTAATGAGTTTGGCCACAGAATGGGAAGAATCGATAGATAGAAGAATAGAAGAAGTTTTTAAAAAATATATAAATGAATGTTTATTGTGGTGTCTGGAAGGAAATATCCAACTGATTAATGAAAATCTGGACGTTTAAGATCAACTACTGACAATTTAGAGAGATATAGAATCACATATTAATAACGCATTCTACAACAACCAAAAATGTATTGCAATTTATTTTAATTTGCACAAAGCATTTGATATGGCTTGGCATCACAAGATAATTCAACACTGGAATCATGGACTATCAAGGAAATATACTTGCTTTTATTAAAACTTTTCTCCTAAATAGAAATTTCAAGGTAAAAGTAAACGGTCTTCTATCTAATGTGAGATATCAAAAAATGATACACCACAAGGCTCGGTAATCAGCCGACGCTTTTCCTTATAGCTATTAATGATATAATCAAATTAATGAACAAAACCCATTCAAGCGAGATTGTACGCGGATGATCTTATAATATTCTTAAATGGAAACAATATACAGAGTATGGCCAAATTACTACAACATCAACTCGATAAATTTATAGCATGGTCTAAAAGGAGTGGTTTTCAATTTGCTTCATCTAAAACTCACTGCATCATATTCTCAAAGAGACCAAAACAGATAAAAAAAATACCTACTTTAAAACTTGGGGGTCAGATACTTGAATATGTAAATACAATTAAATATCTAGGTTTAATATTTAATCAAGCTCTAACCTGGAAGGACCACATCAAATATATATCAGCTAAACTAAACCTCTTGAAATGTCTTTCTGGTACGAAGTGCGGACGATAGAACTCTACTCATATTATATAAAAATCTGATCTGCTTCAAGATCGATTATGGATGCACCGCTTACTCGTCTGCTTTAACAACAACTCTAAAAGTTTTAGACATCATTTAAAATAACGCTTTTAGAATAATAAGCGGTGCATTTAGAACAGCCCCTATCTTAAGTCTTCAGGCCGAACTCGGTGAACTAACATTAGATTTAAGAAGACAGGAATTAATGCTCTCATATGCATCGAAGCGGTACTCTTTACAATATCACCAAACCATTCGCTGCTCGAATACCCAGCACGCAAAAAGCCACATTCCGTTTTACGAAAGCTGCAGACGAATCATAAATGAATTAAACATTAAAGTCCCCGAAATCTATCCTAGCAACATGCCAACTTCCCCTCCTTGGCTAATATCTTCTCCTCACATAAATTTGGATCTATTATCAAAAAATAAGAAAGAAAGCAATCGTCATTTACTTAATTCTAAATATCAAATCCTTTAAACAGTTATTCACTGATTCAGATGGATCTAAAACAGAACGTTGTCTAGCATCTGCCTTTGTAACAAAGGATGAAATAAACAAATATAAACTAGCGGAGACTAATGCTATTACGAAGAAGTTGTTTACTTCCATGTTCGAGTTTTTTACTTAGGTATTTAACAACGAATACACGTAACTGATGCGATTTTCAATTTTCTGCGTTTGTTTCATATCTTTTTTACATTGTGATTATTTTTGTCTTTAAATAAAAAAAATAATAGAGATAAAATCACCTCGATGTAAGTACTTGAGAGGAAAAATTTAAAAACTTAATGTTTATAGAATCCAAAATAGGTCTACGATTTTAAATCGGAATTCGCAGCTCTATAATTAGAACTTAGCACTCGATGATAATCATTCATTGAACCCAAGTGGAAGGTACATTCTTCTTCTTTAAGTGCCGTCTCCCAATTGGAGGTTGGATATCATCATCACTATCTTTACTCTATCTACTGCTGCTCTGAAGAGTTATATAGAACTGCATTTAAACAAGTCCCTTAAATTTTCAATCATGACACTCTCTTTCTACCTATACTTCTTCCTCATCTTATCTTTACCTGTATTATCAGCCTTACCAGTTCATATCGCTGTCCCCTTATTACGTGTCCCAGATATTGTATCTTTCTTATTTTTATTGTGTTTATTATTTCACATTATTTGCCATATTTCTCGCAATACGTCCGTGTTAGTTTTCTTCTGTGTCTATGCTATTCTAAGCATCCTCTTGTAACACCACATTTCAAAGGACTGCAACTTATTTATGTGTTTTTGTTTCACTGTTCAACTTTCAAGTCCATATTGCAGTATCGAAAACACGTAGCATCTCAATGCTCTTAATCTCTGTTTTAATTTAAGGTCTTGTTGCAGATAATTGTTTTCATTTTTACAAATGCATTTCTTGCTATTTCTATTTTGGCTCTTATTTCAGTTGTTTGATCATTATTTTCTGAAATTCAGGTTCGTAGATATTTCTTCTATCAACCCTTTTTATCGGTACATTTCCCAAATGTATGTTTGTTGGTATATTTGTTTTCTTTGTTATTATCATACATTTGGTCTTTTTTATATTAATTTTTAGTCTATATTTTTCACAGAAACTATTTTTTTTTTGTTTAACAGTAATTGAAGTTGTTCAGCAGAGCTTGCCATAATCAAGGTGTCATCTTATGTTGCTAATAGATCTTCCGTTAATTATTATTCCTTCACTTTGAGATAGTAATGCTTCTTCAAAAATTGCTTCGCTATATACATTAAATAGTAATGGAGACATAATACATCCCTGCCTAACTCCTCTCCTGATTTCAATTTCTGGACTGGGTTCGCTAAATATTACGATTTGTGTTCTTTGATTCCAGTGAAGGTTTGTTATTATTCGTAAGTCCCTATGGTCTATGTTTTTTGTCTTTAGAATTTATACTAATTTTTCATGTCTTACTTAGGTACATAGAAAATCCAAAAACGCACAGAACAAAGCCGCTAACGTTTAAAAACAAATTGACTTAATTATTAATTATTATAATTTAAGTTGATAATCTTGGTTAACTTAAATCGCCAATATATTATATAGATTGACGAACATATTATATTCTGCAAGTTAATAGATGCATCTATTCCATATATATTTCAGTTATTCAATTTCGAGAGAATAGAGGAAGAGCCACCGCACAGAGAGAAAATCAACACACCACTTCGTAGTGACCAATAAAGCGTCACGTGACCCCTAATCGTATATCGCATCCCAGATGGAACGTAACATAAGGGGATGGTAAAGGGCTTCGGGTCACGCCACGGCCCTTCGCAGCCCTTTACGTGGAGGCCCTTTTAGTGATCGATACGGGCTGTCGCAGCTCACGCGATCGGAGATGCTGGTGCTTGATTCCAGGAGAATATCAACTGCACTAACTAAACAAATGTTGTTTTAGTGGAGTTATATTTTTAGGAGTATATTGAAATCAAAAGTGACACTATACTACATTATTTCTAAAATTATTGAGTTGTATGGGCCTTTCTCAAAAAATGAACTTAGAATTACAAAAAAAAATCAATTGTTAATATGAAGCAAAGAAGTTTAAACAAACAGTACAGCATTCTTAGCTTGTTTCCATTTTGTTCCGTCCATTTCAATACAAAGTTCAACCACAATCGTATCTCCCTAGAGGAGACTGAGGCAGTCTCTTCTTATATAATGTATAATTATATAAAAAAATACTGTGTAACTCAATAATATAAATATGTTATTCTGTTACAAAATGGACAATACATTTTAACATTTGTAATGAAAATAAAATTGTCCCATCTGTCATCTGGTCCTCCATGTCCCATATGTTGGGGCAAGTAGGTCTAGGTCTTCATTCTCGCTTTCACTATTGCTGCTTTAATCACTTTCTCAATCATTTTTGCATTTTTATTTTTCCTAATTCTCTTTCCCATTTTATTTTTGTTTAAAAGTGGCTTTTTAGAAATATTTGCTAAGCTTTTTACTTTTTTGGAGTTAAGGAAAAAGCTTTGTCTTCTAAATGGATTTTTATTTTTACTGCTGCTAGTTTAAATGCCTTTTCTTCTTTTTTGTTTTTCTTTTAAGGCATTCTTAATAAGTGTGCTAGTAAGGATTGTGGAATTCTCTTTTCTTTATATTTGCCTCGTTTTCTTTTTATCCTCTGAAACTGCAACTGGCGATACGATTTGTAATACTTCTATAAATGATGAAGTTTGGACAACTTCTGCTTTCTAAAAACCTGGTCCCGCACTTAATTCTGATGAACTTGGCCCCTGTTCATTTGTTGGAAGAATATTTAAGGTTGATTTTTGTGTTAATGTAGTAGTTTTGTAATTTGGAGATAAGTTTTCTACATTTTCATAGACAGTCGAAGGCAGGAAATCAAATTCTACGAAAAAATCTGGGATAAATCGATAGATGCCACTTCTTTCAAAACCTTTGGCAGCTTTATTTACTGTAGCCACTTTTGAAATGGTCTAGCGCTTAATTGAAATCTCGTCGTATATTGTGATCAAGTCATCTAGAAATCGCATTCACGAGCATACTGAGCCTCGAAGTGGCTGCATTTGGTGACTGCAGTGAGGTAAAATAGTCAGCATTACTATATGATTTTCTCTTGCTTTCAACACACTCTTAAGCTGCTAATGGCTAATGCGCCTGTCCAAGATTAGTAAAACTGGCTTCTCTTTACTGAGCTTTGAATGCTCTATAAAATGATCTAAATCTCGCATCGCAAAGGCGCATCTCTTAATAATGATGGAGCTATCTGTTTCGAGGAAACAGATAAATGGAGGAATGTAATTTCCAATTACTGAAAATGCCATTTTTATGTCGGGTAACTATTCTTTCTACGTCCTTTTGTCCTTTCTTTGCCAATATTTCAATAGGTTTCGAAACAGTGCTTATACCTGATTTATTATAATTGTAAATGTTTTTAGCACTAAAATTGTACCAATCTAAACTATTTTTAAAAAAATAATTGTGACTTTCTTGTGTTCTTTATTGAAACTTAAGGCTCTATTAGGACTTTTGGCTTCAGGTTTTCAAATAGACAATCCAGGTTTTATTTAAAAAAAAACCTTGTAAGCAATCTTTGTCATCAATTTTTTCAGTTTTATTAAATGAACACTTAACTTTTAGCCTTTCTGTAAGTTCATAGGCTATGCGTCTAAACATCTAATGAAGTAAAAAGATAAGGGGTATGCGTCTAACATCTAATGAAAAAAAAACATGATTGTTTTTGCCAAGAAAGGGCCCAGGAATGTTTCCTTTGGTTAGCTTTATTGTAAGTAAACAAGTTTTCAGTATTTTAAATCTCCTACTAGCTTCTCTGATGCTTGTTCGTTGTATATTGACCTAATGGCGGCTTCAGCATCCTCTTGTGACCAATCAGGTACATCACGTTTTCTCTTGTAATTTCTGACCTGAAAAACAAATAAGGGATTTTTTCAAAATTCTAGAAGCTTTTTTTAACATATAATATTTTGGTAAAAAATTTCTAACACCTTAACGTGAAAAATCAATTTTATTGTTTAATTGCACAACAACAAACAATAAGCATCTTAAGGTTAATAAGGTTCTTGCCAACCTGCTAATGTCAAACTGCGCACGAAATTTAAAATATTTGTATTCCAAGTGATGGGGGTCCTATTTACCTTGGTGGTCCTCGCTTCCCCGGTTTTGCATTGTTTTTTTTATGCATTGAAAAATAAAAAAAAATTCCAAGGTAAAATTTTTTGTTTCCACCACCTGATATTATGCCTAATTTGCAGGTTCCTTATCCTGAAAACTAGCACACTTACAACTCGCATGCAGGAGCAAATCACGGATACTGACTTATTAACATTATTAAGTTTAGGTCAACATCAACACCCTTGGGGCACCAGTAGTCATTGTGTCAAAATGTTTATAGAATCAATACTCGTCTATCGATTCATAAAATGACATGAGGTAGAAATTTTTTTACAAAAGAAAATTAAATTTTCACGCAAGTTTTTATAGAAAACCGAACAATTTTTACATATTTTACTCATCTGTGCCTCAAAGGCATAAGGGATAAAATCGGGGTTAAATTTTATCAAAAATCCGACAGTGGACTGATGTAGAGATCTATTTACGCTAAACAAACGTGGCACCGTGGAACAGATTCATTATGTGGGAGAAAAAATCAGCAATTTCCTAGGAGACAAAGGATACTATGGTGCAGTCCTTCTAGAAATAAGTAAGGCATTTGATAAAGTATGACATGAAGCCTTACCTACAAAATAACACAAAACTTATCATACTGCTTCTATTAAAATGATCAAATCTTATCTGTAAACACGAAACTTTTAAGTCGAAATAAACGTTACCCTTTCTGAAATTTTTCATATCTCTGCAAAGTACCACAAGGAAGCATACAACTGATATTACTTCGATCTACCTGCAACCAAATAAACGCTCGTTGCTATCTATGCTAATGAAACTATTATTTTAATCACATGCCAGGCCTGAAGCTGCCTTTAGAGGATTACAAATCGCTCTCGACAAAATACAAAACTAATTACATATTTGTCATATGGAAGACAATTCCAGCAAATCAGTTCATATAACGTTTACTATAAAACGAAAATAGCTATTCCACCAGTCACCTAAATACCTAGGGATGCATCTGAACCGCAGATTAACATGGCAGAAGCACATCTTCGCTAAAAGAAAATAATTAGGTATAAAACTGAAACAGTATTATTGGCTTATATGAAGAAAATCACAACTTACCTTGAAAACAAACACATGTATACAAAACTATCATAACAACAATCTGGACTTACGGTATTCAACTATGGAGCACCGCCAGCAACTTCAATATAGACATCATTCAAAGGTATCAAAACAAGATCATTGGTATCAAAATAAGAGGAATCTTATTGTTCTGAAATACATCCACACCAACTAGTAAATGATATACTAAACATACCAGAAGAAAGTAAAAGACTCAAGAGATTCAAATCGTTTGATTTATCTACTAGGTTTTAGTTTTAATTAGTCTTCTAAAATATTTTTTAGGCTAAGACAAGGTTTTATCTTATTTTTGACTTGAAAGGTGAAAGGTGAGTACTCACTTGAATACACCCCATAACTAATTTTAAAATGTTTACCCAATTTATAAATTAGGTGAAGTGACTATAAACACTTATTATCATCGTATACTGATTGTGTGAATGAATTAAAAAAAAAATAAATAAAACTGATTAGCTTTATAGAATAGTTCAAAAGACGTAAGCAGATGATTTTCTTACAATCAATGTGGTTATGTTCAAGTTAACCTTTTTTGGAGTAAACGTTCATATAAACGGCAATATTAAATTGACATAGCAGCTTTTTAAAATTTTGCTATCAGCAAATTATTGCTTGTTAAGCTTTTGTATATTTTTTCTTCATATGTAGAAGTGTAGGGTTTTAATTTATACAATCAAAACCACTGCCTTATGCAATATTCTTTGAGCAATTCTGAGTAATCTAGAAAGATATTAAGGCCGTTTTTTTACAAAATTTATTGATTAATATTCTTCTTATTATCTTATCTTAATACGGTATCCCCGATTCTTCTTATGTGATTATCCAATTCTTTTTTTTGTGTTTAATATCCATTCGTTTATACACTGCATTTTACCTTTTCTTCTAATATCCCCACTCCTCTTTCGATCTCTTAGCGTATTTTCTTTAATTTTATTCAGTACTCTCATCTCTGTCGTTTTCAGTAGACCTTGTGTTGCAGCTGTGTCCGATATTGTTTTTGAGGCATACGTCATTATTAGTATTACACTGGCTTTATAAATTCTTAACTTCATCTTAGTGTTAATGTGCCCGATTCGCCATATAGTGTTATTAAAGCAGTCTGTCAGTTTATTTACTTTTTGAACTTGATCTCTCAATTCTTTGTCCAGATCTCCATAGCTGGACAGTGTAACTCTAAGTTATTTTATTTTCATTACTTTTTTAATACTAATGCCATCACTTTCTATTTTACATCTGATTGGTTCTTTGCTGATTACTATTGTTTAAGATTTCTGAGATGAGATTGTCATATTAAATACTTTTGTTCTTATGTTTAATCTTTGTACCAGCCTTTGCAGACTGTTTTCATCTTGGCCTCTTAATCTGCGCCGTCTATAATGAGTCTAATTCCGATGCCTATTTATGTAGGTTCCGGCAATACGACCCGAGATGAGAGTTACATACGAGTCTTTGAAAGAAAGTATTGAGGACCATATATGGCGGAGTAAACGAACAGGGTCTGTAGAGAAGGCGATATAACTTTGAACCTCTATAGACTTTTTGGCGATGCAGATATTGTGCAGACCACAAAAAATAAACCACCTAAGGTGGTGGGCCGCGTTATGTCAGATGGATGAGAGTGATCCCACTACAATAAACTATGCTAAACAGGCCGATCGGAGAAGAAGAAAGGTGGCGGACTTAAACTCAGATATCTGAATGATGTACAGGAAGATCCTGAGGAGATTGGATGTGAGGGCTAGAGAAGACAGACACTCGATAGGGAAGGATGGAATGTTTTGAAGCAGGCCAAGGCTCCACGAAGGGCTGTGCGCCAACTGATGATGATTAATGTAGGTTTTATAATCTGTCCATTTATTCTAATTCTTTTTGTTATTTTGGTAGGTGCTTTTAATAGTCTTTGGGAAATTTGGGGAAACTTCTACTATTATACAGAAAAATTGATTACATCTTTAAATCTTACTATGATAAATGCTATCTTTAAGTCAATTAGGCACAGAAATGCTGGTCTATTATAATCTTTAGTGATTTCTTAGTAATTTGCTCAAGAACGAATAATGCATCTGTACGCGATCTTCCAGTACGAAATCCCTGTTGTTCATCTACTAAACTTATCTTCTAATTCATTAGTTCTTGTAAAATTTCAATTTTAGGGTAGTATTAACCAAATTTATACCTCTGTAGTGTTCTGTTTTTTATGTCCCTTTTTGAATAGTAAAATTAGTTTGCTCGTTCTCCATTCTTCCAGTATTTTATTGTATTTTATAAGTTTTTTAATAAATGTAATTGTTCTGATATTGCTTCTCTATGATATTTTAGTAACTCTTTTGGTATTCCGTCTTTACCTGCTGCATTTCTGTCCATTATCTTTTCAAGTAGTTTACGAACTTCCTTTACATCTATATTAAGTTCCTGATTTGTAGTTATATCTGGTGTTTCGAGTTCTAACTTCTTGTTTTTCTTCAACATAGAGCTTTGTTAGTTAGTCAATCCATGTATCCTTTTCTACGTGTGTTGGTTCTACTAGTTTCTTTACCTACGTTCTTTGATCTGTTATAAAGCGCCATATTTCCTTTTGTAGGCCATAAAAGTCATGTTCAATTTCTTTCGAAAACCGATTCCATTGATCATTTTTTATTCTTATTACAAGTGCGTATGTTTCGTTTCTTACTATCTTGTGTTTATGGTATGTCTCTTGTGTTTTGGTTGACATGTATTTTAGGTAAGTCATTTTCTTTTCTTTTCATTTTTCCTTCGCTTCTGTAAAAAACCATTAAGTCCTTCGCCTTAACTATTAAGTCCTTCGCCTTAAGAACGATTTATTTTAATTCATATTTCTTTTACCAAGAACTTCTTTGGCCGAGGATATGATATTAGACTTAATTTGTATCCCGCCCTTTCTTCGTCTCCATCATTTTCTGTGATAATATCGTTGCCAACACGGATCTTGATTAATATGTGATAGTATATTAGGAATAAGGTTATTTTTTAGGCTTTTTTTAGGTATAGAGAAAAAAGCTGCTATGTTGCAAAGATTAATTTATTATGTAAAAATAAAACACTTAAAACTTGTTTTCAAACTTCCACAAAAATTTATTTTAACTCGTATCACTACAGCTGTTTCGACTGCTTGCCTTTCACAAGTGATCTATTTTGGCATGCGTTTACACTTTATAGTCTCTAATGAAATAGGTTGAGGAGGGGAGAACTGTTTGTCTCAAGTTGGTCATTCAGAATTATATCTGTGATTTTTTAATTTGTTGATTTCCATAGATTCTAACAAGGATAGCTTAAGGCCTTTATTTTGAATGTGAAGAATTTTAAATTGTCGTTAAAAGAATGATTGTGATCTAGAAGGTGAAGTGCGTATGTAGAATCTGTTTTTCTATTATTGAAAGCCCTTTTATGTTCTGCTATTCGTTTGTTAAAGTTTCTACCAGTTTGACCGATGTAAGTTTTTGGGCAGTCGCCACATTTAAGTTTGTACACACCACTGTGTAAGTGTTTTTATTTTGGCTCTTGTTGTTTTTGATATATTTGCCTAGGTTGTTATTTGTTCGGAAAGCTGGTGTTATTCCTTTCTTTTTTATGTGTTTGGCTATTTTTTGTTGTAATTTTGCCTGTATATGTAATCGAACAGAAGGTACTGGGTTTTTTCTCTGGTGGTGGAAATACTAATTTCAGGCTTTCTTGTGTAGTTTTTGATTTAACATTTTATTAATTGTTTGTTCATTGTATCCGTTGTTTACTGCTATTTGCTTAATTATATTTAATTCTGTCTCAAAGTTGTATTTTGACATCAGAATTTCTGTTAATCTATGTAACATACTATGATATGCTGCCAGTTTATGTTGTGTTGGATGGGATGATGAATTGTGTATAGTCGTGTCAGTATGGGTAGGTTTGTGAAATATGGAGAAGTCATGTTTGTTTTTAAATCTGATAATTTTTAAATCTAAAAATTTATAGATTGATTTTGTTCTGTTTCTATTGTAAATTCAATATGACTATGAAGTGAAATTAATATACGATAAACAATTGGTCGAGTTGCCTGTTAGTTCCTGTGAAACAATACTAAGTACGTCGGCTACGTATCTCCACCAATATAAAAACTATTTAAATACGGGATGTTTTGAAATCTTTGTCTCTAGATGATCAATAAAAATATCTGATAGCAATGGGCTTAAAGGATGGCCCATTATAAGTCCTGCACTGTTATTTGTATATATTTGATTATTAAATTCAAAGTAGTCCTGGTTTATGCAAACTTCAAGAAGATGTAAAATTTCAGATGTGATTATTGGATTTGTACTATTTTGGTCTAAAAGGTTTTTTACTAGAATAAAAGTTTCTGTACGGAAATACTAGGAAAAAAGGTTTTTTACGTGAAGTACATCGTCTGAATCCATCAATTATTATTGTATTTTATATAATAAAGATAATTTTACACTCTTAAAAGTAACAGAAAAATAAAAAAAATAGATATTTTGACTAATATGAACCTACCGGTACAGTTTCTCTTCACCGTTGAACTCCTCGGGTGTATATCGTGGGTGCGGAACGAGGTGGGAAGGAAAACTTCCTACTCCCAACAACTCCCGCGACGTCTTTGGGGTTGTTTTGTGGCTTGGAGTAAGGCGTGGGTAAGGAGGGGTAAAAAGGGGAGGCGGGTATAAGGGAGCAGATTCAGTGGACCTTATCCGGACCTTTAAACATTATTGCTCTAAGCAAAGAGGTTCGAAGTCTGTTATACAAAAGCATCCGATTACACAGTGAAAACTGAAATGTCGACAGATAAAGGATGTCAACTGCTGTAACTCCTAAAAAAATTTTAATTAAGAAAATATAAAAAGAAAGCTATGAAACGTAAGGTTATGGAACAGGTAAAAAAATAAAGAATTGTTTTATGGAACGAAAACTAATCTACAACAGCCGACTACTGTCCACAACGGCGCACAGCGGCGATTTATTAAGGTATTTTCCTGTCCTGATATTTTTTAGAGTTTTCTTGACGAAAGAGCACATTTTGAGATTAAATAAAAATATGCCCTAGTCTCTGTTTTAAAAAAATATAAAAAACGCTAAGATCCGTAAATTTTTATATATAAATGTGTGCTTTTTAAATATAACTTTAACTGTACAGGGTAATTCACGCAAGCCTAGGATAGTCCATAAACTTTATTTTTAATGGAACGCCTTGTATATTTTCTACTTTTAAAAGCTTTTTCTCATACATCTTCATAGCTTTTGTCTAGAAACTATGCCGTACGGCTTCTCAAAATTTATAAATATTAAATGTAGATCTCTTTTCTTTTCGCTTTATATATATTTATGTATATCAAACTCTTTTTTCATGTATTGGGCATCATAATATCCTACTCATTATTTGCTACAAAATATTAACTTCTTCCTATTCTAGAGCTTTGCTTTCCTCTTTGCTACCTTGTGTATATCTTATATAGACAAGAGGTCTCTTTCTAGTCCCTTTTTTCTCCCTAAGATTCTGCTGCACTTAACCGTTCCACCACCAAGTATCTTTGTCTCTATGAGTCCGTTTAATAAATGTTTTTCCTAGCTGTTCCTCTCTTACTCAAACCACAACTTTACTGTTGACTTTCTATCAGTCATTATACCGTAATATTTTTTCCAAGCTCTTCCAGCACTCTACTCTTAAAGACATTCTTCATTCTTCTTCTTCAAGTGTCCTCTCCGCTACGGAGTTTTCAATCATCATTGCTATTCGTATCTTTGAAGCTGCTAAATAATATGGTTAGATGTGCACTGAACCAGTCTCTTAATTGCGCAGCCAAGATATACGTCGTCTCCCCACGCTTCGTTTACCCTGAATTTTTCCTTGGATAATTAACTGGAGCCAATCGGTACTTTTATTAAAGGCTATTGCCAAACCCTTATCATTTAACTTTTTGCACTTCTGGTATCCAATTTGTTTTTCTTTCCGCCTCACCTTTATCTCCATATCCACTACCACCAGTCGGTGTTAATTAGCTATACACTCACCCTTTATCACTTTACAGTTGGTAACCTCTTTTAGCTGACTTCTTCTACACAGCATAAAATCTATCTGACTTTCCCTTCCACTGATACTATAGGTAACAAACTGGTCTTCAGTCTTTATCGTAAACGCTATCGTAATTAAAGAACGTATCCATGAGAATCGCATGGAACATCTTTCTATTCCCGCTGTTTCCTTATATGCCCATCACCTTGTAGCGTTTTAAATTTTCATCTTGAATATCTATATAATAATATAAATTCTGTATAAAGTTTGTATTTAGTTGTTTCAAAATATAGATGTTTTTGTCTCTGTTACTTGTCAGGTAGAAAATTATTCGGTTAAAACATAGGGACGTTCAATAATTAATAAAATGATATTCACTCCCCGCCTCTCGACGCGGTTAGTGTTCTGAGCTGTTGGACGTGAATCCCTGTCCTGGCATTTGGTTTTCACCTCTGGCTGCGTTAAGTAGTTGAGTTACTGTGACCAAATGCCCATCTTGGTAGTTAGTATTCGCCTCTGGTTGCGTTGAGTAACTGAGTTACCGTTGCTAACTACCCATCTTCCTGTCTTTGATTTCTTTTCTTTGTTCTCTGAAGAAGCTACATACAATTGTAGCGAAACGTCGAGATGAACCACTTTTTGGGTCACTCACAAATAGCACGGTCCAAACCCGGAAGACGAATAAACTATAAAAATGAGTATTGTTTATAATTCCCCTATTCTCTGTATGTATTGTGAGGTAAAAAAATTTCCTGTTACCCAATTTTTTAAAAGTAAATATTTCAAGATGTTTTGTTGTCAGTTTAAGGTTGTTACGAACAGTTGTCGAGGGTATATTGTTTGTTTAGGTTAGCTGGCTGCGAGAGCGAGAGGGAAATTTGGATTTACGTTGAAATTTTAAAACTGAACGCAGATAGTCAGTGAAGCAAGAGATTTAAGACTAAAAGATGTTTGGGCGATTTTGAATCAGGAGTCGATTCATTTTTTTGTGTTATGTCTTAAGACCGTGAAAGGTTAGATAATACTCTTTTGCAATAATGGCAATTTAGAACAGAGTAACAACCATAAGATTTGTGCAGTACACCGAAACTAATGGAATTTTGAAAAGCATATATAGGATGTCCCCACCAGCTTCGTTTTGTTTGCAGCTTGCTTCCTCCACCGAACCTGATTACGTCTTAGAACGTCGTACCTGAGTATGGAAATGGTTTCCTTTTGTTCCAGTTTTGAGAATATATCCAGATAGATACTCCAGAGATGTAACAAGTTTTTTTGTTAAGTGCAATATGTGAAATAAGGTAACATTCAATATATTAATTTTTCCAAGTAAAATAGACATTATTTTTAATAATTGCTTTCATTATTAAAAATTTGTAATAATTAAAGTTTTATATTATGTTAGAGGCGTGGCCAAGAAAATGTCATAATTTATTCTGTCTTAAAATGTTATGTTGAACATATTTGGCTCTAAATCTGCTGTTGTTGTAAAACAATTTTAATTTGATTATTATATAGAAAAGATATTTCATATATAAGGTTAAATTTTAAGATATTTTCATAACAAGGATATCCTTAATTATAATATTCTATTTTGGCCATATTAATAAATAACCTAGAAACCATTTCGAAAAATTTTTGTAGCAATCTCCTTTGTAAACAGATAAACACGTAAGTTTTTGTTAATTTTGTATTATGTTATATAGTATGCTTCTTGTGCAATCTGTATTTTTGATAACTGTTTGTTTGAGACAAAAAATAAACGTTTGATTTGTTTCTCTGATCCATTTTTTTGTTTTAATTTAGAAAAGTCTCCTAACCCTTGTATGTATTCTTGATTTTAGTGAAGAAGAAATTTTCTTTTTTCCAGCAGGAAGTTTTCTTCGAAGCGGCGTCCGAATAAAAATAGCTAGAGGTAACCTTGTCTGCCATATCTTGTTCGTATTTGTTCCAGGAGATTTATGTAAGTATCCCTTTGTTTTCATTTTGTAGATACCCAATCTAACCCATTTACTTCACGTATCCACGACTTAGCTTTTCCACAACCCCCTGAGTGTCCTACGCATCAGTTTCGATTATTTTGTTTACCCCATCCCTACTCCCAGTAGTTTCTGTCACCAATCTTCTACCTCTATGTTTTTACCCTGAGGTAAGCAAAATATTTAGTTACAACCTTGAATTAATCACTTTTTGTCTACAGGAATCTCAAGTATCTCGCAATTCAGACAACTCCAAAATACAGATAGATGTTTATAGGTAATAAATTAATACATTAGTATTTTTTACAAGTCAAATAAAATAAAGTAAATGTCAATATAGTTAATATGCACACATAAATATAAACACAAAACATAGATACATTGTTTTAAATTATACTGTTAACAATTACAACAAATTAAAATTGGAAGTAAAATACTCCTCATATGTAAAAAAAGCATTCACTATAAGGTAACTCTTAATTTTTGCCTTAAACTGATGAAAATTAAGAGCCTTTATTCTAGCTGGCACTAAGTTGTAGAATTTTATGGCTATAATACCTTGAACCATTTCTGGATCTCTCAAGACGGCTAATTCTGGTATAAGATTATTGTTAAATCTGGTGGGATAATTGTGAAAATCTACATGCGCATTGTATTGGCTAAGATTTTGTTTAATGTGCAACAGACACTGCATAATGTATACACAAGGTAAAGTTAAAATTTTTAAAACTCTAAGGGAGTTTCTACAGACTGCTCTACAAGAGAGCCCAGAGATAATACGAACACACTTTCTTTGTTGTGCAAACACTTTATCGATATGACAAGAGTGACCCAGGAGAGAATAGCATATGTCAGATGAGAATGAAAATTACTATGATAAGCTGTTAAAATAGTTTCCCTGGAAGTCACTTGTACAAGGTTCCTGAAGAGAAAAAGTTGTCGGGAAAGCTTTTTCGATAGATTAACTATATGTTGTTCCCAGGTTAATCCTGCATCCAAATATATCCCAGAAACTTCGCTCCGGTTACACATTGTGGTAGAGCAACGTTTTCGACACAAGTGTTATTTCTTAGAGTAAAATTAACACTTTGTGATTTAGAGTTGTTCAAAGAGAGACGGTTAGTTAAAAACAATTGAATAAGTTTTTTTCAGATGTTTGGTAATCAAGGGTGTCGAATTCAGAAGGATGATAGCTTGCATAGAAAGTAGTGTCATCAGCAAATAAAACAGTGTTGACTGTTTCATTTTGAGAGTACACTAGATCATTAATATAGATAAGAAATAATACTGGACCCAAAACCGAGCCTTGAGGGACACCAAACAACAAAGATTGTTTTTGAGAATCACACTGGTTGAAGTGAACATATTGATCACGATTTGATAGATATGAATCAATTAGTTGAATAGCATCACTATGAAAATTATAATAAGGAAGTTTTCTAAGCAGAATACTATGTGTGACACAATCGAAAGCCTTAGTAAGATCTAAAAACGATGCAAGAGTATCAAGATATCTTTCAAACCCTTCCAAAACATTGGTAGTGAAGTTATCAATAGCTAAAGTTGTTGTTTTATTTTTTCGGAATCCGTACTGGTTTATGGCAAACAGTTTATTAGATTCAAAATGTAGATTAATTTGATTTTTAAAATTCGTTCATAAACTTTGGATAAGATGGGCAACAAAGAAATGGGTCGATAATTGTTATAATCATCAATAGAGCCTTTATTCTTAAACAGAGGTACTACCTTTGCAGTTTTGAAAACTTGAGGATAAGTATTACAAAATATTGATTGATTTATTAAAGTTGTTAGAGGTTGAACAATTATATCTTTAATTGTTTTAATAATTTTTGTGTTAAACCCATCAGGATCTTTGCTGTTGCTATTTTTTATTTCTGTAATAGCTAAGTCAACTTCACTAAAGTTCACTGGCTGAAAACTAAAACATGGAATATTTTTTTGTGGTATATACTTTAAATAGTCATCAAGAGTTAGCTGAGGAACCTCAAGCTCATTTATTACTCTCTCAGCAGTTAAGCAGAAGTGGCTATTAAAACTATCTGCATTGAGTTTAGAATTATCAGTGAAGAAAACATTTTTATGTTTGTTACCATTAAATAGTTATCCACATATCTTGTTGACGAGTTGCCAGAATTTTTATACAACCTATCATTTGCATATAATTTTTGCAAGCTTGATGGCTTCCCTGTACTCTTTTCTAAAGTTTGATAATGGTACTTCTAGGGCAGCAATGGATCGATTCTATTTATTTTGCTATAATAAATTGAAGTCTCTCACGCATTTTTGTCAAAAGTGTCATTGAATCAGTTTACCTTTTTTCCTGGATATATTTTATTTAGCAATTTAGATTTTCTGGAAAAGAGATATTTTATGGAATTTAATAACACATCAATTACCATTTTAAATTTACAATTAATATCCCAACTAGCATTGTATACAAAATAAAGTTGCAATTAGCAAAATCTGGTTCATATTAAAGAGTCCTTCATCTGTGAATAGGTCTATAACAAAACTCTGGTTGCACAATTTGTGGATGAGTAACTGATTAAACGGTATCGAGGAAAATTGTACTCCAAAACAGTCATTTTACTGGAGTAATGTGATGCAAATTTGATTTTGCTTTGTTATATGAATGAATATGAATAATCTAAATAAAATCTCGTTGGATGTAGGTAGTATTAACATTTTTTCACAAACATGAAGGTTATTCTTGACGTACATTGTTACTGAAATAAAAATGTTCTTTATATTATTTTGTTATGATTATGTAATATATCGATTTTATATAAATTCAATAAATGATGCTTCTCTATTATCTGGCACTTGTCCCACTTCGACAATTCGATTGAACAAACCATTAGTCAATTTTTTATGTTCGCCATGTCTGACATATTTAATATATTTTAAAAATGCTACCTATATATTTACTGCTTATTTATAACACATTGACGTTATATTTTAATAATGAGTGGTTATTTAGAGTTTTTTTTATACTCTTCGGTACGAAAAACGGAGCACTTGCATTTTTAAAATAAAAACTTAAAATTTTAATTCTCTTTAAACTTTTATTATTATATTAACATAAATAAACGAAACAAACTGTTTTAAGTAATTTCTAATAAAAATTTAGGTACTTATCCGAAAAAAAAATGCTTCTTTGTAGGCTTGAAAATCAGGGATTGTTTAAGATTGGTGAAAGAGAAACGCGACCCATTAGAAACGGCCGGAGTATACCGAATACCATGCACATGTGGAGTGGTATATGTGGGAACCACAAAAAGATACACAAACACAAGGATAAATGAACTTAGAAGCCATTGTCGTTTAGGACATATCGACAAATCTGCCGTTACCGAACACGCTTTGGGAAGCGGAAGAACAGCGGATACTATTTGAAGAAACACAGATGCAGGACAAAAAACTTCAACAGTACTCCCCACCGGTTTGCATAGGGAAGCATGTGGAATATACAGGCCACCCAAATAATTTTAATCCAGATAGAAGAAAGGGTGACTGGAAATTAACAAGACTATGGAGTACTAATATTTAAAATCCACAAACGCCCTTCACCGCCAAACCACCGAAGAAGAATAAAGCTACTACAAACAATGGACACGCCTCAGCCCAAAACCAGTGTAGGGGAGGCGACAGGGGAAATAGAAATTAATGCCTCCGAAAAAAGTATAAAACAAGAAGTTTATCCAGACGAACACTGCTTTTCATACTGTATACAAGGAAGTCTAGGACGCCACGAAGAAACTCGTCATGAAAGCGGGCTCCTGGAATGGAACACTCGACGAAGTAGAGGTGACCTACGGGGAACAAGGAATTGTTGCCAACAGTAACACACATGAAAGACGAGACTAGTGAAGGTACTAGACCAGTAAATCGTATTTTGTTACAGGTGGGGACAAGCAACAGGACCCTCAAAGATGTCAAGAAAATCAACGGACTGTGCAGAACATACGCGTCAGATGGGGCTGCGTATACCAAACCAAACCACGAGAGCTACGCAGTGTTACACAACAGCCAGCATTTCGGACATTTCACGCAGGAAATTGTGTTATAGATCTCCTAGATTGGTGCATGAAGAGTGCCGCTAATCATCCTACAAGAAGCTGCCCCCTACCCAAGTATAGGACAAAATAAGGTCCCCAAATGCCTGCAATTTGCGGACGGCGACACATACATCAAACTACCCGATGTATGCGAAACATATCGAATATTTGGACCAACAAGCGGCCAAGAAGAGCACGAAACACCCCCCAACTCAAACAATGTAGCGTCCTCCACCACATCCGTTCTACTTTCAGGACAAAACAGTCGAGCGCGGCGCGTCTCCATATGTTCAAAACAACGAATAGGGAAGCCAACCTCAAGCACCATCTCCCCAACAGAAGGAACCAAAAACTACATGTGGCAGTAGATTCAACAAAGATCGTCAACGTTGGAAAAAATAGGTTCCACTCCTACAGGATATGAAGAGAGGAATTAATCGTCAGCTGAAGTCCTTTTGCAGGAACAGGCAATGGTATTTATGAAGACACACACTTGAAGAACTTATAATGCCAATTAAAGCATGTGGAAGATTCTACACAATACAACATAGCACATCTCTACGGCTAAGGGACCAACGTATACTATGGAAGACAGTGATAAGGACACAATCCGAACACATCAATCTGCCTCTCCAGAAACACTCTATTATGACGACAACACTAGCTGCAAGGATAACAAGACTACGATGGGAGTCGCGAAGAAGAGACAGAACCTAACAAAAAGAGAGTGGCTAATATATATGTTAAAAATAACATAGAATGGAACCAAATAGCCGTGAAACAAACGAATTTGAAAATATAGGAGTCAAAATTGGAACTACTAATATTTTTTCTATTTACAGGAAACGTCGGAGATTCTAGCCATTGAAGAAATAGATGCCATGCTTAATTCAGCACCAACCGTCGTCTTAGCGGGAGATTTCAATGCCAAACATGAAGCCTGGGGATGTAATGCAAATTCAAGAGCTGGTATTGCATTACTAAGATATACTGAAGACAGGAACAAGATGATATTCGCACCAGACGAACCAACAAGAATCAGCCTTAAAGAGGTCACCACAACTCAATGTTGGACTTTTTCATTACAAAAGACGTCATTATGGAAGATGTAAGGGCCTACTTTGAATGCAGTTCGAATCACAAACCAGGTTATAGGAAGGATGACATCAAGAATTGACATGCCAACTATAGAACCCTGCGGAAAGATGGAGATGGAAAGATGCAAATTGGCCAAATTACAGAAAACAGCTAAACCAAATAGAGATGAAAAGAGAATTCCAATCAACAGAAGAAGTTGAAGAAAAAATCGAAGAATTAACAAGAAAAATACAACAAGCCATAGAAGACAACATACCAAAATCAATGACGAACAACAAAGGACTAATCATCCCTACGGAACTCCAGGACATCATCAAGGACAGAAATAAGGCCAGAAGAGCATTCCAAAGGAAAAGAAGACAGGAATTCAAGGATTATGGAGATGCACTATCCGAAAGAAAAAGAGTAAGACTGAGTAGTCTTACTGAAAACCAGTGGCAATAACAACATTAGGAAAGCTGAAGAACAACATGGAAACGTATGGAAAATGCTGAAAGCCAAAAGAAGAGGAAACAAAAGATGCCACAAATCATCGACGACTAAGGAACACACTTTGAAAACTCAAGGAAAAGTGGATGCAATAGCAAGAAGATTAGCAGCTACACATAGACAAAATCAAGGCATGTCGGATGCAAGAACAAGAAAGAAGTAGACGACGAATACAACAGAATTAAAAAAGAAACGAATTCCTAGTAGAAGAAGAAGACTAACACCCATCGAAGAAAAATCATCAGGAGACTCAAAGGAAGCAGAGCACCAGGACAAGAAGGAATCCACAACATCACCCTCAAGGAACTTCCCAAGAAGATTATTGTACAACTGTTACTACATCTACAAATTTGCTTGGAAAGTGCACTTTCAAGTAACTGGAATGCATGCGAAAATAAATACCCCTCCTAAAACCCAAGGAAAGATGAATGAAGACCGGAAAATTACAGGCCTATTTCTCTTCTTGAGAAACAATGGGAAAAATACTGAAAAAAATCATCTTCAAGAGACCTGATGAAGTAATACAGTAAAGAAGAAGAATTATTCAAGAAGACCAATTTGGATTTAGAAGAGGAAGAAATTGCGAACTCCAACTAGCAAGATAATCAGACGATACGAAGATAAAATTCAACAGGAAACAAAAAAACAGGACTAGCCATACTGACATAGAAAAAGCGTACGACACGGTTTGGAAAAAGGCACTTATTCTTCAAAATGGACAAAGCTAGGCTTCCTCACTATTTAATTAACATTTGTGATATTTTATTTATCTAATAGAACTTTTCAAGTTTCAGCTAACCAAAAGATGTCAACACTCCAAGAAATCCAGGAAGAAATTCTCAGAGCAGCATTTATCTCCATTACTTTACAATATTTTTGTTTCAGGATTTACCTACAGATCATAGAACTTCATCAACCCTATATGCAGACGATACAGTAGTGTATGCATCCGGAAAAGACGACAGAAGAGTCATCAGAAATATGGAAAACCACTTAGAAAAAATCACGAAATTCACCGAAAAATGGGAAAATCAAGATCAACACAGACACAATCAACGGAGAAGACCAATTCATCATGTTCACCCAGGAGACGAGACCACCACCGAACGAGATACAGTAGGAAGAAACAGGATCCAGGCAGCAGAATCAGTCAAATACCTAAGGAGTCCACCTCGACAGAAGACTTAATTCCGGATGCAATGCAGAAAAAACTAAAGTAAAGTTAATATATTCTAAAAAACAAATACTTCCTATTATTCACAGGTCCAGCCCCCTATCGAAGGCCAAGAAGATTCAGTTATACAGGTCTATGTTAGGTCGGTGATGTTGTATGCAGTAACAGTATGGAGTTCAATAGTGGAGACCCACTGGAAGAAATTTGAAACTACAGAGACATCGTGTTACCGGATTATCGAAGGTTCACCATGGGAACAGAGACTAACGAATACAACCATCAAAGAGAGGCTCCAGTACACACCACTGAGGGAGGTGGCTGAGAACAGGGCAAGATACTTCTTCCACCTGCCACAAGAAGACTCCATAAGACCAGGGAATCCTTGAGAAGAACAGGATCCAGAGGATACATAGACAAACCCATAGACTGATCGACCACCTGATCAGGGTCTAGCCGGATGGTTGCCGGAAAACAGCCAAGCAGGGAAGTAGGTACGATGCCGTAAAAAGTACCTACAGAAAAAGACGAGGAAACCACCCAGAGAAGTCCAGGATGCCGAGAGGGAAACAAAACAGAAGAAGATTGGTGCAAAAAGCCGGGACACACAGGAAGAAAGAAGGCTACCATTTTTAAGTTTGACATGTGAAAATATTATTAAGGCAATAAATGTTTTTTATTTTTTATTTTTAATTTTAATTTTATATTTTATTTTTATTTTATCTTTTATTTTATATTTTATTTTTATTTTATATTTTTATTTTTATTTTTTATTTTAAACGCGGCGTCACGTTCTGCTAACTAAGCGAAGTATAAACTATCTCCAGAAGATGCCACCCCCTAGTGTTGGCGAAACTTCGAGAAACTAATACACACAAGACAAACGGCTAATAGCCCGAACAAACAGTTTATATTAAGTCAATGACTGCGATTTATTTTAAAAATTTGGTCCGAACTGTGGCCTTCAGAACCGAAGCCTTGCCAAAATGAATAGTATCATGCATAGAAGAAGGGTTGATTGTTTTTAAATACGAACAATTTAGATCCTGAATTGAAGAAAATTTAAATTTATTAATAATATAGTTAATTAGAAATGTAATCCAATCTACATTATATCAATAATCACATGCCCTTTTTTTATAGTTGAGACAAAATAAAGATAAAAAATTAATTTGAATATACCTGAAATTTTTATATTTGTGCAGAAAGCCGTAGCGAGAGGCCCCCAAAAAAATCAACACAGGGTACTGTAACAAACTTTTTTTGAAAATTATGTCTCTTGCGGTATATTTTCGACTCAGCGGCGATGTAAAGTTTTATGAATAAACTAATAGGTTAAAGAAAAACAATTCCAATATTCATAAAGACAAATCATCCCATATTCACGTAGGACTATTCTTGGTTTGTGGGTTTGCTGTTTTCGTGGCATGAACTGAGATTAGAAGATCAAGTTGAGTTGATTTAATCTTAAGAAATTATGGTGTTGCAAATGATGAAACAGCGGCTGATATCGTTACGTTGCTTTTAAGACAGAAAAAAGTGCGCGATATGTGTTCATGTACTTTTTGAATACTAACTAAGTTCAACGAACAGAGTTAGATGAAGTGCTAGGAGAAGCCAAATTTAAGCAGTCATAGACCTGCAACAGGCCAACAACTTCTCAGGCGCCAACGAGTTGCGCGGCATCAGAGTGATCCAGCAAAACGGCTCATTTTTCTGAAAAAAAATCCACAGGCAACCGCTTTTATTTACCGATAAGTTACAAGGTTTACCTTTGCGGCCTCCAGATGGGCCATCAGAAAGTAAATGGCGAAGACCACATACGCCAAAAGTAGCGAGATGTACCTTCAGACCTGGGATAGGCTATAAGTAGGCTTAATTATGGTGTGGGGTTGAATTTTCTAGTGTCACGTACTGAACTGTTACCATTGTTCTAGATCAGAGGGGCTGCCATGACAGTGGTGGAAGTAATTCTTAAAGATTTTGCTGTGCTATTATGCTGTGTTTTTTTTTTTATTTTGGAAGTGAATTTGGTTCTGATGCATGATAATGCTAAGCCTCGCAGTGAGAGAATCACTAAACAGTTTTTTAAATGTAGTAAACATTACTGTGAATGGGATTGGATCCAGCATTAAGGTCCAGACGCAAACCCAATCGAACATGTTTAGGACAAGTGCATGGGCAAGGGATACGAAGTCGTGTTTCCTGTCCATCATATTTTTAAATGCAATACTTAATATTAAAACTAGGTAAAAAACAATTTATTTTTTGTTAAATTTAAGCCCAAAAGTATAAAAGAATACTCTTTTTTTGGAGCAAAAAAAGTGGTCAAAGGTCAAAATATTGAAACAATTCAGTAATTTGTCACCATTATGTAATGAAATGTGGTGTTAAAGGCATGAAATGCAAAGCCCAACGATGCAGTTTTTGCAACACCTTGTAACGCCCTTTTGAAAGTAGCAAACTGGCATGGCGTACCTCTTTCTTTTTGCCTATGGAATATCTTTCCACAATTTTTGACACGGCACAAAACTAAAATAAGCTGCTGCACGCTGCTACAACTAAGGAATCCCTCCAGCGAAACATATGAATACCAGAGCCCCTTCTTCAATTGTTGAACAATATTCCCCTCGTGTCCCTCTTTTGCATCGTCCATATTGGAACACAAAAAGTGGACCAATTCTAGGAATTCCTATTATCTCTCACAGTACATGTAACCTCGTACCAATTGCAGCTTTTGAGAGCGAAGTTAATTAATTTACCAGTACAGAGACTGTAACGGAGTTGATTGTACTGGTGTAACTTTAACACCGAAATTATCCGATCATAAGATACCATGGGAGCAGCACAGCTTTTCTGAAATATTTTTTTGATATTCCTTTATTAGATCTAGATATTTTCCCTGAAAATACTTCAAAGTTTATCAAATATCCGCTAGGTGTATTTCATAACCCACACCTTATAGCCAAACCTTACAGGCTTTTCCTCTGATAAACCTGTTTTGCATCCCTGATTGGCCCAACAGTAGTGTATCATCGAATCATCTTCTTCTTCTTTCAGGTGCCATCTCCGCTACGGAGGTTGGCAATCATCATAGCTATCTTATTTTTGAGGCAGTAGCTCTAAATAGTTGTTTTGAGCTGCATCCAAACCATTCTCTCAGGTTCTTCAGCCACTGAAATTCGTACTTCTTCCGATGCTTCTCTTGCCATCTATTTTTCCTTGCATTATGAGTCCTAGATCCATACTATATCGACCCGCATCACATGTCCGAGATACTGTAGCTTCTTTCTTTAATTGTAAGTTCAATTTCTTCTACTTTGCCTATTCTTCTCAGTATTTCATTGTATGTAACTCTATCTACCCAGGAAACCCCATAATTCTTCTATAGGTCCACATTTCAAAGGCGTTAAGTCGTCTCATGGTATCTAAATTTAATGTCCATGATTCCACTCCATAATATAGTACACTGTATACGTAACATTTGTTAGGCGTACTTAAGAGCTAATGTTAGATCTTTGCCACATAGGACCTTTTTCATTTTTATAAAAATAGAACGTGCTTTTTCGATTCTGACTTTGATTTCTGCCGTGTAGTCATTATTTTCTGTTATAAGTGTTTCCTAGATAAGTGTTCTTTTTTACTCTTTCGATCTGCTGGCCCTCTACTATTAAGATTTCGTTAGTATTATAGTTGTTTTTTTTACAAATTTCATAAACTTCGTCTTTTTGACATTAAAGAGAGAGTCCGTACTCCCTACTAACACATGACTATTTTGCTCATGAGTCTTTTCCAGGTCTTGTAAACTATCTGCTATTATTACTGTATCATCTGCATATCTGATGTTGTTAATTAAGACTCCATTTACTCTTATGCCGACTGTTTCATCTTCCAGAGTTTCTCGAATTACCTCTTCAGAATAGGCGTTAAATAATAGAGGTGATAGAATGCAGCCTTGCCTGATCTCCTCTCTTTATTCCATTTCTTCAGATGTTTCTTTTTCGATTCTTACTATTGATCGCTGATTGTAATAGAGGTGTTGTTATTAGCCTTAAATCTCTTCCATCTAGGTTTTTATTTTTTAGAATTTCCAGGAGTCGATACATGTTTATACAATCGAATTCATCATAAGCTATATTTTCTTCTGGAACAAAATGCTCTATGAACGATTTTTTTAACATATCTGTAAGTGATCTTAGTTTGTACATTTTGTAATTTTTATCTATATTATTGTCTGCAAAATGAAGTATACGACAAATTTGTAAAATCTTGTGACGTCTCATGGCATCAGACACCAGAATATTTTGCATGTCAGGGCTTCTCTCCCAGTAGCTTCTTTCAGATGGTAGATTATTATATCCGCTTACTAAGAGAATTGCCATAAATACTTTCAATTCAGGAAGTGTCACGTTAGGGTTCGGTTGATTTATCAGTAGGGCATATTTTGTTGTTTCATGCACCATCATTTCTAGCGACTAATCAGTAATAAATAATTCAAACAGTTGCACACAACCCATCTTTGAATATTTACTGTAATCTCATTTTGGAAAGTTGCGCGGCGTATAATGAAGGTCTCTGTCAATATAAGTTGTAGGTTCTGGCAGATCAATTACCATTCAGGGATTTGTATTAGTTTTTATTTCATAAGAACTATTTACGTTCTGCAAATCCTTATCATAGCTTGCTTCTAGGCTGATTGTACACCTCCAGACGTTTAGAGTCTGCAAATACAACTTCCGCACCTGCACGAAGTTGACGAGGATTCAAGTTATCTGAAGGTATATCTGAAGGTATTCAGGTGTCTTCGTCACCTGAATCTTCATCCGTAAGGAAATTTGATTCAGGCGGCTCAATAAAAATGTCTGTTACATCATCTTCTTCATATGCAATATCTAAAGCTTCCTGTAGTGTAATTCCACTGAGATTATAAAAAGATATGTTTTGACTAGGTAACCGCCTGGTGGGTCCATATGGGTACATCAATATTTACATGAACTTTTAACTGCCCATGTAATTTCGATACAAAAATATGCACACTACGTTATATTTTAAGATCTTTTAAAATAAGTTAAATTGATTTGATCCTAGTATTCCCAAAAAAAGGTACTGAAAATGTTACATAAATCTGATATCCATTATCAAACACTTTGCTTACTTCCTTAGCTTGTGAAATCTAATAAAACACTAATGAGTATTCATAAACGCTAAACGCAGGTTCAGACAAGTCTAAATAAAGTATACATGCGGTAAATGTAATGTTGGTTGCCTGTTTTATTATAATTTTATTGTGTTAAACAATACCTTTACAGCTGGATCCATATGGTGACTGTAGGCACTAATGGGCTAAGACAGTTACAAGAAGTCCTTTTAGAGAAATAAGAACTTACTATTAATACTACATTTTTCTTATTTGATTTCAGGCAACCCAAGAAACCAAGAAGAATTCAGGCAATAATTCGTCATGTGGAGGGAAACATTAATTATTAAAATCAGTTTGTCCGGACACATCATTTAAGTTTTCATTAATTGAGAGTCATTTTGTTGCAACATTTACTTACGTTTTTGTCCTTTATTCTTAAATTGTTATCTACTGAAACAGTTCTTTATTCAAAAGTTAAATTTTTATTAAAAATTACTTAAAACAGGTTAAAACGAATTGAAGTTTTAAGTTATAATAAAAATGCAAGTGTTCCGTTTTTGTAGTGTTAATGAGTGTATTATTATATTTTTTGTCTAATATATCTATGTATTTCCAATCAGATTTCACGTCATACTGACAACAACCATTTGGATATTTGTAGAAATAATTCCAGTAACTGCCAATTACTTATCTGTATTCGCAATTATAATATATTTCACAGTAATTGTAAATATTCTCCAACATCAACTAGTTCTTTTATTCTAGACGGCATTCAACAAATATTTACTAATCACAAAACCATCGGCCATTTAGTACATATACCAGATAGGTATCTTGCGCTTTGCTTGATAATTTGTAGCATTTAGTTCAAAAGAAGTAAATACCTAAAGTGTCAACTTTTTTATTAATTTACTTTATTTCTCTAATTGGCAGTCTTACCATATTTGAAAGAATCTACGCGGGAAGGACAAAATGTTTTGTAGTTTCTTTTCGTTTGTTCTTTTTATGACTACAGTTTTTAAAGTTGTTAACTTGCATATATAACGTTTTATATAGTAATGTAAAAAAAGGATTCCTAACAGCGCAAACCTGTGGGAATGAGACGACGGGGTAGACCAAGCTGAGGTGGATGGAATGTGGTAACACCAAGATGCGGAGAAGATCGGAGTCGGGCAACTGGAAAATTTCAAGCAAGGGACCGACACAGAATGGCGTAGACAGCTTGATGAAGTCGAGGCCCACTAAGGGCTGTAGCACCAAGAAGAATGATGATGAAATGTAATGTGCAACGTCAGAGCTAAATGATTCATATACCCCTAGGCCTTTCCAACCCTCAATCATGTACACGTAGTCCCTCGTAGTGGACCTTGAACTCATAGAGTGAGCGGAACACAAGGTGAACCCGCTCGAAGTGTTGACTACAGACTGTAATGGGTAATCAACATGGCCAAAGCATGGATGACAGAGTTGCGCGATTTACAATGGAGGACACCCCCAAATTCCATGGCCTGGAACCTTACTCTAAGGTCCAGACCCCTTACATCCCAGTTATATACATGCATAGAAAAAATGTAATATGCCTCAATTCAGCTGACATAAGTATCGACCATAGCGTAGGCCATACACCATTTGTAAAATAAGAATCATAGCCTTGTTGCCATACAGAATACAACAAACATGAACAAGGTATCCAACCACTATAAATCAATCAGAAATAAAAACGACTAGTGTATAGTTAGACAAATAAAACGGGAACACTACCAGAGCTTTCCTTCACAAACAGATAAAACTCGAGCTTTATACGAAACACATAAACAACGATGTTAGGAGAGTCCATCAGAGGACACAAGAACCAGGATGAACAAATAACTGAAAAAGGAAACACACGTTCAAAGAAGGCAAATTAAGTCAGACAACATTCAAAACCTATTATGCTAAAATCGAACGAAATTGAACCGCTAACAGCAACATAACGGCAAACAAAGAAATAAATAATTGAGGAGATAAGAGATAATTATAGCGGAGCATTTAGAAGAGATCAAAAAATAAAACAAATAGAAAAACACCAGGATAGAGACGGATACCGAACAAACTTCCTAAAGATAAAGAAGGACCAGACATATTAACCCAAACAACAATTAAAACTAATCCAAAAAAATAATACCGGCAAAACAAAATTCTAAAAAAGAATCTGAGATCAAGCATCCTAGTACCTACGGAGTGGGGGGCTTCTTCTTTAAAGAGGGATACAAATGGACCCCGAAAATCTACTGACAAATAAAATTTTAATAAACACTTTACCAACAATTAACAGACCAAAGTGAAAGGCAAATAAACTGAATTACATTATAAACACTAGTACAAAAAAAACAATAAGGTGCTTAGGTCGGGAAGATCATAAGCCGACGCTAAAATTTAATAATGAGACAGGTGCAAGAGCAAATAAATTAGAATACAGTAAAACCGTGTCATGTCTAAATGTTTCATGGTAGTTATCGGGTCAAACTAAATGGATGTTATCCACATCAAATTTGTACGCAAGAGACATACCCTATGGTACAGTTTATCAGAAATGATATGTTGCAGCATGTCATGATGATATGCAAGCAACCAAATTAAGAGTAAAACCGCCAGAAAAATTTAACATGTTAATTTTTCCATAAAAAGACAAAACGCATGGATCTAACCAGTAAAAATTTACTAAATTGGACTTGTGTAGGTGGGGTGGAGTTCAGAACAATAGAACAAGTGAAGAACATTTAAAATAACAAGTGCATCACAGTAAATATACTACAAAAAGCTCAAAAAACAGAAGTGGAAAGAATCAAGTAAAATGAAACAAACAAACCCGCCAGGTTGGCCTGAATGAAACATAATTGGAGCAAATAAAAATATCGGGAAAGAACCGAAAGAGGCAGAATATTACAAAACAATCCATCAATATCAAAAAGACTTATGCCGGCAATAAAACAAATCACTGCCTGACACTGAGAGCAAAAAAGGATGGTTAGAAACAGCAGAGATATGAACACCATGTGACAGAGCTAGAAGTACAGATGATACCGACATATAGTGCAAGGTAAGATACAATAAGGACATGGGTAAGAAATAACAAAAAAAAAATAGAATGGAAAGTATCATATAAGACCGACTGACAACAAACTAAGTAGAAACGAACGGCAAGAGAACGTGTCTAAACATAAAAAAAGAAAAAGAATTACGTTCAACTTTAACGGTACATATATTATATAGTTTATTGCTTCACCAATGTCCTTTATAGCCATCGATTTTGCATGTTCATTTAAAATGTGTTCACTTCTTAACCCCTGTACTTTAATGTCCATGTTAATATACACTTTATTTGTTTAACGAAGTCGGTGTTGGAAATTAGTGCTTTCTATATCTTATCAAATTTACTGTTAAAAAGACTTCGGACCTTAACTGAAAATGAACTGTGAATTATTTGAAAATAATAATAAAACTGTTAGACATTAATTAATTAAAAATACCAATCATTATACAATTATTTTGGTGTATTTCCTGTTTGCACTTTTCATTCATGGAAATTCAAATGTATAGGTACGACCTAGAAAACTATCATACTTTTGGACGACAATGAGGCGAAAAGCACGAGAAAAACAACAGTACGAATGTTATTGTAGATTATGTGCATTAAAGTACCTGAAGGGAGCAGTAAATCAGACCCCCACCGTGAGTAAAAATATTAAATTATCTCAAAATACAATGTATCTCAAGGTGCAAGTTTACAGCTAAAATATAATAAGCTTATGTACTTAACGAAACCAGTGAGACTTGCTTCTTAAAAGGCATAAATCTAGCACAATAAAATATAAAAGAGGGAAGTATGTTTTAAAACCTTTAGTTTCTAAAATAAAAACTTAACACAAATAATATAATGTAAATATATATGAAAGAGTAAAATATATTATGAGAGAATACAACTAATAGTAGAACAAATGTAAACGACTAACGGGCCGTTTACAAATCATTTTTTAATGCAAAAGTCTAATAAACTAAAAAGTGGGTACAAACCTCAAACGAAGTCAATGTAAAAGATTGCGAAAGCTGGGTCAGATAATGAGTGACCAACAAGTACATTGGTACACAAGAAGACATAGAAGATGAAATGGGTACGAACTACTTTAGAAGAGCAATGAAGAAGAGAAGGTAGTCGAAGCTCCAAACCATAGAGGAAGGTCCGTGAGCCCCGGAGTTGACAAAATACCCAGCAGAATAGTAAAGGTAGGTGCGATTAAGAAAGGCGATAGAAAGATGATCTGAAAAAACTATAGGTCCCATGACGTCTACATAATGTAATGAACAAACATGTTAACTACACTACAAACAAACAGATAAACAACTAAGTTAGAGAATAAACCAGTCCAAGAGAGCAAGGCCGGTATTTAGAAAAGGAATCCAGTAAAAACAAGGATTCAGTATATTCAAAGCGCACCGCCTGGGGCATTACGAATAAAAATAATAATTAAAAAGGACCAACGAATAGTCAAATCCCAATTGCCATAAGGCAATTGTAGACTTTTGAAAAAGGATTAGATAATTAGGGTGGAACATTGGGCAGATAAAGAACTCTTTACAAAATGGTGAGAAGTAGAATTTATAGATCTCACGGACTTAATTTTCCATATATATGATCAAACACAGCAACATTCCACTAAAGACAGTTAAAACAAACGGAGCCTATTAAGATACTAGCGCAGGAGTCATGACAGGGTGACACTATATCACCCAAACCAAATGTTAATCAAGCTATGAAAGATATAATGAGGAAAATACAAAGGACAAAACGTGGGTATATTAATATATATGGCTAATACATTGAGTCACATGAGATATGCCAGATTAACATTGTATTATAAACAGATAAAAGGGAAGAATTACAAAATAGGACGGATGAATTAAAAATGCGATTCAACAAAAAAAGGTCTACGAAATGAATTAAAATAAAAACGAAAATTTTATGATCAACCAACCAGAAGAAATAATAATTACGAATTTGCACAACACAACTAAAGAAACAAGTAAAAGAAAATGTATAATTGGGACAAACTCGTTATAGCGGTTGGCTCTAAGTATCCTTCGGAACACATTCCTATAAACTAAAACAATAAAAAAAAGACCCCCGGTATTTAAAAACAAGAGGATCTTCAACCACTGTATCACTATTCTAGTTCTCCTACGCCTACGGTTCTTCAAACATGGACGGTTTACAAGGAAAATAGGTAAAAAATAGCCAACATGACCCAAAGAAGCCAATGGGAAAGACAAATGCCTCGAACAACAGGCTATCAATCATACAAGTAAAAGAAATTCTTGGATTCCGGCAACAAAACAAAAGTAATCGATGAATCAACGCAGAATATAGCAAAACTAAAGTTGGAAGTTCGTTGGACACAATCATAAGACAGAAAGACGACAGGTGAAATAAGATGATTTATACACAGAAGACCATAAAGTTTAAAAACGAAAAAGAGGAAGGTCACACAAATGAGCAAGGACAGATGAATTCAAGCAACACGCAGGGCCCCGAAGTGGAAACAAACTGCCATACAATAGAGAGACGTGGAAGAGGAAGAGGAGGCAAAAATGTCCAAAATCGACAGCAAGGGCTGTAACGATAGATAGATACGAGGTAAGCGACGAATCTAGCAAAGTCACAATCCACGCGCTCAACAAAGCCATATGGCAATAAGAGAAAAATACCCCGAACAACTGGATGAAAAGTGTAATCTATTCCCCGATCTATAAAAAGGAAGACACCCCAGTTGCAAAAGCCCAACTACCCTGGAATGTCTCTACTATATACAGCAATTTAAATTCCTTAACGTAGATTATAAACCACCGGCTCCTATCACCTAGCAGAAAATATATATATGGAGAGTATCAGACGCGGCTTCTGAATGGGGAAAGATCGACACGGGATCAAATATTTACCGTCAAATAGATCATGAGTTAAATTATGGGAAGATGACATTAACGTTCACAACGTGTTTGTAGACATCAAATCAGGCAATAGTCAGACTTAGTCAAAAGGAGCCAACTATAGACTATATTGGCTGAATTTTGGCAATACCAACATAAGCTAAACAGACTTATTTAAAGCCACGAATGGAAGAAATACAAGACAAGTTTACAACACCCCCTTTGACACACTCTCTAAAAATTTCGCAGGGACATAAAAGTTGGGAGATACCAACTTATGAAGACATCAGGCACCTTAAGTAATGCGGCGTTGGCCTAAATGCAAACGGGACCAAGGTAAACCTACTTTCCACAGAATAGTTTCAACTGACCAGCCGTGATGCCGATTATTAATTATTATTGAAGAGTAGATCATCAATTACAAGCACAGGAAACCTATACAGATTTTAAAAACGCAAACAAAAAGGCTATGGTAATGGAAATTAACATCAGAAAAAAAACAAAAATTAAGATATAGACAAGAAGGAATGTAGTAACCACAAAACAATAAACATGGAAGAAGACATTTGAAAACGGTGTGGAAAATTAACAATACCAGAGGGTAGAAATTTTATGCCGACGGATCAGAAATGGAAATAAAATGGCAAGAAATAAACGCAGGCAAACAGAGACTTTTTTTGCCCGTCCCCCAATATATTTCGGTTCTAAAAATGTCCACAAAGAAAAATAACGAAGATGAGAGACAATGTATAAAACCTTAATTCGATGCAATAGCAAGTGCTATGGCACGTGAAGGTCATAGGGTTTTGAAAGAAACAATCCAAAAGCCAAACTCCACACATTCTCGAAGGAAAGTACGGAGAAGAATACTAGGACCTTGTAAGGGAAAATCGGAAATCGTGAAGAAATCGGTACAACAACGAGCTTTTATCAACTTTAGTAAAGAATGCACAACTGTCATACAACATTAGAAACACATAAATTCGCAATGGGGCAAAAGAATCATGAATGCAAGAATTCAGGGAAAGTAGACCGGTTGGAAAGCCAAGAAAAGCATTGGGAGAACTTAGAAAATAACAGCAGCCGCACAAGCCCTCTTTAAGGAGGGGGGGTCGGTAGTCTGGAGTAAGATCAATCACAGAAAAGCAAGTGGTGGAAGGCAAAAAATAAAGGAGAACTAAGGCTCAATTTGAGCTGTAGTGCCGAAGAAGAGGAAAAAATGCCGAAAAACGATGAATATTTTAATTGTGAATATTGTTCCACGAACTAATAAAGTCGTCTTATTATTTCTCGCCTTCTGGCCTTTGCCGGAATATATAATATGAGCACATAAGACAGAAAGCCCTTCACTTTATCTACTCGAATTCATGTGTAACACTTGCCTAGTGAATCCCTTAACATTCATTAGACCTCGATCTCACAGCTTTTAACATTCAATTCAAATGTATAGTTAACGGGTACCAACTACTGTTACTGGAACAAGTGCACTTAGATTTCTTTTAAACTTTCTAAGTTTGGGACAAAAGTAAGTACTTATAAGACACTACGAGGGTTGATACACTTCGAGAGCTTATGGCTTCTTCAACCAATATTAAATCGACTGCCTTTTATGTATTTTACGAGAAATAAGACACTGCTGATACTTGTATGTAAGAAAGAAAAAAGGCTATCTATGTCATCAGTGGATGTTGGACTTTCCCAGTTTAATAAACATATACCGTTTTAACCCATTTACAATAAAAGAGTCGATGTACTTCTCTAATATTAGCGGCTAGGTTGAAAAATCAGGAGGTAGGATCTTTTGAATACATATATTTATGACTATTTTGTACGAATACCTTTTCCTGTTTTAGAACGGTCAATTTATGTCTCAATACGTAAACGTTTAAAATAATTTGGAATTATTAATAATTTTATATTCTTACGATTCTTTTCTTGTTTTAGTAGTCAATCATAAACATTAATTTTTGTTATAGAACTGTCAAGTATTGGCGATGATAAGAAGGAGATACACGAACAAATAATAAAAATAGCAAAAATGGGAAGATGTCTAAACGATACAATATGAAGACACAAAAATATTAAAATTGGGACAAAATTAACATGTTTATATGAAAAGAATGGTTTAAGACCTATCGTGAAAAAGATACAAAAAATAGACCAAACTAGATCATACATATCAAATAGCTGACTAGAAACAACAGAAATGAACATTTCTTATAGTAGATAAGAAAGCAAAAGTATAAGACACAAAGTAATATCAAAACACATAAATAATTTATTATTAAACAGATAAAAAAATGAGTGCCAACAATAACAAATATAGAAAAAGAAGTGGTGTGAGATTCATTTTAGAAAAATACCTGATTTTAAAAAAATATGTTTTGAAACTGTTTTCTTCTGGCATGTTATGTAAATATTGTATTTATATGGGATTGATTGTAATAAAAATTATATTTTACGTGTATTATTCTTATATTTTTCATTTCGATAATAAAGATCTACAACTTAAAACGAGTGATTATTTTGTTCACATATTGACGGATAAGGGTAATTTCCATCCAATTCTTACGACCATGTAACATCGTTCCCCAAACATCGCTTGAATCTAAGACCATCTTATTTAATCTGGAGATTGGACAAAATTCTAATTTCAGATCAAATTTATCAGTCTCTCCCATATCTGTCGTAGCACTAGTTGTTACTCTTTCGTATATCTCTCACCATTTTTACATATTCACTGGGTATCCTTTTTTTATTATAAATTTCCAACAGAGAATATCTCACTTACTCTATCATATGTTTTGAGCGTTTCCTTTTTTATTCTTGTATTTTTTTGTTGCATCTGTTGTTGATCTGTCTTGCATAAAGCCAAACTATCGGATATTTCGGTTGCTCTTCACGTATCCGTCTATCAATTACTTTCTCCCATATATTCATAGTGCGACTAAATAAATTTATGGCCCTGTGTTTTCTACATTGTTGTATATCTCTTTTTATTTTTGTATACAGGTATAAATATACTGCTTCTCTATTTTCTAACTTCCATATTTCTACTAAACAAACATGTTAACCATCTTGTTGCTGTTTCTCTTAATGCTCTCCACACTTCTCGCGGAATATTATTTGGTCCAAGTGCTTCAATCTCTTCCTTGTTTATTATTTTTGTGACCATTGTTGTTACTGTCTCCGTTAGTTTAACTGATTTTCTGACCAATTCTTCATTTAATAAACTGTCAAAGTACTTTTCCATCTCTTTTTGATATCCTTTTTGTGAATTAGTATTTTATTAGTTTTATCTCGTGTGGATCTAATTTAATCAAAATCTTTTGCTTCCTCTGCTTCTTACTTGGCTATTATTATATACCTTCTCTAGTTATCGCATATATTTAAATACGCTTCTACTTTAGCCTTTGCTACTGCTACTTTTGCTTCATTTTTGGCGAGCGTATAGTTTTGAAGATGTGTGTTCGACCTATTTTCTTGCTATGTTTATAATTTTTTTTTCTTGAACTTTATTTGATCACCACCAGGTTTCTTTATTGTCAAACTTTTTTTCTGATAGTTTTCTTAGCAGGTATTTCAATAGCCGTATGTATAATTATACTGCTATATTGCTTTAAATTATATTAATACTTTTTATCACGTTCCAACACCTTTTTCAGCTATTCTTGCACTCATATGCTACTAATATTCTTTCTTATCTTTTAACATCCACCAGTTGATTTGTAAGTATCGGAGAAGACTACAGTTGTAGTCTTCTCCGATACTTTGTTTTATTTCACTTTTTTAAGCAATTTATGTTGTTGGCTTACTCTTACTAAATATTATCTTGCAGTTCTTACATTTATGTATATCGAACTTTTGTACGAACTTTTTTTCTACGAGTTTCTTTCTTTTAAAAAAATGTGTTAACAATGACCAAAACTAATGATGTTGCTAATTTAAACATATATGCAGCTTTATTTCCAGTTCCAAAACCTAGTCATCCATGTTTTGCATTATATCCTGTCTTGGATTGACCCACATTGACATTAAAGTGGCTTTACAACTTTCTCCTCTGATGGAATATCACTCAGAATGTCTCCTAATTGACCATTGAAAGCTATTCTTTTATTTTCACCCAACCCAATTTGAGGAACATAACATTTAATACTTCACACATTAACTACATTATTCTATCACTCGTTCTTACAGCTTTTACTTTTATTTCGTAACAACATTTAATATTTTTATTCAATTTTGTATTATTTCATCATATCACACTGTATATTAGTTTTAAGGTTTGGATTTTTAAAATTCTTTTGTACCATCTAATAATCTGTACTGACACCAATAGCTTGTATTCAAAAGAACATTCTAGACACAAGCTTCTACAGTCGTCAAAGAATCATAACAATGAAACGATCATTAGTAATTTCCAACTTATCGGTTTGAGTCATTAAAAAAATACCAACAGAAAGGCAAGTTGAACAACAACCTTCTCGGGTAGTTTTACCAAAAAAAGAAGAGTTAAAGGTAATGTATATTTAAAGATATTCTTTATATAAGTCGAGAGTCAGGGTGGCGATTTCTTAATTTTAAGAAACCGTTATGAGCCCAGATACGTAGTAGAATTGAGCAAGCCAGAACAGAATTTACGAATATGAGACCCTTGCTAAGCAACAGCAGCGTTAAGCTAACACTTCGGTATTGCTTTGTAAAATGTTACGTTTGCTCCGTACTGCTATATCGTGTAGAAACCTGGACCATAAAGGATAAATGTGATGAACCGATTAAAGGCCTTTGAAATGTGGATATTTATAAGACTAATTAAAATTCGCTGGGCAGTTTCACACAGCAAATATCGAAGTATTAAATTGAATGGGCAGAGAACGAGAATGGCTGCCAATAATAAAAAGAAGAAAAACTGCTTATCTGGGTCATGTATTTCGAAATTCCAAGTACCAGTTCTTAAAGCTCATTATGGAAGGGAAGATATAAGGAAAACGGGATATTCGAAGAAAGAAATTCTCATGGCTTAAAAACATAAGAGATTGGACAAACCTCGATGTACATGCACTCTTTAGAGCCACACAAGATCAAGAGGAGTATGCAAGAATTGTCGCCAACATCCACTAATTGGATAGGGCACCATAAGAAGAAGATGAACCCAGTGTAATTCAAGAGGGCGAGTTGACATCAGTTCGAATCCAGCATTGGGTGAGCTCAAAGTTCTTGTTCACGCTAGATTCACTTCAGAAAGTTTAACAGAGTCTGAATATTAACAAATTTACTCAGTTACGCAGTGTTGATTGCATCACCGACAAGTTATCTAGTATTTTCTGCACATTAATTCAAGACGACTAAATTTCGTAAATCAGCTATAGCTGTAGTAGGCAAGTTATCGGCGTCCAAAATACGTTGTGGTAATTGTTTAAATAGACTTGTTAAAACGTTATATGCGAAACTTTCATTTGTCCCAGTTTTCGAGGTGGTCCTTTAAAAAAAGTATAAAGAAGTGAACCTATTTCCCTACGGACAAAACTTGTTCCCCAAGGGGAAAACCAACGACCTATGACTGATGCGCGAAACAAAGGCATCAGGACAAGATGTAAGAACAAACACACCTGCATCTTCGCACAAGTTTTACTATCAGCTCTTACACCAACTCTATTTCTAGAGTTACTAGTCCCTACATATCACAACTTGGTTATATCTTACATCTCAAGTATACTTTATCAAGATCTTTCGCCCTTTGTCCTTTCCACCTAGTCTCTTGAATGCAAGCGATATCTATTCTCATTATTTTATTAGCACATTTATTAACTCCACACTCTAACCTGTAAGACTTCTAAGATTTCAAGACCCTATCCTAATTTTTCTAACCTGTAATAGTGTTTCCCCGAAATAGTCTTTACTTGGAAATCCGAATATTATTTCAGTAAAAAATTTTAATAAATTAAAGAAGGTTTTTTCATTTTTATGGTCTAAAAAGAGATTGCGAAACGTATCATGCCTGAATGCCGTTTCTATCAGCGTCATATCCTGCACTATCTAGTCAAAACATACCACCAATGCAATCAAAGTGCAATATTACCCTACATCCACTTGCATTTTTCTGTATAGGTCAGGATTCCTACTATAAGGACTGCCATATAAGCCAGTATATGTTGCCCGTATCCCGCCAAGATTCGCGGGACTCAGACGACTATGGAAAGCCAGATATTGGGTATCTCTCTGAGAGACCTAGTTCCAAGCTATCAAGTACATGGTAGAACCATAACAACAGACGCCATCGAAAAAATCGCGTCGCTAAAACGGAATTGGGCAGGACGCGTCGCCAGAGAAACATGACAAAATACACTACGGAGCAGAGGACGCCCACCAACCAGATGGACTGAAAATTTGAAGTATGTTAGCAGTAACTGGATGCAAGTCGCACAAGACAGAGACAGATGGGAAGAGCTGAGGGAGACATATGTCCAGCTGTGAACGCATATGGTTAAATAATGATGATTTTACCACTGGGTTACGCACTTTATTCGGGATACAAGGATAATTAGACACCAAAAACATAAAAACAAAAGCGTAAACTAGTAAAAATCAATCCACAATACAGAAAAAAGAAAAGATTAAAGTAGAGTGTTACTAGGCTAGTACTTACTCTCTACTTATATATACTTAATCTATGGTACTAGCTGAATAATCATAATTATATATGTTTTTTTTGAAACTTAACACTAAACTTTTTTGAGACTTTTGATTTATGAGAATTATTTGAGATAAGGAACGTAATAGAATCATTTATTGAAGCAAGTAATTCTCTTATTTTTTATTAATGGTATTTTTAGATGTTCCCTCGTTAAATTGCTAGATCCAACCATCAGCGACCTTCAGATGATCCTGTCTTCGAGTCATTTAACCAACCTTTTAGCATTTCTTTGTTTTGCTGTCTGTAACACTTTTTTGCAGTGTCTCCCTCACCGCTGTCGAGCTTCGTACGTGTGTGCTGGGAATATCAAGGAGGCAGTGCCAGATTAAAAAACTTCACCGACAGTCGAGCATCGCGCGAGCCTCGTAGTTGCTACTTTTTTTTCGATTCATTTAGCTATCGACTAAGGTCGGCCTTTTATTATCTGATTACTCCAGTAATTTAAGCGTAAACACGATTGCAGAATAGGTTGTTTTCTCGAAATATACCTGCTACTTTTGATATAAAGGCATTTGAGTCATCAGTATTTATATTTGAGAGGATGTTGACTACTCTAGTAAATTATTATTGTACAACTACATAAATATATGCTGCAAAATCATAAATTAAAAACATATAAGCAAAATAATCGTTAACTACATTTTTGTGGAAATGAACTCAATAATTATTGTGTGATGAATAAACTAAAATTATGCAAAATTTAAATACACACAATATAAACAAAATTAAATACGCAGTATCCAAATTTTTATTTTAATTAATTGTTTATTTAAATTGATGTGCATGTAACATATTATACATATATAGTTATTAGCACTGGTTACAGTTTATAAGATTAACAAAACAGGCTGTGTCTATATGGTATTCTCTACATTAGGTTAACATATATTAGCCAAAATCACCGTCGATAAGAAAATCGATAATTACATTAATAGACAAGGAAAGAAATGGAACGCGTGCGTAATCGTAAGCAATTTACTGAAGCCAAACCAGCACCAGAAAGGTTGCCAGGTACTATTTTATTTCTTCAGTTGATTGCGAATAATGGAGATATATCAATAAATAGATTTTTTTTCCAAATTTATAATTGAACACTGACATAATGATAATTTTTTGAACATTATTTTATATTACATATTTTTTAGTGGATCGATATAGTGTTTCAGAAAATCAGTAAATTGAGGTTGAAATCGGTTGATTTACTAAAAAATCAGTAGACCTGGTAACCCTGCGAAAGGTAGTAATGGACAACGTACAGGAACCAAAACATGGTGGTCACAACTGGCTTCACTTTTCAAAGGTTAATTAAATGAGTGTTACCTGTCCTCTCTCCTTCCTTGTCTAAGAATCGATTTAAATATGTAACCTTTAAATTGTTCCACGTGCGGTCAGGTAGTCTAGCTTATACCATTAAAGAATAAAGGCGTACCCAGTTTGGATTGTGTCAGCGAAATTAGAGGAAGGGGTAGCATTAAGTTCTGTTTTTAAGTTTGGTTTTAAATGGAGAGAAGTCATTTTATTTAAAATTTAAGGAGTTTTTTTTAATTAGTTTGGAGAAAGAATAATAGTTTACTTTTACCTAAATTTTACCTAATTATTAATTTAAATATGCGAAAACAATTTGGGGAAGACATTATTCATTACTCCATTTTATATTTCATAACTTTTTTTATTATCCGAGGTCTTACTGGTTTCTTTGTAGAGTGCAAGACATATTTTTTCTGAACTTTCCAGTTCTGTGGTCGTCTGTATATTTTTTTAACGTGGGTCTTTACTATATCCATTTGGACTGATCCATTTCATTCGCACTTTCCAAAATCTTCGATGGACTCGCATTTCAGGACAAACTGTTATTTTCCTTTTCAACAGTAAAATCATCGAATAAAGTTTGTTGTTGAATTTCCAGTTTCAATCTGGAACACAAAAAACTTTTAAAAGATTTTAGTTCCCTCATATTTGATCAATTAGAAAAAGCTACTATAAAAATACGTAAGGAGCAGTAAAAGCTTCATCTGATATACCTTAGCAAATATATATGCATGAATTTATAGTTTATGTAACATAATTACATAAACTATACTTTTTAGAAACCTACCTATAATATAGTATTATCACTGACAGACATAATCTCACACATATTTCTATCTGTGTTTTCGGTATTCTGCAAACCAATTATTAACAATTTCTTCACTTTGATTTAAAAAGATTGTATGTGTCGACCATAAAGTACTAGGTTCTACCTCTTGATATTCAGAACCTGTTAAAACGTCATTTTCTGTAGGTGTCGGAGAACGTGTTAATCGTCTTAAATTGTTATTATTGTCATTATTACTCCTATTATTGCTTTCTAAAAATTAAAAATACTAGTAGAAATTGTATATTTGGGACAATCAATGCCAATTATTAGCAAATACTATGCTTGCAGTGTTAAAAGTTAAATTTTTTCATACCCATTACAAGATTCACTAATTTATTTTCCTCTTGATATCAAATTTATAGACAGACCGTTATTTTATACATAAACAGAAACTACACCGAAAATCAAAATGCTGTGTATTTCCTATTTGTAAACAAAGACTAATATTAACGGAACTAGTGCGTAGTCGCATCGTAACTTGTCTCAGCTTATATACCGAAACTGCAAGTCGCAGAAATGTAGGCGCAATAAGATCGTATATCAAGTTTCAATGCGATCAGCACTGGGTAAAACAAAAATGTTTAGATCTTATTCCTACTTACGATAATATGATTTTAACTACTCACTCTAAAGCTGGGTACACACATGCCAGTAAATTGGGTAAAGGTAGCTATGCAGAGCCAGTTGCTGGCGTAAGCCAGTATAGCCGAAGATACACATGCCTGTTACTAGCACAATGACATACCAGTACCTAGAAAGCACTAGCTACTGTCACCAAACTGGTAAGTGTGTACGTTAATTGGCATGCTAGTTCCTGACATGCTAGTTAATCGCAAAGAATTTGATTTTTCTTATTAGTAGCATGCTGTGAGATACAAGGCGCATGCGTGGGTCGTGTGACTGGCATGTGTGAACGCGCGCTACCGCTACGAGCATGCCAGTACAGAGAATTGTCAGATTTGTTGTATTGATGATAAAAATTGATCGTTTTATTTTTAAATATGGTAATTTAAAAAATGTTTCATTGGGGTGATGAAAAAACCATCAAATTTGTTGCTATATATAGAGAATTGATAAAATCTTTTGAATTCTAAATCCTGTTTACATAAAAATAAAATAGCCCGTGACAACGCTTACACAAAAATTCAAGAGGAAATGGGTAAAGATATTACTATAAAGGAGGTAAAGGCCAAAATAAATAATTGCTCCCAAGATATTTTTTTTGAGTTCCGCTTTCAAATTCATTATTAATATTGGCTAAATAATATTCTCAACGATATTTGCTTTTTGAATTAATTCCGAATACCTTCCATGAATAATTTTTTTCCTTTGTTAGAAACTCAAACCCTTTTAAGTACGAAACAAGTACTTTTAGTTTCAGATGAAAACCACTTGATTCTTTATCTAGCACTGGCATGAAATAAAAATCTACCTTGCTTTTTCGCCTTGAATAACATAGACAAGCGAGCTACTGGCATGCCAATTACTAGCAAACGTATTTTGTGCTTGCCAGTTAAGCCGGATACACACATGCCAGTAAATTGGAAAAGTAGGCAACATGCCGGTTGCTGGCATAGGCCAGTAACCTATGATGTATTCCTAACAAACCTGCAACGTAGCGCATTTAATATCCTTCATCTAGGAGAGTCGATGCTCGCACTCCTCCATTGACCAATTTGCTTCTGACGGTTCATTTTTTTATTTGATTTTTATGTAAATCAACTTCCAAACATCTACGTGATATAAAAATATCACAATAAAAAGCTTGTTTTTCTCACAAGAACTTTTTTTTAATCGGCACTTTTTATGAAAAGTTTAATTCACTTTTAGTCTAAAATGAAGTTTAATACAAATTATTGTTAAAATAAGACTATTATTAGCTTGTCGTACAGTAAATTATCAATAAATAAAAATTATTGAGCAAAATATGAGTGGTGCGTTAATTTTGTCCACGAGTTTATAATATAACATAATAAATCTGATAATTATCTGCTAGCTACTGGCATGCCCGTAGCCATGCGACGTATGAGCGCATGAGACACATTCGCCTTGCATCTCACATCATGCTACTAGCAAGAAAAATCAAATTCTTTGCGATTAGCTAACATTCCAGAAACTAGCATGCCAGTTAACGTATACACTTGTCAGTTTAGGGACACTAGCTGGTGCTTGCTAGGTGTGTTAGTGCACTGTGTTAGTAATAGGCATGTATATCTCCGACTTGGTTACAATATTATCGTAAGTCGTAAGTATGTACTTACGACAAAAATAAATAAGTAATATTTTTAATAAATTTCCTGTAACTCTAGAGAGGTACGACAAAATGATTTGCTTTGTATGCAATACGGTAAAATGGTAAACGAAGTTACGATGATATTAGGGCCCGTTTGCCACGAGAATATACGATGTAACAACTTTTTTCAAAAAAATGTATTTTCTTTCAAAAATGTTCGTAATTTTTATTTTACCTGAAAAAGCATGCATTTTTATTAAGATTTATATATAGTTAAACGATCTTACTAATTTATGCAAAAAATCGAGTTACGATCTTCTAATTTGCGATCGTCGAAATGACTATTAAGTCACAAAAACTGAATCCAAAGTGCTAAGCAACATTAGAATTAACGATCTTTATATGTTAAAAAAGTACCACAAGTCATCTTTAAGAAACGTTAAGGGAATTTATATATATAAATATATATATATAATATATATATATATATATATACCTACAAAACATCTATCAACCAAAGAATATAACGCGAATCTGGAAAGTATCAAATACATACACGATAATAATTAGCGTAACGATGAAAAGTGCCGAAAATTTTCGGCGGAAGATACACCTGTGCCCTAAACTGTTGTCGTTAATTTTATTAACGACTGTGAAGAAATTCATTCCCAGCTCGTTTCCACCGACTCGGTGTCGTTTGTATAACAGGTGCGACATTTGTATAAGTGAGGGATTATATTCACACACTGCTTTTACCTACAAAAAATTATTATATGTTTAAATTTATTGTAACTTATCTAGAACTGCATAAAGACGTCAAAAAAAAAACATTTTACATACATAGGAACTAATTTTGAAAACAATTTTAGTATTCCAAAGTAATTAACTCTCAAACATTAGTTTTATATACATAAGCGGCTTCTAGAAAATCGAGAATCTCTTTATCCATTATTTACTTTTTATAGATTAAACATAGAACTCAACGTCATTAAAAAACATCATTTATTCATAAGTTCGGTTCAACGTCATTTAATTTAGTCAGTCTCTCATAGCTCAGATGTTGTATTCCAGAATAGTACATCTTCTTTTATACATTTTCTTCTTCTTGCAGTGCCTATTAGTTACAGATGTTGGCTACTAGCACAGCTACTCTAACTTTATTAGATGCTGCTCTAAAATGTTCTAAAGTCATTTATTTGTACCAATCTCGGACATTGCGCAGCCATAATATCCTATGCCTTACTGGGCCTCTCTTACCGTGTCCTTGACCTGGAGAATGTTTTGAAGCAGGCTGCACTAACGTTCGTTACCCATTGAGTGGTCCATATATTCCAGTTTGATATATGTTTATTTCGCTGTGCTTTTCCGTAATTTGCAAGACCTCATATATCTGTCCATTACAAACATCTTTAGTATAAAACTTTAGTACCCAATTTAAAATGCTTCAAGGCGCTTCACGAATTCCTCGAACAAGGTGCACAATTCCACTCCCTGCAAAAGAACAGAAAACACATAATATCTCAGTAAACGACTGATCTCAATTGAACGTTTTATATATTTCGTGACTAATGAAAATATGTGTTATTTTGATGAATGCTGATCTTGCTTGCTCAATCCTTACTTTTATCTGCATCGAATGTCCCCAACAATCATTCAAATTTGTGCCCAGATAGCAATAATTGGTAACCCGTTCTATTGGCTGTTAGTTGAATAACAGTTGTCCAGGTGTAAGTTTGTTTTAACTTATATAATTAGATTTTATATATAGATAAGTCTTTTTAATATTAAAATTTAAATCAAACCTTTCACTTTTCTCTGCTATTCTTGCGGTGTGTCTGCGTAACGCACTCTTATGTTGTTCACTCGTTCGCCGTTTAATAGTTTTACTTGGCTTACACCTGCTAGGGTCATTTTGTGTTCTGAATATATTTTAAGGCGAGATTCAAAGTTGGCAAAGATAAATAGAAAATACATAATGGGAGCAGACAAAATCTAAAAACTTGAACCAATGTAACTTAGACTACCATTTTACCACTCAATATTTGTGGTTTACGATCGCTGTGATAGGGCAAAACTGTCTATTTATGGCCGACGCGTGCAGTCCAGTCATTTGTCAGTAAATAAACATTGTTCAAAATATGGTCAAAAGTTTCGGATTATTTTTAAGAAGGAAAAAATAAAAACTTATTAGACTGTAACGTTAGAAATTTCACATATTTCTTATTTTATTTTATTTTAATTTTTTTTTTATTTTATTCATTTGTTAACTCGCTGGTTTGTTTTACTATTTTCTTTGTTTTACTCTTCTAAAAATAGTTGGAGCTCAACTGGTCTATTAACCAAGCATTTCATTTAATTTTTGTTATTTAATCTCAATTTTCGTTTTATCTCGTTAACTTATGGTATTACCCTCGGACTCATACTACGTATACTACAATTCTGCTACTTACATCTAGTCATATTATGAAATTCTTTATGTTGGCAACTGTGATTTCCGATCGGTCATGTCGTTTTTTTTCAAGATACAAAAGTAAGAATGTTTTAAATATTTTTTTTATCTATTTAAATTGGTGTTTCAGTTCATAAAATCATTTATATTATTTAAATCGAATCATGGGTTATATTATTAATTTATTAATAACATAACCCAACAATTAAGTTAATAATTTCTTTATATTTAATTTATATCTTCTGTATACTGATCAACTATCCATAATTTTTGTTCCAATCTTCCCAAAAATTGTGCTGAAAGTCTAACTAATAAATGATTTATTTGAAAAAGATATAATTTCAGAGTGTCTAAAGACAGCAATTATTATTTCTCTTTATAAGTGTAGAGAAAAATCGAATGACTGCAACTATAGACCTATTGCCTTACTACCATTGCATTTTATTTCAAAATCAGTTCTGCTTTTTTCACGACTTTTTGATAAAATAAGTAAATTTCTATGGAATTCTAGGTATTTCTTTAAATTGGTTTCAATGTTACTTAAAGGAATAGGAAACAACTGTTTAGAGCAAATTATACTGACTCTAGTCACAAAATCATTGTATGTAGAGTACCATAAGGTTCACTACTGCATTCCTCTATTTTTCCTTACCTTTATAAATGACATCACTAATTTAAAAATCAATGGATAAATTTTTCTCTTTGCTGATGATACCAACATCATCTGGAGAAACTCTAATATTGCAACTCTTTATCATCATCATCAATGGCGCTACAACTCTTCGTAAGTCTTTGCCGCGTTTATTATTGCCTTCCATGTTTGTCGGTCCTGTGCCAGTAATTCCCATTGTCGCACTCCCATCTTCTCTAGATCTTCTGTGACTGCATCTTTCTACCTTTTCTAGACCACCCTACAGACCTTCTTCTATCTGGCCTTTCCAGAACACATTGTTTATAAGGCGATTGTCGTTACTGCGTATCACATGTCCTGCCATCTGAGTCTATTGGCCTTTATATATCTGACTAGATTTTCTTTTTTGAATAGAAACTCTAGCTCGTTATTGTATCTGTTCCTCCATTTGTTTGTCACGCTGTCTCTGCAAGGGCCATATATCATTACAAGAATTTTACGTTCCCATACCAGCAATTTTCTCTTTTTGTTATCGTCCATGTTTCACTTTCATACGCGACTGTTGGTCGTATTATAGTCTTATATATCCGAATCTTTGCACCTTGTGAAATAAGTTTCGACTTCATCAGATGTTTCATTGCAAAGAAAGATCTATTTCCATGCCATTATTCTCGTTTCAACTTCTCGCTCTAATTTGTTGTCATTTGTGGTTGTTGCTTCTAGATATTTAAATTTTTTAACCACTTCGAAGTTGTGATCATTTAGGGTAATGTTTTGCCTTATTCGCCGTCGTTTTTCGTATTTTGTTTTTTTTTGTGTTGCAACTATTTATGCAACTATAATTTCTGATCTACTTACAATAAAAATTTGATATAAATCTAATTTACTATCTTTTGCCATGGATAAGACAAAAGCATTATTCTATAAAGAAGCTCGTTAACCCTTTCTTCTTAATAATAGCCAGATAGAGCGAGATTATGTTAAATTTCTTGGTATCTTATAGACAGTAACCTTAAATGGATCCTTTATATCGCTTTGTTAAGTAAAAACCTAGCCTCAGCCTACTATGCAATAAGATCTGTTTCGAAGAAAATTAATGTAGCATCGTCCAAAATAATCATATTTTTTTGTTCGAGTCTCAACTTAAATATGGTCTTCCTTTTTGGGGCTTTAGTACAGCTGCCCAATCTGATTTTATTTTTAAGTTATAAAAAAAAGAGGCAACCACGGTAATCGAAAATTTTAACGCTTCCCTCTTTATATATTCTAGAAACTGTTTGCTTAATTCGAAAACCCCTACATGTTTTTCCAGCAAGGCTCCACAAGACAACTCCACCAGAAATTTAACCTTTAATGTTTATTTACCGATCCCGCCCACTGAGTTAGTAAAAGAAATCTATATTAATTCGTCAAAAAAATTATACAACCATCTCCCTTTATAACTTAAATCTGCACCATATTTCCCCAAGTTCCGTAAATGATAAAAGCCGATCTATCTGAAAGACCGTATCAGTTTAATCAGTTAGTAGAAGCGTTTCTTAATAAATAACTAAGAAATTATAGTACCTTTATGTACAAGTAACTAAGTTATTTTTATCTATATTTGAGTATCATTTGCAGCAACTTCAACTTATTAGCTCTTTAGGTTTCGCTATTTATATTATGCTATCTGCAATTTATTTAAATTTTGCAATGGATTGTTTATTTTATTATCTTTTATTTTGTGACATTGATGATTTGTGTAATTTTATTAAGTTGTATATATTATTGTTGTTATGTTCTGATTTTTTGTTAGACTTTGTCCATAAAATTGTACAATTTTCAGTGACAATAAACCAAGTTTCTCTTCTACTCTATTCTAAACAATGTTATAGATAGTAACTCCACTCCTATATATTGTCAGATTGTTACAAGACAATTTGTTGCTATGTAGTATCGCTGTTTACACGTCTTTAGGGATATGATCTGTTTGTCTTGTATGTCGAAATGTTTTAAATTTCTCTATTATTGTAGTACTTAACAACTTCTTTTTTTATAATTTTGGTCACTATTACTATTACTGTTACCATCAGTACTACAAATTTTCTGTTTTCTGATCATTTAATCTCAAATACTGTCATTGGATCCAATCTAATCGTGATTGGTGTTATATTTTCTTTATTACATTTTTCCGTTCTTGATTTTAAGGCATGTATTCAAATTTGCATTATTTAAATGTAACACACTACGATGCATAAAGCCTATTAGGGATAGTTTACATATATCATCATCATCACCCAACCTTTTGCGTCCACTGCTGGTCATATTTTTCCCTCATTTTTATTCATTGTGCTCTATCTTGAGCACTTTTCATCCAATTTCTTGAGATCGATCACGTCAGTTCAGCGAGTAGGGGGTCTTCCTCTACTTCTTTTGTCTAACCTCGGCCTCCACTGGAGCAATCTCTTCGTCCACCTTTCATCACTGATTCGGGCGACGTGTGCGGCCCAGTTCCATTTAGTGTGGCAATTCCGGAAATTACCTAGGTCACTTTAGGTTAGAAACTGGGTCACGAAGCGATATACTCATATGATCTTTCCATTTTCCTCTGAGCTATTTGCAGCGTTTTAGAACTAGTAGCTGCCAACGTCAAAGCTTTAAAGATGTCTTTGAGTTTTCCATAGGCTGCTAGCCCAAGCTAGGTTTATTCTTCTTCGTAGTTTGCATGTTTGGTTGTCTCTTGTAATCTTTATTTCGTGCCCAAGATACATGTATTTTTTCAACAGCTATACTTCGTTTTCTCCAATATTAATATTTCCGCTAGATACTAGGTTTGTCATGAATTTTGTTTTGGAGATGTTTATTTTAAGACCCACACTGGCACACACTAACTGAAGTTCATGTAGTATTGTACATATCTCCTTTAGGTTGCCCGAGAACAAAACTATATTCGTCTGCGAATTTTAAATTTGTTAATATTCTACCGTCAATGTTTAGGCCTTTATCTTTCCAGTTAAGTTTTTTACAAGCATATTCTAGTACTTCTTCTTCTTTGGGTGCCGTCTTCAATGAAGGTTGCGATAACCTCAGCAAAATCATTTCTGTCCCTGGCTTTTCTTATTAAAGATTGAGAATCCAAACCAGTCCACTCACGAATGTTCTTCAACCAGGACGCCTGCGTCTACCAGGACCACGTTTTCCTTCTACCTTCCTCTCTATAAGAAGCTGCAGTAGCTGGTATTTCTCATTTCTGTATATGTGTCCCAAATATGAGGTTTTCCGTGTTTTTATTATTTTTAAGGTTCTCTGTCGGTACCCATCTTGTGTAGGACCTGCTCGTTGCTCATATGCGCTGTCCAGGGGACTTTCAGCATCCTTTGAAATAACCACATTTCAAAACTTTCCAAACGCCTGAGTGAGTTGATTTTGAAGGTCCAGGCCTCCATTCCATATAGTAAGGTGCTGTAAACGTAACATTTCAGCATTCGGTATTTGATTTTAAGATTGAGTGTTTGGGACGTAAACATTTGTTTCATTTTTAAAAAGACATTTCTTGCTTGTTCAATTCGCGATTTTATTTCTATGTCTGGATCTATATCTTTCGTAATCCAGCACCCTAGATATCGAAATTTCTCGACATTTTCAATAATGTTACTAGTTACTAGCGTTACTAGTACTGCGGTAAACAAATATACGATCCATATTTTCATGTAGTTTTACCGACATAGTTGCGTTCTTGTATGTATGTAAATTACCTGGTATATCGTGTATTCACCGTGTCAAAGGCTTTATGGAAATCTACAGAAGCCAGAACGAGTGGTCGATTGTATTCGATGGTCTTTTCTATTGCCAGTTTAATGCTCTGTTAGTGATCATTTGTTCCAAATCGTGTATGAAATCCTGCTTGCTCTATTGGCTGGCTTCTTAAGACGACTCGTTATTATTCTTGTAAGGAGTTTGTATAGGTGACTAAGAAGACTGATAGGTCTGTAGTTTTCTACTTCATGGGGATCTTTTTTTGTACAGTAGAATTATCTCAGTATTGTGCCATTTGTCGGGTATATTACTGTCCCAAAGGCACATGTTAAAAAGGTTTTTTATTTTCTTAAGTAGGCAAGTGCCTCCTATTTTGATAGCATCAGTAACTACACATTCTTCGCCTGTAGATTTGTTATTCTTAATTTTTCTTAGGGCTAGTTTTATTTCGTTCCATTGTGATTCGCGGTAGTAGTTCTGATCCTTGGTTGACAAAGCCCTTTTTCCTTTGCCAATACTAATACAAAGCTAATATTTCTGGTACTTGATCTTTCATGCTATTTGCTTTGTATTGGCTTGTGCAGCAATTTGTGGAAGTCTTCAACTATTTTAAGGGTTTCCTCTCTGTTGGTTGTTTCTATCCTTAATCTTTATCATCTCCCTTGTCCCCGTTCTTTTCCTTTATCTCAATACTTTCGTACTTCTATTGTTCTGAATGGTATGTTCGATTTGTTCTTGGTTGTATTTTCGAGTGTCTTGTTTAACAGCTTTGGATATTTCTTTATTTAATTTTTGTAGTTCGTTGGCTTCAGTTTCAGTCTCGCTCCTCATTTCTCTTCTTTTCTGCATTAGTTGCTTAGTATTTTGGCTAATCTTCTCTGCTTTTGAGTTCTAAAGCATAATTTGTTTTGACTTGACAATAAAGCATTTGTTAATTTATTATTTTAAGTCGTTTATATTATTTTCTGTTTCAGGACTACTAATTATATCGGAAATACATTGCTGAAAACTATCTACATCTGATGGTTTTATCCATTGGTTGGATATGGTTTTGACCTGTTCTTCTTTTAATCTCTCCTTCTCGCCTCTTCTTCTTTAAGATTATTTCCATTTTACCTCCTACCATTCTATTATCGCTACTGGTAACAAATTTGTTTAGAACCGTACTATCTTTAAGGATGTGTTTTTTGTCCGTGATAATAAAATCTATTTCGTTTTAAGTTTTTCCATTAGGAATTTGCCATATCCATCTTCTCTGTGGTTTCTTTTTAAAAAGCTGTTTATTTAAAATAGTTCATGTTGCAACAAGAACCTTAACAATATTTCGCTACGTTCATTTCTAACATCCAAGCTAAAGTTTCCTAGTGGTGTTTCTGTAAGGTTGGATTTCATTCTTGTTTTGGCGTTAAAATCACCACATATAAAAGTAAAATATCCTTGGTTGTCTTTAAAAACATCTTCGACATTATCATAGATCCACTTCTTTTTCATCATGGTCTGTTTTTGATGCATAAACCGGTATTATTTTCATATTATACCTTGTATTAAATTTGAGAGTAAGACAAATCACTCTTGTTAATAGAATCCGAAGGAGTTTCTACCCGCTACCCATCATCATCGAATCATATCATCATAAAATAAATCCACTTCTTTTTCATCATGGTCTGTTGTTGTTGCATAAACCTGTAATATTTTCATATTATACCTTGTATTAAATTTGAGAGTAAGACAAATCACTCTTGTTAATAAGATCCAAAGGAGTTCCTACCCGCTACCCAAGTTTACATGCTTTACTGGAACTTTTTGAAAACTTTTAACAAAATATAAGCAATTTTTTATACTTTTCTTATTTCGAAACATTTTTTAATTTTCATTATTATATTTTTTGCACAAACTATTTACATATAACTAAAGATTTATTGGTTATGCCATTTCAAAGTTGAATTGCATGACCTAGATTTTGTAGGCTAACAGTCCATAGTGGCTACATCAGATTTTGAATGTAATGTTTTTTCCCAAGGAATATCAAATTCTGACTATTTTTGTGTTTTACATGTTATGTATTTATGTAAAACAATTACATAACCAATAACAAAATCTTTGGTTATACACATTTTTACTCGTCTTCTTTTTCTTCTTCTTCTTTTTTTTATATAGACATGACTGTATGTTTTTCAATGTGCCTCCAGTAAGTTATCATTAATCGTTTTCGTGGTCTTCCTACTTATTGTCTTCGTATTGGAGAACGTCTGTTGCCATCTTTACGACTTTATTTGTTGTCATTCGGCTTATATGAACGTTTCATTCTACCCTTAATCTTATTCTAAGATAGGGGACAATTTGCTGTAGTTGTAGCCAACCTTCACAAATGGAGAAGGCACCTTAAGAAGAAGATTCTACTCTTCTGTTTCTTACTTAGTTTTTTATGTTCTTCACCTTGCATCTATGTCGTATATCTGTACTTCCAGCTCTGTCCCATAGTGCCTTACCATCAATTTTTCTAAGTGTTTTCATATCTGCTGTTTCTAACATCCTTTTTGTCCTCTCTGTGTCAGGACTTGTTTCTGCCGCGTATGTCATTATTAGTTTGATGACTGTTTTGTAAATTCTGCCTGTCCTTTCTTTCCCTATATTTTCATTTCTCTATATTGTTTTATTTAAACAGCCTGCGGCTCTGTTTGCTTTATTCACTTGATCTTCCTCTTCGGTTTCAAGCTTTCCGTAGCTAGATAATGTGATGCCTAGATATTTTAAACTCCATCACTTGTTCTACTATCTGACCTTCTAGCTCCAATATACATCTTAGTAAATTTGCCGTTGTAACCATGCATTTTGTCTTTGTTGGGGTAATTAACATGTTAAATTTTCTGGCGGTTATATTAAATTTGTGCAACATACGTTGTAAATCATCTTCACTTTGAGAGAGTAGTATTGCGTCGTCTGCATAGCAGATTATTCTCCCATTTGGTATCATTTTTTAGTTCTTAATTTTTTTATTATTTCATTAATAATCAGGTTGAACAATAGAGGACTCAGAGAATCTCCATGTCTTATCCCATTGACAGCTTCAATAGGGGCAGTGAGTTCTTTTATTTTTACTTTTGAGTGGAAATCGCCAAAAATTAGTTAATTAAAACTGTGATTTTCATAACAATCACAACCAATAATTGCGACTCAATCCCATGTAACAAGAAAGTAGTTTTTTAGTAGTTTTAGAGTAGTATTGTGTCGTCTGCATAGCAGATTATTCTCCCATTTGGTATCCTTTTTTAGTTCTTAATTTTTTTATTATTTCATCCATAATCAGGTTGAGTTATATTACCAAAGAACAGCAGGCCCACCAAATGCAGCGATTTTAGACTATTCAGTTTGATGAGTCACACACTGAAGATATTCTTACGAATTATACAAAACCGAGTATTCCTTCTATGCGAAAGTAAGATGGGTGATAAGCAATTTGGATTTAGAAACGGTCTAGAAACTAGAGAGGCTCTATTCTGTATGCGCCTTCTATTACAAAAAAGTTGTGAATTCCGAAAGAATGTTTATGTTTGTTTCATCGACTTCGAGAAGGCGTTCGACAGAGTCCAACACAATACACTTTTCGACTGCCTACGGGCAGCAGGACTTGACCACTACGATATAAGACTGCTGAAATACTTATATTGCAATCAAGTAGCTCTATCCAAATTGGAGACAGTCCCACTGAAAAAATACCCATCAAACGTGGAGTACGGCAGGGTTGTGTTTTGTCACCCACTCTTTTTAATCTGTACTCTGAAGAAATCTTTAGGGAGGCTTTTGATGACAGACAAGAGGGAGTAAGACTAGGTGGAGAAGTAATCAACAATATTAGATACGCTGACGATACAGCCATTCTTGCAGAAAGTTTACAAGATCTCCAAACATTACTAAATCTAGTCAGTGAAGCAAGTTATCGGAGAGGCCTAAAAATCAACATTTCAAAGACAAAATGGATGGCAGTTGGAAAGATCCATATAGATCAAGGTCTGCTTTCTCTTAATGGAGAAGAGATAGAAAGGGTTAATCATTTCAAATACCTTGGCAGCTGGTTAAATGTAAATTGTGACTCTGATGAAGAGATAATATCCAGGATCGAAATATCACGTAAGGCGTTTATGACCTGGAAACCAGTTTTATGCAACAGAAACCTGTCAATGAACATTCGTAAGATGGTCCTGAAATGTTATGTGTGGTCGATCCTATTGTATGGTTGTGAGATATGGACGGTAAAAACCACAATGCTAAACAAGTTAGAAGCATTCGAAATGCGGTGCTATAGACGAATCCTAAAGATATCGTGGGTTTCGCACACTTCCAATGAAGATGTTCTTCAAATGATCAACTCAGAACGTCTGCTCATAAACATCATAAAGAGGAGAAAAACAGAATACTTCGGCCATTATAATTAAAGGACCCAAATACCATTTACTTCGCCTTATAATACAAGGAAAAGTGGAAGGAAAGAGATGGATTGGTCGAAAGAAACTTTCATGGCTGCGTAATATTAGACAATGGTGTGGTTTCACAGTAGAAGAATTATTTCGCGCAGCAGCCGACAGAGAAAGGTTTCAGGAAATTGTAAACATGATGACGGCCAACGTCTGAATACGGACACGGCACCCAAAGCAGAAGAAGAATGAGGTTGAACAATAGATGACTCAGGGAATCTCCCTGTCTTACCCATTGCCAGCTTCAATAGAGGCCGTGAGATCTTTTATTTTTACTTTTGAGTAGAAATCTCTAAATATTAGTTAATTAAAAATGTGATTTTCATGACAATCACAACCAATAATTGCGACTCAATCCCATGTAACAAGAAAGTAGTTTTTAATTTTAATTGCAGTACTTCTGTTATACGTTATTAAGTAGAAGTATTTGCAATTTTTTTATTTTTTTTTAACTATTTTCTCGCAATATTCTATAAACGTACCAACCCCTTTTAAAAGTTAATTTTGAAAAGGAAAAAGGTAATATCATAAATGTGGTAATTCTTTTTTCTTGAGTTCACCTTCCGAGCTCAATAAATAGGCGATACGGTGTTAAGTTACGTCTAAACAAACGATAGTTTTATACACATCAAATTACCATAAGACTTACGAGTCAGTAGAGCGTGTCTTTTTTATATTGTATTTAGTTGGTTGTTAGGGTGTCGCTAACTGGCAGTTATAGGGCTGTGAAATAAAGACTCTTTCCGTTCGGCTGCAGTAACGGACTATCAGATTGATCAATTAATTGTCTTTTATATTTTAACACAACAAAAACATTAACACGTCTTTTTACGATAATTCTTGTTAGTCTTATTTGACTAATATAAAGATTTCCTTTAAAAATTGGGAACTAGATACTTATCAAAGATCTACCCGACAATGTCCTATTAACCCTCAGCCAAGCGCACTTTTGAAAATAACAAGAGGGCACGCGGCGTCACTTTATCTCGCAAGCAGAGAAACTTATAAACTAAATTCAATAGATATATTTTATTTATATTTAATACAAAGTTATAAATATTCGATAACTTGAGATAGTTAGATCAAATATTTAAAAAAATTACAAAAATATTTTTTTAAGCCCTTTTCTCTATACGGATTGCCTTGCCGAATAAAGGCCTCTTCTAATTCTCGCCATTCATCTCTGTTGTTTTTAAGATGTTTCCGCATTGGCTCTGCATTTCTTTTAATATCGTCGTTCCAAAGCATTTGTGGTCTTCTTCGTGGTCTTTTGGCTTCATATGGCCGCCAATTCCCGATTTCGGTATTCCATAAGCCATCCGTAAGACGTTCGTTATGTCCAGCCCATTTCCATCTCAGATTAGCTGCCTGTTCGACAGCATCTTTTACTTTTGTTCTATTACGAATGTCTTCATTGGTTTTATGGTCTTTAACTGAGATACCCAGCATCTGTTATTCCATAGCTCTTTGAGTTTTTCTGATCTTCTCCATGTTACTTTAGTGAAGGTCCAGTTTGAGCTCCATATATAAGTACAAGTGGAATCCAGGAATTAAACACTTTGGTTCGCAGTCTTTGAGGTATATTTTTATTTTTAAGTACGTATGAGAGTTTTCCAAATGCTGCCCATCCCATTTTTACACGTCTGGGTATTTCGGTAGTCTGATTTTCTTTGTTTACCTTGACATTTTAACCCAGATATGTATATTCATATAAGTGATCAGTTTCTGTCCCCTCGATGTTTATTATAGGTTTGTCATCTTTGTTTGACATTAGTTTAGTTTTGCTGGAATTTATTTTCAGTCCTTTTTTTAGGGGATTCTGTGTGTATTCAGTCATTCACTCAACCATCGTATTCAGTGCATTCCACGTATCGGCTATTAGTACTACATCGTGTGTCTTATTTCGATTCCATTACCCAAAGTCACTATCATTTCAGCTTGTTCGTAAATTATGTAGTAATACTCTGTACCTGGAGTCGATTCGGTTATTAACTAATGCTTCTTCTATTGCCCACAGTTCTACGCTATAAAAGCTTTTTCATAATCTATAAAAGCCAGACGTAATGGGAGATTGTATTCGTTAGTCTTTTTCTTTTAGGATTTTTAAAGTATATTTAGGATTTTTAAAGGTTTTGTAAAGTTGTAAAAGAAACTAAATTGGTCAATAACTTTTCAGGTCTGTGGTGTCTCTATTTTTTGTGTATTAGTATTGTATTTAGCAGTATTCTATTGTTCGGGTATATTGGACATTTATTAAATAGTATTTTTAGATATGTCATGGCTTCTTCTCCGCCTTCCTTAAAATATTATTTTACAACATAATAAAATGACAAATCGTATTCCTAAAAAAGAATAGTTTTTCTTAATATTTTTTTTTTCTTTCTCTCTTTCTCAACTTAAGTAAGTACATGATTTAGGCAGGTGGTAGTTTTAATGTTATGCCTCTTGCATACAAAATGTTTAAGTATATTTTCGTCATATTTGGCAATACAGAATAAATGAAGAAGTCAGTGCAAAAATCAGTTAAGTCCATATTTTTCTAGAATTTAGTTAAGTAGCGACATCTTTATAAAATTATGTGTACTATAAGCTGGCGAAGTCAGATTTTTCACAAAAGGTGTCTTATTGGGCAAAATCCTATATCTGAAAAATTTAATCAATCATAATTTCAGTGCAAGAAGTTGCAAAATGTGTCAAAAAGTGTCCAAGACTATGGACTTGACAACTTGTTGCTACTGGCACGGGGATTCCTAACCTACAAGTTTGTTAATAAAATAGATTCACGTGTAACTTTGATCTGTGAATCTTTTGCAATTATACCAAAGTATCATAGAGAAAAATGTCTGATTTTGTTAAAAATATTTTTCATATTATTTATGATATTATATTAAAAATACATACGAAAGTTTAAATACATGAGAAATACAATACTAAAAAATAAGCATAGCTTAGTAAAAATAATAATTTTAAGGTTATTTGTTTAGTAAAGTACTTATTATTTGTCGGTCAGATAGCCAAGCGGACTGGGCGGCCGGTTTAGCATTCGCTTCACTGCAAGAGATGTGAGTTCGATCCCCAGCTCGGTGTACAGAAAACAAAAAGGCTAAAGCAGCAGTTTAAAATTCTAAAATGAATCTGCGGCTTAGTCTAGAATATGCTGGTATCTGATCGGCCTATGGTGGAGCAGTACGGCAAGAGATAAGGGCTTGCGGCTCGGTAATACTCCTCCATAGATCCCTACTGGAAGGGCGTGTGCCGCCTTCCACATATATATATATATATATATATAATATATATATATATATATATATATAAAGTACAATATTTTAGAGTAAATAGTTACAGTGAAGATGTAAGTGACTATGATCCCCACGAAGGCACTCACAAAAGTATACCTGCGATGGTTGGTGATTCAAGCAGCAGCAAGAATAAAGGAGTGGTTGTAGAACCAGAAAATGTAACCTATATGTTTCTGCTGGAGGCGATTCCGAGACTTTGCATTATGTTTCAAAAGGAAAGAAATGGCTTAGAAGCCCAGAAAAAGAACTTGGAATAAAAAACTAAAAGCATTTTTAGCTATACAAGGGATTTTTAAATCTAGGTTAGACAAAATGGTTAGAACTGCTGCTCATCCAGCAGACAATACAGGCTGACATGCCACTAGACCTAACAGAACACCACCAGAATCTTTTAAAAAGGTCAGAAAATTTGTTGCTGAGTTACCAGCTCGAAAATCGCACTATACAAGATTTGATAGCCCTATCAGTCACTAAACTACATGAAAATTTTAACACACACGCTGATAATAAAGTCTCATATGGGATTTTTGCGAAGATATTTAATGAATTTAACATTTTATTTGGATATTCAAGGAAGGACATATGCAACACCTATACAAAATTTTCAGTTAGAATAAGGCAAGGTGAACTTGAATCTAATGAAAAAAAAAACCCTAAAAACACTTAAAAGGTATAAGGAGATTCATCTTAGAAAAGCAGATATATTTAAAACACAACTAGCTGAAGTTCAAAAATCAACTGATTCTTCTGAAATAATTATATGTTTTGATTATGAAAAGAACCTGCTTTTGCCTGTTACTAATGCACTAGATGAATATTATATTAGTCAGTTATGGTTGTACGTTTTAACAATTCACAATCTAAAAACACATAAAAGAACAATGTATACTTACACGAAAAATCTTGTCTAGAAAGAGCCCAATAAGGTCATAACCTGCTTGAATGATTACATTGAAAAACACAAACATTCGCTGCACACAAATTTAATAAAATTTTGTGGCAACGCATTTAGCCAAAACAAAAATCGAATTCTTTTTTCTTACCTAGACCAGTTATAAACCAAAAGAAATATTTTTAAAAATATTGAAATATGGTATCCCATTCCGGTACACTCTATGATGCCAGTAAATAGAGATTTTGGCGCCATTGAGATGTGCAGACTGAAACTGGAAGTGATTGACAATCCTGAGACTTATGTTGAGCTGATTAAGATATGTAGAAAAACGATTTCCTTTGATGTTGTATTCGTTCAACACAGTCTGAGATAAAGCAGAAATTTAGCTCTAGGTGACAGAGTACTTAAAGTAAGAGATTATAAACAATGGGTGATGTCAAACCATAACGGGTATTTCCAAAAGTCCATACTTACAAATAATTTTTTTATAAATAAATACATTTATAATTATGTTGTCTCGTTTAGTATATAACTTAAAGGTATACTTTATTTATAAAAAATCACACTCAGAAACATAAAAATGTGACTTAGCCACTTTTTGCACTGACCCATTCAAATAATCAAACTCCTTGATTTTCATAGAATCCGGCTTTTCAAAATCTTCATCTCGGGAGAGTTATGAGTCGCTGTTATATAATATTTTGAACCCCACCTTTCTCTTGGTCGCTAAAGTCTCCTATATCCTTGACATGTGACAAATTATCAGCTAACTCTTGTAACTCTGTGACCGTCAAATATGTTTTAGAGAATTTTTATATCAAGATTTTTTTCTTACAATTAATACTTTACTACAACTACCGTTAAGATCTTAGATCTTAGATTCGACCTTTTTAAAAAGAAGATAAAATTTAAAATTAATTTTACTTACATCATCGGGCGCTTTGCGGCACAGAAGGCCATAAATTCAACATCTATTACTTCAGCATCTCACTGATAAATAAATAAATCATATACCAACACGATATGTGCATCGTAAGTAGCCTAATACATTCATTTGCATTTAAATAGCAAGACTGACTTCTTCTTATGGTGCCTATCCATTACAGATATTGGACACTAACATGGCTATTCTGACTTTGTTGACTACTGCCTTGAAAAGTTCGGTAGTGGTTAAGTTAAACCAGTTTCGAAGGTTATGCAGCCAGGATATTATTCTTCGTCCTGGACCTCTTTTCCCATGCACTTTACTTTGAATTGTGGTCCGAAATGAGTCATATCGTTGTTCATTGCGCATTATATGGCCCAGGTATTCCAGTTTGCGACGCTTTATGATTACGATTAGTTGGGGCTCTTTACCCATTCTATGTAGTACTTCTTCGTTGGTAACTCTATCTATCCAGAAAATCCTCAACATGCGTCTATAGCACCACATCTCAAATTCTTCGAGTCTCTTCAGTGATGCTTCAGTTAAGGTCCATGACTTCACGCCATATAAAAGAACGAAGAACAGGTAGCATTTTAGTAAACGAACTTTTATTTTCAATTTTATATCGTGGCTGTTAAAGATTTTTTAAATTTTTACGAAAGCTGATCTTGCCTTTTCGATCCTTATCTTATTTTCCGTCGATTGGTCCCACTGCTCATTTAAGTTTGCACCCAGATAACAAAAGTTGCGGATTTGTGTTATAGGCTGTTAATTAAGTAGTAATTGACCAGGTGGTATCCTATTTTTGCTTAAGCCACGTATTTGGTTTTTTTGATGTTAAAATCAAGCCCAAACCTGCTACTTATTTCTGCCACCCTGCAGACCTTCAAGACTGTCTGGAAAAATGATAGTATTATTAGCGTATCTTAAGACGGACAAGTGGATATAACTAATAATATTTTACGGAACCTAGGAATTAGTAAAAAGGCAGTACACAGGACCGATGGTGCGCCCGCCGGAGGGTTAATAAGCTGTTTATTTTTATAGATTACACTTTGCATCACATGCCTTCTACTTTTTGAATGGTATCGATTATAAGTACTGGAAATGTCAAGGAATTGCTGCATCTCAGTATTTACTATTTTTATATAACGGGCCATCGAAAAAAGAGTACAATAATTGAAGCAACCATTGAAATAAGTCTTGCTTCTTTCGGATGATTAGACACTTCCAAAGAAGAAAGAAATAATAAAGAAAAATAAATGTGAAAAAATATTTAAAGACCTTAGAGCAATAACGGTACATGCCACAAAAGTAAGTTTTTGAGAAAATCAATTATAAACGTTTTAATCAAATCCTAAAATACCAAATATAGATAAGAAATTCAGTAAATGGTGTTATTTGAAAACTGCATATCTACTATCCTTGAAACGCTAAACTAATTTTAAAAAAGTCGATTTTGTAGAACAATATCAATAAAAATTCGAAAAAATGTAGCTTACACCTTTATTTAAAAAAAATATTAATCTAACAAGTTGTAAAATAGGTTTCTTATCATAATATTAGAAGTTATATACAGTACTAAACATAAAAATACAATACATTAATTGCAAGTCTATACTTAGAATTGTTTTAAAATAACTTTAATTTTCATCCTCCAGATCGCTAAAGTTATCCAAATGTTCTGTCTCATTGTCTATATTATCATTATCTGTTCCCATATTTTCAACAACACCAATCTCTCTGTAGTAATTCTGGTAAAAAGGTGGTATAATAACGAAGAAGGATCTAAATATTAGATATTTTTTTGGATTTAATTAATTCGTTCCAAAGATATTTGTAAAACATAACATTTGGAGTCTCGTGAGTAAATTTAAATGAGCAGATTTTACTCATATTAAGCTTTCCTTTATTTTATGTTTTTATTTTTTTGGTATTATTTTGGATCTGTAAATCATTTAAAGACAAAATATCTTGTTGCTGTAGAACAATGACATTTAAATGATTTTTTCCTGATTTAAATAACTTTAAATATGATGCTTAATACTAATCAGCAGGAGTATACACCTAATTTAAATAACTTTAAATAGTCACGATCAGAAGGAAGATGCGTGTGTCCCAATACTAGAAATCGATGTTCTATTGTATCAAAGACATATTCTTTAACTGATTGTTGCCACATGTACAACAAGCTTCCTATGTTCAGTAGGATTTTCTATAAAATGCTTGTATAATATACTAGCAATCTCGTCACTTCCACGTTTTGCTAAGTGTTCGGGCCACATATACATATATCCCGTATCTTCAACGCAGTCATGTATTCCTAAGTTATAGATCCTTATTTTTCGTAAATAAAAAGCAGCACCAACTCTTAATGAAGGTACATGTAGAGCTTGCTGTAAATCAAAACTGATGATGTGTCTTTGTTCTCTTAGCATTTTATACTCCATCTTTAAGGCTTTTTTACAAAGCTTCGGTCCTTCGATGATGTAGCTCAAGTTGAGACTTTAACCTGTCTGCTGATGCTTCTGTACTGCCAACATTTCTAATTTGAATATTTAGAGAGTCCATGTTTTGCAGGTGTCCGTTTTGAGTAGTTTAAATCAAATATTAAACGCCTTATAAAAACATTTCTGTAGTAGCTTTCTTTTGCTGGATTGGTATTTTTATTGCTACACCATTCCAGGTAATAATCGTGATACTGAACAGAAATCGATAAATCATTATCTATGTACACTTTGTTTGTATTTTTTTGCCTACTGTAATGACTACTGTATTTTGGGATTGACTTAATATGCGTTTTTACGTTTTCACGATCACAGTCAATAATTTTATTTGCTCTACTCTGGTGATTGCCACGTTTATCCGACTTTGGAGATAAATTCTCTTTTTTAATTATTGCATATTTTTACATCTATACCCTTGATCTTTACAAAGTATTGTGTTAAATCATTTCGCGACGATACATGTTTTTTGGTTTTTTTGGGGTAGGTTCTTTTTTTTTGGAACAGATTTGGTTTGGAATTTTGGAACAGATTAATATTTTGTTTATCATAGTCATTCAAAAAAAAGCAGTAGTAGGTAGCCATATTAAGACATGATATTAACATTGTTTATTACAAATAAAAAATCAAGAAAATTTAAGCCACAATTATTTTACTTAAAAAGGGGACAAGCTACAAATTTTAATTACTCACCTTTGGTTCACTACATAAAGAGTGTTCACTATCACTATTACTTTCAATATAGCCTTTCTCTTTAAGACTATCATCGGAATCAAAATACGAATCAGAATCACTCTTAGAATCATCATAATAAAACGAATTTTGTGGAGCTGTTCGACTACTTGAAGCGGCCGTTACAAGGATATTTATAACTCGTGTAGTCATCTATGAAGCAAAAGCTGTAGTTTTTATTTTGTTGGAGATACAGTATTGTGCGAATTAATTGAATCACTGTGAATTTTTTTTTATTTTTTCAATATTCACCAGAAAATGTTTTGGGGATGTTTTTCATACATGGGGGTTGGATCTTTGGTGCCAATTGAAGGCATGATGAACAGCCAAAAATACAAATCCATGTTGGAAAAGTATTTGGACAAACAACTCCAGAAATGTCAACCCCAAGGAGGAGCGATTATTCAATAGGACTCTGCTCCCTATCACAAATCAAAGGAAATGATGGCATTTTTTTAAAATAAGAAGATTAATGTTTTAGGTTGGCCCAGTAATTCGCCCGACCTCAACCCCATTGAAAATTTATGGGCCATTTGCAAAGCTAGACTGCGAAAAATCGACTGTACCACTAAAACAAAAATGATAGAAGCGGCCATTCAGGTTTGGTATCGGAATGAAAGGATATCTGACAACTGCCAGAAATTCATAGAATCTATACCAAAACGGGTAAAAGCAGTAATTGCTGCCAAAGGGGGACATATTTCCTACTGAATGATGTAAGTTTACCTTTATAGTTTTGTCAAAATATAATTTTTTACTAAATAAACTGTTTTTTCATTAAAACAGCCTATGATTCCATTAATTCGCACAATACTGTAGCAACCTAACCATTTGAAAAATAGATATAACTTATTTTTAGTAAGATTGTGGCTTGTACCATTGTTGCTTTAAGGTCTTCAATTCATAACCTAACTTTTATATACACGATTATGCGATTTCTTTAAAACACAAGAATGTTAAATAAAATAAAACACAATTAAATCTTTTTGGTTATTTTTGAAACGAATATAGGCATGATATTTGTCAATAATGTAATAAAATTTCTTAACAAGGTCATTCAAGATCAATTTTTTTTTTACTATCTAAAGCACTATCTAGGAGAATTAATATGCTTAAATAAACTTCTAAAGCATAGAATTTTAAATCCAACAAAAGAGTGAAATGTATGCATAGAAGTATTTTTAAGAACATACTGACCAAAACAAATATAAGGGCAGTAATCCTTAAACAATCACATACCTTTATACCTTATGAATTTGGATATGAATACCAAAGTGTGATAGCGTGAGATACAAATTAGAGTGAAATAATCTTGGTGTACATAACTTACTTCAAAATAAAAAAATGCAGTGTTTTAATAATTAATACATCCATCTGATGGTTAATGTCAACATTGTATTTTAATTTAAAATACAAAAGGTAAAATGATGGAACGATGAGTGGTACATGTAGCGGCAGCACTGTAGAATAAAAGATCCTTTGGTCACATTTATTTTTATTATTTGATTAAAAGTTTTGTAATAACATAACTTAATAAATCATTTGTGCATTTTTATAAGTCGGAATGTCAGAAATGTAGTTTTAGCATTTAATAACTTAAGAATTGCCAGAGTAGATAACTCCCATACCACCGTGTTTATTAGAGCTATAAAAGTTTTTCTCCTTTTAGTATCTTGTACATATATGTACCTTTGTACATTTAGGAGATAGGTTTTTGGCTGTGATCAATATTTAAACTCAATACCGTATTAAATTGGAAGCACGAAACTCATTATGAATAAAACTTACAATCAAATGTCGATACTATAGCTGTCAATACAAGAAATAGAAATCATATACACTATACACAATTATGACTAAAATATTGTAATTCCATATCATTTAATGAATTGTAACATATTGTTTTTTCATATTTGGACGTCGGTAATTATTGTAGCAATAAATCGGAAGTTGCAGCTTTTGTACCAGTTTTCAATATGTCAATTATTCAAATGTTTGTTATTGAAGGTTCGGTTTTCCGATCCTCTAAAGTGTGAATAAATGGACGTTTATTACGTAATTTTAAATCAAAATATTTTGAGCTCAATCCGCTGCTGTTGTGTTGTGGTCAGGTTGATACGACACGGTCTCTTAGCGCAATACCTAATGTTTTCACGATTATTTCGCCTTTTTATTATAATTTTAATGTATTCGAGATATTAAAACCACTGGAAAAAGGTCTTGTTTTTTACGCTTAAATAATTTGTATACCGAAAGAAGATTAGTACAAAATACAAAATATTTATGTATACAACAATGAAAACGATTTAAATAATGTAAATGATAAATATTATGAGTGTCTCGGTAACTAATTTAAAAAAAATTGATTTACTTCAAACAGGAAATTATTTAAGTAAACAGCGAGATGTGCTTTTAAAATTACCGCAATTAGATAAAACGGAAAATAAAGCAAAGAAATACAAAAATCGTTTGAAAAACGAAATTTCTTGCTAATTTGCAACTTAAAGAATACGTAACAAACATAGGTAAACTTGTTGTTTCCTTAACGCGTCTGTCACATAATACCTTATTAAGGGATATAAGTAAAGTTATTTAAAAGGGGGAAAATCATTTAACCGAGCTACAAGTAAAAAATCGCCTAAGTCATGTAATTTTGCAATGTTTTGAAATATTGCAATATTTTCGGTCAAGAAATATTCGAATGAAAATTTATTAAACACCATTTTGTAGGTTTTTTTAAGAAACAATTTGCATTTTAAAAATGATTTATGCATTTTAAAATTATGAATTAAAAATTCTTAGCTCCGATCAAGTTATAGTCCAGCCAAAAACTGCTGACTGCTATAGTACAATAAAAAAAGCCCTAGCGGAAAAGAAGACAGAGTTTCATATATATATATATATATATATATATATATATATATATATATATATATATAGGAAGGGATATATATATATATATATTTTTTCCATTTCTTCCTATTAGTAGCCTTGTCCTTCCATCTTCCTATTCCCAGTGTTTCTAGGTCTTTCTCTACTTCTTGCTTCCATCTACTTCTCGGCCTTCCTCTCCTTTTTTTTACCCATTGTATGCATCAGAATCATTTTTGGTACTCGAGAATTTGTCATTCTTTCTATGTGCCCTAGCCACCTGAGTCTCTGAGCCTTTACTACTCCCACTATACTAGGATTCTTGTACATATCTTCTAATTCTTTATTTGTTCTTCTTTTCCATGTATTGTCTACTATCTTGCCTCCAAATATCTTTCTCAAAACCTTCCTTTCCCATATTTCGAGCATACCTGTTTCGCCTTTGTTCAGTGTCCACACTTCACTGGCGTAGTTTACCACTGGTTGTATAACTGTTTTGTAAATCCTTATTTTGGCATTCCTAGATATCTATTTACTTTTTAATAGCCTGTTTAATGAGTACACGCACCGGTTTCCTGCCATTATTCTTGATTGGAGCTCCTCTCTAATATTTGGTTTGCATGTGAACATCGATCCCAGGTATGCAAATCTTTCCACTGCTTCAAATATATATGCTTTTTCACCCTCTACTTCTATTTTTAGATTTCCTCCTTTTTGTTCACTGTCATCTATCCATTCCATGTATTTTGTCTTACTTTCGTTGATGGCTAAGCCTATTTCTTTTGCCTCTCTATCTAGCCTCTTTACTACTTCTTGTAGCTCCTATTTGCTTCGTGCCAGTATTACTACATCGTCTACAAAGGCTAGACATTGGTGCTTTCTTTGGTATAACAATCCCTCTCTGTTGACATTTGCATCTCGTATGACCTTCTCCAAACACAAGCTGAATAGTATCGATGATAGGGGATCCCCTTGCCAAATTTTTCCAACATTATATTATTTATTTTAACTCTGCTCTCAGTCTCATGAACGGGCTAGCAATTGATACGCAGGATCAGCTGGTATTGAAGAAAGCAATTGGCAATTTTATAAAAGATCACCTTGCAGTAGAGGCCAAAATAAAGACGGCCCACAAACTACGTCCAAAAACGTGCCTAATAGAAATGGAGAACCAACAAGAAAAGACAAAAGTTATGAAGAATAAAGCAAAGTTAAAGGACGTCAAAAAGGAAAAGGTATACATCAACGATGACACAACGGTGAGAGAGAGAAACGAAGTCAAAATAGGAGCAAGGAAAATGTTGATAAATGGTGTTGGATGGAAGTGGAATAGCAAGGAAGATAAAATGGAAATAACAAACTCAAAAAAACTAGAAAACGGCTATGATAGTAAAAATACGAAGACGAACAACGCAAGGAAGAAGGACATGAACACTCGGAACACCCTGAACAGCTCGGAAGAAACAGTATCTACCACTTCCTGTTGAATCCCCTATTCGAAGTCTCGACTAATTTTGTATTCCGTGGCAAACACGAAACTTTGTACACATTGGCAACGTCGCAATTCACTTAAACGTAGCTTCCTTCCCAGTGTTAGTTCTTATCGGTTAACCTTGCTTTTTTACCTTATCCGATTATTCACTTTATTATTGTTTTTTTACAGTTTTCGGTGTTTATTTTTGCACAGTTGTTACCTTATTCAGTTATCTCAATTCTCACTACAACGTACTGAATTATTTTTCGTTGCAACTCTCGAATTTCGGGTTTATCGCAGACAGAAAATAAAACAAAAATCACAGAGTTTCATACTTATCAGATAAAAACGAGCGAAGTTTCAGGGTTGTTCTTAAGAACATGCATTACTTGATTAACAGATGGACAAAAATCTTATAAAAAAGGAAATAAAAGAGAAAGGTCACACTGTTAGAAATATTTGGAACATCAAACACCCTAAATCTAAAGACCAGTTATCCATGTTTTTCGTCGACCTGGAACCTTCTGATAATAAAACAATATATATATATATATATATATATATATATATATATATATATATATATATATATATGACACAGAGTTTTTATTAAACCATAAGATTAAAATTGAACCATCGTACCAAAAGAGAGACAGCACAATACTCTAGATGTTAACTATACGGACATACCAAGTCATACTGCCACCTTAGACCACCGTGCACTGAGGATCATGCAACAGAGAAATGCACTAGAAAAGAAAGTGCCAACGTCAAATGTGTACTCTGCCAGAGAGATCACCCAGCAAAACTATAAAGGTTGTAAAGTACACAACGACCTACGAAAAAAAAACATTCGCAACGATTAGCCCCTAGCCTAACATGTCGATTATTTACTCACAGTATGTTCAAGTAGGAGTTACCTACGCCCAAATCGTTAATAACTAACAAGAAATTACTAATAGTAATACGAATCAAACAGAAGTATCTACTACAATTATTCTCGTCTCAATTGACATGGCTGAACTAAAGAATATGTTAAAAGTCCTGATGGAAATAATGGGTACAATGTTAAAACTGCTCACTACCGTCATCACTAAATTAATAAAATATTCAAATTCTTGAACATAGCTATTTGGAATGCCAACGGGCTAACAAATCATGCTTAAGAGGTTAGGGCTTTTATATTATTACACATCATCGACATAATGTTAATTTCTAAAGTACACTTTCCAAATAAAAGTTATCTGAAAATCTCCAACTATGTAATATATAACACCAGACATCCAGATAGCACTGCACATGGAGGAACTGTAATCATAATCAAGTCATCGATAAAACGCCATTAATTAAATAAGTTTAAAAGAAACTATATACAAGTAACAAGTATAAGCATAGAAGACAGGAACGGTCCTTTAACAATAACTGCAATATACAGTCCACCACGATATACCATAGTCAAAACTCAATACCAAGAAATCTTCAACACCCTTGGAAACAGATTTTTAGCAGGCGGCCATTATAATGCAAAACACATTAACTGGGGATCCAGGTTAATAACCCTGAAATGTAGGCAATTATATATGACAATGGAAACCAACAACCTTAAATACACATCCACTGGCAAACACACATACTGGCCCACAGACACAAACAAACTTCCAGATTTGGTAGATTTCTGTGTGACCAATGAAATACCACTCGAATCCCAGACATCACAATTTTGTTTCGATCTTTCATCCGATCACCCTCCTGTCTTGGTCACGATATCCACAAATATCCTAGAAACAGAATATCAGCCATATCTTAGTAATAAATATACCAATTGGATTAAATTCCGGGCTATTCTTGATGGCAGACTGGATCTTAACATCCCACGAAAATCTGATGGTGATATTGACGAAGCAGGATATCAAATAAATAGAATAATTCAGGAAGCTGGCTGGCAGTCAACACCTACACAAACAAAAGCAATCGTACAAAAAGACTTACCCAACGAAATAAAAGAAAAAATCGCAGAAAACGAAGACTAAGGAAAATCTGACAAAAAACATGAGCACTTCATAATAAAACTAGAATAAACCAAGCTACAGCAAGATTAAAAACATTGTTAAAAAATTTTAAAAATATTGACATAAAATGATATTTACAAAATCTATCTGTTACGGAAGCCTTTGATTACTCACTATGGAAGGCAACACGAAACATTAATCGACTACAACTTTCCAATCCGTCTATCCGGGCCAGTAAGTAGCATAGAAAAAGCCACAGTCTTTGCGAAAACCTAGAGGAATTGTTCCAACCACATACTCAAAACAACAACCATAATGCAGAAGATAATATACAATCGTATTCAGAATCTTCATGCCAAACATTGGAGAAATTTACTGCCAAATTAGATTTCAACAAAATCCACACAGATCTGAATTCAAAAAGGTCCCCAGGGTTCGACTTAATCACTGCAAGAATTCTAAAAGAACTTTCCAATAAAGAAGTGCAATGTAACAATAAAACACTGAAAACTTTGTTTTCAAACTCCACAAAATTTATTTTAAAAAGACCAAAATAGTACCTTTTAGACCAAAATAGTAAAAATCCAATAATTACATCTGAAATTTTACATCTTCTTGAAGTTTGCATAAACCAGGACTACTTTGAATTTAATAATAAAATTTATACAAATAACAGTGCAGGACTTATAATGGGTAATCCTCTAAGCCCATTGCTATCAGATATTTTTATGGATCATCTAGAGACAAAGATTTCAAAACATCCGGTATTCAAACAATTTTTATATTGGTGGAGATACGTAGACGACGTACTGGTATGTTTCACAGGAACTAACAGGCAACTCGACCAATTTTTATCATATTATTAATTCACGTCATAGTCATATCGAATTTACAATAGGAACAGAACAAAATCAATCCATAAATTTTTTAGATTTAAAAATTAGCAGACTTCAAAACAAACATGACTTCTCCATATTTCATAAACCTACCCATACTGACACGACTATACACAATTCGTCATCCCATCCAACACAACATAAACTGGCAGCTTATAGTATGTTACATAGATTAACAGAAATTCCGATGTCAAAATACAACTTTGAGACAGAATTAAATATAATTAAGCAGATAGCAGTAAACAACGGATACAACGAAGAAACAATTAATAAAATGTTTAATCAAAAACTATACAAGAAAGCCCTGAAATTAGTATTTACACCACCAGAGAAAAAACCCAGTACCTTCTGCTCGATTACATATACAGGCAAAATAACAACAAAAATTGCCAAACACATAAAAAAGAAAGGAATAACACCAGCTTTCCGAACAAATAACAACCTAGGCAAATATATTAAAAATAACAAAAGCCAAAATAAAAAACACTTAAATAGTGGTGTGTACAAACTTCAATGTGGCGACTGCCCAAAAACTTACATCGGTCAAACTGGTAGAAACTTTGATAAACGAATAGCAGAACATAAAAGGGCTTTCGAGAATAGAAAAAGAGATTCGACATACGCACTTCACCTTCTAGATCATAATCATTCTTTTAATGACAAATTTAAAATTCTTCACATTCAAAATAAAGGCCTTAAGCTATCTTTGTTAGAATCTATGGAAATCAACAAATTAAAAAACACAGATATAATTCTGAATGACCAACTTGAGACAAACAGTTCTCCCCTCCTCAACCTATTTCATTAGAGACTATAAATTTTTAAACCCAAGCCAAAATAGGTCACTTGAGAAAGGCAATCAGCCGAAACAGCTGTAGTGAAAGTATTTTTAAAATAAATTTTGTGGAAGTTTGAAAACAAAGTTTTCAGTATTTTATTGTTACATAAAATGAATTTGTGTGAAGTGAAAGTGAAGTTTGTGTGAAATGAAGTGTGTAATATTTAACACACATTTTTAGCGCAATCCTAAGAACTAGTTACTATTCCCTTTTGTGAAAAGTTACAGAGACCATTTTAATACCCAAACCAGGCAAACCTGTAAAAGAAGTTAAGCCCTATAGACATATAAGACTTCTTTCAGTGAAGTCAAAGGTTATTGAAAAACTACTACTAAACAGATTGCAGCCAATCTTCGTACAACAGCAGCTAATACCCAACCACCAGTTTGGATTTAGACAATAGCATGCTACCATTGAGCAAATTCATCGAATCTGTAATTTTTTCTTGCATTATTCCTTAGAGAAATACTGTTCTGCGGCCTTTTTGGATATCTTGCAGGCTTTTGATAAAGTCTGGCACACTGGCCTGCTATACAAAATAAGACAAGTCCTTCCTCTCAACTACTTCCTAATCCTCAAGTCCTATCTTTCCGACCGGCATTTTCTTGTAAAAGTAAAGATCAGTGCACTAACTTATATCTAATTAAAGCTGGAGTACCCCAAGGTTGTGTCCTTGGACCTGTTCTCTACCTAATTTACAGAGCAGATCTGCCAAGTCAAAACATCGTCACAGCCACATAGCCAGAGGACACAGCAATCCTTGCGGCTCACTCAAACCCGTATATGGCCTCACAACTGCTTCAGACTAATCTCGACAAAATAAAGATTTGGTTACAAACACGGCGAACTAAAGTTAACGAAAGCAAATCAGTACATATAACGTTCACTAATCGAAAAGGTACATGCCCAACCGTCATTAAATAACCAAATACTACAACAAAAGGACGATGTAAACTACTTAGGTATGCACATACCGCAGATTAACGTGGAAGAAACACATATTCACGAAAAAAAAAACAGTTGGGTCTGAAACTCAGTAAAACGTACTGGCTAATAGGAAAAAGATCACAACTGAATTTGTACAATAAAGTCCTAGTATACAAGTCAGTGATAAAGCCAATATGGAGCTATGGGATACAACTGTGGAGATCTGCATCAAGATCCAATATCGACATACTGGAGAGATTCCAATCGAAGACCTTTCACATTATCACAAATGCACCGTGGTATATACCCAACGAATTCATCAATCGCGAGCTTCAGGTGAAAACTGTCAAAGAAGATATTGCCAATTACTCCCAAAAATATGACTGCAGACGACTGCAAAACCACCCCAACAGGCTAACCACCTCAACAGCAAAATCGAGACGATGTAAACTAGTAAATAACAAAATAATAGAACAAGTGAGGGAAACTGAATATTGAGGCTAAAAACCGAAGTAAAACAGGCATAAAGCTTATTTATAAAGTAGGAAGAAGAAGAAGATAAATGCTTCTTTCAATACCGTTATTTTTCCCAGTATGCTAAAAACTTCTATCATTTCACCAGTATTAAAATAAGATAATCCTGAATCAATGTCAAATTTTTGACCATTATCTGTTCCATCTGTGATATTATTATCTAAAATTATTGAATAGGCAATGCTAAAACAACATCAACATGAATTTGATATACATACTCCTTGATACATTGTAGATATATTGTGTTAGGGAGTTGCCCATAGTTGATTTGGTTATGGTCTGAAAGACCGACAACAAATGGTTTAAATAAAAAATAACTTTAAAATTGCAATGTCTGGTCCGATTTTTAATAAGAATTGAGACCACAGGGCTCCTTATTGGACCAGATATTATTTATTTTTTATATTAATTAAGTACCATATGTAATGCCTGATGGATTTGTATCAGTTTATGCGGATGACTCAACAATGTAATATCGCGATATACACATAAATTTTTTACAAGATATAATAACAAACTCACTGAAGTCTGCTGAAGTCCCCATTGATTTCAGAAATGTTTTAAGTTGATGTGATACACGCTAAAAAGTTAGGTTTTGTTCAGTTCAGTTTTAACCATTAAATGCACAGAATGGTGTAATATATCAAGAAGATCGAGATCTCAATTAGTAAATTGGGGTAAACAGACAAAAAATACATTTACATCACTTTTGTTATGTTTTTTTTTATTTGTGATAAAAACGAAATATTTTCTGTAATTGTTATTCGTATTTAGTAAAAGTTTGATTTACTTGCGTACATAAAAGTTAACGTCGAAACTAAACCATAAAAATTGAAATATTGACACATATTTCGGTATTAAATGAATTTATGTTCATGTACAATTAAACCAAAAGCCATTTAATCCCTTAATATCCCAGTCGACCGTCCCTGGAATATAAACAGTTCGTTTGGTTTTAGAGTAATCGCTCATTTCAACTACTGTTATGTGTTCTACAAGTCGTTCGTCGTCACCCGATTATTGTTTGAAGTCATTTACTGATTTGTGCCTTATTTAATTGATACTGGGTGTTTCGGTTTTAGTATCACAACGATAAACATTGCCTTGAGGCGTTAATCTCATAAAGTAATATGACCTCTTTTAATTTAATAATTACAGAACAAGAAATTAGTAAAATATTTACTGCAATATCAACTTCCAGTCTTATTTTAATTTCCATATGCTCGAAATATAAACAAACTTTATTCGTTAAAATATATTATGAATTAAAAATGAGTTATTTATTGAATTATTGAAGTAACCTGTAAAAATTAAATGTTTGTGGTTGTTGTTTCAGGCACCTACATAATATGACTTTGTAACATTAGAAATAAAATTGAAATTCATCATCATCATCGGTGTTCCAGCTCTACAGTAGAGGTTGGCCCTTTTTAACTCTATTTCGCCAGTCAGTCCTATCCATTGCCGTTGTCAAATTACTGCACCTATTTTTCTAGCATCACCATCTATACCATCGTTACATCTTAATTTTGGCCCACCTCTTCATCTACTTCCCACTGGCTGTAATATAAGGATTCGTCTAGGAGGATTAATCTTCTGTGTTCTTGCCTATTTTAAGTCTTCTTATTTTTATGGAGGATAGTGCGTCTTTACCATTAGATATATGGTTGTATTTGTGATATATTTCATAGTTGTACCTCCTACAAATAATGATGCCACCGAATACTTCTCGCAGGATTCTTTGTTTAAATATGAGCAAGAGATTTTTATCTGTCTTAGAGATAATCCATGTTTTCAATCCATATGTCACAAGTTTTGTATATGGTACATTTTGCCAGGACTATTTTTGATTTTTTCCGTTATGGAAATATCATTGATTATCATGGAGCCTAAGTATGAGAATTTGTCCACTACTTCAAAGGTAGAGTTATTAATTGTGACGTGGTGACCGGTGATTCTGACTGTGTTGTTGTGTGTTGATGCCATGGTTTTGGTTTCTTTTATATTTATCTGAATGTTTTCTCTAGTTTGCCTATAATACGAGGAATTAGGTCTAGATCATCTGCATACGCCTTAATTTCTGATGAATTTTTAAACATATTTCCTCTGTTGTCTATTCTGGCGTTCTTAACCGCCTGTTCTATGTTGAAAAGGCGATACGCCAGCGTATCTTCTATCTTCTTCTTTAAGTGCCGTCTCCCAATCGGAGGTTGAATATCATCATCACTAACTTTACTTTATCTACTCCTGCTCTGAAGAGTTCTATAGAACTGTATTTAAACCAGTTCCTTAAATTCTTTAACCATGACACTCTTTTTCTTCCTATACTCCTTCCTCCTCTTATTTTTTCCTGAATTATCAGCTTTAGCCGTTCATATCGCTGTCCCCTCATTACGTGTCCCAGATATTGTAACTTTCTTATTTTTATTGTGTTTAGTATTTCGCATTCTTTGCCTATTTCACGCAATACTTCCGTGTTAGTTTTCTTCTGTGCCCATGCTATTCTAAGCATCCTCCTGTAACACCACATTTCAAAGAACTGTAACTTATTTATGTGTTCTTGCTTCAATGTTCAGCTTTCAAGTTCATATTATAGTATCTAAAACACGTAGCATCTCAGTGCTCTTACTCTCAGTTCTAATCTTAGATCTTTGTTGCAGAGAATTGTTTTCATTTTTACAACCGCATTTCTTGCTATTTCTATCCCAGCTCTTAGTTTGGTTGTTTGATCATTGTTGTCTAATTTCCAGATTCCTAGGTATTTGTATTTATCAACTCTTTCTATCGATACATTTCCCAAATGTATGTTTGTTGGTATATTTGTTTTCTTTGTTATTATCATGTATTTGGTCTTTTATATATTTATTTTTAGTCCATATTTTTCACAGAAACTGTTTGTTTTGTATAGCAGTAATTGGAGTTGTTCAGCAGAGCTTGCCATAATCACGGTGTCATTTGCATATCTTTTGTTGTTAATAGATCTTCCGTTAATTATTTTTTTACTTTGAGATGGTAATGCTTCTTCAATAATGGCTTCACTATATACATTAAATAGTAATGGGGACATAATACATCCCTGCCTAACTCCTCTCCTGATTTCAATTTCTGCACTGGGTTAGTTATCTATTACGACTTGTGCTCTTTGATTTTAGTAGAGGTTTGTTATTATTCGTAAGTCCCTATGGTCTATGTTTTTTGTCCTTAGAATTTGGACTAATTTGTCATGTCTTACTTTGTCAAATGCTTTTTCAAAATCAACATAACAAACATGCACATCAACATTCATATCCATGCATCTTTGAGGTAACACATTAAAAGCAAATAACGCTTCTCTGGTCCCTAGTCCGTTTCTGAACCTAAACTGACTATCATCTATTCCTTCTTCCAGTTTTTTATTTATACGTCCATGTATTATTTTGAGGAATAATTTGTGAATGTGACTTATTAGTGATATTGTTCTGTATTCACTGCAATATTAAGCATTTGTATTTTTAGGGATAGCACAAAAGGTGGAGAGTAACCATTCTTTTGGTGTGGTGTCCTGTTTTGTAATCTGAGTTCAATAGGTTTACTATAATGCCTAAGGTTTCATCATTCATGCATTTTAAGATTTCTGTAGGGATTTGGTCTGAACCTAATGCTTTACCATTTTTGCTGTTTTTTAATGCCATTTTAATTTTCTCTTTTAATATCTTTAAAACCATATCCTCTTCTATTTCTATCTCCATCTGTTCTGTTCTATTGCCTTTGAACAGTTCATTGATGTATTCTGTCAATCTCTTTAATTAGTCGTTAGTATTCAATACAAGTTTCTTATTTGCATCTCTCAGTATTCTCGGTTTTCTTGTTCTATTGTTGTGAGTTCTTTAATTTTTTTATGTGTGTTAAAAATATCATGTCTTTTCTGGTATTCTTCTATTTCTGCGCATTGTTCTTTTAACCATTGTTCGTTCGCTTCCTTAATTCTGTATTTTATTTGTTTATCCATTTTTTCGTATATCTAAATTATCTTTGTCCCAGTGTATTTCTTCCATTAAATCTAACATTTCTTCCGTCATCCATTGCTTCTTTTTATATCTGGTTAGTAGAATTTCTTTTTGACTTTTATCTATTTCTGTCTTTATTAATAACCATTTTTCTCCGTCTCAGTATTTTACAGAATTTGTTCTTTAACAATAATTAATCCGTTGTTAATTTCATCTGCCAGGCGTTGCCTTATGAGTGGGTTCCTTAATTTATTTGTATAGATTTTTGCATTTGTTTTTCTTCGTTTATTATTTTCATTTTAAGCCTAATTTTGGTCACTACTGGTCCTATGTCGGCACTTGGATAGGTTTTTGCGGATATAATTGCATTGCATCTTCTATAGGCCGATTTAAAATCTATAAATAGGTAGAAGGTATCGACATTTAATTCGTTGGCTTTTGCCAGTATCTGCGTTAACACATAAATCTGATCTGTTCTTGATCGAACTTTGATATTCGTCAAGAAGCTCCTCTAAATATGCAATAAGCGACCATAGTATAGTAGTAGACCATAGTAGCAAGACACCCGAAAATATTTTGTGTAAATTACGTAAATTACAGTAAAAATCTAAGTTTTCCACTTCTAAAAAGGACCCAAATGTCTAATATAGGGGAAAGGGAGTAAGTTGACGAACTAGAGACTATTATCCAAATTACTCTTTTTTTTTTTCAAATTAAAAATATTTATTTAATAATATTTTGAACTCTAGTAATCACAGTTATCAACCTACAAAATATCATTGATATAACTAAACACATTTTTGTCCTATAATTTTTTTTAAATATGCAATCTTCGTCATCTTACCTACAAGCGTTAATAAGTTGACGAACTGTATTGGGTAAGTTGACGAAAGAAAAATAACTATTCGAAAAGTAGAACTTTAAATTAAAAAACAAATTCTAACATAAAAAATGTAAAAGAGATAAATGAAAAAGTCCTTTAATTAAGTACTAAACAGTTGTAAGCTAGCAAAAACAGTTTTTTTTCTAAGTCTAATTGTAACAAAAGTCGCACTTTTTACCCATACTTTGTACTACACTTCTTTTAAGGTTAGAGCCCATTTAGAGCACGTGTCATATTGAAACCATAAGTCGTTGTTTTTGCCTTCTTCATTGTAAATCAAACACACTTTGTCGTCTTCTTCATTCTCTGGATCTATATCGTTATCACTGTCATGATAAGGTATTGCTACTGAACTCTCTGAAGAAGAACAATCGGGTAACTGTCGTTTTGTGTTTTCATTTGTTTTATTTTTTCTTTTTTTTTAATTTAAATTTTTTTGCTGGTTTTTAGTTCCTGTGGCTTTTTAACTGACTTCAGTTGTTTTTTTCGTTTTTTGTCTAGTTTTTCCTTTTGTTTTTCTTTCAGAGCATGTTTTACAGGTGTGCTGGAGAGGATCAGAGAAGGTAGTTTTTTTCTACGTCGTCTATTTTTTACGATTGCTTGAGGTAGAGGAGGTAATCCAATTTTCGTTTGGATTTTCTTAGTTGGGGTTCGTGGTGGCTTCATTAAATTACAAGTTGAAGTTGAAGACATGGAATGACTATCTACTAGTGGTGACGGCTTAGCGATGTTTACTCCGGAAGTTGAAGGCACTGGCTCTGGTAAGATATTAGCTTCCACACTTTCATGTAAGTTGAGTTCTGGTTGGCGAGATTCTCCTATGATCTAAAACCGCTTATGGCATTTGCAACCGTTGTAACTTGCAAGAATGTTTTACCAAAAAGGGAGGCTATATCGTGTAGAGTTATAGCTTTACCGGGATTATTTATTAGGAAGTTATCATACGCACATACAGTGACACAGCTGCTTTCTGTGACTTTGCGTAATGGGCTATTGCCCATCATATGACAACAGATTGGACCCTCCCGAATTTTGAACCACTTATGGAACTGGTAATTCCATATGTTTGGCCGCAATTGGCATAAATAGTTCTCGTTTTCTTCTGAAATTCATAAGATTGGATCATGTAACCACAAGAGAAGAAAGAAGAGAAGTAGACAAGATCACTCCTATTAGAAACATTTTTGAACTGTTCAGTAATAATTGTCAAATAACATATAGCTGTGGTGAGTATGTGACACTGGATGAAATGTTGTGGGCCTTCTGCGGTAGGTGCAGTTTCCGTATGTACATTCTCAACAAGACAGCAAAATATGGTATCAAAAGTTTTGCTTTAGTAGACGTCAGAACTTATTACACCATCAATCTGGAGATTTACGCAGGGCTTCAGCCGGAGGGTCCATATAAAATTGGTAACAAAAGTGACGATGTTGTAGAACGATTGTATAAGCCTATTTTTAATTCCAGAAGAAATGTTACGATAGTGTATTGGAATTGAAATAACGGTAAAGATACTTAAAGATCATAAGTTAACAGTTGTTGGAACTGTATGCGAAAGTAAGAAACAGATACCACCGGTATTATATTCAATCTTACATTCAACATTATTCGGCTTTACCGAAAACGTTACTATTGCTTCATATATTCCAAAAAAAAAACAAATGTGTATTGGTAGCTTCCAGTTTCCATCACAACGATAATATCGATGAACAAACAGCTGAACTAAAGAAATCTGAGATGATAACATTCTATAATGTGATCAAAGGAGGTGTAGATTCTACCGATCAGTTATGTGGTGAATATAATTGTGCGAGAAATACCCGACGCTGGCCGATGGTCGTATTTTATAGAATACTAAATGTAAATGGCGAAAAGGCTTTTATAGTCTATAATTCTAACAAAAATAGTACTCTCGCTAAACGACATTTAATAAAACAGTTATAATTGCAGTTAATAAAACACCATTTAATGGAAAGAGCTTAAAATTTGCTGGAATGGAACCTGTAGAAGAGAATAACCCTGAGCCTTCATCAACTAAGAGAAAGTACTGTACATTTTGCAAGAGTAGAAAAAGTAGATATTGTAAAAAATGCGCATGTTGCAGTTGTTTGCAACATGCTAATTACGTATGTCTTAATTGTCGTGGAAACCTCTGACTTCCTAATTCTATCGAAAACTTGTGATTTAAGCATTTTAAGTTTCCAGTATAAACTCACTGTAGTAAGGAATATTTAACCCGGCACTACATATGTGGGGTTTCACAAACCCCAGCTCCCAAATATCGCTCTTGAAATAAATCAAACGCAGACTTATGCGCATGTCCACCCCAATAGCTTCCCAAAAATATCCCCACCATCGAATTCAGGCGTTACCTCAGTACATTGTACATTGTAGGCAGTGAGTGAAGTTACACGCGCCTGAAACGCTCTGGGGTGTGTCAAACCCCACCTATGTACTCGCGTTTGCAATTTTGACATTATAAATAAGTTTTTATTTTTGACTTATTTGAATCTGCATATTCAAGTATTTAATTTTTTAGCTAAAATATCATGTCATACGAAGCGGAACAGAAAAAGCTTGAAGCTCTATGGGCTGAAATTGATGACGATGCCATCGAATTGGGAAGCGATGACGATATTGACCATATCTCTGAAAGCTACCACAACACCGACTCGGAGCAGGATATCGCAATAAAAGATGTAGTTTTTGACGGAGATTTAGACATGGAGACATCAAAAACAGAACTTCAGAATGAGACGGAAAATAAAAGCACTGACGGACCTCCAAGAAACGAAGAAATGTATCTCGGAAAAGACGGAACACAATGGAAGAAACTTGCTTCAAATAATAAACGGGTTCGAACAAGATCAGAGAACATTAGTACTCATTTGACGGGTGTGAAGAATTAAGCAAAAAATGCTAAACGTGCTTTAGATTGTTGCCAATTGCTTTTTGGCCGACAAATGATCGAAGACATAGTGCGCTGGAACACTCTCAAACTTCAACAAAAATCAATTGCGTGTCAAAATAAATGCATGGTGAAACCAACAAATGAATGTGAAATTAAAGTATTTATCGGACTTCTTTATTTAGCAGGTATGTTTCATTCTAATTGTCAGAATTTGAGAGAATTATGGCAAACAGATGGGACTGGTGTCGATATATTCCGCAATACGATGTCTATAAATCGTTTTCGTAAAGAACAAACGATACATCCAGCACAATTTTTGACAGTCCAGAACAGAGAACAAATGACATGTTTATTTGACTTTCAGAAAGATATTAAACTTTTATCGTATGTGCCGAAAAAAAAAACATCCTACTGTTGTCCACCATGCACCATGATGGAGCTATTGATGAAGCAACTGGCGATAAAAATTTACCAAAAGTAATAAGTGGAGTAGATGTAGTGGATAAACTGTCTGCATCATATAACGTATCTAGAAACTCACAGAGATGGCCTCTTACGATCGTGTTTTCTCTCTTGAATACAGCCGCCATAAATGCTTTGGTGATATACAAAGAAAACAATCAAGATTTCAAACTTGCCAGAAGATTGTTTATCGAAATGTTCGGCTTTGAATTGATCCAGGACCACATGTCTGAAAGAGAAAATAATCCAAGAATACCAAGCAGTATTCGTCAAAACATTGCACATTTTGGCCAAGATGCCCCTGCAGTGTCACCTGCCAAGATTCCAAAACTCATGGGAAGATGTATGTATTCAGTATGTCCAAGAAGCCAAGATCGGAAAACTCATGGGAAGATGTATGTATTCAGTATGTCCAAGAAGCCAAGATCGGAAAACTAAATATTTCTGTTCAAACTGTGAATCATTCCTGTGCCTGGAGCATGCTGTCATAAGTTGTCAAAATTGCATGAATTCAAATAGCGATTAATTTTTTTTCTTTCACTGTACAACCGGGCAGAGTTTTTCCTTGTATTATCTTACTATTAGATTTTAATTTACTATTGTATTTTTGATCATATGGTGTTTATATTTTTTGGTAAGATTGTTCAGTTAAGTTGTGGTTTTTGCTTATGGAGAATTTCCTATTATTAGTTTATTTTTAATTTCTTTTGAATAAAGGTGTTCTGATTATTTCTTTTTTGCTTAAATAGTCCTTAGATTATCACTTCAGACCATAAAATTAGAAAACATATAAAAAAATTGCCATAAAAAATTCTGATTTTCTTAGAAATTGGGGTTTGTCACACCCCACATATGTAATAATGACAGAAAAATCCACGTATGTGATATATTTCTGATAATATACAATATTAAACTGCTAGTTGCATTGCTGCATAATTGTTAATTAAAACTTGTTACCCATATGCGTCTCAGGCCTAACGTTTGCCATAATGGAATTTTTTTTTCACATGTTTCCTATAGGGTTAAATATATTATGTTCAAATATTATTAATATAAACTAGGACTCTAGGACTAAAAATTATAAGAAAATGGTTACTAACAAATTTGAAGTAATAATGATTATGATTATTATCCAACTAAACAAAAACAATACAATACAAACATTTTCGTAACGAGTTAATAAATATATTTTATTTTATATTCCTTATTACATATTATTCCGCCGCCTTTGTGTATTTATGATAGTGTCTGACTGAGTTCGTTGCCCTACTCCCAATCAAGTGCGTTTACCTATTTCCATTTGATTTGTGGTTTGTGAATTATAAAACAATATCTTATCCTACTTCAAAAAACGATTGACATCCAAAACTAAAACAAACCTTCCACGTGATAATACAATCGTTTAAATTAAGCAGGTCGCTGGAAAACACTTTCTGTGTTATGAAATATACTAAGGTGATTCAGAAAGTTGTCCAGTTTTATACATTACGTTTGTTTCTTATTATTCCTGGCAATAGATGTTTTACATTTTTTTTCGTTGTAATTAGCTTCATGACTAATAATTATTATTACCTTCTCTACTTCTTTAATTGGGTCGTGTCATTTTGTTCTTAATTTATTTCTATTTTTTTTTCATTTCATCTGTAGAATATATTGAAAATAGCATATCTGTCCTTTTATCTCTCTTTTTTCTCTTTTACTCCCTTTAGAGTGTTTACTTGCTACTAACAAATGGTTCCATACTTAGGCCGCCATTTGGCAAAAATGTTTATAAAAGAAAAGCCAGTTTGTTTCAGGTGTTGCCAGCCATCAAAAGATGTTGTCTTGCATCATTCATTGCAGCAATGAATATTTATACAACTTTGTCTCTTATGCTGGAAAATCCAACCAGAATAGTACAAAAGAGTTCATTATAAGTGAAACAGTTGTTATTAATTTTTTAAAACTTGTGCAAGACAACTCTGCACACCAGATACATTTTGATAGATTCTTTACCAGCTACAAGTTGTTAGTGCATTTGAAACAAAAAGTAAATTTTGCCACTCGAACAATACGTTAAAATAGGCTGGTAAATTGGCCGTTGGGGAACAAAAAATCCATTGGAAAAAAGATCTCGCTACTATGGATCGTCGCTATGATCAAACTAATAAAATAAGTGTTGGACTTTGGAACAATAAACCTGTGTTGACGGTGGCAACCAATTGTAATTCAATAGAGCCTGTTCTTTTCTTAAAACAATACAATCCCAAGGTAAAAAAGAGATGTCTCCATCCAGCAACCCAACATCATAGCTAAATATAATAGCTACATGAGGGGAGTAGACTTACAGGAGAATGTAGTGGATAATTATAGAATAAATATCCAAGGAAAAAAATGGTGGTATCTGTTATTTACAAAAATGCTCAACTCTGCTGCAGTCGTTAATACCTGGAAAATCGGCAGAATTGTACAAGAGGAAAATCTAATTCCGAAATTAAATTTTAGGTCAGAACTTGTGCGAAGCCTTGTAAGTGTTAACAAAAGTAGCACAAAATCTGTTGGAGTTCGTGATTCTAGGTCGTCCTTACCATCTATCTCGTGTTTGGATAATGAGTGCCACATGATTGAACCCAATACTGAAAACTGGAAAAGGCATTGTAGACTATGTCTATAAGTATAACTGTTGTGTATGTAAAACATGTGATATACCATTGTATCTACATTGTTTCAAAAATTACCGCAAGTGAAATTACAATATGTATCTGTAATACGTATAGTTTCAATGTTGCAATCTTCTTCTTCTTTACGTGGAGTCTCGCAATCAGAGGATGGATATCATCATCATTATCTTTAGTTTACCGACTGCTGCTCTGAAGAGTTCTATAGAACTGTATTTAAACCAGTCCCTTAAATTCTTCAACCATGACACTCTTCTTCTTCCTATACTCCTTCCTCCTCCTATCTTTTCTTGTATTATCATTATCCTTAGCGGTTCATATCGCTGTCCCCTCATTACGTCTGCCAGATATTAAAACTTTCTTATTTTTATTGTGTTTACTACTTCCTTGTTAGGTTTCTTCCGTGTCCATGCTTCTTCTTCTTCTTCTACGGCACTACAGCCCAAAATGAGCCTTGGCCTCCTTTATTTTTTGCCTCCACCCTTGTCTGTCTGTGGCTGCTCTTCTCCATACACGGACTCCTAAAAGTGCTTGTGCGTCGCTGCTTACTGTGTCTTCCCAGCGCTTTCTTGGCTTTCCAACTGGTCTCTTTCCCTGCATTCTGGCGTTCAGTGCTCGTTTTGGTAGCCTATCCTCTCCCATTCGTATCACATGTCCGGCCCATTGCAATCTTTGTATTCTAATGAAGTCTGACAGGGGTATTTCCTTATACAGTTGATAGAGCTCGTTGTTATATCGAATTCTGAAGATTCCGTTTTCCCTCACAGGTCCTAGTATTCTCCTCAGTACTTTTCTTTCGAATGTGTCGAGTTTGTTTTTGGATGTTTCTTTCAGGACCCATGCTTCGCTGCCATAACATGCTATTGGCCGAATTAAAGTTTTATATATTCTCATCTTTGTATTTCGGTGGACACTTTTAGACCGAAATATATGGGAGAGGGCAAAATAAGCTTTGTTTGCCTGCGTTATCCTTTTTCGTATTTCTCCATCCTCTGCTCCATCGGCATATATTTCTACTCCCAGGTATGTAAACTTTCCAACCGTTTCAATGTCATCTTCATGTATAATGTTTTGTGGGATTATATTTCTTCTCGTCTGCACCATTATTTTTGTTTTTTCTGTGTTAATTTCCAGACCTAGCCTTTTCGTTTGTGTTTTTAACTCTGCGTATGCTTCCTGTGCTCCTGTTGATGTTCTACTCATAATATTAATATCATCGGCGTAGGCAGCCAGTTGAACCGTTTTATTGGTCAGTAGGTTTTCTCGTCCAGTTTGCATTTGCCTGACCGCATACTCCAGTGCCAGGTTAAATAATGTTGGTGCCAGCCCATCTCCCTGCTTTAGTACCTGCGAGATTTTGAAAAAGTCTGTCCGGTTGTTTTGTATTCGTACACATGAATGAGTTTCATCCATTGTGGCTTTAATGAGTCTAATTAGCTTATGTGGTATTGCTAATTCTGCCAATATATAGTATAGTCTGTCCCTTTTGACTGAATCGTATGCCTGTTTGAAGTCTGCAAACACGTTGTGAACATCAATGTCGTGTTCCCACGATTTGCTCAAGACCTGCTTGACTGTAAATATTTGATCCATTGTCGATCTTCCCCGTCTGAAGCCCGTCTGATATTCTCCAATAATATTTTCTGCTAGTGGTTGGAGTCGCTGGTTTATAATATACGTGAGGACTTTATACGCTGCACATAGTAGAGAAATTCCACGGTAGTTTTTGCATGGAGTTTGTCTCCTTTTTTATAGATTGGGCATACTATACTTTTCTTCCATTCGTCGGGTATTTTCTCTTCTTGCCATATTTCTTTGATAATCGCGTGGATATGACTTGATAGGTGGTTGCCACCTACCTTATACAGTTCTGCTGGAATCTCGTCAACTCCCGGGGCTTTATTGTTTTTCTGGGCCTTAATAGCTTCGAGAACTTCCTCTATGGTTGGAGCTTCTACTTCAACTTCGTTCTCTTCTACATGGTTCGTACCCATTTCATCTTCCATATCTACTTGTGTTCCAAGTAGGGTCTGAAAATAATGCTTCCAGGTTTCTGTGACTTTCTGTTGGTCACTGATTATTTGCCCACTTTCATCTTTGCATAGGCTTGTTTGAGGTTTATATCCACTTTTTATCTTTTTTAGGTATTCGTAAGCTCCTCTAATTTCGTTTTTTTTTTGAAATTTTGTTCCATTTCTTCTATTTGTCCATTTTCATAAGCTCTCTTTTTGTTTCTGCATATCTTGTCTGCTTTCCGTCTTGCGACTTCAAATGATGTTCGTCTTTCCCGTGTTCTTCTTGTTATGTACATTTTGTGCGCTTCGTTTCTTTCTTCTATCGCTTGCCTGCACTCGTCATCAAACCATGTTCCTCTTCTCTTCTTTTTCTTGTTTCCCACGATGGACGCTGCTGCTGTCAGCACTGCTGTTTTGATATTATTCCATTTGCTCTCTATGGAGTGCAGTTCTTGTGTCCTTAGCTCATTTGTGACTTCTTGCTCGAACTTCTCTCTACATTCCTGAGTCTTCAGTTTTTCCAGGTCTAGTTTGTTTGTTCTTTGTTGTCTTTCGTTTCTTTCTCTGTTAACTCTGCACCTAAATTTGGTTTGCAGTAAAAGATGGTCTGATCCACAGCATGCTCCTCGTCGTGTTCTCACATCAGAGATACTACTGGCTGCCCTTTTGTCTATCATCACATGGTCAATTTGGTTGGTTGTGGTTCCATCTGGTGAGATCCACGTCATTTTGTGTATGTCTTTATGTGGGAAGCATGTGGAGCTTATAACCATGTTTTTACTGGTGGCAAAATTTATCAAAAACTCCCCATTCTCGCTTGTTTCATTGTGCAGTGAGTGTTTTCCTGTTGTGCCATAGAACTGCGGTTCCTTGCCTATTTTGGCATTCATATCACCCATTATAACCTTAATGTCATTTTTTGGCGCGTTGTCATATACTATCTCCAGCTGTTGGTAGAAGCTTTCCTTTGTATGTTGCTCTTGTTCATCTGTTGGGCAGTAGATGTTTATCATAGTAAGGTTGAAGAAGTGGGTGCGAATTCTTAGTTTGCATATCCTTTCATTCACTACCTGGAAGTCTATGATTTTTGACTTAAAATCATTATCTACCACAAATGCAACTCCACATTCTTTGATTCCTTGTTCTTTGCCACTATATAGAATCGTGTGCGTTTTGGTGTCCCTGACACCTTTCCCCAGCCATCTTGTCTCCTGAAGAGCAGTGATCATAAGATTATATCTTTTTAGTTCTTGGAGAAGTGCAGTTTGAGCTCCTGGTCTATTTAGCGTCCTCACATTCCAACTTCCAAATGCATAGTCCATGTTTCGTAGCTTTAGTCGTTTCCGAAAGTTCCCCTTGTTCCGAGGCAAATGTTTAGGTTTCATAACAGTGTGTTTTTCCGGTAGTGGGTTGTTAGCCCACTGCCCAACCTTCCTCCTTTACCCGGGCTTAGGACCGGCAATGGTGACTCCTGAGCTATTCAATCCACCCATTAGTCACCACAGGCGGAGTTTCCGTGTCCATGCTATTCTAACCATTCTCCTGTAACACCACATTACAAAGGACTGTAACTTATTTATGTGTTCTTGCTTCAATGTCCAGCTTTCAAGTCCATATTGCAGTATCGAAAACACGTAGCATCTCAGTGCTCTTACTCTCAGTTTTAATCTAAGATCTTTGTTGCAGAAAATTGTTTTCATTTTTACAAACGCATTTCTTGCTATTTCTCTCCTAGCTTTTATTTCGGTTGTTTAATTATTATTGTCTGAAATCCAGGTTCCTAGGTATTTGTATTTATCAATCCTTTCTACCGGTACATTTCCCAAATTTATGTTTGTTGGTATATTTGTTTTATTTGTAATTATCATGTACTTGGTCTTTTATTATATTTATTTTTAGTCCATACTTTTCACAGAAACTGTTTGTTTTGTTTAGCAGTAATTGGAGTTGTTCAGCAGAGCTTGCTATAATCACGGTGTCATCTGCATATCTTATATTGTTAATAGATCTTCCGTTATTTATTATTCCTTTACTTTGAGATAGTAACGCTTCTTTAAAAATGGCTTCATTATATCCATTAAATAGTAATGACGAGATAATACATTTCTGGACGGTGTTCGTTATCTATTACGATTTGTGCTCTTTAATTTCAGTAGAGGTTTGTATATATATACATATATATATATATATATATATATATATATATATAAATATATATATATATATATATATTTATATATATATATATATAAATATATATATATATATATATATATATATATATATATATATACATATATATATATATATATATTCAAACAGTATAAACGCCGGTATTTAGGCGGCACACGCCCTTCCGGTAGGGATCTATGGAGAAGTATCACCGAGCCGCAAGCCCTTATCTCTTGCCGTACTGCTCCACTATAGGCCGATCAGATACCAGCATATTTTAGACTAAGCCGCAGATTCATTTAGAACTTTAAACTGCTGCGTTAGCCTTTTCTGTACACCGAGCTGGGAATCTAACTGACATCTCTCGCAGTGAAACGAATGAGAAGCCAGCTGCCCAGCCCGCTTGGCTATCCGATCGATATAGTAGAGGTTTGTTATTATTCATAAGTCACTATGCTCTATGTTTTTTGTCTTTAGAATTTGGACTAATTTTTCATGTCTTACTTTGTCAAATACTTTTTCAATATCAACGTAACAAACATGCACATCAACATTCATATCCATGCATTTTTAAGCTAAAACATTAAAAGCATATAACGCTGCTCTGGTTTCTAGTCCGTTTCTGAACCCAAACTGGCTATTATCTATTTCTTCTTCCAGATTTTTATTTATACGACCATGTATTATTTCCAAGAATAATTTGAGAATTTGACTTATTAATGATATTGTTCTGTATTAACTGCAATATTTAGCGTTTGTTTTTTAGGGATAGCACGAAAGGTGGAGAGTAACCATTGTTTCGGTATGTGTTCTCTTTTGTATATTGAGTTAAATAAGTTTACTATAATGTCTAAGGTTTCATCATTCAAGCATTTTAAGATTTCTATAGGGATTTGGTCTGGACCTAATGCTTTATCATTTTTGCTGTTTTTTAATGCCATGTCTTTGAACAGTTCATTGATGTATTCTGTCCATCACTTTAGTTTGTCGTTAGTATTCAACACAAGTTTGCGATTTGCATTTTTCAGTATTCCCGGTTTTCTTGTTCTATTGTTGTGAGTTAATTCTTTAATTTTTTTTATGTGTGTTAAAACTATCATGTCTTTTCTGGTATTCTTCTATTTCTGCGTATTGTTCTTTTAACCATTGTTCTTTCGCTTTCTTAATTCTGTATTTTGTTTGTTTATCCACTTTTTTATACATTTGATTATCTTTGTTCTTATATTGACATCTTTCTTCAATTAAATCTAAAATTTCTTCCGATATCCATTGCTTCTTTTTATATCTGGTTGGTATTAGAATTTCTTTTTGACTTTTATCTATTTCTGTCTTTATTAATAACCATTTTTTCTCCGTCTCAGTATTTTGCAGAATTTGTTCTTTAACATTCATTAATCTGTTGTTGATTTTAACTGTTAGAAATTGCCTTATGAGTGGCTTCCTTAATTTACTTGTATCGATGTTTGTATTTGTTGTTCTTCGTTTTTGAGTATCTTCGTATTATTTTCGTTTTGAGCCTAATTTTGATCACTACTCGGTTGTGATCTGATCCTATGTCAGCACTTGGATAGGTTTTTGTGGATATAATTGAGTTCCTGTATCTTTGTCCAACTAATACATAGTCTATTTGGTTTCTTACAATTCTCTCTTCTTGGTCTGCTGATGACTTTCAGGTATATAGTCTTCTCTTTGGCATTTTTAACAATGTATTAGCTGTAACAAAATTATTGTTTTGTCAAAATTCGATAAGCCTGTCACCCCTTTCGTTTCTGTTGACCAGACCATATCCTCCTCAACACTCTTCTACTTTTTCTTCCTCAACCTTAGCTTTAAAGACTCCCATTATAATTGTTACATCTTGCGTTTTAATGGATTTTAAAATGTTGTCTAGGTCTTCGTGGAAAATTTCAATATGGCTATATTGTTAATGTTGCAACAATGCAACGTTAAAAAAACGGACGTGTAATTTTTGTCCTCATGTAGCGTTTGAATTATTTTAATTTATATATTTAATAAATATCATTATAAGACAAGACAGTTAAGATTTGAAAAAGGAAAGACAGTTATGATTTATCTTCACATATAGTGCGTCTGTATATCCACTTATACGTATTTACCTCTAAAAGAAATCTTCGGAGCGGCTATTCACAGACGTTCTGAATGTGAAAACAAACAAATCTTTCCTGTCGTAGTAGAAGCAACACTAAAATGGCTTCTATATGGATGCAATATCGCCATCTGATAAAATTCTTTCCTGTCTTTACTTTTAGGGATTTTTGCTTAGTTGAGGAGATATGTTGTGGAATGCAATTTTAAATTTTCCATGTGTCTAATTACACCTTTATTAACGTCTATTTTGCCTTGCAATCGTTAGAAGGCACAGATTAAAGCAGAAATCTGAATTTGGTTTCGAAAATTGTTCCCCGTAAAATACGTATTTGCAATTAAACAAAGGGTTTTTGATTCAAGGGGTCACGTTTGGTGGCATTCGATAGATTTTTGAAAAATATTCAACAGATTGTTTTTGGTTTTTTAGTTAAAAGTATATTTCTTAAGATATTAAATCAGGATAAACCGGTATTTCCGAATATGGTGTTATCTGTCAACAATTCGAAAAGTTACTAATTTTTTTTTATTACGAATCCAAATCTTCGATCAAAAATGGAGGTTCCCATTTAAGAATTTAGATTTTAAGACCCAAAATAAAGATGTAGGTTATGTTTGGTGTTATTCGATAGATTATTGAAAAATACTGAAGTTGTGTTTTTCAGTTTTCCCAGCCGATCTTAATTTCATGAAATATTTGACCGTCCCGATGCATTGGCATATCCTATAAAATAAATTTAAACAATTTGGTCGATAGAGAAAACGTGAAATTAAAACAATTTGCACATAATTCATTATAGCATCTAAACACATAAATGAGCAAAAATAGAGTCGTGAGGAAAAGTATCTGTTTGGTCGATATCACATTTACAAATTTCAGAACTATTCTCGTACAAATCTTCATAATTCTTAATTAAATTTAAATTCTGTAGGAAATCATTGAAAGATCACGAATTTCAAATAAAGGCAAACAACAAATAGCATGTTGTTGTATAGTTGCAGAATGCACCGTGCAGTGGTAACAATTTAAAGACAAGATCTTTATTCTCTCGATTTGCAAGCAAAATGGCGGAAACAACGACCGGGAGTGACCGTGGCCTGTCACCGGGTCAAATTGGGATATTACTGGGCAGGTGTGGACTCGATATCATCCAGGTAGACGATTTGATTGATATGAAAATAGAAATGTGTGCAACCGCCGTATTAAAATTGTTAATAATATTATTAATTTTAATTTAAATAATATTTTAAGGTTGAATAAAGTGTAACAAAAAAAAAACAGGTTAATGTACTATTTATTCAGTTAATAAAAGCTCAAATTATTAGTGTAATATATTTTTGAAATAAGATTTTGATAAGATTTTCACTCTAACTGGTGTACAAAAGATGCTTGGTCACATATAACCTATAAAAGAAGTGTTGTATTTGGTCTTACTGACAGAGCAATTAAGCTATCTGACTTACAATACCATTCCAAAAATCTAAACAAAGTTAAAGATATCTTAGAGAAGATAACTACCCAACAGAATTTTGCAATCATTTTATTAAAAAAAGAAGTTGCATTTTCAGAAATCAATCTAATTTCGATACTAATCCAACACAAACCCAAACCATACCTAGCAATATTAATAGTAATGTCACTAAATCAAAGAAACACTATACAGGATGAGCCAGCACTAACGAGATGGAATATTACAGCGAAACCGTAACAGATTTAAAACAAAAAATAAATTTAAAGTGAAGGTTGATAACTTATCAATGATAAGGGTTATATTTTAAAATTATTTTGAAATATACGTCCCAATAAAGTGCGGCGTATCTAAGTTATATTTTTTCTTATGGGAGACCCTATATTTTATTGCATTTTCTAATTTTTTGCAAAAAATAAGGTATATTTTCATAAGACTTTTCTATACGTAAGTACAGAGTATTCTGAGTTATGTGAAATATTCTTAAAACGTACAGCTTTAACGAAAACTCACTCCTAACTTATTTAAGAAATTGTAATAAAATTGGTTACATCTCTAAATATTGGCGAATGGATTTAGTGTCCGCAGTCATTTAAACACAAACAAACAAACAAACAAACAACAAATCTCTAAATAGTTGGGTATTGGTTGAATGTATTTCATGATTAATTGTTAAACATTTATTTACAGGGTGTTCAAAATTTGCAGTTTTATTATTGGATTATTGAATGTGTTATATAAGGCTTATTTGAAATAAAAAAACCTGTATATCAATGAATTATTATATTGAAACATTTTTTCACCTTTCGAATGGTATATGGATGTCCTATAAGTAGGAGAGATAGATTTTGTGTAATTTAAAATTTTCTTTTGCATTTCCAAATATTTATAGTTGTTACTCTCGATTTTTAAACCCATCATTTTGACATATTTGTTATAAATAAAACCAATGTAGTTGTAAACAAATTTGTATACTTGTTACTTTTTCTTGCTAATACACAACGAATCAGAAAGAATTTTAATAAAACAAATCATACAAAATGAACATAAATAATACAAAATAAACCACAATTTACTACAATAAGCAAAAAAAAAATTTTAAATAAGACTCATTCTCGAATTATTTAGGCAATTATAACAAATTTTCTCTTACACCGAAATAGTTGGGTAATGGTTAAATTTATTCTATTATTGATTATTAAACATTTATTTACAGGGTGTTAAAACTTAGTTTCAATTTTGGATTATTCAATATCTAATACGAGGTTTATTTTAAATGGAACACCATGGATATTAATGAATCGTAATAGTAAAAGAAGTTTCCTCTTTTGAATGGTATAAAGATGTCCTATACTTGTCTCATAGTTTTTGCGTAATTTACAATTATTTAAACTCTTCATCGGTATATTGATTTTAAAGCAAAATTTACATTGTCATTTTCTAAAATTACGGTCTGGTAATTGTCAAAATATAAACATTCGTGTATAATATTTAACTTTCATTGTTTCTGAAAATGAAGAATTACGCTATCCATGAAAGAGTCGACATGGTACTTTGCATTGGAGAATGTTTGGATAATTGTCTCTTGGCTTCTAAAGTTTATGCTCAAAAGTATCCTGATAGAAGACACCCACAAAAGAAAGTTTTTGAGACATTGCGTAATAGATTCCGTGCTACTGGTAATGTTGCATATGAAAAGGTAAATATAAATAAACCAGTTATTGGTGACAACGTTAACGAACTTGATGTCCTGAAATCCCAAATATTTATATATATTTATTATAATTATTAACAAGAAAAATTTCGGGTGAATTAGAAATTAGTCAAACTAGTGTATATATGTAGAATACTTAAGACCAACCACTTTCATCCGTATGACATTCAACTTTACCAGCATTTGACAGAACAAGATTATGGTAAACCGTTTAAATTGTTGTTTATGGACTTAAGATAAAGTTGGAGAAGATCCTGATTTTTTTAAAAATATATTATTTTTAGATGAATCGACTTTTCATAATAATAGTCTAGGAAATAGATATAATTTTCATTATTATGACACAGAAAATAAACATTTATTTCGTCCTGTTGATCGCCAACACCGATGAAGTATTAATTTTTGGGGCGGCATTATGGGCAAGTACGTTATCGGCCCGTATTTTTTTGACGGACATCTCAATGGAACAAATTTCTTAAATTTTATAAAATAAGATTTTTGAACACCATTTGGAAGGAGCTCCTGCTCATTTCTCACGTAATGTTAAGAACTACCTTAATAGAAAATTTACAAACAGATGGATAGGTATAGGTGGTTCATATAATTGGCCTCCTAGGTCACCAGGACTAACCAAGATGTTTTTTTTTAAATGGAGTTAAATTACAAATATTGTATATGCTACACCTCCTACTACTAGAGATGACATGAAATTAAGAATTACAAACGCGTTTGCTTCAATAACTCCTGCTATGGTAAATAATGTAAATAAATCGTTAGAAGATATAATTGCTTGTTGTATTGCACAAGATCGCAAGCAATTTGAACATCTGTTACATACCTGAACATTTTTTACTTACAGTAAGTTTTGGATTATTTTGTATTATTTATGTTTATTATGTATTATTTTGTATTATTTGTTTTATTAAAATTATTTCTGTTTCGTTATGTATTTAATTGTTTTCAAAAAAAAAGTGTGAGCTCGTAAGCACGTAAAAAGATATACGTGCATCCATTATTATGACTTCAAAGAAATAAATATGTTTTAGTTTTATTTTTTTTTAATAATAAACTTATTCTAATATTTAAAATAATACAAAAAATAAACATAATGTTAATATCTACGTCATTTTTTAAAACTGCAACCTCTGTGTAGGTGTTTTACTTGATGAATCATAGAAAATCTAAAAAACATCAGATTTTCAACAATTTTTTTTTTTAATTTCTTTTCATCACATTTTATTACTAATTATCCTGTTCCCAAAGAATACTAATCCAAAGACATAAAAATTTTAATTTATTTACAAAAAATATACCTATTTACAAACTACACTGGTTCCGTTTATAACAAGATGTCAATATGATGGGTTTAAAAATCGAAAGTAACAATTATTATAAATATTTGAAATCGATTTCCGTTTACCAAAATTTTAAATTACGGCAAAACTATCAGTCTTAGTTATAGAACATCCGTATATCATTCGAATGAGAAAAAAAATTTAATTTAATAATTTATTAATGTACATAGTATTCCATTTAAAATAAGGCTTATATTACACATTTTTATTATATTCATAAAAATGAATCCTCGTTTAAAGTTTTACATCTTAAGAAAGTTGGATATAATTCAGAACACTCTGTACACAGGTATAGGGAAAACTTATGAAACTATACCTTATTTTTTGCAGGCAATTAAAAAATCTAATAAAATACAGGGTGTTAAATATAAAAAATATAACTTTGAAACGCCACGCTTTATTGTGACACCCTGTATATTTTAGAATAATTTTAAAATGTAGCCTTTATCAACATACATACTATACATATAAAAAATTTTAAAAATCTTTTACTGTTTCGCTTTTACCATATATTAATGGATTCTCTGAACAGATGTCGAAAATGTTGGCAAAATATGATATCAATGTTGGAAGTAAATCGTCAAAATCACCCGAAAAATATTTTTTAAAATTTAAACCCAATGTTATTAAAATCATCAGTAAATTGTAAAGAAATGCAAAACATATTATATTAGACAAACACACCAATATCTACATAAAAGGGTGGTTGCACACAGACATAGTGTACAAACCAACAAATTAAACACTGCAGCCTTAACCAAGCATTTTCTAGACAATAGCTTTGCTTTTTGTTTACAAAACTACAGATTTTAAAATAAGAACAAAACTACAATCAAAGGTGCATATTGGAGATAATTCACATAAAAACAGATCATCAAATTTCTATCACTAATAAGACTAAAAATAAAGATCTGTCCAATATGTCTCATAATTTAATAAATTAATTTTTTTTAAATGTACCATTGGCAAATATTTAAGATATGACCCTAAACCACTTGTATTTTGAAGTATCTACCATATGTGGTTTAGAACAGAAACCATTTTTGCATTTCATGTAAAACTACCGAATAATGTAGAAATACAATGTAATTCTGTATTAAATGTTAAATAATTGAAGTGCTTAATGAAAATGACAATAACCGAAACGTTCAAGCAAAAATTAATTGTTTTATTTATAATGGACCGACAAACCCAGGAATTAAAAAAGATTATTTTTGAGGAATGCAGTGAATTTATTTTGGGCTAATAAAAATAAAACCTTTTGAGGTTAGTCAAGCTTTCAGAGACTTTATTTCCTTAGTTCATACCCATTACCTTAATACATGACCTTCGATAAACATAAAGAATTAAAATAAACCAAAAATTAAACATATTACACTTTTAAACGACACTACTAATTATAATTTTGATGAAATAATTATTTGACTATTATCACTGAAATGTCGTTTAACTGATAAAATAATTTGGTAGGTTGGAAAGAAATTAACGAAAAAATTAAAGAAAAAATTATATATAGCAAAGTGATAAAAGACGTAAAAGATAAAATTCTAGACGTCTAGATAAAATCAAATACGGACAGATAATGCCACAAACTATTATTATTTTTTTTATTTGCCCTTTGTTGCCTTTGAATTTTATGAATAATAAGACAAAATATTATAATAAACAATACTTAAATTATAAATGTCAGATCTTTTATTAACATCATTTGATTTTTTATTTAAACCATTTCTTTAAATTCTCTTTCACCTAAGTTAATTGGTCTTTCTAAGATTTTTACTTCTTGAAAAATTTAAACATGATCCTCATTGACCACATGCTCAGCCAAGGCACAAGATTTAAAATTTCTCTTGATATCACTTTTATGAGAAGTTAATCTATGAGGTCTGATCGACGTACCACATGTGCCACACGATATAGTGTAAATAACAATAGACCTTTCAATACTTTGTAGTGGAGTTTCTGTATTGATGTAAAGTTATAAATAAATTAAATACCTTAATTTTTAGCACTTATCGTAACAAAACACTGTAGGTAGATATCATTAAACAACTGGAAAGAGGACAAAAGTTCTACCTATTCTCTTTTTTCTCTCTCTATCATACATACCAACTTTAACACAAAAATTTTTACGCAAAATACAGAAATTATAATTGTCACTAAAAATATTAATACCTTAAAGGGTCTTTTAATCTTGTTTCCTTGATTATATGACCCAAGTACTCTACAAAGTAATTTTTTCTTTGTCTCTGTTAGCATCATTTCCTGTTCCTTTATCATTCTTTGCAACACTTTATTTGTAAGATGATCTATCCATGGTATACCAGCTTTCTATGTTAGTACCACTTTCGAATAGTTCTAGTATATTAAGATCTAATTTTTTCAACGTCCATGCTTTAACGCCATACAATAATGTAGAAAATACGATCGTATTAGCTTTTTGGTTTTTTTTTTTTACTTTCAAGGTAGTGGTTCGTTCTGTTTCTTTACAGTACTTTATCACTTTTATCGCAATGCTTGTTCTGCATTTTTCATTAACAACGCGCCAAAGTACGCGCCAATTTATGTGGGCCAAACATGAGCAATTTTACCCGCTGTTGTTGTTCTACAACAAGAACATAAGAACCAAAAAAAGCACTTACACAGTGATATATAAAAACAATAATGTGGTGACTGCCCAAAAACATACATCGGTTAAACTGGTAGAACTTCTAACAAACGTATAGCAGAACATAAAAAAGGTTTCTTTAAAATTTCAAATTCTTCACATTTCAATTAATGGCCTTAAGCTATCTTTATTAGAATCTAAGGAAATTAACATATTAAAAAATATAGATATTATTTCGAATGATCAACTTGAGAAAAATAGTTCTCCCCTCCTCAAATTATTTAGTAAAAGACTATAAAGTGTAAACGCATTCCAAAAATAGATTAAACCAATTAAACCAGGTTGAATGTTCGAATAATTAAACTTTGAGGGTATACAAGGCAACTATCGAACACGGTGATTAATTTAATCTTGCCCAAGTACTTTCGATCAATAGATCATCTTCAGGGGCATCTGAAAAAAAAAATAGATTACTTGAGAAAGGCCCTATGCTGAAGAAGCTGTAGTGATAAAAAATAAAAATTATAACAAATTTTGTGGAAGTTCTGAAAATAACAGTTTTCAGTATTTTGTTGTTAGATATATGATTTAAATCAACCATTATATAATAGTGATAGAGAATTATAAACAGTTGTTAGTATTTTTGGTTACTCAATATAATTATAACGTCTGACTAATATTATGTTTAGTAGACTATAAATTATGTTTAGTAAACTTTTTATAGCATAAACTCTGGGAATTGGCTTAGCCTTGATTAATATTAATTAAATTAAATATTTTGATACGGATCTGGTTTTAGTTCATTTGCTGCTTTCGACTTTCTCGAAACAATGATTTTCATAAGTGAATATGTAATGAGCATGAGACAAATTGTCGCAAATTTCAAGTGGGTCGACCGGCGTTGTTGTCTTCAGAATTTCTTGTTCGCAACGCGCCGGTTTCTGTGTCAAATCGTCACAAGTATTTAAATATTTACCTATCATTCCTTTTGTCTTGAAACAAAATCTTCCAGGTATATAGTATTGTGTGACTAGCATACATTTTTATTTCGATGCTCCAGATTTGTGTAACATATAAATAGCAAATACGAATATTAGTTATTTTTCTTGTATGTAGTACATATTTAAATTTTTCTAATGTCAAAAAAAACGCTCACAAATTTTGAAAAATTTGTAGAATACAACAAATTCTAGAAGCATCGAAAATATAATTTAGTTCCAATAATGTTTTATTAAATTTAGATATAAATTAGAAGCCCTAATAACAATGAATATATATATATATATATATATATATATATAATATATATATATATATATATATATATATATAATATATATATATATATATATATATATATGTATATATATATATATATATATATATATATATGTATATATATATATATATATATATATGTATATATATATATATATATACATATATATATATATATATATATATACATATATATATATATATATATATATATATGTATATATATATATATATATATATATATATATATATATATATATATGTGTGTGTGTGTGTGTGTGTATATAGGGTGATCCTTAAGTAATTGTACAAAAAGAAACCGCAGATTCTACACTTTAAAATATTACGATTTAAGCCAACTTGCTTTAATAAAATGTTGATTTAAAAAAAAGAGTGTTAAAGTGGAAATTTAAAATTTTATTTTTCACTATAGCTTTCATATTTGTAAACATTTATATATAAAAATTTACAACTGGTTACTATTAAATATCAGGAATTATAATTTGATGCTCACTTTGATATAGCTAATAGATGGCGCCACATATGCTACATACGTGGCATAAATTTGCACTTAACATTTTTGTTCTTCAAGTTATATATCAAGTTATCGGTACTTTTGATAAAAAATATTAAAGATAAGTACATTAGTTTAACAAAAAAAGGTATACCTGTGAATAACTTCAAAACTCAACAGTGAAAGAAAAATGGATAAAAACATCAATACTTCTGAATTTTATTATAAAATACCTTTAATAAAGGTAATAGTTAAAAAAATATTAAATAAAATAAATACATCAGCAGGATAATTAATAATAGGATTTGATAAAATAACAGAATAATTGGATTTTACATCAAACAGTTTACGTTATGTATTAAATTAAAGTCATAATCAAAACATTTTATTTACAAACAAAATTAAGAAATATTTAAACTAAATACCATTGAACTTTTTGTCAAAGTAAGTGTTCGATATGTCCACCATTTCCTTTAATTCATTTGTCTATACATTCCATAAAATAAAGTCTCATATTAAATAGCATCATTAGTTCTAAAGAAACTGCTACAGTACTTATTATAAGTATTATAAGTATAATAATAGGTATTCTTTTTGGGATTTTTATAAATTAAATAATTACATTATTATCTTACCACATGACCAAAAAATATGACTACCACGAACAATCCAACGTTCAGGAAAATTGTTTTTAAACACTGTTCTCACTCCCCTTTTCCTGTAACGTATTGATGTACCATCTTGTATAAACCACATATTTAGTCTTAAGTATGATGACAATTCTTCCAATAAATCAATAAAATCATTTTATAAAAGATGTAAATAAATCTCACCACTCAAATTGCAAAGTAAATCGCATATTCGTAAAATATTATTTAAAATTCATATTTAAAATGCATGTCCTATGGTTTGGAACCATTGATAATTATTTTTTACGGATATGCGAATTACCTTGCAATTTGAATGTCAATATTTATTTACATTTTTTATAAAATGATTTTATTGATTTATTGGAAGAATTGTCATAAAACCTAAGGCGAAATATGTGGTTTCTACAAGATGGTACACCATTACATTATAGAGGAAGCGGAGTAAGACAGTATTGAAATACAACTTTCCTGAACGTTGGATTGTTCGTAGTAGTCATGTTCTTGTAGTGAGATATTAACATAATTATTTAATTCATAAAAATTTCAAAAAATTACTTATTATTATACTTATAACACTAACAATAAATACTGCAGCTGTTTCTTTACAACCAATGATGTTATTTAATATGAGACGATATTTTATGGAATGTATTGACAAATGAATTAAAGAAAATGGTGGACACATGGAACACCTACGTTGACAAAAAGTTTAATGTTATTTAGTTTAACTGTTTTTTAATTTGGTTTGTAAATAAAAGTTTTGATTATGACTTTAATTTAATACAAAACGTAAAATGTTTGATGTAAAATCCAATTATTCTGTTATTTATCAAATCCTATTATTTTATCCTACTGATCTATTAATTTTTTTTTATTAATTCGTTAACTATAACTTTATTAAAGGTATTTTATACCAAAATTCAGAAGTATTGATGTTTTTCTTTAATTTTCTTTCGTTGCCTGGAGTAATTGCGATAAATTAGAATTATGTAGTTGATTTATAAAATGCGATTATCTCGAAAATTGTTGAGTTTTGAAGATTTTAGCAAGTATACCTTTTTTTTGTTAAAATAATGTATCTTTAATATTTTTTACTAAAAATATCGGTAACTTAAAGAGCAAAACAGTTAAGTGCAAATGTATGTCACATATTTAGCATATATGGCGCCCTCTATCAGATACATCAAATTGTACATCAAATTATAATTTCTGATATTTAATAGTACCCACTTGTAAATTTTTATACATAAATGTTGACAAACATGAAAGTTATAGCCAAAAATAAAATTTTAAATTTCCATTTTAACACCCTGTGTATCTTTCTTAATATCAACATTTTATTAAAGCAACTTGACTTAAATCGTAATATTTTAAAGTGTAGAATCTACGGTTTCTTTTTGTACAATTACTTAAGGACCACACTCTATATACAGTGTGTCTTTAATTCGATATTTCCTAAACGAAAAGCCTTTTTAAAAAAACTAAAATACGTGGATTATTAAATTTATTGTTCTACATTTTACAATAAAATTTCATTTTACAAGGTGATACACATTACAGTGATGACGTCATCGACTCTTTTTTAAATGTAACACCCTGTATTTTAGGACATTTTTAGATCGATAAAAATGAGCTGATTCCAAAAAAGTATAATACTGGGGGTCTAATGGATATAATTTGAAAGATATGCGCTTAGAAAATTAATTTTTATTGATTTATAATATTAAAAAAAATCGTCTGTGTTTAAAAATTATATATTGACTGAAAAATATTAAAGTACATAATACTGCAAAAAAAAAAAACTTTGTAAAAAAATTGCTAGCCCTCTACCGCATACGGAATCTTTTAGAGTTTAAAAATTTCAAAGTGTTGTAGTAAGTATGCATAATATTCACCACCCATCGAAGTTTCTGACTACATCATAGCTAGTACTCATTATACTACGCATCGGTATGTTTGGTTGCCTACTAGTCAAGAGAAAGATCGTTATAACCTCATTCGTTTGTACACCTGTAGTAAATGAACAGTACCTTATGCATGACTTCAATTTGAAGCAATATTTTTATATCGAAATAGTGAATTTATTTATTTATTTTATTTATTTATTTTTACGCACAACAGGCCGTTAAGGCCAAGGGGATTTTTTCTACACATAATCCTAATATTTTTAATTACAATTATTTTAAACAAAACTTTAACTTAAATATATATACACAACATTCTTAACTACTCTGAAGGACCCTGCTGGACAATATTTTACCATTCGCTTCTATTTTGTGCTTTTCTTTTCCAGTCCCTCACCTTCACGTGTTTAACGTCTTCCTCCATTTTACTAATCCACCTCGTTCTGGGTCTACCTCTTCATTTGAGGCCGATTAGTTTTCTGGTTATTACTAGTTTGGGCATTCTGTTTGCTGTCATTCTTTCTACATGTCCCAACCAACTGATTCTTTGTGACTTGACAAACTTGGTAATGGTAGGTTCTTTGTATAAAGCAGTGAATTTATTTATTGGAAAAATATTTTTGGAGAAAGCAAATATTATTTTTTACTGTATAAAGATTTTTATAAACCAAATTTCACATTATTATCTAGTATTATGATGTCATTTATTATCAATTTTGTATGCATTCCGTCTAAATTGGTATAAATCCGTAAAATCCATGAATGGTTTCGACTGCATTCAATATTATTTTAGTTATACCTGTTTTAGAAAAATTATCATTTGATTTTTGTTTTCAGAATGGATCCTGGAAAGTTATGGCTCATCTAAATACGTTAACTCTATTCCTGGTGATGGAGAACTGAGCGAAGACGATTTATGTTTAGATTCAGAAAATGAATATATTCCTTTTATTGGAGAACAAAGTGAAGATGAATTAAGTCCAGATTCCGATAATGAGTACATTTCTGGATATTTTCGATAGCAATGAACAAATGAATTTTGATGAAAATATACCTATTTGCTCTGTTATAAATAGAATTGTCAACAAAAAAAGAAACCTGAAAAAAAAAGTTTTTATGGAAATCACGCCATTTAAAACCGTTGTAGAACTACCAGAATGTATCCATACGTTAGAAACTCCTTCAAATTTTTTCTTGTTTTTGTTTCCAAATGAATTAATATTTATTATAAAATAATCAAACATAAAAGCTCTGCAGGATAATATAAGCAAACCTGCCAATATTACTGAAAACAAGATGAAGCAATTCATAGAAACTGAAATATTTATGTCATTTGTGAAGTTACCATCATCGAGACTTCACCGGAATGCAAATGTAGGTCAACCACAAGTGTTTGAATTTATGACCTGCAATAGATGGGAAATTATAAAGAAACACCTTTATTTTATTGATAATAGTAACTCCGTTCTTGTTGGTAATCCAGGCCATGATAAACTGTTCAAAATTCGACTTCTATTAGACAAGATTAAACAACGCCTTTTACTGGTTTCCAAGAAGGAACATCTAGCTGTTGACGAACAAATTGTTCCTACGAAATGCCGGCACTACATCTGTAACGATGAGTTCAAGCCATCACCGTTAAACCAGCGTGCGCCCGAACCAACCCATGAAGTAGGAGTATATCGATAGTAGAAAGGGCAAAACTAATTACCAAGCTCCGCTATATAAACTGCAACATTTCCTCATAGAGGGGGAATCGACAGGTGTTGACTGAAGGTTCTCTTCTACCCTACCCCGGCTTGTGGACGTGTTGAGTTCACAAGTTGTTCCGTCCCGTACCGCCGTTACCCGAAGAGCGTGTTGATCTCTTCACTACCCATACTCTGAAGCAGTCGTGTTGAGACTGTCGAAGAGTGTCCTGTTAACCCGAATCATTTAAGGGACGTGTTGAGTTCCTTTCCTTTCTTTGTACCTATCGTCCGCTGTTATTAAATCGATACAACGTTCCCGTAAAATTTCAAATACACATTCGCTTGCCGATAAAACTAATTTCATATGACAAGGTCAAACTTAATTTGAATAAATAGGCCAGGTACTGAGAAGACTAAACCAAATTGTAAATATGTACATAAGATTTTTGTCAATTTAATTTAAGGAAGACAGTAAAGTTTTATTTTTGTTTTGAACTCTGTCTCTGACTGTCTAAAAGCTACCCGGATAGTGACTCCTACGAGAGGACATCACACATCAAACAATATAATCCGATAAAACCTCACAAATGGAGATACAAAAATAAAGTACTTAGTGGTGTTTCAGATTTTAGTTATGACTTTGATATATTTGATGGTAAACAAAGCAATACTTTTCCAAATGGAGCGCTTGATTTAGAAGTTACACAGGAAAAAATGTTGTTACTTGACTGACAGAGACAGTGCCGAAGAACGTTAATCAAAAAATATTTTTCGATAACTTTTTTAGTACTCCAAAATTGCAGATTTATCTTACAAAAATGGATTATTACCTTTAGGTACGGTTCGATTAAACCGTGTTCCAAATTCAGGAATCCCATTCGAAATAGAACTAAAAAAAAAGAACGTGGTCTCACTGTACAAAAAGTTTTCCTTGTTGAAGGCATAAACATAAGTCTAATAACTTGGTTTAATAATAAGCCAATAAATATGTTATCAGCTATATTGGCAGTGAACCTAGAACCACAAAACGTAGGTAGGTACTTCCGGAAAGAAAAAAGTACAAAGAGATTCCATGCCCTCGAGCTGTTGAAGTTTATAATCAGCTGGTGAGAGGATTGGACTTCAACTGCAGAGTAGACTCGATGTTGGAACTTTACAGAATCCATCTAAGATCAAGAAAATGTTAGAAACGAATTTTTGTTTCATAAGTTGGATCTATGTGTTGTGAACGCATGGATACTCTGGCGTAGAAAAAATTGCTATACCTATGCCATTATTTAACTTTAAACAAACCATTTCTGAACATTTATGTAAATTTGGGAAGTCGCTACCAAGCAAAGATGTCGTTCAGTAGGACAAAATGGGATTCCAACGTCTAGTCATCAAGAAACTCCAACGTCTAGTCGTCAAGAAACTTCACCTGTATTAACTAATGGAACAACCCCAATACCAATAAAAAGAACAAGAAAAACTCCTGCAAGACATCACGAGATACCGTTAAATTATGTGCGTACGGACAACATTGGAGACATGTCAGAATGGGAAAAATAGTGCCAACAGTGTCAAATATGTACAAAAAAAACTTGTGTATAATGTATAATGGGGACGAGAAAACCTACTGACCAATAAAACGGTTCAACTGGCTGCCTACGCCGATGATATTAATATTATGAGTAGAACATCAACAGGAGCACAGGAAGCATACGCAGAGTTAAAAACACAAACGAAAAGGCTAGGTCTGGAAATTAACACAGAAAAAACAAAAATAATGGTACAGACGAGAAGAAATATAATCCCACAAAACATTATACATGAAGATGACATTGAAACGGTTGGAAAGTTTACATACCTGGGAGTAGAAATATATGCCGATGGAGCAGAGGATGGAGAAATACGTAAAAGGATAACGCAGGCAAACAAAGCTTATTTTGCCCTCTCCCATATATTTCGGTCTAAAAGTGTCCACCGAAATACAAAGATGAGAATATATAAAACTTTAATTCGGCCAATAGCATGTTATGGCAGCGAAGCATGGGTCCTGAAAGAAACATCCAAAAACAAACTCGACACATTCGAAAGAAAAGTACTGAGGAGAATACTAGGACCTGTGAGGGAAAACGGAATCTTCAGAATTCGATATAACAACGAGCTCTATCAACTGTATAAGGAAACACTCCTGTCAAACTTCATTAGAATACAAAGATTGCAATGGGCCGGACATGTGATACGAATGGGAGAGGATAGGCTACCAAAACGAGCACTGAACGCCAGAATGCAGGGAAAGAGACCAGTTGGAAAGCCAAGAAAGCGCTGGGAAGACACAGTAAGCAGCGACGCACAAGCACTTTTAGGAATCCGTGTATGGAGAAGAGCAGACACAGACAGACAAGGGTGGAGGCAAAAAATAAAGGAGGCCAAGGCTGTAGTGCCGTAGAAGAAGAAGAATGTATAATGTATAATGTGTAAAGTATTTTTATGGTATAATGAAAACAGGAATTGTCTTTTCATAATTTCATATCTAATGTATTTTTGTATGTCAGACAAATTATTATCGATGCTCAATATGATACTACACTGATAGTTAAGTCCACATCACATGAAATGTGTGACATTTATACTGAAATAGTAGATCGAAAATAACCTAACTGGCACTTGTCTTGTTTTGGTAGAATAAAGTATTGTTTGTATTGATGTATTCTGTAGAGCATTGTAGATGATAAAATATTTTTTTATTTTAACAGAACACTGAACATATCTGTTTTTGGCTGAATAGAAGTGTCATCATTGGAGTTAGTTTTTTTGAGCCCCTTCTGCATTCCAAATTTAAAATCTGTTTGGACTTCTCAGATTATGTCAGTAGATTCTTTGAGAATTTTTAATTACAAAGCCATAATCGACAAAAAGTGGAGTTAGCTTGTTTTGGCAAGAAGGTGGCGAAGTTTCCGTAGATATGTTAGACTGTACTCGTAGTTAACTGGATTCTAATTTTTGTTTTGTTATATTTCCGGTATCTTACAAATAAAAAAATTTAAATTTACACATTTAATAATAAGTTTCATATAGGCCCTTATTCATGGTTTACTGGATTATTCTTGTTGATTAATGTTTATTATAAACTATGTTCATGAATAAATTTCGGAAATGGAAATTGTTGAATCATCATTATAGGTTTTATTTTCCTCATCTATTAAAAGGACTCTAGTACTTAGTGTTATCAGGATGTGCAGTATTTCATTCAGTTAAATGTGAATCTGTTCAAAAGTCGTTGTATTTCTTTAAATTTTACATTTGTATATTGCTATTTCCCATGGAGGTATAAATAAAGATGGACTGGGCATGACCTGCACTCTGTTCGCCTAAATTTGAAGTCTAAAAGTTTATAGGCGCGGGGAAAGAGGCGAGGTGATAGACTGTGACATTACCTTTTAAGTCATCGGCGTACCTTCCAATAATTGAAAGGTATTTGAAACAGTTTTTTCATTTAAATAAATATTGACTATTGGTTTGATTGCTTTTATTTTTTGTATCGTAAACATATGAAATATTTCGAATAAGTGAGAAACAACTAACGATGAATAATTTTAATTTTCAGTGTATAGAAATAAATATATTTTTAAAAATTGATTTACACAAAAGAATAAAGATGGGGTAAATAAAATCGCAAAGTACTTTATATAATATTTTATTTAAACTAAAATAATACACAAGCAATAAAAAGTTTAAAAAATTCTTCACCAAACATTAACCTGTTCAGGATTTTGAGTATGTTCTTCTCTTATCCAGTGAGTGATACGTTGAAAAAATGTAGTGAATTCTGGTTTATAACTCCAGATTAATTGTTATTTGGCAACATTAGAAGTCATGTTAGACATAGCAGTAGGCAGAAGAAAGATAAAAGTTCAGGAATATGTATTTAAGAAAATATTAATAAACGTAAGAAAACATAAACTATTGTTTAACAAAACATGAACAACAAACCACATATACAACAATATATAAACACATTAAACCTTATGGATGGGGTAGGTTTCTAAAATAGAAATATGCTTTATTGTCTCTGAAAATTGTACAATTTTATGAACAAAACTTACAAAAAGTAAAAAAAATAACAATAACAATTAAAATTTACTAAAATTACAAAAATGGTCAATGTCATATAATAAAAGATAATAAAATTCACAATTCATTGCAAAATCTAACTAAATTGCAAATTGCATAATAAAACCTTAGGAAGTTGTTTACGAATAAGTTTTAGTTGCTGCATTTGATACCCAAATATATAATACTTTGGTTGCTTGTACCTAAACGTACTGTAATTTCTTAATTTCTCGTTAAGAAACTCTTCCACTGAATAATATGGTCTTTCAGATAGATAGGCTTTTGTTAATTTACAGAACTTAAGGAAAGAAGTTGTAGATTTAAATTGCAAAGGGAATTAATTGTATAATTTTTTTGCCGAATATAATATAGATTTATTTACTAACTCAGTGGACGAAATCGATAAATACATATCAAAGGTTGAATTTCTGGTGGACAATTCATTATTGGGTCTTGCTGAAAAAACATGTAGGTGTTTACCAATTAAGAAAACGGTTTCTAGAATATACAAAGAGGGAAAAGTTAAAATCCCGTGATTTTTTATGTAGCTTCTAAAATGTATTATTTTACTGAGGCCAAAAAGATACCGTGTTGCTCTTTTTTGTAATTTAAAAATAACATTATATTGGGTAGCTTTACTAGAACCGCAAAAAGGAAGGCCATATCGAAGATGAGACTCGAACAAAGAAAAATATGTTATTTTGGAAGATGCTAAATTCAGCTTCGAAACAGATCGTATTGCATAGCTGGCTGAGATTAGTTTCTTACTTAACAAATCGATATAAAGGAACCATTTAAGGTTGCTGTCTGTAAAAATACCATGACATTTTAAAGAAACAACGTTACTGATCTGGCTGTTATTAAGGAGCAAGGGTTGAAGAGCTCCTTTATAGGATAATGCTACTGTCTTATTCATGTTAAAAGAAAGTAAATTATAGTCGGACCAGGTTTTTATTTTAAATTGATCAGAAATTTTAATTGCATGAAAAGCTAAATATAAGAAAAAGTAGAGGACCCAGTACTCAATATTGCGGTACTCTACATACATGCTTTTGTGTCTAGAGTCAGTATTATTTGCTCTAACTGCTTGTTTCCTATTTCTCAAGCAAGATTTTAACCAATTTAAAGAAATACCTCGAATTCCGTAGAAATTTAGTTTTTTTATCAAAATGTCGTGAATTACACAATCAAAAGATTTGGCATAGTCTCAAAAAAACAGTGGCAGCGTAAAGATTATTGTTTAGTGCTTAATAGACCTCATGTAGTACAGAAAACATAGCATCACTGGTACATTTATTAGATAAAAAGTTGAACGTGATAAAATGTTCATTTCAACAAGAAAGGACATAAGTCGGGCTCTTATAAATCTTTAATCATTTTAGATAGGATGTAATTTTTGTTTTCATTCTTCTTACATATTGTTGTAAATACTTTATTTTACTTTTTTGACTCTTAACAGTATTTTTGAACACTCTAAAATGTTTTTAGATCCGTTCAGGTTGAAAGTCGCTGCTAGACATGTCTTCAATGGTTTTATTTCTAAATAAAGGTTTTCTATTATAACCTAATTATAATTCTATAATTAGGTTTTCATAGTTATAATACTTGTTTTTTATAAATTAAACTAAGAACTCACTTTTTATAAATATTACGTGGAACATATGAAAATTATTATCACCAAGTAACAACTCTACAGTTTCAGTTTCTGCTGCTGTAATGGTGCTGGAAGGTGCATTTTCTATATCTATACTTTCCTTGTTTTCTTCATTGTCATTTAAACATCTAGAATAATCAATTTATGTACATTAAAGAAAAATATTAAAATTGGTTTAAGTTTGAAATAATCTTATACAAAATTTATCCAAAACTCCCCTCTTTTTTAGGAGAATTAGATTTTACATTAAGGTCCAAGTCTGTCTCCATATTACATTTTTCAGTATCAATGAAACTCCTAAAATACTGTGAATAATTTTACTATTAAAATGAAATAAGTAATTAAAATCCACATTTAGATTTATTTGTAGATTTAATTAACAAACTCGATCCAAACTCACCTTTTTGACGGTCCATAAAAATCATCCATATCAATACTACTGGAAGTTGTTTCTTTATTTTCCATATCGTTTGTAGAACTGAAACATTGAATTAATATGCTATGCGTGTGCATTATATTTATTATACTCTGTATAGTAAATTACATAGAAATTCGTTATAGTTACCTTAGTTCTGACGATTTATGATAAATATTTATTGGAACAGTTCCTTTCCTCATATTAACCCGTCCACTTGGTTGTATAATTAGATCATGCTTTCTAAAGTGTCTTTACTGGGAACCTGCATATGATACTTCTTTGAAATTGTATATTTATAGCAATTATAATGTAGATTAGAAAAAATAAATAAATGTATTTATAATACGACAAAATTTACTTTATTTCACAAAATTTAATTTCAATTCATGTCAAGAATTAAGTAATAGCACATCCCTGTAATACGCTCATGGACGTAATTCCAATGTTTACTTACGAACGAAATGACAGTTCTGGATGAAAATATTAACAAATTCCCTAAAATGTCACAAAAAAGGAAATTATCAACTCAATGGTAAACAGTACAACGCCATATTCCTTTACCTCAAATCACTACGATTGGTTAATATTACTAATAATGCCAAATTTTGCATAAAGTTAACATTATCAGAATATATTTTCTTTTAATAAATTAAAAAATTAATGTTTTTCTTTTAATTCCTTGGTTGCGAAATGAGTATATCTAAAGATAGTTTATACTAACTAAATAATAGATTTTTATCTATAAATTAAATTATACTAAAAATCGACAATTATTTCGAAGATTCGCTTGAAAAAAAAAAATAATATGACAACGTCAATTGTGTCTATGACTGTGACGATCTCATGGCTTCATGTACAGATGTAAATAGCCCGGTCCTTCTTTATTTGTACGTCCATGCTATTTCCATAAAGTTTTATTTTTTATTATATTTAGGAGAAATTATTTCGCAGTAATTAGTATTTCAACGAATATTATTTTGAATAATAAACATAAAAATAAAATAAATGAAACGATTGTGAAATAAACAAAATAAGCTATCCTATTTTAAATCGAATATGAACTCTGTAGTAAAAATTTGTCTCTTTTTTTTATAAACGAGCGTCTCAAAGTGAAACGTATCTATAGTGAAAATATATAAACGTGAAAAAAAAAATAATATGACAACGTCAATTGTGTCTATGACTGTGACGATCTCATGGCTTCATGTACAGATGTAAATAGCCCGGTCCTTCTTTATTTGTACGTCCATGCTATTTCCATAAAGTTTTATTTTTTATTATATTTAGGAGAAATTATTTCGCAGTAATTAGTATTTTAACGAATATTATTTTGAATAATAAACATAAAAATAAAATAAATGAAACGATTGTGAAATAAACAAAATAAGCTATCCTATTTTAAATCGAATATGAACTCTGTAGTAAAAATGTGTCTCTTTTTTTTATAAACGAGCGTCTCAAAGTGAAACGTATCTAATAAATATTTACACGTAAGTTACAAATAAAAATTAATCAATTTTTATTCCGAGCTTTGAAACTGCCCAGAAAGAGATTAATTGTCAATAAAACCATAGTCATCTACTATCTAGTATGTGTTTTTTTAGTGTTACTTATATGGAAACAGTGTCATAGACAAGAAGAAAGAACTCATGAAATGAACATGTGCATGTATGGATGGCCGCTATGGTGTCAGTGGTCGGCGTCTGGCGCCACAAGACTTCCAACAGTTTCAGTGTTGGTCGCTCACTTGTGCGACATACTCCTTTGTCTATAGTTCGGGAAAATGAGTACCCTTTCTTACAAAAAAATAGAGTATATTTGGACAACATGTAGAAACTAAAAAATATTATTAAAATATTAAAAATATATATATATATTACTATTATTGTTTATATAGGGTGTTCAGGAAAATAGTGAATTCCTTAAAGGTATGGACTGAGTGCACTATTTAAAACAAAAAAGTCTTTTTTTGTAAGGTCAATTGTTTAGAAAAAAAAAATATTTAATCCATTTTATTATTGTCCACGTAAAAAGTAAATACAGGCAGCAATTTAGCGTATAAGTAGCCCAAAATAATTGCTACTTATTTGAACTTGGTAAATCCGACAGAATATACTGGTCACTGCTTTCGTCGGTCTTCTGCAACAATATTGGTTGACTCTGGTGCCGACATAACTAGTTTAAAGAGGCATGGCGGATGGAAGTCATCAAACGTTGCTGAAGGATATATCGAAGAATCGCTTAACAATAAGGTTGAGGTGGCAAATAAAATTTTCACAGTACAAAATATTCAACAAAATGACACTTCCACCCTGCATATTGTCCAAAATGTTTCTCATAGTTCTAACAGTGTTCCTCCAATGTTTAATAATTGTACTAACTGTCAAATTACTGTAAATATAACAAATTGATCTTAAAAATGTATTCAGCAATAACTTGATGTTTTCAAAATATAAATTAATTCCTTATAAGCAATGTGTTTTCTATCATTTATGTAGAACACTAACAACTGTACGGAAATATCACTTCCTTACAGTAAGGAAATGACATTTCCTTACAGTAAGGAAGTCCTGACTTTTTCTTCAAGAAATTTTGACAGGAATGTCAAAATTTTCTGGCGATTTGCGGAAAAATAATTTTTTTCCGACGAAATTGATTTTCAGCTACAATTATTCTAACCCTCAAATGATGTTTGTCCTCTACTGTTACTGAATACACTTTCTCTTTCATAAACCCCCACAAGCAAAAGTCCATGGGGTTAAGACCTCGACTTCTGGGTGGCCAAGAAATAGGTCCGTCACGATTCCTTCCAATCCACCGACCAGGATACTGCCTGCAAAGGTATCTCCGAACTTCATTACTGTAATGCGGTGAAGCGCCATTTTGCAGAAACCGCATATTTGGCTTATTGCAATATTCACTTCTTCCAAATACTCTTGTAAATCGTTTTCAAAGAACTGCAAATAATTATCACCATTTAAATTGTTGGGAAGAAATACTGGGCCTATTAGACTGTTATCCATAATTCCTGCCCAAACATTAACTTTGAAAGTTCTTTTCTTCATTTTTTTTTTTTTCATTTTTTTGGCGTGAGGATTTTCGTCGGCCCAAATGTGCTCGTTATGATGGTTTGTTATTCCATTTATACTGAAGGTAGTCTCGTTGGTAAAAAAAAAAATATTTTCAATAAAATTAACATTTCGAGCGTTTTCCATTAAGAACCAATATCAAAATCCAATCCTTTTAGGATAATCTTCAACCAATAACTCTTGAACCGTTGGTATATGATAGGGTTTAAGCAGCTGATCCTTTAAACGCCTCCAAACCCTTACGTGAGGAACATTTAGTTGAGCAACTATTACCCTTGTACTTGTTTAAGGGACTTCTTCAATGATTTCTAAAATGTCTTCATCGGTTGCATCCATTATTGGACGACAACTATTACCAGCAACCTGCCGTTGGAATCTACCCGTTTCCCGTAAACTACGATCAATGGTCAGAAATAATCGTCTCTCAGGTGTATTTCAATTGGAGTATTTTACTGCATAACTCCTTGCGGCTGTTGCACTATTTCCTTGACATCCACCTACGATATTCCCAATAGTTTATTAAAATCATAATTTAATCGTATCCAACTTACCCAAAGTTAAATGTATATCTGCCATTTCCTGAAATGTGTAAGGCATTGTAGTATCAAAAAATTTTATATTAATCTTATTCACACAATAAAATGATTGCTTCAAATTATTGACTATTATTGATAGAAGAAACAAAGTAGAAAATGGACGCGGGCTAGTCCAGACGAAAGAACTAAGAGCGAATATGATTACCTATATAATAACAGACAAAAAGCAAATTATTCAAGATGTCACTGTACTCAATAAACTATCAGTAGGAAGCGACCACAGACCAGTAAGAGCTAGAGTAACGATTAATCTACAAAAAGAAAGAGCAAAGATGATAAACAGTTGCAAACGCATAGTTTGGAATTCACCAAATCATCCAGAAGCATACATAAGAAATATAGCCGAAACTTTACAGAGTAATAATCCCAAACCTCTAAGTATCGACGATCACAATAAATTAATAACAGACTCAGTTAGAAACGCACAAATGCATTTTGCAAGAAGAATGACACCAAAAGTGAAAAGATTAGCAAAGATACAAGGGCTCTCATGGAAATACGACGAAACCTAAGCGAGAACGAAAAGGAAAACAAAGAAGAATATAAAAAACTAAATAAAAGAATTTCAGCGGAAATTAGAAAAGATGTAAGAAGATAATATGAGTAATACTAATGTAATTACTCAAACAGTAGAAGAGAACAAAGGTTTAAAGATAATGAAAAGAAAACTTACGCAAAGTAAAAAAGAAATATACAAGCTGAGAGATAAAGACGGAAAGGCAACAACAGATAAACAAAATATTCTGAAAATAACTAGAGAATTTTATAAAGACCTCTATACCAGCCAAAGACCACAAGACAATTTCCCGACACGAGTAAAGACTCTCATAAATCAGGGATCGGAAATACTTTTACCCATTACTGTTTGAGAAGTAAGAGCAGCTTTAAAGGAAATGAAGAACCATCGATCGCCTGGTGATGATGAACTCGTTATCGAGGCAATAAAAGCAGGTGGAGAAATTTTATTAAAATCAGTAAGCGAACTGTTTACTAAATGCTTACATGCGGGTACAATTCCAAAAGACTGGAACAATGCAGTAATAGTCTTGTTACACAAAAAAGGCGATATTACTAAATAAGAAAATTATAGACCCATCAGCCTCTTGACACATATGTACAAACTCTTTATGAAAATCTTAACAAAGAGGCTAACACCTAAACTTGATTTCTATCAGCCCAAAGAACGGCAGGCTTCAGGGCAGGATATGGCACAAATGACCATTTGCATACCATAAAGATCTTAATAGAAAAGTGCATCGAGTACAACATACCACTGGTTTTTGCATTTGTCGATTACGAGAAGGCTTTTGATTCTGTAGAGTTTGAAACAATAATGGAAGCCCTAAATCAAAGCCGAATAGATTACAGGTACACGACACTAATCAAAAACATTTATCAGAACGCTACATCAAGTATACGACTGCACGAAGACACAGAAAAATTCAGTTTAGGTCGAGGAGTTAGACAAGGAGACAATATTTCACCAAAATTGTTCACGGCAGCCCTAGAGTCAATATTTAAGGGTACTCAATGGCAAGATGAGGGCATCAATATAGATGGAGAAAGATTAAATCACCTAAGGTTTGCAGATGATGTTGTATTAATCGCAGATAACTTACATGATACAGTTTCTGTGATGCATTCGCTTAAAAGTCTGTCTGAAAGAGCAGGATTAAAGATAAACTTTGAGAAAACTAAAATTATAACAAATCTCGTAATGAGTGGAAATATAACTATTGACAATAATACCATACAACAAACAGACACTTACAAATATCTGGGACACGAAATCAAAATAAGTAGAGACAATCAAACACATGAAATACAGAGGCGAATAGGTCTAACATGGGCAGCATTTGGCAAATTAAGCCATATTCTAAAAAGTTCAATTCCCATGTGTCTCAAGCGAAAGGTTTATAACCAATGTGTTTTACCTGTACAAACTTATGGAGCAGAGACTTTAACACTCACGCAAAAATCTGCGAATAAACTTAGAGTTACACAACGAGCCATGGAACGTGCAATGCTGAACGTGAGCCTTCGAGACCACATAACAAACCAACAAATCAGGCGAAGATCAGGAGTTCAAGACGTCATCGAAAGAACCACGACGCTTAAGTGGAACTGGGCAGGGCACTTAGCCAGAACACACGATGGACGGTGGACAAGACGTATTATGGAATGGAGGCCCAGAAATTATAAAAGAAGCCGAGGACGACGACCGACTAGATGGACCGATGACATTAAACGTGTAGCGGGAAACTGTCCACAAGCGGCCCAGTGCAGAGAACACTGGAAAGAACTGAGGGAGGTCTATGTCCAGCAGTAGACGCGATTGGCTGATTGATGATGATGATTGATAGAACTGTTTGTAATTATTGTATCCGTAGAAACTAATTGTAATTTTATGGCCAACTAGGAAAAACCTAGTTTTTTGAAAAAGTGATAAGAGGCAAAAAAGTTTTAAAAATAATGTGTTAAACTAATGATGCCACAAAATTCATTTGATTTAAACGTATTCAAAAGTTTGGGGGGATTTAGGGCTGCACACCCCTCTTAAAATTTTTCTGTGCGCTCATATTTTGTTGTTTCTTTTGTATGAAAAATGCTTTCAGAACAAAAAAGTAACGTGTCCATTTTTATTACAAAATATCAAGTAGTTTAGAAGATAATGCAAAAAAAAAACAATTTTTATTTTGTAAATTTAAAGCGCTGTAACTTTTTTGTGTACACTTTTGTACTTAAGTAAGTTGGATTTAATCAATTTATTTTTGTCTTCGGAATGCGTGATTTAATTTATGACACACCTTTTTGAAACACCCTGTGTACAGCAATATATTCGTTATAAGTATTCTAATAATAAGTGTCTTTGGGGTTCGAAACAAAATTGACTTTAGTGCGGTCAGTCCAATGACTGGGCCTCTAATATGGAATAAACATCACATTGCCATAATATGCTATATACAGACCCTTCAGATTTACAAAAAATACATATATCTAAAATATATCTCACCTTCGTCCCATCAACGCACCGAATACACGTATTCCCACCGCTCGCAGTTCGAGCCTCTGCACGAAAAAATCGACTCCACTGGCCCTAGGATGTTGACTAAAGGCCAACTGCTTTTGCTAGAGTGTTAATCTAGTGGCAGTTCCTAACCCAGTATTGTAGTGTTAATGTAAGACAAACCTATTCTATTCCAAGGCTAAGTGTTGATTAGTCACTTCCCGCTTCTCACCAGACCGAATGTTGATCGATCCGTCCATCTCTACTCCTCTAACCCGTCCTTCCGATCTTAGCCGCGTTTCAATTTTATGAAATTAATCGTATTTTATTTTTGGCAGGTATTAAATAGTGGGTCGCTGAGCTGTGTGTAGACACCGTCGCCGTAGGATTAACATTTAAATTATGTACATAGCCTCTCGAATATAATTTTATTTTTTTATTCTTTTGTTTCAAATATATTCTTATTATAATTTATCCTAGGTTTTACTGAGTCTGCTGTCTAACGAAGCTACCCGACCATATAGATAAATCGAAGATTTTTATCTTCTTTGTTAGTATTATTATTCTTTAGTCGCAATTGATATCTTGATTTGTGTCTTTGTGATTCTTCTGATGATGAGTATACTCAGTAAGTTTTATACTTGTCGTTGTCCTTCGTTTTTTAGAGCTTCCTGCTTAAGTTCTTTTTTTCTCTTGAAGGATATCCTGGGTTTCGTTTTAATTCAAGGTTTTCTTCTGTGTGATGTAGCGTCATTTTTTACATTTTTTAAATCTTATTTTTCCATAATTATTAATAATTTATTCAAGCAGCATTCTTTATTTAAGTATTTAAAATTGTTCTAAAACGTGTAGTCTGTGTTTTTTTGATACGTACTATCCATAATCTTTTTCTATTCAACTTTCTCAATTCAAGACAAAACTTAGGTAGTTTGAATTTTATCTGAAATTGGTAAAGAAATAATAATAATTATCTGAAATTCTTCCATTGACACTTTTAGGTTGAGTTATCTTTGTGGAACTGTGATAAATTCTATGAAATCTATGTTAATTCGTTCGTATTGTTGGTTCTTTGTCGACACAATACATAAGAAAACGTTCTCCCTTTTTTAATTTTTTTCTGTTAGTCCTTATTTTCCTAGAATGTTTATCAGGTCTTCGATTGTCTGTATCTACTCAGTTTAATGATACGTTTATAATTTTAATCGTTATTTTTCTTTCAAAAATTATTAACTTTCCTGCTTTAACTCTGAATACAATTTATTCGTTTTTCATTTCGATTTCTGAAGACTAGCTAGTCGGAGCACACTACATGACCTAAACCAAGTATGTCCTGTCTTTTCTCGACATTTATTATAAATGTTCTTGTGGAATACCATTAGCAATGCTTTAGTGTTTGTTTATGTTGTTCCCAGAGTTGTATATTTGTAAATTTTGCCTACTTATATGTTTAATGAAAAAAAATTTAAGTATTTCCGAATTTACGTTATCGGATCCGACAGTCTTATTTTCTAAACTTAAGGTCTTATTTCACATCTGATTCTAATATTAATTACTCATTAAACTACGTGTTTTTATTCTAAGTATGTAAAAGCAACTAATATTTTACATGGCTAATTGAATAAGGTATTTTATGAACATTAAATAATTAAACCGAATTTTCTTGGACTATCAGTAAATGTAATAGTACCAATGAGGCTGGAGGAAGAGCAACAACACCATTTCAATGATATTTCATGGTTACATACTTACAACTTACAACTAGCTAGTGTCGGGATGGGACAGTCAAAGAAACAACATAGTCACTCAAGTCGAGAAGAGACACGTGGGAGGCTCGAGATTAAGTTCAAGATTAAATATTATGTATGGCCCTTGCCCTTACGCCTTACGATATTATTTTTACTTCCTTGGAGCATATGGTCATTTAAGTAAAATATTTAGGTTTACTCATCATAGAAAGATTTATATACATATATATATATATATATATATATATATATATATATATATATATATATATATATTTAATTGGTCGCTATTCATTTATAAATTGAATTATTTTTGTTAAAAAAATATACCGCCGTAGTGTACCACCGGAGTGGACAAAAGCACATATTAACAACATCTACAAAAAAGGAGATAGAAAGAATTGTTCAAACTACAGGGGGCTAAGTATCATAAATTCACTCTCAAGACTGTATGGAAAAATAATAAAAAATAAAATTGAAAAAGAGATGACAGATGTATAAGAACAGAGTGGCTTTCGTGCAGGCAGATCTTGTATGGATATTTTATTCTCTCTAAAGCAAGTTATCGAAAAAAGATTAGCCCACAACCTTTCAACTCATATAGTCTTTATAGACCTGACAAAGGCATACGATAGTGTACCACTTTCAATGCTTTGGGTAGCAATGGAAAAACAGGGAATAAGCAAAAAAATATACAAGCAGTACAACAGCTCTACAAAAATATGACAGCAAACATTAAAACTGGAAATAGATTAACTAGAAAAATTCCTATTAGTAAGGGCCTAAAACAAGGCTGCTGCATAGCACCTACACTCTTCAAAATATATCTAAATGATGCACTCTTACTGTGGATAAGAAAGTACTGCAATATGGGCATCCCAATCGGAGATGATAGATTGTACACGATACACTTCGCTGACGACCAAGCCATTCCAGCTGAAGATGAAAGTGATGTAGGCTACATGCTTAGAAAACTGGAAGATGAGTACACCAAATGGGGCCTCACAATTAATATACAAAAAACTGAGTACTTAGTTGTAGGACAAAAACCAGAAAGCCTACAAATCGAAATGGGAACTATAAAACCAACAGACAATTTTAAATACTTAGAAGTCCAAATAAAATCAAAAGCAGGAAGTAGCGAAGAAATACAATCCAGGATAACAAAGGAAAATAAAAGAAGAATTTACAAAACAATAATAGAAAGTATTGGGCTGTACGGCGCCAAACTTTGGGAAATAAATCAAAGGAACCAATCAAAAATTAAGGCCATAGAAATGAACTAGTGGAGACGATGTTGCCAGCTCACTCGACTTGATAAGGTAAGAAACGAAGATATTCGGAGAGAATGCCAGAAAATAAATGGCCAAAAAAAAAATAGAAAAATGGACTCCGCCAACAAGAAGAAAATGAGGTAGACCAAGACGATCCTGGAGAGACGATTTCGACGATGCAATGACCGCCAGAGATCTAACAACTGAAGATTGTTTCGACAGAAAACGCTGGAAATTAGGATGCGAGAAGCGGCGCAAGCTGTAGAAGACTCGCTTGTTATATTTATATAGTAGAAATACGTGTAATGTAATTGTTTGTTGGATGAGAGTGATGTTCTATATAATTAAATTATTTCAAAGTTATTTATATTTATTCAAGAGGTATATTCATGAAATGTGTGCAAATTCAGACCACTATATGGTCACGGCCATTATAAGACAAAAAGTTAAAATTGAAACAAAACAAAAAAACCAACATAAAAAGTGGAATGTCAGTAAATTGAGTAATGAAGAAGTAAGAAAAAATATGAAGAGGCAGTAACAGTTCAAATAAAAGAGAAATATAAAGCAGAAGATATAAGCACAAAATGGGAGACGATCAAAAAATCAATAGAAGAAGGTGCAAATATGCAGATAGGTAAAAGTCAGGCTAAAACAAAAAACGAATGGTATAACCAAGAATGTAGAGAAATAACAGGAAAAAAAGTGCAAGCCAGAAATAAATGGCTAAGAACGGATAAAAAGGAAGACAGAGAAGAATATGCAAAATTAAGAAGGAATGCCAAGAAAGTGATAAGGCAAAATAAAAGAAGATGGGTAGACAAAAAAATGCAGGAAATAGAGCAGGAAAGAACAAACAGAAATACGAAAAGTTTTTACAAATAGATTAAAGAACAAAACAAAAAATACAAGGGCAAAACAAACGGAATAAAAAATAGAGAGGGAATAGTGATAAGAGAGGACCAAGAATACAAGCAAGTATGGAGAGATTACTACAGAGAGCTCTTGACGGAGGAAACAACAGAAGAAGAAATGCATGATGAGGAGGAATCAGTACACGAAGAAGAAGCAAATGAAGTAGACATCGAAATTTCAAAAGAACCCACATTAGAGGAATTGGATAAAGTAATACAGAGAAGCAAAAATGGAAAAGCCCCAGGTAAAGATGGAATTAAGATGGAACTAATAAAATACGGGGGAAGGGAACTAAGAGGAAAAATACTGGCACTATTGAAAAATATATGGAAAGAAGAGAAATACCAGGTGACTGGGAGGTAGGACAGATCATAACAGTACATAAAAAGGGAGACCAACAAATCTGTGAAAATTATAGTGGAATAACATTACTAAATACAACATATAAAATATTGACATCAATAATAAAAAAAGGTTATCAAAGATCACAAAGAAGACAGTAGGACAGTACCAATCTGGATTCACAGAAGGAAGATCTACAATAGATGCAATACACACAATAAAACAAATAATGGAAAAAGCAAACGAGTATAAATTAGAATTGGAAATGTTATTCATAGACTTCAAACAGGCATTTGATTCAATTAAAAGGAACATATTAATGACAGCACTTAAAAAATCAAAAATTCCACATAAACTCAGAAAATTAATAGAAATGACAATGAGAACTACAAAAATAAGCATAAAGACACAAAGAGGAGAGACAGAGGAATTCAGTATAAATAAAGGGATGAAACAAGGAGATGCCTTATCAACAACACTATTTAATCTAGCATTAGAATATGTACTGCGAAATATAAATAAAGGAAATCTCAAAACAAGAGGTGGTCAAATAATTACATATGCAGACGATATTGCTATTATTGCAAAGAACAGAAAAATAATGAAAGAAATGCTTGAAGAAATAAGAGAGAAAGGGGAGGTAATGGGGCTAAGATTAAATCAAGAAAAGACAAAAATAATAGGATTAGGGAAAAAACCAATGAAGGAAAAAATCAAAATAGGAAGTTTCGAGTTTGAAGAAGTAGAATACTTCAAATACCTAGGAGTTACAATAAGTAAATCCGGAGAAAGGAAATCCGAAATAAAAGAAAAAATATTAGCAGCGAATAAAGCTTATTGTGCAAACAAAAGATTACTTAAAAGCAAAACACTGACTAAAAAAAGCAAGATGAGCATTTATAACACCATAATTAGACCAATATTATTATATGCAGGGGAAACAATGACGATGGTTAAAAAAGATTAAGAAGACTTAAGAATTGCAGAGAAAAAGAATATGAGAACATACTAGGACCAATCAGAATAGAGCAAAATGAATATAGAAGCAGAACAAATGCAGAAATTAAGGAAGAACTTAAGGAAGACATCGTAACTAAAATAAAGCAATGCAGAGTTAGATGGTTAGGTCACATTTGGCGAGCAGGCGATGAGGCAGTGACATACGCAATGATAGAATGGAATCCAGGAGAAAGAAAAAGAAGGGGAAGACCGAGATCAAAGTGGCTGCAAGAAGTTGAAGAAGACCTCCAAAGGGCAGGAGTCAGTGAATTTAGAGGAAGAACTAGAGACAGGAAAAAATGGAGAGATATTGTCAAGAAGACAATAAACAAAAAAGACTGATCCACTTAAGAAATAGGATCTAGAAAGCATTTGCGGTTTAACCCCACGCTGGGGTGTATAGCCATTATATATATATATATATATATATATATATATATATATATATATATATATAATATATATATATATATATATATATATATATATATATATATATATGTTTATTTACTGAGATTGTATGAAGGTGACATGAATGAATGAAATTAGATGTACAATTGTGTGGGTGTGCAAATTCTTTTAATTTATAATTATAAAAGTTCTTTGATAAAGTTTTTTTAAATTTTATTTTATCCTTTAAAAATCATAGAAAACACATTGAAAAATCTGACTGAAACCTGATTTCAAACGCAGGTAGAGGGCTATAAACGATATGGATTTATAAATCTAAAAGCATTATCTCAAACAATTCAGTATTGTGCAACTTTTAAAACCTACCCACCTACAAAATTTGAAAAAAATATTTTACAAAATCGACCCACCCTACTGCACATACAATTCATAACGTGCTTTCTTCAAAAATAAAAAAAAGTACCAAACGAAAAATTATTTACAAAAAATACCCGGCTTTCTACTTGACCTAGGGGTAAATTTCATAGCCATTTATAAGGTAACAATTAATTATTGAACTTGTCGACCAACAGAAGAGTATATATTAAACTATAATTTTAATCTTATGCACATATTTCAGATAAAAGAAATTTACCAAAGGAACGCCAAAAATTACAGACATAATAAACTAACTAATAAAATAATTTACGTATAAGGAGACGAATCAATTATATTATTATATTGTACATATTATTAACAATTTGTCCAAATTGTTGATCTTCAAATACTAAGCCATGTTATCGAAATTATTTCCTACATCGAGCTACTTGTGCCATTATGAATAATTTAGGTTGCGTATATATTTGTGGGAACAGATGGACTGGAGAGATGCATGCTAAATTGACCATGAGGAGTTTGCTGACAGTTAATCAATAGAAGCTGTCTTCCCTGCGGACATCACATATACTTATACAAATTCGGACCACTTTTGTCCTAAATAATTTAACATTATTTAAATTTTATAGCAGGACATCAAAGATTTTAAAAACTAATACCATCTACAATATCATTAGTTTTGTTTGAATCGCAAAAAACTCTTTTTATACTTTACTTTAGTATATAATTTAAGTGTGAAAAGGAATAAAAGTAAAAAATTGTTGTTCTAAGTTCCTTTCTTAATTTTACACCTGTTTTAATATTACTTTGAGCGGAATAACACAGATATGTTAGAAAAATACGATATCTACTAAATTAACACAATTTAGTAAATTAGGTTAGTCTGGGAAGTAAATGGCTTCCCAAGACCTTTAGGGTCACGTGTCTTATCGAAAGTTATATGGCAATAAAACCTGATGACACTGGTAAACCACCTGTCTGTAAGCAGGCCCTATTCTTACTTTCACGTGGTATTTTCTGCATAACTCTAACGGAAACAGGCAAAAGTCCAGCTTCCGACCACTTAGAAAGGCAACACTACTGTTAAGGGAGAAAACTTCATGTAAGGTAGGCAATGGAAAACGACCTCATTGTTTTTCCCCAAGAAAGTTATGATGGCAAATGGAACAAAACTGATGGCCTCTAGTCTCCGCTGGAACCTAAACGTTTATGGGGTGCTAACAATTCCCGAAAGAACATAATAAAAACAAAAAAAATTATAGCAGATAATGATGTCAAAGAAAGACTTGATAAGAGAACGTCAAAAGACTGTATGAAGCTGCAAAGCTAGCAAGTATGCCTAGAAATGAACAGACTAAATAGAGTTGTTCAAGGAGAGATGGCGCAGAAGGTAATATGGCGCAATGGTTTTACAACGCCACCACTAACGTTAGACTGGAAGTACCTGCGCTTTGACGTAGATTAGTTCGCGATTCAAACGGTACAAAAATATTTTTTTGAATTATTTCTTTGTGTTATTGGACTTTAAATTTAATAATAATTTTAGTCACAGTATCGTGTCAGGAAAGTAAATACATGCTCTCATAATGAGGACAGATGGTTCAGTTATTTTTGAGATGAGATGGATTACTAATATTTCACTTTTTGTTCAGTATGCCAACCAAATACAAGCGCATTGGAAGTTGTTCCAGGGCTAGTTGGTCAGAACAACAATTAGCCGAAGCCATTCAAACTATCAATGAAAATAGAATGGGAGTTAATGAGGCTGCTCGAAATTTTGGGGTACCGGCAACCACTCTATGAAGAAGAAAATTCAAAAAAAAGTATTTTCTCCTACTCGTACCGATGTGCGAAGTAGGCTTTTAATTGGCCGAACAGCATTAGACATTAGACATCATTTTATTAAGGAGTTGAGATTAGTTCGTTTTCCATGACTGCAGTTATTTCTGCAGAAGAACCCAAGGCTGCCAGCGAAAAAAGCCGAAGGGTTATCCATTAATCGATCCTTGGGTAAGAAACAAAAAAGACGTTGAGACTTACTTTCATCTGTTTACCAAGAACGAGATGAAAGGACGCAGTAGCCAGTGATCTACGCCAAATGGAAATACAGCTGTTACAATAAATATGTCTCATAAATATTCTTTCTCATTCTGATATATTTTAGATTTTACCTGATGGTATAAATTCCAGGAATTACCTACCTGAAACGATGGGTCCCCCTTCGATATAAAAAAAACCTGCTTTTGATGGAATTCCTTCGATGGAAAGTCATCGAATCTTCGCCGTGATTCAAGAATAACTGTATTTATATTTAAATAGAAATTTTATGTAAACAGAGTCGAAAATAAATTATTGTATCGTACAAGTGGTATAATAAATTGGTATGTTATTGTATTTTAGTGAACTAGAATAAGGGAAATAAAGTAAATAAATTAGACATAAAAATAGTTCACAGCAACGGAAAATAGTTGTTCAGGACCGACAACAATGAAGGAGAATAGTAAACGCGGCCAAAACTCACATAGAGTTGTAGAGCCAAATGATGATGATTTTTTTTTTGGAATCTTATGACTATTGCTATCTGATCATTCACTATGATCAATAAGCAAGTTAGTTCTATATTTATAAATATTACAAGAAACTTATCTAAGGTTATATTCAAATGATGATGATGATGATCAAATACGAGGCAAATGAAAGAAGCAAAAGAAAAATGGATAGAAGATAAATGTAAAAAAATAGAGGGATTAGATAAGATGCATGATTTTTTATTACATAAAAGAAAGCGAAATAATTTTCGTATTTAATTAAAAAAACATTGCCCTTTAATAAAAAACACTAAAGATAAAATAAGAAAATGAGAAAAATTTATACAAAGAGATGTTCTAGGATGAAAGAGTGAACATTACGATAAATGGTTCTAAGAAATCCCACCAATTTTAACAGTCGAGAAAGAATATGCCATTAAACAATTAAAAACCAACAAGAGCCCTGAATCTGATAAAGTTTACTCTGAAATACTTCATATATTATTGATATGCTAGAAATCTTAATTACTACTTTTATTGGGAATAAGCCATAATTTAAGTTTAAAATAAGTTTATTTGTGATGTTTCGATTTCCACTTTGGAAATCGTTCTCAAAATACAAAGATCAAGAAAATAGCTTCATAACAATATGTTACTTCTTCTTCTTTAAGTTCCATCTTCTATCGAAGGTTGGAAATCATCATGGCTATGCGGACTCTGTTGACTGCCGCTCTAAAAAGTTCTGCACTACTGCATTCAAACCGTCATATGTTACTAGAAACCTCGAATTACAAAGTGAAACACTTCTGGTGTAAAACTAAATTTAAAAATCCAATTCTTTCATTGTTTATCACAATGTATCTTGTGTACTACTTGATTTTCCAATGCAATTTTTGTTTTTGCGTATAGTAATAGGGTTGAGATTTTGCTGTAGGCAATAAATTAATATAATCCATATTTTATTTTTATTTAAGAACACTGTTCATTCTATCTGTCACGCCTTTAATATACGGAGGAGAGTTTTTCCAATGGGTTTTCTTCTTCTACCGGATCTCTAATTTTGTTTTGGAATGTTTATACCTTTTTAATCCCAGATATGTAGAAGCTATTTTGTCATAAAGCTGTTTTATCTTTGTACATTATTATATAAAAAATATACGTATAGCAACTTGTTGACAACCATATTCCATATTAGACCACCCAGCACCTCCACCATAAATTAAATTCAAACATTTGAAGTTCCAAAACATTTTATAATAAATGAAAACTAAAAATAATACTACGACTAAAGACATTAATCTATATATAGCAAAGCAATAATGGTAAAAAGTATGTAAGTCTATATCACAAACTATTTGCACTATAACTAAAACAAATATAATGGTAGACATAATCGGAAATATGAAAAGATTTGATGGCTATTTACACATTTTAAAAAAATCTATATAATTTTTGTCTGCTTTAATTGTCATAACCTGGTTTAAATCTAACAAAAGAATATATCTCTACATGGAATTTTTAAGGATTTTCAATCATTTGTATTACTGCGCTTACAACATATTCTGACATATTTTTGAATTAATATCTGAATTTAAATTATATATTATTCTTTTAAAATATTGCAATAAACAAAGTTACACTGAAAAAACATAACACGTAGTATTTTTTAACAATAAAGGTTTTATCACTGTAAAAAAATATACGAATTCAAGTCCGTAGACTAATTTTCACTAAGTGAAAGACTCTTAATACAACATGGCCGTATTTCCAGTAGTTGCTCAGTAATTGTAAATAACTCAGATACAGATGACCCAACCACTATACTGTCAAATAGAAATAAATCTACTAGAATATCTTCAAATCAAACCTCAACCTCACCATCAAGAAAATTATCTACAACGTACTTAACAACGCACGTTACATTAACTACAATTAATGCAATATCAGTAATATCTAAAACAAATATATCCGTCTCACCAAACCCATTATTCCACACAAGTATACCTAAACAACCTTCATTTTCCAGTCTACACAATAGTTCTAGATTCCTTAATGAAAATAAAGATTATCCAGCTCCACCAGAATTTGGGATATCCAACGAGAAAAATAGATTAAAATCGTCCTCTAAATAAACTATATCTAAAGCAATAACACTTACAATTGAGACATCAGCTAGTGATAATGTATTTTCGAAGCCAACCCAGAAACAAAAAATAATAAAAACAAAAACATTGACAATGCTTTTAGAAACTCTAATGCAAACAATTAAAGAATTATTCGATTCCGAAAATCTAATATTTGATTTTCACTTTCGGTTTGATTTGACCTTGACTCTTATTCAAAATCCATTCATGTACATCTGAGCGCCCATTAAAATTGAAATGTATTCAATGAAAAGTTCAAAAATCTGGCGAAACAGCTCAGAAAACTTAATTATGTGTACATGGAACCTAACAGAGATACATATCTAGCATTTAATCAAAAACAAAATAAACATTTAATTTATTACAATGGAATATACATGGGCTCTATACCCATTATGATGTGCTAAAAATTTTAGACAACAATATTTGACCTGCTATCATTTGTCTTCATGAACCGAATTTTAAAGATCAACATTGCCATACATTTAATAACATTTTAACTTTTTATAAAAATAGAAAAGAAATGCAAAAATTAAATGATAAAGTGGTAATTACAATCCCTTAAAGCATAAAAGATTCCTCGTAAAACAGACATAGAAGCTGTATCCGTTGCTATGTGCAACTGCCAAAGAATTCTTACTAACTACGGCATTACAAATAGCTACAGGAGCATTCCGGACAAGCCCAATTTAAAGTTTGCAAGAAGAAATTAAAAAGTCGCCACTTAAAAATAGAAGGATGCATTTAACTCCTACATACGCATTTGTCGCTAATTCTAATCTAAACAATCCAACTAGAAATAACATTTAAAATGATCGTTTAAAAAACTTATGTATTGAAAATATTAATGTGAAACCACCCTCCTACGAAGGAGTTAGGCAAACTCTTATGGTTTGACAAATTCCGATACCAAATACCTACTCCAAATTTATACAAATTTCACCTACTAGGACAATTAGCATTCTTCAATTTGACAAATCCTAAAATATCTTAAGAAAGGGCAATAATTCTTAACTTCTTAATAAAAAATACCATCATGAACAAATCTCACTTATATTAACTATCTTAATATATCCAATGCTCTAACAATTGCAACTGTACAATTTCTAGGGATTCCTTCACACATTGGACTTGAAGTAAATGAAGAAGCGAAAATAACCTAACAAGAAATACAAAGTGAAACAACGAGTGAGGTGAGAATTTTAGTGCTAAATGAACTAAAATCATAAGCGAAGGTCAAAAATTGTGGCAAAACCAATGAGACAGCTCAACTTCAGAACTTGGCGAAGTGAAAACATACGTAAAACCGTAAAAATATTAAATTCCCAATGCAGCTCATCAAGTGCTTGTTGCTTGACTTCGGCTAGGACATACCCTACTTAACTATGAGCGTATAATTGATCACACTAATCCCACATTATATGACAACTACAGCGTTCCACTCAGTATTAAGCATATCCTTATTGATTGTCTGAGATACCAGTTGCAAAGACAAAATTGCAAGATCTGCAAGATAAAACTGCAGTAAAATTCCATAAGTACATTATTATACTTAACAAAATTTCATATTTATAAGTAAATTATCTTATGTATATCTTATGTATATTTAAATATGTCGGTCAGATAGCTCAGCGGGCTGTGCGGCTGCCTCTCATTCGCTTCACTGTCGAATGGTTTAGTGGATGTGGGATCGAGCCCAAGCTCGGTGTACAGAAAATAAAAAGTCTAACGCAGCAGTTTAAAATTCTAGATGAATCTGCGGCTTAGACTAGGATATGCTGGGATCTGATCGGCCTATGGTGGAGCAGTACGGCAAGAGATAAGGGCTTGCGGCTCGGTGATACTCCTCCATAGATCCCTACCGGACAGGCGTAACGCCTAAAAAATATATATATATATATATATATATATATATATATATATATATATATATATATATATATATATTTAAATATGCGACTATGCTTGTAAAATAAAAAGTTACATTACACGTAGGATTGTAGAATTACATTGTAGAATACATTTAACAAATTCGCCTATACTCCTTTACGGAAAGAATTTTAAGTTGGCAGTACTTCGGAAAAAATGCTTAAAGAAAAATCTCCCTTAATTACACGATAATATTATGCTAGATTACTTGAAAATGATAAATTATGAGATGTGGATAAATACATATTTCATCACATATTCAAATATTATAGATTTTGAATTCTTATTGTTTTAGTTATTTTTATGTTTATTTTTATTCGCTCTAAGAATTATTTCTTATTCAGTCCAGTAAACTCTCTTTCTGAGAGGTCACAGACCACGACAAATTCTATAGCCTCTTCTTATATATAGAAAGATCTACCACCAATATACAAAGAGAATAAAGTTTGATAAAACCAAATATCTCTCTTTACTCCTGACTCCCAGAGGGATTGTATGGTCTGTTTTCAAAGACCTTTGTCTCTGCTTATTTATATTAACTTTCGCATAGGGCTTTTGCATATTTTTCTGAAATTTTATCAAACCTTGTTGGAGATCTTCCTCGTGATCTTCGGCCTTCTATCTTTGCTTGGATAATAAATCTTTCCGTGCTTTTTGTATTTGCTCTCATAATATATCCAAAATATTTTAATTGTTGGAAATACGAAAGCCATTTGCTGACCTTTAGCTTGTTTAAAAATGAACTATTTATCCTGTGATTGGTGCCTTAATTCGTAATATTTTTTTCTAACAGAATATTTCGGTAAGGTCTATCCTTCCTTTTCCGCTTATTGTATGGTCCAAGATTTACATTCATATGTCAGTATTGGAAACATTAAGCAGTTAATCAACCTCATTTTTGGAGTTCGTGAAATTTAAGAATCCTTCTTTTGGTAAATTACATCTACATTTTATTTCTCCCTGTAGTAATAAGATCAATTAACTTTTCTTGACTATTTGCTAGAAGAGCTGTGTCGTCTGCAAAACATTGGTTGCAAAAGATATTAAATTTAGCTCTTTATTTGGAATGTTGGCAATTTTTGTTTCCAATTTTTCGTAGAATTCCTCGACTTTTATTTCATCTGCTATGCAGGCTAGCGCATAAACTTGTATGATATTGAGTTTATGTGGTTTGCCTTCCAGTTTAAGGAGAACTATATTATCGCTTATAGATTTAAATTTGCCGACATAAGATTTTTGTAATATTAGTGAAAACAGACTGGCCACCTGTATAGTTCTGGAACTTACCGTCAGAGGAGTAAAGATAATTGCCATAGTATGTTCTAAAAGGTCCTTTTTTTAACCAATTCGTTTCTGTCAGTTCAGAGAGTTTAATGTTATACCCTTCCAGCTTTCTTTTAATAGGTGACAGATTAGTGTGATTGTATTTGGCTCTTTTATGTTCCATGTACCGATATTAATTAATTTTCTGAGTGTTAATTTTTTTTAATCAGTAGTTGAATTTACACACGATGCCTCCACTACACTACTGCCCACTAACATTTGCGTGACCGGTGGCCAATTTCGCACTTCTTGACCCGGACTCAAGGTAGAGCCGGTCAGCACCAGGATCAAACCAAATATATGATTGGAAATATTAGGCAAAAGCTTAATCAAAATATCGTATTCCACAAAGATAAAAATTAAGCCGCAAACCGATGTCGTATAATGATCTTATATTAATATTGATGACGTAAGATACACTGAAATGAAACTGGGCCGGACACGTCGTCAGAATCAGTGATGAAAGGTGGACGAAGAGATTGCTTAAGTAGAGGACGAGGTTAGACAGAAGAAGTAGAGCAAGACCCCCTACTCGTTGGTTGGACTGACGATCTCAAGACAATGTCAAATAATTAAATCAAGAGTGTTTAAGATAGGGCACAATGGACCAAAATGAGGAAGGCCTATGTCCAGCAGTGCACGCAAAGGGCTGGGTGATGATGATGAAGACACACTCACCAGAAAAATAAATGCATAATCTATAAACATTGATTAGATCGTTACTAAACTGTGATATAAAAAATGGAATATTACTCAAGTCGGATAAATCGCAACTAGCAATGTCTCAAAGAAAGGTCATCCAACATATTAGCCGACGTTTATGGCGACCAATGTGAAAATGACATTTTGAGTTAGGAATGCCATTTTAAATTGAATCAAGCTTACGTAGAACCTAATGTAAATTAAACATAATGTAAAGCTTGTAATACAGACGTATGTGCAGGATTAAGCGCAGGAATCCCTTCAAATTGACAAATAATTTATATGGGCTGATTAAAAGGACGATGGTAGTTAGTAAGCGTGAAATATTAAATACACATCTGGTGAACCAACTGCCAATTGACAGGATAAACAGCTACACATATCTTGGTACTAACATAAAAAATAGTCAATGTGGATCACTCTACTAAAATAAAAAAACAAATAGGTAAAGCAAGATCAGCATTCATAAGTCACGATTTACCACTTAGTACCAAAATCTCTATCATCTGACGCTATGTATTTTTTACATTATTATACAGAGTAAAGGTAGGAACGCTCTTTGAAGCTTCTTTAGGAAAGCTCGAGACTTTCGAGATGTGGTGTTTAAAAATTAGGTTTCGTTTCTCTAGTTATTTGTCTAGGGCTGAACTAATTAATTTTTTCAACTCTTGATTTTTATGACTTTTTAAGATGTAGGAAAAAATTATAGTTTTTAAAGATTTGTATAGGTATAAAATCTATATTTTATTTGTTTTAAACTGGAGCTGGAATTTATTTTGTTGTGTGTGTGTCGTATATTTTTAATAGGAATAATTTTTCGTGCAATTGAAAGTTATTATCTATTATTTTTTTGCGAACTAGGGATCTTTTGCTACAACTATGATTTAATTTTCATTGTTTGTTGATAATTCTTCCGTAGCCAATCCGGAGTATCGGAAATTTACCTGTATAGGAATGTCCGAAATAGATCTACAGAAAGGAAAATGATTTGCCCTAACAAAAAGGTAATTTTCGTGCAATTGAAAGTTTATTTTCTATTAAATATTCGCGAACTAGAGATCTTTGCGTAAAGTATTTCATAGAAATCTCATACTTAACAGGTGCCGAAAGTCAACTGACTGAGGAAATTTTCGATCCAACCTGTGATCCGACTTCCAACTTCACCATTCACGCTCCGACTTCGTCGCCAGTCGGAAGTCGGATCTTCAAGTCGTCCCACTAGTCGTACCACTAGTTGTCCAACTAATCCAACTAGCCCACTCACGGTCCGATTTCAGATCCAACTGCAGAAGTTGGACCACTAGTCGTACCACAAGTCGGAACGTGAATGGCCTGCATTACGAATTTCACGGTTGGATAGTGTGTACAATATTGAGTTCCTACGTACAATGAGCAACGAATGCGAGATCACTTAAACAATCAAACAGCGCAAATAAAATAACTTGGCCATGTTATGAGAAATGAACACAGATATAGCTTATTGCAATTTATTATTCAGGGCAAAGTATTTGAAAATTGAGGACCAGGGAGAAGAAGAATATCTTGGCTTCAAAACTTAAGGCAGTGGTTCAATACATCTACAACCGAACTATTCCGAATAGCTGCAAATAAAGTTAGGATACCTATGCTGATTGCCAACATCCGGAAAACATAGGCACCGTAAGAAAAAGAGAAAAAAAAGAACGATCGGAGGTTAAAGAAAAGAGATGAACAAACTAATGAAATCGAAATACATTCAGAAAGAAACAGTGGGCAGATTACTTTCGATCCCTATTTGCTTAGGTTAACGATAATGAACCAGTAACACCAGATGTGACGACAAACGAAGAACTAAACAGAAAGAAGTGGTAAAGAATGCATTAACAAAACTAAAAGATATAAAATCCCCAGATCCATCTAACAAAACAAGTATTGAAGCTAAATCAAAAAATATTACAACAAAACAGAATACCACAAGAATAAAGATTAGGCATCCTTGATGGAATCGACCGTTACTTGATGGAAATTCTTTTTGTGTAACAATAAAACAATAAACAATTTGTTTTTAAACCTTCTACAAAAATGTATTATAATCTCTTATCACTACAGCTATTTCCGCTGATTGCCTTCTCAGGTGATCCATTTTTTGCATGCATTTACACTTTATAGTACTTAATGAAATAGGTTGAGAAGGGGAGAACTGTCTCAAGTTGGTCATTCAGAATTATATCTTTTTTTTAATTTGTTGATTTCCATAGATTCTAACAAAGATAGCTTAAGGCCTTTATTTTGAATGTAAAGAATTTTAAATTCGTCATTAAAAGAATGATTAGGATCATTCCTAAGAATGATAGTGCTTTTTATTTTGGCTCTTGTTGTTTTTGATATATTATATTTGCCTAAGTTGTTATTTCTTCTGAAAGCTGGTGTTATTCCTTTCTTCTTTATGTGTATGGCTATTTTTGTTGTAATTTTGCCTGCATATGTAATCGAGCAGAAGGTACTAGGTTTTTTCTCTGGTGGTGGAAATACTAATATCAGGGTTTTCTTCTGTAGTTTTTGATTTAAAATTTTATTAATTGTTTGTTCGTTGTATCCATTGTTTACTGCTATTTGCGTAATAATATTTAATTCTGTCTCAAAGTTGTATTTAAACATCGGCATTTAAACGTCGTGTCGGTATGGATAGGTTTAGGAAATATGGAGAAGACATGTTTGTTTTTAAGTCTGATAATTTTGAAATCTAAAAAATTTATGGGTTGATTTTGTTCTGTTTCTATTGTAAAATCAATATGACTATGAAGTGAATTAATATACGATAAAAATTGGTCGAGTTGCCTGTTAGTTTCTGTGAAACATACCAGTACGTCGTCTACGTATCTCCACCAATATAAAAACTGTTTGAATAAGCTATGTTTTGAAATCTTTGTATCTAGATGATCCATAAAAATATCTGATAGCAATGGGGCTTAGAGGATTGCCCACTATAAGTCCTGCACTGTTATTTGTATATATTTGATTATTAAATTCAAAGTAGTCCTGGTTTATGCAAATTTAAAAAAGATGTAAAGCTTCAGATGTAATGACAAGATTTGTACTATTTTGATCTAAAAGGTTTTTTACTGGAACAAAAGTTTCTGTCAGAGGAATAATAGGTAATAAATACTAAAGTTTCTACCAGTTTGACCGATGTAAGTTTTTGGGCAGTCGCCACATTTAAGTTTGTACACACCACTGTGTAAGTGTTTTTTATTTTGGCTCTTGTTATTTTTGATATATTTGCCTAGGTTGTTATTTGTTCGGAAAGCTGGTGTTATTCCTTTCTTTTCTATGTATTTGGCTATTTTTGTTGTAATTTTGCCTGTATATGTAATCGAACAGAAAGTACTGGGTTTTTTCTCTTGTGGTGGAAATACTAATTTCAGGGCTTTCTTGTGTAGTTTTTGATTTAAAATTTTATTAATTGTTTGTTCATTGTATCCGTTGTTAACTGCTATTTGCTTAATTATATTTAATTCTGTCTTAAAGTTGTATTTTGACATCGGAATTTCTGTTAATCTATGTAACATACTATGCTGCCAGTTTATGTTGTGTGGGATGGGATGATGAATTGTGTATAGTCGTGTTAGTATGGATAGGTTTGTGAAATTTGGAGAAGTTATGTTTGTTTTAATTCTGATTTTAAATCTGATAATTTTTAAATCTAAAAAATTTATAGATTGATTTTGTTCTGTTTCTATTGTAAATTCAATATGACTATGAAGTGAATTAATATACTATAAAAATTAGCCGAGTTGCCTGTTAGTTCCTGTGAAACATACTAGTACGTCGTCTACGTATCTCCACCAATATAAAAACTGTTTAAATACGGGATGTATTGAAATCTTTGTCTGTAGATGATCCATAAAAATAGCTGATAGCAATGGGGCTTAGAGGATTGCCCATTATAAGTCCTGCACTGTTATTTGTATATACTTGATTATTAAATTCAAAGTAGTCCTGGTTTATGCAAATTTCAAATGAATGTAAAGCTTCAGATGTAATGACAAGATTTGCACTATTTTGGTCTAAAAGGTTTTTTACTAGAATAAAAGTTTCTGTAAGAGGAATGCTAGGTAAAAGATTTTTTAAGTCAAATGAAATTAATCTGTAGTTGTTGGCTAACTGAAAATGTTGCATTTTATTAACTGTTGCCATTGTATTTTTTATGGTAAATTTAGGTGAAAATTTAGTGTGTTCTAAAATAATCTCTAACAGTTTTTTTTAAGTTTAGGTGACGGAGCTGTATAAAAAGAAACTACAGGTCTTAATATCCTAGCATCCTTATACCTCTCTTCAAAAAGGGAGAAAAATCGGAACCGGAGAATTACAGGGAAATTAATTTATTAAACACAATACTAAAATGTAAATTAGAGCTGGAGGGTCATATAATAGAACGTGTGATGAAGTTTAAATATCTAGGCATCAGACTATCTAGCTACGAAAAACTTGAAGCTGAAGTAATAGATCAAGTGAATAGAACAAACAGCGGTCAAAAAATATGGCGAAATGAATATATCGGAGAAGAAATGAAAGACAGAATTTACAGAATAGTTATCAGAAGAATAATGACATAATATTAGAAACACGACCTGGTACAGAAAGGACAAAAAGAATGCTAGAAACAGTAGAGATGAGAACTCCTAGAAAAATCGATGATAGGAATCTATGAGACAGAGCTAGAAGTAGAGATATAAGACGGAGATGCAAAGTAGAAAACATTTAGTACTGGGTAATAAATATAAGTGTAGAATGTAACGATCATAAGCCAAATGACAACAAATAGGGTAGTAAAGATAATTAGTAACGATTTTCCAGTAGGAAGACGATCAAGAAGAAAATGATGAAAACAATGGAACGGAAATTTACTGAGCACACATTGGAAAACAGATAGAGTTATATCTACACAGAAGAAGAAGAAAGATAAGAAATTAGAAGATCAAAAGAACATCTGAAAATACTCGAAACTAAAAACTTAAGATTACAAATAGAAATTAATGAGCTTCTTGAAAATGAGGATAGGTAACAGTTTTTTTCTTGAGATTCAGGGTTTACTTAAACAAGCAAAAAAAATTAAAAATTAAAACTTTACTGACTAACGAGACATATCTTATTTACGCCTGTATTTAAATGTTTTAATATGTATTATCATTATTGGTTAACAACTAATCAATCAGACCGATCAAAACAAAATTTGATATAAACAAGTTAGCTGCAGAACCAGCTATATGCTAGCTATAGCATATTGGATAGACCATATATCGATTAAATTAATCCTCTCATTATTTGAACTGTCTTTGAATTGTCACCCTACCTACATTTTCTCGTCCATGACAAAATATAATTTCGATTGAGTATTAATTTTAAAAAATATTAAAAACTGAAGAAATACCCAAGTAAAAAAGCAGAAAAAAAGAGAAAACAGAAACAAACGATAGTTTTACGTTATTTTATATGTAAGTAATTACCGAATACATTCAACTCTAATACGATGTATCTGTTAAAACAAATTCAGCTTTTTAATTACCCCAAGTACCAGCGTATTTAAATCATTAATTGCAAGCCATTGGAAATCTAATGATATGATCAATAACACTTGTTTTGACCTGCTTAATACACGAATTCCATTTTCCAGCATTGGAAACCACCCATTTACAATGTGCGACCCTGCATCAACAAATAAACAATGACTAGGAGTTCCGTTACACCCCTCTACATGTCAATTTAGCTTTTATGCAATCGAGGAGCCAATATTGCGGAGTGGAATCTGTAGAGAGATAGTCACAAAACCGTAATCAGTGTTGACAAATCTTAGAGAAAATATATTATACATGAATTACGGATAAGTTGGAGAAAAACGAAAGTTATATTAAGATATAAGATTAAGATTGTAATAATAATATAAAATAATACCGATGAAATATACTGTATGTGACCCATAGTTAATGCTGAGTCACCTGAATTTTCAGATGTTTCTCCAAAATGAAAGTAAATAAAATAAATAAATAATAAAAATTTAAAAAGATTAACTAAATTATAGATAAAAACTTCAGTGTTTGGAATTGCTATATATAAAGTATCACAAAAAGATTAGTCATAAATTATATCACAATTTTTTAAACCGATGAAAATTTATATTATAGCATACCATGGCTAATCAAACAAAAGTAAAAAAAAATATTTTTTTTTTGTCAATTTATCTAGACTGGGGTTTCTACGAGGTTTTCTAACCTTCCTCCACCAACTTTTTTGTAGTATAATGTTGGAATAATGCAATACAATGCAGTGGAATGCAATGAAGAAAACATCAACAAAAACTGGAAAAAATAAAAGATGACTTATTAGAACCTAAAAAAAAAATTAAACAGTATACAAAGACAAAAATAAACCATTGTACCAGCAAACACAAAACCAAATATGGCGACAAATTCGAATATCAAAAGAAAATTGGTTTAAAATACAAATGTGATGAAATAAAAATGCTACAAAATAAACAAGCCAGGTTTAGTTTACATACGAAAATAAAAAATATAACTAGAGGACCAGAAAACAAACAAAATATACCTGTTGATGAAAAGGGAGACACAGTAATGGATACAGAAAACAATATGATAATATGGGCAAACTACATTGGTTTTTCTAAAAACCAAAATTATTCACTGCGAAGTCAAACCCGGAAAACTACACAAATCATATTTCAAACCCATTATCAATAAAGTAAATTATAATAAACTTATTCTGTATTAAGAAGACGCATCAGTATTTATATAAACAAATTATTGAGCATTAAAACAGTATAAAAAACAATAAACCTAACACTACAGCCTTAGCTAAACATTCTTTAAAAAAAAGCATTTTTTCATTTTGAAAATATACAAATTATGAAGACAAAGTTAATTAACCAAAAACCTGTAATTTAAAAGTTGACGCAACAAGTAAAAATTTAAGTTACTTTTATATTTAAACTAAGTGCAAAATAGTGAATAATTTGGCACATGCAAAAATATTATTACTCCATCTAATCACTGAATTATTTCACGTTTTTACGTTTTCTCAAACGAGATTTTAAACTGCGTGTATTTCCGTATAAAATTTGTAAATTGACAACAGTGAATTTATATTTTGTGACTACAGATATATAGACTGTTGTATTTTGCGGACGGTAGCTACACATACCCATGCGCAAGTGCAGATCCCTTTCAATTACCATTCAAATGTTATGTGATGATGCCGTTATCCTTTTGTCTCTTTCAAGGTCGTACATAGCAGAGGGAAAAAAGGATGAGCAATTTCTTGACGAGATTTTAAGTCTGTCTTTGTAATTAGAAAACACTGGCTTATAAACGAATAAAAAATTACCCCTAATTAAAAAATCCCTCTTTGTCACTAGCATGTGCTCTATTTTCAGTTGCTAATCTTAAAAAATAATATTTTAATATTACTCAGGAAAATCTAATTGCAGTAAATTGTAGAATTTTGGAAAATTTTCGAGAAAAAATTCTGAACTTTCGTTATATATTTCTTATTATGTTGAAGTGGCTAACATTTCAAACAACATAATTTTTACGGTACAGACTACTCTACAAAAGCTTTTCGGTGACTCTATATATGAATTAAATTTTAAAATCATAATAGAAAAGCCATGAGTTCCTGTAATAATACGACCTATCCTAGTGTCCTAAACTAGATGCCTTTACGTTTTGTAAAGATAATATTAAGTGAATACTTTTTTATAAAAGGAACTACACTTGAGTGCAACATAATCGACCCAAAATTATTTTGCGAAAGTGTAAATTTAAAAATATTTAGTTGTCAATCATTGATCTTATTATTGACGTTTTAAAAAGTTTTATTTTTTGGTGAATCGCAGGACGTATTACAAATAAATAATGCAACACGTAGAGAGGGGACAGAATTTGACTCATTGAAATCGACACGCACCGACTTGTTTTGCATTAACATCGTACGCATCAATTTTCATTCACTAATACATCAGTACCTTTCATGGCTTTCATTAAAAGACTTCAAGTTCATGGAAGATTTTTAATGGGTCGTTTGACCCAACATTCATCACATATAAAACAATTCTACAATGTAATAACAACTTTAGAAACTATGTCGTCAATTCGTATTGGTACAGGTGAGTCACAGGTAAGATAAACTTACTACTTGACAGGGGGAGGGACTTTTTGACCGAACATATTTGTACGGCATTTATAACTTATGAAGGTAATAGAAAAATAATGACCTGCGACGTAATGCCGTACAAAAATAATCATACCAAGGGCAGGAAAAAATTTTCAGCAATTAGACACAGTACGGCATTCAACCGTATGTTTTCATCTCTACATTACCCAAATGACTAACAAAAATATTAAATATAGATTTAAACGGAGTAATACCAAGATCATAACCAAAGTCAACGTTTATTGCTCTACCAAAGAAAACAATATCTGTATCCTGCAATGATTTCCGGACCATCAATTGCCAAAACCGTCTCTTGCCGTCTTTCTTTACTACTATATTTGTTGTTGTTCGGCGTATATGATCGTTTCATTCTACTCTTCTATTTCTTACCTAGTTCTTGATGTTCTTCACCTTCTACGTCGTATATCTGTACTTCCTACCTCTTACCATCAATTTTATTTTTATAAATTATACATCAAAGGATATATAGACTATGCGATGAAAAGGATATATAGACTATGCCGTACACAGTTTGGTTTACGAAAAGAAGTGGATATGAGAGAGGCTCTCTTTTGCATACAAGTAGTAATTCAACGATGTAGAGATGTAAATTAGCGATATTTGGTGAAACTCCATTTCACTTGAGATTAATTTTTTACGATATTTTTTACGATAACATATTTAACGATACTTCTAGGGGTACGAGACCATCCGCTACCTGTCTACCTAATTTGAATATTATCAGTCAGTTTATAAAAAGCTATTACCACAGTCTGTCGCAAAATCTTGTAAGCTAACAGTCGCTAGCTCGCAAATTCGCTTATTAATATATTATATGTATTTGTAACTAAATAGTTCGCATCGCAATATTATTCATAAAGATTATAAGTCAATCATTTATAGTAATCAGTGTTTCTTCAAAGCGCAGTATAGTTTTTATATAAAAGTTCATCTATTCAAACCACCAGTGTTGCCAGTAGTTTGCTTTAAACATAAAAAAGACATTCCGCTAAGCAAATTTACTTGTAATTAGTTCTATATAATAGTAAAAATAGCGCCAGTGAAAAGTGTAGTAGAAATACCCCATATAACAGTGTTTTCGGACAGATTTCAGAAATTGCTATTTAAACTTAGTATTAAATATAAGCTTATGTTTAAATCTGTTTTTCATTCCAGCCCCAGGCTGGTGGTCCTTCGTCCTTTAATTCTCTAAATACGATAATATCCAAACAATATTTATGCATGCTTGATTGATTATCATAAATCGTTCGATTGAGTAAAACACAAGCTGGTATAGATATTAACAAATATTGGAATAAACAGTGGTCTAATAATTATTAGCAATCTTTACTGGAATCAAACAGCATCTATCGGTACAGAGACAGGAGAATCTGTCAAAATCAAACGTGAGGCAAATTATTTCCTGGCTAAAACATCTACGTACGTGGTTTAACACAATAACCACGCACAGTTTTCACAGCAGCAATGTTTTTACAACGCCATATATTTTGGCTGTGATATCGGTGAGAAATCTTAAGCGCAACCCTTAATTTGAACCACTATGCTTTGAGTACCGATAAGAATTGGCGGCATAATTTCTAAACTTGTGCTTACCTGTTGTAGTAGTACCTATTTATTTATGTGTAATTCTTATTGGCTCAGATGCCACCTTAAAAATGTGTAATGGGCTTGTAGTACATAACTTAGACCGCTATCTTTGTTGTTCGAGTCTATTATTACCCCCAGGTATTTTTATGTACTTTACTCACCAGATTTAGATATGTCCTAGTTAGGCTTCTTCTTCTTCGCGTGCCATACCAGAATTATCCGACGTTGGCGATCATCATTGCGATGGCTTCTCGATTTTTTGCAATATGGAATAATTGTCCTATATTTGATATCTGAGTCCATTCACGAATGTTCCTCAACCAAGAAACTTATTTTCTTCCTACACCTCTACAGCAATATATTTTGCCTTTAAGGATTAGTCGTAATTTTTATATCGACTACCCCTTACTATATATGTCCCAGATAAGACATTTTTCGATGTATAAGTTTTTAGCAGTTCTCTATCGTTTTTGACGCTCCTTAGTACTTCTTCATTAGTTTTCTTTGCTGTCCGAGATATTTCAGCATTCGTTTATGAACCCACATTTTCAAAGCTTCAATTTTGTTCATGATCAATACTTTTAGCGTCCACACTTCTGCACTATACAAAAGTAGGGATCAAAAATAACACTTAACCATTCTTTGTCTTAGTTCTAAACTGAGATGATTACTGCAAAGAAATGACTTCATTTTAATAAAAGTAGTTTTCGTCATTGCTATTCCACGTTTTATTTTTATGTCTGGATCTAGTTGGTCCGTTATCACAGTTCCCAAATATGTTATTTTGTGAACTTTCTCGACTTGGACTCCCTTTAATTGAAGCTTCGCATCGGGATGTGCGTCACGACTAAAGACTAAAAATTTGGTTTTGTTTGAGTTTATTTTATTGCCCATTTTCTCTACTATCTCGTGAATACGAGTACGAGAATACATAATTTGGAGACCTTTAATATTATCTGACAGAATGACTGTATCGTCTGCATATCTAGTCACATTAAGTAGTTCCCCGTTGACTTTTATTCCATATGGTTGTCTCTTAAGTGCCTTTTTAAATAACTGGTCCGAGTAAACATTGAACAATGTTGGTGACAAAATGCAACTTTGTCTGACTCTTCGTTGTATGGAGATTTCATCGGTGTAGTAAACTCCAATTTTTATGATAGCAGATTATTTCCAGTACAAATTTTTAATGACACGAATATCCTTGTCATCTATTTTGATATTTTTCAGTATTTGCATTAATTTTAGATGCTGTACCCCGAAACATGAATAATACATCTTTTCTTTGTTCACGGAATTTTTGTAATAGGATGTTAAGCTCAAAAGTGCCTCCCTGGTTCTCATAGCATTTCTAAAACCAAATTGGGTATCTTCCAGAATTTCTTCGCATTTTTGTCTAATTCTGATGTGAAGTATTCTTGGGAAAATTTTAACTGTGCGGCTTATTAGTCTAATTAATCGATATTCTGGGCATTTTCTCGCATTGTGTTTTTTAGGTATTGCGACAAAGATGGATTTGGGCCAATCTGTGGGAATCGCTCTGGTGTTATACATTGAATTAAAAAATCTTAGCACTACTTTTATATTATCATCCTCTATTAGTTTCACCAACTCAGTAAGGCTTAGAGTACTCCATATCTATGAAATCACTAGTGACGATGTGGGTATACACCAGAAAACCAAGTATTAAGCCAGGGTAAATCCCTGCTATCCACATAGGACAGTTGCTGGATTTGATCAAAACATAGGTCATCTAGGTGAACTTTACTGAAAGGATAAAATTTTTATAAAAACTTCACGACTAAATGACAGAGATAAATAATGCTACACATAAATTACAGATGTTACATAAAATAATAAACAAAAAAGAGTAATAAGAATATTATAATTTTGTAAAAATAAATCCTTTAAAAACTTTTTTCGATACATCATTGGAATCAGTAACATTTGTATCTCGTTCGATATTTGATTATTCGTCTCTTTCTGATCAACGCCCACTGTTTTCGGACGCTAATTATTGTAACACCTATTAATTTATTTGTTTTAGTCACTTGGCCCACTTGTTTTGACATTCGATAATAGCTGGTATGCATTAACAAAACAACATAGAGGTGCTCGCGTCAGCAGCGCAATGCAATTTTACGATATATACGATATTATATTCTACTGATTTTGAATATGTTTATAAGAATTTCTTTTATTTCCTTTAAACAGTATCTTCTCACATCATTAAAAGCTGATATTTTTTTAAGAAACGTGGCTTGTGTTTAGACGTTGCATTACTTACACTTTTTGTAAACTATGAATATTTGTACACAGTTTTTATGGAGAACTTCGTGGGTCGAAGGATAGAGCTGTTTAAAGTTGGAGGAAGCAGATATACAGGAAAACCGAGAAAAAGATAAAAGAAGTGATGGATTTAACAGTTACTTATTGCATGCATTTTATCTAACAAAAAAATATTGAAAACTTCGTTTTCTAGACTTTCACAAAATTTATTAATTTATTATCACTACAGGTGTTTCGACACAGTGCCTTTCTTAAGTCATCTATTTTTTCTGTGTCCACACTTTATAATCTTCAACTAAATAAGTTAAGGATAGAAGAGCTGTTTGTCTTAAGTTGGTCATTTAGAATTGTTTCTGCTTTTCATAGATTCTAATATACATATACATATATATATATATATATATATATATTATATATATATATATATATATATATAGCTTTTTTTAAGCTATTTTCTCTATTCGGATTGCCGAATAAAGGCCTCTCCTAATTCTCGCCATTAATCTCCGTTTTTTGTAAGACGTTTCCCCATTCGTCTTGCAGTTCTTTTAATATCGTCGCTCCAGCCCATTTGCGTTCTTCCTCGTGGTCTTTTGGCTTCATATGGCCGCCAATTTCCGATTTCTTTATTCGATCGGTCATTCGTAAGACGTTATTTATGTCCAGCCCATTTTCATTTCAGTTTAGCTGCCTGTCCGACATCATCTTCTACTTTTGTTCTATTACGTATGTATTTATTGGTTTTATAGCCTTTAAGTGAGATACCTAGTATCTGTCGTTCCATAGCCCTCTGAGTTTTTCTGATATTTTCCATATTTATTTTAGTCAATGTCCAGGTTTGAGCTCCATATGTAAGTACAGGTAGGATACAGGAATTAAATACTTTGGTTCGCAGTTTTTGAGGTATATTTTTATTTTTAAGTATGTATGAGAGTTTTTCGAATGCTGCCCATCCCATTTTTACATGTCTGCTTATTTCGGTAGTCTGATTTTTTTTGCTTACATTAACATTTTGACCCAGAGATATGGATATTCATCTACGTGTTCTATCTCTGTCCCTTCGATGTATATTATAGATTTGTCGTCTGTGTTTGACGTTAGTTTTGTTTTCCTGAAACTCATTGTTAGTTCTTTTTTAGGGATTCCCTTATTTTCCCAGTCTATTGACTTTTTTTATTTGCGTTATTGTTAGATTCCAGTAGGAGCCTAAGAAGGTATCCATTGGATTCTAACAGGCAAAGGTAAGGGAAATCTTTTTTGGACCTCTACGGCACGGAACAAGACACCCTGGTATCTTTCGGCCGAGTGAGATACTAAGCCAGAAGACCCCAGGATCAAAAATTTATATGTAACCATACTTATTACCGTAAATCAGAAAATATTTAGACGTTAGGCCATAAACTAATAAAGAATATTAACTATAAATTTTTAGATCCCTGGCTCAATTTCCTCCTCTGTCCTCCTGTTCCTTTTTCTTCATCACCCCAGAAATCAGACAGTGTACTTTTCTCCATTCTTTCTCTCTTTTCAATATTATGTTTACAATATTTCTTTCATCCAGCCCGAAACCTATTCGTTTCTCGAAATCTCCCATCTCATTTGCCCATCTCTGACAGTTAAAAATGTGGGCGGGAGCATATGGTACCGCACAAACAGTACAGTCTGCCGAGGCAGATTTGCCTATTCTATTTGTGAAGGAGCCAAAACTACCATGTCCGGTCAGAAACTACGTCAGGCAGTAGTCTAGTTTCCTGAACTTATATTCCCACCTCGGTCTCAGATCGGGAATAAGCTCCTTCGTCCACTTTGCCTTTCCACTATTAATCTCCCATTCTCACTGCCACTCTACTATCGTTCTTTCTCTTTAATTCTCATCTATATTTACATTCCTCCTCGCGTACATCCTTGCTCGCTCTTTACACAACAAAACGATCGGTATCACCGCTCCAGTGACATATAGAGCCTCATTTGAGACTGTTCTATATGCACTAGACACCCTGAAAAGCATTCGCCTTTGCGAAGTCTCCATCAGCTTAGCGTATTTCGTAGTGTTCAATACACTACACCACACAGGGGCAGCGTAGGTTACTACCGTCTGGAAAACTCCATTTAGCACCTTTCTTTTGATGCTTCCTGGGCCTCCAATGTTTAGCATCAACCGTATTAACGCTTCCAGATTTCGGTTTGCCTTCTCTACTGTCTTTTGGATGTGTACTTCAAATCTTAGACCTTCCGATAACCAGACTCCTAGATATTTAATTGATTTAACCGGTGCAACCTCCACACCTTCCACTATAAAGCGAAGAGAGGATCTTTTCCGGGTCCCTTTGAGAACTAACACCTCAGTTTTCTGAGGCGCTAGCTGTAGATCGTTTTCTCTGATCCACCTGCTAATGCGATGCAGGGCTGTATGAGCCGCATTAGCCATGCTTGTTTTCTGACTCGCCTTAGCAACCAGTGCGAGATCATCAGCATAACCTACAAGAGTGCATCCCCTTGGCATCTGTAACCTCAACACCCCGTCGTACAGGACATTCCACAGCACAGGACCTACTACTGAACCCTGTGGAACACGCTGCGACAAACTGATGCTGGTATCTTTTTCTCTTATAAACCTGTCAGTGAAGTATCTGTCTATTACATTGACTAGGTATTCACTAACGCCCAATTCTCTAAGCCTGGAAATAATTTTTTCCCATGATGCCATATTAAAGGCATTCTTGACATCGGGCAGGATAAGAGTCACCCATCTCTTTGTATCCTGCGTAACTAAAGAGGTTACTTCTGTGGCTATTGATATTATTTTATATTATATATTGACTATTATTACGTAAGTCTATTGACTTAAAGATATCTTTTAGCACAGCTTTAAATAACTTTAGAGATATTGTGTCTCCTTGTCTTACTCCTCGGTTTATTTTTACTGGTCATATTTCGATTCCATTACCCAACGTCACTATCATTTCAGCTTGTTCGTAAATATTATCTTATAATATTCTATACCTAAAGTCGATCCGGTTGTTGATTAATACTACTTCTATTGCCCACAGTTCTACGCTATCAAAACTTTTTTCTTAATCTACAAAAGACTCTTATTAAATCTGGTCGTGAAATTGTCCTTTCTGCGCTCGTATTAGTTAAAATCGATTAATTTAGATTATTATACAAGCTAACAGTTCCAGCAAAAGACAGTCTGTTAAAAATAATTACAGAGGCTTTACTTCTCGAGGTCAACGATAGCCTTTTTATGTCGATGAGTTCTGGTTCTTATTTATCCCAATCATTCTTCTTTTGGTGCGTTTTCTTCTCCAATGGTTCACATTCGATTGCCCCTTGAAATTTGATTAGTAGTTTTATTTTTCACAAATCACTAAAGTACTTAGTATCTACCGCTATTTTCTCTAAAACGTTATTAGGAACTTTTGATTAAACTAACCGCATCACATTAATAGCTTTAAATAAGCATAATTCAGCATTGCGGTACCCTCTCTACTCTACTATAAATTCAACTCTTCCAGGTCCAAATATCATTCTTAGAACCTTCTTTTCAAATATCATCAGCGTATATGTTTCCTTCTAATGAATGATGCATTTTTTACTCTTAAATATAACAACCGGGAGAATAATTGACAAGTACAGTCTTAATTTAGATTTTCTTTTTAGCCGCTGAGATCTTAATAATAATGATAGGGTATATAATGCTCTATTCCCCCCAACTATCCATGCTGAGACCTATTTTTCTATGAAGTTGTCATCTGTGATTGCCGTCCCCAGATATTTAAACTCTTTTGCAGCACAAATCTTGGGAGAGGTCAAGCATCAAACTGGGCTTGATTATAATACTAATTCGAAGTTATTATGTTCTGCCTTACTCTTGACCTTATATTTTTGGTTACTAGCATTTTATTCGAAGACACAAACTACCTGTTTTTTTCTTGGAGTTGTGAAAGCATCTTCCTCTTTTTCCTCTTATAGAATAAACGTCTGTCACTATATTATTAGCAAAGGCAAAGTATAGACTTTATTAGTCACGATATTTTCTAGTTTTGATTTTTTTCTTATAGAGCATCTATATTGTTCTATATCAAATTTTTCTTTTTCTTTATTTATTGTAGAAGTTTCTTGTATTATTTCCGAACCATCTTTAAATTTTTGAAGACATTTTCCAATTTCTCAGTCGATTTAAAAAATTTCTCGTCGATTTTGCTGAAAATATTTTTGAATGTCTCATTCTTTCAATGTCTTTCCATACATTTCTTCTAATTTTAATTGGTCTTTCGGGGAAGTTTTTCTAGTTTTTTATCGGTCTTTCGAGAAGTGTCATCGATTTTATTAGATGCTTTTATTGATAATGAATACTTCTTCCAATATTTCTTGAAAATTCTTTTTAAGAATTTTCATCTAAGTTAGACATTAGAATTCCCAAAGTTATAACTTTGAAACTACAAGGCATTGTCTTAAACTAATAATAAGAAGAAATAATAAATTAGATCCAGATATTTATTTTGGAATATTCTAAATTAAATCTTTTTAAGATGGGGCGACAATTTAAAGAATTTAGGAGGCTAATATTGAAGAAAAAACAGGCTTTAAAGCTTACATACTAGAAGCAAAAAGAAGAAGAAGAAGTTATACTTAACAAATTTTCACCGCCAATATTCTTAATTTAGACTGAAAACCTGTTAAATCTCCATTAGATTTCGACAATTGTTGTCATCGAATTACCGCTTCGTAAGTACATTGGGGCGCACTTTTATCCGTTCATCATATTTGACACCTTGTATATAAGCAGTTTAATCCACAAGGAATCTACGTTCCTGTAGTTGGCTGTATACCATCTATTAAAAAAATTTATTAAAATCCTTTATAAAAGGTATATATTTATAAATAATAATAATATATTTATATATAAATATGTAACTTTTATAAAGGATTTTAATAATTTTTTTTTATAAGCAGTTTGTTATCCAATGATAATTTAGAGATTCGACCGATCAACTATAGGCCAGGGAAATAAGCAAAAAAAGTACCCTGTTTCTGACACTCGTCCGGCCAGGAAAACGACAGTTGTTTTGAGTAGTGTGGACCTCTGTAATAAAAACCTATATGTTTCCTGCAGTCGATTTTTTGGACTAAATTAGTTATTAACAAATTAAGTTCAAAAAACGGAAAATTTTTGCTTTTTTCGGCTATCAGCAAAAAGTGAAGCAATTTAAACAAATTTTAGAAGAGAGAAAACTTATATGTTATATAAAAACCTTCAAAATGGCGTTTTCAAAATGTTTTATCCTTATTTGTTGCTTAGAAAGTTGCAAAATAAGTCAAAAATTTCGGTTTTTTATAAATTTTAATAACTTTTTTGAAAATAAACGTATAATATTTATATTTCACGGAATGATGTGTCTTGTAGTGCTTAAAATAGGGTTAAAATTTCAAAGTGATTGGCCCAATAGGTTAAAAGTTATTTTATTTGTTAATCCCAAATTAACATTTTTTGCAACAATATAAGTAAGAAATTTATACAGTTTTAGAAATTGTAAGGGTTGTTTCTGGTAAAAAAGACTTGTTTTATTATTTACATTAAAAAAATTAAGAAAATGAATTTTAAATATTGCAAAATAATTTTGCAAAAACATGTCGATTTTTTGCTTATAAACAATTAGAATAACTTTTTAACCATTGACTGTAAAAATATTGTTTTTACATATTTAGAAAGCTTGAATTTTTTTACAAATTTAAATAAAAAAAAGTTTGTCCTAAAATAATTTGGTACAAAGTTAGTCTTTTTTATTTCTTTAATTCATAGCACCTTTGTTTATAACAATTTAGAAATCTATTTAGCTCTATTTGAAAGAATATACATTATAGTTTTAAACTACTAAATTTTAAAATTATTGCCCTTTAATGGAATCCTCCACAAAGCTTCAAAATGTTTTATAATTTTTAACAATTATTAAAAAACTATGGTTGCAATAGATCAATGGACCTATACTCCTTTTTAATTATACAGGGAGTTAAACTTGATACGATTTTCAGGTAATATTGGTTATAACTTTTTAAAAACCCGGTATAACATATTAAAACTTTACATTGTTGTGATGTGGAAGTGAAGCAGATTTCAAATTCAAAATAAAATACAGGGTGTTTCATTTAAAAAACATAAGTTTGGTCTGCCACAATCTAATTTTCTACCAAGTAACCAAAAATAAAATTTGATTAATTTATTAATGTTCTGTATTCTGAGAAAGATTTCCGAAGTAGAAATCGAAATGTCAAAAATAAACTTATTATAAACTTAAATTGTGGCTTATTAAAACTTAACTTAAATACTATTAAAAAAATTAAAAAAAATTATTTTTAAACAAATTATGTGGTTTATTTGACAATTTATTTATTGAAATATTGCATATACGTAATGTACGCAAAAAGTACATACAAGTTCAAAAAAAATCGTTGAAATACATAAAAAAGGAACAGAGATACAGTTAACAGCGCCTTCCCCCTCCCTTCAGCTCCCGAGAATTTCAAAGCCGACGGATTTTACATACATTTTGAAACTTTTTGGAGGATTTCATTAAAGGGCAATAATTTTAAAATTTAGTAGTTTAAAACTATAATGTATATTCTTTCAAATAGCGCTAATCAAATTTCTTAGTTGTTATAAATAAAGGTGCTATGAATTAAATAAAAAAAGAGGCTAACTTTGTACCAAATTATTTTAGGACAAACTTTTTTTATTTAAATTTGTGAAAAAATTCAAGTTTTTTAAATATTTAAAAATAATATTTTTGCAGTCAATGGTTAAAAAGTTATTCTAATTGTTTATAAGCAAAAAATCGACATGTTTTTGCAAAATTATTTTGCAATATTTAAAATTCATTTTCTTAATTTTTTTTAATGTAAATAATAAAACAAGTCTTCTTCTACTACAAACAGCACTTACAATTTCTAAAACTGTATAAATTTCTGACTTATATTGTTGCAAAACATGTTAATTTGGGATAAACAAATAAAATAACTTTTAAACTATTGGACCGATCACTTTGAAATTTTAACCCTATTTTAAGCACTACAAGACACATCATTCCATGAAATATAAATATTATAAGTTTATTTTCAAAAAAGTTATTAACATTTATAAAAAACCGAAATGTTTGACTTATTTTCCAACTTTCTAAGCAACAGATAAGGATAGAAACATTTTGAAAACGCCGTTTTGAAGGTTTTTATATAACTTATAAGTTTCCTCTTTTCTAAAATTTGTTTAAATTGCTTCACTTTTTGCTGATAGACGAAAAAAGCAAAAATTTTCCGTTTTTTGGCCTTAATTTGTTAATAACTAATTAAGTCCAAAAAATCGACTGCAGGAACCATATAGGTTTTTGTTACAGAGGTCCATACTACTTAAAACAACTGTCGTCTGCCTGGCCGGACGAGTGTCATGAAAAAATGTTTATTTCCTTGGGCTACTAGTACATATGTCTAAATTTTAATGGCCAGTTGTTTTCTTTTGGTAAAGATGTACTTCTGTCAGCTTAGTCGTTTCTCAAGACGGATACCTAAGTATTTTGTGTTGTTTGCCTTACTTTATTACTTGCCATTGAGTGTGTTCGGAGGACTTTCACCACATTTCATGTAAAGTTTACATATGTTGATTTGGTCTCGTTTACTCTAATTCGTCATGTTGTAGCTGAGTTTCTATTTTATTAAGGTTTTGTTGTAAATTTTCTGATACTTTTATGGGATTAGGATCCATGACCGGTATTGCGGTGTCGTCTGCAACAGTAGCAACTTCTGTGTTACTGCTGAGTGGGACGTCTGCAGTTAACATCAGAAATAAAATAGGTCCTACTATACTTACTTGTGGTACACCTACTTTAATAAAGTGGAGCTGAGTGTATTAATCGTGCTACTTTACCAGGCAGTATTTATCTGATAGGTAGCATAGTAGGACTGGAAAGGAAGGGTATGGCAATTGTTTCTTTATTATATAAAGTAGGCCTACATGCCAAATTTTAATAAAGCCTTAAATAACTAGGCTTTATTAGGCTTCTGAAAAGTTGGATTTACTCTACAGAGGGTAGGAGATTTTTTTACTATTCTGTTCACCTGTTCGATTATCTCATGCTTTATCCTGAAGCCGAATTGGTGATCCGGATATCCATGCCTTTATCCCATGCTTATCCCAGGCTTTAGCCTGAAGCCATGTTGGTGATCCGCAATAAGTTTAGTTTCTTTTACGATTGGAGTAAATCTTATCGATAGGAACTTTTTGAAAGATCTTTAATAGAATCGGCAACAAACTTATAGGATTTTTAGTTTTATGATTTTTTCCTGGTTTTGGTGTCAGGATAATTTGTGAAATTTTCCATTGAACTGGAAAGTAGCCTAAAGAATTTTAGTTGGTATCTTAAGAGTCTGCAAGAGAACTTATGTAATTCTCGATACTTTTGTTTTTGTTATTATATAGTAACTTTTTGGAACTTTGTTAGTTCTGCTTAGTTTTGCTATATCATTTGAGCATCTGGATATCTGCTATTTTTTTCGTAGTTGCCTTTTCTCTAGTATTTTTGTTTAACTGTAGGGTTAAGATTTTTTCCTGTTTTGGTGTAGTCAATAGTCGGGTTGCTGCCCACGCTGTTTCTGTATAGCTATTGTGAATTCTTTTATTGCATCTTCTATTTCTTGTGGCGTTTTTTATAGAATTTGCAGATTGATTTGTGCATCTAAGTATTCTCTATATTCATATCAGTTTATTTTATGGTTATATAGAGGCGTAGGCTGACACATTTTAAACCAAATGTTCGAAAAAATGGATTTTTTGTTTAACCAAAACCAACTATATTATAAAGGTCACCTTAACTATGTGATATATTGTTGTGATTGTGTTTTATTATTTTGTTGCTTTTAACTAACATACTTTTTAATTAAACTGTTCAAAATAAATTAGTAATAGCTACAGTTGCTAAATAAAGAAAAGGAACTCTCCACTGGAAGAGTCTCTTACACGATATATAAAAAAACAAATTGCTTGTTCTGTACCTGTAATTTTAATTGGAGTTAATAAAAAAAGGATTTCGACCATGCTAATCTAATTAACCAATTTATGGGCTTTTTTTACATTTGTGGCTAAATAATACTTACGCAGTTAACAAATATTTCCGACATTCTTTATTTTAAGTTAAAGAACTTGTTATTGTCGATTACAAAACTATTCAGAATTACCTACAAAATATTCATTTAATTAATATATTTAATAGTGGCATATAAATTAGGCAGTAAATATTTTATTTAATAGGGAGAAAGCAAATGAATACAAACTATCCGTATTTATTGCATTCGTAGACTATAAAAATGTGTTTGAGAGTATCGAGATGTGAACCATGGTAATAATAATTTTAAAGCAGATTCGAGATATATACCTAATATATTGAAGAAGCAACCGTTAGTAAAATTGTAACGTTAAGACTACCAAAGAGAATTGAAGTAGTATTGTAAAAATAATACCTCAATCAACCATGGGAGCATATCGCTTATACCTTGCCCAGCTCAGTACCTCAAGGGTGAGTTCGTTTTTCAATTAAATGTGTCTTCTGGAGAGCTGCAGTCACATGTGAGTTTATGTCTCGATTAAGTTAAGTCATCAAATGGTCCTTATTATTTTGAATGTGGTCAATACATTTACTGTGGTCTATTAACCCAATAAAGCTGCCAATATGCCCAATAAACTAAAATACCAGAAACAGCTTGCATTAAAGACACATCAAAAAGGGTTTAATTTTCTTGCCACTTTAGAAAATCATAAATAAAAAAATAGCGTATGGCAAGGATAAAATGAAATATAATTATTACTATTTAGTTGAATTTTGTTAAAGAGTCCTTCTTCTTTGAGTGCCTCTCCTATCGGAGATTGGATATCATTATGGCGATTCTAATTTTATTAACTGCTGTTTTGAATAATTCGTTAGTGGTACAGCCAAACCACTCTCTTAAATTTCTCATCCAGGACATTCTTCTACGGCCTGGATTTCTGCGTCCTTGATCTTTCCTTGCATTATATTTTGTAGGAACGTGTACTTTTGTCCTCTCATCAGGTGGCCTAAGTATTCAAGTTTTCTCTTTTTTATATTCATAATAACTTCTGGATCGTTATTTATTCTGCGTATTACCTCTTCATTTGTAATTCTATCCACCCAACTTATTCTTAGTATACGGCGGTAGCACCACATCTCAAAGCTTTCAAGATTTTTAATATTCCTCTGTTTAAGAGTCCATGCCTCAACACCGTAAAGCAAAGTACTGAATACATAGCATTTTAACATTCTAGTTCGTAGATGAATACTAATATCACGATTACAAAATAATTTTTTCATTTTTATAAAGGTAGACCTGGCAATTTCAATACGTCTTTTTATCTCGTGATTTTGGTCACCTGTTTCATTAATGAGGGTTCCCAAGTATTTGTATTCGCTTACTTTTTCAAGTTGGGTACCGTTTATTGTGATACTGGTGTCATGAATTGGATTCTTACTGAAGGTCATATATTTGGTTTTTTTGACGTTCATCCTTATGCCGTAGTTATTACATATCTCATTCATACTTTCAACTAGATGTTGTAGATCTTCCACTATTCTTGCCATTATCACAGTACCGTCAGCATATCGAATGTTATTGATAACTTCTCTATTGACTATTATCCCTTCGTTTGCATGTGAGAGAGCTTCTTGGCATATTTGTTCGTTGTAGATATTAAACAAAAGCGGTGACAATATACAACTTTGTTGTACTCCTCTACGTATTTCTATTTCGTCCGATGTTTTGAGTTTTGATGATTTCTTTGAGTTGATTGTGGCTACTTTTTCAAAGGCCTTTTCAAAGTCTATAAAGCAGGCATGCACCTCTTGGTTAACATCTAGACATCTCTGTCTTAGGACATTTAAGGCAAAGTGAGCTTCTCTTGTACCTAATCCTTTTCTGAATCCCATCTGTGTATCGTTAATATCGATATCTAACTTTTGATAGATTCGGTTGTGGATGACTCTAAGAAATATTTTAAGCAGGTGACTCATCAAGGAGATTGTTCGATGATCTGAACATTGCATTGCCTTAGTTTTCTTCGGTATGGTGACAAACGTAGACAGCAACCATTCTTGAGGTATTATACCAGTACTGTATATTGTATTGAATAGATGTAATATTATGGTTACGGATTTATCATTCAAAAGCTTCAACAGTTCTGTAGGAATTTCATCAGGTCCATTTGCTTTTCCATCTTTAGCGTTTCTTATTGCGTATTCTACTTCTTCTTTCAATATGTCTGGCCCAGTTGCATTGATTATCTGAGTTAAGTTGTTTCTATCGTCTTCAAATAATTCATTCAGGTATTCTGTCCATCTTTTTATTTTATTCTCTAGATCTACAATAAGATTTTCATCTTTGTCTTTAAGTTTACCTATTTGGCATTTCTTTATGCTTCCTGTTATCTCTTTTACTTTTTTGTGTATATTGAAAGCATCGTACTTTTTCTCATAGGTTTCCATTTCTTCACACTGTTCTTTAATCCACTCCTCTTTAACTTCTTTTATTCTCGTTTTTATGTGTTTATTTATTTCTTTGTATTTGTCTGGGTAATTCTTCATCTTTCTTCTTTGTTCCATCAAGTCTAGTATATCTTGTGTCATCCACCCCTTATTCTTTGTTGTTGTTTTTGTAAGATGTTTTCTTGGCTGCTGATTGTATAGCTGCATTTGTGTACTTTAATTTTTGGTTAACGTTATTTGTATCGTTAATTTGTTGCTGCACTGAACGGAGGTTTTAATTTATTTCTTCTCCTATTTCTTGTCGTATATTTTTGTTTCTAAGTTTATTTAAATCTAGTGCTTTCTGTGGTCTTCTAATCTTTTTTGTCTCGCCTCTATCACAGTAACTACCGGGTTATGATCTGAGCCTATATCAGCTCCTGGGTACGTCTTAGTACATTTAACAGCATTACGATACCTCCTTGCTATCATAATGTAGTCTATTTGATTTCTCACTATTTTTTCTTTGGTATGTTGTGGAGATGTCCATGTATATAACCGTCGAGGAGGTAATTTGAAAAAGGTATTTGTTATTACGAAGTCTTCACTTTGGCAAAATTGAATTAATCGATCTCCTCTGTCATTTCTGTTTCCAAGCCCATATTTTCCTACTTGTTCTCCTACCTTACCTTGACCGACCTTGGCATTAAGATCGCCCATTATTATGTTAATGTGTTGTTTTTTGATTGTTTTCAGTATTTCTTCTAAATCGTTGTAGAATTGTTCTATTTCATTGTCATCTTTATCTGCTGTTGGTGCATAGACTTGAATAAGATTTATTATGTTATGTCTTTCTTTAATTTGTATTAATATTAAGCGCTCTGAATAAGGAGTACAGGTAATCAGAGAACTTTTCCATTGCTTTGAAATGATGATTCCAACTCCGTAACGATGGGTGTTGTTGTCGATTCCGGAGTAATAAAATACGCCATCATTTCGTGTTGAACATTTCCCAGATCCTGGCCATTGGGTATCGCTGATTCCTAAAACATCGATGTTTAGTCTATTCATTTCTTGTTCAACATTATCCAGTTTTCCTGCAGAGAACAAACTTTTAACACTCCACGTTGCAACTCTTAAAGTTGTTGTTTCTGCGCTCTTGTACAAGGATTTCGCATGTTTACGACCAAGTGAGCCTTGTAGTCTTGTGTTTTTCTCACTCTGCCGGACCTTGATATCCTATTCCCATGATCAGTAGGGTTTCCAGTATTTTTGTTGTACACCATAATGACTTAACTAGGGGTACTCTATGAGTCTTTAATGCAGTGGTTCCCCGTTGCCTTCTGCATCCTTCCGCCGTTGACCATCCTTGGTTCATCCGCCTTCGAGACCGATTTCTCGATCTCTGGACAAAAGAGTGCCCTTCCACATATTAGCTCCTCCGCCCGAAGCCGTTGGCCAGTAAATGGTGGGATCGCTTATACCGGCAATCATTCGGTGAATTACCTGTTGGTCCACGGGAGGTATTTTATTTCCCTCCTACCCACCGGTAAACCGGGTCGGGCATTCCCCCATCCGCCACCTAGGGACGCACTCTGTAAGGATTACAGGTTCCCCCAAGAGTAAAGAGTCTTAATGCATATAATCAGAAACATGTGCTTTCGAAAGAAAGTAAGGTTAGAAATATTGAGAATGCTGTCAGAATTATAAAATAAATATCACAATGAAAGTACTTACTTCAAGAAAATTTGTAGACCATAAAATGAGTCTTATAATAATTTTTGCCTTTTTTTATAAATTTCAAAAAGAGGCAAAAAATAATTCCACCACGTTAGAAAAGTTGTTTTGACAGAAAGTGGGAGACTAGCTTGTCTGTCACAACAAATCAGAATATCTAGTCTGCTGGACAGAAAGAGGGAGAATATTTATTCTACCGGACAGAAAGAGAGAGAAAATAAAGAAAGAGAATGAAAAGGAAAACAGACGACGCCAACTACTTTTTAAATAAAAAATAGTAAAAATTAAACTGCTGATAAAAAAATTAATAAATTAATAAAGAAATTAAAATTAAATAATTATTTAAATATAAATTAATAGAGATGTGACGTTTACAACGTTACCTAATTACAACAAAATACAAAGTCTATCCCCATTAAGAAAGGACTAGATAAGGCGCCGTAATATAGCCAAAGCTGTTTAACCTAGCTCTAGAAGTCGTCGTTAAAACTACAAATTAATGGTAACATGTAACATCCACGTTAATTGCAACAAGTGTTAAACCTCAGATTCGCTGAGCGAAGATATTGTGAATATACCGAGCAAATTCGAGGAACAACAAACTATGATGAAAGGACTCGTAGATAGCTCTCAGTATCATCATTCAATCTTCGCTTATCCACTGCTGGACATAAATCTCCCTCATAATTTTCCATCTATTTCGATCTTGTAAATCTGGCATCCAATTCCTATGACAACGTTTTAGATCGTCAGTCCAACGTGTTGGTGGACGACCTTTGCTTCGGTAGGCATCATCTCTTTTTCTCCATTCCAGTATCCGCTTTGTCTATCTATTATCTGTCATTCGAGCCACGTGACCTGACCAGTTCCATTTCAGTGTTGCTACTCTCTCTACTGCATTAGTTACTCCTGTTCTTCTGTCGAAGCTAGCGATTTGGGATCTTGTCTCGTAGTGAAACGCCCAACATAGCACGCTCCATTGCCCTTTGACACACACGGACCTTTTGAACTGTTCTCATTGTCATTGTCAACGCTCCCAATATGTCGGCCTAAAAATAAATATGAGAAAATGAAAAACAATGAGAAATACAGATGACTCCAGACGTATAACTATAAATCTCAATAAGATAGAACAAATCTAAGAACATAACTACCTACGTCAAATTCTAAAACTTAGAAAAGATAATCTTAACTCTTCATAAAAAAAGAAGTACGACAATCACTAAAAGAGCAAGAAGCATGGCAGAATTTAGAAAACTAAGTTGGATACTGTAACGACAATATTTTGCTTACCGCATTGTAAGAACATAAGGGGTAGAAGATTGGGCAAACAAAATAATCGAAACAAGTGCGAACGACACTCAGTTGGTTGTTGGAGAGCTGGGTCGTGGATAAGTTGAAATATGGGGGTTGGATTGGCGTATCTACTAAAATGAAGACAAAGGGATACTTACATGAATCTCCTGGGCAATTGATGTAACAAACAAATCAAAAATAGACTGGGAACACCTCTAGGAATTTAATATAGGGCGCCACTTGAAGGATCCTAGTTTACTGAAGGAAAGAAAAAATTCTTCTTCCCTAATATCTAAAATACATCAAAAGAGTTAGGAGATTGTTCTAAATAAAAATAAAAAATAGGTTAGAGAAACAAATTTAACGTTTATTATGGTCTCAAACAAACAGTTTTCAAAATTACAGCTTATACAAAAGGCATACTATATAAAAAATAGTTGTCAAATATAAATAAAGAAACTTACATGTTATCTGTTTACAAAGAGGTTACAAAAACCTTCGAAATGGTTCCTACTAAATAATGTGGCCAAATTAGATTAAAAATTTTATGGATATCCTTTTGTGAAAAATAAAACTTAATTTTTACTATAAAATCAAAATATCTTTTACAACAGATTCAAAATCAAAATGTCATACGTCAAAACAAACATTTTTAAGACAGGATAAAAATTTGATAAAATTATGACCGATGACAGTTTAAACCACGCTCTAACATAATATTTATTTTAATTACAATTTTTTTTTTAATAATTTATAAAAGAAAGCAAATTTTGTTTGGGGCGTACTATGACAAATATAGAATCGAATTTATATTATTATTTAGACATTAAATATAAAACGCTACAATACTTAAGAACAGCAAAATAGATTTATACTTAAGGAACAAAAGTTTTAACCATTGCATCGTTTCTTTCATGATATATAGATATCAAACTTGGACCCTAACCAATGCAAATGTAACAATATTGGCCACAACAGAAAGAGCAATAAAAAGGGCAATGTTAAATAGACGACTGTCAGATATAAAGAGGAACGCCTTGGTAAGATCAAAAACAACAGTCAAAGCTATCACAATAAACATTGCCAAACTCAAATTGAACTTTCATCCCACACAGCTAGACGAAAAGTCCAACGTTTGAACGTCACAATACAACACTTGGGATCTTACAAAGTTGGACGGCCAAGAGGTGACCACAGTTAAGAAGGGTAGACGATATTTAAAGAAAAGCTGGAATAAATTGGAAGTATGCTGCTTAGGATAGAAATCGATAGAAGGAGTTGAGATAGGCATATGTTTAAAAATTAATGATAGAAGGTTAAGAAAAAGAATACTATTGGAATTTTCTTTGTACAGTTTGTAAACTTTAATTATGAACAAAGGTAAATACGATTAACTAAACAATAATTTTATATATACAGTGCATTCATAAAGTGTATAAACGGTCTATTATCTCATGACTTAATTTTTTTCTAAGTTAAAACTCTAATAGGTCAATTTCAATGTTTGGTTTTAAACTTTAAAAAAAATTAACTTTTACCCTCACTATCTTAGCAGATATGATGTCATCGATATTTTTTAAAAAGATAGGACATACTTTTATTTACAAAATTAAAAGCTCATATTTTCTGAGTACAACGGTATCAAACTCATCACATTAAAACTTTAGTATACGGAGTGTGAAGGTAACCAGTGCTCGTATTTCTTAAAACCTTATTTAACATTTATTTATTAAGACAAACAAATAACATAAGACGTCCAAAGTATTCTTGGATTATGTTTAACAACATCACTGGTGTAATTTATTGCATTTCAGCACAAATTCTCTGTTTGAGGTAAACCAAATTAATATGTTGGTTTGTATATACTTTACTATTCAAATAACCTTAAATAGAAAAGTCTATGGTACCCAAATCTGGCGACCCAGCGGGCCATTCAATGTAGCCGCATCATCCAATCCAGCGATTGGGAAAAGTTGCATTTAGAATATTTCTAACCACTACAGCATAATATGGCCTTACTCCATTCTGATGAAACCAAATGGTCATATCCATTTAACCAGGATTATTGATATTTGGAAATATTGAGATTAAAAATGGAACCCAGTAGATTTGCTTCTTCTTCTTATGGTGCCCTATCCAATTAGTGGATGTTGGCGACAATTCTGGAATACTCCTCTCGATCCTGTGTGGCTCTAAAAAGTGCATGGGCATCAAGATTTGTCCAAACCCTTATGTTTTTAAGCCATCAGTATTTATTTCTTCCGATGCCTCGTTTTTCTTCCATCTTCCCTTCCATAATAAGCTTTAAGAACTGGTACTTGGAATTTCGAAATATATGACCCAGATAAGCAGTTTTTCTTATTTTTATTATTGGCAGCAATTCTCGTTCTTTACCATTCTATTTAATACTTCGACATTTGTTGTGTGATCTGTCCAAGGAATTTTAAGTAGTCTTCTAAAAACCCATATTTCAAAGGCCTCTAATCGGTTTATCACATTGGTCTTTATGGTCCAGGTTTCTACACAATATAGCAGTATGGAGTAAATGTAACATTTTACAAAGCGATATCGAAGCATTAAGTTGAGGCTGCTGTTACTTAGCAAGGTTCTAATATTAGTAAATGCTGTTCTGGCTTGCTCAATCCTGCTACGTATATCTATAGAGTAGAGTATAGAGTAGTAGATATGCAACATCTCTAAAAACCTTTCATCCATCACAGAACCGTCAAAAAATATGGTCTTATAATGGTATTTCCAACAATCCCAGTCCACACATTTACTTTTTGGGGATATTGGGTATAAACTTAAATTGTCTACTTGGGATTTTCTGCTGCCCAATAACGACAATTTTGTCTATTAACGGTACCATTTAAATAAAAGGTGGCCTCGTCGGAAAACAAGATATTGAGTAGTTCATGTATAAGTTTAATTTATATGGATGTACTTTGGTCTTGTTTAGAATTTTTTTAACAGCACCACCGTGGATCTCATTGTTAGTTAATAAAATTTTCATTGAAGATTAAGGATTTTCTTTAATTTTTTAAGAATTGAATTTAATTTATTGTCATCGGAAACAGTGAGTCTGACACTCTTGAGTTTATCTCTAATAATGCCAATGTGATTTAATTTATGCAATATTTTGCTTACCGTCGCTTTACTTATTGGTACTCGATCAGTGGCCCTCTTAATATTGCAAACATCCGGAATAAGGTCGAAGCCACGGAAATGGATGCCATCAGAAGATCGATGAGAATATCAAGAGCCGACAGAATACGGAACGAAATGATAAAACAACAAATGGGTATAGGAGGGCACTGTAGTTAAGGATATTGAGAGAAAACAGCTCATATGGTATGGGCATGTGAGCCGAATGGGGGACGAAAGATTGCCTAAAAAACGATGATGTGGCAACCCCCAGAGAAGAGGAAACGAGGTAGACCACCACAGAGCTGGAACCTGGGAGTTACGGAAGCGATTAGCGCTCGAAATCTGGACGAAGACCTAACTCAAGAACAGTGGCGTTTGGGAGTCGGACAACGTCGTAAGACGTTATAAAACCGAATATATATATATATATATATATATATATATATATATATATATATATATATATATATATATATCCGGAAATGCAAAGACGTCAAATTTAAATTTTGCGAAACTTCGCAATAATCATACAGTGGTGTAGGGGTCCTAATTTATCTAATGGAGTTAGTACAAAGTTTGAAAATTTTAATATAATCATTGTTTTTATTATAAAAACATTTTATGTTTTTTTATGTCATAAAATAGTAGCTATAAAATATTTTTCAGAATGTGTTTTAGACGAAAATTATTGTTAATGTTAACAAAAAATAATAAAATAAAATTTTAATTCAATAATAACAATAATAGTCATGTAGAGTAAAATGTGACACAATTGTTAAAAAATTTCAATATAAGCTTTCATGTGACAGTTGGGACAAACATTAACAAAACCCAACTAAATTACTTTCTTAAACAAGTATATAGACTCTCTTTCCTTCTTTAATCTGGCCTATCAAAATGACACTTTCCGTCTAACAATATTTTTTGCCCCCCACTACCTTTACATTCCCTTTTCGCATTCCCATACTCGTATAACAATAGGCCAATCCATTCAAACATTTGTTCTAATTATGTTATTTGTACGATTTTTTAATAATTTTCTTTGTAACATAAGTTCTGAATTTAATTTTAAAAAACACGAATCGATAACGTCACATCTGCTAAGATAGAAGGGGTAAAAGTTATTTTTTTTTGTAAAAAGTTTAAAAAACAAAAATTAAAATCGACCTGTCAGAAACACCTCGTATATATTTACATCCATATAGCTTTATATACATATAAAACTGCTAATTTTTATTACATTTTTTTTATTTGGAATACATTTTTATTCTCCGGTAGGGATCTATGAAAGCTTATCGCTAGAATGATTTAATGCAATGCGATAATTACGTGATGCTATGATTACGTGATGCGATGATTACGTTAACCTTAATAAATACTAAATTAAACCCGAAAGCAAGAAAAAGTGTAAGAATCGCTTTAAAAACTTTAAAAAGATAAAGCGTAAATTTATGTCGAAACAGGCATCAAATTCTTAATCTCAAGAATGAAGAAGAAGAAGATAAAAAAATCAATCTTTGACATTACTTTTAAACAAAAACTAAAAGAGTTAATTTATATTTTTCGCATATGCGCGTTGATTGTTGTTTTAAAATACAATTATTGCCGTAACCGTGCTGTGTTTCTCTACAAACTCCACAAAGTTAGACAGGCAACAGCGATAGATACATACGAGTAACAAGTGCAAAAGCAAATTGCTCTAGCTAATTCTCATCCTTCTGTTTTATGAGTCGAGAACTTGAAGATAATTCCTTGAGATAATCTTAAGCAATTTTCATATATCTTGGCTCCTTTCTACCAAGAACAACGGCGGTGGACTGAGATCATTCTAACCGAAGTTATTTTGGTAATGCACTCCTTCCATTAAGTTGAACCTCGGTGCCGTAACTCTTTGAGCCCTTTGGGGCCATTTGGGACGACGGTAGGATATTTCGTCCTTTTGCTCGCTCTTCTTCTCTTCTCTAGTTGGTAGTAGCTTTGGGTTCACGGAAATACTAGACAAAGCCAATTTCGCACACAAATTAAAGGTGGGAGTTGATAGGAAAATGTTAACAGATACGCATATAATGTAAAGTATTCAAGAGATTGTAGAATATATATATATATATATATATATATATATATATATATATATAATATATATATATATATATATATAATATATATATATATATATATATATATATATCGCACACTCAGTGCAAGACTCCAGTAACTCAAAATTTTATGAAAATGAAGTAATCATGAAATTCGATTGTAAACATGCATATCTGTGCCCTGTAAAACTTTAGTAACTTTCAAATACTTATTCGGCTAAATATTACAACAACAACAGTTTAACTATTTTACGTTTTTGTACACAAGTTCCGTGCAAAACTGTTGTAACTCTAATGTAACAGAGTTACAACAGTTTTGCACGGAACATTGCAATGGTTTCAAAAGCAAGCAATGAAAGGCACGAAAAAAGTAAGGTATTTATTATTTTAATATCTATATCTGTGGTGTTTAATTTTAATATACAGCGTGTCTACGCAATTCATTAATGGCCGAGACAATAAATAAAGACTTGCGATTTACCAATTTATTCATGTAAGTTTTATGTCCTTTGTGTGACATTATGTTTTCCATAAAGGGTGTGGTCAAACGATTTCGTTTGACCATTTATTTATTAGATTGGAATAAAAACACATGAATTAACACTAATTATTTACAGCCAAAAAGTATTTTTTTATGAAAGGAAAACAGTTATCACAGTTTATTAGCAATACTGACAGAATAAAAAAAATATCTATTCTCAGAAAACTTGTTCTATACAAACTAAATCCCAAATTATATTAAATCTTCATGTAACCTTCCGGGGCAATTGTCTTATCATATTGTTCCCCCGTAACTTTTACTAAGGTAGTGAATTTACATCCTTTTGTTAATCACTGTACTCAAGGTAGCCTGATTATTTTTACCCTGTTATGACATTGTCATTACAAAGACAAGGAATTGTGGCTATCCAAAACATGTGCAGACATAGAAAGATTAAATTGACGCTAGCGATAAGCTGATTTATTAGGTACCTATTTATTCTAGGTAGCTATCTGGTTTCTTGGAATCTATTAAGTGTAAAGTTTAATACAATACGACAACCTCGATTGCTGGGGATTATTTTTTCTTTACTTACCCGATGATTTATTGCCAATCTGGTATGATACCAAAAGCCCACTATAGTTTTTATTTAACTATTTTGGCCCAAGGTAATATACGAGAAGTGGACAACAACTAACAGAAAATGTATCTACACTTTTTACAATTTTCTCCGTGCAAAAGTGTTTAAAGGAGTTTAAAGTGTTTAAAGGAATTTTAAAGTGTAACTTTAAAATTCCTATTTTTTAGCATTAATATTATTTTATTTAAGTTTATATTTTTGGTTAATGTAATATATTCTAAAAAGCATGCAAAATCATAAAAAAATGTTATTTTTTTTTTAAACATGTGTCTAATTTGACCGATATTAACACGAAAATAAACAAAATCGTCTTTATCTCGAAACTTACTTATTCTGACTTACTGCAGTCTTGCACTGAGGGTGCGATATATATATATATATATATATATATATATATATATATATATATACAATAAATATAAATACTAAAATAAGCGCTACAATTAAAAACTTTTACAAGAATCAGACCACAAAGCTCAGAATTAAAGATAAACACACTGAATATTATGTGAAAATCATTCATAGAGTTAAGTAAGGCTATTTTTGTCTCCTATATTCTGAAAAAATATTGAAAAAATATTTGTACTGTAGTATTCTAGTAAACGGGTATTAGTTTAACAACACCAGATATGTAGATGACCGCATCAGAAGACCTGAAAGGAAAGCTGTTGACAACATTGTGCAGATTCGTGAACTCTTCGACGATTTTGTTCATAATTGTAAACATAGCTATTTACTAGGACAGTGTGTGACTATTGACAAAAAACTGGAGACTTTTAGGGGACGATTCAGGTTCAAACAATATATCCCTCCAAATCCATCCAAATACTTCTTCTTCTTATTCGTGCTACTAGGATTACTCCTGTTTGTCTGCCTCTTATTCTGTTTCAGTCGTTGTTGACTGTACATTATCTTTCCACCTTTTTGGCGGCCTTCCAACAGGTCTCCTGCTATACGGCTTGTTGTTTTTACAGATGTTCGCTAATATATCTGGTCCCATTCGGCTTACACGTTCGTTCCAGTTTTATTTTCTTGTTTTGATCCACCTGTTAATATTTTGAATTTTGCATTGTTCGCGTATACTTCTGTTGGTTTGTCTATCTCTTAATGATATGCCCGCTATTGATCTTAATACTTTTATTTCGATATTGTTGATTTTTTCTTTCGTATTTCTTGTGTAGGTCCTAGTCTAAGCTGTTGTCTTATATACTTTCATTTTGCTTTCCGTGGTCAAATATTTGTTTTTCCATAAGGTTTCTCGGAGGTAACCACTTACTCTTGCCACTTTTGATGATTGCCTTGTGGTCTCTGTTCTTATATCCCTGTCACAAGTGATCTCTACTCCTAGGTAATTGAATTTTATCTCACTTGTTCTACAATTTTACCGTCTATTTCTAGTTTCCATTTTCCAAATACGAAGTAAAAATTTATGTTATGTGTGATGCAGTTACTTTTTATAGTTATAGCCTAGAAATATATGCCGGAAAGCAACCCCAGGAACCTTCTGAACAAAGTAATAAACCATCTGATGTCGTTAGAAGATTGGCATAATATATTTATGGTACAGAGCGCAATATAGCGGCAAATAATTGGTTTACAGATGTGCAACTTGTTATCAAATTAAAAAGTAATAGACTGTCGTATGTTGGCATAATAAAAAAAGGGATCTGCTAGTAGATCTGCTAAATGTAAAAGGGCGACCACCTCAGTCAACTATGTTTGGTTTTGGTGAACACTCCACTATTGTTTCCTACGTACTAAAAAAGAATCAAAATGTTCTTGTTATTATCTTCTTAGCATTACGATGATTGCATAGATCAGACAATAAGCTACAAAGCCAGACATGATCACATATTATAATAAAACCAAGACTAAAACGATAAGCTTTGCGCTTCCTACAATGTTGCTAGAAACACAGGTCGTTAGCCCATGATCGTCTTTTTTTCTATGTATGCTAGACGTTGCAGACATTAATGCCCAAGTGATTTCAATCGGAAATGGATAGGAGAATATACGGCGTCACTTTTTTTAATTACAATATACCAAAAAAATTTTATGACAGAAGGTACACCACGTTCTCTTTCTAAAGCGCTCAGCCGATTTAGACCAACGGAAAGCCCAACGAAGAAGCTGGACTAGTGGCTGCAGAAGATGTAGCTCAAACAAAGCGTCGTCGCTGTGCTTCGTGTTACACATCACGAAGGACCAGGTTGAAAAAAATATTTGCAAGAATTGTAAAGATATATTTGTGGCGAGCATACAATCTCATTCCGTAAAATTCAAGAAGGTACTGACTTGTTCAGAGTTTACTAAGTGCTACGTATGGTCAGTGCTGCTATATGGCGTAGAGGGCTGGACACTTGAAACGAGGGATATAAACAGATTAGAAGCTTTCGAAATGTGGCTTTATCGCCGTATCCTAAAAATACCATGGACAGCGAAAGTCACAAATATAGATGTCCTTAAATGAATAAACCAAGAACGCTAACTTTTCGAAACCATCAAGAAAAGAAAAACGGCATATCCAGGTCACATCATGCGAAATGAAAAATACCAATTCCTCCAACTTATAATCGAGGGTAAAATTGAAGGCAAGAGAGAAATGGGACGCAAGAAAATGTCCTGGCTCCGAAACATAAGGCAATGGACAGGGATTAACGACATACAATCTCTGATACATATTGCAAAAAATAGAGAATTAATGGAAAATGTGATCGCTAACATCCATTAGTGGATTTGCATCTGAAGAAGAAGAAGAATACAATCTCAGTGTGCACATCATGTCACTCAACAACATCAGCTTTTTACCCGTAAGTCACGTCTTCAAATTTACATACACAAATAATTTTTTTGTTATCACAAAGAATTTACACAAACAACAAAGGACTATGCTTGATCCAAAACTATTGCTGTTACTGTAATTTTAAGTCAAAGTTAGATGTATCATTTTGATACTTGCAACAGCTTTTATATAAGAGTAAGTTGCGACCGACGGAAGGTTAATGAAATATTGATGTATTCGTATTCCGAAATTAATTTTACGTTTATCCTACAGATAAGTAGCCACAACATAATTTGACGTGAAAAGACGGGTACAGTTTGTCCTATTAATAAATATCCTCCAGATAACTATATTTATTTGAAGGTAAAAAAACCGACCCTTTAATGTAAAACGTTTATTATTTTAAAAGTTTAATTTTCAATTCTTTTGAAAGTGTGTTGATCCTAAAATATTGGCAGCGAATTTGGTGATCAATAAAAAATATAATAAAAAACTCGAGCTTTTCCATCAAATGAATTGCCAAACTACAATAACGCTGGTTTTTTATACGTAGTTCGATTTCATAAGACGACTTTACTTAAAAGTTCAGTGATTCTCCAAAAGTGACTTATTTGTTATAAAATTTGTAAAATAGACTAAAATATTATTTTCTTTACGTCCTAGCCTTCAATAAATAAAAAAAGTCAGAAAAAATGAATGAAGACTGTAGATGGCAATTGATTGTATCCCCCGTGACGGCAAAATTACTAGTACCAGAAAATGAGGACAGCTTTTATTGAGAGGTAGGATCAGGATTATATCAGGACATAAATAAAAGCGCTATGCAAATTGAAATTTTATACCTTATTTTACTTTATGGTGGCACAGCCCTTGAAGAACCTCGGCCTGTGTAACAATATCTCTTCATTCTTTTCTATTGTTGCTCACTGTCACCACTATTGGATTCCCAATCTATTTAGGACATCCTGCATGCCTTTTTTTTCTGCTTCTTTTTCCAAGCCATCCTGAAACATTTTCTTAATGCTTCCTTATGTCAGTTATTAGGTTTTCTTTTTCAAAAAACAACAAATTTTTCTAAGGATTTTGTTTCCATCTTTTCAATTGCTTTTTTATCCTTGAGGGATAACTCCATGTCTCATTTTTATATATTATTACTGAACGAACTACGCTTAGGTACGGTAGTATCTAGATAACTGCAGTAGACTGAAATAGCTCTAATTTTCGGTCACTCACTACTGGCGTTTAATATCACCAGAGTTTGTTTTCATCACAACCGATCGCACAATGTTCTTATTCAAAACAATTCGATGTTTTGAATTTAAAAAAACTTGACACAATGTCAAGTTTTTGAAATTCTGCTAACTGTCACTTTGAGGAAGAAAATTCATCATCCTTCACCAGAACCATGCGTGCAGGGTTGATCAGCTCTTAGCAATTCTCCTTCCACTTAACCCGCTGATAAAGATAAAAGTATATATTTTTCAAAAGTGCTGTAATAACTGTTGCACTTTTTATAATCTTGAAAGACAATTTTCATTATTCTCGATTAAGTTCGATTGTGGTATACTCGTTAATGAAGATCCGATTAACAAGTGTGCAGAAACAAGAGGATTAAGTTTATTTAGATCATTAAAAAGAGGATAAAGTAGTAAGGAGTTGAGGCAAGCATCTATTTGATAAAGAATCGTAGAAAAGTCTTAAAATATCACAATTGCATTACTCACTATATACTGCACTTTTTTTGTGGTGCTAAACTAATTTAATGTTTGAGTCTCAAAATTCACTAAAGTTCGTTATTTGCTTCCACGAAAGCGCCACCGTTATGTGAATCGACGTAACGCCGCTAAGAAGCACTTGTTCCAGAAATGAACATTTTGTTTTAAAATATAAAATAAAAATGTAATTCTTTGACTTTTCTTAGTGTAGAATAACTAGAACAGTCACCTTATCAAGTTTGAACGCGACACCCGACTAAGTGGCGTCTGACGTCTGACCCTGTTAAATATTTTTCACATCTAAATAAAATAGGGGTGATATTCCCGTTCACCCATTATGTAGTATTTTATCAGTTCAGTAAGATAAGTTCAAGTTGACACATGGCCATCGAGGCATCCCATTGAGTAGTTAACAACTCGCAATTTACGTATTAAATATTTCTCTTCGCCGAGATCGGGCATTTTCTCATACCGATGTTTTTATTTTACGTATTATAAAGAAAGAGTACATTTGATTATATATGTATGTATATTGTATAGTAAGTTACGGCCGTGTTGGGCCTCTCTACTCTTAAAAGATTTAATTGTAAATCGATAAACTTAAAAGTTATTTTATTTTATTTCTCTGGAGCTATATTTGCTTCCATTAAGACTCCTTATTCTTCAACGGTCACTGAAGAACCAAACCTATGGAGATGCATCCATTCACAAGTCCTTTGAAGTAAGGCTTGGGATCCAAAGATTTCCAACTCTCGTGATGTAGGTAGCCAGGTACAGGGCTCCCTCAGCACTCTTTAGTTAGATCACTGACAACTTATAAATGTACAGCCTCTACAAGTTCTTGGGCTTTGGAAAATCAATTTTCTAAGTCTACGAGGTTGGTTATTTTACATATTTCGAAAATAAGTTGTAAAGTGTGTAAGATCGCTTTTATCGGCCATTCTCTTTGTTTTGTTTTGATCAAAGTAAATAAAAATTATGTTTCATTCAAGTACACACAATAGCAATATGTGTTCTGGTAATTCAAAGTAATATGTATGTATGTATTTTTATTAATGACTGTATTAGACGAAATTTAAATTTATCATCATCATCAACTAGCCTCTAACGTCCACTGCTGAACATAGGCCTCTCGCATGCTCTTCCACTTAGTCCGATTTTGCGCCATCTGAATCCAATTTGTAGTCACTCTTTTTATGTCATCTGTCCATCTCGTTGGGGGTCGACCTCTATTTCTGTATGCTTGTATTCGGGGTCTCCATTCCAAAATTCTTCTTGTCCACCGGTCATCAACTGATCTTGCTACATGACCTGCCCAATTCCGCTTTAGTGTGAAATTTAAATTACCTAATTTAAATTAAAATAAATACATAATAAGCAAGATATATAGTGTGTACAATGATATCCGAATTCAAATTAATAAAATGTATTAACATAGTTTAAAACCCATAAAAAACAAATAAAATAGAAAATGTAAATGTTTTGAGAATGATAAAAAGTGATGGATTAACCTTGTTCTTGTGAAGGTTAAGTATAGGTAATCAGTTTTATGTAAATGGCGTCGTCTTTTTGAAGAATATAAAAATGTTATTTTATTTTTAGCCTTGTTGGTAGTAAGTATCCAGGTCGAAGGACCATATGGACCAAAATATGGGTCATATTTAGAGAATGTTATATGACGTTCTCAAAATATTTTACTATCCATCTAATCATAGTGAAATATTTTGGGAACGTATTTTAAAATTTATAAATAAAAACTGTAAAAAACAAACTACAGTAGTCTCTCTCTATAACGATTCCCTATATAACGATAATTCCTCTATAACGATGAAAATAGTAAACGTTGGTTGGTTCGTCATAAGAACAATGTATTAATTCTTTCTCTATACCGATATCGTTCTCTCTTTATAGCGATAACTTTTTTAGCGTTCAATAGTTGATGACAAATGTGTTATTGTATTTAAAGTTCAGACTACCTGAGTCACGAATGAAAAGGTCATTGTTCAGCGGTTGTTTTGTTTTGCGTTTAAGGAATGCGGCATACACTCTTTCTTATCAGAGGGTTAAGTGACGTTTATTGTTCGGGCGGCGTAATTAACTGTTATCACACAGATGTTGTCATCTATTGACGACTTTTAATTTCCAGTTTGAGTTGCGTCTTAGTGTGCCAACAGTCAACATGTTTTCAAAAAAGCGTAAAGTGCTCTGGGTGGAGGAAAAACTGTCGATAACTCGAGCAATAGAGAAAGGTGAAAAGCAATCGGATGTCGTTCGCCGGACGGGGCTGTCTCAGTCAACTGTGGCTACGATATGGAAGGACAGAAAAAAGTGGCTTAAAGCGGAGATGGAGGGCGGTAGCAGGAAGAAGTTGCGGAAACCTCAGCACGAAGATTTAGATCGCGCTATGCTTCAGTGGTTCCAGCAGCAGCGTATGAACCATATTCCACTTTCTGGGCCTGTGGTCAGGACAAAAGCTGAATTTTTTGCAACTGAAGAATTTTAAGGCATCTGAGGGTTGGCTAAGCAAGTGGAAGATGCGGCACAAGATCAACTACGGCCAAATCAGCGGAGAGGCTCGCGATGTTAACAAAAACGTAACGGATCATTGGCTAGAAAACGTGTGGCCTGGACTGAAGGCACGATATGCGTCAGACGACATTTTCAATGCGGATGAGACTGGATTGTTTTTTAAAATGACACCCAACAGAACTTTAAAATTTAAATTGGAAAAGTGCGTTGGTGGAAAGCTCTTTAAGGAACGCATTACAGTTTTAGTAGCCGCTAACATGACAGGTTCGGTGAAGTGAAAATTGTTAGTGATAGGGAAGTCGAAAAACCCGCGTTGCTTTAAAAACATAAAAAAATCTACCGGTGACATATAAAGCAAACAAGAGTGCGTGGATGACCTCGGAAATTTTTGAAGAAGCGATAAGAAAGTGAGATATCGAGCTTAAAGGGAAAAAAATTCTTTTGCTTGTAGACAATTGTCCTGCTCCTCCTGTATTGCACGACCTTCAAAACATCGAACTCTGTTTTCTGCCAGCAAACACAACGAGTGTCCTTCAGCCCATGGACCAAAGTGTCATCAAGAGTTTAAAAAACCATTACAGGAGAAGACTTTTGATGGAATTGGTTGAGAATAATGGCGATCTTAAACTAAACATTCTTAACGCCATCCTAATGATTAGTAAATCCTGGGACGAGGTGACGAGTAATACAATACAACATTCCTTCAAACACGCAGGATGGCTGGAAGATCAAGGATTGGCTTATGATGAAGATGACCTGCCATTAGATGTTTGGGCCAGACAGTTTGAATTTACTATCACCTACGGACCGGAAGAGCTAACAGATTTTAAAGAAGTTGATAAAAATGTAGCTACAACATCTGTACTTTCTGACGAGGACATCCTGCAAGCAGTTCGTGTAGAAGAAGAAGAAAACAGTGACTCTGAAGTGGAAGCAGAGTCAGAACCAGCTCCGACCCCTCAGCAGGCATTGGATGCGGCAAAAGTACTGCATCGATTTTTCATCCACCAGGAAGACGATATGAGTGCTGTAGAAGATTCGATGCGTCTTCAGGACAAGGTCAGGTCAGTTCTGTGGAAAGGGAAAAGAAGACAGACCAAGGTGACAGATTTTTCTGATAATGTAGGCTAAATATATTTTACAGTGGTATTTTATTTTTTTATTGTACAGTACACATGTTTTAATTGCACAGTCATTTTTTATACTGTATTGCTTATATTATTCGTTAATAAATCTATGTGGAATACAATGTTAAGTCATGTATATTTGTTTTGATAATTTTTTTAAATTAAAATAGGTTATTTAGTACAGTATTATTAATATTACAGTACCGAATTTTGTCTCTCTCTGTATAACGATCTCTCCTTATAACAATGAAAACTCCCGGTCCCTTGCATATCGTTATAGAGAGAGAGGACTGTATATAAACTTTGTAATACAAATGTAAATTAAATATTTATTCATCAAAGTGGTGTTTTTTATGTGGATGCGTATGTGTGCATATGTGTTGATATTGGCGTCCTTTCTTGGATGAGGCTTGTTAGGGACGCAGTCGTAAAATTGGTGAAAGTCAAGATTTCGTTATGCGCGCGCAAGTCAGTACTTAACGGTGTTAACAAATATACGCCATATGCCACAAAATGCCTATGTTACTCATGGACAGGCTAACTGAAAAGCCTTATTTCAACTCTGTCTTCAAAACACCTCGCAAATGAAAACAAAATATAAGAATTTTTAATCAGATATAAGTATACGTATTTGTTATTGGAAAAATAATTGGGAAGAAAATATAAAATACTTATATATAGCTAGATTCTTAAACTGTGTGAATATATGGCATCTTACTGCGATACTAAACAGTAAATGTAACATAAACACATTCTCGGACTTTTCAGAGAAAATATCATTGACATTAGCAATACCTCTTCGACGAATAAGATGCCAGAAAGTAGGACAAAAGGACCCCAAAATCAAATCTGGAGAAATAAATAAAAATTACTTAGAGTTGGAAATAGTACCAGATGCACTGCAACCTAAATATAATTTTGAAAAGCCATTTAGCGTTCTATTTCTAGCAAGGGTCGGACGAGAGTCGAATAAAATGAATCTCATTACGTCTGCGCAATGTTTGTACACACACAACTGCAGACGGCCCTAAAACCGATGATGGGGTATATGGAGATAAACCAGGGCTGTCTAAGTGAAAGCCTAGGTCATTATTCTACTACCTTTAAAGCGAAAATAAACCAGCAGGAACTAATAACGAGGAACTGCAGGGACGAATCTATAAAAAATTATATTTCATAGCCAGGTCGCTTTAAGGCACTGAAATTAAATCGTATTGACTCCAAGTTAGTTTATAACTGGAAACAATCGGGAAAAGTAACAAAGAAAGTTCACTCTAGATGCCTGGACGTACTGGTATTGAAGAAAATAAAAAATAGGACCTACTTGTCAGAAGAAGGGAATAAAAAACATTTACAGACCCAGAACCTGTCGTTGGCATAGAAAGAAGTACAGCCAAAAACAATATCGGACTGGGTAAAACGGAAAAAACGGGTAATTACTGGTATGAGCAAATGGATCGAAAAACATTCGAAGGCATTTATACATGAACTTTCAGAAAAGAAATCCAAAAATGCGTATTATCGTAGGTCTCCCCGTAGAACACTGTCGCTTCAAAAGACACATAAATAAAATCGGACTGATAGACAGTGTAAATTATATAGACTTTTTTAAAAAGGCTGGTCTGAAGGAACAGTTTAAGGGTGGTTAAGCGTCCACTCAAATGGAACCTAACCTAACTTAATTTTTCTTCGTTATTTGGAAATAAATTATTACAATAACAATAGGCTAAAGGAATAAACATTTATATATTATTTAATAAGTATGCATTCTCTCACGTTACTTTCTATTTCCAGAGTAACTTCGTTATGTCAACAAACTTTCCTTTTCCACCTCTACTCCAACACCAACTTTAGGACTTATTGAATAGATCCCGTATTGTGGGTCTTCTGCGCAGATGCTGGAAACATCCGCACTGTTTTCATCCTAATTTGGTCAAACAACTGTATTACTATTATTTTCACGTGGCAGTGAAGTGTGCCGGCGTGGTGCGGAGTTAGGAAAAGAGGGGAGGAATGGTTTTTCGTGAGATTGGTCCAAAGTAAGGCTCGGAAAAGTGACTAATAGCGGCTGAGAGGGACGACACTAGTTGATATTTGTCTTGCAGAAAAATAGGTGAATACAGAGTTGTCACCGCAGTGTTTTTTTAGGGGATGTTGGGGATATTGTTAAATATTAATTATTAGTAATTAATAGTAATATATTATCATGAATTAAAACAATATTACAAATTATTTGATTAATTTTGAGAATCAATTAATAACATGAAATAATATAATAGGAGTTACTAATTCTGAAAATAATTTTAAATACTAGATTTATGTTCAATGTGCATAGGTGGTTGTCACTCTATTCTCCTGCCAAATGCACCATTGTCTTTATCAAGGCATTAATAAACGACACTTTTAATAGTAAACAACTGATATCTTATTATTTGGAAAGGGTTTGCTCTGTTTTCCTTACAGTGTGATATATCTTGGCACTCTCAAAACAGTTTTCCTGATGATATACATACTAGTTTCGATCGAATTATTTCATAATCATATCACTCTGTTGAAGATAGTCCTTTTTCATTAACCGCCATCGTTACAGACGCTGACAATCATTATAGCTACTCTGATTTTTAAAGTTACTGCTCTAAAGAGTTGTTTTGAGCTTCAACTATACCATTTTCATTTCTTCTTCTAATACTTCTTTTGCCCTGTATTTTGCCTAGATGTAGGCTTTACAATTTGTCTAACCCCGGATCAGACGTTAAACGATGACCAGGGATATCGTGGATAAACTTACAAAAATTAAATGGCGCTAGGCCGGTTACATAGCCAGATATGATGATATCATGTGAACATAAAGAATCCTAGAGTGGAGACTAAGGAGGACGACAAGAAGCGTAGAAGACCTCAAAATAGATCGGTAGATGAAATAAGAGCAGTGTCAGGAAAATAATCGATAAGATTGGCCTAAGATAGGGAAAGAAAGAAGCAATTGGAAGATACCTACAGTCCGAAGTAGGTGAAATATGATTGACGCAGAAGAGTATTTTGCCTTGGATCACGAACCGTAGGATGCCAAATTTTTCTCGATTCATTATATATTAAATATATTTTTTGGAAGCCATCTGTTGTAAATGGATTTTACTTAAGCCAGTTGGCTTATTGTACATCTTGCATTCAATTTATGATACACACTTCAGTATTATGGAAATCTGTACCAGCTTGTACAGGGTAAGTATAGAGGATGGGTACCATACCTTTTGAATCCACTTGATAGTCTCTGACAAGAGTTAGCCGCCTGCGATTTAATAACGTGCAGTCAAGCAAGATATGGTTAACTGTTTAAGATTCTCTGCTACATAGTCCCTAGCTAAGTATCAATGAAATAGTCTCATTGTATATAGGTATCTTTTGAATATAGCATATCCAGTAAGGAAATTTGTTATGACTTTGAGCTTATTTCTACTTACTTTTCCAGTAGTTCAACTGTATTCGCACATGTTTGTTTAATAAATATTTTGCCATGTACTTAACTGGGTAAAATGTTTTACTCCGAGATCTGTGTACCAATTATAAACTTAATTTTCTTCTATTTCTTCTATCTCATAATTTTTTGGGAAATGTATACTTTTGGCTGGTTTTCAGATATTTTTAAATTATAATTTCTACATATCTGTTTTGTGTATCTTCCAGTTGCTATGTTCTGTAAAATAATCCTTTTATCTCTTCTCTTTAATATCTAAGATAACTTGGCCTGTCCATAATTATCAACAAAATGTTTCTGTTCCGAATGCTTAGTCCATGTCTAGAAATAAAATCTCCTCTTAGTTTACCTGAACGTACTCCACCCTCTGTATGAGTTGTCGTTTCCATAGAGTCCTGTTTTATATGCATATTGTTCCTTTGCCCATGCGCCTACCGAGCAATTTTTATAAAGATTTTAAGTATAAATAACCTTAGACTTGCCGGCCTCAGAATCTTAGCTTTTGACTTTCCGGTTTTGCCAGGTTTAGATATAAAAGCTGCCTTTATGAGGTAACGATGGGCACTTTCATGTTTTTAATATGTAGCATAGTCCTAAGATAGTCTGTAGTATTATCGCACATAATTTCTTGTACAGAAGATCATTTTCCTTCAAATGAGTTTATTGCCAACCGATTTTGTCCCGTTTTAACTTTTTTTGTGCTATTCGTCAGTTTTTGCTCGAACCATGATTTTTGGCCTCCATTCTAGTCTGCTATTATGTGTGTTGGTATCAGTTTCGTTTTGGGCTCAGAAATCATAGGGTTTTTGGGAGATTTTTCTGGAAACTTAACATTTCTACAGTTTGTTCCATCCCCTCAAAATGTTTTTTTCCACAATTTTGATTTTATCTATGTCATTTATTATTAATAACTATATAATAACGGTATATTAAGAGTCGGAGCTTTGGGATAATTACCTCGTTTACCTGATTTTTGGCAAAATCAAATTTTCTTTTGAATTCTGCCCTTTAGTTTGCAAAGGTTTGGTTTTATCAGGGTACTTTCCTGTTGAAATTTCTCACTATTTCCAAATATTTGTCTTGAGATTTGTCTTCAATAATAACTTCCTGAAACTATTCGACGGCCATATCTAGATCCACTGTATACCTTACTGTCGTGTATGCCTCATTTACGTGTTATTTTTTCTTGTTCCAGAGGCATTGGGAACAAAAAGGCGCTGTTTTGTGACTCAAACACTAATTCAAAAATGTATATCGATTACCATCTCGTTTGTATCATTGACTACCAGAAGGTTTTGATAAAGTCCAGCATGAAAAATTGTTCTATAAAATACAGAAAATGAAACAAGATGGAAAAGATCTAAATATAATTCAAAACCTTTAAAATAAAGAAACAACTTGAAATTGTTTCACCCACAATACTAAAGGCTTTCGCATACAAAGGCTGCGACAAGGCTGTGTGATGTCTCCATTGCTCTTAAACTTGTGCTCTGAGTGTATATTTAAACAATTACTAGACAGTGCCAAAATCAGTTTAAAAATAAACGACAAATTTAATAACAATATTAGGTATGCAGATGATACCGTTCTTATAGCAGAAAAAATGGAAGACTTACAAAATATATTCTTCTTCTTAACATGCCATACACCAAAGTGCGTAGGCGATCTCATTACTAGAATTCTGTTCTTAGCGGCGTGACACAGCTCACCTGTATTGTGTATTCCTGTCCATTCTTTAAAATTCCTTAACCAGGACAATTGTTTGTGGCCGGCTCCTCTCCTACCGATCTTCCCTTGTAGGATTAACTGAGGTATTTTATATTTTGCTCCTCTCAATATGTGCCCAAGGTAACCAATCTTGCGTTTTTTAATTAATTCAACGAGTTCTCTTTCCACGCCGGACGTCATCGTTTCGAACTCTATCCACCCAAGGTATGCGCATCATTCTTCTCAATGATCACATTTCAAATGCTTCAAGCTTCAAGCAAAATATATTAGCCAGAGTTAATAATCCAAGTGAAACAATGGGACTGACAATAAATCGTCAAAAAACTTAAGTAATAGTAATTATCAAAACCAATGAAAATTGTCGTATTGACCTAAATTACAGTTGATTAGAACAACTTCATCCAAAGTGGGATGAAGATATAGAAATAAAAACACGAATAGAGCAGGTTAGGAATATGTATAATAAGTGGAAGCAAATTATCCAAAACCGAAAAGCATCCTAATTAGAGTTAATAAAAACACGTCTGGTCAGTCCTTCTGTATGGAGTTAAAACAATAAAAATAAATATTATGAGACGGCTAGAAGCCTTTGAAATATGGCTTTATCATAGATCAAGATATTCAGAATATAATTGATACAACACATTACGAATCGAAACGTATTAAACACAATAACTAGAGAGTTATGACTTATAACAACGATTTAGAAAATAAAAACCTCGCACCTAAAGCAAGTACCTCATATCTCTCATACCTCGTACGAGAAGTGGCAAATATAACCTGAGTCTGCTAGACACCATATTTTATAGATTGGGCATCATGGGCATATATTGTTTGAGTGATGATCTGCCCTTGAACGCTATCACAGATTCATCAATAGCTAAGTAAGATGAGTTGTTATACGTAGATTGGATAGTATTGCTTGGTTTTTCCACAAGTGGTCTCACCTTATGCAATTTGCCATAACTAGGTTTTCCTTGAGGCAATGCATTTTCATTATTGTTTAGCTGTAAATTTTCAATTAGTTTTTTGTATTTCTTAGATCCAAATACTTGCGAAACTGTTGATACGCCTAAATATGGATCAGTGAACCAGTAATTTTAAAGTTAAGGAAGTATAATATGTATTCCCAATATAATCATTACTCTAATTTGAGCCTTTAGTTTCTCTGGATTATTAGCCATTCTAGGCCAATTCTGCTTTGCATATAGATTAGTCAAATAAGCTATCGTATCAAAACTATCAAAATCAAATATTTTTGTGGAATAATTGATGTCTTTGTCTTCAATATTAAAATTGTACGCAGAATTTACACCTTAGGAAAAATTTTTGCATTTTTACAACAGAAATTTGTGTTTTAATCCCATACCTCATCATTGTATCTTCACATGATTAAACATATAATGGAGATGTATTAAGAGAAAAATTATCTGAATATTGAGCATGTGAAGATTCCAAACAGGCTGTATTCACAACAGAAGAATCTAAACCGTTGTCTTCCAAATTTTCAAGTTCTTCGAAAGCACTTTCTTCTGTTTCTTTTTCTGAATGTTCTTTATTCTGAGGTAGAGAATATAAATAAGCTAATACAGCATTATCATTTCTGGGGTTATCTAGATCTCATATTTCTAAAATAAAATATTAACAATGAACAACAAGGATGGATAAAGAGAAGCATATAACCCACTTACAAAAATATAGATATAGTATACATCAAATATGTTATATTATCATAGTTTTTATATGAATGTCTGTATAAAGTCAAAAAGTAGAGTAAATAAATCAAAATAATAGAAAAATAATATTTAAATCCTTAGCCCTTACCTTAATTCTCGTGTAAACAATTTTATTTATTCACAACTACTACGTAACCGTATAAAATATATTCATCTAATTAGCGTTCTTCGGTCCATCTTTGGACGTAGGCCTCCCCAATCCTTCTCCATTCTTGTCTGTCTGTCGGTTCAGTCATCCACCTAGAACCCACATGCTTCTTGATATTATCTGTCCATCTCATTTGGGGCCTTCCTCTGCTTCGTTTATATTCCCACGGTCTCCAACTTATAAGAATTGTGTTCCATCAGTTTTCTTTTTGTCTTATATTGTGTCTGGCAAATCTCCATTGCAATTTTGCAACTTCTTGTCTAACATCCCTCAATTTTGTTTTCTCTCTTATCCACTGTTTTTTTTATTTATCAGTCTTATGTGTAACATTTGTCTTTTCATTGCTCTTAGAGTTTTTATGATTTTGTCCATGTTTGCTTTTGTAAATGTCCACGTTTGGGAACCATAAGTGAGAACAGGGAGTACGCATTGATTGTATAGTTTAGTCTTAAGATGCTGTGGATATCTTTTGTTTTTAAGAATGTAGCTTAGTTTGCCAAATGCCGCTCATGCCAGTCTAAATCGATTTTTTGTCTCTGCTGTTTGATTTTCTTTGTTAAGTTTTATAGTTTGGTCCAGATATAATCATGAACTTGTTCTATTTCATCTTGTTCGATCCTCATTGTGATGTCTTATCTGTATTTGCTATGATTTTGGTTTTGCTGTAATTCATATTAAGGCGTATCTTTCCAGCTTTTACGTCCAGTTCTTTTATCATTTTTAACAATTGTTTGAATTTGTATTATTTGTATAAAAAAAAACCGTCAAAATAGCGTGTATTCAAAAGTAAGTATAAATGATAATGTAAATATCTCTACTTCAGCCTTACAGTAATGTTTTATAGGTTTACTGATATCACTAAAGCAGGTAACAGCCTCAAACGGTGAGAAAATCGATGAACACTGTCTGTAGATGTGATATTATATGGTGGGAAATATACTTCCCACTGCCTATGAAAGGGTTAAGGATAGTCAAGTATACGATACACCACGGAGAACGCATGTCGTGCTAATAGTAGGGCTCTAATTTAGTTACTCGAAAAATTAGAATATTTTAATAAATATTGTTTATTTATTAAACAATTGTAGAAAAGAGATTTTAATTTCTGCAGTTACCCCATTTAAGGCTTAAAATGTAATAATCAATTATCTAGTTGGTCTAAATTTGACTTTTCTGCTTTTTTTTTGTTTCTTGAAGTGAACGAAAAAGGTAAAATAATTAAAGATAGTATGCTGAAACAAATGCAACATAATTGTTTGTTTAATGAAAAAAGGAAAAAAATAAAACTTACTTTTTACTTAGATTAAGTAATTTTGGTTCTATATATGTTAATATATTAAATTTATATAAATACAAAAATTTAACTTTTAACAATCACCAACATTAGGTGAACGATAATGCTTTTAACGGAATAATTAAGTGAACATAAGGTGGATATAAACATAGCCCCGATACAAATCTAGTAAATAAGTGGTTAGGTATCACGGTAAGCATGAATTATTAAACAGGCAGGACCTAACGTCGTTACTAAGTTACTGGCATTTCAACATTAAGTATAATAAAAGGAAGGTCATGTTTTTACAAATACAGTGTGAATCTAGAACTTTCCTTAACTACATTTTTTTAAAACACAATATATAGTATCATGATTTTAGAAAATAAGATTTTGATATTTAGTTGATTCAACAAAAGAAATATTTTTAAGAGATCAGTTTAATCTTTTCAAGCAAAGAAAAGTGTAAGCAGGACATTTGGAAGAGGAAATTATTGAATTAAAGCGAATGCAGAATGACTACAGCTACGTGGGTCTAAGAGAAAAAGGCAAAGTAACCTGCTTCAGGATCTCAAAAAGGATATCTGGGGGGTAGGACCTTAAGATTGTCTATACCGAATTAAAGGAGGAAAATACACCCTACCCCTACCCTTGGAAGAGACACTCCATTAAATACGAGAACTCTTTTTTCAGGTGGAATATAGACGTGAAAGGGTTACTGGTTTCAAAGAGGCGCAACCTCTTACTGAGTTAGAACGCGTCGAGGCTGTTGAACGGATGAAATTGTACCAGCAGCTTATGAAAGGCGAAAGCTTGAAAAAACGCATGCACTGAGTGATCACCAATACGGTTTTAGGGCCAAAAAGTCCATCATAGATGCGGACACAGAAGTAACATATTTAGTCATGCAGGATACAAAGGAAAAAATGTCTGGAAAAAAATCACCGTGAAAAAATCATTAGTGAGTACCTGGTCAATGTAATAGACAGATACTTTTCTGACAGGTCCATAAGGGGAAAAAACCAGCATCAATTTCTCGCAGGGTGTTCCGCAGGGTTCAGTACTATGTTCTACCCTGTAGATGTCGTGTACGATGTGACGTTAGGGCTACAGATGCTAAGGAGATGCACTCTCGTAGCTTATGCCGATGATGTCACACTAGTTTACATTGCCGATAATCTCGCAATGCGGCTAACACAGCCCTGCGTCATATTAATAGGTAGATTAGAGGTAAACAAATATATTTTTCGATTAAAAAAAAGAAAACTAGAGGAAGTGTCATGCCAAAAAAACTATTGAAAAAAAAAACTAATGAAAACTGGAGACTTCGTTTAAACTATCATACATCCTAAAGTTTATTTTTTTTTATTTGAATAAAGAAATACCTACCGTCGACAAGATTTGGAAAAGGATTGCAGAATTACGAGGAACTACCAGTTTTTGGGGAACAACATTGTTGAAGTGTCTTAACGAAATAGGGTTTTCGTTGGAAAAATGAAACAAAAAAAACTTTACTTCTTAAAAAAAAAGATGTGGCAGTCCAGTGAGACTGCTGGTAGAAGTTATACTTCTATACACGCGTTCGTCGTTACAAATTTATATGGAAGTCAATCTGCAAAATCATATGTAATGCTATAGGTAAGAGAAAGCAGAAAGAGAAAAAGAATTATGTATATAGGTATATGGTGCATTGTTTGAATGATTAAATGAAGGATTTTATCAATATTTTAATGAAAATATATATTTTATATTCATATATGTATAAAAGGAGTTGAATTAAAAAAAAAATTACACATTTTTTATTTTGGTATTAATATAAACATACAATACAATACACTGCAACATAATTCAATATAATAAGTCAATACAAATTAAAATGCAATATTAAGCGGTATTTAAAAATGACAATATACATAATTTACTGACGCATAAGTTTAATTTACCATAATAATAATATTAATAAAATAATAATATTAAGTAATAATAAATGGTAAATATATTTACAAAAGGAACATTTTTATTCTCGAGAGAGAAAGAGAGAGACATTTTCAAACGTCGAACTCGCGTATAGAAGTGTAACTTCAAACAATGTTTGTGGAAGATAAAAATAAAAAACCAACAACTCGGATTATGTTGTAAATTTTCATTTTATTTTAAAATTTAGTATTTTTTCATATATTACATATATTTAAGAAGATTAACGTGGTATTTTTAAATATTTCAAAAACAAAAAAGAAAAATTCACTTGAAAAAAATCGAAGACGAATAATTTCTCAGATTGCATCTGAAACTGGCTTTGTAAATGGTGGTTTATTCAAATTTACTTTAAGAATCATCAAAGAATATCATAAAAAAATAACTGCAGCCGTATTTTTAGAATATTTCTTTAAAATGGTTAGTAAAAAATCACAAAATTCTTTCATAGTAATAGATAATACCAGTAACCATTTTTGATTAATTGAAAAAAAATACCAAAAGTGGAAAAAGTATAAGATACTTAATTGGCCAAAAGAAAAGAAAATTACATTGGATAATACAATGGTTAAAAAAAAACTCTGAAACTGATTATCGTTCAACAACATAAACAAAAATTTAAAACATATATAATCAATAAAAAAGCTAAATATCACGGAATATCTGAACTTCGTTTATACCCATATGATTGTCAACTTAACCCTTAAAGGATCAAAAGTCACTGCAGGAAATTGGAAACGATTTATACAGCATGCAATAAAGGAGGAAGAAAAGATATGGAACTTAGATTTCTTAGTTGACGAATGATCATTAGAACCAATTATCATTTAACTAAACAACACTACTTTAAATTTAGATAGTGTTGATAAACACGATGTAAGATAATAACTGAACTGTGTTATTATTTATTTATTCGTACATTATTAATGTAACAATGATTTAAAAAAGGGCTATCTTGGCTTAGCATTTTTAAAAGAAGAATGCAGAAGAATTCCGCGATTCCGCTATTCCGCGATTCCTTAGGCACCCGAGAGGCTCTATTCGCTGTCCAAGTGCTTATGCAAAGATGCAGGGATGTTAACTACAAATGTGTATATTTGTTTTATCGACTACAAAAAGGCATTTGATAGAGTAAAACATGATAAACTTATAAACATCTTGAAATAAGTGGGGTTAGATGATAAGGACTTGAGAATCATCTATAATTTATATTACATCCAAACAGCCAATATTAAAGTGGATGATCAATTGACAGAGGTAGACTCCATAGATAGAGGAGTGAGGCAAGGATGCATTCTGTCCCCGGTGGTATTTAATATATACTCTGAATATATCTTCGAGCAAGCGCTGGGAGAACTACAAGAAGGCGTATTAGTCAATGGAATGGGTCTAAACAACATTAGATATGCCGACGACGCAGTAGTTTTTGTAGATAGTCTGGACGGTTTGCAAAGAATAATGTTGCATATATCACATATAAGTAGAGAACACGGACTTGATCTTAATACGAAGAAAACAAAGTACATGGTAGTCAGTAAGCGCGAAATATTAAATACACAGCTTTTGGTTAACCAACATCCAATTGACAGAGTGGACAGCTACACATACCTTGGTACCAACATTAACAGCCAATGGGATCACTCCAGTGAAATAAAACAACGCATAGGAAAAGCGAGATCAGCGTTCATAATGATAAAGTCTCTTTTCAGAAGTCATGATTTACCACTTGCTACCAAAATCTCTCTCATTAGATGCTATGTATTTTCTACCTTATTATACGGAGTAGAGGCCTGGACACTTTCCGAAGCTTCCTTAAGAAAACTCGAGGCATTCGAGATGTGATGTTACAGACGTATCTTAAGAATTTCATGGGTGGATCGTGTGACTAATGTTGAGGTCCTACGTAGAATAGGCAAGAAATGCGAGATTATTAACACCATCAAAGAGCGCAAACTAGAATATCTTGGCCATGTTATGAGGAATGAACAGAGATACGGCTTGTTGCAACTCATTCTTCAGGGCAAAGTATTTGGAAAGAGAGGACCAGGGAGAAGAAGAATATCTTGGCTTTGAAACCTAAGAAAGTGGTTTAATACATCGACAACCGGACTATTCAGAATAGCAGCAAGCAAAGTTAGGATAGCCATGTTGATCGCCAACATCTGGAACGGATAGGCACCGTAAGAAGAAGAAGAAGAAGCAGAAGAAGTAGTGGACGACCACGAAGGAGATGGACTGATGATGTGGAAGACGACCTACAGATTCTAAGGGTAGAAGTTGGAGAGAATTTGCTAGGAATCAACAGAAGTGGCGACTTCTTTGTGAGCAGGCCAAGATCCACAACGGATTGTGGAGTCACTTATGACGATGACGATGTTTTTGAACCAGATTTTCAAATATTTTTTTGCTATTTAATTTGGACTAAACGCTACGAAGTTTCTGAAATTGTTTATGGACTTAAAAAGTACCATTTATTATTATGTCAGTTTGTGTAGATAAATGTAATTTTTTGAAAACAATTTTTTTCATGGGTTATTAGTGTAAGTATATCTCAACGAAGAAAATAAGACCAAGATTATTGACATCCATTCAGTCTAATTATCTAGTCGAGCCTTAAAAATTAGCATATTTTTAAAAAAATCTCATAAACAAATTAAATTTGGTAAACACTATTAACACACAAACAAAAATTATTACCAATTATCAAAAACAATGATTTTTTTGTTCATTTAGTCTAATTATCTAGTCCAGCCTTAAAAATAAGCATATTTTTCAAAAAATCTCATAAACAAATGAAATTTGGTAAAAACTATTAACACACAAACAAAAATTATTACCAATTGTCAAAGACAATGATTTTTTTGTTCATTTTGCAAAATTTTTTTGTTGATTAACCGATTTTAATTTGGCGTATCTCATTTTGTGTATCTTTTTTTGTCTGAAACGATTGTCTGTTGATGTCAAATCTCTAAATAGACAAGTTTTTAAGTTACGAGCAAAATAATGAGATTGACGTTTTGATACTTTATATAAGAATATTTACACTAAAAAGTCCATTAATCCCTAGATCAAAGTGTTTTTGTAATATCTTTTTTTTATTTAATTAATGGCTTTGGATACTTGATCCATTCAGCCACGATAATGTATTTGACTACTTGAATTTGTTAATGATGTATTGACCAATTGCATTTGTTAACAAAATAGTACTTCGCATAGAGGTAAATTAAAAATATATTGTAAACATCAGTATTACAAGAATCAGTAGCTTGATAAAAAACCATACATTCATTCGTTCCATTTAATGCCCTAGCCAACAATATTTAGGACCCACAAGGGATAACATAATATAGGAATACTTTTCAGGCTAAGGTGCCTTTCATAGCGACTTTATTACATCACAAGACAGGCAACGGTTAGAAGGTAACTATATAACATAAGGATAGACAGAAGGAACAAAGCTAGATTTACACATTCACATTACACATTCAATCCTAAATTTTTCTTTTAGTCCTTTTTAAATATTCCCAAAAAATATGGTTAAACCTAATATTATGACGACAGATATATAAAATGGAAGATTGACATTGAGGGAGAGGTATTTGTTCTTTTATCAGTTTTTCCAATAGATACTCAATAGCAGCTTCATTATATATGCACCCGAACATCCAATGATTGATATCGTCAGTGTTACCATTACAATCACAAAGTTCGGTTTCACTTAAATTAAATCTATGAAGATAGGCTTTCACAGTAGCATGATTAACAAGGCATCTAACAAACATTGAATATACTCTTCTATTGGGATGACTTCTTGCAGCAAAATGCGCAGTAGGTAAAACAGGGTGAATTTTTGTGTAAAGGTTGTTACTTCTGTTACAAAAAGCATTCAATTTCCCAGTGTTTTGTAATTCTTGTTTACGCAGCGACACTAAATCACTTCTATTGAGCCAGCTAATTTCTAAACCGTTTGAAGCCGCTTCTTTAGCAAAATAATCTGCTTTGGCGTTACCCGAGATACCAGTATGTCCTTTGACTCAAATGAAAGAGACTGAATTATTTCTTTCAAGTAGCTTTAGTTGATTTTCTAATATTTTGACGATAATACTGTTTTTGTATAAATGCTTATCAGAATTATCTAAAGCAGACAGCGCAGATTTTGAATCCGACATGATTACTATTTGTTGATCAGACATTCTTTTCTCAATAGTCCATTCTAGAGCTTGATATATTGCAAACAGTTCTGCGGAATAAATGGAACATTGTTGATTTAATTTAAACTTAATGTGTTCTTAACTATAATACTAACAACTATAATACTAACGAAATCTTGATAGTAGAGGGCCAGCAGATCGAAAGAGTAAAAAAGTACACTTACCTAGGAACACTTATAACAGAAAATAATGACTACACGGCAGAAATCAAAGTCAGAATCGAAAAAGCACGTTCTAATTTTATAAAAATGAAAAAGGTCCTATGTGGCAAAGATCTAACATTAGCTCTTAAAGTACGCCTAACAAAATGTTACGTATACAGTGTACTATATTATGGAGTGGAATCATGGACGTTAAATCTAGATACCATGAGACGACTTAACGCCTTTGAAATGTGGACCTATAGAAGAATTATGAGGGTTTCCTGGGTAGATAGAGTTACAAACAATGAAATACTGAGAAGAATAGGCAAAGAGAAGGAAATTGAACTTACAATTAAAGAAAGAAAGCTACAGTATCTCGGACATGTGATGCGGGGCGATAAGTATGGCATCCTGCGACTCATAATGCAAGGAAAAATAGATGGCAGAAGAAGCATCGGAAGAAGACGAATTTCATGGCTGAAGAACCTGAGAGAATGGTTTGGATGCAGCTCAAAACAACTATTTAGAGCTACTGCCTCAAAAATTAAGATAGCTATGATGATTGCCAACCTCTGTAGCGGAGATGGCACCTGAAGAAGAAGAATGTGTTCTTGATTGTTTTGGATATATACCGCACAACCAACTCCCAAAATAGATTTTGACCCATGTGTGAAAATCCTATATGGCTTATCAAATTTGGCAAGTTGTTTCTGAAGTTGAATGGCGTTGTTATCATCAAAAGTAGGGAAATAAACTTTGGTTTGCGAATAAAGAATATTCAAATTAGAAAAAATTAGTTTTAGCTGGGATTTCTAAATAGGAAGAAACATTAGGAAATGCTATACCTAAAGTTGGAGAATTTTTGTTATGTCACCATTTGTCAACTAAGTTAGACACAGATATGTCGGATATTTTTTGCAATAGGTAGGATTGGTTATTACTTTGACATTTAAGAATAAACTTTTCAGCTAAAAAAGACGTCTTAAATGTAATGGAGGTTCCATATATTCGGCTAATAGATTTTTAGTGGGTGTAGATTTAAGTGCACCTAAAACCAAACGTAGAGCTTTGTACTGGATTCGGTCTAATTTTTTAAGTCTAGTGTTTGTAGCAGACCCATATAAAAAACAACCATAGTCAAAAACTGACCTGATATATGCCCTATAAAACATTAGATTAACCTTCGGATCAGCGCCCCATTGGTGATGGTTAACTACTTTTAAAACATTTAGGCTTTTTTCGCATTTAATCAAACAGTTATTAATATGTTCTTCCCATGTTAATTTAGTATCAAGTATGACGCCAAGATAGGTATAGTGTTTTTGGACAGGTATACTTAGATTATCAATTCTAATGCTGGATATATTCGGTAAGCGATGACGAGTAAACAACACCACACCGGATTTAATCGAAGTAAGTTCCAATCCTTGGTCAAGAAAGTATTCTCTTGCACTGTACATAATTCGTTTCATTGTTGTAATATCTTATTGTATACATTTCAACTGTATATAAAAAATAAGTAATATTTGAAGTAGTAGACAAACTGAAAGAATGAGAAAATGACATTACGAACATATTTGGTAACAACAGAAAAAGGGATGACCACATAAGCAGAATATAAAAACCAGTATGGTCAAAATAGCAAAAGATAAATCTCTAACCGGTAGAACAAGTATTGAACAACCGTGCTATATGGAATGACAAGCTTCCATAGAGATATCTATCCTCCAATGAACAAGCAGAATTGCTTATAAAGAGAAGAGAGAAGAAGAAGAAGAAAAAGAAAAAGACATCCCAGTAGATAATCTCTCACCTACTAATTTTGTTTATAATAAAATTATTTAATGGATACTTATGATCTAATTTCGATTCTTACGGTAAGTATAAATGTTTAACATAATCAAATTATATATCTACTTGAACATTATTGTATGTCTACGCGAGCATTAACTATTTATCTGTAATAAATAAACACACATTGAGTTTCTAATTAAATAATAATCTCAATATTAAATAAATGAATGTATAATCGCATTGACATTATTAAATTAAAATGAGGAAAAGTTAAATGTGACAAAGTGAGCGTAGTACAAAATCACGATTTGTAAAATATTGGGCAACAGCAACTGTATGGCTCTGCAACCAATAATTTCGTTATAGGTCATTGATTTTTGTTTATATTTACAGTATCGGCTCTGTTTGTATGGCTTATAATTTTATATGCAAATAACAACGGTAACATTGATAATTGTAATTAATAATTGTTTAGAATATTTACTTAGTTCTAATTCAACAAAAAACTATAAACACAAAATGTTTCTGTTACAAACTGTCAACAGTATCTGTTGTTATATATATATATATATATATATATATATATATATATATATATATATATATCTATATATTTATTTATATATATATATATATACATATATATACATATATATATATATATATATATATATATATATATACATATATATACATATATATATATATATATATATATATATATATATATATATATATATATATATATATCTATATAAGAGTAAAAAAAAAGTACTTGTGACTCGTTTGGAAAAAATAATAAACTGTTTTGGATGGGTTGGAGTCAATAAAAGGGGCTATTTGTTAACTATTTTTTACTCGAGCTTTCAATTGTGTGTTTACAATTATTATCAAGAGCTGCTAAAATATACAAAATATCTTACAAAGTTGAACTAAAAATAAAAAATTTTGTTAACTCACCAAATAAAATTAGTTTTGTATAAAAAAATGCTGCTAACATAATAAAAAACATTAATACAAAAAGTTCTATTCTAATAAACGGTTCTCTGAAAATTTAATTTTGAAAAAGTTTCTTGACAAAAACAATTGAATTTGTAAATAAAATAGAATAGTTACAAATAAGCCTCAATGTCATAAACACCAACTTAAAAATTTTTATCTTTGACAATTATATTGTCAGAAATAAAATTTTGTTTAAAAATTCTTTTTTATTTAGTAACAAAAAAGAGGAAGATTTATTCACCATTGATAGATGCCTGAAAAAATGTAACAGATATATGGAAAATTAAATCAAAATGTGATATTTTACTGATTTCATATATATAAACTACATAGAAATAATATAATTATAAATTTTGCTTAGATTTTGAATTTCTGACCTTTTGTTTAAATTATTATCACGTTTGCTAATACAAACCATTTACAAAAAAGTTCTTTTAAATTTATTACTTTCACTGCATAAAATTTTAATATTATCAAAATCAATAATTATTATGTTGGTGAGACCGGAAGAAATCTCTCAAATCGCATTATTTCTCAGAAAAGTGATTGCAGAATTAAGAAACCATCTTGTGCTTTGGCAGAGCATGTAATAGACAAAGACCATATTATGGATTTTCTGCCAACTGCAAGCTACTGTACAAATACTAAATGGTTCGACACTTGTATAGGACAAGGCGATAACATAGTCTGTTCCAATTACGTATAGTTCACCCGATGAGAATCCAGTAGATAGAAATTAATTCAACCAGCCTCTTGACGACAGATGTACCAATAATGATTGAAGGTATCCAATTTAATAAAAAGAGGTCACAAGACATTTCAATTCCAAAAATTGTTCCAATAAAATTAATACCAAATCATGAGATGAAAATCAAGAAATTAACAATCCCAGAGACAAATGGTCAAATGTTTGGGCAGGGTCACAATTGTGGATAACAATCTAATAGGCTCAGTATTTCTTCCCAACAATTTAAATGGTGATAATTATTTGCAGTTCTTGGCAAACGATTTATAAGAGTATTTGCAATAAGGCAAAATATGTGGTTTCTACAAGATAGCGCTCCACCTCGTTACAGTAATGAAGTCCGGGAATACTTTTGCAGGCAGTATCCTGGTCGGTGGCTTGGAAGCGGTCGTGACGTATTTCTTGGCCACCCAGAAGTCCAGGTCTTATCCACATGGACTTTTGCTTCTGGGGGTTTATGAAAAATAAAGTGTATTCTGTAACAATAGAAGACGAACAACAATTCAGGGTTAGAATAATTGAAGCTGCAAATCAATTTTATCAGAAAAATATGATTTTTCAGCGCATCCGGTTTTTCTTATTAAATCCATACCGTATGTGTATCGAAGAAAATGGAGGTCATTTTGAACATTTATTGTAATATCATGTTTATAAAGGTTACGGACATTTTTTGTACTTGTTAATTCATTTATGCCATTTATTTAGTTTCACGTAATTTTTTAAAGTTTAATGAAAAGGGCCATAACCAATAAAAACGGTTTTTTGAAAAAGTGATGAGGCAAAACCATTTTAAAAATAATGTGTTAAACTAATGAACTCACAATAATTTTTTTTCTGCGCGCTTAGATTTTGTTGTTTCTTTTGTATGAAAAATGCTTTCATAACAAGAAAGTAATGTGTCCATTTTTATTACAAAATGTCAAGTAGTTTAGGAGATAATGCAAAAAAACAATTTTTATTGTGTACCTTTAAAGGGCTGAAACTTTTTTTGTGTACCCTTTTGTACTATGGTAAGTTGGATTCAATCAATTTATTTTTGTCCCCGGAATACGTGATTTAATTTATGACATACCTTTTTGAAACACCCTGTATATATACATATATATATATATATATATATATATATATATATATATATATATATATATATATTAAGAAAACCTCAACACGGAGCTGTTTCGAGCCGCAGCGAGCAAGGTTATGATTGCCAATATGATTTCCAACATCCGAAACGGATAGGAACCAGAAGAAGAAGATATATATATATATATATATATATATATATATATATATATATATATATATATATATATATATTGTATATCACGACGCTAAGAATACAATTCTTTGGTAGGTAACTTTCGGGAAAGCGTCAAGTCAAGGATCGGCTAGAGATGGTATAAGTCAGTTTGGTGTAGAACTTTATCCTAAATGTGAAATTTTCGGTGATAGGCTGTAACCTTCAGTGTCAATGTGCTGATGAAGGTGACAGCCTATCACCAAAAATTTCACATTTAGAATTCTTCTTCTTCGGGTGCCTTTCCGTTCCGAACGTTGGCGATCATTCTGGCTATGATGATTTTGTTGGTTGCTATACGAAATAGCTGTGTTGAGGTCTTTCTATACCATGCTCTCAGGTTAGCAAGCCAGGATGTTTTTCTTCGTCCTGGGGCTCTTTTTCCATTTAGAATAACCGGTTTAATAATGTTCGAAACTTCTGTAGGCTAACAGGAATAGAGGAATTAACATATCATAATCTTTTTAATTATCAGCGACAAACATTGTAAGGTATTGATCATTTTTGATCAGAATTTCGGATCAGAACTTCTGATCAGAATTTTGATCAAAATTTATGTTTAGAATTTCTGATCAGAATGTAGCTCTACAGAAACACTATGTCTTGATACGAAGTTTTTTATGACTTCTTTTGCTACTCTAGTTGCTTCTTGATTAGGAAGGGGTGCAATATCAGGGCATTTTGATAAATAATACATTACTTAAGTACTTGTTTCCTCTCTCTATCAGCGGAAATGGACCGACAATATCCAAATATTTCGTGCCAAATAGGTCTTAGTCCATTGCTAAGTAACTCTCGTATGGCCTTTAAATCTTTATCTTTCTTATGACTAGTTTTAATGTTTTCCAGATAAGTTTAATCATTATCTTTTTGATGTTTAACTGTGATCCTCCCGAGATTTATTTCCGCGGTTACATTTTCTTTTTCTTCAAGCTGACACTGACTTTGAACCTACTCGTATTCTCTTAACTTTTCTATTTCATTTTTAATTTTTAGTAATTACTAGTTAGCTTAGATGTGCACTTGCAGATTTTAGAGTGTATTTTTTATTGCTGCGGAAATAATTTGTGGAAAATCGATTTCTTGTAGATATATATCTACTAGTGTTTCTGGTAGCACTATGTGATGGACTTCTAAATGTCGATCTGAGCGACCTTTTGACCTCATTATTTGGTTCTTCTGTCCTTGTTGGAAATCGGTTGCTGCAATTATTTTAAAAATGCCCTATCCTTCCGCAACTAAAACATCTTGTGTTTTGATTTTAAGATTTTTGTTGAAGATTTTGTAGTATGCTCAAAATTTGAGTATGTGCAGTTGTGACTTCTTCTTTATCTAGAATTCTTTTTTTTTGTAGTTTTTAGCTAGATCTGGAAAAGCTGTTCGCCGCAATATACACCTGGGCTAAGATTAACGCTTCATCTAGCAGTTGGTTGCATTGTAATCTAAGAGCTCTTACATTTCAACATACTGTAGTCCATATATGAATGTGTGTATACCAATTTGTTCCATAAAATCTTTAGATACCTAAGGTTAGGCTGTAATGTAATATTCTTTGAATATCGGCTTTATATTCTTGCAGGCTGTCGTTATACTTTTATTATCGCATTTTTAGCTGACTTTGGAAAACTGACTATTTCCTATTTAATATTGTCTTAAAATTTGTTAATATTTTTAATCTTAATATGGCAAGGAAATATTTAAAAAGTTATAATGTTGCTAACACAAGGTATATTATTGTAGTTTTTCTGCCTTATAAATTTTTGATTGTCCACCTTGTGATGAAACATACCCTATTCACATAGGGAAACTTTCTGATCCTCATGGTATCACAGGACTTTATGAAACACATGCACTAACAACTGCAGCTATTATTCAGAACTCGGTAGTCACCTAAAAATACATAATGTAAGTATTTAGATTCAACTATATCTGAGTCCAACAAATCCATTCTACGATCCGTTTTAACTACTTAAAGACAATATCAGTAGTCACAAGTATCATTTTAAATCTTTATGTAAAGCTGTAGGCAAAATTTACTCTATTTTTTAATTTAGCAGTAAAATTTTAATTTTATATTTTGTTTGTGTACAATAAATATGATTAGTTTATATCTTAGTTTATTGTCCCAGCCAAAATCATTTTTCAGATTTACTTCTTAGATAAGACGTTGTCACACCTGAGAGATTATACTAGACGAGACTTAACTATTGGCTTTCAAAGAAAGTTGTGAGTATTATTGTTTTACATTGGCTCACAACTTTCCGAGGTAGTACGATGGTTGCACATAGACGCTCAATGCTTAAAACTTAAATCTTGATGGTTATATCGTTGGTCTAGCAAGTGAAAAAGTGAAACATAGCTAATTCGAGTAATTGCAAAAACAAAGTTTATCACATCATATAAAGTCAAATAAATTTTGTTTTCAGCGATTTATTTGTTTTTGGTAAACTATACACAATTATTTGATAATGCGATTAAAAAAATTTAAATAAATCTCATAGCTGCTTTATAAAAAACATATTTTCAAAACAAAAGTTTCACTTAACTCAAATGTGTTACTAGTTAATTTAATTCTCTAAATAAGAAAACATTAGACTTAAGACCATTTATTATTAAAATATAAATTGTCAAATAAAACACAAAAAACTCTTTAAAAATAATTGCATTGGAGATTAGTCTCTCTGCTTGTTTAGTGCTAACTGCGTTGAATACGATGTCGATGGAAGACTAATAATGAAATCTCTGTATACTTCGAGAATAATTTTTTTATTGAGTAAATAAACAAGGTATTTCTTATTTTTATTAGAAATAGAAATACGACTGGGATATTTAGATTTAAGCTGTACACAAGTCAAGTTCTTTGTTCGGCCGAATCGTTTTCTGCTTGGTGTAATATCAAGTTCCAAAAAAGTTTCTGATGATAGATCGTACTTATCTCGAATTGTGAATGCCTTTTCTTTCTAAAATCGCAACCACTTGATTTTTAGCTATTCAACCTGTAACGACTATTTTGCTTACCACAGGGTAAGAATATGGGGGACAAGATTGGGCAAACAAAATAATCGAAACAAGTGCATACGGACACTCAGTTGGTTGTTGGAGAGCTGGGTCGTGGATAAGTTGAAGATATTGGGGGTTAGATTGGGGCAACTACAAAAAAAATAAAGGGGTACTTATACGGATCTATTGGACAAACAGAATGAAAATAAACGGAAACACCTCAAGAAATTTAATATAGGGCGCCACTTGAGGTGCCCAATTATACCTATTACAACCACTAGTTGTAACTAGGGAAATAATTGTATAACATAAAAAATATAGAAAAAAATATCTTTTTCAAATAAAACTCAAAACAGATCAGAGAAACAAATTAAACATTTATTTTTGTCTCAAACAAAACAGATCAAAAATACATATTATAAAGGAAACATATCATATAATATAATACAAATAACAAAAACTTACATGTTCTTTGTTTACTATATTATGGCCAATTAGATTATCAAAAATTAAGGATCCTTGTTAATGAAAACATATAAATTTAACCTTATATATGAAATATCGTTTCTACATAATAATCAAATTAAAATTGTCATAACAAAAAAACAAATTAAGCTTGCTGTCAGGTATCACATTTAATTTTGATGACAAAGAATGAAAGCAATTATTACTTTAGCCAAAAAATATCTGTCTTTACTTTGAAAGATTAATATATTGAATTGTTACCTTAATGTTTTTTTTATACAAACACTTTGAAACTTTACATCTCTGGGGAAGCTACTCGGACAAAACTTTCAAAACTGGAAGGCAGCAACCATCAGGAACTAGTTCTACACTCCAGGACAAAACGATAGGAACAGGAAACTTGGTGGAAGAATCGAGCCGACTACGGGGACATCCTATATCATACTTCTTTAAATATTTAGTAGTTACCCTTTTCTAAACCTGTCTTATTACAGAGGGTAATTGTTCCTCTAACTAACAAAATTTGTCGACTTTTTTCTTCGAGAAGTTCTTCATCACTTCCTCTCAAATCTTTTACTCCATTCCCACAGGTCTGCCCCGCTTGGAACTTAAATCTCGACTTCCTTGCTTCGTTACATTTTACCAGAATCTAGCCAAAAATTTCCCTTCCGTCTTGCAGCTAACCTGTCCAGCAAACTCAAGAACCAAAACAATATCCCCTCGCTTGTATCGACAAAAAAAACAAATTTTAAATGTTCCTTTATTGCCTAAACAAACAAATATTCTTTTTTTTGACCCTCGACTAATAACGAAAAACAACTTTAATATTAGGGGAATTCATGATTTATTGCGTTTTTAACGAAGAAAACAAATAAAACCTTTTTTTTATCAGGGGGCATCATAAATTTACATAATACAAATTAACAAAATACGTGCGTATTTTAAACTTGAGTTTTACCTGGCTTATAACAAAGGGTTCGATATTTGAATCTAAACACAGACAAAAAAACATCTATATTTACTTTTGAATCGGTAGAAATATACGCATTTAAAAATCTCGTCAAAAAAAACTTGAAATATTATTTCGATTGTTTTCTCTGGTAAAAACAACAGGAGCGTAACACAGAAATCTTTTCTATACACTTTAAATAAAAAAACGCTACAATGCCCCTTCTTAAAAGAAAAAACTCGGATAATTCTTATCCAGTTTTTGATAAAGGCAAAACAACAAAAACCAAATCAGAAGATGACCTCTAAACTAAGTCGAAACTTCTTAATAATATCTTTTAGATGATGGCTAGCATGGGATTAAACAACAAAAACAAAGTTAGTTACAAAGAATGGGCTAGCGTGCCATCGATCGCCAGACTCTTTAAAGTCGAGTAGACTGAAATTTGTGACTCTACTTGTCTGTAGGTGACATGAGTTTCTATGCCTTGGGGGAAGCTAACCTTATGCCCTGTAGTGAACCTCGCTGACATTCACAGCAGTAACACAAGTGATTTGACGGGCAGGCATAGCCATGACACCTCGTTGCCTAAATCAGGTGCTATACACAAATCCAAAAAAATTGCTCTACACTTAACAGGTAGGCGTCTACTATCTCCACTATACGCCTAGCGAGACAGGGAATTCGGCAACGGTTCTACAAAAAAATTAGGATATAGACCCTAAATCTATATACCTACATATGACAAAATGTGATTCTCACATGTGTCTCTCAATCAAAATAGATTACCTGAACTAAAATTATCAAAAGCGAAACAATATTCCAAAGGATGAAATCAAATCAACATACAAACTCAAATATATAGACATGGGATAGGATGAACTAATTACTTAAAGATGACATATTGTCCTCATCTAATACAAAAGGCTTTAAATCCTTAATGTGCCACTTACCAAGATCTGAACCATTTAAATCTGACAAACGATAAACCACTGGTGACAATTTTTCCTTGATAGTTGCTTCAATATACTTCGGTGCTAGTTTGGACATAAACTTGTTGACAGCACAAGACAAAACCTTATTTCTTTTCCAAACTCTATCACCCACTTGAAATTGGACTTCTCTTCTACGTAAGTTGTAACTCCTAGCGTTACGTTCATATCCTTTTCGAAGATTAGCCTTAACCTTTGCAAAAACTTTATCTAAACCTTTGACTTCTGAAGCATACATGTTACGGTCACCTGGAATTATCTCGATATCTTGATTCTGTTGATCCTTATGATCAACACCATAAAAGTTTCCACTTAAAGGAACATGACGGCCATAATTCAGAAAAGCTGGAGTATATCCAGTCACTTCATGCTTTGCAGTGTTAATAGCTTGTCTGATCTTTGCTAAATTCTTGTCCCAATCTACGTGGTCTTTAACATACGTACGTATTGCTGTACCTATGGTTCTATTGTTCCTCTCCACAAAATTACACTGAGGTGCATATACTGGGCTAAACCATACTTTCTGAACGTTATACCTATTACAGAGCTCAATTAAGAGAGGATTGTTCAGATTTGAGGCATTATCACAAATCACATATTGAGGAACACCAAACATTAGGAAAACATCATTTTCCAAAAACTCAACAATATTCTTAGCCGTGGCCTTTCTCAAAGGTTGGACTAAAGTATATTTACTAAACCAATCCGCTACTACTAATAACCACGTATAACCTTTCTTTGAACGAACAAAGGGACCTATCAGATCTATTGCAACTATTTGCCAAGGAAACTTGGCCTCTCTCTGCTTACCCATTTTACCTAATGGAGCATAATTTGGTGTCTTCTGAGCACCACAAACTTTACATGACCTGACAAACTTAAGCACATCAACACGCATCTGGGGCCAATAATATCTTTCCTGAATACGGGACAAAGTTTTGGAAAATCCAAAGTGAGCACACGTAGGTGGCTCATGACAAGACTTCATAACTTCAGACCTTTGTGGTTTGGGCACAACAATTTTCCATTCTACATCATTAGTCTTAAAAGAATTTCTGGTAGGGGCAAACTTATAAACAAAATCATTCTCCACCTTCCACTGTGGATAATCAATGGGGGATCGGACTATCTTTGATCTCAAATTATCAAACCAAGGGTCTATTCTATCTACATTAACTTCTAAACAATTAACATGGGGACGACTATCAAAATCTTTCTTTTCAAAAATTGGGTTCACTGATGACTTGCAAGGTCTATTGGACTTAGACCTATTCGAAATACTACACTTAGGACAAGAAGATGTGATCACACCTTTATGACCACAACGCCAACAAGATACTGACTTACTTCTACAGTCACGGGAAATATGACCTGGTCTATTACAATTGAAACAAATAATTTTTTTCAGATTTCTTGGAGCTTGATAAGGGACTGACTGCATTAATGGAGGTGGGGACGAAAAAGATTGCATCATTGGGGGTGGGGACGAAAAAGACTGATTTCTTATTTCAGTATTCTTTGGAGGACTGGGCCTATTATTCTCATACTTATTTTTGGGATTGGGTCTCTTAGAAGAATTTTCTCTGTCCTGTCTGTTACCTACTCCACTTCTATCTTGCTTGGTTTGATTATTCACCACATGAACTTGTTCTTTGGGTTTTTCTGAATCATCAATCGAAATACCTGCAAGACCTTTAGTAGTCTGCAACAAGGGCAGGACATTCTGCTCTAAACGTTTTATAGTTGCTACTAACATTTCTACTGTAGCAAAATCTTGAAGGGCTATCAGTGGAATGTAGTCCACTAAAATATTTTTCCTCATTATTTTTACTTTTTGGGCTTCACTAGGATATGTTTCCAAACGTTTAAAAAGGTTTTCCATCACTGCTGAATAAATGGTTATGGATTCATTCCTTTTTTGCTTTCTACTTTTAATTTCTTCGAAGAGATTATCATTATAATCTGGGTGTAAAAAAGCAGATTTGAGTAGGGCTACCAACTCATCCCAACTATTAATTCTATCTCTAACACTCCTATACCAAATAGCAGCATTACCTTCAAATAACTCAATGGCTGAGCGAAACAGGATGTCTTTGGAAATATTCCTAGACCTAGCAGAATCTCTAACTTTCTCTAAAAATGTGGGAAGAGCTTTACTCTCACCATTAAACTTGATATGTAAATCAGAAATAATGACAGGAGTTGAAACCTGTATTATTGGGGCTGGGACTGTACAACTGGGAACTACAGGGACTGAAACTGGGCTACTAGTGGATGGTTTTACTATATCATCAAACATTTCCTCTTTTTCTAACACATTACCCTTCAACACTAACAAATCATCTTTACACTCTTCAACAAACTTTAATACATCTTCCTCAACATCATTCATAGGGAAATTTTCTAATCTGGTATCTAAATGTGTAGACCTTGTCTCAAATCTAGCAAAATCAGCTTTGTTTGATTCTGCATTTCATTGATTGAGCAATACTATATAAATCTTTTATAATCAACATGATCTCATTCAACTCTTCCTTAGGATCTACTACATTATTAACCAAATCGACTAAACTTGAAGACAAAGTGGCCTCCTTGGCCAACAAAGCTCTTAACATCTTTCTCTTATCATCAACTGTCTTATTTGGGACATTTTTACCTCTTATGAAAAGCTCATAAGATAACTCTCCTGATTTCAAATGATTAACCTGGGTAGACTTCATTTTTCAAAAATTGGTTGAAAGCGAACACACAAAATAACTAAAATCAACTTCAAGAACTAGTAGAAAATATGACAATTTTAAGAAACAACCGTTTCCATTTATCACCTGATAGTAAGTCTCACTTGCACTCCCGCGTACTGAAATCCAAAACTCAATCAGTTTGCTGCAACTTCTGCTCTTGACTTAGTAATCAGTTGGTAAACAAAAAATGAGGTCTTTAACCTGTCTCCTAAAAGTTCACACTTCCACTAACAAGGACTAAAAAAAATGGTTTCAAATAACATGAGACAACATGGACACTAACAAACAACATAAACCGTACATCCAAGGAAAGACAAAATACTAATAATATTGAAAACTTGACCTTTGAGTGAGCTACACTAAATAACACCAAAATAAACCAACTCTTGTTCCGTAAACTAAATGAGACTGCTCCTAGTCAAAACTAAAACAGCATCTCCTGATCACAAATATTACACCTGTGGTCATTCAGATACAAGAAAGGATACACAATAAACAAACAGTCTACTACTGAGACTAAACTTGTCGAATCTTCTCTACGACTCACAATGACTACTCCTCGTACAACAACTTTAATTAACCCTTGGCATTTAAATACACCTTCAGAGACGGTTAATTAGAAGACAAATTACATAATACTTACTACTTAACTACACAGCTCAAAAGTCACTCAAACGAATACACACATTTACTCAAAATGGCCCAACAAATAAAAAATTACAAAAACCGATTATTCTGTAAAATTTGTCGAATCAATAAAAAATAAATGTAACAGTAACTGTATAATTTGTTACCCTTTTTTAAATTCTTTTCAATATCAATAGTTCAATTAAAATTCATATTTAAATATTCAACTCAAATATTTGCTTTCATTTACCATTACATATAAGAAACAATACATATGTTAACATACACAAATATAAATGTTGGTACATAATACATACATATAATACAAATATTCTACTGTTTGTGAGACAACTTGGGGCACTATTCAAGAGAAAAGTTTCATATAAGTGGCTTGGGAAAAATGAATCAGAATCTAAAAGAAATGGAAATATTCAAAAGCCCCTAGGTTGGGCACCAAAATTGTAACGATAGGTACAATTGGCGCAAATCTAAGACAAGCCACACACGTTGGGCGCTAAATTTGTAACGAAAGATACAATTAGCGCCAACCTAATTCATGCCACTCGCGTTGGGCGCCAAATTTGTAACGACTATTTTGCTTACCACAGGGTAAGAATATGGGGGACAAGATTGGGCAAACAAAATAATCGAAACAAGTGCATACGGACACTCAGTTGGTTGTTGGAGAGCTGGGTCGTGGATAAGTTGAAGATATTGGGGGTTAGATTGGGGCAACTACAAAAAAAAATAAAGGGGTACTTATACGGATCTATTGGACAAACAGAATGAAAATAAACGGAAACACCTCAAGAAATTTAATATAGGGCGCCACTTGAGGTGCCCAATTATACCTATTACAACCACTAGTTGTAACTAGGGAAATAATTGTATAACATAAAAAATATAGAAAAAAAATATCTTTTTCAAATAAAACTCAAAACAGATCAGAGAAACAAATTAAACATTTATTTTTGTCTCAAACAAAACAGATCAAAAATACATATTATAAAGGAAACATATCATATAATATAATACAAATAACAAAAACTTACATGTTCTTTGTTTACTATATTATGGCCAATTAGATTATCAAAAATTAAGGATCCTTGTTAATGAAAACATATAAATTTAACCTTATATATGAAATATCGTTTCTACATAATAATCAAATTAAAATTGTCATAACAAAAAAACAAATTAAGCTTGCTGTCAGGTATCACATTTAATTTTGATGACAAAGAATGAAAGCAATTATTACTTTAGCCAAAAAATATCTGTCTTTACTTTGAAAGATTAATATATTGAATTGTTACCTTAATGTTTTTTTTTTATACAAACACTTTGAAACTTTACATCTCTGGGGAAGCTACTCGGACAAAACTTTCAAAACTGGAAGGCAGCAACCATCAGGAACTAGTTCTACACTCCAGGACAAAACGATAGGAACAGGAACTTGGTGGAAGAATCGAGCCGACTACGGGGACATCCTATATCATACTTCTTTAAATATTTAGTAGTTACCCTTTTCTAAACCTGTCTTATTACAGAGGGTAATTGTTCCTCTAACTAACAAAATTTGTCGACTTTTTTCTTCGAGGAGTTCTTCATCACTTCCTCTCAAATCTTTTACTCCATTCCCACAGGTCTGCCCCGCTTGGAACTTAAATCTCGACTTCCTTGCTTCGTTACATTTTACCAGAATCTAGCCAAAAATTTCCCTTCCGTCTTGCAGCTAACCTGTCCAGCAAACTCAAGAACCAAAACAATATCCCCTCGCTTGTATCGACAAAAAAAACAAATTTTAAATGTTCCTTTATTGCCTAAACAAACAAATATTCTTTTTTTTGACCCTCGACTAATAACGAAAAACAACTTTAATATTACGGGAATTCATGATTTATTGCGTTTTTAACGAAGAAAACAAATAAAACCTTTTTTTTATCAGGGGGCATCATAAATTTACATAATACAAATTAACAAAATACGTGCGTATTTTAAACTTGAGTTTTACCTGGCTTATAACAAAGGGTTCGATATTTGAATCTAAACACAGACAAAAAACATCTATATTTACTTTTGAATCGGTAGAAATATACGCATTTAAAAATCTCGTCAAAAAAAAACTTGAAATATTATTTCGATTGTTTTCTCTGGTAAAAAACAACAGGAGCGTAACACAGAAATCTTTTCTATACACTTTAAATAAAAAAACGCTACAAACCTTATCCCCAACACAATTTACAGTACTGTTTGTCATAACGTCATCGACAAGATTCTGTTAATTAAAAAAGTCCAAGTTCTTTAAATGAATAACTTGGTATGGTCTAGGTTTCATCCTAGCCGCTGAATCCCGAGTGTTATAAATTTGTTTATGTGCCCGAGTCCCTTCGATTGTAGAGTGCATTGAAGCCGCTTCCAGGTACGAATGACCTGATTTCATAAATTTTAAGTCAATGATTTGAAGATTATCAATTGTATTTAAGGCATAGAGCATCGATGTGGCAACGTTTTTATTGCTGTTTTGACCGCCGCATGCGTCAGAAAAGGAAGCTACGTGGCTTACAGTTTTGGGTAGGTCTAGTAGATATTTAAGCAGACATGATCCAATCTCAGAACTACCTTTGCTACCATGAGTTTCGTCCCAGACATAGCAATAATCGTCTCGAGTAGATCCATCATAAATTGTGATATTGTAAACATTTAGATGGCTCTTGTAATATATCTGAGAATCACCAGCAAACGGAACGGGTAGAATAGCTTCCAGATCGAATGTTATTGCTCTAAATGTTTTCCCAACGTGGCTGTTGCCGTTTTTTTATCGTCTTCTTTCATATCCATCGACTGTTTTTAAACTATTAGAACTGCAAAAAGTCTTGCACTTCTAATAGTTTAAATCAAGACTTGCAAAAGTCTTGATTTAATCGGTACATGATGGAAATATTTAAATCTGCATTTAGTTTTTAGTTGAAGCACGCCTGTGCGTGATGTAATGCGACTTAATTGTTGGAAATGAGTTAATATACTCCTTTACTTGCTGCCGTTGTATCTTAGCAGTTGCATTGTAGGGTTTGCTATTTTTTCTTTTATCGTAGCCGATAAAAATTCCCTTATTCATCATTCCTTCAACACACTTCTCCACGACTTTACGAGATACAGCAAACGTGGCTGTAAAAAACTTGAGACAGACTCGATGTCTTTGCGCATTATTATCCATTAGATGATAACCTTGATTTTTTTCGATTTTTTGTTATGGGAGTTTATTTGCTACTAGATACATTAACTATTTGTATCCAAGAACTCAACAGCGTTTTTGTCTCGTCTGGTCTGCTAAGCTGTGGTAATCTGCATACAGTTGTGCCCTATGCTCTTCAGAAAATAGTTTTTTACTTTTGAACCTGCACTTAGATCAATCTGTTGGAAGAAGGCTTTTTTCTGTAATTTACTTTCCCGAGCGATTAATGTATTTTTCACCACTAGTCCTTAACTTTTTCACAATTGATCGTTTCCATTCATTTTTATTGGCCTTTCTGCGGCGACGTTTTTTTTTGTATTTCATTCAGTTCCTCATCTTTTGGCTTGTTTTTATCAACATTTTCATATTCACTGCTTTCTTCTGACTAATGATAAGAACTTCCCAATGAAGCATAGGGATTATATTCATCAAGATCAGTACCATTATATGAGTCAAGTTCTTGAATCTGGTGATTAATGTTTTCATCACACAAATTTTCGTTTGTTTAATCAGTTTCCTGTACTTGATTTAGAATAATAGTTTCTGTTATATCAATTTTCACATAACCTGGTACTCCTTCAGTAGTTTTTTTCAATGCCTGAGTTATTGTGGCAACTGAAATAAATAATTATTTTTAAGTAAAACAAGATGGTTTTACAGTCGACACCTTACTATACCTTTAAGCTCTTTTCCTACATCATCTAACGCCATCTGTAGTATCTTCTCCGATCTGGACGCCATAATTATAATTACAAGTATTTTATACCACTTTTCATAAATTAAATGACTACTTTCCAACTATCGCTGTCAAATAACCCCAAAACGCAAGAGAAGCATCTATTTACTTCACTCATTTGTAATGATTTCACAAGAAACACAAAGGTACTAAGTGCTCTTCCAACCTTTGTGCTAGATTCCTACAATTTATTAGTACTTACCACTTCCGTTAGATAGCGTTAACTAATTTAAAATTATAACTATCAGTTAGCTCGAGTGTGCATATAAAACTCCTTGCTAGTCTTCATTTCGGAATGCATTTAACTCACTTTACCAAAAAAGTCACTTAAAACCTGTGTGCGCTAGACCGACGATATATTGTAGAGCATGGAAATTTATATATTTTCTATCTCATAAAAGTTGTAGTAGCGATTTTTATTTCCAATGATAGCAGTTTACTTATAAATTTTAAAGATTCTAAATCGGCGTCAGAAAGAGATTTAAGAAGCATGGTTTATTACACTATAATAATGCTAAAATTTCTGAATGTAATTCAGCTTTGCGTAGACAAGTATTAGTAATACGTTGCACTAGAATTAGTTCACTTAACAATGAACTATAAAGTTTGTCTGTTTTGCAAAATACAAAATCTTACAATTTATGAATTACCCGATATATCAATAAGATTGATAAAATGTGTTTTTTAAATTTTGTCTATTTCCCTGTAGTTTTAAAAGTTTTAAAATAGTGTTTATTATTACTCCTACAATCAGGGCCGGATTAAGGCACGGGCCAACTGGGCCGCGGCCCAGGGCGGCAAAATTTTGGGGCGGCGGATTTGAGAAAAAAAAAGTGTAATTATTTTTGATTGATTATAAAGCTTTATTATCGATTATCAAGACCAGTGAACCTGAGCATTAAATATTAAAAAACTATTTTATTGTTTATTATTTATTTATAACGCGACACTCTGCGCGGTGTAATGTGTCGCAGTACACTACGCTACGCCACTCTATCCAAGTGAGTCGAAGGGGCGAGGCGGCAGTCTGTATCGTACGCTACGCACGGGAAATTTAGTTGTGGGATCGTAGTAGTTGCTAGCATTGGCTGATGGCAGGCGTCTTGTCGCCTTGCCGCTTCCCTCCCCCCACCAACTCCATCACCGCCACGCGCCATTGTCATTCGGTTGTCTGGTCTCAACTCCACGTACTGCAGTCTGTCTAACTGTTTAGGTTTAACGTTTTTGTAATTTGTTTTGAGCGGAGTAACATTTTGAAATTGTAACTTGTGAGGTAAGAAATATTTATTTGTTTATAGTAATGGTAATGTAAGTTAATATAGATCTTACATCTAAAGGTTCAGATAAGTTTATGCAGCAGCAGTTAGCACTGGTGTAAGGAGTAGTGAGACGGTGAGAGCTGTGCTGTGTAGGCCGTAAGGCCGTAAGTTGTCAAATTTTGTGGCTATTTAATTTTGCATATTTCGCCATTTTACTTTGTGGTAGTAAGAGAAGCAATGTAATTCGGCATGTTGCCATACGTATAGGTTTCACAATGAGTTGAATAAGTAATGGAAGGAAATTCGCTTCCCTCATTTTTTCGCTTCATTTTTCCTGTCGTATCGTACTACAGTTTTGAATTATACAGATATTCTTTTTTTTACAGTCAGACCTTTACTTCCGATGTCATTGATGCTATAACAAGCAGCTGTACAAATGGATGGACGCAAACGGCTCAGTGGGTGGCAATACAAAAAAGTAGCCGAAGAGAAGAAAAAAAAATTGACAGAAGTTGTAAATAAAACTGCGAAGCTTGATACATTTTTTACAAGAAGTAACCTACCAGTGCCACCAGAACCAGTGCTTTTAGAAAGTGTCAAAGAATTTTGTGAAGTAGAACTAGAAGTATGTTCCATATTAACGCCTTCAGCTTCAACAGCTTCAGCATCAGTGCCTTCAGCTTTAACATCAACCCCTCCAGCTTCAGCATTAGCCCCTTCAGCTTCAACATCAACCCCTTTAGCTTCAGCATCAGCCCCTCCGGTTTCAACATCAACCCCTTCAGCTTCAGCATCAACCCCTTCAGCTTCACCCTCAACCCCTTCAGCATCAGCACCTTCAGCTTCGTCATGTGTTGATACTGACAAGATCAAACCAGCTATATCCGAATTAACTTTTGTTGTTGACGAGATTGAAGATCAATTAACAGTCTCTGAACCTGACTCTTCTGTCCATTTGAAACCAAATTATGATCCTGCTTTATGGATAGTGAATGAAGAGACGCGGGAATATTTTGTTAAAAATGGATGGAATCAAAATAAAGATTGCGATTTTAAAAAATCTGAAAGGCAATATCCAGACAGGAAAAGAGTGTTGGCTAAATGGCTATTCGACAGAAAACTTGCAAATGGCGAAATTGTAAATAGAGATTTCTTGATTTACTCACCAAGTTTAGGCTCTTTGTTCTGTGGTCCATGCAAATTGTTTAGTTCGACCTCTACTCAGTTTACTGAAAATGGGTTCAGTGATTGGAAACATGCATCAGCGAGAATAAAAGAGCATGAAAACTCGCACGTTCACTACAATAGTGTAATAGTATACAAACAAAGAGCAGAAGCAGCCGGGAGGATCGATAAGCTTCTACAAAACCAAGTGGAAGAAGAAATAAGGTATTGGAAGGCAGTTCTCCAGAGAGTGGTGGCCGTAATAAAAAAACTTGCCTCGCGTGGTCTTGCCTTTAGGGGGACTGACGAAAAATTTGGTTCTTTTTCAAATGGCAACTATATGATGTGCTTGGAGCTGATTGCCGAATTTGATCCATTTTTGAAAGCACACATTGAAAAATATGGGAAAGCGGGTAAAGGCAATCAGTCATACCTATCATCAACCATTTGTGAAGAACTCATCGAAATAATGGCAAAAACCGTTATTGATACAATTTTGAATGATGCTAAGAAAAGCAAGTACTATTCTATAATAGTAGATTCCACCCCTGATGTAACACACATTGATCAATTGTCTTTCATATTAAGGTATGTGAATGAATTGGGAATCCCTGAAGAACATTTTGTTGAATTTATGAAAAATCAAGGTCATACAGGTGAAGAACTAGTGAACTCAGTGCTTTCTTTCCTACAGTCGAAAGGATTGGACATACAAAACTGTAGGGGACAGTCCTATGACAACGCGTCAAATATGTCAGGAATGTACTCGGGGTTGCAGGCAAGACTTAAAGAAAAGAATCCCTTGATATTTTATGTGCCTTGTTCAGCGCATTCACTAAATTTAGTGGGATCAAGCGCAGCAGAATGCTGTTCTCTTGCAAAACATTTCTTTGATCTCTTGCAAGGATTGTACAATTTTTTCTCGTCTTCTACGCACAGGTGGAATCTTCTTCTGTCAAATTTCACGGCCACAGGAAAGGACAAGAACACGTCGTTGAAGTCTCTCAGTGTTACAAGATGGTCTGCAAGGGAAGAAGCTTGCAAAAGCCTTAATAAAGACTACAAACCCATGGTCAAGACGCTGATAGACATGACTTCAAGCAATCATGAAAACAAACAGACACAATCCAAAGCCAAAGGGTTGTTGCGAAAACTAATGTCTCTAGAAACATGTTTCATGGCAGCCCTTTGGGGAGATGTACTTCAAAAATTTAATTCAGTCAGTGAAAAGATCCAGGCTGAAAATATGACCGTGGACAGCGTTGTAATCCTGTACAACTCACTCACAGAGTATGTGATGAACATGAAAGACATGTTTACCCACTATAAGAAAGAGGGCGAAAAAAAACTGCAAATTGCGCAAGGTGAAATGAGACAGAACGATGAGCCAGAACTTCCACAAGAGACGCAGCCGCAGGTGCAGCAAGATTTTGATCGCCCAAAAAGAAAGGCGAAAAGAAAGAGGTTCTTTGATGAATCTTCAGAAGAAGATGAAGAAAGAACTTATGATGAGGATGATGACATTAGGGGAAATTGTCTTCAACAAAGTTATGACATCATCGTGGAAACACTTCAGTTTCAGTTAGACAAAAGGATCTCTGTGTACACAGACTTCGTTGCAAAGTTTTCATTTCTAACAAAATTAAAGACTCTAACTACCGAAGAAATTACTGCTAACGCGACGTCTTTGCAGAAAATCTATATTGAAGACATTGAAGAGTCAGAGTTTATATGCGAGTGCATCCATCTGAAAGGACTTCTGATCCGAGGAAACTACAAAGAAGCCGAAAAAGACTTTTCACTATCAAACTTGTACAGATTTTTGATAGAAAAAAATCTACAGGACTTGTTTCCCAACGTGGCTATTGGTTTGAAAATGTTTTTGACAACTCCTGCTACAAACTGTTCTGCTGAGAGATCGTTTTCGACCTTGAAAAGAGTAAAAAACTATCTGCGTTCAACAGTGACTCAAGAACGACTCGTCAGCCTGGCTGTTTTAGCCATAGAACATGAACTGACAACAAAACTCGATTTCAGTGCAGTTGTTGATGATTTTTCCAATGCACGTGCAAGAAAGAAGAAGTTTTAAGTTATATTTACTTTAACAAAGCTAATTTAGTGAGTAAGTTATTTGTTTGGATATGTGATTTGTATGCTCTGAACAGTTATATTTCGATGTTGTATATATTTGTTATTATCCTATATTCAATACAGAAATTATCATTTATTTTGCAGTCTTACTCTGTACACCTTTTACTAATTTTAGCCCCTTCCTAACTGTCCTGTTTTTGCCCATAAATCGACAGCAATGACCGATTATGGCTCAAAGCCTGCGGGCACATTCACAGGTGAGCCGTCGCCGAGTAACGAAGCCGAATTTTCACTTCACTCCAAATCAATCATTCTCAGCCAAAATAGTCATAAAACTATAAAAGAATTGTTGAGTTTGGGAATTACGAGCTGCATGATGTTTCACAAAATAATATCAACAACGATTTTATTTACTATTATTGTAATCTTAAGTAATGGAATATCACGGTTGTAGAAAATGGTTTCGTAATTAACGGAGTTTTGTCAAATAGTTTATTTTAATTAATAAAACGCAATTTTAGGACATAGTTTCTTGTTTTCATCATGAGAGGTACTAAAACCATTACAATATCAAGAGACAGTTGAGCGCTGGAAAATGTCCCAAAATGCGTTATTTTGCCTCTAAATTTCAATTTTTTTCGGGGGGGGGGGCCCGGACCCCCCCCCCCCGGTGTTGCACCCCCGCTAGGGCGGCAGGCAGACCTCTGGCCCATGGGCGGCAAAAGTGTTAATCCGGCACTGCCTACAATAAAACATATGTTCCTCTAAATCACATTCAAACAATAGAAGCCACATATCAAGCCAAAAACACTATTTTTAAGTATGGAACACCTACTACTGCAAACATTTTATGTAATTGGTTTGTAACACACTGAGAGTTGCTTGTATATTAAATATTTACCGTCTATTATAAGATAAGATACTTTTCAATACACGTGCCAATTTTATGTAATTCTATTTTTACATGAGATGAGAGGAAAAATATTGAATAATAATTTTGTATATGTAATATTTTGTTTCTATAAAAATTTACATGATAATGGTAAAGATCGGAATGATAATACAATTTAAATACTAAAAATGAAAATATCGTCATACTAAATTTGTAATTTTGTGTTGAGATTTGGTAATATTATTAAGCATGTCCTTGCTGTGTCAAGTTTGTTGTAGAGTTTTTATTATTAAGCATATCGTTGTTATTGTTTTACTGTTAAGCACAAAGAAAGACATTTCGAAGATTTTTATGAGAATAATATTTAATTGACGTCAAGAGAACTGTGAAAAATATCAAAGTCCTTCTAAGTATAGCTTTAAAAAGGGATTGAGCATTTAAGAGCATTATCCGGTGGTAATGGAATAATTTACAAGGCAGAAATGCATATCTATGTTCAAAAAAGATTATAGGCGTGTTATGTTGATTACAAAAAAGGTTTTAACATCAAGTTACCTTGTGACGAGTAGCTCTATAATACATCAGACTCACTTAAACGCAAGTTTAATTTAAAGAAAAATATATTCAAATAAATAACAAGCGAAATAAAATTGACTTCGATACAATACACAAAAAAAAACAAAATCTTCTAGGTATAACAAACAGGCTAAGGTTCTAGACGTTGATGCCGGTGATTGTAAAATAAATGTTAGCGGCGTTTGGATAAGTAGGTTTCTCTAGGTTCTCCGTTAAGATTTTCTCAATCTCTGGTTAATTTCATTATTTATTCTTTTTGCTACCTCTTTACCTTATAGCTGCTCTACCTTCTATTTTTTATGTTGTCTTCCTTTTCTTCATTGTTTGAGAAGTTCTTGCTTAAGTGTGGCATTTGTTAATATATGGTTACTGTCAGCATCTACTTCCTTGTAGCTTCTAAAATCCGTCATTGATCTTTTGTGTTTCTTTCAATAAGGAAATGGTCTATTTGGTTTCTGGTTACAGTAACAGGAGAGATCCAGGTTATTTTATATACATCTTTACCTAAATCTAAATTGTGTACTTTCTATCTTAGGTTATGTTTCATTGAAAATTCTATTAGATTTTTTCCATTGTCATTACCTACTTTCTTTCTGAAAACTTTACAACCTATTATATTTATATAAATCTTCTCTTCCTACTTTTGAATTCATATCTACCACGATTTTTTTTGTCATATTTTGGTACTTTTCCAATTAACTGACCAAGTTGTTCATATAACACTTTTTTTTTCGTCTTTTTTTTGTATGAGCACAAGAGGTAATTATGATGATTTGTCTATATTTCCCGCGTAATCTTAAATAGCATAGTATTTCTGACATTGCTTGAAAATCAGTTGGTATTTGGTTTATTCTTTCTGACTCCATAAAACTCACGCCCAGCTGTCTATTTGGCCAGCCGCTTTTAAAAAGAGTACTCTTTCCAACGTTTACTATCTCACTTCCCAACTTTAAGTAAGTTAAAGTAAATGAGGCGCACACGAACGGCAAAAGAAAAATCATTAGTTTTAAGACACTATATTAAAGTGACAGATTTCAAACTAAAGAGAAAAGACAAGGATCGTAGTGATAGATAGAATTAACAACAACCACAACCAAGTAATACAAACAAATAATATCAAAGTTATAAGCCAACTAATGGAAAATGGGATCCATGACAACTAACACCCGAGGATACACTCAAAGGTTAGATGGTGAACATCATTAGAAAAAAATTTAATGACTAAACTGATTAAAATCTGAAAAAGTAAAACTGGTCATATAAATAGTCAGTACAGCTTTCCTAAATGTATCGGAAAATTGGATCCACAAGGAAATTGATAAAAATGCATAGACGTTCTGCTGTAGACGTATGTATAAAATTTCTTACAAAGTTTTTGTACAGTTTTTCTTTATAAATCGGAATGTTAAATCCACAAGAAATTTGATATAATATGCAGAGATTTGTTTGAGATGTTCTGCAATAGACGCACGAGAAAATCTTTTACACAGCTTGCAAAAAAAATATGCCAATCTTGAACCACTGAATATGAAGAAAAGGTTAAGTATACACATAACTAGATTAATTAACTACATCATTTTTAAGTATGAATAAACTTATTTAGAATTATGGTAACAATAAATGACCAAGTGGTGTTCAAAATTTTCTAACAAAAACTTGTGGCTTCTGTCTGAGTACCTATATTTATATACGGAAAAACTTCGTTCAACATCAACTGATGTAACGGGAGCATTTTTCAAACTAACCAAAACATTTGGTTCTAAATTAATTGTTTCCGAAATATTTCCAGCTAGAACACTGACTACTTCAGAAAGAATATGGTAACCTTTATTTTTTTCCATGTAGCTTCAAATTTTTTTAAAATATCTTTTCCAATATTACCTCTAACGTTCCGACAACATGACGCAAATTCTTTTATTAATGCTGTACTTTCGAACAATGACAGTTTTGGTGATTCTAACTGAGTAATTGTTTTTTGAACAAAACTAAAATTTGATTTTATAAATGAAAGTTCTTGTTGAAGCAAGTTACTCTGAAAAGTTTGTTTAGAATCCAAAAGAGATTGGGAACTTTCATCTGTTAACGTATCAATTATGTTCTTTATTTTAACAAAATGATCTGCATAAAAATTAGCTGCTTCTAACCATGTTCCCCATCGCGTTAAAATAGGTTGTGGTGGAAGAGGAATGTTAGGTAGCATTTCTTTATAAAGTTGAATTCTTATAGAGATTTAAGAAATACTTTTTTGACACTGGATATCATGGTATTTACAAGAGGAAACTTTTTTCGTATTTCCTCTGCAACTCTGTTTAATCCATGCGCTACACAAGTAACATGTATTAAATCTGGGAAAAATATTTTTAAATTTTGTCCTGCTTTCACCATATAAGGAGCAGCATCCGATAAAATAAGCAGTAATTTATTAGAAGGAATAGTTGTCGGAAGAAAAAAAGTTGCTAATGTTTCTTGTATAAAACGCGAAATTGTTAAAGCATTTGTTTTCTCAAGTTGCTGGCATGAAATAAGATGAGATTTTGGTAAGGTATCTTCTTTAAGAACACCAATCAATAAATGAGCAATATACTTTCCTGAGGAATCAGTGGTTTCGTCTACAGATATGTAAAAATAATTATCTGCAATTTCTTCCTTAATATTAATTAACACCGACGAGTATAGCCCGTTCACATTATTTCTTCTTAGAGACCGATCACTTGGAACATTAAGTTTGCAATATTTTTTTAGAAACGAACTAAAATTTACATTTGCTAATTTTGAAAGCGGTATGTTTGCAGACACTAATGCGCGACACAAGTCTTCATTAAAAGTTTCTTGCTCATCTAATTTTTTTGAAGTAGATTGGAAACATTTAGCCATTGAAGTTTGATGTTTTCCTCCTATTTTTCCTTTTTTTTGCAATGTGTGAAGCAGTTCTCACATGTTGGTCTATCTGAAATTTCTTCTCACATGCTATCTATAAATAAAAATAAAAACCTTTATTTTAACCCAACCATTTAAAATATAAAAATATACAAGGTGTTTTTGGTTAATCAAATAACTGGTTTGGAAAAAAAACACTCGCTAAGTGTTTTAAATGCAGTATTAATCCACAAATTAGTTTTTGTTACTAACCATTAGTACATCATATAACTTATTTTAAAATTCAACAAAAGTTTTTTTTTGTTAATTCAATTACAATAAAAATAATTGTGTTTTAGAATAGCTGACTTCATAAAAAAAAGTAAAGGTGAAAAATTTTTCTAAATACACACCATTGTATTGTACCATGGACAATTTTTTCTCACTAAAGGAAGCTATTTTTCATTTAAAAACAACCTACGAGTACTAAATTTCAAGTAAATACGTTTATTGGTTTTAAAGTTATTGTTGTTATTAACTAAAAGAATTTAATTTTTTTTAATTTTAACACCCTGTATCTCGAAAAGTAAATAAGTTTGACCCCTCATTAACTATATCGTTTTGTTCAATTTTTCGAGAAGTATCTACAGTCAAACGTTGTAAGTGTCATTTGGAAACACCCTGTATGTATGAAATATTAGATATTTAATAGAAAATATTAATACTTACAATTTTGCCACAGACTGAACAGTAGATTTTTCCCATATCCATAGACAGCTCTTTATAAGGTTTAATCCAAGTTGAAGCACTGGTTGTTTTAGGCATTATAAAATCACAATCTTCCTTTTTGTTACGCACAACGAGTGTTTACGCTTTGAATATCAAAACAAAAATGATTTACAAATCTGAGCATCAAATTAGAAATGTTTAGGTACCTAATTCAATAAACTGGGAGATTTTGGAAAATCCCTAAATTAGGAACAAAACTATTAGCCGTTTACCTGCTGTTAAGATACAATAAATTGTAGATAGATTTGGGGATTAGATCATAAAATGCAAATGAGCGAACCCTTAGCGATTATCCAATAACTGAATGCCTCAGTGACCGAGACTTTCTAAGAATTTGAGGCTACTTAAATTGATCTTCTTTGAAATTGTAAATGTTTTGTACCTGTAGAGATTACGTACTTAGATCATTTCTTGATTAAAATGACTACAAAATTTTATACAAGAATTGAAATAAATTGGTATGTTTAAAAATTTTCAAATACAGTATAAAAATCTGAACTTTTATGCACTTTATGCAAACTTTTATACAAATATGGCAAAATATGAAATATTTGCATAAAATATGCACAATATGCAAAATATGCAATATGCATATTTGCCGAAGTCTACACATAACAGACCAAATAGTACCCTAATTTGTCTACAACTTAGACTGTCCACCATTGGCGTTCCACAATCAGATAATGTGCAAGATTAATGGATGATCAAGAAAAATGAAGAAACGTGGTAAACAACAACTTATGATAACTGATGATAACACGATAACTGTAATAGATTAGCTAACAAGAACAAGATTGTTAATTAATCTAGTTCTTGTGTTAGTAATTCAAAGTATCATTGTAACAAATGTTTCAGCTGGAGCGCCAATGTAACAAAAATGGCTTGACTGGGTCGCCAATATAACAAGAATGTGTAGCAAAAGGGTAAACTCTAAAATGTACCTTGATACACCAACAGACTAATATCGGAAATAACAGAAGATGAAAGGGATTAGATAGAAATAAATTATGTGAAAGAAATAAATAAAGGGTAAATATGAATTTTAAAATATAATAAAATTAATGCTGGCTAGCGACTATGCAGGAGAATGACCACTTGACACTCAAGAGGGATTAGGCCAATTTGCATGCCCTACAGTGACCGTAAGATGTAAGAACTAATGACTAGAAATCTACCAAGAAATAAACAGAAGAAAGATAAAGTTGCTCTAATGAATATTTGGGCGCCAGGAAGTTGAATGGTTTCTTCCAAGATATCTTGTATTGCTGAAATATTAAAGGATAGGTACCAAGTGAAATCTTAAATTGTTTTAACCCAACTTTAATAAAGACCTATATTATGTACAAATTATTTTAAACCCCTATATATAACAATATTACCCAACACCTCTTATATACAATTAACTAATCTATATTTACAATGAAAACCCTGAATATAATGATGAAAACAATTTCCCCCCCTAATGTACCTATTAATGTTAAATTTTGACTAAGGTTATGCAATGGTTAAGTATATAATATAAAAAGAAATATATAATATTATAAACGTTACAATTATCAAATAAATGAAATAAACCTCTCCGGATATGTGTGCACACTATAACCTGATAACGAGAGAGTCCAGGGGAGTTACAATCTCAACCCTTGGTGGACAATAAATGTTTTACTAAATTTACAATGACTATTATTTTATAAAAATGAATGTAATTATTATTAAGTATATATTTTGAAAAAAAATTGAAAATGAAATAAAAGTTAAACCTTGAAGAGGACGTTAAAAAGTTGCTACAAATATTTAAATCGACAAAAAAAATATTAGTTCTTCCTGTTAGTTTCTGCAGGTTTCCCTCGAGATCCTCTGGAAGAACTAGTCGCAGGTGGGTGATACGCCAAACCTGGACACCATATAAAAAAAGGTACTTTTAAATTAAGTCCTTACAATTCTTCTCAATCCAATTAAATAAAAATGACTGCTTGTCTTCCAATTCCCAAAAAATTAAATAAAAAGTTTTTCCTTTCCCCCCAGACCTGCACTGGATTCCGGACGTAGGCTAAAAAACACAGTTGTGTTACTAAAAATCCTTTGTTTGTACAAGAAAGTAAAAAAGAACCAAGAAAGGTCAAAGTTGCTTTTAAATTGACGCAAAAACTATGGTTTCTGAAAAAAAAATAACCTTGGAATTTAGATTTGACAATGTTTGAACGGATAAATTAAATAGATGATTTTTACGGAAGCTATATACATCATAGAATGGGACAAAAAAACCAAGGAAATATTAGCCGGTTTAAACGGTATGGAATTGAAATAAATAATTGTTGGCTTTCATCCTCGTAAAGAAATAAAATTTGATGTTATTATAAAAATTTATTACTTGTAATCTGTTTAGGTATTTATGAAATGAATGAAATAGTACATAGAAGATAACAGATAGATAGATAGGTGGATCAGACTATATTTTGAGAGAGGATTATAAATAGATTTAAATTTCACCAACAATGGCGGATGATAGGACGTGTTTTTACATATAATTTATTTGTAATTTAACTTACCGACTGAGAGTGATCCCAACTTAATGTATTTTCACCAAAAACCAAAAACAAAATAAAATAACCAACTGGGTTTTCTTCCACAAAATAATAGTTTCTTCCAAATAAAATAAAACTTAAACCAAACTCTTAAACGAGGGACTCTCTCAGTCGCCTGAATACGCCTGTTCAACTCAAGGAATTCCAAGCAAGTGCCGGTCTGATGGCGCTAACGCTGTTACCACGATCAGAGGCGTAGACAGAGGGCGTGATTTATTGCCAACTTTAAAAAATAAAATTTACCGAAGTTATTTAAATGTTTGGTTTAAGAATATTTTGAAATGAATTTAATTTGTAATTAAATTAAAGGATTCCAGTGACAAAGCAGTAAATGGGTATTCAAGTAACGGACTCGTTACATTCCCCTCTTACTTGGAGAAAAAAAAATTTTTAAAGTGAAAAAATTTTTTTTTTCTTTTACTTGACTGATTGGTTAGATGTAGGTTAACCAATACTTTAACCATATGTGGAGCAATCAAGAATCGAGAAAAAAAATATATAAACATATATAAAAATTATAGCCATGGCACCAATTTGCCAAATACAGCTATTATATTAACTCACTATAATATTTCCAAAAAAAAAAATCTACATCGATTCACACGATTATAATTAACCACAGATTATGAGTGATGTAGAGATAAAGAAATGGTTTCATCTAAGGATACCCATACTACACATACTATTTAGAGTGAAATTAAAGTAAAGTAAGACTCTAACATAGCATAGTATAGACTAGTAATACAAATACTCAATACAAATAATCCAAAATAATGTGAAATCGGACCCTGGTTCCAAAATTGACTCATCAATGGACAACAGATTTATAGGAGAGCATATCCAAGGAATAATCAATCAGGCAAATGGGTGGACCGATACACAATAATAAGTAACAATAAAAATACCAAACGTATATAAAACAATATACGTAACAATAAAAATACTAAACGTATATAAAACAATATAAGTGTCGAATTGGATGGTAAATCCAAAATTGACCATACAGTGGACAACAGATTTATAAAGTAGCATATCCAAAGATAATCAATCAGGCAAATAATGACCCAATTCACACTATAACCAAATAAACCAAAAAGGGTAGGTCCACATATACCCACATCCGGTAATATGTGCCTAACCTAAAAATTCATCAAATAAATTATTGGATCAAAATGTGGGACTAACGGCTTGAACAAAAGGACAGCCATAAAATCGATTCCATCCTGATGATCTGCCATCAGTACATTTGGGATCCAAAATAGAGACCAAAAATAAAAACTAGGAGGTGTTATAAACTCAATCATCCTAGCAAATGCAAAGCTGAACAACTTAAGCTCAAAAGGTAGAGTACCAAAGCGTGTGAACTGCTGTGGTAACTTCTTACAACAAAATTAACTTATGCTGATATTCGATAACTATAGCAGGTAGCTACAACAAATTTATAAGAATATCTAACATAAGAGCACTAAAAGGAGTTTAATGTGCCAGTAAACTCTAACAACCGTAGCAAAACAGTAAGAGTAAGGTAGAAGTAATAACAAAACAGAACATCAAGAACGAGTAGACCAATTTCTGAAGAAACTGCAAATTTATAAGTCGTTCTGATATTAATAAAAGAGAACAGGATAATTTCTTGTTCAATATACCAAAATATAATAAGTGCCTAAGGAAAGAAGTGAAAATAACTATAAATGGTCATTTGTTGCCAAAATATGAAATACTATTCATAACTGTAATCTAAACTTGCTAGCTGTAAAGGGAATATGTCATGGATTGCTTCCTCCAATAAACTATATAAGTAAGAATAATAAATCAGCTAAGGAACAATTCAGTTATTAGACCAAAGTCTGAAAATATTAAGGAGCTAAGGAGCTAATAAAATATTAAGGAGCTAAAATATTAAGCTAAATATTCAAATCCTAATTAACATTAACAATGGAAGACATTCTACTGCCTAGATAACTGTACAGCTTGTCATGAAAATGGTGAATTCCGAAATTCATTGAACAACTGTGGCCACTAATTGAACTAAAACTTCGAACCCACGTATTCATTCACCTATACACAGGCAGAATAGTCTATATAATATAGGAGTGTACTAAAATTATGCATACTGATTGTCTATATAAATTCCTAATGACTGATTTAAAAAAAACATCCCACATAGCAAATCGAGATACATGTTACTATAAACTAGTCATGACCAATAAACTTAATCCAAATACATAAAAAATTACAACATTCTTTCCAAACTGGCAAAACAAGTAAGTAAAATGGGAAGAAAGTGATACAACACATAAACATATAGCACAGTATAGTAGCATTACAATATTTAGTTCCATACCAGTGCAACACCTAATATAAGTAAAAATCTCTAATGGCTTTAATAATTTTAACTTATTATAAACAAATACTAATCAAATTATAAGCTGTAGATATTCCAAATCTGGTGATTAATAACAAAAATCTAAGAAAATATCAAATCGTAACCAAACCGAGCCAAAACAATAACAATCATAGGAATAAGTTAACTTAATAGACATTAAGTTAATCTTCCTCTGAAGATGAAGATGCTGCCTCATCTGTTGTATTATCAGGGAGTAAATCCTTTATATGAAATTGACCAATTCGTCTATTTGTCGAATTGTCTTTTAATTCATATACTAAAGGAGATATTACCCTAACGACAGTACAGGGAACATATTTCTGACAAAACTTAGCAGAAATGGCATCACCTTTATTTGATTTTACAAAATTCCGTTTCAAAACTCGATCGCCCACAAAAAATCGCAACTCTCGTTTCCTCAAATTATACTGATGCTGATTTCTAAGGTAAGAAGCTTTCAACTTCTTCCTAATGTCAGCGAATATTGGAGGTAAGTTTTGAAGATCTTCCATGCGGTGAAGTTTCTCAGAAATTTGAGGAAGAGTTGTTGAATTTTCAGAAATTAAACCAAAATAATCACCTGACAGTGGAACATGCCTACCAAAATTAACATAAGCTGGAGAACACTGAGTGATTTCATGAACAGAAGTTCGGATGGCTTGAGCAACTGAATGGATGTACTTATCCCAAGCTCTATGATCACTGTAAGTGTAAGATCGAAGAGCAGTAACAATGCTACGATTTACACGTTCAGTGTGGTTAGCTTGCGGATGATAAGCTGCATTGTAGAATATCTTTTGGACCTTATATTTACTTAATAGATCTTTAAAAGCTTTAGAAACAAATTGTGGACCATTATCACATGATACTATTTGGGGAATACCAAATAGTAAGAACACTTGTTCCTCTAAGAACTTCAAAATGGCTGGAGTTGTAGCCTTACGCAGAGGACAAACTAAAGGAAATTTGGTGAAGTAGTCTACAACTACCAAACAATATGTGTTACCTAAATAACTACGTGGATACGGTCCAATAAGGTCTAAAGAGATCATTTGCCACGGAAAATTAATGTTCCTAAACGAACCCATTAGTCCAGCTTGAGGTAGGTTACTCGGCTTGCACGTTGCACAAACTCTACATCTAGAGATGTATTTCTTAACTGAGTTGCGCAAACCAGGCCAGTAATATAACTCAGCTATTTTACTAAACGTTTTATAAAAGCCAAAGTGACCTGATGTCACATCATCATGAAAAGTTCTTAAGACTTCATCCCTATTTGCTGTTGGGACTACTATCTTCCAATCAGACATATTCGATAGAGATTCAACTGGACTGATAACATGTTTATAGAGGATATTATTCTCCACCTTGAAATCAGGATACCTAGTAGGTTCTTGGGTGACATTATGAATCATCTTTCGATACCAATTATCTGGAGATAAAGTGGACAGATCTAAAAGATTGATATCGAATGTACGTGACAACGCGTCTGCAACCACAACACCATTGGCTTTGCGATGAACAATATTGTAATCAAAGACAGAAAGCCTACAAATCCAACGGGACAAACGTTGTGTGACGGATTTTTCATGGAATGTAACCATAATAAAGAACTATGATCTGTGATGATAGTAAACTTACGACCCTCAAGATAGTACCGAAAGGCATCAAGACCATGGATAATTGCAAGAAGTTCTCTCTCTGTGGTGGAATAATTTTTCTGTGCTTTATTGAGCTTTTTGCTGGTATAAGCTATTGGATGTTCCGAACCATCCTTCATTTGAAATAGTACACCACCTGAAGCAGTGTTGGAACAATCTGTCATGAGATAGAAATGCTCTTTAAAATTCGGAGATGTCATGACAGGTGCACTAGTAAGAGCTTCTTTTATACGCCGGAAAGCATCATCGGCTTCTGAAGTCCATGTAATAGTTTGGCCTTTTTTCCTATTTTTAAGGAGATCTGTAAGTGGGGATAACAAAGTAGAGTAAGACGGCACAAACCGACGATAATACCCACACATACCTAATATCCTACGGACTTGAGTAGTAGTCTTAGGAATGGGAAAATCCTTGATAGCACTAACTTTATCAGGATCAGTCCTTAAACCTTTACTATCGACTACATATCCTAAAAATTTAAGACTAGGACGACAAAACTGACATTTATCTAAATTAATAGTTAAATTAGCCTCTTTGAGACGTGAAAACAACTTATCCAAAATTTCCATATGAAGAGAAAAATCAGGAGTGACAACCAAAATGTCATCCAAATAATAAAAAACATAGGGCTCTAACTGAGGACCAATGACTAAGTCCATCAGACGACACATTGTCTGAGGAGCTGAAACAAGACCAAAAGGCATAGTGACAAACTGAAATAATCCTTTCCACTAACTGCAAAAGCTGTATACTTTTTACTTTCCTCACTCAAAGGAATTTGTAAAAAGGCTTTAGATAGATCGATAGAAGAAATATACCTAGCATTCTGAAGTTTACTGAGAATGACGTCTATTCGGGGAATAGGATAAGCATCCCGATTTGTAGTAATATTATTCAACTTTCGACCATCGAAGCAAACCCTAAAAGATCCATCCTTTTTCTTGGTTAACCACAAAGGACTACAGTAAGAAGACGTGGAAGGTTCAATGATATTCAACTCTAACATGGAATCAATTTCCTTTTCCAAGTCAACTTGCCAAGCCTGAGGAATAGGATATTGATATTGTCTAAAAGGTGTGGTATCTCCCACCTCGATAGTGTGAGATATTAAGGATGTACGACCTAACTTGTCTTTCGACGAAAGAGTTGTAAATTTAGAGATCATATTCTCTAATTGCCTTTGTTCGGAACTAGATAAACTAGTAAAATCCTGAATAGCACTAAGTAAGGACAGATTAAATTGAGAAATCGAAAAGGAAAAATTAGAACAATTTAGTGTGCTATTAAAAGCATTTAAGAAATCCATACCTAAAATTATAGAATTCTGAACTGAAGGAATAATATAGAATGTAATTTGTTTACATAAATCTGCTACTGTGATTTCAGTTTCAAATTTGCCTGTAATAGACTGAACTGTACCATCTGCAGTAGACACTTGCAGAGAAGAAATGGGCATAATAGAAATCTCAGCATTTTTCAGTAAAGCTAATGAATGTGAACCTATCACAGAAATGTTCGAGCCACTATCTAAAAGAGCTAAACAAGATTGTCCTAAAATCTTAATAGGAAGATAAGGTCTATTATCATTATGTTTCTTCACTAATAATGAATTTAAATCAAAACAATCATTATCTGATTGGTCAAAAATTTTAAATGGTACTAAACTAAACTTATTATCTCTACCTACACAATCAGAGGATGCAATAGGCAAACAAGAAGAATCAGAAATAAAAGAATCCTCCTGAATTGTGGTAGATTCTGGTATAGATACTGGAACTACTACACTGCTACTATTATGTTTATTACTAAAATTTGGGAAGATATTTGGGGAAGATAATCTATGCGAATCAAATGTATTATATTGAGAAGTTACTTCTTGGAATGACTTGGTGTGGTGTGTGTTGGTTTTTTTGGAGACAACCCCTTTCCCTTTCCGACTGGAAGATGGGTTTGGGTGACTTGACGTGGTTGGACCAGTGACTTCGTTTGATGTAACGGTTTGATTCCCTGATGGGGGTGTGGACGGAGAAACGCTCAGGGGACGGACCTCCGATCGTTCGTTTCCCGAACACCTAAAACAATTGCGTTTGAGGGTATTTTCTTTACCACAACCGTGGCAGAAAATACGGGTACGAGGGATGCCGCAATCATAAAAAGTATGGCCAGACTCACGACAATTCCAGCACACTACAGAACTAATAACTGATATATTACGTTCAGAGCCCTTAGGTTGCCAAGAACGGTGTCTAAAAGAATTTTGATGACCGAAAGAGTCAGAAGAGTGTTTAGAAGTGTTGGGTTGGAGCAGATAGAGGAGCCAGTAAGTTTCCTCCAAACGTTTACACTTCTCGGTTATGTCTGCTATACTGGTGATGTCTACTAAAGCTAATTGCTGATGATAAAATGGCAGTAGACATTTGAGGATGATCTTAATCTTTGCAGAATCTGTCAGAGGTGTTTCAAGGCGACTACACATACCCAAAATGTTATTTATAAACATCGTAACAGACTCGTTTGGCTTCTGTTTGCGATTTTTGATTTGATCTAAAAGGTCGTCTTGAAAAGAGTAAGGTAGAAAATCAGACTTAAGTTTCTGAGCTAGATCAGACCAATTTGAAAAGTTAGTGCGGTTATTCATAAACCATGTAAAAGCTGCACCTGAAAACAATTCTGCAGACGCTGCGAAGAGATCCTCCTCACTCACTCCTCTCGATACACGAAGACATTCCACTCGATCTAAAAAAGAAATAACCTGGTCATAATGACCTTCACCAGAAAATGTAATGCCCCATTTATGAACCTGAACAGGTTTGGGGTGAAGAAATGAATTAGCTGCTTGGGCTGAAGAAATAGGGGTTGAAGTAGCAATTGGATTCACTCGTGAATCAAGTTCACCCTCTAGGCTAAGAATTCGGATTGAAATTGAGCGCTTATAAGTTTGCTGCTCCTCATTCGAACAAGACAATAAATGAATACGGCCTGAGACATGAGCTAGACGTGATATCAGCCTGGAGTATAGGCTATCTTGGACAGTCCCTCTAAAATCGGATATCCTTTTAGCCAAATCATCCATAGTCTCATCAATCTCTTCTTGTTGTTCCAAAAAGGGAATACTGATGGCAGAAATTTGTCGAAAGCTCCTATTTCCTTCTTCTTGTCTTAGAGCTCCACGCAATATCTTGCGTTTTAAATCCACATTGGAAGACGCATCAATGGGGATGTCCCTAATTCTCAACTCATAATCTAATTCTTTAACTAATAAATGTTCTACCTTGAATGCAGACATTGTGAAAGAAAAACAAATAGATGAATAGGTAGAATAGACAAGGAGATAATATACTCACACTCCACAAAAACAATCGAATAGTAATATAAAGTTTTCAAAAAAAATTTATATATAAGTAAGTATGTACCAACACACCACAAAATCAATCCAAGAATAATCTAAAGTTATTCAAAAAAATTTAAAAATGGTTAAGTCAGTTAAGTAAATATAACACAATCCTTGAAGCAACGCACAATGGTTTCAACAAGTATATGGTTACCAAATAATTGAATATAAAAAAACCCACCAATATTGGCTAATATATATCTGTATAAAAAATAGTAATATCTAAATTATTAAATTCTTAAAGTTCAATAATAGTAAAATAGATAGTTAACTGTACACAATGAGATTAAAAGGTGAGGGTTTAAATATGACTATAAGTAAACTACAGCAATACAAGTATATCTATAAATGTAAATCTAATAAGAAAAACAATAAATAAAGAAGTTAAAAAAAAATTGAACAAAGAGCAACAGGAACAAATTAGAAATAATAAAGAATATTTTGCAAAGAGAAATATACTTCAGAATGTACGGTCTGAACTGAGAAAAGGCCCCACGTTGGGCGCCAATGTAACAAATGTTTCAGCTGGAGCGCCAATGTAACAAAAATGGCTTGACTGGGTCGCCAATATAACAAGAATGTGTAGCAAAAGGGTAAACTCTAAAATGTACCTTGATACACCAACAGACTAATATCGGAAATAACAGAAGATGGAAGGGATTAGATAGAAATAAATTATGTGAAAGAAATAAATAAAGGGTAAATATGAATTTTAAAATATAATAAAATTAATGCTGGCTAGCGACAATGCAGGAGAATGACCACTTGACACTCAAGAGGGATTAGGCCAATTTGCATGCCCTACAGTGACCGTAAGATAGAAGAACTAATGACTAGAAATCTACCAAGAAATAAACAGAAGAAAGATAAAGTTGCTCTAATGAATATTTGGGCGCCAGGAAGTTGAATGTTTTCTTCCAAGATATCTTGTATTTCTGAAATATTAAAGGATAGGTACCAAGTGAAATCTTAAATTGTTTTAACCCAACTTTAATAAAGACCTATATTATGTACAAATTATTTTAAACCCCTATATATAACAATATTACCCAACACCTCTTATATACAATTAACTAATCTATATTTACAATGAAAACCCTATATATAATGATGAAAACAATTTCCCCCCCTAACGTACCTATTAATGTTAAATTTTGACTAAGGTTATGCAATGGTTAAGTGTATAATATAAAAAGAAATATATAATATTATAAACGTTACAATTATCAAATAAATGAAATAAACCTCTCCGGATATGTGTGCACACTATAACCTGATAACGAGAGAGTCCAGGGGAGTTACAACCTCAACCCTTGGTGGACAATAAATGTTTTACTAAATTTACAATGACTATTATTTTATAAAAATGAATGTAATTATTATTAAGTATATATTTTGAAAGAAAAATTGAAAATGAAATAAAAGTTAAACCTTGAAGAGGACGTTAAAAAGTTGCTACAAATATTTAAATCGACAAAAAAATATTAGTTCTTCCTGTTAGTTTCTGCAGGTTTCCCTCGAGATCCTCTGGAAGAACTAGTCGCAGGTGGGTGATACGCCAAACCTGGACACCATATAAAAAAAGGTACTTTTAAATTAAGTCCTTACAATTCTTCTCAATCCAATTAAATAAAAATGACTGCTTGTCTTCCAATTCCCAAAAAATTAAATAAAAAGTTTTTCCTTTCCCCCCAGACCTGCACTGGATTCCTGACGTAGGCTAAAAAAACACAGTTGTGTTACTAAAAATCCTTTGTTTGTACAAGAAAGTAAAAAAGAACCAAGAAAGGTCAAAGTTGCTTTTAAATTGACGCAAAAACTATGGTTTCTGAAAAAAAAATAACCTTGGAATTTAGATTTGACAATGTTTGAACGGATAAATTAAATAGATGATTTTTACGGAAGCTATATACATCATAGAATGGGACAAAAAACCCAAGGAAATATTAGCCGGTTTAAACGGTATGGAATTGAAATAAATAATTGTTGGCTTTCATCCTCGTAAAGAAATAAAATTTGATGTTATTATAAAAATTTATTACTTGTAATCTGTTTAGGTATTTATGAAATGAATGAAATAGTACATAGAAGATAACAGATAGATAGATAGGTGGATCAGACTATATTTTGAGAGAGGATTATAAATAGATTTAAATTTCACCAACAATGGCGGATGATAGGACGTGTTTTTACATATAATTTATTTGTAATTTAACTTACCGACTGAGAGTGATCCCAACTTAATGTATTTTCACCAAAAACCAAAAACAAAATAAAATAACCAACTGGGTTTTCTTCCACAAAATAATAGTTTCTTCCAAATAAAATAAAACTTAAACCAAACTCTTAAACGAGGGACTCTCTCAGTCGCCTGAATACGCCTGTTCAACTCAAGGAATTCCAAGCAAGTGCCGGTCTGATGGCGCTAACGCTGTTACCACGATCAGAGGCGTAGACAGAGGGCGTGATTTATTGCCAACTTTAAAAATAAAATTTACCGAAGTTATTTAAATGTTTGGTTTAAGAATATTTTGAAATGAATTTAATTTGTAATTAAATTAAAGGATTCCAGTGACAAAGCAGTAAATGGGTATTCAAGTAACGGACTCGTTACATCATGTCGACTGCTCTTCTGAGGTAATTTAAATATTATCGGTTAATATTAAACCTTTCTCTTGTAGTTTTTTCATATGTCTTGTAGAGCTGGTTTAAAGAATTTAATTATGGAAGAGAAATGGCAAAACTCAAATGACAATTTATAAAACAAACATATATAAAGATAAAAACTATAATAATCTTTTTATGAGAGTGGAGGCCTTCGGAAAATAAAAGAGGACAACGAAAACTACAATTTCGACGGGAAAAGAACTCCAATAAAATCTCAGGTTCGAGTTGAACAAATATATTAACTTAAGGGAGACTTACGTCCAACACTGGACGAATGAAAGTTTTTATTCAGTGTTCAGAATACATAATGATATATAAGTCTTACCATGTAAGCTCGGAGAAGGCATTCAGAGGTATTATGTTGGTCTTAGATAGCCGCAGTGAAAAGCTGAGGACGAAGTCTTGCGTCAGTTCTCTAGAATATCAGCACATCTACCGCACTTCCAGACCTATTCTATTTAGTGTCACCTATGTCAAATCTAAACCTAGTCAAATCTAAAAATTTGGTTGTACGTGCTCTTTTTATTTGTTCTTATATTAATCTTTTATCTTCAAACTGTCCACAAGTAGAGACCTGGAGACGGATTTCCAGATTTCAGGCTATTACTTTTCAAATCGGAAATACTTTGGTGTATCAATAAGTCTGGATTATCATTAATCTCTTTATGGTATGCTACTAGGGTGTTTCGTCTACGGATATCAGGTAGAGTTATCATCGATAGGATGTGAAGTCATTGAAATGGGGTGCATCTCAACGATGCGGTTCATCAATCATCAATCAGCCAATCGCGTCGACTGCTGGACACACGCCGCCCTCAGTTCTTTCCAGTGTTATCTACACTGGGCCGCTTGTAGCCAGTTTCCCGCTACACGTTTTATATCATCGGTTCATCTAGTCGGTGGTCGTCCTCGGCTTCTTTTATAGTTTCTGAGCCTCCATTCCATAATACGTCTTATCCACCGTCCATCTTGTGCTCTGGCTAAGTGCCCTGCCCAGTTCCACTTAAGCGACGTGGTTCTTTCGATGACGTCTTAAACTCCTGATCTTTGCCTAATTTGTTGGTTTGTTATGTGGTCTCGAAGGCTCACGTTCAGCATTGCACGTTCCATGGCTCGTTGTGTAACTCTGAGTTTATTCGCAGATTTTTGCGTGAGTGTTAAAGTCTCTGCTCCATAAGTTTGTACAGGTAAAACACATTGGTTATAAACCTTTCGCTTGAGACACATGGGAATTGAACTTTTTAGAATATGGCTTAATTTGCCAAATGCTGCCCAATTTAGGCCTATTCGCCTCTGTATTTCATGTGTTTGATTGTCTCTGCTTATTTTGATTTCGTGTCCCAGATATTTGTAAGTGTCTGTTTGTTGTATGGTATTATTGTTAATAGTTATATTTTCACTCATTACGAGATTTGTTATAAGTTTAGTTTTTTCAAAGTTTATCTTTAATCCTGCTCTTTCGGACAGACTTTTAAGCGAATGCATCATAGAAACTGTATCTTGTAAATTATCTGCGATTAATACAACATCATCTGCAAATTTTAGGTTATTTAATCTTTCTCCGTCTATATTGATGCCCATATCTTGCCATTGAGTGCTCTTAAATATTGACTCTAGAGCTGCCGTGAACAATTTTGGTGAAATATTGTCTCCTTATCCAACTCCTTGACCTAAGCTGAATTTTTCTGTCTTCGTGTAGTCGTATACTTGATGTAGAGTTCTCGTAGATGTTTTTGATTAGTGTCGTGTACCTGTAATCTATTCGGCTTTGATTTAGGGCTTCCAGTATTATTTCAAACTCTACAGAATCAAAAGCCTTCTCGTAATCGACAAATGCAAGAACCAGTGGTATGTTGTACTCGATGCACTTTTCTATTAAGATCTTTATGGTATGCAAATGGTCATTTGTGCCATATCCTGCCCTCAAGCTTGCCTGTTCTTTGGGCTGATAGAAATCAAGTTTAGGTGTTAGCCTCTTTGTTAAGATTTTCATAAAGAGTTTGTACATATGTGTCAAGAGTCTGATGGGTCTATAATTTTCTGCGGTTATTATACGAATAATAAGGTTAAGTTACATATTAACACACTGTTTATTCGACAATACTCCGCAGCAGATATTTCTTATTTTTTGTTTTTAGCTTAGATAAGTATTTTGTCTTGGAGCAGAATGCTAAGTTTTATATATGCTATGCTACTGTTAAAATGTAAACAGCAAACTTCAGTTTTGCTAGCAATACAACAAAGTTTTCACTTTTTAAATACTTCCTTAAAACTTGTAGATGGATCGTGATAGCCTGCTTTTAAGTTTCTCATTTTTAAATGTATGCCTTTATTTTATATATATGCCTTATTTTAAATTGATGTCCAATAAATGTATGACTTGTCCCAAGTGCTACATTATCTACGTAGCAAAACTAGCTAGAGCAAGTAGGATGATCTGGAATATACAGATTGAAAGCTTTTCAAGCTTATTTTGTCTTCCATAAACACTTAAAATCTTCTGTAAGATAGCATTTGGTTGATAACTTAATCAGTTATTTTGCAAGAAATGATTTTTTAAAATTATATATCAGTCAGGTTTATAAGAGCCTTTTATTTTTTGTACCCTATCCTATACCTGATAACTGTACAGTAGCTGATCAGCTCCGATTGATCCTAAAACCTGCTATTTTGTGGCCAGCTTTCGTTAAAAATGAGTTTCTTCAAAAGTTTATAGGACCGGCTCAGTAACGATACGATTCTGAAACGTGCTGTCCCTTAATTTGATTTACCAGGTATTAAAATAAAACTGCCTGGGGATGATTACGGGGTGGATTGAGTAGCTCTGTGGTTACCACAGCTAGTACCTTTTAGGAAGCCTTTTATGACCAATTACAACAAGTAGTAGATCAAGTCAGAGGGATATTGGGGAATTTTAATGCTCGAATAGGCCATCAAGTAATACTCAGAATTAAGCAAAAACATAACGAGGATGTCAAAAACGAAAATGGAAAACTGATGAAAAACTTCTGCAAAAATAACGAACTAAGAATAAATAACACATTTTGTATCACAAAGACCAACACACTTATACATTTAACACGTGGACAAAGATCTATGAAAGTTTATATTATAACCTACTCCATCGAAAATAATCAACGTAAGATGCCTCAACTCAGCAGATGTAGGTAGCGACCATAGTCTAGTATCATGTGAAATAAGAATTATCCTGAAATACTCCCCCCCCCCCAAGAGAGCGGCGCAAACACAAACAAAAATCAAAGTCAAAGGACTAAATACGGATGCCACGGAATATTCATACATATTTCAAAGAAAATATTAGAAAATGTTAACATCGAGCAAAGCTAAGAAAAACTCAAAAATAACATAATTAACGCAGCATTAGAATCACTTGGAGAGAGGAAAGTAACGAACAGTACCAAATCAAAAAAATAACATCATGGTTTAGAGAGGAAGTGAAGACAAAATGTGAAAAAAAGAAGAAAGTCTTTTTACATACAGAACACAACAAACACAACAGGCATACAACCACTATAAACGAATCAGATATAAAAATAATACTTTAGTTAGACAAATAAAAAGGGAACACTGGTAGAGCTTCTCAAAACAGATGGAACACGACTTCTACTGATCACTAAAAGAACTATGTAGAATGATCAGAGGACAAAGAAAAGAGATAAACGAACTAATAAAAACTAAGCACATTTAGAAGGAAACATGGGTAGACTACTTTCGATCCCTATTTACTAAAGGCGTCGATAATGAACTACCAACACCAGAGGTAAAGACAAACGAAGAAATAAATATTGAGGACGAAAAGGTAAAGGAAGCATCGAGAAAATTAAAAAATAGAAAATAACTAGGAGATGATAAAATACCGAATGAACTCCTAAAATACGGAGGAGCAGATCTGACCAAACAACTAATAAAATTAATCCAAAAAATAATAGAACAAAACAGAATTCCTCAAGAATGGAGATCAAGCATCATAATACCTCTTTTCAAAAGGAGGAGACAAAGGAGACAAATCGAACTCGGAAAATTACAGAGGAATTAATTTATAAAACACAACACTAAAATTAACAACTAAAGTGATAACAAATAAACTGAATGAAATTATAACACTAGCAGAAGAACAACAAGGTTTTAGATCGGGAAGATCATGCACCGATATTATATTTATAATGGGGCAAGTGCAAGAGAAATCATTAGAGTACAACAAATCGGAATATTCATGTTTTGCGGACCTTAAAAAGGCATTTGACTGGGTAAATTTAACTGTTATCTACTTACTGTACGCAAGAGATATAACTTTAGGATAAATCAAAACGATCGACAATATCTACCAAAACAACACAATAAAAGTAAAAGTAGAAGAAGAACTAACCTATCTTATTAAAGCTGGCAATTGAATAAGACAGGAAGGTTCCCTGAGTCCTCTATTGTTTAACCTGATTATGAATAAAATAATAAATAAAGTAAGAACTAAAAAAGACAAAATGAATGGTTACAACAGCAAATTTAAAAAGATGTGAATTGGAGCTGGAAGGTCAGATAATAGAACAAGTGATGGGGTTTAAATATCTAGGCATCACATTATATAACTACGAAAAGCTCGAAACGGAAGTGGAATATCAAGTGAATAGAGCAAACAGAGCCGCAGGCTGCCTGAATGAAACCATATGGAGAAACTGAAATATCGGGAAAAAAACTAAAGGCAGAATTTAGAAAACAGTCATTAGACCAATAATGACATTCGCACCAGAAACAAGACCTGACACAGAGAGGGCAAAAATGATGTTAGATGCAACAGAGATGAAAACATTTGGAAAAATTGATATTAAAACACTATGGGACAGAGTGCAAGTGAGTGCAGAGTGAAGTACATATATACGACATAGATGCAAGGTGGAGAACGTCAAGAACTGGGTAAGAAATAAAAGAGTAGAATAAAACGATTACATAAGCCGAATGACAACGAATAGGGTAGTAAAGGTAGCAAGAGAACGTTTTCCAATAAAAAGACGATCAGTACGAAGACCACGAAAACGATGAAACGACAACTTACTGGAGGCACAATAAAAAATAGGCAAACTCATTTTTACATAAAAAGAACTTTTTAACAGTATGGAAAATTTTTGAAAATAACTTACACACCCTCTACCTTGTTTAAGGTCCCATTTTAATCGAAAATTTATTTTGCAGTCCATAAATTCCAAGATCTTTGGCTGGTTTTAAATCTAAGAGGAATTCTTGACTTTCATTTTTGAGATTTCCAAATTCTTGTTCAACCTTAGCTTTATATGCTGTATGGGATGTTGCTGGGGATAGGTTAACAGTTCTGGCATATATTTGAAGTGACTAATCTTGACACATTGTTTTTTAGGGCTAATCTATTACAAAGTTTTTTTAACAGACTTCAAGCATTCCTATTAGAAGTCTATTTATATAAAGTATATTAGATTTTCTTTTCTCGTACTATAACGATAATATCTTATCAGCTATATTTTGGTTTGCATGCATTTGAAATTTATTGTACAACACTTCTGCAATATTATTGAAGCTTATTCTTTCCTATAGCCTCTTTAATGCTCTTTTTGACTACGATATAATAGCTTTTTTAAGCCATTTCTAGATGTTAAGTTGACTGCTAAAGAGATTCACGTAACAAAGGTCTTTTTAAGAAATAACTACAGTGTACTTATTTCAGCCACCATTGTTAAAATTCCATCGAGATCTAGATCCAGATGTAATCATAGAAAGTTTCAAACCCACTTTCAAGAGAATGGGTCAGTGTTATGAGTGAGGGAACTTGTTATGACAAGATTAAAAATTTTTTCTCAAACAGCTGACCTAAAAGTGCCTTTGTCCTTTGCAACAAATACCAGCTGGATGTTATTGAATTAAGCTCATCTATGTAGGGAATTTTCTGTGTCATCATTGGTGACGCAGTTTTAGACTTATGGTTGCTGTTAAATATATATATATATATATATATATATATATATATATATATATATATAGATATATATATATATATATATATATATATATATATATATATTATAATGAGAACAGAAATACAATAAATTAACATAGAAATATATACAACCAGATATACAATGTTAATTAATATATTTATTTAAATAGTAAAAAAATACATAATTTATAAGTTATATACTAGATAATATTATTAAAAAATAATTATATGAGGGTATTTTTAATAATTTAGCATAAGAATTAAGTTTAAGAAGTTTTTTTTATTTTATTTAATATTAGATATTTTTAAGTCAGTCATGTGCTTATGCAACCAAACATACACTGTAGTGTCAAAGTCAAAAAGTTATTTATTTTTGTAATGTTAATTTAGAATATAATTGTGGATGTAGAATAGTAAAAATATATTTCATATAAATGTTTAAGTTACATATAATAGTGTAGTTCTGATCTGGAGAGCCTAAAGTCAAGTAAATTGTACATAAAAAGTACTAGAAATGTCAATGGGACTATTTGCATAATACATCACAGACAAAAAACCATTCCAGAATATTCAGATAGAACAAATAGAATGATTCGAACATTATTTATTGCTAGATTATTCTGGAAACAATAAAAAAGATATAAAACGCCATGTAATTTGAAGGAGGAGTTCAGTTATCAGTATGATCAGTTATCAGTTAGAAGTCAGTTAGTTAGTTACAGATTATGATTAGTTACAGTTGATTAATCAGTTAGTAAAGTGAGTCAGTAAAGTTCTAATTCAAGAATTTAGTTACAAGAAGATTATTAAGTCAATTATTATTATTATTAAGTCTGTTACATGTGATTATTAATTACAAAGAAGAATTAAGAATAATTTATGAGGTTATGAAGAGATTATTAGCTAGAAGAAGGCATTGATTAAGTTAAATGAATTATTAAGTTAAATACAGTTGGAGATTAATTATTACTACAGTAATATAGTGACAGTTTGAAGTTAATTCATTGCAGTAAGCATTCAATAATACAACCACAAGATCCAGTATATTTGAAAGTACATTATATGGAAATTACAAGGATATAAATTTATATATTTATATGGTGAGTGGAGATAATTAAGAAGAAACATATTAAAATAGTTGGATGACCAAGGCTTAGTAAGAAAATATCGAGTGGTAATAATAACTTTAATTTTGGAAAAACTTTAGGCGTTCAGTGAAAGAAGGTACCAAATTTTGTTAATAATTTAATAATTGTAAGAATTTCAAATTTTAGATAGATTGTTTTAAATTGATATTGGTTATATTAGATAGATAGGTTTGTTTCATAATAGTTATAATAAAGATAATTTAAAAAAGTACTTACAAACTAAGTCTTTGAGAACCGCGATAAAAACCCTATACTTACATATATCATTTAAATTTACTCATAGCTCATACAGAAACAACAAATGATAACAATTTATGTATATATATATATATATATATATATATATATATATATCTATATATATATATATATATATATATATATATATATATATATATATATATATATATATATATATATATATTGATCAGTTACCTAAAAACGGTTATGTTTTTTCAGTCCCTATTCTTTAATTTTTACCACGTGGATATTGTAAATCATATCTATTATTAATAACTTTACTAATCCAATATTACTTTCAACGTCCGTAGCAACGCTATGTATGTGCTAATAGTTTTTACCCCCACAAGGGCACCATGTATATTTCTCCTTTTTTGGAGATGTTTTTCGTTAAAGACATGAGTTTGCTGGATCGCAACGACATTAACCTCACTCGTTGCTCTAGAGATAGTTTTTACATTTAATTGGAAAATCTTGGTGATATTTTCAAGGTCCAACGAATGAAGCTAAGATAGTTAGGTATGCGTATTTATCCCTCGTTTACTTCGTCACCTTATAAAGTAATAACTTGATTGTAATTTCCAAAAATATATATTCGGCTGTATTCTTGTCTATTTCATTTTTAAATTTTACTATGTGTATGCAGACATATTAGATCATACAAAAACAAAAATGTAAACGAATAAAAAGCCACACACAAGGAGATCAGGATAAAAATACGGGCAGCTAAAAAGAAGTGGTACAACGAGAAATATTTAGAGATAGAAGAACTCCAGAGAAATCATGATAGTTTTGAATTGCACAAAAAAATTAAAGAATTGGCAGGTACCTATAAGACCGTCCAACAATAGTAACACCCTGGTTGATACAAATGGTAAAATAATATCTGATATCAAAGGCAACCTAAACAGATGGAGAGAATACGCCCAAGAATTGTTTGAGAACGACAGGACACAACAACTTAGCATGATCGATTGCGATAATGATATAGGTCCAAATATAATTAAGATTGAAATAATACATGCAAGAAATCTGACAAAATCTAATAAAACTGCGGGACCTGACATAATTCCAATTGAAATAATCAAATTAATAACAGAAGATCAGATCAATGTATTAGTAGACTTTTATAAATTATATATACATATAACATGGGTATTATTCCGAGAGATTGGCTCAAATCAACATTTATTGCATTATCAAAAAAACCTAATGCAAGGGAATGTCATGACCACAGTATAATTAGTCTAATCAGTCACAGACTAAAAGTATTCTTAAAATTTATCCATTTAAGAATTTTCAGAAAAGTGCAACAAGACATCACTGAAACCCAATTTGGATTTAGGAATGCCATGGGTACACGAGGGGCATTACTTGGATTTAACGTCCTCCTAAACCAACCACTCTATGTTTGTTTTATTGATTACAATAAGGCATTCGATAAGGTCCGACAAAACCGTTTTATACGGTTACTTAAAGATAAACACATCGACAAAAAAAACCAAAGAGAAATAATTCATCTCTACTTTAACCAAACAGCACAAGTCAGAGTAGGCAAAGCACTTTCGGAGGAAGTCGAGATAAAAAGAGGCGTACAGACACTCTTAGATAATCAAGTAAATGCTAGTAACGAAAGCGGACTAACGCTTAATGCTAATAAAACAAAATTAATGACAATTTCCAAAACACAACAAGACATTTTTAACATAAGAGGGGTTCCAATTGAAAAAGTAAAAAAATACAGATATCTTGAGAATTGGACAAGCTAGAGCAAAATTTAATAAGATGAGAAAAACAGTAGAGACCTTAGTTTGCAACTCAAAAATAAAAATATTACGTTCATATGTGTTTTCGGTGCTGCTGTATGGGGTGGAGGCCTGGACCTTAAAGACAGAGGTGAGCAATCGACTTGAAGCATTCGAGATGTGGACCTACCGAAGAATATTAAACATAAGTTGGGTAGACCGAATAACAAATGTTGAGGTCCTCAGATAGATGACAAAGGAAATGGAAATCATGAATATGATTAAGATAAAAAAGTTACAATATCTCGGCCACGTTATGAGAGGGGATAAATATGTGTTGCTATAAATCATATTGCAGGGAAAAATACAGGGAAAACGAAGTATTGGAAGAAGGCACATCTCCTGGCTCAACAATCTGAGAAAGTGGTATAATTGCAGTTCCGTCGACTTGTTCAGAGCTGCAATCTCAAAAGTAAAAATAGCTGTGATGATTACCAACCTCTTTAGAGGAGACGGTATCTAATTAATAAGATTTGTATGGAAGTTGTGGATTATTTACATCTATAATTATTTTTATCACTTTAACATTTATTATTCGAATGCAATACCGAAATTAAATCGATAAGAATGTTCGTATTAATGATTATATCCGAACATCCAACAAAACTACTTGTGCTTTATTAAAACAATTCAAAGAACAAATTATATGCATAGCTGTTTTACATGCAAACTTACATGTCTTGTTGCTCTAACGCCTTGTACTCGATATATGTTCGACATAAATGTTTTTAATAGTTTCTGCTTCTACTTTAAAAGGCATTTTCTAAATTGCTTTTTACCAGCATGGAGCTGTAAATTTTGTACAGTTTGTTTGGTCGGTGTAAAGTTTGACTTCTATTATGAATTTTAATAATATTCGATTTAAATATATACAGGATGGAACATCCAAATCGAATAAATTTGATAATTAATAAATATGGACGTGTACAAAAATACGCTTGGTTACGTCGATTGGTATTTTTAGTTGCACATATTTTTGAATAAAAACTTATTATATACAGGGTATCCCATAATTAATTGGACATTAGCTAATGGTTTATATCTGACATTAAAATAAAGCGTTTGAGTTTAAAAAATGCTTAGGCAAAATGTTGCTAGTTTTCGTTCTACGGGGTGATTTAATTATATTTTTTAAATTATTTTTAGCCTTGTAACTCCAAAAGAATTATATTTGGAAATAAAAGAAAATGCAAATCCAAAGAAGGCTTCTGGATTTGATCTAATTACTGGGTAAGTGTTAAAGCAACTTCCAAGGAAAGCTATAATGAAATTAACACATCTTATAAACGCTTCTTTTAGGCTGAGGTACGTACCAAAAATATGGAAGGTGGCCGAAATTATAATGATACTAAAACCAGGAAAACCTTCACAAGAAGCTTCTTCATATAGGCCTATTTCACTGTTATCTGTCATGTCTAAATTGAGATTGTAAAAATTACTCTCGACGAGAATAAAACCGATTATAGAGGAAAAAAATCTAATTCCTAATCATCAGTTTGGGTTTAGAGCAAGCAACGATAGATCAGGTGCATAGAATAACAGATATAGTAGAAAAAGCTCTAGAAGAAGGAAAAGTGTGTTCCGCAATTTTCCTCGATGTAGCGCAGGCTTTTGACAAGGTGTGGCATGACGGATTATATCATAAAATGAGCTACTTACCAAAACAATATTCTGAACTACTAGAATCATATATATCCGACAGATACTTTTGAGTTAAATACGAGGAAGCATATTCAGAATTAAGAGAAGTTAAAGCTGGAGTTCCACAAGGAAGTGTCCTGGGGCCAGTGCTATACCTGCTCTATACCAGCGATATTCCATCATTAAAACCTAACACAATTGCGACATTTGCAAACGACACATGCATTCTAGCAGTCGGACAAAACCACGAGGATGTAGCAACCATGCTACAGAACTCTGTTGAACAAATTAACATCTGGACCAGTCGATGGCGTATCAAATTGAATGAAACAAAATCTGTTCATGTCCATTTTACTAACAAAAGAGAACAACATATCCCAGTTAGTATAAGTAGAAACCAAATACCTTATGCAAATACGGCAAAATATTTGGGTATGACATTAGATTCCAAGCTAAGTTGGAAAGCACATATTAAGAAGAAGAAAAAAAGGAGGAATTAGAAATTAAGTACAGAAAGATGTACTGGTTGATGGGAAAAAATCCACTCTGTCTATTTACAACAAATTGCTATTATATAAGCAAGTCCTTAAACCGATATGGACATACGGAATACAGCTATGGGGCTGTACAAAAGAAAGCAACATCCAACATATACAACGATATCAAAATAAAGTATTAAGGAACATCGTTAACGCTCCATGGTACTTTAGAAACTGTGATCTTCATCGAGACTTCCAGATGGATACAGTTATCCAGACAATAAGTAAGTTTGCCGAGAGTCATGAACAAAGGCTCTTCAACCACGTGAATGTCGAGGCCATCAAACTCCTAGACAACGCCAACCAGATAAGAACACTTAAGAGAACGAAGACGTTTGCGTTAGTGCCATAAGTGAATGAAAGTAAAAAAGCATAGCAAAGTGCGGCTAAAGTGTACACGTTAGCTAGTGGTACTATAATGTATTAGAGAATAAGGAATATTGCTGAGTATAACCTTAGATAAGTTTCTTGTAATATTTTTTATATAGAACTAACTTGCTTATTGATCATAGGGAATCATCAGATAGCAATAATCATAAGATTCCTGTTGGAGTTTTAATAAATAAAAAATGAATAAAAAAAATATATTATTTTTAGGGATATAACCAAATATTTAACCGATTTAAGTGAAATTTGGTATCTTGCTTTTAGTATGCTTAATATGCAAATGATATTAGTTTTGCCATTGATACGAGGTGGTGCCACCTACTATAACATTGGTTCATTAATGTGGCCATATTTTTTTTGTCCCTCCTGTATAAACATTCTAGGAAAAAAAAACATAAAATTGCATTTAATATAAAAAAAAGAAGTATTCTTGTTTCAAATAAAAGAAGTACACCATTTTTCAAGCATTTTGTGTTAATGATACACATGTCTGTATTTAATTTTTTGCAAAACAAGCAGGTATCTAGGTATGCTGTGAACTTAATGGCCAAGTCAATGCGTAAGTACGAATTTGTTTACTATGTTATCAAAGTGCAGTGCAAGTCATTATTTGTCAAAGTGCTATTAAGTTTTTTATAAACCACTTAAGATAAAGGTCAAATGCCTCGTTATAGTGAATTTTCTAATGTAAAAATTTTTGTTCTTGTAAAGCAGCTCAACGCTATTTTGAACTTTATCCCAATAGAAGGCAACCAAACCTTAAAACGTTTAGATCATTGTTCGAAAGATTAGAAAATTTAGTTCGAAAGAAAATTTTTGTTTAAAACTTTATCCCAATAGAAGCTAACTAAACCTTAAAACTTTTAGATCGTTGTTCGAAAGATTAGGCGAAACAGGGTCATTTCATCCCAATAACGGGAATGCTGGAAGACCGAGAGTGATTGATGTGGATATGGAAGATGAAATTGTTGTGCGTGTTGTAGAAAATCCAGAAACCAGTAAAAGGCTTGTTTTTGCGGCCACTGGTATAAGCAAATCTACGGTGTCAAGAATAATACGGACAGAAAATCTATATCCGTGTCGTTTTACTCCAGTACAGAATCTTTGTTTGGGAAAGTATGTATTTTTACATTTAATATTTTTCTGTTACGGTACTGTAATGTGATCTAATTTAGTGCTGTATTCTAAAGATCTTTTTAAAATATATTATTTCCTGTTATTTCGTTGTTTAATGTGGTTAAGGCACAGCCACGGCATTCGAGATAGGTGAGCTCCTGTATATCCTTAAAAACTTCAGGATGTAACTCCCTCAAATTGTTTTCGCTAAGCTTCAGCATTCTCAGTTCACTAATCTCTAAAAATATCCTCGGAGTAAGTTCCTCGATTCTATTTCTTTGTATCGATAAAAGCTTAAGCCCATGTAAATACCTAAACGTCCCGCTATGCAAAGAAATAATCCGATTGTCGTCCAAATACAACTCCTTCAAATGCGACAGTCCACGGAAGTTGTGGTCGAGAGGCTGCGTTATATTATTCTGAGATAAATTTAATACGTCCAGTTTGTTTAGTCCGTAGAAAAATGCATTCCCAGTTGGGGTATATTCGATTTCGTAATAATGTATCTCTTCCAGTTGTTTATAGCTTTGAAACACCGGACTCATAGTCAGCGAATTCATATTGTCATCTGGAGCAGTTATTTTACTAACTTCGGTATCGAGACTTACGTTGTTTAAATTCAAAGTTCCCATCATTCCGCCTTCTTTGCAAACCACCGCGTTTCGTCCTTTGTAGTCCAATAAGTACGTACATTTCGTCGGGCATAATGCCCATGCACCGGAGACGACGCAAAGCACAATATTTTACCACAGGATTTTCCAGCAAGGCTCCGATTTAGTCAGTTCATGATAGGGCGACATTTAGACGATCCAATTTTTTATAATAAAATTTTATTTACCGATGAAGCCACATTTATTAGAAGAATGTTTAATTGGCGCAATAGCCATACCTATGCGACAGAAAATCCTCATGCATTTTAATTAAGAATATCACTTTCAACGTGAGTTTTCTTCCATAAATATCTGGTGTGGCATATTTGGGGATTGTACTGTAGGACCATTCGAATTACCAACTAGGTTTGACAGAGTAACGTATTTAAATTTTTTAAGAGAAGATTTATCAACTCTTTTAGAAGACACTCCTCTAAATATGAGACATAACTCTTGGCACATGCATGATGGTGCACCACCATATTTAGCCTGGTTAAAAAGTTAGAAATTATCTAAATGCAATAATTTATCCTCAAAGGTGGATTGGTAGAGGTAGTTTATATTAGAGGTAGAGGCAAAATATTGTAAAAGGAGTTAACTTAATTAGGGCCCAAAGAAACTCATTATTTAAAATAAGACAAAAATTACACAAAAGATTTATATTATGTAGTTTATATAAATTTTTGTAATTTTTTTTATTTTATGCATGTCTCTTAAAAATTTTTTATTTCGAAAACGGTTTACTCTTTTTATTTGAAACCAGAATACCTTTTTTGTGTAGAATTAAATGTTATTTCATGTTTTTTTTCCTAGAATGTTTATACTTACAGGCGGACAAAAAAATTTATGATCACATTAATGAACCAATGTTATAGTAGGTGGCGCCACCTAGTATTAATGGTAAACCTAATATCATTTTCATATTAAGCATACTAAATAATAGCAAGATACCAAATTTCACCTAAATCGGTTGAATTATTTTCAATATATTCCTAAAAATACTATAAAAAAATATTAATGAATCGCCCTGTAGAACAAAAACTAGCACCATTTTGCAAAAGAAATTTGAGCTCAAACGCTTTATTTTAATGTTAGCTATTACCCATTAGCTAACGTCTAATTAATTGTGAGACACCCTATATAGGGTGTGTTATATAACAGTGGTCAATACCAACTTTCTTATTTTAAATACAATACCCTGTATAGTATTTAATTTTTAGGTTCCTCAAAATATTCGAGATGTATTTAATGTACAATATCTTATACCTATCTTAACTCTTTTGGAATTATTAAGTGTTTTTAGATTTATGCTATAAATTTGCTCCTGAATAAATTAAAAAACAAAGTAGTTATACCGTGTATTTCTTGATAATGTAAAAAAAACAAAAATACATACAGGATGCTTACTGCTAATGTCTTGGCAACATCCTAATCTTAACTAGAAATTTCTTCTAACGTTACTTAACATTTCAGGCGTGACCGATCTTTTATCTTTTAAGTCAGCTTAGTCGAAATAGGGATAGTCGGTTAGCTTAGTCGATAAGGGGTGGAAAGCTTTGTTTTAGGCTACATTTTTCTTCTTGGAGTTTTTCTATATGTCTGGGACGATTTTTTGTTAATGTTTTGAGACCGACGTAGGAATCGGATGAAGTGGGAGTTTGATGAAGCTTAACGTCGATCGGGTCGATGTTCGGTATTTATTATAATATTTTCGTCGTGAACTAGTTGAGGTGGCCCGCTGGTAAAAATACTAGATGCATCCAAAAATGGAACGATTTCTTTCAGAATTGATTGTACTTTATTTAGTAAATCGCGTGGAGGTTAGCTGTGGCTAGTTTCTCACCTTGGTACAGATATCGTTGTGTAATAAGTTTGGGAAACCATAGGAAACAAATCTTCCCATGTCCATGCGTAAATTAAATCGACTATGAAGGAATTATGTAGTTTTGTCGATGACTAGTGGGTGCATTCTAGGAGCTAGAGCTTAGGTGGGATGTAAAGGGATTAAAATCTGGTTTGAATAAATCTTTGAGTTATAGTACTTAAACATAAGTTATAGTACGGAGCATATCCGTACATATTTCGGAAGATCTCGTTAGAATATTGGTAGGAGGTTTTTCAGGTAAGACGTAGAAGAAGATCAAAGAAATGAGGTTAATTATCGATTTTATGTCCGAAGTGAGTTCGTATGAGGAAATTTGTCTAAGGTAGTGACTGTAAGTGCGTGTGCTTCTATGTTGTGGGAGCACTTTTCTAGCGGAACATTTGTGTGAATATGCCGAGTGCATCTGCCATTTATATGATTTGTTATTTTGTCCGCAGTTTTGAGATATAGTGGCTCTTTGTTATTGTATTATGCTATTATGGTTATTTTAAGCGCAGGGGGATGACGTTATTCGATCCAGGGATCTCACAACGTATAATCTTCAGTGTTTCAGTGCTTCTGAGAATTTTTGTTCTGAGTTCTCGAAGACTTGAACATAGTGTATAGGGATGTTATTTTAGCGGATAATTATTCTGACAATTTACATATTAGGAAAGTGGCCTTATGATTGATGGTCTTCAATATTTTTTTGTGAAAAATTTTTGTTAACGCCTGTCACGACGAGATGAAGATTTGATTGGATTTTGGTTTTGACTTTTGTGGAGTGTCATTGAAATATATGAGGCCAATAGTGATTATCACCATATATTGTCTCTTTAGGGGTTAAAGTATGTTAAGCGATGCTGTTTAGTATAATGAATAGACTTTTAAGTGGGTTATATTAGTGGGAAGAAGTTTGTTTGAATTTAAAATATTGTTGAGAAGTGTTTTGTTGGCAAATATTTGGTGAAATGTGTTCTATAAGGTATTTGCTTGTGTGGTGTTGTGTTGTTGAGTTGTCGCATGTGTTTTTTTTTTTGTTGCTTGTGTGTGAGGGTTGTAGGGGATCGTTCGGATCGATTGTTTGAGTTGATTGTTGTGTAGTATGAGTTGTATGTGTTTCGTTTTGTGTTTTTTAATTGTAAGGTTGGGAATAAAGGTTCAATAGGTATTGTTTCTGTCGCAGGTTCATGTCGTGTGTTGTAACTGTAATGTAAATGTATTGTAATATGGGATATAAGGTATAAGGAGTGATAATATGTTGATTTTGAATTTGGTTGTAAGTGTGGCGGATTTGAAAAGAGAGCTGACTGTATGTGACTTGTATTTTGATAAATGGGTAGATTTTGAGTTTTAAATAAATAATCGGTTGAATCTGCGTTGATTGCAAAGTTATTAAGGAATGTTTGCGTTTAGATTTTTTTAATGTGATGTTTTCTGGGACTGGACGGAGTGGGATGGTTGTTTTTTGGTTGGATCTGTTTGTGATAGTTGAGTATTTGGCTCCGGGTAAAACTTTGGGTTTTTTTCTGTAGAGGTTTGGCATTATTGGGCTTCGTTGTGTAAGGGTAGGCTATCTAATTCAACTTGTTGATGTAGACTGCAAAGAAATTGTTTTCGTCTTTTAACATATCCGCACGATTAGGATTAGTGGGGTTTGACTGCAGAATTTGATTAGAGGTGTTGTTTATCGTGTATTTTGTATCGTTTATTTTGTGTCGTGTAAGTGTATTACATCGAGTAATACAAGGGACTCTTCGTTCTAGTAATGGTAATAGTTCCGTATACCCGTCGCTGGTTCCCTGAGTTCATCAGTTGTTTGAATCGGGCGTCCATCTATATTAATGAACACTGGGAATAACCAGGATGATCGCAAGCATACAGACTGGTTATTAATCTTCTTTAACAGGAGATTAATACTCGACTATTAATATCTCAACTACTGTATTTATATGAATTCTAAGTTGAGATATTTTGAGGGTTTTGTGACATAAAGTTGTTTGTGTATTATGTCATTTGTTTGATGTCATATTTTAAAAAGCTGCCTAAGTTTAAGGTGTCTAAGAAAATTTATAGTTGGTTGTAATACTCTGTGATTTATGAAGTGACTATGAATGATGAGTTTTAATGTGTATTTTAATGTGTGTAGTGTCTTTGTTGTGTGTAGTTAGGAATTTGTGTGTTGTATGTCGTGTCAGTGTTTTGAATGTCCATCACCTACTATTGGAGGATGGTATTGTCACAGAATAATAAACAATCAGAATAGCCACTCTCCATGGAAAATTAAGTACGCGCATCTCCTTCGCGCAGACGCTCCTCCATGTTTTAGAGGGAACCAGTGTTGTTTATGTGATGTACATAGAAAAATTAACCCGGTTTAATTGACTTACGGCAATTATAGACATACTATACAATTATATTTACATTGTTAAATATAATAACATAAACATAATATAATTAAACATAAATATAAACAATTACATAACCTCACAAATCATATGTCTGTGTTATGTGTTTCCTTCTAAAACATGGCGCGCGTGCTGAAAAACTTCAAAGGCGGCATCTGAGAGTGGACATTCTGATTAATTATTATTCTGTGGTATTGTGTTGTGTGTTTGTGGTTGCGTGATATGTAAACGGAGGTACCTCGAATTGTGAGGCATATTTCGGCTAGATGGAGTTTTTTATTAGAGGATGGCTATTTTTAGGTAAAAACTTTAGCAATGTTGAACACATTTTTGATGGAAAACAAATCATTAAATATGCGACAGATTTTTGCGACCGTCATCAATACGTAAATTGTTCGCAAAGTGGCACAGCTCGAGAACTGTTCTACGAATCATGACATATAACGTCTTGTTCGGAAAGAGAAGGAGGTAGCTAGTACAAATGAGGAAAAAACAAACGTATCGGCATTGCCAAAGAAGTAATATATTAAATAGGAGAGAGGAGGGAAAACCGATATTATTAAAATAAAAAAAATAAGGCGACTACCAAAAAGGCACTGCACAGTATCTTTATTATTAATGAAAGTATAATTACATACAAGATATAGGGCACTACAGATAAAAATAGATCTAAAAACCTACTCAAGTCAAAAAATTTTGATTTATTGACTTTAAGAAGGCCTCTGACTGAAAACAAAATAAACAACTGATACAATTCTAACATGCGATATACAAATGAAAGGGGAGTGGATAACGAATATATGAAGATAAAACAACAAACAAGGCAACTACAAAAAGAGCACTAGACAGCATCTTCGATCTTAATGAGTGTAAAGTTACATACCAGATATCATAGGTCAATGAAAATAAATTTACTATAAGACAAATTTTGATTTATTGACTTAAAGAAGACCTCTGGCTGAGTACAAAATAAACAACTGATCGAATCTTAATTTGCGACATCTTCGTTATTATTGAACGTATGGTTATGGTTATGGTTATGGTAGATCGGAGCAGGGCCCAATTGTAAGCCCTTTAGATACTTAGACCTGACTAGTACTAAAGGGCCCTCCAATCACAGTTTTGAGTCTCACAGGCAGAGTAGATGAGTCCTGTATTGCCAGTGCGTCAGCCCGTTCGTTCCCATCCATACCTGTGTATTTCAGTAGGTACACATACCAAGTTGACCCTATTGGTCAGTGCATTATCAGTAAGTGCTCTTGCACTTGCTGATTATGGTTTTTGCACTTTAAAACTCAAAAATCAGCTTAGAGTATTCTAAACGATGCTAGAACGCATTTAATACATTTCTTTATGTTTTTCAAGAATTTAATAGGGATCCTTCGATAATTCTTAGCCTTAGCTTTGCAACACTTGCTGGTTTAGTTTTATAAATTTTACTTTTAAAGTATGCCAAATAAAAATAATCTTTAGGATAAAAACAAGTGAACGAGAAAACATTCGGAATATGCCCGATCTAAAGAACGCCGAACAGTTACACCAAAATAAGCTAGAGCTTCGTTTTCTTCAAACCGCATCTCATTAAAATTGGCTCCAAACTTATTTTTCAGAGCAGATACAATTTCATTACTAAATAGCAGTTCATAATTTTTTAAATTTCCTTTTATAAAAAATGACCCCATAAACTGAGTACCTACTATTTACGATCATACATTCAGTTCTAGTGGTCTTTGATAATTGTTTTCACGTATCCACTATGGATTTACCTCACTTTAAAAGTTTAAATTTGCTAGATTTACATTCCCACAGAGTGTAAATATTGCTTCGTCGGAAAAACATTTTTACCGAAGTTCTCGTCAATATTATTGAAATTTTTATTATTTAAATCGGAATAAGCCACAATTAAGGGTTAAAGTAAATTTATTGACGTTTTATTTTCTACTTCGGAAATTGTTCTCAAAATACAAACATTTCTCAAACTAATGTTCGTATTTTGAGAACGACTTCCGAAGTGAAAATTGAAACGTCAATAAATTTACTTTTACCTTTAATTGTTGCTTATTCCCATTTAAATAATAAAAACTTTAAAATGTCACAAGAAAATGGCTTTAGAACAATATCTAAAGTTTTATTGTTATGTATAACAATTCATGATCTATCTGTTCAAATGTCATCTTTTATTCGTTCAGTTTTCTCAAAGCGCTTTACAATTTTTTGTACCGCCGCGCCGTCTTATGGATAGAAAAATGGTTTGGGAGAATATTATTGAACAAGTTAGGTACTTTATAACTCACTCTTTTTTATTAAAAACTTTATTTATTGTAGCACATAAAATAACTATCAGCTTTAGTTATTAATGCAATTTATTTTACAAATCTTTTCAATAAACGTCAAGCTATTGTTAATTTTAAAAAATTTTGTCAAAATCACAGAACTCTAAATTTAATAAATTACTTCGAAAGTCTTTGGCACTAAGAAGTTTTATTTATTTAAGACCTTCACGACCAGACAAAATACCAAGTGTTAGATATTGTTGAACTCGCATTGAAGTAGGGATTCAAATAATAACACAATATACGGAGTATTTTATATAGAAAACCAAAGTGACTAAGGATATCAGAAAAATCTTAAACCTGGCAACATTGCAAGCATCACATTTATAATCTCTATATTACACAATAGGCGTATCTTAGTTCTTGTACAATTTGGACCATCCATTTAAGAGATAATTGAGCGTTTTCAGATTTTTAATCCACTCTGTATACACAGGGTGGTAAATCATTAAATTGGTCATAGAAAACCCAGTGGAAAATTGTAAATAGTTAAATTCCTGCTTCCCTAATTATTTTACACAAAAAGTCAAGAAAAACTGTTTGTAGAGGTCTGAAATATGTATCGAAAACAAATGTTCAAATTGTTCTAGGAATTAAACGTATTCCAAAATGTTGCAAGAATATAATACATTTTTCAGGTCACCCCTTAAAGTCAGGTGTATGACATGTTGCGTTTAGTCATATAGATGTTTCTGATATTTGACAATATTTGAAATGCCAAAGTTTTTATTTTGTGATTTATTGTTTAAAAACAATCAAATTTATTAAAAATGTATTTCGTTGAGGAGAAAGTAGCAATAATAAAAATGTTTTATTTAGGCAACAGTGCGCGAATTTTCAGTTCTTTATTTAGCGTAAGATATCCCAATAAACCAATACTAAGTCATTCAACAAAGGATTTTTCAAAATTCTGAAAATACTGGGACCGTGATTTCTAATTATAACTACAATATTGCTAGGGTACCAAGAAATTTATAAAATCAAAATTAAATAAATTTATTAACAGCAGTTAATAATAAAATCCTAAAAGAAGTTCCCAGACCATTGCAGACCAGTTTAATATTCATAACTCCACGGTCTTGAAAATTTTAAGCACGATTAACTTTCGGTCATATAAATTTCACTGTCATCAAGAACTAAGAGAAGGAGCTGTTAAGGGACGAGCGGAATTTTTGTTATGAAATTTTAGAGAGGGCTAGGACAGAAAGATAATTAAAAAAAACTTTGGTTAAGTGATAATTGTACATAATATGTACTACAACCATATTATGCATTAAATAATTAACCAAATGTTCAAACTTATAGGATTTGGTCGACAGGAAAGCCTGAGGATATTATTGACAGCCATACCCAATATTGTCGAAAAATAAATGTTTGGTTAGGAATATTTGAACACAATATTATTGGACTATTTTTCTATGAGGAAAATTTAAATTCATAAAAGTTTTTAGATCCAAATGAAGACGAAATTTGGTTTCAAACGATTGGATGCCCTGCACATGATAACAGCTTTAATAATTGTTTGACCTGACTGTAACATTAAATGGCACCCGAGATCGGGAGATCTAGCTCCAAAGATTATTTTATCCAGGGGCATCTAAAATCAAAAATTAATTCTGACCAAAAATTTACAAATATAGAACATTAAAATTAAAAATGCGAATTATTGATGAGTGTGCAAAAATAACGCCACGTGTTCTGGCTAATGTTAGACGAGAACTTTACAATCGATTGGGATACTCCTTAGTACAAACTGGCTTATTGTTTGAACATTTGTTATAGTTTTATGTTTAGAAATTATCATAAATTATTTTTTATTCTTAATATATATATATATATATATATATATATATATATATATATATATATATATATATTTAATAAATTATTTTTTATTCTTATTATTTATATATATATATATATATATATATATATATATATATATATATATAAACAAACAAGATAGTTTATTAGGGTTGCAGTCAGAATATTGGCCGGGATGTTAAAAAACACTCTTTTAACTTTTTGTCGAGCTTTCGGAATGATTTTATTCCTTTTTCAAGACACTGTAAAAGACAATTATGTAAATATTTAAAAATATTATAAATTTAATAATAAAAAATATTAATATTAAAAATATATTTAAAAATATTACAATTCTTCAGTGTAACTTACTAGTCGTTGAGATTATTTTTGTAAGCATTGACACTCAACATTTATACCACACATTAAAATATACAATTATGGACATAATACATCATAAAATTTTAAAAATTTGTTGTAAAAATAGTAAAACTTGATAGATGGCATGTTTTACTTGTGTATATTAACTCATACAGAGAATGGAAAGAAAAAACAGTGTAATTAATATGTAATTAGGTGTAATTGATGTTATCTTTCTTTACAAGAAATACTAGAGGCCCTTTTTAGGTGACTATATTTTTTAAACCTGTCTTAATAATATGCAACATATTATACAGAGGTGTAATTTTTGTACAGGTAAATATTTATTTTATTTTTGGTGTTTTTCTAGTAAATAACAATAAATGTTACTTAATTTGTCTATGTCGGACTTTTTGTTGCTTCAAAATGTGCTAAATTTTATGAAACACATTTCCAAAAAAACACGTTTTGAATGGTTCTTTTCTTTTGCCAAAATACATACATTTTGCCAATATATATATATATATATATATATATATATATATATATACATATATATATATATATATATATATATATATATATATATATACATATATATATATATATATATATATATATATATATATATATATATATATATATATATATAAATATATATATATATATATATATATATATATATATATATATATATATATATATATATATATATATATAGAGTACATAGAAAAGTACAAAATACTTCATTGTAATCAATATGGTTTCAGAAAAAATTGCAGCACTACTCAAGCAAGTCAGGAAATTGTAAGGGAAGTAGTTGATGGCCTAGAGAGAGGTCACTTCGTGTCTTTAACATTGTATGACTTATCTAAGGCTTTTGATTGTGTCTCACACACTTTACTTTTAGACAAAATGCACAAATATGGCATAAGGGGAAATGCTCTTAATTTATTTCGATCGTATTTAATAAACAGAAAACAGGCCGTTTTTTTAAATAATAACTACTCCAATTTTCACAATGTTGAACATGAAGTTCCCCAAGGGTCTATATTCGGACCTACATTTTTTCTTCTATATCTCAACGATATATTTCATTATACCCACCCCTTAAGGTGTATATGTTTTGCAGATGATACAACCGATATTAGTACCGACCAAAATCAATATAATTTAAATAACAAAATAGGAAACGATGTGCTTAAAATTAAAAACTGGTTTACACATAATAAACTAAAACTAAACGAGGATAAAAATCAAAATATAGTTTTCAGTTCAGATCGAAGTCACATTTTTGGATATAGCATCAAATTGTTAGGGATTTTTATGGATGACAACTTAGATTGGGGCATCCATATAGACAACTTAAGTTCTAAACTCGCCAGTACAATATTTGTAGTGCGTAACCTGGTTTATTTGGTACCTAAAAGTACCCTTAAAATGTGTTACTTTTTATTGTTTCATAGTCATATACAATATGGAATAGCTGTTTGGGGCAACTCTGGTCATGCCGACAGAATATTTAAATTACAAAAAAGGTGGTGAGGATACTTGCTGGAGCGGATTTAAGGGATCATTGTAAACCATTATTTTTGAACATGGGTATTATGCCTCTACCTTCGCTTTATATGTATGCAACACTGTTGGAAATTCACGATAATAAAAATAAGTTTACTATAAACTCCCAATTACATGATCATCTAACAAGATCGAGGGATTTAATTAGGTCACAACGATTCAGACTATCAAAGAGCACAAAGAATTCAATTGATATTCACTTGTATAACTATCTGCCTAACGAAATAAAAATTCTGTCTCCACCACTGTTTAAAAATAGGATCAGAAAGCATTTTTTAACATATTGTTTTTACTCAAAGACAGAATACATCAATACACCTTTATAACGTGTACCCAGTTTGGTCAGAATACTGTCGATTTACTATCTACATATCACATTGTATTATTGCTATTAAAATGTACTAAGTTTTATGTATTAGTTTATTTAGTCATCGATTCGGGAATATTCTTAATTATTTGTACATTTTTGTTACTTCCATATTTCAAAGATTTTTTATGTGACAGTTTAGTTTTGTTTTTTTTTTGGTTAGAGATTTTTTTATCTTAAATTTTTAATTTTAATTCTTCTGCTAATACTTACATATGTATATTAGTTTAGCCAATATGGTTAAGTTAATTTTAAGTTTACATTATTATATCTTTTATTGTATTTTTTATACGGACTTCAAACTTTATGTAAAGTGGTCAATAAACGTTCTATCTATCTATCTATCTATATATAAAGATATGTTGGTTCTTTTTAGTGACTTCCTGTTTGAAAATTGGTAACTAAATTAATATAGTTTGTGTTTGTATAGACAAATACAAGCTTAGCGATTCTTACTTAAGTTGCTTATATTGATCTATTCTAGTAAAGAATCATATAAAAGATTCTGTTTTAAATATAAATCTTGTAATAAACAGTCTCATTCCATGAAGTACTTTAAAAATAGCATCTCAGTTAACCGTTTTTCTGCCGCATTAAACCGAAGACAGTCGTTTGTGCATGTGATAGACAAAGATTACTAAAAATACGGATTATTTATAGCCATTTCTACTCGTCTGTCAGATGTTTTCTTTTCATTTCCATTCTTGTTACAATGCAGATGAATTCGTCTGCTACGAGATTTAATCTACGGTAAACAATTTTCGCCATTACCCAGAAAACGATATTTACATACTTTTTGCAAATAGTACCTACACTCACTCTTAAATTATTTTTCGAGGGTCTTTCTTCAGTTGTGAATAACATATTTTTTCCTGAATATTATTTTTAAAAACAGTAGTAAATTCGAAGCTAGATATCGCATGATTTTTAAATTACAGAAGAATTACAGTAAAGCTATCGTTTCCCAATTATGAGGTCCCAGAAAATAGATATAGAAAACGTGTCGCTACTATTTGAACGCCACTCTATATTTTAGCAGTAGATATGAAATTTGTGGCATCCTACACAGTAAAAGAAGCAGAATTTCGGCTAAAAAGAAATAAAAATAAATAAAATTTGTATTGTAAAAATAAATGTGTATTTTTTATTCAAAATAAAACATACAGTAGAAACTAGAACACTAATCAGGTAGGTTTATGATTCATTTTAAAACATTTTAAACACGACATAAATAGTTGAGAAGTACAATATGGACAGGATGTGTATACTGTTTTACTTTTTTTTCGGGCTACAGTCCTTTCTTCTTCTTTCATTTTGGTGTAAAATGAGGCGCATATTCGTCGTAATCGTTTAATATTTTTGTTTCTTTTGGTTACATTTGAAATGTGCATTTCAATTAAATAATGAGTTTTTACTCGGATGTATTTAAATGATTTTACATCAACTGTTGTCCAGACGATCATATAAATCAAATACCGAAGGCCAACAAATGTATTCTAATTGTTTACTAGTTAAGTGGCTAGCTTACAAATGTGCCATCTACTTTAGTCACTGAAAACTAAAACAACCTAATAATATCGTCTATTTATACCATCACGTTTTTCGATGGGCCATAGAAAGATGAAGGCAACTATACTGTTAGAATCGTGTAGTTGGATCGCTTGTTGAATGTAGTTGCTAGATTAAGTTGGCTTGGTTAGTATCTGGCTTAGTTAATATAAGCTATAATAATAATGTAAATAAAAAGTGGTATAATACAAAAAACACATTATTGAAACCAGCTCAAGAAAGTTTGATACAACATAAGTCAGAGGCTAAAAAACATTGGATAAGAGAAGAAATACGATTACAGATTGAAAAAATAAGGAAATATAAAGGAAAAGATCTACAGTAGTAAAAAGAAATACAACGAATAATTAAGGAAAATATTAAAACAGCTAAGGAAATCTATTTGATGAAACAATGTAAAGAGATAGAAGAGCTAGAAACAAAATATGTACAAAAAAATAAGAGAAGTGACTGCATTGGGTCAAAATAGACAGCAAAGACACATAAAAGACAAAAAAAAGAGTTCTACTAATAGATTAACCAGAGAAATTAAGACGATGGAAGGAGTACGTTAGAGAACTTTTCCAAGATGAAAGAGGTGAAATGCAGAAAGTACAAGAATTAGATCCTTCAGAGAGATAAAAGATTACGATAGATGAAATCAAATATGCTACCAAAAACTGTAAAGACAATAAGACAGCTGGATTAGATGAAATACCACTAGAACTGTTAAAACTAGTGGAAGAGGATAACTTAGAAGTATTGGCAGATTTATTCAACACGGTGTACGATACGGGAATAATGCCACAAGAGTGGCTGAAATCAGAATTTATAACTATCCCTAAAAAAACCGTAGCAAAAGAGTGCTCTGAGAGTTCTAAGAGAATATACGAAAGGCTAGAGGAGGATATTAGCGAGACGCAGTTCGGGTTCCGAAATAGAATGGATACTCGAGAAGGACTATTTGCCATCAACAAATAGATTCAGTGATGTCGGGATGAAAACAAAGCACAAGTTTACACTTGTGCTTTGTTGACTACAAAAAAGCTTTCGATAAAGTAAGATATAAGAAACTAATATCAATAATTATGAACAAGCGCATTAACAGTAAAATCATAACTATAGTGCAAACATTATATTGGAACCAAAGTGCCATAGTTCAAGTTGATGTACAACACTCAGAAGAAATGAAGATCTGTAGAGTAGTTAGACAGAGATGTGTTTTATCGCCACTTTTGTTAAACTTATATTCTGAAGAAATTTTCCAAAACACGCTTAATAATATCAAAGCGGGAGTTACCGTTAACGGAAAATTAATTAACAACTTACGATATGCAGACAACACTGTGATCATAGCAACGAGTATAGAAGATCTACAATATCTTATCGAAAGCTTAAATATGAATAGTGCTGAGATGGGAATTACTATAATTGCTAAAAAACAAGGTACATGCTAATTACAAAAGACCACAAAATATACATCACCTATTGAAAATCAATGGTAACGTGATAGAACAAGTAAAAAAAATATCAGTACTTGGGAACTTTGATCAATGAAACCAATGATCATACTGCAGAAATATACAGGCGAATAGAGATTGCCAGATCAGCATTTATACGAATGAAACCACTCCAAATGTGCATAAATCTAAATTTGGAGATCAGTACCATTCAATGTTATATATTTTCAATATTATTATATGGAGCTGAGACTTTAAAAAAATGTAATTTAAAAAGAATCGAGTATTAAAAATATCATGGACTGACAGAATTATAAAGAAGTACTAGAGAGAAGTACTTATAAATGAAGAAGTCTAAATTTTAACTCATAATACAGGAAAAGATTCAAGAAAGAAGATCTGTTAGACGAATTCAGACCTCATGGTTTAAGAATCTACGTGATTGGTATCAATGCAGATCGATTGATTTATTTAGAGCAGCAAGTTCAAAAATCAAAATAGCCATTATGATTGCTAACCTCCGTCGGGAGACAGCACTCTAAGAAGAGTTAATATCCTGTTTTGTCTTAACGAAACTCATTTTTCAGATTTGAAATTAAGATATGACGGTCCTACATATGTCGAACTGAGCTAGATTAATCTTAAACACATTGATTAACATCTTAATCACCCTTTCCTTAGCTCCGTTGAGGTTTTCTTAAACCATGTTCTTAAATTCCGCAGCCATGATATTCTCCTTCTACCGGGTCCTCACTTACCTTTGACTTTACCTTGCAATATGGACTGTAGCAGGGAGTAACGGTGCTGATTTCTCATAATGTGTCCCAGATATTGCAATTTTATGCGTTTGATCATAAGCACAATCTCTGGTTCCTTCTTCATTTTTCCTAGAACTTCCTTGTTCGTGATCCTTGCTGTCCATGATATTCTCAGCATTCTTCTATAAAGCCACATCTCAAATGCTTCAAGTTTTTAATAGTGGTGTCTGTGAGCGTCCATGCCTCCGCCCCGTACAACAACACAGAGAAATCATAGCATAGTTGTGACTTTTGAAGATGGCGCTCATTTTGTTAAAGACCGTTCTTGCCTTTCCTATGCGGAACTTTATTTCCTGTAAATTTCTTCACTATTCGTTAATAATAGTTCCCAGGTAACAATACTGTTTTACTCGCTCTATCTACGTCCCATTAATGTATAGATAAGCCCCGTTAATATTCTCCTTGCTGATAATCATTTGTTTCGTTTTGTGAGTATTAATGTTTAGTCCGTACTGTTGACTGTACTCGTTTATTCTGTCCATTAGCCTCTGAAGTCCCTCTAAACTATCTGCTATCACCATGGTGTCGTCGGCATATTTAACATTGTTTACTCTTTCACCATTTAGAAGGATGCCTTCGTCTATTCCGTAAAGAGCCTCGTTAAAAATTTTCTCTGAGTACATATTAAATATCCTATCGCCGTTGAGATAGGATACATCCCTGTCTAGCTCCACGTAGTATTTTTATGTGATCTGTTTCTTCTCCGTTAATTTTCATGTATGTGGCCTGATTCCAGTAGAGTTCTGAAATTATTCTGAGGTCTTTGTCATCCAGGTCTGCCTCTTTTAAAATGTTTATCATCTTTTGATGTTGAACTCTGTCAAATGCCTTTTCATAGTCGATCAAGCACGCTTATATGTCGCAGTTAACGTCCCTGCATCGTTGAATCAGTACCTGTACTCCGAAAAGTGCCTCTCTGGTACCCACTGCGTTAATAAAGCCGAACTGTCTGTCCGATATTTGTTCCTCGCACTTCTTATAAATTCTTCCATGGATGACTCTAAGAAACACTTTCAACATATGGCTCATTAGGCTGATTGTTCGATATTCTTCGCACTTTTTAGGTATCGCTATGAATTCTGATTCAAGCGATTTATCAGGGATGATTCCTGTATTGTATATTTTATTGAAGACAGCCGTGATCCAAATTATTCCTTCTTCCTCCAAGAGTTTTAAAAATTCAGCTTCGATATTATCTATGAATTGTATCTATGAATTAAAAATCTATGAAAAAATTTTTCTTCTTACCGATGATACCAGTATTACCTGGAAGAAGTCTAATATTGAAACTCTTCGTGCAATTATACCTTCTGATCTACTTAAAATAAAAACCTGGTCCGATTCTAATTTATTTTCTTTTAACGTGGATAAGACAGTAGCATTATCCTATAAAGAAGCTCTTCAACCCTTGCTTCTTAATAACGTCCAGATTAGTATAATTGATTCTGTAAAATTTCTTGGTATTTTTATAGACAGCAACCTTACATGTTCACTTCATATCTATTTGTTAAGTAAGAAACTAGCCTCAGCCTGCTATGCAATAAGATCTGTTACCAAGGAAATGAATCTAGCATCTTCCAAAATAACATACTTTTCTTTGTTCGAATCTTATCTTCGATATGGCCTTCCTTTTTGGGGTTCTAGTACAGCTGCCCAATCTGATGTTAATTTTAAATTACAAAAAAGAGCAATACTCTCCTACATGTAAAGATAAAGCAATCTATTTATCTTTACATGTCTGTTTTGTTTTATTTTAAAACTATATTAGTTATTATATCCCCGTTTGTAGCCTTGAATATTTTGCAAATCTCATCTAAAAATAAACAACTAATAAATTATAAGCATCTTATAATTTGAAATGTAGCCACTACTTTACGACAGCCAATCACTTCTGTTTAAACAACACCAATATTTTATTTTACCTCATATATATTTTTAAAAATATGTCATACACCTAAATAATGTCCGTGCTCGATTTAAATTTAATATAATTTCCTGGGTCACTGAAATAAACTTATTTTGACGTGCCAATTTCTCAAAAACCGCAATACCGATCTCCGGAAATTAATAAGTTTAATATCAACGTGTTCAGCCACAGACGTGTTCTACATAAATATAGGTGGTTATAATTAAATACATTTTTCTACTTAAATATTGATAAGCAGTCCATTTTGTAATCGTATATTCAACATGTTTACTTGTTTTAAATGAAAAATACTGTTCTTATTATATTTTGCATTTTATTTAGTATGTAATATATAATACAGGGTAAAGTACGGAGAGTTGCCACACTTTTTCAAAAACCAGAATCAAAGACATGCACAAGGGTAATTTTTATTGAAAAAGTAACAAAATACTGCATAAAGTATGTGGAAATTAAAAATAAACATTAAAATAAAAAACCTTTTAAAACATCAAATTAGAAATTAGATTTCTAGTTGACGAATCTAAACTTTAGATTTTTTGCTTCAATCTGTGCCTTCTATAAATTACAAATCAAAGCAGACGATGAAAAGATATAAAAAAGGACATGAGAAATCTAAAAATTACATTTTACAACATATCTCCCCATCTAAGCCAAAATCGTTGGTGAAGTGGTTTCTTGTAATCATAAAGAGTAAATTGAAATAAAAAGAAAAGACAGTTAAGATTTAATTGTACGTATAGTGTCTCTTTATATTCGATCATACGTATTTCATCCTACCAGGATTCATTAGAGCGACTGCTAGAGAAGGTAACAAAAAAACTTTTGTCTTATACTAAAAAATATTTAAAAAAATGTGCTTCTGTGGCGTATTTCCTACAGGGTATGAAGAGTTGCCCAATGTGGTACGGAGAGAAGCCTTCATACGTTTTCTGTAAGTGAAAGACACCCTTTTTAGTTCTTCTCTCTTACATGCGCTACACGTATTTATATATAAGGTACAGTGTTCATGCAACCATTTGCTACATGTAATATGGCTAATCCAGTCATGCCAGCTAATCAACATACGTCTGTACTTTTCAAAACATTCAACACAGTGATATTTTTCATCCGCATTATCATATGTTTTTTATATCTTTCACTGCAGTAGTACTGCACTAGCAGTAGAGTTTCTTAGCAGTTTCGTCACGATCTGCAGATTTTGTTTTTCTGTTATGTTTTACTCTGATTATCATCATCATCATCATTGGTGCTACAGCCCTATAAAAGAGTCTCGACCTTCTCAAGTCTATTACGCCAGTCAGTTCTAGCCATTGCCAACTGTTGCCAGTTTGCTGCGCCTATTTTCTTACCATCCTCATCTCCCACCATCTGAGTTTTGGCCTACCCATACTTCTACTTTTCACAGGTTGTGCCACAAGGATTCTTCTAGGAGGGTTGTTCTGCGGTGATCTTGTCAGATGTCCTGCCCCTCTTTTTTTTATGGCTTTGGATTATTGATCCATTCAGCCACGGTATTATAATAAATACTGTTTGCTACAATATTAAATACTATATACACATGCGCAGCACATATACACACTTATGCACGCACATACATATATAGGTATTATTAAATAAAAATAAAAAATAATACAAAAAGGAAGTGGAAACATTAAATTGACCTCTATTTAAACTCTTCATTCAGGACACTAACCAACTTAAATTAATTTACAAATAAGAAATACACAAATAATACTAAATGCTAATAATTAATAATTGTCACAGCGCTAAGACATAAACCCGGTTCAACACCTCGGAGGTTAAGGCCTTCTTTGTGATTGTTTTTTTTCTGTTTTTTCTTTAATTTTTCTTTTTTTTTAATTTTTTTTTTAAATACGATTTTATATATATATATATATATATTAATTTTAATTATATAAATTTTTTTTTCTATTTTTTTTTCTTTTTTTTTTTCTGTTTTTTTTTCTGTTTTTTTCTTTTTATATACATATATATTTTTTAAATTTTTAAATAACAATGTTCGTTTTTTACAGGGAGGTACTTAATATTACATAAGATTAATTATAAAAAACAGTAATTGCTAAACACATTCAAGCCGACTCATTCATCCAAGTTAGATTTTTCTCTCAGTCCTTTTTAAAAATTCCCAAATAATTTGTTGTATTTTATGGTTTCGTCGAGACAAGTATAAAAGAGAAGTTTGGTTTTGTGGTAAAGGTATTTATTCTTGAGCCAGAGTGTGCATCAAATATTTAATTGCATCATCATTATGCTTGCATCCAAACAACCAATGATTAATATCATCAGCGTAACCATTGCAATCACAAAGTTCTGATTCGGATATATTTAGTCTATAGAGGTATGTCTTGACAGTGGCATGGTTAAAGAGACATATAACAAACATGGAATAAATATTTCTATTGGGGCAACTTCTTACGGCAAACGGCTCAGTAGATAAAACTGGATGAATTTTTGTATAAAGATTATTGCTTCGATTACAGAAATCAAACCATTCAATGTCCCAATTTTGTTTTAGACTTTTTTTGCAAGTGACTGTTAGATCGCTTCTATCTAGCCAAGTTATTTCTGATCCTTTTAAGATTGCCTCTTTAGCATAAAAATCCGCTTTGAGGTTACCGGAAATACCAAAGTGTCCCTTTACCCAGACGAAATGTACAGTAGTATGTTCTTCCAGCAGCTTAAGTTGATTTTCTAAAATTTTAACGACAAGACTATTTTTATATAAATGTTGACGTGAGTTTTCTAAAGCTAATAACGCAGACATTGAATCTGATATAATTACTACTTGGTGGTTAGAAATTTTTTTGTTGACAGCCCATTCTAGAGCTTTATCAATTGCGAACATTTCTGCAGAGTATATAGAGCATTGTTTATCTAACTTGAACATTAGGGATTCTTTGTGATCCAGAATATATACAGCACATCCGACTCCCAATCTTAATTTAGAACCATCCGTGAAGATCCTGCATGGATTATTAAGCTTGGCTATCTGATGCTGAAAATCAACTGTATTCGCATTATCAAAATTGGGAAACCAAACATTGACTTTGGCATAAGAAACCTTGAAATTCGATTGAAAGAATGTCAAGTCACACGGAGTGTTTAGATTTTGAGAAACGTTAGGATATGCCACTGCCAGAATAGGAGAATTTCTGTTATGCCACCATTTGTCGACTAGATTAGAAACAGAAATATCACATATTTTTTGTAGTAGCTCAGTTTGATTGTAAGACTGGCATTTGAGAATAATTTTTTTAGCTATAAATAGTCGTCTTAAATGTAAGGGAGGTTCCATAGATTCGGCTAGAAGATTCTCTGTAGGTGTAGATTTGAGCGCCTCTAAAACTAATCGCAGAGCCTTATACTGAAGGCGGTCTAATTTTTTAAGAAGACTATTTGTAGCAGATCAGTATAAAAAGCATCCATAATCAAGAATGGATCTGGTGTATGCACGATAAAACATTAAGTTATTCTTGGGGTCGGCACCCCATCGATAGCGATTAACTACTTTAAGAATATTTAGACTTTTCTCACATTTCATTAAGCACTCCAATTGGTGTACATTGGTGTCCAATGTAATACCAAGATAAGTGTAGTGATTGTGAACGGGTATACTTGGGCTGTTAAACATAATGCTGGATATAACTGGTAAACGATGTCGCGTAAAAAATACCACAGCTGATTTCTTCGTAGTAAGCTCAAACCCTTGTTTAAAGAAATACTCTCTTGCGTCACACATAATAGTTTTTATTGAGTTAATACTTTGTTGGTATGAATTATTCACAGTGTAAAAGCAGAAGTCGTCCGGATATTGTAATATATTGCATTTAATGCCTATATTGTGAAGATCTATGGTGTATAAATTAAACAACAGGGGGCTAAGGACGGAGCCTTGTGGTAGACCTTGATGCACTACTCTCGGGTCAATCAATCTATCGTTACATCGAATGAATACCTGTCTATTAAAAAATAGGTTTACTAACACATATGAACACAAAGGTGGAATACCTATGTGCTTTAGTTTTTCGAATAACAGATTTAAATTGACGTTATCATAAGCTCCTGAAATATCAAGAAATATGGCAGATAGATAATTATTATTTGAGTAGGATAACTGAATATCAGTCGTTAATTGAGACACACAATCCATAGTCCCTTTATTTCTACGAAAGCCATATTGACTAACTGGGAAAATATTTTTGTTTTCACACCACCATTCTAATCTAGTTTTCATAATTCGATCAAATGTCTTAAGCATACAAGACATAAGAGAGATAGGTCTTAGGGCAGTACGCTGATTTACTTTGGGTATAGGAATAACCAAGCATTGTTTAAGAGAATCACAGTTGTCTCCTTTAAGTAAAATATTGTTGCATATTTTGCACTGATAATGTATGGCAATTACCGGCAGGTTTAACAGCATGCTGTAGTTAATGCCGTCAATACCAGGAGCTGTATTTTTAGAACTCTTAATATTTGCTTTAAGTTCGTCAGCTGAAATGGGGGTTAGTAAAAAGTGATCATTAGTGGAGATACTCGGCATACATACTCGTAGATGGACATAATCTGGAGAGATTTTTGTAAAAAGACTTTCTACTATGTCTTCATTATTAGCGGTGTACTTTTTCTTACCTTGAATTTTGTTTACCCTATTCCAAAGCTCTGAGGGTGAAGTTTGCCTACTAAGTGAGGAACAAAATCGAGCCCAACTAGATTTGGCTTTTGAGCGGAAAGTGCGTTTACACATAGCTTCATTCCTCTTATATTCAATAAAGTTTAAAAGGGTAAGATTGGATTTATACATTTTAAAAGAATTTTTCCTTGCATTCAAAACAGTGAGACATTCATAATCCCACCATGGTGGAGTTTTAAAAGATTTTACTGAGGGTTTATCGCTTCTCGGCCTCTGGCTAAGATCAAAGTTTACTGAGGGTTTGATAATTTTAAAAGATTTGTTGGCTGCAGTAGTAATAGAATCTAATAAAAATAATATCGTTTCATTGGTTTCGTTTGTATTTGATTCGTATCTGAAGGTGCTCTCTACAGAATCTCTAAATTGTTCCCAATTTGCATTGGACATGGACCATTTAATCGAAGATGTGAAAATTGTGTTTTTAAATTTTATATCCTGCACGGAAAGTCTAATGGGAAAATGATCGGATCCATAGGTATCTGAAAGAACGGTCCAGTCAAAGGCTGAACATAAACTAGAGCTTATAATAGTAAGATCTACAACCGAATTGATATGTCCTGGAGGAGTAGCTCTAGTAGCCGACCCGTCATTTACAACAACTAGATTAGGAAATACATCTAATGCTTCTACTAGTATATTACCATCGACAGAACATAAATTGGATCCCCATAATCCATGGTGAGCATTAAAATCTCCGGTAATGATACAATAATTGTTAATTTGAGAAAAAGACTAACGTAATCTTGCATTGTTACTCTAACTTTTGCTGGACGACACACACTCAGAATAGAATAAATTTTTTGGTCAATATTAATATTTACACCACAAACTTCGAGATTAGGATTGAAATTGTTAACGAATGAAATGGGCTCATAAATAATGTTATTTGCTAAAATTACGGCAACTCCTCCATATCCCTTAGTTCTACTTTTATTAACTATATTGAAATTATTGAAGCAAACAGTATCAGATGGTTTGGACCAAGTTTTCAGGGTTTCCAAACTGAAATATGGATCCCGAACAGAAGCTGGTCTGGTATTTTCTACGAATAGGAGGAAAATTAGGAGTTGTATCACAATTTTTTCTTTTTTTGGGGGGACTAACTGTAGGGGAGGATATATGCTTGTGAATATTATTATTTTTGTAAGCAATGTTTGAATTCGAAGGTTTAGCAGAAGAGCTTTTTAATGGAGGGAAATCGGTGTCACAGGTAGTTAAGGGTGCAAATTTGTTTTTTAAACTAAACTGGAATAACTTGGATTTTCAATAGCTTTTTTAGCTTCTTTAAAAGAAATATTCAAGTTAGCCATAGCTTCTTTAAAACGTAAAATAGGTTTGTTAGATAATAATAAATGTCTATGTAATGAAATTGCCGATTTACAACATATTCTTTTAGAATGTCCTTTAAAAAAAATAGAAATTGATAAGTTTTATCAAAATTTAATATTGTACAAAATGAAATTTCCAATAAATGTTTCAAATCTATTGACATTAGAGGATAATAGTATCTACAACATCATATATCAGTATGTAAAATCTACTAATATTACTTTGTAAGCAGTATTGCAAATATGAATATATTTGTAAGCCTAAAACGAAAACAAAAAAAAAAACAAAAAAAAAAAACAAAAAAAAAAACAAAAAAAAAAAAACAAAAAAAAAACAATATGAAAAAAAAGCAAAAAAAAAAGTGAACCAATAAATAAATAATATTAAACAATAAAAAATAATACTAATAAAAAGAAATAAACAATAAAAATAAAAAAGAAAAGTTACAATGGTATATAGAACAATAAAAAAAAACAATAAAAACAAAAATAAGTAACCAAAATATTTAGGCATGTACTAACACACTAAAAATATTCTATCTTAATTTAACTTGTATATAATATTAATATGTATATAATGTAAACAATGGAAATGGATGATAAAACTATGAGAAAACATGACTGGCCTTTTGGCTTTGCCAGTGCCATTAACTTAGGAAAAAAAAATAGCTTCTTTAGTTTTCTTTTGTTTCAAATATTCGACTGCCCCTCTTAGTCTTCCTATTTTTATAAGAGATACTACGTCTTTACCACCAAATATACATTTATATCTTTGATATATTTTATAGCTGTACCTCCTTCTCCAAACACCATTTTCACAGATGCCACCGAATATTCTTCTCAGGATCCTTCGTTCAAATATAAGCAGGAGGTTTTTATCTGCCTTGGAAATGGTCCATGTCTCCGATCCATATGTCAACACTGGTTGTATAAGGGTTTTGTATATGATTATTTTGTTTTTTGGCTTAAGTTTTTGCTTCTCATATGTCTACTCAATCCAAAATAGCATTTGTTTGCTAGGATTATTCTTCGCTTGATTTCTTCCGTCATGACGTTCTCCTTGGTGATCCTTAGTATGTAAATTTGTCCACCACTTCAAAGGTAGAGTTATCAACAGTGAATTGGTGGTCGATGTTTCTGGCTCTATTGTTGGGTGTTGATGCCGTTATCTTAGTTTTCTCCTCATTTACTTGTATGCCCATACTTTTTGAGGCATTTGACAAGGTGATATACATTTCTTCTGGTTTGCGTGTTGTGCGGTCAACTAGGACACATCATCTGCATATGCCAAAATTTGGGAAGATTTATTAAAAATGTTTCCTCTGTTGTCTATTTGGGCATCTCTGACCGCCTTTTCCAGAGCTATGTTGAAAAGGAGACACGCCAGCGCATCTCCTTGTCGCAGCCTAACATGCGTTTCAAATGCCTGTAATTGTTCGTCCTGTATTTCGACTTTGCAAACAAGTTTACACATTGTAGCCTTTACACATATCTTATCAGTTTATCGCGGATGTGAAATTCATCCATGGTTTCATACAATTTATTTCTTAGGACACTATTATAGTCCGATTTAAAATCTACGAAAAGATGGTACCTGTCGATATTGAATTCATTGGTTTTTTCCAGTATTTGTCTTAGCTCAAAGATCTGGTCTGTTGTTGATCGACCTGGCCTAAACCCTGATTATTTAATATCTAATTATTATTTGTTCTTCGTGTTGGCAGTGTATTTTTCCTTTTTGTCATGTTTCCGGGAGAATTAAATACAGACGCTGACAGTTTTGTTTTATTTAATGAAATGGGGATTTTCGGAATATGTCTAATTTCTTGTAAAAATTTACTTGGTGTTATATCATCGTCATCTAAACAATCTTTTAAAGTACTGGACTGGGGTTTTAAGGTGTATTCTCTGCTCGGTATTATCGAAATTTCAATTTTCTGGTCACCGGTGCTCTGATTTCAAAGACCAGGTTTCTAGTCCAGTTGGTAATTTATTTTTGTAATTACCAACTGCTATTTTTTTCTGCTAAATGGATATTTTCTTTATTGTCTTGACTACTTAATGTTGATGAATCTGAAATTGCGAAGAAATGATCAGGTATACCATTATGGTCAAGTAGAAATATACATGTGTTTTTAAATCCGAATAGTAGATTTGTAGCCGTATCAGAACGACACCAAGCTTTTCCTAGAATTCGTCCCTCTTGATATCAGGATAGTTATCTGTTGGGATAATTAAGCATCCATGTGTTAGTTTCTTGGTTCCAGTAGGTTTTAGAACGATCGAAAAAACATCTTTTCAGACGCTGCATTGCTTAGTTACAGTGAATTAGTATGCACAAGAATATGACATCATTTCTTTTTGAAATTAGAAGCTTTTTAACATCTGAGCAATACGATTAGTGCCCATCCATAGTTGTTAAGGTTTTTTACTTTATTAATTATAAGTTTAAAAAAATCTCGGAAGTTATAAAACAAGGCTTCTTATTCACCTAAAACAAAGAACCAAATAAAAAGGCCATTCAAAAATTCTGGTTTTTGCTTTACCTATCTCAAGATTATTACCGGTGAAGGAAACATCCCTTTAGCATTGCAACAGCTAATTACCAGTACGTTTTCTCCTCTTACACGAGATGTCAATGTATGTACATTCTTTGCTCCTTTGGTAGCTATTACTTTGGATGGTTTATTTCTCATCTGAAATTCACACTCATCCATATTAAAAATGTTCGTTAGATGAAATATTTAATTATTTTCAATTAAAATTTTTGTTATTAACTCAAAGAATTTTGCCTACTTCTTACCTATTTATTCCTTACGCTCTTGCTAATGACAACACCTCTGATTGTCATAGGAAAAGATCTGGGTTTAGCTACCTTTTTTTAGCTTTTACAGCCCTTGCAGAAAAAGTTTGCTTTGTATTAAGCTTTTCAACAAAATTAAAAGCCAAAGTTCGGACAGCACTACGATCGGGAGCAAATCCAGTTGTACAAAGACATTTAATGTGACTGGCAAGTTTCCTCTCATTGTTCTTTCCAAGGATACCTAAAAATATTCAAAACATTATTTTTATTACATATAAGTAGTTACTGAGCTTATTTTAATCATTTAAACAAAAATATGAATTACCTTCTGAACCTAGAGCTCCTTTACTATGCTTTCCAAATTTTATCTTTCTATCAATTGTACGTGCTGTTACTCCATATCTTCTTTCTGCTTCTCGTTTTAATATCTCACCGACCTTAACCTTACTTGTTGCTAGACGTAAATTCTCTTCGGTATAATTATCCCTGTGTTTAACGTAATTTAAACAAAGTTGCCCATCTCCCTGCTTTAATCTCTGCGAAATTTTGCAAAAATCTGTTCAGTGGTTTGGTATTCGTACACATGCCTAAATTTCATCCATTGTGACTTTAATGAATCTATATAGCTTGTGTGGTATTGCCAATTTAGCCAATATATTGTAGAGTTTGTTCCTTTTGACTGAGTCGTATGCCTGTTTGAAATCTACAAACACATTTTAAACATCAATGTCATATACCCATGATTTACTTGTTTGATCTGTTTGATTAAATATTTAATCCAGGGTCGATTTTTTCCCGTCAGAAACTTGTCTGATACTCTCCAATAATATTTTCTGCTAGTGGTTGGAGCCGCTGGTTTATAATATACGTGAGGGCTTTATATGCTGTACATAGTAGAGAAATTTTTGCAGAGTTTTTGCACTGAAGTTTGCCTCATTTTTTATAGATCAGGTATACCACACTTTTCTTCCAGTCGTTGGGTATTTTCTCTTTTTTACCATATGACTTTGATGAGCATGTGGATGTTACTTTGCTAGGTGGTCTCCACCTACCCTATAAAACTCTGCTGGTAGTTCGTCAACTCCTGAGAATTTATTGTTTTCTGGGCCTTAATAGCTTCGAGAACTACCTCTATGGTTAAAGTAACTACTTCATTCTATACTTCATTCTCTTCTACGTTGTTTGTATACACATTTCATCTTCCATGTCTATTTTTGTACCAAGTAGGGTCTAAAAATAATGCTTTCAGGTTTCTGTGACTTTCTGTTAGTCACTGATTATTTAACAACTTTCATCTTTACATAGACTTGTTTGAGGTTAATACCCACTTTTTATCTTTTTTAGGTATTTGTAAGCCCCTCTAATTTCGTTATTTTTGAAATTTTCTTCCATTTTTTTTGTCCATTTTCATAGGCTCTTTTATTTATTTCTACATATCTTGTCTGCTTGCCGTCTTGCGACTTTAAATGACGTTCATCTTTCCCTTGTTCTGCTTGTTAAATACATTTTGTGTGCTTCATTTATTTCCTCTATTACTTGTCTGCACTTGTCATTGAACCATGCTCTTCTTTCGCCTTTTTCTTGTTTCCCAGGGTGGACGCTGCCGCTGTCAGTACTGCTGTTTTGATATTATTCCATTTGCCTTCTATAGAGTGCAGTTATAGCGTCCTTAACTCATTTGCGATTTCTTCTTCGAACTTCTCTTTACATTCTTGAATCTTCAGTTTTTCCAGGTTCAGTTTATTTGTTCTTTCGATTCTTTCTTTGTTAACTCTGAATCTAAATTTGGTTTGGAGTAAAAGACGGTCTGGTCCACATAGGAATAAAGAAACAAACTGTTACATGATATTTACTGATCTTGAAAACGCATGTAAAGGAAATTATCGAAAAGTTTTGTAGTGGATACTCATTAAGAAAAGAATTATCGATAAGTATATAAAAATTTTAAAAAATGTTGCAAAAGTCTATTTAGTGGTTTCGTATTCGTACACATGCCTAAGTTTCATCCATTGTGACATTAATGAATCTATATATCTATATGTATAAACGGAAGTAACAACTTATATTTGGAGAGGAGTGGAAGAGACTGATAAAATTTTATGTGAAAGTAGGTTTGCATCGGAACTTAGTACTTACTCCTTGTATACTTACATTAGTGTTGAATCGGATATCCGGGAAACTTAGGGGAGGAAGTTTCCCGAAGAAGAAAAAATTCCCGAAATAAAAATTGTAATCCTATAAACATTATTTAAAATTAAAGGGAAAACCCAACCAAACACAGTTAGGGGATAAAGATTCCCGAAGAAGAAAAAATTCCCGAAATAAAAATTGTAAACCTATAAACATTATTTAAAATTGACGGGAATAACCAATCAAATACAACAATGATTGTAATTGTCGTCATTGTCGTTGTTAACAAAAATATGTTTAAAAAACTGCTTAAAATACAACTGCAAAATAATAATACAGAAAAAATCATAGCGAATTCAAAGAGAAGTGAATTAAACAACACCAGAAGCAAAATTCAATAGTACTTCAAAAACACTCCAAAAGGTTAAGTACTTTTTCTCAAATAACATATTTTATATCCTTTATCTAATTGTTTGACTATTTGCCCTTTCCATTTTATTTCTTGAAATCCTGTACTTTAAATCTGATTTTTCTTGTAATGGAATGACCTATAACGAAAAAAGCATAGGTAATCAAATTATTTAGTAATTGTGTATATATCGACAAAAGAATATTGGCACGCCACTGAAGGAAAGAGAATCAAAGAGAGTTGTCGTCAAAAATTTTTTGATAAAAACGAAGGTGCCCTAAACATTTTTGCTAAAACTGAAAATTCATTATTACTCCATTAATTTTTGAGTGTGACCGTTGAAAGCGGCGGGATGAGAAATGACAGACATTACGCATTGTTAATGGCTCATGTCAGTAGAACTCGCAAAAACATTAGAACATCTCGCGATAACAGCATTTTTCATTTACATAAATTTTAATCAAAAATGTTCACTGGATCTACGCCGCCTCCATATTGTTACCTTGTTATTAAAATACAAAATGGTGATGTTTCGGAATATTTATAGCTTGTTTTAAATATTGTCAAAAATGTTTACATAATGTCTTGATATATGTTTTCCATTTTTTCAGATGGGTGGTCGCTTATAAGTATTTGCGTGATATATAACCATGTAGTAGACCAGTTTAAACTTTAAAAGCAGGAAATAGTTATAATTGAACGATATTGTTTATACCGGGTTATTGAAAATCTAAATTAAATTTTTATGGCTGGGCTTTTTAGCGACGTTCCCAGAAGGATCTGTTTTTGTTTTTTTTTTTGTTGAATTTTCGTTGTAAGAAAAATATATGACTTTAATTTCTAGCAAGTTAACGTTATGCATCTTCATAGACTTTTATTTCAAATAAAGATGAACAATCCTTGCTCTGCTATTTTATCTCTCTCCTCTCTTTATATTACAAATATACATACGTATTATATATTGTAGTTGTGAGTTTCTTGAACCCTATTATATTTAATATAAAATTAGTGTTTCTTGGGTTTAGGTTCAATAAAGATATATTATATGTGACTTACGTTTTGGTAAGGTCTGGCAATCGGTAAGGCAAATTACCATCGATGATTTTAACTTTGAGCTCGTTAGAGAATTCAAGTATCTTGGAACAACAATAAATGAAGACAATAACGGATCACAAAAAATAAACAACAGTATTCAGGCTGGCAACAGATGTCTTTTTGCCCTAAAAAACCTTATAAAATCGAAACAACTAACAAGACGTAAGAAGATACAGGTCTATCAAACAATCATACGACCCGTTGTGATGTATGGAAGAGAAACGTCGATGATACCAAAGCCAAACGATGAGAAACTATGTGTTTCTTAAAAAAAAATCCTAAGGAAGATCTTTGGTGTTGTGCTAAATGAAGCATCAAGACAATATAGGATAAGAACTAACAAAGAGCTCGACGAACTTTACCCAGACGCCAATATCATAAAAGAAATAAAGTCCAGAAGACTATAATTGGGCAGGACACCTCAGAAGACATTATGACGAACGAACAGTAAAACTGGTGTGGGAGGAAGTCCCAACTAGAACGAGACCACGCGGACGCCCTCGTCTCCGGTGACGAGATAATGTAGCAGGAGACCTAAGCACTATGGACGGGGAGAATTGGATGGAGGTTGCTCAAGGCAGAAAACAGTGGAGGCATGTTGTCGAGTCGGCTAAAATCCACGAAGGGTTGTAACCCCACGGAGTAAGTAAGTAAGTCTTCCGGGTTGAATTGCGTTGATCATCATGTCGCCCTGTTTTCGACATCCTGTTTAATGTCTTTTTGAATGCTTCGGAGATCTGAGTTTCCCGACCACCAGACACTAGTACAGTGATGACTAATCAATGCATTAATACTACTGGAAAGAGAGGATGGGTCATTTATACTGTCGATGGTGACGTGCTTTGGGTAAAGATTGGCGTGGGGGTGAACATTTCTGACAGTAGGATTTTAATAGGCGAGTGGAGCGGTACGTCGTCGGTTTATGAGAATATGATTATCACAATAATTATAAAGACAGCATCTACTACCACCTTTAAGCAACACTCTATTTCGATCAGCCTTCAATCAATGGACATTTCGTGCAAATTCTAAACGCGATCTGTGTTAAGCTACGGTCAAGGCTGGTCCTATGGCAGACATATGATTTACCAAAGTACCTTCCTGAAGATTTTGGCAAACAGTTTCGCAGTCGATTCGAGCAACATGAATAAACATCTTTGTTTGGATGGTACGTTTCTTGAAGTTACAAATCGTTGTTTTAAGGTGCTAAGGCATGAGTAATAAAGCCCGTATGGCAGAGCGGGCGCTTCTTTGTAAAATAATAATTTAAGCCAGCAAAAATTTGTGCGCTAGATCCTGTTTACACTCCGCCGTCAGAGCGCCCGTCCTGTCATAAGCTCTTTATTAATGATTAAAAACAATATTTTAACATGAAATAGGTCCAAAATACTTACGGGAAATGATAGAACAAGGTATGAATTTAACTTTGGTTACTTTGTGAATTCAAAAATGATGTTTTTTACTTATGTTTTTGAGCCTTGAAAATCGTTTTCTGGTTATAAATAATTTTACGGTTTTCCCAGTATTAAATTATTTATAACTAAAAAGCACTAAAAAGCGATCCAGTTTACAGAAAAACAAGAGACCTGTTTTCTTCAGAATGATCCAAAAATTAAAAAAAAATATCTAGCACGAAAAAATTGATTGTTCAATTTATTTAAAAAAAATTGTTTAAAAAAATTTAAACGACTTTTCACCTGGGCGACCTCTTATTTTGGGCCTAAACTTTATTTTGGGGTAATTCATGAAAGTGATTATGCAAAAAAAAATCTCATGGGAATATTTTTCCGAACGCACCTTACCTTTTCGCCTTGTCGAAACGAGATATATCTAATAAAAGACACAAAAGAAAATCTATGTTGTACCATATACCTACGGAATATAATGTTTGTAGTATTTTTTATTGCACAGAAATAGCCAAAAATTAGATCTTATGGCAGAAACGAATCTCCAAGTAATAAAATAACTACCAATTAAGTTGTCCGTCAATAGGTAACAAAATAACGTTCAGAAATATAAAAAATGACACAAAAAACTTATAAAGCAAACACATAAAACGTATTCGTGACTGGCAACAGCCAAGCAGCCTACAATGTAAACAAATGTCTGGAAAATTGTTGAGAAACAATCTATTTCGGGATGGATCGGTAGTAGGTACGCATGCATGTATGTTTATTTTTATTTCGAGAGGCATTTTTAATCACCTATTTTGTTAATATGGCAACCTAAATATAAATTTGAATTTCATGAATCACGAAACATTGGTAGTTTAAATTTAGAAGGAAGTTATATCGACGTTTCTTACTACACCAAATTTTAACGCATTCTTGGTGGGATATTTATAAAATATGCATTTCGTGATTACCAACAGTGTACGTAAATATCTAAGGTCAGAAGTTTTTATGGACAATAATATGCTGGCTTGACAACAATTCTTAAATGTATATAAAAAAAAAACAAAATAGCCGATGTGGAGTAAAATATAAGCGAGAAAAAGCTTTCAAAGTTTTGAATGGTACAAATAAAGTTTCATTATCTGTTCAATGATGTCCATGTCCAAATCCTGACATTGTTCTAAAAATATGTAAGAAATATTGTTCATTAACACCCTTTCTCTCACGGCGTCCACAAATATGGACATACATTTCTACGCGCTCAGTTGTACGAAATTATAAGAGTATGACTGTTTGCTCATGTTGTCCACGTTAAGGGACCTCCATATATTCCTTATTCATTCACTAGACCCCATCTGTTGGCAAGTAGAAGAAACGATTGGAAAAGTTTTAGTAAGATTCTGGCCACTGTGCAGACATCTATACCGCGCAAAGAACAGTAATTTATTTTTAGACTAGGTGACTCACCCACATGTTGTAAAAATTATTATATGTTCGAAAAGGTGCATTTTTGTGGAATACGTAGTTGTAAGTGAAATAAATTAATTTTTGGCTTTGTATTCTTACTGAAAAGTGACGTCCTCACTTGTGGACTCTGTGAGTAAACGGGTTCTTCTAGAGTAGGTAAATATAACCTAGTCCATTCATAGTACTTGTTGGAATAAATATATTTGTAATATTTCAGTAGCCAGCATGGACTTCAAACGACCTTTGACCCATGAGCAGCTGCTTAATATAATAGAAAATCTTTCAGATATTGAATATATGTCAGACGACGGTGATGACATTGATGCTTTGGAGCAGATATTTGAAGATTTGGAAGGTAAAAATATTTATTTTGAAGTAATATAAACAACTAATAATTATTTATTTTCAGGAGAAACTGAAGAAGTAAACTTACAAACAGGAAATAGTGGTCCAAATGAACTTAATATTGAAGATGAACCTCTCGCAGTAGAAGTGGAGCCTGTGGGCCCTGTGGCCGCTGCAGGACCAAGCACTTCTCAGGCATTTTCTGAAGGTAAGATCAGAGTTCATGAATACCTTATAAATAACCATCTTACCCCTAAGGATGATATCAAATGGCGTACCAAAGTGAGATATCTCACTCCAACCATCCAGTGGTTTGTAGAAGATGTAACGCCAGTTGTAGAATTGGAGAGCCCTTATGCTATATTCTGCAAGTACTTTACAAGAGATTTATTTGAACGTATGGCAGAGTTTACAAACTTCTATGCTGTACAGAACCAAATACGATTTTTCCCAACGAATGTAGAGGAACTGCAAATTTTCGTTGGTATACATATACTCATGGGAAATTTACATTATCCCAGAATCCAATTTTATTGGGATGCAAAATTACGAGTACGCAAAATTGCTGAGAGTATGCCTCTAAATAGATTTTACTCTTTGAGGCAAACTTTACATTTTGTGGATACAATAGATAACGTTGAGCATCAGGATAGGTTTTGGAAAGTTCGTCCTTTGTACGAAACAATACGCGCCCGTTTGCTGTCACTTCCATTGGAGACAAATCTGTCAATTGATGAACAAATAGTGCCGTTCAAAGGATCACTCAATGTGAAGCAATATATAAAAAACAAACCAAATCCATGGGGAATAAAAATATTTGCAATTTGCGGTGCAAGTGGGCAGATGTTCGATTTTATAATTTATCAGGGAGCTAAAACGGAATTAGATTAAACACAAATGACAGTTTTCGGACAAGGCGCAGCTGTCGTTTTGAAGCTGTGTGATCGCATCACAGAGGATAGTTGCAAAGTCTATTTTGATAATTATTTCTCTAGTTATTGGTTGTTACAAATTCTGCGCCAAAAAAATATTTTTGCCATTTGTACTGCACGGCAAAATAGATTCAGTAGCCCTAGCTTCTCTGCTGATAAAGTAATGAAAAACCATGGACGTGGTAGTGCAGAAGAAATAATCAGCAACGATGGGGAGGTAATCATGACAAAGTGGTATGATAACAAACCTGTAATAATGGCATCTAATTATATAGGAATTGGGACGATCGACAAGTGTAAACGATGGGACAAACAAACAAGACCCATTTAGAAATAAATAGACCACAGGTAATAAAGGATTACTATTTGTCAATGGGAGGTGTTGATAAATTCAATTTCTTACTAACATTGTACAGGACCTTTATTAGGTCAGGTAAATGGACATTGCGAATGTTCACACATGGTATAGATTTAGCCTGTACAAATGCATGGCTAGAATATAGTAGGCAAGCAACAAATTTGCACATACCAAAGCAAAGAATCTTAGATTTGGTGCACTTTCGCGCAGAAATTGCTGAAGTTCTTTTAGCTATAGAAAAAACAGTCAATAAAAAAAGAGGACGACGGCTTTCGATAAGGCCTGAACCAAAAACACCTAAAAGAAAAAACATTGAAGTACGTCCAGTGAAGGAAGTAAGATTGGACAATGTAGGACATTTACCTTCTATTGATAAATTGAAAAATGCTTCGCGTTGCAAGAAACCCGGATACAAGGGAAAATCTCGTACATCTTGCCTCAAATGCAAAGTTCATTTATGTTTGACCAATATTAACAATTGTTTTGTGGAGTACCACAGTATATAAATCATGTATAATGTGCATTGAATAAATATTATCATTGTTCTCATTATTTATTTTTTACAGTCTTTTTACCCCGTTATCTCACAATGTCCTCATGTGTGGACATGCTATTTTTCAAAAATGGAAATACTTTTTGACTTGGAATAAACTCCATAAATCTTAAATAAATTCAAGTAACCAATATTAAAAATTTCAAATTTTTAGGCTAAGTTTAAAAAAATCATGAGCGAAAGGGTTAACAAGATATCCTTAATATAACATTGGCATTATTTCTATGTAGTAATGAAATATGGACAGACTAAAATAATTAAAAATCTAATAGTAAGATTTAATCTTAAATCAAATACAAAAAAAAATCTTTTCTTCTAGATACACCAATTTTTATTTATACTCGGACTTACATGTCGACTAAACGTTAGCGAATAGCAAATTTTTTGTATCTATCTTCAGCTAGTCGAATGAATTTTTTAAAACCTTATCTTGTTCAGTTTCTAACGTTGCGTACCATGCGAGGTCTTTTCTACGTATTTTCCTTTTTCATTGATGTCTCCTCTTATTTTTAGCTGAAGAATTGTTACGAAGGAGAACATGCTGCCAAATTAATACACCGATGGATACGTGGATGGAACAACGAAATACAACAAGGGAGACCGTGGTTAGGAAAGAGAAGCAGAGTAAGACGAGATGAGATGGGCGGATATATTAAGAAGATCGGAGGACACAACTGGACGCAAGTGGCGCAAAATAGAAGACAGTGGATTGATTTGGGGGAGGCCTATGTCCAAAGTTGGATTACTTAAGGGTTAAGAGAGAGATATATTGATAAATTGAATTACACAATAGTTAGCGTAGGTAGGGCATATCTCTTAGTTTGATTGCTAATATAAGTTTTGTGTCATATTTGTCTCTACAAAGTCTCTTTTTGTTGTTTTTAAGATCTAGGATTCTACTTTATACTATAAAACTGTCCATATGTAATAATCTTTTACAGTCTTAGTTTAAGATTTATATTTAGATATGGATAAGAAAAAACAGTTAGCATCAAAAAAATATGCCCAACTTGTTGATAATGATATAATAAAATATTTTTGTATTTAAAATAAACTCCTAGCATGTTATCTTAAAATTATTTTTGTCATACGTTCTTAAATATACATAGATAAATATTTTAGGGTCGATTTGATTTGAGGTACCACTGTACTCAATGTTTTCCGTCCGGATCGCGGAAATAAGAATACATCCATGGCAATTTTCCCTGCCTGTCGTAAGAGGCGACTATTGGGAAGGAACGAAGAAAGAAGCCTATTGTAGAAACGCACACAGGGCGCTTCGGCGTTACGGTCACCTGTCTACACTCCTAGTATCCAAAACGAGACTCCCGTGGGACCACTCTACTTTCATTCCACAGAACCAAGGTGAGGTTGAACGTGCCGCGTCCGTGATACACCCTTTCCCATTAAAGGCGTGGGGTTACGGCACATACTCACCTGGGAGACTTAAGAGTGGTAGAGGAGTGCTCCTCAGCGGCGACCTATCAAACGCGCGAGGTCGAGCCTCGACCTACGTTTACCTTTCCGCCCGAAGGGAATAACGGACGGGTGTGCGTACCGCAACACAGGTACTACAGGGAGGGTGGGTTACTTTATCTAACACGCCACCACCAAATGGTATCGGAATCGTAGGGGCTAGTGGTTAGCTAACGGTCATATGCCGAAAAGCCAGGAAGACCAGCGACAGTGCTTTATCATCGGTGGGTGCACGAATTCGTCCATGTACCCCATGTTGCAGATAGAATCCAGAAAATAAGCGTAGCAATCCAGGATTATAGATGAACGATATGCATAAAAACTTTCCCTTCCATTCAAGTAAAAACTGACATAGAAGTCAATAGATACCAAATGGCCAATATATTTTGTCGCTTGGAATAGTAACATCATAATAGAACATCTTATATATTATGTCTATGGCATAGAATAGAATACAGTAGATCTGGTGTATGAATACAGAAAATAGGGTATAATAACAAAAAGATTAAAATTAAAAATAAAAAGTAATAGGATATAAGTTGATAAAAGTTGAGAGCCAAATATTTTAAGAATAAAGATAGTAAAATAAAAGAGAAAGTCGATAAATCATATAGAATAGAATGAAATAAAAAAAATGAAATAAAAATAATTGTTTAAAGACAAAATAACAACTGATATTGTTAGCTTGCTGTCTTTATTAACTGCGGTCCTGTGCTAAATGGATGGCCTAATATAAGCATTTTCCTACCAGAGTCTTTATTTGGTGTGACTATTTGTTGGAGATCTTCCTCTTGGTCTTAGGCCTTTTACCTTTCTTTTTACTACCAATAGTTCCATAGTCCCGTTTTTCTGGCTAGGTGGCCAAAGGTATGTTCAGTTCACTTTTTTAATAGTATGTGTATTACAATAATCTGTACACGCGTAGGATTTTTTTGCCGACCCAAATTTCGAAATCTTTGATTTTACTTCTATGGATCTTTTTAAATGTCCATATTTTAGCAGCGTATGTAGCAATGAATGCGTAATTTTGCATAAAAAATGAGATAGAAAGGACTTAGAAAACTATAGACCTATTAGCCTGTTGAACCACATATACCAACTATTCATCAGAGACCGAGAGATCATTAACCAAGAGAGCAGGCAGGATTTCGCTCAAATTATGGTACGAATGATTACCTCCATACAGTAAACACACTCATTGAAAAATCTATAGAATACAAAAAACCTCTTGTCCTCACTTTCACAGATTTTCATAAAGCGTTATTATTTACAACATTTACAAAAATACCACTGTGACTGTTGAGATACTCAATAAAACCCGACAAATAACAAACAAATTCGGTCACAATTGGGTCAAATTATTCATAACGGAATTAGAGTATGCCTTTAAAATGGTGAATTGGGACCACAGAGGAGTAACCATAAACAGCGAAAAGCTTAACCATCTCCATTTTGTAGATGACGTTGTCCTTATTATAGATAATTTAGGAGAAGCCACACATGTAAAATAAATCGGACTTTGCATATTCGAAGGTAGGCCTCAGAATGAACTTGACCAAAACTAAGTTATGACAAATATGATCCTCATTAACCATCTAACTATTTAAGACAAAGTGGTAGAACTGGTGAAAAAATTAAGGTATTTGGGTCATGAAATACGAATCAGCAGTGCTAAACCAAACATGCGAAATCCAAAGACACATTACTTTAACCTTTGGAAAATTGCGACACACTTAGGGTCAACATACCAATTAGCCTTAAAAAAAAGTATTTGACCAATACATATTACCGATCATGACCTACATAATGAAACCATCTATGCTAGTAGTGACGTTGCGAGACCAAATAAGAGACGAAGATTTGCGAAGTATTGACGAGTATTGCTGATGTTGTTGAATGCATGGCGGAACTGAAATGGAACTGGGTACGCCATGTAGCGAGAATGTATGTCTCACGATGGGAGGTCAAGAGCAGACAAACGTAGTGGAATAGAGAAGTTTAAGAGAGGCATATTCCCATCAGTGGACGTGACAAATAAAGGCTGGATGATGTTAATGAGGTAGCAATGAATTACAGAATTATTGCAAAAAATAATTTTTTTTTAATAAAGCACTCTTATATTTATGGTAATTGGTGTAATCGTTGATAGTAAAAAATTGTGTAGTTAAAGAAACTCACAAGAAAGTTTAAGAAAAATTTACTAGTTGCCTTTCGACGCCACTGAAATTTAACGAAGAAAACAAAATTTCCCCTAACTTTATTTCTCATTTTGTCATTGCTCGTCTTCTGTTCTTAATTTCTTTGGAGTTTTCCATGACTTTTTACTCAGTCGAAAGTTGTTCATAAAACTTCGTGATGATTAAACAATTACTTAAAATATTTAGATTTAAATTTCAACGTTTTGATTGCTTTTCATACAATTAAATTTTAATTGTATTCATGAAGAGATCTTCCACTGCTGGGGTTGCTTTGGGGTGAATTTTGGATATTTTGACAGTTATTTTATCGCAAATTTGAAAACGCAACATTTAAAAATGGTTAACTGGAGTGTATTTTGTATGAAATATGTATTACTTAATATACAATATGAGTATACAGTGTATGGTGTTAGTGTTAATTGATTATTTTTCATTTACATCTCGAATACGTTGAGTTCAATCTGAAGTAGATTATTTTATAAAATGAAAAGAATATATACCGTGAATCCAAGGATTGCAATAGTGGGCATAGTGGCCACTGCGGGCATAGTGGTCACTGGTTGTTACTGCCATAGTACGGTGTTGATACACAGCGACGCGACGGGCTTGTCAACTCTTTCATTTGAACGTCATCTTAGATGTCTTCAAGGATTAAAATGTTCTGATCATTTTTTAAAAGGTATTGAAAATATTCGTGTTTTTAAACATCCTGATATAAGGTAAGTGTATTTACTTAAAAGAGGTGTATTTAGGCTACAAAACTATGTGTCTGTGTTACGCCTTGCTCGATTCGTTTAGCCGGTAGTGTGGCATTTATATAATGACGGCGAAGAGGGTAAAGTAGCCTCGTCTGTAGCCACTATGCCCGACATAAAGTAAAATGTATTTGTATTAAAAAATATTAGTATTCTATGTTGTTTACAAAACTATTGAGCATTTCAAACAGGATAATAGAGTGTGTTTTTTTTTTTTAATTTTTACGTATTAAACTCTGGTTTAGGGGTTTCCACCTGCAACAAATCTATTTTGTAAAGTAACGAAGACTAATTATTGTTAACAAACGATTTAGAAACTCTATAACATCTGTTAAAGCGTACCCGGATCCGACATAAATTCGGACCACAATCCACTTGCCAAAATGAAACTTAGTTTAGAGAAAGTTCAAAGACCAAAAATTACGAAGTACGATATTAACCAACTGAAAAATAAAATAGTAAAGGAAAAGGTACAAAAACGTCAAAAAGAAAAAACGTGGGCTCGTACAGAAAATCTGTGGGCTCGTACAGAAATATATATTACAGATGTAGAACTAGAAAATTTGCACAAAGTAAGTCAAGAAATAATAAGTCAAGAAATAGATCAGTCCAAATTCTAGCATATGCAGACGACGTGGACATTATAACAAGAACTAGGGCGAGAACTGCGGAAATCCTAACCAAGCTAGTAGCAGCAGCAGAACGAATGGGGTTACATATAAATCAAAATAAAACCAAATTCATGGCGACTAACACAAACACAAGAGCTGGAAATGTTGACACAAATTTAATCATCAATGACCAAAACTTCGAAGCAGTCAATGAGTTCATATATCTAGGGACATCTTCTTCTTCTTCTCGTGCCACTCCTAGCGGAGATTGGAAATCATCATGGCCACTGCGACTTTGTTAGCAGCGCGCCTGAAAAGTTCAATCGAGCTACACCCGAACCATTCACGTAGATTACGAAGCCACGATATTTTTCTTCTTCCCACACTTCTTTTGCCCTTAATTTTGCCCTGCATGATGTTTCTTAAAAGTTCGTACTTTTCACCTCTCACAATGTGCCCCAAGTATTCCATCTTTCTAGTTTTTATCTCATTTAGAATTTCGCATCTTTTGTCTAAAGTTTGGAGTACTTGCGGGTTAGTGACGCGGTCCATCCATGATATTCTGAGAATGCGCCTATAGCACCACATCTCGAAAGCTTCGATGTTTTTTATGGTCAACTGTTTTAGTGTCCAAGCCTCAACTCCATATAACAGGGTAGAAAAGACATAACACCGCAGCATTCGTATTTGTAACTTTATATTGATATCACGATTGCAAAAGAGTTTGCGCATTCTATTAAAGACTGATCTAGCGATTTCTATTCTACATCTAATCTCTTTTGTTTGATCAGTAACGTCTGTGATCCAAGCACCTAGATATTTATAACAGGGCACACGCTCAATCGTTGTATTGTCTATTACAAGATTAGCTCTGATGTTCTTTGATTTCGTGATTACCATAAATTTAGTTTTTTTCAAATTAATTTTCAAGCCGTAACTGTTACAGTATATATTGAGACTTTGAACGAGATGTTGTAGTTCTACTAGCGTTCCCGTTAGGAGAACTGTATCGTCAGCATACCTTATATTGTTGATCGTCTCACCATTTATTATCAGGCCAAGATCTTTTTCCTCGAGTGCTTGTTCACAGATAGCTTCACTATACAGATTAAATAAAAGTGGCGATAAGATACATCCCTGCAGGACTCCTCGACGGATTTGAATTTCTTCTGTTAGTCTGCCCTCAACCTTGACATTTGCTGTTTGATTCCAATATAGATTGCATATAATTCGAATATCTCGGCTGTCTATATTTTTCTTTATTAGAACTTGTCTTAGTGGTTCATGTTGTACTTTGTCAAAGGCCTTTTCGAAATCAATAAAGCAGGCGTAAATTTCTTGGTTCATGTCTAAGCATCTCTGTGAGAGAATGTTCATTGCAAACAGAGCCTCCCTTGTACCCAGCCCTTTTCTGAATCCCATCTGAGTGTTTCTGATGTCTACGTCTAATTTCCTATAGATCCTATTATGGATTATTTTTAAGAACAGTTTTAGAGCATGACTCATCAAAGCTATCGTACGATATTCGTTGCATTCCTTTGTATTTGCCTTTTTTGGCAGTAGTATAAAGGTCGAACGGAGCCATTCCCTAGGTATTATTCCAGTTCTATATATTGTGTTAAATAGATCTAGGAGTATTTTAATAGATTCATCGTCCATAAGTTTGAGCAGTTCTACGGGAATTTCATCAGGACCGGAGGCCTTACCACTTTTTGCTTGTTTGATTGCATATTCTATTTCTTCTTTGAGTATATCAGGCCCTGTATCATCAGTATATTCGTTTGAGATTTCTTGTCTATCTTTGTCATCAAACAGTTGTGATATGTATTCTGTCCATCATCGGTTCATTTTTTGTTGTAAATCTGTTATAATTCTACCATCTGTATCTTTGATCTGTCCTGTCTGTGTTGTTCTTCTCCTTCCTGTCATTTCTTTAATCTTTTTGTGTACATTAAAAAAGTCATATTTTCGCTCCAATTGTTCCAACTCATGGCATTGCTCACTTAGCCATCTTTCTCTAGCTTCTCTTATTTTCTTTTTTATCAGTTTATCTGTTTCTTTGTATCTTATCGGATTATTTGTTTTGTGTACCCTTCTTTCACGCATCAACTGTAGTATTTCCTCATTCATCCATTCTTTATGTTTCCTTTCTTATATATATACATTCGGTTTTATAACGTCTTACGACGTTGTCCGACTCCCAACCGCCACTGTATTCGGTCTTGAGTTAGGTCTTCGTCCAGATTTCGAGCGCTAATCGCTTTCCTAACTCCCAGGTTCCAGCTCTGTGGTGGTCTTCCTCGTTTCCTCTTCTCTGGGGGTTGCCACATCATCGTTTTTTTAGGCAATCTTTCGTCCCCCATTCGGCTCACATGTCCATACCATATGAGCTGTTTTCTCTCAATATCCTCAACTATAGTGCCCTCTATACCCATTTGTTGTTTTATCACTTCATTCCGTATTCTGTCGGCTCTTGATATTCTCATCGATCTTCTGATGGCATCCATTTCCGTGGCTTCGACCTTTTTCTTATATTTCTCGGTTATTCTTTATGTATCAGCTCCATAAAGTAGGCTAGTTTTAACCATTGTCTCATAGATGTTCCATTTTCTTTTCTTTGATATTTCTTTACTCCATAGAACTCCGTTCAAACATGCTATAGCTCTTCGTGCTTGTACAATTCGATGTTCTATTTCTCGTTCGTCTTTTCCACTACGGTCGAAGATGACGCCCAGGTATTTATATTCGTCACATGGATTTACTTTTTGATTGTCATCGATATCGAGTTGTTCTGCTTCAGCTCCAATTGAGAGGTATTTTGTCTTTTCTAAATTGATATTTAATCCCCATTTCTGGTATTCTTCAATTAGTTTTCTAAGCATGTATTCCATGTCGTCTTTGTCATTTGAGATCACCACCTGATCATCTGCAAACTGTAAAGTATATATGTAATCCTGATCGTTCAATTGTATACCCATTCCTTTGACTTTCCTTTTCCATTGTTTCAGAGCTGCAGAGATATAAATCTTAAACAGAGTCGGAGAGATACAACATCCTTGTCTGAGACCCTTAGTAACTGCAAATTTTTCAGCTAAGAGATTTCCGAATTTCATTTGGGAGTTTGAACCATAATATAGATCTTTGAGAGCACTAACCAATGTTTGATGTATATTTGATGTGCCCAGGACTTCCCATAGTTTATTTAGCGGGACTGTGTCATATGCCTTCTCAAGATCTACAAAAGTCATATGTAACTCTCTATTTGTCACAACTTTCTTTTCTATAATTACGGCATGTTTAATATTCTCCCATTTTTGGTCTATGTTATCAGTATTTCTATTCAGTTTCTCTATATTTTGTAAATTTTCTTTGATGTTCACTATTGTTTTCTCTTTTATATGTTGTTCATTCAGTCTTCTCACGTCAATTTGTTTCTGTATGTGTTTTTTAATGATCTTTAGTTTTATTCTTAATGTGACTACTACAGGATTATGATCCGAGCCTATATCTGCTCCTGGGTAGGTTTTAGCTGAGAGTATAGAGTTGCGGAATCTTTGACTAACAAGGACAAAGTCAATTTGGTTTCTGACTACTCTACCTTTGGTGTCACTCGGAGATTTCCATGTGTACAGTCGTCTGTTAGGTAACTTAAAAAGATATAAGGTTGAATGTTCGAATAAATGAACTTTGATGGTACACAAGGCAAATATCGAACACAGTATTTAATTAAATCTTGCCCAAGTACTTTCGATCACAAGATCATCCTCAGGGGCATTTCGTCAATTGTGGCCTATCCAGCAATAACCGAATGTCATACATGTAAACTGGGACATAACAAATACACTAAAGACAAACAAACACTTTAAAATTTAAATTGGAGAAGCTACATTTTTATATTATAGAAGCCGGAGACAGAATGGCTCCCAGCCTGGCGGAGGCGGAAATATCCGCCTCCGCCAGGCTGGGAGCCATTCTGTCTCCGGCTTCTATAATATAAAAATGTAGCTTCTCCAATTTAAATTTTAAAGTGTTTGTTTGTCTTTAGTGTATTTGTTATGTCCCAGTTTACATGTATGACATTCGGTTATTGCTGGATAGGCCACAATTGACGAAATGCCCCTGAGGATGATCTTGTGATCGAAAGTACTTGGGCAAGATTTAATTAAATACTGTGTTCGATATTTGCCTTGTGTACCATCAAAGTTAACTTAAAAAGAGTGTTAGCAACTACTAACTCCTCCGCTTGACAAAATTGTACCATACGGTCTCCTCGTTCGTTTCGTTCTCCTAATCCATAGTCACCCACATAACCGTCCACACTTCCATGTCCAATTTTGGCATTAAAATCGCCCATTACTACTGTAGTATGATGTTTCTTCATTGATTTTAGAATTTGTTCCAGATCGTAATAGAAACTTTCAATTTCATCATCATCTTTATCAGCCGTAGGAGCTAGGGACATCGGTTAACCCCAATAACAATTCATCTGAGGAAATAAAAAGGCGAATAATAATTGCAAACAGGTGTTATTATGGTCTATCAAAGTACTTAGCTAACAAACGTCTGTCTCAAAAAACTCGTATAAGGCTGTATAGAACACTAAAAGTCCCCATTCTCACATACGGATCAGAGGCATAGACGCTAACGAAAACAGATGAATCCGCTCTATCCATTTTTGAAAGAAAAGTGCTACGCAAGATATTTGGAGCGGTCTGTGAGAACGGAATATGGAGGCGTAGATATAACTTCGAACTGCAGAATATCTACAAGCATACGTTTGGTGGTAAAGATATTACCACTATAATTAAGCGAAACCTCCTGCAGTGGGCAAGACATGTAGCCCGGGCCCCTGAATCGAACATGATAAAAAAGATTCTAACAGCGCAACCTGTGGGAATGAGACGACGGGGTAGACCAAAGCTGAGGTGGATGGATGGGGTAACACAAGATGCGGAGAAGATCGAAGTCGGCAACTGGAAAATTCAAGCAAGGGACAGAACAGAATGGCGCAGAAAGCTTGAGAAGGTCGAGGCCCTCTAAGGGCTGTAACACCAAGATGATGATGATGATGAAGTCAAGAAATAACAAAGAAATACTTAAAACCTGAAAGAACAAAGAAAAAGGAATGGATGACGGAGGAGATTCTATGTATGATGGAAGATAGAAGAAATGCTAAAGATAATAAGAATTACTAAAACAACATAAACAAAGAAATAAAAAGGGCTATTAAAATAGTAAAAGAAAATTGGTTTAGCTCGAAGTGTACAGAAATAGAGTCATTACAACGAAAACATGTTTCATTTAACCTCCATAAGGAGATTAAAATAGCGGCAGGCTTATATAAACACAAGAACACTGGATTCCTGACAGATAATCAGGCAAACATAGTACTGGAAATACAGCACAAAAGGGATATTTGAATTAAATACGTGGAAAAAAACTTTTGAAGATGTACGAAGTAACACTGGTATCACAACAAACACCAATTGCGAATCTGGACCACCATTTACAGTCTAAGAAGTAAAATATGCCATCAAAAGCACCAAAGATGGTAAAGCAATAGGCCCTGATAATTTTCACTCAGAATTCTTAAAACTTATAGACTATATTGATAAATATATATGATACAGGCATAATTTCCCAAAAATGGTTAGTGTCAACTTTTATAAATCTTCCAAAAAAACCCAATGCGAGAAAGTGCGAAGACTGTAACTGTAATGTGCGAAGAATTATAAGCCTTATGAGCCATTTACTTAAAACATTTTTAAAGGTCATTCACAAAAGAATATATACAAAACGTGAGGAACAACTAACAAGAACACAATTCGGATTTCGTGATGCTCTGGGAACACGGGAGGCTCTTTTTGCTGTATAGGTGGTATTTTTGAGATGCAGGGATGTAAATTGTGACATATACGTATGCTTTATAGATTACCAGAAGGCATTTGACAGAGTAAAACATGACAAATTAATGACTCTAATGCAAAAAATTGGAATTGACAACAAAGATCTTAGAATTATCAGAAACATTTACTACAATCAAAAAATCAAAATCAAAATAGAAGATTAGTTAACTGATTTGCAGTTAACTGGTGAAAATTGCAATAAAACGTGGAGTACGACAGGGCTGTATTTTGTCTTCATTGTTGTTCAATATTTATTCTGAATGGGTATTTAAGGAAGCTTTAGACGATTGTGCGAAAGAATACTAATAAACGGTGAATGGTTGAATAACATTAGATATGCAGATGACATTATAGTTTTTGCCGATAATCTGAATGACTTACAGATATTAACAAATCGCATAACAGAAGTCAGCAACAGATACGGACTAGCTCTTAACATAAAGAAAACCAAATTTATGACAATTAGTAAAAAACCAATACTAAACGCTCAACTTACAATCAACCAACAGAATATCGAAAGAGTTGAGCAATATACATATCTGGGCACTAATTTAAATAGCCACTCAACAATAATTAAACAGCGAATAATAAAAGCAATAGCCGCATTCGTTATAATAAGAACCATTTTCAACAGTTGATCATTAAAAACAAAATGCCGTCTATTGAACTGCTACATATTTACAGTTCTGCTCTACGGAATAGAAGTGTGGATATTGACTGTTGCATCTATGAATCGGCTCGAAGCTTTCGAAATGTGGTGTTATAGGCGCATCTTACGTATATCCTGGGTTGACAAAGTTACTAATATGGAGGTTCTGCGTAGAATGGGGAAAGAATGTGAAATTCTCATGACCGTCAAAACTAAAAAGTTCTAATATCTAGGACATGTAATAAGAAATCAAGAACGTTACGGCCTTCTCCAGCTGATTCTTCAAGGGAAGGTAAATGGTAAGAGAGGACCGGGAAGAAGACGCATTTCCTGGCTTCAAAATTTACGAAAGTGGTATAAGACGACTACCACTAAACTGTTCCGCGCTGCAGTAAAAAGTAAAGATAGCCGTGATAATCGTTAACAACCGGAACGGATAGGCACTTTAAGAAGAAGAAGACTAATTATTATATTTCAAGATCACTATTGTACTATGTATTTACATGGTACAATAAAGTAACATTACTGTATACGATTATTGTAGCTTTATTTAAGGGGAAAACGCCGTGTTACTTTTATATTTTAATGATATTTAATATGAAATACTAAAAACGTTTTTTTTTTTCAAGTTTAGCGATGGTGTCAAAATATCAGAGGAAGAGTCATCAGCAGTCATGGGACCCCGCAGCGATGCAAAGAGCAATCGATGCCGTGAAGAAAGACGAAATGCCTTATCAAATGGCTGCTAAAACTTACAGTGTGCCTAGGAACACACTAAAACGTCGCGTATTAAATAAAAATCAAGACACTACTGACAATAAAAAAAGTATTAGGCCATTTTCGAGGTGTTTTCAACGAAGAACAAGAACAGCAGTTGGTTAGTTATCTCTTGGAGATGAAGGTACATTTATTTGAAAATACTATAGCTGATTTGCGCAGAGTTGGTTACGAACTGGCTGAATGGAATAATATTCTCCATGATTTCAACAAAGAAATGAAATAAGCGAGAAACAATTGGGTAACTGGGTTCAGAAAGCGCCATTCTGAGCTTATGTTAAGAAAACCTGAGGCGACTTCAGTAGCAAGGGCGCATGAATTTAACAAAACGAATGTAATCAAGTTTTTTGACATTTTGGAGGATGTTAAAAAACATAACTTGTATCCTATTCATAGGGTTTGCAATATTGATAAAACTGGACTTATGACTGTCCAGTCAAAGTCTTCAAAGGTTTTTGCTCTAAAAGGACAACTTCAAGTTGGATCTCATATCTACAGAGAGAGGTGTTTTCAGCATATTTGTAATTTTTATGTAAGCTGGAGAATATCCCAATCACATAGTCTTTGTTTTCAACCTGCTAACATTAAGTCCACCCTCTTAAATAGCCATTCTCCAACACCCCAACTTATCCTACAACATTTATTTGCTCTTCTCTACAATCCGCAAATATCACTGACCTAGGAGCCCCTTCCCTCCTTTTTCTGTCAGTACATCCATAACAAGATTCAACAGGTAGGGATTAATTAAAGAGCCTTAATGCAAACCACCCATAAGTATAAAACTTACGTTTTTCTTTCAGCGCACTTTGCTTCCCTCTTTGCTACCTTGTGCATATCCTTATCTTCCTCTCTTTTAGACCTGTCATACCTCTTTCTAGCTTTTTTCTCCCCTCTAATTCTTCTAATATAGTTTAACCCTTCGAATGCAATTATATTGTTAGGTAGGTACCTACACATATTTTTAAATAAATAATGCATCTGCTATCAGTCGTTTAAGATCGATGTTAGTGTGGACAACTAAGTTCCTAAAATGTCCCGAAAACCAATATCAGCTTCAGAATTAAAAGATATTGCTAATAGTTTATGAAATTTTAATGATGAATATTCTCCTGAAGTAGGTGGCATTGAAAGTGCCTCTGAAATTGAAGATCATCTTTCGAAAGCAATTAAAGATACTGATCGGCAAGTAGTATTGAGTGATAATGAAGAATAATGTAAAGCTATAAGTTCCCAGATTTTCGAGTGTGTAATTTTTTAAATTAAGGATGAAATTAACTGGAAGAGTCAACAACAACCGACAGAACGTATGCGATCCTGCGACATAATTAAAAGCAAAGTGCACAAAGTAATTTTAGCCTCTGGTCAAAGTTTAGATGATCCTCTTGATTCCTTTTGTTTGTTTTGTGGACGAACAAATTCTAAACAAAATAGTGGAGTGTACAAATAAAGAAGCCGAGAAATTCCTGAGTATAGAGAACTGGAAATATTACGACTCTATAAAGCTTTATGCCTTTATTGGACTACTACTAACTGCAGGCACCTGAGTGCCAACATCTATAATGTAGATATACTTCGGAGTAAGTTTTATGGACCTACTATAATTAAAGCTACCATGGGGTTAAAACAATTTTAAAATTTGTTAAGATTTGTTTGATTTAGCGATAAGGACACGACGTCTGAACAAAGAAGGAATGACAAATTAGCAGCAATACACGATGTGTAGAATCAAGTCAACCAAAACTTTCAGAAACACTATATAACAGGAAAAAACATAACGGTAGATGACCAACTTGTTCCGTATAGAGATAGGTGTCTTTAAATTAGTTAATAGATAAATTACTAGCTAACTCACTAAGTAATCTTGTGGGCCCAGTAAAAAAAATAAGAGATTTGTCCCTCGGGAACTTATACCAAACAAGAACCGTTTAGGAAAATCTTCAATTTTCGGTTTTACTTCAAAAGCATCTCTTGTTTCTTACGTTCCGAAAAAACGAAGAAGTATCCTAGTCCTGTCTAAAGTACAATTTTTTGGATACAAATTCTTTTATGTTACCTATTTGTTTGTTGTTTTTTACTTGGGTTTGTATAACTACTGGTCTTAGGGTCCATTCGTCACTTCATCCGATTTTGCTCATTTTACATTAAATTGCGACTACCTATTTGTTAGTTTGTGTGATATAACTATCGCTTCCCTTAATATATTTAGTTATCATTTTAGTCTTAACATCTATTATTATTATTATTATTATCTAACCTTATTATCTTTCTCTTTATATCATTTCTTCTCTACGTTGCTCAATACATTCTAACTATTAATCTTGTTTCTTTTTCTTTGTATGATTTCCTATAATGTTACTGTCTATTTTATGTTTAAATTCATTAAGTTTTAAATTGTTAGATTTTTACAACGTATTTAAGATTTCTTTATTTTCTTTAATGTTCCAGTCTTTGACTCTGATTTTCGGTATTTGTTACCAATACAGTAATCAAAGGATATAGACGGTTGGGTTAGATTAGGTTAGGCGTCTGTATTCTTTGCAGTAATTCTGTCATGTATAATTAAACGATAACAATTAATGATATCATTTTAGCATCAAAACCAGTATTTTTGAACATTTACACGTTTTTAAAAACCAGAAACCATCCCAACATAATACTTTCATCTTTTGAAAGTTCCACTTTAATAACTCATTCATATATGGTTGAATTTAATAATCACTCCAGTTATCAAAATCTCATCAGCAGCGGAGGTGTTATATCAATTCATTACGAATTAATATTCCTAAATAAACGCGACCCCACTCTCTCGAATCCCCACCCTGCTATTCCCCGTCTGCTCTTCTGATTGTCCTTTCACCTCCTATACCAGAACCGAACTCTCTCCAACAAGTAACATCTTAGTTTCAAATTAACCGGAAGATGCACATCCCCACGACTGTAATTTTATGTTAAGGACATCCTTTGTCTTCCGAGAAATTAGCCATGAAAAACAAATAACGAGAAAATTTAATTATGTGAATGAAATTATATTATATTTGTAGTTATATAAAAAAAATTAAATATAAATTAAAATCTAATTTTAATTATATTTTGAGAATAATAGAGGTAATGGATTTTGACAAGAGCTATGAGTCATGCCGATGCAGTACACAAGTTTACCTGCCATTTACAAAGTCATAGTTGTTGTCACAATTCATTACCTATATCTGAAGTCTAATATATACCAAATAATCGATAAAAAAAATACATTAAAATTTTTGAATTATAATAAAACATTTTAATGTGTAATTTCATTTTCACCTAACAGCCATGTTATAGTCTCCTTTTTAAGAAGGCTAGGACCCACGTAGGATTGTAAAGCTAGAATGAGGAAGGTGATGATGATCTAATAGCTATGAATCGTAGTCATCTAAAAAATGTTTAATTAAATCTCTATCCATACCTGGGTAATAGACCTTTTTTCAATTTCCTTTCTGTACCAGCAGACTAGTCTTCTATCTTTACACATTCATCATGATTTTTTTTCTGGTCTAAAATTTAAAATTCTTATCTTATCTTGATTAAATATATGATGACAATTTTATTAGTAATTACATTTACAATTAAAAAGAAAACTAAGAAAAACTCACTATATTATTTCGACAAATAAAATTGAAATATATGTATTAATTGATCTTCAAATATGTTGAGGTTTATTCGACACATACCTTGAGTAACTACGATGTTTAATATTTTCTCCTATTTTGTCTTTTAATAATTGCCCTACCGATTCACAAGTCTTACACAAAAATTAAACATAAAAAATAAAATTCTCATATTTCAAACGTTCTCATACAGATTATAATATTACATTCCTATAACATTTAAAGATATTTTGGAATTGTTTCCTTAAATTTTATTTTAATATTGCAAATATTATTGCTAAAATATTCCATTAATAAAAAAATTATTTAAAATCCTTTATAAAAGGTATATAATAAAATGCCCAAACGGGCTATCACAAAGAGATTGCAAAACGTTTTTGGATTATTAAATCCATCATCAGTGCAAACCTGAAAAAAAATAATTACTTTAATTAAAAGAACGTTGAATTTAAAATGTTGACTAAGGTTAAAGAACATTTTGGTTAATACTTACGAGGTATACACGCTATGAGCCACCAAAATATATGGGTCCAAATCCTTTAAATGATATAAATTTACATTTGATTTACATTATATGTGGTTACATATAATATGTAATATGCCTTTCACTTGTTAAAAAACGTCTTCGTAAAACAACAAGGTATGTTTGCGTTGTAAAAGATATTTCTCCCCAAACTGTTACAGATCTTCCGTTGAATAAAGTAATAGGTAGTTTGATGTGCTGTGCATAGCTCGATTTGTTAGTGAACAACACGTACTTCCAGTCATCAACAGTTCAGTCAAGGAGCTCTCTGGCAAACTGTAATTTATTTCTGCGATTATTTACGTTTCACGCTGGTGCTCTGACTGGTATCCTTTTATACAGATTTTGTTCAGCGAGACGTCTTTGTATAAAGTTCTGCTAATTTTAATATTATGAACATCTGCCACTTGTATGTGTAATTGTCTCATTGTGACAAAAAATTCTCTTATAGCACAAAGCCTGATAAACTGATCTTGGCATGTTCTTCTCCTTCCTTGTCAACATCGTCTCGTATTGTCGTTTGTTTCTCGAAAAAGTTTAATAACTCGTGATATTGTAGTATGAGATACTCTTAATCCAAAGCTTATTCTAGAATAACTTAACCCTACATATTGATCTGAAGCTATTTTCTTGTGGTATTTTAAAGTAATTACTATTTAAATGGGAATAAGCCACAATTAAAGGTTAAAGTAAGTTTATTGACATTTCAATTTCCACTTCAGAAATCGCTCTCAAAATACTAATATTAGTGATACTAATCTTTGTATTTTGAGAACAATTTCCGAGGTGGAAATTGAAACGTCAATAAACTTACTTTGACCTTTAATTGTGGCTTATTCTTATTTAAATAGTAATTACTTAACCCTACATCAGCTAAAGCAATTGCTTGCATATGCACATATTTATCTCGGCTCAGATTTCTTAAAATACGGTCCATGTGAACTAACTAACAAACGCAAAACAGTAAAGCAATTGTTTGAATAGGACTTTTCATTTAAAAATAGTGTCAGCCATTTTTTTTGAACAGACATTTTGTAAACAAATAGGTTAGGTTAGTAATATACATTATGTATATAATTAATATAAAAAATGCTAAACAAAGTCTAGTTATTGAAAAAAAATGCCACAATTAACAACTCAATTTTTTTAATCAATTATTATTATGATACCTGTACGAAAAAGAACAACAAAGCGGTGTTGTTATGGAATATGTAAAAGTGATACACGCTCTAAATCATAAAGAAAATACATAGTATTATTTTATAAATTTTCTTTATTTTTTTTATAAGCAATATTATTTCTTTATAAGCAATATAAATTTCTTTATTAAATTAAAAATATTTATTTAATAAATATTTCCTTATAAATTAATAACCGTATGACGTATAATGTATATTATACGTCATTGTCAAATCTCTTTGTACGAAAAACATGGCGGCTGATGAAAAGTCCTATTCTAAACAAGAGACAGTCTAAAACTGTCCTCTAAATTGTTTAATTTTTTATAGCCAACCAACTGCTTCCATTAATGAGTATTACAATTCAATAAAATCACGTTATACTTTGAACAATTTTTTCTTTTTTTAATATAAAGAAAACGATGATTTTTTTACGAAAATGTTGAAAAAAATGAAGCTATTTCGAAGATGTAGCGTTTGCTTCTAATAAATTCCACAGAGTATTGTAAAATAAGATGAAGGAACATTACTTTTACACGCCGTATATGGCTAAAACGTTGACATTTCCCACAAAAAAACATTAATACATCAATTACTTAGGAATATATCTGCAATGCAAAAAAATCATCGAAATTTAATTAAGGATTCAAAAGATAAATAGCTTAAAAATTATGGTACAGTTTAGGTGGTGCGTTAATTTTGGGTATGTTTACATCCCTGATTTTACAAAACAAACAATTAATATATCCTCACTTAATGAAATAAAAATAAGGCCAAATAAAATTTTTTTAGTTTGATAACCATCTACGCTCTTTTTGCATGTCATTTATAGACCTCCAGTTAACAATCCTACAGCTTTATTTATAATAATATCTGATATCTTTTAAACCACAAGGTTTTTGTATGCTTAGCAAAATCACCCAATTCCAAAAATATACAAACTTTTCATGTATTTGAAGTGTTAATTGGTAAGATCTGTAAATCTAAAGATGAAGGTTATGAACGAAATACGTCAGGCCGTATATGGTCTGTCGTATTCTCACAAGAGTAAATCTCATACGAGTTTTGCTGTCAATTTTTTGGTTCTATTCAGCTTTCCTTATATTTTCTACAGTTAACTGCCTAGTTCTGAACGTATTCAAACTTATAGTACATAGGTAATTATACACCCACTTTGAGGCGCAATCTAGCTCAATCATCTCAAAATCAGGTTTCCATTATTATTATTTTAATTTTCCTAGATATCTATTTTCTTTTTGATCTCTGCTGATTTATAATCCACGTTTCACTAGCATACATCACTGTGGGTCTGACTACTGTCTCAATTGACTCGCGATACGTGACACATTTTTTGCTTTCAGCATTAAATTTAGTGACCCTATCGCTCTGCTTCCCTTCATTAATATTTGGTCTATCTCTTTTCATTTTGTTCCAGTATTCGTTATGGTTACTCCTAAGTATTTAAACTGTGATACTTTTTCAAAATGATAAGACAGTCTCTGCTTTATTTTGGTATATTTGTATTACTTGTTATGTCTCCTCTCATTTTTATGTATTGAGTTTTTGTTTGGTTTATTGTTAATCTGTATCTCTTTGCTTCTTCTTCAAATTTCCGGAAAACTTTTTCTAGATCCTTTTTTGTTCTTGCTAGTATCATTACATCTTCCGCGTACGCTATGCAATGTTCTATGCTATTGAATATGGCCTTTTTTGTACTCATATTTGACCTTCTTACGATTTGTTCTAATACTAGGTTGAACAAATTTGTTGTATAGCCGATTCCCTTGTTTTAAACCTTTCCTAACTGTGAACAATATTGAAAAACTTCCTTCCATTTTTACCCTATTTATCGTGTCTCTAAGCGTCATTCTCACTAGCATTATACGTTTTTCTGATATTTCTTTCCTTTAATCTTTCGCCACCTTCCTTAAAAATCTTAGCTTGGATATCACTTTCACTTGAAATTTTGTTATTTTTTAGTTCTCTTATTATTTCTTCGTCTTCATCCAACGTTTGTTCCTCGAAAGCCCGTACTTCATCTTCTTGCCAATTTTCATTTTCCTCCAGTTCTTTTTATTGGTCTGTATTGAATAGATCTTCGAGCTATTCCGACTATTTGTTTAATTTTTTTGTTGTTTCCCGTAGAAGTAAACTTTCGTTGTTTTTGCAATATTACGAATTATTTTTTTTTTTAGTTACTCTGAATTTCTTAACTTCTGAGTTAAAAATTTTGCCCCGTTTCTTCTTGCCAAAGCATTCTAACATTCTTCATCTAACCAGTCGTTCCGCCTTCCTATATGCTCTCTTTCTATACACTTCCGCTGCTTCCAACATGGCTGTCTGTATGGTCTGCCATTCTACTTCCATATCCTGTTTGACCGGATTCTCTAGCTTTTTATTTATCTGTTTCTTTCGTATGTTTACTACCTGCTTCTCTTAAAGGTACTCTTACTGGTAAATTAGTCTATCTCTAACAGGTTTTGACTTTAACATTATTGGTAGTCCTTGTGTTAATTTTTGCTATTATTACTGTATGGTCACTGTTGGTATCTGCCTCTCTGTATTTTCTGCAATTGATTATTGCCTTCTCATGTTTGCTTTCAATTATTATGTCTCAAAATATATTTTAATGAAAATGTTATTTTTTATATATTTTTTTATAATCCGTGTAATATACATAATAATTTCAGTGAACTTGTTTACAAGTGAGTATTATGACTCAAATTTTTTGTATTATTATATATTTATGCTACGAATTTATTTATTATCGCTTGATGGCTATATGTGGCCGAGCCCACACCTGTACAATAATATTGTTCTCTCGCTTCTTCTCGTGGTTTCGGGGGGTCGTGGCATCATTGTTGCCCTCTATCCCCACCACTAGACAGCAACACTTCTTCATTTGTTAACTGTGTGCTATGTGAATCAATACGGTTTTCGGGTGCGATCGGCTGGTTTCGCTTGATGATATCGCAGGATCAGGAGTTCAGGACAATCGCGTATGCCATGACGAATGTGACACCCTTATGAGACCGGTACGGGTGTTAATTCCCCCAGCAAATGTTTAAAGTTGTTTAATGAAAAGTTAGGAAGCTTCTGGAAAATTATTTAGAGATCTATTGCTCACGATGACAATGAGCAGCCACTTTTATGGCATTTGGAAGAATTAGTTTTTAAATTATTTACGCTGGAATATAAAATCTTTAAAAAACACTACATGCTTTATACTTTTTAATGTCTGTTTTTATTTTTATAGCAAAGAAAATTTAAGATAAAAATAATTTTAATTCCAATGTCAAATATTTTTTATTTTAGCAAACTAATTGTGCGCAAAAAGTTTTTGTTAAACACGTGAAATTCAGAATATTTGGCATCTTTTGGTTACATATTTTGGTTGTTACACCACACCAAGATAAAAAATAAATTAAATGGGGCCTGGAATATCTTATTTCATCATATCGACTAACAAAACTATGTCAATGGAAGTAGAAAGCAGAATTTACCATTTATTTTGGATAAATGTTAAACAACTCAATTTATACTTAGTTTTTATAAGTTAGTTCCACAACACTAGAAAGATTAAAATCCCAATTTGGGGTTTTTAAGCTCTTCTATGTCTTCTTCAACATTCTTCTTCCACTTAGTTTTCGTCCTACCTGTTGTCTTCTTTCCTGCTATTCTTTATGTTGGTATTTTTTGCCTCCTCTCTAGTTCTATATTTGGTCGTTTTATCCACATTTCATTTCATAGCTTACCTCCAAATATTTTCCTGGGGATTTTTCTTTCTCACACTTGAGGCATTTTTCGTCGTTTATATTTCATAGACATATATTAAAATGCTATAGGTCCTATTACGATCCTATATATTCTTAAATGGAAGGTAATTAACTATGAGCGAAATAAAACAAATGGTTTACATAATTCAACAAACAACATATCTTGTGACTTTTTCAATAACTTTTTTTGTTAAAATTGCTGAGAATATTATAAAATCCCTTCCAAATATACCAGACCAGACGGCAAAATTTTGAACTATCAAGAATTTCCAGCTTAATCGAATTCATTTTTTCTGTCTCCAACCAATCAACAAGAAGTATCCGCAGTTATAAAACATTAAAAAATTCAAACTTTTTAGATACTAATAAGCTAAACGCATCTTTTATCAAAGGCGCTTTTGAAGTAATTACTAAACCTTTAACACATTTCATTAATAGTAGTTTTTCAATAGGAGTTTTTTTCAATTCATTTAAATACTACAAGATTGTTCCTATTTTTAAAAAGGGCGATCGTGACCTTGTAGACAATTTTATAGATCAATTTCCATCACCAAAACTTTTTTACTAGTTCACAATATAGGTTTAGAAAGGATCATCCCACAACACATGCACTTTTAGATGTGATGAGTGCCATAGTTGGTGGCCTTGAGAAGCATAATTACTCTGTTATAACGCTGTGTGATCTTTTAAAGGCCTTCGACTGTGTTTCTCATGATACTTTGCTAAAAAAACTGCATTTTTACGGTATAAGAGATACTCCTTTGGAACTAATTTCATCGTATCTAAAGGATCGATACCAAGCAGTCAAGTACGGAAATTGTCTCTCTGAATTTAAGCACATAAAGCATGGAGTTCCACAAGGATCAGTTCTGGGGCCTGTATTATTTGTAATATATGTTAATGACTTGCCCAATTTCATGGCTCCAAAATCGTTCAGTTTTAGAAACCACGTCTGAGTATGTAAATCACAATCCTCAATTATGGTTCTTAGCAAATAAACTTAAACTAGGTGATAACAAAACTCAAAATTAAATTTTTTTGGTCTACCTTCGATGTGAGTGTTGAACAAAATAATGTGAAATTGTTGGTTATAACAGATGAAAACACATTGACTTGGTATAACCATATTGACCATCTCAAAGGTAAACTTTCTAGTACCTTATTTTTACTTAGACAATTAAAACTTGTTGCAAGTGTTGATACCTTGAAAATAACGTACTTTTCTCTTTTCCATTCATTTTTAAGCTATGGTGTTATTCTGTGGGGAAACTCTTGCAATGGCCTACCAATATTAAAATTACAAAAAAAGCAATAAGAATAATTGCAAAAAATGGCTACTTAAAGTCTTGCAAATCGTTGTTTATTAAATACAAGATGATATATATAATGTCGGTTTATAACGTTCTTCGAAGTCTTCCGATTTCCAATCTCGATCTAATTCTATCGTTCCATAAATCGTCCTCCAGTTCTCTTTCCCTGATTTCTTTATCAACTCTTTCTCATCAACTTCTTTTAGGCCTTCCTGGTCTCCAACGTGGCTAACCGAAGATGGAGATCAAGTAAAGGAGATCAGATCTAGAATAGAAATGGCAAGAAACACGTTCATAAAATTGAAGAAATTACTTTGCAACCGTAACCTTAATCTAGAGATTCGCACAAAAATGCTACGTTGTTACGTCTTCTCTACTTTACTATATGGCATGGAAGCGTGGACAATAAAGCAGTCTGAAATCAAAAAATTAAACTCCTTTGAGATGTGGTGCTACAGGAGAATGCATAAAATATCGTGGATTGAAAAAGTAACTAATATAGAGGTGTTACAAAGAATGAAGAAAGAATGTGAAGTCATAAAAACTGTTAAAATTAGAAAGATTCAATATCTGGGACATTTAATGAGGGGTGAGAAGTACGTATTACTGAGGTTGATTATGCAAGGGAAGATACAAGGGAAGAGAAACCCAGGACGACGCAAAATGTCCTGGCTAAGAAATTTGAGAGAGTGGTTCGGCTGCAGCTCATTAGAATTATTCAGAAATGCGGCCAACAAAGTTAAAATAGCGATGATGATTTCCAATCTCCGTTAGGAGAAGGAACCCGAAGAAGAAGGTCTCCGCCTACCTTTTGTTTGCCATTCAAGAATTTGTCCTGTTATTCTATTCTCCGGTATTTTCCTTACGTCTCCGTACCATCTGAGTTGTGTCGTTTTGATGTCATCAACAATATTATGTGTAACCTCCATGATTTCTCGGACTCTCTCATTTGTTATTCTGTCGCGTCTAGAGATTCCCGCTGAGCGGTGCAAGAAGTCCATTTCTGTTGCTCTAAGCATTTTCTCTGTTTTGTCTTTTAGGGGCCACACTTCGCATCCAAATGTTGTGATACTTTTTATTATGGTTATTATGGTTAAGATAATTCCCTTGTCAATATTATGGTTATACAGCATTAATATAGAAATACATAAAAACGGTGATACTTTAATTAAACACTCTGACTTATATAACTATAGCACAAGAGGTGCAAATAGCATCAGAACAACTCATGATGAATAAATTTAAAGTAAGTCTAAAAAGATACCTTTTGAGATTTCTTTTTACTCTGTTTACCTCCCTCATTTTTACTCCCTCATATTTAGTATCCTTGTACTTCTTTAAATTTATTTATTTTTCCTTTTGATTTTAACCCTATTCTCCGAATTTTCTAAGTGGCACATTTATTATTTCTACTAATTTTAGTACCTTGTAGAGTTTTTAAGTTTTAACTTTTAAGTTAAAAGCTTGTGTAAAGTCGATGAATAAGGCCACTGTAGATTTCCCATATTCATAGCTTTCTTCTTGTATTTCTCTTAACATTCTCTGTCTCTGGTCATTTCTAATAACTTATGTAGAGGTCTTTTGCATATTCCAGTAATTTGGTCAATCCAACTTGTAGGAGATGCCCCTCGTGATCGTCGTCCTTCTGCCTTTCCTTAGATAATAAGCCTTTCCATGCTTTCTGTCTCTGCTATTATAACATGTCCATAGTATTTTAATTGTTGGAGATGGACTTTGCTTAACAGTTATTCGTTGACCTTTAGCTCATTTAAAATTAAATTATTTGTTCCCCGTTCGATCCACGAAATTGGTAGAGTCCACGGTCCCTTCTGTTCGCTTGCCGTAGAGTCCAAGATTCACATACGTATGTCAATTCTTCAGAGGATTTGTGAACAAGTTCCTATCGTTTATCGTCTTTATATAGATCCCCGCAATATATTCTCCATGTTTTTGCTTGATATTCTCTGTTGGTTCTCATGTGTGATCTTCAACGGCCCAAGTTCCTGCTTTAAATTCTCTTGTTATGTAGCGTTTTTTTTTAATAAATCTCTTGGCTGATAGGTTTATTCGTGGATCTCAATTTCTTTGCATATATTGTGTTATAGTATCGTTGTTGTCTGTCATCCTCGCATCATCGTTTTATTTTTTTCTTGAGGTCTCTTAAACTAGTTTTTTCTAAACTAGTTGTTGTCTGTCATCCCCGCATCTTCGTTTTATTTTTTTTCTTGAGGTCTCTTAAACTAGCTTTTTCCCTGCCACTTTGTACACCAGTAACGATTTCTTCTATTTTTAATTATTTTAGCATTTCATCGGTCTGTTATCTAGTGTTTCTGTTACACATGATTATTTACCTTTAGGCAAATAATTCCTGCTGTTACATAATATTTAATAGTCTTCCACATTTCTTGTGATGTGCGCCTACCAATAAAGGGCATACTTTTTGTATTTCTTGATGAAGGTCGTCCTTTTTTCTTAGTTGTTCTATTCTCTTTATCTCTCTCGATTTGTTGGGCGTTTTAATACTGAAGCTACGAGGAGAGTATGCTTTGATATACATATTGTCCTAGATATTATCTAACTCTTTAAATTGATGATCTCCAGCGAATATTAGTGAGGATGTAGTCAATTTGACCAAAGTACAAAGTCTAGGTACATGGTGTTTAGATCGAGTATCCATCATAGAATAGTTATTTGTGATAGCAAATTCGAATACAAGATCTTCTCCGTCATTTCTCTGACCTATTCGGAACTTTTTCACATTATTTAGGTTAACATTGTGTGTAGTATTGGCGACTTTTTCGTTAAAGTCAACTTATATTAAGGTTTGCTCTTTATTTGGAATGTTGGTGATTGTTGTTTAAAACTTTTCGTAAAATTTCTCGAGTTTTATGTCGTTTGCTATGCTGGTTGGATATAAACGTGATTTGCCTTTTAGTTTAAGAAGAACTATCATATTGCTCATAGCTTTAAATTCAATTACAAATTTTTGTAATTTTTATGAGATTAGAATGGCAACACCTGTATAGTTCTGGGTCTCACTGCCGAAGGGGTAAACATTATTGGCATTATGTGTTCTAAAATATTCCTCCCCTAACAAATGCATTTCAGCTAGTCCAGAAATTTCAACGTTGTACTTTGCCAACTCTCTCTTTCAATAATTTACAGCCTAACTCTGATTGTCCTTAGCCCTTGTACGTTCCATGTTTAACCATTAAATAATTTTCTGGTTTAAGTTCTGCGGACCAGTAGCTGAATTTCCACATGATGCCTGGTAACTAGCATTTGCGTGGCCGATGGCAAATTTTGCACTCCGTTACCCGGACTCAAAGTAGCGCCAGTAGTCACCCGGTCTGAGTGACAACATTTGAGACATTCTCGTAGACATTACGCATAACTTTCTTAAAAATAATTCCAATGCCTGTATGGAATGCATGGTAGTATTACAATCATTTTGCTGATACAACTACGCTTGTAAAAATCTAATGGTAAGCTGGCCCAGGATCATTTCCAATGTTTCTTATTTAGATGGTTAGTAGTTAGTGGTTAACTAGTATTTAGAGAGTTCCTATATTAGATGGAGTACAGGATCGGCACTTTTTTCTCCTCTGGGGGAGCTAAGGAGAGAAACGGTAGCTGGCACAGGGGTATAAAGTAATCTGTCCTTTTCAGAGAACTGTAAAAGAGTACTACCCGATACCCTATACCCGATACACAAAAAAATTTGCCTACAATAAGATTTTGTTCCAGCATAATGAAAAACTGTCATTCATACATTTAAAAAATGGTAACAGACGAAAGATATAAGGAATTAGTACGGAAAATGTGGAGATAAAACAAACGACTGAAAACATTATTCAAAAAAATATATTAGGGCGACTATAAAATGGAAAGATATTACGGACAGACCATGGACAGACAAAGTCGCCAATGAAGAAGTACTGTGGAAGATTACCACAACGGTGGATTTGGTCAACATCGTGAAGGGGCGTAAGCTGCAGTACTTGGGACATATAATGAGAAATCAAGACAGATAGCAAAAAGGGTCCCAGGACGAAGAAGAATATCCCCGCTTGCATTCTGAGAGCATGGTATAGAAAGACCCTAACCCAGCTATTCCATATAGCAACCAACAAAATCATCAGAGCTAGAATGATCGCCAAACTTCGGAATGGACAGGCACCCTAAGAAGAATATATTTAAAAATTAATTCTTAGTAAATTTCGATTATTTTTATGTATTTTTTAAAAATATGTATGTCTATTGATTGCGTATGATTTAATGCGAGGTTAATATGGCGTAGTAATTATATACTATACATTTGGTAATTATTTAAAATAGTATCTTATCGTAACTAATTTCTTTTTTGACTGACAACGTCACTAAAGCGTGTCTATTTCCACGTATAGTTTAAAACAAGTGTAATTATAAGATGACACTTTGTATAGCGATAAGTAAAATATATTTGTACATTGTAAAGCTTCTCTTTTTTGAAGATGACGGAATTGTGTACTTGACTCGTTTTATTTTTGTTTGCTCTTAATTGCCAGATCCTTGGAGTATACTCGTCCCTTCCGTTTCATTTAGTATAAATAACGACAAGGATTGGAACTGACCTCCAAGACGAATTAGCCGCGTCCATTGTAAAGCTTTCATGATGAGTGGTGTCGCCCTTATGTTAGCTCTGCTGTTGCGACGTCCCCGCTTTCTCCACATACCGACGCCGCTGAGAATCAAACTAATCAGCGTCAACGTCAGAGCCGTCGTCGGACTTGTTAAAAGCGCCGGCCCGGTGACTGCTTAGGAGGTATCTGCAGAAAAGGCGATGATAAAACAGAAATTTGAGAAAAAATATTATTATTGACCCTTTATTTGGAATTTAGATATTTTTACATCAATAGTTTTATTGTACTAATACTATTAAAAGAATCATCACTGCCAATGGAATGCGCTTATAATTTTCTGTTGTTTTTGTAATTGCCCTTTTTCCTCCATATTTTGAAATGTTGTTTTATCCATATTAAAGCAATCCTTCAAATGTGAATAAAAATTATAAAGTATGAACAAATAATAATTTGCATTGATTTACTTTTTGCTAATCATCAATAGCCCAGTCTTGATGCAAATTAGCCCAAACTGGTTATTTTTTGGGCATTTGTGGTGTTAGTTTTGGCTTCTTAACAAATCTGCAACATTTGAGTCCCATGCTGTACAAATTTCGTCGTACAGTGGCTACCGATACTGAACACCCTGCCTTTTCCAATTTATTCCTTATATCTCCATAAGTGACCCTTTAGTGTTTTACAGAATAATTCTTTAAAATTTGTTGCCCTCTGGGAGTGACTCAAAGCTTTCTGTCACACCGATCCTTTAGAACTGGCGTAACAAGAAGCTTCTATTTAAGTTTTGACTCAATCTTCAAAATGACCATTGAGATACACCACATTCTTTTAACATTTCATTTTGACTATATGTGATATTTTCTAATAGAGCAGTAACAGAAGAAATTAACTCAACAGAAAAATTTCTATATTTACCCATCTTAAAAAATTCTAATCAAAGATTTATTGTCTTGTTTTTTGACTAGAAATTCATCACATTAAAAAATACCATAACTATAGAATAATATCAATACTCACTACTACAAATTTAACAAAAGGTAATAGTAATCACTAATTTAATTGAAAAAACTATGGTTGGAAAAAACAACCTTCATCATCATATATGAACGATAAAGTTAATTGAATTTTAATGTTCAAAACCAATTATTTTTAATTCAAAGAGGATTATAAACAATAGTTTACATAAAACAGAAGTTAACATTATAATAAAGTATTATAAATACAGTTTTTTGGTTTACAAAAAGTAAAGTCGGCTTTATTACAAAAAATCTATATCACTTACAAAAGCAACAATGTCACCTAAAACAGATAAAAACCAGCCGTTTTAACTTTTGAACTAAAAAAGAAAATTAACGTATTTTTTAATGTTTATTTGTTTATCAACATGTAAACAATTTAAATTTATGGTTAGAGGTGAGCCAGGTTCTGGAAAAATGTCACTGCTTTTGTACTGCCAAACCGCGTGAGACTCATTATGTCGTTAAACTAAGAATGTGGAATTGGTAAAGGACATATAGCAAAAAATAAAAAAAAAAATGAGTAAATCTCATTTTTATTTAAAAGTTCCTTATAACTATGCTATAACTCCACTATTTGGAAGAGTGATTTCAGCCTTTGAAGGCGGAGAGGTGGAGAACAACGTAAGAAAATCCAGTGGCGTGCAGTCACTTTTATTTCAACGTTAGTTATATCATTTTTTTAGGTAGTATTTGTTTTTAATAGGCCACAATATATTTATTTGCAGGTTTTTAATGATAGATCGTTTTCAATCCAAATCAAGATTTATCCAAATAATATATTTTCAGTCCAATGATGCGAATTTTGCGTAATTCTTTTAAATATTTTCTTCTCCACAAAATTATTTCTTTTTTTTTTAACAACATTCTATTTCTGTTGAGTTTTCATCATCATCAATGGTACTACAGCCCTATGAAAGAGCCTCGACCTTCCCAAGTCTATTACGCCAGGCAGTCCTATCCATTGCCAACCGTTGCCAGTTTGCTGCGCCTATCTTTCTTCCATCCTTCCAACTGAGGTTGTGACACGGTGACTGCACAACATCCCACGGGTTGTGACATAAGGATTCTTCTAGGAGGGTTGTTCTGCTGTGATCTTGCTAGATGTCCTGCCCATCTTAGTCTTCGTATTCTTATAAGAGATACTACGTCTTTACCACCAAATATTTGTTTATATCTGTGGTATACCTCGTTGTTGTATCTCCTCCTTCAAACACCATTTTCACAGATGCCACCAAATATTCCTCTCAGGATCCTTCGTTCAAATATAAGCAAAAGGTCTTCGTCTGCCTTGGAGATCGTCCATGTCTCCGATCCATATGTCAACACTGGCTGTATAAGGGTTTTGTATATGGTTATTTTTGTTTTTTGGCTTAAGTTTCTACTTCTCATATGTCTACTCAGTCCAAAATAGTATCTGTTTGCCATTATTATCCTTCGCTTGATTTCTTCCGTTATCCTAGTTCTGTTGAGTTTTACAAATGGAAAATTCATTTTCCATTTGTAATTAATAATTCCTGATTAATATTCTACGCGATATCTTCTTGAAGAAGTAATCGTGTTCGAGCTTTTGAGAACTTTTTCAGTGTTGTAATTTCACTCCGAAAACAAAATGAATGAATGAATGTTTCGCGGAATAATACTGACTGTCTTGTTATCTAAAATAATGTTTTTTGTACTTCTAGTTTTACCTTTTTCTTGCTTTTTAATTTCCGATGTAATTTTAAGCACACGATAAATACAGCTAACGGATACTTTTGTTTAACTGCTACAAATCTATACCGCTTGGCTAACATTTGATGCCATTTTTCTGCTGACAATTCCTTAATATCGCACCACAACTTTCTCTTCTGACGTTAATATTTTCCGTCTCTTGCGGCTTTTAATTTTTGAAATCAACAAAATTTTGCTGTTTTCCCTTGGAACAACTTGGTTGTTTGTCCATTGTATTTCAATAATCACAGAATATAACTAAAACTTCGCTATTAAATGACAAACTCCAATAACACTCGGTTTATCACCACAAACTTCAACCGTACAAAATATAATCACAAAGTGCAACACAAGCACTCCCACCAGCACTGCCTATGTAAATGAATGTTTCTTACTTCGGCACAGACGGTGGTGTTACCGTTGCGATGCTTTACAAATCCCCGAGTTGCCAAGTCTTTGAAACAAAATAGGAATGAAATGTAAAATATCGATTTTTATTTTATTAACATAAATATATAACGAAACGGAACATGTAAATAAAATTTATTTCATTACAATTTTGTGCTCAATTTTTTACTATCGAAAAACTCATTTTTTTGGTATTTTATGACGGTAATAATCGCTGTATCGAAGAATTCCGGTTTATTTGACCATTATTGCTACTTCTGGCCAAGAATCGGCTACACTGTACAGCAGCTCGTGGTCAAGTCTGCTATAGAGAAGCACAAATAAATGTACTAATTATACATTCTGTGATTTCTTATGAGAAAACGCATATTAAACTGGCAGTTTTCGACGGCCTCTATGTACATTTAAATTTAAGAATATTCGGCGCTTAAACGATGAAATAACTCCTCCAAATAGTGGATTTTTACTTTAACCATCGTATACTGGAACAGGCAGCAAAAATTCTTCACATCTTAAAGCTGAGTTTTGGTGAAAGCGTTTTCGTATGAATCCAAAGAGTACTGGTCCATTGTATCTTGAACGGTAGTATATAAGGCGGCTATGATTAGCTGATGCTACTTTGTACGTCAAATAGAAAACAAAACACCAGAAAGAAAACAATTAAAAAAACAACAACAATGCACAAAGAAGACAGTTCGTAGCTCAAAAACACCCATGTACTATCGCCAAATACAAAATGGGCCCTGTTGCCTTCCTTCCCTATCCTTCCCTATCCTTAAAGAGGACAAGCTTTATATTATTATATTGTTTTATATTTTATATATTTTTTAGTGTCATAGTGTAGATATTGCAATAATTTTGATTTTTGTTTCAGGGCTACTAACAAAAAAAAACAAAAAAAAACACAAAAAACCGGCACCAAAAAAATTTAGAAAATACTAACAAAAACAGGTGCAAACCAACAAAAGAAAAATAACAAAAAGCCCAATACCCGGGCACGTAGGGCCCAACCTCTTGAGCACCAAGTCGCCGAACTGAGCCAGGCCCAAGTAAGCAATTTTAGTTTACGGATAAGCCACATTAAGATAACAGGAATATAGCCACAATGCGCTGTCCTGAGTTTTTTATTCGATTAGGAAACCATGTTGGGGTTCTATTACCCAGGACCTCCACATGAAAAGCATTTGGCTAATAGTTGTGCCTCTATCGCGCATCAGGGTGCTATACGGGAAAAATTGATGGTCTGGAGCATTGGAGCGTAGTGGGGTTCTTGGCGTAGATGGCTTCTTGTTTGTTGCCTTTTTGCAAATTTTTTGGTTTACATTTTCCCTGAATAAAACGCTTCAGCCTTTCTGTCACGCAAATTGTTCATAACAGTTAATTCTATAAGTTTATCAATATTAGTCAAATGTTTAAGCTTAATTTGAAATTCATCACACGTTGCGCATATATTACTTCTGGGGTATCCAAAAACAATATGATCCAAAATCAATATATCCAAACCAATATCCAAAAACAATACTATATTTAGATGCTTTTCCTTAAAGAGGTTAAACATTTTTTTGATTGTAAGATCTTCTGATAAATAAGTTTTTTTGTATTATTCAAAACATAGTGTCTCTGACGACCCTTAATACTTTTGATGTGGTCACATACAACCTTCTGTTAAGTCGTCCAGCATCCTATGGGTTGCACTAAGCTTTCCACATTTGTCCTTAGAAGCTGCACCACTTTGTTTGAGGTTTTCATTTAAGTAATTTATTTTATTTTTTGTAATCCCATGAATGGACAAAAAGCTTTGATAGGTAAGCTGGATAGGTAAGACCGTATTTAAACCAGCCAAATAATAATTTTGCTCACCGTGAGAGCGCGATGCATTAAAATTTCCCAATATTTCTTTTTATTGCGCCTCATAAATTACCTCAAAGCAGTTTAACCTTAAGCAATTACAAAGCGCTGTACAAGCGCTTCATGCGTCGATAACTTCAACATTTTAGAGACCTCTGACATCCGGCCGGTAGTCTTCTTTTTTTAAGGCATAATTTCGTTCTCAATGGACCCCTCCATATAGTTATAACCATTTATTAATAACCACATAAACAAACAAGAACTTACACTTTTGCGGTTACAATAATAATGGCACATTTCTTAAAAACGAATATCGCATCAGCTGGTTTATTTACATAATATCGCTGGTTTTTTACTCTGGATGTTTGACAACTTAGACATTGTTTTACGCCATACTATGAAAGCTTTTCTTTTCTTTTTAGTACTCTAAAATATAGGTCGTCATTCGAAGAATTTATGGCGCTTCTACCGAGATTATCAATAAAAAGAGACTGCTTTTTAACCTGTAGCCTCATGTTTTCTTAATATGCATCATATGCATACCTAACCTAACCTAACCTTTAATTGTGGCTTATTCCCATTTAAATAATAATTACTTAAAAATGCCACCAGAAAATAGCTTTATATCAGGGACGGTTTAAAGAGGGGTCTTTTCGGGGCTGTAGCACCGGACGGTCGAAGGTTCTAGGGCGGTACGCGTGAAGCGTACCTTTAAACTTTAATTTTAAAGATCCAGCACTTTGGCAAGATTATCATGTTTATGCAGAAATGATTCTAGAAAAATGGGTCGATCAGAATCTTACAGATATGGACTTTTCAATGTCAAAAAGAAATTTCCGCGAACAAATCAGGTATGCCAGTGAGCAAATATTTTATAAAAAACTGATTAATGACGAAGTGGTTTGCAGCGATTCGGCAATTTACTCCAAGATATGGATAATCCGAAAATTTATACCACTCACTTATTAAAGCAAGGAAGAGTTGATGTAGAACTAGAAAAGGAAAGAAGGTGTAATTAAGTTTCCGGCTACCAGGGAATTGGAATTTAGAGGTACTCATAAAAAATTTGGCGAAAAATGGAATAGAAACTACTTAGGTTTACTAGAACTATTGTCAGAATATGATCTCTTTTTAAAAGATCATATTAATAAACGAGCAAATTTAGGTAAGGGCACAACGTCATATCTATCAAAAGATATATTTAACGAATTACTAAATATTTTGTCCAGTCGATTCATTGCTGAAATTGTTAGGCAAATAGAGGCAAACAAATACTATTCTATAATTGTAGATTCGACACCTGACATAACACACCATGACCAACTCACAGTGATTTTAAGATATTGTAACAATAAAGGGAATCCCGTGGAAAGATTCGTGGGATTTTATAAAAACACTGGGCATGGCTCACAAGAACTTAAGGAAACAGTTATTGGGATGTTAAGAGTCTTTGATTAGATAATAAGAACCGTAGAAGCCAGTCTTATCACAATGCCAGTAATATGAATGGCAGGTATTCTGGTTTGAAAGAACGCATTAAAGTATACAATGAATTAGCACTCTGTGTGCCATGTTCTGCTCACTCTTTAAATTTAGTTGTCCAAAATGCAGCAGATTGTTGTTTGGAAGCAATATATTTTTTATGTTGGTACAAGCTATCTACAATTTGTTCTTCGTGTCTACATACAGATGGGAGTTATTGTGGGAGTTATGGTCTCGTACAATAAAGGATTCGTCTGAGTCGGGGCAGACACTGTTATCTAAAAGAGTGAATACAACTTGTTGGTCTTCTCATTTTGATGTCGTAAAAGCGTTAAAAAACAATTACGGTTTGATTAAAATAATAATATGTTTGATTAAAATGTCAACGGATATAAATGAGAAAAATGTAAGAGCTTAAGCAGCTTCTCTATCGGAACAACTTGATTTGTTGAAAAACGGTATAATTTTATCATTCTGGCTTGACGTTTGACAAAGGGTTAATGAGGTTAATAAAGCAGTATGAATGTGAAAGGAAAATATGGATTTAAACACAATCGCTAATCTGTTATGATCTTTAGCAGATTACTTTAATTTTTTACGTGATCGTTTTTATCACCACAAGGCCTTAGGCATGTTGTTAACAAGGAACGAAAATTATGCTGAGAAGAGGATTATTTAAAAAAAAATTGTAATTAGGGGAAAATAATTCGGATGTAAGTTTAAGCCAAAAAAAAAGTGCGAACAGAATGTTTTTATAATACACAATCTTAAGTCAGATATTATTCGCCGATCTGATGGTTATAAATGAATCGGTGACAACAAAAACATTCTAAGTCATGAAAGCCATTTTTTCGGGAAACTGAAGAAAACTGTATAGATCTGTATTAGTCATCAAAATTATTACCAAAAAATTTGAGAATGTTTTTGACACTTTTAGATGTAATGTTTTAGAGAAAGTTTATAGGTTTGTTCCATGAACCTATCAATAAAAGACCTACAAACAATCACACCTTTAGCTGCTCCATAGGTAAAGTGCATAAAAGAACTCATCCAAAAGATATCTTATCCTTAACAGGAATAAGTTTTCCTCTTGTTTCTTTAGAAATGCACGTCTTTTTGTAGTAGGTTGGCCACCAATTTTGAAAATCTAGTGTATCTTCTGTGCTATCTTCTTTGACTGTAAACTTATCTATCGTATTACTCGAAGTAATAATAATCTTTTTAGTTTTTTTTTGATGATTGAAAAATCCCTGTCACAAGAAAGGTAGGAGTGTCCTTTAATGGAATAATATTGCTCAATTCGATAGAATCTACCACTGTCGGTAAGGGCTAAAAACACTCTATGGTTCTTATTTTGACCTCCGCAATTATCCGAGTAAATGTGGACTTGCGTAAACTGAGGAAGAGCAGAGTTTAAATAATTATATACAAAGGAACAAACCTCATCCGGACTTTTTCTGGCGGTCCCTTCGTGATATAGATAAATATTAGACTTATTGCTTTTAACGCCATGAATGCAAAACACATTCACCGTTAGTTGTCTCAAATAAAAGATTTCCTGTACTGGAATCATGAGCACCGGTATATTTTGCATATAATCAAAAGCTATTGCTGGCACATGTGATTCTTTTGCTTTTGTTTCTTGGTTAGTTTCTCTTTTTAATTTATTGTAGAATTTTTGCTCTACGCTTGTGAATCATCAATTCAGCAGAAACATTTCTTTTTGCTGCATCACTAAGATGAGGACTTCTCAATTTGAAATTTAGTTCTTCACAAATACAGCATGAATCAATCTGGGGGCGACCAAATCGTAAATTGAAGTTGTCTTATTAATAGCCTGGTATGAGCACGGATTGCATTATTGCCCAACTTTTTCCCACGAAGATCCCTCAGGGTTTTACCCATTAATAATAATGAACGAAGCTTTCTAATACGACTTATTTTAATTCCATGGAGCGACTTAAATGCTTCTATACATACCTTTTCTCTGGTTTCACCCACAATTACCTCGTATGTAAAATAAACATTATGAGCAGCCCGTGCAGAAGCACCTTCTTTTCTGGGTCTAGGGGTTTGTACATTGTAACAGGTACCTAATCAATGATTGTAAAAAAATATTCTGCTCGTTCTTAGTTTCCAATGTTCTCAAATTAACGAATATCTCTTCAGCTTGATTCTGCAAGCGATCTGTACACTCTGCTTACATCTGAAATAAAAACAATCTCGATGACATAAATCTTAGTTTATTATATAGACTGCAAAACGTATCTTACCTGCAATCAGAGTCAACAGTGATACCTTGTACAACTCTACATTTGTAATTAATGTACTCTTCACCTTTGACTCTAGCATTTCTCACGATATTTCATTTTGACTTCGCTTCATTTTTTACTTTTCTTCCATCGCTGGTACTGCTTGGTTCGTTATCCATCGCAATTTTTAAAAGAATACAATAAAATGGTGCTAAATACAACTTTAACCTCACAAAAGCAATCATCATTAATCATCAAACATGTGGTTATTTAATTTTATTAGAGATTCATAGAATATACAGGATTCATTATTACAGTACAAACACATATGTTAATAGTGTTGCTTACAAAAACATTCTGACTCACTGACATAGAATCTTTTAGTCTACAATGATATAGGGGTGAGGGGGGCAAGTTGTTACAGGGGCAAGTTGTTACACAATTATTTTAAAACGCAGCAAGTATCATGAGTTGCAGATATTTTATGGAAAGTTGGGTCAACCGACCCGTCATCTGTGAACGGATATTGATACTCAAGTCAGACATCCATCATAGTGTTATTGCTTAGAATGTGGTTTCGGGTCTAAAACTGTACGGTTGTCAGGTGGCTTTTGTTTTTATTTGTGAGACATTGGTAAATAGTATAAATATGTGTATTATATAGTTTTGAAGCGTATATATTTCTCGTTATTGGCATGCTATTGTTAGTAATTGATTCTGAATATTTACCAAAAAACGTTGACTTAACCTCATTTCGTACACGTGGGGCCAGTTGTTACAATAATCTGGGGCCAGGTTGTTACTGTAACAACTTGCCCCGAACACGTTAATGTAAGAATATATCGAAATACCTACAATGGTTAAAATATGGTTACCATAATTTATGATTTCACTAAAAATCCAATATTATGATCAGACATATTTTGTAGATAGTAATTTGTTTGTAATGAATAGCATACCTACCTACATTTATTTTCGCAAAGCATGTTGGAAACAGAGATTAGGTTTTATTAAATTTTTCTATCATGAAATTGTTTTGGTTGTTTTCAGATAGCTTAACATGGTGCGAACGTATACCAAGAAAACCACAAGGGGTATTATTCCAACCGAACAATTTGAAAGGGCGGCGCAATCAGTTTTACAAGAACACTTGTCAATTAGGGATGCTGCTACTCGCTATGGAGTTAATTTCATGACATTCCACCGCTATATGAAAAGAAAATCAAACTTAGGTGCTGAAAACAGTAACAAGAACTTAGTCGGCTACGCTACGGCCAGAAAAATATTTAACAATGCTGAAGAAGAGGAACTTGCCGAATATACTGAGCATTCTGCTAAAATTTATTACGGTCTTACAACTTCTGATTTGAGAAAATTTGCATTTCAATATGCAACAGCCAACCAAATATCTGTTCCGGAAAATTGGAAGGTTAATGAAATAGCTTCCAAAGACTGGCTATATGGATTTTTGAAGAGGCATCGAACTTTATCAGTCCGGACACCTGAAGCTACAAGTATGGGTCGAGCTACCGCGTTTAATCGTCATAATGTGTCACAGTTTTTTAACAATCTCGGCGAAGTTTATGATAAATATAAATTTGAGCTCCAAGAAGTGTACAATATGGACGAAACTGGACTTACAACTGTCCAAAGGCCTACAAAAATCATTGCAAAAAGGGGAACTAAGCAAGTAGGTGCTATCACATCTGGAGAAAGAGGTCAACTTGTTACCTTGGCATTAGCTGTCAACGCAACTGGAAATTTTGTACCTCCATTTTTAATATTTCCGAGAAAGAAATTCAAAGATGTTATGGTAGCCAATGGACCTCCTGGTTGTGTAGGTGCGTCTCATTCCTCTGGATGGATGACATGTGATAACTTTTTGTTGTTTATGAAACATTTCGTCCAGATTGTACGATGTAGCAAAGAGAAACCCGTTTTGATGGTATTAGATAATCACGAGTCTCATTTGTCTATTCCGGTGTTGAATTTTTGCAAAGAAAATGGAGTGGTTCTTTTAAGTTTCCCGCCACATACATCACACAAGTTGCAGCCGCTTGATAGGACGGTATTTGGCACACTTCAAAGATATTTTAATAGTGCTGCAGATGCATGGTTAAGATCTAATCCCGGTAAAGTAATGAACATTTACGATATACCTATCGTTCTTAAAGATTCATTTCCTCTTGCTGTTACACCTCTCAATATACAAAAAGGATTTAGTGTGATAGGAATTTGGCCATACAACAGAGAAATTTTTCAAGATGATGAATTCTTGCCTGCAGAGGTAACAAATAGGCCAATAACAGAAAATATAAACGCAACAGTAGTCATCGATCCGGCACCTATTGGCACCGCAACACATAGAACTCCTTCCCAACAGCAACCTTCTACAAGCACAGATTTTAACTTGGCGATAAATGAACCTGTCGATTCACCTACTCATATAACGCCCCAGGAGTTGAAGCCTTATCCAAAAGCAATGCCAAGGAAATCCAAAGGAGGTCGGAAGAAAAGAACTTCCGCTGTTTTGACTGATACTTCCATTAAATCAGCTTTGGAGGAGGAAGAAAAGGCAAGACAAAGAAAAAAAAATGTGGGGCAACCAAAAGAAACATATCAGGTGAATCAAGAAACAAGGTAAAAACTACTGTTAAAAAATGTAAGAAACGGGCCATCATTACCAAAAACACCTTCAAAAAATCAGATTCTGAAAGCTCGGAAGAGGATGAGGAATCGACGTGTCTGGTATGTTTAGCTCCATTTTCGAAGTCCAAAAACGAAGAATGGATTCGGTGCATTGTGTGTCAAAAGTGGGAACATATTGCTTGTGGAAAAGACGATGATTTTTATATTTGTATTCACTGCTCGTCCAATAGTGACTAGTTTAACATTCTTGTAAACAGGTTTGTTCAGATTTTCATTTTTTATTTTATTTCATTTTGTGTTATGTTTATAATATTTTTTGTAGCTAAGCAAGGGTTCTTTCTGTGACCACTAAATAATGTTGTGGGAAGTTTTTAGAATATTTTTTTTCTATTGTAACATCTTACCCCATGGACTGTAACAATTTGCCTCATAGTGGGGTATGTTGTTACAATTTACAAGTTGAGTTAAATTGATAATAACAAAATGTTTAATATGATTTTTTAAATAAATTAAAATTAACATTATTTGTGTAAATGTATCAACTACCTTAATCCGATTTTAGTTTTCATATAAAAGATCTACTATTGCCCAAATAAATAATAGAATCAATTATGTAACAACTTGCCCCCCTCTCCCCTATTTCAGTTTTCTATTTAATATACATGGAAAGTAGAGACTTAGAATGTTTTTGTACCAAAAGATGCGCTTTTGTTCATAGAACAATTTTCCATCAAAATGTCAAAAATGAAAAAAAAACTACTTCGAATGTTTTTGTTTACACCGATTCAAATATTGTTCAAGAGCATTTGAATATTTGGTTAAACTAAAAACGACGGATTAAAAAGATATTTTCAGATCAGCAACCGAATTACAACAACAAAACAAGCAGAATTTGGATGAGTATTTTCCCCAAGAATGTGTTCATTTAAAGCATTTATTAACGTCTCTTCCACAATTAAAAATATACACTCCTTTAGAATTGGTACAGGTTTTAAACGAAAATAACTTAATATCTTCATTTCCAAACGTTAACATTTGCAGGCGTATTTTTTTTCCATAATGATCGCAAATGCAAGTGGCGAAAGCTATCTTTCGACACTAAAAGGGTAAAGATCTACTTAAAAAATGCAATGTCCCAAGAAAATTTGAACTTCTTAACAGTTTTATCCATTAACGAGGACCTGCTAAATGAATTAAATATAACTGATATCATAGAAAACTTCGCTTCAGTAAAAGCAAGCAAACAAGCTTTTTAATAGTAAAGGTATTTGATTACCCATTTCATTTTACCTGTATGAATGTTATTACGTACATTTTTATTTCACTTTTTGGAGTTCGCTCTTAATTTTTTTCTTATACATATTTTATTATTCATTTAAGTTTGAAACCCAACAAAGTTTTACTTATTTTAATAAACTTGCATTCAAAATATGTTTTGTTGAATTGAAATAAAATTAGAATAATTTTTCAGCCTGGGCACGGCATCCGTATCAGCACCGGGCGGCAAACTGTGTTAAACCGGCACTGCTTCAGAACAATATTAAAATTAATAATTATTATTAATTGAATTAAAAATATTATCCATGTATTCTTTTAATTTTAAATATATGTAAATATGTGAGCTTGATGAACTACGTTATGAACGTAGTCATTCTGCGGTGGGATCTTCTATTATTAAATTCACATTACAAATTAAGAAAATTTTCAAAAATGTTGGAATTAATTGATAAATAAATCAATTTTAATTACTTATCATATATAGTTAGAATTGTTTTCATGAAATATAAGTTAATATGAGTTTATAATTGATGATGAATGAAAATATGATTTAAGAAAAAACAAAAAGTAGTTGGAGGAGCTGGGATTTGAACCCAGGACTTTCAGCATGCGAAGCAGACACTCTACCACTGAGTTACACCCCCGTTGTCAATTGTTTTCCAAATTAATGAGCAGCTGCACATGGACTTTGCCAAAATATTTTTGTAAACATTTTTTATCTTAATATTGTTATCGACTTAATATATTTTAAACGTGATGGGTATCATGTATTTTAATTTTAAGTTATATTTTAACAGAGTAGTTCATTTTTAAAAGTAACTTAAAAAGAATAGATAACATTGAATGAGAATCAAATGTTCGATCCGATTTCAAAAGAGGCTAACACTGCTATAGACAATACAAGCTATAATTCTTAAGTAATAAACAGCTTTGAGGATAAGTAAAGCACAAAAAGTAGAGTGCCTTATTTCGAAATATTTAATGATAGAAAAAGATCATTTAAGAAAAGCCATAAATTATAAAACAGACAAATTGATACGTTTGAACAGTAGAATTTATATTAAACAGCGGCTTCTCATTGATATCGACAATTCTACTTTACCCTTATTTTTAGGAGCTTAATTCAATAGAATTAAGCCTGATAAATGGCTAGAATCAGAATTCATAGCGATACCTAAAAAACAGGGGGCTAAAAAGTGCGAAGAATATCGAACAATCAGCCTAATGAGCCACATGTTGAAACTGTTTCTTAGAGTCATCCATGGAAGAATTTATAAGAAGTGCGAGGAACAAATATCGGACAGACAGTTCGGCTTCATTAACGCAGTGGGTACCAGAGAGGCACTTTTTGGAGTACAGGTACTGATTCAAAGATGCAGGGACGTTAACTGCGACGTATACGCGTGCTTGATCGACTACGAAAAGGCATTTGACAGAGTTCAACATCAAAAGATGATAAACATTTTAAAAGAGGCATACCTGGATGACAAAGACCTCAGAATAATTTCAGAACTCTACTGGAATCAGACCGCATACATGAAAATTAACGGAGAAGAAACAGATCACATAAAAATACTACGTGGAGTTAGACAGGGATGTATCCTATCGCCGTTAATATTTAATATGTACTCAGAGAAAATTTTTAACGAGGCTCTTTACGGAATAGACGAAGGCATCCTTCTAAATGGTGAAAGAGTGAACAATGTTAGATATGCCGACGACACCATGGTGATAGCAGATAGTTTAGAGGGACTTCAGAGGCTAATGGACAGAATAAACGAGTACAGTCAACAGTACGGACTAAACATTAATACCCACAAAACGAAACAAATGATTATCAGCAAGGAGAATATAAATGGGGCTCATATATACATTAATGGGACGCAGATAGAGCGAGTAAAAAGTATTGTTACCTGGGAACTATTATTAACGAACAGTGGAGCAATTTACAGGAAATAAAGTGCCGCATAGGAAAGGCAAGAACGTTCTTTAACAAAATGAGCGTCATCTTCAAAAGTCACAACATATCCCTTGATACAAAAATTAGACATTTGAGATGCTATGTTTTCTCTGTGTTGTTGTACGGGGCGGAGGCATGGACGCTTACAGACACCACTATTAAAAAACTTGAAGCATTTGAGATGTGGCTTTATATATCATGGACAGCAAGGATCACGAACAAGGAAGTTCTAGAAAAAATTAATAAGGAACCAGAGATTGTGTTACGATCAAACGCATAAAATTGCAATATCTGGGACACGTTATGAGAAATCAGCACCGTTACTCCCTGCTACAGTCTATATTGCAAGGTAAAGTCAAAGGTAAGCGAGGACCCGGTAGAAAGAGAATATCATGGCTGCGGAATTTAAGAACATGGTTTAAGAAAACCTCGGGGCTGTTTCGAGCCGCAGCGAGCAAGGTTATGATTGCCAATATAATTTCCAACATCCGAAACGGATAGGAACTAGAAGAAGAAGAAGAATTCAATAGAATTAATTTAAGCTTGTGGTAAGGAGAAGTTCCCTCGAAAAATACTACTTTTAAAATAGACCATGCTACTCAATTGCTTTAACCTCCTTTAGTCGCGCGGTTATCGCAGATCACTCTCCTTTAAGACTTGCGACTCGGGACAGCCTCGATCAACAGATCACATAACATGTCTGCCCCTGATTAAAAAAGTAGTACAAATCCAGCGAAGAAAGTCCTGTGTATAAAGAAGATAAAGATAAAGTAAAAGAGAATATTGTAGAGAAAAGTGACCACGAAACAGACTCTGAACAAGAGGTTTTGTCACAAGAAGATGAAGATATGTCAGACTTGGACACTTTATTAGACGAAGACAGTTGCAATAAAAATAATTACTTGGCTAAAGATAAAACAACAAGTGGGAAAAAATAGTAGGGGATTTAAAAACACGTATCCGTTCTCATAATATTATAAAGCTGGTCCTGGTCCCAAGGGTGATTCCTGAAATGCGATTTCAGCAATTGACTCTTTAAATATTTTCCCAAGTAAAGCAATTATTAAAATGATAACTACTTCGAAAAATATGTATTTAAAAATAGGTTCCAAAGGATAGAGATGCAAGATTAACGGATGATGGAAATTAAGGATTAAAAATGTAGATTCATAGAGGAATGCTGAAGATACTTTGGACAACAAGAAATACTAATAAGAAATAACTAAGGAGGGTCAACCAAGATAGAGAATTGTTAAAGACTGTTACACCGGAAAATGTCTAATCTGGGATATATAGTGAGGAAAAATTGATATAGAATATTGCAACTGATCCTTAAAAGCAGAAGTTAATAATTATATCGGAGGAAGGAAATGCTCGGGGGTATGGAAATTTATATCAAATGTCAAAAACCCAGCAAAGGGCAGAGCAAATATCCAGATCATCAAACCAGAGCAGTGGATACAATACTACAAAGGTCTACTACAAGAAACTAGACAGAAATACATGATAGAATCTCCAAAACGTTTTGTAGTAAATGGAGAAGAAGTAGAGGTATCCGAAGAAACAGTAAAAAAGACAGTTTTGAACCTTAAGTTAGGGAAAGCTAGCGGACCAGAAGGGATTTTCTCCGAAATGTTAAGATGGGGAACGGAAAAACTCTTTAGAAGTAGAAATAGTTTTGTTCTTTGTTTAGTTTTCTATTCTGTTCTTTATTATTAGTCATTACTATTGGATATTTTATAAGTTCAAAAATATTAAAGATTTGTGTATTTTATTAAATTGAGTTTATTTGTGTGACCATTTTCATTAACTTACGAATAAAGACGCAAAAAAGCACGACCTCGTTTTTAATTTTACCACTGTCAAAATTATCAAAGCTAAGAAACAAAATATATCTAATATCAAAGTACAGACATAAATAAACATGTTTTTAATTAATATTTTAGTTTTTTTTAGTTAATTTTTAGCTAATAATTAGTAATTATTTGTTAAATTTGTCAAAATTCGGTATTATACAACGAAAACTATTTGTCTACGATCGTAAGCCGCGCGACTAAACTCATTAGCAAAAACCGCGCGACTCACGGAGGGTTAATGTGTCAAAAGTTAATAAAGACAAATGAAGGAAATATATTGAGAATTTTATCGAATTTTATCGTAACGGATATGTAAAAAATTAACAATATTTATGCCTATTTAATTAAATGCCCATTACTACTCTGAGTCTGATGCAGATTTAAATCTGTAAGTTTAAGTTTAATACACTACATTACAATAATAAACACATTGATTTTATTTATTTCGTTTAATGAATTACTCTGTCCTCTATTTTTACAGATTTTAATATAGGTCTGAAAATTTTAGTACGCTACACCAGGTCATGCAGTTTTCAAAACAATTAATTCTGGGAAACTTGTTAATAGATAAATAAACAGCGAGTTCTGAGAATTTCGTGGCTTTCTAGATTCAACGAATTTATAGACATGAATATTATGTTTACTGTAAACTGATGATTCTAAATTTTTGTTTGGCGGTCATGTCTGACGCGCATTATTTAATTGATTTATAAGAAAAATAAATATCACTGAAGTAACATTAAATTCGAAAAAAAAAACAGATCATACCGAAGAAAAATATAAGGCCTGAGATTTAATTAAAATTACAACAAAACAATATTATGGGCAATTGATTAAAAGTAGGCAGTTTGTAATAATATAATAGTATATTAATTATGATATTAAATTACTTATTCCTATATGTACATTTATTTATAAAATATAAAAAGGATTATTGTACAAAGTAGAAATAATCATACCTTGAATTTGACATTTGACATTTGACATACTTGGCAGCTAACTGATCATATATAGATTCGCGCTTATTTAGGAATTCTGCTTATTCAAGGAGCACTTCAAGCTATAAAAGAGCCCCAAAAAATGTTATGGTGTACTGATAAAAAATACGCTAGGCCTATTATTCTGGAAAGTATGTCACGTAATAGATTTGAGTTGCTTACAGCATTTATTCTTTTCGATGTCTATTTTACCAGAGCTGAGCGTAAAGCGCATGATAAACTCGCACCTATTAGAGAGGTGTTTGATACTTTTGTGAAAAATTGTACTATGGCGTATTCACCTTGACATCGTCTTACCATAGGTGAACACCTAGTCTCATTCCGAGGGCGATGCCCTTTTCATGTGTACATGAAAAGCAAGCCTGATAAGTATGGCTCAAAGATTTAGACGATGGCAGACAGCGAAAATGCTTACAGTATGAATTTACAAGTTTATCTTGGAAAAAAGAATAACGCACCCGAAAAAAATCAAGGTTTGTGTGGTACTCTGTTTAAAAATAAAGCATGTATTACAACGAGTTGCTACCCAAATCGTTCAAGCCTCTTCATTCTAGTATGTTTGCTTTTTCGAAAGACCCTACTATGGTTTCTTATGTTACCAGCAAAGGCAAATCGGTTATTTTATTATCCACCGAACATAATGATGATGCTGTTGTCGATAAAACATTAAATAACAAGCCAGATAATATACTGCACTATAAACATACAATATGATATCAATACAATAAAATATCATGGAGAATATCATGGCTGCGAAATTTAAGAACATGGTTTAAGAAAACCTCAACGGAGCTGTTTCGAGTCGTAGCGAGCAAGGTTATGATTGCCAATATGATTTCTAACATCCGAAACGGATAGGAACCAGAAGAAGAAGATAATTATAAAAAAGGTGCAGTATATACCACAGATAAGATGGTAAAGCAATACTCTGCTCGTAGGATATGCAACCGATGGCCAATGGCAGTGTTTGGCCAAATATTGGATATTTCTGGCCTAAACGCTTACATCTTATGGTGTATCAGGTACCCGGATTCATCTATAGAAAAAGATGATAGACGTAATTTTTTACTAAATCTAGGAGAAGCTTTAGTAAAAGAAAATATTACCAGGCGTTATAATGAGGGAGTACGATTGAGTAAGACGTTGAAGCAGTACATGCAAGATGTCGTTCCAGAGTTGACGCTGGTGAAGATGCAAATGGAAGCAGCCTGTGAATGATCTTCAAGAACACTATGACATCATCTTCCAAATCATCGTCACACTCCGCAAACATAAGTCGCTCTAATTCGGCTTTAGATAATTCTTTTGGTATTTGCAAAGTACGGCGGATGCAAAAAGCCAACACTACACCGTAATTGACAAAGCCACCGATAATACAGATGACACAGATTCCCACGCGGGGTACGAATGTACCCCAAGCGGATCATAATTTATTTGTTTTTAATTTGAAATATCGTTACTGATTTTATGAATAGGATAATATTTGCAATACCCTAATGGACACAAAATAAAATTAGCGAAACGAAACAGGCGCTTATTTGAAAATATTTCAAAAAATGCGTCTAGAAGACGAAGGTTAACTTCGCTCACTAGGGGTTAATCCCGCTCCACTTGAGCGTCATTCCCCCATATTTCCTTAAGTTGGTATTTTTTAGATAATATCACTATCCAGTACCTACCTACTGTCATATTCTACTATTACAGTTTCTTAACATTCAATGTCATATTCAAGGCATGACTATTTCTATTTTTTACAATAATCCATTTTATATTTTATAAATAAATGTACGTATAGGAATAAGTAATTCTTTTTTATTGAGTTAATGCCTAGACAACTATGATCATTGGCATGGTACAGTCAGGTACCTAGTGTAGTGTGTGTGTATGTGTAGAGTAATTGTCTTGATACTTAGCAAAGTCGACGTCATTGTCTTTGCTAGAGACGCTAATTGTATCCGAACGTCTACGGTCCCTCCGGTGAGTACCGATCGCACATGGATAGAAATTATTTTCATTCATGGAATGAGTAATTTAATATCATAAAGAATATATTATTGGATTATAACTAAATGTTGAAATATTATAATGATATATCATAAATTTGTGCTCTACTTTTAATGAATTATGTCCGTAATATTGTTTAATAATTTTAATTAAATTTTAGGCCGTATATTTTTCCTTTTTATCTTTCCTTTAAATGTTTTCGACTTTCTTAACTTGACTTACAAGCTCCATATTCCACCTAGAAAAACTTTTTAATATGTTTAAAAGGTGTGCTAAATTTTGTTAAGATCGGTCGGATAGGTTTTGCATAATAATTTTGCAATCCAGCCTACTGGAAAAAAACGCAAATATTTAAATTTATAGGAGGCTTTAAATAAGGCTCTCAAATAGTTGCAATTTTTTTTTAACATAAAGGAAGGCTCAAACTTTCAAACGCTTTTTGTAAAGTTTAAATCGGTTCACTAGGAGAGCCTAAAAAGTTTTAAACACTTTTTAGGCTTATAAACAAATTGAATAACTTTACGAGCTTTAAACATATAAATTTCAAAATTTATACACTTAAAGAACATGAAAAGACGCTTTTTTTAAAAAAATATACATTCGGCCTACTGGTTGCCGAGATATTGAAGGTCAAAGTTGGCATACATTTGCCGTGTAACCATAAGTGATAGAGGGCTCGTTTTTGTATCAAACATGGTCTCAAATGTTCTGACTATTATCTTCACTGCAATGGTCAGACATGTAAAAATATTGAACACAGTAAAATATTGGAAGAAGTTGAACGAGATATGGATAGGGAGTCGATGGATTCCTTAGATCTTCTAGAGGCACAAGATAAAGCTACAGATGAAGGAGAAGAAACATTAAATTTACAAATCGAGGATGAAGATATTAAAAAACGTACCCTGGTGCCGATCTTCCCACGGACCGCAATCTGTTGGTATGCAGAATGGTCATGAGAGTAAAAGGGCTCGAGAAAAAATATAATTTAAACACAATTAATAGTAAGAAACTCACTAACCCAGAAACTGAAGAAAAAAAAATACGAGAACATCTAGGAAAAAAAATAAACGACATTAATGAGACCACGTCGGACTTAATAGAGAGATGGGATAAATCGAGGGAAGCAATCCAAACAACATGCGTGACTCTATTAAAGCGTGACAGAAGCTTGATCGATCATGTCACTAAAGCGTTCACTAAGATCATTCATAGAAGAATATATGATAAATGTGAGTCAAATATTGATAGATCGCAGTTTGGTTTTCGGAAAGCACTTTTAACTAAAGAAGCAGTTTTCGCTCTCCAGTCGTTGATAAGGACATATATTTGTGCTTTGTGGATTTTAAAAAAGCATTTGACAATCTAAATCATGAACAATTGATAGATATTCGATATTGATAGACATATTCGAATTGTGACAAACCTATACTGGGGTCAAACAGCAAGAGCAAAAATTGGCAACGAACTCACTGGAAGTGTGCAGATCAAAAGAGGTGTCCGTAAGGGTTATATCTTATCCCCACTCCTATTCAATATTTATTCCGAGGAAATATTTAACAAATGTATGGAAAATGCAAATCAGGGTATAAAAATTAACGGCGAGTTAACGAACAATATAATATATGCCGACGACACGGTGATCCTTGCCAGTACCATAGACGAATTACAACAGGTAATGGAAAAAGTTTATTCAGTTAGTGAGGAATACGGCCTGAGCCTCAACTACAAGAAGACAAAGTGGATGCTGCAAACATCCTTTGCTTTTTGCTGCAAGCAAAAAGCAACAACCTGCTCGACACTTCTGGATAAGTAACATACTAATTGACCATGTAGAATCTTATGTGTACCTTGGCACCAACGTAAATGCAAAATGGGAACAGGCCACAGAAATTAAGACAAGAATAGAACGAGCTAGAGCAGCATTTAACAATATGAAAAAGCTCCTCATAAGCAAATATTTGTCTTTTCCCCCAAAACTACGTCTAGTTAAATGCTACATTTTTCCGATCTTACTATATGGTGTGGAGGAATATCGACGCATTCTTCGTATATCCTGGACCGAACATGTCACCAACATAGAGATAATACAAATACAAAAAAAATTCTATAAAGTTTTTAGCAGGTTCAAGTAAGAGAGATAATGAACATTCGGAAGTTCTTGCTACAATAATTTGAGTTTTTTTAGCTGTTGCTTGGACTTTAAGAAAAATGTTACATTGTTTTGAAGATAAATCTGCTTCAGATAATTGCATTCAAGTTTGGGTTGATTCATTATGTGACTGTTCTCATTTGATGCATCTACTCTGCTTGGAATCTCTGGGTCATTAGAAAAAGACATTTTTTTACATTTAAAAGGATTTGTCTTGAAAGGAAACTGCCTTGAAAGATAAACATTCTATATGACGTATTGTCAAAAACTAGAGTATAATTCTGGTAGTATTCGACTGTACGGAATGATATATTTGTCTTCGAAAATAAAGAGTGTGATTGTACTCCGACATTTAGAAGCACTAATTTTTAGGAACATCATGGGGGAACCAGGAATTACGATGATTTTTTGTAACTCATTGATTAGCAGGTGGTGTTGTATTGAATAACCTACGTTGAAGAGCACAATTCATTCCGCTGATGTAACTAACCTTCTTGCTCTAACAATTTCATCTTGTATTTCTATTTGGCCATGATTATTCATGAAATCATCTATTATTTGTGTATTGGATAAATACATACATATGCGATTATTAAATCATCTAGAAGAGAATATTATATTTTTCGGTTGAATTTTATTTCCGGAAAAGTGTAATCAATAATATTAGATATGCTGACGACACAGTTATTATCGCAAATGACTGCAACGAGCTGTAAAGACTCATGCAAAGCATACACACAGCAAGTCAAGAATATGCTTTAGAACTCAATACAACCAAAACTAAATGCATGCTCATCAGCAGAACACAACAACCTCCCATGCAATAATTGACATTAAACAACCGAAAAATAGAACAAGTGGAGACATACACATACCTTGGAACCACAGTCAACACAAAATGGGACCAGTCAACAGAAATAAGATCACGAATTGAAAAAGCGCGAAACGCGTTCAACAATATGAACGTTTATACGCGTTCACAAGCAAAATCTCAATGGAACTAAAATTAAGACTGGTCAAGTGTTATGTCTTTCCGGTCTTGTTCTATGGAGTAGAGGCATGGACCACAACGGAAGCCACCCTGAAAAAACTAGAATCCTTTGAGCTGTGGATATATCGCCGTATTCTTCGGATATCCTGGATATCGACCGAACTGTTCAGAGGTGCCGTAAACAAAGTCAAAATAGCCTTGTTAATAGCCAACGTCCGAAACGGATAGTTCAAAGGAAGAAGAAGTGGGAATAGTTAGTCTTGAAGTTTGGTGTCTTTTAAGCCACTAAAAATATTTGCCTGTTCTTTGAAAGGAAACTGCAGTTTAGACGCTGCCGAAAAATATGTTTGTGATGAGTTTATTTAACTTTGATGGTTTTTTATTGTAGAGCTGTTGTGTGCTTTCGTGTTTGAATTTACTTTGATAAATAAAGCAGAAATAATACTAATAAGTCAAATAACTTTACTAAAAAAAGAAGTAAAAAACCACTCTAAAAGACTTAATAATTATTTTCACTACGATCTCCTGTTTCAGAGCGTAAAACAAAACAGATCACATTTAAAATCACATTATATTTTGGCTTAATTTCAAGCTTCAGTTCCGCCAATGTCAGCAAAAACTAGAAAGAGAAAGTTCACGCAGCGTGCAACTTTTAGTTAATTTGATTGCGAAAAGCTTTTATATACTTTGGATCTGTTTTGATACTGCTAAACGTTTTCGATCGACATTCTGGTCGACCTACGCTTGATAAAAGGATAGCGAATCACTTTGCAGCTGTTAAATAAGGATAGGCTATCGCACCGCAAATATTTTGGCTGACAAGAACAATTTGAGAGGTATTTGGATTTGTTTTATTTAGGTGAAAGTTGTTACGCCTTTCGGCATGTTAATTATCTATCAATGACTAATTTATTAAACGGATATTTAGTCAGAGCATTGAGGAACGCACATCAATAATGGGGAAAATGCCAAAAAGTTGATTTTTAATGATTCATTTTTCTTTCTGTATCTAGAAATTTTAATAATAAATTTTAATTTATTCAGTAGGAAATTAGTAATAATGTATTTCTTGTTTTACCTTTCTTTTATAAATAAAACTAACATTTTATTACTTTTACGCAATATATTAGGGATCAGGCAAAAATGCATACTGTCGGAAAGTACTGAACGGAAGTTTAATTAACATTAGGTATGCCGACGATACAGTCATAATAGCCGATAACTTCGAAGACTTAAAAAGAATAATGAACAAAATATTAAGATATAGTGGAGAATAAGGACTCTTTCTTAACATCAAAAAAACAAATTCATGAAAATTAGCAAGAACAACAATACAAACGAAATATTAACGGTAGGCGGCCAGCAGTTTGCCAGAGTAAAAAGATATACTTACTTCGGAACGATAATCACAGAAAATAACGATTATACTGCAGAAATAAGAGTCAGTGTTAAAAAAGTACGTGCCAACTTTGTGAAAATGAAAAAGATTTTATGCAGCAAAGATCTGACATTAGCCCTCAGAATAACGCTAATTAAATGCTATGTACACAGTGAACTCTACTATGAGCTGAATCATGGACATTAAACCAGAATAGAATAAATCGACGTAACGCGTTTGAAATGTGGACATTTAGAAGATTGTTAAGGATTCCATGGGTAGATAGAGTGACGAATACAAAAGTGTTAACGAGAATAGGCAGAGAGAGGGAAATGAAAAATACAATAAAACAAAGGAAATTGCAATATCTCGGACATGTGATGAGAGGCGAAAGATACAACATCTTGAGACTCATAATTCAAGGAAAAATAGAGGGTAGGAGAAGTGTAGGAAGAAGACGCGTTTCCTGATTGAAGAACCTGAGAGAGTGGTTTGGCTTCGTCGAGAAGATGGCACTTAAAGAAGAAGAACACATTAGGGGTACGCAATTTAAGTTTAAAGCATGTATCAATTTATGTGTTAATTTTAGAAATTTAACACTACTATTTCACAAGAATAAACATTACTTTTTATTTATTTATTTGTTAACATCCTACTTCTCCCAGAAATATAGAAAATCACCACGACGCATTGGCTCAACCTCTAATGAGATGTCCAGTCCACAGCGATAATAGACATTCTTTAGGCCGCAAATCGGTGTTTTCAGAAGTAGAAGAAAAATATCTAGCAGAGCATATTATACATCCTCGAAACTTTCGAAGGAATTTTAAGGCAAGAAATTAAAAAATGTGCCTATGATTATGCCTAAACAAATCATCTGCCTTTTAACGATTATTCTTGTCTACCAACTAGGTTATTACTATAAGGCGTTAAAAAATGGAGACAGAAATTACGGGGCTACAGATAGGGTAATCAAAACAAACCAAAACGTTTGCAAACGGCTACTCAGGATTTTTTGCAGAGCTGGGCCACAGATAAGTGAATGACAAGGGGACTAAAATGGGGTAACTACAAAAATGAAACAAAAAGGGGTACTTATATGAAGCTCTTGGACACACACGATACAAGGAGGTTCTTAAGCTATTTAAAATAAGGACGCCGCTTAGAAGAATCTTCCTGCTGTATAAAAGAAAGGCTTTTCCTTCCGAAAAAATAAAAAAAATGTTAGAAAGTGTTTTACTAATGAAACTGTCTTATTACAATTGAAAAATATATTTTTATATTGAACTATGCATAGAGGTTAACCTTTTTTTTAAACAAAACAAAACAAAACAAGATCTCAATTATGATTAGGTATGTGTCAATTGTCAAGAAAATAAAGCTAGCTGTCAGATGTCAACATTGAATTTGAAACCTTTGAGAATAATTAATATGACAGCTTAGCCACTACCTAATATTTATGATTTCAATTAAAATTATTGATGAAAAATGTCTAATTTTACTTTAAAAGTTTAACAAAAAAGTTAATTGGATTTCACTTAAGGTTATTTCTTTTCTTTAAAAATTCTGGGGTTGGAACTGCACTTGAATTCACTACAACACAAAAAACTGTATCTCACACTACGAAATAGCCTGGAATGACTTGGGGCAAACAAAATGAGTATGGAAGCTGGAGACGGATGCAAAATTTGAAACTCGGTTTCTTAAAAACTCAGATACAATGGAATCATGTGGGTATCCTTCTAAGTTATTGGAGACGCCCTTTTACAAATCTCTCAGATGAGAGATGACACGAAACAAAAACAGTGACTACTCTTGAGAAAACTGATACATTACATACGAGTATAAGTCACCTTTTCACAACAAATTTGCCGGTTCCTACAAACTACCTACGCCGCGTCTGCTCTCTATAAAATCCTTTCCAAACCTCATTTAAAACTGTAACTATTAACTGCTCAACAAACTACATATTTTTCATAAGATAAGACGAAAAACGAAATAACATTACAAATTTGACAAAAAATTTGGACTAACACCGAAACCAACTGCCTTTGACAGTGGCTCCAACGAGAGTGATTTTATAATCCTCAAAAATCATTAGCTTCTCCGGATAACATTCCCATCAACCCAAATGGATATTTATTTGACTCGCAAAATATTTTAAAGTGGCTCTTGATCAAAGAATGTATATGCAGATCAATATGCATCATATATTATGCGATATAAAAACAAACTTCAAAATGTGTTTATTATCAACTCTAGCGATGCAAAATGATTGAAAATACTTTTTCGGTGTTTTAATATATGCTAGGCGATTTCAATATATATTAAAGAAAATAAAAATGCTACAGCCTTGCCCTTTTAATAAAAATACAAAAACTGACTGTGGCATTTTATGAAAAGAAATCCTTCAGTCGCTCTCTGTAAGCCGGAACCAACATCAATAAACCGAATAATAGCGTTTTGCAAAAAAGTTTTCTCCGAAAAATCCCCCAGCCAAAGCAACGAAACATCGTTATTCAACATACCAAATATATCTTTGTAGAAGCCCAATGATACAAACCTTTCTTTATGTGAACAATTGTCTATTTCTAACGACATAGAAATATCAAACAAAGTAGATGCATCAAATTGGTCACATAATTAATCAACCAAAACGTAGCTTTGACCAAATTATTTCACCTAAAGTAGATTCATCTTCAAAAAAACATTTTTCCCAACACCTAAAGTCAAAGCAAAAGCTAAAAAGCAAACACTTCTGAAAGCTCATTATCTGTCTCATTTTAACCTGCTAAAAACTATTCTTTTTCGCTCTAAACTTAACATGCTACTAATGAATATCACTGGATCAACAAATCCTATAAGCACGATTCATGAATACATCACAGACCTATTAGCCTTGTCCGATATGCTCAGTCAAGTTTCATCATCATCCAGCCTTAAGAGAACATAGGCCTCTTCCTCATGTTTCCAACCCCGTCTATCTTGCGCCGCTCTTACCCAGATTTTATTGAGTCTTGTTAAATCGTCAGTCCATCTTGTAGGTGGTCAACCGACGCTTCTGTTGTCTTTCCTTGGCCTCCATTCCAATAACCTCTTTGTCCATCGCCCATCTGTCATTCTGGCTATGTGTCCTGCCCATTTCCATTTTAGTCTGGCTATCTTCTCGATGATGTTAGTCACTCCGGTTCTTCTCCTGATGTCTTCGTTTGTTATTCTGTCTCGGAGAGTTATTCCTAACATAGACCGCTCCATACTTCTCTGCGTGACTCTCAGTTTACCCCAATTTAAAGGAAAGAGCCATAAAACTCAAAATTCACGTCCGTGAGGAAAAAAATCTATGATTGCCTTGGGAACTGGGAAAGTGACACATCTCAATTAAACCAACACTAGGATTCAAATCTCTACTTCAATGGAATCTTGAGGGATTTTTTCATCTCCTTGCTATGCTCCAACATCTAATTGGTGAACAGTGTGCTGATATAATATGTCTACACGAAACTCATCTGGACAATTCGATGTAAATATCAGGATCAAATTGTTTTCTAATGCTTCTTTGTCCGATTCTTCTCGATCGACGATGGTTAATAAATGATTGAAGTGTGGAGTAAAAATTAGAGGTAGTAGAGTATTAAGAATTATTAGAGTAAGAATTATAGTAAAAGTTTTATTGACAGCTATTAATAATTACACTCTAGTTGTTGGTTAGGTAACTTTCTATATTAGACTGCCCTAAAATGAGCTCAAATCTCCAATTTATAATTTTACAAATAATGTATACCTCAGCGCAGAGGTTAATCTTCTTCTTCTTACGGTGCCTATCCGTTCCGATCAACATGGCTATCCTAACTTTGCTTGCTGCTATTCTGAATAGTCCGGTTGTCGATGTATTAAACCACTTTCTCAGGTTTTGAAGCGAAGATATTCTTCTTCTCCCTGGTTCTCCTTTCCAAATACCTTGCCCTGAAGAATGAGTTGCAACAAGCCGTATCACTCTTCATTCCTCATAACATGGCCAAGCTATTCTAGTTTGCGCTCTTTGATGGTGTTAATAATCTCGCATTTCTTGCCTATTCTACGTAGGACCTCAACATTAGTCACACGATCCACCCATGAAATTCTTAAGATACGTCTGTAACACCACATCTCGAATGCCTCGAGTTTTCTTAAGGAAGCTTCGGATAGACAATAATTTATATCAAATATAGCATAACTCTAAAGTTAATTTGACGGTTATGTTTACCATTGAAGCATCGGGAGAAATAACAGCACCAATGATTATTTACCCTTATAAACGAATTCCTAGCAATATTTTAAATTCCGTTCCACGAAAATGGGGCATAGGATGTAGCGATACGGGATGGATAAAGAATGAAAACTTCTATGAATACATAAGAAACGTCTTATATAAGGACCTAGTTGCGAAAAACACTAATTTTCCAGTCATTTTGTTCGGTGATGGATATAAAACTCACTTAATTATTCAAACCAGTGAATCATGTTCAAAGTTACAAATTATTTTAGTGGCCTTATATCCCAATGCAACCAGAATTATACAACCTGTAGATATTGCTGCATTTAAATCATTAAAGACAAATTGGAACCTGGCAGTATTAAAGCTTAGACACAAAAACCCGAACTCAGTAGTTACCAAAGAAAATTTTGCATTGGTACCAAATACAGCCATTAGTCAATCAAAATCAGATTTCATAATTAATGGCTATAAAGCATCTAGATTGTATCCATGGAACTCTGAGGCAATAGACTATTCCAAATCATTAGGGAAGATCAAAGACCCGCATAAAGGTATTAATCACAATATTTCTATGACAAAATCAATAACATAATGAAGATTTTGTAGAGAAGTTTGGATAACTGGAAAGAACTAAGTGGAGATTCGTGAGTGCTCTTTAATATATTTAATTCATTTCAAAATACCATAGATCTACCCACGATTGAGTCTACAGAGATAGGTGGAATCACAAATGATATACAAGATACCTCTATCATCACAGAAACTATCTTCAGATATTACACTTAACCCTGTAGGTGGCAACAAAATCATATGCAACTTACAAGATATTCCTGTTATTACAGAAGAAAATCTTCTTTCGGATTTTCGAATTCAACTTCCAGAAAACGTTGATATTACAGATAAAATGAAAGATGTCACAGAAGATACAATGACAAAAGATATTCAATCGAAATCCAATAATCTGCCTTTACTTAATCAAGACAACTCATCTAAAGAAATTGACACCTCAATCAACAAATTCTTTTTTTGGCCAAAAACCTCAGAAAAAGGGCAAAAAGCAAACAGAAAGTTTGCCTTTCGTGATCACTTCTTCAGATCGTCAAAATGCAGAGAAGCTTAAAATTGAAGAAAAAGCAGAACAAGAAAAAATAAAATTAGAACGAAAACAAAAGCGAATTGAAGCAAAAGCAAACAATAAAGGTCAAAAAACAGGGAAATCAAGATGAAAGTAATAAAAAAAATTGCCACAAGAGTTAATTTCGAGAGCAAAAAACTTTAAACTGTTGTGAAGAATAAAGAAAATGTTACAGTAAATACAGTTGATATTGCAGATCCAAATATTTTGAAAGCAGACACACTTGTTGATCATACAATTAAAAGCTCTACTATGATAAGTTAGTTAGAGTACATATATCAGATATTGTTGTCCTCAAAGAAAAACAAGAATTGTCACTAAACCAATTTCCTGATTCTGTAGAGGAAAAGGTTAATCACACACAATTGATAACATATTTTTTGATGTCTGCAACAATATGAATTCATCAAATTTGAAGAATGCATCCCAGAGCAAATGTACAAATTTGAAAACCAGCAAAGAAAAGCGTGCTGGTGAGTCGGCTAAAAGAAAGTTATCTTTTGAAACTGGGGGATATCCAGAACATGAAAAAATACAAATTCTCTCAGATATAACGGTGAAACAATCAGATGACACCAACCCACCTGTAAATAACCTTTTGTGTACAGGATTGTATTATTCTTGTTCCTTTAATATATCTAAATCAAAAATTGGAATAAAATGTCTATTTTGTGTTAGAGGTTACCATATTGGTATTTGTGTAAAGAAACAACAAGAAATTGAAAACTTAAATAGTTTTGTGTGCCTTACCTGCATGAACAAAGAAAAAAGAAAATTAGATATGTTATCAATGGCCAATGATTGTAATTCTATATGCCAATAACTATGTTTTTATGGCCAATAACTGTGTAGTTCTGTAAGTTTTCAGATTTGTGTTTATTTTCAATATACATTATTATTTCTGATTAAAATAACCTCAGTTTTTATAAAATCTGCTGTTTCATTACTAGTAAGAAAAAACCCTTACAAAATATTTCACTTTAAAAGATACCAATTTACAATTTTAATTCAATTGGCAATTCCTTAAGTGGCCAATCACTCTACCCGTTACCCTATATAAATATTTACAGGTTGTCTCTAAACTTGTGTAAGGCCTGATGCTAAATCTATTGTATTAGAACCGGATTATGATAAGGATTGCAAATATATTTTATATCAAATAAACTAAAACTAAAATAAATGATAGCAAATAAACATATCCAGTTTTTTTACTTTTGACTTCTTACTTTTCGATGTAAATCAAGCAGTCCTTTTATTTTCGAATTATTCAACAATTTTTGACTTCAACAATTTTTTTGCTGTTGTAACATACTCATAATATTTTATAATGTATTATAAATAATATATAATATTAATACATATATTATAATTTCTAAACATTAAATGAAAATATGAATAAAAAAAAACAAAAAAGCATTTGGAGGAGCTGGGATTTGAACCCAGGACTTTCAGCATGCGAAGCAGACACTCTACCACTGAGTTACACCCCCGATGCCATTTACAAAATAAAGATGCTACATGAATATAAGTTTTATTTTTATGTCAAATAGGATTGATATTTATTAAAAAAAATAAATTCAAAATCGATTCATAAAACGTATCGGTATTGGTTACCTATTAATTGATAGAATTAAAACTAAGCAACAATAAAACACATAATAGTTTAACATATTTTAAATTTTGGTGGAGGCGTCAGGTGCAGAACGTGTAGATTCAAGACATGAAATTTTGTACGTTTAGTTACAGTAATAGCATGAAATTAGTCTATTTATTTTATACACGAGCAATACCTCTGAACTAAAGATAATATTATTTGATTCCCAATATAATGACAATTATCTCAATTGGAAATAATCATCAATAAGCAGAACTCCTTAAATCAGATCAACAATTTGACTAATACCTAGAGAATCAAGTTGATGAAACCAAATCGACTCCGGTATATTCCAATCAGTATAAATGAATTCCAGCTTACACATGAGAATACTCCTAAACATCTGGGCATCACTATTGATGTAAAACTTAGGTAGAGACTACACATTAAAAAGTGAAGATGGAAACATGATACATAGTATCAGATATAAAAGAAGTATTGGTTGCTCGGACGTGGGTTCAAATTACCCCTCATAATAAGTTGCTACTCTACAATTAACTTAAAATTTATTTTTTATTCCGATATACACGATACAAAGAGAAGATCAACCATTTCTAGTCAACAGAAAAACGTCTTTTTGACATGAACCGACATGACTCTGTCGGTTTTTGAATGTCCCTCCAGTAAGATGTCGTTCCGTCGTTTTCGAGATCTTCCTTCATAATCGTCTTTATTGGGAAACCGTCTTTTACCGTATTTACCACTCCATTTGTTGTCATTCGGCTTATATGTTTATTCCATTCTACTCTACTATTTGTTACCCAGTCATTGATGTTCTCCACCTTGCATCTACGTCATATATCTGTACTTCCAGCTTTGTCTTATAGTGTTTTACCGTGTTTCTGCTGCGTATGTCATTACTGGTCTAATGACTGTTTTGTAAAGTCTTTCATTTCTTTCCCGATATTTTTATTTCTCCATACTGTTTCATTTAGGAAACCTGCGGCTCTGTCTGCTCTATTCTTTGATCTTTTACTTCTGTTTTGAGTTTTCCGTAGTTAGATAATCTGATGCCTAAATATTTAAACTCCATGACTTTTTAAATTTTAAACTCCATGACATAAATTTTTTTTTATTATTTCGAATTAACGTGTCTCAACATCTTAGGTCATTGACACGGGAGCAAAGGTTTACATATACAATAGTACCTACAGAGTTATGATACAGAGTTTATAAAAGTAAAGAATATTAGGTAAATTACATTTTGTTAAACATTTGTGTAGTCTTTAAAAAGTCTATTATTCTCTTGAGTCGGCTTGAACATTTCAGAAGTTCTTTTAAACTGTGAGTTATATTGTTGACAATGCGAGTTGCCTGGTAGTGTTGATATTATGTGGGGATGTGCTTGACGATAATAGGAATATCGTTGCAGTGAGAGCATAGCTGTTGGTCTGTAGAGAACATAAGATGACCGCGTGTCAGACGTGTGTGTCCCATTCTCAATCTTCGTATTGTTATCTTCTCTTTTCTTTTCAGAGATGCTAGGTATAACTAGCTGTTAATATTAGGTTGTATTTCTCTGAGCTTTGTATTTTTGGTGATCCAAAGTTTCTTCCACTTGTCTTGGATATTTCTTTTAAATTTTGATTTTAAATCTTCTTGGAGCTGTATGTTATAGACGGGCAAGTTGGATGTAGATGCTTCATTTACAGCGCTGTCAACCATCTCATTTCCTTGAATGCCGATATGAGTAGGCTCCCATATTATTGATAATAAATCCTTTGGGAAGTGTGGAGATAGATCGATTTTAGTATTTTTTGCACTAGGTGATGTTAATTAAAAATATTTTCTAACAAATGAATTGCGGATAAGGAATCCGTGCATAGAGCTACACCTGAGCTGAGGTGAGTTACCTTTTGGTAATCATCAAAGAGAATCTGAAAACACGTTACATTGGTTGGATATTCGGTATTGCCCTAATACTTTATTAACTGTAGTAACCGAACAACTCCATCTGCGTTTTGAGATGCATCAGTATAAAGCACCTTATTATAGTGAGATGTATTCACAATATCCTTGAAAGCTTGTCGATAAAAAATATTATTTGTTTGTTGCTTATTAAATTTACAGAGGGAAGTGTCTATAAAAGGAGGTGTTCTAGACCATGGCGGGGAATTTGATTTTATAGATACAATTGTTTGAGATAATTTCGTGTTTAGGCACAAGGGTTGTAGGATCTTTGGGATTAAAAGTAAGCATCTGGGCGAGATTACGAGTTTAGGTCTTGGCGAAGTCAGAAGATTAAATACAGGGTTAGTCGGATTCGACGAAATTTTGCTAACATAAGATAGGAGTAGTTGCTGCATCCGAAAGTAAATGGGGATTTCATAAGAGTCATAATAGAGACTTTCAGCGGGACTGGATTAAACAGCTCATAAGCAAATTTGGATAGCAGTGTTGTGAACATAGTTTAACAATTTTAATAAACTATTGGATGCGGAGACGTAAACTATACAACCATAGTCTAATTTGGATCGGATTATAGCTTGATATATTTTGAGGTACACTTTCATCAGCACCCCATTGATGGTGGAACAATGTGTTTAACAAATTCATTCTGCTTAAATAGTTGTCTTTTTATTGACAGTAAGTACTAACGAACTACTTCGAAATGTGGTGTTACCGACGTAGTTTTCGAACAACTAGGAAAACAATGCGAAGTTTTAAATTCCATAAAAATAAAGAAACTGGAATACTTGGGGCACATAATGAGAGGTGAAAAGTACGAACTACTAAGGAATATAATGCAGGGTAAAATCAAAGGTAGAAGAAGCGTAGGAAGACGTAAAATCTCATGGCTACGCAATCTCCGTGAATGGTTTGGATGCAGTTCAATTGAACTATTCAGGCGAGTAACCAATAAAATTATTATTGCCAGAATGATTTCCAATCTCCGATAGGAGTGAAACTTGAAGAAGAAGAAATACTAAAAACTTATAATGATCAATTAACTCTAAATTTACTCCGTTTAGTGTTATTTTAGGTATTTCTGGGCTGTTGTATCTTCAACAAATTTAATTAATTTTTAGGTTTATTTGTAGAGAATAAGAAGTCAGTCTTGTTGGACCACGTAGTAAAGATTCAACAGAATTTGTAATAATAAACAGGAGATTTTATATAAAAGCAAAACTCTTATATTTTAAAATTTTAAGTAATATGTCAGATAAACTGTACACTTTTTTATTTTAAGGTCATGCGGCACTGTGTGCAAACTTTTGTTGTCGTCACGCTTTCAGCGCAATGTTGTAGGTATGTTTTTTTTGTTCAACTTGTTCAAAATCGTTTAATTAAAATAATAACAAAAACGAAAAAATATTCTTCTTCTTAGGGTGCCCGTTCGTTCCGAACGTTGGCAATTATTCTGGCTATGATGACTTTGTTGGTTGCTATACGAAACAGCTGTGTTGAGGTCTTTCTATACCATGCTCTCAGGTTAGCAAGCCAGGATATTCTTCTTCGTCTTATGGCCCTTTTATTTCAATTTTACCTTGTAAAATGCATTAATGTAGCTCCTATCTGCCTTGATTTCTTATTATATGTCCCAAGTACTGCAGCCCTTTACGAAGTTGACCAAATCCGCAGTTGTGTTCATCCTTCGCAGTACTTCTTCATTGGTGACTTTGTCTGTCCATGGTATCTTTAGGATTGTTCTGTATAGCTACAGCTGAAAATCCTAAATTTTTAATAGAGTTTTCGCCTTCAATGCCACGCTTTTAATCTGTACAAAAGCACTGAGTACACATAATATTTAGAGCCTTATTTTTTTTTCTAAAATGAGGTCATGGTTCTTTAACACAAAGCTCATAGTCAAGAATGCACTTTTTGCCTTTCCGATGAGACATTTAATCTCTTGGGTATTGTCCCACAACTCATTGATTGTTCCCAAGTGGTTGTATTGTGAGACACTCTTAATTCTTATTTGGTTTACATACAGATTTGCTTCAGTTATGTTTTCCTTGCTGTTGATCATTAGCTTGGTTTTGCTGGTATTTATATCCAGTTCGTGGATCCGAGGAAGATACCCAACAAGATGGATAGATCAAATTACAGGAATATGCCAAAGACCTATGCATGAATTAAAAGAACAGAGATCTCTGGAGACGGACAATACACGACATCACGTCGACCACTACACTACCCCGGGGGGGTCAGGATTGAAGAGAGAGATATCCAGTTCGTATTCTCTACTTGTTTCCGTTATTTTGTTCATTAAGTTTTGCAGCCCTAGTATGGCAATGGGAAACACTATTGTATCATCTGATATTTATTGAGATGCCTTCATCAATACCTTTTAGAGCCCCTTCAAAAATGTGCTCCGAGTACAGATTGAATATCAGTGGTGAAATTATGCACCTCTGTCTTACTCCTCTTAAGATTTTGACCTAATCTGTATATTGTCCATCTATTCGGAGTACCGCTGATTGATTCCAATACAGATTACCTATTATTTTTAAGTCTTTTCCGTTAATCCATGTCCTTTTCAGTACTTCCATCATTTGTTCATGCCTGACCCTATCGAAAGCATTCTTGTAGTTAATCAGACATGCAAAACCATTACAGCTGACATCTCTATATTTCTGAAACTATACCTGCATGCTGAATAAAGCTTCACTCGTACCAACGGCGTTTACAAATCCAAACCGATTGAGCGCAATTTGTTCCTCGCATTTCTGGTAAATTTTTTTGTGGATGACTTTTAAAAACAGCTTCAGTAGATGGATCATTAGGCTTATGGTCCTATAATGTTCACAAACTTTTGCTCTTGTTTTTTTTTGGGGAATGGTACGAACTCCTATTTGAGCCACTCCACTGCTATTTTTCGTGCCTTGTATATTTTATTAAATATTTTAGTTAAAATTTTTATTTGTTCTAGATCTAATAGCTTCAACAGTTCTTCAGGAATTTCATCAAGTCTCAGTGCCTATCCATCCTTCATTTTTCTAATGGCTGCCGTTATTTCTTCTGGTAGGATTTCGGGACCTGCATTTTCTTCAATAGTGGGCTCTTGTATTGTTCTAAGGTCATGGAAAAGTTTCTCCAAGTATTCTTCCCATACTTTCTTTTTATCTTCTTTGGATATGGTAAGATTGCCTTGATCATCTATTATTTTTTCGCTGTTGCGTTTTCGGAACTTTCCATCTATTTCCTTTACCTTTCGACGAACATTGAAGTTATCATATCGACTCTGATACTCCTCTATTTCTTGACATTGCTGTTTTTTGCTTCTCTTTGGTTTCTCTTATTTCTCTTCTGACGATGGTATGTATTCTCTTATATTACTGAAGATTTTCTTTGATTTTTTTCTCTGATCCATAAGTTCAAGTATTTCTTCGGTCATCCACGATTTCCGCTTCTCTGTATATTTCTGTAGGTGTTGTTCTTTTATTTTTTCTGAAAAAATATTAGTTGTTAGAAAATTTAAAAGTTTAGTTTTCTACTTTAACTGCCGCTTGATTTTCTTGTATACTTATGCCTGCTTCTATTATTCTGATACCTAGTATCAGTAACAAAACGAAGTCGAATGCTTTGTGAAGATTTATAAAAGTGGCGTGATATTTCACGTATCTTATTGCTTTCTTATGAATACAATCATTATAAATATTATTAACCAAATATTTACAAATAAATATTGTAAATAGAAGAAACGAAAATGATCTAGCGTTATTCGATACTGTCCTGTTATAAATTATTTCAGTCAAAATATTTAAAGCACATTTTAAAAGTTTACCTTCATCAGCCATTTGTCCCGAAACGTCTTAGAGAGAAGGCAGACTTTAATTTTCGCGAACACGCCAATTTAATCCTGCAACGCCTCGAGTTTTGTACATTCTTCACAAACAGCGCGATACCAGATGAAAACTTTATACATTTAAAACTTTTAATAGCACCTTATAATATTTTTTGAGTTGATAAATATGTTACTTTACGGAACTGCTAAGCAAAACTTTATTCATTGAGACCGTTTTGTAAGCGTTTTACAGATTTTTTAGTTGTTTGTGTCTGTGTTTATTTTCGTAAGAACATCACTAGCTTTTACGAGCTATTCAAAACGTTTAACATTCTGTACAATAAAAATCTAAGTGAGGCGGCATATCAGTCCCTAAGGTTAAATAGTTGTATCCTTCCTTATATTGTAAGTAATTTTATTATTCTTTGTTAGAATTTTCGCTCTAATGTAAGTATTCTTTTTCTTCTTTAGCTTTAAGTAATCAAACTTTGCACATAAGCCTCCCTTAAATCAATCCATTGTCTTCTATTTTGCGCCACTTTCTTCCCGTTGTGTCCTCCGACCTGCTTAATATCATCCGTCCATCTCATTTGTGGTCTTCCTCTGCTTCTCTTTCCTAACCATGATCTCCATTGTTGTATTTCGTGGTTCCATCTCTTATCCTTCAGTCGGGCATTGTGTCCTGCTCCATTTTAATTTGGTAGCATGTTCTCCTGCGTCTTTTACTTTCGTTTTGCTTCTAATCCATTTGTTTGTTTTTGTCTATAAGTCTTACCCCCAGTATTAATCTTTCCATCGTTCTTTGTGCTTTTACTATTTTAACCATGTTAGACTCGGTGAGTGACTACGTCTGTGAGCCATACGTGAGTATAGGGAGGATACACTCTGGTTTTCAAATATTATTCTATTTTAGTGCTTTTCAAGATCCAACTTAGTTTTCCACATTCTGTCCAAGCTAATCTTATTCTTCTGGTAATTTCGCAGTTTGATTTTCTTTGTTAACTTCCATTATTTGTTTTAGGTAAATGTATTCGCTTACTGTTTCTATATTACTTACGCTCCTTATTTCTCTAAAGTTCGGTGTATTTGTCATTATTTTTGTTTTGTCCAAGTTCATCTTAAGACCTACCTTTTCCGAAGCTTGAAATAGTTGCGTCATGTCTGTAGTTCTTTGAAACTTATAGCAAATATAACAGTGCCATCAGCTTATTTTAAATGACTCAGTTTTCTTCCAATAACATTTATTCCTTTATCTGCCCAGTTAATGTCTTTGAACACGTCTTCCAGTACAAGTGTGAATAGCTTTGGTGAGATAACATCTCCCTGGCGAACTCCTCTGTTGATTGGTATAGCTTTGGTTTTTGCATTTATTTGTATTTTCATTGTAGCTTTCTTGTAAATATTATGTATGAGCATTCTGTATCGGAAGTCTATCTTGCAGTTGTTTATAGCTCTCTCTATTGCCCAAAGTTCTATGGAGTCGAATGCCTTTTTATAATCAACGAAGCCAATGTATAAGTTCAAGTAATATTCATTGGCTTTATCTATTAGCGTTCTGACTGTAAGAAGATGATCCGCTGTACTGTAACCTTTTCGGAATCCTGCCTGCTCTACCGGTTGATAGCTATCGAGCTTCGACGCTAACCTGTTAGTTATTATTCTCATAAATAGTTTGTACATTTGGGATAGCAGGAAGATTGGCCTATAGTTCTTCAGATCTCTCTCTCTTTGAAAAAAAGTTTTGTCAAATTTTCATTCCAATCATGTGGAACTGCTCCTCTCTGAAGGTATTCGTTGAAAAAAAATTTCAATTCTTTGAAAGTAATTTCACTCCCCTCCTTCAACATTTCTACTATTATCCGGATCCTTATTGTTCTTTAGTTGTGCCATAGCTTGTTTTATTTCTAAGGATTCCATGTTAGGGAGTATTTCTGAGTTGACATTCGTTATTTTTCTCTTGAGAAACTTCCTTTGTGTTATCTGGGTTCTTGTTTGTAAAATATAAATCACGGTAAAATGTTTGAGTAACTTTTAGGATTTCGCTCTTTTCTCTTATTTTTTTATCTTTTTTCTTCAATGAGATTATTATAGGCTTTTCTAAGTTTGATCTTAACTATTTGAGGCCTTGGTTCTTTTCTATTATTTTTTCTACCTTGTTTTCATTATAGATTCTTAAATCTTCCTTTATTCTCTTCTTTATTTGTTTATTCAATTCTTTGTAACCATATTGTAACCATTGGTGTTTCGCTTTCCTTCTTCTTAACGTGCCCTATCAAGTCCCCTGGACGTTGGTGATTAACATGGCGAAACTGTCTCTGTCTCGAGCTATTCTAAATCGCTTTCCATCGATTAGAAATGTGCGTCTCTTTTCCATCAACCGTTTTGTTCCTTTACTTATTCGGTCTTCTTTATTTTTAGTTTTCTTTGAAACAGTCAATCTTGTTTTCAAGAGCTTTCGTTGAATTTCTTTATTAATTGTGTTAATGTCGGGATATTCTTGTTGATAATGTTCTACAATTTCTTTTTTTAAGACTTCTCTCTACTTTTTTTCCTTCTGTCGTATTTTAGTTTGATCTATCTGATTACAACAATTATGTGGCATATTTCTACTGGTTTTCGTCTGTTTAATAATAATACTTGCTGTTAAAAGGCGATATAAGTAACCGTATGTAAGTATGCATCTGTTAAATAGTTACATTTTTTATTTGTAATCGTACAGTATTTATTTGCGACCTTATTTGACTTATTGCGTTTTCTAATTTCCTATTGCCCTCAGTAGCTCGGAACTCGATCTTTGTCTGTGACCATTGACTTTAGTTTTTGTCATGCTATCGTGCACTTTTTTTATGAAGAATAAAGTCTAAACATTATCCAAAAATTATCTCGATCAAATACTTGAATAACTGGTTCCTCCATCCATGTTTTGGTTGCCACATTCTTAATTATGAGAGCATATTTACTATTAAATAGGAGCTAAGTGAAAACATATTTAAACCTTGAAACCCTACTCCATTCTTGCCTTGTTTATTATCTTTATTGTACATAAATACATATTCTTCTCCTGTTTTTTTCCCATCTTACTTCTTGTATTATTGCGATGTCTATTGTGTATTTTTTAACTCTCTTGCTACTTCTTCCATCTTTCCAGTCCTTAGAAGATTTTAGTGCACTAAAAACATGAAGGAAAAGAACCAATAGAAATTAACGATATTTACGTAAACATTCTTCGAGAAAAAATTTAATCGTTTTATTTAAACAAGGAAGTTTCAACCTCAGATAAAATAATATGTTGACTAGTATAACCACATGAGATTAACAATTGATCTATCCAGTTTAGATAAAAGAAATAAACGGAGTGATAGATTAATTAAGTTCTGCAGTTAAAGAAAATTATCTATAATGAACACCAGCTACTTCCAACATCAACCACGTAGACTTTACGTTTAGAAATCCTTGCAGGACAGAATGGGGAATCATGTAAATTTTATAATGATTTTATAATGACCACCAAGTTTTCCTAGCTGTTTTCCGAATATGTTTTAGAAAATGTTTACAAATCTTCTCCTCGACCTCATATGTTAACTAAGACTTAACTAGTACCAAACTATTAAAAGCAATAGATGTGGTCTCAAGATAAATAAACAAAAGAAAAATTTAGATAGTTGATTATTCAAATTCACTTTAAACAACCGTAGCCTTGGATTAGTTTAAAATCGTTAACGAGTTTAATTATCTAGAATTCTACAGTAGTAATGAAATTTATTGTAAAACTGAAATATAAAGCAGAATAGAAATATTAGAAAATTTTTTCTATATTTAGGTACGGATCTGAATCATGTATAAAGAAATAAAGCAATTGGAAAATAATTGGTGTCTTCAATATGTGGGAGAGGAGAATGCTTTGGATACATTGTACATTTCAATCAACTAATTGAACGTGACACCAAGCGGAGCTTGCTGTCCCCCGTACTATATTATTCCAAAGCGACCTCACTAAATTATAAATATTTTTAGTAGTCGTTCCACTCTATATAAGCCAGTACGAATTTTTATTCGCTCTTTTCAATCTTATCACTACAATCATATTTAATGAATTTATACTCACACAAATTGGTTAGTGTCTTGGCCATATACACGGGTCTTTTTCTAGTTTTAGGTCTCCGTTTTTTACTTGTTTTCTTTTGCGTGGCAGATACTTTTTTTCTTAAAGTAAAGCTGAGATTTTGCTGAGATCGTTTCTCTCTGAATACTCAACTTTATTTCTGATCATGCTTTTCTTTTGGGAGAAAATTGATCTTTGTATGAATTTTCTAGCCACTACCGTGGGGTGCAAGAAATGGACAACCACACTACCGTGGAGAGCAAAAAATAGACCACTACACTACCGTGGGGAGCAAGAAAACAGCCAACCAGAATACCTTGGGCAACAATCAGTAACCACCTACAAACCCACTGATGCATCAGGACAGAATTTAAAAGCCATTTACCAACATGGGAGAAAATGATTGTCATTATATAGACCAGCAACTCCCCTTAACTCAACCAACAACCACCGACAGCGGCAAACTTCCACAAAGATCGGAACCCTTCCTGAAGAACTGAACGACTCATTCAGAAAAAACTAAAGCTAAGTACTTTTTTATACTTAAGTTATTTTATACCGGCAACCAGCATAATCTTTAAGTCTCAGCTTAATTTATTTTTGTTTCACATTCATAATTTGAATTCTGCTTATGTTTTATTTAACAAATAAACATATCTTTATTATGACTTAAGTATTTTTATTTCTTGTACCTTTCTGGGATTGGTGTAGGGAGAGAATGAACAGGGAACAAACCCAGGGCTGAGCAGTCGGGCACAGCACCATTTTGATGGATGGAACGGTGGGCGTTTTTCTCTTGAATATCCTTAGGGATATTTGAAGAGTCTCTCCTCTCGTTTCTTCCAGAAGTACGGTGTTGCTTAACGCCCTGGTCTTAATAAGATTAAGACGTTACAACATGGGTAGAGCACAGAACAAATAACTTAATTCTTCAAGAGCTCAATCTTCAGATTCGAATATCTTTGATTTGTCTCGCAGGCCTCTTCAACTTATTTGGAGAGATTGAAAGAAGAAATGATAATAATTTTTAGAGACTTTAAATTTTGTTTTTTTTATTTCCTGACAAGAAATGTTTCGTCATAAAATAATTTAAGTTCTAAGATCTGCTCTGGAGGAAAAGTGATTTAATGGAACATTCTTAATTCGTGTGCTAATATGTAAGTTAAAAAATAATTTTTAGTTTGATAATTTTTTACTAAATCGGTCGCCAGAAATCAGTGGCTCCCTTCTGTTACAACATAGGTAATATGGACTCAGATCAGTAACACGCTTATCAGTTTTATCATTTGTGTCATGATCTATGGTAATAAGTTGATTGTATAGATTTTTAAACGATATTTTTATTTCGTTTTTTGATGACCTAATATTTTTAAAGATGTCTGTCTAACCTATATTCTTGCCACTGTTTATATAGTTTTTTCTTCTCCTTTATTTTTCTTGCACTCCTTTTGACCACGATTTATTATCTATTTATTATCAAACTTATTTTCTGGTGGTAAAAGTATTTCAATAGCAGTTTCTCTGATAATACTAGCCAGATTACTTCAAACTGTATGACGAGTTTCTTTCATATTTCAGTCCAATATTTCTATTATTTATGCCTTGAACATATCTACTTTCTTTATAATATCCACCATTTAATTTTTTGTGATCATCTCCGATATTTTGGTTTCGTTCCACTTTTTACTTTGATATTATTCATAAGGAACTAACGTAGTTGTCTCATAGTCGCACATGTTATCTTCCTGTCTACATTCTCGTATATCTACTAATTATTATTATCCAGATTTAGCCATATGGCTCTCACTCCATCTAAAGGGAAAAATCGCTCATTCCAGATACCTAGGTATCAAAAGGTTTGAGCTCCGATGGGGCTCTTTCCGTGTTACAGAGCCCTAGGTGACTAGGTATGCTGGAGTATCTCTCAAAAAATTTTTGTACACATTTGGACATCGAGAGTAGTACCAGTACCAGTACGTCAGACCCAGCTTTTTTATGTTTTCTAAGAGATTCTTCGGAATGATTCCAAAAGTATAAAGGATAATAGATTGTCTGGGTACTTTTATTCTCCATTCTCTTAAGTTGTCATTTTTAGGCATACACTCTTGAACGTTTTGATAATATGGGAGATGGTTTGCTTGAAGAAGTCCCAGTTTAATAGCTACTTCTTGATAAGAATTTTTCCTACTGAATCATTCCGTTCCTTATATTAGTTGCAGCAAATGCCTAACAGCCCCGAGTGAGATGTTGGATGATTTCTTGGGCTTGACATCCACATCGGCATTTGTCATTTTGAACTTGAGGGGCTTTGATGATATATTTAAGGTAATTTTTTGTTGGTATAAACTGATACTGAACAGAAAGTAATGAACTAAATGTTTCAGAAAACTTCTTTCCTGATGTCAGCCAATAGTTCGACTCTACACTCTCGAGATAGTCTTGACTGACCTTATTGGGATGTCGCTCGGGCAAATGTTTACCCATACAGGAGAGCAATTTTTTGTCCTTAGTATGATGGTTTATGCGCATTTCTAGTTCCCTCAGTTTATTCGGTGTTATAACATCTACTACACAAAACGAGCGATGTAGAGTAGATATCTCAAGCTGCATATAAAAAAAGTTTTTAAATTAGTAATATGTTTTTTAATTGCTCACTTATATCCTTAAGTCCTCGTCTTCCTAAATTCCGCTGTAATGTCGTTCTTTCTACTACACTTGTGAGGTGTGCTGTTTGCAGCCTATGAAACCCTTAGCGCATCCTTTCGGTTAAGGCTCTATGACATTGTTTAGAGTACAGTGTTGGTAAATGCGATTGGGCGATACTTGTTTGGATCTTGGGTGTTATTTTGATCCTTTGGTATTAAATAAGGTGTTCACTGGATTAGGAAAGATTGTATTTCCTGCAGATTAGAAATTCGCATTAGAAATAGTGATATTAAATAATGTTGATAAGCACTAATAAATACTCCAGAACTTGTTAAGATAAAAGTTTTAAACTCCCTCTGGTCCAAAAGATTTCCAGTTATGAAGCTCTTTGATAATATTTGAAACTTTCTTAGTAGTAAAAGGTTCGTAGGGAGCAGCAACGTAGCGTTGCTACTCACTACAGCAACGTTGGCTGTTGTGCGACGTATCTTTGATCCATCCAGCATTGGTGTTATAAGCAGTTGGTGTGTAAAGTTGATTTCCCCATAAGCAATGAATTTCTTCTTGGCTTGGATATGATTTATTGGTTTTTCTGCAGTAGAATTGAGTTTCCGATAGAATGCCTTCTCGGCATTCTTAAAAAGCGTATTATCGGATTTTCGTTTGTTACTTATTTTGTATCTCCTTAGTCGGCCCGAATAAAATGAGAGTTTTTGTTTAAATGTATCCAAAGTCAAAAGTAATGTTAAATTTGTGGTACAGATAATAAAGAGATCATTAGATTATTATAAACTTACCCTTAATGCAGATAAATCAAATTATATGGTGATAACAAGAAAAGCAGAGTGGCAACAATTAACGATAATACTTGGATCAAGGTCTTTATAAAAAGTAGAATGTATTTAATATCTGGGACTGTACATTAACCATAGCCTTACTTGGGAGTATCACATACATAATTTATAGAAAAAAATCTCACCAGCAATAGGGGTCCTTGGAAGATTATGGCTACAAATTATGTAGAAAAAATTAATGTCGAAAAAATATATATTTCAGTTAAATACATAGCCATGCTACCTATTTAACTCTTAGTAGGAAAAAGTCCATACATAATCATCTTCGCATCTAATGCTCTTTGTGTGATTTAAAATGAAGCTATAAAAAAATTTCTGACTACCAAGACTCTTCGTGACAAAGTAATTATATCGATTAAATAAAATTAATGGCATTCAACATAAAAACAGGCACTGTTATTCTGTGTTGTTTTCTGAATCATAGTGTGATTGTCTTGCGGTGGTTTGTATTATTTCTTTAGCTCTTCTGACTACTTTTCTACTTGTTGTTCCTCAAATATATTGCGTGATTTGACCAATGTCTCTACGCAATGATTTAATTTTCCTTAGCAACTATTTTTCCCATTGTGCAACTCTGTTATCTCTCCTTCCGATATTTGTACCTCCTCGTGTTCTGATCTTAATGCCCATTCTTCTTCTTAAAGTGCCTTCTCCTCAATGGAGGTTGGCTACTACAATTTTAAACTCTTCTCTATCTTCAGCTGTTCTTATTAGCTGTTCAAAATTTAGCCCTGTCCATTGTCGGATGTTTCTGAGCCATGATAGTCTTTTCCTTCCTAGGCCTTTTTTTCCCTCGATTTTTCCTTTCACTATAAGTTGGGCATATTGGTGCTTATTATTTCTCAGTATGTGGCCTAGGTATGATGTTTTTCTAACTTTTACTGTATTAAAAAGTTCTCTTTCCTTGCCTATTCTATGCAGCACTTCTTCGTTTGAGGTATGCGATGTCCATGAAATTTTAAGTATTCTCCTGTAGATCCACATTTCAAAGGAATCCAGTTTATTTACGGTTGATGTTTTAAGGGTCCACGTTTCAACTGCATATAGAAGAGTCGACCAGGCGTAGCATTTTAATAAACGTAGCAGTTTTTTTTATTTTTTCGAAAGATTTTCTGGCCTGTTCTATTCTCGATCTTATTTCTAGATCAGGATTTAGGCTGCTATCGATCCAACATCCCAGGTACTTAAATCTATTGACCTGTTCTAAAATGTGCCCACTTATTGTGCAAGGTTGAGGTACGTTTTGGATTTTTCGTATTGACATCACTTTGGTTTTTCTAATGTTTATTTTCATACCAAGTTGCTCACAGGTCGAGTTGGTCTTGTCGATGAGTCGTTGTAGAGCTAAGTCGGAATCCGCAATTAACACTGTATCATCGGCGTATCTGATACTGTTGATATTTACGCCATTCACATTGACGCCATCCTTGGAATCCTCCAATGCTTCTTTAAATAGAAACTCGGAGTAAAAATTAAACAGCAGAGGCGACAGAACACATCCTTGTCTAACTCCCCTCCTAATTTCCACTTCTGCGGATGCATAATAATTACCATAACATTAGCAATCTTAATTCTCATAATATTAAAAATTACTATTGCTGCACAGTAAACCAGCGTATACATATATTTTATTGTATAAGCTTCTACGACATAATTGGGCATGACTTGATTGTTCAAAATTTGTAACAGCGCTCCTAGTTTCTTACAAGAGTCTATGTACTCGTAGCGGTGGTTTGCTAAGTGGGTTTGTTTCATTAAACTTTTGTACAAATCGTGTTATTTCATTAACCAGGCTATGACCAGGATAGATAATGCAGAGAAACATCTTTAAACCATGAACTTTAGGCAGTGGCGAAGGAAAGTATCCAACAAGGCCGAATAAAATAATGTTGTTAAGCAAAATAAGACCCAGAAAGGGTTTAGTAGGGCCATAAAAGAAAAGTAAAAAGAAGAAGAGAGTAAATACCTCTTGACGTTCGTTGAGATTGTCTGAAATCAGCACGGTATTATCTGCGAGGCGTAAATAATTTAATCTTCTAACATCGTTGTTGATTCCGATGTTATTTCATTTAAGTTTCTTTAAAGTTTTTCTCTTATAATGTAGATGTCTTAATGCGAAGTTTCACACTTTATATTGCGCTATAATGTATATTTTCAACTTCTGTTGCATATCTGTGATCTGATCTACACTCAGCTTGTATAGTAATTAACTTCTCGTAGTCAAAGGATATTAAGACCAATAGTTTGATGCATTTTACTATTTTTGTGATAAGCGCTTTAATAATCCAAAACCTGATAGAGTACTCTAGTCTCATTGATTTTCTAGTCTTTAATACGTTTAGAACTTATTTAAATCTTTCCTTATCAGTTTCATTAATTGATTAGGTGGTACTAAAAGTATTTTTTTAAATACAGTTTCAGTTATTAGTAAAATTTAATCATAGTTTAATATTTCGATTTTTAATAGACCCTTGAAACAAATTCCGAAAGCATTTATTTTGGAATCCCTTGTATAATAAGATGTATTTGCTTATGATTGTATCATATTCTACATTTTGTTCCAACAGCATTTTTTAATGACAATATTTTTTATCTTCACTCCAAAATCTTATCAATTTTCCGCACGTCATTTAACAAGCGCTACAGTATCAATGAACATAAACAGAATCTCTTAATTACTTCAGGAAAAGTGAAGGTAATACCAGCAACAGCTTTTCCAGATACGTTTTAATTCGTGATCCCCACCCCTCTCAACACCCCTCTCCATGGAATACGAAGTTCCGCTGTGAGGATTCTTGTTATGTGGAAATAGGTTCGAGGTTCGAAGAGGCAACACCAGATGGTGTATAAAGCCGAACACCGAAGTCCCGAAACTTCAGGATTTCCACTGAGAGGGTGCGAGAAGTTCAACTTGTGCGATACATCACGTTCCCCCTTCATTCCTCACCCAGAAATCTCCCGATCCTTCTGACAGAGGCGGGCATACATGTGTACTGTAAGTTTTTTTTTGGGTAAGGGTGACTATGAAAACCGTTTTAAAGATGTAAATAATAAAATTATATTCAGATTTCATATATGTAGAAATTTCTTTAGACAATTTGAAACTGCCGAACAAAATAATAATAAAAATTTAATGCTCTAGCTGTTCTACAAATTGTAGACTTCTGATATCCTCTGTATTAATCTAATGTTTGCGATATACTGATAACCTGGTGTTTCTAAAGTTTATGTACACATATTACAAAGACGAAAAAAAATTTAAGCATCTTTTATTTGATATCGTTAGTACAATCCTAATTACAACATTAATTTATTATTATTTTTGAATTGTACTTAATACTAACAAGCAGAACGTATTCGGGTTTAACCAAAAATGCAAACCAAAGATGCAAATCCCAAAAAGAAAAACTTAATCACAAAATTTATTAGAGAAAAAGACAGTATGGAAGGAACTTTCCTGGATGTAAGCATACTAAATTTTTTATACTGTCAGTTTTTAGGAAGAAATAATTAAAATATAAGTGGCATAAGTAACAACAATTTAATTTGTCTACTAGGTACGTTGGATGATACTTGTAACAATATATAATTGCTTATAGGGGGTTGAAAGGCGGGACTGAACAATTGCTGGGATGGAGATAGGGTAATCAAATAAAATAAAACGTTTGCAAATGTCTACTCGTATTTTAGTTAGAAAGCTGGATCGTGGATAAAGGTGGCTTTATTTTTTGAGGGTCTGGGAGGGCTAACTACAAAAAAAGAAATAAAAAAAAATACTTACACAGATTTCCTGGGCAACAATACACAAGAAGATTACTAAATTATGTAAAATGAGCTTTTATTTCCTAAAAAAAATTTAAATGTGAAAATTTTTGCAAAAAAATAATAATTTTAAACTCTTGGTTTAACCCTTTGTTTCCTAGTGGTTTTACTGTGAAACCACACAAAAATAAATTTTAGCTACAGCCTTAGTGGTATTTAACTGAAACTTAGAGAGCCATATCCCTACGAAACGTCGGAGACTACCATGCTTATAATATTGTTATACTGATCTCGGTCTTGCGCTACGTGTAGCAATTGGTCCGCTGTCAAACCTGTCCACTGCCGCAAATTCCTCAACCAAGAGAGTTTCGTCCGTCCTATCCATTTTTTTCCTTCGATTTTACCGTTAAGAATTAGCCGAAGGAACTCATATCTTGGTCCTCTAATTATATGTCCAAGACATTCTAGTTTACGCCTCTTAATAATATTTAATACAGTTCGTTGATGTCCCATTCTTCGAAGAACTTCGTCGTTTCTGGTTCTGCTAGTCCATGGAATTTTTAGTATCCTTCGATACAACCACATCTCAAACGCCTCGATTTTATTCATGATATCGGCGTTTAAAGTCCAAGTTTCACATCCATACAAAAGTACAGATATATTATATACTCGTTATTCAGTTATTAGTTGGTAATAATACGTGTTTTGAACCGGGCTAGTGATATAAGCAATTTTGGTAGTTTTTGGGTTATTTCGCTGTGGCAGGTAACTTTATTTTTTATTTACAATATTAGAAATGTTTTTATGTATGATTAATACTTCCCATTACTAAAAGTTTTTATTTTACAATAAGTATATTGAAGATACAAAATGCCGGTTTCATCCTGGAAGCACTAGGAAACTAGATAAAATATGTACTTATTTTTTATTTCAGGAAAAAAATATATCCATTCGGAGAGCTATATAATATGTCGTCGGTTGGTCTATTCACATTATTAGATAACATTTCTTTAGATGGTGAGTCAAATGAATCGAGTAGTGACGAAGAAGATTTGCTTGACATTGCGAATATGCCAATAATACTTGAAAATGACCAGCCAGATCAACATTCAAGAGACGACGATTCAGAGAATATTCTTGATGATGGAAGCCTTTCCGGACGATGAGGACAATATTCCTCTTCTTTTCTATTTTGAGGGATATAAAATTAAAAAAAAATCCACAAGGAAAATAATTCCTGTAGCTGGCTGTGTACCACGTATCACAAAACAGAAGTTACCCTTAAAAGGGCTACATCAAATTACACGAACGTTTTCGGAATAATAATTCCATCATCAGGTTTAAAAATGCCTAAAATAAGTACAAACCATTTAATTAAAACAAACGTGGTTTAAAATTTTGACTAAGGGTAAAAAAGCGAAATGGTTATACTTACAAGTTAACATGCCTGAGCCACCAAAAGATCAGGGTAAAAACCCTTTAAAATACATAAGGTTACAAAAGATTGTACATAATGTTGTTATTAATATTTAATGTTTAATATTAAATTAAATTTAACTTTAGGTAACATACACCCATGTCATAAGTGAGTTCCAGCGTCCGGAGAGTAAATCTCTTCAAACGGACTTCAGCTGGTAACTGATTGACAAGATACCTATGAACTGTGTCGAAAACAAAATATCAATGTACCATAAAACAATATTAGTTATACATAGTATTACTATAATTTAAATACTTTGATGATTTTAAAAAAGATAACAGCAATCCAGGTGTTGGGATTTAAAAAATAGACTTATCTCTTAAGTTAATGTTTGTGCTACCCCACGTGCTATCCAGTGCTACTGGTGTGCGTTGGCATCACATCATATAATTAGCTGTAATCCTTTACCTAGGCAATATGCAACAATATCGCTCATAATACCTGGTGGACCTTGAATTCATCACTTGGAAAGTACGCGAAACACACCACCGGTTTCTTCTACTTCCATGGGTATAGGTAGAATACCTGTATCAATATCATCGGTGCAGAGCACCGAGATTAGTGTAAAATCTATTCTATTACTGTGAATTATGCATGACCTTGACCTTATATCTTTTGGTGTGTATAAAACCTTACCGTGTTTAATTGATAAGCCAGCAATCTTTTCGCCTATCTTCCAGAAATCCTGCAGGAGGATAATATCATAACCTTCTTGTTCCACTGTTCTAATCAGTGTTGTCTATGCGGCTTTTACGTATTGAAGATTAGCCTACAGGAGCCTTATTTCTCTGTTCACTAACAAGAGTTGTCAGGTTCTGGTTCGGTGGACTTTTCTTCTTCTTCTTCTTCTGTTGTTCCAACGTAAGGACAGTAGTCCTTACGTATCGGGTGCATTCGTCTAAAAAAGTTTGTTCCTCTTTCTGAATATCCATATCTAGGGGGAGTTTCCCCTATTTCACTGGAGTAAATTGTTACAGGTTTTTCCTCGAGTGTTTTTGTATTATTTTTCTTATATCGGAAAGTTAACTTTACCACAGATGTATAAAAGTACATCCTTGGTTATTGGCCTTTTACCTTTACATTAACTTTCGGGTGGTGTCCTTTTGTCTGACCTTGGCCCTTTTGGACTTTCGGCCTTCTGAGTTTGTTTTTGTTTTTTAGAGGCCTTTTAAAAAAGTATAACTGACTATTTATTTTAAGAATTGGCTATTGTTACTGAATATCAATATTGTTATATTTCCTCAATAGCATTAGGCACAGATAAGAGTCTTAAATTAACTTAAATATTTTTAGCGAAAGGCTCTATTAAAATAAATATTTTGTTTGAGCCGCTCGTACTGTAAATTTAATTAAAATTTTGATTTAATACTCTTTTTTGAACACTTTAATTTTTTAGTTGGTTTTCTTGTTTTATGGTTATTTTTTTAAAATCTTTTCTACTTTCTCATGTTTTATATAATCTAGTTCTCTCACCATAAAAAATTAAAAACCATATATATATATATATATATATATATATATATATATATATATATATATATATGTTTTTTTGTTTATTAGCTTCGTATACCACTCAATAGATTGATATCTTTATGTGCTGCTATAGTTCTATAATTTTTTATAGAAACCAGTTCTTATTTTTAGCCCTTCACTGCATGATTTTTTATTTTTCGGTATAATAAAAGTTTGCAGACTGGATTTTCGAAGATAATAAAAAAATTTTGAACAACTATTTTTTTTATTTTGAAAAAATATAAGTGTTGTTTATGAACAAAATTATGTGAATAAGGAATATGCTTAAAACAATATTTAGGAAAAATGAAAATTTGTACACAGTTCTTCGTTGTTGTGAAGCAAAGTGCTACACTACACTTTTCGCATAACACATGTGTATAGCCATTACACTCTGGAAATTTGCACCTTATTTGTTTTTCGGACCATATAGGCCAATGGTGAATTCCATCCATTCGAACATCCTTTTCGTGCTGGTTCTTTTCTCTTCTTTATTTGTAGCGCCTCCTCAGTTTCACTTGCTGAAGTCATTCTCCTTTTTGCAATAGTGAATCGCTCTCCTGCCCTGCATAATGCTTCTGCCTAATGCTTCTACCAGTTGTGTTCTACTGTGCATGTGTGACTTTAGGCTTCACGCCAGTTCTATATTCAGTTGAATTCTTGTAAAACATTCAACTGTTAGCAACGGTCAGATCTAGTAGATAGTAAAATATTCTACAATAACATTTTTTACTTCTCAGAATAATTTTATTTCGTCCCATAAGTCTAGAAACGTGACTTATTTCCACACCATCGCAAGTACCAACAAACTCTACAGTAGTTCTTCTTTTTTCATTTTTCATTCCCTTAATTTGGAATCTTAATCCTTCTTACATTTCCTAAACTGTAAATACCTTGTTTGGAAAGATATACAAGGAGAGGTTTAGAAGAGTAATAATTGTCAAAATAAAGCCTGTGGCTTTTTTTTCTTAGGAATAATTCTAGCCAACCTCACCACAACAGTTGCAGTTGCTCCGAAGTTAGGTTCAAAAGCAAGTCTCGTTTTTTGATCATTCTCTTGTCTTGTATATAATTATATGCGATACGCATATCCAGAGCTACTGCGTAAGGCAAAAAAATTTAAACCCCATTTATGTGGCTTGATTGAAAGGTACTGCTTCATGTAGTGCCTAGCTTTGGTAGAACAAATTTGCTCATCGACGGACAGATATTGTTCTAATGGAATTCCTTTTGAAATGCTTTATTGAGGTGGTTAATTATTGGTCTAATTTTATAAACTATGTCGTAGTTTGGAATGTCACGGGATAAGGTATTATTGAAATGTAAAAATTGTCTGATGACCTGTTGACTAACACCTCACTTTTTGTTTTATTTAAGCCAATTTCTTCTGATCAATATGCCATTGTATTGGGTAAGGGACATTATATATATATATATATATATTATATATATATATATATATATATAATATATATATATATATATATATATATATATATGGATTCTCATCCATTTCGTTCACTGGTTCAGAATTATCATTATGAGACTCATCATATGTATCAATTTCTTCGTCAGGTCAACAAATCTAGATCCACAATATCATCATCATTATCATCAAACATATCTTCGCTATCCCAAAGCTTATCTATTATATCGGCAAGTTTTTTGTCAGTCAGCAGCCTTGTATATTTCCAACTCATGACATTTTATTTAAAAGATAACATTTACAAGATATGCATGATATTTGTAACCAACAACAAAAAACATCATTATGAGAAAAATATGCGCAGTACTATATACCGCAAGACATCATGCATTTTACTTACCTTATCAATAACACGTAAAATATATTTACTCATCATCATCATCCAGCCTCAAGAGTCCACTGCTGAACATAGGCCTCTTCCTCATGTTTCCAACCCCGTCTATCTTGCGCCGCTCTTATCCACTTTTTATTGAGTTTTCTTAAATCGTCAGTCCATCTTGTAGGTGGTCAACCGACGCTTCTCTTGTCTTCCCTTGGCCTCCATTCCAATAACCTCTTTGTCCCTCGCCCATCTGTCATTCTGGTTATGTGTCCTTCCCATCTCAATTTTAGTCTGGCTATCTTCTCGATGATGTCAGTCACTCCGGTTCTTCTCCTGATGTCTTCGTTGGTTATTCTGTCGCGCAGAGTTATTCCTGCTCCATTCTTCTCTGCGTGACTCTCAGTTTGGCAGCTGCTGCTTTTGTTAAGGTAAGTGTTTCTGCTCCGTACGTCAAGACTGGGAGGACGCACTGATAAAATACCTGTCTCTTTAGGCATGTGGGCAACTCACTTTTAAAAGTTTCTTTCAGTTTTCCAAATGCTACCCACCCAAGGCCGATTCTTCTCTTCAGTTCATGAGTCTGGTTATCCCTGCCAATCATAATTTCATGTCCCAGGTATTTATATCTATCTACGAGTTCTATTTCTTTCCCACCAATACTGATGTTCTGGTTGGGTATCAAATTGGTCATGATTTTTGTTTTCGAGATATTTATACTTAAACCTACATTTTCTGTAGCCACAACGAGTTCCTGTACCATCTGTCTTGCCATACCTAGATCTTCAGCTATTATAAGTATATCATCGGCGAAACGTAAGTTGTTTAGATATTCTCCATCTATTTTTATTCCCTTTGTCATCCAATCCAAATTCTTAAAAGCATGTTCAAGCACCGTATTAAAAAGTTTAGGTGACATTAGGTCTTCTTGTCTAATCCCCCGTTCTATTTTTATGCGATTACTGTTAATATGATATCTGACAGTGGTTGTTGCCTACAGGTATTTACTTAAATTACTTTGGTAAAACTGACAAAAACAATCGGAAGCACGTGTCAGTTTTTAATCGTGTACAGTACCTAACTAAGAAGACAAATTATTGGTAACCAACACCATCTGATTGTTTAGTCTACTAACATTGAATAATACTGCATTGTTAGTAAATAACGTCATGCGCAAACTGATTCATCTTTATCTGTTATTAAAATAAATGTTTATTTTTAGTATGTTGTTTTTAAACAACATGATGCAGTGAAGGGTTAAATTGTTAGGTAAAGAAATAATAAATAAGACTTACTCACAATCAATTTAATTTAACTACCAGACGACCGGTTTCGCTTTCTACAATATGCAAAGCATCTTCAGGTCTCGGTACAAAGTTAAATAAATAATGCCGGTACTCTATTAATTGATGGATGGTAGAACATGGTTGAAACTACTATGTATTGTTGAATGGAGAACTCAATTCTGCTATTGTAGTTGTATGACAGTAAACGGGAAGTTCTTGAGGAGATAGATTTGATCCAATGAAGCAGAGATATGTGTATGAATGTTTGTTAAATGAAAGTGATGTAATATACTTTTGTATTATTAAAAGTTATTTATACCTATTCGAGAGATATATTTATAAAATGTGTGTTATTTATTGAGTAATTGTTTTATGAATGTGACAGTTTTATGACAATGAATAAGTTTAGATATATAAATTGTGTGGGTGTGCAATTATTTTTCAACTTGTAGTTATCGAAACTCTTTGATAAAGTTCTATTGGCAAAATAGTAGATTATTGTAAAGTCAAGTAAATAAAATATTAAAATTAAAACAATTAAGGACAATTTAATTGTGCCCAAGACTGAAATGTAGTGCATAAAAGTCCTTCCCCCTTTTAAATTTAATGTCTGTTTTGTCCCTTCTAAGTGTTTTCTGTTTTAGTGTGTTTTAAATTGTCCTTAATTGTTTTAATTCTAACATTTTATTTACTTGACTTTACAATAATCTACTATTTTGCCAATAGAACTTTATCAAAGAGATTTGATAACTACAAGTTGAAAAATAATTGCACAACCACACAATTTGTACATCTAAACTTATTCATTGTCATAAAACTGTCACCTTCATAAAACAATTACTCAATAAATAACACACATTTCATAAATATATCTCTCGAATAAGTATAAATAACTTTTAATAATACAATAGTATATTACATCACTTTCATTTAACAAACATTCATACACATATCTCTACTTCATTGGATCAAATCCTTCTCCTCAAGAACTTCCCGTTTACTGTCATACAACTACAATAGCAGAGTTGAGTTCTCCTTCTACCATCTATCAATTAATAGAGTACCGGCATCATTTATTTAACTTTGTATCGAGACCTGAAGATGCTTTGCATATTGTAGAAAGCGAAACCGGTCGTCTGATAGTTAAATTAAATTGATTGTGAGTAAGTCATATTTATTATTTCTTTACCTATTTGAAATGGACTTACACAAGCAACACATTCATGGTTTAAATTGTTATTTATAATTTATTTCTGATTTGGTCTCACCTATATTTGGTATAGTTTTTCCACAGAAAAGCATTTCTGAGCTAACTAATTTATTTCTTTTTTTTTTTTCAACGTACCCATCTCCCGTAGTACATAACAAATATACCAATCTTTACTCTAATTTACCTATTAATCTGTAGATTATCTAATCTTACACATATTTGCTAATAGACGGGATATTCTCTTATACCCCTCACGTTTGCTCCTAATGCTACTGCCTATGATTTTCCCTCCTCGATCTCCCTTTTGCACTCACGGAAAATTGAGTTCACCATATTTATTACCGACGCTGTATCTGCTTTATTTTGTTGTAGTCCATAGCTGTTGTAGGTGGCAAGGAGGAACGTAGTTAGTTTGGTTTTGATTACAAAAAGACCAATTTAACAGAACACTTTTACTGATAGAGCGATTAATGGCCACCAATGTTTTGAACTATGAATATTTTCATAGTTCTCACCAATGTTCAATAAAAATTCGTTTTATAAAAATAAATTCAAAAACACTTATTGTTTCCCGAGTTTTAGCATATTTCGGTTATTTATTTTTTAGAGTTGTTTTGTTGTCAACAAATCTTTGTTAGATTGTGTATTTTAATATCTGCTTGCTACCAATTTTATTTTATATTTGACACTGTTTAAAACCTTACTGAAAGAAGGTTTTTGTACTCCGGTCCTAATCAAACTTCAGAATATATGCAGTACACTCAGCTTCATTTTAAAAATATACTCTCGCAATACTAATAACAGGAACTGTGTGCTGAGAAACTTTGTAAGTAATGTTATTCTATATTTTTAAGCACGGAAGAGAACAGGGACTGAAAAAGTAGATTATTTTTTAGCAATTTTAATGGACATGCTAAAAAATTTATTGTTAGTTCTTAAAATATGATGTATTTTTGTTCATTTCTTCTATTTTATACCCAAAGATCTATAGTCCAGCAGCTCAGGTAGAAACAGGACCTTACCTCCCAAGTTTTTTGAACTACATGGATTTAGCTGACAATTTGGATTTAACCCTTTGGGACCCAATTTTTTTTGTGTTGTTACGATCTCGACTTTAATTATTTCTTTGTACTGGTAACCATAGAAGGTTTTAAAAGAGCACAAAACCAAATTTTTACAAAAAAAAAAACAAAAAAATAGTAAGATATATATATATGTCGCAATGGGAATGTTGGTTGGGATTATTATGTACCGTAGGGTATATTTGAAGAATGCAGCCACAAATGAATGAACACTTTATTTCAAAAAGATTTACAAAAATATGCATAAAAAATACTTCCATGTAATTTAGTATGTGTGATATATTGTAAAACAATGTTTACACAAACCTACATCGCACATTGTGCAGATGGCTGTGGTTCTTCTTTCTTTACCCATTCTTGAGCAACCAACACAACGCCGTCTCTTAGCAGTTTCAATCGGCATATGGTCTACATTTTTATTTCGTGATCTCTTTGAAGGTCTACTTACACTTATTTTTCTAAGTTTTACTTGTGTAATGGTTTTACCTTTATAAATGAGATCTTTTGATAGCTCAAACAAAGTTTCTAAAAGGGGTGTCTTCTAGCGTGTTCGATGTAAATCATTATATTATATTACCCACCTATTTACCACTGACACCATAAGCAATCGGTAGAAAACTTTTTTCCACCATTTACAGGATCGTCTATCCATTTCATTCACTCCACTCATTTGGTCAGCCAGGTCCACACCACCCACAATTTCGTTGTATAAAGCAACAGCAACAGGACAAGAAACGTCCACTTTGGTCCCACTTTTATTTTTCCTTTGAATAGTTTTACAACTACTCTTATAACAGTTAATTAACAAGGATTCTTGTTTGGTATCTTGCCACTTTGTGGCTAGGGTTTTAAACTCATTTGTTAGAAATACAGAGTCTTCCTTGTTCTTTTGGTTTTTATAGACAACTCCTTAGGCATGTTCCGTCTATTTGTAATAGCTGTACCAACTACAGCGAATTTAATAGTGTCCACTAGGCGTACAGAGGTAAAAAACCTGTCAAAAGCCACAACAATATCATCAATACGAAGCGATCCATATAGCGTTTTTACTACTCTTTCACATAGAGTTCCATCAGCTTGTTTAACTTCCTTTCGAGAATAAGTGTTGAAAGAATATGTGTATCCTGTCTTAGAAACACACCTGCACCATAGTTTTATTCCCCTTTTTACTGATTTTAGAGGTACGTATTGTTTTAGGGACGACCGACCTTTGCACTTTACCATACTCTTGCCGATTGATTGTCTAGTACTGTCGGTTCGATACTTCTAAAATGTGAACTGGAAACAGGAGAGCAGTTCTTTTACATAATATATCTTACTGCAATCTTTGGGTTTCTTTGGGCCATTGAAGTAAAGTTTGAAGAGAATTAATAAGCATCTATTTTATTTCAGTACTTATCGTTTTATTTCTGACAGATGGATGCGAAGACCAATAATGTCTTAGTTTAGACACTCTGTTGTTGCACATTAATAAAGTACAACCAATAGTAATCATTACTTCACCAGCATCATTAAGTGGTTCAGACTTTCCTTCCTTGTGATTGTACATTTTAATTCTCTCGCTTGTACAACCCGCATTAAATCTTCCTCGTCTGGCAAGCAAGTATTCTCGTCTTCTTCATTTTCGGGAAAATCAAATGAAGACGTATTTAATCCATCTGATGAGCGAGTTTATTCTTCTTCATTGTCAGAACAATCATCTGATGCCATATACGACCCATCAGAAGAATGATCACTGTCGTGGAAAGGATCTTCTTCGTCGTTTTATGAAGATATATTAGATTCTGCATCTATGTCATCGCATGAAGATATGTCGCTTATAATATCAGCCAGTTATTGCAAATCCTTTTTAGTAAGCTTTATTTTTCTTGACATGCTGAAAAAAACCAATGGGATATAAAAGGCCCTTCCAATAAACCCAGTTGGACACATAAATCCCATGTGATTTCTGATGTAAGTTTGCCAATTTACAAAAGTAAACGAATCTCAGATTAACGTGTAGAATAATTACATATACTAAACAACAAACTTACCATACGATTGTGTCGAAAACAAGTTGTGTTAAATGTAAAAACGTCGAAAAGTAAGAAACACGTGTTGACTGCGTCGTACTTACGAACGAACTGATCCATTCAACGTTACCAATATCATTTTAGTAGAGAAATATGTGCAGTGTAGTCGATAATCTCCGATATCGAAGAATACAATGTAAAACAGGACTTATTTGGAACATCAGGCAAATTGAAACTGTCGCTGGGATCTATAAGTCCCACTGGGCCCCAAAGAGTTAAGCTTAAATCTTTAAATTTAAGCTTTAAAAATATATTAAATAATAAATGTTTATGTGTATATATCAAAATCTGATTCAATAAAGTACAATAAACATATTCAATGATAATTTGTACTTTATTACAAATTTTCAATTCTTAAAAACCACAGCTTATGACGGAAATAACGCTAAAAAGTAGTTTTTTATGAAGTATAATGCTTAACTTATGAATAACTCACCGCCTGTGAAAGGATGTTTCGTTGATTTCAAGTTTTTAAATTCTAGAGTGTCTCTAGAAGTATCCCATATTTTAATCTTCCATTTAGATAATAAAAATTTATTCCTTGCTTATGATATATCTCTATACTGCTTTTCTAAACTTTTACACCTCTAAAAATTACCCCTAAAGACGAACACAATGTTAAAAATGTCTTTGTTTTAAAAATAGATTGGTTTCGGTTCCAATTGCATCTTTAACACTGTTCAAGTAGCTAGTATCGATGTACACTATCCTAGGAGGATCCACGACTTAACGTGCCCTCCGAAGCGCGGTGAACCGCTCGTGTCGTTTCAAGAAATGAAAAGGTCTTTGTGGGTGCCAAGATATTCTTTACAAAACTAATATGCGTACATTAGCTTCCAAAATTTTTAACGCTCCAAAATTATCCCCCAAAAATATCATTGTTTTTCTTCAATCCTCCTACTCCTAAGTGCCTTCTCTATTGAGGTTGGCGATCAATATGGCAAATTTCTCTCTGTCCTGGGCTTGGTGAATTAAGTCATTTCCTGTTGTGTGAGTCCAATCTCTGATGTTTCGAAGCCAGGATTTCTTCTTTCTTCCTATATCCCTTTTACCCTCAATTTTGCCTTCTAATATTACCTGGAGCTGTTCAAATTCCTTATGGCGCATTATGTGTCCTAGATATGACGTCTTTCTAATTTTGATTGTATTAACCAGATGAGGTCGTGTGTTCATTATTTCCAGTACCTCTTCATTTGTAGTTTTGCTGGTCCAGTTTATTCTTAGTATTCGGCGGTACATCCACATTTCGAATGAATTCAGTTTGTTGACGTCATACTGTTTTAATGTTTTGTAATGTATTTCTTCAATAAGTCAGTTAATTTTCAAGCTTTGTTGTATGTATACCTAGCCATTTAAAAGGTTATTTTAAGGGCTACAGATATAGATTCAGTAGAAAGCCAAATTACCCTTCAATTTATAAAATAAAGGTTTGAAGCACTAGAAACACTGGGTGTTTACACCAAGATATACATTTTAATCGGCGATATCTTCATTGTTTTTTACGATTCAAAAGTTTATAATCCAGTTTCTATGAGCTGTATGGTTTTCAAATCTATCGGTAGAGTGCTAACCTGGCTAAAGAAAAAAAAAAGCTTACATGAAATACATGTCAACCAAAACACAAGAGGCATAACATAAACACAAGACAATTAGAAATGAAACACATGCACGTAAGAAAAATAAAAAATGATCACTGAAAAAGCTTAAAAAATGAAACATGATGTTAAAAAATTTTAAAAATAGGAAATATGGAAGCAAAAGGAAATATGGCGCTTCATAACATTCTGTGTCTGATTGACCTAAACAAAGCTTTCTTTAGGTCAATAAAGCAAACATCTACGAAAATAACAAAATAACAAAATCTAATCTAAGAATGGATGGACAACTTACAGAACCTCTAGAAATAGTAAGCGGAATAAAACAAGGGATTTATTGAGCCCCATGCTCTTTAATTTCAATGAGCAAAGAACAAACCAGATGTAAAATAGAAATTGGTGGCATCAGTATTGAACAAGTAATGAAAATAAAATACTTGGGAATTACACTGTCTAGATATGGAGAAGTACAAAAAGCAAATAGGCTGACAGATGCCTTAATAACACTATATGACGAAACAGACACATTAATACTGAGATCAAGTCAAGAATTTATAAAAGTCAGTGTAAGACCAATAATGACACATGCCTCAGAAACAAGACCTGACACAGCTACAACGCAAAGGCTACTGGAAACGTCAGAGAGGAGAGTCCTGAGAAAAATTATAGGAAATACTCTGAGAGCTCGAAAAAGAAGTTAAGACATTAGAAGAAAATGTAACGTACAGTGTATAAATAAATGGACATAAAATAGAAATAAGAATGAATTCACCACATAAGCAGAATGGAGAAGACTTGTATTGTCAAAATAGCAAGAGATAAGTCGCCAATCGGCAGAAGAAGTATCGAACAACCGCGCAAAAGATGGAGTGAACCTTCCATAAGAAGAACAAAAGTTGATAAAACACGAATATATGTATTAAAAAGAACTACATTTTTGTCATTTTTAGGTAAATATTATAATTTTTAAGTTATTTTAAATAGAAGAACATTTTTTTTAGAAATTTTAAAGTAGACAATAAAATTAAATATACCTTATTTCAAAAAATAATGCAATTTAAACCGGTCAACTCCTGGATCCAATAAAGAACACTAAAATAACATGTAATGTAGAAGAAAACTGATTAATTTTGATTCTGGTGAATATTAGGTTAATTATACTGCCCTTTTTTTTAAATAACTGTAACTTACCTAGTTTACATTGTGCGAAATAGTGCAAGAAAAAATCGGGAAAAAAAGTTAATACGCGAAGTGTGGATCAAAGAAAAAATACCCAATCAGTGCAATAAAGAAGCAATCTTATGTCCAGTGCATAAAAAAGGAGAAGTTACAGAATGTAAAAATTACAGGGGAAAAGATTCTGGCCATATCAATTAGAAATAAAATTAAAACAAAAATTGAAAACTGTATAGGTGAGTATCAAGCAGGTTTCAGAGCAAACAGATCGGTAATACACCAATTTTTTACAATGAAACAAATTTTAGCTAGCTCATATGAATTCAACCTAACATTACACATGCTGTTGATTTTAGACAGACATATGATACTATAAAAAGAAATAAAGTATGTGAAGCACTAGATAATTTTGAATTTCCACCAAAAATAGTAAGACTGACTAAATGCATACTCAATGATACTAAAAGTAAAGTCATATTAGAAGGACGGGTTTCAGATAGCTTTATATATATATAGAGGCACAATATATCATCACAGGCATCAATGCGTAGCATATGCAGATGATGTTACCTTAATAACAAAGAGACCTGCAGAATTAAGAGAAATCTTAACTAGAATACACAGAATAGCCAGGGAATATGGTTTAGAAATAAACGAAGAAAAAACAAAATATATGGTGATGAGGGAAAACGAAAATCATCTAGGACAGTCCTTTAAGATACAAAGCCCAAGTAAAGAATATAACTTTGAAGTTGTTAGCCAATTCGATTACTTGATAGTGACACTAACAAATAGGAACGAAGAGAACCAAGAAATCGTAAAAAGAATGGGCAAAGATAGTAAGAGTGCTGGGAGCCTGACTAGGATACTGAGGTCGAAGATAATATCCAGAACAGCAAAAAAACGAATATATACAACAGTTATCCGGCCTACAGTACTTTATGCTAGCGAGACCTGGACACTTAATAAAGATATGAAAGTAAAATTACATAGATGGGAATGAAAAATTCTTAGAAGGATAATCTAAGGTGTAAAAGTGGCGAAGAAGAACGAATGAAGAAATAATGCAAATATATGGGCAACCAAATTAAGATGGCTCGGACATATAGCAAGAATAAAGAAAGGACGAGTTCCCAATGAATTAATAAACAAGAAGGCTGGTACAAAAAGAAAAAGAGGCCGCCTTCTAAGAAAATGGCTGGAGTCGGCAAAAGAAGATCTGAAGTCGCTGCGGGTACAAGATTGGAAAAACTTAGCACAAAATAGAAAGAAATGGAAGAAAACCGTTGAAGCCTTGGGCCTTTGAGGCCTGTTGAGCTGAACTATATATACCTAGTTTACATGCAAATGACTTTTTGTGTGCACATTTTAATGGTCTTTTCATGGACTATAAAAAACTATGTGGGACAAAGGATAAAGCTGTTAGAAGTTAATGAAAGAAGAGGTACAGGAAAACCGAGAAGAAGATGGAAGGACGGTGTGGCAGAGAACTTGGGCGAGAAAGAGTTAGGTAAGGAAGACTCAATGGACAGAAATGAGTGGCGACAAAGAGTAAGCATCAGCGACCCCTGAAGAGGAAAAAGCTGAGAAAGAAAAAAAAAAGATTAGCAACGTTATAATAAATTTAGGTAAACTAAAAAACAATCTTTAATATTAAGAAGACCTTTTTCAGTAAACTTTTACGATATTTTAATGGTTATTCTGTTATTCGTTGCTGAGAGAAATCCAAAAAACCAAATATTGTTACAATCAGTACAGTATAAAGCTATTCTGGAGTTGTAAATGGTCTAACTAACATGATTTACGACTTTATTTTATATACTCGTGTATAGATATTCATTTATTAGGATTGCAATAAAAGTAAACACATAAAATGTTTCTAATTATCTATTTTTTTTTTCATATCTCCATATACTAGGTAAATGGTACAATAATATTATTTTTTAGTATGACTCTTCAATAATATCTTAAAACGTCTTTTTATTACACTAAATTTTATTCTTAATATACAGTTTGCAGATACCTGCTGTAAAGCTTTTATCACTACTCCATTACGATGATACCAAAATGATTAAATAAAATATAAAATATTACAAAATGCCAAAACATAAATCTGAAGAACTGCCAGCGTATAAGTTCCTGTATTAAATCCCCAGTATCCTTTAAATTCAAAGCTGCAAAGTTGGTAGTTTCCTTAGTTTAATATGGTCAGAAACTATAAATGTAAACTCAGATCCCCTTGAAGATTTAATGTCTAATTGTTCCAATCTCCAAAGACAAAAGCAAATTTACTCTGAATTACTCTGTACCCGAAGATAATTAGCGAGGCAATCCCCTCGCCCCGTCGATTTCAATGACCTCCTAGCCGTCCCCGAGCAGCAGCGTAGTGTGGAAAAATCTACTTCGGTATCTAACGCTGAAAATTAATCAAATAAAAACTATAAATCATTATTGTTAAAAAAAGATCGACATCTGGATGCTATACAACTTCAACACAATATCAAAAAAATAAACGTGTAGTGCTAGGCGAAAACTATATCTAAAAAATTATAGAACACGAAACAAAAATATATCAGGTTGACAAAAGATTAACCACAAGTATAAAACTTTGCAGTATGGGTCACAAATGACTGCAGCAAGTCATACAAGTAAGAAATGAACATTATATGCGAATTGTCCGCTATATTTTTTCAAGGATTGTATTAGGTGGTATTTAAATATAAAATCTTTATATTTTATATATCTTTCTCCTTATTTCTGTGTGTATAATATTATACATGTTTTTGTCTTTGGTTTTATAAGATCTTTTTGCTTCAATGAGATCCAGAATCTCATCGGTCATCCATTCATTTTTGTTCTTGATCAGGTTAGGTCTTAGTGTTGTCTCACATGTGGGTATTAGAGCATCTTTTAGAGCAGTAGGAATAATTTCTATTTTGGTGAGATTTTCTTTAATTTTTAGTGTGACTTGCTTTTTTGTTGATGAATCTCTCAAACGGGATACTTGTATCCTTTCTACTTAAGTTTTAACCACAAGCTTTTTTTAGAGTAATTCTAAATCTTCCTACAACTGGGTTGTAATTTGATTTTACATCAGCTGCAGGGTATGATTTTACTGATTATATGGAATTTGGGTATAGTTTGCAGATGAGAAGGTAGTCAATTTGGTTTCTGATGACGTTATGTTGGTTGTCGGCTGGAGATTTCCATGTATAGAGTCTCCTGGGTGGCAGATCATAATAAGTATTCGCGACAATAAAATCGGTCTTTTGCAGTGGTTCTGCACTAATCACATTAAGTGGTTCCCCGTTGATTTTTATTCCATATGGTTGTCTCTCAAGTGCCTTTTTAAATAGCTGGTCCGAGTAAACATTAAACAATGTTGGCGACAAAATGTAACCTTGTCTGACTCCTTGTTGTATGGGGATTTCATCGGTGTAGTTATCTTCAATTTTTATAGCAGTTTGATTCCGGTACAAATTTTTATTGATACGAATATCCTTGTCATCTATTCCGATATTTTTCAGTATTTGCATTAATTTTACATGTTGTACTTTATCGAATGCCTTTTCGAAGTCCACGAAACATACAAATACATCTTTTCTTTGGTCACAGCATTTTTGTAATGGGATGTTTAGCGCAAAAAGTGCCTCCCTAGTTCCCATAGCTAAAACCAAATTGGGTATCTTCAAGATCTTCTTCGCATTTGCGTCTAATTCTGTTGTGAATTATTCTGAGGAAAATTCTAAGAGTGTGGCTCATTAGGCTAATTAATCGATATTCTGAGCATTTTCTCTTATTGTGTTTTTTAGGTATTGCGATAAAGATGAATTTGAGCCAATCTGCGGGAATCACTCCTTCTTCTTCTTTGGGTGCCGTGTCCGTATTCAGACGTTGGCCGTCATCATGTTTACAATTTCCTGAAACCTTTCTCTGTCGGCTGCTGCGCGAAATAATTCTTCTACTGTGAAACCACACCATTGTCTAATATTACGCAGCCATGAAAGTTTCTTTCGACCAATCCATCTCTTTTCTTCCACTTTTCCTTGTATTATAAGGCGAAGTAAATGGTATTTGGGTCCTCTAATTATATGGCTGAAGTATAATGTTTTTCTCCTCTTTATGGTGTTTATGAGCAGACGTTCTGAGTTGATCATTTGAAGAACATCTTCATTGGAAGTGTGCGAAACCCACGATATCTTTAGGATTCGTCTATAGCACCACATTTCGAATGCTTCTAACTTGTTTGACATTGTGGTTTTTAACGTCCATGTCTCACAACCATACAATAGGATCGACCACACATAACATTTCAGGACCTTCTTACGAATGTTCATTGACAGGTTTCTGTTGCATAAAACTGGTTTCCAGGTCATAAAAGCCTTACGTGATATTTCGATCCTGGATATTATCTCTTCATCAGAGTCACAATTTACATTTAACCAGCTGCCAAGGTATTTGAAATGATTTACCCTTTCTATCTCTTCTCCATTAAGAGAAAGCAGACCTTGATCTATATGGATCTTTCCAACTACCATCCAATTGTCTTTGAAATGTTGATTTTTAGGCCTCTCCGATAACTTGCTTCACTGACTAGATTTAGTAATGTTTGGAGATCTTGTAAACTTTCTGCAAGAATGGCTGTATCGTCAGCGTATCTAATATTGTTGATTACTTCTCCACCTAGTCTTACTCCCTCTTGTCTGTCATCCAAAGCCTCCCTAAAGATTTCTTCAGAGTACAGATTAAAAAGAGTGGGTGACAAAACACAACCCTGCCGTACTCCACGTTTGATGGGTATTTTTTCAGTGGGACTGTCTCCAATTTGGATAGAGGCTACTTGATTGTAATATAAGTATTTCAGCAGTCTTATATCATAGTGGTCAAGTCCTGCTGCCCGTAGGCAGTCGAAAAGTGTATTGTGTTGGACTCTGTCGAACGCCTTCTCGAAGTCGATGAAACAAACATAAACATTCTTTCGGAATTCACAACTTTTTTGTAATAGAACGCGCATACAGTATAGTGCCTCTCTAGTTCCTAGACAGTTTCTAAATTCAAATTGCTTATCACCCATCTTACTTTCGCATAGAAGGAATACTCGGTTTTGTATAATTCGTAAGAGTATCTTCAGTGTGTGACTCATCAAACTGATTAGTCTAAAATCGCTGCATTTGGTGGGCCTGCTTTTCTTTGGTAATGTTATAAACAGTGACTCTAACCAATCATCTGGTATTTTTCCTTCGTTGTAAATTTTGTTGAAAAAAGTGGTTAAGCAGGCAATGCTTTCCTCATCCAAAAGTTTAAGTAGTTCGGCAGGGATTTGATCTGGTCCAGGTGCTTTATTGTTTTTGACTTGCTGTATTGCATTTTTGACTTCCGAATTCAGTATATTGGGACCTCTCTCCAACTGGTTGTCATAGGCAGTATTTGGAGCATTTTCCCTAGAAACATCGTCAAAAAGGTCAGTGATGTATCTGTCTCATTCTTTGCACTGTTGTTCGTGATCACAAATTTTTCCGTCCGCGCTTTTAAGTATGTGGGCAGCTTTCTCTTTTCTAATTCCGGCAGTATATTTAAGTTTCTTATGCAGGTTGAAGCTGTCATGCTTTTTTTGGGGGTCTTCTATTTCTTTACATAAATTCTCAAGCCAGGATTCTTTGGCTTGCTTAATTTTTCTTTTTATGCGTTTATTAATTTCACGATATTCGATAATATTTCTATTTTTGTGTTGCCGTCGAACTTCCATCAGATTTAGAATTTCTTGTGTCATCCACTCATTTTTTGCCAACATGGTAGGTGTTTTCAAAGACTCTTGTACGTTCTCTAAAATCGAGTTTTGAATGGCATACCAGCATTCGTTAATGGTTCTGTTTTTGTTTGGTATATTTGATATTCTGCGTATTTTACTATTTATTTGCTGTGTTATGTGTTCGCGCGTTTGAGGGTTTTTCAGGGAGTCGAGATATATCTTACAAGGCTTAGTTGGCTTTGTTAATTTCTTCAATTTAATTTGTATTTGGGAGCAGAGTAAATTGTGATTTGAGTTTATGTCAGCGCCGGGGTAAGTTTTTACATCTTTAATATTGTTTCGAAATCGGTGGTTTATTAGGATGTAGTCTATTTGATTCCGTACTATTCTGCCTTGATGTCCATCTTGAGGGGATTTCCACGTGTAAAGACGCCTTTCTGGAAGTTGAAACCAGGTATTTGTAATGGCTAAGTCATTTTCTTGACAGAATTCTATTAGCCGTTCACCTCTTTGATTTCTATCTCCCAAGCCAAACTTTCCGGTGATGCCCTGCGTCATGTTCTGTCCAACTTTAGCGTTAAAGTCACCCATAATTATTATTGCTTCGTGTTTCTTTGTTATTTGTAGCACTTCTTCTATTTGATGGTAGAATTCTTCAATATTCTGCTCATCTGCGTCAGCAGTGGAAGCATAAACTTGGATGATATTTATATTTACAGGTTTAGCATTCAGCTGTATTAAAATTACTCTGTCTGATATTGGGATGAAGTTAGTGACATACTTATTAATATGCTGTTTGGTAATTATTGCTACTCCATTTCGATGCATATGATCTTGATTTCCAGAAAAATAAACGGCGTAACCATTTGCACTGAAATTCCCTTTGTTTGGCCATCTTGTTTCACTCGCCCCCATGATAGTAATGTTTAATCTGTCCATTTCAGAGAGTAGATTTCTCAACTTACCGGCTTCATATAAGGTTGTTACATTCCATGTAGCCACTTTGTATGGATTCTTCATTTTCATCGTATGTCTAGTGATGGGAATCACTCCGGTGATTATTATATATTGGATTAAAAAGTCTTACTACTACTTTTATGTTATCATACTCTATTAGTTTCAGCAACTCAATTGGTGTATAGCATATACCTACTTGAATTATATTGACTCTAGATTGAGCTGTTTTTAGTGTTACCACCATAACTCTATCCGAAATGGGTATGAAGCCAGTTACAAATTTCTGGGTAGTTTTGTCAACTAATATCGCTACTATGTTCCAGTGATTTGCGTCATTGTCATTACCAGAGTAGTATATCTTTGTTTGGCCTAATAATATGTCACCTGAATTGGACTATCTGGTCTCACTTAGGCCTAATATTTTTATGTCAAGTCTTTCCATTTCCTGAATGACATTATAGACTTTACCTGCTGGTATATTGACTTAAGATTCCACGTGCCCATCTTCATACACTTTCTGTCAATTTTAATCTTCTTTTTGGACAATGTGTTACTAATGGGTATTTTACAGGGATTTCGTTTGATATCGACATGAGAGGCCCTCGTCTATGTGTGATTTGTCTCCCCTGTCGGAACTTGTACTACTTTTACTTAAACTACTACATTGTACTAGGGATATCTATAATCTAGAATCTTTAATGTAGTGGTTTTCCCTTGTCTTCTACATTCTTATGACGTTGACAGTTTTTTTTGTTCATCCGCCTTCGAGGCCGATTTCTCAACCTAAGGACAAAAGAGTGCCCTACCACTTGCTAACTCATCCATCCGAAGCCGTTGGTCGGAGATTGCTTATACTAGCAATCACTCGGTGAAATTCTTGCCATATCTCGCTACTCTCACTTAGTTTAGCCTGCAGACCAATGCAGTTGCCCAGGGTGTAGCACATAAAGACATAAGTGAGAGTTAGTTGTCTTATGAGGACCAATTATTAGGAACCATCTCCCGTCTATGACACTTGATGTGGCCGTTTTGATAAAAGGTGCTACCTCTATAACACAACTCTACACCCATTCAGCCTTCGTTATTAGAGTTTCACAAAATTACATTCTTCAAAAGAGTCGTCTGAATAAAGCTGCTCTATTTTAGAATATTTAAAATTCTTCTAACCGTGCTTTTTATATACTTTCGTTATAGTATCATTGCTAACATCTAACTCTCTAGCAACGCTTCTACTTGAACGTGTTGAATCTATCTCGATTGCTGCACAAATTTATGTATCCCGGTATACTTTTTCCTCAACTTTTTCTGGTAAAACTTCATAAGTGTTACATTTTCTGCAATTTTTGAGGCAATAACAACTCTCAAAATGTTTAACAATATTATGAACTGACTGTACGCAAGGAATTGTACCTTGTAAGTAAGGAATTAAGTATTGTATAAGTACTTACTTATTTGTCTTTGTCACTTGTAGAGCCACAAGGTATTACTAATTTTTTTTTAATTTTTCTGATATTTAGTCAATGTGTCACTACGCTTGGTAGATCTTTTTTAAAGTACTTCAAGATGGGCATTTTGTTCATCTTCTTTTTCTTAACGTGCCCTATCAAGTCCCCTTGACGTTGGCGATTAACATGGCGAAACTGTCTCTGTCTCGAGCTATTCTAAAGAGTTGCTCAGCTTTCTTTATTCCTGTCCACTCTCTGATATTCTTCAACCAAGAGGCCTGCTTTCTACCAATTCCTCTGCGTCCTTCGATTTTACCCATCATAATAAGTTGAAGAATATTATATCGGTCTCCCTTACTACGTGTCAAAAATAGGCCATCTTTCTACATTTGATGTTATCAAGCAGCTCGCGAGCAGTATTTGCTCTCTCAAGGACTGCCACATTTGTCAGCATAGCCGTCCATGGAATTTTTAGTATACGTCTGTGCAGCCACATTTCAAAGGCCTCCAGACGATTAATGGTGGATATTTTTAATGTCCATGCTTCGACACCGTATAAGAGGACTGACCAAATGCAGCATTTAATCATACGCTCTCGAAGTTGGAGTTTCATGTTATCATTACAGAAGAATGACCTCATTATTAATAATGTCGTGCGAGCTATCTCGATTCTACAGTTTATCTCTTGATCTGGATCTAGTTGTTCAGTAATATGGCAACCAAGATATTTAAAACTGGACACTCTTTGAATTATATGACCATCAACATATAATCGTGCATCTTGATGTGCTAAACGGCTAAACACCATGTGTTTTGTTTTTGAACAGTTTATGTTTAGGCCAAACTCTTTTCCCACTGTATCAATGGCATTTAAAAGGCATTGTAATCCATTCATGTCATCACTTAAAATAACTGTATCGTCTACATATCTGATTGTATTTATCAGGATTACATTAACTTTCACGCCCCATTCCAAATTATGCAGCGCTTCTTTAAATATTCTATCTGAATATAAATTAAATAACAGTGGGAATAGTGTACAACCATGTCTGACACCTCTTTATATTTTACATATTTCTGTTGATTTTCCGTTTATGCAAGCTGTCGCTGTTTGACGCCAGTATAACTTTTTTATGAATCGTATGTCTTGACTATCAACTCCTTTATCTTTTAATATTGTAATTAATTTGTGATGCTGTACTCGATCAAAGACCTTTTCATAGTCAATAAATACAGCAAAGACGTCTTTCCTTTGATCTCGACATTTCTGCAGTCCCGAGTTCCCAGTCCATTTCTGAAGCCAAATTGTGTTTCATCCTGATCTTCTTCACATTTATCTCTGATTCTACTGTGGATGATGCGTAGAAATATTTTCAAAGTGTGGCTAATAAGGCTTATCATTCTATAATCGCTACAATTTTCCGGACGTTGTTTTTTTGGTAGTGTTATGAATTCAGACTTTAACCAATCTACAGGGATATCACCAGTCGAATAAACATCATTGAAAAGTTTGACCAGTATTCCAATGTTCTCCTCATTTATAAGCTTTAATATCTCTGTCGGTATGTTATCAGGGCCAACGGCTTTCTTGTTCGTTGCTAACTTTATACCATGCAGTATTTCTGATTTTAGTATTTCTGGTCCTTCACCTTCAACTAAAGTCTCCGGTTCTTCGGGTCTATCATCATTATACAGTTCACTTATATAATTACACCAGGTTGTTTGAATTTCATGTTCGTCTATTATCATTTTTCCCGACGAATCGGTTATAGTATGTGGAGTTTTCTTATGATAAAGACCAGCTACTTCTCTAACTTTTTTAAACATATTAAACGTATCATGTTTTTCATTCAACTTTTCTAATTCCTTGCATTTATCCTCCATCCATTTTTCTTTAGCCAGCTTTATTTTTTGTTTAATTAGTTTCTGTTTTTCCTTATATTCTGTCTTGTTACCTTTCAGTTTCCTTCTCTGCTCCATTAATTCCAGGATTTCATCAGTCATCCATTGTTGTTTTTTTGTGAATGTGTAACGTTGTTAAATATTTTTCTATTACTTTCAAGGTAAGATCTTTAAATGTGTTCCATATTTCTGTGTTGTTTTCATTTATTGATTTCTTTAGCTCATTGTTTAAGTCATTTTCTATTAATGTTTTGTTGGATATTGAGATATTTAATTTTGGTGTTTTGGGGCTTTCTTGGACTTTTTTGAGCTTCACTTTGATGTCAGTTATTACAGGGTTATGGTCTGAACCGGTATCTGCACCAGGATATGTCGTTACTCTGGTGACGCCATTCTTAAATCTTTTGTTTACCAGAATATAGTCTATCTGATTTCTAATCATATGTAGTGAATTATCTCCTAGTCCCCTTCATGTGTATAACTTTCTTTTGTGTAATTTGAACCATGTATTTGCGAATATCATGTCATGTTCTTGACAGAACTGGTATAATCTATCGCCTCTTTCATTGCTCTCCCCTAGTCCATATTCACCTACCAGGTGAAATCTTCGGCCTGGGCCAATTTTTGCATTAAAATCTCCAATAATATATGTGACTTCGTTACTTTTTAGATTTTTAAGTGTCTGTTTTAATTGGCTATAGAATGATTCGTCATCATTATCATATTTCTTTTCTGCAGTAGGGGCATATATCTGGATAACATTGACATTAAATGGTTTGTTATTTAATTGGAGTATTGCTAGTCTGTTGTTCACTGGTATAAAATTTTTCACATATTTCTTAAATTTAGACGTTATAAATAAGCCAACTCCATTCATATGATGTGTGTCATCTTCTGCACTTCCAGAATAGTATATTGTGCCTTCATCTTGTTCACATATTCCCGTTCCAGACCACCGGAGCTCACTGATGCCCATTATATCAATTTTGAAACGTTTAACCTCTTGAACTAAGTTACTGAGCTTGCATTTTGTTCACACCTGAAAAATATTTAACAGATAACCTTTGGCACAACATTATAAATAAAAGCACAAAACAAAATCACCGTTATTTACCTAATGCTTAAATATTAACAACACTGCCCATGTTGACATAAAAAAAAAACAAAAAGTGTGTGGGCCATCATCGTCAAATGAACTTCTTACACAAGAGTTAGAGCAATAGGTACTTACCTATATATTTTCTTTAATATTGGGAAAAAACTAGTATACACTATTTAAAATATTTATAAAACTAAAAAAACAACACTCGAAATCAAAACATCAACTTAACCTCAGAGATAAATAAACAACAACGCAATACAAAAATTTTATGGAATGATCTAATCCGATAAAAGTTCAAAGACTATGTTTTTGGTAATATTAGTTCCCATTGACCCCGATCAGTGTTCTACGGGCTAACATTTAGCACGGTAAGGCAGCTTCTTGTAATGTTGCTATGAGATGGTCCAATGTTGCTTTAATACAAAACCCCAAAGTATACCAGAGTGAAATAATAGTACTAAAGTGAGATGGCGTGCCCTAGGCCTTAACGGCCTGTTGCGCGTAAAAATAAATAAAGGGAGATGGCTTATATAATAGTTGGGTATATTATAACATAACTAACTATTCTATAAGCCATATAACTTCGTATGTAATAATTAATGGAAGATGCACAATAAGATTATTGTGCGATTATCGTGCGATTATTGTGCGATAATGGGCGATTTTAATGCCAAAATGGACATGGATGTGTGGACGGTTATGTGGGTGACTATGGATTAGGAGAACGAAACGAACGAGGAGACCGTATGGTACAATTTTGTCAAGCGGAGGAGTTAGTAGTTGCTAACACTCTTTTCAAGTTACCTAACAGACGACTGTACACATGGAAATCTCCGAGTGACACCAAAGGTAGAGTAGTCAGAAACCAAATTGACTTTGTTCTTGTTAGTCAAAGATTCCGCAACTCTATACTCTCAGATGAAACCTACCCAGGAGCAGATATAGGCTCGGATCACAATCCTGTAGTAGTCACATTAAGAATAAAACTAAAGATCATTAAAAAATACATACAGAAACAAATGGACGTGAGAAGACTGAATGAACAACATATAAAAGAGGAAACAATAGTGAACATCAAAGAAAATTTACAAAATATAGAGAAACTGAATAGAAATACTGATAACATAGACCAAAAATGGGAGAATATTAAACATGCCGTAATGTTGGCAGGGAGAGAAAATTTAACACCGAAAGAAAGGAAACATAAAGAATGGATGAATGAGGAAATACTGCAGTTGATGCGTGAAAGAAGGGTACACAAAACAGATAATCCGATAAGATACAAAGAAACAGATAAACTGATAAAAAAGAAAATAAGAGAAGCTAGAGAAAGATGGCTAAGTGAGCAATGCCAGGAGTTGGAACAATTGGAGCGAAAATATGACTTGTTTAATGTACACAAAAAGATTAAAGAAATGACAGGAAGGAGAAGAACAACACAGACAGGACAGATCAAAGATACAGATGGTATAATTATAACAGATTTACAACAAAAAATGAACTGATGGACAGAATACATATCACAACTGTTTGATGACAAAGATAGACAAGAAATCTCAAACGAATATACAGATGACACAGGGCCTGATATAATCAGAGAAGAAATAGAATATGCAATCAAACAAGCAAAAAGTGGTAAGCCCCCGGTCCTGATGAAATTCCCGTAGAACTGCTCAAACTTATGGACGATAAATCTATTAAAATACTCCTAGATCTATTTAACACAATATATAGAACTGGAATAATACCTAGGGAATGGTTCCGTTCGACCTTTATACTACTGCCAAAAAAGGCAAATACAAAGGAATGCAACGAATATCGTACGATAGCTTTGATGAGTCATGCTCTAAAACATCAGAGCTAATCTTGTAATAGACAATACAACGATTGAGCGTGTGCCCTGTTATAAATATCTAGGTGCTTGGATGACAGACCATACTGATCAAACAATAGAGATTAGATGTAGAATAGAAATGGCTAGATCAGTCTTTAATAGAATGCGCAAACTCTTTTGCAATCGTGATATCAATATAAAGTTACGAATACGAATGCTGCGGTGTTATGTCTTTTCTACCCTGTTATATGGAGTTAAGGCTTGGACACTAAAACAGTTGACCATAAAAAAACATCGAAGCTTTCGAGATGTGGTGCTATAGACGCATTCTCAGAATATCATGAATGGATCGCGTCACTAACACGCAAGTACTCCAAACTTTAGACAAAAGATGCGAAATTCTAAAACTAGAAAGATGGAATACTTGGGGACATTGTGAGAGGTGAAAAGTACGAAGTTTTAAAAAACATCATGCAGGGCAAAATTAAGGGCAAAAGAAGTATGGGAAGAAGAAAAATATTGTGGCTTCGTGATCTACGTAAATGGTTAGGGTGTAGTTCGATTGAACTTTTTAGGTGCGCTGCTAACAAAGTCGCAGTGGCCATGATGATTTCCAATCTCCGCTAGGAGTGGTACGAGAAGAAGAAAGGACAATAAGACAATTGATTGAAATACGTTGTAATAGGTAGCTCAATTAGACACCAGAGTTAGTAAAACACATCTTTAATTTAAATAAAGATATATTCTGAATAAATAAATAATAAAATAAAGTCAGTTTCTTCTAAACAATAATACAAATAAAATAGTTACCCTGGTAAAGACGCGATGGCGCTACGATCCGCTGTTGATACCTGTGAAAAATAAGTACTTAATAATATCAAATATTAAAAAAGAAAAGGAACAAAAATACGATCTGTTAGTATACACTGGTACGCCAAGTCAAAGGAATAATCTATATTCGAGGTGGACGAACCGATCAACACTCAGTCCGGCAAGGACCGGGTAGTAACTAGTCAACACTTTTCCACGGTATATCAACAATCTAAGACTATGTTTGAAAGCTGCCACTAAATCAATACTTTTGCAGAAGTAGTTAGCCTTCGGTCAATACCCCAGGGCCAGTGGAGTGGTTCCCAGATCAATACTCTGATAAAACTTCCAGAATGGTTGGCCTTTGGTTAATACCCAAAGGCCCGGTGAAGTTCCTACCAGATCAGTACTCTGCCAGAACTCGCTTCTATCTTGCTGTGTACGTGGTTTTATACTGTTGCCGGCCTTTCATCTCCAGTACGCATTGATGGAAGTGCGGCGATAGCTAGTGATGACATCGTTACAACGTGCGAATAGAAACAGACAATTCTCAGAGAAAAAATTGGGCCATGGACATAAAACAATATTATTACTCTGATACATTGGTCATAAACCATACGTAAGTTAAAGTAAACAAAAAAATGAATGGTGATATAGATTATTTTTTAGGTAAAAAATATTATGTGATTAGGGTAAACTGTTTAATGTCAATTCGTGAGGTAGCGCTACTGTCACAAATCTCACCCCGTCTCCCTCTTCTTGCTATATAGATGCAGCATCGGCAAACAGTAATAATCCGGTGCGACATGAGAAGTGTGTCGGAATCCAACAAGTCGGGGCGCCGCGACGCTGTGGGCGGTCAACTCAGAGGCGTCTCCTCCGGCCCCTTGCCCCTCAATTCTGATCATCCCACTCACCACCTTCTTGTCCCCGCATCCCACTATCAGCGCCACCTTTGCCGCTCCTCTGGAATACTTACTTCCCCATGCCCCGCCGCCATCGGTCGATACCATAACCCACAAACTGAGGGATGATGGATTTGTGTTGAGTTCCTAACGGTTTTTGTCGGAAGGTAGCGCAGTCTCGTTTATTTTCAATTTATTAAAAACGTTACAGCTTTTCTAATTTGATTACTCAAAATAAACGTACTTATTTCACAGAAATCACATCCAACATAACATAAATAAATAGAACTATAGTTAATTCATATATAAAAAACATGTCAACTTGATTTAATAATTTGTCCTAAATGTCCTAATGTTCTAAAAACAAATTAAGTTAAATAAGCGACAATTTATAAATTTCTTAAAGAAACAACAATGAAAAAATATTAGTTCGTTTAAGAAACTTGAAGTAAGCAAATGGAAATTAATAAGATCCGTATATAATGAGCACAAGAAGCTTTCCCTCGTCCTCCTATTCCCTTAATAAAAATAAGAGGAAGCACTAGTTATTTTGACGATACTTCTATAAACAAAGGCCATACTGTACCGAAAAATGGGTAGTTTTATAAGTGAATAGTTTATGTGGGGTATTTATTATAAAGATTACCTACTGATCTAAATAATATTATTGACTAATAACGAATTGTATTAAAACTGAAAACAATTTTGTCAATTTTAGATTCCTACAATTTGCTTCAGAATTTGCTTCAGAATTAACTATAGATGAGGACAAATAAACGACAGCTAACGTATCTAAGAATATTTTGGATATATATTTAAATTTACTTAGAGAAAATTTGCAATTGTTTTCGATGCAGCTAGTTTTCTATTCAAGACTAGAAGAAAAATGATCATCTTATAACCATAATATTAAATAAATCTATTAATATTTCTAAAAGAAAATTGTGTTCAATATAGATTATGTTGCAGAAAGACTATATTAGATTTAATTTCAATGCAGGGCATCTGCCAGCCGCTTATACATATTTTCACCTCATTAGGTATCATCAGAGCGACATACGCAGAGGCTTTGAATCGAAATTAAATCTCTTCCGTCATAATACAATAATTATACAAATAATTATTTACAGACGTTACAACGCCATCTAATAACAACACTAGAAATCCTAAAATTTCCAACTTGGCGAGTTAAAATTTCTACCACTGTGCTTTCTTAAACTTGCAAAGCAGACGGATTGATAAATAAATCAACAAGGGCATCAATAATTTGCATTCCACATGCCGTTCATCACGGCAACAATTTTTAGCGAATTTAGTTTCTAGTACTCGAAACCGAGTAAATAACTAAAACAAAAAGAAGGCATTAGATTTAATTTCAATGCAGGGCATCTACTAGCCGCTTATACGTATTTCAACCTCATAAATAGACTTAAACAAATTGCATATTTTGCATACAATGCATAAAAAAATGCAAAAATGTTAAATTTTGCATAATTTTATAAAAGTGAGCATAACGGAAATATAATTTAAAAATTTGGTGTTAACTATATATTTTTATATTCAAACTTACAGATAGCATGAAAATGCCAATATTTAGTTTTGTTTTATAATCACTTGGTATTAAAATTCTTGGTATAGTCACTAATAAAAGACAGCGACTACTAGTTTTGTTACGTCTTGTCCTGAAATTAAGGGTTTGTGTAAACAAGTTTATGTCTCTAGGTAAATATTTTTATTTTGATGGTCAGTTTCACTTGGTTTCACTTTTGTTGTAAAATTGGAGGCGTAAGCAACGTGTATTTCTAATTGTGAATAATTATTGTGCTTTGAAGATGCCGAAAATAAGCAATGTTTCAACTTGGATAAAATCTTACAAAGATATATCTATGGATATGGATAAAGTTTATTGTTTATGATGTGACAAAACTGTAAGTACATACGTATTATTTTTTATTTTATTTTAAAAATTTACACGGTGGTACAGACAAAGATTTCAAAATTGGAGATTATGTTTAAGAAAAGTACCGACACACGGTTAGTTCGCAATAAATCGATGTATTTTTTATTTTTTCAAGCATTCTTTTAACTCCTTGCGATAAAAAATAGGATATCTATTTAAAATTCAAATCATTCAATAGTCTACTGAAAGGTCGCTAACATTTTTTTTTCTAACAATAGCATTAGTTTGCTTTAATTTTGCTAAAAATAAAAACATATATATATTGGACTTAATTAATTAAGTGCTTTTAATTTATGCTCACAGTATTTTTTCTTTAAATGTAAACAGAAAAGACCAAGAGGCTCTTGTAAATATTTGGGTGTTCTTCCTTTTGCACAGTCATTTTTTGACATTTTCAAGATTACTGCACCGATTGTTATTTGATTTAATTGAAATATTTTAATTGTTATGCAAAAACGGTTCATTTTTAGTTTATTTCTACAATCTTAGATTGTAAAAATGGGTACAACTATAAAATATTTATATTCTTTTTTAGATTTCATCTGAAAAAAAATTCAAATAGATCAGTATGTCAGAACTGCGAAACATTTAGCTAAAAAAGTAAAAACCACACCCGGAGAAAAATATCAACCTTCAGTGTCCAAGTGCTTTCAGTCAAGTTCCAAAAAACAAACCGAACAAGAAACTTTTAAAGAAGACTTGTGTCGTGCATTAGTATCTTCCAATGTACCGCTTTCAAAATTATCCAATGAAAGTTTTACTTCATATCTAAAAAAAATATTGCAAACAAAACATTCCTAGTGAACGAACTCTGAAGAGAAATAATGTCAATTTGTTATACTCCTCAGTTATCCACAACATAAAAACCGAAATAGGTAATAATCACTTTTACATATGTGTGGACGAGACCACTGACTCATCAGGAAGAGACATGGTGTGCACTTATTGATTTAATTAATCCTGTAAGCAATTGGAAAAAACCAACGCTCTAACAATATCACGGTTTCTACAAGAAGCATTAGCTTCTTGTAGACCTTTTTTCTTCCTGCTGCTATGTCTAATGACAAATTATTGCTTATTTTATCTGATGCCGCACCATATATGGTAAAAGCAGGACAAAATTTAAAAATATTTTATCCAAACTTAATACATGTCACTTGTTTAGCGCATGATATAAACAGAATTGCGGAGGAAGTAGGAAAAAAATTTTACAGTTTAATAGCGAGCATCAAAAAGGTATTCCTGAAATCACCTGTAAGAACACAATGTTAGGGAGAGCGCCCACCAAAATGGCGTGGCACGTGGTAAGTGGCAAGTAGCAAGCGTCTAGCATATTTCTTAAAATGTAACCAATGAAAACGAATAATTCAGCGCACACCAAAATGACAGTGACGTCATTCATTCTAATCATTCGTTTTCATTGGTTACATTTTAAGAAACGTGCTAGACGCGTTCTACTTGCCACGCCAGTTTGGTGGGCGATCTCCCTTACAGAGATATGCTTTCTGCTGTTCCATTTTAACACGTTGAGGAATATGGTTGGAAGCAGCTACTTTCTATGCTATCATTTGATAATCTATTGTTACCACTATTCAAAATAATATTTATATGTTAAAATAATTGTATATGTTCTGTTTATATTATTGTAAGTATTTTTGTAAATAAAAAAATATTGTAAATATTTTTATTACATGCATATTTTCTAGATAAATATGCATATTTTGCATACAATACTGCAAATTTGTGCATAAAATAATGCATATTTATGCTCATATTTCATACTTTTTTTATTTGCATATTTGCCTAAGTCTACTCATAAATATTATGTTATTGAAAATTTGATTGTTACACATAATAACTGGTTATTTTACAAAATACGAATAATTTTTGGTTGTTATGACAAATTATTTACAGTTTCTTAACATTTTTCTATTAATCAGTTATTATGTATAACTTTTTAATGGTACGTCGTTAATATAATTAAGTCAGGATTATATACACCACCTTCTTTTCTGTGATTTGTGTCAACTGACTATTCTCGCTTGCAGTTTTAATTCAGAATGCATTCAGTCACTGCCGTGCTCTTCTCTTTTTGTTTGTAAAGCATTGGTAAAATATAAGTAATTTTAAATATTATTATAATAATAGAAATTTGTTTTAATGAAAAATGCTGAGTGCACCCGACAATAAGGATGGTTATTGTTGAATGATGACTAATAGGTACTAGGTATTGATTGCAAAAGTGCAAAAATCAGAATACAAAACTAGTAGGAAAACACCAGGAAATATCCGGAGGTTGAAAATATATGATATCATTAAACCAGGTGATGCTGAAAAGTTCATATTTCCTGTAAGGGAGAGTTCATGTTCAATTCGGTATTATGTGGACACTAACGATATTTTCAAGATCATTCATGATGCTTACCGAGTAATGGGTTATGGAAAAAGAACACAAATTTTCACTGAGATAAATAGCAAGTACAAAATATAACTCAAGTACAATGAACTCTGAATTTGTCTCTATGTAAACCTTGTCAAAAAAAAAAATCAAAATTTCACAAAAAGGGACTTGTAGTTTAACCTTTACTTCTGAAGAAAACGAATAATAGATGTAAGTTGATTTAATTGATATGCAAAACCAAGTGGACATTGATAACCAATTTATTCTTGTATATTAGGACCATCTTATCAAATCTGTAAAACAGCATTTCTTAGAAACCAAACCAGCAGGGGAAGTGACTCATAGCATTCTTAATATTATTACTATTTTAGATGCGCCTGTATATTACAAAGCGATAATAATTGAGAGTTTTGCAACAAAATTCTTCAAAGAAATTTGTGCAATGGAGTCTGATTTAAAAATTGTTTCCTGGAAATCCAGATATAGATAGTCATAAAAATCTGTATAACATACTAATCAGGATATAGACAACATACTGATAACTTGGACAGAAACAAATCAACCCTCCCATTGCTCGAAATGCCCCAGACTTGTTTAATTGATAAAAAACAGAAATCATCACGAAAGTATTAAATACATTCTGTATGAGGGTTGTATCCCACAAGGCAGCCTTCTCGGCACAATTCTACTTGTTTTATGCACAGCGGACATTCCAACATCTAGTACAACTACTTTTGCAACATATGCAGATGACACTGCTATCCTGGGATTCCACACAGATCCATCAACAGCCTCAAGAAATTTTCAATCAAACCTAAATAGAATTCAGTAATAGATGAAAGTATGGAGCATCAAATTTGGTAGGCACATGCACTTGAATTGCCGTCTAACTTGGAAAAAACATCTTTAACAAACGAAAACAGCTTGGACTTAAATTGAGAAATATGTATTGGGTCATTTGACGCAATTCAAAACTATCTTTGGATAACAAAATTTTACTCTACAAGTCCATCCTCAATCCCATTTGGACTAATGAGATTCAGCTATGAGGCACTGCTAAAGTCTACAATTCAAACATCTTACAGAGATTCCAAAACAAGGTGCAGCGTGCCATAGTCAATCCACCATACTATGTATCCAACGAGGTGATTCAACACGACATCCCCCTAGAATCCGTGAAACAAGCCATACAACGTTTTAGTGCTAAATATTGTGAACGAGTGCTAGTGCATCCTAATGCGTTTGCTCAACAACTAAATGTGCGGAAGGTCTTTGAAGTGCATAGAATAAAACGACAATTGCCGTCCGACTTGTCCAACTGAACATAATAAGTGTATTCAAACTAATAAAATTTTAATTTTTAGAATTGTCAAGAGTTTATGGAGTAACTCTCTACATGTCTGTATTTTTTTAACTTACCAAATGCTTAATGCTCAATGGGCAGATTGTTGTACTCAATGAAGTTATTAAAGAAATAAATTAGGGTTTGTTTGGAGTTCAAGCAAAGTTTAAAGTTCAACCAAAGCAATTGCACATCTGCAAACCGAGTCAAAAGCCTTCACAAACTCAACATAGAACTCAGTTTATGAAATAGAATAGCAGGAGCAGAACATAAGCGAAGAAGAATCGGATGAACCGACAAATCAGATACCTCAGTAAACTTGTATCTTGTCTCTCTTCGAGGGATAATGTTCTTTGTAATATCAGCAATATCACAGAAAAAAAGAGAAGAAGTAGCAATTATACTGCAGTTTTAAGCAACAAAAATTGGTGCAGTTGTTAAAGAAAAGTTTACAAACTAAATAAGAGATTATTTTAGTACTTGCAAAATTGTATGACATAAAGGTTACTGAAAACTATTCACAAAAAATTAAGTAAAAATATTACACAACACAATATCGATTCAAAAATAGGCTCCAGGTCTTTATTAGTAGAAAAACTATGCAGCAACTTCAAGAGAGAGCCTTCCAATTTATAATACAGTTATTTAACTCTATAAAGAAATTAAGTCATTTCTTGGTACAATGGGAATCAGCGCAGATAACAATGATACCAAAGTCAGGATAGAACCACAAAAAGTACAGTTCCACCGCCCTATTATTCTTCTTCCAGTTGTTTCCAAAATTTTTGAAAAGTTAACACTTACTAAGCTAATGCCTATCCTAGAAAACAAAAAAATAATACCATTACACCAATTTTGATTCACGAAACAACACTCAACAATATAACAGGTACATATTGTTGTATAAAGAATCGATGACAACTTTGAAAATAATGGGTACTGCGCAGCAATTCCTGGACGTAGGCCATTTATATTCTAAGGTCTGGCATAAAGCCTCCTTGGTGAACTAAAACAAAATTTACCAACAAATTACTGTATAATCATAAAGTCCTATATCACCAACAAACTTCTGGATAAGGTATAAGAATGAATGGAAAGCATACAATAAATGTTCGCTGAGGTGTCCCAAGGAAGCGTTTCTTGGACCCATTTTATACCTTATATTCACTGCTGACCTACTGATAGTTACGAATATCACCACGGTCCCATTTATGGATGATGAAGGTAATACTATCATTTAACAAAAATCCCAAAATAGCCCCAGAAATCTTACAAAATCATTTAAATAAAATACAACAATGGATGACAAAATAGCGGGTCAAATTAAATGAAAACAAATCACTACACCTAACATTTACCACCTGCAGGGAAACATGTCCGACTGTATACTTAAACTGTAAAGGAATCCCACAAGGTGATGATGTTATATCTAGGTATCTACTTTGACAGAAGAATAAACTAGAGAAAGCATATATTTATTAAGTGAAAACAACTGGGCCATAAGTTGAGGAACATTTATTGGTTGTTAGGTATAAAATCAAAATCAACAACTGAAAATAAAATATTAATCTATAGATCCACCCTAAAACGAATTTGGACTTAAGGCTAGAATTATGGCGAACCGCCAAACAACATTGAAATAATACAAAGATTTTAATCTATAATATGGAGTACAATACTAGGAGTTCCATGGTTCATAACCAATAGAGCCATCCTTCAAGACGCCGCACTAAAATATGTCAAAATAATATTAACAAGTGCGCGATAAAACATACCGATTGTCAGTCCTATTACTTATTGTCTATTATCTAGCTAAACATTTGGACCAGTGGTTTTTATGCATTCCAACTTAATGTAGTGTAAAGTCCCATAACGGGATTGCAATAATATAATGCATTAAATCGAAGTTTTGATGATGGAAACTAGTCAGCAGTACTAGCAAGTACTGCAGACTAGTCTAAATGTCTTGTTTATTTTAAGATCCAAACTAATTCTTTACAAGCATTTGGTTTATCAACTTTTTAATGAAGAAAATTTTAAGAAGAAACATTTCCTTATGTTTTATTCACCTTAATAAAAAAAAAACTTATTACCGTACCGCGTTACCTTTTAGATAATAATATCAAATTAAATTAGTATCCTGTACCGCAAACTCCACAAAGCTACCACTTAACCGGCCTTTGTTGTTTGTTGTTTAGTTATATCTTTCTTTTTGCTTTTTCGCTTTTCCTTCCCCCTCCAGCTCTTTTAATTCTCTTCGCTGCTTGATGACCACGGGAGTGACGTATTGGACCCGTCAGGAAGGTCATTTGCAGAGGTCACCGAACAAAGGAGGCAAAGATTAAGAGGATAGGAGGATAAAATGGGTTGAGGGATTTTTATTAGACATATTTGAGTGATTTTTTATTAGACGTGTATTTATGGTTTACATTTGGGGTAAAACTGTATTAAATAACTTCACACTTTGGAAAATAGAAATTTATTAGCGTCAAAAAGAATATTAATCAAATTTTAAGATATTTAAAATATGCAAGGTAGAATAAAAAATGATATGAAAATTAATCTGCACATAAAGTAACCTTATTTGTATGTTTAAACTATCACGGTTTATTACAATTAAATTATAATTGGGTATATAATAAATTAAAACTAAATATCTAAATATAGTAGGCTCTAGGCTAAATTTAAATGTATAGGGTCGGTATTTTATTATGCCCACAGAATGATTTATAACATTTTTAAATTACAAAGAAATTTAAAAAATATCAAGTTATATTTATTTTGGGTAAATAAGTAAATAGGGTTGTCATTTTATGATGCCACATACTGAGAAATAATAAGTACCAATATGCCCAACTTATAGTGAAAGGAAAAATCGAGGGAAAGAGAGGCCTAGGAAGGAAAAGACTATCATGGCTCAGAAACATCCGGCAATGGACAGGGCTAAATTTTGAACAGCTAATAAGAACAGCTGAAGATAGAGAAGAGTTTAAAATTGTAGTAGCCAACCTCCATTGAGGAGAGGGCACTTTAAGAAGAAGAAGATTTCTGCTTGTATCATTGGGTCTTTCAGTTTATCCATGCTATCTGTTGTTGAGTTTCAGGCTTCGTTCTTGCATGAAAGAGCGATCTTTATGACGGCCACTAATAGTACGTGGTCAGAAGGGACATCTGCTCCAGAGTATGTGCAAGCTCTTTTGACAGTTGTGCTGAATCTACTGTTGATAAGAATGAAGTCTATCTGATTTCTTATTATGCTCTGAGCTCTATCGGCTGGTGATCTCCAAGTATAAAGGCGATGGGGATGGAGTTGAAACCATGTGTTGGTAACTCTCATTTTTTGTCAAACATGTAATTTCATGTTTATCAGTATAAATTCTTTTCTTTCGTGGTGTCGTTTTCAAATTTCTCTAAACGTAAGTTCGTACAATGTGCAATATGTCAAATAAGGCTTATGAGAAAGAATTTTATTGCCCCCGGAACCTAAATGTATTTCGTGATGCCCTCGTTCTACCTGTATTTCACATTTAGATGGATTGTAGTCTTCATCATTGTAGCCAATGGTTTAAAAAGAAAGGACTTCTGATTCTGTATCGTTAGCAAAAATGGCTGCTGTCTATTCCTTTAGCTCTTTCTGCGTCAATATGTTTCAGATATTGACGCAGAATATCTAGATAAAACAATACTGTTGGGACATATAACCCACCATAAATGTCTTTTGGGACATATTTCACCCATAAAAGAAAATGTTAATTTTATTGAATATATTAACCTTTTTTGTAGATAGCTCCACTCACAAACACAAATTCGTAACAACAGCACATAACTGTCCCTGTGGTAATCATCAATACTGCCGCTTACATAAATTGTTTTTTTAAAATTGTTATTAAGTTCTTAAAAAGTTGGTTGAGATAAAAGTTTATATAAAACGGTTCAGATTTAGTCCAACAGACTTAATGATTTTATGACTTGGATACATACGTCATATCAGACTCGCAAGTTAAGTTTTTAATACTCCCTAAAATAAGTGGCTCTCAATGCTTTCTAGGAAATCCCGTAGATCGTATTGACTACGTTTAGTAAATTCCCTTCTGATCTTCCAATTTTTCAAGAATTGGTCTATCGTTTTACGTTGTTGATTTTATTTCCTTATATAGTTCCTCATTATTAAGTCATCAGCTTATTTCTAGTAATGCGGAATATATTTCGTTTTATATTATTTATTACATTTGCTTCAAAACTCTATTCGTTATATTCCTCATTAATTTCCTTTTCATATAATTCAGGTTATCATAATATTGAGCAAACACAACTTAATCATCTGCAAAACATAAGTATATAGTTTCATAATTTAATACTTATTCTTGTTGATTGTTCTTATTTATACTAATATGTTTACGATTTGTCTGTTTTAGTGCCTGCCAAATTAATATCATAAGATTACCATAACTCCGTCATAGCCAGTCTCAAGCCAGGTTGCGAAAGTAGGGTTGTTAGGTCATCAAGTTATCTCCCTGGCACCTGAAAAATACAAATATAAGCTACCAATCCCAATAAAAAGCCTTGGGCAGCCATTGGCAGTTAAAACAGACAATTATTATAGTACCTATATTGAAATGTACGGAGTATAAATAATACATACGAAATTTATGGAATAACTTTCCATAAAAGCCTGTCGCGAATTGGTAATATTTTTATTAACCATGTTTTATCAAATATTTTAGACCATTCGTGCAATCATTCTTAAGAGAACCAACTATAAGTAATGTCTTAAAAAGCTGCGTTTTTGAACATTTGTGATTTAGATTGTTCTTTATAAATTAAGGTCATGTTAAAACAGTGGTTAATTTTCCCTATTTTATTGACAGTGAAAACTCTATCTACCAGCAACGAGAAACAGCTAACCTCCTTTTTTTTGGTTTTTCTATCATCTGAAATCCAAACACTCTTTAACTTCGAAATGCTCAGAGGCAAAAACGGACGGCTTGGGCTTTCTATTACGCAGAAAGCAGTCTAGCCGAGCAATAACAAAAAGTGCGGCAAAAAATTGGAAGGGATGATAAGGGATAGACAGCTAAGCGTACAATCCGGAGGGGTAGAAGGAATATATTTGCTGGTATATTTGAATATAAAAATATCTATGTATAATGACAAATAATTAAAAGATTATTTGGTTGACATATTATTCATCATAATTTACCTATCCACTACCTATTGGGTATGGGCTGTATGAATTGATCTGAGGTCTTCTATTCTCTTTATATTCTTTAACGTTAATAATTTTGCTTTATTTCCACACTCGGTTTGACCTTAATTTTTTTCTCTTATACGTTTAAGAAGCTTATATATATATTATATATATATATATATATATATATATATATATATATATATATATATATATGTATGTATATATATATATATATATATGTATATATATATATATATATATATATATATATATATATATATATATTTAAAATGTTGCAATATTATTCTGAAGATATTTTTTTGTCGGAATTAACAATACTTTTAGTTTAATAAAATACGATTATGTTGACGTACTTATTTTCGTAGATTCAATTTTCTCTTCCAAAATCTAAAATTTAAAATTTTGTTTTGTAACCTGGTAATGCAAAAATTCTTTTATTTCTTCATTATACCGGGTGTGCCAAAAGAACAATAAAGACAAATCGAATATTTAATGACATTTACATTGAATAGAAAACCTGAAAAATGTTTTTTATTTTTATTTTTTTATTTATTTTTTTTATTTTTATTATTATTTATTTTTTTATCTATCAAATGACAAGAAAAATGACCCCCACAGGTACCCCCTGGGGGTGAGGCGATGCGTGAGTTTAAATTCTTAAATATAAACCTCCATTTTTATTGCAGATTTAGATTTCTTATGCAAAAATAAGTAAGTTTTAAGTTAATAGGAAAAATACGATTTATTTTGATACCCTAGGAAAATTAATGAGTTGGTCTAATATTTAGAAAAATACACTATTAAATTAAAAACCAAAAAATTTATTATTATTTTTTTAAATCTCCTTTCGAATGACACTAAAGACGACTCCTCGCCAATACCAACAGTGAGAGAGTGCGAGAGGGGGGACTTTAAAATCCTAAATAGAGACCTCCATTTTAATTTTGTTTGCAGACTTCTAATCTATATGTCTTTATTTATATATTTATGATATTTCGGCGATTACAGAGCCATATCGATTACTAGAGGAAAAAAACAATTAGATAAACGGTATTTACTTTTTACCGAAGTCCGATAGAATCAGAATCTGTAATAAAAATGAGGTTTTCGAATTGAGCTACACACAAGTTTTCAAAAGATAAGTCACCACACCCCCAGTGGATGGAGTGGGGAGTCGTGTGTTATTCGATCGATTTTTTCCATAATTTTTTTTCGATGATAGCAGTATCTATCAACAATTCAACAATTCGACAAATATGTTTCGAATCAAAGGTACTAATTTTTATGGAAAATCCAGATCAGTAATAAAAAAATTAGCGTTTCTTTAAGATCTTATAGTTGCTCCCGCCTCATTTACAGTAGGTAGGACTGGGTTGTATTTGGTGCTTGCCATTCAGTAGATTTTTAAAAAGTATCTGATACTACATATGCTTTTCGGTCCGATGTATCTTTCGCAAAATATTCGACTTGCTTCCTTTGTTACACCCTGTATAAAATCTCATTCATTTTGACAATTTATACATAAACTATACAAAAAAAAAAGAGGTTAGTCTTAGTAAATGGGTATATTTATTTAAAAAACCCTTAAAAGGGCTACATCAAAAAAACAAACGTTTTCAGACTAAACAGTCCATCATCAGGTTTAAAATTGCCTAAAATAAGTATAAACCATTTAGTTAAAGCAAACGTGGTTATTTTTAAATTTTGACTAGGGTTAAAAAGCAAAAATGGTTATACTTACTAGGTTAAAATGCCTGAGCCACCAAAATGCCAGGGTAAAAACCCTTTAAATTACATGTAGTTACATATTGTTGTTATTAAAATACGATGTTAAATATTTAATTGAATTTGACTTCAGGTAACATGTTTGAAGTGAGTTCCAGTGTCCGGAGAGTAAACCTCTTCAAACGGACTACAGCTGGTAACTGATTGACAAGATACCTATGAACGGTGTCGAAAACAAAATGTCAATGTAACATGAAACTATATTAGTTATACCTAGTATTACTGCAGTCAAATGATTCAAAATTTTTTTTATGATATTAAAAATAATAACAGCAATCCAGGTGTTGGGATTTAAAAACTTTTTATTTATTAATGTAGGGTATAAAATATGTGGAATTACCGTTGGTGTTAAAGTCATGTTTAAGAGAATGACATGTGCATTAGACAACCTATGTTACTGTTGGTCGTATGGAATGTGGTCTAAATATAGCTAAATATACCAAATTACCAAATACCAAATATACAATATACCAAATATACCAACTTCAGTTGTTATCAACAGGTCCTCGTAGACACTTCGTCTCAGGACCACGTTATTTCATGTAGAGTCATAAGCCGCCATGTTACCTATCCAACGGTAACTTAACCATCACAAATTATAAATACTAATAATGTAAAACAACTTCAAATTTTAAACATTTAAAGGGTTTTTACCCATATATTTTGGTGGCTACTAGCATGTACAACCGTTTGCACTGATGATGGATTGTTTAATCCGAAAACGTTTTGCAATGTGTTTGTGATAGCCCGTTTGGGGCATTTTTATATACCTTTTATAAAGGATTTTAACCAAATTTTTTTTGTGATATATGGTATACAGCCAGCTACAGGAACTTAATTTCCTCGTGGAATTTTAATATAGTTTTATGTTACATTGACATTTTGTTTTCGACACTGTTCATAGGTATATTGTCAATCAGTTACCAGCTGTAGTCCGTTTGAAGAGGTTTACTCTCCGGACACTGGAACTCACTTCAAACATGTTACCTGAAGTCAAATTCAATTAAATATTTAACATCGCATTTTAATAACAACAATATGTACAATCTTTAACAACTACATGTAATTTAAATGGTTTTTACCATGGTATTTTGGCGGCTCACGCATTTTAACCTAGTAAGTATAACTATTTTTGCTTTTTAACCCTAGTCAAAATTTAAAAATAACTACGTTTGCTTTAACTAAATGGTTTATACTTATTTTAGGCAATTTTAAACCTGATGATGGACTGTTTAGTCCGAAAACGTTTGTTTTTTGATGTAGCCCTTTTAAGGGTTTTTTAAATAAATATACCCATTTACGAAGACTAACCTCTTTTTTGTGATACGTGGTATACAGCCAGCTACAGGAATTGTTTTCCTTGTGGATTTTATAAACTATACACTTTAAAATAGACGACAATAAAATGATATTATTAATATTTTTGAGTTGAGTTCCTAGGACTCAACTCAAAAATAGATTAAACAGATTACATGAAATCAACTCAAGAACACCCGTCAGAAAAATCATAGCGTGTAATTTGTCTTTAAAAATACAACAACACTCAATCATGACAGTTAAATTATCTCGTTAGTGATTCCATTGTAAATCATTAGGAAAAACAGAAAAAAAAAACTAAGCATATCATCCCGACATGGTAAGTACTTGATCTTAAATTTGGTCTATTTTCTTTAAAAATGCTTTACTATTTTCTTTTTTTTTTAAGATCTAGTATAGTTACAAGTTGTTTCAAAACGTCCATTCTCAATTTAAATGTTTTAATTACCTCACAGTTCCTGTTTTAAGTTGTATTAATATTAAGATAATCTAAGATGGTGTCTTATTTTTTCTGGTCATGTAATATTTCTTCTTGTAGTCGTATCAATAAAAAACTCCTTATTATAGATACGGTCATCAACATACAAGCTGTGAACTCCACCAGAAGACGTTATGCTAATATTATCTACAAAAGTTTTCGTGGACCACGAAGGTCCTGACCCCGCGTAGTTTTACTAACGATGGTCTTGCTTATCGCAAAACTTTCTGTAATTCACTATTTAAAAACTATGAATTAAGGTATATAGAGCTATTTTCTCTAAAACATCAGGGAATTTTGGGTAAGCTAATCGCATCATACTAGCAACATCTCCTTTAAATTTCTGCAAGTTCTGAGTTCCACTTCAAAGCTCTCTTCATAGCATTTTTCCAAGAAACTCATTAAATCTGCCAACAGTTTTCTTGACCCTTAGCAATCAATTTTAAAATGTCAGCAGCATTTCTTTTTAAATCTATAGTAAATGAAACAGCCATTAAAACCAATCAATCATTTTCCAACCTATTCTATCATTGGCACTCATAATAGATTCAAATCGTTTGAGATAAACGGACCAAGAAGATTTTTCATTAAACGGAATCAATTTAAATCTCGTGTGATGTGTCATTAACATAGAGAGGCACAACAAACTGATGTAGGAGAAATTACAATGCTTGGATGTATAAGTATAGTAACAATTATGATCATTATTGATGCTACAGCCTTGGTCGAGATTCGACCTTTCCACAGTTCTGATCATCGCCAACGATTCACAGTTTGCTAAGCCTATCTTCCTCGCGTCTTCGTCCACACAATCCCTCCATCTCAGTCTTGATTTACCACTCTACTCCATGTTTCTGACCCATATGTCAGCACAGGTAGTATGTGTGTATTGTTTATTTGGTTTTTAGGCTAAATTTCTGTTTTTTAGCTGCTTTCTAAGTTCAATATAACATATGCTCGCAATTAGTACGCTTCGTTTTATTTCTTCAGATGTGTCATTATTGCATGTTTAGGGAGAACTGATACAGATAAACTGATTTACTACGTCAAAATTATAGTGGTTTATGCTAAAGTTCTCTTCGGCGGAGCAATGGTCAATTTTTGGATTCTCTAATGTCTGAACAGCGTAAAGCAACATGGCAGATATATTTACGGTGCGGTTTTGGCCACCACACGTGTCACTTATTCTTAACCGCCACCAAAAAATATATCCTCACATTGTTTATATTCTGATACATTAGGTTCACTGGTAGAAACATGGTAGGCACTATTTGAATATGTCACTTTTTGTGATTTGAGCGGTAAATTATAACTATGTGTTTTATCATCTCGTACCGATTTGTTAAGGGCTAACAAAAGTTCTTTCCTCTTGAATCCATTATAGCGTAAAAATAAAATTATAAAACAGTATTATAACGATTATTATAGCAATATATACAACAATTAATTTAAAACTGATTCACGTATTTACGTTTTTACAGTTGTAACAGTGCAAATACAACAGACCACCCTGCTAAACATAATAAACTAAATTATCAAATCCACAGTTGCTACTTACAATCACCATTCAGTGCAATAAAATTAATGCCACAAAGATGTAACTCAATATCAGCTTATATATTGTACGAAAACATAGTATCACAGAAATGTAACAGCACTTACATTTCTGTGGCACTAAAAGATTGCTAACAAATGTAGTTAGGAAAACTCCTTACTGGGGTTTTAGTTGTTCGGAGTGATACAGTTTTGGGTCACTCAATAGAACTCAATAAACTAAGTTCAATGGTGTAGATATGACGACAGACTGATTAGCAATGTATTTTGGGAAAGACCAGATGGTAAAAGATCGACAGGAAGGCCTAGAAAAAGGTGGAAAGACGCTGTCAGGGAAGACCTGGAGAAGATGGAAGTAAGGCCATGGGAAATAATAGCACAGGATCGGAATCAATGGAAGGCAATAGTAAACGCGGCAAAAACTCACGAAGAGTTGTAAAAGCCAATGATGATGATGAATGGTGTAGATATCTCAAAACGGGAAAAACTGTAATAACATTTTTTGTGTCACTTGCCGACGAATTTTGAACTAGCTTATGTTTATTTCCTAATAATAATTTACTTTTATAGGTTTTATTTAATGGTTTGGAATTCTTTTCAAAATATGATTAATAAATTTAAACATCAACTATATGCAGCTATCGAATAGATTAACAGCTAAAATATTACTAATCTCACTGTGAAAATCACTTAAGTTTTTGGAACCTTTTACTGTAAAAGTACGCTTGTGGATATAGGTAACGCAAAGAATCGATTGTCTCTTTTGGATGGAAAACCCAGCGTCTGAAAAGATTCGTAGCTCGTGATAAAAAAGAGATCCCTTTTTTTTAAATGTAACGCTAATAATATTAATAATTTTAGCATATAAAATATTTGTGCATAGTTGGTATGTCATATCATATTGCACGAAGTTTTGATAACTATTTATTAACCATTACGGGAGAAATATATATGTTTTTAAACAAACAAAACATATTTTTAAGCAATAAATGATAGTCATTGTAATTAATTTTAGCCCTTATGCTAGTTGTGATAAGTTGCCTTGAGTTTTTTCTTTGTTCTTCTTTAGCCAAATGTCGTCCATAGCTGAACATAGGCCTATTCTATTAAAATTTGTTTCTATTAATGTCTACTCTTCGCAATTCTCATCCAGTAATCCAGTATCCGTGTCGGTCTCAGCTTGCGTAAAGGAAGGACTCTGAACTTAGTAGGGGGCGCCACACAGACTGGGCGGGGGAGTCCTCAACCCCGACACGGCACGTCCCAAAGGTTGTTAGGGAAGTTCCTGTAGATATGCAGGACAGGTACGAATATGGCTTAGCCAAATAAGTACCCTCGGATCAACTGAGGATATGATAGGTCAGCAGCTAATACAGGTGCTGTACCACAAAGTCACAGGCAGAAATCAAGTTGATTTAACGGCATCAACCCATCTGGCAGACGTGGTATTTTAAATGCCAATATACCTCTTAAAACCGCGATGTCAGATTTTAAAACGAATACAGATTTACCCCAGGTTAGTAGGATGCGTCCAAAATCTAACACTGATTTAACAGTCTGCCCCAAGAATTCTGGGGGGACAAAAAGCTGACTATACGGAAACCCAAAAACCTTATAAGTCTTTACATTAGTACATTCAATGCCAGAAGTTTACTGTTCGAGGAGAGATTCACATAAATAGAAACTGAAATGGATAAAATTAAATAAGATGTCATAGGTATCAACGAAGTTAGAAAGAGAGGTGAAACTTTAAAAGCACTGAAATCATGGTATATTTTCTATAAGACTGGCCCTGCAACAACATCAGGCATCGGTTTCTTTGTCCATAAAACTACGCGAACAAGATAATAAAGATCCAAAATACATCATCTAGAATGGCATATCTTATTTTAAAGTTGAATAGTATATATTAACTCAAAATTATCCAAATATACGCTCCAACAACAGACCATACAGACGAAGAAATGGAAATATTTTTTTTACGATATATCTACTCTCCTTAATTATTCTCGTACTCAATTTACAATTTAATGTGGCGATTTGAACGCAAAAATAGGTGTTAAAGAAGCAGGGCTAGACACATCCTTGGGAAAATTCGGTTCCCCAGTAAGAAATGACAGAGAAGAAACGCTACTAGAATTCCTACTCCAGAATAATTTATTCAACATAAACAGCTTCTTTTACAAAAAAATGCACATAAGATGGACCTGGGAAAGTCCAAACAGTAGAACAAGGAACGAAATCGACTACATAACAAGTTCACCACAAGCAGTGACTACAGAATGATACCAGCGAAAGTCCAAATCAACACAAAAAGGGAAAGAAACATAATTATTAAAAAAGCTATTACTGCATAAAACCTCCGAAAACGATCTTAACGACTTGAATAATTGCATCATATGTGCATTACAAGAAATTCACTGAGAGTACTGTCTTAAAAGAAAATCAGATAGTAAAATAAGTCCATATACTAAAACGCTGCTAGATCAAAGAAGACAAATGAGAAGCTATGAGAATGCAGACAGCCACACTCTAAGAGAAATGAATAAAACTGGTTCGAAGGAAATCATCAGAGAAAATTTAAAACCGATAATATTAACCGTACTATACAGGAAACTAACAGCTTAAAAGTTCTACTTAGAAAGCTAACGAATGGAAAATTCGAAAGTCATAAATTAAGAAACAAGCAAAAGGAAATAATATCACGTAGAGGCGAGTTAATACAGGTCATTGAAGAGTTCTACGAGGAATTATATGTAGACGAGAGAAGTAGACGAGAAGATCAAACAGAAATACAAACAGCCATTTCAAAAATCATACGACTATACAAGCGAAGCAGTAACACCTCCATAAGATGCCAAACCCTAGTGTTGGCGAAACGTCGAGAACTAATCTTAGAAAACAACGGCCTAACAGCCCGAACAAACAGTTTAACAACCATTTAACTATTCAAAAAAAAGTGGTAGAACTGATGGAGAAATATAGGTATTGGGGTAACGAAATAAAAATCAGCAGGGATAACCAAACATACGAAATCCAAAGACAAATTACTTTAGCGTCCAACATACCAATTAGCCTCAAAAGAAAAGTATTTGACTAATGAGTATTACCGGTCATGACTTATGGGGTGGAAACTATGACTTTTACCAAGATTACAGCTTCAAAATTGAGAGTGGCACAGAGACGCAAGGAACGATCTATACTGGGAGTGACCTTGCGCAACCGAATAAGAAACAAAGATCTGCGAGTATTGCTGATGTTGTGAAACGTATAGAGGATCTTAAATGGAATTGGGCAGGCCATGTAGCGAAAATGCATGACAACATCAGGTGTATTACGAAAAATTTCCCAACAAAGAGCACAAAATCGCAAATAATGAAGGAGATTAAGGGAGGCCTATGTTCAGCAGTGGACATGATAAATGAAGGCTTATTGATCATGATGATGCTGATGAATCCAGTAGCTACGTTACCTACGGTATGTTTGGTGTATTCATCCACCTCTTCTGCCAACTCCTGTCTTTCGTTCTCTCTTCGTTTCCAGTTTGTTATTCTTCCATCCATTTTTCAGGGTAATCTCGAGCAACATGTCCGACCCATTGCTTCTTAAGCCTCGCTATATGTTCCGCGACGTTAGTAATTTTTGTTCTAACACGAATGTCGGTATTCTGAATCATGTCTCTCAAATTAATTTCAAACATTACTCTCAACATCGCTTTTTGAGTTGTACTAAGCTGTTCCAAGTTTTTTTTGTAAGTGTACACCTACATTGGAACCGTATTTTTCCCGACGTCGGCTGACGTCGGATTGAAAACAAATTTAAGGTATTAAATCATAGTGCCTATACTGCTTCGTCCTGGAATGTCCATCTTCCGGACATAAACCTCCGGTAGACCGTTTCTTTTCAACAATTACTCGCGCTTTCTTCAAACTTATGTCAAATGTATTTAAAAACATGTTGTGACACACTTCAATTTTCTTACCACTGATTTGTGATAACAAATATTTCCTAGTAAACTTACTTACATACTTTGATTACGTACACCATCATTACGTCTTAATCGTTGAAGCTTCTTTTCCTCTTCTTCTATGGAATTTGCTATTAACTGGTTTTGTCCAGAGCTACAAAAGTGATAAAATCCAGTGAAAAGTCTTTGTCGTTCCTCTTCGGTAAATTTTTCACTGCACTTTTTTTTGCATATGCAGGCTGCCTTCAGCTGCTTAGCAGGTATTGTTTTGTTTCCACAGACTGACGTGTACGCTCTACCTTGAGTTTTCAACGATTTTCTTACATTTCTTATTCACTTTGAAGGATTCCGCTTTCGTTTCCTTGTAGCTTCATCTAGTATTTCTTTCTTTCTTCCTCTGCGTGATTGATTTTCAGCAGGACCACTCAATTGTGGATTGTTATCTACTACAGTTATTTTGTTGACATCATCAAACTGCCCTACTTGATTTTCGTCAGTGTCATTATTAGAATTTGTTGGTACATATTCATCACCACTGTCTTCAAACGGTTCTGGATCACTTAAATCTATATTTCCTATGATTTCATTATCTCTGACTGAGGTCGACTCTGTAAGAAAACGATGAAGGTTAGTAATATAAGTAATATTCAAATGTAATTTTGGTACAACAAATAAGTAAAATTAACACCGGTCGTATCATTAGCCATGCCACAAAATGTAACCTCAAAATCGCGAGTATTACATTTTAGTGTAATGTTTTAAATTTATCTTATCACTTACCATTACTGTAATCATCAGTGTTACACATTTTTAAAATCATTCTTGTCCGTAGATTAACATTCATTTTTTCCTAAAATTCAACTTAAAAACTGAAATAATAATGTACAACTTCTCAACGTGACAATGGCACTTCTGATAATGACAGCCGACAACACGGCGGATGCGAAAATGTAATTATCTCTATCCTTTCACACTATCTAGAAAGACCAATGTAGACAATCGCCAACTGTTTATTTCACAAAATAATAATACTAAAAGGGCCAAAGTTTACTTTGGCCTTTTTAGCTAAACGTTATGTGAATTCATTCATCTTAATAATAATACTAAAAGGGCCAAAGTTTACTTTGGCTCTTTTAGCTTAACGTGATGTGAATTCATTCATCTTGACATTGGCCACCATTAAACTTATGGATCGGGTATTGGTTGAAATTGACATTGGCCGTTTTAACATATGAAAGTTGTAAGAAAAGAAAATCGAATGGCATGGTGTACTCAAAATAGCAAAATGTTGACATTGGCCCTTTTAGCTCCAAGCCACAGAATATTCGTTACAGTGTTATGTATGTGACGTTATAGTAGTTGATATTTTATATAATATGTCCAAAATCCTATATGAAATCTCTTATTATATTCCCATATTAAATATATGAAAATCTATGTAATAAAGTAATAAATAGATTGATATTATTAATTTTTTTTTCATTTTGTAGATGTTATAAACATAAAACATTATTTTTTTAATTTATCAATAAGTAGATGTAGCTACAAATTGAATTAAATAAAAATTAAAATTGAATAACAAATCTTTACATTATTTATTCTAGTATTGCCCATTTGAATGACAATAGATATAATCTTGTTCATTAGGAGGTAATTAGTGGGGATTAAAATTTAATAATATTTGATAATATTGAATGTCGGATCATTGTTTTCGTTGTTTTTCAAGAGCGGTAGGTCGAAACAGGTAGAAATAATTTCTATAGTACAAATATTTTAGAAAGTTTATGATATTTTTTACGGCCAAAAATTTAATAACTAACTTCATGGTTAGTGTATTGTTTTATCAAGGTCATTTTTATTTATGACTTACCTGATGTATCATGTAGGTATCATATTTTTGTATTTAAAAAAGTAATATAAAGTAGTATATATAATAAAAGTAAAATAAAGAAGTAACATGTACTTTACATTATTTTAAATCTAGAGAAAACAGAAAGCCTCAATCACGTGACAATCAGACTGAGATATGAATTTTGGAAAATAAAAAAAATAAAATAAATACTCAAACAACTACACAACTAAAAGCTTCAATATAGTGGATATTGTGTGTTCTTATTTTTTTTACTCCTAGATTTAATCTGTCATTTTAATTATTGCGATATGGATTCTAGACACGCGCAGTATATTTCCGAAGAGAGTAAATGAAACGGTATGTATAAACGGTTCTATTGTCTATTTTTCTTCTTCTGCCATTTTTTATATTCGTTTTAATGCCATATGCATCTTAAGGTGTCTTATTGGGCTTATTTATTCTATTATTTCCTTTATTCTCGACTATTTTCTGAATTTGATTCTTTTTTGTAGACGTACCTACTGTTCCTTTCTGTCATTGTTTCCAGCACTAGAATTTAATTTTTTTATCTTCATGTTTTAATCTTTTTGTTTAATCATGTTTTTTCGTTATACTTTTTTCGTATCTTTCGTTTGTAAAGATTATGAATGCAAAAATTAAGAAAACCATCTAGTAAGCTACTAACTCAAACATGTAGTAATTGAAGCAATTATTATAATTTAACCACAAAACCGGCCTCTACCCTATTACAAACAAGAAAAAAAGATTTTAAAACTATAAGTATCATGTCTTTCTTTGATAATGTAGCACAATAACATAACGTTCCTATAAAAAATAGTATTTATACATTGCAGAAAATAATTTATAAAACTACACTGACATAACAAGCAAATATTAAATCTGCAAAAACGGTATAAAACAATAGAACGTATTATCTACTTTATTAAATAAGAATTACCCACAAGTAATTAAAAATTCATTTATTTTGTGAGTTTTGAGTTTAACTTTTGACCACAAATATAAGGACTTTAAAATATATTTAAAAAAGGCACAATTTAAACTCTGACGTTACAAGCAATCACACGTCATGAAAAATGCCTCCACGACTGGGCTCTAACAATGAAAACTTCAATGCTGTCCAAAAATCTCGCAGTGTTATTTATTTTACACCTTTATAAAAACTGACTGCATTTGCAAAAAAATAAAAAAAAACTATATACAAAAGCTGCACTCTTAAACCCTAAAAGGCATTTAAATTTTTGTCGGACACTTTGATCAAAAATATCGAATTAATTTCGTGCGCAAAACTTACATTTAAAATCGCCTGTTGATTCAAGCCTTGTTTCTGAGAGAACGGTTCATTCTACACAAAAAGTGTTAATAAACATTTTTGTTCAAATGTATATCAGCTATATTTTTGGTTTAAAACGTTTAGTTTTCTACGGCGTACAGATAAAAGCCAAGGGGTAGGAATAGTAAACTTTTTTGCTTATGCTTTTTTGCTTTAATGGAAATAATTAATAATTATAATTTAATACACAAGGAAATACGAGGAAAATTACATTACCGTACATAAAAGGATTATCAGAAAAACTTAAAAGGATAGGCAATAAATTCAACATTTCAACAACATTCAAAACAACAAACACGTTGAGATCTATTTTGTCCAAAACCAAACCTAACATTGAACAAGAAAGGACAAAGAATTGCATTTATAAAATACCTTGTGAATGCCATCAATTTTATTTAGGTGAAACATCAAGGCCATTAAATGTTAGAATAAGTGAACATCAGTCTTATATTAAAAATAGACAATTTGACAGATCTCAAATATGTAAACACGCATGGAATAATGAACATAGGATTCAATGGAATAATTCAAATGTAGTCCTAAAAGAGACGGATGGTAAAAAAAGAAAAATTAAAGAAGCGGCTTTTTTTATGCTAAATGAGGCCAATTGTGTAGCAAATTCCTCGGCAGAATGTAGTAGGATCTGGTTACCAATACTGAAAGAGGAAGGTATTAATAAGAAAATACCAGTATTAGTAAGTCAGTAACATATGGAGGATACATCATTTATGTTTTTTAAATAACGAAACATACAAAATCAGAATTTTGGTGTTTATTGAAGGTAAACTCAATGCACGAACAAATACTTACCATGTCGGGATAGTATTATGAGATTTTTTTCCTGGTTTTTCCCTCATAATTTACTATGGAATCACTAACAGGAGAATTTTACTGTCATCATGTCATGTGTTTGTCTTTTAAAGACGAATTATGTCTGAATTGTCAATATAAATGAGTCAGATAAAATTAAATTATTAGAAGAATTTTTCACTATGTAACAAAAAACAAAATTTGTTTACCCCCCTCTGTGGCTCAGTGGTAAGAGCGCCTGCCTTTAAATCTAAAGGTCGTGAGTTCGAATCCCATCTGGGTGGAGAAATTTTCGTTTATTAAAAAATTAATGAATGAAAATAATTTCTATTCATGTGTGATCGGTACTCACCGGAGGGACCGCAGACGTTCGGATACAATTAGCGTCTCTTAGCAAAGACAATGACGTCGACTTTGCTAAGTATCAAGACAATTACTCTACACACACACACTACACTAGGTACCTGACTGTACCATGCCAATGATCATAGTTGTCGAGACATTAACTCAATAAAGAAAAAAAAAATTGTTTAATTTACTGTTTGTATTGTGAGAACGATTTCCGAAGTGGAAATTGAAACGTCAATAAACGTATTTTTATCTTTAATTGTGGCTTATTCCCAGTTGAATAGTAATTAATTTAAAATGCCACAAGAAAATAGCTTCAGAACAATACTCTTCTAAACTATGTGCATCTATTGTCAGTTTTGTCATTTGTGTCTTCTTTTCCTTGCTTACGTTCGTGTATTTTGTTTTATTTTCTTTTATTTCCAGTCCTCTTAGTTTGACTTTGTTTTCTATTTCTTGGAAGGTTTTCTTTATTGCCTGTTTATCTGTTGCTACTATGGTTATATATCGTCCGCATATCCTATTATTTGTACTGCATTCTTGTTTATAGTTCTTGAGTTTGACAGCTTTTTTATTATTTTGTTTAGAGACAAAATAAATAGTACCGTTCAGAGCGCATCTCTTTGTCTTACCCCATTTTTTATTTTTATAATTTCTATTGTTCTTTTTTGCCGGTGTACATTAGAGCTTGGAAATCTGGCATTGTCATCTCTCTCATTTTTATAATTTTATTTGGTATAATAGTCTCTTGTAAGTCTTGGACCATTTTTCTTCTGTTTAGTTTATCAAATGCCAGTTTAAAGTCTAGGAAAAATATATGTGTTTCTTCGTCGTATTCATATGTTTTCTCTATCACTTGTTTAAGCGTATGTATAGCGTCTATCATGGATCTTCCTTTTCTAACAATTTACTGGTAATCCCCTATACTTTGTTCTGTATATATATTGTTGGTCTGTCTACATTCAGTTAATTAATTGCTCGGTAGCTTTTGCATATTCTATGGTCTAGTTGTTTTAGGATTGTAACTATAATTCCCTTCTTCCATTCTTTGCTCATTTTATAACCTCTATAAGTCTGCATGTATTACGTCTTCTCCTGCTGTTTTCCCACTTAAGTTTGCATATTTTCTCTTTAACTTCTGTATAGTTCGCTGTGTTCGTTATAGTTTCTTTTGCTTCTTCTCTATTCGTATCCTGATATATTTCTTCGAAATACTTCTGTCATTTTTCTACTTTTATATCTATATAAGCTGTACGTTTTTGGTAACCTAGTTTTAAGTAGTAGTATAATGGTTTTAAGTTGTGTCTTTTATTTCTAGTCTAGTCTCTTCTATTTTATTTTTTATCTCGTTCGTAATTTCTTCTACTTTTTGATTTTTTTAGATTTAAATAATTTTTTGTCTTTTGCCTTTTTTCTTTGCATTTTTCTCGTTCATTTTCTTTACTTGTGCTTAACCATTTTAATTTTGTTCTATTCTTTTCTTTCACTGCTAATTTGCACTCATCGTCAAACCAATTCTACTTCTTTTATTTTGCATTTTGTAAACCATTTTCTCTGCTGTATTGTTTATTCCTTGTTTGATTTTTTCGCGGTTTCTCCATTTGTTGTTCTTTAAACTGTATCTCTGTATTTACTTCTTGTTCAAATCTTCTTTTACTACTTTCTGTTTCAATTTATCTACGTACATTTTCTCTATGATTTTCGCCTTTTATTCTTCGTTGCTTTTATTTTACATTTTGTAATCACTAGCATATGGTCCAAATCTAGCATTACGTGATAATAGTAGTTAATATATCAACAAAGCTAACAACACATGTAATATTATTTTCTGATTTTATCATATTTAGCTTAAAAACAAATACATCTATATTTTTGCCAATTCGAGATAATGTAACTATTTAAATGCCATGCCAATTAAATAACGTTTTGTCAAACTACAGAACATTATTTATTTGCCAAACAACAGAAATATTTGTAGTATTTATTTTTTCAGCAATTTTTCAGGTACAATAATTAAAAAATGTATTTTAGATTTTGTATTAAGATAACAAATATTACCAAAACTATGCCGTACTGATTGTCAAAGTTAACCAATAGATGCACGCCGTACGGTACTACATAGGGTAGTAATTGGTCGAAATGGTAATTCCAGGAGTAATTAATGGGAGTACTTCAGGTAGGTATTTAAGTTGGTCAGTTTCCAAAATTAGATTAATGTGTAGTTGTGTTTCAAACTATTCAAAAAGAAAAATTATCAAACTTTGTCGTTGAACTTATAATAACGTTGAACGCTAACGTTGAAGTTATATTTTGATTTTCTATTTCATATTTTATTTTCGCAATGGCAAGGAAACAGAAAACAAACGTAAAGTTGACTGCTGAAGTCTCCAAGAGGAACTTAAGGTACGTCAAATATATTTTAATATTACAGAATTAACAAAAAATAATTTTTTTAACAATTTTTACTTGGTGTAAATCCGTACGTTATAATTTAATGTTACATAATGAATGAATTAGTTACCCTACATGTATAAATATAATATTATTTTACTACGATGGAATATTATTAGAACAATATTTAAAACATTTCTATCTATTAAAAATTATCTGTACCTTTATTATATTTCTTACGTATTTTATTGTATTCGCATGTACCGTATTTAATCCGTTTCTTGATATATACATCCTTTTATTTTTATTTATTATTCTTTATCAAGTGCTATCCAACTACAAACTTTAAGATCTAATAAAAGCTCTATCAGATCGGATTTTTGTTACATGCCTATTACATTTATCTGTATTTTAATGTTTTAATAATGATCGATATAGCTTATATACTACAAGTTTCATAATAATATACCACATATTACACCATATAGGCATATAGTATATGCCTTAGGATTCTTCTTTGCGACTTTGTGCAATTTGTAAATTTGTCTCCTAATTTACCGTGGACGTATAAACACAGATGGACTCAGTTATTTCCATAAAATTGAGTAGTCAAAATTATTTGAATAGGTCACATTCTCAGCACCTTGAACTGTTGTCACGTTTTGTTTTAAAATTTCTTATTCGCGAGTCGCTAAAAATATTACTCCGTATTTTATACTCTACAGGTGCTGTCAAACCAAAATAATAATTTATTGGTTAGATTAATATATTTAATTGTAATCAAAATATCAAGTGTGCACATAGTGTGCATTATCATTTAATATTAGCGTATAATAGATATCAATCAATTATTTTATATGTAAAAGCACTGAAAACTATTTATAAATGGCAACGGTTGTTTACATTTCTCTGCCTTATGGATCTACGTCAAACTTCAAATGCTGTTCCGTGTTTGTTTACTTTTTACAGTATATGAGAAAAAGTTGTTTTTCGATATTTTGGCTGTATTTTGAGTGATATTTATGAAAAGTGAAATAAAATAAACGAAATATTCACATCCCGATCTCTCATTTCGTTTGTAAGTACATACAATTTACATTATTTAAGATGAGGAAATGAGGAAGCGTGTTTGTTTACATTTTAATAGGCGTACCATTGGGTTTATTCATGTTCATTAATGCATTGAATAAGATATGAGTTCATGAAATTAGTAGACATTTTTAAATTGTAAGTAGACGTCATCTGATTAAAAAGATCTGTTTAGTACCTTTTTAATTTAATATTTCTCATGGATACAAATAAATGAGTGAAATGAATAAAACTCATTTATTTTTCTATGTAGGTTTCCACATAATATTGACAATCGAACTATTTGGGTAGCAAATTTAGGAGAAAACATAAAGATTTTTTATTGTAGCATTAATTTGATACCTATTAAAAAATTAACTAAAATTCAACTATATTTAATTGTATTAATTTTAAAGCAAATAAAATTGTATTTTAATTTTTCTATAAAGACGTGATTTGTTAATAGTTAAACTCTCGTTTTTTTAAATTCTTTGAACGTATTTTATACATTATTCCTACTTCCAATTTTTAAAATCTGAATAATTACCCGCGAATAAAAATTCAAGCACGCTTATGCTCATTGCGGAAGCATCACATTCTATCGAAGCTTCAAAACATTGTGTGCTAAAGGTATCTTAGTGCGTCCATCTATGTTTATACGTCCATGTAATTTACCAATATGCCAATGCTGCTAGGTATGTTATTTCTGTTGTCCCATTGGCCTGGTTAAATTATGCTTGTGTATATTACATTTCTTTTCTTTACATTACTAACTATTACTAACATTTCTTTTAGCCGGATTAATTGCCAAGCTTATATTTAGTGTTAATTCTTGAAACAATATTCTTACATTATTTTCTTCCCTTTTTGGAATAACATCGTCGACTATCACATATATGTGATAGTCGACAAAGAAAAATGATTTATTGAATATCTGCTCTTTTTTTAACATATTTCTTTTGTTCCTATTTTGTCATGTTTTCTTCTTAGCCTTCGTCCATTTTTGGACAGAGGCCTTTCCCAATTTGTCCCGACTATTCTTTTTATGACATCTACCATCTCATCTGCGATTTTTCTTTTGGTTATCTACCTTTGTAATGTCTTAAATGTTATTTTCTCAAAGCTTCATTTGAGTTTGTCAGTTTTAGTTGTGATATCCTCGGCATTTGTTTGTAATAGTACCCAGTCGTTCATCTTTTTATCTGACAGTCGTATACCTAACATTGTTCTTTTCATTGCCCTTTTTATTGTGGCTAGTTTAATCATATTTTCTTTATTTAGAGTCCAGGTTTGACATCGATATGTCAAGATTGAACACTTTGCTTCTCAAGTATTAAGGTATTTTGCATTTCTTAATTATCCAACTGAGTTTTCCAAATCCTCCCCACACCAGTCTTACTCTTCTTATGATTTCGACACTTTGGTTATCTTTGTCAAGTTTCAAAATTTGCTCTCTGGACACGTTTTATCTCACTGCCATTTATTGTTATACTTTTGGGGTCGTCTGTGTTGGTCATTGTATTAGTTTTAGCTGGCTTCGCGAGCTGTAAAAGGTTTTGTAAAAGTCTTCGACCATCTTTGTTATTTTATATTTTTCTTTCTCTTCCTTAGTATTAATGTCTTTACCTTTGATATAGTTTTTGAATACCCAGTGTTGATCATAGACTTTTAAGATCATTTAGACTTTATTAAGTTCCAATTCCATATTTTTTGTTGCGTTTTAGTTCGTTTCTAATTTTTTTCTAAAATTGTTTTAAATACTTAGTTATATCTTACGTATTTGTCTTATTTAACTCGAGGGTTAAAATATTTAACAAAGATCGAAGTACAATAGTATCTGGTAGCACCTAACAAAAGCCTAAATATTTCAGTTTCCTCATATCACCTGGCTGGATTTTTGCTTTTAGTTTATTTTCTTTCGGTCATCACTGCTATGTGATATAATTTTAGACGTATGCTTTAAAGCTACATATAATTCTTTCTGTGCGGGGAAATAGAATATTTTTTCATTTCTGGTTGTAGCTGTAGAAGCATTTTTGTTTTTTTTTAATATTATATTTTTTATCGAATCAGATGATTTCGTGATTATTTTAGTATTTAGTTTAGTATTTAATTGATTTAGTAGATTCGTTTAGATTGTACATTTCTACCAAGATTTATATCCATACACTTTGCTACTATTATATTAACCCAAAAATATGAGTCACTTTAGTTTTTACACCATCATCTAGGATACAACAAATTATAAAATAAATTTCTTATTATTGTTATGTTTATACTCTGTTTTTTAATGTACCTCCAATAAGTTTGTCATACCATCGTTTTCGTAGTTTTCCCTCTGATCGTCATCCTATTGGGGAATCGTCTTTTGCCGACTTTAGGACTCTATTTTTAATCATTCTGCTATTATGATTGTTCTATTCTACTTTCCCCTTTCTTAGGCAGTATTTAATGTTCTCCACTTTGCATCTCCTCTTAAAAATCTGTACTTCTAACTCTGTCCCATGATAACTTACCACAAATGTTTCTATCGGTTTTTATCTTTGATGTTTTTAGCATTATCTTTGTTTCTTCCGTGTCAGTTCGTATTTCTGCCGTGTATGTCATTATCGGTCTAATAACCTTTATTTTACTTCTTTTCAAATATTCTTACTCCTTTGTAGTGTTACATTAAGGAGTTCTGCGGCTCTATTTGCTCTATTCATTTAATATTCTTTTTTTTTGTTTCGAGCTTCTCGTAGCTAGGCAGTGTGATGCCGAGATATTTAAACTCAATCACTTCGTTTATTATCTGTTCCTCTATCTCCAATTTACACCTTTATTACCCTTTATTTACATGTAGATTTGCTGTTATATCCATGTATTTTGTCTTTTTTTGTTTAAGTGATTAGTATTGCGTCGTTCGCCTAACAGATTTTTTCAAGTTGTTTTTTTCTTATTGGGTATCCGTAATTATATTTCATCCATGATCAGGTTAAACAGTAGAGGGATCAGATATCCTTCCTGTGTTATCCCACTGTTAGACTCATTTGGGTCGGTTATTACCTCTACTTTTAGTTTGATTATGTTGTTCTGGTATATTTAATATTTTAGATTGTTTGGATTAGGTCTATAGATATATAGTTTTCTTGCGTGCAATAAGTTAATAACATCATTTAATTTGACCCCGTTAAATACCTTCTCTAGGTCGGCGAATTATTATTATCTTTTCTATTAGTTTTACTTTTATTAATATTTTTCCCTTCCTCCTTAATGTGTATTTCTTCATTTGTTGACACTTCTGGTGATAATGAACTACATTATCGTTTGGCAAATAGGGATCGAAAATGGTCGGTTACTGAAATCACATGTATACTTCTCAATGTGTCTCGTTTTTATTAGTTTGCTCATTTATTTTCTTTGTCCTCTAATTATTCTTCATATTTTTCTCTGTGTTCCGTAGAAGTCGTGTTCTATCTGTTTTGAAAAGCTTTTCCAGTGTTCCTTTTTTCTGTGTCCATGTTTCTGAATAAATTATTTGTTTTATTTTGGATTTGCTTATAGTGGTTTAATCCTTTTTTTTTATTTGTTGTGTTGTGTATATGATATATAACGACTTTTTTTACATGCTATCTTCTTTTTCTTCCTTTAATGGTTTCTGTTCTTCGATAATTAGGATATTTATGAGTTTTTCCACGCTTTTTTTGATGTCATCGTTTTTTATATTTTATTTTCATCAATTCTCTTTAATATTATTTTTCTGTATAAGTATTTCGTAGATTCCGTAATTCGTCTTTCCTCTCCACTGTGATTTTTGTTGGTGATGGTGCTTTCTCGGGTGTGCTGTAGTTTGTGATATTTCTTATTTTACATAATACTAAGCTATAGTCCCTACCTATATCTGATGCGTTTGGGCATCTTACGTCTAATATTTTTAATGAATGTATGTTTTTGTTAGTTATAATCTAATATATCATAGACCTTTCGTTTATTGAATGAATACTTGTGTTGGTCTCTGTAGTCAAAACGGTGTTTCGTTTTGGGCATTTTCATTATGTTGTTGATTGATTTGGGGTATTATTTGGTTGTCTATTTGAGTTTCATCTTCCCTCTGCCTTAGTTTATTACTTGTTGTTCTCATAAAATATTTCCCTTATTGTTCGAGGCTTTTTATTTTCTGAGCCGAATACTTAGATGATGTTCAAATTTTTCTTCCCCATTCCTATGTTTATTGTTTTAATCCCTTCTAATACATATTAATATTCTTTGATTTGATTTTGGTATCTTTGATGTATTGATAAGGCTATACCTTTTTTGGCTCTGTCTTATTTTGCTACTTCACTGTAGATTAGTATATATTCACCTAGTTTTGATTGCTCTTTTCTTATTGTTTTTGTTTCCTGTAAAGGGCATATATCAATTTGCTTATCTTTAAGTTACTTCATGGCCACTTTTCATTTATGTTTTTAATATTCTTTTCTTGTCCTTATTCCTTGCCGTGGTCTTTATCATTCGCATTGTTTATTTGAGCAGTCTTAGTTTTTACGATTGGTATGTTGCTAAACTTGCCAATCACCCTCCACATTTTATTCGGGCTTGAGACCGGCTGTTGTAATCGCAATGTTTAAAATTAATTTCAACATTATATTTTGTCATTTTCAGTGGTGTTCACACAAATTTTTTAAAACAGTCACCTTTTTCTTATTAAATCTTTCTATTCTTTAAGTTCTTCTACTTCTTCGTGAGGATAGTCTATGATATTTTTTTATGGAATTTTTATAATTTTTTTTTGGATTGTAATTTAAGTATATTATTGGTCGTCTTGATTTTTCATAATATAGACTTATTGCTTCTTTTATTATTACAATTACCTATTATCTTATTAGTTTCTGAGTATATATTTAGTTATTTACGTATGTCTTAATTTCTGACTAAATCTCTTCTTGTGAAAATCCCAAACATTTTATGATTTATCCAACATTCATTTATGTGTATAAGTATGGCATAGTTACAGATGCGCGGAAACGGTCTGAGCGAGATCGGTTGGGGCTGGGTGGGGTCACTGAAGCAGCGATCAACATGTCGACGGCAGTCTTTTAGCATTATCACGTAGTTTATTTAAGCTGTTATGGCGTTTTTCAAGTTCAATAAGACACCATGGTCTTCATTGGAGATTTGATCTTTTACAGATCTGACGAGATTGGACAACTTGGAGTGAGTAGTGAAGATGGTTTGAATATTTAGAGGGATAAGAGTTCTACTGATTTTATCAGTGACACCTTTGATAAAAGGTAGAAAGAATTTAGGATGATTAGGCAGCAAGGTTTTTTGGATGAAATGGGATTAGATGTTTTTGAATGCTTTTATTAATTTGGGTTTGGTAGTAGCCGTTTTGTAAGAGTGTTTAGTTTATTAAATTAACTTCCATCGCCAATTAAATACTGGGATGTACTTCATTCAGGTAGAAGATGAAGAGATCTAATGTGTTTTTACTCTGGAGCCAAATCACAAAGGTGTCATCGACGTACCGTAACCACCACGTGGGTTTGAGAATTGATGAGGACTGTGCTGTTATTTTAAAATGTTCCATTCAGATATCAGCTATTAAGGTAGAGAGAGAAAGGTGATCCCATTAGGGCACCTTTGATTTGATGATAGAAATGATTTTGGAATAAAAAGTATGTATTAGACCTGCAGTGTTTTGTAAGATGTGTCGTGGGGGATTTGATGTTTATAGAGACCAAAATGGAAATAGTCTCATAAATAGAAATGTTCGTGGATAAAGAAACAGTGTCAAAACTAAATCATATAAATCTGAGGGTGAAATAGAAATGTATATTAGAAAATCAATGAACTGGAAAGAATTTTTAACACAGGACGAGGCGTTTTCGGGCAATAGTTGTAAGGATAAGGCGAGATATTTTGCTCATTTTTGAGTGGGGCAGTTGTATGCACGGGCGATGGGTCTTAGGGCGACATCGGGCTTATTGATTTTTGACAGGCTATTATATTCTTATAATTCGAAATCATTTATGTCTGGGTATAAGAGACTTTTTGATGTCTGGAGGTAGTCTACTATGTCTTCTTCTAGTCTACTATGAGTACATCGAGTAGATCTATGATGGATTTGGTCGTTTTTTCTAGAATGGTAATGAGATCGATTTTAACGCGCTTATATTCTGTGGAATTGAGAAGATACAACATTTTGTGGAAACAATTAAAAGAGTAGAGAATGACAGTGGCATTATCTTTGTTCACCGGAAGGATGATAATGTCAAGGTTGTTCTAAAGTTCTTTGTTGGCATGTCGTAATGAAAGACTGATATTTGATGGTAAATGTTTGAAAGTACAAATAGTTCAGGCGACATCTTGTCTGACAACTTCGGCTTGGTCTAAAGGAAGATGATAAATAGCTTTTCAGTTTAAAAATAATTTTCTCAGTTGGGATGAAAGGATAAGTGACAAAAAAATTTAAATCTTTTAAAAAAGCTTTAATAACTGAATCGAATATATGAATATCTGAGAAATTGAGTACAACAGTAGAAGGTTGTTGATTCAAAATGGGCTGTAGATTTTGCTGATAGATAAGTTTGTTCAGTTTGCGTTTCTGGCTTTGAGTTTTGTTGTCCGAAATATGTTGGGCTTTTTGGTGAGAAAAAAGATCAAAATATTCCATAATAGTAAATGGATATTGTAAGAGTGAATGTCATTGTAGGTTTAGAAAACTTCGTTTGTCTACGCTACGTAGGATGAAATGAATTGAATTTAGAAGAAGCCAAAAATCAGTAGTTCTGAGAATTTTGGAAATCGATGAAGATTTAATGTAATGTTTAGTTTAAAGAGATTTTGGAATGACTTGATGATCACGACACGATTTAAGGAAAGCAAGGTCACAGACAAGACTGTTTTTGCCTGCAGTAGAAAATTTTACCTTGTATGATTCATAATCAACACCATGTTATTAAGTTTATTAAGATCAGGTTTTTAAGAAGTTTTTAAGAACATAAAAATATACAGGGTGTTCTATTAAAAACAAAAATGATAGAATGTTAGACTAGCTGAATCATACGTTACATTTAAATTTATGTTCAAAAAACGCACATTTAAATTTAAAAGTTGACATGTACCAGCGTTTTTTAAAATTTTATAAAACAAGAACACAAACAATTTTATTTCGTGGTTTGTTCACCGTATAATTTCAAAATGTTACTTTATAATATTTATAATAGATCCTACATGATATAGTTCGTTAAGATCAGGTTATTAAGGATCTTTTAAATATATAAAAATATACACGGTGTTGCGTTAAAAATAAAGCTTATGGACCATACTAGGCTTGCGTGAATCATCCTATAACATTTAAATTATTGTTTAAAAAAAAACAAATTTATGTATAAAAGGGTTTCAGCGTTTTTTGATTTTTTTTAAATAAGAACAGAAATGATTTTATTTCATAAATAGTTTGCACCCTGTATAAAAAAAATATACAATTAGTTTTAAAACAGTAAACTGTTTTATCACAAAGACAATAATTTTTATTTTCTTTGCAGATCATCTTGCAATAAAAATAACAATATTGCCACGATATCAACCTCAAAGAATGTTAGAAAACCTGCGAAGCGGCAACTGGTTAAAGACCTTTCGCCAACCCCACCTGAAATTACTATTCCAACAAAAACAGTTACTACCGTTGTCCAAATACAAAAAACAGACCCTACAGATAAAATTATTCCAACTGATGAACAGAAACAGGTTACAACCGAACCAATCATTGCTGTTGTGCCAACTGTTGAACTCAATTTGCAAAAGCAAAAAGGAGACCCCACAGATCCATTAATTCGAATCGATGAACGGACACCGGTTACAACCGAACCAGTCATTGCAGTGGTAGAGGAGCACAAAATGGATACTTCAGGTCCAATTATTACCGCTGTTGAGCAAGAAACACCGGAAGTACAAGAGTACGTCTATTTAAATGGATGCCAGGTGTTCACAACATACCGTCACAAGAAATTTGACAACTTACACAGGAAGTCATACTTTAGCAAGAAATGTTGGTTCGCATACTCACGGTTGCAACTGAACTTAAAAGTATAATAAAATTAAAATATAGTACTAAAAAATTTACAAAAAAAGGTCAAAAGTAATTAAAAATTTGTCAAAAGTTGACAAAAAACAACAAAAAATTTAATAATTTTATAATTAAATCGGTATTTGATATAAACGTTTGATAGTTGCCAAAGGTTAAAAAATAAAACAAATTAATAAGTATTTTAAAAATAGCTTTGTCGAGATTACTAAAATATTAATAAGATATTCGTACCTCTTATGGTCCAAAATTAAGATTTAATAACTGGAAAATGCTTAAAATAAGCCTCTATGAGCCAAAGTAGTTAGCAATAAATATATTCTAACAATTATGTGAGTAGCTTTTAATTTTTTTTTGTTTTAAATAATCGTTTATTAAAAAAATTATTTTAAAAGAAAATATCATTTTTTTATTAAGGTTTAATAATTGGGAAGTAAGTAACAAGTGAAGTCATTTTGCAATCTCATTTTATAAACACATTTTATCGACTCCTAAATTTTTAATAGATAACTCCGTGGTATTACATCTTTTTGTGGGATTTAGCAGACTTGACAACATGCCCTCCCTCTATCTTGATCAATCTCCGCATCTCTCAAATTCCCTATTCTAGACTATATTTCTTATCCTTATCTGACAGTGTTGCAGCTCTATCTAATAATATATTTTATTTTGTTTCCGTAATAATAATGCCTTTAAATATTTATTTCCATGTATATAAAGACTGTAACTGTAGAACAATAATTGAATTAGATTGTTTAGTCTTCTGGAAACACGGCTTCTACCTCAGCTTTTTCGTATGTTCATTTCGTTGCACTTACTTCTCATAACATGATCTAAACATTAACAACTTTCTATTTTCAATAGTTTTTAGGACATCTGTTTGTATAATTAATACTACATCGTTTGTGACTCTGTCAACCCTGTTTATTTTGAACATTTTCATGTAAACCCACATTTCTAAAGCCTTTACTCTATCGGCGATATTTTTCTTTAGCGTTCATGCCTCTACTCCATACAGTAATACAGAGAGTATATAATACTTCAAAAGTCTAATTTTTAATCAGGCCATCAAATATTTTACACAATAACAATCAAGATACAAAATCTTCGTTGCAAAAAACATTTTTCATTGTGGTAAATGCGTATCTTGCTTGTTTAATTCTTTTGGATTTTTTAAATATATGAGTTCACGTTAATTTTATTGATCCTACATATTTGTTTACGTGTGTGTTTTATGTATTTTCTGTGAATCGTTACGCTCTCTTGTTGATGCTGTGATTGAACGATCAACATAAATTAAGTTTTTTCGTATTTAGAGTTGGACCTCTTTCTTCATTGGGTCCAAGTACTCGATTTACTAGTTGCTGTAGATCTTCAAGATATTTCACTATCAGTACTGTATCGTCAGCGTATCTTAAATTGTTGATAGGTATTTCGTTCACTTGTATGCCTATTTTTGTCTCTATATTTGATAATATGCATCCTTCACTGACATCTCTCCATATTTAGATTGCATCTCAACGCCTTTTCTCCTCCTTCATTATGGCTGTTTCATTATAGTAAAGTTTATTTATAATTCCAATGTCCTTCGTCTACAATTTTTTCATTGTAGTAGTTGATTGACTGATTTTATCGAATGCTTTGTTGTAGTGTAAAGAATGGCAAGAATCTATGTCTGGTTCCGCATTGCCTATATGGTGTAGTTGCAGACGAAATTTCAAATAATAGTTTTAGAACACGGCATACAATTCCCAAATTCAATGTCACTTTACATACCTAATACAAAATAATTTGATTTTCGAACTATAATATATTTTCTTATTCACTTTATTTTTTAAGTAATATTTTCTATTACGAAATTTTTATTACTCTTAAGAATTAATTAAGGTTTTCTAAGGTTTTAATTCATCTACAAAATCTATAAAATATACAAAAATTTAAAACCGGCACGTCAAAAGTACTACGTACATCGTCATATAAAGAATGTCTACCAACGATTTTTCTAAATGAAAACTGAAAATTCTGAAAATCATTATAGGCAATTTTATCTTTTAACTTATTTTGGCCATACTTCAACGTATATATTTGAATTTTTTATATATAACTGCATGTTTTGCGTAGTTTTTGCATTGAGAGTTTGTCGATATGCTATGTTATTAACGGTTAGAGTAAAACAATATGCTGTTTAAATACAAAACTTCTGTTAGTTTAGTATATCTTATGTATATCATTTAAAAAACATATTGACAACATAAATGTAAAATATTGTAACCTATTATGAAAATGTATCTCACTTTCAAAATGTTTTCATTTCGTCTATAAGATATTTTAAAATGAGTAAATATTGTCTTGTGAATATATTTTTAATTTGGATTTCACTTATGTTTTTGTTGTCAATAAGTTTAGTGTTAGAGTAAACATCTTTTGTAATAATAATGTATGTTCTGCTGTTAAACATATCGCAAAATACATTAAGTTAAATATGTGTACGTCTTTCATTAAATGTACCGACTAAATTGGGAATAAACGACTAAGGAAATTAGGATAAACAGATTTGGGCAACCAACAATAATTGTTGGAGTATATGCAGTGACAGTTTGGGCTTGGAGAAAAAAATAAGCGAGAGGACCGATTGGATGAATTTGTATCAGATGAGATTGTAATTACTAACACTTACTTGAAACTCCCATACAGAAGATTATACACGTGGAAATCACCTCAAGATACTTTAGGCCACATAGTCAGAAATCAAATAGAATAAATTATAAATAATAAAAGATTCCGTAACAGCATTACATCAGTCAAGACATACCCAAGAGCCGATATCAAGTAAGACCATAACACACTGGTTTGCAGAATGAGGGTCAGGCTACGTCAGAAGACGTAGTAGTAGACGTAGTGTCACCCCAAAATACGACATTAGGCTACTCAAAGACCAACGCAAAGAACAGAGTGTAAAACAGTATATACTACATAGCAATTTAATAGATCAGGAGCTTAAAAAACTGCATAGAGTTTTACAAGACATTTACATTTACAAGAAATACAGCTATTACAACAAAAACAAAATTGCAAAATTGAATATGCACAAAAAAGTTAAAGAAGTTGCAGGCTTAGAAGAGTTGGATGTTTGGCAGATAGCCAAAGTAATCCACTTCTTAGTGTGGACGAGAGATTAGACACTTAAAGAAATATGTGGAAGTAGTATTTGCAGGTGAAGGGCAGATTGCTATTGAAAATATATAATGCCAAACGGGGCCCCCAATTACCATTAAATAAGTACAGAAGCTATTAGAAAAACAAAAGATAATAAAGCTGTAGGGCCTAACGAATTTTCTACAGAATTCCTAAAACCTATGGACGAACATTGCGTTCTGGATGTAATGTTCGTCCATAGGTTTTAGCTTTTTCCAGGACGCAATGAAAAAGATAATAAGCAACAGAGTGCTAGGAAAAGGTGGAGTCGTAAACGAAGCTATAAAGATGGGCGGACGTGCCTTTCTCAACCAAATAAAAATGTTGTTTAACCTTTGTCTAACAGATTGTTGCATACCAAAACATGGAACAATGCAGTAACAATTTTACTACACAAGAAAGGAGACAAGGCGCACCTAGAAAACTATAGACCAATCAGATTATTAAACCACATCTATAAAATGTTTACCCGAATAATTACGACAAGACTAGAGAAAAAGTTAGATTTCTACCAGCCCGGAGAACAAGCTTAGTTCCGCTCAAAATTCGGGAGAAACGATCTCCTACAAACAGTAAAAACCTTAATAGAAAAGTCGCTAGAATATAACAGACCACTGGTACTTATCTTCGTAGACTTTCACAAAGCCTTCGACACTGGAATTAGACAGCATTATAACTGCTGTGAGCAATAGTAGAACAGATTACCGGGTTTCAAAGTTATTACAAACATTACACCAAAACACCACCATGCGTGTAAAACTACATGATACCACCAGAGAAATTCATATCAAGCGAGGTGTGAGACAGGGCGACACTCTCTCGCCTAAATTATTTATAACGGCCCTCGAATAAGGCTTTAAAATGCTAAAGTAGGAAAATAGAATAATAAAATTAGATAGAGAAATGCTCAATCATCTGCGTTTTGCCAACGACATAGTACTTATTACCGAAGATCTGGGTGAAGCACAACAAATGCTACGTTGAAAACGTATCTTCAACAATAGGTCTAAAAATGAACATCCGTATGACCAAATTTATGACAAATTATTTTCCAGCAACACCTAACCATCCAAAATCAAGTGGTAGAATTGACAGAAAAGTACATATATCTTGGTCATGAAATCAGAATAGGCAAGGACAACGTGACCTGCGAATTTCAACGACGAATAACACTTGCTTGGGCAGCGTGTGGTTCACTGAGAGATATCTTTAAGAGCAACATCCCGATAGCTATAAAACGAAAGACATTTGACAAATGCGTTCTTCGTATTATGACATACGGAGCAGAAACTCTCACGCTCACAAAAACAACAGCACTAAAAATGCGAGTGAAAAGCAAAAATGCACAAAGGCGCATGGAAACATCAATTCACGGCGTAACAAAAAAAGACAAAATAAGGAATCAAGACTTATGGAAAAGAACAGGTATCAGTGATGTCGAACGTATAGCCAAGCTGAAATGGAATTGGGCAGGTCACATAGCGATACTAAAAGACACAAGATAGACCAGAAAACTAATTGGCTGGCGCCCACGAGAAGGGACCAATACGCTGGATGGACGACATTAGATGAATATCCAAGAAATGGCAACAAGAAGCACAGAACCGTGAAGAGTGGCGAAAAATGGGAGAGACCTATGTCCAGCAGTGGACAGAAGAGGTTGCATGATGATGACGATGGACGAACAAGGAATAAAATTAATTCAATGCGAAGACTACAGAATAATTAGTCTAATGAGCCACTTACTTAAAACGTTTTTATAAAAGTGATACATAACAGAATATATAAATCATGTGAAGGACAAGTTATTTCGCATGCTACACAGAATGTTCGAAAGAGGACTAAATGGAGAGGAAATACCTGCGGAATGGACACAAGCATACATGACATCCATACATAAAAAAGGAAACAGGAGAAAATGTGAAAACTCTAGAGAGAAATTAGTATAATATCGTTGGTAGGTAGACTTTACGGGAAAATTATCAAGGAAAAACTAGAAACTGAAATAATAGGAAAAATTGGAGAAAACCAAGCAGGGTTCACAGTAGGAAAATCATGCCTAGATCATACGTACAGACTAGAACAACTGATAGAGAAGAAAATGGCAAAAGGTAGACCGGTCTATCTGGCGTTTGTTGATCTAAAGAAAGCATACGACTTAATACCTAGAGTCAAATTATGGGAAGCAATGAATGATCTCGGAATCCGACAAACACTAATAAAAGCAGTTAAAGCACTGTACAAAGAAAACAAAATAGCTATTAAATGTGGAAATAAAAGCTACAATCCATTTAAGACGACTAAAGGACTTCTACAAGGCTGTGCTACGTCCCCTGCTCTGTTTAAAATATTCTTGGAAAAGACACTCAAATCATGGAGGAGAAAGTGCGAAGAAATGGGCATACCAATAAGAGACGAATACCTATACACCTTAAGTTTTGCCGACGATCAAATAGTCATCGCACAAGATGAAGAAGATCTCAGCTTTATGCTCAGAAAACTATAAGAAGAATATAAAAACAACGGAATGGAAATAAACTTAGAGAAAACCGAATACCTAACAACAGAAAACAAGGATATGAGAAACCAAGAGATAGACGAGGGAAGACAAGTAAATGGAACAGATAAATTCAAGTATTTAGGAACCATAATATCGAACCAGGGAACAACAGAAAAAGATATAAACAACAGACTAAGACAAACAAGAAACTGTATAAGACAACTAAGTTAAGTGCTGTGGGATAAGAACATTACGATAAAGACAAAAAAGAGAATATATAATACCCTGACAAGAAGTATCCTGACATATGGGTCCGAAAACTGGACAATAAACAAGAGAAATAGAGGTAGAATAAGAACAGTAGAAATGGAGTTCCTGAGGAGAAGCTGTAGACTTACAAAAAGAGACAGAATTGAAAACGCAGGGATTAAGCGAAAAATGGGAGTGCAATCAGACATAATCGACTATATAGAGGAGAAGGACAGAGGACGCTGGATAAACAAAATCACAGAATGGAGCCCGATCGGAAGAAGAAAGAGAGGAAGACCCTGAAGGTCATTCAGAGATGAAATCGACGAGGCTACGGATAGAAGAATCCTGCGAGATAGAGACTGATATGACAGGGAAAATTGGAGAAAACGGTTGAGTGAAGTAAGACAGTGAAAACTGTGGAAATCCTTAGTAGTAGTAGTGAAGAACAAGTGTCATGGACAGAATTTGGATTCCGCCAAACTTTAGGCACCCGAGAAGTTCTATTCGCTATACAAGTGCTTATTCAAAAGTGCAGGGATGTCAATTGTGATATGTATATTTGTTTTATTGACTATAAAAAGGCATTTGATAGAGTAAAACATGACAAGCTCATATCCATCTTAAAAGAAGCGGACTTGGCTGATAGAAACTTACGAATTATATATAATTTATGCTACAACCAAACTGATAACATTAAAGTGGATGATCAGTTGACAAAAACAATCTCCATACATAGAGGAGTGAGACAAGGATGCATTTTGTCTCCAGTGCTATTTAACATGTACTCGGAGGGTATCTTCGAACAAGCACTGGGACAACTACAAGAAGGCGCTTATTTAACGAAGTACGTCTAAACAGCATTAGATATGCTGACGACGCAGTAGTTTTTGCAGATAGCCTAAATGGTTTACCAGCAATAATACCGCACATATTAAATATAAGTCGAGAATATGGGCTGGATCTCAATACGAACAAAACAAAGTACATGGTTGTTAATAAGCGCGAAATATTCAATACATATCTTTTGGTAAACCAACAGCCAAATGACAGGTTAAACAGTTACATATATCTTGGTACTAACATAAACAGTCAATGGGACCACTCCACGGAAATTAAACAACGCATAGGGAAAGCAAGATCAGCGTTCATATAGATGAAGTCTTTTTCAGAAGTCACAATTTACCACTTGGTACCAAAATTTTTATTATCAGATTTATCTTTTATTATCCAATTATCAGATGCTATGTATTTTTTACAATTTACATTATTCATGAGTGGATCGTGTACTAATATTGAAGTCCTACATAAAAAGGGCCAGAAATGTGGGATCACTAACACAACAAAAGAAATCAAATTAGAATATATTGGCCATGTTATGAGAAATGAACACAGATATGGCTTACTGCAACTCATTCTTTAGGCTAGGGTATTTGGACAACAAGGACCAGGGAGGAGAAGAATATCTTGGCTTCAAAACCTAAGGAAGTGGTTTAATAAGTCTACAACCCGACTGTTCCGAAAAGCTGCAAGTTAAGTTAGGATAGATATAGATATGCTGATCGCCAACATCCGGAACGGATAGGCACCGTAAGAAGAAGAAGATATATAATGAATGACCATGCGACTATAGGAAAAAGCCAGATTTTGTCATAGCACTAAAAGATGTATTAGATAAGGCAAAGGAAAAGCATATTTCTACTAATTAGGGATTTTAACAGTCATATACGAAACGAACATGAAGATATAGTGAAAATATGTTGAGAATACAATTTGATCGTAATAAACACAAGATTTCAGTATAAAAACATACATATATAAATATAGAAGGAAACTAGTAGAAACTAGAAATCAATTATTGATTTAATAAAAGTAAAAAAGCCATCAAAATAATAATACGTAAGAGCATACAGACATGCAGAATGTGGACGTAACCACCGATTAGTGTAACCTATCATACATGTCCTTCATTTTTAAAAACGTGACAAAAGGTTAACAAATAACTATAGAGAAAGTGTAATGCCTTCAATAGCAAGAATTTTTTCTACAATTTTAAAAAAAGAACACCATCTAGAGCAATATGGTCTACGTGTTATTCCACGCCATACAAATCATGTCTAGATAATATATTTATCATAAAACAAGGTATGAAGTGAAAACAATGGAAAAATATTAAAATATATATTATGACCTTTATCAACTTGGAAAGCTCTTAAAGATCTCAGTCTCAGATAAGAAAAGAAGGTAAATAAAACAAGATGTTACTCCTCCATATATTAGCGGAGACGTTCCGTTTTGTACTTACGAAACAGCATCAGTCCAAATCTGCAAGACTAATACGCTTTTAGAAGAATTAGTGAATCTCTTTTAATTAAAAGAGAAGGCCAATAAGTGAACTCTCATGATTTGCAAATTTACATAAGTAAAAATACCGAAAACAAAAAACACGTGTCTATTTTAAATTTAAGTTGAAAAACCAGTGTAGTTAAAAACCCAAAACATTTATAGATAAAACTATCACATAAGTATTACAAAAACAATAAATAATTACTTGATTCAAAATCACTAAAAGTACTTAGCGGCAAATTTATGATTTACGGTATATTTTAGGTATAAATTGCCAGTCGCCATTGTGGCATTCCAACAAGCTATTTGTAGAAGAACCGGCGCAGAAAGCAACTCAATGGCTTAACAGATGAGGTGAGATAATAGGTGCCGCGAAAATTTAAAATTGGTAGTGCATACTCTCCTACAATATGGATGTATAAAATTGAAATTATTTAACAATTGCGTGATTTTAAATTAACAAATTAGTAATATTTTATAGCAGATAAAAGAAATGTTATTTGATTTAATTGTATACAATATTAATGTTGCTTAACAAGAAAGAAACTAGCATATTCACAACAATTGGTAAACACCCACTCCGTCCATCATCCAATGAAATAGTAATAATTTTTAAAATGGTGTTATCTGCAGAGAGATGTAATCAAACTAGAGATTATGTTAGAATGTATGCTAGAATGTTTACAAGTTAAAGACCATAAGACACATTACATGCAGTGTGAAACAGAAATCTAATCTAAGTACAAATCTAAGTATTGTACTTACAAAATGGATAGAGTTTCCTTAACGCTGTCTGGCTTGAGGAAAAGAGACTATTTTTAGTGTTATTAACATTCTAATGAGAAAGAATGTAGGTTTAATTTCAATCAATTCAAGGTAATATTTGGTGAGCTTCTTAAGACAATTGACAGATAAGATAAAGAGAACCAACCTTGCTATTAAAGACAGGCAGACCCGAAGTGTTATTACCTTGAAACAAGTATAAAAAAAGTGAAATTGGGACGGAATAAGGAGGCAACCAACTCACAAAGCAATATCCCAGAAAAAAATAGGGAAAACAGGGGAAAATGTTGGTGAAAACCCGACATCTACTTGTACAAAATGAGTGAATAATAAATTTTTGATAAATTTATTATTCTTTTTTTTAACTTTTGGCCTGGGTACAAACCAATTTATTTTAAATATTTGTTTAAGCATCGAATACAATCATAAATTTAAGATTTCTTCACCATCAGATTCTGAGCTAATCATATTACTTAGTGTCTATTATAAATGGTAGAATGTTAATGTCAACCATATTATATATACCGCGCATTGGTGCATATATTATATATATTGCGCATTGCGAATGGCTAAGAAATCAAAATGAAACTCGAAATTTCTACAGAAATCTAAACAAAATTCGCAAAGAGTTTAAGCCAAGAATAAGGAGCTGTAAGGATGTAGAAGGAAACATCCTAAATGATACAGCCTCAATCCTAAACAGATGGGTTGAATTTTTCGATGAAAAATTTAAGGGTCATCATATCGAAGAAGCAGATAACACCCTAGCAAATCGAAGTGATTGGAATCCTTTCAACCCAAACGAAAGACCAAACGTTGCCCAAGCCATTAAAAAGCTTAAAAATAATAAATCACCAGGAGTTGATCAAATTTGCAGTGAGCTCTACAAGAATGGTGGCGATGCCCTACTACAGACACTGCATAAGCTTTTACTTCTTGTTTGGCATAATGAGACCATGCCTTGTGAATGGTCTCAAGGCGTGATATGCCCGTTACATAAAAAAGGTGACCAGCTCCAGTGTGACAACTATAGAGGTATAACCCTGTTAACAACTGCTTACAAAATACTAGCAAATATTCTCTACGAAAGGTTGCAAGTTTACACAGTGGGCATAATTGGTAAATATCAAGTTGGATTCACTCCAGAAAAATCAACAATTGACCAGATTCATTCAATAAGACAGATTCTCGAGAAAACATTAGAATTCAATATTGAAACCCATCACCTATTCGTCGACTTCAAGGCCGCATACGACAGTGTCAAGAGAACAGTGCTATACCAATCAATGCATGAGTTTGGTATACCAGAGAAACTTATCCGACTAACGAGAATGACAACGTCTAACTTAGAAGCCACTGTTAGAATACAGGGAGAGAGTTCTAGATCCTTTGAGATAAAGGATGGACTCAGACAAGGAGATGCTCTGGCTTGGCTCCTATTTAATATTGCCTTAGAAAAGGCAGTCCAAGATACACGAATTCAGGATGGTGGTACTATTTACAATAGATCGATACAAGTCTTAGCATATGCTGATGACATTGACATAGTAGGGCGTAGCAAGCGAGATGTTGAGCAATATCTTCTGGAATTGGAAACAGCGGCGAAACAGGTCGGTCTAGTCATCAACGAAGACAAAAGCAAGTACATGTTGGTTACAAAGGATCCGATAGCAAATAAGGAACGAGAAACAGTCTTTGGAGGTCATACCTTTGGACGTGTTGACAACTTCACATACCTTGGGTCGCTATTGACGGCTACCAATAAATTAAGCGAAGAAATCAAAAGACGAATAAATCTTACAAATAGGGCATACTATGGACTGCAAAAGCATTTCCACTCAAGAAACATTCAAAAAAAACTAAAATTATTATATACAAAACATTGCTGAGGCCGGTCCTCGCATATGGAGCAGAAACATGGACTCTAACGCAAAAAGATGAAAGACTTTTGAAAATATTTGAGCGTAAAATACTCCGCAAAATATTTGGAGCTGTAAACGACTAAGGGCAGTGGCGCAGAAGATATAATTTTAAATTGTATCAGCTCTTTGATGAGCCAGATGTCATAACGTTCATTAAAACACAGCGACTTAGATGGGCTGGACACATAATACGAATGCCAGAAAATACCATTGCTAAAAAGCTAACCACAGGAACATCTGTAGGAAAAAGAAGCAAAGGCCGACCGCGAATTAGGTGGTTAGATGGAGTAGAAACCGACTTACGAATATTAAAAATCAGAAGATGGCAACATGTTGCCAAAAACCGAACAGAATGGCGACGAATCTTAGAGCAGGCCAAGATCCACAGAGGATTGTCGAGCCAAAGATGATGATGATGATATTATATATACCACTTTTAATTATTCCATTAGTACGTTTTATATATTTTTTGAAAATTCCTGTTACATTGGTTTATACCCCTTTTCACATATGTATAACAGCACCATCAGAATGTCCATCTTTACCAGTTTACTTATTCTAATATGACATAGTTTGTCCAAATTAATCCATTATGTTGAATTAGTAGTAAAACAGAGGTAGTCTCAACACTTTAATGCCGACTTCTCTTAGTAGCTCATCAATTATATACACATTCTCTTTTCTGTTTATATTTGTAATTTGTAGTTATTCAGATTTTGTGAGTTTTACGTCATACTTGATCTTATTGTGAACTTGTTGTCAACCAGGTAGTAATTTTTATTATAGTTGAAACAGTGGTAGGTTGCTTTTCTAAAAGAACACTGCAATATTGAGCATTATCCATCACAACTAATTATGGCTCTTCATCATCTTGGTGCTACAGCCCTTAGAGGGCCTCGACCTTCTCAAGCTTTCTACGCCATTCTGTTCTGTCCCTTGCTTGAATTTTCCAGTTGCCGACTCCGATCTTCTCCGCATCTAGTGTTTATGCAATTATGGCTCTACTAGTTTAAAAATTGACTGTTCACTTATCCATTTAGTTAGTCAAAATTAAATTGTTTTTCCCCATGATAATCAGCCACTTTAGATTTTGAGCAAAATAATAAACTTGCTTCATTAAGAAAACTGTTCGAAGACCCAGCGTGAACATTTGAAAAACGTTTACAATCATACCCTTCTAGTTTACGTAAACTTTTAACATTATTGTTGTCCTAGGAAACTGTTTTATTTCCCTTTGAATAAACCCATGTTTGTCCAAAAAGACAAGGGTTTCTAGGATGCACAATATTTATTTATATATTTACGAGGAAACTTGGCTCTCAAAGCAGCAATTCTGGTGCGCCCAATTAATGCTCTTATTAAACGTATAAATAAACAATATTGTATATACTACAGTACAAGGGATCAGCACACCGTAAACTTACCAGCTGATCTGTTGAGTTGTAGTTGTGATTTTTACGTAAAACGCATAAATCAGCCCACAGTACAAGTGTTTAATACACCCTTAACTCAACAACGTACGCTTATTTATACGTAAAACGTATAAATCAGCACGATTGTGTATAGTACAGCACAACTGTCTCAGCGCAAGCACTGACTTATAATTAAAATACGTATAAATGATTTAAAAGTTAAAAAAATAAATAAATCGTGTCCAGCCCATTTTTACAGTAGGCTTTGCGGTGAGATCGCGAACTTTGCTAGCTTTTTAAGTGTGGTTCAAAAACGATAAAAACAACTTTTGGACCAATTTTTCCTAAATTTTATCCTAAATTAGGTACCGATTGCGTCTTTCAAGAACACCGTGGCTTCAATTTGTTCACCGGAAGGCGTACAATAATAACGTAAATCCGCTTAAATCATCCTGAAAATTATAAAAGGATTGGAATAGACCTTTATAGTTATAACGTCATCGGGACATATACAGACTAAAATGTATGTAACTATTTTGTCATACAATTTTCTTCGTAAACTTGTCGTTAGTAAGGCGTTCTTAAAACGCAAATAAACACACAGACAACAAAAATTTACGATAGATTAAGATACGTTTATCTTTCTTGTAATAAAAACGAGAAGAGTCTGATGATCGGCTACGTATTTTTTTCTTTTTCGACTGGTTAATTCAACAGATAGCCGGTTAATTCTGCCAGTAGTCATATGCATGTCTTAAAGATTAAATTATGCATGTCCCTGCTTATTCTTTAAGTAGTGTGCCAAAATGAGGCGTGAGTAACTTCTATAACTATTTGCCAATATTTTCTCAATTATGAATATTTCTTTCTACCAACTCCTCCCTTTCCTTCGATATTTCCGTTGAGTAATAACTGCAGTATCCAGTATCTTCTACCTGCCATTACATGCCCCAGATATTCTGTATAAGACTTCTATGTTTGACATGCGTTGAACCTATGATATTGTAAGCATTCTACGATATGACCACAACTCGAATGCTTTTAATTTGTTTATCATATTAACCTTCATGATTCATATTTCATATCCTTATAGTAATACAGGATACACAATTTAAAAACTTGATTCTTAGTGGTAAGTTCAGTTAAAAATTTCACAGTATAGATTCTTCTTTGTCAACCATTTTCCATCCACTCCTGAATGTAGGTCTCTCCCAATTGCTTCCATCTTTCTCTATCTTGCGCCAATCTAATCCACTGTTTGCCTGCCACTGCTCTTATGTCATCTACCCATCTTTTTTGAGGTCTCCCATGCTTCTTGTTGTCGTCCTTGGTCTCCATTCTAGTATTCTCCGTGTCCACCTGTTATCATTATATCGGGCTACGTGACCTGCCCATCGCCATTTTATTTTTGTAATTTCTTCCACAATATCGATAATCTTCGTTCTACGTCTTATCTCGGTGTTTCTAATCTTGTCTCTTAGTGATATTCCAAGCATGATTCGTTTCATTGTTCTTTGCGTTGTTTCTAATTTTTTGGCAGATTTTTTGGTAAGTGCTACTGTCTCCAAGGCGTAGGTACAAACTGGTAGTATGCATGTGTTATACACCTTTTTCTTTAAGTTTATAGGAATGGAGGTGTTTTTCAAGATATGTGCTAGTTTGCCTAAAGCGCCCCAAGCCAGTTGTGTTCTTCTTTTAATTTCAGCATTTTGATTTGGTTTTCCTAGTTTGATAACATGACCTAGATATACATAATGTTCCACATTTTCTATGGTATGATTTTGTATTGTTATATTTGTCTGGTCTCGGCTCAGTATTTTTGTTTTGCTGTAGTTTATTTTTAAGCCTACCACTCCTGAAATTGTATTTAATTGTTGTAACATATCATTTAGATCTATCACAGTATAGATTAAGTTTAATAAATGCTCCCCTTGCAATTTCTATACGAGCTTCATTTTCTTCATTAGAATTTGGTGTTTAATCTATCCAACATATCAAGTATTTAAAATAATTAACTTTTGTAATCGTAAAGGGTTCAAGGTTTAAGGTCAAGGCTCGTTGACAATTAGTTGCAAAGGGCTAACGTCTTGTTTACTAAAAACAAGTATAATCGTTTTCATCCTTCTTGGCGTGTGCGTGTAAAAACACTTGCAATAAGTTGTTTCATCTGTCTTTCCTTGTCTAAGCTCGATTCGTTTACCTCCTCCAGTGTTGGAGCAAAATGTAGCATATCAAACGAAATAATAGTTATAAAAGAAAATTATAAATTATTTTTCATTAAATTTCTAATAACGGAATATACGTATAAATTGCAAAGAAGTATTTTTCTAGCTTGCAGTACAATAGGACAGGATATAACGAAAAGTACATTTTAAAAGGATTTTGAAATATACCCAAAAAAGTGTTAATTATTTAATCCACATTATTTAGAAAATGATACAGATTTTTTAAGTTTTAAGCACTGTAGCGAATTCTGAACTGTTACAACGTACTGACCTTGATTAATTAGCTAATCAGTAAGCGTCTTCACTGGAACTGTCTTCATCATTGGAATCTTCCGCCAAATCGATGATAGTCCTACTTTCATTTTCATCATATGTGACCATTTTTGCCCAGTCGTCCTGAATTAATTTTTCAGTATGGTTAACACAACTCGCCCACACTGCAGGTGTTGCCTCAGCTAATGCATAGCCCCAAACTTGTTTCACTGTTTATCTCCACGTCCATGTTCTCCAATATGACGATCATAGTATTGTTTAGAAATGTCCCAGACCAACTCAATCGGATTATACTGACAGTGATATGGAGGCAATCTCAAAACCTGATGCCCATGTTCTTGGAGTAGCTCGTCTATAACGTACCTGGTATTTTGTGGTTTATTCTGACAACAAAGACTCAATAGCTCTGTCTTGCCCGAATCGTCGTCAAAAATTATTTTTTTTGCTCGTAACCATTCTTGTCTGATTTTTTCCAACTGGCATTCGGTAACTTTTCTATTAAAGAGCTATGGTATGGGGCATTATCCATAATAATTAGAGATGGTTGCTCCAACATTGGTATCAGCTCTTCGGAGACCCACTTTTTAAAAGACTCTTTATCCATAGAATCATGATAGTCTGTACTCTTCTATTTCGTAGAAAATAGTAATCCAGCATCTTTAACAAATCCTTGCCTATTTCCGGCATGTAAAACAACAAAGCGTTTACCTGTATTTTCGTATCCTTTTCTGATGCTTTTCACACAGTCATCTTGCCAAGTACGTTTATATGCCCTTTTTAAGAATATCCATGTTTCATCTAAAAAAAACGAACTGAAGTGGGCTTGGACTTTGGGAAAAACTTGGGAAAAACCCACAATTTTTCATAAGACTTTGCTCTCCTTTTGCTTTCATGCCATACAGTACATTTCTAATCTCTCATTTTATAGTATCGCTGACATCATTAGTCTTTTTATTGTACATTACGTGACTCTCCTGGTGTATTAAGAGCTGCCCCTGTCTTGTATTTACTCTTTATTCTTGTCACTGTGCGAAGACTCATTTTCAAAGCGTCCGCTACTCGTTCATGTACCGATGATAACGAAAGCAAAGGTCCGTTGTTTTCTTTTTTTGTTTTAAAATACTCCAATAAATGAACTACACATTGTCGCATTTCTCCTGTCATCGTTTTTTCCGGTATTTTGTTTATTAAATAGAACAATTAGTGATTCACAACAAAAAATAATAAGTAAAACTGTTCGGAACAAATTCCAACAATGACTAAAACCGACTAAAACAACATAAAATATCAATGGTAATTGCTACAATTATAAACCTATTAGCCAGCTCATTCAAGAACAATGCCACAAGTCATTATTGCAATGGGTATTGGAAGAGAGAGAGTTAATTTATAATGAACTGGAATTTTTAAGTTGTCGAGAGTATTATTTTATGTAATTGAATTCCACACAGTAAGAGCTTAAACTATTAATTAATTAAAATCTGTTTACTTATAAAAACTATTTCATCAGCTACTTTAAACCTGCATAGATCAAGGTAACGTGTTAAAAAAAACACGTCACTGCCAGCTATCTGTATTCGTAACGAGGCCGAACGTATCATCGACACAGTATCGGCCAAACGCATCGGTGTTATTGCTACAATACTTGGAGACGTGAGTGGTCTCTTCATTCCCTTCTCATCGCACTTTACCATGACGAACGTGACTCGCACAATTGAATTACGCATATGTGTATTAGAGAGAGACGAATATTAAAAATTCCGTAGTAGCTTATTTCAGGCACACGCCAAGAACGATGAAAACGAGTATAAGTAACTTTGTTTCTAAGAGAACGTTTGGTTTCTAAGAGAACGGTTCATTCCACTCAAAATTTCTAATTAATATTTTTGTTTAAAATTATCTCAGTTACATTTTTTATTTGAAATATTTTCTTCTACGGTGTACAGATTCCTGGTAAATCGATTTTTTTGCGTTTTTACCCCCTTGCGAGGGGGTTTTAGGAGGAATCCCGTGGGTAAAAGTGGTAAACTTTTTTGCATCTTTTTTTGGAGTCCCAAAGTAAATATGCTCAGCAAAATTCAGCTTGTTCGTATGATTTTTAGAGGTGCATTGGCATTTTCGTCTATTACGACTTTAGTATCAGCTATGATCGCTGTGTCATCTGCATATCCGATGTTGTTTATAGTTTTTCCTACAATTCTAATTCTACGTTACCCTTTTGAGGTTCGTTAAATACTATTTTCTTCGTTGAATATTTTAAAATATGCGTGTCTCAGTATAAGCCAAATTATGTAAGGTGCAACTGCGAAAGGCTTAATAAATCAGTTATGGTTCCTTAGATCGTACCCACCTTTACTTTGATAACTGTGGTAATTTTAGAGCCAATACGTGCAAGCAGAGCTCCTATTTTATACGAAAGGAGCACTTTTATTAGATCAAAACCAATAATATATGTATTACATGAATACATAAAAACTTACATACTTGGACTTTCATAAATTTTGTAAAATAAAATCTAGATTTTAGAAAAATCCAGAATTCCATTAAAACACACACAACAAAAATTCATTTAGACATAAATTATATACTTTTTATAAATGTGTTCAGAATCTAGGCCCAAATCAGCAACAATGTTAAAAAATAATATTAAATTTTCACTCAGTTACTTGCAAGTACGCCAATGAGCTTATTAAATTAAATATACACAAAAAGTCGTCTATTGAAAGCTACTAAAACATAAAAATATTTTGTACACTTCAATTATTCGTCTATTATATGTTTTAAACTTGTTTGTGTATTGTATTAAAATTAAAGTTTTGTTTTTAAAATGAGTTGGAAAGATTTTGATGTTTTAATAGGTGAAATTTTCAAAGAGTATGTATTAATTTAAATTTCTTAATCATATCATATTTTGTTCTATAAGAACGTTTCTTACAATTTTGGATAATTTTTGTAAATATGAACTTTAGTATTTGCAATAAGTATTTAACATCTTTTTTATTTTTAGTTTATTTCCCCAGTTATTATACAATTCTTCTATAGTTATTATAGTTGTTTTTAAGCCCCTATTATATATATATATATATATATATATATATATATATATATATATATATATATATATATATATATATATATATTATTGCGATATTTAAAGTCTTAGTGCTCCAATCAATTACTTAGCTAATTAATCAATTAATTAATTAAAATTATTTAAATGATATGACTATGATTCTATCACACTTTATAATTCTCTTATCTCAGGGTTTTATTCGTGCTCCAATATCTATGCTATTACATGTGAAAGGTAAGGTCCAAAGAATACCGGAATAATAAAAAACATATAGGATCTAACATTATATATTGAAATAAAATAATGAAATAAAATTCGCACTCAAAAATTTTCAATAAACAAAAACTCATATAATGATTCTCAAAATTTTGTTCTACGTACGTGAACCTTCAAAATTAATGGTACAAACAATATTAGTTGAAATCTCAAAATCCCAAATATTATTCTAAATCTCCCAATCAAAATATTTATATCTTTTCTAAAATAAGTGTAAAAATTGTGTTATCAATAAAAGAAAAACTGCAGAAAACAAAACTATCTCTCTTTGATGATGAGTGGTCCAAATCCTTGTTCCCTGTCGTCTATACTATCTACTCTTAGTCGCTTCCTAGGTAATCAGCAATCTTACAACAAATTATTGCAAGTTTATCGTCCTTAATGATCTCCTTCAAATGCACGAATCGTTCAAATTATGCTAGCTTCTTCTTCTCTCAATAAGCTGAATCTCTCGTTGGCCTGAGTGAAAAATGACTCTTGGAATATCTTTTCTTTACGATAAACTGAATCTCTCGTTGGCCTGAACAGTGACTCTTGGAATATAAGTAGAAAAATATGACTTACAATCTTTTACTGGATCAGCTTCTGTCAGATACACTAACTACACGAAAACTCACAAACTTTCACTGCTACTGCTTCCTACCTCTGGGACAATACCCGAGAACCACGGCCCTTCGCCTTGTACCCTTGAAAAACCAACTGACTATCTTTTTATTTCAAAAACTAACTAAAGTCTCATTCTCAAACCAATCATCCCACCTTTTTACTCTCATCCAATCAAAATGCGTCATACATCTCCCATTTCTTCATTTCGATAATACACAAATTTTTACCTACAATTATAAAATTTCCTAAAACTTATTTACAAAAATAATCTTTTTCTACCAATTCTTAAAAACTAACAAAAACCTATCTTTCTAAAATCTATTCTATTGTCCTAATCACTGCACTAATGTATTTGGAAAACCCGGTTCAATTGTCTTAAGTTCGCTCACGTCACTCAAATGTATTTTAACAAAGAAAATAATTTATGCATAGCTTACGTTTTGTTCAATATAGGTAATCCAAAGATAAAAAGGACTTTCATTCTTCGAAATGTTTGTCGTTTATTAATTCGACTTATCTGAATTATTTTAATTATTTGAACTTTGAAATATTTTTAAACAAACCAATACTTTTCTCGATTTTACATATCATAACAATATATAAAAAAAAGTGAAATAAACCCAATAATATACTTTTCTGCATTTACGTAGTTTTCAAACAATGCTTTTGGCATGTCCAATATATTTTTAAGCCCGTATTTTAACGTAGTCTCAATTTTTGTAGCTTTAGTGTTTTTTGCTAAGTTTTGGATTTGTGTTTCTCTCTTCTTCAAGTTTCTTTCAAGTTCCTTTAATATTTCTGCATATATGACGAATTCTGCAGAAATATGCAGTGTTTTGATGCCAAAAACATTGATTTTTAAATTGGAGAGCACACCCTTGGAACCAATTTTTTTTTATTCTTTAGTACGTAAAATTAAAGAAAAACGTAGTGTCGTTATTTATAACTAATTTTGAAGTTATTGCTACGTTTACATTATTTTTGTCAAAGTTAAATTAATGTGTTTAGACGAATAAACTCGACGAGTAAATTTGAATAATCTTTTATCAAAATAATATCATAACAGGGTCTACTGACAATATATTAGCAAAATTTAACAAAACTGGTGCAGTAAACAATTTATCCAAAATATAACGGAGAAAACCTACTGCAGCTAAAAACAAATTCATGTTCGAGGCATGTCAATATTTGAGTAATAGAAAAATGAAGATTTACTGGTTTAGAAAACCAGTAAAGGCGATTACAGTAGATTTTCAGTAGTATTTTCAGTTAACTTCAATACAACAAGCCATGTGACTTTTAAAAGATTGCAATACATTTTATACATTTCTAAAATAAAAATAACCAATACGATTACCAACCTCCGTAGGAGGGCACTCTAAGAAGAAGAATACATTTTACATTATCCCTGACTGTTTAAATCTTCTTATATTTGTGGTATTCTTATCTTTTGATTGCTGAATATTGGCAGGTTTTGTTTTATAAACGATGTTTTTTAAATGATCTCACAGGAAATAGTCTAAAAGATTTTTGTCGAGTAATCGCGGAGCTATTCGATAAAACCAGGCTTTCCAGCCCATCTTCTGGGAAATACATTATTTAGGTATTGTCTTACCAAAACGATAGTGAATTGGAGCACCATCTTGTTGCAGAAAAATTTTGTCGTTTGGGGTATTGTTATTGTCTGAAAGTTTTGAATAATCAAATTTCTATATTAAAATGTAATTGAGAATATTGTAAGTAAGTATTGTAAGTCTGATTGTGAGTAAGTCTTATTTATTATTTCTTTTACCTATTTGAAATGGACTCCCACAAGCAACACATTCATGATTTAAAAATATTTACTTGGATTAAAAAATAACTGAGCCAACTCAGATATAATACTATTTTACAATAAATCTAAATACGCCGGACCGGTTATCATCATCATCAGTAGCTCGACAACCCTTTCTGTTCCTTGCGTTGTTTCTCCAGTTGGTGATCTTAAGTGCTTTAAGGGCCTTAAGATTTATATTCTTAGCAAAATTTAGCTTTTTAGTATGATTTTTGGAGGTTTGGTGGCATTTTCGTCTCTGACAACTGTAGTAAACATGCTTTCAAAAATTGGAGTTAGACGCCAAAGGAAAAATGCTCTTCCACCTACTATTTGCTAATGACATTGTTCTAATAACAGACAGCTTAAAAGAGATGAAACTGTGCTTGAACTGTGCAGAAGTTGATTTAAACATACATTTTAGAAAGACAATACATGACAAATCTAGTACCAAGCAAAAATCCAAAAGTCGAAAATCATGCAGCGAAATAGGATTAGTTCATAAATATAAATTCTAAGGTTATAAAATCCAAATTACCAGGGATCACCAAACTGCTAGACTACAAAGAAAAATCACTGTATCATGGACCTCACATGCAGCATTATCAGACATCTTCAAGAGCTTCTTATTCTCCTTTTTTTTAAATAGACATGACTCTGTTTGTCAATGTGCTTCCAGTAAGTTGTCATTCCGTCGATTTCGTTGTCTTCCTATTAATCATACTCCTATTGAAGAATCGTCTGTTGCAGTTCTTGATTTTCTTCATTTTGCATCTACTTCGTAAATCTGTACTTCTAGCTCTGTCCCAAAGCGTCTTACCATCAATTTTTTTAAATGTTTTCATCTCTGCTATTTTTAACATCCTTTTTGTCCTCTCTGTGTGAGATCATGTTTCTGCCGAGTATGTCATTATTGGTCTGATGACTGTTTTGTAAATTCGGCCTTTCATTTCTTTCCCAATATTTTTATTTCCCCATACGGTTTCATTCAGGCAGCCTGCGGCTCTGTTTACTCTATTCACTTGATCTTCTACTTCAGTTTCGAGCTTTCGGTAGCTGGATAATGTGCTGCCTAGATGTTTAAACTCCATCACTTATTCTCTTATCTGACCTTCCAGCTCCAATTTACATTTTAGTAAATTTGCGGTTATAACCATGCATTTTGTCGTTTTTATGGAAATTAACATGTTAAATTTCTGGTGATTATATCTAATTGATGCAGCATACATCTTCACTTTGAGAGAGTAGTATTGCGTCGTCTGCATAGAAGATTATTTTAAGTTGTTTTACTCCAATTTGTTATCCTTTTATAGTTTTTACTTCTTTTATTATTTCATTTATAATGAGGTTGAACAAAAGAGGACTCAGGAATCTCCCTGTCTTATCCCATTGCCAGCTTCAATAGGGTCGGTAAGTTCTTTTTCTACTTTTACCTTCATTGTGTTGTTTTGGTAGATATTTTTGATCGTTTTGATTATTCCTAGAGTATCTCTCTTGCGTACAGTAAGTGAATAACGTCTTTTAATTTGACCCGGTCAAATACCTTCTTAAAGTCCATGAAACATAGATATGCTAGTTTGTTGTATTGATATAGATATGCTCTTGCACTTGTCTCATTATAAATATAGCGTCGGTGCATGATCTTCCCGACCTAAAACCTTGTTGTTCTTCTGCTAATGTTATAATTTCATTCAGTTTATTTATTATCACTTTGATTGCTAATTTTAGTGTTGTGTTAAATAAATTAATTCCTTTGTAATTTTCTGGGTCCAATTTGTACCCCTTTTTAAAGAGAGGTATTAGGATGCTTAATCTACATTCTTGAGGAATTCTCTTTTGTTCTATTATTTTTTGGATTAGTTTTAATAGTTGTTTAGTCAGATCTGGTCTTCCGTACGTACCGAGTTTCTTTCGATATTCTATTATCTCCTGGTTATTTTCTATTTTTTAATTTCCTTAATGCTTTCTTTACCTCTTCCTCCTCAATATTTATTTCTTCGTTTGTCGTCACCTCTGGTATTGGTGGTTCATTATCGTCACCTTTAGCAACTAGGAATTGAAAATAGTCTACCCATGTTTCCTTCTGAAAGTGTTTCGTCTTCAAGAGCAACATGTTGAATTATTTGGGAAAGAAGACATTCGATCAATCTGTGCTTTAAGTTAACTTAAGGCACCAAAACACTTTCATTTAACCTAGACTTGAGCAACCAAACTCAGAGTAGCCCAAATAAGAATGAAACGCTCGCTGCTGGGACTGACCCTCAGAGAAACGAAGAAATAATTTGGACAGGTGTCACAGATGTCATACAATGCAAAGCATGGCTTGAAGTGGAACTAGTCGGTATATATGGCCAGAATGAATGACAGGCAGTGGACTCAAAAAGTTACAGTGTGGAGACGATGAGCAAATAAAAGAAGCAGACGTAGAGCACCTACACGATGGGTAGACGACGTCAAAAGAATTGTTACAAAGCAGAAAGCTTAAGACAAACAAATTGGAAGAAATCACGAGAGGCCTATGTTCAACTGAAGATGCAGAAGGTTGGATGTATACCCAGCGAATTAATAAATCCAAACTGAGTCTTATCTAGGTCTCTTACGTAATGACTTCTTATTTTTCCATGAATAATAGAAAAAAAAATTTAATGAGTGGCTCATCAGACTTATTATCGTTCTTTCTTTCGTCGCAAAGCTGTTCATTTTCGGTATAATCGAAACTGGCATGTCTATCAAATATTTTGTTAAATTTGTCAATTTAAACTTGTAATCTCCATAAGCAAATTTTTATAAATATTGTTTACGAAACTGGTTTCCGATATATAGATGTAAGATCGTCGTGAAATGCGCTGTGCATACTTCTTTTTAAGCCTATTTTACTTATTTTACCAGGTTTTATACTTATAAAGCAATTATCTTTTTAGCTACTCATATACATCTGTAACATCTAGAATACCATTTTCTCCACTTACTAAAAAACAAAAAAGAAGCATAATGGATGAAGAGTATGTCCATAAAAAGTTTCGGTATAGGAGATATTTCGAAAAGCAGAAATTTGAACAAGCTGTAGAAAAATATAGAAGAGAGGCCATACAGAGGTTTTCTAATTATGAACATGACCAGTGTGTACAAACCTGTTCAGATGGACTCACAAGATGTTTGAATGCTGGCAACGCTTTAAGTTTTCATGATATCATAGACGAAGAATCACAGCTAACAAAGGCATCAAGTGGGACTGAAACAGCGGATGAAGGATCGTCCACTATTACGAGTAGTGAAACTGAGGAACAAATTTTGCTTCTTTACGACAGACCAAACTCAGTAAGTTTCAGTGGGAAACACTGAATTTGTCATGATGACCACTATGTTTGTAAAAAATTCGTTAGTGTGTTTTTTATTAAATATGTTACTTATATGTCAAACATAATAATTTATATATCAGTTAAGTAAATGACAAATATCTTTTTAGATGTGCTTAATCAGCAAATGTTATAACTTGTTTTAAGTTTTTAAATTTAAAATGTTGTTTTAAGTGAACTTAAAAAACTGCTGCATATTCAAAATTATAAACTTTTAAAGCCCAAGATAAATTGATTAAGTCAATGAAACACCGAGTACTTTTAGTTTCAAAACTTCAACAAAATTTGTTATAATTTATTGTCACTACAGCTATTTCGGCAGAGTGCCTTTTTCAACTGATCTATTTCAAGCAAGCAAGCAATTTGATTGAACCCAGCCTATGAGACATGTTCACCCAGGTAGTACGAGCGGGTGTAACAATTCATTGGAGCAAGGTGTTTTAATTCGTGTTTAAAAACATCAATCACCCCACCGTGCACCAATGCTCTAGACCATCCCTTTCCCCCCTATAGCAATCTGATTCGCTATAGAGGCACAACAATCAGCCAAGTGCTCTTCATGTGGAGGTCCTGGGTAATTGAACCCCAACATGGTTTCCTAACCGTATGTGAAAACTCAGGACAGCGCATCTCCGCTTTATTCCTGTTTATCTTAATGTAGCTTATCCGCGAACTAAAATTGCTTACTTGGGCCTCAAGTCTCCGCTCTGAGTCCCGGCTCAGTTCGGCGACTTGGTGCTCAAGGGGATTGGGCCCTACGTGCCCGGGTTTTTGGGTTTTTGTTAGTTTTTTTGGTGGCCGGTTTTTTGTTAGTATTTTTTTATTTTTTTTGATGGCCGAAGCCGGTTTTTTGTGTTTTTTGTAATTTTTTTGTAGGTGACCTGTGGACAAAAAATCATAATTAGTGTACAATCTATATTATAATAAGGAAAATATACAAATATTATACGATACCATAATACAGACCGTATCCTAGTTAAGCAGCTGGGCCCACTGTGTATGAGGCGATAAGCGATATTCTGGGTGATTTGAGCTACGAACTGTGTTCCTTGTGTGTGTAGTATGATTTGAAGTTTCTTCTCACTCTGGGCTTTTTGTTGAATTCTGTCCATCTGGGGGGGTTTTTTATTTCTCTCTCTCTGGTTTTATTTTAGTCTACTATTTGTTGTTTTCGTCTTTTGTGCTTCCATCTGTGGAAAGCGTCATACCTCATTATCTCTCGTAGAATGTGACTGGGGTGGTTCTCTAATTCTGCGAACTTTTTCCTCGCTTTTTCTTTTATAGTGTCAGTCACTCTGATTTGTTGTAATTCTCTGAAAAGAAATCTTTCAGCTACGTATCTTGGTACGTGTACCGCTTCTCTTAGGCTTTTGTTGTGTTGTGCCTGTATTTTCTTTTTGGTTGTGTTGCATATATGTCCCCATGCCAGTGACGCGTAGGTCAGTACAGGAAGGACTATACTGTTTATAAGTCTTATTTTGGTTTTTATACGAAGTTTGCTTTTCCTTCCTGCTAGGCCTCTTATTGCGGCCCTTGCCATGTTTCCTTTTTGTACCGTAGCTTCTACGTGTTTATTAAAGGTTAGTCCTTTGTCCATTATTACCCCGAGGTATTTCGTTTCGCTTTTCCACTCAATAGGATTGTCTTTCACAGTTACCTGTTCTTCCGGTCGTTCTCGCCTCTTTTAAAAAAGTACAGCTTGCGTATTATCTGAGTTAATTGCAATTTTCCACTTTAGGCTCCATTCTTCAATGTCGTCTAACGCTGTCTGTAGGTTTGTGACTGCTATGTCTACATTTCTGTGTTTGGCCGTTATCGCTGTGTCGTCGGCATAGAGACTTAATAATGTACCTGGTGTTCTAGGTATGTCTGCTGTGTATATCGTGTATAGCAGAGGTGACAGTACTGCTCCCTGTGGTACTCCAGCTTCCGGGTTTCCGAGTTCGGACAGGACTTGTCCTATGCGGACTCTGAAACTGCGGTTGCTCAAATAAGAAGAGATCAGCCTTGTCATTGCTCCGCTGTACCCGTATCCTCTCATTTTGTATAGTAGTCCCTTATGCCAGACTCTATCGAATGCTTTACTTACATCCAGGAATGCAGCTCCTGTGTATTGTTTATCGTTGAATCCAGCTACTATGTATTCTGTTAGTCTAAGTACTTGTAGCTCGCTGGAGTATTCTGATCTGAAGCCAAATTGGGCTTCGGGTATGATATTTAATCTGTCAGTTACAGATTGGAGCCTGCTGAGTATCACTCTTTCCACTATTTTGCTGGCATGATCTATTTTTGGCATACGTTAACACTTTATAGTCTTCAACTGAATGAGTTGGAGAGGGGAGACCTGTTTATCTCATGTTGGTCATTTAGAATTAGGTCTGTATTTATTAATTAGTTAATTTTTATAGATGTTAATAAAGATAGCTTAAGGCCTTATTTTTAATGTGAAGAATTTTAAATTGGTCATTAAAAGAATTAAAAGAAATCTGTTTTTCTAGTTTTGAAAGACCTTTTGTGCTCTAATATCAATTTGTTAAAAGTTCTACCAGTTTAACCGATGTAATTTTTAAGGAAGTCGCCATATTTAAATTTGTATACCCCGCTGTGTAAGTGCTTTTTCTTTTGGTTATTGTTAATTTTAAAATACTTGTCAAGTTGTTGTTTGTTTTGTAAGCTGGTGTTACTTTTTCTTTTTAATGTACACATTGTATGTATACAAAGCTATCTTGATTAAAATCTGTGGAAATTAACAATTTAAAAAATATAGACATATTTCAGATTTCTAGCTTGAGACAAACAGTTCTCCCCTCCTCAATTTATTCAGTTGAAGACTATAAAGTGTAAATATTTATGCCAAAACTAGATCACTTGAGTAAGGCACTCTGCCAAGATAGCTGGATTGATAAATATAAATTATAATTATACCTAATACATTATGAAGAAGTTTTGAAAACGTATTTTATTGTTTGTATGTGATCTTTTAACTTCTCTTCAATGATTCATTATCCATTCATTAGCTTTGATAAAAATTTATTAGGAAATGTAGACAGACCATAATATACTAAGAAATAACCTATCAAAAAGGGAAACATGTATTACGTAAAAATGTTAAGCAACTTTAGTTATGGTATAATAACATTAAATAATTACAATTTTTAGAGAAAAGTTAGAATCTTGGTTTAAATTTTAAATGTACTGCTATCTATGAACCTCCCCTGTTTGTTTTCTAAGAAACTAACCTTACTTTTATATAATTGTAACATGAAATAACCTATACTTACCTATAACCATAGACATATAATATAAATAGACTGTTGCAATACAGGTCCATTTCCCTCCGTGTGACGTGTGTGTCCCCCTTTATCTCTTTCTTACGGGCCGGATTTATCGACAACGTGACTTAAATGACCAATGGGCAGGTTACGTCGTCGATAAACATTGTCCATCAGAAAGATGTTCAGGGACTGCATTTGCGTCAGTTTTCGTTGTATTGCAACAGTCGGTCCATTTGTATTACATGTATATGCCTATAGCTATAGACATATAATATAAATAGACTAACTATTGCCATACAGTCGCGTTTCCCCAGTGCGACAGAGAAAACTGATGCAAAGCTGTCCCTGAATCTCTTTCTAATCTCTGGTTGTATGGACCACGTGACCATCTCATTGGTCATTTAGGTAACGTGAACGAGAACTCGACTATATTGTAGCACAAAATCTATTTATATTGTATATACCTATAACATTAATATAACACAGAAACCTATCAAAATATATTTATTTTATTTTTGAATTATTTATTTACTTATCACTAATTTTCTCAAATAACTCCCTATTGTGTCAGATACCGTGTCAAATAAAAAAAATCGACTAAAATATCGAGGCAATCATGATTCATATGTTTTAAATTTAAATCTTTCCAATATCTCTTTCTTAACCCAGATACTCCTAAAACTTTTTATCTCAAAATTTTTGATAAATTCTGCTATGATTTTCTTTCTACTTCAATAATTATATACGAATTTTACAAATAAAATTTTTTATTTAAGTTGGCCGTTTTTGAGTTATTAGATGTATGTTATAATCAACAGTAGGAATTCAAGCTACTTAAGGATAAATGATTTCATTATACAATAAATAAAACTAAGTATAAAGATTCAAGTTATTCTTTATTATGTTAACTAAAACAATGATTTAGGGTAAAGTGCAACTTGTTACATCTGAACGCTGCCTGCTTATGACATACACCACACCTTGTTTGTTTTTCTTGTTAAATGACGATATGGTCTAATCTATCGAACCTTGGCTCAAAATGTGTAAGTTGACTTTTTTTCGACGGTCCTCATTTAGTTGTTTTCTTATACATTTCCAGTAATCCTAACGCTATGCATCTTCTGAATGCTAGGTGATCCATTTTCCCATTATTACTTTTATGCAATTGTCAAGCATTGTGCTCGGCCATATCAAGACAATGCGAAAATAAACTAAAGTGCCATTTCTTGCTTCTGATATCTATTCTGTATAAGATTATGTTTTGGTCTGCACGGTCTACTCCTCCAGTATTTTTATTATATTTTTGTATCATAAATGGCTGTGGGATGAGCATACTTTTCTTTTCTTTCTGCGAATATCTTTTCACCTGTTGGGTTGGCAGTAGTGAAGTAGCATTTGATGCAATAGTAACGACATTATTGTTGTTCCATTTAAATACTATAGTATTTTCGTCTTCTACGAGTGAGTATTCAAATACACCCGTCTGATCTTTTTCCACTCGATTTTCTCGAATTTTTCCAGTGAATTTAAAAATTTTTCTGTTAACTCACGTAGTAATGGAATTGAGGTAAAAAAATTATCACATAATAAGTGAAACAGCGCACCTGGATTATCAGACTGCAATTTATCGACAAATGAGAATACGACACTGGCTCTAAATCCTAATTCCTTGTATGTATCAGAAAGTGAAGTTGTGGCACCTTGATAAGGTTCAAACCACTCGATATATCCCTGTTTTGTGGTTCCGATCCATAGTTTATAGCCCATCTAATGAGTTGACCTCGGATAAACTCTTTGATCTATGCTGCCCATAGTAAGGGACCATCGCTTCATCAACACTGTGATGTTCTTCAAATTTATTGATTATGTCAAATAGCGGGCGCATTTTAGCAAACTTGTCGCCTTTTTGTAATTCGGTATTATCAGAAACATGTATATTTTGCATAATAAAATTGAATCTACCTCGCGATATAGCCAAATACATCAAATTACACACTGCGTCAACATTGTTTTCCCAGAACATAGACATTCAAGGAAATGAGAAATATCCACTTAGAAGTAATATCCCAACGAAACACCTAATTTCATTTTGATTGATATCACCAGAGCGATTGTGTTGAGATGCATAATATAGATTACTAAAATGTGGACCTTATTATACTAAAATAATTGTAAAGGCGGGAGGAAATTTTTTGACCTAATTTTGACTCCTAATTGACTACTGCAAGGTTATATATGTCAATGTGGTTTTCATCCCCGGAATCTTCGTCGGTATCAATTTTATCGGATGGAGGGAAGACAATAATACCATCAGGTAATGAAGATGGATCATCTAGGTGTTTAATCTCATCTAATAAATCATTGAGAGTCAATGGTTTCGTCCAATAACTAAACAGTTACTAAATGTTATGACTGAGTAGCATGTTATCCTACCGTATGTTATAACATACAGTCATTGTTGAACATTATTTTTCCCAGAAAAAAGAATAAATATTGATACCAGTAATAACTATAGTAAAATATAATAAAAAACGAAAGTAAATGTTAAAACTTGCTGAAAAAATAATGCCATAGTATCCTCAACATACTTACTTCCTTTTATCCATTTTGTATATACCACGTGAGCTGTATATAAATGCAAACCACTACTGATGCATATTTAAAAAGCAGACTACGTTGTGACATCTAGTGAATAATAGTAAAAGTCGAATAATACAGAAATTTGTAAAGCGTATGTTTTAACGGACACTATGAGTATCTGGGTTAATATGTTGACGTTATATGCATTGTGAATGTATTATTTTTTGTTTTCCTGTGGTAATATTTATTGATAAAAAATTTTGTTTTAAAATATTTTACTTAAAATTAAGTTTAAAAAACTTTTCTAACTTTAAAAGCTATTTTTCCCCTATTTAACTACTTCCTTATCAATGAAGGTTGGTTTCTCTGGATGGTTCGTGTTTTCCCTGGACATTCTTAAAATATTAGTTTTCTTGTACTAATGTGTAACTTAAAAATATTGTTTTATTCTTACAATTTATTTGTATAAATATTATAACACAGTTACAGTTGACTATGCTGGACTATTATCATATAAAATGAACAAATGTATCATTTTAGCTTGTAAAATTTGTACTAATGCGTCTGATGAGAGCGCAACTATTGTAAAACACAAAACCGGTCACGTCTTTTATAACCAACAATATTAAAATTGATTTAGATCGTCTAAATTCGGGTTAGCTTTGAAAAATATTCCCATAATAAGGATAAGGCGAAAATTTGTTCAAATTTTTTTAAACAAGTTTTTTTATAAACAAATTGTAACAATCAATTTTTTTAGCCCCGATATATTATTTAAATTTTTTTAATCATTCTTTACAAAATAGTTACTTTGTAGTGTTTTTGTAAACTTGATCATTTTTGAGTTATAAATAATTTAAAAATTGCGATTTTCAAGGCTCAAAAACTCAAGTAAAAAGTATTATTTTTTAATTTGCAAAGAACCTAAATTTAAGGTTAAACTTTGTTCTATCATTCCAAGTATTTTCGGCCTATTTTATTTTAAAACATTGTTTTTTATCCTTAATGAAGGGCTTATGACAGGACGGGCGCTCGGTCTGCGGCGTGTATAAGAGTGAGAAACAAGATTTATGGCACAAATGTTTGCTGGTTTAAACTTTTACTGTACAAATAGGCGCCCGCGCTGCCATATGCGCTTCATCGTTAATTAAAAAACAATGGTTTAATAGTTACTTATGCACCTTATGCTCCTATACTGGTGCTATCATCTCTTAGCTTCGTAATTTGTCCTATAATTTAACACTCTTCTTTGTGTGCTATCTTCTGTCGCGTCGATCGATAAAAAATTTTTACATTACTTCGTGCGTGGTTGTGACGTTACCTGCTTCCAATATTAATTTAGATTTTTCTGTGTTGAGGTTGCGTTTCATTGTTGCAACTGCAGTTTCAGTTCTATATTTGTTTGCTAGTTCCAATGTATAGACTTTCAACTTCAGATGTATAGACCGTTGCATTTTTATGTCCTTGTCTTTTCTTCGCCAATTTATCTATTACGGTCTTTAGATTGTCGCCTGTCAGTTGTTTTTTTTCAATTCCGCTGCTATTCTTGAAATTGTATCCTCTGTAGTTATAAGGTTTCTGGCCTTGTTGGTTGTTAATCTTGTTTTAATTAATGTTATCGCTGTTTCCTCGTATCCTAACGCATCTAAAAATAACTGCAGTTTACCTGCGCTTCCTTCAAACTCACTGGATAACACCTTGCTTGTGATATTTAAAAACTTGTATTAACTGCTTGAAACGAGCGCAAAACTCTATCCCTGATTCTGCGAAAATATTTGTTACACGTATCTCTTTGTTTGTCCGTATAAACGTATAATTCCTTTTATTAGTTCTCTAAGTACAATAATAGAGAGTACCCAGTTGACGGATGACAACACTAACTTCGACCATTCTCTTGATTCTTTATTGTTAATAATAATCCTACTCCAGTGATTTCCAGCTATTTAACTTACGTACGTTTGTTAATATAATATTGTTTTTACTTTTTTAATTTGTACACAATATTTAATAAGCTTTTGATTACATTTCAAATTTCACTAGGTCAGTGTGCGTCCTCGTTACATCGATATTTTCAATGTCATTGACAAACAATCGCGTTTTGCAATAATAGTGTAATTTTATTAAAAGGATTTGAAATTTATAAACTGAATTAGATTTCTTAGATTTGATGCTTAATTAAATCCAGTTACAAGGGGTGTTATTAAAATAATCCAGCCAGATGACCTATGGCCCGAGGAATGAATGTTGCTCGTTGGACATAATCATCTGGTAACACCAGTGGTACATAGAAAATATGGATATATATTTAGTGGGTGCAGTAAAATAAAAGTTAATCGTCTCAATTTTAGTTTTTATATTATATGAAGTGGAAAAAATCTTGAAAAACAACTTTTTGCCTGGGCGACCTCTTGAACCTTGTTTTGGGGTATCTCATTATAGTGATTATGCAAAAAAATCTCATGGGAATATTTGTGGATAATTTTTTCTTTATATATTTATACTTTTTTTATTATTATTATTGTTCCTTTGGCATAGTATTGACAACACAGATTCGTTATTTTTCTTATAAAATAACTAATTCGGCTCCTTGCATATTATAGCTATGCGTCTTAAAATCCATCCAAAAAGGGTCCAAATTATAAAAATGAACAAATAATAAAATAAAGAAATTAATTATAAACGTTTGCGTCAATAAATGTTCAACAAAAAGTGTTAGGTATCTTGATGCAAAAAATTAGTTTTAGATATATTTTTACTTTTACGGGACTACATGGTTCATGACCATAGCAAAATAAATGAAAAAAAAATGTATATATTTTGAGAAATTTTGTTTCTAGATATGCCTTAACGATGTAAAATTCATATTTTACGACACTAATTTAGAGCAAAAGACTTAATAAAATGGTAAACAATACATTGAATAAACATTTTTGTATATAGTTACTGTATTTTGTATCTGTATGTTTAGTTTTGTATATTTTAATAAAATATGTATTCCAAAAAAAATTATGGTTGTTTGTGTTACTTATTTAAATTATACCTTGCTTGTTTTTAAATTTAGTATTGTATGATCAAACTTTATATTTCTGTAGCTATGTTTATGTGATAGTTGGTTTGGTATTCTCAACACAAATAGTGTAGTAGGCTTTCAACCCCTAAGTATTAAAACTGAAAATATTCTTAAAGTATAATATAAAGACTTAATCCAATATGAAAGTACATATTGGTACAGTGTCTTCGGTTCATACACAATAACATTTAAGCTGACATTAAAAAGAGACAAGTATTTAGATGTTTATAGGTATAAATAAGATACATATCGGATCGCAGGCGGATATGAGAACGTTGTTTCATAACCTCAAAATGGCAGGAACGTGTGGCAAATGTTCCAAGAACTGTGTTTTTAAAGAACCTAATAAAGTTACAGGGAAAGTTTTTGGTTACCCTTGTGATATTTGCAAAAGTTCCACATTGGTGCAAGGTCAGTGTTTTGTTTGAAGTGTCTGAGAGACAAAAGAGTTCTTGCAATCCTATGATCATTAATACGCCTCAATAGAGTGAAGAAGATAACACATCTAAAGCTAAGAAACTGCTGTCGGGCTTAGCTGGTTCTTACATAAAAATAGTCAGTTCGACTAGAATTGGTAAACGAAATAAAAATGGATATCAACCACTGCGACTAACGTTAGAGTCACCTGAAATGGTTCGGTTGATATTGAGAATCAAGACAGAGTTGGATAGAGGTTTAAAAGTACTCCTGCAAGCTGATTTAACTACTTAACAACAAGCTGAGGTAAATGCACTGAAAGATGAGTTAAAAGAAAGACGAAGTATTGGTGAATCCGATCTCATTTTGAAATGTTAATGGTGTGCCAAAGTTAATACGAAAAAACCAAACATATCTATTAGGTTCAAAGCCCCCTCAGTCAAGATTTTAAAAGCCTCGGTGTATTTGCAGAATATCAGAAGATTACTTAAAAAAATTTCAGCTACTGTTTGTTAATACTTCTTACTTACAATATGATATTTTAGTTTTTAATGAAATATGGTTAAGAGATGACATAAAGAGCACCGAACTGCAAATGTTTGACTATAATATATACACGTATAGAAGAGATAGATCTTTAGAAGCAAGTACCTTTAAAAGAGATGGAGAAGTGCTTATAGCTCTCTGGAAAACGATAACCAGTGTTCGTTTATCAGCGACTCAAATATCGAACATCTGTTTATCAAAATTGAGATTGACTACATCGACAAGTTTTATCTTTGCAACTGCCTACTTTCCGTCACTTAGTATGATTCAGAAGTCTGTCGAATTTACAGGAAATGTAGAAAATCTAGCTGAAAACTATCCAGAATATAAGTTATGTATCCTGGGAGATTTTAATCTTTCCAATTGCCAGTGGTCCATTGATAGATTGTCTTCTGTGGCTACTCCATTACCAGGAACCTCACCAAATGAAGTTGAGTTCATTTAATTCCTCATATTTTTATGTTCCTTTTATAATCTGTATTCAGTAAACACTGTTAAAAATGCAAACAACTCCTTAATAGATCTAGTCATGATCCAAGATGAAGAGCTGGAGGTATCTAGAGTTGAGAGTACCATACTCCCAGAGGATAGGATCATCCTCCACTCTCATTTGGGTTTAAATAATGTGTATATCAATATTTCAATGAGCCAGGATTTATTGGAGATGGCTTTTATATAGACTTTGTAGCGTTTTTTTATTTAAGTGTATAGAAAAGATTCCTGTGTTACGTCCCTGTTGTTTTTACCAAAGAAAACAATCGAAATAATATTTCAAGTTTTTTTGACGAGATTTTTAAATGCCTATATTTCTACTGATTCAAAAGTAAATATAGATGTTTTTTTGTCTGTGTTTAGATTCAAATATCGAACCTTTTGTTATAAGCCAGGTAAAACTCAAGTTTAAAATACGCACGTATTTTGTTAATTTGTATTATGTAAATTTATGATGCCCCCTGATAAAAAAAAGGTTTTATTTGTTTTCTTCGTTAAAAACGCAATAAATATGAATTCCCCTAATATTATAGTTGTTTTTCGTTATTAGACGAGGGTCAAAAAAAAGGATATTTGTTTGTTTAGGCAATAAAGGAACATTTAAAATTTGTTTTTTTGTCGATACGAGCGAGGGGATATTGTTTTGGTTCTTGAGTTTGTGGGGACAGGTTAGCTGCAAGACGGAAGGGAAATTTTTGGCTAGTTTCTTGTAAAATGTAACGAAGCAAAGGAGTCGAAGAACAGATTTGAAACGGTGTAGATGTTATACAATGTAGAGTCCAAGAAAAGATTTGAAACTGGGCAGACGGCTGACAATGTAGAAAGTCGGTAAAGAGACCGGCTAAAAAGTGTTGAAAATAGTAGACTATATTCTATGTAATATGTCAAATTTGAAAGGAGTAATCACTATTTTCATTTTTCTAAGTACCTAAGGGATTTGTGTTGCCTGCAAAAATTTTCGAAAGATAATCTCACATGTTGCCGTTGTGTCCAGTTTTATGTATTCCTGTTTTTTAAGAAGCCCTTTCCAAAGTCTTGTGTTCCAAATTTTTAACCTCAAGTTTGTAATATTTGTCCTAAGAAGCCGTCCCAGAGTATGTCTCACAGTATGGAAATAGATTTGATCGTGTGGCAGAGAAGGTAACCCCAAAAATCTTAGTGTGTTTAGTGAAACCAAGGTAACCCTTTTTTGTTTTAAACTTTTGAAGGAAAAGAAACATTAAAATAATAATTGCTTTCATACAATTTAAAAGTTTTAATAATTAATATTGTAAATCTTAGAGTGTGGTTATGCTTTCAATTTGATTTGTTCTCCGTTGTAAGTAAGATTAAGATTTTATGTTGACAGCTAGCAGCTAACTTTATTATTTTTTTTTTGACAATAATTTGCCTTGGTTTTTTAAAGAAGATTAACCTCTCTATGAATGTTTTCATTTTAAAGATATTTCTTTATTTGTAATAAATTATTTCTGACACAGTTTCATTAACAGTACAACAGTTAATATTTCAGTAAAATTTGTAAATATTTATAGCAATCTCCTTTGTAGACAAATAAGCACGTAAGTTTTTGCTAATTTTTGTATTATGTTTGTATAATATGTTCTTGTAAAATCTGTATTTTTGATAACTGTTTGGTGAGACAAAAATAAATGTTTAATTTGTTTCTCTGATCTATTTTGAGTTTTATTTGAAAAAGATATTTTTTTTTCTATATTTTTGATGTTATACAATTATTTCCCTAGTTACAACTAGTGGTTGTAATAGGTATAATTGGGCACCTCAAGTGGCGCCCTATATTAAATTTCTTGAGGTGTTTCCGTTAATTTTCATTCTGTTTGTCCCAAGAGATTTGTATAAGTACCCCTTTATTTCTTTTTTTTGTAGTTGCCCAATCCAACCCCCAATATCTTCAACTTATCCACGACTCAGCTCTCCAACAACCAACTGAGTGTCCGTATGCACTTGTTTCGATTATTTTGTTTGCCCAATCTTGTCCCCCATATTCTTACCCTGTGGTAAGCAAAATAGTCGTTACAAATTTTGACGCCCATAGCGTGGGGCAATTTTTTAGATTTTTGATCCTTTTCCTGAAGCCACATATCTTTTTCAGTTTCCCCAGTTCCCTGCCATTTATATGAAACTTTTTTCCTTTTGAATAGTGCCCCAAAGTGTCTCACAAACAGTAGTGTATTTGTATTACAATGTATGTATTTTGTACCAACATTATGTATTGTTGTTTTTTCAGGTAATGTACTTATAGTGACATATGTATTGTTCTTCATATATGTAATGGTAAATGAAAGCAAATATTTGAGTTAAATATTTAAATATGAGTTTTAATTGAAGTATTGATATTGAAAAGAATTTAAAAACAGTAGCAAATTATACAGTTACTGTTACATTTATTTTTTTATTGATTCGACAAATTTTACAGAATAATCGGTTTTTGTAATTTTTTATTTGTTGGGTCATTTTGAGTAAATGTGTGTATTCGTTTGAGTGACTTTTGAGCTATGTAGTTGAGAAAGTAGTATTATGCAGTTTGTCTTCTAATTAACCGTCTCTGAAGGTGTATTTAAATGCCAAGGGTTAATTAATGTTGTTGTACGAGGGGTAGTCATTGTGAGTCGTAGAGAAGATTCGACAAGTTTAGTCTCAGTAGTAGACTGTTTGTATTGTGTATCCTTTCTTGTATCTGAATGACCACAGGTGTAATATTTGTGATCAGGAGATGCTGTTTTAGTTTTGACTAGGAGCAGTCTCATTTAGTTTTCGGAACAAGAGTTGGTTTATTTTGGTATTATTTAGTGTAGCTCACTCAAAGGTCAAGTTTTCAATATTATTAGTATTTTGTCTTTCCTTGTATGTACGGTTTATGTTGTTTGTTAGTGTCCATGTTGTCCCATGTTGTTTGAAACCATTTTTTTAGTCCTTGTTAGTGGAAGTGTGAACTTTTAGGAGACAGGTTAAAGACCTCATTTTTTGTTTACCAACTGATTACTAAGTCAAGAGCAGAAGTTGCAGCAAACTGATTGAGTTTTGGATTTCAGTACGCGGGAGTGCAAGTGAGACTTACTATCAGGTGATAAATGGAAACGGTTGTTTCTTAAAATTGTCATATTTTCTACCAGTTGTTGAAGTTGATTTTAGTTATTTTGTGTGTTTGTTTTCATCCAATTTTTGAAAAATGAAGTCCACTCAGGTTAATCATTTGAAATCAGGAGAGTTATCTTATGAGCTTTTCATAAGAGGTAAAAATGTCCCAAATAAGACAGTTGATGATAAGAGAAAGATGTTAAGAGCTTTGTTGGCCAAGGAGGCCACTTTGTCTTCAAGTTTAGTCGATTTGGTTAATAATGTAGTAGATCCTAAAGAAGAGTTGAATGAGATCATGTTGATTATAAAAGATTTATATAGTTGTGCTCAATCAATAAATGTAGAATCAAATAAGGCTGATTTTGCTAGATTTGAGACAAGGTCTACACATTTAGATACCAGATTAGAAAATTTCCCTATGAATGATGTTGAGGAAGATGTATTAAAGTTTGTTGAAGAGTGTAAAGATGATTTGTTAGTGTTGAAGGGTAATGTGTTAGAAAAAGAGGAAATGTTTGATGATATAGTAAAACCATCCACTAGTAGCCCAGTTTCAGTCCCTGTAGTTCCCAGTTGTACAGTCCCAGCCCCAATAATACAGGTTTCAACTCCTGTCATTATTTCTGATCTACATATTAAGTTTAATGGTGAGAGTAAAGCTCTTCCCACATTTTTAGAGAAAGTTAAAGATTCTGCTAGGTCTCGGAATATTTCCGAAGACATCCTGTTTCGCTCAGCTATTGAGTTATTTGAAGGTAATGCTGCTATTTGGTATAGGAGTGTTAGAGATAAAATTAATAGTTGGGATGAGTTGGTAGCCCTACTCAAATCCGCTTTTTTACACCCAGATTATAATGATAATCTCTTCGAAGAAATTAAAAGTAGAAAGCAAAAAAGGAATGAATCCATAACCATTTATTCAGCAGTGATGGAAAACCTTCTTAAACGTTTGGAAACTTATCCTAGTGAAGCCCAAAAAGTAAAAATAATGAGGAAAAATATTTTAGTGGATTACATTCCACTGATAGCCCTTCAAGATTTTGCTACAGTAGAAATGTTAGTAGCAACTATAAAACGTTTAGAGCAGAATGTCCTGCCCTTGTTGCAGACTACTAAAGGTCTTGCAGGTATTTCGATTGATGATTCAGAAAAGCCCAAAGAACAAGTTCATGTGGTGAATAATCAAACCAAGCAAGATAGAAGTGGAGTAGGTGACAGACAGGACAGAGAAAATTCTTCTAAGAGACCCAATCCCAAATATAAATATGAGAATAATAGACCCAGTCCTCCAGAGAATACTGAAATAAAGAAATCAGTCTTTTTCGTCCCCACCCCCAATGATGCAATCTTTTTCGTCCCCACCTCCATTAATGCAGTCAGTCCCTTATCAAGCTCCAAGAAATCCGAAAAAAATTATTTGTTTCAATTGTAATAGACCAGGTCATATTTCCCGTGACTGTAGAAGCAAGTCAGTATGTTGTTATCGTTGTGGTCATAAAGGTGTGACCATATCTTCTTGTCCCAGGTGTTCAAAAAACTAGGTCGTGTACAGCCAGTCGGCAGTTGTACATTGAATAGATATAAGACCGACAGACCTCATAAGTCATCGTTAAACCCAATTTTTGAAAAGAAAGGTTTTGATAGTCGTCCTCATGTTAGTATTTCCATTTTCTCTAAAAACTTTGTAGTTCTTTTGGACAGTGGTTGCTCTACATCTGTTGTAGGTGCCGCTGGAGTTGAATTTCTAAATTCTCAAGAAATTAAATATAATCCCACATCTACTAAGCATGTCAGCTTAGCAGATGGTTCGAATAAATCAGTTGTTGGTACCATTGATCTTCCAGTAGAAGCTGATGGTGTTTGTCATATGGTAAAATTTTTTGTTGTACCTTCTGTCCCTTACAATTTCATTTTGGGAAATAATTTTATGCAGCAGTTTTCGCTATTACTAAACTTTGAGAATGGAACATGGTATTCTTCCCAAAGGAAGAATAAAATAGAAACTTTGTATTCTGTAGACTTATTGTCTACTTCTGAGAAAAATATGGCAAAGTCAATAGTAGAATCTTTTGGAGAAGTCTCTAGTTCTAAATATATTGGAAGAACCAACAAAATAGAAATGGTTATTGACACAGGTGATGCTAAACCATTTAAGAAAAGACAATATCCTTTGTCCCCATACATGAATAAAATTCTACATGAAGAGTTGGATGAAATGTTACGATTAGGAGTAATCGAACCAGCACAATCCCCATGGTCAAGTCCAGTATTGTTAGTTAAAAAGAAGTCAGGAGAGTATAGGTTTTGTTTTGATGGTCGTTCATTGAATGAAGTTACAGTTCATGATAGTTATCCATTGCCCCAGATAGATAGAATTTTATCATTGCTTAGAGGAGCTAAATGCATTAGCTCTATTGATTTGAGAAAAGCTTTTTGGCAGATCCCACTTCATCCTGACTCAAGGAAAAAGACAGCTTTCAATGTTTCTGGTAGAGGTTCTTTTCAGTTCACTTCTGTTCCTTTTGGTTTGTGCAATAGTGCACAGATTCAACAAAGACTTGTTGATGCTATATTTGGACCTGAATTCGAGCCTTATATATTTTGTTATTTGGATGATATTATAGTATGTACTCCAACTTTTGAGAAACACATTGAGTTGTTAAAGATAATTAAAGAAAAGCTTAAGGAAGCAAACTTGACCATCAATGTTGAGAAGTGTGATTTTTTTAAGTCAGAGTTAAAGTATCTTGGTTATGTAGTTGGTAATAATTCTTTGAAGGCAGATCCAGAAAAAATCCTTGCTATGGTCAATTATCCTAGACCAACTAATTCCACTGAAATTAAAAGATTTATCGGTATGTGTTCTTGGTACCGTCGTTTTATTAAAGATTTTTCCAGTTTAGCCTCCCCTATAAATGATCTTCTTAAGGGTCATCGTAGAAAGAAACAGCCTGTAGTATGGACAAGTGAAGCTGAACAAGCTTTTTTGAAAATTAAAGAACTTCTAATTTCTACTCCTATTTTAGCCCAGCCCAATTTTGATCTTCCCTTTGTTGTGCAATGTGATGCATCTGACACCGGTCTTGGTGGTGTTTTAACACAGACTATAGATGGTGAAGAAAAGGTTATAGCATATGTTAGTAGATCTCTTTCCAAAGCTGAAAGAAATTACTCAGTTACAGAGAGAGAATGTCTTGCTGTGATCTTCGCTATCGAGAAATTTCGAGGTTACATAGAGGGAGTCAAGTTTTCGGTCATTACTGACCACCATTCACTTCTTTGGTTAAATAAATTGTCCAATCCTGCTGGTAAATTAGCCAGATGGGCCATGCGCCTAAGACAGCATACTTTTGATTTGATTCACAGAAAAGGAAAATCCCATTTAGTCCCTGATGCTCTATCTCGAGCTCACACCAATGATCCAGTAGAAACTACCCAAGATATTTGTTATTTAGAAATTGATCTAGATAGAATAGACCCTTGGTTCGATAATTTGAGATCAAAGATAATCCGATCCCCCCTTGATTTTCCACAGTGGAAGGTGGAGAATGATTTTGTTTATAAGTTTGCCCCTACCAGAAATTCTTTTAAGACTAATGATGTAGAATGGAAAATTGTTGTGCCCAAACCACAAAGGTCTGAAGTTATGAAGTCTTGTCATGAGCCACCTACGTGTGCTCACTTTGGATTTTCCAAAACTTTGTCCCGTATTCAGGAAAGATATTATTGGCCCCAGATGCGTGTTGATGTGCTTAAGTTTGTCAGGTCATGTAAAGTTTGTGATGCTCAGAAGACACCAAATTTTTAAATGCGTATATTTCTACTGATTCAAAAGTAAATATAGATGTTTTTTTGTCTGTGTTTAGATTCAAATATCGAACCTTTTGTTATAAGCCAGGTAAAACTCAAGTTTAAAATACGCACGTATTTTGTTAATTTGTATTATGTAAATTTATGATGCCCCCTGATAAAAAAAAGGTTTTATTTGTTTTCTTCGTTAAAAACGCAATAAATATGAATTCCCCTAATATTATAGTTGTTTTTCGTTATTAGACGAGGGTCAAAAAAAAGGATATTTGTTTGTTTAGGCAATAAAGGAACATTTAAAATTTGTTTTTTTGTCGATACGAGCGAGGGGATATTGTTTTGGTTCTTGAGTTTGTGGGGACAGGTTAGCTGCAAGACGGAAGGGAAATTTTTGGCTAGTTTCTTGTAAAATGTAACGAAGCAAAGGAGTCGAAGAACAGATTTGAAACGGTGTAGATGTTATACAATGTAGAGTCCAAGAAAAGATTTGAAACTGGGCAGACGGCTGACAATGTAGAAAGTCGGTAAAGAGACCGGCTAAAAAGTGTTGAAAATAGTAGACTATATTCTATGTAATATGTCAAATTTGAAAGGAGTAATCACTATTTTCATTTTTCTAAGTACCTAAGGGATTTGTGTTGCCTGCAAAAATTTTCGAAAGATAATCTCACATGTTGCCGTTGTGTCCAGTTTTATGTATTCCTGTTTTTTAAGAAGCCCTTTCCAAAGTCTTGTGTTCCAAATTTTTAACCTCAAGTTTGTAATATTTGTCCTAAGAAGCCGTCCCAGAGTATGTCTCACAGTATGGAAATAGATTTGATCGTGTGGCAGAGAAGGTAACCCCAAAAATCTTAGTGTGTTTAGTGAAACCAAGGTAACCCTTTTTTGTTTTAAACTTTTGAAGGAAAAGAAACATTAAAATAATAATTGCTTTCATACAATTTAAAAGTTTTAATAATTAATATTGTAAATCTTAGAGTGTGGTTATGCTTTCAATTTGATTTGTTCTCCGTTGTAAGTAAGATTAAGATTTTATGTTGACAGCTAGCAGCTAACTTTATTATTTTTTTTTGACAATAATTTGCCTTGTTTTTTTAAAGAAGATTAACCTCTCTATGAATGTTTTCATTTTAAAGATATTTCTTTATTTGTAATAAATTATTTCTGACACAGTTTCATTAACAGTACAACAGTTAATATTTCAGTAAAATTTGTAAATATTTATAGCAATCTCCTTTGTAGACAAATAAGCACGTAAGTTTTTGCTAATTTTTGTATTATGTTTGTATAATATGTTCTTGTAAAATCTGTATTTTTGATAACTGTTTGGTGAGACAAAAATAAATGTTTAATTTGTTTCTCTGATCTATTTTGAGTTTTATTTGAAAAAGATATTTTTTTTTCTATATTTTTGATGTTATACAATTATTTCCCTAGTTACAACTAGTGGTTGTAATAGGTATAATTGGGCACCTCAAGTGGCGCCCTATATTAAATTTCTTGAGGTGTTTCCGTTAATTTTCATTCTGTTTGTCCCAAGAGATTTGTATAAGTACCCCTTTATTTCTTTTTTTTGTAGTTGCCCAATCCAACCCCCAATATCTTCAACTTATCCACGACCCAGCTCTCCAACAACCAACTGAGTGTCCGTATGCACTTGTTTCGATTATTTTGTTTGCCCAATCTTGTCCCCCATATTCTTACCCTGTGGTAAGCAAAATAGTCGTTACAACTTTCGCTCAATGAGTGTACGGGAAGTAACAAACTTTCTTTCACAATTTAACTGGAATGATTTGTTTAAAGATAAAAGTCTTGATGATATTCAACATGTTGTATGGTGTTATTTACGATGCAATTGATATTTTTCTTCCCCTAAAAAAGTATTTAGCAAAAAAGTTTCCTGTTGGTTTTCTCCAGAGCTTAAAAAAACAATAATAAAAAAATGCATAAAAATATCTGAAATCTCAATTACTTGCTAACTATACTGAGCTTTCTTTATTACAAGCTAACTGTAAACAACTGAAAGAACAGTGCAATCTTGATTACGTTGCTCTAACTGAATCTAATCTGATAAAGATTTTGATTTCAGGATAAAACTTTTTTAACAGGAGACATCAACCTATCACAATTTAGCATTTTATGTCGTCTATATATGAAAAACTTTCTATTTTGGATAGCATTAAGGGCCCAGGTCCAGATGGTCTTCCACTTTTTTTTCTTAAACACTTTAGTTTTTTACTTTCTAGACCTCTTTTTTAAATTTTTAACCTGTCATTAAAGACAGGGATGTTCCCGGTCTACTAGAAAACTAGCTTTATTACCCCAATAGTAAAATCTGGAGATAATTCTCAAGTGAATAATTATCGGTCTATCAGCATTCTAAGTTGTATTCTCAAAATTTTTGAGAGCCTTGTCTGTGACTATTCGTTAGCAACTTTATAAGGCTGTTTTATCGACCAGCAAATTGGATTTCTCTTTAGCCGCTCCACTAAACTTAATTTATTGACATTTGTTGATTTTTTTATAGTTTCTCTTGAAGATGGTTTCTAGGTTCATGTTGTATACACAGACATTACAAACGCGTTTTACCGAATAAATCACAAGATTTTAATCAATAAGTTAAGGAGTCTGGGTATCCAGGGTGAACTTTTAGAATTGTTATTATCCTACCTAACTGAAAGAATACAAACAGTACGTGTTTAGGGCTTTTAATAATTTAAGATTAAGGTACTTTCCTTTGAGGATTAAAATTGAGAATGATGGTAACTATCAAAAACTATAATCTGATTTGGATCAATTGAGCTATTGATGTGACAGCAACGGAATGGAACTTAATGTTAAAAAGTGTCATTTAATGGTTTTTGGTAGGAATAAAACTCCTACAAATCCAATCTATACTATTAATGATTGCCCTTTAGACTCTGTACCTCAGATAAACGACCTAGGCGTTGTGCTCAATTCCAGCTTATCCTACATCCCTCATATCTCATATGTTGTCTTAAAATCACTTCAACTTTAAGGGTTTATCAAACGTTGTGCTAGAGGCTTTCTAAATATCCCATCCAAAAGAATTTTGTACTGTTCACTTGTGAGACTTCACCTAAATTACTGTTCATGTGTTTGGTTTACTTACTATATCACCCATATTCTAGTTATTGAGAGAGTTCAACACAAATTTTTAAGATTTGTTGCATTTAAACAAAACCAGAGGATTGCAGAAATTAATTATTCAAATATGGAAAGGTCCCTCAACATATCTTCTCTTCAAATCCGACGCATGCACAAAGATCTCACTTTGTTTCATAATGCACCGCACTCTATTATTTTTGGTCCTCAACTATGAGGACCATAGACAAACAAGGCTAAATCAATCCTTTTATGTTAGATCCCATCGGACAAACTACGGACACAATTCCTTCACCTCTAGAGTACTAAGGTTTGCTAATCAATATTTCCAAAGGTTGGATTGTTATAGTATTCCAAAAGAATTTAAAGCTCAACTTAAGAAATATGTGTGATAGCTTGATGTCCTTGTGTTTTGTATATTCTTTGTTATTTTTTGTTATTCTCTTTTATTTTTTGTATGAATAAAAATTTTTAAATTAAATTTAAGTAGGTTACGTTAAGAATCTTCTGTAATTTATCAGTAATGTTTACATTTTATTTTAATTGGGCAATTGCCCGTTGATAAATATAAATAAAATTAAATAAATAAACAGTTAGCATAGGTTGATTATGCTATTGTTTATACGTTACGGCTGATATGGTAAACAGAAATAAATTATGCTTAAAGAGTAAAATAGAAAAAAATAGTAAATAAACCCTCTAATATCATTTAAATACCACATGACGATATTTTTATAATACAATAGGGTTAAAGGGACGATGAGGCATACACTGAATGTAGACATGTCCGTCGAATAATTTCAAGAGGTTATGTCATCGTTCACCATCAATTGTTTGAATATAGTAAGGAATTTCAACAGGAAACTACCCTTGTGGAACGACAATCTAGCAAATTTAAAAATGGAAGTCAGACGAAACTTCAATTTCAACAAAAGATCAGGTGCGTGGGGCTGTTATCAAAAAGCTCTGACTAAATATTATAATAAAAACTGAGAAAAGCAAAATGAGAATCGTAAAGAAGACATTGCAAGAAAATAAAACCAACTACAGACTACAACTCTTAAAGCGTCCTCAGATAGGTGTTCTTTACTTTAAGAGGAGTAAAACTTTGTTACGGATTACTGCAGCATAAACGGAATACGTATTAATAATACATTTTTCCCTCACAAAAAATAATACAAATCTACTTTTGAAACTGTTTTTGTTAATATGAAGGACATTCTGGGAAGTCATGACATTTAAACCTGAAAAGGAGATTGATTAGATGCTACATCTTTTCGATACTACTGTACGGAGTAGAGACTTGGACTTTAAACAAGAGCAATGTCGATAAACTGGAGGCCTTCGAAATGTGGATGTATAGAATAATTTTGAAAATATCTTGGACAGGCAAAATAACAAATATTGTAGTTCTTCGAAGAATGAACAAACAACAAGAGCTGTTGATCACCATCAAGAGAAGAAAGCTGGAATATCTTGGTTATGTGATGAGAGGGAAAAAGTACCGATCGCTCCAGTTAATTATCCAAGGAAAGATTCAGAGCAAACGAAACGTTGGGAGACGACGTATATCTTTAAGATATATGCAATTTAAGAGACTGGTTCCAGTGCACATCTAACCAATTATTTAAAGCAACAGCTTCAAAGATAAGAATAGCAATGATGATTGCCAAACTCCGTAGCGAAGAGGGCACTTAAAGAAGAAGAAGACATAATTATGCGAACCTCGGTAACAAAGTAGGAGAAAAAGGTTTGCAGTGGACAGGAAGATATTAACCCAATCATTAATTAATACAGGAGATGATTCAGAGGATGAGGACGATTTAAATATGAATTGCGATTAGTATTAATTAATGAAAAATATCTCAGATTTAATGCACATTTGCTCTTAGTACTATATGTACTGTACATTTCAGTTATGATCTTGTGTATTTTATGTATATATATATATATATATATATATATATATATATATATATATATATTGCTATGATGTTTTGTTTGTGTATGAGCAATGAATAATTTAAAATAACATATATAAGTATAGGGTTTTTATCGCGGTTCTCAAAGAATTAGTATGTAAGTACTTTTTTAAAATATCTTTATTATAACTATTATGAAACATACATATATATCCAATATAGACACAATATAAATTTAAAACAACCTATCTTAAATTTGAAATTCTTACAATAATTAAATTATATTAACAAAATTTGGTACCTTTCTATCACTGACTGCCTAAATGAAACTGTTATCCAAAATAAAGGGTATAATCACCACTCAATATCTTCTTTATCAGCCTCAATCATCCTTGTTTTTGAGAAATTGCTTTTTCCAAAAATACCAGAATGTTTTAATTATCAGCTTCTATCAATTTAAAATATTTTTCTTCTTAATAGCATTTATAAATGTGTAAAATATACTTTCAAATATACTTTCAAATACTATAAAACTTTGAATCACTGATTACTGCATACTGTACTGTATAATTAATACTTTAATACTGACCACTGTATACTATCTGCTTGTACTATTTACTGATCAACTGACTGAATGATTGACTGCTTATTGAATCCACTGTCTTACTGTAACTGTTAACTGTCCAACTGTAACTGTCTTAATGAAAAACTGTTTAACTGCTTCACTGTTTAACTTCTTAATTAACTAACTCCATACAGTCTTGAACTGTCTAATCCCCAACTCTCATACTGTTATACTAACTGTCTAATCCCAACTCTCATACTGTTATACTAACTGTCTTATGAATACTATGTTAATGAATCCTTGCTCCAAATTACATCGTATTTATATCTTTTCATCGTTCTCGAATATTCTAGCAATAAATCATCTTCGAAACTGCTTCATCTCATCAATGTCCGAACGTTCTCGAATGCTCTAGAAAATTCTTAATTTCTCTATGGATAATTTAATGGACATTTAGGCTTTTTCAGATTAGAATATACACTTCTTAAATTATAAACTAAACATAAATATAAACTAAACATCTTAAATTAATACATAACACTATTTTACATCCGTAATTATTATTCAAATGTCACTTTCTGTTGAAATTCACTCATGTTATAATAATACAGTGTAAATTATTCAGTGTATATTTGGTTGCTTATGCACCTGGCTTACTTAAATATATCATAATATAATTATTAAAATAAAACTTTGTACACTTATTATTTGCTCATTTCTTAAAAATACCCTCATATAAACATTTTTTTATAACATTTTCTAGTCTATAACTTATAAATTATTCCTTTAATCACTATTTAAGTTTATTAATTACAAATCATAATATTATTATGCTAATTTCTTCTATATCTATTATTATCTCAATATATATATATATATATATATATATAATATATATATATATATATAAACGAAGCGCGTACGGTCCTGATTTCTCAGTCTATGGCTAAACTACCACACACCCATCACTGTGCCGACATGAGCGGCATCGCTGTGCGCTGTAAGACCAACACTACATTCTAACTGTGGCTTCTATTATAGGATACAATTTTTTCACACAAAACTTTAAAGACAAAATAGACAAATAACAGTCAGAATTTGATATTACAAGGGTAAAAACATCGCCCTCAAAATTTGTTGCAGTCACTATGTACTGTGGGCTTACAAAATCTAGGTCCGTCAAACATAAGTTATTTATATATGATTATAATTAAAATTACAACCAATACCTGTGGTTTCTTCTTCTTCGCGTGCCATATCAGAACTATCCGACGTTGGCGATCACCATAGCGAAGGCTTCTTGACCTTCTGCAATACTTTCTGCAAACTGTGGCTTAATATCATAAAAATATAATATTTAAAGAAGAATAATATCCTAATCTTATTGATTAGCTCGAAACAAGGAAGTCTGTCGTGTATAAATCACCTAGTATCTGATGAATAAACACAACCATCCTTATATTTCTCATTATTTTTCATCTATCATATAATATCAGAAATCAGCGAATTAAATAAAAAAAAACAACCATATTATGTTTAAATAATGTTTAAATTATCTTCATTTACTTTAGTTTTTTTAGTAGTCAATTTAACCACCCATACCATACGCTTCAGCAGCAATGCAATTTTCATTTCGCGTAATCAAATCGTCAACATTTTGTTGTAGTAGATTATTCCATATTTCAAGAGCAGCTTGTACTAGCAGTGCGGTGGTTTGTGGAGCTCTTACTCTTCTTTTAAACATATCGCACAATGCTCTTTAGGATTAAGGTCAAGTGAGCAAACAGGCAACTACAGACGCCTTTGACTGTTCTGTCTTTTGCTGTATAGTTCTCTGGTACGAAGTTTTTTCTTATCATTTCAACTGAAACACTTACATTTGTAGCTTCCCCAAAAGCTGCCATTTAAGCTGTAGGTGAGTTGGTTAATATCTAGCTACTTGGTCAATGAAATGATTGTGACGAGCATTTGTTAGTTATTGACGAATTTGTCTTGGTTTATTCTCAGTCTTCTTTGTTCCTGATAAATACCATGATATTTAAGATATTCTTTGCTTTAAAAAACCAATTATGTTTCCATTATGCACGTCTATTAACCCCACATTAGGTATACATCATCATTCTGGCTTTAGAACCCAGCGTGGGTCCTAGCCTACTCAAGAATTTCTCTTCAGTCCTTGTCGTCCCTATTCATCGCCTTCCTCTGCCAATCACGTATTTGCATATTTCTCACGTCTTCATCGATGTTATCAAGGAACCTTGTTCTAGGTCTTGCTCTTTTTCTCTGACCAATGAGTCTGTCAGGAGCGTTTTTCTACCTGGGTCATTTTGTTCCAACCGAATTACATTACATAAGGTATACATCTAAACAAAATAATCCACAATTTACCGAGCAGTGTTGCCTAATTACTTTATCGGTTTATTTATTTTCAATAAAAACCTTTATCCTTGGTAACAATTACAAGTTTTACTCGAAAGAATTAAATCTTGGTTTGAGTTACATACCATATAGGTAAGTTTGGTTGTGACTTAATGTGTATATCTTGTTTAAATTTACACTTATTAAATTATACTCCGGAATAACTGTAATAAGTTTAATACATTTTTGTATAGTTTTCTGTGTTTAATTTAGAAATTCCAATGTTAAAGTAGTATTTCATATAAAAGAATATTCTTTTTTTTAAGTTAAGACGAATTAGTCACCGCCGTAAAGATACAGTAACGAACTGGTGTTGCGATAGCGTCAAGGCAATCTGAGATATCCTTTGAGGATGGAGACCTTCCACGAAAATTGCTGCGAGGTCTGAAAAGGGATAATGGAATAGCTTTGACACCATTGGCATATCATTAAACGTTTGACATAAATAAGCAAATACATAGTTATATATTGTTGGACTATTTATGATAATATATATATTGAAATGATTTCAATATGTCAAAGAGGATATAACTTAAAGGGATTTTTATATGAGTTTGTTGTTCATGAATTTCATGAAGCCATCACAATGTGGGGTCGACTCTGAAATAAAAGGGAGAAAAGATTAGTAAATTGCTAAATAAATTAATTTTGACTTACCTGGTATAGTGTTAATAATTTCTGAATAGTATAGTTGCCTAGTGTATAGGTGAATCGTCTAAACCTTAAAAGGAATAAAAAAGAAGAATTCTTAAAAAATTATTTAAACATAGAAATTTCAAAAATAAACGTCAGAAAAATAAACTGTCAAAAGTCTGTGGGAACTAAATTAATAGGGGTTTTGTTAAATAAATTACAATGATGTGGAGATGAAAAGAATAAATTATATTAGTATTGTTAAGTTTTATATCTGAATTTTTTTTTATTAATTCCCAAATTAGATGTGATTAAAGTGCTTATGAGAAATTAATGTGGTTTGACAAATATGTCAAAACAGGACAGTTTTATGGTTGAATAAAATAGAAGACGGAATGAAAAAAGAAAGGGGGTTGCTGTTAGCAACGAATAATTTTGGTGGTTGGTGCTAGCTATGGCGGTTAACAAGGAAGAATAGGTTGTTGGAGGCGACGAAAATTTTGGAGGAAGAGCCCTAAAAAGGTGGAATAGTCCGGGAGTGCTTTAAAATCGTTTAATTATAATTTAGTTTTTCCACATTTTCAAATAGAGATATCCAGAATTTGTTCCAGAGAGTAAGAGAAATTTTGACTTATAAATTATAATTGGAGTGCAGAAATGTCATTTAGATTGAAAAAGTAAAAATTCATGAATTAACTAATTGCGATAGGCCTTAAAAATTGAAATATTAATGATCATTAAAATAAAAATATAATAGTACGTACCTTTAACTTCCGAAGAGAGGATAGATATTCCAGTATCACCGATTATTTTGCGAGTAGTTAGTTTTCTTTAAAAAAAAAAAATCAGAACTGTTTGAAAGTGAGTTTGGATAATAATTTTGGGGATCATTTGAAATTTTGATTATATTTTAATGCTAGTTATAAGTCAGCGGCATAAAGTGTTCAGTTTTCTTTTCTTTATATTTCATTTAAACACTTTATAAAGTTGCAATAGTCATTTAGATTTAAGGTAATTGTAGAGAGTTTCCACATTTTGTAATCAAATTCTATTTTCACGACACATTAAGGTTTACACGATTCCTATTTTTGTAAATTTTTAAAGGCAACCCAAGTTGCAGACGAATTTTATTGTTTATATTAAATTTGTTCAATATTAATAAATAACGTGCTTCATTTGGGTTAATTTATCAAAAATATAAAGTAAATTTTGGTTTAATTTCTTTTTGAACTCTACCAGGAGACTACAGAGTTGACGTCACACAGTGACAGATTGCTTAGAACAAATAATTGAGCTAGCCGAGGTATAGTATATTAACAACGAACTACATACGTTTAAAATTCACTTCAATTCAATTAAAATTATATTTATTAACAATAAAACATAAAAATAATAAAAACAAAACTATTACAATTGGCGCTAACAACGTGGAGCCTCTGGGAAAACAGAAATAAGGGTGTTTTTTTTTAAGCAGATTTATTAATAATACACAGATTAAAATAAAAACAAATTGGTGTGATTAGAGTTGTAGAGATTCTGGGGTAGTTAAAGTTAAATTTGAGAATAAATAGAGATTAGGATAAAATGGCAGACCGAATGACTTTAAGAAATGGAAAAGAAATCGTACCGAAAGAGAGTGAAGGAGAACAGGTGTTAGAACAGGAACAGGGTATACAGGTAGATGAAGAAAACAGAGGAGGATCAGGAGAATTTGTAGTACAATATTTAGAGCAAGGCAGACAAGAAGCAGGACAAGGTGATAGAGAGGGAAGTCTAACAGATAGTTTGAGAGAGGAGTTGGATGAGACAGTGAGAGATAGACGTGATGAAAGTGTGGATGAATGTAGAGTGCAGGAGGAGAGACGTAGGGAAGGAGATGTTGGAGAGTCAGGGATGACACAGATGGATATGAGGCAAATAATGCGGATGTTACAACAGATGGATCATAATATTAGGGGAGATATGCACAAAATGGATAGTAATATTAACAATATTAGGGGGGATATGAACAAAATGGAAAATAATATTAAAGGAGAACTTAGGGAAGAGTTAATTAAAATGAGGGAAGAAATCAAAGAAGAAGTGAAGATAGTCAGGGAAGAGATGCTACAAATTACCCAAGGTTTAGAAGAGAAAGTAGAACAGGTCAGAGGAGAAAGTGAGAATTTTAAGAGGAATGTACAGGAGGAGATATCCAGAGAAAAGGCCATAATTAGAGCGGAAATAGGACAGGAAATTGGGAGCAGATTTGTAGAGTTGGGAACAGCCATTAAAGAGAATTTACCAATGGAAATAAACAAAGAAGTTAATAAGCAGAATAAAGAGATTGTTAGGGAGGTAGAAAGTGTTAAAAGGCAAACTCAGGATTATGAGGAAAAAATTACCATTATAAAAAATAATATAAAGAAGGGATTGCAGAATTTGGAACTGGAAATGGGTATGCATGCAAATCAGGCGGAAAAGGGAGATAGAGTATTACAGGGACAAGTTGAGGAATTGAGAGAGAAATTTAAAAATGCAAGTGAGGAGATTCAGCGTTTGGAATCAAATCTAGGACAAACAAGAGTAGTGAGTACTGTGGTGCCGAGTTATAATGATGGGGGAATAAAGTTTGATGGAAACCTGAATCACTTACATCCTAGAATATTTGTAGATATCATCAAAAATAAGGTAAAGAATGTAAGGGATCCAATAGAAATGAAATTGAATATTCCAAACATGTTAGTGGGCATGCCATTATTATGGTTTTGCAATAATGAAAATTCCATAAATAATGTGCAGGAATTTGAGGCCAAGTTTATTAACTATTTTTGGGGAGAAAACCAACAGGCTAGTTTCAGGGAGCGGTTGTATTTTGGGAAATTCAATTATGAAAAAAGTACCAACTACAATCTGTACGCAATGCAGTTATTCCAGACAGCACAATATTTAGAACCGGCTATGCGAGAAGAGGAGATTGTCCTATACATTGCCAGGCAATATAACCATAACATGGCAGAAACAATAGCTCTCCACAATATAAAGACGATGGAAAGTTTGACAGGATATCTTCAGAGGATTGAGAGGAGTGTAGGGACGCAGAATCGAAATGGACAAGAGCAAGTGACATATAGGAATAACACAACAAATAGACAGGGATATGTGAATCGAGGGAATAATTATAGGGAAAGAGAATTTGAGAGACAAAATAGAAGCAGGGATTTTACAAATAGGGGAGAGAATTTGAACAATGTCAGGAGAGATATCGGACGATATAACTGGGAACGTAGACAAGGGAATCCAAACAATGATAGAGAGAATAACTGGAGACAAGGGAATGACAGAGGCAATAATTGGAGACAGAACCAGGGAAATTATCCACAGGAGACGAGAAATAGGGAAGTTTATAGAGAAGGGAATCCAAGATATAATAGGGGGGAAAATGAGGAGAGAAGACAGGTGAATGTAGTTAGAACAGAGGAGAATAGGGGGGAAGCAAGTGTTGATGTAGAAGGGAGAAATTTTGTTTAGACCGCTCCTATGTGCATAATATTGTCTACTTATCAAAGTATGAACATCCAAGGGAGTTTATTAGAGATACTGGGGAATTAAATAAAAATAATAACACTAATACTTTAAAGTTTATTGAAGGGTACATACAAGATTCAGTATACAAGTTATTATTAGATACAGGTTCAGAAGTAACTCTAATCAACAAAAACATTGTAAATAATTTAAATAAGGACAATATTATGGTGATAAAAACAAATAAATTATCATTAGTAGGGGCGAATAATAAAAAATTATATGATACTAATAGTTCTATAATCTGTAATGTAAAATTGGGAAATAAAATGTATGAAATGCAAATGTTAGTGGTAGATCACTTAAATTTTGAGATAGTATTGGGAAATGATGAAATGGAAAAACATAAAATGATTATTAACTATGTCAATCAAACTTTACAAATTGATCAAGAATCTATTAAATTTTGTAAATTAAATAAAGAAGAGATTTTAAATAAAGAAGAATTTCAGATTTGTCAAGTAAACAGTTCAGAAGAAATTATTGTAGTGCCAAAGGAACATGAAATGGAGATAAGAATTTTGTTAAAGGAACATCAGAGGTTATTCAATCAAGAGGTGTGTGTGGCAAAGCAATATGTACATAAATTGGAAATGAACAAAGAAATCAAGAATTATAAAATGAAGACATATCCCATTCCGTATAAATTAAAGAATGAGGTGTACCGAGAGCTGGATAAAATGCTGAGGGATGGAATAATAGAAAGAAGTAATTCTCCTTATATTAGTGCCATCACATGTGTAAGAAAAAAATCAGGAGAAATCAGAATATGCCTGGATGCTCGTAATATCAACAGCTATACGAGAAAACAATATGAGAGTCCAATGAATGTTGAGGGTATTTTTGGAAGAATCACTAAAGCTAAAGTCTTTTCAAAGTTGGACCTTCGGCATAGCTTTTGGCTTATTCCATTAGCCAAAGAAAGCAGATGTTATACAGCATTCATGGTGGATGGTATTGTGTACCAATTCTGCGTGGTACCATTTGGACTCCAGAGTTCATGTGCAGCATTGGTCAGAACTTTGCATTCCATTCTGAACAAATATGAAAGGTTCATTCTCCACTACATAGATGACATCTTGGTATTTTCTGAAGATGAGTTGTCACATCAGAATCATCTAAAAACATTAATGAAGGAGTTAGAAACAGCAGGTTTAAAATTAAATTTGGAAAAATGCTCTTTTTACCAAAAAGAGGTCAAATATCTAGGATATGTGCTCAATACACAAGGAGTCAGTATGGATCCAGAAAGGATACAAACGATTCAAGAATTTGCGACACCACATAATCTCAAAACACTCAGAGGTTTCCTAGGAATATTGAATTATTTTAAACGATTAATTCCAGATCTAAGTAGGATGGAAGTGCCACTAATAGAACTGTTAAAGAAAAACCAGAAATGGGAATGGACTCCAGAAAGAAATACAGCTTTTTTACAATTAAAACAAATTTTTACAACTAATTTGCAAGTGTATCATCCGCAGTATGATAAGGAGTTTATACTAAGAACGGATGCATCATGTGAGAGATTAGCTGGAGTGTTGCTACAACAACAAGAAGAAAAGGAAGTTCCTATAAGTTTCGTATCTAGGGTAACCAAAGATTTTGAAAAAAGATATTCAGCAACGGAACTAGAAATGGCAAGTGTGGTCTACTGTGTTACCAAATTAAGATTTTTTCTGTTAGGAGCACATTTTGTATTGGAAACGGATCATTCTGCTCTGACAACTTTGTTTAAAAACAGGTTTGCCAACAACAGAATTCATAGATGGAGCCTTTTGTTACAAGAATATGACTTCGAAATTAGACATATTCCAGGCAAGTCAAACATTGTAGCAGATGTACTAAGCAGAGAAGCACAACAAAGAAGTGAAGGAAGAAAATATCAAATTGGAATCAACAGAATGAAGAATGAAGAAGGGCTGTATTCGTTAGAAAGAATCTTGGAAGATCAGAGAAGATTGGAAGAAGCAGAAAAGAAGAGAGCAATCAACATCAATGGAGTATGGTGTAAGAAGTTGGAAACCATAGAAGTTTATGTCGTAACCAAAGAATTAGCAGAAGAAATCATGAGAGATCTACATGCTGAATATGGTCATATAGGGAGCAGAAAATTATGGATGTTGTTTAGGGAAAATTATTTTACAAGAAAAGATATATCCATGGCGAAAAACATCACTAAAAGTTGTACCATTTGTCAGTTAGCAAAGGAGAAGAATTTCCACAATGATAATGTAGCAAAATCCATAGTTGCAGAGAGACCTTTAAAATTAGTTGCTATCGATTTTGTCAGTAATTTAGCCATAAGTGAACAGGGTTGCAAAAATATTTTTATAATGATTGACATACATACAAAATTTGTAAAGTTATATCCCAGCGAAAGGACAAATGTAAAAACCGTAAAATACTATCTAGAAAAATACATAGAGGAAGTAGGTACTCCAGAAACAATTATCTTAGATCATGCCACATATTTTGAAAGTCCAAGATTAAAAAGAGTTTGTGAAGAAAAAAAAATCCAATTAAATTTCATTAGTATCAGAAGACCCGCATCTAATCCTGCAGAAAGATATGTCAAAGAGGTGGTAAAATTCTTAAGAATTTTGTGTGCTAGACAACATTATTTATGGCAGGAAAATTTGCCACAAGTTGAAAGATTTTTAAATGAGACACCACATGGAATCACCAAACAATGCCCATATTTCCTAATGTCTGGAAAGTATCCAGAAAGACCTTGGGAAATCAGTAATACAGGGGACATTCAAGAAGTAATGAAGAAGGTGAACCAAAATTTAATAAGAAATGCAAGTCGTTATGTAAATAGAATCAATAAGAAGAGAAAGAAAAGAGTTATTTTTGAAAAAGGGGAGAAGGTACTTATCAGGTCACTACAGGTGCCTAAAAGGAATGAAAATCTGTGTGGAAAATTACTTTTGCCATTTGAAGGACCTTATGTCATTAGTACTGAACATGGGGTAAACAGTTATGAACTAAGACATCCAGAAACTAATAAAATTAGAGGGATATTTAATATAGAGGGAATTTATAAGTATTATGAATAAACATACAAGGGTAGGCAATATTATGACACGAATTTTATATTATTAGATATAAGTTTTGTAAATAGAAGGATAATTAATACATAAGCATATCTTGAGATAAATTTGATAATAACATGACTCAAATAATTTATTGGGAACAGATGTACAGAATAATGATGAATTTATATATAAAAAAAAAAGAGGTTGATTTATTTTCAAGTAAATTTATAGGAGTTACAAGTATAAATAAATGAGCAAAGTACTATGGACAAATCGATATTTTGTAGAAATTGGGAAATAGGGAATATTATAATGATAAATAGTATATGTGAAAATATGTGGGAAATAAGATGAAAAATAGAATTATAGGAAATATTGAAATATGAAATATAGAGAGTTATATGTAGAGATGATGAAATGGATATTATATGCGGATACAAAAAGAATAAATAATAATGCGGCAATGAATAAAGATACTGAAATAGTATATGCGGAAATAAATGAATAAAGATATAAAATAAAGAGGGGAACAATTATAAGAATTTCTACGAAATTAGTACGAGAAATAAATAGTACAGGAAAAGAAGTAATGAAATTGGGAAAGTACTTGGAAATTTGATTCTGAAGTTGATATAATTAGTGAAAGATTTGTAGATTTTGTTTGGAGAAGTCTGTATTTTTCATAGAGTAAATTATTAAAAAAAAAAATATTCAAGAGATATGCTTATTAATAAAAGTCAGTTTATTGTTATGTTAATATTAATAAAATGTTTAAGTTTATCGGTAAGAATTTAGATTTAGTAAGTGCTGATAGTTAGCACTGAACAAAATCCAAATTGGGGGGAAGTTGAAATGATTTCAATATGTCAAAGAGGATATAACTTAAAGGGATTTTTATATGAGTTTGTTGTTCATGAATTTCATGAAGCCATCACAATGTGGGGTCGACTCTGAAATAAAAGGGAGAAAAGATTAGTAAATTGCTAAATAAATTAATTTTGACTTACCTGGTATAGTGTTAATAATTTCTGAATAGTATAGTTGCCTAGTGTATAGGTGAATCGTCTAAACCTTAAAAGGAATAAAAAAGAAGAATTCTTAAAAAATTATTTAAACATAGAAATTTCAAAAATAAACGTCAGAAAAATAAACTGTCAAAAGTCTGTGGGAACTAAATTAATAGGGGTTTTGTTAAATAAATTACAATGATGTGGAGATGAAAAGAATAAATTATATTAGTATTGTTAAGTTTTATATCTGAATTTTTTTTTATAAATTCCCAAATTAGATGTGATTAAAGTGCTTATGAGAAATTAATGTGGTTTGACAAATATGTCAAAACAGGACAGTTTTATGGTTGAATAAAATAGAAGACGGAATGAAAAAAGAAAGGGGGTTGCTGTTAGCAACGAATAATTTTGGTGGTTGGTGCTAGCTATGGCGGTTAACAAGGAAGAATAGGTTGTTGGAGGCGACGAAAATTTTGGAGGAAGAGCCCTAAAAAGGTGGAATAGTCCGGGAGTGCTTTAAAATCGTTTAATTATAATTTAGTTTTTCCACATTTTCAAATAGAGATATCCAGAATTTGTTCCAGAGAGTAAGAGAAATTTTGACTTATAAATTATAATTGGAGTGCAGAAATGTCATTTAGATTGAAAAAGTAAAAATTCATGAATTAACTAATTGCGATAGGCCTTAAAAATTGAAATATTAATGATCATTAAAATAAAAATATAATAGTACGTACCTTTAACTTCCGAAGAGAGGATAGATATTCCAGTATCACCGATTATTTTGCGAGTAGTTAGTTTTCTTTAAAAAAAAAAATCAGAACTGTTTGAAAGTGAGTTTGGATAATAATTTTGGGGATCATTTGAAATTTTGATTATATTTTAATGCTAGTTATAAGTCAGCGGCATAAAGTGTTCAGTTTTCTTTTCTTTATATTTCATTTAAACACTTTATAAAGTTGCAATAGTCATTTAGATTTAAGGTAATTGTAGAGAGTTTCCACATTTTGTAATCAAATTCTATTTTCACGACACATTAAGGTTTACACGATTCCTATTTTTGTAAATTTTTAAAGGCAACCCAAGTTGCAGACGAATTTTATTGTTTATATTAAATTTGTTCAATATTAATAAATAACGTGCTTCATTTGGGTTAATTTATCAAAAATATAAAGTAAATTTTGGTTTAATTTCTTTTTGAACTCTACCAGGAGACTACAGAGTTGACGTCACACAGTGACAGATTGCTTAGAACAAATAATTGAGCTAGCCGAGGTATAGTATATTAACAACGAACTACATACGTTTTAAAATTCACTTCAATTCAATTAAAATTATATTTATTAACAATAAAACATAAAAATAATAAAAACAAAACAATTACAATATATATATATATATATATATATATATATATATATATATATATATATATATATTATATATATATATATATATATATATATAACATTAATGGACAGTCTTCACCTTTTTAGATTCCAATATATTCTTTATGCGAAATGACTTTTTTTTAATTATTAATATTACTTTAAACCTAATACTTTACTTAGAACTTTAAAAAGGTTACAAAATCAACTTGTTATTGGATATTCCGTAATCTCCTAATAAGAAAAGGTTTATATCGGTAAAAGCTACTTTCATAACAGATGTAATTCACGCAGACGGTACGGATTTAAATTTTTGGTCAAATCGATAAAAATGTCTAATTTCTCAGTGAAGCATACTTTTAAATGGACCTGTTCAGACGATTCAATTATGTATGACACTCGGAAATTTTACCGGATACGTCCAAGTTTACAGCTTCTTCAGGACTTAGTACGTCTGAGTTGAGAGCAGTACTGGTTTTTACAAGGTCTTATAGATATATTCATTAAGACCCAGCTGTTTTATTTTCTCTAAGAGTCTCTAAGTCTCCTTATTTGTGTTTCCAGATCTCTGTATGTGGAGATTTTTTTGTTCGTTGTATTTAAAACGCAGGTTGTTATTTTTAGGTATTGCCACATCTATATAGTGCCAGTCTAGTAAGTTTATTAACTAGTGTGAGGTCCGATATATTATGTGACACTGGTTTGTCTATGAGCACAGTGTAGTCCCAGTAAGTTTATAGTTGTCGTTTTCAAGCATTCTGTCAGGGAGAAGTTTGAGTTGGCTAGCTAGTTCTTGATCTTTAGATTTGATCCAGAAAACGTCTTTACTTTTTTTTAATTCATTCCTCGACTTTACTGTAAACATTTTTGAATTTCGAATTACAATTTCTAAAAATTTATAATTTCTTATTGGTTTGACTAAAAGTTTCATCAATTTTGCGGGACATTTCCCTGATTATTTTCATAAGAACTCATCTGCTAACTGGAATTTGACTATCGTTATGTTGTCTCCATTCTAGATTAGATCGTTCTTTATCCTAATACCCTTCTTCAAAAAGGGAGATAAATCGTACCCGCAAAATTACATTAAGTATTTATATAATTAATTAAACACAACACTAAAATTAACAACCAAAGTGATAACCTTACAAAGGCATTTGACCAGGTCAAATTAAAAGACGTTATCAATTACCGTATGCAAGAGATATACCTCTAGAAATAATCAAAACAATCGAAAATATCTACCAAAACAATACAATCAAAGTAAAAATAGGCGAAGAATTAACCGACTCTATTAAAGCTGGATAGGGTGAGACAGGGAGATTCCCTGAGTCCTTTATTATTTAACCTGATTATGGATAAAATAATAAAAAAAATAAAAACTAAAAAGGATAACAAATGGGAGAAAAACAACTTAAAATAATCTGCTATGCAGACGACGCAATACTATTCTTTCAAAGTGACGTTTATTTACAACTTATGCTTCACAAATTTAATATAACCGCCAGAAAATTTAACATATTAATCTCCAAAAAAAAACAAAATGCATGGTTACAACAGCAAATTTACTAAGATGTAAATTGGAGCGGAGAGGTCAAATAATAGAACAGGTGATGGAGTTGAAATATCTAACCATTACATTATCTAGCTACGGAAAGTTTGAAACCGAACAGGAAGATCAAGTAAATAGAACAAACAGAGCCGCAGGCTGCCTAAATGAAACAATATGAAAAAAAAAACGAAGAATAGAATTTACAAAACAGTCATAAGACCAATAATGACATATGATGCAGAGCTAGAAGTGCAGATATACGACGTAGATGCAAGGTGGAGAACATTACAAACTGTATAAGAAATAGAAAAGTAGAATGAAACGATCATATAAGCCGAATTACAACAAATAGAGTAGTAAAGACGGCAAGAGATGGTTCCTCAATGGGAAGACTATGAGAAGGAAGTCCACACAAACGATGGAATGACAAATTACTGGAGGCACATTGAAAAACAGACAGATTCATGTCTATATAAAAAGAAGAAGAAAAAAACACAAAACCTTTTAATTTCTATGTATTATTTTCAACTTAGTCTTGAGATAGATGATTTTATTTTCTCGAAAATGAAAAAAGCCGAGATAACTGATATTCCAAAAGAAAGATTCAGTCTTTTCACCATTCTTAGGTTTCTACTGAAACATTTAGGCGTCGAATGTCGCTGTGGACCGAGCGCCGGCGACTGGCTTATCACTGAAGGTTTTTTCTAGAATACTACTTATCAGCTGTCTGTGAGCAAAATCGTTTCTCGCTTTATGCTGTACTTTTTCTAGAACTAAGCATTTTAAATGGGTCAAACTTCTTGGACGTATTAACAGTACATGTACAAAGAGAATTGCAGAAGGATGAAGATCGATTTTAATTATGGGGTGGTTAGGGGGTTGTTTTCATCGATTTTTTCGTAAAAAAATGAGGTATTGAACTTATTTTTATCATAACTCACTCAATTTTTGAGCTAGAGTCTTTTTTTGTGATAGGTCTATTTATGCTCTTTAAAAAAAGGTTCTGTGAGTTTTCTTCCAAAAATGCATCATTTTCCAGATATTTGACTTTGAATCTTTCAAATTTGGCATTTGAAGAAAATCGCTGAACATTAATAGGCCGTATTTCGGTTCCTGTTATATCGCAAAAACATTTTAAAAAATGAATTTGTCTTTTTAAAAGCTACAAATTTTTTTTCTACAATTTTTTTGATAAAATGCACCATTTTCGAGTTATTCGCGAAAAATCGATTAAAAACGTCGATTTTTTCGTCTAAAAGTTGTTACTTTCAATCGCGAATACCATGAAAAATATCAGTTTTACAAAAAAAATGTATACAGGGTGGTGAATCGGCAAACGGGCCATAGGAAACTCAATGGTAAATTCTAAATTGTTGAATTCCTGCTTCCCTAATTATTTCACACCAAAAGTCATGGGAAACTATTTGTAGAGGACTCAAATATGTATCGAAAACAACTGTTAAAATTATTCTACGACTGAAACGTATTCCAAAATTTTGCTAAAATATAATACATTTTTCTGTGAAAAAATGTGTATTACGTGTTGCGTTTTGTCATATTATTGTTTCTGATATTTGACAATATTTAAATTAATTATATTATATTTATCTATGATTTAAATGGCCAAAATTTTGTGATTTATTGTTTAAAAAAAATTAAGTTGATTAAAAAATGTACTCAGTTGAGGAGAAAAAAGCAATAATAAAAATGTTTTATTCATGTTTTATTATAACATTTGTTATAGTTTTATGTTTAGAAATAATCATATATTATTATTAGGAATAAAGATCACAGTAACAGTATATTGGAATTCATTAAATTGTTGTATAACTTAACTTTACATGGAATTAAATTTTAGTGAATTAGAATATCTTACGTTAAATAAAGATCCGGTAGTGGCAGGAAAAGGTTCGCGCTATTGCCTGAATACAACATTATGCGATTTTTCGTCAACTGAGTACATTTCATTATATTGATCGATTTGTAAACAATATAATTTTATTGTTCACAAAGTAATAATGTTCAGTAGTAGTAGTATTTATTAAAATTCATTGTTTATAATTTAATTATAAAATAAAAAAATTGACAATTCAAATTATCAAACATCTGACATTAATATGATAAAACACAAACGTCCTAATATGTATTCTTGCATTACGTGTGGCCTATCTTTTAGGGGTGGTCTGAAAAATGTATCACATTTTTTCAAAATTTTGAAGTACATTTGATTCGTAGAACGGTTTTAACATTTGTTTTTAATTCAGATTTTAGTCCTCTACAAATAGTTTTTTATGACTTTTGATCTAAAATAATTAGGGAAGCAGCAATTCAACAATTTAAAATTTCTCATTGATTTTCCTATGGCCCGTTTGACGATTCACCACCCGGTATAACATTTTTTGTTTAGAATCACTTTTTTAATCGAAACCTGTAGTTAAAACGTAAAAAAAAATTCACCCCCGAGATGGGGTGGCAACCACCCCTAAGGCTTTGGCGCACTTTGGTTCGATATAGATTTTGATCCTTGGCTATTATCTAACTTCCGTTAAAATTTCAAGTCAATCCACTCAGGACGAAAAAATTGCGAGGGGAAATGCTTCATTCCTGGACTATAAGTGATTTGACAGCATAATAAAGTCGTAGATTTATGTGTAGCTTTCAATTTTTATGATTTCAGAATCCAGCAGCCCGCTGAAGTATTGGATTTTTATAATATAATTATTTGACAACCTTTTGTTGGTCAACCAGCCACAGCAGAATTGAGCCGAAATACATAATATTTCGTATGTTCCGAATTTATTTCGTTCAATATATATATATATATATATATATATATATATATATATATATATATATATATATATATATATATATAGCAAAGATTACGGGTTATTTTATTTATATTAAGTCATATTTATATTTTAAATGATATCTTTATGATTTGTACACCGTACACATCTTTTAATTTGCAAGACACTATTGATTTTTTTAACCCCTTCTCAAGAAAGCAAAGACAGGAATACTAACAAAGGGTTGAAATGTTTTTTAAAATATGGTTCTCCTGTCGAGACATCGGTCGCCCGGCGTTGTTATAAAATAGTCTACAATCAAATGCGCTGGGAGCTCACGTCATTTGTTATAAGTTTAAAAGAAGTCTGCTCAAAAATATGTTTCTATATTCCAACGAACAACTAAATTTCGTATTACGGAGGGTCCTCTCATTTATTATTGATGTCATAAACGGCTGAAGTAAGTAATAATTTTGGTAAGCTGCTGTTTTATAAATAACTACATTTATCTTAAATTATTCTTTTTCATTTTCAATTAAAAGGACTGAAACCGAAATGAACTTAAAAAGTACCAAAAATCAATGAAAGTTAAATTGACCATATTCTGATCTAAAATAATGAGTAGTAGACAGAACATGTAGCGACAAAAATTTTGATCCCGATTACTTTCTTCAATTCTTAATTTACGGAGGAAACTACAAGAGAAAACTAAGACACTGCCAAAAGGATGAAAAAAAGACAAAGAAAATGGAGCTGTTTTATAAAAACGTAATGTACAGACTTAATGTACATTCCATGTTTCATCTACTATTACTGCACCATCGGTGTAGCGAAAATTATAGCCCTCTTGTTATTGAAATTATCTGAATCCTGTAGCCCAGATCTAAAGAAGGAACTTATATACAACTTTATTTTATACAACTTGCTGTAGGTATTTGTTAATCTATGTTTAAATTGAATACATATATCTTGTTATTTAATCTACTCGGGTATAGTACTGATGTTTCAAATTTCACTACATTCACTGCCCACAAAGCACGTTGCACGGTTACCGTTAATATCGTCAGGTGCCCTCAACTCTTAGGTATGTTTCATCTTCGTTTGAATTAAACCTTGTATTGTTCTCGGACGCGACTAGTTCACGTTCGAGACCCATCAACCCGCCCCTTATTTTTCCCGTTGGCCCCTCACTGACCTGGAAATCCCTAATCGCTACTTCAGAAAGTAGAAAAATAGGCGATTTTCAGGTCAATCAGTTCAGTCCTTCACGGGCTCTCCGAGAGCTTAGTGCTCTCGGGGCTCTGCTTTCTTTTAGCCTACCCTATACTCTGTGGCTGAGATTTTATTCAACTTGAAACTTGGGGTTTTATTTCGACTATTTAGTCGTGTAAGAAATATCTTGCCTTTGTCAAGGCAAGCCACCGAAGACTACAACCTGATGGTTTATTTCGTCGAATATTTTCGCCATGTAAGATATAACCCGTCTTTTTCAAGACGGGTATATCAGAAGACAACTTTCACAAGTCCATAACCTGAAAGTGGACTTGGGTAGACGTGCTTTCGTAGACGTTCCCTCTACGAAGCCCTCTACAGAGCACACGGTGGTACAGAATGTGATTTAGACCCTTTCCATTTACCACGAGGTGACATGGCGCCCGACAACGTGGTTAAAATCCGCACCCACGACCCAGCTCGACTCGCAGCAAAAGGCTACAACCATTGACTTCAACATGGGTTGAAGTCAAGAGAAGAATGGAAAGAACCACGGAGTGTTAGAAAGCTATACTCTAACACTCCGACATCGAGGCCTTCTGCAGACCGGATGCCTTCGACGTGCAGGCACCTTTGACGAGCCAAACTTCTTCGGAGTCAGAAGCCCCTGATGCCAATGGAAGTCCAGAAGTAGACCCAGTCATCGCCCCCCTACCGAAAGTGGTTGGACGACCACGTAGGCTTCGGCACCCTGGAACTCTACGAAACCCTGGATATGGCGGACGGGATCCGGACGACCAAGAAGAAGACGAACCCGTCGAAGGAGTTGGCACACCGATCGAGGATGGACCTGTAGGAGCCGGAGATGCCGTCAACACCACCGACCTCCCTATCAGTGCTGTGTAGTGAGTTTGCTCAAAGACAATTTTTTTACTATGCTTACATTTTCATGTATTTTTTTTTCTTATATATTTTGTGCATCTTATGTATTTTACTTTGTGTTACTTCACATGTATTGTAATTTTGATATTTAATAAATTTTTTCTCGGCCACAGAGTCTCCAGAGGAGGGGGGATGTTCTCGGACGCGACTAGTTCACGTTCGAGACGCATCAACCCGCCCCTTATTTTTCCGGTTGGCCCCTCACTGACCTGGAAATCCCTAATAGCTTCTTCAGAAAGTATAAAAATAGGCGATTTTCAGTTCAATCAGTTCAGTCCTTCACGGGCTCTCGGGGCTCTGCTTTCTTTTAGCCTACCCTATACTCTGTGGCTGAGATTTTATTCAACTTGAAACTTGGTGTTTTATTTCGACTATTTAGTCGTGTAAGAAATATCTTGCCTTTGTCAAGGCAAGCCACCGAAGACTACAACCTGATGGTTTATTTCGTCGAATATTTTCGTCATGTAAGATATAACCCGTCTTTTTCAAGACGGGTCTATCAGAAGACAACTTTCACAAGTCCATAACCTGAAAGTGGACTTGGGTAGACGTGCTTTCATAGACGTTCTCGAAGCCCCCTACAGAGCACACGGTGGTACAGAATGTGATTTAGACCCTTTCCATTTACTCCGAGGTGACAGTATTAAAAGGAGGGACATCGCTTTATTTGAACGAATAATTGGTTGGCCATCCAGTAGTCATTTAGTAACCGCACATATTGGTCAGAATTGCATCGGTATTTTTTATTTTGTTAGTTTCTAGAGAGTGATCTATAAGGTGAAGTGCGGTAATAGAATCTGTTTTATTATTGTTAAAATCCCTTACGTGTTCAGCTATTTGTTTGTTAGAGGTTCCACTCGTTTGACAGATGTACATGCAAGCACTTACATAGTGGTGTATACAAACTTACATGTGGCGACTGCCCAAAAATTACATCGGTCAAATGGGTAGAATCTTTAACAACCGGATAGCAGAACACAAAATAGGAAAACAGATTCTATTTACGCACTTTACCTTCTAGACCACAATCATTATTTTAATAACAAATTAAAAAATAGAGATACAACTCTGAATAACCAACTTGAGACAAACAGTTCTCGCCTCCTGAACTTATTTAGTTAAAGACTATAAAGTGTAAGATGCATAACAAAAATAGCTCACTTCAGAAAGGCACTTTGCAGAAACAGCTGTAGTAGTGATAGTAAATTATAATAAAATTTGTGGAAGTATAGAAAATAAAAGATTTCAGTGTTTTATTGCTTGAAGTTCTTAAATATATTTGTGTTGCGACATTTTACATATCTACAAACATGTTTACAAAGGTAAGTATTATATTTAGTGATTCAGTTTATATTTGCATGTATCTAGAATTAACATCAATACGTAAAAATGCTTGCTCTTTTTACTATTACCGGAGAAGATATCACTTTCCACTGTGCCACGATGCCACGCCGAATACGTTGAGTGTACATATTCAAACAATATTATACCTTTTTGTTCTGTTATAGATTGTCATGGATCAAAGACCTGTAGCTTTAAAGGAAAGTGAACTCCTGAAGAAAAGGTGTAGATATCATAATAAAAGAAAGTTGACACATGATGAACTTCTTACACTACTGTAAGACTACAACTTCTTCGCTGGCTAACCCAGTTGTTATAGATTCTGCTTCAAGTACACCAGTTGCTACAACTTCACAACGATCATACCATGAGGTAACAAAGCCAGCTATCGTATTTACAGGTCTTGCAGGTATTCCTGTAAACGTAGGAGGGTCAGAACCAATAAATTATTTTAACTTAAGGTCAACGGAAGAGACGTGTGATATTCTCTATCCTAAAGCTAATGTACATTCAGTGAAATGACTTTGAAGGACATTAGTAGAAGTGAAATAAAAATTATTTTTGGACTAAAATTTGGTTTAAAAAATTATTTTATAAAATGTATAATAATAAATCATCATTTATAACAAACATATAGAACCAGTACAAAGATTCCAGTATCTTGGTTGCTGAATAACACACAATTTTGACAACGAGGTCGAAATATGTGCTCGTATAGAATATGCTAGGTCCGCATTTCAACGAATGAAAAAATTCCTAATAAACTCTACGTTATCGTTGGATATCCGATGTTGTAAAAACGTTTATTTGGATAGAGCACGTGACCAAAAAGGAGGTGCTAAGAAGAATGGGTACTGAAAGAGAACTCCTAAATATTGTAAAAAACAGAAAAACGAGTTATATAGGACATATTTACAGAGGAGAAAAATACAACTTCCTATGACTTATAATGGAAGGGAAAGTGGAAGGAAGAAGAGGTCTATCAAGAAGAAAATGCTCCTGGTTGAAGAATGTAAGACACTGGACAGGTATGGACACACATTTGATACTAAGAACAGCTCAAGATAGAGAGAAATTTGCTGTAGTTATAGCCAACCTTCAGTAATGGAGACGGCACCTTAAGAAGAAGATAATAATAAAAACCTTATCGGGCTACATTACATAATGTTTTTGGAATTAATATTCCATCAGCATCTCATTTGTAGCAAACAAGTCCTCACAGACACTTCGTCTAAAGACTAGCAACCTCCAGTAGAGTCTTTCGTTGCCAGATAATCCATTCCTGGGGTAACTTAAACATCATAGTTCATAATTTTAAAAAATGTAACTTAAACTTAATCTAACAACATTTAAAGGGTTTTTGCCCATATATTTGGTGGTTTCAAATATATGCATCCAGATAGCAGTGATGATGGAATAATAATTACAAAAACGTTCTGTGATGTAGCCCAAAAGGGTATCTTTTAATATATACTTTTTATAAAGGAATTTTTTAATAAAATTTTTATGTAGGTAAAGAAATAATAAATAAGATTTACTCACAATTAATTTAATTTAACTATCAGACGACCGGTTTCGCTTTCTACAATATGCAAAGCATCCTCAGGTCTCGATACAAAGTTAAACAAATGATGCCGGTACTCTATTAATAGATGGATGGTAGAACATGGTTGAAACTACTTTATATTGTTGAATGGAGAACTCAATTCTATTATTGCAGTTGTTTGACAGTAAACGGGAAGTTCTTGAGGAGATAGATTTGATCCAATGAAGAAGAGATATGTGTAAGATTGTTAAATGTAAGTGATGTAATATACCATTGTGTTATTAAAAGCTATTTATACTTATTCGAGAGATATATTTTTGAAATGTGTGTTATTTATTGAGTAATTGCTTTATGAAGGTGACAGTTTTATGACAATGAATAAGTTTAGATGTAAAAATTGTGTGGGTGTGCAATTATTTTCCAACTTGTAGTTATCAAATTACTTTGATAAAGTTCTATTGGCAATGAGTTAATTATTGGAAAGTCAAGTAAATAAAATATTAAAATACAAACAATTAAGGATAATTTAAACACACTAAAACAGAAAACACTTAGAAGGGACAAAACAAACATTGAATTTAAAAAGGGGGAAGGGCTTTAATGCACTACATCGCAGTCTTGGACACAATGAGTTTTTTTAAAGTTTTTTTATACACTATTTACACTTATTAACACTAATAAGGCCAGTGTTAACATACGGGTCAGAAACGTGGTCACTTACACAGAACGACCAAGACAGAGTCCAAGAACAGGGTTTGTAGCGTAGACGGTACAACTTTGAGTTATACAGAAGTTTTGGGGAACCTGACGTTATAAAATGTATTAAATTAGCACGCCTTCAATGGATAGGACATGTAATTAGGCAAGATGAAGAAGCAACGATCAGAAAAATTTTAGACCGAAGAGGACCAGTGTGAAGACGAGCCAGAGGAAGACCAAAACTTAGGTATCAAAATAACATAGAAGATGATCTTAAATCCATCGGAGTTATGGCATGGAGAAGAGTTGCCAAAGACAGGGGCGAATGGAAGATTGTTCTGAAGAAGGCTTTGGCTTATAACGAGCTGTAATGCCACTAATGATGATGATGATCAAATTTTTCAATAAAAAGATGCTAAGTATTTATTATCCAAACGAGCAGTTGTCACTGGATAAATCTATGGTGCTATGGCGTGGTAGGTTAAATTTCCGTTAGTACTTAAAAGGAAAACGACACAAATTTAGTATACAGCTGTACGTCATTTTTTAAACCACCTTGGTTAACTATTAAACTACTTGTTTATTCAGGATCTGCACATCTTTAGTTATCTGGTTCTTAAAATACGATTTGATGAAATATACAAGGCAGGAAAAATACCAGTATTAGTAGCATTGCCCAAAAAAACCAGGAGCAAAAGTTTGTGAAGATTATAGGACAATAAGCCTAATGAGCCATCTGCTGAAGCTGTTTTTAAAGGTCATCCACAAAAGAATTTACCGGAAATGCGAGGAACAAATTGCGCTCAATCAGTTTGGATTTGTGAACGCCGTTGGTACGAGGAAAGCTTTATTTAGCGTGCAGATCTTGTTTCAGAAATGTAGAGATGTCAGCTGTAATGTTTTTGCATGCCTGATTGACTACAAGAAGGCTTTCGATAAAGTCAGGCATGAACAAATGATGGAAGTGCTGAAGAGGACAGGGATTGATGGAAGAGACTTAAAAATTATAGCTAATCTGTATTGGAATCAATCAGCGGTACTCCGAATAGAAGGAGAATATACAGAACAGGTCAAAATCTTAAGAGTGAGACAGGGGTGCATAATTTCACCACTGATATTCAATCTGTACTCGGAGCACATTTTTGAAGAGGCCCTAAAAGATATGGATGAAGGCATCTCAATAAATGGAATCAAGCTTAATAACCTGCGGTATGCAGATGATACAATAGTGTTTTCCAATACCATAGAAGGGCTGCAAAACTTAATGAACAAAATAACAGAAACAAGTAGAACCTATGGACTGAATATAAACACCAACAAAACCAAGCTAATGATCATCAGCAAGCAAAACAACTGGAGCAAATCTGTATGTGAACCAAATGAGAATTGAACTTGTCTCACAATACAATTACTTGGGAACTATAATCAATGAGTCGTGGGACAATACCCAAGAGATTAAATGTCGCATCGGAAAGGCCAAAAGTACATTATTGGGTATGAGCTCTGTGTTCAAAAGCCATAACCTCACCCTGAAAACAAAAATAAGGCTCCTTAAATGTTACGTGTACTCAGTGCTTTTGTATGGAGTAGAAACGTGGATATTGAAGGCAGAAACTCATCAAAACTTTAGGCGTTTGAATTATGGTTATACAGAAGAATCCTGAAAATACCATGGACAGACAAAGTCACCAATGAAGAAGTACTGCTGAGGATGAACACAACCGCGGATTTGGTCAACATTGTGAAGAGCCGTAAGCTGGAGTACTTGGGACATATAATGAAAAATCAAGGTAGATACGAGCTACTCCAATGCATTTTGCAGGATAAAATTGAAGGAAAAAGAGCCCCAGGACAAAGAATATTCTGGCTTGCTAACCTGAGAGCATGGTATAGAAAGACCTCAACACAGCTATTTCGCATAGCAACCAACAAAATCATCATAGCCAGAATGATCGCCAACGTTCGGAACGGACAGGCACCCTAAGAAGAAGAATATACGGAAAAAGTAGTAAAATATCTTACGGCAAGAAAAACTAAGAGTTAGGTATTCCTTATTTAATAACAATTTTTACAATAGTTTAAAATTAACCAAAGATTTGTCCTCCTAAGTTTTGTCTAAAAATTAAAAAAAAAAGGTAAACTGAAAAAGTTACTACACAACATAGTCAAGAGGTGATGAAACCAATGTTCATAAATGAATACAACACATTGATGGCAGGGGACCATCAATGTGTTGTATTCCTCCACCGAAGAGGAGGTAGGCGAAGTAGTACAGCAATTAGTTCAAATGCGTGCTGGTACTAAATCGCATAGTTTAAAAAAATATTTTATAATAATTTGTATTATAATATAATTATATATGTATTATGTATTATCCTGGTCTATGTAAAACTTTACTAATCTGCTCCCACGCATTATCCCTTACATTTTGATTCCTATAATCCCCCAAGGACTTTTTCCATAAACATGATCGTTGTTTAACTTCCTCGATTAAAATTTCCAACACCATGTTTGTTTACTGTTTGTTTAACAATACGCGTCGACACCACCTAGACTTGCAACGGCGTAAATAAAAACCAAAACATACGTTGGACCGATTACTGCGCAAGCCCGTACTCGGCGAGGAATAAAAATATATCCGACAACAAAACATTCAACGACGCAGCTAACATAGCGAACATCGCGAACATAGCGTACGCGGATCTGTGTGGCCAGTCCCGTTGTCCACAACGGAAGATATATTTTCGTCGTATAGCGAACATCGCGTACGTAGCGAACATAGCGCTCTGTGTGGCCGAACCTTAAGACTCTAACTGCGTATCTACATGTCTTCATACTTCTGTTGCTGTTCTTGGTCAGCACTACTCCATGCTAGTTTCTGACCACATGCAAGACATGCAACTGTGACCACATGTTATCACATTATCTGTGCTAAATTTATACCATCTGTATAAGATGAGTACCAGAAGTCGTAACAGTTTCTATGAATTCAGATTAGACGTAATCGGACCCCCACCAGATTCAATACCACAGGTAAAACTTCAGAACCTTAAAGAGTACTGCCCAATACGAGATAACGGTAAGGCTAAAAATACACTGTTTGCAGGAGTGACGGCAAAAAACTAGAGGATTCAGTTTACTATTGCCTTAGTGCCCAAATGACGCTGGAATTTGTCTCACACCATGCTTTAGAATATTCCATGCAAACAAATAATGCATTTTAATATGTTTATTTTCAGGTAAAATTATTTTTTTGTGCAAGATGCTTACGTACATATAACAGATTTACAAGAATGTATTAATTAACCTGTTCCCTATCTCGTTTTTTATTTTTTTGCATACAACTGTATCAAAAAGTTTAGTTACATTTATTTAAATCACAATTCACTAGTATTATGTTTAGTATAAGAAAGATTTACGTGGTACCTAGTGTGACAAATAATTTTCACGCGGACAGTGAATGTGTTAACAGATAGATGTGCTTTTATTAGTGTTTGTTGGTAAACTTTTTTATTATATTACAAGTACACCAAACATTATCTACACTTCAATTAAATACTCATTTTTTAACAACTACGACTTTTGTAGAGCCATTTCTTGACTTAATCAAATAAATGTATTAATGTGTAATAATTACAACAAAAATTATTACTTGTGAAGACTAGTAATAACAAGATTTTCTTGTGAAAACTAGTAATAACGAGAGCTTTTGCTCGAAAGTGATAAATGAACGTTGGAACACGACTATGTGATGTTTAGAGGTATTTTACATGTTCTATTTTTCTTTCACCTACCAAGATCATTTCTGGCGCATCAAGTTGTAAGATGTCATTTCTAGTTTGGACAAACTGTACCTACCTAATTATTTGGCATAGTGTAATATTCTTAAATGAAACTATATTATATTCCTTAAAAATATATTTAAAAAAAAATATCAGTTTACAATTTTGCATTAACATGAATAGCTACTACACCATCATCTTCATTAGTGGACAAAGAAATAGAAGCCTTACCACTTCCATCAACATTTACAGTTTTTCCTGTGCAAGATCCGTTCTCCAAACTACCAGAAATAACATCACAGTAAGTACCAGCTGGTAGTTGGGTTTGAATGCTTTGATTAATGTCTCCTTGTAAAGTAAAAGCTATAAAGCCTTTGTTTCCTCTTCCAAAAGCAATTTGTTGATTGCCGTCACTCCACCAGTTATTGACACCTGTGCCAGCTACAGCGTTTCTAAAGCCGACCATATTGAAGATTTCACGCCATCTGTGTTCACAGACCCAACCATTTGTACACGTGCCATCAGCGTTAAAACCGGGTTGTTGACCAGGTGGACCTAAAATTTAAATACACTTTTAAATATTACAATATAGAGGATTTTGTTAGTAAAAACTAATAAATTTCATTCGAGGACACTAGGAATGAAATCTAGTGTTACGATAAAATACTAAAAATAGAACTAGAGAAAACACTAAAATATGAAAGATAAGTTAAAGAAAAAAACTAAGAGTTAAGATGCGTAAAACTATCAATCAGTGCCTAGTAGTCAGAGAGACATAGGAAAAGTAGACAGAATCTGAAAAGAATCGCAAGGTACAACAATTGGTAAAAATTCTATATGTAGATATAAGCTATCTAAAGGGTTCTCACAAACCTATCAGGAAGGTATGAATTGCGATAACAAAAATATTTGATGGTTTAAAAAGAATGATAGGACAAGGAAAAGAACAAGCAATATTTCTCTTGTATTATTTTTTTTTGTTTTCATATTTACTTAACTCGTTAGTTTTTATGGCTTCAAGAAAATTCATTCATCCGATCCCATCCATGCCAATATTAACTTATTAGATAAAAAAAAAATACGTAACATAGTCGCAAACTAAAATCTCAAATAGCACAATAAGACTGTACAGGACGTTGATAGTCCTGATTCTAACCTATGTATCAGAGAATGGATTTTTAGAGCGGTTCTGAAGATAGAATAGTGAGACACAAAAAATAATTTAAGTTACAGAAATAGTTCGTTGAAAAGATATTGGCAAAAATAACTTTGCTTATATCCCAGTTTTTGTTTAACATCATCGCACACATAGGGGAAATTGTGAATTATTTCGAACTCTATTCTATACGCTTTTATGTTCATTGGTTGTATTTCTGTTTTTTTCGACAACCATAACATTGATCTTAGTGTTTATAAATAGTTGCAAGTCTTTTTGATTGGATTCAAATAGTACCATGTCGTCTGCGTATCTGAGGTTTTTGACAATAATTACGTTTATTTTAATGTCTGCGTCGTCATCTAAGGCTTCTTTGATAATAAATTCGGAGTAGATATTAAAAAGTAGAGGCAATAAAATACACCCCTGTCTCATTCCATGTCGTATTTTCACTGTTTTCATCGTATTTTGACCAGTTTGTATGTTTGCACATTTATTACAGTACAAAATTTTAATAATACGGAGATCTTGGTCATCAATTCCCATCTGTTTCAAGACACATATCAGTTTGTCGCGGGTGACCTGGTCAAAGGCCTTTTCAAAGTCGATAAAATACATATAAACTGATTGTTCTATATCCATCTTTGCACTAGGACCTGCAAACTGAATGATGCTTTTCCAACCAAAGTGTGTTTTGCTTAAAAGTACTTCTATTTTATTGTAAATTCTCGAGTGCAGTATTCTTAAGAAAATTTTCAATACATGGCTCATTAAACTGCTAGTTCGATGATCGCTAGATTGTTTGGCGTTTATTTTTTTCGGTATCTTTATAAATGTTGACAGTAGCCAATCTGTTATTTTCCTTTTCTTTGATGATTGTATAGCTCTTTTCATCTCATCGAAGGTTATGTTTAGACCAGTCGATATATTTTTGATTTATATTTCTGTTCTTTTGTCAATAAACAGTTCCTCAATATATTTTCTCTACGTCTGTAGTTTATCTTGTTCTTTGACTGTAATATTTCTTTGTTTATTAAGTAAACTACTTGAAGTTGACCTGTATGGTCCAGTTATTTGTTGTACCCTTTCGTACATATATTAAACATCTCATTCTTTTTCTGCATTTCTTCTATTTCAATACATTTGCTGCTGTGCCATTTTTCTTTTACATCCTAAATTTTCCTTCTAATTTGTTTATTGATTTCTTTGTATTCTTCAGTGTTTTTATTTTCTGTTCTTGTCTGATTTTCATTATTCTATATATTTCCTTAGTCATTCCTTGTTGGTTGTGTTTATTAAGAGTTTTTTGGTTGTTTTAAATGATGGTTTTGCTCCGATTTTTCAAACTTCCTTTCCATCTCTTGTATGATTGCTTGACTATTATCTCGAATACAGTCAGTGTTTATTCGGTTAGCCGGTTTTTGGCGCTTTCCTTCTTTAAGTTTGAGTTTATTGTCGCTAGATACAACTAGAGACTTCTTTATGTATATTGAATGCCACATAATTTCGGTGGCTATTGCCTTCTTCTCCGAAGTAGAATATGTCTATGCTATATTTATCAGTTAGCGGCCAGCACATCTCGCTTATCCCAAGAACGGTATATTGAGCCTTTATGTCAACATAATTTCAAGGATGTTGTTTTGAGTCTTACCGGGCTCGTAGGGTATTTTCACGTTCTATGTGCCGATTCTCATAACTGATTTTATTCTTATTTCTTTTCTTTTGTTACAGAGATTTCTCTAGATAACGACCTGGAAAGCAATGTGTTCTTGTCTTCTCCTGCCGGATCTTTTTGTCCGAGGACCATGATCAGTATACCTTTTCTTATCATATTTCAAAACCGTTATGAATAAACTGGGGAATAGTAATGGGGTGGTTTCCAGTTGCCCTCCCCATCGCAGTACCATAACCATTTAAACTGCTGCAGTCATGATTGTGGTAGTCCAGTTTCAAGCCGATTCACGATCATTTCCTCTGAACCTTTAGTTGATACTGATCATCACTGCTGCTTTCAACAGCAATTGATAGGTAAAAGGTCACTTGATTTTTGGAGGACAAAAGAGTGAGACATGTTTTCTCTTAGTGAGGAGTTGAGAGTAAGGCATGGCTCGTGTGGGTAGGGTCGCTTCCCTAAAGAAGAACTATTCTCTATTGGGATCGTAGAGAAGTGTCTACCTGCTACCGCTGAAAAGATATTACAACAAATAAATAAATCTGTCTATATTCAAAAAGACGTGTAACTTTGTCATAAGAATCAAATACGATACAAAGATTCACAAAAGAACAAAACCGGATGGCACAAAAAAAAAATACTTCTAGGTTCTCCTACATGGGAATTTCATACAAAACAGTATTAGAATAAGGCACAAAATAGTATGACATAAAAGTAAAAGTTTAAATAAATTTTAAGACGACATAAGTTTTAAAAGTATCTGAAAAGGATATTAAATATCCTTTTCAGTTACTTTTAAATTTGTAGAATAAGCAAAACCTATTTTTTTTTATTCTGTTTTATTCCATATCTTTATTTTGTACTCATTGATGGATAGGGAGCATATTTCTTAAAAAGGTCATACAAAGGTCAGACAAGTTTAATACCTGTAAACCAAAAGTGCTTCGAAAATCTACCATGGAAACATCTACCAAGATGTTTTTTTTTGGTGTATTAGAACAATTGATGAAGTGTTTTATTATTACGAAGATAAAACCGAAGATTACGAAGATTACGAAAGATAGATGGAAGTAGAAAGCTGTGATCACTACTAATATAGATTTGTTCCTATACTCCAACTTTTCATAATACATCATTCATATTACCTTGATTATGGTCATTAAAATCAAAACTTGACATTATCCTCGTAGTACCATATGGATGGGCCAACATGAAAGCTATTGCCATCTTATAAGGTTTGGGATTCTTATACGTAAGAATAGCTGGTGATCCATCTCTTTGGTTGTCATGGTTGTCAATAAAGGCAACTGCATCAGTCCCTGCTAATAGACCCCATTCTGTACCCCAGTTTTCTAACCAGTGGAGAGCGTTGTGGCCTTGGAATGCATTACCCAGTTCGGTACCGAATTTAAATTCTAGTACTGCTCCAAAGCTGTTGTATTCGGTTTTCTTTACGGCCTCTCCTCCTGCAATAAACAGTAAATGTTAGAATAATATGCATATAAAATAATAATGTAGCTTAAAATAGATTGGAAGAGTTAATACATTTTAAGCTTTACTGATCAATTATTTTGGTATAGTATCTATTTATTCATTGTGTAATTAACTTTATTTATATATATTTTATTTTGAGCTACTAAGTTAGCTGTATTGTTTTTCTGTTTATCTCAGATTCTTACTTACTGTTACTAAAGCATTTTAGCAGTGAAGCGAAATGCGAGTCGACCGCCCACCCCGCTTGGCTATCTGAGCGACTTGTGACTATTGTTAAGAAATTTTGTTAATCTAATTAAATAGCCATAAACATTTATATCACTTACTCGCATTTTTCTTAATGATGATTAAGCATTCGACCAGTAGCCTAAAAAGTAACAGCCACTGTCCGAAGTTTGTAATTGTAATATATTGAGGTCTTAAGGATGAGGAAACTTCCTTTTTCAGAACTTTGGAGAGGGCAACAAGGGACTACCCACAAATAAGGATCATAAAGAGATTCTAGTCTAAATTTCCTGAAAAAACGCAAGATTCCGCCTCCAGGCCAATGACGAGAGCGAAATCCTTAAAATGTTTGCTTGCACAGTATATGTTGCAGATTAAAAATGGAGTGAGATTAAAGGCTGAGCGGATACAAAGGCGATTATGGATTAGTTTCGCAAGGTTAGTGACGCAGGAACATTAGGTTTGCAAGTTTGCAAGTTTGCAAGTTTGCAAGTAGCAGCCACAACTTTAACAGTTCAAGCCAAACAAAGAAATAAGATTAAGACGTCCGAAATTCAAAGCTCTAAGGCAGCACTCGGAATAAGAAAAACTTCAAGTAAAAAGGGCCTCCCTAAATAAACCAATTCCGAGGGAGGGGGGAGAGCGCCCAAGGCAAAGAGACTGCAGATCTTCCGAACAAAGTCTGTATCGTCAGGACTGGAAAAAGTGTTAGTCTGCTCAAAATGTCGGAGACCACTAAGGGGGTAACCACCACCAAGAAAGAGATAGAATTCTCAAGTGAGGAAAACTAGTTATCTTTATCGAGCAGTAGTTATCACGCTAAGGCTATTTCCACTTCAGAAGCCTTATCTTTATAATGAAAAGATTACATGCCTGATGCCAAAACAAGGTGAAGTACTATGTAATTCCTTTGGGACACAACCCCGAGCTTGCCTAGTATATCGTAATGGCGTAAACTAATTTCGGCGCTTTTTACCGGAGGTTTTATTACAGGTATCCTAAACGTAGGCATGGAGCAAAACAGTAAAAGATGGTTGGTCTGCTCTGCCTACTAAATAGGAGATAAGCCTGTCCTTCAGGCATAGTATAAAATATAAATACTTACAGCCAAAAGTACAATCTTTAACTTTTAATGAGATAAGACGTTAATGCTTATCATTTGGTGTAAAGAAGTACAAACATCAACAGTAGAGATAAGCTGTTTTACAGATTATTTTAAGTAAAGGTTAGAAATTGTCATACCAATACGAAAAACAAAACCTAATTTTGTCGCAGACACTCAAAAAGAAGTATTAAATGTGAACAAAGCTGTCAAAATATAGGTTTTACTACCTGGGCTAAGACATTCTTAAAACTGATGTAAATTGTTAATAGAGGTGGATAATTGGTGTAAAGTATAAGTCCTAATCGTTAACCCGCAAAAAACAGCAATTCTTACTTTAGAAAAAGGCACCACAAAGATTACATCCACCAGTGCTCAGGTAAGTAGAGATTTCATCTGTGTGTCTAGCCAACTGCTTAGGTTTCATATTTGACCATAAGCTGACGTTGAATCACACATTAAAAATGTCATATAAAAGGCTACAATGACCCTTAGCAGATGTAGAAAAAAATAAGACTAAGATCAAAATTTAACCTTTGGTTCTATATACAGGTTATAAGGTTCATCATGAATTACGTTTTAGTAGCTAGGTGAACAAAGATGCAACAGTTTGGAACGATTTGACTGCTTAGTTGCACACAAAGGCTTGCTTGCTTGAGGGTCACAGGAGTCACAATAATTGCCCCTACAGATGCGTTAGCGGTGATGCTAAGCTTTTACTCGTGGCACATATAGAAAGATTCTAGGTTACCAGTACACATGCTAATCCAGAGTCAATCTCCCGTTAATATAGCACGGATCAATATTCTACTTATGTCTGTAGACTAAATGGATCAAAGAAATAGATTTGATAAACATTATAATATCATAGTATCAAAGAGGGAAGACTGGAATATAGGTCCTCCAGTAATACCAAACAAAGTAATGACTGTACACTGCAGACTTAATAATCATTTGAGATACATGGACTTGATGAAAGAGGATATTTGTTAGTTTCATCTACAAGAGGTAGAAACGTTTCTGAACTTTCTATATTGGTCTGATCAAAACACAACGCTACGCTTTGGAAAGCAAAAACCAAAAGAATCATTCTATATAACAAGGACTCTTCTCAAGGTCTTAAAAGGTCATTAAGAGAATGGGGCTGGATAATAGGCACTGGATCATGCCGAAGACTACCCTAATTGTAATCTTTAATCTGCATTTCTAACGAAAAGATATACCGCATAATTTGTTTAGATCAAATCGACGTTTGTTTATAATTATACAAACACACACAAATATTTTATATAAACTTGAAAAATATTCTGTGATCTCGTACCTAAATCTATAACCTCTTGATAGAAGAAAGGTCTTCCACTTAAACCATTTCCTGTCAGATCCTTAACGCTGCCATAAATAGCTTGTAGATCAGCGGGCCACATATGCTTGGCAGCATCCACTCTAAATCCTGCTACTCCCAAGTCTACCAAATGGTTCAGGTACTCAACAATTTTTTGACGAACATAATCATGACTCTATAATCAGAACAGTATAAAAATATCATTATAATTATCACATATCACATATTACATATGATATTAAAATATCTCATAAAAACTAATAAATATTTATAAAGGAAAAAAAAATACAATTCATTGATTCTAGATTAATGTGCTATAAAAGACTATGTAGATAGACTATAAAAGAATAAAGCATAGTTAAACAAGGAAATATTATATTCGCACAGTATATAGTTAATAGGAGTCTTTGCTAAGGCTACTGCGTGGAGTGTCTTGGATCAGCACAATAAACGAAAATTATAATAGTAAATTTTAGCAACTTTATAGACTAAACTAAACAGTACAACTAATGGAGCGGCAGTTTTAACAATATATTATAAAAATTTAAAGTAAATAATGATATTGAGATGACGCATTACCAAAGTTATGGAGTAGAAACATTTGGAGGAAGAGTCATAACAGGAGAAAAAAGCAATGAGGAAGAATCAAAGTCTATGATGTTTAATGCTAAGCATAAAACATTGGTTTTATTAAAAAGATAAATATAGTAGAGGGGATCAGCTATTGAATTCTTTAGCATAGGAATTGCAGTAGACTATAGTAAACATTCACAAACCTGGTCCAAATCTGGTAGTCCACTAAGCCAACAATTTCTAATATTGTTCGCGTCTTGATAATTGTTAACATCACATTGAGAATGAAAGTCATTTGATCCGAATGGTACTGATGGGTAGGATAAAGAACCAACGTCACATGAACCTCCTGCAGTACCACCACCAGATGTCGCTGACATGTGGTTGAAGACAGCATCGACGTATATTCTGTAAAAAAACAAGTAATTTATTAATTTTGTGGCGTACTAAAACACAAACAGATATACATAAACGGTAAAAGAAGAGTTTATGATAATATTACAATATCAATTTTTTTGTACAAGTGATAATTGAACAAGCCATAAATAGTATAAGAAATCAAATATAAATTATGATATATACAATGATTAAAAACTGAAAGGAAAACATGACAATAACTGGACTGGAGTCTGAGTTGGAATCCAAGTGGAAGTAGTAGGTAAATAGACCAAGAAGTCATCTAAAAAAGAATTGAGGAATTAGGCAATAAAGAATAAAAAAATATCTGACAATAGGAGAACTGTTATTGCACAATGTGCAAAATTATAAATTATAGCACAATATTCGAAAAAGCATAAAAGGTTATTTGCCAATTTATTCCAACAATTTCTGTAAATATAAAAATGGAAGCACTCCTTTTTGTATTTGCTCAAATAGTATATCAATGCATTAAAAGAGATTTACAGGACGGACAGCCAAAACCAGCAGTGCTGAAGAAAATATCTTCAAGATATACAAAATAATTCAGGAAAATTAACAATGGTGAATTTTATATTATTTAAACTTTGATAATGAATAAATAAAATTTCTTATGCAAGATTTTGCGTTTTAAGGAGTATCTTAAAGTGTCTGTATTACCGCTGTTATGAGTTATTTCATTACTTTAAACATGGTTTCAATACTTGCTACATAAGTCAAACAAACCACTGATTATATTCCGAGAGATCTTCACAAAAAAATGAAAGACAATTACATCAACTACGAAGAATATGTGATGTGTTCTTTTGGTTTCTATAAGTGTTTTTTTTATTCTTAAGTTATGAAATTCAACTACACATCAAATTTAAGCACATAGGCAGATTCTAGAAAAGTCACTAGAATATTTGTACAATATTTGTCACAAACATTAGTAATGTTTGTATTTTGAGATCGATTTCCGAAGTGGAAATTGAAACGTCAATAAACGTACTTTAACTTTTTATTGCGGCTTATTCCCATTTAAATAGTAATTACTTCAAATATATGTTGGTTTCTAAAAGCCCTCGAAATATCCAACAGAGAATTTCTATTAACAACCATACCTTTGAGCAAGTCAAAGAATTTACATATCTTGAATCGCTAGTAAACGCAACAAACAACGACAAGTGACGAAATAAAAAGACGCATTGCAATAGCAAACAGAATTGTTCACGGTCTCCAGAATCATAATAAAAAATAAAAATATAAAACATGCAGTAACAAGAACTTAATAAGACCGGTTTTGATATATGTATGGGACTAAAACGTGGACCTTATCTTAAAATTAGAGAGACAAATTCTTAGATATATTTTTGTTTTAGATAGATTTTTATTTACCGATCCAGATATTGTGAAATTCGTTAAAATGGAGAGACTTAGATGGCCTGGACACATTGCTACAATGTGAGATCACGGATACACGAAGAAATTAACATTTTTAAAACCAGAGGGCACAAGAAGCAGAGGACGACCTCGAATGAGACGGATTTATGATGTTGAAGAAGACCTACAGATTCTAAGGGCTAGAAGATGGAGGGAAATATCCAGGAATCGACAGAAGTGGCGACTTCTTTGTGAGCAGACCAAGATTCACAATGGAATGTCAAGCCACTTACGATGATGAGGTTATGAAATTATTTAAAGATGTGATTTATAAATAATAGCTTACAGAAACTATAAAAATGGTTTAGAAGAGAGAAATCAAACAAATGAATTATTTAAATACAAATCTAATTTTTTACTACCTTAACTTTATACTTTGACGTCGTAATAAGCTGATGGAAGAAAAAAAATACAAACTCAAAATCATTATCCATCATTATCATCATCATTATCTTTGCCTTTATCCCTATGCACGCTGTGCTTCTCTAATTACATTTCTCCATAAGTGTCTACCTTAGGTTATATCAATATTAATACCCTTTACCCATATGTCCTACCTAAACGTCTCTCACCAGCTCTTTTTAGGTCTTCCTCTTCTACTACTTCCAAGAACTCGCAGGTCAGCAATTTTTTGTCTTGGGTGATTAATGTCCCTACGTTAAACATGATCAAACTATCTTAACATATGCTCTTGCATTTTGGCAACAACTGGTATCACCCCAAGTGATTTCCCCGAATATACTCAATTCAAATTTTTAATTTATTACCATATCAAAGTACTTTTTCCATCTCTTTTAGACATCATTTTCGTGAATAATTGTTTTACTATTTTTATCTCGGATATATCTGAGAAAAAAATTGTAAAATACTAATTCACGAAAAGAATGCCAAAAAAATATGGAAAAAGTACTTTGACAGGTTATTAAACGAATAATTTGACAAACAACCAGTTGAAATACAAATAAATGCTTCGGATTAAAAAAAGAAGGGCAGCTGCAAAATTTAACATTTATTTAACATAAAAATCTATTGGTCTTTCCTTATATTTCCAAGAAATAAGGATGATTCTACATTTGAATAATATCATTAAGATTGTCTCGCTAAGTAAATGGACCTATTTGTTGTTGGTATAAGTGTATTGTGATTTCCTCTAAAGACAGAGGTTGGCTGTAACATGTCAACCTGCCCTGTTGAGTATGACGGGCAATCATCCGAGGATTTACTTAGAACGTCTCTACTACAGCAAAAGCATCACTAACCAACTGATAACCATATTCAAAAAAGATCAAAACAAGTTGTATTTTTACCTGACTCCCACGTTGTTACAACGTTGCACCATATTAGCAAATGCACTTTCATCTCCGGATCGGGTAGTGAGTTGATAACTCACTGGTTGGTATCGTTCCCACCATGGTCTGTCACCTATTACGGAATTTTCGTTTGGAGGAGATACCTAAAAGAATATTTATTGCATAAAAATGTGGTACAACAGTAACCTATTTTTATTTTCTTCCGGGTTAAGAAAAGGCGACAACCTTAACCCTAAATGGAAGGCGCCAAACCTCTCCTAGGCTTTTTAAATCAAATATTTTTGAAATCCTAATGTATGTAAATGCAATGTAAGTAAATCAATATTATTTGTGAGTTTTTTTGGTTAATTTTGAATTATAAAAGTTTTCTTCAAATGGTTCAAATTACACAAAAGAACGTTATACACATGGAGGGGACCAGGAGATAATTCACTACATATGATTAGAAATCAGATAGACTATATTCTGGTAAACAAGAGATTTAAGAATGGCGTCACCAGAGTAACGACATATTCTGGGGAAGATATCGGTTCAGACCATAACTCTGTAATAACTGGCATCAAAGTGAAGCTCAAAAAAGTCCAAGGAAGCCCCAAAACACCAAAATTAAATATATTAATATCCAACAAAATGTTAATAGAAAATGACTTGAAACAATGAGCTAAAGAAATCAATAAATGAAAACAACACAGAAATATGGAACACATTAAATAAATAGTTTACATTGAAAGTAATAGAAAAATATTCAACAACGTTACACAGGCACAAAAAACAACAGATGACTGATGAAATCCTGGAATTAATGGAGCAGAGAAGGAAACTGAAAGGTAACAAGACAGAATATAAGGAAAAACAGAAACTAAGGTTTTTATCATAAGAAAACTCCACATACTATAACCGATTCGTCGGGAAAAATAATAATAGACGAACATGAAATTCGAAAAACCTGGTGTAATTATATAAGTGAACTGTATAATGATGATAGACCCGAAGAACCGGAGACTTTAGTTGAAGGTGAAGGACCAGAAATACTAAAATCAGAAATACTGCATGCTATAAAGTTAGCAAAGAACAAGAAAGCCGTTGGCCCTGATAACATACCGACAGAGATGTTAAAGCTTATAAATGAGGAGAACATTGGGATACTGGTCAAACTTTTCAATGATGTTTATTCGACTGGTGATATAACTGAAGATTGGTTAAAGTCCGAATTCATAACACTACCAAAAAAACAACGTCCGAAAAACTGTAGCGATTATAGAATGATAAGCCACACTTTGAAAATATTTTTACGCATCATCCACAGTAGAATCAGAGATAAATGTGAAGAAGATCAGGATGAAACACAATTTGGCTTCAGAAATGGACTGGGAACTCGGGACGCCCTCTTTGCACTAAATGTATTACTGCAGAAATGTCGAGATTAAAGGAAAGACATCTGTACTGTATTTATTGACTATGAAAAGGCCTTTGATCGAGTACAGTATCACAAATTAATTATAATAATAAAAAATAAAGAGTTAATAGTCAAGACATACGATTCGTAGAAAAGTTATACTGGCTTCAAACAGCGACAGCTTCAAACGGAAAATCAACAAAAATATGTAAAATACAAAGAGATGTCAGACAGGGTTGTATACTATCCCCGCTGTTATTTAATTTATATTCAGATATAATATTGAAAGAAGCGCTGCATAATTTAGAATGAGGCGTGAAAGTTAATGGAATTCTGATAAAAACAATCAGATATGCAGACGATACTGTTATTTTAAGTGATGACATGAATGGATTACAATGCCTTTTAAATGTCATTGATACAGTGGGAAGAGAGTTTGGCCTAAACATAAACTGTGCAAAAACAAAACACATGGTGTTTAGCCGTTTAGCACATCAAGATGCACGATTATATGTTGATGGTCATATAATTTAAAGAGTGTCCAGTTTTAAATATCTTGGTTGCCATATTACTGAACAACTAGATCCAGATCAAGAGATAAAATGTAGAATCGAGATAGCCCGCACGACATTTTTAAAAATGAGGTCATTCTTCTGTAATGATAACTTGCAACTTCAACATCGAAAGCGCATGGTTAAATGCTATATTTGGTCAGTCCTCTTATACGGTGTCGAAGCATGGACATTAAAAATATCCACCATTAATCGTCTAGAGCCCTTTAAAATGTGGCTGCACAGACGTATACTAAAAATTCCATGGACGACTATGCTGACAAATGTGGCAATCCTTGAGAGAGCAAATGCTGCTCGCGAGCTGCTTAATAACATCAAATGTAGAAAGATGGCCTAGTTTTGACACGTAGTAAGGGGAGATCGATATAATATTTTTCAACTTATTATGATGGGTAAAATCGAAGGACGCAGAGGAATTGGTAGAAAGCAGGCCTCTTAGTTGAAGAATATCAGGGAGTGAACAGGAATAAAGAAAGCTGAGCAACTATTTAGAATAGCTCGAGACAGATACAGTTTCGCCATGTTAATCGCCAACGTCAAGGGGACTTGGTAGGGCACGTTAAGAAGAAGAAGAAAACTTTTGTACTCCCTGGATACTCAAATAAATTTTTAAAAAGTGTGGGTGTTTTTTTAACACAGTGCTCTTACAGGAGAATCTAGTTGTTTAAAAAATTTAGGAAAAATCATTGTGATTGGTGGTTAATAGACTTTTTCTATGTTTTTAGATGTAGGCTCCAAGACGCCATAAAAAATAATTTCAAGTATTTTACATTATCTGAAAATAGTTTTTACCGACAAAATTTTATTTTTTTATAAGATAAAAGATTATACTTTCATTTACGTGTGGGGAAATTTAAAAGAAAATGTTACATCATAGAGAAAAAATTGTATAGTCTCTTTAAACTGATAGACCCCTAGAGTGAAGTCAATTGAATATAACATACCTATGCATTGTAACAAGTAATTATCTTTTTGATTACATCATAAATGTAATCCTTCCAGATTATTATTTTAAGATTTAAGATTGAAACGCCTGGTCTTTCTCCTCCTTCTAAGTGCCTTCTGTGTTGAGGTTGAAGATCAATATAGCAAATTCTCTCTGATCTGGGCTTGATGAATTAATTTATTTCCTCTTGTGTGGGTTCAATGATGTCCTGATGTTTCGTAGCCAAGATTTCTTCTTTCGTCCCTTTTACCTTTAATCTTGCCTTCTAATATTACCTGGAGCTGCTCAAATTCCCTATGCTGCATTATGTGTCCTAGATATTAGAGACCTGGTCTTTAATAGTTTTAATTTCAGAAAACCTAGTTCACAAATTACTTGAGTGAGAGGAATTATTGTTTGGAGGACCAAGCTTTGTTAAGGGTGCGTTGATTATGTAGACCATCGCATCGTATCCTCCCTAGAGCATAGCACTGACAGTGAACGCTCGCATTTAAAATATTGCACTTATTTTACCTAATATCGATAATATGATACCATCCTATGGTCCGACCAAGGGTTGGCGCCTCGTTGTGAAGCGCAGAAGCAAAGCGCGGAGAAAAAGGTTGTTATGAATTTTTTAATGTAGTTAAATATACTCACGCGTATCTGTGCTATACAACGCTCTGCATAGCGAAGAGAAAGGACCCAGATCGCAACCGTAGAATCCTAGGCGAAGAAATTCTATTCGGCGCGCCTTCCATTGCGCTAGTGAGCGGAGATCTACAGAAGTCATGCGGAAACTTTTCCGAATTTCGTTTGACATCGACTAATTTCGACGTGTCTCGTACTGAAAACAAGTACCCATCTTCACTAATATGTGCTAATATCGCTAATATACAGTTGGTTAGTATTTGTATTTTACACCTGTAGGTACTGGCCTAAAGTGAAGACAGTATGGATGACGAATCATTTGTTTAGAGCGACAAGTTCAGTAAATTTTTCTGGGCTCAATCTAGAATACTGAAAAAAATTGTTTTCTTCAAAATCTTTGAGCAAATTGCCATGCAGGTGGTGAAATTCTCCCCAAAATTACCTTTTTAAATTTATCTTATGAATCCAAGGTTTTCTTTTACCATTCATATTCTGTTCTTCTTCTTTAGCTTCTGTACATGCAATAAAAAAGTCTTCTTTTGAACTGCTACTCGATGCCATTACTTTAAAAACTATCGTACAACACGTGTCTACACACCTACTTCAACGCCAAAATATAACTTCTATTCCAAACCGAACAACAACGTACTGTATATCCTCGTATATAAGCAAAAAACCATGCACATATTAGCGCTCATTTCTAAACTTCGACGCGCCGTGCTTCACTTTTCTCTGCTTCTCCGCGCTTAAAGCTTGTGGCTCACTTAAGCGACATTCTTATAATTGTCTATAAGGACGATTTCATCAATCTCAAATGACTCAGCTTTTCTTCATTTATGTTGATACGCTAGTCCAACGCTAGTTTTGGTAGATTTATTTGATTATGTTAGTATAGTGTTGGTCTATTTGGCATTTTGTCAATGCTTTTTATATTTTCTGATGACCCATGGTATCGAATACTTTCTCGCAGTCCACAAATATCAGTGCCAATTATTTGCTGTATTCTGTAGACTTTTTTATCAGGTTCTTTATAACTATTAAGTGGTCGTTAGTGCTGTATCCCGATCAAAATCTAGCTTGTTCTCCATTTTGATAGAAGTCTAACTTAGCGTCTAGACTTTTTTATAATTTTTGTGAACTTTATATATGTATGTGTATGAAAACAAACTAATGGGAAGGTAGTTTTTTTAGATCTGTTGCTTGTTTCCATGTTAAAAAAATGACTACATTATTCCATTGCGAAGGAGTTTTTTCTGGCAGATGCACTCGGTGAAAAGGTTGGACAAAGCCTAGATTATTTAATTTTCACCTAGTTAGATGGCCTCGATCACTACTTCGTTATCGCCAGGGGATTTGTTATTTTTTATTTCTAAAAGTGCCGTTTTGACTTCGTATGCTGTTATTTCTGGCATTAATTCTGATCTCTGGTTTGTATTTTTTTTGTAATCTTGCGTTTCGTCAGTAGCCTCATACATTTTACGATAAAAGAATTCAACAACATCAAGGATTTCGGTTCTATCCGTAGTAATGATTTCGTATTTATTTTTTATTTTGTACATAATTTGCTGCCTACATATTGTTCTTATTTCGTACGTTGCCTCAACGTAGTTTTATTATCTGTATAATATCAGCGGCGTCAAAAATATGAATTTCTGCCTTAACTGCCTATCTTAAAGGAGATCAATGAGATCACATATAAATAAGAAAAGAAAGAGAGATCAATTATTACAAACAATAATTTGGATCTACATTTAGGATTCAGATCATTATTTATTTTACTTTAGAATTGTATGTATATTATGTAGTATACCCGGTAAAATATTTTAAAGGAATCATTTGTGTGTCTAAAAAAGCTAGAAACTAAGTTGAATGAATATTATGTATTTTTGATCACATGTAACATTAAAGTATTTTTTAATGTAACTACATATGTAACTTTCTATTATTGTTAAAAAGCATACAATACCTGAACACCAGCGAATCCTTTAGGTCCCAAAAAGTTCTCGCATTCACTGGCAATAGAGTCCCAGTGCCACTCGAATAAGTGAACGATGGTGTTTCTTCCTTCGGCGAAGTGATTATCCTTTTGTCCAATTACACTGGAAATAGTAACGCTTAAGGCGCAAAACAATATCACAATTTTCATATTTTCCACTCAATCGTATCTACCCTATTAAAAAACTTCTGCCGGATACTCGTAAATACGAAAACACCTATCTATTTATACAATAAAACTGCGAATTAGATCTTTATCGGTATAAAGTGTGTTCTTTTTTAAATGATCAAGATTATAGATAAATTCAAAATTCAAGTTATCGAAAAATTCAAAGTATACTTCAAAGATTTATTAGTCGGTTTTAATATGTAGAATAAATAAGAATCTTGATATATTAATATTATAATATTGTATATTTAGAAGTTTAAATGCCAATATACCCCTTAAAACCGCGATGTCAGATTTTAAAACAAATACAGATTTACTCCAGGTGAGTAGCATGCGTCCAAAATCTCACACCGATTTATCAGTCTGTCCCAAGGATTCTGGGGAGGACAAAAAGATGACTATACGGAAACCTAAAAACCCCATAACTCTTTACATTAGTACATACAATGCCAGAAGTTTGCCGGAATCTGAAATGAATAAAATTAAATGGGGTGTCATAGGTATCGGCGAAGTTAGAAAGAGAGGTAAAACTTTAAAGATACTGAAATCAGGGCATATATTCTATCAGAGTGGCCCTGAAACTACATTAGTTGGAGGCATCGGTTTCTTTGTCTATAAAAATCACGTGAACAAGATAATAAATTTTCAAAGTATATCATCAAAAGTGGCATATCCTATTTTGAAGTTGAACAGTATATATCAACTTGAAATTATCCAAGTATACACTCCAACAACAGACCATACAAAGAAAGAAATCGAAATATTTTATGACGATATATCTACTGCGCTTCAGGATTCTCATACTTAATTTACAATTTTATGTGACGATTTCAACGCAAACTTAGATGAAAAAGGAGCTGAGCTAGAAATATCCTTGGAAAAATTCGGTTTCCCAGAAAGAAATGACAGAGGAGAAACGCTACTAGGATTCCTACTCCAAAATAATTTATTCAACATGAACAGCTTCTTTTACAAAAGAATACACAGAAGATGGACCTGGAAAAGTCCAAACTGTAGAACAAGGAACGAAATCGACTACATCATAAGTGACAAAAAACCAATAATTACAGATGTAATCATACTCAACAAGTTCACCACAAGCAGTGACCCCAGAATAATACGTGCGAAAGTCCAAATCAACACAAAAAGAGAAAGCAACATAATGATTAAAAATATTGGTATCTGGACACCCCATTAGATATCAACCAATATCAGGCACATATCAATAATAAGCTACTACTGCATGAAACCTCCAAGAACAATCTTAATTACCTACTTACAGCAGGGATAACAGAATATGCGAAATCCAAAGACGAATTACTTTAGCGTGGGCAGCCGTTGGAAAACTGCGAAACATACTTAGGGAAAACATACCAATTAGCCTCAAAAGAAAAGTATTTGAAAAATTCGTATTACCGGTCATGACCTATGGGGCGGAAACTATGACTTTAACCAAGGCTACTGCTTCTAAATTGAGAGTAGCACAGAGACGAATGAAACGATCTATGCTGAGAGTGACGTTGCGGGACTGGATAAGAAACGAAGATCTGCGAAGAAGGATGAGTATTGCTGATGTTGTGGATCGCATAGCAGAACTTACATGGAATTGGGCAGGTCATGTAGAGAGAATGCATGACTCACGATTGACGAGTCAAATTACACATTGGAGGCCAAGAGCACACAAACGTAGTAGAGGAAGACCACCTACACGTTGGGCTGACGACATCAGGTGTATCACGAACAATTGGCAACAAAGAGCACAAAATTGCAAAGAATGGGGAAGTTTAAGGGTGGCATATGTCTAGCAGCGGACGTGATACATGAAGGCTGGATAATGATGATACTAAGAAATAAGTCGAAAAAAAATGAAAAGCAAAGTTATTATTCTCTACAAAATGTTAAGTAATAATATAAAATATTATATAAAATGAATCAGAATTGTTTAGTACCTCGTATGAACTTAGAACTAGTGAAGAAACAAACAATCAACCATTCGTATTAAAGATTACAAAAAAGATTGTGACACATAATTGGTCCCTAAAATATATCCCACACATGTCTCAACTGGGTTAAAAGCTGAAGAATCTGCTTGCCAGGAGAAGCTAGCTATCGATATAATATCGATGGTCTAGTACACAAACCATGGCATAAGTCCGAACCAGATTAATTGTTTTCTTTCTATGTCCTCATTGATATTTCGCTCCATTTTTATTTCGTTTCTTATTTGTTCGTTCCTAACTCTTTCTAGTTTCGATCTACCGCAGCTTCGTCTCAGATAATCCATTTCTGTCGTCATAAGTTTGTTTTTATTAGCTTTGGTGACGTTCCATACTTTCGAACCGTAAAGTGTAATACTTTGGACTATGCTACCGTAAATGTGTTTTTTGGTTTCTCGTCGAATTTTTTTTTTACCAGAGAAGAGAGTTTAAGGCACGGATCGCTGCTCTACCCTTGTTTCTACTTTTCCTGATATCATCTGTGCTATTTCCCTTCTTATTGAAAATGACCCCCAAATATTTGCAGGATTGTACGCCTTTGATTTTGTCGTCTTCCAAGACTAGGTCACATATTTCATCTGTTCCCACTGATAGATATTCACATTTTGTCAAATTCATATTTAGACCTACCACCTCATATTCTTCTTGCAGTTTTCTTACCATATAGCTAAGATCGTAACTATCTTCGGCAATTACTACCTGGTCATCTGCAAAGAAAAGTGTATATAGCGTGTTTTCTTCCACCGTTATTCCCAGGTTTCTACATTTTTTTACCCATTTCACTAAGGATCTGTCCAAATAGATTTTAAATAAGGTGGGTGACAGACAGCAGCCTTGTCTTAGTCCCTTTGTTGTTTGAAAATGAGAGGTGATTTCTTGTCCATTTTAATTCTTGCAAAGTTTTGTTCGTAGTATTTTTAATGGCGTTAATAAGAATTGGATTTATTTTTAAGTTATCCATTTCTATCCATAGTTGGGAGATCGGTACACTATCATATGCTTTTTCCAGGTCTATTAAAGCTATATGGGGTTCTCTATTTCTCTGTACTCGTTTTTCCATTGCAATTTTTAATGTGAAAATATTATCCATAGTGGAGCGTCCGGCCCTAAATCCCGCTTATTCTTCGGGTTGTTTATCTTTAATATCATTTTCTATCAAGTTTCTCAGTACTTTTGAATATAATCGGTCTATAGTAGCAATCACTGAGATCCCTCTATAGTTTTTAGGATCCATTTTTGTGCCTTTCTTGTGCATTGGAGAGATATACGATTGTCTCCATTCTTCTGGAACTTCTTCTCCGTTTAAGCATCTTTCGAATAATTTTCGGACCATTTCAAGCAGTTTTGATGATCCATATCTAATCAACTCTGGATGTATTCCGCCTGGGCCTGGAGATTTTCTTAATTTCATTCCCTTAACTGCTTCTTTCACTTGTTCTATTGATAGTTCTATTCTTCCTTCTACTTGCACTTGTTCATTTGTCTGTTTAAACCTTTCTCTTCTCTCTGTTAATAAGTTCTCAAAAATGCTCTATTCATGTGTTCTCTGGTATTCTATTTATTATGACTTGGTTTTTTGTCGTTGTTCTCATCGTTTTTATAGTTCTTCACGCTTCAGAGCTCTTTGTTCCTCCTATATGGTTGCCTGCATTTTTGTTCCCATGCACTATTTTTCTTTTTAACGACTTATCGTTTGACTTCTTTATTCAAGTTTTTATATCGTTGTTTTGTTTGTTCGTCTCCCTGTTGTAATAACTTTTGATATACTTCCTTCTTTCTTTTTATCTTTTCTTTCACTTCTTTATCCCACCAATATGGTTTATCTACTCTCCGCACCTGTAGCCCTAAGGCTTCTAGCGCTGCGTCTTTCATGCAGTTTTTTATATGTCCGTATTCATCCGTCGTTGATCTGTGTGATTCCTGTAGTTTTTGTGTTAGTCTCCAGGAGTAAAGTAATTGTGTGCTCTCGATATCTAGATTGTCTAAGGTGTACGTCGTTCTTTCTATTTTTTGTCTGTGTTCTTTATTGATGTCTGTGTGATTCCGGTCTACGAATGGTGTATATATTTTTCCTATTATCTTGTTGCCTTGTTATGAAATAATCTATTATCGATTTTAGACCTCTTGTGTGCTGATACCAGATGTATTTATGTATGTTCTTGTGGGCAAAAAAGCCATTCAAAATCTTTAACTCATATTGTTGGCATATATTTATGAGTCTTTCTCCGTTATTGTTAAGAGTTTCTTCTCCATGCATGCCTACCACTTTACTTTGTACTTGTTTTCCTACTCTGGCATTAAGGTCTCCTCCGCATATAATCTCATGGCTGTTAGGAATTTCGTTCAGGATTTCTCTAAAGTCTTTTTCAAAAGCTTCCTTTTCTTGTACTGAGTAGTCCTCATTTACGGCATATACCCCCAGAATTGTTATTTGTGTTCCTCTTAGGAGAATCGTCAGTTTAATAAAACGTTCGCTGTATGCTTCCCAAGATTTAATATATTTTTCGAATTTCTTGTGTACAAATATAGACATTCCTGCTCTTGCTCTTTGATCCTTTTCCACTCCTGAGAAGAAATGTAGATAGTCTTTTAATTTTTCGCTTCCATTTCATTTTTTCTTGGTCTCAGAGAGAATGGCTATATCTAATTTTCGATTTACGAATTCCTGCATAATTTCTTGTTGTTTGTTCTGGATTCCCTGTATATTCCAAATTCCGTAATTCATGGTTCATTTTCGTCGCTGTTTTCGTCTACTGTAATTTTCGTCCGGTAACCGGGGTTCATAGCACTGTAGAATTTTCACAAGTGTAAGGTCGCTGGCCTTACGACTTAACCTTCATCCTTGGAGGACCGAATTTTCTGTTAGGGTTCATTCCCCTTGCCGATATGTTCCAGTTTTTAGGCGCCAGAGACTCGCCTTTTACCCTCTCTCGTCTGCTACATAACGCACTCCCATTATACGCCAAGCACCCAGTGGTTACGCGACATGGAATGTCTTCGTGGACGTGAGAGTAGGATTTGCTGGCAGAGCTGAGTTTTATTCCTAAAACCTCCAACTCATTCGTTGGAAAACAGTGGGCATTTCTTAGAGTTTTGTTACAACAAAAGCATCGTCAGCTTCATGTCGCCTCCAAGACCCCTTACCAGCCTTTAACCACCAGATATTTTGTTGTGAACTACAAATGTAAAGTTTCTGCTTCTTGCAAGCCTAATAACTTACCTGCATCTGGTCTTATGGGACAATATCCTGATTATAATTTTCCTTTTCGGTTTATATCTAGATCTAAAAATGGAAATCGTTAACTTTTAGTTGTTATTGACTGATTTACAAAGTTCATGTTTATACATCCTTTGGCTAATGTTACTTCTAAAGCTATTGTCAAGTTTATTGAAAATCAAGTTTTTCTAATTTTTGGTGTACCACAGATGTTTGCAGTTAATAATGGAAAACAATTTGTTTCCAAAGATTTTGAAACATTGATGGAAAAAATCGTTACAAGCTATTACAAGGTTATCGTTAAAAGCTATTACATAAAGAAGCAAAACAGGTCTGCCATTATACCATAAGACTAAGAACATAATTCTTATGGTCTTTATGAGCTGCTTCTAAAAATATCATTGATCAATTAAAATCTTATCTTTTATCGTTACATTGTAGTTTTTAAGGATATATTCCAGATAGCTATGTCACGAGTGTTTAGTTATTATTTACTATACTCAATTTAATAATTGAAATAATTACTGAAAAAAGTGAGCAATGAAATTAACCCTATTTCGACCTGATAATATTAAAAACGTACTAAGTGAATTCAAGCAAAGGTTTATTTCTTGCCAAAAAGTGAGGAGACATTAAGCATTTTATTGCAACTGCTTTTATTTAAATTACCAATACTTTTATTTCTGTTGTTAAAAATTAAACATAGTTTCTTGAAACTGTCCAACTAACTTTTTAGTTTTACCATCTTGTATATCAAAAACTACTAACTTTAGGACAATAGTAATATATAGTAAGATACAGGGTGCTTCGAAATTCTTACGACAAAATTCAGGGGTGATTGCTCCTATGAAATTTAAATGATTCTTTCCTGCAAAAAAATTTCTTCAGCTTACCCCTTAAGGGTGATATCACCCTTGAAGGATGGTGACTAAAATGAAATTTTAATTTCAATAAAGTTAGAAACTTCTGTAATTCTGTAATTTTCGTGCACTCGAAAATGACTAACCACGGGTATTTTTTCAATATTCCTGTTACATTATACGGGGGTAAAATGAGCAACCCCTACTTTGGGAGATGACGTAATACGAAACAAAATTTAACTTAAAATCCTGGTTTTATTTAAAACTTTTTTGTGTTAAATTTTTCCCCAAAATCAATAGCAGGGGAGAAAAAAAAACCAAACATCATAATTTATAATTTTTTAAATAAATTGAGAGTAAAACAGTAAAAATGTAAAATATACTATATGCTTTTCAAAATAGACGCTAGAAATGACCACATCTAGCCAAAATACATAAACGTGATTGCCATACACGTTCAAAGATTTGAGGTGTCACACGCTATTTGAATACGATTCTTTATATCGTTAATATCAAATATGGGTTTCGTGTAGACTAATATTTTAAGGTAACCCCAGAAACAGAAATTACAAGGATTTAGCTCTGAAAATCGAGGAGGCTAATGTTGGGGCCCTTCTCAGCCAATCCAACGATTGAGATATGTTACATCTAATTGTTGTCTAGCAGACCAACTGAAGTGCACTGGAGCACCATCGTACATAAACCACATGTTTTGTTTGATATTGAGTGCGATGTCTTCAAGTAGTTCAGGGAGATTATTTTGTAGAAAACTGGTTTAAGATATTTCATTTAATGGCTGCGGCAGAAAATAAGCTGTCCCCTACAATACCAATCCATACATTCAGTAAAAACATTTTGAAAATGGTGCTTTACAAGCTCATGGAGATTCTCGTCTGCACATACGCGAATATTGTGAAAATTTATGATAGCTACTCTCAAAAAATGGGTCTCATTCGTAAACAATACATTATTTAAAAATTGAGGATTTTGTCGCATTTCGTGTATTAACCATTTAAAAAATCTAGCTCGTTGAGGAAAATCTCTAGGTAAAAGGGCTTTAACCAGTTGGATGTGGCAATGATATTACTGATGATCTTTTAAAACTCGCCAAACAAATGAATGGCTGATATATAGGCTGTTGGCAATGTTTCTAGTGCTTGATTCTGGGTGTACATAAATTTTATCTAAAATTGCTTGTTCTACCCTCACATTTCTAACAATCCGGAAACGATCAGTGTTGTTTAAATTTTTTTTTAACATTCCAGTTTCGGATAATCGGTTGTGAATACGTGCAAATAGGGAATAATAAGGCGTCATTCATTGCGAAAATTTTTCAGCATAAAGACGCCTAGCATGTCGAGAATTACCATTTTCCATACCATACACAAAATGCACGTCGGCCATTTAAGCGTTTGTATACATGTTATAAAAAAAACAATATGCAGATAACGTAAAAATAACAACCTAAAAACTACAAGTACTTCCGTTGGTAGTTACCAACTTCAGTGTTTTGACATCAGCCTATTAAAATTTAAATAAACATTAAGTTAACACTACCTACTATTTTACTACTATTATAAAAGCACAATTCGTATTGCATTTTATATCTTTACCAGTAATTTCAATAATTGTAAATTATATTGCACTTTGGTTTTGGGAGAAAAATTTAAGAATAAAAAAAAAATTTAGATACAGATACTAGTTTAAGTTAAATTTGATTTCATGCAACTTCATCTTAATTTTTGATATGAAATAAATTTCATCATCATCTTTGGCTCGACAATCCTCTGTGGATCTTGGCCTGCTCTAAGATTCGTCGCCATTCTGTTCGGTTTTTGGCAACATGTTGCCATCTTCTGATTTTTAATATTCGTAAGTCGGTTTCTACTCCATCTAACCACCTAATTCGCGGTCGGTCTTTACTTCTTTTTCCTACAGGTGTTCCTGTGGTTAGCTTTTTAGCAGTGGTATTTTCTGGCATTTGTATTATGTGTCCCATCTAAGTCGCTGTGTTTTAAGGAACGTTATAACATCTGGCTCATCAAAGAGCTGATACAATTCAAAATGAATAATGAATGAAATAAATTTAATGTTGCTAATTTCCCCCACCCCTCCCCTATAATATAATAAGAATATTGAAAAACTACCCGTGGTTAGTCCTTTGCGAGTACATGGAAATTACAGAATTTCAAGTTTCTAGATTATTGAATTTGAAAAATAAATTAATAAAAACTCAATTTTAGTCACCACCTTTTAATACTAATATCACCAATACGGAGTGGGGTGAGGAAACTTTGTTATGGGAAAGACATATCTTAATTTCATAGGAGCAATCACTTCCTGAATTTTTGTCGCATGAATTTAAATACACCCTGTATCTCCGTTATTTATTTTTGATGGAAAGGATATAGGTATCTATTTAAAAAATAAATGAATGACGACGTCATCGTGACGCCATGGTAACCTCATCACAGATGCGGTTAACCAAAATAAAACCAAAACTAAATTTAAAAATCGACCTGGGCTGGCGGTTTTTACTTGAAAAGAGATATTTTAAGGTTTTCAACCCAAACCTTTACTTTACAATGTATTTATATTCTCACAGTACCTACAGAAGTTGTTCACAACACCATTTTAAAAAATATCCTATTGATAACGTACATAGTGATTTTATGTTGTATATCTTGAAAATGATTATTAAATTATTTATTAAATTCTCTTATACTTCGTTGCATAGCAACTGAAACATTTTTGAACTTCTCAAATTTATCTATTATTTGGCAAAATTGTACCTTATCTTAAAATTTAGTCAACAATATCTTTATAAATAATTAACGAATTTTATGTTTTTATGCATTGCCACTTTAAATTCTTTATCATAATAAACACTTAAAAACATACATATTGAAAAACAAAGTGTCATAATTTAGCATTGAAATAATACAACATTATGCAAAATGATATTATCACTGAATACGAAAAAGCACGATATGATCCAATAATTTTTTAAAATTAAGATTGAATCTATTAATCTGATATATAAATATGTAGATACTCCAGATTGTGTATGCAATCACAGATTTATATATGTTTATAAAATGTCTTCACGAGTTGAATAGTATTGAATGAAATCCATAGCAAAAAAATTGGGAAAGCTGCCCATATCTTAATCTCTCTCCTCAATCCTGACACCCCGAAGGGAGTGTACTAGTCATCGTGATGTCATGTATTGTTCGTCTCCACAGATCTCTGTCGCTGGTCATGTGTTTGAACTCATACATAGGTCTTTTTCATGTTCCTGTACTTTGATCGATCCATCTTGTTGCGGATCTTCCTAGTGATCTTCGGCATTCTACCTTTGCTTGGATAATAAATCATTCCATATTTTCTGTGTCAGACCTCATTATATGTCCAAAGTATTTTAATTGTTGGAGATGAACTTTTCTAGAACATTTTGGTGAAGTAAATCTTTCTTATTTCCGTTTATCCCAGGGTCCAATAGTATCTGTATGTCAATATTGGAAATATTAAGCAGTTGATCAGCTTTATTTTTGGAGTTCGTAAAATTTGAGACGGTTTCCATAGTTTGACCATCTTTCCTACGACGACTCTTGCTACATCACATCTACGTTTTACTTTTTCCCGTAGTAACCTTGTGTTTGTAGTTAGTGATCCCAGATCTAAGTATAATCTCACAACCTCAAACCCGTCAATCGTGGTTATGTGTGCATGGTTGGTATGTAGTCTATCTATAATCTTTGTCTTTGATATATTTTACTGCAGACTGCAGACCAACTATTTTACTTTTTACAACCAGTCGTATGAGATCAATTAATTCTTCTGGACTATTTCCAAGAAGACGTGTGTCGTTTGAAAAACGTAGGTTATTTATTACTCGCCCATTTATTGAGATGCCCTCCTTTCATCGTTCAAGCACACTTATCATTATATGTTTCCAATATATATATTGAATATTTGTAGAGACAGTATACATCCTGGCCTGACAACCTATTCCAGATGGAATTTGTTTGATAGTGTGTCAAGCACTTAAACTGTTTCAGTTGTGTTTTCTTATAGTTCAGTTATAAGCCAAACTACTGTGGTATGTCTATGTATCAGTATTTGTCATACCATAAGTCTTACCATTTGACCCTGTCAAACGATTTGTGATAATTTATAAAACAAATGTATAGTGGGATATTGAAAAAAAATTTCCCTAAAAGGAAAGCTTTCATCTCTTTATTTGTCTCATACACAGGGTGATCCTTAAGTAATTGTACAAAAAGAAACCGTAGATTTTACATTTTAAAATCTTACGATTGAAGCCAAATAGCTTTAATAAAATGTTGATATCAAGAAAGATACAGTGTGTTAAAGTGGAAATTTAAAATTTTATTTTTCGCTTTAACTTTCATGTTTGTAAACGTTTATGTATACAAATTTATAACTGGGTATTAGTAAACATCACATATGCCACATATGTTGCATACATTTGCACTTTACTTTTTTGCTCTTTAAGTTACCGGTGTCTCTGATAAAAATATTTAAGATACATTATTTTAACAAAAAAAAAGGTATAGTGTTAATAACTTTAAAAATCAACAGTTTTCGAGTTAATCGCATTTTACAAATCAACTACATAATTCTAATTTAACTCAATTACTTCAGGCATCGAAAGAAAATTAGACAAAACCATTAAAACCAGTAATAATGAATTTTGGTATAAAGTACCTTTAATAAAGGTAATAGTTAACAAAATATTAAATAAAATAAATATATCAGCAGGATAATTAATAATAGGATTTGACAAAATAACAGAATATTTGGATTTTACATCAAACATTTTACGTTTTGTATTAAATTAAAGTCATAATCAAAATATTTTATTTATAATCCAAACTAAGAAATAGTTAAACTAAATAGCATTAAACTTTTTGTCCAAGTAAGTGTCTTGTCTGTCCGCTATGTCCACTATTCTCTTTATCACGACATGCATTCTAAACATGTATTTTAAATAAAAGTATGGTTTGAAACCATTGGTAATAATTTTTTATGGACATGCGAATTACCTTGTGATTTGAATGGTGAGATTTATTTACATTTTTTTATAAAATGATGTTATTGATTTATTGGAAGAATTGTCATCAAACTTACGGCGAAATATGTGGTTTATGGAAGGTGGTACATCACCACATTATAGAGAGAGGGCAGTGAGAACATACTTAAATACAACTTTCCTGAACGTTGGATTGTTCGTGGTAGTTATATTCTTTGGTCTTGTGATGAGATATTAATATAATTATTTAAAATCCCAAAATATTCCTTATTATTATACTTATAATACATATAATAAATACTGCAGCAGTTTCTATAGAAACAATGATGCTATTTAATATGAGACAATATTTTATTGAGTGTATTGACAAATGAATTAAAGAAAATGGTGGACATATCGAACACTTACTTTGATAAAAAATTTAATCATATTTCGTTTAACTTATTTTTAAGTTAGTTTGTCAATAAAATGTTTTGATTATGACTTTAATTTCATATAAAACGTAAAATGTTTGATCTAAAATCATATTATTCTGTTATTTTGTCAAAATCCTATATTATCCTGTTGATATATTTATTTTATTTAATATTTCGTTAACTATTAACTATATTAAAGGTATTTTATAACAAAATTCAAAAGTATTAATGTTTTTGTCTATTTTTCTTTCGTTGCCTGGAGTAATTGCGTTAAATCAAAATTATGCAGTTGGTTTGTAAAATGCGATTATCTCGAAAACGGTTAAGTTTTGAAGTTATTAACAAGTATATCTTTTTTTTATTAAAATAATGTATTTTTAATATTTTGTGAATGCACACATGGACTATTGTGGAATAATAAAAAAACAAAATGAAATAATTGTAGAATTTATAAAACAATATAAAGTATTTAGTTGTACAGCGTTGAACTCTAGTGTTCGAATAAATTCATTCAAACATGTAAAACTATTTTTTAATATTTTTAATTCAGTATTTAACTTCACTTTTGACAAAACTGCACTCGCTCTATAAATGTCATAAAAAATGTAAAACATCTGTCAAACAATTTTTGTCAGCAGTTTTTAGTATATAGTTTTTTGTGCGCTTTAAAAGAAGACTCCCCAAAAAATTAGGCACCCCGCCTACCCTCAGAGCGAATTTTAGTCCCGCACAGTGCAACATCTCTGTTAAACAGAAGTTCTTAAGAATGCGTCAAGGATTTAATCCTCAAAAAGTATACAGTGCTCTCCAAATCGGTTAATGATTTATCCCGCTGTTGGTATCTTCTTCTTATGGTGCCTATACGTTACGGATGTTGGACACTAACATGGCTGTTCTGACTTTGTTGACTACTGCCCTGAAAAGTCCGGTAGTGGTTAAGTTAAACCACTTTCGCAGGTTATGCAGCCAGGATATTCTTCTCCGTCCTGGACCTCTTTTTCCATGCACTTTACCTTGAAGTACGGTCCGAAGTAGGTCATATCGTTGTTCATTGCGCGTTATATGACCCAGGTATTCTAGTTTGCAACGTTTTATGGTTACGACTATTTCGCGCTCTTTACCCATTCTAAATATTAATTCTTCGTTGGTAATTCTGCCCATCCAGGAAATCCTCAACATGGGTCTATAGCACCATATGTCAAATGCTTCGAGTATCTTCAGTGATGCTTCAGTTAAGGTCCATGACTCTACGCCAGAAAAGAACGGAAAATACGTAGCATTTTAGTAAACGAACTGTTATTTCCAATTTTATGTCGTGGCTGTTAAAGGTTTTTTTCATATTGACGAAAGCTGATCTTGCCATTTCGATCCTTATCTTAATTTCCGTCGATTGGTCCCACTGTTCATTTAAGTTTGTACCCAGATAACAAAAGTTGGTCATTTGTGTTATAGGTTGTTGGTTAACTAGTAATTGACCAGGTGGTATCCTATTTTTGCTTATAACCATGTATTGGGTTTTTTGATGTTAAAATCAAGTCCAAACCTGCTCCTTACTTCTGCCACCCTGGAGACAAGTGTCTGCAGACCTTCAAGACTGTCTGCAAAAATGACAGTATCATCAGCGTATCTTATGTTGTTCAATCGTTCTCCGTTTATAAGTATTCCCTCGTCTAAGTCTGTTAGCGCTAGGTTCATAATGTGCTCTGAATATGTATTGAACAATAATGGGGACAATATACATCCCTGTGGTACACCTCTTTTTATCTTTATATCGTCTGTTACCTGATCCCTAACTCTAACAGCTTCAGGTATAACAGCAATCAATTATTATAATCACAGATACATATTGATTATAATACAGCAGTGGCCTTTTTTGTATACACTAGAAGTGTTAGGAGTTTTTTTTGCATTGTTCTCTGGGTGGCCTTTGACACATGGCTACCACATATCCGCATCTCTTGATCCAGCTTCTTCGTGGTACTAACTTGGATAGACAATAGTGCACATACACTTTCGATAGACTTATTAGCCAGTAGTTGTTTTTCTTTTTTTTTTGCTCTTTCAAATACAGACATTCTTATACTACAGGTAAGAGCTCTCATATTTTGTAACCATCAATCTATGTTATGCTCTCTATCTCATTTTAGGACATTCTTCATGTTTGTCCTATTGTGTAGATACTAATTTTATCTACATTAATTAATTTAAAAAAATTAAAATTTAATGCAATGCAACTGGACTATTGAAGACGATGTTTCCAGCTTACAATACTTTATAGAGTGAGAAACGTACACATTAGGAGAAACATGTAAATTGACTTGGACATAATAGACTTGATCGAAGTCAAAAGGCCAAGCTGGTATGGACACCTGCAGAGAATGCTTAAAAATAGATGTCCAAAAGGGATAGAAAATGGACTTCGCCCACTAGAAGAAACGAGGTAGACCAAGACGGTCATGAAGAAAAAATCTCAAAGATGCAATGATGGCCACAGATTTAAAAACTGAAGACTTACTATTACAATAATAAATATTAAACTTCCGGGTTGAACCGCGTCGATTATCATTGCGCCGAGCTTTCGACATCCTCTTTGATGTCTTCTTCAGGGCTTCCGAGATCTTAGTCTCCCGAGCCTTCACACACTACTTCACCGATTACTAACCAATGTATTACTGCTACTGGGAACAGAAAACGGTTCGTTTATACCGTCGATGTTGACGTGGTTTGGGTGGCGGTTGCCGTGGGGGTTAGTAATGGGATTGGCGCGAGGGTTACAAGACCTAAAATTAAATCGGAATTGCGAACAGAAATGGAATGTTCATAAATCCTATGTAGGATTCTACTATTTGTTTGGCCTATATAAGAACGGGACAGTCTGCTTATTATTAATAATACATATTAAACTCCTTGTAGGCAAAAGTAGTCATTTAGGAAATTTATAGGATTTTAAAGAACTGGGAATTATGAAGAACTAATCAATACTACGTATAATGTATTGGCTTTTCGGTACTACCAATAGACGAGGCAATAAAGCAGTAAAAAGCAAAAAAACGTACCAAATTTTTGGTGGCGGTTGAAGATGAATCGATGTCAATGAGACTTGTTACATTCGATTTTTAGGAGTGTCAGGAAATTTTGGGAATAAAAATGATAATGTGTAAATGAAAATTATATTATTGAACAAGGAAAATGCATTATAGAAAGTATATTTCGAAGTGATGAAAAATGATAAATTTTTAACTCAGATATAATTGACGAAAATAAGTCTAATATTACTATATAATAACGTTGGTGTATAAACTGACGTTTATGACGGTGATGACTGTGGGACCCAAGTCCGCGGGTTTTTCCGTTGTTGCCAAATTTCGTAGGAAATAATTCGGAGTCGTATATTTTACGAGTATTAGTATTCTAAAGTTCAATAAACTAGAAATTAAAAAACATCAATAAATCCGAGTCTCTAAAATAGTGTATTTTATTTAGTTCATGTCCAATTGTATTTGAAAATCTGGCTCATTTTGAAAATCGAGATTTTTCTCTCAGTTCCTTCAAAGGGGTACTATTTTCATTTTTACAGCTTCACCCCCCTTAATTCTTATTTTAGGAAACAGTATTCGTAATAAGCAAAATTTGGAAAATAAGGCTGGTCATCTAACACCTGTTTGTACAATACTACCGAATAATAGTTTAATGTTTGGGAGCCCAGTGAAGGTATCTATAGATTTTCGTAGAGCTATTTCTTAATAGCAATACATAGAAAATATCAGATTTAAAAAGTGTAGGAAAAGCATAACCTAATTATTCAGCATACCTACCTACTTTTTGTCACTTAAATAAACCTTACAGTACTTTATTAAATACTTTATTTTAGAAAAATATAACTTTACAATTTTGCATTGACGTGGATAGCAACAACACCATCATCTTCATTGGTAGACAAAGAAATAGCGGCCTTACCACTTTCATTAACATGTATAGTTTTTGCTGTACAAGATCCATTTTTCAAACTACCCGAGATAACATCGCAATAAGTTCCAGCCGGCAAAGAAGTTTGAAGGTGTTGATCGATGTCTCCATGTAAAGTAAAAGCGATAAAGCCTTTTTTTCCCCTTCCAAAAGCAATTTGTTGGTGGCCGTCACTCCACCAGTTATTTATACCTGTGCCAGCTACAGCGTTTCTAAAGCTGACCATATTGTAAATTTGACGCCATCTATGTTCACATACCCAACCGTTTGTGCACGTGTTGTCAGCCTTGAAACCGGGTTGTTGACTAGGAGGACCTAAAATTTAAATACACTTAAATAATATGGACATATGATATGGACATTAGATAATAATAAGGTGCATACAAAAAGACTATAGATGCATCTGAACTCAGTGTTAATCCCATATCTATTATTTTTCCTTTTATCAGAAAACAAATCTGCGTTAAAAATACATTTTAATGTAAAAGTCAAGTGGAAATATTGAAAAACTGTATATAACTTATTTAAAAACAAGGTTTTAACTAGATTTACCCAAGTATTACTAAATATATTGATAAAACAAAGAGTGGTCGAGTTAAATTATGTAAGTGCTAAAATTAAAATTAACCAGAACAAAAAAAACTTAAACCTCCAAAAAATATAACAAATATATATTTGTTTATCGAAATTTATGTAACTCGTTGATCAGACCGCCCTAGATTTTGATTTGACTCGAACCTTTACTATATCCAGGATACTGGCGACCACAAACAAGTTACATGGATGAATAAAACTTAGATGAATTGAATTTAAATAGCCACTGCTAATAAAACACAGATTTTACGATGATTGCACCAGATTGATTACGGATGGTTCACGTAGATGAGTACTTGTTCACTGATAACAAGAAAGTAAGTTTTTTGTAAGAGAAAAACTGCAAATAATAATTTTTTGACAATAATGTCTACTAATAAAGTTAGTTCCTGTAATTGTCTACGGAATAGGACCAAATTGTTGTTCCACGAGAAAATCTAAAAAGACTTGAACAGATGAAGCATATGGTAACCAGATTACCCAAAGCATTCTACAAGATATATACCTGTTACCTTATCTTCTTCTTCTTAAGGTTCCATCTTCTAACGAAGGTTGGATATCAACATGACAATTCTTATTTTACTTACAGCAGCTCTAAATAGTTGGCTAGAACTCAGACTAAACCATTCCCTTAGATTTCGTAGCCAGGAGGTTCGTCTTCTTCCTACATCTCTTTTACCTTTTATTTTGCCCTCTATAATCAAACGTAGTAGCCCATAACGAGGACCTTTAATATATGACCGAAATATTCAAGTTTCCGCCTCTTAATTGTCTGTACAATTTCTTCCCTCTTATTAACCCTATCAAGGACTTCAATATTGGTAATTTTGTCTACCCATGCTATTCGTAGCATCCTTCGATAACACCAACGCTCAAAAGCTTCCAATTTCTTAATCTCCAGTTGTTTCAATGTCCATGCCTCAGATCCGTAGAGCAAAGTTGTAAAAATGTAGCAGCGCAATAACCTTATCCTTAGATCCATTCTTAGGTCTCTACTACACAATAGATGTTTCATTTTTACAAATTTTGCCCTTGCTATTTCTATACGGCTTTTAATCTCTTGCGTTTGTTCTGCGTTTTGACTAACCAATGTTCCTAGATATTTGTATTTATCTACCCTTTCTATCTGGATATTATTAATATGGAGTGTCTCGTTGTCTTTTGGATGTTTTGTAATGACCATGAATTTTGTTTTCTTTAAGTTCATTTTAATACCATATATGGTACACTTTTCATTCAGCCGTTCCAGTATGTTTGTTAGACTTTGCAGAGTTGAAGTGAATATGACAGTATCATCGGCATATCTTATATTATTAATAATTTCACCATTTATTATCATTCCATCGTTACACTCTCCTAAAGCTTCTTGGAAAATGGCTTCGCTATATATATTAAACAGCAGTGGTGACAATACACAGCCCTGTCTCACACCCCGAAGAATTTCTATTTCTTCCGACATTTGATTTTCAATTCTTATTTTGACTTTCTGGTTCCAGTAGAGGTTCGAGATTACTCTGATGTCGCGGCTATCGATGTTTTTCATTTTTAAAATATTAATTAGTTTATTGTGCTGTTACCTTATCTGATACCTTGGAACGCCGGGTATTCTTTATATTTGTGTTAACCCTTTCCAGTCAGATGATCCCATTTGGGATCATAGCAATGTTTTCTGCTTTAGCGGCAAAGGAAACTACTTACATATGTCGACTTGGCGAACGGTATTGCGTTGCCTCACCTTCCTACTAGATGACGCTGTAATAAATTATTTGACAGTTGTATTAGTAGGCGTTAGTCACATTTCAACGTAAAACTTTGTAGTAAAATAACGATCATCAATTGACTGTAAATTTCAAATCATTCTAAAGTGAGTAATTGAACCATTAATTGCGCGAAAAAATTTATTTTGCTTTTTACATTGTTTTTATTTGATAATTTGCAATATTGTTTGCTCATATTTACAAGATTGTTTATGTAAATATTATAAATATCAATAAATCAAAATTCATTGGGCCATTGTGGAGGTCTCCAAATGGCATCATTGGGATGTCGTGTGCATTTTGTTTCTGTCAATAAAATACAAAAGTTCAAAACTACCAAAATCAAACTTTCTTTTCGGGAATTGCAAAATCTGTCCCAGGAAGAGATAGTTAGTCTTCTTGGCGACTGTGATATGGAATTTGATGTTGATAATGAGGAAGAGACTTTGAAAGAAGAAATGATTGAAGAAACTCAAATAGAAGAATTATTGGAAAATATTGTTGAAGATAGCTTGAACACCCAAGTTACAGAGAATATGGAAGAAAAAACTATTAAAGAAGTTACAGAAAAGCCACAGACAATTTATGCCAAGAAAAAAAAAACAGAAAAACCAACTTGACAGACAATAGTTTAATTGATGTAAACAGCGAATACAGTGGTGATTTCTTGGTTGATGAGAATATTTATACGCCTTTCCCATATTTTAACTTGTTTTGTGACAATGTTATTATTTAAAATTTTGCTAGGCAGACAAACTTCTATTCTGTGCAAAAAGACGTAGACAAAGTAAAAATATTGATGCAAATGCAGCAGAGATATAGCAGTTTTTAGGCATACATGTTGAGTGGAATTGTTCGTGGTTCTTCGTATAGAATGTATTGGGAAGAAGAAACGCGATATAATACGATATCATGTCACGTAATCGTTTTGATAAACTGCGAGCATATTTTCACATCAGCGATAATTTGAAAGCATCGATGATTTTATTATATCATTCAAAGGATATAATAATCTAAAGCAATATATGATAAATAACGCAGCGGCATACTATACGATTTTGAAATATATGTGGGAAAGGAACAGTCCAAGATAAATCAGGTCTTACAATTAGTGTTGAAATAGTACTAAAGTTGGTCAGAAATCTGACAAACCACATGAATTTTAAGATTTTCACGGATAATTAGTTCACATCTTATATTCTACTTATTAGTCTGAAAGAACGGGGCTACCTTGCTGCATTGACTACAAAAATTGGGCAGCTGGCGGGTTGTTTTTTTTTCAGAACAAAAAAGTTTTAATGGCAAAAAGTCGTGGATCCTTTGATGTAAAAATAGACAGCAAAAAAATACGCATATGTATACGTACCTTTAAGGTACGTATACATATGCGCGCCGCTCGGCGCGCGCGCTGTTCGTTTGTAGCATGTTCGTTAGGTTAGTACGTGTTTGCAAGAGGCGCACAAACGGCGCACAAACGGCGCACATACGGCGCACTACGATCCACCTTCTGTCGGTTTTTCAACGAACACTTTGGTGGTTCGCATTACATATTTGGACGGGTTAGTGAAAGGTGTGTTGATTTTTGGCGCGTCTGAGTATTATAATAGTATATTATCTTAAAATATTTGGTAGTAATGGAGTGGCCAGAAGAAAATATTATCAAACTTATTGATGCTTACCGTGGGAAATCCCTATTGTGGGATCCTCAACATAAGGACCATTTTAAAAAACCACTTAAAGCCGATGCCTGGAGGGAAATAGAAGCTGAAATAAATATACATGCGGACGTAATTTGTGTAAAATTCTGATATTGGCCACTTATTTTTTGAGACTTCAAATCCATCATAAGTTCGGAACCATTTCGTGTTTTAAACAGGTTGGTGTGCCACCGACGTCGTTGCTTCCTTTTGTTTTTGTACAAACTGGCCATTACCAAGAAAGCACCACTCATAACAGAAATAGCGTAAGTTTTATCGCTTGACAGAGACATGATTATCAACAATTACTAAATGTTCGTCAGTTTTCTTTGGATCGCGGAAGGTTCGTCAAAATGAAAAATTTCAACGAACATTGAACGCGCCACGAACGCGCGGCGCACACAAGGCGCGAGGTTCGCGGCGCGCATATGTATACGCACCTTTACTCTAGAATAAAATGTTCTAAGTCCAATGTTTTTATGTTTAAAAAACAATAAAAATATAGTTGTCATGTACAAAATTAAATTTTTTAATAGTATAAGTGCAATAATAAACGGATTTCCTATTATAGTCAATTTTTTACCAGACCACAATATCAAGTGTTATAAATTGATAATTCAGGTACTACCAACACCAGATGATTCCAAATGGGTTACATTTTTTTTGAGTTTGAAGACTCTAGAGTGCAAAATTTTTACAAAAGTTATCAACAATTACTTTTTCTTGTATCGTTTCCTATAAAACATACAGTTTTTTAACAAAATTTATTGAAACAAAAAAATTGGACTGGAAAGGTTTAAATATATCTTCTGAGTTTTTGTCGTTCTTTTCATGTCATTCTTCTTTATGTGTCGTCTTCTTCCGAAGGTTGCAATAAATCAGACGATAGGATTCCCTGTTTTATGCCGCATGTTTTATGTTTAAAGGTTCGGGTAGGTATTTGGAACCATTCTTTTTGGAATCAAGTTTCTTGAAGAGGATTATTTCTTTCTGTCCAAACCTCTTCTATCTTTAATTTTGCCTTCAATCGACTGTCATTATGTGCATTAATTAAAACATTTTACCTGATTCACATAATTAAATTCGTTGCATTTTTACCGTGAACCTAGTCAATTCAGCTTCTGACCTGTTGCCCGAGTCATATTATGGAGAATTCTTTTAAGCTTTAAACTGTACTCGATCTATGTTTTAGTATACTCGTATCCTCATTTCTTATCACTCCATAATCCTTCAATTTTTTTATTTTAAACACCACTTGCAGTAATTAACTAGGATTTCCATGAACCGAATTATGTGTTCTGTCTTTTCGTTCCAATTATTGTTTGCAGTTGAATGTTAAATTGTAGCTTATCTTTCTTATGTTGTTTTTGCAGATAAATTTAATTTATTGATTAGAAGTTACTTGTTTGACTATTTATAAAGTTGTGGTTAAAACTAGATATTTGAAGATATAAAATTGCTTGTAATTGTCAGTTTTTGTTTCTGACACTATTGCACTGCGCTTTAAATTGATTAATACATTATGTTATCATTAATACATTATTGTACGTAATGATTAGTGCTTGCGGGACAGGGTCACACTCAAGCAGTAATGTATCTGACACCAGTACTCAGACAAAATTGTTTCCTATACTCTAACTATATGAGTGAAATTTAAAGTTTGTATTATTACCTTGATCCCGGTTATCAAAATGAAAACTTGACATTATCCTCGTAGTTCCATATGGATGAGCCAGCATGAAAGCTATTGCCATCTTGTAAGGTTTTGGGTTCTTGTATGTGAGAATAGCTGGCGATCCATCTCTTTGGTTATCATGGTTATCAATGAAGACAACAGCATCAGTTCCTGCTAATAGACCCCATTCTGGACCCCAGCTGTTTAGCCAGTGGAGAGCATTACGCCCTTGAAAGGCGTTACCCAATTCGGCACCATATTTGAACTCAAGCACCGCTCCAAAGCTATTGTAATCAGTTTTTTTCACTGCCTCTCCACCTGCAATTACGTATAAAATAATAAATAATAAATAAAGTATAATTAACTTAAACGTAAGAACTTTTAACATACACATTATTAAGTTTTATATGAAAAAAGAAGAAAGTTTCAATTGTTGAATGTTTATTTACGATTTATTAAATATGTTTAAGACAATTTCTTTGGGATATTAAATGTTTTTATACCAGCTTTATCTTTGCTTTTTAAAGTATTACACAATTTCATTTGGCATAAGATTTACATTTAATTTGATTTGATTTTTTCAATTTTTACTAGTTTACTAAGTTTAAAATGCACGGATTATTATTTGAGAATGGTGAAAAAGGCTTTTAATAAAGAAATGTTCTTATTTACGTAATATATCTAAAATTGGATCTGAAGAGAATATAACTGCAGAAATGAAATTTGTCCAGTCATCAAAGATTTGACCCCTAAAAATCATACGAATAAGCGGAATTTTTCTGAGGATGCAATTTTGGGACCCCAAATGAACAATAACGAAGCCAATGGGTACTTCAAGCAAAGCCCTTACATATTGGGTTTTGGGTTAAAATAGTAAGCGCCATCTACTATATACCAAAAACTGTGGATCTAACAAATGGGACCCAAATCCTATTAATGATTTTCTCGTACGCTGCTTGTTGCGCTCAATACATGCGTTTAATTTAAGTAATGGTTAGATTAGATAATTGAAGGGCTCGGGTGAAGGTAATGGTATCTAACATTTTTTGCGAAATCGACTTTTTATATGGAAATAATGGTAAATGTAGCTAGAAACACATTCCTTGTGAAGATTTATCGAATAGATGACGCTACAGTAGCACCCTAACATCCTGGTAACTAACAGTCGTCGTGAAGAATATAATGGTATTTGTCATCATGACGGCGAACAATAAGTCGTTTACGTCTATGTGTGAACAAAACAAGCAAAATTTGCAAGCAATATATGACACAACTGGTAGTTCAGAATGCGATGATAGCGATAAAGATGCAGACTACAGTTTTAACGAAGATATTGGCAAGAAAAAGGTAAGTTTTTGAATATTTCTCTCCAACTTGATTTAGCTTGAAAATAATGGTAATTATGTAGATACCATCTTTTACGTTTAATGATGAGACTAACGAATATAACCAATTCACAAGTAACTAGTTACCATTATTTTCATTAATTTACATGTGCAGTGATACATTGTAAAGATAGAGCTAATGCTTTTTAAATGGATTTATTTTTTTTTAATATTGACAAATCTAATAAGTATTTTTGAAAAAATTTAAACCCAAAATGAAAGACTACAATGTGTATTTTAATAAGTTACGGGAGTGAAAAAGAAGAGAAATTTAGTGTGCATTTTAGTTTTAAATATCTCATTCAAAAGAAACTTTTCGGTTATTCTAAGGGACTTTTGACCCTCGGTAATAATGTAATCTTTCATTTTTTGTTGATTTTTACGCACAACAGGCCATTAAGGCCTAGGGCATTTTTTTACAACATAATCCTAATATTAACTAATTACAATTATTTTAAACAAAACTTTAACTTAAATATGTATATACAACATTCTTAACTACTCTGAAGGACCTGGTGTACAATGTTTCTCCATTCGCTTCTATTTTGTGCTTTTCTTTTGCAGTATCTCACCTTCACGTGTTCAAGGTCTTCCTCCACTATACTAATCCACCTCGTTCTGGGTGTACCTCTTCTTTTGGGGCCGATTAATTTTCTGGTTATTACTAGTTTAGCTATTCTGTTTGCTGCCATTCTTTCCACATGTCCCAACCATCTGATTCTGTGTGCCTTGACGAACTTAGTGAAACATAGTCTTTCATTATGTGTTAAAATTATCAAAAATACTTAGTTTTTTCAGGATTCGAAAGAATGAATGCCTTTTTAATGCATTGGCCTGAAATTTTCTTACGCTTAAAAATGTTCTGTTTGTACAAATTTAATTTCTTTTGCAGAAACATCGTAAGATATGGCCTACACCGTTACGCAACCACAATACTAATGCAGTATCTGGTGAACCTGACAAGGAAAACCCTGTTCGAGGAAGCAAAAGGAAACGAGGATGTAACATTAATCTTCGACAACAAAATAAACGGAACAGTGCTCAATCATGTACTTGTAAAACAGGAAAGAGAAACGTTATACCACAAAAATCGATAGGAGAGGATTGTAAAGAAAATGTTTTGAGGTTGTATCAGCAGACCAAATGAAAAGTATTTTTCAAAAGTTTTGGGAGATAAATAATTTTAATTCCCAAAATGCGTATTTATTTGAATGCATGCAGATTAAAACAAAGGCATGCAGTACCAAACCAACGGAATTGCCTTCCCGAAGGAGTCACTCTGTCGATTATTTAGTAACAACTACAGGCAACAGAAGGTATCAAATTTGTAAGAAACATTTCTAAATATTCATGGACTACAACATAATAGGGGTAGAGTCGATAATATTGCTAAAAACATTAAACAAGGTTTACTAATGCCGAAAATGGATGGAAGAGGATGTCATGCAAATCACAAAAAAAATTCTAATAAGAACATCCTATTTCTTAAAGAATTTATTGAAAGACTCATAAAATATGAGAGTCACTATTCCCGAAATGAAATACAATAAAAAAATGCTATGAGGTTTACAAAATTGAATTCCCTGTAATTTTTTTCTTATTTCTATTATTGCTACTTGTGTTTATTTCTAACAACATTGTTTAGTATATTTGTTTCATTTTTATATCCTATGTGCAATTCAATATACGTAAAAAATGGTATACAGTGTTTTTTATTTAAAGTATCGTATTACTCGTAAATTTAAAATTCGTTTTCTGTGGTCAATTTAAAATAAGCTAGTTAGAAGAATAACAAGTATACATGTAAAAATACTGCTATGACAAATGTCTTTGCAACAGAGCAATTAATCGGTAAACTTTTAAGTTCAATTTCTGAACATAACTCCCTCTATGGCTCAGTGGTAAGAGCGCCTACCTTTAAATCTAAAGGTCGTGAGTTCGAATCTCACCTGGGTGGAAATTTTCGTTTATTAAAAATTAATAAATGAAAATAATTTCTATCCTTGTGCGATCGGAACTCACCAGAGGGACCGCAGACGTTCGGATACAATTAGCGTCTCTTAGCAAAGACAATGATGTCGACTTTGCTAAGTATCAAGACAATTACTCTACACATACACACACACTACACTAGGTACCTGACTGTACCATGCCAATGATCATAGTTGTCGAGGCATTAACTCAATAAAAAAAAAAAAAATTCTGAACATTTGTAGAAATGTCACTTATCATTATCTTCACCCGAGCCCTTCAATTTAGTTAATGGTAATAGTACTTAACTGATTAAAATGAACAAGACGATAGACTGTGACAATTCGCCACCAGTTAAGTAAGTTTCGTAATAATGAACACATAATATTATGTACAGTTGACTTATAACCAATTCTGAACAAAAATAGTTACTACATTGTAATCTTTAAGTCGATTTTTGTTCATTTTTGCTGTTATAATAACCAAATATTTAAAATAAACTGGTAAATTACAATTGCTTTGTTCTCTTACCTAAATCTATAACTTCTTGATAGAAGAAAGGTCTTCCACTCAAACCGTTTCCTGTCAGATTCTTAACGCTGTCATAAATAGCTTTCAGATCAGCGGGCCACATGTGCTTGGCAGCATCCACTCTAAATCCTGCGACTCCCAAATCTACTAAATGGTTCAGGTACTCAACAATTTTTTTACGAACATATTCGTGACTCTGTAAACAAAAATGTATAATACATAATAATATCTAATAATTCATTTATATATAAAAAAAAAGTATGCTGAAGATTATTAAAAAGTTAGTGTATTATGTGGTAAAAGAAGTGGTAAAATTAGATGAAACAATTCTGTATATTTTCTTACACATGATCAAGGTAATGTGGGAGACTCTGAATGCCATTCACAGAAGAATCGAGTTTTTAAGAAACTATAATAATTTTAAAAGAAAATCCACTTCATTTGTTTATTTAGACAAAATTTGGATTATTGCTAAAGGTGGGATAAAACGAATTTGGTAGGAAGAAAATATCAAATCCATAAAACACACCAATGCTTAAGAAAATACATGTGCATGCGGGTGGAAAACATGATCTTATTGATGGAGCGGATATTGTGTTTTCGTGAAAAACAAAACCGACTGCTTATAACAGTAATATGAATACAAAGATGTTTGTGAAATTATTAAAATAAACACTGCTTTTAAGTTTAAATAAACCATCCGTTATAGTTTTGTATAATGCCCATCATTCGGAAATTTTAAAGAAGCAACCAACAAATCTGGATAGTAGGTACATAAAATAAAAGAATGGTTAACAAATAAAAATATGTTATTTCCTTAGGATTCTTTCAAGCCGTAATTATTACAATTATAGTGTATTTTTATGTATGAGAGAGTAATAAAACAATAAATTATGTATGCAAATCCCTAAACTGTTGATACGGGTGACTCAATGAAAAACAGGTATTTGTCAACAAGTTTACAAAAGTATATAGGAAAACAATTTTAAATTGAGTATGACCACCAGGTATAAAGGTTGGAGCAGAATAGAATACAATAGTTGTGAGGGTTACTAATCCCTAAATAAGGTTGCCAGTGTCGGAGTGATGGAGGTTAACAGGTACTACAAGTACCTACCTATTTGCAAAATAAAGTTTAATTCTTTAGATAAAATAAAACGTTTTATTTTATCTGAAATGAGTGCATTCCACGAAGTAAGGGTTTCAACAATCAAACATTTAATTCTTTAATTCCAGGAATCTACGACAGTAATCGACTAGATAATTACCTTCTAAACTTATTCTACAGAAAATGTGATAGTGGGTTTTTCCATTTTGTAGGAAGGTCCAAGTGGCGTATTCAAAATTCTTAACAGTTCACTAAAAGTAGGTACTTCAGTTGCAAGGTGCAGTTTATTGTGTATACTAGTGTTATGGAAAATTTGGAAATGCCGTGTAAACGCCGAAAAATTGGTCCTTTAACAGTTAATGAAAAAACATTAATATTTAATTGTTTTAAATCATTTACAGACAAACGTTTATGTGAAAGTGTTGATGAGACCGTTGAGTTAGTTAGCAGTACACTTGGTGTTGGGAAATCTACGATTTACAGAGTTATTAAAGAAGAGAAATGTGGTAGTTAGAAAAAAAGGACTTCGACGGAAAGTGTATGAATTCTTCTTTAGACAAGAATTTCCAACATTGGATAAAGTTCTTGTCTCAGTTCGAGATGATAAGGATTACCCAGAAATGAGTCGAAGTTCGTTATGGAAACTTTTAAAAGAAATAGGCTTCCGCTGGAAAAAGAATCCCAGAAAGTCTATTTTATTAGAAAGAAGCGATATTGTCATATGGAGAAGACATTTTCTAAGAACCATAAAGGAAATGAGAAACCAAAAAAGAAAAATATTTTATCTTGATGAAACATGGATCAACGAGGGTCATACACGAAATAAATTTTGGCAGGATGAAACTGTTACAAGTCAAAGGCGCGCTTTTGTAAATAACTTATCTACTGGTTTAAACCCACCATCAGGAAAGGGACGCAGGCTGATAATAGTACACATTGGCAGTTCAGACGGTTTTGTTGAAGGTGGTTTATTAACTTTTGAATCAACTCGTACCGGTGACTACCATGAAGACATGAACGCTGATGTCTTTCAAGAATGGTTCGAACAAATGATAGATCTTCTTCCTAAGAACTGTGTAATAGTAATGGATAATGCAAGTTATCACTCCAGACTTATAGAAGGACTGCCCACAACCAAGTGGTTAAAAAAAGACTTGTAGAATTGGCTGAGTTCAAAAAATATTACGTACCATCCCGGATCTATAAGAAAGGAACTTTATTCGTTGTGTGCCCTTCATAAAGAAAAATTTAAAAAATACGAAATTGATGAAATTGCCAAAAATCGTAGAATGGCAGTACTTAGATCCCCACCATATCATTGTGAACTAAACCCGATTGAACTGGTATGGGCACAGATAAAGAGTGAAGTTTCAAGAAAAAATACCACTTTTAAAATTCATGATGTTAAACAGTTGTTTTTGGAGGCCGTAAATAATGTAAAACCTGAAAACTGGGAAAAGGCAGTAAATCACACTATTAAAGAAGAGGAAAAAATGTGGAAGCTGGACAATATTACTGATAAAATGATCGAGCCAGTTATTATAAATCTTGGTTCTGAAAGTTCATCTTCTGAATCTGATTTGGATTTGTAACAAGTAGCTGTAAGTTTTATATTAATATTTTTATTCATCTATTTAACATACCTTAGACGGTTTTAAAAACTCTGTTTCTCTTTTGTAATTTTTAATAATTAAAAAAAATGTGAATTTTTTAAAACCCTTTTTAATGTAGGCCAGTCAGTTCTAATATAGTGTGTGATAAAAGAGGTCACTTTTGTTTACATACACATAACACTTTATAACACTGAAATAATTCATTTATTTTTTACAATTATTCAAAGTAATTTTTCAATTAATCTTGAGCACGCCCATGGAGTGGTCGAAGGTACCAGTTAAAATTATGCTAATTACTCTCTCGTTCATAAAAATAAACTATAGCTAAAGGAAGTGAAAACCAAATATATTTATAGGAGACGACTTTATACATAGTTTTGGACACAATGTTAACGCCGAATAACGGGATAGCAAGCCAGGCGACTGCCCGAAGCGTCAAATATAAAATATTTACTTACAATCAATATTTTTTTAGATTTTATATTATTTAAAATTGGTTATTTTTCATAAGATATTTTTAGTTATTAGGCCAACAGTCTGAGGTTACTTTGTAGTACATTCCGATCAAGAAGAATAATAAGCAGTGGCTAACTTTTATTACTTGGGGGGTAAGAAATATATATTACGAATATATACATATATAATTTCATTAAAATCGGTCAAGAAATTTCAAAGGAGTAAGGCAACTATAATCTACAAGGAAAAAGAAATTCTTGTAGTTGGCTGTATACCATGAATCACAAAAATTTTATTTAAAAATCCTTTATAAAAGGTATATAATAAAACATATCCTTTTGGGCTGTCACAAAACGTTTTCTAACAGAAAAGCCCATCAACACTTTAATATTACATTTTTTTATCTCTGAGGTGGACGTTTCTAAAAAACCGAACCTGGTAAACCCATTAGTAAGGTAAGGTAAGGCCATTCCTAGGAATTGATCGATTAATAAAAAAGAGAATAAAAGAAGCTAAGGAGAGAATGTTACATGAGCAGTGCCAAGAACTAGAAGAAATTGAGAAAAAATATGACTTTTTTAACATGCATAAAAGAATTAGAGAATTAACAGGAATGAGAAAAACACTTCAAACTAGGCAACTAAGAGATGAAAGGGGTGCACTTATAACAGATATAAACCAAAAAATGCAGAGATGGACACAATATATAGCACAACTATTTGAAGACAAAGAAAGAACAGAAGCACCAAAAGAATTTAAGGATGATACTGGGCCTGACATTATACGAGAAGAAATTGAATATGCAATGAAACAAGCTAAAGATGGTAAATCTCCCGGCCTGATGAAGTTCCTATCGAATTACTTAAAATTGTGAATACTGAATCTATTGATCTTCTTTTGGATCTATTCAATACCATATATAGAACAGGTATAATACCTAAAGAATGGCTCCAATCAACATTCATACTGCTTCCCAAAAAAGCCAATGCAAAGGAGTGCAATGAACATCGCACCATAGCCTTAATGAGTTATGTCTTGAAATTGTTTTTAAAAGTAATTCACAATAGAATACATAAGAAATTAGATGAAGGCATAAGTAATACACAAATGGGATTTAGGAAAGGTCTGGGAACACGAGATGCACTGTTTGCAGTAAGTGTTCTTTCGCAGAGATACTTAGATATTAATCAGGAAGTATATGCCTGTTTCATTGATTTTGAGAAGGCATTTGACAGAGTGCAGCATCATCGACTTAAAGAAATTTTATTAAATAAAAACATAGACAGTAGAGACATTAGAATCATCTGTAACCTCTATTGGAATCAAACAGCAAAAGTGAAAGTTAAAAACGAACTGACCAAGGATATCCAGATTCGCCGTGGGGTCCGCCAAGGGTGTATTTTATCACCCTTGTTATTCAATTTATACAGTGAAGCCATCTCAGAATTAGGGCTTGCCGAGATCAGTGAGGGCCTTATAATAAACGGTGAGCCACTTAATAACATAAGATATGCTGACGACACCGTCCTTTTGGCAGGAACACTAGAAGAACTGCAACACCTTGCTGAACAACTAAATATATATTGCAACGATTATGGACTAAAAATCAATTTGAAGAAAACCAAGTTCATGGTATTTACAAAAGCACAAAACATCAAAGTTAAGCTAGTACTAGATAATACAGAAATTGAACAAATATCTTCGTACAAATACCTTGGAGCATGGATCACAGAAGATACTGATCAGACAAAAGAAATAAGATGCCGCATTGAAATTGCGCGGTCAACTTTTAATAGAATGGGAAAACTTTTTTGTAATCGCGATATCAATATATCGCTCCGGATAAGAATGCTTCGATGTTATATTTTCTCTACCCTTTTGTATGGAGTTGAAGCTTGGACACTTAAAAAATCCAACATTAAAAACCTAGAAGCATTCGAAATGTGGTGTTACCGACGCATTTTGAAAATATCATGGATGGATCGCAAAACAAACGAACAAGTTCTCGAACAACTAGGAAAACAATGCGAAGTTTTAAATTCCATAAAGATCAGGAAATTGGAATACTTGGGGCACATCATGAGAGGTGAAAAGTACGAACTACTAAGGAATATAATGCAGGGTAAAATCAAAGGTAGAAGAGGCGTAGGAAGACGTAAAATCTCGTGGCTACGCAATCTCCGTGAGTGGTTTGGATGCAGTTCAATTGAACTATTCAGGCGAGTAACCAATAAAATTATAATTGCCAGAATGATTTCCAATCTCCGATAGGAGTGGAACTTGAAGAAGAAGAGGAATGGCTGACATGTGTTGGATTCAGGGTAGAGGAATATATCCGAGACCATTTCTCCTTAGAAGAATGAGGTTCTGCAAACAGATGCCTTTCTGTTAACCTGCCTATCAACTAAAACCACCCTCTCTTACTTGTGCGCAGTTGATTGTCGCACGTACCGTACTCCGACAGTGGGATAGCCGCTTTAAGAGTGACGACACATTCCGAGCACTACCTTCTCTATATCTATATCTAGAATCTATGAAGATATGTCCTAAATCACCCATGTCCTGTAAGCACTTGCGTCAAGAAGTAATCTAGTCGCCTCTGACCACTGTTCATCCAGTCCCTTAGGCTTGGTGTCAGCATCTTGGTCCACTGAGCAACATCTTTCATGTTGTTTCACTCTTCTTGCCATTTTTCTATTGATATTTCTCTTTCTTGTTTTTTATGGCTGCTGTCAAATATTTTCTTCTCTCATAGAGATGTCTCCTTGCTGCTCTTAACACATGCAGAGGAATACAACGCGTGGTAGTCCACAAGATCACCACATATACAGTCCTGTAGGCGCACGCTACTTGCAACAGACTTGTTCTGTCTACTCGTATCATGAGTTCTTTGTAGGTCGGTATCTATGTTGCCTCATTCCAGATTGGTGCCGTTAAGGATTATTGATTTCACAAAACCGTGTAAGGCCCTCCTCCTTTCTGATTTTGTCATTTAATATTAGGCATCACCCCCCCTCATAGTAGCCGCACTCTTCGCTGCCTTTTAGGCTACCACTCGTATATGCTACTCTCATCCGCCATATTGCTGTAGTGTCACTTCCAGATATTTGAGGCATTTTTTTTATGTTAGTTGGACCCCTACACATAGGAGTTCCATCCCTTATCTTTTCCATTTACCCTTTAGAATGATGGCTGCGGTCTTCTCTGCTGCGAGTTCTAGTCCGTAGTCTGTCATCCAGTCCTTAACAACGTTGCCCGTATATCTTACCCGAAATCGGAGATCCGGTTCGTCCCGCGCTATTATCAGCACAGCGAGATCATTCGCAAAAGCGAATGGGATTATACCTTCTCCATATTAGCAGTTAATGACTCCGTCATATGACAGGTTCCATAGCATCGGACCCAAGACCAACCAGGACCCAAGACTCTTCTCAACCACGATCTTTCTCTCGGAAAGATATTCCGTCATCACATTCATCAGATACTCTCTTCCTCTCTTCCAACGCCCTCAACATCTCTTTCCACTACAGTGTTGAATGCATTTATAAAATTGAAGAGCAACAGAGCCGCCCAGCGCTGCTTGTCCCCAATATTGTGTAATGCCTCGATTACACTTAAAATTGCGTCAACTGTACCCTTCCCTTATCTCCTTATCTCTTAATTGTATTGAGAGTTGAACCATCTTTGCATCATCGTCTCGTGCAACTTTCCGATTCATGGGAGGAGACATAGGGGACGATATTTTTTGGCTAAAAATAAAAAAAAAATAGTTGGAGTGATCCACCATTACCCCTTAGGAGCATGAAAAATAATTTACAACCTATTCTGAAACCTACCGAATATATATATATATAATATATATATATATATATATATATATATATATATATATATATATTATATATATATATATATATATATATATTATATATATATATATATATATATATATATATGTAAAATTTCATAGAAATCGACATAGTCATTTCGGAGGAGTATGGCAACTCACTCTGACACTAATATGACTATTAAAAATAGAAGTTAGTAGTGGTCAGATTAAATTAAGGCTGTATGCATTTTTTCTATAGCGAGACTTCAAGTTCAGGTGAAAAATAGAATTTCAAAGAAAATTGTAATTTTTAGCACAAAAATCGCAATTGTGTTGCTCGGTTGCTAGGGATATGAATTACTTTGTCAACAAATGTCAAACAAATGTTACAGAAAGTCAATCCAGTACCTCGAATCAAGTGTTTAAGCAAACGAGTACAAGTTGTGATGCTCCAAAAATAGATATTTCTAATAATGTTAATTGTAAAATTTCAGTTCTTCTTAATCATTAAGTGTTTGAATTTGTAAATTTTATTGAATAAAAAAAATTAAAACATTTTATCTACTCTTGCTGTTAGTGTCACTTTATCTACCCTTGCGGTTAAAGTGATACTTTATCTACTCAAAGCAGTTGTTATAGCAACCCAAAATACTTATCGGGAAATGATAAACCAAGGTGCGAGCTTGAACTTACGTCCTTGGTAAATTCAAAATAGTTGTGTTTTTGAGTATTGAAAATCATAATTTTGTATTTTTTTTTTTAGTTTTAAATTGTTTATAACCTGAAAACGATCACGTAAACAAATAAATTACAAAGACGTATTTTGTTCAGATTGGCCGAAAAAAATCATTGTTACAATTTGTTGAAAAAAAATTGCTTAAAAGTTTAAACAACTTTCGCCTAAGCGACATTTAAACGACTTGTCTATATAGGTACCGACCTTTATTTAATTTCAATAAGAATGATTTTTGTTAATATATCAGCAGTATTGTATGTTTTCGGTATGATTACTTAATATTACCGGTGGGGACTTTTGAGCTTTAATTTTATTTATTTGGTGAGATGATATATTAAAGGAGAAGAGACATTTATTTTAAAATATACAGCGGAGAGTACAAAGAAGAAAGGTTAAAGGCATTGAATGTTAAAAGTATAAAATATTCTTCTTCCTTTCTATAGCTTTTCCTTTATGGTTTCGCCTTGCCCTCTGTGCCTCAGCTTCTACCTTTTCACGTTCCTCACAGTTCTCATTTCTTGAACCTTTTTTAAAACTCTTGCTTGTAGAATTGTAATCACGTAGTTTCTGATTTTGCCCTTCTAATCTTACCAAATATCCACCGTAACATTTTTGTTTCAACTACCATCATCTTTTATTTTCCTGAACCTTCTTTACAGGCAATACTTCACCGCCATACACAACGCGGGCCTCACCACACTCTTGTATATCTTTCGGCAATTTCTGAATCTATTGCCTCATTTTCAGTTACGTAGGAGCGAAGGTATTTAAATTTTTCTACACACTAGTTTTCTCCAAGCAATTAGATGTCCGCAAAGATTTCTGTTCAGTATCAAATATTATTTGTAATAAAAAGATGACAGTAATAGTAGTATATTGAATTTCTTATCTAATTTATCAACATAATCAACACAATCAATCAAATATACAAACCTGATCCAAATCTGGTAATCCACTAAGCGAACAGTTTCTAATATTGTTCGATTCTTGATAATTATTAATTTCACAAGGAGAATGGAAGTGGTTCGGCCCAAATGGTACTGCTGGATAGGATAAAGAGCCAACATCAGATGAGTTTCCACCGGTACCACTACCAGTAGTCCCTGACATGTGGTTAATGACAGCATCGACGTAGATTCTATGAAGTATAAGTAGTTGAGATTATGAAAAAATTAACTGGACGATTAAAAGTTTAATGACATATACAAATTATAATTGGACAATCCATAATAAACATAAGATATTAAAAATAAAACGCTACATAAAAAAAAAACATCTAATAAAACTGAAGTTAGCCATCGGTATAGCAAACACCTTTTAAATGTGATTTTTACAACTTTTACTCTTATAAAAGAGGCGATGGGCGTATATCTAGTAAATGTTTTGGGTCAAGTAAATGTTCAATAGCAAAGAGAAATAAATATGTTACCTTGTTGAACTCAGTGAATAAATGAAGTTGAACAATGTTTAATAATTAAATCAGTTGAGAAATAAATGGATTTTAGAAATAAAATCGAAGTGTTTCAATACTAAATTAATAGCTTTATTGTCTTGGTTCATAATAAAACAGCAAATCGTAATGCATAATGAGAGTAAAACTATAAACTTAATATAGACTGATATACAATCAGTGCATTAAATGAACAGTAAAATAAAAGCACATATTAGAGTAAAAAAAACAGTGAACATCAGCGCGTCATCAATATTAATTCGAGAAATAGTAGTCTTTCGAAAGTTCTTCGAATCTTTGGCAACAGTTCGTCGGCAATACGTGATACTATCAAAAAGGAAGGCACAATATTGTGATAATTATAGTTCGTATCGGATTTCAAAGCAAAAAGTAACCCAAAAAAAGCATAAACATAAGCGTATAAATTTGAACAAACGTTTTTTACGAAAATTAGTATATAAAACATATTAGTTTATAATATAAGAATATAAGAGTCAGTAAGTACCTATCATAAATTTAATAATAATATACAGTGTGTTCCAATTAAAATTTGACCCGCCCAGAAACTTAGAAACCAAAAGTTTTTCAAAATTAACAAAAAAACACGCCAATTTGTATTGTGAGGGGGACCAAATATAAACACCAGTTTTTTTTAAATAGCAAGTGTGGTCGAGTGGCACATCATTTGAAAGGTATTTTTTTCTCTACACGATACTTTTTTTTTAATTTGCGAAATAACTGTGAAGATAATTTTGGCTAATTTATATTTGAACATTAGTAATAACAAAAAACATAAAATTTCATTAAATTAACCAATTTAATGTTCGAAATGACCTGTGACCTCCATACAATAATACAGTATATTTTAAAGGCCCCTTTGTACATTTGCAAATAACTTCAGTGTGAATAATCGGCATTCTGTCACAATTCTTTGTCGCAACTATGCAAGATCTACAGGCGGAGTGGCGTATATTTTTGATATTAGTTGTCCCCACAAAAAAATCTAAAGGCGAAAGATTCGGTGATCTAGCCGACCACTCTATTGTACCCCTTCTGTCAATCCAACGCTCTGGAAAAAGTTGATTCAAAAATTGTCTTACGCGAATATCATAATGTGGGGATGCCTTGTCCTGTTAGAAAGTAATTTTATCGTTTAAAAGATTATCATCAGATTCCAATGTGTCAGTGATCAACGCATCAATAACGTCTTCTAAAAAGTTTAAATAAGTTATTTCGTTGAGATATCCTTAAAAAAAATAGTGGTCCAATAACGCGATTCCCCAAAAATTCCAACTCATACGTTTAGTTTCTGAGTTGTTTGTGTATGCGTCGTAATGAATAAATGAGGATTACTGTTACTCCACTTGGTTGTTTTTATGATTTCACTAAATTCTTCACAAATTTGACGTCGAAGATCAGGATCATCTAGTTTAATTGATGAAGTAATCGTATTTTATGAGGGTAAAATTTATAGGATTTTATAATTCGATAAATACTAGATTATCATAGACCGAATACCCGAGATAGTAGTCTGATAGACTGTCGATTATCCGTTTGTCAATTACCCAAAACCGCCACTTCAACTGCTTCATTTCGCAATCAACGGTCTACTTCATACTTTGTGTTGTTAACGTCACTTATAGCTTAAGACTTATCAGTTTAATGTATGGGTGACTTATGTTTTTTCTGGATTTTCCGCAGACTTAGCACACGATTATTTGAATACGATAAGGTCTTAAAATAAACATTCCAAAACAAAAAAAAAAACAAAATTCATGACAAACCTAGTACCTTGCGGAAATATCAATATTGGAGACAACGAAGTGGAGCTGGTGGAAAAATACATATATCTTGGACAAGATATAAAGATCACAAGAGACAACCAAACATGCGAACTACCAAAAAGAATAAACCTAGCATGGGCAGCCTATGGAAAACTCAAACACATATTTAAAAGCAATATACCAATTTCTTTAAAACGTAAAACATTAGCCCAATGTGTGTTGCCTGTGATGACCTATTGTGCCGAAACTTGCCTTTAGCTACAAGTCCTAAAACGCTGCAAATAGCTCAGACGAAAATGGAAAGATCAATGCTGAGTATATCGCTTCGTGACCGAGTTAGAAATGAATACTTAAGACGAAGAACAGGAGTTACCGATGTAATTTCCCAAATTGCCGCACTGAAATGGAACTGGGCCGGATACGTCGCCCGAATCAGTGATATAAGGTTGACGAACAGATTGCTTAAGTGGAGGCCGAGGAGAGACAAAAGAAGTAGAAAAAGGCCCCCTACACATTGGACTGACGATCTCAAGAACATGTCAAGAAATTGGATGAAAAGTGCTCAAGATAGAACACAATGGACCAACATGAGGGAGGCCTATATCCAGCAGTGGACGCAAAGCGCTGGATGATGATGATGACGATAAAAGTTGTGATTTCTATTAAGTCCATGTTTGCTGCAAATTTTTGAAAACATTCATTAATTTGAAATAACGTGCAGCAATTAGCTTAAATCGAAATATGTGGAGGATGGTTGTTTAAGGGACTTCTATCATGTATAGTTTTTCTACAAGTAAAAATGAAATCCACGTATTGCTAAAGATCCTAGAACGTGTATATATGTGGAATTATCCTTCTCTAATAGGTAAGCAGCGCGATTGTCTTGGATATACTAGTTCTGGCAACAGATTATTCATACAAAACTTACTTTTGGAAATATTTTTGTTGTCCAAATTTGTTGATCCCTCGGAATATCTTTAATTTTTCTCTGTGGTGTCTAAACCACAAAATAACATTTCTCTCTTTTAACGATATGCAACTGACCCTAAATCTGGTAATAGTAGTCATGATTGCGTTTTAATTCAATTTTATTGGTGTAATATAATAAATTTATTTTAGACAAACACTAATTCACTATGGATCAACACTAACGAATTCCAATATCTTCCATATAATTCCAGAAAATAATATCCATAATCCACATCCAAAATAATATTCCAATATCTTCATGAACAGACCAGAATCGTGCTATTACTTACACAGAAAACAGACGCAGGTGTGCACATTCTGCAAATGTGATGGCAGTGCGGTGACTATTTCTCTATTTTGCCAACTCACTCAGTTAAGTTCTTGATTTCTTAATTTCTTGTTACAGATAATCGATTTTAGTAATTCCAATGTGACACAAAATCTAGACATGAGATAAAAAGTTTGTTTGAAGAAAGCGTATTTTTTTGTTTTTCTTAATGGCAGTACAGACTCATTTTTGTAATATTTTATTTAGTTATAGAGCAATTTCCACATATTAACATATTTTTTTAAATTGAGCTCTGTACTACCATTCTTTGACACAACTAGAATGTCATGGCCATGGATGGTGTACTGTTATTAAATATTATATTTAAATAATGGCATTGAATTTTTCCTGCTAAGTAAATTCAACAATTTTTATCAGTACTTGTTTATTGTATTTTATTACTAATTTAGTAAAAGGAAAAACTTTCAGTGTAACTAAGATGTAAAAATCAGTGCAAAAAGACCATTTGATATTAAATTTAATTTGTATTTTTACCTGACTCCTGCGTTATTACAACGTCGCACCATATTAGCAAATGCACTTTCATCTCCAGATCGAGTAGTCAGTTTGTAGCTTACTGGTTGGTATCGTTCCCACCATGGTCTGCCACCTATCACAGAATTCTCATTTGGTGGAGATACCTAAAATAAGATTTACTATATAAAATCGGGCATTCTCTATTTTTGGTACTAAAGAAGTTTCTGCATTCTCTAAACAGTTTATTTAAATAAAAAAAATTCAAGAATAAGAAGATAAGTGTTAATCCTTTAGGTAGTAGCAAAAAACAAATACCTAATAGAATGTGGTTCCAGCCATATAATTATTATAGAAAATATCATTACTATAACAGGTCTTCTTTTTGGCCACGCCTGTTATCTCAAAGACCTGCATAACATTTTTGTACTCGAAAAGATCATTCTTAAAATTGTGACAATGATGGTGATTTAGACTTTCTATATGAAACATACCATTTTATTCAACATTTACATGACCATAGCATACAGGCTTAATGTAACCTTCTAGCTAAACTCTAGTGTTAGCGACCACTTACGTAGCCAGTACCGACAACTTTACGTGCCCTCCAAAGTACGATTTTCTCATTTTCACGAGAGAATTTATAATGCCTTAGTGGAAAACTATTAAAGAACAAATGAACAATGTAACGGAAAAACATCTAAAAGTAATACCTAGAAATAACAAACAGGAATTGATGACAGAAGAGATTTTACAATTAATGAACAAACGAAGAGAATCTAAAGGAAAAAATGACAAGGACGGAGAACACAAAAGACTAAATAGAATAATTCGAAAAAAAAATAACCGAAGCAAAAGAGAAATGGCTGGAAACAAAATGCGTTGAAATAGAAGAACTGCAACAAAGGCACGATTTTTTTAATTAACATAAAAAGGTAAAAGAGTTTACATCGACTACCAAGAGAACGACTTTTCACACCATGCTGAACACGGATGACAAACTGCTAGAATCAACGGAAGATAAACTGAAAGAATGGGAAAATTATATTAAAATTCTTTTTCACGACATACGAGAAGAACCAAGATTGGAAAATAACAACGAAGGGCCAACAATTCTGAAATTTGAAATCATAAATGCAATTAATCATCTCAAAACAAATAAAAGCCCAGGTCAAGACGGAATATACCCAGAAACGTTCAAATTAATCAGCGAAGAAAATATCTAAATATTTGTCCTTTTATTCATTCGCATTTATGATACAGGTAAAATACCCCAAGATTGGCTGGAGTCGATAATTATCCCACTACCAAAAAAGTCAAACCCACAATACTGCAATGAGTTCCGTCTGATAAGCCTTATGAGTCATGCAGTAAAAGTCCTACTAAAAATCGTACATAATCGTATCTATAGAAAATGCGAAACAATCATCGGAGACGATCAGTTTGGATTCAGAGCCGGTATGGGAACGAGAGAAGCCCTGTTCAGTTTACTAGTTCTCGCCCAAAAATGCTACGACCAACAGAAAGATATATTTATATGCTTTATAGACTTCGACAAAGCATTTGGTAGAGTAAGACACGACCTACTATTAGAACGTTTGCAAGATGGAAAAGACATCAAATTCTTAAAAAACTTATACTGAAACCAAAACGCTTACGAGTTAGGATCGAAGGTTCCACATCCGCAGAAGTAGAACTTAGGAGGAGAGTTAGACAAGGATGTGTTCTGTCGCCTCTGCTGTTTAATCTTTACTCCGAGTTTCTATTTAAAGAAGCATTGGAAGATTCCAAGGATGGAGTCAATGTGAATGGCGTAAATATCAACAGTATCAGATACGCCGATGATACAGTGTTAATTGCGGATCCCGACTCAGGTCTACAATGACTCATCGACAAGACCAACTCAACCTGTGAGCAATTTGGTATGAAAATAAACATTAAAAAAACCAAAGTGATGTCAATCCGAAAAAACCAAAACGTACCTCAACCTTGCACAATAAATGGGCACATCTTAGAACAGGTCAATAGATTTAAGTATCTGGGATGTTGGATCGATAGCAGCCTAAATCCTGATTAAGAAATAAGATCGAGAATAGAACAGGCCAGAAAATCTTTCGAAAAAATAAAAAAACTGATTTGTGATTCTCGAATAAAACTCGAAATTCGACTACGTTTATCAAAATGCTACGTCTGGTCGACTCTTCTATATGCAGTTGAAACGTGGACCCTTAAAACATCAACCGTAAATAAATTGGAGGCCTTTGAAATGTGGATCTACCGGAGAATACTCAAAATTTCATGGACATCGCATACCTTAAACGAAGAAGTGCTGGATAGAATAGGCAAGGAAAGAGAACTTTTTAACACAGTAAAAGTTAGAAAAACATCATTCCTAGGCCACATACTGAGAAATAATAAGTACCAATATGCCCAACTTATAGTGAAAGGAAAAATCGAGGGAAAGAGAGGCCTAGGAAGGAAAAGATTATCGTGGCTCAGAAACATCCGACAATGGACAGGGTTAAATTTTAAACAGCTAATAAGAACAGCTGAAGATAGAGAAGAGTTTAAAATTGTAGTAGCCAACCTCCATTGAGGAGAGGGCACTTTAAGAAGAAGAAGTGAATTGTGTGTCAAGTTCCAAAATAGCTCTGTAGTGTCTTTAATAGATTAAGTTTATCTTGCCACCACTGTGTATGTTCCAACCATATTATGTAAATTAGTAACCTTCTTGTCGTGGTTCAGTGTTATTTGTCGAATATATGAAGATGTTGGCGTGAAAATGATGCAAGCCACAAAATCTAAAAAAGTTGTATTTTCGGTGCAAATATTTCAAAATATACGGTACAAGCCACATACAACCTATTTTCGAATAGATGGCTATGGTGCGACAAAATAACCTTTTCACAATATCGCTAGACGGTGAATACTTTCATAACACCGGTACAAGCCACCATCATAAATTAAATACGTGCTGGGTGTTCTCGCGATTTTTATAAGTTTTCTAGTGATTTAAGCGACAAAAATCAGCTTATGTTTAACTCAGATGGTAGTATCAAGGACAAGGACTATTGAGAGTGATATTGGAAACAGTTCATCATCCTCTTAGGAACAACAGCTAAGTTTGTTAAGTTATGTGGCATGCCCACTTTTTCTAAAAATTTAGGCGATAAAATTTTGCAAGTCGTGTGGCTTATTTTGTGGCATGTACCATTTTCCCTAAATTTTATTAAATCGGTACTTGTCTTTGGGGGTATGCTATGGTTATTTTTACAGTGCCGGAACCGCATTTTCCGACGAATTATTTGCGGTTTGTTAAAAGATTAAATTTGGTTGATAAATGAAAATTTTCACTTCTGACATTTTTAAAGATCCTCTTAACCGTTTGTTATTATTTACAAGAACCCAATAAAAATTGCCGCGCTGATTTTCCTACCCCTGATAAAAAGTCAGGGATAGGTGGCGATAGAAAAATATGGATACATATGCATTAAGAAAAGCACGTCGAAATCTTGGTTCACCATATACAAGTAAAACGGGAGAAGATGTTGCAGCTGGAGTTTTGGGCCCATCTTGCGGATGCAATAAAAACTGTAGGATATTGCTGCAAGGCACGGAAAACAAAATTTTTGACGAATTTTGGAATATTGGAGACTACGGCAAACTGAATGCTTATTTATACCATAACATTAAGCAGCTTCAAAAAAAAGGTCATATCCAAAAAAAAACAAGAAAAATATTTCTTTTCGGAATTCCACTTTCAACTATTTTGTAAAGGTAAATGGATTGGATGTGAAAATATGCAAAAAAGAATTTATTTCATAAAAAACAAATGCATGAAGGCTTTACAGGACCTAAATCAGATCAACGAGGAAAATACTTGAACCAGCATAATAAAATATCTGAAGAACCTTTCCAGTCAGCTCGGGACCACAATAGCAGTACAAAAGCCGAGAAAAGAAATAAAAATCCGAACAAAGGATACATTGACCAATATCTCAATATATCTTCTATATTACGACTATTAAAAGCCCTGGTGTGCCGAAAAAAATATAATACCCATAAGTCAAGATAAATACAGAAGGATATTTATTTTGTTTATAATTTAATATTGGATTTAAACTACCCAGGAGTGACACCTGCAAAATATGCGATGAAATTGATGTGAAGATTAAAAACTCTATAGAAGGTGAAGATTATGTGAAGCAGTTAAATATAGAAAAAGAGTTACATTTAAGATGAGCTGAAGCAATGAAAAACACTTTAAAGCATGAAATGAAATTGGCTGCTTCAAAAGATACATACATATTGTCATTTGACCTTCAGCAAGCACTACCTGTGCCCTCATTAAGGTAAAAGGTAAATGGAACAAAGCTTATCTGTCACTCACTCATGTGTTCCGCTCCAAAACCACATGCTGGAAATCGAAAATCAAGGTTTACAAAACTATATTAGATCAATAGTATGTTATAGATGCGAGACATGGGTAATGACAGAAAATAAAAAAAGAAAGCTGGAATTTTTTAAAAGAATAATTCAAAGGAAGGCATTTTTACCTATAAAGTAAAACAAAGATCACCGGCACCGACGAAAATATATAGAAATTTTTAAAATGTTTACAAGCCCCGACTAAGCCTAAATAAACCAAGGGTAATAATAGGTGGTTTCATGGTCATCAACCTATCTGTCAAGGATGGCAAGTTTCCAAGTGACCTTAAAACGGGAGTAGTCAGTCCAATTTTCAAAAAGGGAGATCCATGTTTGGTTGATAATTACAGGCCAATCACAGTAACAAGTGTACTCTCTAAGATTATCGAAAAGTGTATTTATAGTAAAATGTTAAATTTTCTGAATAAATATGATATCCTGAATAAATGCCAGCATGGGTTTCTTCCTAATAAATCTACAGAGAGTGCTTCTATTTCATTATTTAATTATATCCACGCTGCTTTGGATCGAAAAAGGTATGTGGGTGCACTCTTTTTTGACTTAACTAAGGCTTTTGACTCTATTGATATTGAAATTATACTGCATAAATTAGAAGCCCTTGATTTTCGGGGTTATTTCTTGAACTGGTTAAGGTCATACTTACAACATCGTAAATTCCTAGTAACAGTCGATATTAAGAAGTCATCTGTTTTTAATCTTGATCGAGGTGTACCGCAAGGCTCCGTATTGGGACCCCTAATATTTCTTTTATATGTCAATGATTTGACATATTTTTTAACTGCAGACCATATAGTTCTTTATGCAGATGATTCAACAATTGTAGTTGACGAGTCAAATGAAGTCGAACTCATATCAAAAATGAACTTAGTAGCACAGGAATTTACAACCTGGTGTAAAAGGAACTCTTTAATGGTAAATGCAAAGAAAACTATTTGTATGCAGTTCTACTCGCGCTTTAAGCTATCCCATGGTTATAAAATCACAGTTAGTTCTGAGAAAATACATTTTAGTGATACAACATTATTTCTTGGTATTCTAGAAAGTAATATGACATGGGATGAAAATGTCACTAAAGTCTGCAAAACAATGAATAAGGGTTACTATGCGATTCTTCAGTTGAAAACTCTATTTAATACCAATCAATTGATAAGTGTGTATTATGCATTGTTTTATTCATATATGGCCTATAATGTTATCTTGTGGGGAAACTCTAGAAACTCTTCTAGAGTTTTTATAACTCAAAAGAGAATTCTTAGATTGATATTCAATATTAATAATAGACAATCATGTCGTAAATATTTTATTGAACACAGGCTGTTGACTTCTCATACTTTATATATTTATAAGTGTATTATTCACGTCAAAACTAAATTTCAAAATTTTACCCTTAACTCTGACTTTCATAATTACCCGACAAGACACGGGAGGTTGATAAGCGTGTGTAAACACTCCACAACTCTCTTTGAAACTAGTCCTGATTTTGCAGGATCTAAATTTTATAATTGTTTGCCACTTAATATAAAAAATGAAAATATAAAAGCATGAGTAGATCCAATTATGCGTTTACAACCTAAATGAATATTTTGACTTAATAAAAGACTACAGAGAATAAGGACCGACGAGTTCAGAGACGCTCTATATTGCATATCTTTGTTTTTTATTTTTATATTAATCTATATTTTATTGATTTTGTTTTATGTAATTGTCCTATATAACTTGTTGATCATGCTTTATGTACTATATGACTTGTCCTATATCACAATGTGATCTGATGGGATTAATAAAGAATATTCTATTCTATTCTATTCTAAGCGTAGAACGGGCCCTGTTGAGAGTATCAGAATAACTTGCTATATTCCCAAAGCTACTATAGCGGTATAAAGAAAGGATATTATTTTTAATTTAATTTCACTTAAACAACAAATTAATTTCATGTGACAATAAAAATAAAAAACTTCACCATCAGACCCACACAATATCTAGCTATCAGTTTTCTGTATCTGCTGCAACTTGGTTACAATACTCCGCCGATCGACAGATGTACCGCACAAAAAAGGATTAAAGCTTTGTTTTTATTTCGGGCTAATACAAAAATTGCAAAATAATACTGGATAATGGACTAAATTGCAAAAAGGTTATCAAATAAACTACATAAGACCAATGTAGTTTATGATGAACAAAAATATAATTATTAAAAAAACAAAGTGATAAGGTAAAATGCAGAAATCGTAATAACTTTGCTCCGTATTAGATTGTTATATATTTTATGTTTATCTCCAAAAAATTCTTTTAGATATGCTACTTCAATAAAATTAGAAGCTAACGTGTTACTAGTTATTGTGGTCACTACTAACAGGAAAATACGATACAGCTTTGAGTTAAAAAATTATCATACCTGAACACCAGCAAATCCTTTCGGTCCCAAGAAGTTCTCACATTCACTGGCAATAGCGTCCCAGTGCCATTCAAACAGGTGTACGATCGTGTTTCTTCCTTCAACGAAATGATTTTTCTTCTGTCCAATTACATTGGAAACAGTAACACTTAAAGCGCAAAATGCTATCACGTATATTTTCATGCCGACTAGCCAGTATTCCTGCTTTAATCAAATTCTTCTACCGAATAATTATAACATTTAAATATTGTTTTATTTATACGATAAAACTGCCAATTAATTTTTTATTGATATAAAGACGGCTTTTTTGTAAATTATTTAAATTCGAGATAATTTTAAATTCAGATGTTGCAAACTAATTTACCAGTAGTGGTTAGAGATTCTTATTATAGACTATTAGTCACTTTTAAGGGATTACCGAAATAAACAAATGGCTGTTTATATCGGACTGATTGTAAATATCAAAACAGTGTTTACTGTATATACTAAGCTAAATGATGCACTTCAACGAAATTGATAAAGTATGTGTGGTTGTACTAAATGAAAGTGGTAATTAAAATTATCATTTTCGTTTTGTTGCCAAGTTTCCATATATGTTCAAGTTCTTCTTATGTTTTATGGTGACTAAAAATACACATATAGAGCAGGATATGATTGAAAAAGTGAAATGATTCTAAAATAGGACCAATTTTTTCATAGTCATAGTAAATATGTATTTTGAATCAGATTTGAATATTTTGGTTAAAAGATGCAACTTATATGTATAAATTTAGAAAATATCCTATTGTCTAATGTCGTCGAAATTGACATTTTTAATGCTATATTATTGTGGTATTATTATTATATGGGTAAAATATCCACCAACGAACATTGCAGTTCTTTCCTCTTGTCTCAGGGCCCAAGATTTACATCCGCATGTTTTTTTTTTATTTGAACCTATTCTCTATCCTTCCATTGTTGGATATAGGTTTCCCCCAGTTCTCTCCATCTTTCCCTATCTTGAGCTGTTCTCTGCCATGTGGGACCTCCTTGTTTCCTGATGTCATCTTTCCACCTCATCTGTGGTCTGCCTCTTGATCTCTTTGCATTGTTAGTATTGTGAATATTAAGTTGTTGATTAACATTTCATTTTTAGAGTTTGTGAAATTTGAGAGTTCTTTCATATTTTGGCCATCTTTCCTACAGCGACTTCTTCTTGACAATTTTCAAAAAGGGCTGTGTCGTCTGCAAAACGTAGGTTGTTTATTTTTTGGCCATTTATTGAGATGCCCTTTTCCCTTCCTTCAAGTACTCTTCTCATAATATGCTCCCCATATACATTAACTAATTGTAAGACAGTACACATCCTTGTCTGACACCTTGTCTCTTTAACTTTAACTATTCAGGTAGTGTATTCATATATAGTTCAGTGACAAGTGAAATTAAGTGTTGTGATACGACTACTTTTTTATTATCTGTCATAAGTGTTGCCATTTGACCATGTCGAACAATTTACGATAATTTAATATAGTGAGATATTAAACTTCCTAGATTTTCTATTATTTTTCTTATGTTCAAAAGATATTTTCGAGTACCTCTAACTTTAGTAAATCCAGTTTGCTCTTGACGCATTTCTCTTTGTAGGAAAGTTTTCAGTCTTTCATTGATTTAATGTAGCCATATTTTGCTCTCATGTGAGATAAGAGAAATGGTTTTATAATTGTTAAGTTTATGGAAGCTGCCAGGAATAAGTCCCTGACGTTGATCATCTTTGTATAAATCTGGGCAATATAATCTCCATGTTTCTGCTATACCTTCTCTGTTGCTTCTCAGGGTTCCTTTGTGGTCTTCACCGTATCAAGTCTGTTGTTGTGTATCGAATTTTTTTCAATAGATCTCTTAACTGATTGTTTTTTTCGCTTTTCTTAATTTTTTTGCATATATTGTAATAGTACTGTTGTTTACCAGCCTTGCATCTTCGTTTTTGTTACTTTTCTTTGTTGAGGTCTCTTAAACTGGCTTTTTCCCTTTTACCTTTGTACACTACTTCGACAAAGAATTGGGATCACTTCCTCTTTGCCATATCTTGATACTGCCGGTCGCTGCTGCCCTCTGTCAGAAATATTTAACGACCTTCCGGTCAAGGTGTAGAAAGGGCAGGATGTATGGGGGTTGGATGGTGTACAGGATTGGGACCTGTTTTCACCCAGACAGAGCTTATTAGAGAAACGGTAGATGGCAAATAGGCAGGGTAGCCAATCCCTGAAGTAGTCGTTTACTGGGAACTGTAAAATGGTACTACCCTTTACCCCAATTAATATTAATAATCTCCAAATAAATACTATAAAGCCAAATAAATAATCTAAACACACATGATAAAGCTATCTTTTAATCAAGGAAATGTATTAAAAAGGTATAAGAAAGGTAGGAAAATTCTAATCTAATTATTCAAACCGATTAAATACAACTCATATATTAAACTTAAGATATTGTATTACTAATAAGTATGTTCCAGAAAAATGTCACTTTACAGTTTTTCATTGACGTGGATAGCCAGAACACCATCATCTTCAGTAATATACAAAGAAATAGCGGCCTTACCACGTCTATTTACATTTACAGTTTTGCCTGTACAAGATCCATTTTTTAAACTACCAGAGATAACATCACAATAAGTTCCAGCCGGCAAAGAAGTTTGAAGGTTTTGATCGATGTCTCCATGTAAAGTAAAAGCGATAAAACCTTTATTTCCCCTTCCAAAAGCAATTTGTTGATGGCCGTTACTCCACCAGTTATTGATACCTGTGCCAGCTACAGCGTTTCTAAAGCCAACCATATTATAAATTTGACGCCATCTGTGTTCGCAGATCCAACCATTTGTGCATGTGTCATCAGACCTGAAACCTGGTTGTTGAACAGGTGGACCTAAAGTTTAAATACACATAAATTATTTGTAGTAGAGACTATTAAAATATGTTTCACTTATATGAGAGAGATAGGACTACATCTGTGTTAAGTTTATATTTATTCTCATTGTACTCATATACCACTAATATAAACCAGTGAATATGTAAAATATTATCGAATACCGTGAAATCAATAAATGCATAAAAAGAAAAATTAAGCAAGCCAAAGAATCCTGGCTTGAGAATTTATGTAAAGAAATAGAAGACCTTCAAAAAAAGCATGACAGTTTCAACCTCCACAAGAAACTTAAATATACTGCCGGAATTAGAAAAGAGAAAAATGCTCACATACTTAAAAGCGGGACGGAAAATTTTGTGATCACGAACAACAGTGCAAAGAATGGGAAAGATACATCACTGACTTTTTTGGCGATGCTTCTAGAGAAAATGCTCCAAATACTGCCTGTGACAACCAGTTAGACATAGGTCCCAGTATACTGAATTCGGTAGTCAAATAGGCAATACAGCAAGCTAAAAACAATAAAGAACCTGGACCAGATCAAATCCCTACTAAGCTACTTAAACTTTTGGATGAGGAAAGCATTGCCTGCTTAAGCACTTTCTTCAACAAAATTTACAACGAAGGAAAAATACCAGATGATTGGTTAGAGTCACTGTTTATAACATTACCAAAGAAAAGCAGGCCCACCAAATGCAGCGATTTTAGACTAATTAGTTTGATAAGTCACACACTGAAGATACTCTTACGAATTATACAAAACCGAGTATTCCTCCTATGCGAAAGTAGGATGGGTAATAAGCAATTTTGATTTAGAAACGATCTAGAAACTAGAGAGGCACTATTCTGTATGCGCGTTCTATTAGAAAAAAGTTGTGAATTCCGAAAAAATGTTTATGTTTGTTTCATCGAGAAGGCGTTCGACAGAGTACAACACTATACACTTTTCGATTGCCTACGGGCAGCAGGACTTGACCACTATGATAAAAGACTGCTGAAATACTTACAATCAAGTAGCCTCTATCCAAATTGGGGACAGTCCAACTGAAAAAATATCCATCAAACGTGGAGTACGGCAGGGTTGTGTTTTGTCACCCACTCTTTTTAATCTGTACTCGGAAGAAATCTTTAGGGAGGCTTTGGATGACAGACAAGAGGGAGTAAGACTAGGTGGAGAAGTAATCAACAATATTAGATACGCTGACGATACAGTCATTCTTGCAGAAGATTTACAAGATCTCCAAACATTACTAAATCTAGTAGGTGAAGATAGTTATCGAAGAGGCCTTAAAATCAACATTTCAAATACAAAGTGGATGGCAGTTGGAAAGATCAATATAGATCAAGGTCTGATTTCTCTTAATGGAGAGGAGATCGAAAGGGTAAATCATTTCAAATACCTTGGCAGCTGGTTAAATGTAAATTGTGATTCTGATGAAGAGATAATAACCAGGATCAAAATATCACGTAAGGCTTTTAAGACGTGGAAACCAGTTTTATGCAACAGAAACCTGTCGATGAGAATTCGTAAGAAGGTCCTTAAATGTTATGTGTGGTCCATCCGATTGTATGGTTGTATGACATGGACGTTAAAAACCACAATGCTAAACAAGTTAGAAGCATTCAAATTGTGGTGCTATAGACGAATCCTAAAGATATCGTGGGTTTCGCACACTTCCAATGAAGATGTTCTTCAAATGATCAATTCAGAACGTCTGCTCATAAACACTATAAAGAGAAGAAAAACAGAATACTTCGACCATATAATTAGAGGACCTAAATACCATTTACTCCGCCTTTAAATACAAGTAAAAGTGGAAGGAAAGAGATGGACTGGTCGAAAGAAACTTTCATGGTTGTGTAATGTTAGACAATGGTGTGGTTCCACAGTAGAAGAATTATTTCGCGCAGCAGCCGACAGAGAAAGGTTTCAGGAAATTGTAAACATGATGACAGCCAACGTCTGAATACGGACACGGCACCCAAAGAAGAAGAAAAATATGTAAATGTATTACAATTTTTAAAGATATTAAACTTTATCCTCCTCAATCCTTTAGCCCTTGTCAGGGCGTAGTGACACCCTAAATATTATTAGTATGCTGTCTCCATTGACTGCGATCTTGTGCCATATGGACGGCTTCATGTAGGGATTTTCCCACCAAACTCTTCATTTGGTCCACCCATCGTATTGGAGACCTTCCTCTTGGTCTTCGGCCTTCTACCTTACCTTCTACTACCAATAGTTCCATGGTGCCCGTTCTTCTAGCTATGTGGCCGAAGTAAGTTAGGTATGCTTGGTTTACTTTTTTTAGTAGCCTGTCTTTTATATGAAGCTCTTCCAGAATTGACAGGTTGGTTCTATGTTCTGTCCAGGACACGCGTACAATTCTTCTATATACCCACATTTCGAAGGCTTCGATCTTACTCCTATCGATTTTTTTGAGAGTCCATGTTTCAGCTGCATATGTAGCAATGGGAAAAATAAGGACATTGACCAACCTAAGCTTAGTATTCCTTGTTATTGTTCGGTCTTTCCATATTTTAATTAATTTAGCAGTTGCGGTTCGGGCCATTCCTAGTCTACGTTTGATTTCTGAGGAACAATCACCATTGTTGGTTATCAGAGAGCCCAAGTATACAAATCTGTCGACTACTTCGAAAATCCCTATTTGGCGTATATGCGGTAGATTATTATTTGCTCTGTCTACAATCATTATTTTTGTTTTTCTGGTGTTGATTTGAAGTCCGAATTCTTCACTTATTCGGCTTAGCCGTTCGATGATGGTAATCATTTCGACTTCATTCGCTGCTAGTATAAGTGTGTCATCTGCGTATCGCAGGTTACTGATTTTTCTGCCTCCTATAGTGATTCCTCCATCCCATTCATCTAGTACTTTTCTCATTATATATTCAGAATATATGTTGTACAATAATGGTGATAGTATGCAACCTTGTCTAGTTCCTTTCTCTGTTTTGAATGCATTTGAATATATTCCATGTACTTTAACTTTGGCTGAGTTTTTATTATACAGATTTCTTATTAGGTTAACTAGGTGGTTAGGTACTCCCATATTTTCCATTATACTCCAAAGAGGATCCCATTTTACTGAATCAAAAGCCTTTGTGTAATCTACAAAACAGAGCAACATTGGTATGTTATGTTCTCTCGCTTTTTCTACTATCTGTCTGGTGTTGAGTATTTGCTCACGCGTTCCCTTTCCTGGTACAAATCCACTTTGTTCTTCGGCTATCTCTGGAAGTAGAAAGTTCTTTAGCCGTTCATTGATTATATGTAGCAGGATTTTGCTTGCATGAGGGATAAGGGCAACGGTTCTGTAATTGCTGCATATGGTTAGTGATCCTTTTTTATGGATAGGGATCAAGGTTGATTCACACCACTCATCAGGCCATTCACCTGTGATCCATATCATGTTGCACATATCCAGCATTACATCTACGCCAATTTCGCCTATTGCTTTTAGAGTCTCCGCTGTTATGCCATCGATTCCTGGAGTTTTTTTGTTTCTTAGTTGGTTAAGAGCCTTCTCTACTTCTGCTCGTAAAATGATTGGTTCAGCCTCTCTGATTGCATGTTTTTTGTGTTCTGAGACTGATGCGTCATCTTTTGAAGTATCTTTGTATAATTCTGAGCAGTAATTTTTCCAGGTCTCTGCGATGCTCTCTATGTCGGTTTTTACTTCTCCATTAGAGTCTTGAATGGCTTGAAGTTGTAGCTTGAACTCTCGGGCTAAATATTTAACTTTTTTAAATAGTTCAGGACTTTCATGGCGGTTTGCATGTTGCTCCAGTTCTTGACACACGTTATTTATATGGTTGTTTTTATCTCTAATGCACATACATTTTATTTTCCTGTTTATCTCCGCTATTTCTTGAGTGTTGCTTCCTGTTTTTGAGATATGTTGTAGCATAGCTCTTCTTTTTTCCACTAACTCTAATGCTTCCCCTAACATCCAATGTTTGTTCTTTTGGGTTTTACGCGATGTGCATTTTTTTTCCACTGAATATATTCAGCTTTTATTCCATTCCACGTTTTATTTGTGTCTTCTAATACTTGTGGTTTTTCTTTGCTTATCAGTTTCATCTGGAATTCTTCTGCATTACTTACCCTTATCTGTTTTGTCTGATGTATTTTTCTAGTTGTGTGTAGTCTGAGCCTGCAGTTCATTTTTAGTAGTTTATGATCTGATCCACAATATGCTCCAGGCATAGCTTTTACATTTGTTATTGAGGTTTTCCATCTTTTCCGCACGAGTATGTAATCGATTTGATTTTTGTGTTCTTTATTTGGACTAGTCCATGTTGAGAGCCTTCTTGGGTGGTGTTTATAAAGGGTATTTGTTATCACTAAATTATTTTCACTGACAAACTGTAGAAGACGTTCTCCTCTGTTGTTTCTAATGCCCAAGCCAAATGACCCAACAATACCTCTTAAATGTGGTTCATTATCCGTTTTTCCCACTTTGGCGTTAAAGTCTCCAATAATATATACTGGCTCTTTTTGTGGTATCTTCTTCAGTATGTTTTCTATGTGGTTATATATTTCATCAATGTCTTCATCTGGGGCATCTGTTGTGGGCATATATATTTGAATGACATGGAAATTTTCTGGTTTTGCTTCTATTGTAATTTTTATGAGTATATCGTTTATTGTTTCATATTGTCTGACATATTTAGATATTCTATTGTTTATAAGTATGGCTACTCCATTATGCCCTGTATTTTGAGATCCTGATATGTAGATAGTGTGGTTTTGTGTTTTAAAATGTCCTTGATCTTTCCAGTGTGTCTCTGCTAGACCACATATGTCTATATTTTGTCTTATTATCTCTTTTTCTACTAGGTAAAGTTTTCCAGTTTGGAGAAGACCTCTGACGTTCCATGTCCCTATATTCATCGATTTTCTGCCTTGAAACTTCTGTGTTTGGTTATTTCTTCCAGTCGCCCATTTACCACGAGTGGCCTGGTTGCTCGCACACTCGTGCCCGGTAGCCCATTTCACACTGTCTGACCCGGAATCAGGACAGCGCCGGTCGCTAACCGGATCGCATGGCATCTCTACTTTTTGTGTTGCGCTACTCATTGATTTATTTATTGATTTATTTATTAAACTTTATACCGACATTTAAAAAGTAAGAGAGATGGAAAAAGTATTAAAATATATTTAGATATAATTAATTGTATAAAAAAATCAATCTACTACAAACATTCCAACAAAATGGGCTTACACAAAGAAATTACACAATTGAGTTAGATAGTAAATAAACAAGAGAAGAAGACCTCAAAAATTGTTAAGACATAAAGTAAACTGATATGACTGCGGAAATCCTTTGTATCTTGTGTCTTGTCTTAGATAGCTGGGGCATAAAAAAAACTAATAAATTAGAAACGGACAAAATTACGAATTCGCTAAACAAACCAGATACCTACATTCATTATCTTCCAAATGTGCCATCATACATGCATCAATTAAATAATTTGAAAGAAAGTTTGTACATATTACCTTGATCGAAGTTATCAAAACCGAAGCTAGATATTATCCTCGTAGTACCATATGGATGGGCCAACATGAAAGCTATGGCCATTTTGTAAGGCTCTGGATTCTTGTACGTAAGAATAGCAGGCGATCTGCCCCTTTGATTGTCATGGTTATCAATAAATACAACTGCATCAGTCCCTGGTAATAAACCCCATTCTGGACCCCAGTTGACTAGCCAGTGGAGATCATTGCGGCCCTGAAAGGCGTTACCCAATTCGGCACCGTATTTGAATTCAAGCACCGCTCCAAAGCTATTGTATTCAGTTTTTTTTACGGCCTCTCCCCCTACAATTAAAAATGTATTTTTTCCAAATATAAAAGGTATACGTATTATAAAATTATATTAAACTAAATTTGAGGTTTTTTATTTTAATTACAAAACTAAAGCTCTGAAAGCTCATGAAAAAGCTCTTTATTATAATAACACAACTAAATTTGAAACTGAAAAGAACCTAACACAAGAACCGAATTATTTTTTGTGGAATTTCGTTAACATTATTGAATATGTTAGTAGTGTAGTGTGGAACGGGTAGACTGCTCACTCATTCATTTAGAAATCCAGTTACTACTGATGTTTCGTAATGATGAGTACATAAAATATACAGTATACTGTATATTTTAAAAACTGTAAAATTACTTTGTTCTCATACCTAAATCTATAACCTCTTGGTAGAAGAAAGGTCTTCCGCTCAAACCGTGTCCTGTCAAATCCTTAACGCTGCTATAAATGGCTTTCAAATCGGCGGGCCACATATGCTTGGCAGCATCCACTCTAAATCCTGCGACTCCCAGATCTACCAAATGGTTTAAGTACTCAACAATTTTTTTACGGACAGAATCGTGACTCTGTAATTAAAACATTGTAAAAAATCTCTTCTTCTTCTTCTTTTGCCCTTTAATTCGTCCAATTTTGAACATAGGCTTCCCCCAGTTTCCTCCATTCGCTTCTGTTTTGTGCTTTCTGTTTCCAGTGTATTCCTCCTATCTTTCTAATGTCATCTCCCCATCTCATCTGGGGTCGTCCTCTTGCTCTCTTTCCTGTCCATGGTCTCCATTGTTGTATCGTGTTGTTCCACCTATTGTCTGTTTGTCTGGCGTTATGACCTGCGAAACTCCATTTTAGCCTGGCTATATGTTGACCTGCGTCTTTGACTTTTGTTTTGTTTCTTATCCAGATGTTTTGCTTCTTGTCTTTTAATTTTACTCCCAACATTGCTCTCTCCATGGCTCTTTGTGTCTTCACTATCTTATCCATGTTTGCTTTGGTCAGAGTCCATGTTTGGCATGCGTATGTGAGAATTGGGAGTATGCACTGGTCAAACACTCTTGTTTTTAAGTACTGTTGTATTTTCTTATTCTTTAGGACCCATTTTAATTTTCCAAATCCTGCCCAGGCTAATCTGACTCTTCTTTTTACCTCCGCTGTTTGGTTTTCCTTATTTATTTTTATTATCTGTCCCAAATATATATAATCATTAACCGCTTCTATTGTGATTCCATTTAGTATTACGTTTCTATTATCTTGTGTGTTTGTCATTGTTTTCGTTTTGGTAAAATTCATTTTTAGGCCTATTTGTTCAGATTCCTTGGCTAGTTCGGTTAGCATAGTTTGTAGTTCTTCAAAACTTGATGTTATTATTACTACATCGTCTGCATATCTTAGATGGTTTAGTTTCTTTCCATTTATGTTTATTCCCATGTTTGTCCATTCCATTGTTTTGAAAACATCTTCCAGTGCTAATGTAAATAATTTAGGAGAAATAACATCGCCCTGTCGCACTCCTCTGTTAATTGGTATAGGTTTTGTGTTTTCTTCCAATTGTACTGTCATTGTTGCTTTCTTATATATATTGTGTATTAGCATTCTGTATCTGGAATCTATTCTACAGTTGTTTATAGCTCTTTCTATTGCCCACATTTCCACACTATCAAAAGCTTTCTCATAGTCAACGAATGCTAAATGCAGATCTAAATGATATTCGTTAGCTTTCTCTATCAGTGTCCTAATTGTTAAAAGATGGTCAGTGGTGCTATATCCTTTTCTGAATCCTGCCTGCTCTACTTGTAAAAAATAGTAATAATATAATATACAGACAACAGGATTTCACTTGAGATCATTTATGGTAAAAAAGTAATGTAAAGAATTTAAATAAATAAAATAGGATGAAGGCTCCTCCTCCAATAAATTGGAAGAGAAGTCTAAGCAATCCTTAATTTTTTTTATTGAATTAAAATTTACAATCTACTCCTTCAAAGATAAAGTAAATGTGTTAAAAGTTGTTTTTTTGTGGCGTAAGCTGCCCAGTTGTAGTTTACCAGTAAATATCTAGTGAGATCTTCTGGCCAGTTTTTCTTAAGTCTTCTTTCCTCTCTCTAATGGTTGGATAGTTCACTTAGTAACTGGTATTCATGGTGTAACATTATATTTTTGTAGTTTTGTGCTCTTTTTTATCATTAATAAATAGTATTTTTAAATCTTCATGTATTGTTGAATTAAAGATGAACCAGGATGCGTTTATCATGGTGGCATGAGAGTTTCTCATGATGCCCCAGAGTTCAATACCGTATATCCAAATTGGCTTCAAAATTGCCCTATATACAGTTATTTTGCTAGCAATTGATAATTGTGACAATCTTAGAATAAACCAATTCACTTGTCTAGTGTTTAGGACCAGCTGACGTTTTTTCGCCTTGACGTGTGCTTTTGGAGTAAGTCTTTTGTTTAAGTGAAATCCTAGATATTTTTTCTTCTGCTTCATTATACCTTTTTTCTGACTAAATAAAGTGACCTTTTGAATATATGACCTTTAAGGCTCATCCTCGAAAATCCTAACGGTAAATTTCAGTTTGCTATCTCTATTTCAAAAATTTCTTTTTTTACGAAAACAAAATCTGTTCATGAAGTAATATTCTAAACTTCGTTTAGATATCTCTCTCAAGCCCAGGTCAAAAATGCGTTAATCTTTTACTCGAGCCGATTATACACCGGGACAACCCCTGCAGTGACAGGTTTTGGCTTACAATAAAACCATAAATCTCTTTAGTGGTGTTTTGAGTAAATATAATAACAGATCAAAGTAATACATACTTCATCTAATTTAGATAACGACTTACGTCATTATCTACGTCAGAGATCGAAGTTGACATAGTTGCCAAAATATAAAAAAATCCTGACTCCATTTTAAATCAAACAGATTACATAATTATTGCAAAAGTATTACCATCTCTTTACAACGACTATTTAAATTCTTACGTGACATTTTTGAAATAAAACACACTAATTTTGTTCTAAAAAGAACAGATTTTATTAAATAGTTAAAAATATAAAACAAGAGATATTCAATTTAAAATTCAAAATAATGAAGTACAAAAAGTGTCAACACCGCAACTGTCAAATAAGTGTTACCAATTTATGCCAAAATTTTACCTTCGTTCGATTACAGTTACAGTGTGTTCCGAACAAATGCTCTTGATAAAAACGATTTATAATGCATTTATACAAATTAAATGAAACATATTATTGTGTATTTCTTTAAGTTAACATTAATAGAAATTTTTAAATATTATTTCTACGCGTATATAATAAAATATGTCTAGTGGCTGTAATGCCAGTGTACTGGGTAAAGTGATTCTAAAAAAGAACACACCTACACCCTAAATATTTTGTGTTGGTATCATGTGACGTCACAGGCTATGACGCCGATGACGTACATCGTTATACAAATTAGATGAAGTGTAATCTATTCATAAATTTACAATGTAACAAATGTAGATACATAATTTATTTGTTATTTTTTTAAGGAAAAATTGGCTGTCTGAATTTTAACGTAGATTAAAGTTTACGGAAAATAAAAATTATAAAAAAAGATTAATATTTTTATTATATATCATAAAAATTTGATTAGTATCACGATCATTAAAATTGATAAAATGAAACGATATAAATATAGAATTATGTCTAATGTTTCTTCAGAAGGTGTTTCAAATAAAAATTGTAATAAAAATCGTATCTAATTAGTATCACGATCATTAAAATTGATAAAATGAAACTATAGAAATATAGAATTATGTCTAATGTTTCTTCAGAAGGTGTTTCAAATAAAAATTATAATAAAAATCTTGAAATTTTTGTAGCATATTTTCCCACAGTTCCATATATTTATCAATCTTTTCAAATAAAATATTTTTTGGGGTCCATAGCGCAAACTAACAGTATTCTCTATTCGATATAAATAACAAAATAACTGTCCTTGCACTGGATAGTAATAGGAATCAGTTCTTTTTAAAATTTCTTGAAGGAAGCAATAATTCAGTCACGCTATCATTTCCCATTTTGATTTTTGATATTGAATTTGATAGGTTGTGGTTTATTACACCAAAATCGAATAAAATATAACATGACACAAGAAATAGTTTCAGAATAAGCTTGATGTGTTGTTTATTATCATTCAGTAAGAGACTAATTTACTTCTTACAATGCTAATCTAACAGACAATTATTATTGTCCAATGAAAGAAATAAGATAATTTACTTGTGTGCTTGTGTTTAGTAAACGTCGGCCCTATGCAACTAATTGTCAACAAAGAACGGATTACAAAAATTTAGATTTATGAGATTTATGAGGAGCATTTATGAAACTTAAATGTATACTGAGTACTTATTTCAAAAATTTACAACTAAGGATTTAATTTGTTAGATGTAAATATACTCCTAGATCTAGAGAAAATGGGAGTGCGACAATGGGAATTACTGGCACAGGACCGACAAACATGAAAGGCAATAGTAACCGCGGCAAAGACTTACGAAGAGTTGTAGCGCCATTGATGATGATGATGATGATGATGATGATGATGATGATGATGATGATAAAATATAGTGTATAACTATTTATATGGATGTGAAATATAGATGATGAAGGATTATATGATGGACATTTTAGGATGTACGTTGAAAAATTAATGCAAATATCGAGCACAAATTTAATAATCAAATCTTGCCCAAGTACTTTCGCTTTCTACAGCATCATCAGGGGCATCTGAAATAAGCCAAGAAAAGTTTTTTTAAATGAAGAAAATTAATAAACTTCGATAAAAAACTCGAAGTTAATGGATGATAAAAGTTTTTTGTGATTAACATTTTAGACTTACTTCGTCAAATTTGGGCTATCCAGCAAGCGCAGATGCCCCTGATGATGCTGTAGAAAGCGAAAGTACTTGGGCAAGATATGATTATAAAATTTGTGCTTGAAATTTGCCTTCATTTTTAAAAGTTCATTTATTCGAGCATTCAACCTTATATCAATAATTTAGGATGTGACTCAGGTATATGATAAAGTATGGCAAAGACGCCATAACTATAAACTAAGACTGCATTTACCAAAACGATACTCTCAAATAATTGACTCCTGCATCTTGGAAAGATATTTCAGAATTAAACAGCAAGAAACATACACGGAATTGAAAGATATTACAACAGGGCTGCCACAAAGAAGTGTCTTTACCTTTTGTATACGTGTTATATTATTGTCCTAGAAAATATACAATTGCAACATTTACCGAAGATATTGCTATCATAGCAATATGCAAAACCAGCGAGGAAGCGACAAAGAAATTACACAGATGTTAATCAAATATATACTCCAGGGAAATAAGCAAAAAATAGACCATGTTCGTGACACTCAATAATCCAGGTCGTTGACAACTTTTTTAGTTATTGTAGACCTATAGGAAGAAAACCTACTTGTTTTTTGCCTTGAATTTGGAGCTATTTTTTAATTATTGACAATTTAATGCAAAAAACGCGATTCTTTCTATGATTATTGATACTAGTATTAAAAAAAATAGATTTTTGGAAGAAAATTGTTTTTGCACGAATTGTTTAAACAAACTAGACTATTTATTAATTAATTAATATATAAACAAATTACTAATTTCTAATGTACGTAGAAATTACATACAAATTAAAAAAAGAATGATCAAAATCCATTGAGTAGATCCGGAGATATAAAAAATTTTATTAGTTTGAAATTGCTTGTTCGGTATGGATTTGTAGGTTCTTCCTAGTCACCATTTTTAAAAATTCGTAGAGGGTCCTGCAAAGGTACGATGTTTGTGCAAATTTTTTAACAAAAAATACAAATCCCATTCCTTAACATGGCATCAATGAGGTTCCTTAATTATTATAATTAATCAAATTAGCTGTAAATTATCATCTTTTCTTTGACTTGATTTACTACTTGTTGTAATTGGCCATTAAACACTTCCCTTGTTGTTTGAGGCTTATTATTTTCTGGGCCGTATACTCCGATAATGTTCAGGTTTTCCTTCTCCATTCTTATCTTTGATGTTACTATTCTTTCTGATATGTATTGACACTCTTTGATGTAATTTTGATACCTTTGGTGTATTAGTAAGGCTACACCTTCTTTGGCCCTGTTTTCTTTTGCTACTCCACTGTAGATTAGTATGTATTCACCTAATTTTGATTGACCTTTTCCTTTATTTTTTCTTTGCTGTAGAGCACAAATGTCTATTTCTTTCTCTTTCAACACTTAGGTTATTTCTTGGTACCTTGAGTTGAGTGATCTGATATTCTAAGTAATTCTCATCTGGGTTTTGGATGTTTTTCGCTTGTCCTTATTTTTTGCCGTAGTCGTCTTCATAGTATCAATCCGGTTCCGAGACTGTACATTGTTTCTTTGAGCAGTATTTGATTTTACGATTGGTAGGTTGCTAACCAATAAATATAACTAATTAAATTTCATATTCAAATACTGCAAAATATTTGGTTATTACTCTGAGCTCATGTAAAGAAGAAAAGAAAATAATAATTCTGATTGAAATACAAAAAAAAATGTACTGGATGATTGACCAAAACTCTACGCTGTTTCTATATAATAAATTATTATTATACATACACGAAACACACACGGAATTAATATTGTTCTGAAGCTATTTTATTGTGGCATTGTAGATTAATTACTATTTATAACTGGGAATAAGCCACAATTAAAGATAAAAATACGTTTATTGACGTTTCAATTTCCAATTCGAGAACGATTTCCTAATTTGAAATTGAAACGTCAATAAACGTATTTTTATGTTTAATTGTGGCTTATTCCCAGTTATATATAGTAATTAACACACGGAATTATTATAAACAGAACAGTATTATTATAAAAACAGTATAAATATTTAGAAGGAAAATGTCACTAATCAACAGAAAATATTTCTATTCATATAAAAATTTAATAAAATTATAGGTACTTACTGCTTATTTATATAAAATTTCCTGTTTTAAATACAATAAACACACTGGTTTGTCAAAAGTCGGAATAAGCCCTAATAATGTTATTCAACTTTATTTATCCTCCTCCGAGGGTTTTACCTACCTGGCGAGAATCCAGAAGCTACCGACAAGGACAGCCTGTGCTGACGGAGAGAAAATTGCATTTAGCAGAAATTTGAAATTTTTTAAAAGTTTATATCAAATAGCTGCTTTGTGTTACACTTTATGTTAAAAATAAAAACAGATTCGGAAAGTGGGTCAAATTCTGTAGTGCCGTATTTAAAAAAAAATTACGTTTATTTTAACCAAAAATATTTGAAAAAAAAATTGTTTAAACAATTTATTAATTTACAAGAAAATAGTGCACTAGAACTTTTTTAGACCTTCCATATAAAAAAGAATCATCTCAATATCTGCCATAGTTTTTGCGTTATTTGATATAAACTTTTACATCGGAATTTACCTATGCCCATGTCTCCGGAGGCGTGTCAGGCAGAAGCTGACCGCCGTGCCGGACGCATTTAGAAATTCATAGAAATACTTGGAAATTCCAAGTGTGGGCAAATCCGAATTTCTAATTGACTCGATGTAGGGAAATTCCACTTTTACTACGTAAAACAAAGGATTTGTTTTATATAAAAGCAGACGGAATTTCTCTCATCGGTCAGTCGAGCTTGCCTCTTTTACTGTAGACCTAGTCGGTGCTATTATTGTTCCAACTAAGTTATTGTTTTATTTCTGATTTCCTATATACCATTTTTTTTATTTTAGCAATATTGTATATTCAGACCTTTTCAGGTTAGAATATTACACATTGTTCATGTACTTATTGTTTGATATTTTATTTGATTATTGTGATTGATTATTTTCTTGTATTTGTATCTAAGCTGTTCTTTCCGGTAAGTCAAAGAACTCTTAGAAATATTGCTTTGCTATTTCATTCGACTTGTTAATTTGTGTGTGTCTAAGTCGTTCTTTTTCGGTGAGTCAAAAGAACACTTAGAAGTATTTTCATATTTGCATTATTATTTCTGATACTTTTATCTGAGATATTATTTCATATTATTGACTATTTTATTTTTCCATTTTTCGTTAAGTTGTTTCTTCCGTAAGTCAAGAAACAGTTAGCAATATTTTCACATCTTTTCTGCATTTGATTTTCTTGTTTCTATTATAAGTTGTTCTTCCGTAAGTTAAGAAACACTTATAAATATTTGTACATCTATTTTACCATATCTTATTCTCTTGTTTATTTTCTGCTCTAAGTTGTTTCTTCCGTAAGTCAAGAAACACTTAGACATATTTCTATAATCTATTTCCCTTTTGCATTTCTTGTTTTATACTTTGAGTGTTTTGTTTTCTAAGCCGTTTCTTCCGTAAGTCAAGAAATACTTAGAAAGATTTCCATACTTTATTTTCACATTTGCATATTTTCACTTTCTTTTATATTTCTGTCCTAAGTTGTTTCTTCCGTAAGTCAAGAAACACTTAGGAGCATTTATCTTCTGCATAAAAATATAATACATTTTTATATACCGTTTGATTTATTTGATTTACTAAGCTATTCCTTCCGTAAGTCAAGGAATACTTAGATTATTGTACCTGTTCTGTTTTCTATCTTTGATCCGTTATTTCGTAACCGTTCCTTGGAACTGTTACCTATAACCGATACTTGTCACGGTAACTGTTACTTTATACCAGTAGCGATTATTAACCCTTTTGATAGCGACAAACAAAGATGGTCAACACCCGATCAAATTCCGGAGACAGGAAGAAGTCCGAAGAGCCGGCGATGGGTCCCACAGGCCCAAATGCCCCCTCTCGGCAACACCCAGAATCGCGAGGATCGGCCTTAAGGTAGAAAAACTTCCGTTCACCCATCGGCTGATTTTCATTTGAGTGTGTAAATTTTTAATTTAGACAATTTATGATTGAATTTGCATTCACTCCAAATATTATTCAAAGGGTAAGTATTTTTTTAGATTTTTATGAGTATGATTAATATTTGATTTGAGAATATGTGTATGATGAGTATAATATGTGTATTGTGTAATCAACGAACCAAATTTCTTATTTTTGAAATTAAAAGCTCATTTATATATGTAGTATTATTACGTATGGACCATGAAGCTTTTTCGGTTGATAAATTGTGGTCCCCACTCCTTGTTTACGAATTTCGTAATTTTAAGTAAAAATTAATATACTTTTAACGTTTACGTTTAATATTAATAGTTGGGTTCATGTAATAATTTTATATTCTATAACGAATTAACCTTATCCGTAGATCCGAAGATCCGTAGTATTCAATATCAGTATTTCTTGTTTTTTTTGTCAAACTGTTATCTATCTGTAATCTATCTGTTATTCGTGATCATAATCACCCCAATGACGCACCCGAAAATTTGCAACGAGACCTTCGTAATTTTCCTGTATACGATCGGCTTATTACCACATTCACTACCACTACCACCACAGTCAATCTATGTCCACGTAGTGATAATTATTGTTATATTAGTAAATTTGAGTAGAATTGCCACTGTTAACCTTTATTCTCCATGTGTGAAACCATTCTTATAATAAATCGATGTGGCTCTGCAAGCCTTCAGATGCCAGAAGTAACTTAACATTAGCCGAGAGTATCACGTTGTCATCTGCGAACGTTGCTACCTTAGTATGGTCGATTGCCAAGTCTGCAGTATAAATAAGATATAAAAAGAGGCCAAAAATGCTGCTCTCTAGAACTACCGCTTTCATTAGATGATAATGAGGCATACAATTGGGCTATAAGTTTCTTCTTTAGCTTGTATAAAAGTCTAATGCTAAACTTGATTGAATGCTTGTTGAATGTCAAGAAACACCGGGATGCATAATTTTGTTTCCTCCAAACATGTCACCTTAAATACCAGCCTGTGGCATTGTTGTGTAGTTGAGTGTATTACCTTAAATCCAAACTGATGATCTGGAACGACTTCTGAAATAAATAATGTTTCTTTAATTCGTTTTAAAATAACTTTTCAAACAGTTAAGAGATAGTGGGTAGTAAACTTATTGGTTGATATGATGCTACTTCTGTATAAGGTTTTCCTTGTTTTAGGATAAAAATAACTTGCGCAAACTTACATTGAATTGGATAGTAACACAGGCATGGCATACTAATAGAACTTATGGTTCTTATACTTCTTCTTCTAATGCCGATATCTTGAACTAATGAAGCCAACTAATGAAGTTTGGCTATAATCATTGCAATTTCTTCTCTATCTTCTGCTGATTTTAAAAGCGTCTGTATGTTTAACCCGGTCCAGTCGCGAATGTTTGTCAGCCTGGATATTTGTCGTCTACCAGGACTCCTTTTACCTTCGATATTATCGTATTATTTAATTATTATTTAATTACCAGCTGCAATAACTCATATTTCTGATTTTTAAGTATGTGTCCAAATATGCTGCCTTTCTCCTTTTAATGGTGATGACAAAATTTCTGTCTTTTCTCATTCTGTGCAACGCCATTTTGTTTGTAAAATGATTGTCCCATGGTAGTTTGAAAATTCTTCTAAAATACAGCATCTTAATTGCTTCCAAATTTCTAATTAAGTCAATATTAGCAGTGCAAGCTTCAGCACCATAAAGATGAAAAGAGTGAATATAACATTTTACCATCCGATATCGGATTTAAAGTTTAAGCATGGTATTATAAATCATGCTTTGTAGCAGTATTATCCATATATAATTTTACTTCATTATCAATAATGTTGGCTTTGGGTTGGAGTAGAGTAAAAACATTTGTTAGGTGTTCAGGAAAGACTTTTTCTGTAACAATAAAACACTGAAAACTTTGTTTTCAAACTTCCTTGTGGAAGTTTGAAAACAAAGTTTTCAGTGTTTTATTGTTACATAAAATGAATTTCCATCAAGTAACGGTCGAATCCATCAATTAAAAAGACTTTTTCTTTATTATCTGCCAAGGTCAGCTATGATCAGGTTTTCTTACTGGCGAGACAGCCACTACCAATCTTTTAAAGTTTTTGCTGGATTTCCAGATTCAGTAGTCATCTGGAGATAACTTTTTTATAACGTTTCTTCTCCTTGTAACGAATATATTTTGCCTACCACAGGGGGCATTAATACGGGAGATAGAAAATTGGGGGAAAAACTATTGGGGGTGGAGATAGGGCAAGCAAAATAATCGCTACTTGTGCGAACGGCACTCAGGGTTTCGTAGGAGAGCTGGGGTCGTGGATAAGTTAAAGATAAAGGCATTGGAATGGGGGAACTACAAAAAAATGAAATAAAAGGCTCTTGGGATAAACAAAATAAAAATAAACAAGAAACACCTCAAGGAATTTAATATAGGGCGCCATTTGAGGTGCCTAATTATGCCTATTACAACCACTAGTTGTAACTAGGGAAATAATTAGAAAACAAAATCAAAACATAAAAAACGTATCTTTTTCAAATAAGAATCAAAAAAGGTTTGGCTCAAAAAAATAAATAAAAAGTTAAGACAACAAAATTTAACCTTTATTTATGTGTGACCACAAACAGCTACAAAATGGAGAAATACAAAATACAAAACTTACGTGTCATCCGCTTACAAGCTCCAGGAGTTGGAGATACTACATAAAACTACAAATTTATATGGAGGTTAACCTTGTTTAAAAATAAAACAAACTAATATCCAAAAAAATAATAAAAAACGAGCTGTCATAAGTTAACATTAAATTTCAAAAAAAAAAACTAAACACACAAATTGACAGTTCAACTCAAAATCTAAAATTTACAATTTTAAATGTCAACGAAAGCAATTATTTAATTTAAAACAAACTGTCTGTTTTTACTTTAAAATTTGATCAAAAAGTTACCTGGATTTTCACTAACAAAATACACTAGAATTTGTGGAACCAGACGCCACTGGAATATCCGACACCATAACTGGAACTGAGGGCTTTACTCTCTGTGTAATGAACACAACTATCTATCTCTATATCTTCATATCTCGAACAAATCTATCTCCATACTGCCAAAAGCCTTGGATGATAACCAGGGAGAAACAAAACGAGGATGGAATCGACGATTCTTCCATTCGTCACTCAAACATTTACTGAACCATTAACTTCACACTGCTACACATTTTCTTCATAAAAAAAGAGGAACAAACGTCTTAAAAAAAACACAAAAACGAGGAACATTTCGAATTTGAAGTCAAATTCGGACATAACGTTGACCGCTTTTCACCGCGGCTCCAACGATAGTGACGAAATTATCTATTGAAATTGATCGCATAACTTAAAATAACAAACATTTGACATAGCAAAACCAACGAAACGGCGTACATATCCTTTTGCGACGCATAAACTTGAAAAGAAATTGCCGAAGTAAAATAAACAACTCTCAAATGGTTTTATTACTCGGCGACGAAACACTTTTGGGTACTTTGAAAGATACGAACTAACAAACACGGGAGAATTCCTCGTTTTAGTTTTTAAATATATATAAGGAGTTTTTAATATATTTTATTATACGAGGAGGTTTCAATATACTCAAAAGAATCAATGAAATTGAAAATGCTACATCCTTAGCGTGCCATATCAGAACTATCCGACATTGGCGATCACCATTGCGAAGGCTTCTCGATCTTCTGCAATATGGAATAATTGTCCTGCATTTGGTATCTGAGTCAATTCACGAATGTTTTTTAACCAAGAAACTTGGTTTCTTCCTACAGCTCTACGGCCCTCTATTTTACCTTTAAGGATCAGTTGTAAAATTTTATATCGACTTCCTTTTACTATATGTTCCAGATAAGACATTTTTCGATGTTTAACAGTCTTTGGCAGTTCTCTATCTTTGTTGACGCTCCTTAGTATTTCTTCATTAGTTTTTCTTGCTGTCCAAGGTATCTTCAGCATTCGCCTATGATCCCACAACATTACCAATGGTTCAATTTTGATCACGATCGATACTTTTAGCGTCCACACTTTTGCACTATACAAAAGCACAGACCAAACATAGCACTTAATCATTATTTGCCTTAGTTCTAAACTGAAATGGTTATTTCAAAGAAATGACTTCATTTTCATAAAAGTAGTTTTAGTCATTGCTATTCTACGTATTATTTCTATATCTGGATCTTGTTGGTCCGTTATCACAGTTCCCAAATATGTCATTCTGTAAACTTTCTCAACTTGGACTCGGTTAAACTAAAGCTTTGCATCGGGATGTGGGTCACGACTAAACACTAAAAATTTGGTTTTGTTTGAATTCATTTTAATGCCCATTTCTTTTCCTACCTCGAAAATACGATCAAGCAGAATTTGAAGACCTTCAATATTATCTGATAGAATTACTGTGTCGTCTGCATATCTAATCACATTAAGTAGTTCGCCGTTGATTTTTATTCCATATGGTTGTCTCTCAAGTGCCTTTTTAAATAACTGGTCTGAGTAAACATTGAACAATGTTGGCGATAAAATGCAACCTTGTCTGACTCCTCATTGCATGGGGATTTCATCGGTGTAGTTATCTCCAATTTTTACGATAGCAGTTTAATTCCAGTACAAATTTTTAATCACACGAATATCCTTGTAATCTATTCCGATATTTTTTAGTATTTGCATTAATTTTACATGCTGTACTTTATCGAATTCATTTTTGAAGTCCACGAAACATGCAAATACATCTTTTCTTTGGTCACGGCATTTTTGTAATAGGATGATAAGCGCAAAAAGTGCCTCCCTGGTTCCCACAGCATTTCTAAAACCAAATTGGGTATCTTCAAGATTTTCTTCGCATTTGCGTCTAATTCTGTTGTGAAGTATTCTGAGGAAAATTTTAAGAGTGCGGCTCATTAGGCTAATTCATCGATATTCTGAGCATTTTCTCGCATTGTGTTTTTTAGGTATTGCGATAAAGATGGATTAGAGCTAATCTGCGGGAATCACTCCGGTGTTATATATTGAATTAAAAAGTCTTACTACTACTTTTATGTTATAATTCTCTATTAGTTTCAGCAACTCAGTTGGTGTATTATCTGGATCACAAGCTTTTCTAATTTTAGCATTATTTATAGAATGTTCTATATCGCATTTCATAATTTCTGGACCGTCAGTACAGTTTTGGTAGAATTCGACAATATTATTCCTGTCATCTTCAAACAACTCTGATATATACAGCTGCCATTCTTTTCTTATTTCGTGCTCATTTACAATAATTTTGTTATTAGTGTCAACAAGTACAGAGGGAATTTTTTTTTAATATATTACTCATTTCTTTCAGTTTTTTTCAGTTTTTTTATGCACATTAAATAAGTCGTGTAATATAATGTTTAAATGTTTTATTTCTGGACGTTTGCAGTGCTCTAGTAAAATTGTGAGTTAATCTATTTAATATTGAATAACTGATAGATTCGCTCGATACTTGATGGAAATTTATTTTATCAAACAATCAAACAAAAACTTCCAAAAAATTTATAAATTATCACTACAGCTGTCTCGGCAGAGTGCCTTTCTCAAGTGATCTATTTTTGGCATGTGTTTACAATTTATAGTCTTGAACTGAATAAGTTAAGAAGATGAACAACATTTTCAGTTACCTAACAACTCCAGATTAATTTCGTTTGACGTAAATAACTTTTCCTAGTATTTCTGCTGTGGAAAATTTGTTCTAGAAAAAAACAAACTTTTAGACTATGATAATGCAAAACCAACCATTTCTTCTGAAATATTTCAGCTTCTTGAAATCTGCATACACCAGGACTATTTTGAATTTAATAATAAAATATATAAAAATATATATATATTATTCACTCATATAAAGAAAACTATTATATTGTACCACTTATTTAAAGAAAAACCGAAGTCTCAAATGCGCCAAACCGAAACTAGGAAAGAAAAACATAATAACCATTAAAAATGACCCAGGACAATTAGAAATAAGTAAATCGGATAATGCAAACTCAATTGAAAAGTTCTACGCCGATCTGTACCATTCCAGAAACGATCCCCCTACCTCCTCAAAGTAGAACTGAAAAAGGCAGATAACAAATGTCAACTCAGAAAGGATGCCCAAAATAAGCCACGAAGAAATTGAAAGATCAGTAAAAGAAATAGATAGAAATAAAGCTCCTGGAAGAGATGGAATCCTAGCAGAAATACTGAACTAAAGCGGAGAAGAAGCCATCACATATCTAAATATACTTTTTAATAAATGCCTATTCCAAGGCAACATACCCAAACAATGGAATACTGCTAAAACAATACTAATACACAAAAAGGAAGACACCACAGACTTGAAAAATTATCGACCAATTTCACTTTTTTCACAACTTTACAAAGATTATTACAAACAGGTTAACAATTAAATTTGACGGACATCAACCAGTAAAACAAGCCAAATTTAGAAAAGGGTGCAGCACCTGTGACCATCTATATACTTTAAAAATCCTAACAGAAAAGACTAACGAATACAATCTCCCATTATGTCTGGCTTTTATAAATTATGAAAAAGCTTTTGATAGCCTAGAACGGTGGGCAATAGAAGAAGCATTAGTCAACAACCGGATCGACTCCAGGTACAGAATATTAATACATAATATTTACGAACAAGCTGAAATGATAGTGACGTTGGGTAATGGAATGAACACAAGACCAGTAAAAAATCAACCGAGGAGTAAGATAAGGAGACACAATATCTCCAAAATTATTTACAGCTGCCCTAGAAGATATCTTTAAATCAATAGACTGGAAAAATAAAGGAACAATAAAGAAAGGATAGAGATAGAACACGTAGATGAATATACATATCTGGGTAAAAATGTCAAGAAGCAAAGAGGATCAGACTACCGAAATAAGCAGACATGTAAAAATGGGATGGGTACCATTCGGAAGGCTCTTATACGTACTTAAAAATAAAAATATACCTCAAAGACTGCAAACCAATGTGTTTAATTTTTGTATACTACCAGTACTTACATATGGAGCTCAAACCTAGACATTCACTAAAATAAACATGAAAAAGTTTAGAAAAACTCGGACAGCTATGGAACGACAAATGCTGGGTATCTCACTCAAAGACCATAAAACCAATGAAGAAATTCGTAATAGAACAAAAGTAAAAGATGCTGTCGAACAGACAGCTAAACTGAAATGGAAATGGGCTAAACATAACGAACGTCTTACGCATGGGCGATGAAATAAAGAAATCGGGAATTGGTAGCCATATGAGGCCAAAAGACCACGAAGAAGACCGCAAATGCGATAGAGCGACGATATTAAAAGAACTGCAGGGCCAATGTGGAAATGTCTTACAAACAACAGAGATGAATGGCGAGAATTAGAAGAGGGCTATATTCGCCAATCCGAATAGAGAAAAAGGGGCTTAATAAAAATTATATCACTCATAGTCATATTAAATTTATAATAGAAACAGAACATAATTAATCCATAAATTTTCTAGATTTGAAAATTATCAGACTTAATGAGTTTCCGTATCTTATAAACCTACCCATACTGATACGACTATACACAATTCATCATCCCATCCTACACAACATAAATTGTTGGCCTAGAAGCAACTTGATCGAGACTTTAATATCATTAAGCAAATAGAAGTAATCAATGGATACAACGAACAAACAATAAATAAAATTTTAAATTAAAAACTACATAAGAAAACTCTGAAAAAACTCAGTACCTTCTGCTCAATTATATATATATATATATATATACAGGCAAGATATCAACAAAAATAGAAAAATACATAAAAAAGAAAGGAAGGAGACCAGCTTTCAGAACAAACAACAACTTAGGCAAATATATTACAAACAACAAGGACCAAAAGAAAAAGCACTTACTCACTGATGTATACAAACTTAAATGTGGTGACTGTCCACAAACTTATATCAGTCGAACTGGTATAACTTTTAACAAACGGATAACAAAGCACAAAAGGGCTTTCAATAAAAAACAGATTCTACGTAAGCACTTCACCTGCTAGACCATAGCTATTCTGTTAATAACTCTCTGAATGACCAACTTGAGACAAACAGGTCTTTCCTTTTAACTTATTTAGTGGAAGACTATAAAGGCACTATGCTGAAACAACTGTAGTGATAACAAATTATAATTAATTTTGTGGAAGTTTTGAAAACAAAAGTTTTCATTGTTTTATTATTATTTAATATTTCTTTATCTTATAATTTTCTTGTTCTATGGCATTTTCCACAGGCTATTCTTTTTCTTGTAGGTTTTTTTATATAATATTGGTATATTTTGAGACTCACTTTTCATCATCAGTTGGCACTACAGCCCTTCGTGAGCCTTGGCCTGCTTCAAAACATTCTTCCATCCTCCCCTATCGAGTGTCTTTTTTCTCCAGCCCCTCACTCCAATCTCCCTCAGATCTTCCTGTACATCGTCCAGATATCTGAGTTTGGGTCGCCCCCTTCTTCTTCTTCCGACCGGCCTGTTTAGCATAGTTATTTTAGTGGGATCACTCTCATCCATCCGCATAACGTGGCCCACCCACCTTAGGCGGTTTATTTTGATGTTCCTGGCAATATCTGCATCACCAAAAAGTCTATAGAGTTCTATAGACTTTTAGGCGATATAAGTTATATCGCCTTCTCCATAGACCCTGTTCGTTTACTCCTCCATATATGGTACTCAATACTTTTCTTTCAAAGACTCGTAGTAACTCTTCCTCTCGGGTCGTCATTGCACATGTTTTCGATCCGTATGTGAGCACTGGGCGTATTATTGTTTTATAAAGTTTGCACTTTGTTGCTATTGACATACTTCTCGCTCTTAGTTGAGGGCCCAAGCCAAAATACCAGCGGTTAGCCAGGCATATTTTTTTTTTTATCTCGTTGGATGTGTTATTTTTATAGTCTACCAGTGATCCTAAGTAGCAGAATTCTTCTACCATTTCTATCGTTTCGCGTTGCACCTCTAAGTTATTTTGTTGAATCAGAAGTCCGATGTTTTCTGCGGCATTTTTGATACGTGTGACAGCCTCCACTGCTTCATTTTGAGTTCTTCCAATTATGACGATATCATCAGCGTATGCTATTATTTGTATACTACGGGTATATATCGTACCTTTTAAGTCTATTCCCGAATCTCTCATAACTTTTTCTAATGCTAGGTTGAACAGCGTGCAGGATAGCGCATCTCCCTGGCGCAGTCCTCTGTTGGTTTTAAATGGTTTTGAAACATCCCCTTGTACGCGCACTTTAGATTCGACTTTCATCATTGTCATTTTAATTAATTCTACCAAACGTTTTGGTATTCCCAATTTGATCATCGCCGAATATAATTGGGACCTGTAAATAGTATCGTAGGCGTTCATTAAGTATCAAGGACACAATTTTGTATGCTGTATTAAGAAGGGAAATATCTCTAAAGTTGGAACATTCAAGAACGTTTCCTTTTTTGTGTATGGACCATATAATTCCAGTATTCCAATCTTCTGGTAACGCGCGTTCTTGCCATACCTGTATTAGTAGTTTGTGAAGGAGGGTTACAAATATTCGACCGCCACATTTAAATATTTCTGCGGGTGGGTTGTCTGCTCCGGGTGACTTGTTTCTGGCTAGAGACTGAATTGCTTTGTTTATTTCTTCCAAAGTTAGTAGTTCAGTATCCTCCTGTTCTATTTCTAGATCATATCTACCTTTAGCTCTACTTTCTCCATTACGTAGCGTACTAAAATATTCCTGCCATCTTTCTAGTACTTCCACTCTCTCGTTTAAAAGAATTCTGTTAAGGGCCTTGACTTGGTTCGCTTGTGTCTTGAAAACTTTTCTTTTTGTGTTAACCTGTTTGTAAAATTTTCTGTATTCGTGTTCTCTATTAAGGTTTTCCATTTCTTCGAACTCTTTATTGATTTGTTGCCGCTTTTTCTGTTTGCGTTTTTGTTTTTCCTCTCGTCTCTTTACTCGATATTCTTCAATATTCTTCGATATTCTATTGCTCCTAGTCCTTCTGTTGATCATTTTCAGATACGCGTCGTTCTTCTCTTTCGTTACTCGTTGGCATTCCTCATCAAACCAGTTGTTTCGCTGTCCTTTGGGTACTTCATCCAGCACTTCCTCTGCAGTCTCTTTGAGCGTGGTTTTCATAAACTCCCAATTTGTGTTAAGTTCAGTGGGATATACCTCACTTCTGGGATGTTCTGATATTTTACGATCTAAGCATATTTGGAAGTTTCTTACGACTTCAGTACACTTTAATTTATCAACATTATATTTGATGATTTTTGGTTTAGTTTTATCGTTCCTGGCGTTTGATATACGTGCTCTGAGACGTCCAGCTATGAGATAGTGATCGGAGACTCACTTTTGGTTCATTTAAAACATCAGGAGTAGCTTGACAGGCTGTCGTTTGCATTAATGATGTTATCTAATTTATAGGTGTTACGAAGTAACGTGTTTCTTTTAATTTTTTGTTTTGTGTCGATGCTATTATTTATTGCCTTTTAATATTCATTCCAAATATTCTGCTTTGTGCATAATTTAGGCAGTGTTTTCTTGAAAATAGAAGTACTTAATGTACTTATAATGGGGCTGTAACCTGAACAATATCAAGATTTTATTTTATATAACAATAAATCTCAGATATTGGGGAAAGTACTACTCTTGTCGAAAGGTGATCAAGAAGTTTTAATCATAAAAAATGTTTTTTTTTATTTTGCTATTTATTTTTTAAACATAAAACGATAAATTAGTCTAATATCCATGTACAAACCTGATCTAAATCTGGTAATTCACTGAGCCAACAATTTCTTATATTTTTCGCGTCTTGATAATTATTTACATCACAACGAGAATGAAAGTCATTTGATTTAAATGGAACTGCAGGGTAGGATAAAGAACCAATGTCACTTGAGTGTCCAGCGGTACCCCTACCAGATGTCCCAGACATATGATTGAAAACAGCATCGACGTAGATTCTGTGAAGAAGTATTTTATTTAATTAAAAAAGTAAATGGAAATAAAAAGACAATGGATAATGTAGAAAAAGCATATTTTATCAAAATCAAATGAGGTCGAATAAAAAACGAATATTATAAAAGTAAAAAAAAAATAAACTAAAAAAAAGTGTGGCACTTACAAAATTAACAAAAGAGTTAAGACTTACTGTCTTAAGCTAAAAATAATAGAGAGGTAAACAAAGAAAAAAAAATACAGGCTATTAAAGGAAGAAATTATGCATCGACACTCAAAAAGCATTAGGGCTTAAAAATAATTAGTTTTTTTAATGAAGGTGGATTTACCAATACAATTTTGAAACTTCAGGTAACAATCATAAATACTAACAATAATTTTTTGAACTATAAAGTATCCCATACAATGAAGACCATCCTTTTACTTTAGATTGACATAGAGTAGACTCTAAAAAACAAAAAAAAGATGGTTTAGAATATCAAGTGGAAGATATTTTGTTTTTTACTTATTTTTCTTTGTAATCGGATCCGTCGGATCGGAATCGTTTGTATATACTTGTAGGCTATTTAACGTATTTTAACTAATATATTATAATAATAATTATATTGATTGAATTATCCTTGTCATCAGTTGTCCTTTCAAATAAACTGTTTTTATATGGCAAGAAAATCTTTAAAATGTATGGAGTCGCTAACACAAGATTTCTCATTTTAATTCTTTGACATAAAGAAATTTTTCTTGTTCCCACTTGTTTGGTGAAACTTCCTGAAGCTTTATGGAGCACTACATAAGGGATGACAACTGCGGCAGCATAGCAGATATCATGCAGAACTCTGTTTGAGACTTTAACATGTTCAATCCCCGGCATCTGCGCCAACTGTATATCTACTTATTTAGCTACAATCCATCCAGCTAGCATCTGAAGCCCTCAACAAGTAATGCTGTGTATTACATGAAGACATAAGTATAAATTTCAAATTTGTAAAACTATAGACAAGATTTGCTTTGTTTTCATTTAATACTAGAACTACATTTTAATTTTTTTAATGTGCTATAAATATGAATAGTTAATATCATGTTTTATTTATCCCAGCCAAACACATCTTTTAGATTTGTCATTAAGATACGTTCTCATACCTGAGAGACTGAGCTAGACGAAGCCTTAACAATTGGCTCTCAAAGAGTGTTGGAGTTTAATCGTTACACATTGGCTCCCAAGTTTCATAAGGTGCTACAACACTCCAATAATACCCTATAAGTTTATTTAAAGTACGAATCAACGTAGTAATTATTTAAATGTGCATGTTGACTTCGTTCATTAAATCGCTGGGTTTGTTTTTTTTTTTGAAAAAAGAAAAATCAATCACCCAATCCGGGACACGATCAATAAAATAATATGATAAAACATGGGCAAATACGGATTTACAGAGGAGGCCTCCCAATGAGAATAAAAAAAATATTATAATCATATTTGCAGTTTAAACTTTTATAGTTTTCTCTAAATTTGAAATTCATACACAATAACAACATTCTAGAAAGAGGGGAAGAACAACGCCTGAAAGGAAGCCTTAGGGAAAATAGTATTAAACTTGTTAAAACAACTGCACTTGGATACATAGAAATGTGTAGGAATCGATATTGACAGTTGAAGTGTAATGAGCTCTGAAGCAGTCGGAGCAAGAACAAAAATAAAAAAGGTCGGAACAAATGCAGTTAGACTAGTGATTGCCTAAATCATATTTTAAACAACTCAATTTCAACTTCTATTAATGTATAGTCCATCACGAGAGAAAACTCGAATATCTGGGGCATATAATGAGAGAAAGCAGATACAGGATAATGCAGTTGATACTCAACGGAAAGTAGGTGAAAGTTGGAAGAAGAGGAATTGGTAGAAAGAAATATTTATGGCTCCGAAACCTTCGTCAATGGACTGGCTTATCAGCAGATAAATTATTACATGCCGTGCAAGATCGAGAACGATATCGGCAAATCGTCATGGAAGCTACCCACGCCTAAAACTTGGGCACGGTACTCAAAGAAGAAGATAGTCCATCACAAACACAATGAAAACAATAAAGGTAGTAATATTATTTTTTAACATATCAGCCAAGTTCAATGAAATTTTAAAACTGAAACGTGGACAAAATCTTACAAGTATATCCAAAACCAGATGGGTTGAGCGCTATTAAAGCATAATCCAATTCAGATTTGTCATTTTACATATAATTGAATCACTAATATATATCTCAACACTGAAGGATCCCAGGACTGCTACATTTGCATCAACTTTGCTTAATTCTTTATACACATCTGAGTTTCTAGTGTCAATGATGTCACTGAGTGACATACTAAAATTAACATTGCCACATTCCTTGGTATATATTGAAATCAAATAATACTATTACCCATTATACCTATTATAATGAAAATACCCAAAAGTGATTTCAATACTTTTATTTGCGTCGCCGAGGTTGCTAATAAACACATTTTTACAATTTGTTTATATTTCACAGATGCGTTTTTTCTCGGTATTTCTTTTGATCAAAGCCGCTTAATATTCTGCGTTTCAAATAAACATTCATTTAGATCGCTGAGAAGGTTTTACCGGAAAGATGATTGCGACACACTCGCTGAGGCGTTTGTCAAAAGCAGTTAACGTCAGGGCCAGTCCAAATTTCGCATCAAATTTGCAATATTTTCTTGTTTTTCGATCCTTTTCATGGAAAATATGTAGTAAGTAGTTAGTAGTTGCAATTATAAGTGAGGTTTGAAAGTTTTTTAAAAAGCCAAGTCCAAGGTTTGCGTTTAGTGCCATTTCAACATCAATGTTAGTCCCTGGTCGTTGTTCCAGACTATACATGCAGTCTTTTTGTTCGTGTGAGAGAGATTCCCAGTCCAGTTTCTGCCCCGAGAAATTTTAGTAAGTTCAGTTTACAACTTAAGTGCATTTTAGTAAAATCCAAGTCAGTTTTTTGTTTTAATAATTAATATTTTAAATCTTACGGAGTGGCCTTAGCTGTCATTTTAATTGTTCTGTTTCAAAATTTAATGTTGACATATAACAGATTTTTTGACATTAGTTTGTTTTGTTTTTGGAAAAAGGTTAACCTCTATGAATAGTCTCGTTTAAAAGATAATTCTTTATTTTTAATTACTTATTTCTGCCACAGTTTATAGCCCAGTAACAATTTTTTGTAAGTTTTGTAGCATCTCCGACTTGTACAGAGTTTGTAGACGGATAGGACATGTTATTTTGGTATAATTTTTTGTAACTATTTATATCGTAATTATTTTTATATTATCTCTATTTTTAACTGTTTGTGGTGAGACAACAATAAATGTTAATTTTTTTCCCCAACCATTTTGTTTATTTTTCTTTAACTAACCTAACGTTAACTCTAACCTCTTTTTTGGATTTTATTTAAAAAGATTTTTTTTTCTTTCTAATAATTATTTTAATAGTTACAACTAGTTTTTGTAATTGTTATAATTTGGCACCTCGAAGTGGCGTCCATTTAAAATAGCTAGAGGTCTTTCTTGTTATTTTGTTTGTCCATTTGTCCAGGAGATTCATGTAAGTACCCCTTTGTTTAATTTTTTTTATAGCTGCCCCAATCTAACCCCTTGCCATTCAACTTATCCACGACCTCAGCTCTCCAAATAAACCCTGAAAGCCGTTCACATAAGTTTCGTTTATTCTGCTTGCCCCGTCTCGATCCCCAGTAATGTCTGTCTCAGTTCTCAACCCACTATTGGTAATACCCTATTTGGTAGGCAAAATATTTCGTTACAGTATTAGTTTAATTTTTTTGCGGAGGTAGTCGAATGCTGCAAAAAGGGCGGGACGGGACGTACCGCGTGCATCATTAAGTGACCAATATTAAACTATCGTAAAATAGTTTCGAAACACAATTCAGATTTCTGCTCTATAATCTGAGCCTTCTAAGAATTGCAAGGCAAACAGACGTTGATAAAAGATGTTAAAAGAGACATGGGGAATCTAAAATTTGCATTTCACGACATGTCTTTTACAACTAAGCAGAAATCCTTAGCGAATTGTGTTTCTCGTACTCCCACAGAGTATATCCGAATAAAATGAGAAAAGGCAGCAAATATTTGATTTCACGCAAACAAATCCTATGTATCTCTTGATACGTATTTCGACCTAAAAGGTCTCGTCAGAAGAGCTATTCATAGGGGTTCTCAACGTGAAAAATCAATATTTTCTGCCTTTTAAGAAGCAACAATAACATGGCTTCAATACGGACGCAGTAGCGACATCTAATTAAACAATCGTAAAATAGTTTCGAAACACAATTCAGATTTCTGCTTTATAATCTGAGCCTTCTAAGAATTGCAAGGCAAACAGACGTTGATAAAAGATGTTAAAAGAGACATGGGGAATCTAAAATTTGCATTCCACGACATGTCTTTTACAACTAAGCAGAAATCCTTAGCGAATTGTGTTTCTCGTAATCCCACAGAGTATATCCGAATAAAATGAGAAAAGGCAGCAAATATTTGATTTCACGCAAACAAATCCTATGTATCTCTTGATACGTATTTCGACCTAAAAGGTCTCGTCAGAAGAGCTCTTCATAGGGGTTCTCAACGTGAAAAATCAATATTTTCTGCCTTTTAAGAAGCAACAATAACGTCTTCTGACGAGACCTTTTAGTTCGAAATACGTATCAAGAGATACATAGGATTTGTTTGCGTGAAATCAAATATTTGCTGCCTTTTCTCATTTTATTCGGATATACTCTGTGGGAGTACGAGAAACACAATTCGCTAAGGATTTCTGCTTAGTTGTAAAAGACATGTCGTGGAATACAAATTTTAGATTCCCCATGTCTCTTTTAACATCTTTTATCAACGTCTGTTTGCCTTGCAATTCTTAGAAGGCTCAGATTATAAAGCAGAAATCTGAATTGTGTTTCGAAACTATTTTACGATTGTTTAATTAGATGTCGCTACTGCGTCCATATTGAAGCCATGTTATTGTTGCTTTTTAAATGGAAGAAAATATTGATTTTTTACGTTGAGAACCCCTATGAATAGCTCTTCTGACGAGACCTTTTAGGTCGAAATACATATCAAGAGATACATAGGATTTGTTTGCGTGAAATCAAATATTTTGCTGCCTTTTCTCATTCTCATTTTGACCAATATTATTTACCGACCAATATTTTTTATGCTATTTTAATTTCATAATCTAAACTACATTTCTTTCTTTGCACTTTTTGGAGTTCGGGCTATGGAATTTTAGGTTAAAATTTGCTGATTTTTCGTTGCTAGATAAATGAAAATACTTTAAAATCGGTAAGTTTTAAATGTCTTTATGGCACTCAGAAGTGTGTGAAAAGCACCCTAAAACTCTAGTTTTTAAGAAATATCCCCCAGACCCGCCAAAAAAAGTCCATTCCTCCCCTTCCCCGAAAATCGGTCCTGATTCCACCCTTCAAGTGATTAGGGATGGATCGAATATAGATAAAAGAGAGAGCTGAATTGTTAATGAATGTTTTATAATTTGTTGAATATCCCGTTCAACTATATCTATTCGTTTTCGCAATAAAACACATACTTCTTTCACTACTAATTAATGAACTGTACTTTGACTTCGTGATAAAATAGCGTATAGTAATTCATGGATTAATTAAATAACAGAACCATGAAATATAAGGAAAAAGGAAAATAATATGGACTAAAATATACAATATGAGGAAATAAAATCAAGACCTTGAAAGAACAAGGAAACAGAAAATGAGAATTAAGGAAAGAAAAGGCTAAAATATGTTTTATCATTTTCTAAGATTTTCACTTAACAAGGAAAATAGTGCATTAGTGCATTTAAAATTGTACTAAAAAATTTTATTCGAATATAATGAAGATGGCCAAGTTTTGCTTAAGTACAAAAAAAATTGTGAGTAAAAATTAGTGGATTACTCTATATTTGAAGACTCTTAATCCTGGATATACTTATTCTTATTATTACCTGACTCCTACGTTACTACAACGTCGCACCATATCAACAAATGCACTTTCATTTCCAGATCTGGTAGTGAGTTGGTAACTTACTGGTTGGTATCGTTCCCACCATGGTCTGTTACTTATTACGGAATTTTCATTTGGTGGAGATACCTAAAATAATTTTTAATTAAGTAACTATTATTTTGTTTTTATTAAATAAATGTAAAAACCCTTGGCTAATAAGATTCTGAGCTATTTTTTTAATAATAAGTTTACCAAAAATTGAGCAAATTTTTGTGCTTGGCACGAAAAGTGGAAGGTTTAATGTTTTTATTACAAGACGTGTAACAAAAATCATAACAAGTGGGAGTATATTTAAAACTGACAATAAAAAGATTAACTTCTTCTCTTCCTCTTCTTTTTATGTAGACATGACAGTCTGTTTTTTAATGTGCCTCCAGTAAGTTGTCGTTCCATCGTTTTCTTGGTCTCCCTACTGATCGTCTGTCTATTGCGAAACCGTCTATTACTGTCTTTACTACTTTATTTGCTGTTATTCGTCTTCTATTTCAAATAGAAGACGCATACCTTGGGGTGCAATCAATTGCACAATGCCTAACTCCAAGGCAGTTAGAAAAAAGAGTATTTTGTTGAACAAAATAATTACGTCTAGAGGGGGCAGTTAAAAATTTAAGATTTTGACAAATATATATCGAATGGTTATTCAACTTACAATAGCTGCATGATTTAGATGTAGTGTAGTTCTATCGGTGCTTATCTGAAAAGGAGACCTTGTCTCGTTTTGGGGTTTATGTTTCCGTTTGAACTTTGCTTAGAGATCTTTGAGCTGTTTTGCTCTATCGACTATCCTCGTTAGAAATTGGTTAAAATTTTTAAGTTTATTTGATTCTAGTAAATATTCAATAGATCTGGAAGTGGCATAGTCTAGTTTAGAGGAAGTAATGTGAATTAAAATTTAATTAGCTTTGGTTTTTGGATGACAGATTAAGATTGTTTAACGCTCTATATGCATTTGTTATCGCGAGAGTAAAGTCTTTTACTTATGAGTATCTAGTATTGTTTTGTAGACTTTAAATATCTGAAATGTTAGATATTTACTGCTTTATGATAAGACGAGGGGCTTTTGAGATACATAAATATTCCAATATCGGTCAAACAATCGTCAGCGTGGATGATTAAACTTTTGAAAGAATGATTGAAACAAATTTAAATTTTCGCCAAATTTAATAATTTTCAGTTTTAAAAGCCTGATTGCCTTTGTCTAGTGTTAGCTGTAATGCTAATACTATGACTGGATCATTGCATAAATACCTAATACTCGCTCCAGTTTTTATTTTGAGTAATATGAGGCATCCATATATTTTTTATATTTAACATCTTCGTCATGCTCGAGAGTACATTCATCATCAAAAAGGTTTTCTAAAGCTTCTGAATTAGGTTTAAATTGAAAACTGAACTAATTGTGTCTGATTTTGGATGACATCAAAATGTAAGTCCTTTGAGAGTATAAAATTCTTGTTTATATTTTATTGTCTATTTTATAGATTAACAACTGTTGTAAACGTCTCCCATTTATTTTTAGGTTTTCTTACGTAATGTTTATTTTTTTATTCTAAAAGATTTTAAAATATATAACACGTTGTATGATATATGAATGTAGCTAACTAGAAGAACAACGTTGATCCAATTGGACATAGCCTCGACTTAAAATCAGAATATCAAGTCCCTTATGGTTTTTTATGTAGATTAATACCACAGGACAATGAACGTTCGAACAAGGTTACCTAAGAGTTTATATATGATTTGAAACTTTGATATATGATTTATATACTTTAATATATGATTTCACGATACTATGCTATGCCGATGATGGAGTACTAATTGCTGATAACAAAGATAACCTACAAAGGCAGCTCCACACCTTCAATATCACAGCAAACAAACTTAATATGAGAATATCAGTAGAAAAAACTAAATGTATTCTTCTTAAGGTGCCGTGCATTTCTGCGTAGGCGTTAACCGTACATTGTCTTGTCAGGTGAGATGTTAAATAGTCAGGATTCAATAATTCTGTTTTTAGTAGCATTGTGAAGCATTTCATAGCTGTGGAGTCCATTGTCGAATATTGCGCAACCATAACATTTTTTTACGTCCCATACCTCTCCTATCCAAATCATACATAGAAAAATTATTTGCATCTAACAGGACTGATGATCACCTATATGGAGAAGGAGAAACAGGACCTTCAATTCTTAAATCGGAGATAGAAGATGCCATTGCAGCACTAAAAAACAATAAGTCAGCAGGTCCGGACAATGTACCCTGCGAAATATTAAAGATCCTATGTAAATCAGACAAACAGTTCCTTGACAATCTAGTTGTACTTTTTAACAACATATATAATAGCGGTAAAATCCCAGAGAACTGGCTACAGTCAACATTTATTACAATCCCGAAGAAACCAAATGCCCAGATTTGTGATGACTACCGGCTCATAAGCTTGATCAATCATGTCACTAAAGCGTTCACTAAGATCATTCACAGAAGAATATATGATAAATGTGAGTCAAATATTGATAGATCGCAGTTTGGTTTTCGGAAAGCACTTGGAACTAGAGAAGCAATTTTCGCTCTCCAGGTGCTTATACAACGGTGTAGAGACGTTGATAAAGACGTGTATCTGTGCTTTGTAGATTTTAGAAAAGCATTTGACAATGTCAATCATGAACAATTGATAGGTATTCTGCGAAAGACAGGTATTGACGACAAGGACATTCGAATTGTGGCAAACCTATACTGGGGTCAAACAGCAAGAGCAAAAATTGGCAACGAACTCACTGAAAGCGTGCAGATCAAAAGGGGTGTCCGTCAGGGGTGTATATTATCCCCACTCCTATTCAATATGTATTCCGAGGAAATATTTAACAAATGTATGGAAAATGCAAATGAGGGCATTAAAATAAACGGCGAGTTAACGAACAATATAAGATACGCCGACGACACGGTGATCCTTGCCAGTACCATAGACGAATTACAACAAGTAATGGAAAGACTTTATTCAGTTAGTGAGGAATACGGCCTGAGCCTCAACTTCAAGAAGACAAAGTGGATGCTGATAAGCAAAAAGCAACAACCTGCTCGACAATTACGGATAAGTAACATATTAATTGACCATGTAGAATCTTATGTGTACCTTGGCACCAACGTAAATGCAAAATGGGAACAGACCATAGAAATTAAGGCGAGAATAGAACGAGCTAGAGCAGCATTTAGCAATATGAAAAAGCTCCTCATAAGCAAGGATTTGTCTCTTCCCCTAAAACTACGTATAGTTAAATGCTACATTTTTCCGATCTTGCTGTATGGCGTGGAGGCCTGGACGCTAACGAGAAAACTAGAAGCATTCGAAATGTGGGTGTACCGACGCATTCTTCGTATATCCTGGACCGAACATGTCACCAACATAGAGGTACTCCAAAGAATCGGAAAGGAGAAAGAAATCGTGAATACAATTAAACAAAGAAAGCTTGAATATCTAGGCCACATATTGAGACACGATAAGTACCGTCTGCTACAATTGATTGTCCAGGGAAAAATAGACAGTAAGCGAGGGCCAGGCAGGAGAAGACACTCGTGGCTCCAAAATCTGCGGAAGTGGTTCGGGCTCACATCGGTCGAACTATTCAGAAGCGCCGCAAACAAGATCAAAATTGCCATGTTAATAGCCAACGTTCGCAACGGACAGGGCACTTGAAGAAGAAGAAGAATACCTCTCCTACCCTCTATCTTCCCTTCGAGTATCAGGTGCTGAAAAGTGTATCTTTCTCCTCGTAATATATGCCCCAAGTATGCAGTCTTCTTTACTTTTTACATAACTATCCTGTAAGCCCGCTATTCTGAGTACTTCCTCATTTATGACTCTCTCCGTCCATGACATTCTAAGCATTGGACACAGGCACCACATTTCAAACACTTTAAGTTTGTTAATGGAACTGGCCTATAACGTCCATGCTTCCATTCCGTATAAGAGAACAGGCCACACGTAACACTTAAGCATCCTGTATCGGAGGTTGAAGTCCAATTTGCGATCATTTAGAAACTTACGAAGCTTGTTCTGGCTTGTTCAACTCTGCTCTTTATTTCATTCTCGGGGTTCCAACCCTCGTTCAGCAAACAACACAAGTATTTAAATTGCATGACCTGTTCGATTTATTCTCCAGAGACATATATATTTGCGTTTGGGTAATCATTTGTACTTATAATCATTGTTTTTGTCTTCTTGATATTTATTTTCAAACCCCGAGCTTCACTTGCAAGAGTTAGATCATTTAAAAGGCATTGAAGATCTTCCATGTTCTCTGCCACTATAGCTGTATCATCGTCATACCTGATGTTATAAATAAAGATGCCGTTAACTTTAATACTCTTATTAGAGTCTGCCACTGCTTCTGCGAAGGCTTTTTCTACGTATAAATTGAACAGCATTGGAGACAACTCCAATAAACTTTGGCAACCTTGCCTTACTCCTTTTTTAATAAAGAAATCTTCTGTTTCGTTAAAATTTTGAAGACGTACTGTTGCTGTCTGGTTCCAATACAGATTGGCGATAATTCTTATATCCTTATCCTTATCTACTAAATGTATAGTGATCAGTAAAGAGCCGCGTAGATGCAAACTAGAAATCGACGGCAAAATTGTAGAACAAGTAATAAAATTCAATTACCTAGGAGTGGAGATCACTAGTGACAGGGATATAAGAACAGAGACCACAAGGCAAGCATCAAAAGCGGCCAGAGTAAGTGATTGCCTCCGAGAAACCACATGAAGAAACAAATATCTGACAACGGAAAGCAAAATGAAAGTATACAAGACAACAGTAAGACCAATCCTAACATATACAGTGGAGACACGAACCGATACAAGAAAGACGAAACAATAAATCAACAATTTCGAAATGAAACTATTAAGATCAATAGCGGGTATATCATTAAGAGACAGACAAACCAACAGAAGTATACTCGAACAATGCAAAGTTCAAAATATTAACAGGTAGATAAAAATAAGAAAAAAAACTGGAACGAACAGGTAAACCGAATGGGACCAGATAGACTAGCAAACATCTGTAAAAAAATCAAACCGTATAGCAGATGACCCGTTGGAAGGCTGCCAAAAAGGTGGAAAGATAATGTACAGTCAACAACAACTGAAACAGAATAAGAGGCAGACAAACACGAGTAATCCTAGTCGCACGAAGAAGAAGAAGAAGAAGACATATGATTTGACTTGATTAGAAAAAATAAGACTATTAAATAATATTAATAATATTAGAAAAATATGTGTCTAGTATTTGAGGTGACTTTGGTAGTCTTAAGTAATAAAAATAAATAAAATAAGTTTAGTCTTAAATTTATCTCTCAGATATGCAATGTTTCTTTATGATACGTGATGATTTAATATTAACCATGTAATATACATAACCCTTATCAGAAATTTTCAAAAATAGCTGTAATCAACTTTACTTGCATTACAGCAACAATATTACAAAAACAGTGTTGTTCAAAGTTTTACTGATAAAACGGTTTTTTATAAAGCATAAATTAAAGATTTAATTAGAAGATTACATTACATAAATGATATGAATTGGAATTCATACATATGTTCTAGTAGGCCATGATATCGTATTTGAACGTGCAGTTCCCTTTGATATACTCCGTTCGCTTAGCTCAGGCATATTTTGACAGATTCATTGTCGGAAACCTACAACATAACAATTCCTACTTCTCAGTATTCATAGCCCAAGTATATTACTATTGCAAACTTCTTTCTTTGAAAAAAGAATAATTATTCTAAATAGTGGAAGTGTATACTAAACCCATCAAATTTTGGGTAGTATATATTTAAAAAATATAATTTAGTTGTTATAATTTAATGTTGAGTTTACCGAAAGTACAAGCTGATTATAGCCGCAAATATCAAACATGGAACAAAAAATTTTGATATAGCAGTGTTGGCATGCTTTTATAATGTAGATGCTGTATGCTTCAAATATAAAAAGTTAAAGCTTTAGAAAAGTACATTTTGTTTATATTATGCTATGAATTCTGCAATTTTTGATTTATATAAAACAAGAATGAGTAAATATTTGTTTCTTTGGAGATTAATTGCAGTTAATTAGTAGAAATTCTTATAGCAATTGTCCTTTGATATATTAGGGGGATAGATTTGGCAATCGTCAATTCAGCAGTTCCCAGATGTTTGCAAATAATCTCGAATCTCGAATATTTACCCGTTATTGCTTCATATAAATTAAAAATTGCGGAATTCATAAAATAGTATAATCACAATGTACTTTTTAAAAGCTTTATCTCTATATATTTAAAGCATACAACATATGCATTATAAAAACATGCCAACACTGCCTACTTTCGGTAAACTCAACCTAATTTAACATAACTATTTATTATATGGTGCAGATAAATAAATATTGATTGTCGGTAATTCGTAAAGTTCTATTTTATTTACTATTTAGTTTGTTTACTATTAATATTGACTATGAGTACGTGTGCTTGGTTGTATAGTAATTTCCAGTCACTTTTAGTCTGTCAAAAAGTAACTAAATTCCAAAAAAAATAATTACTAAATTCACTAGACAGTCTAGGAATAGCGAACCTAGTATATCTCAAATTGTGTATGATACCAAATGATACCTACTTAAAGTCATTAACAATAAGTGTTGTTCCTATATTACTTTTTCCTACATTTTCACCTTTGCAATATTTCGAATTTATTAATTTTTTAAGCTTTTAGAGGTTTTTCCATTAGATGTCTTTCTATTTGTCAATGTGTATTTTTAAGAATTGGTATAAGGCATCTCAAGAAATCACCGAAAAATAAACAATCTCCGTTTTGAAGATGACGCAGCCCCTTATGCAGTGAAGAAAAGTTGATTGATATCATGCAAGTAGTTGAAAATAAAAGTCAAATATTTGTTCTGTCGTTAAACATCTTCTTCTTCTTACGGTGCCTATCCGTTCCGGATGTTGGCGATCAACATGGCTATCCTAATTTTGCTTGCTGTTATTCTGAATAGTCCAATTGTCGATGTATTAAACCACTTTCTTAGGTTTTGAAGCAAAGATATTCTTCTTCTCCCTGGTCCTCTCTTTCCAAATACCTTGCCCTGAAGAATGAGTTGCAACAAGCCGTATCTCTGTTCATTCCTCATAACATCGCCAAGATATTCTAGTTTGCGCTCTTTGATGGTGTTAATAATCTCGCATTCCTTGCCTATTCTACGTAGGACCTCAACATTAGTCACACGATCCACCCATGAAATTCTTAAGATACGTCTGTAACACCACATCTCGAATGCTTCGAGTTTTCTTAAGGAAGCTTCGGAAAGTGTCCAGGCCTCTACTCCGTATAATAAGGTAGAAAATACATAGCATCTAATGAGAGAGATTTTGGTAGCAAGAGGTAAATCATAACTTCTGAAAAGAGACTTTATCATTATGAACGCTGATCTCGCTTTTCCTATGCGTTGTTTTATTTCACTGGAGTGATCGCATTGGCTGTTAATGTTGGTACCAAGGTATGTGTAGCTGTCCACTCTGTCAATTGGATGTTGGTTAACCAAAAGCTGTGTATTTAATATTTTGCGCTTACTGACTACCATGTACTTTGTTTTCTTCGTATTAAGATCAAGTCCGTGTTCTCTACTTATATGTGCTATATGCGACATTATTCTTTGCAAACCGTCCAGACTATCTGCAAAAACTACTGCGTCGTCGGCATATCTAATGTTGTTTAGACGCATTCCGTTGACTAATACGCCTTCTTGTAGTTCTCCCAGCGCTTGCTCGAAGATATATTCAGAGTATATATTAAATAACACCGACGACAGAATGCATGCTTGCCTCACTTCTCTATCTATGGAGACTGCCTCTGTCAATTGATCAATCACTGTCAATCGTTAAACATACAAAAGAGAAAAATCATGATAGATAGTAGATAGACGGCATAACATATAATCACAATTAACCAGTTTGATGTTGTGAACTCATACTTCTATCCATATAATCATTGATCGCAAATATACGGTTACTAAAGGAGAAAATAAAACGTAGATGTGATCTAGCCACAATCGCCGAAGGAAATATGGCCAAAATATTGGAAGAAATTTCACATTTCACGACTCCAAAACTGAGGTTGATCTACTACTCACTCAGCTGTGAAACAATTGGAGAGAAATAAGATAGACGTCATTAGAATGTTCTGTTAGAGAACGAATTCCGTGGAACGACCATAGGACTAATAATTCAATTTTAAGATCATCATCAACCCTAAGAACTAAAGATCAGTAAACGAGTCTCCAGCAAAGTCCATCTTCAACAATTAAAATACTTTGAACATGTTACACATGTTTGAACAGGATCAGACACAGAAAACATAAAGAGACTCATTATCCAAGAAAAAATAAAAGGCCGAAGATCGATCAAATTACAGGAATATGCAAAAGACCAATGCGTGAATTAAAACAAATAGCCAGGGATAGAGATCTTTGGGGACAGGCCACACACGACATCACGACGACCACTACTCTCCCAACGGGGATTATTGGTGAAAGAAAGAGAAAGAAAGGGAAAGAGGGACAGAGAGATGTGTAACTTGGCCATTTTGGTCCCATTACAGCAGGTACAATTTCATCATCATCATCTTGGTGCTACAGTCCTTAGAGGGCCTCGACCTTCTCAAGCTTTCTACGCCATTCTGTTCTGTCCCTTGCTTGCATTTTCCAGTTGCCGACTCCAATCTTCTCCGCATCTTTTGTTACCCCATCAGTCCACCTCAGCTTTGGTGTACCCCGTCTTCTCATTCCCACGGGTTGCGCTGTTAGAATATTTTTTATCATGTTTGATTCAGGGGCCCGGGCTTCATGTCCTGCCCACTGCAAGCGGTTTCGCTTAATTATAGTGGAAATATCTTTCGCTTAATTATAGTGGTTTGGTGGTAATACCACCAAACGTATGCGTGTAGATATTCTGCAGTTCAAAGTTATATCTACGCCTCTATATTCTGTTCTCACAGACCGCTCCGAATATCTTGCGTAGCACCTTTCTTTCAAAAATGGATAGACCGGATTCATCTGTTATCGTTAGCGTCCATGCCTCTGATCCATATGTGAGAACGGGGACTATCAGTGTTCTATACAGCCTTATACGAGTTTTTTGAGACAGACGTTTGTTAGCTAAGTACTTTGATAGACCATGATAACATCTGTTTGCAATTATTATTCGCCTTTTTATTTCCTCAGATGTGTTATTATTGGGGTTAACCGATGTCCCTAGATATATGAACTCTTTGACTGCTTCGAAGTTGTGGTCATTGATGATTAAATTTGTGTCAACATTTCCAGCCTTTGTGTTTGTGTTAGTCGCCATGAATTTGGTTTTATTTTGATTTATATGTAACCCCATTCGTTCTGCTGCTGCTACTAACTCGGTTAGGATTTCCGCAGTTCTCGCCCTAGTTTTTGTTATAATGTCCACATCGTCTGCATATGCTAGAATTTGGACTAATCTATTAAATATTGCTCTCCTGCTATCTAAATTAGCCTCTCGTACAACTTTTTCTAAGGCGACATTAAAAAGCTGACACGCCAGCGCATCCCCCATGCCTTAACCCTCTATGTATTTGAAATGGGGTTGACGACTCGTTTTGAATTTTTTGAAGGTACAATTTACTTATGTATATTCAATTTACTAAGCTTGAGAATATTTGACAAAGTTATTGTCTAAAATTTTAAACATTTTAAAAATAAACATTTACTTTGTTGATAAACTGTCTGTTAATAACATCTTACTTTTAAGTTACAATTAATATTGGCTGTAACAAATTAGTTTTCATTTGTTATTTTGTAGCCATATTCATTTTGTGTTGCTTATAAATGAGTTTTTAGTAGCAAATTATTTTAGTAAATCAATTTGCCGCCAAATGTTTTAGTTCATGCCCGAACACGTGTGGTACTAGAAACTCTCTCCTTACTTCCTACCGTAGGAGATACCATGCTAAATAGACATGTGCTATTATAATAAGATATTTATAAATAAAATTGACGGATTAAATTTGCAATTAAATGTGCAAAAGAGTTAATTCTTTATCTTCTTTAATATAAGTGATCATCAAACGACTACCTTTACCAGTTGGAAATTTGCAAACTTCTAGCCTAACTCGAAAAATATTGACAGTACGAAAAAATTTGTAAATAAGAGACCGTAGTAAATTGCTGTTGCCACGATTTTAGTAGTCGAAAAGTTGAAAGTGACGAAGAAAACAGTTCTCCTTTAACCTTTAGATGGCGGCTAACGCAACGCGGAATTCAGTAATTTTAAATTTAGACTATCATTAATCCTCCCTAAAGGTTAGAATAATAAAATTTGTGGTTTGGGGTAGCGCCCACCATACAAGGTCAAATGAAATCGCGACTTTACTATTAAGACAAAAAATTTTTATACGTCTTTCGGATGCTGTCACCTCTCACTTTGCCGCAGGTGCGGGGGCTGACGGACATTTTACTGATTATCGAACACTATTTAACTTCTTCTTTTTCTTCACTGGCTTAGCTACTCGGGGTGAGTCTTCGCCGCGTCCGCTATCGCCCTCCATCCTCTACAATCTTGCGCTTCTATTTCCCATTGTTGTACCCCAATTCTAGAAGATCGACAGGAAGGCCTAGAAAAAGGTGGAAAGATGCAGTCAGGGAAGACCTGGAGAAGATGGAAGTAAGGCAATGGGAAATAATAGCACAGGATTGGAATCTATGGAAGGCAATAGTAAACGCGGCAAAAACTCACGAAGAGTTGTAAAAGCCAATGATGATGAATTCTAGATAAATCGGCTTCAACATCATCCTTCCATCTTTTTCCACGTGACCTGCCCATTTTATTTGGTTTGCCTTGATATGTCTAACTATGTTTTCAGTTCCATACAGTCACCAATTCAGCATTGCGGCTCCTTCTCCAATTTCCTATGAATTCATCTCTTTGGGGGCCAAATATTATTCTGAGAACCTTTCTTTCAAATACTAGAAGCTTATTGATTTCCCGCTGGTTAAGATTACATGTTATTTTAGGTATATTTAGGAGGTATAAACTCCTTTACTACTTCGAAGTTGTGATCATTGTAATCATCATGTTCTACCTAACTCTTGGTCTTGGATTTTTGATTACTAACATGTATTTCGTCTTTTCTTTATTAATTCGGAGACCCAGACTACCTGTTTCCTCCTCGAGCGCTCTCACGTCTCTTGTAGAATGCGTGACTGCATCTATATCAACACTATTTAACTGCTACAAATAAAATTTATTGTATATACAATTCCGAAAACAAAACGATATCTCCTGGACCATTATATCTATGAACAGAGTACAGCGAAGTAATGCGCAAGTTGTTAGGGAGAAATAGATATACTACCGATCGAGTGCTCCGCGTCACACTATTTTGTTTACTATGCCTTGTCTATTATTATTATTATGTCTATGATCGCAATAGACACATTTCGACAGTACATACCGTCTAAACCAAATACGTATGGTATCAAAATTTTTGCACTATGTAATGCCAAAATATTCTACACGAGTAATATGAAAGTTTACGTAAGCACTCAACCGGATGGTCCATACAAAACAGATAATACTGCCAAATCTATAGTAGAACATTTGTGTAAACGGATATAAGTATGGATCCAACCGAAATGTAACAACTGACAACTGGTTTACCAGTTTACATCTTGCTTTAAGTCTTAAGTCAGATAAGCTTACTTTTTTAGGGACGATACGCAAAAATAAATCGGAATTACCCAAAAAGTTCATACAAGGTAAGAGACCAGTTGGATCTAGTATGTTTGCGTTTAGACCAGTCTGTACATTGGTATCTTATATACCGAAAAAAAAAATAAGAACGTTTTGCTCAAATCTTCTTTACACGATGATAATGATATAAATTCAGTTAGCAATAAGCCAGTTTTTTTTATCACTTTAGTAATAGAAAACAATTTTACAACTAGCAGGAGTAGTTTTTTGTTATCGGACTCTCAGTCCGGGTGCGTCTACTAAAGTTATCAAATTAGACGCGTCTACTGCAGGGTTAATAAATTACTGCAAAATTTTAATCACAAAAACCATGTTCTCAATAATTTTCAAATTATTATAGTTGAAAATCAGTTTGATGAGAAAAATATTTAAAAGGAAATGGTATAAATATGATGAAAAAAACTAATATTACTGAGTCATTTTCATTAGAATATTGTGTATAGTATTCGGTTTATCTAGTAATATAATCCTAAGTATTATTTCAGTGATGTTAGTTAAATAATAGAAACTAAGTTAAGTAAGGGTATTATTATTTATTTTTGTTACTTTCTTAAATTTATCACTTACAGCTGTAAAAGAAACATGCGGCTGTTGTTTGAAAAAAAATTACACTACCTGAACACCAGCAAATCCTTTAGGACCCAAGAAGTTCTCACATTCACTGGCAATAGCATCCCAGTGCCATTCAAAGAGGTGTACGATCGTGTTTCTTCCTTCAGCAAAGTGATTGTTTTTCTGTCCTCTTACACTGAAAATAGTTACGCTCAACGCGCTAAACAATACCACAAGCTGCATGATTCACATAACACTATTCCTTCTATAATAAAATACTTTTCTGAATATTCAGAAATATTCTGATACATACTTATTTCTATAATAAAACTGGGAAATACTTTTATATCGGTAGAAAGACAGTTTTTTGTGAATTATTTAAATTCTAAATAATTTAAAATTCGAGATGAGCATCAGGTAATGCCAACCAAAAATTACCTGAAATATATCGTCAAATACCCTCAGGTCCAAAATGACAAATGCCGATATGGATGTCAAGCTCAAGAAACTATCCAACATCTTACCGGGGGCTGCCAGGCATTTTCTGCAACTGAATATAAGGAACGGCTCGACTCAGTAGGAAAAATCCTTCATCAAGAAATAGCCATCAAACTGAGACTTTTCCTAACAAACCATTATCACATTATCAATACGTTCCTGAAAGTATACTTGAGAATGATAACTACAAGCTATACTGGGACCGCACTGTGCTCACAGACCAAACAGTGGCACATAATAGACCAAATCTCGTACTAGTTAATAAAGTAAAGAGACAAATATCACTAATTGATGTGGCGATACCCAACAACAATGATTTTCGTGTTAAACAGAACGAAAAGATCGTTAAGTACAGGGATTGGGAAATTCAAATACAAAGACAGTGGAGAATGGAAAGTACCCAGACAATACTTATTATTCTTTCTACCACTGGAGTCATTCCGAAGAACCTCCTAGAAAACATAAAAAAACTAGGTCTGAATGAACATCTCTACAAGATCATTCAGAAAGCTGTACTGCTCTCAACGTCCAGATGAGTGCGAAAATTTTTGGGAGATACTCCAGCATATCAAGTCATCTAGGGCTCGATAACACGGAAAGAGTCCCACTACAGTTCGATTCTTTTGATACCGTAGGTATCTAGGATAACTGAATGTTCCCCTTATTATAGAGGGAGTGTGAGACATATGGCTAAATCTGATGCCACTAAATCAAACGAACGCTATATATCCTAACCATACATTAATGGATTTTCTGAACAAATTGCAAAAATGTTAGAAAAATATTTTATTATTGTTGGACATAAATTATCAAAAACATCTGGAAAATATTTTTCAAAATTTAAACCCAATTTTAATATAGAACATCAATTAAATGTGTGTAAACACACCAATACCTGCATAGAAGGGTTGTTACACACAAACATATCAACACACATGTTTACATACCAACAGATTAAACACAACAGCATGAACCAAACATTCTATAGAAAATGGCCATTCCTTTGATTTCGAAAATGTACAGATTTTGAAAAATCAACAAAATTACAAAAAAAGATGTATATTGGAGATAATTTACATAAAAAAAGATCTAAATTTCGATTAATAATATGACTAACATCAAAGATATTTTCAATTTGTATTATAATTTAGTAAATTAAGTTTTTTTTAATGCACCATTGCAACACTATCAGAAATTACTAACGAGGAATATAAAAATTCCTTAAAACATGAAAAATGAAAAAGTTCTTAAAGACGGAAATGAGACGGTGGAATAACAAAAAAGATGATTTTAACTGGATGTCAAACTACTTTGAAGGCAGTTAAAATTTTAATTAGCAAGTGCTACTTTGGAGTGCTATTCCGATCTCTTGGCAAAACGCACATATACTTTTACTGAACAAGAAATGAGACTAACAAAAACTCGAAAACTTCATACCAATAAGGCTGTTACCACATCCGTATAAACTGCTTAGCAAAATAATTTTCATAATACTAATATTTCGCTTGTTATATTGCCATAGAACACATGCAGAAAATACGGACACTTATAGAATAGTATAACAAACATAATGAACGATTATGTGACATTTGTGGATTACAATAAGACATTCAATAAGCCGTAAAGGGCCGTAAGAGAATGAATAACACAAGGATTAATTCCATATATAAAATAATCCCAAAATACATTATATACGACAATGCAACTATGTAAATAAACGTAGAAGAAAGTTTAACAACAAATTTAAGAATGGAAAGAGGAGGTTCGTGTAGGAGAGCGTGTATACTCCAGTTACGTTGAGTATGGGCTCTTTAACAATCATCCTATCCATTTGCAACTGAAATACATGTATATGCCTTTGATCTTTCAATTAAATTTAATTTGAATTGTTGCGAACTAGACTAACACTTTTTAACTTAATGTATACAGGGTGATCAACTGTTGTTGCAAAATCCGTTATATATGTCATTATAAATATAGTAAAAACGACAAATAAGTGGCCGTTCTGGAAGAATATCTAACCGCCTGCCACTACTACATCATAAGATTTTTTTTTATCATTCATAAGAATTTTTTTTGTGTAATTTACTTTTTTTTATTTTGAATATAAGTTTGTTTCTTTACTGAGCGGATTTATTTATCCCACCATTCAACGCTAATGTTCCCATGTCCTTTCTAAGGTTACAATGATAAGCAATAATGTTGGTAATTAGGTCTCTTGGTATCAACGCATATCAATAAAGTTATTTTAAACAGTTTTATTTAGCTACAATGAAATTCGTAATGAAAGGGTTACTATAATGGTTACACTTCGAGTGCTTAACTGTTATATATTCTCAACTCTTCTATATGAAGTAGAGGCATGAATCTTTGCAGAAACAAGCAGTCAGAAAATAACATTCGAAATGTAATGATATCGAAGGATGATGCGTATCTCGTGGACGTATTGATTTACCAATGAAAATGTTTTACAAAAAATAGGTCAAGACCAAAAGCTGATCTGCACATTAAAACATAGAAAACTTACGTTCTGGATACTTTGCTGAAAAATCTAAAACATTATACTGGTAAAACATGCTTAAACTTGTTTAGAACCGTTGTAACACACTTATGTGGGCCAGAATAATCTTCTAAACGTCTAATGAGGATATGGCACGAGAAGAATATATTACAACTCTTGAGTTAGTGAGTGACCTAGGTAAAGAATACGATCGTCGCCATATTGGATATCAAGAATATGGAAGCAAAAGTTACGAAAGATTCTAAGAATTATGTAGAGAAAAGTAATACATAAAGAGTCGGACAACTGGAAAACTTCGATATGGAAAATACGAAATTAAAATAAATAGTAATTTAGCAGAACCTATGGAATATAAACATTGTTCTAGTAAAAAAGATGAACAATTATTTTCTATTCATTTCTAGTAACTATAAGATATTCTTTTTTTACAGTATCAAAATAAATACCTCTGATCGTTATTTTTCTTTATCTTAAGATAAATAAAAAATATTGACTTTTTTCAAAAATTACCTTATCAGAGAGATTTAAGTTTAGGATTATTTACAATGAGTTGGAAATAGCCCGTTATTTGCTTAATGATTTGCAATGTTTTTGCACTTTTAAACCTACATATTTATGCACTGATGCACATTAGAGGTGAAATCAATAATTATAAAATGTCATTGCAAATAATAGTGTGTAAATAATTTAATTCATCTACAGTCTATTTTCAAATTGTTTAATAAAGTATAATATCAAAACTGATATCCGTCCCTTACTAAACAACTAATACACTTAATTTTATCAGTAATATACCTATATTATATGATATAGTAGTTGCTAATAGAACTATAGTAAATGATATCTTGATAAGTAATCTAAAAAACACTACTTTTATGATTTGTCGCACTTTAACACCAAAACACTTATAGAAAATACAAAAACCAAAAGATTAAATAAGGATTTTGATCTTTGAGGCACGCGTTACAATGATAATAACGTCACTATTGATCATGAATTCGCGATAGTTTATCTGAAGTGTTTTTCTAGAATAGCCATGAACATATGCATAATTGTATTTTAATAAATGTATACAAGGCGATTATCAACGTATATATGTTTTTAGTGGAATACTAGCGGACCAACTCGACATCGAGTTTTTTAAATGAAATTTTTATTTTGCGAAAAAAATTAAGAAAACAATACAAACAATATAAGCAAGAATATACATAACATTTATCAATAATAATGCAAGTAAAAAGTGTATTAAATATCACTAAATATTTCGTCGAAAACAATGTTTTTTGTTGTGATGTCCAAATGATATCCATGCCCAATGACATGGATATCATTTAGCAGTTAATTTTGCATGCTGATCACGAATCCGGTGTCAGATTTGCTCTATCTTGACGTTTTATGCGCGTTTCGGGTCACTTCCGGTGTCGGATCGCAACCGGAAGTACATATCTAGATTCGTCTAGACGAGACCTTTCGATCCATATATACATTGTGGGGTCTAAAACTTAAAGTAAATTTTAACTTCCGGTCATCTCAAAACCGGAAGTGAATTTTTGTACCAAAAGTATATCTTGACAATCTCATACGTAATACTAATAATATTCCGAAAAAATATTTTAATTATCTAATATGGTTTTTGAGTAAATTGGTGGACAAGAAAAGGGCTTAGCGTTTTAGTATATAAAATTTGATTAGTCTTCAATCTAAGACTAAAATAAGAAAATTTAAATAAGAACTCAAAGAAGATATATATATATATATATATATATATATATATATATATATATATATATATATATATATAACATCATCGTCAATGATTCTAAGCGTATTCTACGGATTATAGTGCAGTTTCCCTTACTCTCTCGAGCTGTCGACATCCTCTGATGTCTGGTTACGAGCTTCCGAGGTCTGTCTCCTAATCTCCCAGATACTACTACACTGATCACTAATCAATGCATTAGTGGTACTGGGAAGAGAGGAGAGTTTATTTATACCGTCAGTGGTGACGTGGTTTGGGTGAAGCTTAGCGGAGGGGTTAGCATGGGAATAGCGCGGTGTAACCGTATGCTGCCATTTCTTTTATTGAAATAATTTGGCTTTTTTCAATATCTATGGCTTTTCGGATAATTATTTTTTTGTAGAAGCAGATGTGGGCTATAGTTCTGGAGTTTTCAAAAATGTACCTGATACGTTTCTGAACGTCTCTTGTTCAGAGAACTGAAACAAGCAAGGGTGACAGATGAGAGAAAAAGCCTTAACAAAATTTGCTGAGCCAGAGAGCCACCAAAGCCCGATACTGCGAAAGATAATATGATATGATGCGTTCCATCGATGGAAACACTTCTTCGTCTCCTTCTTCTTCTTCTCCATGACAGTTATCAATCGTTGGACATCATGTTGGCTACCATATTCGCTATCGTGACTTTATTGACAGAGGCTCTAAATATTGATGTAGTCGATTTTCCATACCACTGTCTTAGATTTTTCAGTCATGATGTCCTTGTTCTGCTAGAAACTAGTTTACCTTGTATTTTCCCTGAATTAAGAGATGTAAAAGTTGATATTTTCAGATGGAAACTCAAAAGACAAAACGACATTAATTATGACCAATATAGTCTAGATAATCGTAGCTCTCTCAACAGGAGACAATTCAGCACAAAGCATTGGCAATTTTAACCATGACTAATGATATTTCTTTTCAGACATCTCTCAAAAAAAAATTACAAAAAATAAAAAATTACTAACATAAAGCCGATAGCCCCCAAAAAATTAAAACTCTAAACACGGGCACGAAAGGTCTACATCCTCGAGAGCCAAGTCGCCGAACTGAGCGTATTCATCAGCGGAGACTTGAGGCCCGAGCACACAATTTCAGATTCGATGATAAGTCGCCAGAGATAGTAGGAAAAGAGCACTTTACGCTAACCTGCTTTAATCGGGATAGGACATCGTGTTGGAGTTCATAAGCACTTTGCTGAAAGATAGCCTCTATCGCGCATCAGAGTGATGTAGGGAGGAAAGGGATGGTCTGGAGCATTGGGTCTCACAGGCTGGGTTAAATTAAATTGCTTGCTTACTATCCTAAGACTAGCGGTAATTCTCTTTTTTATATCTTACAATCTTCACAAATTCATCGAGAATTCCTTTCTTATGGAGTGTTCTCTGCAGAATCTCTCAACAAACGCTATCATGTGCTTTCTTAATATCAATTTATCCTATATGAGCGGATTTTTTTTTTCCTGTATTTTTCCATCAGAAAATCCATTCATCCATCCATCCATCCATTTCTTCCGGTCATAAAACTACTTAGCTCTAGCTAAGTAGTTTTATGGCCGTGTATTAGTGCATTGTGGTATATCTTCAAAAACATAACAAACTTTTCATATTTTTGAAAACAGGTACTTCTTCTTCTTTAAGTGCCCTGTCCTTTGCGAACGTTGGCTATTAACATGGCAATTCTAATCTTGTTTGCGGCGCTTCTGAATAGTTCGACCGATGTGAGCCAGAACCACTTCCGCAGATTTTGGAGCCACGAGTGTCTTCTCCTGCCTGGCCCCCGCTTACTGTCTATTTTTCCCTGGACAATCAATTGCACTAGACGGTACTAATCGTGTGTCAATATGTGGCCTAGATATTCAAGCTTTCTTTGTTTAATTGTATTCATGATTTCTTTCTCCTTTCCGATTCTTTGGATTACCTCTATGTTGGTGACATATTCGGTCCAGGATATACGAAGAATGCGTCGGTACACCCACATTTCGAATGCTTCTAGTTTTCGCGTGAGCGTCTCCGTCAGCGTTCAGGCCTCCACACCATACAGTAAGATCGGAAAAATGTAGCATTTAACTAGTAGGTTTAGGGGAAGAGACAAATCCTTGCTTACGAGGAGCTTTTTGGTATTGCTAAATGCTGCTCTAGATCGTTCTATTCTCGTCTTAATTTCTGTTGGCTGTTCCCATTTTGCATTTACGTTGGTGCCGAGGTACAGATACGATTCTATATGGTCAATCAGTATGTTACTTATCCGTAATTGTCGAGCAGGCTGTTGCTTCCGTAATTAGGTACTAATATACCGTTTCTCCATTCGTTTGTCATTTATACCATTTTTATTAAATAAACTGATTTGCAAACTTGTTCCAAAAGATATCCACACTTCCCCGGGAATGCCATCTGACCTAACTGCTCTACCTCTCTATATGTTTTGAAGTACTTGAACAGCTTCCTTGTTTTTTACTTATATGAACGTTGCTATTGCTTTCTCCACTAGTACAATGGGTTTTCTATAAAAAAATTTTATATAATAAAACGCCAAATTACTTTTCAAAATCACCCAAAATGTTTTCAAGAAATGATTTTCAACTTTTCCATCTTTTTTTTTAATACCAATACAACGTTCTTTCATTTTGCCCTGTCAGATACTTTTCTTCGCCACTTCCTGATATACATCGTCTATCCATCTTTTACGGGGCCTTCATTTTTTCTAAGTGAAAGTCAGATTAATCTTTGTCACTTTACAAATCTAACGATATCTGCGCTCTGCATTAATTTATCCAGCACATAGTTTATTCAAAGAATAATATATTCTTTGTTTATTTTTATTCTTAATATTTTGCTCTAAAATATTCTCAATTAATTTTCATCAGTGGTAAAAAGGGTTCACGTTTCACATTTATAGGTGACCACTGGTATAACTACTGTTTTGTAGATTCTGAGCTTATACTGACAATTAAGTATCTTACTTTTCGTTTAGTCTTTGTATGTACAAAAGCACTTATTACCGCTAAGACTCTGTGTTAATCAATTTATTACTGAGCACAGGTAGTGAAAGGTGCAGGCTTATTCGTAGATATACCTTCAGATTTTCATGTTGATTCGACTTTGTGCACTTTTATTTCGTTCCTCTGTTTTGATTTATCAAATTCAAATATATAGCTTTTTAGTTTAATACCCTTCTTATGGCAACATCATCTGCATATACGCATATTTGAATGAATCTTATATTAGCTGTTCATATGTAGTTTTCTAATAATAGCTTTGAAAGTTAAATTAAAAAGTGTTGTTGATAAGGCATCACCTTGCCTATCTTCATTTTCAATATCAAATGCCTTTGTTATACCTCCATATATTCTCACAATTTAAATAGATATTCACCAATTATTTCTTCCGAAAATGATTCATTAAGACGGAAATTATGCTACAGTTAACACTGCTATGAATCTATCATTTTCACAGAGTCGTTTATGCCCCCCCCCCCTTCCTCTTGTACATAGAAAATATGATTCCTATTTTCCCATCCCCTGGGATGACTAATGTCCATATGCGGCAGGTTAGATTATGGATACGCTTCCATAGGACATGTTCAGCATTATTTACCAGTTGTGCAGTTATTCCATCTGTTCCAGACGCTTTGTTATTTTTGAGATGTTTTATAACGTATATAGTTGCTACTTCCACCTATTCATTATTTTCTTTTTTCCGCTGATAATTTCTCCATTTTTGTTGTTTCACACTGTTGTTTCTGTCATGTGTTCTTCACTGTATCCTTTGGTTTTCTTGTAAAACTTCCTAGTCTCTCTCTTCTGTTATTTTTAATTTGTAATTATAGTAGTAGATTTTATTTCGGTTAATTTTTTTTTTCAAACTAACACCGGCTTTCAACCTGTTCTAAAAAACTAATTCGCTAAAAGCATCTTGAAATTCTTAGAGTTCATTTAACATATTCTGCAAAATTAATACCTATTCTCTTAACTTTTCTATTTCATTTTTTCTAATCGCTAGTTGCTTCTTCAAATGAGAAATTCCAAATTCCAGAATATCTCCTTTTTTCTGTGGTCAGTTATGGGAAATGGATTTCTTAGAGACCTATATCTATTATTATTATATTGGTAATATTATCATACATCTAGTAGGACTATATGATGAGCTTATGGATGTTGATCTAGACGACCTTCGACCTTCATTCGTATTAGGGATTTTCTATGACATCAATACATACTAATTTTTTTTATTAATTCTGCTTTTTCGTAAAGGGATATTATCTATTTGGAATAAACCTCACGAAACTATCGTAACAATACTTATTATAATATGTACAATAGATTTAAATATACAAATGCGGGACAAACAATATCAGTTAAATTTTAGATAGATTTTTATGTTTGGATAATACCACTGTTTGTCCAGTTTCTTTATTACCCTCTCAGGATCACTGGTCTAAATAGCACAGCTTTAAACTACTATTTTATATTATGTGTCCATACTTTATTATTAAGACAAAAATTATGTGTTTTTATTTCGAGAACTAAGCTTATTTCCTTGAGATTTTAAAAACATCTAAAAATTATGTAAAATCAAAATAATTAAAATTCTATAAATCCCAATTAATAATAAAAACAAAAGGTTTGTCAGAAGTGGGATTCGAACCCACGCCCACAGAGTGGACTGCGACCTGAACGCAGCGCCTTAGACCGCTCGGCCATCCTGACTTGTATTAAAAAGTGAAAATAATAATATTGGTACTTATGGATTTTAGGTTAACCAATTTTATTCAATATTAAATTGATAAAATGACTAATATAAATATTTTATATTTAGTTTCTTTTATCATTAGGTTAATAATTAATTTGATATATAAATAAATATTATAAACATTACAGAATACATTTATTTTTTTCAATTCCGACCTGTACTAAACAATATGCAACTCTTCATACAGTTATGCAAAAGAAGGTAAAATTTTGAAAATAATTTTTTGTAGGGTTTTCGTAGACAACCTAGCAATTTGAAAAACATATTTCCAAAAATTTTAATTTAATTATAGGTACTAGTAAGAACAGTACACTCTCTAGTATAAAGTACACATTGGGAACAATTTTCATAAGCAAATATGTAGTATCGTTGATTGAATAAGTATGAAGGTATCAAGATTCTGTTATAAAGACAGACAACGGCTCTCTACAAAAGAAAGCCGAAACTCTTGGATAAGTTAAAAAATACTGGAAACTATGGAACAAAGAAAGAAAATATGAAAACAAAAAACCAGATAAATACAGAGAAAAACAAATTAATAAGGAGCCAACTAAAAGGTGCTAAGAAAAACTGGAAAAGTGGACGATGGAAACATTCATTGAAATAAAGGAATTCCCGAAAAGAAATGATCATTATACTTTACATAAAAAAGTAGCACAACTACCTGGAAAATCATGAACAAATGTACCTATCCGGTTAATTAACGAAAATGATTAAACGTATTAATAACCCAATTGAAATAAAACAAGTATGGATTTAATATATTGAAGATCTTTTCATGGACACAATAACGAAATCATCACAATTATTATTAGGTAAAATCTGTCCAACATGTTATAAACAACTCAAAATCTGCCAGAGTCCTTGGGCCAGATAAAAGTTCACACCGAGCTGATTAAACTAATAGACGAAGACAATTTAAGAGCAATAACTATCCCCTTTAACAACATCTGGTGTCATACCTACAAAATGGTTACTATCGGCCTTTGTTCCACAACCAAAAAAACCAAGAATTAAAAACAATTATAAAGGTTATAAATGCAGAAAGTGTAAAGCAGATTATGAATAATGGAGAGTTTAGCTTTCGTAATGGCTTCGGAACAATAGAAGCTCTGTATAGTTTCACAACTATTGGTCAAAAATTTTGAGGACTATGGGAAAGCTTTTAATAAAAGTTAAACATATCATTTTTATGGAATGTCTAAAGCGAAAAGGACTTAACAAAAATGCTATTAACGTGTAGTTAGAAGTCTCTGTTGAAACTAACTGGCTATGGTAACATTAGATAATAGAATACTATTTAATATATTGGTCCTCCAAAGAGATATTTACACAAGCACTTGAAACTGTACAGACAGGATCAAGATAAATGGTGAATATATAAATAACATTCAATATGCCCAAGAGACAGTTATTATCGCTGAAAGTGAGAAAGACCTGCAGACACTACTAATCACTATTTGTGATACTATATAACAGTTGGGTTTAACAATAAACATAAAGAACACGAAAACCATGGCTATTAGTAAGAGGGATGAAGGCATAACAATGAACTTAATAAAAATAAAGATATTGAACAAGTGGACAAAATAAAGTACTTAGGAGTCTGGATTACAGAAGATCTAAATCCGAAATCAGAAATTCGATCAAGAATAGAGCAATCAAGAGTAGCCTTTCTGAAGATGAGGAAATTTCCAAAGTAACCAAAGTCTCAATCTACAAATCCAATATAGTACGGTAAAATTTTATATCCACTCTATTCTTCTTTATTGTACCGAAGCTTGGACCGTTAATGTTGACTTGATAAGAATGCTGCAAACTTTTGAGATGTGGCTTTTAAGAAAAATTTTGAAAATACCATGGATCGTTCATATTAAAAACGAAATGGTGTTGTACACAATGGGAAGAGGCACAGAACTTTTTACTACTATTAAAAGAAGAAAGACAACATATTTGGGGCACATACTTAGAAATGAGAAGTACAAGTTGTTGCAGCTGATAATGAAGGCTAAAATCAAAGGAAAAGGTTTCCTGGTAGACGACAGATATCCTGACTGAAAAACATTAGCAACTGGACCAGGTTACACATACAGACGCTTTTAGCAAAGGCAGAAAATAGAGAAGAATTTGCAATGGTTGTAGTCAACCTTCATTAGTGGACTTGGCGCTAGTAGACGAAGAATGGATGTCTGCTTAGGCAAATATGTTTTGTGTAGTCTACATAAAAATTTACTTTTTAAACTTTTGTACACTACTTTGTAGTACATCCTACACACCCTTTGTTTATTATGATTCCTATAATTTATAGGTTATATTGAATGTTGGTTATGTCACTCAGACTCATTCGTGGATCACCAATTCTTGCCTTTACTCATGCGCAAAAATCCACTACGTCCATTTATAAATTGAAAAAATATTTTTCTACTCTCTTACTAGTAAATTGTCTAATACCTACAATTTGGATGCTAAGTAAATGCATCATAACAGATACTGACACGTAATGACTAGCACGTAATAAAAAAGTCAGTTGGTCGAGTTACCATGGAAACGGATTAACAGACGTTATTTTGACAGATTAAAAATTATTAAACTGTCAGTGTAAATATAGTGGTAATTTAATTTTTTATTTTTATAAACGAAAATAATGGTAGAAAAAGTATAGTACACAACTTGAGTTGTAAGCTTATTACATGCTTGTAAAATTACTGCGCTCGCCGCTACGCGGCTCGCGCGCAACTTTTTTACTCGCATGTAATAAGCTTCTTACAACTCTCGTTATGTAATATACTATTACAGTCCGTTTCTTACGTCTCCAGTGCGTTTACGTCTACAGTACATCAAACTATAAATCCAGCATAATACTCTTTTAGAAGGAATAGTGAAGCTTTATAAATTAAAAGAGAAGGTTAATAAGTGACCTCTTATGTTGATATAAAGGAGAGTAATAATGAAATTATGACTTACATGAGCAGTAATAGTACAATTATGTAATAGTAAGTAAAAATGCAATCACTTACTTAATAAATGAAAAATCAGATTTAACAAGTAAATTTGACTTATAAAATTAGCCTTAGTTAATAAATGAAACTTAAAAAATAGCCGCCTGGCAAAGTAAAAATACCGACAACAACAAAAAGCACTTGTCTATTTTACCTTTAGGTTAAAAAACAGTGTAGTTTAAAACACAAAACATTGATAGGTGAAAATATCACATAATTATTACAAAACCAATTATATTTACTTGTTTAAAATATTTAACAATTTCGTAATTTTAATTTAACAAATTGGTAAAATTTGTTAATTTATAGTAGTTAAAATGAGAGATTATGTAAAATCACTAGAATGTTTACACGTTGATGACCGTGAAAAACATTACATGAAGTGGGAAACAATACATCAATGTAATTATTGTACTCATCCACACAACAAAAAGGGGTAGGTTTCCTTAATGCTGTCTGGCTTGAGGAAAGGATCTCAGTGTTAAGAATATTCTGCCAAGAAGGAATGAAAGTAATTTCAATCAATTCTAGGTAGGTAACTGTTCCATGACAATTGGCAATTGAGAAAGAAAAAATTAACCTAGCCGTTAAAAACAGGCAGATCTGAAGTGTTATGTTATTACCCTAACCATTATGAAAAAAATTACAGTGGAACGGAAAAAGGGGCAACTAACTCAGAAAATAATTTTTTAGAGAAAGGAGGAAAAAACAAGAAAATATGTTGATAAAAATCCAACTCCGCCTTCGGTAAGTACTGGGTGAATTGGGTAGTTCAGTAAATGCCGATGCCGGTCCCAAGCCCGGATAAAGGAGGAGGGTTGAGGCGATGGGCTAGCAACTCGTCCCTTGTCAAAAGAAATTAATGCTAAAAATTTCGACCAAAAGCCTCGGAATACAAAGGATGGATCAACACAAAGACGACTAATGCAACGAAAAAGGAAAATGATATTGGCTACATGGAATGTACAAGGACTGAGAACCAAACAAGCAGAAGTATTCAAAGAATTAACGGAAAGAAAAATAGATATATGTGTTCTCACAGAAACCAAGAAAAAGGGAAAAGGAAATGAAGAGATAGGAGAATATATACATATCTACAGCGGAGTGAGTAAAGATAACAGAGCTAAAGGAGTCTCTATTGCCATTCGAAAAAATCTTAAAAACAACATTAAATCATGGACTGAAGTAAATGAACAACTACTAATACTGGAAATGAAAAAGAATGGGCACAATATCGTAATTGTCGGAGTATATGCCCCAAACGAAGATGCAAATCCAGAAAGTAAAGACGATTTCTACGACAATATGAATGAAATACTCTCTGAAGTTAAAGAAAACTGTGAAATCTTTATACTAGGAGATTTAAACGGCAGAGTAGGGACAGAAGAAAATAGCAGAGTCGTAGGAAGATATGGAGAACAAATAACCAATGACAACGGAATGCGTCTTAGAGATTTTTGTGAAATAATGTCTCTCAAAATTATGAATGGATTTTTTCAACATAGAGACATCCACAAATTTACATGGATACAACCTACTAGGAATCTGCGCTCGATAATCGACTTTGTAATCCAACGTCAAACTTCCCAGCTGAAAACAACTGACGTAAGGGTATACCGTGGATCAGAATGTGGATCCGACCATCATTTACTTATGGCCAATGTGATAGTTAACTATCGCAAAAACAATAACACTCAGGTACAGAATATAGAAAAGGGACAAAAAGTAACATCTCCTAAATATAACCTAGAAAGCTTAAAAGAAGATTCAACAAAATTTCTTTACAAATTACGACTGGCCACAAAATTACAAAATGTGGATCGAGAAAATATAACAGCGGAAGAATTATACCAACAACTTAAAAAGTACATTCATGAGGCTGCAAGTGAAGCTTTGGGGTATAAAGACAAACATGAAACAAAAAATCAAGAATGGTGGTCGGAGAATATGCAAACGTTAGTAAACAAGAAGAAAACTGCTTATCAGAAATGGATGTCAACGAGAAAGGAGGAAGATCACAAGGTATATACGAAATTAAATCGAGATGTAAAAAGAGAAGTAGTGAAAAGTAAAAATGAGATGTGGGATCGAAGATGTGCAGAGGTGGATAGGTATATGGGTGGAACAAGAGTTGGGCAAGCGTGGAAGGTGATAAAGTCTCTCCGGAGGGAAGGAAAGGAAAAATCTAACTTAAAATTAATAGATCTGAAACAGTGGAAACAGCATTATGAGGTCTTATTGACAGAGGATAGACGTAAATTCCAAGATATCGAAATGGAAGAAATATCTGAACATACACAAATAATTGAGATAACAACCGGAGAGTTAAGCGATGCCCTCAAAAGATCGAAAAACGGTAAAGCAGCAGGACCTGGAGACATCCCAATTGAGTTGGTAAAGTATGGACCAAAAATATTACACGAGATGATGGTTAAACTATTTAATAAATGCTTAAAAGGACAAAATATCCCTGATGATTGGAATGTTGGATACATCAGCTCAATATACAAAAAAGGGGATAAACGCAATTGCTCTAATTATAGAGGAATAACTGTTACTAGCTCAGTTGGGAGGTTGTACGGTCGAATAATAAAAAAACGAATTGAATCAGAATATGAAGACATAGAGGAACAAAATGGATTTCGGGCAGGAAGATCGTGCATTGATAATATATTCGTTCTGCAGCAGGTAATCGAAAAACGGAAGGCAAGGAATCTATCTACCCACCTATTGTTTGTAGATTTAGAGAAGGCATATGATACGGTACCTTTGAAAAAACTATTTTATACATTGACGAAAGTAGGTCTCAGTAGAGAGTATGTGGATGCTATCGCAAATATATACAAAAATGCAAGAAGTGTCGTTAAAGAAGGAAACTTTATATCTGAATCATTTCCAATAACCAAGGGGCTTAAACAAGGATGTTGTCTGTCTCCGACCCTGTTTAAAATATATATTCAATCATCGCTAGAGCAGTGGAGAAAACAAGTATCCGGAATGGGAATAGACATAGGCGGTGGTGAATGTCTAACAGCTTTATTTTTCGCAGATGATCAGGTAGTCGTAGCGAATGACGAGGAAGACATGGACTACATGTTTAGAAAACTAAAGAAAGAATATGAAAAATGGGGCCTCAATATGAATATGGCAAAGACAGAGTATCTTAAAATAGGAGATGGTGAAGAAGATCCAGAGTTAGAAATTAGAAACACAAAAACATGCAATGAATATAAATATCTCGGATCTATAATATCTAAAGAAGGCACTACCAAAAGAGACATCGAAAACAGAACACAGCAGGGAAAAAAAGTGGTAAACATTCTAAACTCTCTACTTTGGTCTAAAGATATTAGACAAGAAACGAAATTGACAATCTATCGAACCTTGGTAGAGCCTATTATGACTTATGGGGCAGAGGTTTGGCAGATAACGCAGAAGGATAGAAAAAGAATAGAAGTAGTAGAAATGGATTTTCTAAGGAGAGCGTGTGGTATATCCAAAAAAGATCACATCAGGAATGAAGATATTAGAAGGAGGACAAATACTGTATATTCCAGTGTAGATAGAATTGAAACGAGACAACTAGTGTGGTATGGTCACGTGAAACGAATGAATGAAGATAGATGGCCAAAGAAAGCTTTAAATTACATACCACAACAAAGAAGAAGAAGGGGAAGGCCTTCAGTTGCCTGGGAAGAAAATGTACGGCACATAATGAGAGATAGAGCCATCAGAGAAGACGAATGGATGGACAGAAAACGATGGCGGTCGAAATGCGAGAAACGGCAGAGGCTGTAGGAACCTCGCTTATATATATATATATATATATAATATATATATATATAATATATATATATATATATATATATATATATATATATATATATATAATCCAACAGCTTCTTCTTGTGCAAAATGAGTGAATGATAAATTTTACTGAGATGGTCAATACCATCACGCCTATTCATAGTTGATGGCTGTTTGAGAATGTGATACATCTTAAGAAAAGTTGTTTAAAAATAATTATTTTGAGTGGCTAAAATCTCTGTATTCTTAACATCCGCCTGAGGGTTTGTTAATAAAACGTATGTCGATAGGGCACACGTGTGTTGAACAATTGATAACTGAATACTTCAACACTTTTGGGTGAAATAAGGCGTCCTCTCAAGGAACCACCAGTTTGCCTGATGTAGGACAGCTCACAGCCCTGACAAGGGACTCTATAGACTACATTGGTTTTTTTTCTGTTTAGATAAAGGAGTCTTAGGGTTGAAGAATAAGTTTCCTATGGACCTGACATTCATTATCCCAATCTTAACAGGCACAATCCATAGAAGAATCAACATGTTGTAAGTAAATTAAGGAAAAAAGGCAACGAGCAATAAATGATAGCAGTAGCGCACCTAGAATTTTCCTCTGTTGGGGTTTTGGTAGGGCACCGAAATTTTTTTATGCTACCTCCATTGTATGCTATCATTTTAAGTCCTTAAAATTTGTGAATAACAGTGTCTGAGTAAGGTCCTGGGGGAGGGTTTAACCCCCAAAACCCCTTCCCCTGCGTGCGCCACTGAATGATAGATGTAACGAAAGAAATTTGAAAGATAGACCCAGGTGGAACACTAGAATGAAGTGATAAAGCACCTGATTCTCCAACATCAGCCAAAGTTGGTGAATGTCTCTGATATGAAACAGTAAACAAGTGCCAATTAATGAGACAATTAATGAGACAAAGAGAGTATGAGTTTTGCAATAAGATATCCTTTAACATTAAGAGTGAATTCATTCTATGAAAAGCATGTTTAAGTCTATAAACTCTAAACTAAGACATTGGTAGGTTGTGTTTAAACTTTGTGGGATGACATGAGTAGTAATTTAAAAAGCAATTACTGGCCTTTTCTATACCAGGAGGTTCTTAATAACTGATCATTACGTACTGTGGACACGCATGTCCAGGAAAGGAATACTATTATTTAATTTTAGTTCAAATGTGAACTGTAGGTGAGGATCATAAGAGTTCTATCTATAAACATATCTAAGGTGGTTTGAACGTTATCCGGTGGTAAGGCTAAACGCAAGTCATCCACATACCTCTTGAAAAAAGGGACATGAAAATCTAACAGTTGGAGTCTATTGGCAATCAAATCATCAAATATAAAATTGGCGTTTTAAGTACTTAAAGGTAGTATTTTTTATTAAAAATCAAATAATTAGTATCAAACACAATTTTAAGCATCTCAGAGAAGTTACCCCAGATTAAATCAGTATGAAATTGAATGGTATTCCAATAATTTGTTAAAGTTAAAAGAACAGCCATTACTGGTAAGTTAGTAAATAAATAATATCGATAACGGGTCGTATACTGAGTTTGAAATACATAAATATTACAGATTACTAGTACAGATAGAGAATTATAATCCACCAATTTCAAATTCCACCATTTTTGCAATATTCTAGTTTAAAAAAAATGGACTGCCAGTTGGAAAAAATCCGACTAACAAGAATGGTTACGAGCGAAAAAAATAATTTTTGACGACGATTCGGGCAAAACAGAGCTATTGAGTCTTTATCGCTAAAATAAACCACAAAATACCAGGTACGTTATAGACGAGCTACTCCAAGAACATGGGCAGCAGGTTTTGAGATTGCCTCCATATCACTGTCAATATAATCCGATTGAGTTGGTCTGGGGCATTTCTAAACAATACTATGATCGTTATATTGGAGAACATGGACGTGGAGATGAAACAGTGAAAAAGTTTGGGGCGATGCATTAGCTGAGGCAACACCTGCAGTGTGGGCGAGTTGTGTTAACCATACTGAAAAATTAATTCAGGACGACTGGGCAAAAATGGTCACATATGATGAAAATGAAAGTAAGATTATCATCGATTTGGCAGAAGATTCCAATGATGAAGACAGTTCCAGTGAAGACGCTGACTGATTAGCTAATTAATCAAGGTCAGTACGTTGTAACAGTTCAGAATTCGCTACAGTGCTTAAAACTTAAAAAATCTGTATCATTTTTTAATTAAAGTGGGTTAAATAATTAACACTTTTTTGGGTATATTTCAAAATTCTTTTAAAATGTACTTTTCGTTTTATCCTGTCCTATTGTACTGCAAGCTAGAAAAATACTTCTTCGCAATTTATACGTATATTCGGTTATTAGAAATTTAATGAAAAATAATTTATAATTTTTTTGTATAACTATTATTTCGTTTGACATGCTACATTTTGCTCCGCCACTGTAGGAGGGAAACGAATCGAGCTTAGACAAGGAAAGGCAGATGAAACAACTTACTGGCAAGTGTTTTTACATGCACACGCTAAGAACGATGAAAACGATTATAGAACATTTTAGCAATCCGATGCGTTAGAATTGGACCACATACTAGTTTTATAATAATTCACTAATAACAAAATTTGACTGTCTTAGTAATTACTGTGTGCCACTCTATATTAATATTGTTCCTTTCTTCAAATTCATGGGGTCATTTTAAAAACTAATCTAACCCTAACCAGTTAATACTATAAGACCAACAATACTTTCCACACAAAATCAATAGTATTATGAATATTTTATTCGGTATCACGGAAAGCAGCTCTAGTGGCTAGTCATTACACTCATTGCAGTAGTACAATTCATATTATTTAATATTGTTAACAGTTCCAGTCACAGCGATATATTTTGTTGAATAATTTGTTATTGTCTTAACGTAAACAAGTAAGTATAGTTATGACCAGAATCTACACAAATATATAATAACATTTACAATGTATAACCGAATGGAGGTCGATATACAGCTCATATTTTTATCGTTTAAAATTTTCAATTATTTGTCGTAGTTGTTCGGAATAATTAGTTTAATAGCTTGTTATAATGCTAGAAGTAACCGTAAGACTGGTAAGTATTTGTTACAAATATCCACTTTTCTACAAAGTTTGGTGACAGAACAACAACTACCGAAAAAGTGCCATAAATTCTATTAGTTATTCATGTTTTTTTAATTAACGAAAAAACTAATGCATTAAATTCTTCAATTTTTAGCAATGATGATGACTTTTCTAATGGTTGATCTTTCTTGGCTAATCCTAGAATGTCTTTCTTCATTATTCCCTACTTTTGATGTTATTTGAACTACCAAATATTTGAAGGTTTTAGTTGATTTTACTGTTACATTTCAATTTGTAGGCTTTCTTGGTTTTTTAATGCAAGTAAGTACTCCACTCTACTCTACTGTAAGGCACCACTCGGTGTGCTTCTTTTCCAGGTTTCTAAGGATTTAGTCTAAATAACTCTCGTCTTCATCTAGAACGGCTTGGTCGTCAGCGAAGTGTATCATGTACAATCTCTCATCTTGGATTGGAATGCTCATATTGCATCATTTTCTTCTCCATACTGAGAGCGCCTCATTTAGATATATTTTGAAGAGTTTACTATGCAGCAACCTTGCTTTAAACCCTTAGTAACATGAATTTCTCTGGTTAATTTGTTTTCAATTTTAATGTCTACTGTCATATTTTTGTAAAGCTGTTGTACTGCTTTTATATTTTTTTGTTTATTCCTTAATTTTCTATTGCTACCCAGAGCAATGAAAGTGCTACACTATCGTATGCATTTGATAGATTTATAAGGACTACATGAGTTGAAATGTTTTGGACTAATTTTTTCTCAATAACCTGCTTTAGAGAAAATATACTGTATATATACAGGGTGGTCCTTAAGTAATTGTACAAAAAGAAACCGCAGATTCTACACTTTAAAATATTACGATTTAAGCCAACTTGCTTTTATCAAATATTGATATTAAAAAAGATACAGGGTGTTAAAGTGGAAATTTAAAATTGTATTTTTTGCTATAACTTTCATGTTTGTAAACATTTATATATAAAAATTTACAACTAGGTACTATTCAACATCAGAAATTATAATTTGATGCATACTTTGATGTAGATAATAGAGGGCGCCATATATGCCACATACATGGCATACATTTGCACTTAACTTTTTGGTTCTTCAAGTTACCGATATTTTTTATAAAAAATATTAAAGATACATTATTTTAACAAAAACAAGGTATACCTGTAACTTTAAAACTCAACAGTTTTCGAGATAATCGCATTTTACAAATCAACTGCATAATTCTGATTTAACGCAATTACTCCAGACAATGAAAGAAAAATATATAAAAATATCAATACTTCTTAATTTTGGTATAAAATACATTTAATAAAGTTAATAGTTAACGAAATATTAGATAAAATAAATATATCAGCAAGATAAAATAATAGGATGTAGTTTGAACAATTCTTTCTATCTCCTTTTTTGTATATTTTGTTAATATGTGCTTTTGTACACTCCGGTGGTAAATCATGTCCCTTATAGAATAAGGTGAAGTAAATAGCTGGGAAGATCTGGCAAATGTTTTGACAGAAATAGCTGAAGATAAACATAGAAAAGAATGGATATCAGATGAAACTTGGAATCTTATCGAAGAAAGAAAACAGCAAAAAAAAATTTTGCAAGCAAGAACTGTAGAAGAAAGAGCGAACTGACAACAAGAATATGAAACAGTAAATAAAGCAGTTAAAAGAAATGCAAGAAGAGACAAAAGAAGATGGGCTGAAGAACTGGCAAAACAAGCCGAAATAGCTGCACAACACAATAGAACTAGAGAGCTATACCAGATTACTATACGTCTAACAAAAAGTGGGCCCAACTGTTCAAACGTCGTAAGATCCAAGACAGGAGAACTACTTACTACAACAAATGACCAAATAGAGAGATGGAAAGAGCATTTTCAGGAGATGCTAGGCACGCCCAGGGATAACGCAGATGAAATTGTCGAAAATCCACAGAATATAGACTTGCGTATATCTTGCGACGCCCCTTCCAAAACAGAGATAATAACAGCTATCAAATCTCTGAAAAATAACAAGTCTCCGGGAATCGATAACATTGCTGCCGAAATACTTAAAACTGATCCGCATCTAACTGCTGAACTTTTGCTCCCATAATCCGAGAGGTGTGGGAAACAAACCGCATTCCAGCGGGCTGGAAAAAAGGCATCATTATTAAGCTTCCAAAAAAGGGCAACCTCACACTATGCAAAAATTGGAGAGGAATAACCTTGCTTACACATAAATACACCTTGCTTATAAATAAAATCTTCACGACCATCATACTTAAAAGATTAACAAACAAGGTTGAATTTTGAGCTAATCAAGTAGGCTTTAGACCAGAATCCTCCTGCATAGACCACATTAATACTGTGAGTCTAATAATGGAACAATCGGTTGAATGAAACACACCCTATACATGGTTTTTGTTGATTTCGAGCGTGCTTTTGACAGCTTATCTCATGATGCGATATGGAAAATTTTAGAGCTAAGAAACATCCCGCATAAAATAATTTCCATTATAAAGTTACTGTACACTGAAGCGAAATGCAGCGTGACACACAATGGGATCAACAGTGACGAATTTGACGTACTTACTGGAGTCAGACAGAGATGCGTGCTTTCTCCGTTTCTTTTTAACATAGCTCTAGACTATGTTCTCTCCAAACTAGACTCTGACACAAGAGGGATACAATGGACGTTAACCACACGCCTAAGCGATCTAGAATACGCCGACGATATCTGCCTGTTAGGACAAAGGTTCCAAGATGTGGCTGACCAATTGGAAACACTTTCCACTGAAGCCAATAAAATAGGTTTGAAAATCAATATTGGTAAAACCAAATCCATGAGAATAAATGCAAGAAACAACACGCTATTCACCATTAATAACATGCAGATTGAAAATGTGGAAAACTTTACGTATCTTGGAAGTGTCATAACAGAAAGCGGAGGTACAGAAGACGATATTCGTATGAGGATACGAGTAGATATAGTACACAGTATCTGGCGCAACCCCTAAATTGCAACCCCTAAAATCGCAACCCCCGGTCGTAAGTTCCAAACGGCTAAACGTAGGATGACGTACGAGGGCTCGTTGGAAAGGGGATGAAAAATGGGGTTGAATGCAGTATGTGACGTGCGCATCGGAGCATGCCAAAAGGTCATTACGTCATATCTTTGTTTCTATTGGTCCGATCGGGGCGTACGAGGGCTCGTTGGAAAGGGGATGAAAAATTGGGTTGAACGCAGTATGTGCCGTGCGCATCGGAGCATGCCAAAAGGTCATTATGGGGTATCTTTGTTTCTATTGGTCCGATCGGGGTGTACGAGGGCTCGTTGGAACGGGTAGAAGGCGGGGAGACAAAAAACAAAGATGGCAGCATTGCCAAATGGGCGCTAGAATGTATCTTTGTTGCTATTGGCATGATTTTGACGTATGAGGTGTCAAATGAAAGCGTTGGTGACACATACACACACAGAAGCCATGTCAACGCTTGAACATTCTTCTTCTTCTTTTCAGTACAGTGGCTAAGAGAACGTTGACGTAGGACGTGACATTTGTCGCAGGACCTGACAGTTATGTGACATTCAACACAGAACGTGAAATGTCGTGAAATTTGACGTAGGAGGTGACAGGTATGTGACATTCAACACAGAACGTGAAATGTCTCGTGACATTTGACGCAGGACGTGACATTCGACGTAAGACGTGTCATTTATGTGACATTCGACACAAAACGTGAAATGTCACGTGAATTGACGTGACATTCGACGTAGGACGTGAAATGTTTTGTGACATTTGTCGCAGGACGTGACAGTTATGTGACATTCAACACAGAAGTGAAATGTCGTGAAATTTGACGCAGGAGGTGACAGGTATGTGACATTCAACACAGAACGTGAAATGTTGTCAAATTTGACGCAGGAGGTGACAGGTATGTGACATTCAACACAGAACGTGAAATGTCTCGTGACATTTGACGCAGGACGTGACATTCGACGTAAGACGTGACATTTATGTGGCATTCGACACAAAACGTGAAATGTCACGTGAATTGACGTGACATTCGACGTAGGACGTGAAATGTCGTGACGTGTGACGTTGTGACGTGACGTTCGACATTTTAAAAGACAAAGTCACAATAACAGAGGACAACAGAGGGTAGCAGAGGGTAACAGAGGGTAGCAGAGGGTAACAGAGCGTAGCAGAGGGTAGCAGAGGTACACAGAGGGTAACAGAGCGTCATAACAGAGACATTCAGATGCCTTCAGTGACACATATGCAGCGGCACGAGGGAAATACCAGCGTAAAATCGTTTTATTCCACTTCGAATAAATTGCATAGCTATTGTCGCCAACAGAACATCGAGGCTTATTCATAATCATATTTATAGTATCATTATTTAATGTTCCAGTCACAGGAAGATTGTATTTTTCCTGAAAAGCAACTAGGGCCATATCTATACTAGAAAGAGCATTATTTGATGTATTTAGATATCCAAAACGTTTAAGAAAAGAACTAGCATACTCCAGAGTGCTATTCTCTGCACTCACAGATACAGAGAGCAACAATAAGTCATGTAAACAGACCAGCATCTTGATTTATACTAATATCCAAAAATTGGTACTATAGTTATTTATACAAAATTCACAAAAACAGAATTATATACTGAAATATTAAGACAGAAATATTTTAAATAATAATATGTTAAAATAGTGCATGTGGTAGCAAACCGGATGAAGCCTCATGATAACAATACACCGCGTTGTTCAAAATACGTAAACAAGTGTGATAACAAATTTTATTTTAATCATTGGAAAAACAAGTACACCGGAAAGAAAACCGCAGTTGCTACATTTTGTAAAATTTATGATGATATTAGCAACCACATCAACAAAATTCTAAATTGATAACAACGATTCTCTTACCGCAATATCTATTTATTATATTACCATAAATATTAGTTGAAGAAATAAAAATAAATATAAAAATATTAGCATTTCTAGAACACAAGGTGTTGCTTATCAATGAAACGAATCAGTTGATGGTACCGAAGGCGCATTAGGTTGACGCAACTTGGGCTCGCGTGGGGCGATATGCTGCTCTGTTCTTTAAAAGGCCGAGGAGCGCATACGGTGTCACAGTTCGCATCGCAAACATACAACAACAACAAAAAGTTCGCAGTATTCAATACGGTGTGCAGTGACTTACATATATCTGATAAAGGTAAGCGGTTTTTGTCTTTTGTATATTTCTATGTATTTATTATGTCCTTTTTATCATTGTATTTTATGAGAATTGTACATCTCTCTGTTCGTATTTTATGCAGTATTTTATGAAAAATGTATACTGTTTTTTTTTTTGTATTTAGTATGTCCTTTTTATCATTGTATTTTATGAGAATTGTACATCTCTCTGTTCGTATTTCATGCAGTATTTTATGAAAAATGTATATTTCTATGTAGTTATTATGTCCTTTTTATCATTGTATTTTATGAGAATTGTACATCTCTCTGGTTGTATTTCATGCAGTATTTTATGAAAAATGTATACTGTTTTTGTATTTATTATGTCCTTTTTATCTATGTGGGTGTTGTAAAACATTTCACGTCTGCTATTTTTTATAAGAAGTATTCTCCGCTGTTCGTATTTCGATTTCTTGTAGTATATGGTTCTTCTCTATTGCCAAGTATGTAATGCATCTCTCCATTCACGTTAAGCGGAAAAACTATAGTTTTTTATTATTATTGTAGATGGATCTATCAAAACTAAATAATGCATCCTTGGTTGCAGAACGTAAGCCAATAAAAAAACTTAAAGATCTACAAATTGGAAAAAAATTTACTATCCACAGTGCAAAGGTGGTAACAACACAATTTGGGGAGACAGTTCTGCTGGATTTGGGCGCTGAAGTTGTCTTCTTACCACAGCGGGTAACCAAAGCCTACCAAACAGCAATTACGGACCTCAACAGCGGAAACTATTCGCTGATATACGAAGGGGAAGTTGATATTGGAAAAAGCAGACTCCTCGCATCCTTTAAGATAGTTGAATAAGGTAAGTGATTTTTTCTTATTGTTTGTTGTGTGAGTAGCCATGCATATAAAACAAGTGATTAAACAGTCTGATGATTTGATGCACATTATTAAAAAGCTTAGTAAAATAATTTTCGATAAATTCACTGAAAGAGATCGTAAAGTTTGGACAAGACGGTTAAATAGTCAAATTTTTAGATGTAGTAAAGTAATTAAAAACAATAAACTATCCGTAGGAACAGTTAGAAAATTGCAAACTTACATAGGACATTTTAAGCATTTTAGGCAAATTATTTTAAATTTCAATAATAAGTACGTTGGCTTGGGGCTTAATTCAAAATTACGCAATAGAGTTAAATGGGAAAATGTCATTTCATGTTTTGCTAGTCGAATTAAAACTGGAGTTATAGTTAATTTAGTGCATAAGGACGTAACACAGTTCCTAAATGATTGTTATATTATTTTTAGTAGAAAAATTAACAATATTTTAAAAGCAAATAGATTGCTTAAAGTCAATACTACATTTTGCGGCGAATTCATTAAAAAATCAAGTGATACCGAAAGTTTAGATTTAAAATATTTTAACACTAAAAATGCTATTATAGACGCATCGACCGATTTACATCTTTGGTTCAGTGAAAATGTTAAGGATAAAATTTTCACAAAGCTGTCGGAGTTTGCAGAAAAAGATTCGGGGGCCGCGCTGTCTAAAGTAATCTCATTAGAAGTCAATATTAATAAAGTAGAAATAGGAAACGGTTCATCGTTCATTGACTTGCCAAAAGAGATTAGCAATAAAAAGGCTTGTATTAATGTGCATAACTTTGATCAGGCTTGTTTTTATTGGTCAATAGTTAGCGCTCTGTATCCTGTTACTAAGGATCCACAGAGAGTTTCAAAATATCCACATTATTCTACTGTTTTACAAACAGACAAATTAGAAAGCCCAATGCCATTAAGCCAAATTTCTAAATTTGAAAAATTAAACGCCATATCAGTCAATGTTTTTGCATTAGAATTAAACGTAGTTAAGGACAAACAATTTTATGAAGTAGTACCAGCCAGACTGACACCGCAAAAAATGGAAAAGCATGTAAATTTGCTCCTATTACAAGATAAATATTTCCCAAAGTTAAACGATTACGATGCTCCTCCAGAAGATGATGATGATGATCAGACTGAAATACGCCTTCATTATTGTTGGATTAAAGATTTAGGAAAATTAGTACAAGCACAATTAAACAAAACAAAATGGAAAAAATATATTTGTGATCGTTGCTTAAACTATTTTAGCAGTGAAAGCAAACTAGCAGAGCACGAAGAAATGTGTTCAGATGTGAACAAATGCAAAATGACTGTTCCCAAATATGACCATGTGGCTTTTCGCAATTTTACATACAAACAAACAACTCCGTTTATAGTTTATGCCGATTTTGAATGTCAATTACATAATTTTACAGATTCAAATGTCTCAGTGAGTAAAACAGCAAAATATCAGAAACATGTACCTTTTAGTGCAGGTTATTATTTGAAATGTGCGTACGATGATAGTTTATCTTATTTTAATAGCTATAGAGGTGAAAATTGCATGGAGTGGTTCGCAAAAGAAATGACCGAAATTTCCAAATTTGTAAATTCCAAAATAAAGACAATTGTACCTATGGTCGAAAAACCCAACACAAATGGAGCAACTGTTTGCCATATTTGTGAGAAACGCTTTTTGGCTACAGATACAGTTGTTGTAGATCACGATCATTTTACTGGACAAGTACGGGGATTTGCGCACCAAGCATGTAATTTGAACTTTAAAAAATTGTTTGTCGTCCCAATTGTATTTCATAATTTTAGTGGCTACGATTCGCATTTTATGATTATAGATCTTTGCAAGCATGGGCACTTGAGCTTACTTCCCATTAATAAAGAAAAATATATTTCATTTACATTACAATCTGACGAACATCAAATTAAATTACGATTTATTGATTCTCTAAGATTTATGGGAGCTTCACTCGATGAATTGGCATCTCTTTTAGATACATCTGAAAAGAAGATTTTGAAAAGAGAATTTAGTCAATTAGATAATGATACATTTAATTTGTTAACTTGTAAAGGAGTATTTTGTTATGATTATATTGATAGTTTGGAAAAATTGGATGAAACTTCTTTACCCACAATTAACCATTTTTATAGTAAGTTAAACAATGAATACATTAGTGAAGCGAAGTATGCTCATGCCCAAAATGTTTGGAAGAAATTTAATTGTAAAAATTTGGGAGAATACAGCGATTTGTATTTGAAAACAGATATTCTGCTGCTGGCTGATGTGTTTGAACAGTTCCGACAAAAATGTCGAGACACATATAAATTAGATCCAGCATGGTATTATACTATGCCAGGATACACTTGGGATTGTATGTTGAGATACACACAATGTAAATTAGAATTGCTAAAAGATGTGGATATGATCTTGTTTATGGAAAAAGCAATCAGAGGTGGAATATCTGTTTGTAGCAACAGATATTCAGAGGCCAACAACAAATACATTTCGTCGTATGATCCCACACGGCCCTCTAAGTACATCCTCTATTTAGATGTGAACAATCTGTATGGCTGGGCAATGTTACAATTGCTTCCATATGGAGGGTTCAAGTGGATCGAAGATGTTACCAAATTTGGTGTTGGTAATCTTCCCGAAGGCCATATAGATATTATGTCAATACAGGATGATGCAAAGGAGGGCTATTTTTTCCAAGTTGACTTGGAGTATCCACGCGAATTACACGACAAACATAAAGATTTTCCATTTGCTGCCGAACACCGCATTCCGCCCGGTTCAAAATTGCCAAAGTTAATACCAACCTTATATCACAAAACCAAATATATTATGCATTATAGAACTCTTAAACAGGCATTGGCTAACGGGTTAATTTTAACAAAGATACATAAAGTTTTGAAATTTAATCAATCTGCGTGGCTGCGACCGTATATCGAATTAAATACAAATTTACGGGCGGCAGCCACCAACAGTTTTGAGAAAAATCTCTACAAGCTAATGAACAATGCGGTGTTCGGAAAAACTTTACAGAACCAAAGACGTCATCGTATTGTAAAATTATGTAAAAAATGGCATGGAAGGTACGGAGCCAAAAATTTGATTGCGAGTAGTCGATTTCACAGTCGTACGATCTTTAGCGAAAATTTGGTAGCTATCGAACTTAAAAAATCAGAAGTATGCTTTAATAAACCCCTGTATATAGGCGCAGCAATCCTAGATATATCAAAAGTATGTATGTACGATTTTCACTACAACTTTATGCTTCCAACGATGGGAGAGAACAACTGTTCATTGTTGTACATGGACACCGACAGCTTTATTTATGAATTGCAATGTTCAGATGCATATAGAGAGGTTATAAGAGCGCATCCAAATAAATTTGATACCTCCGACTATGCCGAAAACAACTCATATGAGATAGAACGGTTAAATACAAAAATCCCCGGATTAATGAAGGACGAGGCAAATGGGAAAATAATTACACATTTTATTGGATTACGATCAAAAATGTACACATTTAAACTGCAAATAACTGACGACGAGAGGGACAAAGAGAGACAGCGCCTAGAAAGAAAACAACTAAACAAAGAGAGAATTGAATGTGACTTGGGAAATTTGGGAATAACAAAAAAGGCAAAAGGAGTGAAATATAACGTTGTTCGAAATAAAATTACGTACGAAGACTATGAAAAATGTCTTAAAGAATTCAAAATTCAAACCGCGAGCCAAAGATGTATTAGGTCATACCAACATTCTGTATTTAGCATCGAGCAATCCAAAACGGCTCTAAGTCCTTATGACGATAAGAGGTACTTAATACCAAAATCATTTAATACGCTTCCGTGGGGACATTATCTTGTCGATTAACATTTATTATAAATAATTTTCTTTTTCTTGTAGTATATGGTTACTCATAAGAACAAAAAAAAAAAGAGAAAAGATCACTTATCTCACAGTTTTTGTATATTGTAGATTTAACTAGTATTTTAGAATTGTATAATTTAATTTTTAATAATAAATTTGTGTAATCTTACATTTTTGGTTTTATTTATAATAGAATAAAAGACAACATATCTAATGAATTATATATTTATTTAGTTAAATGATTTACATGTCTATGTTCATAATAATATACATATTCCTTTAGAGCTAAACTTAACAAAGTGTTTGGACAAATATCGATATATGCTGCGAAGGCTGTAACTGGTCCATGTACAGAGTCTTTAGCACAAAAATTTTGTTTAATGAAAGTTGAAATATTTATATAGTATTTCTGGAATTGTAAACTCTGTAACAATGCCACTCTATGGTACAGTATTCTGTAGTTTGCGTTTAAAATGTGGTAGGCGTCATCTTCACGTAAATAATAGTCGACTCCAAATTTTTCAATGGTCAGCAACTTTACATTGTCTTTTACCAATTGTCTTAGTTTGCAAAAATCACCATTCATAAATTCGATTGGAACATACCCATCCGCATATGTAGCATGGAAAAAGTCACTCATTTTTTCTTTTAACCACACAATTATGACGTTCCACTCGCTTATACTTAAACTGATTCTTCTAAAATCATCACGTTGACACAGAATGATGGATGGTAGAAAATCTCGAGCTGGAGATAGACCAATTTTTATGTGGAGAGAGCTGCTGATTGGATATGTAGTTTCCAATAAACAATATTGCTCGTTTGTGGCAGCTGCTTCATATTTAGCCAATACTCGATCTAATTCCGCACAGGACTAGGTGGTTGTTGACTATCTTCATCGTAGTTAAATTCTATGCTAAATTCACTACCATCATCATCATCGAAATTATTAGGTTGGCTGTTGTATCCGCTATCTTGAGAGCTCATGGTACTACTGTGTGTGTGTGTGTTTCTAACGTCGTTAACGAGGTGGATGTAAACTGAACATATTATCGTAGTTTGTCCTACATTTATACCATTGTCTTCTCCCACTTCTTGTGGTTAATTATCGGTCTTTTCACAAAAAATGTATGTCTACGCGGCGTATCGAAATATAGATCCTCAAACTATATTCGAGTTATTTATCCAGCTGTTGTGTTTGTTGTCCATTCCTAACCATTTAACGTACATCTTATTGCCTTTTCGTCTGAGTACTTTTTCGACCAGGTATATGTCAGGGTTTGATGTTTTCTGCAATTCTTCTTCGTAAAAACCGCCACTAATCGGCGCACCTTGCATGTCTTCGAGCAAATACGTTATAGGATTTGTTATCTTAACTTGTACAATTCTAAATAATTCAGTAGTCCAATTGGGCGTGTATGCCTTTTCGAAGAAATGTTTTGCCTTTGATACACGTACAATGTCGCCAACTTTAAACTTTCGTGGACCTGCAATCTTTAAATAAGTATAACTTTTGTTTAAAATAGTTTTTTCGTTGGATTTGTTAACCTGAGACGGTTTGTATCCTGTTTTACTGTGTTTTGTGTTGTTGTATTCCTCTGTAATTATGTGTAGAGCATCTAACCATTTGTACGATCCATGTAAACTGAAATACTTGTACAACTTTGCTTTCAACGTTCTAATAACTCGCTCGCAAATGGCTGCTTTTTTTATCGTGTAGGTGCTGTAATGATTAATCTCGTGTTTTTTCATTAAATTTTGAAATGTTCTGTTGTAAAATTCGGTTCCTTGATCAGATTGTAGGTTCTTCGGATGTCGTCGAGTATGTGCGAGAATATCCGAAAATGCCCGAGTAATTTCCTCGCCAGTCTTCGTTTTTAGAGGTCGTGTCCACACAAATTTTGAAAAGCAATCAATTACAACTAGTATTAGTTTGTAATTTTTATTTTGATGTGCATAAGGACGCATTTCAGCCAAATCCATTTGCCACAAGTCATCGATTCCTTTGATTATTGTTCGTCGACGAGGATAGTTTTTTCGTGCCGGTTTATGCAATTCGTTTATCAGCTGTTCTTTAGACATTATTATTTTTTTAACGCACCTTCAACTACCGTAAGACGTTTGTCTATATCCCATGAATGAATGCTATCTACTACGCTTTTTAATGATTGTTCCACTTGTTTTATCCGCTGTTCCATCTGTATATCGTACATAGAATGCTTTGCAACTGTTTCTGCAGCAGATTTTAGATTGTTCTCCGTATCCTTTTTCAGTGCATTCATATCATCTTTGATTATTTTTTTCAATTTTTGCTCGAGAAGTGGAACTGTAGTTTTATGAAGCTCCTTTCTCACATCGTTAAGGCCAATGGCTAAATCCTGTATGTCATTAGTTTTTTGCTGTAACAGCACACCATGTGTTTGAATTAATGGATGGTGCAGGTTACGCAACCCATTAATTTGTTCATCAACGTATTTATTCGTATCCTTTTTCAGTACATTCAGATCATCTTTGATTATTTTTTTCAATTTTTGCTCGAGAAGTGGAACTGTAGTTTTATGAAGCTCCTTTCTCACATCGTTAAGGCCAATAGCTAAATCCTGTATGTCATCAGTTTTTTGTTGCAATAGCACACCATGTGTTTGAATTAATGGATCGTGAAGGTTACGCAACTCATTGATTTGTCCATCAACGTATTTTTTCGTTGCAGCATCGCCACTATCTGATGGATCCTTGACATTGGATATTTTCACATTTTCGGCATTAATATTTCCGTCAGACGTATGTGGAAATGTGACTCGCGCCACCTTTTGGGCATTACTACTACTACTATAACGAGAGTGATGTCCGAATTTGTCGACACTCATAGTGGAAATGATAATGACATTCCCAGTTACTCTATTATATTGGCTTCTCTTAGTTCATTGATGATGGCTACGATTTCGTTGTCGAGAGATGTGTTGCCGGCGTCTTTCGAAGCCACCAAGAGTTTAAGACGTTCAACTAACTCATTTGGATCATCCCAATAAATATACTCCATGGGTGCAGTGTTGTATGTTAATCGTGAGTCATCCAATCCCGTTCCTTTGGCCGTAGATGAAGATGATCGTGTTGTTGTTTTCGTTCTGTGTTCGAGTTCTTTTTTGGATCGAGTTGCAGGTGGTGCATGCTTTTTCATTGCTGCATCAGATGGTTTGAATAGAGGTTTAATAATAGAATGGTATTTTTCTCCGCTGGAACCTTTAAGACGTCCCAAGGTATCCAGATGAATCTCTGTGTTTTTCAACAGTGTTTTGTACTTTTGTAAATCCTCATCATTATACTGGTCGGGGTTGGCATAAAATAAAAGTTGATATAGACCTGGCGTACCACCTAACCTACGTTCTTCTAAATTACGTTCTCGAATTATTATTATGTCTCCATTGCGTTTGTCAAAGTTTATTCGACGTTTTCCCATTATCCAACCACTAATAGAATCGTAAAATGGACCATAGTTTTTATCAATTCTATCGTCTTTTTTCAAATATTCTTTTATATACTTGTGACTTATTGGAGGATATTGATCCATATATTCATCGGCGGCATCCATCGAAATCTCGTCAGAGATTGGTTCTTGAATAATGTTTTCATGAGGTATCGCTTGATCAGGTGCGTCAAGAAATACATCGTCATTCTCCTCCTCCTCCTCCTCCTCCTCCTTGTCCTCCTTTTTCACCTCTTCTTTTTTAACTTGTTCAAACTTGTTAGTGATAGCATGATGTAACGTTTTTGATGATTGTGCAATATCTTTGAGAGGCTTCGAGAGTGGTTTAAATAGTTTATTTAGGGACTCGTCTTGTTCTGTTCGACCTAATTTCAATGCCAAATATTTTTTGCGAATTGATCTAGCCAATTCGGCGACTTTCTTCTTGCGAAGGGCAATGGCAACCGCATCATCTGACATGTTGTTAACGACTAACCAATCACCTTATAATTTTATATATTTATCAAATCCTTTGCGATATCGGCCATTGTTGAGAGCAAAATCTTTTATAATTACCAAAGTACCATAACTATCACACCAACATTCAGAACAAATTTTTTTAAATTCATCAAATGACATGTCTGGTGATACGTGCTCATCAAATACATGCTTCAAATTTATCTCGTCTTGCTTGAATAGTACAATCATGTTACAGTTGTCTCTAATTAGCTGCTTTGGTATTTTTGAATATGTTTGACATAAATAAGCGGCATCGATATCTTTATGTCTGCACATGGAATAATACTCGCGAATCTTTTGCTGACCATCACATGCAACATCGTCAAATAAAAACACAGAGTGGGGTTTAGCGTCGCTGGGACTAATAATTTCTTCGTTGTCTTTAAACGGGTAATATCCTACACCTTTAACTTGTGCTATTACATCTTGCAGTAGTTGGTATTTCGGTTGAAAGAGGGATTTCGAATAAACATAGACATTTTTAAACTTGGCGCCATTCGGATTGAATAGAAGAGATAGCATGACATTCGTTTTCCCGCATCCACTTGGACCGCAAATAATGGCTCTAAACGAGTTTGGTAGTAATTTACCATGTTTACTGACTGTCACTTTCTGGACAATGTCCAGATTATCAATTGGTAGCGTCTGCTCTTGCTGAACGATCTTCATCGTGTGACAAGTGTAGTACATATGTACGACAATATATTATAGATGTCACCACTTGCATGGTATCAGTCCAATGTTGGTCGTTGAAGGAGGAGGTCTCGTTAACTCTCTAATTAATAAACTGCCAATTGAGCTGCATATTCCCGGTTATCAGTACTGCGGTCCCGGAACAAAACTACAAAAACGTCTTGCACGTGGAGATCCAGGAATTAACCCGTTAGACGCAGCTTGCAAACGACACGATATCGCTTATTCACAGCATTCATCTCTCGAAGAACGTCACAAGGCCGATAAAGAATTGGAAGATAGAGCCTGGGAGCGCTTCAAGTCGAAAGACGCTAGCATTGGTGAAAAAAGTGCTGCTTTAATTGTAACTGGCGGAATGAAGACGAAGAGAAAGTTGGGAATGGGATGTTCTCGTCGTGGACGACGGGGACGTTACTCATTCAATCGAGATGTTGTCTCAAAAATTGCAAAGTCCCTGAAGAGAGGAGCATCGTTAACAGATACTGCTTTGACTGCTGTACGAATAGCAAAATCCATAATCAAACGACTTGGTGGTCGTAAAGAAGTTGATGTTCCACGAGTACTTCCACTAAAATCCGGCGGTTTCCTACCCCTCATACCTCTATTTGCAGGCCTTTCCGCTTTGGGGGCCTTAGCGGGGGGTGCTGCCGGAGTGGCCAAGACAGTAGTCGACGCAAAGAATGCCCAAAAGAAATTGGAAGAAGATATACGTCATAATAAAGCAATGGAACACATAGGTTCGGGTCTGTACCTACGTAAGAAACCCAGAGGTGGATTCGGCTTGTATTTGAAAAAAAACTTCCAATAAAGCTACCCAATCGTCCGCTATATGATGTGGAGATTGCACATTATGCGAAAATACTTAAAATACCACATTTTCGAGGCGTTTTCATGAATGACGCTCTGCCTAGAGACGGTCCACGACAACGAGAATGTGCAATAGTAAACTTGGATGTGTCCACACATAACGGGACACATTGGGTAGCATATAGAAAGATAAACAGCGACGTAGAGTATTTCGATTCATTTGGTAATTTAAAGCCGACCAAAGAACTTGTTAAGTATCTGGGTGGTGCACGTGCCAACATTTCCTATAATAACCATCAGTATCAAACGTACAATCAAATTATTTGTGGACATTTATGCTTAAAGTTTTTATATAATGGAGCCTACTAAAAGTACGAATCTGCTTATGGACCATATGTTTCGCAAAAAATATTTTACAGAATTCAGTGAAGAAGAACTAAAATACATACCGCTCGATTATCTTATACGAACTGTACGACCTTCAGAATTGTTAAGTATATGGCATAAATTGCCTGAAGACTATCGAGGAGAATTTAACTTGCAGATACTACTTCCCTGCTATGTACATTACAACAGACCTGATTGGAAGACTCACTGGGATGGTCCACCTGATTCTCAAGCTAAATGTCATTTATGTAAACTTGTTTTGGAACAAATAAAACTATTACAGTAAATATTGTTTTTCTAATATAATAACCTATTACTAGATTGACGTGAGTCAGTCATCATGTCGCAGTTGTTGAGAGTAGACAGCACCAATTACATATTCTCATTTCAACCTCCCACACCGATCGTGTTGGATCCGAACAAAGATTATGAAATAGCTCTTCGTGCTTTCCATTCCTACAACAGTATACCAAACATTGAAAATAACAAGTTTTATTACTACGATGACACAAACCAATTACAACACTTTGATTTCCCCGATGGATGTTATGAAATTGCCGATATTGAAGAATATATACAAAAGAAATTGGGTGCTGATAATGTGCTTAAGCCTGAAACGATATTTAGTCTGAAACCTAACCACAACACGTTGCAATGTCAAATTTTCAGCAAATATAAGATTTCGTTTACGCACCCTGACAGTCTTGGTACAGTATTGGGATTTTCTCCTGCAATTCTCACTCCAGGACAGACACATTCTTCAGATCGACCTGTTAGGATTATTAAAGTATCTAGCATACGCTTTGAATGCAACATTAGTACCGGAGCCTTCGATGGTAACAGACCTGCTCACACGATCTACGAATTTGTCATACAATCAAATCCTGGGTACGCAATTGACGAAACTCCACACAATTTGTTGTATTTACCTGTTGTACCGCAACGAGAAATTACCAATATCACTGTGTTGGCTGTCGATCAAGACGGACGCCCTGTAAACTTTCGAGGAGAACAGAGCACCTTGGTGTTGGAACTTAGATCACGTGGGAAATGGGATTAGTAATAAGACAATCTACTGCCCATAGTACACCATTAGTTGTGCAGCCGTCTGAGCGACAACATCGTACGTCCTCATCTAAGCGGCAACATCTTACGTTTGCAAACAAATTGTTTTTACAATCACTTGGTTTTAAGCTGAAAAAATGACAACCATGTATGGAAAACGATCCCGTTCAAACAGCATAATGCCTCCAATATTTGATATTTATCGTAAGCCGATGTTTGACGAATCGATTCGAAAGGCCGAATACCGAACATATGCACCATTCATCAAATCATTCAACTGTAATGACATTGTAGAATTTAGCATCAATCAAGTTGACTCGTTTTTTGCAATGAGTGAAACCTTGTTATGCATTAAAGGATCGCTCGCAATAAACGGCAATGGTGAAGTCAAACTAGCAAATAATGTGGGTGCTTTTCTTTTCGATTCGTGTACGTACAGCGAAAGCGCAAGGGAGATGGAAACAGTGCGAGATCCTGGTATCGTAAGCGCTGTACGTGCTATGACATGTTATACTCAAGAAGATTCCAGTCATATGGCAATGGCGGGGTGGAATTACCCTAAGGATCCAATTCTACATGCTGCCGATCATTCATTCAACATACAGATGCCTCTTAAGCATGTTTTCAACATTTTCAATGATTATCCTATGATTACGTGTGGTCGTCAAACAATAAGACTAGTTCGAGCTCGAAATGACAACGATTGCATAATTGTCAAAGAAAAAACTCCAGGTCATGTTACAACTGTTAAGATTAACATTACCAATATTGAGCTTAGAGTCAAGCACATATTTCCCAATGATGATATTAAATTGGAACTTATGAAATCCATTCAACAAGATCAACCTATAGTTATTCCTTTTAGAAAGTGGGAATTGCATGAATTACCAGCACTTACCAAAGGCGCTAGACGTGAAGTTTGGGCTGTAAAAACTAGCAATGCAGTGGAAAGACCTCGTTATGTCATTGTTTTCTTTCAAACCAATAAACGTGACAAAAGCGACGCCGATCCCACCTTATTTGACAATATCCACATACAAAGTATCAGATTATCTTTAAATGGAGAATATTGGCCGAACGAGAGAATGCAGTTGGATTTTAGCAAAACTGACTACAATGAGGCCTATTTCAATTATACCGAATTCTATCCTAGCTACATACATTCTCAACAAAAGCGACCTCTGCTCGATTTCTCAGGTTTCGCACAACACACATTGTTCGTCATCGATTGTTCGAAGCAAGAAGAAAGCATGAAAGCATCCACTGTTGACGTAAAACTCGATATTGAAGCGAATAATGGTTTTCCCGAAAATACCAAGGCTTATTGCATTATAATTCACGACTGTGTAATGGAGTACTTCCCTCTCTCCGAAATTGTAAAAAGTCTAAATTAGATGCATAAATTGCCAGTAGTACGCGAGCAGTCATCATGAGAGTAGCATTCGTAGACATTCAGGGATTCGATGTGGACGGATGGTTTGTTCCCAAAGAACTTACCATTGAAATAGGATTTAAACGAAGTCATTACATCTTCTTGCCTCAGAAACCTTTTAATGCGCTAAGTAATGGGGATAAGAAGACTGCATCATACGTGGAGAAAAAACTGCTTGGAATTCGATACTCTGATGGACACGTAGAATTGTCCAAAATCAATGAAATACTAGAATCCAAGTTGTTGTATGCAGCAGATTACATCTACGTTAGAGGAGAACAAAAAGCAGAATATTTGGATAAGAAACGTCACGTTTTTGGAGTTTTTCCAATTATTATTGATGTTTGCAAGTTTGATGGTACACCTCATGCTACTGGAAACGTTGGCCCTACTGCAAACCCATGTCATGCCTCTGGATTATTTTCATGCACCGAAAGAAATGTGGATCGTCTACGTCACTGGTTTGCCAATAACATAATGCCATTGTAATTTTATGTATAAATAAATATATTAGAAATTAAACGCTTTTTTATTTATCACATCTTTATTGATCGAGTCTTATATTACAAGAAGATTCAAATTTTCTCCTTACAATTTCGAAAATAATTTTTAAAATTAGAATAAATACAGATGCTAATATTACACAAGACATTGCAAAGACATTGTCTATTTCACTTTTCATATGCTCGCTGGTGTTGTTGCTAACGTCCATGGTATTGGTTGAATACGTCTCAATGGATATGAAGCTGGTGGCAGTTTTCTGCAGGCGTAAATCCAGGTGTCTTGCTGTTGCTGCTGCTGTTGCTGCTGTAGATTCAACTCTTTTGGTTTCCACGTTTTTTCCTCAATATGCAGGCTATCTAATTGTCTTTTAATTTGTTTTATATTCTCATATGATTTAATGTCTCTATTTAACTGATCAAGTTTACGTTGAAATTCCATAACCCTATGTATGTACTCGATGGAATTCATAGTACTACTGAATATGTCCTATGTTGAATGTCACGTTTTACGTCAAGCGATGTCTTGACTGACACATAACTGTTACGTCAAAACGTCTCACGTCACGTAATTCCTACATTTCACGTTCTGCGTCAAATGTCACATATATGTTACGTCTTGCGTCGAATGTCACGTTATTCACGCATCATTTTCACGTTCTGCGTCGAATGTCACGTCATTTCACGTTCTGCGTCAAATGTCACATAAATGTCACGTCCTGCGTTGAATATCACGTCAATTCACGATCTGCGTCGAATGTCACGTCAATTCACGTGACATTGTACATTCTATGTCAAATGTCACATAAATGTCACATCCTGCGTCAAATGACACGTCCTGCGTCAAATGTCTCGTCCTACGTCGAATGTCACATCATTTCACGTGACATTTCACGTCCTGCGTCAAATGTCACGTTCTGTGACAAATGTCACGTCCTGCGTCGAATGTCACGTGACATCCAACGCGTTGACAACTCATACGTCAAAATCCGACCAATAGCAACAAAGATACGTTTTAGCGTCCATTTGGCAACGCCGCCATCTTTGTTTTTTGTCTCCCCGCCTTCTACCCGTTCCAACGAGCCCTCGTACACCCCGATCGGACCAATAGAAACAAAGATACCCCATAATGACCTTTTGGCATGCTCCGATGCGCACGGCACATACTGCGTTCAACCCAATTTTTCATCCCCTTTCCAACGAGCCCTCGTACGCCCCGATCGGACCAATAGAAACAAAGATATGACGTAATGACCTTTTGGCATGCTCCGATGCGCACGTCACATACTGCATTCAACCCCATTTTTCATCCCCTTTCCAACGAGCCCTCGTACGTCATCCTACGTTTAGCCGTTTGGAACTTACGACCGGGGGTTGCGATTTTAGGGGTTGCAATTTAGGGGTTGCGCCAGATACTGTGTACTATATCTACTGATACGAAAAGCGCAACAAGCTTTCAGCATGCTCAACCCTGTTTGGAGGTCTGAAGACTACACTACGAGGACAAAGATCCGCATATTCCAGTCAAATGTCATGTCTGTACTACTTTACGGATGTGAAACCTGGAAAGCGACAAAAACCCTTACAGACAAACTGCAGGTCTTTGTTAATAAATGTCTACGAAGAATTGTTCGTATTTTCTGGCCTAACATCATCAGAAACAAAGATTTACTATACCTGACCAAACAAAAGAGGGTAGTAAATGAAATAAAGTCCAGAAAGTGGGGTTGGATCGGTCACACACTCCGAAAAAATAACTCCAGTATTGCAAAGACTGCCCTAGAGTGGAATCCCCAAGGAAAACGAAAAAAAGGTCGCCCAGTACAAACTTGGAGAAGATCCATCATGGACGAGATTAGAACCCGATGGCGCGTTTTCACTGAAGCTCTATGCTTCACTTAGGAGTTCAAGAACCTTATATATATATATATATATATATATATATATATATATATATATATATATATATATATATATATAATATATAGAATAGGGTGAAAACATACGCCAGTAATTCCCGGAATACTTCTGGGCTGTGTTTTGTAATTTCTTCGGTATACCTTGTGGTCCGCATGTTTTTCGATTTTTTATATTTCGTATTGCATCATTGACTTCCTGTACTGTTCAGCGTCTTCATCATATACCACTTCTATGTTGTTGTTACGGTGTTCGTGAATTGCTTTCTTGTGTCAGTTAGAAGTTGTGAGTAATGTTCGATCCAAGATCTTGGCCCTATTAAATCTATTCTACTCACTTCTTTTCTGTTTGTTGTCAGGTTTTTTACCATTTTTAGTGCTTTTTTTGATCCTGTTGACCTTGTATATTTGTTAAGCCCTTTGCGTTTACTTTCCTAGGCAACATTTTTTGCTTTAGTTACTAGATTTTTACTTTTCTGTTTGATCTCGCCTATGTTAAGTCTATCATCTGGGTCATTAATTGCAGTCACTTTTGATATGCTTGTTTCTTGCTGTGTACTGCATTAGCAATGTCATTTGTCCACCACAATGGAGCATCCTTTTTGTTCCTTTGGATCGTGCCGAGTGCTTCATAAGCTACTTCATTGATTTTATTTATTACCTCTTAATAAATATTATGGGCTGAGGAGTAGATCAAGTTTGTTAATTTTCAGCTAAGCCGTAACTTTACTTCTTCTTCTTCAGTACCTTATCCGGTCCGGATGTTGGCGATCATCAAGGCTATCATGGTTGTGTTGACTGCTCTGCGAAACAACTCCACGGAGGTTATCCCAAAACATTCTTCTTCTTTACGTGCCACCTTCGCGACGGAGGTTGGCAATCATCATGGCTATTCTGATCTTAGATGCTGCTGCTTTGAATAGTTCAATTGATGTGCATCCGTACCATTCCCTCAAGTTACGCAACCATGAGATTCTTCTTCTTCCTACACTTCTCTTGTCCTGGATTTTCCCTTGTATAATCAATTGAAGTAGGTTGTATCTCTCATTACTCATAACATGCCCCAGGTATTGCAGCTTTCGTGTCTTGACGGTTTCCAATACTTTCATTCTTTTGTTGATTCTTCTCATGACTTCGTTGTTTGTCACATGCTCGGTCCATGATATCTTCAGGATTCTTCTATACACCCACATTTCAAATGCTTCCAACTTTTTAGCAGTCGACGCGAAGTGTCCATACTTCCATCACATAAAGCAGAGTCGAGAAAATATAACACCTTGCCAGCCTAACTCTCAAGTCCAATTTTAGTTCTCTTGCACAAAGTACCTTTCTCATTTTATTGAAGTTTGTACGTGCTTTCTCTATTCGAACTTTGATTTCTTTGGAGTAATCGTTTGTGTGATTAATTATTACGCCAAGATATTGGTAGTTTTCAACTTGTTCTAAAACACTACCGTTAATTGTCAGGCTTTCACCGTTATTTTGGGTTTTTGATATCCTCATAGATTTGGTTTTATAAATCGATTAAAATTTATAAATCTATTCTAGATCATTTTAAAAATTTTAATAAATTTCATATCATTTTACTTAGAAAGTTTTTACTTCATAGAAAGTTTTTTAAAACTATGGTATACTACCAACCACTGGGAAATTCTCTTTTAAAAAATTAAGTTTTTTTAATGTTAATTGTTACCATAACTGCTTTACAGGCATGTTTATGCAATACATTATAATTATGGAGAAATGTATTTCATACTTTTTCCCTTTTTTACCGATTCTCTTAATTTCTAGTTTTTTTTTTCGTTTTACGCTTTTACTTTCTCTTTATGTTCAGCTAAATTTTTGTTGTTAATTTTTCAAGTACATAATCGTATTATTTATCCAAGAAAGCTATCAGTTATTGTTGTTCAATTTTTCCACTCTAGATTTAATTTGTTTCATTTTTTTATCTTTATATTTATTCAATGTCTTTTGCTTTTTGCTGTCAACGTTTTTAATAAAAGTTACTTAAGAATAAGATACTCATATCGGAGCAATTTTAAGATCGACTTTGATTAGCGTACAGCATTCAAAATAATCTCATTTGTTATTGGTTACACTATACCATAAATTTATAACACAGAGAAATAAACAAATGTTGTCTAATATGTTTTATCATTTTGAAACTATAATTAACAGTTAAAAAACTATCAATTACAGATGGAAAAAAAATTATAGACGATATAGTGAAAGTTTTTTATGTAGGTCTTAATTATTGTAACTTATACATTGGTAAACATACGAAAAAATTGGACTTTGTCAAGGTTTTTTTATGGAAATGAATAGTTAATTTTATTCATTATTGCATCCTTATGCACTAGGTACAACTAGTAGGCGTTGAATTCTATATTTGTAATACTGACACAGATAGAAAAATCATGATTTCATTGCAATACCTTAACGTTGCAAATAAGACAAACGGTATTAAAATGAACAATGGTGAAAATATGCCAATAGATGCTATTTTGGGCTCAATCTCCTTCTTAGATCCTTAATTATATTAAAAATTCTACAAGACAATAATACGCCCAGTCATAATATAAGGTTCAGAGACCTGGACTCTAACAAAAAGTAATTAAAACATGTTTGGATCCACAAGGAAACTAAGTTCCTGTAGCTGGCTCTATACCATGTATTACAAAAAATTTATTTAAAAATCTTTTATAAAAGGTATATAATTAGAACACCCAATCGGCCTACATCACAAACGTTTTCGAAATTTATATTCCATCATCAGTGTGTCCTAAAAGTATATAACCATTTTAATTAAAGAAAATATGAAATTTAAAATTTTGACCAACGTTAATACAAAATGTGGTTAATACTTACTAAGTGTACATGTTTTGAGTCACTAAATATTTGGGTAAAAACCCGTTAAATGTTAGTAATTTGAATTTAAGTAACATTATTGGACCTTATATGTTATGATGTTAAAGTTACAATTGGAATTGATAACATGGCAACGTAAGACTCTACTGGATGTTGCTGGGCCTGAGACAAAGTGTCTACGAGGACTTCTTGATAGCAACTGATTGAAATGGCAATATTGACATGTTATGATGGAAGTTATAATAAAGCAGTCAGTGTATCTTGAGGTATTTGTCTAAATATGACAGTAGCCACCAATATTTAAAAATTTAATAAGTTAAAATTATATTAAAATAACAGTGATAAACTAAAGCTTTTTACAAAAGGCCCTTTATGTTTTTGCAACATTTGGTACCTAGAAAATGGAAAAATCGGTATATGTAGAAAGTTGGGTTCTTTAAATTTTGTTGTTGAGGAGTGAAATAGTAAATGATGTATTTTAAAGTGCTATTGAGATGAAGTGTAAATAGAATAATATATTTTTATAATGTACTTTTCATGTAGTACTTAACTTATAACTTAAACATTAAAGGCCCTCTATGTTAAAAAAGCAACATTTGGTACCTGGGAAATCTAAAAATATAAGTTATAAGTTCATGCACATAAATAACTGATTCAAGTGTTAAAGAATTAAGTTAGATGTTATTGTGTGTTAACAAACAAAATATATAAAACAAACAGAAAATTCATGACCAGTAGGTGGTTTTGTAATGTATTGTTCGTATATTACTCAACTTATAATTTCAGAAGCAACGGCCCTATATCTTAAAAACCAATGTTTGGTTCCTAAGAAATATAAAAAGTATAAGTTATAAGTTCGTGAGCTTAAGGTGGATAGGTAAAGTTCATGTATTGTTGGAGTGTATTGACAAAATATGTAAAAACTGCACAATTAGATGGACTTTAGGTGGCTCTGTTAAATTTAATTAATAATATGTGATGTTATAATATTGGCGTGAGGGGAGAAAAGACTCCACAAGAGGCTGAGATCTCCAAAGATCCGAAACCATACCCTGAGGAAAATATGTGGATAAGTAAAATAAAGTGTGGTATAAAAAAGATGAAAAGGTGATGATCTAGTTAAGCAGAAATATGGGGATTGCTGTATATTGTGAATTATGTGTGTTCTTGCCGAGTGAAAAAATGAATGATGTGTAATTATATTGATTGATGTGGGAGGTGGTTAGAAAGATTGACTGATTTAATACTATGTTACTAAGGAGTTATCATTGATAGGCGAAGAGTCAAATGTATGGCTAGACTTTAGATGGATCATGAGATTATCTGGATATGTGGATGTGAAGGTGAAGATGTATGTTTGTGAATGGTTTAAGAGAAGGAAGTAGAATAATCTGCTCTGAATTTAGTTGTGCCGAAAAAGAGCATGGAGAACACTAGGCATAGGAGTCATGAAATGGATCATGAAATTATCTGGATATGTGGATGTGAAGGTGAAGATGTATGCATGCCCCGGAAATTTATATGCATGACCTTGGATCATTCCCCCATTACTTTGGCCCCAGGCAGTTAATAAAGAGGAATGACAGCCTATCTCGCTCACAAAGACTTTAACTAATCATTTATTTTAACACAGTCTCGGGGTGTGAATAAAATAATCAAACTAAGCTTAATTCCGCAATGTCAATTCTGTTAAAATTAATGACAGATCTTCCGTTTGTTTACAAGTTTTCAATTTTATTTTATTATCTTTAACTTTCGTTTGCATTTATTCTTAGTATTTTTAATTTAAGTTGGTTAGTTAGTTTTTAAAGTTTAATTTGAGTTACCTATTGTAGCAAAGAATTTTTTTGTTGTGCTAGTAAAAAAACTAAACATAGTAAATTAGTGTATTGTTAAGTTGTGTACAAATCATGGAAAAATTACAAAAAGGATGATGATAGTAAGTTGTCAGGAAGCAAACAATAAACGTTTGTTTCTGAAAATATGTGTAATAAATATTATGTAAATAGTTTATAACTGTTTTATCTTAAACAACAAATAAATATACGTATGTCAAGAAAAAAATTGTGCATTTTTTAAGTATCCTTTTATTTTTTAATAATATATGTGAGATTATTTCATAGAAAAATAGCAAGATATTTTCCTGTAAATTTTAATTTGTAACCCCGCAAGAAATAGCCCGTAAGAGGCGCTAAATGTTATGTATGTAAGGGGTGTCCATTTGAATTTCCCACCAAAAGATGATTAGTATTGGCTCCAGCCGCAAGGGGTCCTAATAAACGAAATTTATACATTGAGTTGCCTATATATATATATATATATATATAATATATATATATATATATATATATATATAATATATATATATATATATACATATATATATATATATATATATATATATATATATATATATATATATATATGTCTAATATTATACTATTTATCTATGGATGTATGTTCGTGAATGGTTTAAGAGGAGGCAGTAGAATAATCTGTTCTGAATTTAGTTGTGCCGAAAAGGAGCATGGAGAGCGTTAGACATAGGAGTCAGACTTAAATTTTAGAGTTTTAGATAGAAGTGAAGAAAGGTGGAAAGTTAGATGTATTGGAAAAGAGGTTTGGAGTAGACTGATGAAGATGAATAAATGACAAGAGAAGAATGATTAATGTAAATTTTAATGTAGAAGTAGACATTGAGGATGTGGGTCATGAGAATAATTGGCGATGGACCGGAAGGCAGTCTGAATTGAATGAGACACGGCGATTAACACAATTTGGATTTCTCTGTTTTTCTTTAATAATTTTAAGATCTTCGTATAAGTCCAGTTTGAGAAAGTTTTTTTGGGGGATATTATGAAAAAGTGATACGTCTTCTGGGATATTGAGGGTGCAGTTCTGTTATTTAAGATGTTGAGGGAAAGTGGAAGTATTTTCTCTTTTTCTGTGCTCTAGAGAGCGTGAAGACAATTATCTACATATTTATTATGTGTCGGTGGCATCACAATCTGAACATTTTAGTCTTTAAACACCACTACGGTTCATATAATTGATAAGGTCTTTGGAATTAGATATACACTGATCCAAATTATTGGGTACTTTAAAAGAAACGTGGATATTTTTAACCAAACATTGAATGATATTTTGAATATCTCCAGAAAGACTCTCGTCTTTCTTGAGATATTTCTTCCTTCTCGTAGTGGTAAGGTCTCTGAAGAACGCAATCTCCTGCAGGGTTTTAAGACGTATTCTATGGATGAGTTTATTGATGACGTTATGATCAATGAACTTTATAGAATATACCAGAAATATAAGACGTCTGAGTTGGATAGAGCATGTAATATTAGTGGAACAAAATGACACAGCTAGAAAACCGCTCCTTGATATACTTATTGGTCAGAGAAGAAGAGAAAGACCCAGAACAAGGTTACTTGATAACATCGATGAAGACATGAGAAATATGGGAATACGTACTTGACGGAGGTACACAATGGATAGGGACCACTGGTGAGAAATTTTTAAGGAGGCTAAGATCTACGCAGGCTTGTAAAGCCAGAATGGTGCTGATGATGGTGAAAATATGCACAGTACCAAAGAGCAATTGTTATCTAAATCAGCAATCTATAAAACCGTCGTAAAAAGCTTTGTAGAGACGGTATCTTCTTGAAATTACATTTTCTTATTTCCACTAGTTAAAGTTTTTTCGCTGATACTCGGTCGTGAGAGTTTACCAACGTGAATGTAAATTTGACGTTTTAGTAGAAGAGACTGTTTGTAGCTGCTTTTTTGATACTTACTTTTAAATTCTTTCTTCCGTCATTAATATTTGGTTTCGTACTTTTTTCTTTTGGATATTGATAAATTTGGCGTCTTTTGGTAAAGATCTTGTACTTTTCTTTGTTCTTTTATCAAATACGCTTTAAATACTTCTTATCTTAGTATTATTAGCCTTCTTCCATCGACTTAGCATTCGTATTATTTCAACTAATAGATTCACTAGATAGTGATACACATTATATCACTTCCGCGGTATACTCGAGTATATTCTACTTGTGTCTATAATTTTTTGTTTGCTATTATGAATAGATTATCGATCTAAACTTCAAGCTATTGAAGTTTTCAACGTTTTCACTACTTGTGGTGTAGTCATGTTTCAAATGTTATCATTAAGATCACCTTCTATAAACACATGGTCTGTTTTATAGCACTACCTTCTACCTAGTATTTTTTGAAGTGTTATATATAAATATATTCATAACTCCGCCTCTGGTAGTTTCTAGGTGAACTAGCTGGGTTAAGTAACTCTGTAACTATCAGTGCTAGTTGCAAGCCCGCATAAGGGAGGAGGGTTATGGCTACCCCTTAGAGGACGGAATGGGCTAGGGAAGCTAGTCCTGAGAATTGCAAACTCTTAACGTTAGAAGCATGTCAGATAAAGGAATAGAGCTCACCGATTTCATGCAGAAGAAAAGGATTGCTGTACTTTATGTGCAGGAAATTCGTTGGAAAGGTAATAAGAGAGATTTTGGAGATGGATGCAAACAATCACGGTAGAAATGGAGTAGGTATTATTTTGAACAACTAATGGAAGGAAAATCTTGTAAGTGTAACCAGAAGAACTGATAGAATAGCAAGTGTTTATGTCTATATGTGTATACGCGCCACAGGTAGAGTGTAAGAAAAGGAAAATAAAGAATTTTGGAGGGTCCTTGATTGCGAGATGATTGAGATTCCTGTAGACGAAAAGTTTTTTATTGGAGGTGATTAAATAGACATATTGGTAGAGAAAGAGCAAGAATAAATATAGTTTTTGGACGTTTGGGGATGAGAATAAGAAATGGCAAAGGAAATAGTGTGATTAACTTTAATCAGAATGGCTGCCATTAATACGGTTTTTATAAAGACTGAAGACCAGTATGTTACCTATAGTAGCGGAGGAAGGGAAAGTCAGATAGATTTTGTGCTGTGTAGAATAAGTCAGCTAAAAGAGGTTACCAACTGCAAAGTGATTAAAAGGATGAGTATGTAGATAAAGCAAGTAAGACACCAGAAAATACGGTGGTGGAAGTTAGAAGATAAGAATTTGGCAATAGTCCTTAAAGGTAGTGTACTGAAAGAACTTGAGGAAAAAGATACGGTAAGTGACTGGTGGGAAGCCAATAGTAAAGTTGTGGTGCGAGTAAAAGAGGAAGTGCTAAGAAAAATATCCGCTAAAGAGCCTAATAGAGACAAAGAAACTTAGTGGTGAAACAATGTTAGTGTAACTGTAAGATACATACCTACTATAGCCCATATAGGAACTGTTGCTAAGAAAAAATCGTCTACACAGCTATATGAAGAGTTGGAAACACCCGAGAAAATGAAAAGGTTATACAGCATTGCTAAAACAAAAGACAAGTCATCAAAGGATTTTACCCACGTGCGGCAGGTTAAGAGTGCGGATGGAAGAATATTAAGAATTGATCCTGAAATAAAGCGAAGATGCTATTAGTAGGTAATTTAGAAAGTTGCTAAATAAAGAATAACAGAAGAGAGACAGATGATACGGGATCTTAAATGAGAATGTAATATGGGGGGTAGGGAGAGATGAAGTTGTCAAGACGTTAGACAGGATAAAAAATGAAACGACAGTAGGACCTGATGGAATATCTGTAAAGGTTTGAGAGGCTTCAGGAGAGGAAGGGGTTGATGTTTTGTAGCAAATGATACGTAGTAAGGAAGAGTAGTAGTATAAGGAAAAAAGGATGCCCGATAAAGGATGCCCGACGTATGGAGATTGAGTGTGATAGTATAATTGTATAAATATAAAGGGGACATTCAGAATTGTAAAAATTATAGAGGGATGAAGTTAATGTACCATATAAAGAAAATTTGAGTTCATTGTATCAAAGAGTTGATACAGAAACACAGGGAGAATAAAAGAAAAGCTACATTGGATGTTTATAGATCTTGAGAAGGCGTGCGACACAGGCTTGAGAAGTACGTAAGGCTAGTGAAGGATATGTATGAGGAAGCGTATTCCAAAGTAAAAACTGGTGTCGGATTGACAAAGTTTTCCAGTGATGATTGCTTTGCATCAATGTTCTTTACTGAGTTCTTACCTGGTTAATTTTGTTATGAATGTACTAACAGATAAAGTAAGAGAGGAAGCTTCTGGTCAATGCTCTTTGCTGATGATATTGTATTAAGGACAGCAAAAAAATAATGAAGGAGAAGTTGAAGTGTTAGCGAAAGGCTATTAAAGAGAAATGACTTAAGATTAGCAGATCGAAAACGGAGTATACATAGTTATTAGGAAGAAGAATGGTTGAGGACATAAAATTCCTTGGAGAAAATCTAGGGCGAGTAGGAAAATTTAAATACATTGGCTCCTACATAATGGAAAATAGGACACTAGATCGAGAAAATGTCCACAAGATACATGCTGGTTGGTTAAACTAGAAGCGAATGAGCGGGTACTTTGCGATACTTTGCGATGAGCGGGGAAGAGTTAAAAGAAATATATACAAAAATGTGGTAAAACCTGCGTTGGTGTATGGTAGTGAATTATGGCCTGTAAAGAAGATTCGGGAAAAGAAGATGGAGTCTGAAATGAAAATGGTACGGTGGACGTTGGATAAAGCTAGAAGGGTCAAGATAAGAAACGACTTAATTAGGAAAAGAGCCTTAGTGACTAGAGTCTCAAAAAAGAGTCAAGAACAAAGACTGTTGTAGTTTGATCATGTCAGATGTAAAAATAAAAACTATGTGGGATGAAGGATAGAGTTGTTAGTAGTTGATGAAAGGAAAGGTATAGGAAAATAAGGGAAACGATGGAAGGACTATGTGCACAGATGACTTAAGAGAGAAAGGTTTAGGTGAAGAAGGTCCGACAGACAGAAATTAGTGGCAACGAAGAGTAAAGAACAGCAACCCCTGACGGAAAAGCTGAGGAAAAACAAGAAGAATACAAATCTATTAATTCTTTTTTTATTGCACTTTTATCTTATTTATATGTGACTAGCTTTCTATTTTTAATCTTAACTTCTGGTCTATTAATACAGCTTGTCTATTATTACAATCTTGTTGAATAATGCTAATAATAATACTTATAATACTAGGTGGAACAAAAGTAATCACCACATTGTGAAACGTTATAACTTTTGCAAATGGCGCCAACTGTCCATACAGTTTTGACATTTAAAAAGTACAAAAACATAAAATACAAATTGACAAGCCCTGATTCGGTTTACTCCGCATTAATTGCGCAATAATTGTTTCCATTTTTTTTGTGCTATAATTTGTTGGTTGTATTGGCGCAGCGTGAATTTCGTCGCAGATTTCCTGGCTGTCCAACATTAGCTAGACAAACACTGCGACGTTTGACCTCTTCCCTTAAAGATACTGGAACAACAGGAGATGCTCTCAAGGTTGGACGGCGCTGGAATAACCGTTCTGCTGAGAATATCGTTTCTGTTGTCAATTGGATGTCCCAATGGGCTTTGGGGATGTCAAAGAGCAGCCAAGACAGCGTATGCTTTATTCACAATTATAAGAACTGACTTATGCACATTTGCCTGGACACATAAAATAAGGTTCCTATTATTCAATGCAACCTCCAACACAAAAAGGTGGCAACGGCGACACTATATCGCCGCCTGGATGAAACGGAGGATGCAATAGCACTAATCCAAGAACCTTGGATAAATAAGACCAAAAAACTGGTCTTAGCAGCCTAAATGGTCAAATTTTCAGCTTACCAAGCAATCAACAACCGAGAACATCAATATATGTTCCCAGAAAAATCAAAGCCTCCCCCTTGGCGCAGTTTTACACCTCAGACGTAACTGCCGTTAAAGTGAAGTGCCCTTGGGAAAAGGGCAAAAATAGAGAGTTGATACTAGCATCAGTCTACCTACCCTCAGAAGCAAGCAGCATCTTGTTTAAACTGGTAGCCTATTATAGTATGTTACATATATTAACAGAAATTCCGATGTCAATACATTTTTGAGACAGAATTAAATATTATCAAGCAAATAGCAGTAAACAACGGATACAACGAACAAACAATTAATAAAATGTTAAATCAAAAACTACACAAGAAAGCCCTAAAATTAGTATTTCCACCACCAGAGAAAAAACCCAGTACCTTCTGTTCGATTACATATACAGGCAAAATATCAACAAAAATAGCCAAACACATAAAAAAGAAAGGAATAATATCAGCTTTCCGAACAAATAACAACCTAGGCAAATATATCAAAAACAACAAGACCCAAAATAAAAAACACTTACACAGTAGTGTGTACAAGTGACGACTGCCCAAAAACTTACATCGGTCAAACTAGTAGAAACTTTAACAAACGAATATCAGAACATAAAAGTGCTTTCAATATTAGAAAAACAGATTCTACATACGCACTTCACCTTCTAGATCACAATCATTCTTTTAACGACGAATTTAAAATTCTTCACATTCAAAATAAAGACCTTAAGCTATCCTTGCTAGAATCTATGGAAATCAACAAATTAAAAAACACAGATATAATTCTGAATGACCAACTTGAGACAAACAGTTCTCCTCTCCTCAACCTATTTCATTAGAGATTATAAAGTGTAAACGCATGCCAAAAATAGATTACTTGAGAAAGGCAATCAGCCGAAACCGCTGTAGTAATAAGAGTTAAAATAAAATTTTTGTGGAAGTTTGAAAACAAAGTTTTCAGTGTTTTATTGTTACATAAAATGAATTTCCATCAAGTAACGGTCGAATCCATCAATTATATAAAACTTATGTTTAAGACAAGTATTGTGAATAAGTTTAACATGATACTCATTTGTTCCATGAGCCCTTTCATCATATGTTTTAACTCTTGTATGTCATTTGTCTGAGTGACCATTGAAATCTCTTGTTGGTAGTTATCTTTGTCACTGCTAGCTGTTGGTTTTGCGGTTAATTCAGTGACTCTTTCTGTATTCTGTATTGGATTGCAATTCTTTCTTCCTGTAGTTGTTTTTCTAGGGCAGAAAGCTGTTGGGTGATTTAGAGCAAATTTTACACACTTGTATTGATGATAGCAGAAATTTTTTGTGTGACCGTATCTTTGGCATCTTTTTACTCTTGTACCTTCTACATAAATTTTTGCGTTAAGTGAATATTCCATCTTATAAATTTCTTTATTATTTTCTTGCATTTTTAAGTTTACTAAAAACAGTGGTGGGTTTTTTTGTAGTTCTTTGTGTTATATTCATTATTTGTAGAAAGATATGTCCTTGGCTCTCTTTCCAAGTGAGATATCTGAGCTATTTAGAAATAATCAAAATCTAAACATCATAAAGTTTTCTAATAGCTATGGGCATAACATCTAAATTAAAATCCATGCAGTTAATATTGTAACCTTTGTATATGTTTTCCATGTTGTGGTCTATAACCCCAGTGGTTCGGATGACGTTAAAAAAATGTAAATAAAAAAATTAAATGTTCATTTTTTATTTGATTTTAACAAAATTGACCTATCAAATTGTATACTTCCGATATATGCGTGGCAAGGTTGCTGTAGATAATTTTAAAAAGAAATATATAAACAAAAAAATGTAACTTTCATTAAAACAAAGTAAAACATTAACTTTGCTACGCCAATGGTTTACTGACTATTATGTGAATCATTATGTTATCATTTAATTTTATTATTCCTACCAATACCAATACTTTAATAGTTTAAATAGTCAACAGCTTATATTTGTTAGAAAACTAGAAAAAATTGCCTATTATAACTAAGTCCGTATTAGCAGCATTAGTTAAGCTAACCTCACAATATCTTAAAAAAATTGATCGATCTTTTTATTTGCCAGGGTTGGCTTTGTTTTCCTAAGATGTCCCAGGTGGAAAATGAAGCAGTGGTAGTGGTGACAAAAAGTGAATCCGAGAAGAATCAGCAGTTTAGCAAATTGCCTACGACGTTGGTTTCTGTAGTAGAATTGGATACGGTGAGTACACAATTAGTTCGGTTTTCACTTGATTTTTTTTATTATCTTCTTCTCTTTCCCTTAATTATTTTTATGTGGCTTTCTTCTTTTCTTTTTCTTGTCATGTTGAAACTTATAACTTTTTTACTTATTTTGCTTTAAACGCTTAGCTTCGAGGTATTAGCATATACATACATAAACGTATGCAAAATATCAATTACAGATAAAGTATATAATATATATTTTCATTATTGACGTATTGTATTAAATTTTGTTAAAAAAGTTTATAGATTTTAAAAAAATTACCAAGTCAGCTATGTATTTAGATTTTAATATGACTTCTTTTGGAAGGTGGTGATATAGTGTTACTGAGTATATTGGACAGTCAATCACAATGTGCTGCACTGATACTTTACAGTCATAAAAAACGCACTGGTTCCTCTTTTCTTTTCAAAACGTGTTCATGTGTTGCAGCTGTGTCTCCTAATCTGAGACGTCATATTAGGACTAGATCTTGTCACATTGAATGCCAGAAGTTCCAAGGATGGATAGAAGATTTAATTTCTATTAATTTATTGTTGCTTCTATTCCATTGGTTTTGCCAAATATCGTGCAATTTTGCTTTTAAGTCAGGTTTTAAATCTAAATTTTCCACTGATGCGGCTGGATACTGCGGACCTAACTAGACTCTCTGTCGGTTCGTTACCATTTATTCCAACGTGTGATGGTACCCATAGAAACTCTGCTATCAAATTGTTTTGGTATATTACAGTATCAAATTAACTTCTGCTGTAATGTTCAAAAGAAATTGATGTTAGACAACTAAGTGAATTAAATTTTATAAGAGATCTGTACATAATCCAAAACAAAGTGGCATAGGATTGGTGATATTTCGTTTCCCATGGGTATACCATGTATTTTTTTGTAATACACCTCATTGAAGACCAGTATGTTTGAGTCAAATATGGAGGATAGTATTGTTACAAATGAATTAAAATCTATTGAGTTGTGTTGTTAGATGTTTGTCCATTGTTTCTTTTTATAGTATTCATGATTTGCTGAAACGACAAGTTTGAAAGTTGGTGAACAATGATACTACATCAAAATTTACCAACACATCATTTGGGGAAAGTTTGAAATTGTTGATAAAGGAGCTGAAACTAAATGAATCTTATATATAGTAATCATTCTTTGCGTTGTATGTATTTGTTAATATTTTTGTTAAGAACTTGGGCAATTTACTGTTTGGAGAATCAATGGACGCAACAATTGATCTCATTGTTAGGGTTGGTTTACGTATTTTTGGTAGAGAGTAGAATCTAGGTGCTATAGATTTGTAAATTCTTAGATTTTTTGCTTTTAAATTCGTTATTTTTAATGTTTTGTTTAGATCTGGTACCATCCATTGCATCCATTGATTCTCCAAACAGTAAATTATCCAAGTTCTTAACAGAAATATTAACAAATGCATACAACAAAAAGAATGATTAAGCGATTGATTGGCAATTAATGTAATGATACTGAATCGGTCCCTAAGAGCATTTATTTTTAGCAGACTTTACTACTTTACCTACGTAACAATTAGATGTTCTTAGTAGATTCATAGAACATCAATTTTTAGAAAAAGTATATGTTGAGAATATGCGTAATTAACATTGAGAATGTGCACAGCAGATGATAAGTATAGGTTACATTACAGTAGTTATAGGTTCTATTTATATTACTAGAATGTACTACCGCACATTTTGTCATCATATGGCTTTTAGAAGTATAGCTTGGAGTTTTCTAACCCTTCTCTATTATACAGAAAAAGTATTACATCTTTGAGTCTTATTTCGTCAAATACTTTCTTGAAGTCAATTAGACACATAAATGCTGGTCTATTATATTCTAGTAATTTCTCTGTAATTTACTTTATGACGAATTTTGCATGCGTACACGATTTTCCAGTACGAAAACCCTGTGGTTCATATGCTAAACTTATCCTTTGAGTCATTAGTTCTTGTAAAATTTTAATAACTTTAAGGGTTATATTTAACAAATTTATGCCTCTGTAGTTTTATGGCTGTTTTTTCTGTCCATTTTGAATAGTTAATTAGTTCGCTAGTTCTCCATTCTTCCGGTATTTTATTGTGTTTTGTAATTTTGATATTCAATGTTGTTACTTGTTCTGTCATTGTTTCTCCACAATATTTCAGTAATTCGTTGGTATTCCGTATTTGTCTGCAGCTTTTCTGATCTTCAACGTTTCAAGTATTTCGCTACTTCCTGTGTACTTATATTAACTTCTTCATTTGTGTTCATTTCTGGTTTTTCCAGTTCTAGCGTCATTTTTTTTCCTATGAACAGGTTTTTAGATGTAGTCATTCCATGTATCCTGTTTTATGTGTTTTGTATTATTTTCTTTACTTCCGTACCTCCTACCATTCTTAAAACTTATCATATTTTCTTTTGCAAACCATCAAAATCGGGTTTCATTTCTTTCAAAAAACTTTCCAAATGACCTTCTTAAAATTTATGTGTTTTGTTTTTTATTGTTTTGTTATTATTGTACATATAAGGTAAGCTTATTTTCTTTGCAGTTTTCTTTTACTTATGTACAAAACTATGGAGTTTTTGAACGAATACCGAATGTAAATATATTTGAAAAACTAGTTACTGTAAAAGTCTAACTGGATATCAAACCTCTGAATTTGATAGTAATATATGCACCTGAGTACAAGCACCACAAGAGAAAACTACTATAAACAGCTTCATCCTGACTTCAACAGAGTCCGCAAATGACAAATATATATATATATATATATATATATATATATTATATATATATATATATATATATCAATATGGGTAATTTTAACACCCGTGTTGGCAATTATATAATTTCAGGAATAAAACAGGAATATATTTAATATATCAGAAATGAAAACAAGGACCTGACGGACCACTGTAGTATAAACGTAATAAGTATTAATAATACATTTTTTCCTAACAAAGGCCATTAAAAAAATTCTGGAACGGCCAAGACACCAAAAGGGTTGTCGATCGAATGATGATAATGATGATTGTTTGGTAGTAACAAATTATTAATTTATTTCTACTTTACTATTTCCTGAATTTTGGTTATAGGCATAAGATTGATCTATCCACACAGTTATTTTTTTTATTTTGAAGATGACATAATCAACGTAAGTAAACAAGAATCAAAAGTGGTTTTTAATTACCTTTGAATAATTAATACCTGGAATGGACGTGTCTTTTACAACGCAAATTAGAAAAAAATGAGTTTTTATTGTTAAACAAAACAAGTATCAATAGTAATGAATTCCGTTTCGATTTTCAAATTACAAGCACTGAAACAAAGCAGGTTTTGGCAACAAAACAACTAAGTAACTAAATTAATAATCAGCAGTCCGAATCTTTGTACATAAAACATTGAAATCACAGTCCAAATAATATTTTGTTATTATAGCAAATATAATACGGATTAAAAAAATATCCCTTACCCATTTCATTTTTTTTAATTATGTAGTGAATTATTTTTGTAACTATTTGTTTAAATGTAATTTTTACAAAACTCAAAATATATTTTTTAAAAATTAAAATTGTATAGATACTATTTTATATTTGATTAAATCAGAATTGTTTGTAATGAGAATTTCATTTTACATTTTTGCTTGATATGTATGTTCTTAACTTGTAGCTATTTATAATATTGGCTGTGCGTGTTAATACCAACAGCTAGTTACACCGACTGGTGATAGTGGATATGGAGATAAAGGTGAGACGGAAAGAAAAGCAAGTAGGGTACCAGAAAAGTGGTGGAAGAATGAGGATTTTGAAAGAGTCTTTAAGAGTAGATTACTGGAAGAGCTTCAGGATAAAGATACGGTAAATACTGGTGGGAAGGCAACAGTAAAGTTGTGGTGCAACTGGAAGAGGAAGTACTAGGAATAATATCTGGTAAAGGGTCTCCTAGAGATAAAGAAACTTAGTGGTAGAACGATGAAGTGCAACAGAAGGTTGATGAGAAAAAAGACGTTATAAAGAGGTACGACAGGTTAAAAAACAAAGGAATATAAGAATATATAAGGTAGCAACGAGAAAAGTAAACCGCGCTGTAGCTACTGCTAAGAAAAGATTATTTGTACAGCTGTGAGAATAGTTGGAAACGCACGAAATGATAAAAAGGTTATACAGCATTGCTAAAGCAAAAGAAAAATCATCAAAGGACTTGACTCACGTATGACAGATTAAGAGTCCGGATGGAGGAGTGTTAAGAAGCAATATTAAAATAAAGCAAACACGGTATGAGTACTTTAGAAAATTGCTTAATGAAGAAGAATGGTAAGGCGTAGCACCTAATGGAATACCTGTGGAGGTTTGGATGGCTCTAGGAGGGAAAGGGATTAAAAATTTGGAAAAAGATGATAGGTAGGATATATGAGAAACAAAGGATACCTAATTAATGGATAGAGAGTGTGTGATTTTATCATTTTATAAAGATAAAGGGGCATTCAGGAATGTAAGAAATATAGAATGATAAAGTTAATGTCGCACAAAGCGAAAATTTGGGAGAGAACCGTAGAACGAAGGATAGAGAAAGAGACATTTGTCTCTTGTTTTTTATTTTTCGTCTGTTAATTCTAAAATATGTCAAAGTCTTTGTATTCCATACGAGAATTTATCTGCTATATAATCTCCTATTTTAACATCCTATATCTTAGTAACGAAGCATTTTAAAGGACACGCATTTATTGCATTTTTTTAGGCAACAAAACTGAGCACCTTGTATTGATTCTCTAAGATACTTTGAAACACCTTATTACATTGATGATATTATTGCTTACAGATATAATGCGAATAATGACTAATCTGGTGCTATATCGAAATATTGCTATTGATGGAAGGGATATTGAGCAGACTACATCGTATAAGTACTTAGGACAATAAATTCGGTTGGGTAGAGATAACCAGACATGTGAGCTCCCACGTCGCATAGGATTGACCTGAGCAGTGTTTGGTTATTTAAGCTACGTATATAAATTAGATCTACCCATATACCTTAAAAGAAAAATCTTTGACCAATGTGTGTTACCTGTACTCACTACTGGAGCGAAAACATTAACACCCACGAAAAAGGTAGTGCACTTTAAATTCTTTTCAGACCAGTGCATGGCTTAAACCATGAACCAATTATACTACTGATATAGAAGTTAATACGTTAGCCCGCTAAGCTATCGGTTGACTCATGTGAACCGATGAACTTCTTCATCGTCACCTTAATGTGACGTCTTCTTTATAAAACTTCCTCGTCAACTTAATTAGGGTAGTGCACATATTTGCGCACTTTTTTATGAATATTTAACTCCATTTAAGTAATATATTTTCCATGTAATGTTTTGTATTCTTGTAATAGAAATATTTAATAAATTCGTGTATAACTTGCTGAACTGTGTTCTGTTTTCAAATAATATCCTTCTTCTTCTTCTTAACGTGCCCCATCCCTAAGGACATTGGCGATTATCATGACCCATTTGATTCTATCTGCAGCCATTCTCAAAAATTTTATTAACTTTTTCCCGCTCCATTGTCCCAGATTCGTTAACTAGAACGTGCGTCTTCTCCCCGGTCCTCTTTTGCCTTCCACCTTCCCTTGTATGACCAGCCGTATCAATTCGTATTTCTCGTTTCTTAGTATATAACCAAAGTAGCTCATTTTTCTTTTCTTTATAGTGTATTTCTTTATCTGTTTTCATTCTTTCGTAGCGTTTCCGCATTTGTTATATGTTGTGTCCAAGATATTTTCCACATTCTTCGATAACACTACATTTTAAATTTAATGAGTCTTTTCTCTGTCGCCTCTGTAATTGTCCAAGCCTCAACTTCATACAACAGGACAAAGAACACGTAGCATCTTAATACTCTAGTTCTAATTTCAATGTTGAGTTTTCCATTCCATAATATTGCTTTCATCTTATTAAAAGCACTTCTAGCTATCTCAATACACCGTTTTATTTCCGTACTTCTATCCCATATCTTCATTTAGTAGTACTGATATTTGTGCACCCTGCCTAAAAGTTTTCCTTTAGCATAAACACTGTCTTCCTTAATCTAATTCTTGCTTATAGTCCTTCTTAGAGCCTTCTTTCAGTGCGTCATTAATTGTGACGTCATATGCGGTATTGGATGTGTCGAGAATTATTTCATGTAATTATTGAGAATTCTGACAGATGCCAGAACCGTACTTACTTTTATTGCAGGTGGATTAAATAATAGTAAACAATATTGTTTATTAAATTTATAAATATGGAAACATTTAAAAACGACAACACAACGATCCATTTATAGTTTATGTTATAATAGTATATAATAAAAGCGTAGTTGGTTCGTTTTGTGTTTTTTTTATAAACACAAACAAATACTATTTTTAAAGATGTTTATTATTTAACTTATAAATTAATTACATAAATAGGATATACTTCCAATCATAAAAACAATTTATTCACTGATGCCTAATAATATTACTTTATTAGAGACATTGAAAAGATGAATTTGGATATTAATGAAATATTAAAACCTTTCCTGTATTAATTAAAGATTTCTTTGGAGTTTAAATTACTTAGCTAGGTGCATCATCTTACTTATAACCCTAGGTTATCTGGCTGAACAATTGTACATCTGTCCATTATTTTTGCTGTCTTCCAATATTCATTAATGAGGCTTTTTGCATGCCAAACATATTTCGTCCATTTTTCTGGCGTGGCCTTAAATTATAGCAAATTTAGTATCTAAGAATTAAAAAAAAATAATTTACCTGTTTTAATGATGTTCTCCACACATTTAATACTGTGGCTTCGTTTGTAACGCCAGCAGAACTTATATTGGCATCATAATACCTTTTGCAGTCAGACCAAACATTCTCTATTGGATTGAATTGGCAATGATATGGAGGCAGTCTCAAGATAGGATGGCTATATTGATGGGCCAGTCTATCCAATCTGTAAAACAAAATATATAAAAATGCCACTTACTAAATAAATTCTACTACATACTTAAATACTTTATCTGGTAGATGCTTCTTTCCAATATCCATCAATTCAAACTTCATCAGTCATTGAATAATTTAATATGTCGGTTTTTCAACCATTCTAATAAAGAATGTTTTGCTCAACTAGCATTTGGTATTTTTTCCAATAAAGCTGAACTGTTCTTCTAAATTTTTTAAAATCTGATGCTCAAACCATTTTTCAAAATTTTCAGAATTCATTGAATCATGGTAATCACCAGATTTACTTCCACTTTTGAAAATCAATTTACAGTTATCAATGAACCAATTTTTAAAACCTGCATTAAGAATAATTTATCGTACAACTTCTCCATTCTTCTTTCTGACTGCATTAACACTGTCATCTTACAAGCTCTTGCAGAATCCTCCTTTACTGAATATCCAGGTCTCATCCAAGAAAACTGGTTTTAAAGGGTAAAAATTGCTTTCATTGTCCTAATAGGACAATGAAAGCTTTTAAAAACTAAAGTCTTTTTAAAGACACATCTGGTTTTTCCATTAAATACTTTCTGTTACCAACAGTACAATTTACCCATCTGAATTTTAATTCCTTTAAAGTTCTGCTAAGTGCAGCAATAGAAATATTAATCTCATCCACTTCCTCTAGTTTTTGCTTCAGGGTATAGAGAGTCACATGCTCACCTAAAACGATAAAAGTTTAAAGAAACTATCAATCACTATAGTGATTATTCTAGGAAAAATATTAAGAATGTAAAGTAACACGTTCGTTTTGATATTAGGAATTAGTCTATTTAAATTATATATGCTACAGTACTCCTTTAATAAATTATAATAAACATATTTGAATATTTCAAAGTATAAGAGTTATAAAAATATATCTATATAGTTTACCAAACTGCACAAGGTAAATGCATAAACTTCAGCAAAGAGGACTCTTAAATATTTATTAAAATACTCGGTATTTAATTCAATAGTATTCTTTTTATAATCACTTTTCATTTCTAAATATTTTATATATGTAACTAGTTGTCAGTAACAATTTATTTAAAGAAATGTCTATGGAAATTAGTTACTCCTGCCTTTCTATCAGAAATATCCTAAAATATTTTAACTAAACTGTTGTAATGCTCTTACCTTTACTAAATATTCTGTATACATACATCCTGATGGCATGGCTACTGATTGGCTCATTGTGATTGAATAATCAGAATCTTTTTGGACACCTTCATTTGAAAATCGCCTTATTGTTGGCAAAGAAATTCCTAACGCCTCAGCAACACGCTGAAATAAACAGTAGATAAAAATAAAACAATTTTATTTTCAGTGTAATTTTAAACTTACTTCACGAACAGCAGAAATTGGTAATAAAGTTTGCCCAGCTACTTTTTTTAATTCAAAATATTTAAGTAATTTAAGTATCAGAACTTGTTCCTTTTCCGTAAATCTTGGCATTTTAAAAATATTTTAATGAAAACTAAAACAAAATAAAAATATAAACACAAATAATGCAGAACAACGCTATGAAATAATGTCAAATACTGACCTGAACCGACAAGATCACTTCACTCTTTGACACTTCGAAAGGATGGCCAAATGAATGAAGTTTTAGATCAAATGCTCATGTCTCGCGTAACTGATTGGCTAGAGAAAGCGCGCATTTCAAATATCAACGAATCAAACGTAGGTTAATACTGTAATATTTTCGTGTTTTAATCACGGGACTGCCGCTTTTTTCATCACATCCAACTTAATGCGTTAGAAAGAAATGGAAAAACTGTGACGCACTAAAAGAAGGCTCTGAGAAGGAGTATACCACCATGATTTTTGTTTTATTTGTATTCTGCGCCATTTTATACTGTGATCTTCTAGACTTGTAATGCGATCAACAAAGACCTGTAGTCCTTATCTGCTGTCTGCAAGAAGTATTGTGTCATCTGCGTATCTAAGATTATTCAGAAGTGCTCCGTTGATAAATATGCCTTTATTTACGTCTTCTAATGCCTCTTTAAACAATTCTTCTGAATACATATTAAAAAGTACAGAATAAAGAATACATATGAATACGTCGCAATTGACATCTCGACATCATTCGATTAGTGTTTGTATAGTAAATAATGCTTCACTGGTCCAAAGCTTTTTCTGAATCCCAGTTGGTTTTCAGCTATTCTATCATCTAGCTTTTTATAGATACGTTCGTGTATCACTCGTAAGAATACTTTTAGAATATGGTTCATCAAGCTTATTGTCCTGAGCTCTTCACACTTCGTTTCGTTTGATTTTTTGGGTATTGGAATCAATATTGATATTAACCATCCTTTCGGAATCTCTCCCCTATAATAAATATTATTACATAGTTCTATTAGTGTACTCATATGATTTTTTGTTAATATTTTTAAGATTTCTGTAAATATTTCATCTGGTCCCACGGCCTTCTCATTTTTTATACGTTTTATCGCTTTCTGAATTTCGTCTTTGGTGATTGGTGGCCCATTTCTTTCTCTTGGTTCAATGATCTCAATTTTTTCGTCGTCTTCGAATAGTATTCTTCCCATATGTTTATTTTATCTGTATATTCCGTTATTATCTTGTTATTTTTATCCATGATATTCCCGATACCCTTCTTCTTTTATATGCCAGCTGTCTCTTTGATTTTCCGGTATATGTTAAAACTGACATGTTGTTTATCTAACCTTTCTATTTCTTTACACTTTTCTGATAGTCACAGTTCCTTAGCTTCTTTGATTTTCTGTTTGATTGTTTTATTATTTTTTTTTTGTACTGTTGTTCACTTTTATTTTTGTGTGCCCTTCTTTCCGTCGTCAGTTCTTTTATCTCTTCTGTGATCCATTGTTTATTTTTAGATGATGTGTCTTCTTGAAGTTTTTGTTTTGTGATATTTCTCAAAATCTCCTCTTCTTTCCTTTATTTATCTGTTTTTTCTTTGATTTGTTGGTATATATCAGTTTCTTTTAGTTTTATCAGATTGATCCTCGGTGTTTTTGGCAGTTGTTTTTAACTTTTTTTAATTGAGTTTCATGTTTGCTAGAACTAGATTGTGGTCACTTGTTATATCTGCTCCTGGGTACTTCTTCTTCTTAAAGTGTCCTCTTCTCAATGGAGGTTGGCTACTACAATTTTAAACTCTTCTCTATCTTCAGCTGTTCTTATTAGCTGTTCAAAATTTAGCCCCGTCCATTGTCGGATGTTTCTGAGCCACGATAGTCTTTTCCTTCCTAGGCCTCTCTTTCCCTCGATTTTTCCTTTCACTATAAGTTGGGCATATTGGTACTTATTATTTCTCAATATGTGGCCTAGGTATGATGTTTTTCTAACTTTTACTGTGTTAAAAAGTTCTCTTTCCTTGTCTATTCTATGCAGCACTTGTTCGTTTAAGGTATGCGATGTCCATGAAATTTTGAGTATTCTCCGGTAGATCCACATTTCAAAGGCCTCCAATTTATTTACGGTTGATAATTTAAGGGTCCACGTTTCAACTGCATGTAGAAGAGTCGACCAGACGTAGCATTTTGATAACCGTAGTCGAATTTCGAGTTTTATTCAAAAATCACAAAGCAGTTTTTTTATTTTTTCGAAAGATTTTCTGGCCTGTTCTATTCTCGATATTATTTCTAGATCAGGATTTAGGCTGCTATCGATCCAACATCCCAGGTACTTAAATCTATTGACCTGTTCTAAAATGTGCCCATTTATTGTGCAAGGTTGAGGTACGTTTTGTTTTTTTCTGATTGACATCACTTTGGTTTTTTTAATGTTTATTTTCATACCAAATTGCTCACAGGTCGAGTTGGTCTTGTCGATGAGTCGTTGTAGACCTAAGTCGGAATCCGCAATTAACACTGTATCATCGGCGTATCTGATACTGTTGATATTTACGCCATTCACATTGACTCCATCCTTGGAATCCTCCAATGCTTCTTTAAATAGAAACTGGAAGTAAAGATTAAAGAGCAGAGGCGACAGAACATATCATTGTCTAACTCCCCTCCTAATTTCTACTTCTGCGCATGTTGAACCTTCGACACACTAACCTGGGTACACTTTAGCCGATATTATGACATTTCGTAATCTTTGACTTATTATTATGTAATCAATTTGGTTTATTATTATAATTTCACCATCTTCTCTAGGTGCTTTCCATGTCTATATTTTTCGATTTGGGAGTTTATATCACGTGTTTTTGATAATGAGTTCGTTATCTTTGCAAAACTGAACCAGTCTTTCACCTCTTTCGTTACGTGTTCCCAGTCCGTGTTCTCGTACTACTTCTCCATCTCTTCCTTTCCCTACCTTCGAGTTGGTACTCGACGAAGTCACCTAAAATCAAATTTATTTCTTCTTTTTTAGTGTCATTGAATGTTTTGTTTAAGTCATTGTAGAAGCTTTTTACTTCTTCCTCTGTACTATCAGATGTTGGTGCATACACTACCATGATGTTTATGTTTCACGGTATAGCGTTTAATTTCAATAGTTCCATTCTATCTGTTATCGGTATGAATCCTTTGGCTGATCTTTCGATTTCTCTATTTGCTGATCACTATTGCTACTAATAATATCCAAATGTTCCAAATAAATAAAAAGTTTTGTATTGCTCACCAAAAAAGATCTAACAAGAACATTTTACAAAAAAATATTCTTGTTAGATCTTTTTTACTAATTTCTACAAAAACTTGACACCGCTGGCTGACGCTGTTTATTTTATTTCAAAAAATGTATAGATACAAAAATGTGTACATAGATACCACCTGTAGTTTCCGCTATTTTTCGTAGAGAGTTTATGTTCTCTATTTTATATGAACATTGCGTATTTTATGATTTTACAACTCTACAACTATTAGGAATAATAATTAAATTATATGGAACCATGAGAAAATAATTTGTGGGGCAAGAAGAACAAGGTGCCCATAACAACATAATATTACGTCGTGATACAATTTTATTTTGATGGTGAAGTCCCTGAACGGCTTTTTTCCAACCATTTAAACTTAATTTAATTATACCGGTATTTACCATTCTTGTTACTAATAACAAGGAATATTTTTAAGTGGAATTTGACGCAGAAAATTTTTTAAAGGTAAACAAACTTTAAACTGTTTGCCATTGACTGTAAAGTTAAACCGATTTGTGACGTGGATTTAAATTTAAGGAAGGTTTTAAACATGTTTTTATAGACATTTTTTAGTCGTTTGAAAAGTTGCTCTGATACGGAAAAGTTTTTGTAAAACATTTATATTGAATTTTAAAGAAATTCAATATAAATATTTTAATTGTTACAATATATATCCACTGAGGTGGAAAATTAACTGGACACTCAGATTTTTTTGTTTTTTTTTTGGTGTTTAGATCAAAACTTGTTTAATTTGTTTAAATTGTATGTTATGCCTTATTAGCGATAAAGTTTTTTCTGTTTGAACCTGTTTACATGTTTTGTGCGAACAAAAACACTTTTACACATACGTTTTTTTCTTAATGTGAAATAGTGGCTTATTATTAATTTAAGTTTATTGTGGTACTGCACCTGATTATAAGTTTGGCTGTAGGTTTTTGTATTGTGTCCTGTTTAAAACTTGCATTACAAAAGTTATGACAACAGAAGACGTAGGACAAGCTGTTGCTCTACAGGATGATGGGAAGAGTATTCGTTACATCGCAAACGCTTTAGGAATTTCTCGAAGTAGTGTTGGATGCAATACAAAGATTTCGGGAAACAGGACAATACACCAAGAGGCCAGGTCAAGGTAGACTACGAACCACTTAAAGATCGCTTTCTTAGGTTACAAACGTTACACGATCGCACATTATCAGCACCAGTACTTGTTCAATAATTAAATGATGTTCACAGAAACACAGTTTCCGTTTATACCGTTCGAAGATGCTTAAATGAATATAGATTAATGTCCAGAGTACCTATCACGGGACCTCTATTAACAGGAACTGTATTAAGATACAGTTGAGATTATCTGCTAAAACCATGGAAACAAACACCAAAAAAAGGGTTCTTTGAATTTAGAGGATTTTGCTGAGCTAATATGAAAAATCTTACTTCGGTATTCAAAAGAACGAAAAAAATACGTGAGAAATAATTATATAGAAGTTTAACGAAAATTACCTACCTAATCTAAGAATACCTTGAAAAATTTAAATTATTTCTTGAGCTCAAATTTGATACAAAAAATTTGAAAAAAGTCGAGTGTTTTTGTGTTAGTTATGTACTCTGCTTTTGTGTTAGTTATGTTATGTACAAGTTATGTACTTAAAACATGTGAAGAAATATCAAAAAAGAGGGGTTTGCAATATTTTGAGCATGTTCTGGCCTGAAAATAGAAAATATTCAGCTATATATTTGACTATTAGAAATAACGAAAAAAATAACAAAAATTACAGTATTGTGCGAATTAATGGAATCATAGGCTGTTTTATTGAAAAAACAGTTTATTTAGTAAAAAATTATATTTTGACAAAACCATAAAGGTAAACTTGCATCATTCAGTAGGAAATATGTCCCCCTTTGGCAGCAATTACTGGTTTTACCCGTTTTGGCATAGAATCTATAAGTTTCTGGCAATTATCAGATATCCTTTCATCTCGATACCAAACCTGAATGGCCGCTTCTATCATTTTTGTTTTAGTGGTAAAGTCTATTTTTCGCAGTCTAGCTTTCCAAATGGCCCATAAATTTTCAATGGGGTTGAGGTCGGGCGAATTACCGGGCCAATCTAAAACATTAATCTTCTTATTTTTGAAAAATGCCATCATTTTCCTTGATTTGTGACAGGGAGCAGAGTCCTGTTGAAGAATCGCTTCTCCTTGGGGTTGACATTTTTGGAGTTGTTTGTCCAAATACTTTTCCAACATGGATTTGTATAATAATTTGTTTTTGGCTGTTCATAATGCCTTCAATTGGCACCAAAGATCCAGCCCCCATGTATGAAAAACATCCCCAAAACATTTTCTTGACTGGATGTTTTAGGGTTTGATCAATATGGGATGGTGTAAGCTTTTCATTGTCAGACTTCCTGACGAATTTCGACCGCTGTCCCTGAACTATAAAGTGGGTTTCATCTGTAAAGAGGACTTTTTTCCAGTCGCCTACAGTCCAATTTAAGTATTTTTTGGCCCACAGTATCCTTTGTTTCTTCATTCGTTCAGTTAGAAGCTGTTTTTTCTGTGGACGAATTGCCCTTCTACCATTCTCCAAAAGTCTTCTACGAACAGTTGAGTCATGAATCACTATAGCTGATGCTGCTAGATCTTGTTGTAGGTCTTGGCTTGATTTTCTTGGGTCCAATTTGCTCTTTCGAAGTAAAAATCTATCATCTGCTTGTGTTGTTTTTCTCTTTCTTCCACATTTTCCTAACCTTTTCACATCCACTGATCCCGTTTCTCGTTTACGCTTCAAAATTTTGCTTACTACCCCCTGACTCACTCCACACGTTCTAGCAATCTCTCTTTGTGGCATACTAGTGTGTTCACTCAACGTGACAATCTTTTCACGCTTCTTAGGCGTAATATCCATGTTGGAATAAAACCAAAAACAACACAAAATAGTACAAAAACCCCCAAAAACAACACAAGCTTGGTAAGAAATGACCTAAAACACACTCAAACATACCAACACACAGTAAGGTTATGTTTTCAATGCTTGGTCAGCTGTCAACTGTGTAGGTAGTGTTGCCAACTGTGAATATTGAAAAAATGAAAAAAAATTCACAGTGATTCCATTAATTCGCACAATACTGTAATAGTCGTTAACATGCAGTTCACTTTATGTGGGGGAAAATAGCAAAAAAATGGGTTTTTTTTTAATTTTAAAGATGTTATGGTCCTTAAATTGAGAGAAATTGGTAAATCTTACCACATCATTTACAAGAACGAAAAAATACACAAAAAATAATTATTTAGAAGTTTGCCAAAAGTTATCTACATAACCTAACATTTTTGTGAAAAATTCAAATACTTTTGCTGAGCTCAATTTTGATCCAAAAATTCTAAATAAAATAAGAGTGTTTTTGAGCATGAAAATATTTCAATGATAATAATAACTCTTGAATAAAGGGGGACAAAATTAAAAAATTATTATGTGTCACGTTTAACTGAGGTTATGTGCTTAAAAAATGAAAAAAAAAATAAATAAAAAATGAGTTTTTCAAATATTTTTCAAAAAAATACACAAAAAACAATTATTTAAACGTGTGCCAAAAATTACTTACATAACCTAAAAATGTTTGAAAAATTTTGATTCAAAAAACGTTAAAAAACAGAGGTTTTCAGGTTTTAAAATGTATATTTGTGAATTTTTTCAGATTTTTTAAAGCCAAAAATCGCTCAGGAAAATTTTTTTTCAAAAAATATTTGCGATAGGGACTCCAGGGGCCATATAGAGAACTAAAAATTTGGCTAAACGGGTTTCTAGATAATATGTACTTTCTTGTGCCCAACTCCAAATAAAAATGAGGCCGAGTTTAGTTTTACCATCTTATAACGCTATAGCTTTTGTAATGATATATAATGAAATAGCTATAGCTATTTCTGTGTTCCGTTATATCTCTGCAAGACTTCTGTGTTGAATTTTGTCGAAAGTTTTCTTAAAGTCAACCAGACATATGAAAACATCACAGTTGACATCTACACACCGTTTTATCAGTGTTTGTATAGTAAATAACACGTTTATGTATTGATTTTCACTTATTTTCACTAATTTGTGAAAACTTGTAATTTTAAGATTTGTGTAGGTATTTTATCCAGTTCCAAGGCTTAAGCCTTGCTTGTTAATATGTTTTAGTGATTTTAATTTCCCATTTGGTAATTGTAGGTCAATTTCTACCTTTTAGATCTATTGTTTCCATTCTTTGGTCATCTTCAAATAGCCTTTTTGTATATTTTTCTTATCTGTTTATTTTCTCCACGCTTTCAATTATGATCTTGTTGTTTTTGGTCATTATGTCCCTAATTCCTCGTTTTTTGTATATTTTAGCTGTTTTTTTAATTGTCCTGTATATGTTAAAGCTTTCTTGTTGTTTTCTACTCTTTCTATTTCTGCAAAGTTTTCTGATAGCCATTATTCCTTTCTTTCTTGTGTTATCCATTGTTTAAATTTAGGGGATGTACCGCCCTCGTTCCTGTATGACATTTCTCAGGATACGTAAGCTTGTTATATCAAGATACTCAGGATACTTGTTATATCTAGTTTTTAAGCATCAAAAGCATTAAAATAGGCATAGAAGTCGGAAAACAGCTCGTTTTAGTTTGACTTTGTTTTTCAAGTTAAATTATTTATAATTATGATTTAATGTTGAAATAGAAACCATAACTTACAAGTTGGTTTATTGTTTGCTTATGAAAGTACCCTTTTCTAACTTTGAACTGTTCAGTTACGTATTTCTCTAAATGTTACCTCAAAATAATATATACGTCACATTTTCTGATTAAAAGTATTAAAAAATGTTTTCATAAAAACTGTTTATACTCGTTTTCATCGTTCTTGGCGTGTGCCAAAAATAAGCTACTACGGAATTTTTAATATTCGTCTCTCTCTGATACACAGATGCGTAATTCAATTGTGCGAGTCACGTTCGTCATGGTAAAATGCGATGAGAAGGGAATGAAGAGACCACTCACGTCTCCCAGTATTGTAGCAATAACACCGATGCGTTTGGCCGATACGGTGTCGGTGATAAGTTCGGCCTCTTTACGAATACAGATAGCTGGCAGTGACGTGTTTTTTTTAACATGTTACCCTGATCTGTGCAGGTTTGAAGTAGCTGATGAAATAGTTTTTATAAGTAAACAGTTTTTTAATTAATTAATAGTTTGAGCTCTTACTGTGTGGAACTCCATTACATAAAATAATACTCTCGACACCTTAAAAAGTCCAGTTTATTATAAATTAACTCTCTCTCTTCCGATACTCATTGCAATAATGACTTGTGGTATTGTTCTTGAATGAGCTGGCTAATAGGTTTATAATTCTAGCAATTACCATTGATATTTTATGTTGTTTTAGTCGATTTTAGTCAGTCATTGTTGGAATTTGTTCCGAACAGTTTTTTTTATTATTTTTTGTTATGAATAACTAATTGTTCTATTTCATAAAAAAATGCCGGGAAAACGATAACAGGAGAAATGCGACAATGTGTAGTTTATTTATTGGAGTATTTTAAAAAAGAAAAAGAAAACAACGGACCTTTGCTTTCGTTATCATCGGTACATGAACGAGTAGCGGACGCTTTGAAAATCAGTCTTCGCACAGTGACAAGAATAAAGAGTGAATACAAGACAGGGGCAGCTCTTACTACACCAGGAAAGTCACGTAATGTACAAAAAAAAAGACTAATGATGTCAGCGGTACTATATAAGGAGAGATTAGAAATGTACTGTATGGCATGAAAGCAAAAGGAGAGCACGTTACAATTAAAGTTCTAAATACACAATTAAGAAACAAGAATCTCTATGATGGTTCTGATACAAGTTTGTGGCGTCTTATGAAAAATTGTGGATTTTCATACAAACTAGAAAATAGTAGACGAGTGCTATGTGAGAAACCATGTATTGTCTCCAAAAGACTGTATTTTTGAGGCATTATATGAGAAATTTTTTAAGTCCAAGCCCACTTCAGTTCGTTTTTTAGATGAAACATGGATATTCCTAAAAGGGGCATTCCTAAAAGACAGAGCTATTGAGTCTTTGCCAGAATAAACCACAAAATACCAGGTCCGTTATAGACGAGCTACTCCAAGAACATGGGCATCTGGTTTTGAGATGGCCTCCAGATCACTGTCAATATAATCCGATTGAGTTGGTCTGGGGCATTCCTAAACAATACTATGATCGTCATATTGGAGAACATGGACGTAGAGATGAAACAGTCAAAAAGTTTGGGCATGCATTAGCTGAGGCAACACCTGCAATGTGGGCGAGTTGTGTTAACCATACTGAAAAATTAATTCAGGACGACTGGGCAAAAATGGTCACATATAATAAAAATGAAAGTAGGATTATCATCGATTTGGCGGAAGATTCCAATGATGAAGACAGTTCTAGTGAAGACGCTGACTGATTAGCTAATTAATCAAGGTCAGTACGTTGTAACAGTTCAGAATTCGCTACAGTGTTTCAAACTTAAAAAATCTGTATCGTTTTTTAATTAAAGTGGGTTAAATATTAAACACTTTTTTGGGTATATTTCAAAATCCTTTTAAAATGTACTTTTTGTTATATCCTATCCTATTGTACTGCAAGCTAGAAAAATACTTCTTCGCAATTTATACGTATATTCCGTTATTAGAAATTTAATGAAAAATAATTTATAATTTTCTTTTATAACTATTATTTCCTTTGACATGCTACATTTTGCTCCGCCACTGGAGGAGGTAAACGAATCGAGCTTAGACAAGGAAAAACAAATGAAACAACTTACTGGCAAGTGTTTTTACATGCACACGCCAAGAACGAAGAAAACGATTATACTTACTTTTATCATACGAAATCATCCAAATAGCCTTCAATAAAACAACGTAAAATAAAAAAGATACTAATGTTTCTTATGCATAAAGACTAAAGCTATGCCTTTGTGTAGATTTTGATAATAATTTATGAATATACTATGAAATTAATATCTATCAAAAATAATAAAAATATCTTTTAAACGCTGTTTCATTTCCAACGCAAAAATTTTATACTCGCACATTTGGCTTAGTGGGTATATTTTAGTCCAAATAACCTAATTTTAGTATATTTCCCAATATTTATAACTCACCCTGTATATATATATACAATATTTTCATTTAAATACTATATTGATATAACTAGTTACGGAGATGTTGAAGAAGAAGTACGACAACAAAGCTTAAAAGAAAGTAAAGCGGCGAGTTCTCTTAATGATACACTCTGGAAGCAAGACACAAAAACAAGAATATATAAAGCATCAATTAGACCTATATTAACATACACGGCGGAGACAAGACCTGACACATCTAAAACGAGACGACTGCTAGAAACAACAGAGATGAAAATACTGCGACGAATATCAGAGAGAATTCCTAATATCTCTCTATTGGATAGGAAGAGAAGCGAAAACATAAGAAGAGCATGCAATATAGAAAAAAATCATGGATGGGTGACAAAACGAAAATAGGAGTGGAACGAATATATAAGTAGAATGACAGAGGATAGAATAGTAAGAATAGCACGAAATATGTCACCAAATGGAAGAAGAAGTATTGGCAGACCAAGAAAAAGATGGTGCGACAATTTAGGAGGCTAATATTGAAGAAGAAACAGGCTTTATAGCCTACATATTAGAAGGAAGAAGAAGAAGAAAAAGAAATACTATAACACTGTATATATAATCTATCAATCCTCTCCTTTCTGTTTGCAGTTAAAAATTCATATTTTGTATTAGAACGTACACAACATTATTACATATGCGCAGGTTTGCATTAAAAAATTATTATGTAAATATTTATAATAAGAAATTACCAAACACTTTTAAAATATACACCTATATTTAACTTAATAACAAATAACTAAATAAACGATTCCTAGCTTTAATTAGATAATGTGACGGTGTAATGTACCTACCTACTCACATGTAAGATAATTAAAGTATCTATGTATTTCTATATAGTTTTTAGTCACCTGGTATATGTTATTTACAATTATGAAAAGTTCTCATGTATAATCACTAATAATTATTTGCTGTTAGAAATCAGAATCAATACTCTTCATAAATATTTTCCTATTTAGAATAAATAAGTTTCGCTAGTTTATTCGCCTAATACTTCGTATCTATGGAATAATAATAATTTATTTCTCTTATTTCTTTGTTCGATAAGCTATCCGTATTTGCTATTTTAATATTAATATTTGAGTCCAATCTCTTGTACTCAAATCCATCCAGAAACATCGTTAAATAATTGTAGATAACAGAACTTATAAATTCATAGTTTTAAGAAATAACAGGCAGTGTAATTTTCATCCTCTAATATAATAAATTTATACATGTCAATATATTCTGTTTAATTCCAAAACAAAGAGTTAGTCCGGAGAAGAAATAAACGCATAGTATTCCATAACAAAATTTGGTGTCAGAAGTGGGATATTAGTAGCAGAGTTCCTCTGATTGCTGATAGAAGGAGAGCTGAGGAATTTTTGAATTGACTTGTTTCCTTCGAGGAATCATTCAAAAAAACTGTCAGTGTGGAAAAATCGCCACTACAACTAATTACATTGGGGTCCAGTACATCCAGTTCGAAATCCAGTTCCAGTCATAACCCAATTGTAGTTCCATCGGAAGTAGAGGTGAACCCGTGGAATAATAGACTATGCGACCAACAACAATATTCTACTTGTAAGTACATTCTATCTTAAATTCTGTCTCATATTTTAAAAATCTTGTAAACGTATGTCTACTTTATATCCTGATATAAGTAACTTATTTGACGAACAAATACCTTCTCCCGACTCAAATTCTCTTTCAAATTCTTCTACTTCTAATTCAAATAAAATGTCAGTATCAATTGAAATAGCTGAAAAACTTCTCATTAGATTTGATGGTACAAAATCAAAATTATACGAATTCATAGACAATTGTGATAAAGCATACAATTTAGTAAATCCGCAATCCAAACCCATCTTATTAGCCATTATAGAAACTAAATTAACCGATAAAGCTAGGGCCATAACTAGAAACAGAACATTTGACGAATGGAAAGATTTAAAAGACTTCTTATTAGATGCTTATTCTGAACGCCGAACTGAAGGTCAGTGGCAATTGGAATTACATTCCTTACGTCAGATGCCCAGTGAAAATGTAATGTCATTTGCAAATAAAGTTGAAAATTGCTATATAAAATTAATAAATACACTTGATCCAGACTTATCTCCAGATGCAAGAAATGCATGTACTAAACTCTTAAAAACTCAAGCACTAAATGTCTTTATTAGAGGATTAAACAAAGACCTCTCTATTTTAATCAAAGCCCGAAATCCAGATTCCTTAGAAAGAGCTGTTGCTATAGCAATTGCCGAAGAACAAGAACAGTTATCAAGACAAGAAATTTTCAGACCATTCTGTAATATTTGCAAACGAAATAACCATTCCTCAAATAACTGTCGATATAAAAACAATTCAGATAGAAATGTTAGATATCTTCAAAATTCTAGTTTTCAAAACCCAAAATATCCTAATTCAAATCTTCAAAGGTCAAATTCTCAAAATCAAAATTATAAACCTTCAAATTCAAATTCCAATTCTGATTTTCCTCCAAACTTAAGAAAAGAAAATACCAACACTTCCCAACGTTTTTGCAGATACTGCAAAAAACCAGGTCACGTTATAGAAGAATGTAGAAAACGCGAATTTAACAATAAAAACAAAAATCCAACAAATTCTTTAAACTTCCAGAATCCTCGACAACCAACGGTCGATTCTCGAGGAGTTCGTTCAGTTCAGGCCGTATCACAACCATCAACTTCTCAGTCACTTCCTATGTAGATTTACCCTTAGTAAATAATTCTAATCCATCCTCTTGCAAGTTTCTAATCGATACAGGCGCAGATATTTCTTTAATTAAATATTCAAAAATACTAAACATTCCAAAAATTTATTCTAAGTCTATTACTCTACGAGGCATTGATAAAAATGTCTTAAATCCAAATAAAACTATATGTAGTTGTAACGTAAATTTCAAGATAAAAGATTTTGTCCAAACTCATGTTTTCTATGTCGTAGAAGACGATTTTCCTCTTCATTTCGACGGTATATTAGGTAGCGATTTTTTTGAAATAAATAAATGCCAAATTGATTATAAAGAAAATAAATTAAACTTTAAAAATTGTTCTATTCCAATTGAATATATAAAATTTCCATTAAACAATGACAATGACGAATTTCTGAGAGATCAAAATATCGAGACAAGTTCTAATATCGATGAAATATTTCCTTATGATGCTAAATCCATAGAGGATCATTCTTATTTAGAAACCAATGATATCCAAATAACCTTAAGTAGTGAAGAACTACTATCCAATCCAATTCAATCTAAATCTAACTCTAAATCCAAAGAAAATTCAAGTCCAAAATGTGTAAAATCCACTGAGATATGCACAAATAAAACTTGTAACTCTTCACGAAATCATAAATCAAAATCCTGTTCAGAAGAAAAATCCTGTTCAGACGATCTTATACTAAATCAAAACTCTAATTCTAACTCAAGAAGTAATAAAACTATTCTATCCGCAAGAACTGAAACAATTGTTCAAATTAAAGTAATAAATAATGAATTAAGCGAAGGATTATGTCCCGAACGCGAAATCTTTAAAGGTGTATTTTTATGTCCTAGTGTTGTTAAAGTAAAAAATGATTTCTTTTTAACCTCAATCGTAAACACTACTGAAACGGATGTTGAATTAAACGATATTCAAGTAGCAATAGAAAAAATTCCAAATTTACAAAACAATGCAAATATACGAAAAATGTCTTCTTATAAAGATAATACGAATTCTAACAGAATTGCTAAATTAAAAAATGCCTTGAGAACAGATCATTTAAATAGTGAAGAAAAATCATCTTTAATTTCTATTTGCAAGGAGTACAATCATATCTTTTATCTGGAAGGAGATCAACTTACCAGTACAAATGCCATAACTTGCAAAATTCCTTTAAATTCTAATGTACCTATTAGCACTAAATCATACAGGTATCCTGAAGTACACAAACATGAAGTCGAAACTCAAATAAAAGGTATGCTAGATCAAGGTATTATCGAAGAATCAACTTCGCCATGGAATTCGCCCCTTTGGGTTGTGCCAAAAAAGGCCGATGCTTCAGCAAAGAAGAAATGGCGAATTGTTATAGACTATCGACGACTAAATGATATTACTATAGGAGATTCATTTCCACTTCCGAATATAGTCGATATATTAGACCAATTGGGTCATTCAAAATATTTTTCAACAATAGATTTAACATCAGGATTTCACCAGATCAAAATGGATCCTGAGGATTCTCCAAAGACTGCTTTCTCAACTCCGTCTGGACATTATCAATATTCACGAATGCCATTTGGATTAAAAAATGCTCCCAGTATTTTTCAAAGGCTAATGAATACTGTCCTCTCAGGAATACAAAATTACAGATGTTTTGTCTATCTCGACGATATAGTCATTCATGCCGATACATTAGAAAATCATAATAAAAGATTAAAAGAAGTATTCGAAAAATTGTCTACATTCAACTTAAAAATACAACCAGATAAGTGCGAATTTTTTCGTCGCGAAGTAATGTATTTAGGACATTTAATAACTGAATTTGGTGTCAAACCGGACGAAAAAAAGGTATGTGCTGTTACAGATTTTCCTATACCCAGAACACAAAAAGATATTAAGAGCTTTTTGGGTCTCACTGGTTATTATAGACGCTTTATAAAAAATTTCAGTGCTTTAACACAACCTTTAACAAAACTGCTGAGGAAAAATGTTGAATTTAATTGGACAAGCATTCAACAACAGTCATTTGAGAACCTGAAATCAATACTTTGTTCAGAACCAATACTTCAGTATCCAGATTTTACCAAACCCTTTGTCTTAACAACGGATGCTAGTAATTATGCAATAGGGTCCATACTTTCTCAAGGTAAAGTACCAGATGATTTACCTATTGCTTATGCTAGTCGTACCTTGAACAAAGCGGAATCAAACTATAGCACAACAGAAAAAGAATTACTTGCAATTGTATGGAGTGTTAAACACTTTAGACCATATTTGTACGGAAATAAATTTTTCATTTATACGGATCATAAACCACTCACATGGCTATTTAATGTAAAAGATCCCGGATCAAGACTCGTTAGGTGGAGATTAGCATTAGAAGAATATAGCTATGAAATTATTTATAAACCAGGTAAATTAAATCAAAATGCTGATTGTTTAAGTCGTCCTCCTTTAACCATATCTGAAACAAATATTTGCGAAGAAAACAAAAACCCGGCAACAATCACCTTACAAATAAACAAAATGAGTAAAGAAAATAATGACACTTATTCACAGTTCTTATCTAAATCCGAAACTATATTAATAACAAATGATAATATAAAAGAAACAAATGAAAAGATTACATCATTTTCACAAAATTTAGCATTGTTTGTTTCCGTAGATTTAAATTTTAATGAGATCGTTCAGAAACAAATAAATAAACAATTCAGTCATATAGAAAAATTGAAAGCCAAAAATCCAAGACTAAATGACATTATATATATTTCTGATCAAAATAAAAACTTTTATTACATATTTATAAAAAATAATTATTGGGACAATACCTCTTATGAAGATATATTTAATTCCCTAATAAAATTAAGAGACTGGTTATTAAACGATAAAATATTAAAAATTTGCCTACCCAGAATAACTTTTAGCTACGATAAATTAAGTTGGGGAAAAATTAGATCTATGATTAGATTTATTTTTAGAAAAACTGATATATCTATTATCATTTATCATGATATACTAACAAATCCTGAACCTGAGGAAATAACTACAATATTACAAGAGAATCACACTAGTCCTACGGCTGGACACTCTGGTTTTCATCGGACATACAATCGTATAAAAAAACATTTCAAATGGAATAATATGAAAAATGATATTAAAAACTTTATAAAAACCTGTGAATCTTGTCAGAAAAATAAACTCGTTAGAAAAAAATTCGTAAAGCCCATGGAGATAACAACAACAAGCTCAAATCCATTAGAAAAAATATTTTTAGATATAGTAGGTCCTTTACCTTTAACCGAGTCAGGTAATAAGTTCATATTAACATTACAAGATGACTTAACAAAATTTTCTCAAGCTTACGCAATTCCGAATCATGAAACCAAGACTATCGCTGAAAATCTGGTTCGTGGATTTATTTGCAAGTTTGGAAAACCCGATATAATAGTTACTGATCAAGGCCGAGATTTTACTTCCAAATTATTTTCTCAAATCGCCAAGCTTTTTAAAATCAGACATATAAATTGTACTGCTTATCATCCAGAATCAAATGCTGCATTAGAAAGGAGTCACGCTACTTTAGCAGACTACCTTAAACATTATATTAAAGCTGATCAATCCGATTGGGACGAATGGCTAGATTTTGCTATGTTTTCATATAATACAACTAATCATACTTCAACCAAATTCACACCATATGAACTAATATTTGGATATACACCTAATCTACCTAGCAGTATAATACGACCAGTAGAACTCAAATATACATATGAAGATTATTTAGATAATTTAACACTTAAACTTAGAAAATCTCATGAGTTAGCAAAAACGAATCTATTAGAATCTAAAGTAGTCAGTAAAAAATATTATGACCAAAAGATTAATGACACCGTTTTCTTAGAAGGACAATTAGTATATCTCCAAAATGAGCAAACAAAGAAGGGTCAAACCAAAAAACTTACACAAAATTATAATGGACCTTATAAAATTCTAGAGATAAATTCTCCTGTCAATTGCACAATTTTAGTAAATAAAAAACCAATAAAAGTTCACATGAATAGATTGAAACATGCTTTTGTTTCAGGTATGCAATAATATGGCTGACAAATAGTGAACAAATTCACAAGAAATATACCAATACTCCTATCAACAAATCACCTGGAATCTATTACGAACACATAAAAAATGTTCAATTTATTGAAACTCATTGGAACATATTAAGTCATATTCCTTTACAACCTTTTACAGACAAATTAAATTTTGTAGATCTCACCTATCAAAAAACATTAAGACTGTGTCAAAACAAACCAGTTCTTATTGAATTACGATTATGTGATACTTCACTAAAACTCTTAGGACAAATCATACCTAGACTCTTTCAAGATGAACAAACTTTAAAAAACATAATTCTGCATGAACATTTTAGACCAAAACGCGCTCTATTTAATGCAATTGGATCTGTTTTCAGGACCTTATTCGGTACCTTAGACAGTGATGATGCTGAAAATTTCAATAATGCTATTAACAAAGCTGAAAGTAACGAAAATCATCTTCTTGATTTACTAAAACAACAAATTCATGTAGTAAAAGCCACGATTGCAAATTTTAATAACTCTATTACAAATCTAGACCGAAACAAAGTGATTTTTGATAAAAATTTTGAATCAATTACCAATTACACAGATAAAATGAATAATAAATATTTTAATTTAGATTTAAAACAAAAAATTGAAGAACATTTTACTTTACTAACTTTCTTTATAACAGAATTACAACAAGAATATTCTACTTTAATAAACGTTATTCTATTTGCAAGAAATAATAACCTTCATCCTTCTGTTATAACACCTGAGCAACTAATTCAAGAATTATCTAAAACGGTAACGCATTTACCTAGTACATCGACTTATCCATTTCCATTGACTATCGATTATGCTCATAAATATTTCGATATCATTTTACTTAAATATATATATTTTGATAACAAGATTTTAATTACGGTTAGTATACCTTTGGTTAGTAATACTCCTTATTCTCTTTTTAAACTAATATCTCTTCCTATAATTCATCCAACATTAAAGAGACTTACCTTTATTCTTCCATCTGTCAAATATCTTGTTCTTTCAGAAAATAGAAACATTTATGTTACTATTGATACATTAGAAGACTGTTATTCATTAGATGAAGAAAAACTTATTTGCAAAAATCCTGATACTTTCCGATTTACACACACTAATCCAATTTGTGAAACTGAATTGTTAACTTCAATAACAAACATACCATCTAGTTGCGATACTCGTATAATTCAAACAGAATATGAAATTTGGCATAAATTAAACAAACCAAATTCTTGGATATATGTTTTACCCAAACCAACAGATTTAACTTTAAGCTGTCAGACTAGTACGCCAATATCTATTGTTCTTTCAAACACAGGTATTTTTTCTACTTCGAATAATTGCAAAACTTACACCGGATCAACTATTTTGATATCTGTCTCAAATCCAAAAGAAAGTAATTTTCAGTCTATCATTCCAGATTTATCCCTTCCAGAAGTCTGTTGTGATGATATTAAGATAAATAATGAATCCAAATTACACCTTGTTCCCTTACAATTAAATAATCTCGATCGAGATGCATTAAATTTAGCAAGCCATAAACTAGATAATTTAGAGAAAATGACCTCAGAAACAAATATTAATTTTTCAGACACAATAAAAAATAGTTCTTATTTCACTTATGCAATCTTATTTTTGATAAAATGTATGTTACTTTATATTTTATACAGGATAATTAAATATTTTTACCGACGATTTCGTAGAAATCCGTCACATAGTTGTCAACAAATTACAAATTGTTTAACACTAAATATATGTCAAAGTAAACGAAAACATGTACATGAGACAGATTTAAGTATAGATTGTAAACATAATAAAGACAATAATTATAGTGAATCCAAAAAGTGTGAAGAGACTAGTTTCACAGAGACTACACCGATAAGACGAAGTGAAAGACTATCGAGACTAAAAGAAACTATTTAAATGTGTTAAAATAAAATAATAATGTATACAAATGTTTTATACCATTTAAATGAAAATTCATTTTACAATTATTTTCATTCTTACAAAAGGAGGTGTAATGTACCTACCTACTCACATGTAAGATAATTAAAGTATCTATGTATTTCTATATAGTTTTTAGTCACCTGGTATATGTTATTTACAATTATGAAAAGTTCTCATGTATAATCACTAATAATTATTTGCTGTTAGAAATCAGAATCAATACTCTTCATAAATATTTTCCTATTTAGAATAAATAAGTTTCGCTAGTTTATTCGCCTAATACTTCGTATCTATGGAATAATAATAATTTATTTCTCTTATTTCTTTGTTCGATAAGCTATCCGTATTTGCTATTTTAATATTAATATTTGAGTCCAATCTCTTGTACTCAAATCCATCCAGAAACATCGTTAAATAATTGTAGATAACAGAACTTATAAATTCATAGTTTTAAGAAATAACAGGCAGTGTAATTTTCATCCTCTAATATAATAAATTTATACATGTCAATATATTCTGTTTAATTCCAAAACAAAGAGTTAGTCCGGAGAAGAAATAAACGCATAGTATTCCATAACAACGGTAATCAAGGCCGAACGACGAAAAAACTTACTTCCAGGAAACGGCGACAACATTTTTTAGATGTCATATGAAACAATTTTTTAAACTTCATACAGAATTTTAAATAGTGTTAAGATTAGTAAAAGAAATATTAAGTTATACTAAAACAATTTTTAATTACTAGGCAATTTTTAATTAGGTGATTACTTGCAACATAGCACTTATCAAAGCCCTTAACAATAACTTTTCAACGAGATCGTATTCAACTTATCAATTATGCAGAGGCGTACCAAAAAAAATTATTTATTTAAACACATAAGTAATTACGTAAAAATTCAATCTAAGACCGATTTAATTATTAAATTATCATGTGTCTTTTAACAGGTATCTTATAGTTGTATAACAAATTAAAGTAAATTTTTCTTATTAGAGATTATTTTATCTAATACAGAACTTCAATAAACAGAAAACTTACACATCATTCCCTATTTACAGAATTGCTGTGTGCTGTAAACGTTATATTTGTTTTTTTTTAACTTAATTTGAAAGTTTCCTTGTGTTTATTTGTTTATATAAATATGAAAATATATTATGAAGTTCATATAAATTAAAATGAAATAAGCTAAACTATTATCATGTGAATGCGTTTATATAGTAGTGCATTTGTTTATTTCAGTAAATTCTCGAAATATGAAATGAAGATGGCACTAACTACTAAAGAGTTAATAGCTTTGTTAGAAGAAGACTCAGATTGTGAAAATGCTGACTCACTTAATGTGGTTTATTTGCCGCCGAGATTAGATTAGAAAGTTTCTGATGTAGATGACATTGATCTTTTTCTTCTTCTTCCTTCTAGTATGTAGCCTTTAAAGTCTGTTTCTTCTTCAATATTAGCCTCTTAAATTGTTTAAATTGTCGCACCATCTTTTTCTTGGTCTGCCAATACTTCTTCCTCCATTTGGTGACTTATCTCGTGCTATTCGTACTATACTAACCTATACCATTCTACTGATGTGTTCGTTCCACTCCTGTTTTCGTTTTGTCACCCATCTATTTATATCTTCTCTATCGCATGCCCTTTTTATGTTTTTGCTTATCTCCCTATCCAACAGACTTCACCTTGATATTCGTCGCAGTATTTTCATCTATGTTGTTTCTAGCTGTCGTCTCGTCTTAGATGTGTCAAGTCTTGTCTCTGCCGTGTATGTTAATATAGGTCTAATTGCTGCTTTATAGACTCTCGTTTTTGTGTCTTGTCTTAAGTGTTTGTTCTTCCAGATTGTGTCATTAAGAGAACCCGCCGCTTTACTTGCTTTTAAGCTTTGCTGTCGTACTTCTGTTTCAATATCTCCGTAACTAGTTATATCTATTCCCAGATATCTAAACCTTGCTTCCTGCTTTATTATTTTCCCATAAATTTCGATTTTACACCGTAGTGAGTATTTACATGTTGACATACATTTGGATTTTTCTGCCGATTTGTATTTCTTAGCTGTTGTATTGAAGATATGTGTTAATCTTTTGAGCTCTTCTTCTATCTCGGCGAATAATGCGGCGTCGTCTGCATAACATAATATTTGGATTTCTTTGTTCCCCATTCTTTAGCCATGACTTTTACGTACTGCTTGTATTATTTCCTGTCTGACTTCGCTTTATACTGGTATACACTGTGTTAATTTTCCATTTATCTTTGCCTGTATTCGATTATGGAGGTAAATTCTTACGATGGTTTGTATAATATTGATTGGTATGTTTCTTTTATACAGTAGGAGTAAGACGTCTTCGATTTGGATGCGATCAAAAGCCTTTGCCAGGTCTATAAAACATAGATATATGCTGGTTTATTGTACTCAATGGCCTTTTCTGTGATTTGTCTTAGTACAAATACGGCGTCTATGCAGAATCTTCCGGATCTAAATCCTTGTTGTTCATCTGATAAAGTTGTTAGTTTATTGATTGTGTTGGTTAGGACTTTTGTGGTAAGCTTAAGTGCGGTGTTCAGTAGATTTATACCTCTATAATTGTTGGGGTCTTCTTTATCTCCTTTCTTGAACATTGGTATCATTATGCTGTTTCTCCATGCATCTGGTATCTTGCAGTGCAATATTAGTTTTTGTATAAGTTTTGTCATCTCTGCGTTATCCTTTCTCCTCCGTATTTTAGAAGCTCGTTGATTATTCCGTCTAGTCCTGGTGACTTTCTATTTTTGAGTGAATTTATGACTATTTCTACTTCCTGAAAACTGATTTCTATTTCGTGTCTTAATTCAGGTACGTTATTGTGTTGATTATTATTTTACTTTGCTTTAAACAGTTTCGTCAGGTATATTTTCCATTCGTTTGCTGGTATGTTATTGTATTCCTGGAAGACATTGATGATAATGTTATTTGTGAAGAATCAATAAAATCGGATATTGCAGGTACATATGAAATAAAAATGATTGGGAATTCTGACGATTCTGATTATGATATTCCTCTGAACCATAGATAAAACGTTTAAAGAAAAAACCAGGCAAAAATAGTAAATCCATATGTATCTCAAGTTGTAACACCAGATATTCATTCATGCTCAGTAGTAATTCAACATCAACCTGATTGATATTTAGACAATATAAAAGCCAACCATATAGGGAAGTCATATATTGAAGTTTTTTCACTCTTTCTGATAAAAAAGTAATTGAGAGCATTCTACATTTTACAAATATTTATGGATCCCAAAATAACTCTCACAATTTTAAAATGAATAACATAGATTGTAAAAAAATATATTAGCATATGTATATTATCTCGTTTACACTCTGCTTCAAGTTGATAAGCATTGGTCAAAGGATGAGGATAAAGAAGTGCATATTATAAGAGAAAGCATAGGCCGACATAGATTTATATTTATAATTTATAATAGTCAAGAAACCGCTACATCAGTGTTACTTAGTATATGGACGTCAATTTAAATTTGCTTTACCAGATGAAACCAGATTCGACAATATTGGCCACATTACAAAAAGACACGATAATTTACATTTAAAATACATTTAAATTGTACTGTTTTTTTTTTTGAAAATGAGAAAAAAAAATTTTTGGTTGTAAATTAGTCCTAATTTATGTATTTTAATTCAATTTAATAAATAATTGTCAAATTTTTCTTTGTATATTGAGCGGCCGTTAATAGTTTATTACTATATAAAGAATAAACTGGTCTCAAATTTACTTTACTTACCTCAAAACTATTTTAAAGTTAATAATAAAGTCTATTTAATAAATATATGCCCAAGAACACACTACGCCTATGCACATATGTATATAATCTGGAAGGAATAAACTATGATATCATATTTCTCTAATTAACATTCTTTCTAAAAACGTAAATATATATAGACCAGCAAAATATTGATAAGTTCAGCGATGTTTCAAACTATTCAATGAACTTGTTTCACTATACACTCGTGAATCGCACCAATTTATATCGTTACGGGGGCAAATTTATCTTACTTTTTCGCTTATTTACATGGGCGACGCATACACAATAAAAATGACCTCGGTAAGAATTTACTAATGAAATTTTACATGGTTGCCGCTACCGTTTAGTTAAATTTGTAGATTAGTCACCTTTAATTCATAATTGTCCAACTATAAAAGCTATACCTTTACTTCTACTCTAGCTAATGCTTTAGAGATCAAAATTGGTGATACATTATATGTGTTTTATCCAGTCACTCAAAAATAAAATTTATAATAATTGGGAATGCAACTGTGATAATAAATAAAATTCAATATGAAATCAAAATTAAAGTTTTAATAACAAACGAACCTTATACAAAATTAACAAAGGATCCAACAAAGCATTTGGAAAACAGAATATATAGAACTTAGACCTATTTGAAACGAAACGACCACTTATAGACCTATTTGCAGTACCATGAATTCTCCTTTTAGTAAACTGCCAAAATTTTTATTAAACATTATACAACCATTTGCAAATAAAAATGACGCGTTTATGAAAAAGACACAACAGTTTTTAAGTAAATTATCAAATATATTTAATATTCAATATTATTCAATTTAATTCAAATTATATTTTAGTAAGTTTTGACATACATAGTTTATTTACAAATGTACCATTAGATAAGACTTTGAATATAGTCAAAACAAAATTAGAGAGAGATAATACATTAGCCACTAGAACAAGACTAAACATATCAGCTATAATGGAGTTATTGATATTATGTACTAATAATACATATTTTCAACCAATTAGTGAATTATATAAACAAAATTTTGGTCTAGCAATGGGCTCTAGTTTATCTCCACTATTAGCCGATATATTTATGGAAGACTTTAAACAAATATTATTTTTAAACAAAATTTAAAACCCACAGTATGGTGAAAATATGTACATGATGTATTCTTAATATAGCCAATCAGAGTTGTTTGACACATTCCTAAATTAGATAAACGATACAGAAGAGACAATAACATTTACCATGGAAAAGGAATAATAATTTTCCACTACCTTTCCTGGATGCGACTTGGCGACGATTCCTAGGGATATGCGACTCAGCTGTATCGAAAATCAACACACATTAACAGATATTTAAATTTCAAATCAAATCACAATATTAATAATACAAAGGAAATCATTATACGATAGAGCCAAAATTGCTTGTTATAACAAAAATTCGCTCTTGGAGGAAAACATACGTTAACATCTGTTTTATTAAAAAGTGATTAACCTGTATCGTTTATAAATAAGGACAACTCAGAACGATATCCTACACAAGGAATAATACGAGGAAATTAACAACAATATACATTTTTGATACAAATATTAGAAAAACTTTAAAGGATAAGAAATAAATTTAACATTTCAACATTCAAAAAAACAAACACATTGAGATCTATTTTGTGTAAAATAAACAAGAAAGGACAAAGAATTGTATTTATAAAATACCTTGTGAATGCGATCAGTTTTATTTAGGTGAAACATCAAGGCCATTAAATGTTAGAATAAGTGAATGGCAATCTTATATTAAAAATAAAGAATAGAGAATGAGAAAAATAGATCTCAAATATGTAGACACGCACGGGATAATGAAGATAGGGTTCAATGGAATATTTCAAGTATAGTTCTAACAGAAACGGATGGTAAACAAGGAGACATCAAAGAAGCGGCTCTAATTATGCTAAATATGACCAATCGTGTCGCAAATTTCTCGGCCGAATGTAGTAGGATCTACTTACCTATATTAAAAGAAGAAGTTAATAAAAGAAAAATGCCACTATTAGTAAGTTAGTTACATATCGAGCATACATTATTTATGATTTTTTAAATAACAAACATATAAAATCAGAATTTAGTGTTTATTGTGTAGCAATATTTTAGAATTAATGATGGAAAGTCAGCAACTGATCTGTTTGCTACATATGCTAGCGGCAGCTGTTCATCGGCGAGCAATGGTCGTAGATACTGTTGCTTTAGTTTATAAAAAAATGTTAAAATTAAAAGTGAAATTTGAATTTAAATTTAATTGTGGAAATTGAATTATAAAATAGTCGTGCCCAGAGCGCCACTTTATTTATACAGTTAAGTAATACTTCACCAAACAAAGAAAAATGAAGACTGCGATTAAATGATTTAACTCTTACTTACCAAAAAAAAACTAATATTACCAAAATTGCAAAATTGTAGACTCCAAAATCAAAACACAGATTCAACTAACAAAAGCTTGTTTTATTTTATTTTAATTAAATAGAAATTTAACAAATTATTAAAAAATAGCAAATATTTAATTGAGCCGTAAGTTAAGTACATAAAAAAATAATAGTCAATATGACATTGCAAAGTGACCTTCAGATTGAAAGTTTAAAAAAATAACATTTTATAAATGTACTTAGTAATTGGAAAATTATATTAATATTTAAACAATTAAATATATATACCTAACTATGTGAGTTAGTGGTATAGTATTAAAAAAATTATAACTCATTACTTTGATTCTTGAAAAAAAATTATATTATACCTAGTACCTTTTATAGCTATAAGGGTTTACACTTTATTGAAATATTTTATTAAAAATACTTAAAGAAAAAATATTTAAGCCATTATTTGCGGTATATCATAAAACAAAATAACTTTCTGTAAGATATTATCTTTTAAAAAAAATAAAAAATTGCAAAAAAAACCTGTTCTCAAGCCTACTATTCCCAAAGCAGCTTAGGTGGTAGAGGTTGATTTGGAGAAGTTTGAAGGAGTCCTGGAGGCAATTTAAAGTTGGAGCAGAGAACAATGGCTCGAACACGAACACATGGCCAAGCTTTCAGGAAGCAAAAATCGAGAAGTCTTCTTGGGATTGAAGTGATGTTGGTGGTAACTAACTGATTTTTCCACAGCCCTATTATCGCCGACAAATTGGAGGCATCAGGGACTGTAACTGGTGGTTGGACCCACGTGTGGTTGCACAGGATTCAGGAGCAGAATAAGTTACCCCGAAAATGGTAATTCCTCGAAAAGGAATAGGCTTCCAGCTAGTCCCTATATAAAATTATTTTAGAAAATACTTCTAGGTGAAGACAACAAAAAAAACTTACCCTCTCGAAATTTAGGGGACACAAGGCAACTAAAACTGACAAAAATGCAAAAGCCTTTTCATTTCGGCCATGGCTTAATATAAAGCCAAAAATTTTACAAAAAATAGGAAGTGATGATTTGATGACTAATGTCAGAGACAAACAGAAGACCAATCTCATAGAGAAAAATTCCCTAGGTTAATTAACAGTCTATGGTAAATTTGGGCCTTAGAACAACGACTTTCTTGAAAAACCGCCTAAATTATAAGCAGACAATCATATATTCTCGAACAGTGAGACGACCTTACTAGAAGCAATAAACCGAAGACAACAGGTGTTTAACTTCAGATCGATACATTTGTTGACATTTTTCACAAAGTCAAAACAGCTGGCCGAGAAGAATAAAACAATTTAACTTTTCGTTGAAAATTAATAATTATGTACACCTTCTACAAAATAGAGAGGCAGAAAGGTAAGTCATTTATTACATGATATTCGACATTACATAATTAACATTAACTTTATTTTCAGATTGGTGAAGATGGATTATATTTTGTTACTAAAAATCAAATTTCAACTACCAGAACCCAGAAACTAGAAGTTTAATCTATAAAATTAAATATATACTTCCATCCATATCTGTACACTAGTTATTTAAATGAATAAAGTATGTTCATGACTACTTAATATTTATTGTGTTTATAGTAAAAACCAGGTAAGCAATTTTTAACTGCTACAATTGGAAGTAAACTAAATGTAAGACCAAGTACTTACTATCTACTTTTGGTATTTGAACTTTCCAAGGAGGAGACTGGCATCTGTTTGTAGAAGTGGCTCTCAATTGATGTATATCGAATTCTACTCGATTTATTCGTTCATTGAAAGGTAAGTTTCTAGGGCAATAATTTGAGTACAGATTTGGAGGGTTGCTCCTTATTAGGCTCGTTATAAACGGGTTTTTATTTGGACTGAGATATTTAGTAGCACAACACATTGAAAAATATTGTCTTCTGAGAATTAATGGCGGTTCTCCTTCTAGGACTTGAAGGCTGCTAATTGGCGTGGTTCTGAAAGCTCCGAAAAGTATGCGTAATGCTGTGGATTGGATGATGTCCAGTTTGTTCAATTGACTTTTAGAAGCAGTTTCGTAGCATATACATCCGTAATCTAGTTTGCTTCTAATTATAGCTTGATATAATCGTAGAAGAATAGTTGTGTCTGCGCCCCATTTGTGATTGGAAATAACTTTTAAAAGATTTATTCTTTGTTGGCATGATTTAATTAGTTCATTTATGTGCGATGTCCATTTGAGTTGAGAGTCGAATGTCATTCCCAAAAATTTGATTTTGTTAATTGTCAGAAGAGTAATTCCGTTTGGTTTTAAATTTAAGTGATATTGTGTTTTCCTTTTGTCAGTTATTATTACTTTAGTTTTTTGGGTTGAAAATCTCAAGCCTATATCTAAAGACCACCCTTCTAATTTATTTAGTGTATTTTATAATATTGATGCATCTGATTTTAGATTTTTTCTTCTCATATATATTACAAGATCATCGTCGTAAAGGTTTGCTTTTACTGAAAGCATAAAATGGTTAGATACGTTGTTGATTGCAATTAAAAATAGCAGGGGGCTTAATACAGATCCTTGAGGGATACCATTTTCCAGTGATTTCTTAGTTGACATGACACCGTTTGTTTTTAACTTTTATATTTCTGTTCTCCAGGAAGTTTTTGGTGAACGCTAAGAAGTTGCCATCTATTTTTCATCTTTTCATTGTTTTTAAGATGTGATATGACCACGTGGTGTCAAATGTTTTTGTGATGTCAAAGAAAATTGCTATTAATTTGTGTTTATATATAAAAGCTTCGTGTATTTCAGATTCTAATGCTATAATATTATCTATTGTAGATCGTTCTGATCGGTACCCACTTTGGATGGATGTAAGAAGATTTTTATTTTCTAAGTACCATTTTAATCTTTTGATTAGAATATTTTCCATTATTTTGCAGATTCTACAGGTAAGAGATATTGGTCGATACGAAGAAGATAAGTTTTTTGGTTTATTGTCTTTTAAAAATGATATTATATTAATGAATTGCTTTCCGTTAAAAAGATGAAAATTTATGGGTGAAATAAATTTTGTTGAATATCTCTACTAAAGTAACCTTCGCGCTAATAGGTAGTTTTTCAATGAAAATTGGTGGTATGTCATCAGGTCCAGGTAAGGTATTTTTGAGGTTATTAAAACTTTCATTTAATTCATCAAGAGTTGTGGAAGTGTTTATTGGACCAGCAGTATCGTCTATAGTAATTTTTAATGCTTCTGTTCTTTCTTTATGTTCTAAGAAATTTGGGTGGTACTGCTGATTGCTTGAATACAACTGATAGTGTTCTACTAAAATTTCTGAGATTTCGTGTTTTTCTGAAGTTGTTAGATCATTTGTAGTTATTGTGTCAATATGGTTAAATGTTTTTGAACCTTTGATTTTCCTTATTTATGCCATATATCCCTTGAATCACTGATAGATAAGTCTATGGAGAGAAATGTGCCATTATGTGCATTAAATCTAGTTGGTGTTTCTGTGTTTAACGAAACTTGGTTGGTGTTTTTGGGATCCCCATGCGATGTTGTGATAGTTTGTGTCACCCAAAATTAATTTTGGAGATGGAATTTGTTTAATTACATTTTGAAGTTCTAATAGAATAGTTTCGTCAGGATGTGGTAAATATACGTTGCATATATTGATTTTAAAATGATGTAATACCGAAACTGCTACTGCTTCCAGATTTGTATTTAACGGAATTTCTTTGGATTGGATGGTTGAATGTACAAAAATTCCGACTCCACCACTGAATATTTGCTGCACAGCTCGATTTTTTGTATAGGGCATATATTTTTTTAGTTTTGCTTGATTGTTGGAAAGACGAGTTTCTTGTAGACATATTATTAGTGGTGACAGTTCATTGATAAGCATTTTAATGTTTTCAATGTGGCTATAATAGCCATTCAAGTTCCATTGAAGATTGAAATTAATTAGAATGAATGGATTTAATGAATTTAATTTAATTTAATTAGACTATTGAGATTAATCAATCATATATTTAGCTATGACTTCAGGAACTTTTAATCCCATTGCGTTTATAACGCAATATAAATAAAAGGAGATGCTGTCATTAAAATGTTTTTAATTGGTTTTAATGTGGCTTCGACATATAAAGGCTTTTTCTTTTTTTGGGTGCGGATTTTTTTGGAGTTATAAAAGTTTCGTTTAGATTTTCAGTTTCTGAGATTTCAGGAGAGGTTGAAATTTGCCTTTTTGCTTGATTGGTTGTTTTAGTATTATTGCTGTTAGCTGTAGTTGAAGGTATATTGTGTACTATAAGTTAATCATTTGTCGTTGGGATATCTGCAGAAATAGGGTTAGAACAGTTCGTTGTATCATCTGAAATATTTGTTGCTGAATTTTTCTAATTTACTTCCATGGGTTCGAGTTCTCAGGTATATTTTTGTATCACTCGAGATGGATCTTTAAGTGTTTCTGGTGTCCTAACCTAACCTAAGATTTGAAATTGGTTTGGTGATTATTGGAGAGACAAATATTTGCCTCCTAAAGCTTAAGACATTACTATACTCAGACTCGGGCATGCCAACTTTTAAAAACGTTAATTTGGATACTGCAGTTAGTTCTAGTTGTTTCAGTTCATCTTCTAGAATACTGCTCGAGATGCTGGGGCAGATTTTTGATATTACTAGTCTTCTTGCTGGCGTAATAAGTCTTCGAATCTCATTGCCTTGGATCACTACAGTTTTATGGTTGTTAAGTAAGGTATCTACTATACTAGTATTGTTCAAGTAAATACAAACTCGGTTATTAGCTATTCGTAAACTTTATTAAATAAAAACTACTTAAGATTGCGAGTATTGACTCATTTCTCATATACTAGTAAAATATTATACAGTTATTTCAATTTAAATAAGCTTATTTTATGCTATTAAACGCGTTATTCATATTTTATCGCAATAGAGGAATAAAATAACGGTATTCGGTAAACATTATTACTTGTGTGTCAATGGAAAGTAGAAATAAAAAGCGTTGTTTATTAAGTGATTGTCCCATAAAAAAATTTGAGAAACCGTTTTCAGTTTTTTTACCAGTTATATTATTTTTATCCATAAAAAGGATCATTATTGTTTTATCGGATACTAATTAACTAAGATTATAACAAGATAATAAATGATATTTTTATAGGTTGAGTAGATGTTAACCTCTATAAAACTTAGCACTAAAATTTACTGTTCGAATCAAAGTATAATGTCAATAACTATATATTACATAACAATAAACTGTAATGATATACCATTATAAAGTTCTAAAATGGTTTCAAGAAATATTTTTATTTGAAATTATAAGAAATGTAATATTAGTTATTTATATACAATTAGTTAATATTGACGTATCGAACATGAGATCAATTAGTTCCGGTGGAAGTAAAATGCGTACAACGATTTTAGGAACTTTTTTTCCTCGAAGCCACCTGTTATAATCCGGTCATACTAAAACCGGACACCCTTATAATTTCTGACTAAATTTACACTGACCTCTTTTACAAATTTTTCAAATAATGAATAGATTTAACCGAAATCCCTAAAGATGGGTTTTAACGAGAATAGTAATTTACGTAACAAGTTCCGAAAGTACGGTTCCGATTTTACGGGAGAAGTAAGAAGTTTCTAGGACGAGATAGAGTCGAATCCTGCGAATCCTGTAAAACCAATTTTGGATCGTGGTACTACAATATTTTTTCTGCAGGCGTTTATTAAATTAAAAAGTATCGAATGGATACATTATTTATAAACGTTTTATCATAAATTACATTTAACATGACAATTAATCTAATAACTACATTAATAATTATGAATATTAATTACACAATTATCACAATTACTTATATTAATACTTTTAGGGATATTAACAGACGTGACAGTATTGAAATTAGTATTATTGGACATATCAGTATTTGTACTAATAGTTTTCGAAACATCAATTTCGTTACGACCCTTTTCAATCTGTGATAATATGTGAATTTTGTTTTTTAAATCTCTCCATATTCCTCTGGTACACTGGTTAATTCCAGCCTCCGTATGCAATGTTCGTCAGACTGGTTTACTACCACCACCATTAGACCAGGCAACAAAGCATAAAAAACAGCTCAATCTTCGAAAATCAGCGCAGTAAGACGAATCGAGATGCAGTTTGGTGCATTCGATTCGTAAAAGCGTCAGAAAATTTTGCGACTTTTTCGAATTTTGCTAATGCGATTATGAAGAAATAAAAAATCGCATTTGGAAAATGCATTTTCTCGTACAAATTTAAAAAAATTTGAACTCGGGAAATATTGAATAAAATACGTCCAATTGTGCTACTCGGGGGTTTCGGAGGTCGCTGAATATGAATATCATGTCGCCAAAGGTCTCAGATTATTATCTGGTGTCCAGAGAGTCATTGTACGCACCTTGTTTCCGGCAGTGTTATGCAGATTTCATACACAATCATTCGAAATTCGTTTCTTGGGGGGGTTCGAGGTAGCTGAACACGAATTTAATTTAAGCGAAGGTGGGGAATCAAATAAAAATTTGATAAATGTATATATGAAAAAAAAAATTTTAATTTATTATTAAAAAATATATTATTATTAAAAAAAACAATAATTCATTATTTATCAAATCACAGTATGTTTGGGAAAGTATGCATTTTTACATTTAATATTTTTTCTGGTACGGTTCTGTAATATGATCTAACTTAGGGTTGTATTCTAAAGAACTTTTAAAATATATTATTTCCTGTTCACTCATAAATCTTAAACTGGATATCTCATTTATGATGTTGTAAATACGGAGAATTTGGCTTCTCTTTTTATGGTTCAAAAACATACACACAAGTTTAAAGTGTCGTGTTACCGTCACAATTAGCTAAGATTATCGGGAAGGTCGCCATACAATGGAAAGATTTATGGGTAGACCCTTCCGGACCACACCGCTTCGAGGGTCCTTAACTCTGACCATATTAACGCATTCTCAATCTCAATTGGCACTTCTTCGTCAGACAACGATCGATCGACACGCATCAATTCATCAATAGAACCAAAGGGTAAGTCTATTCTTGTATAAAACATTGATAATGAGTAAACCAGTTTATTTCTAATTTATTTCTACTTTTACAATTTATAATTGCTATTTTCACCAATTTTATGTATCAACAATATCACATTTTTTCGTTATAATTATTTATTCAATATAATTTAAACCAGCGACTTCTCAAGTTTAATCACTAAACATTTGATCACTTCGAGACGGATTATATCTTTGATTTAATTAATTTCACTGTGTTTTAATTAATTCATTTTAATTAATTATTTGTTTTTTTTGTGTTTCTTTTATTTTAAATCTGATACAGACCTTCGCGCTATATTTTTAAATTAAATTTTATTTAAATTGGGTCATATTACGCAGCAATTTTTAAATTTATTTCTATTTTTATAATTCATAATTTCAGTACGTAAAATACTTTTATATATATTTTGATTAATTCATGCATTAATGATACATATATTATATTACATTTATGAATTATTGTTTTGCATTTTTTACATTGTTTTTATGCTAATTTTTGTGAATTATTTATTGTTTTACTTGTATCATACTTTCCACACATTCGATCCACTTTCGATTTTTTTGTTACTTACCTTTTGATCGATATTCTCACTTGTTTGCAATTGATTTTGTTTAAAACCGTTCGTTTCTTTAAATCTAGATATTCTCTTCGTGTTGATTTGTTAATTTATTCTTGCATTGTCTTCTCTTTTGTGCTCGTATCATACAATGCTCAACAAAATGAACAAATCCAACTTTTCGCGCCATACTCGGCATTCTCTAGATTCAAGGAGGCCTATAAAATGCATTCAAGTATCAAAACCACACACCTTCATTATTATTCGTAGCCAGGGTAGATTTTCATAAATCTTACAACTTTGTTTCGATTTAATTTGTTGTCTTCTTCTACTCGCTTTCGATTATCGCTGTCTTATTTCAATATTTCGATAAAATATACGTTACCTGTGGTTTCGTTAGTGCTACAGAGCACCCTAAGGTAACTAATCAAGCTGTTAAATGTGCTTTGCGTTCTGGTTCTCACCATTGGTATAAATGTTCGTAATTTTTGGGACTAAACGGCTTCAAGAACTTTTCTCGTTGGTTAACCCCATAATTCTCGTGTATGCAGCCTGATTCCGCCTCATTCGAAACGACGAACACGGTTTTGCGAATCACGGCCTCGCGTTTTGCTTCGTTTGTTAACCAACCGTCAAATTTATCTTGTTCCTTTAGACAATCACTTCTTCAAATACCAACATTTCTATTTTGCTACACAACCACATTTACTATCCTCGTCTATTTCTTTCCATATAGTTGATACATATCAAATATGTTTTCGCATCTTTCTTATAATTCGTATCTTGCACGATACAGGCTTCACAGCCAATTTTATATCAGTGATCTACCAAATCACGCATTTTGTAATCGGACCTTATAGACATACCCATAGGGATTGAATTGGTTCTTCATTTCGTACATTCTGATCAGAATTCTTGACGAACCAAATCATACTGTGGCCTTGGAAATCATTTTCAATTATGTTCCATAAGGGCGAGTCTCTAAGACTCATTCTATATTTTATTCATATCTTTCGCTGCTTCTATGTATACAAACATAGATATGTACTACAAAGGTTCTGGAAAGCAGAAAACAGTAATCACCTGTTAGTTTTGTCCCAACACGACCCAGCTCGTGAAGGATATTTCTAAGTTGTTGATTTTCTCAGTAGGCACCGTTTAGTTTTGTCCCAACACGACCCAGCTCGTGAAGGATATTTCTAAATGGTTGATTTTCTTAGTAGGCACCTGTTAGTTTTGTCCCAACTCGTCCCAGCTCGTGAAGGATATTTCTAAGTTGTGGATTTTCTGAAAGTTAAAAAGCCTATTTTCTGTTATTCCACCGTTTTTACGCACCTGTTAGTTTTGTCCCAACACGACCAAGCTCGTGAAGGATATTTCTAAGTTGTGGATTTTCTCAGTAGGCACCGGTTAGTTTTGTCCCAACACGACCCAGCTCGTGAAGGATATTTCTAAGTGGTTGATTTTCTTAGTAGGCACCTGTTAGTTTTGTCCCAACACGACCCAGCTCGTGAAGGATATTTCTAAGTTGTGGATTTTCTGAAAGTTAACAAGCCGATTTTCTGTTATTCCACCGTTTTTACAACACAATGCTCTTTATTTATCTTTTTCTCTTGTTTATATTCGCTACTTATTCGTTATTCTTATGCATATCTTCGTTTTATATGCTAAAGAATCGCTTCAGGAAATTCCCGAATCTCAAAGAAACATATGTTGCATTCATGGAGGATTTTATTGCTTCTCAACATATGATGCCGGTTCCTGAATCCGATTTTAAATCGACTATTTCTTATAACTCTCACACAGTTTTCAAAAAACAAATTTTTATTTCGCTTTTTTATCCAAAATTCGTACTAGCTTCGACGCTAATCGACACATTTGATACTAATCCTAAAAGGGCATCTGGTTCTTTACTTAATTTTCGATATCTTCGTTGTTGTTTTATTTGCAATATAAGGCAAACGTATCGACAAATTAAAGGAAATAAGGAATTTTGGAACTATAAAAGGGGGTCCTCTGGAGATCGGACTTTTAAACCTCTCCAAGAGTTGTTATTACGTATCGTTACTTACGGTACTTCTTTGTTTTATTTCGCTTAAAGACTCTACAAGAGTAACGCTTTGTGTACGCAGCCTGATTCCCACCTAATTCGGAACGACGAACACGGTTTGCGAATCACGGCCTCTCGTTTTGTTTCGCTTACAAACTCTACAAGAGTAACGCTTAGTTTTTATTGCTCAATGGTTTTCGCTAGGCAGTGGGCCAGCAGTCATCTCGACGGACTTACGTCATAATCACGCTTCGAGTGATTTTCTTTGATCTACTCACCTTCTGCAGTGAGTAATCGCTTAGCTTCTAAAGCTCGCTTTATTTTTCGCTACACAAAGCAACATTGTGTCAGCGACCATATTTATTTTTCGCTAGACAAAGCAACATCGTCAGCGACCATATTTATTTTTCGCTAGACAAGGCAACATTGTGTCAGCAATTATTTTTATTTATTTGTAAGTCTTTGGCTTAGACATTTTGACATGTTGTTTATTAACACAGAGGAACTTTTCATTTTTACGGTACTAGGCCTAAAATGGAATCCTACGACTGACTTCTTTTCTCATGCTTCTCGTCCCTTTGACAATCCCTGTACAAAGCGGGCTATTCGTTCGTAAATCAGTCGTATTTTTGTCGCTATCCTCTTGTTTTTATTCCTTTTCCATGTCTTTTTGCTAGTCAAACGTCTTCTACAACCGTTGTGGTACTTTGATGTACTCTGGGATGATGGAACATCTGAACAGATACATCTGACCTCTGTATTTTGTATGTGTTACATTTCTGGTGTTAGTTCTATACACAAACATCTATCGCAGGATCGGAACTCTTGGCAGCTATACGGCTGACTGATCTAGTCACATTTGTCCACGAGTCTAGTCCAATTTTCATGCTTGCTCTGTCTCGACAAGATTGGAACTCTTGGTAGCCATAGTGCTGGCTGATCAAGTCACCTTTGTCATAGGGTTTTCCTTCCGATCCTCCGATATTTGATCTGACTCTACGCTTGCGCTCTCTTGAGCTAATTTTTCAACCCATAAATTGTCAATCGTATTAAACACATATAAGAACTGATATCACACTCTACTCGGCATTATATGCCTTCTAATCAACACCTCTCTGATTGTGTTAGTCGTGTTTTATCACCGGCACAATTATTACAATTTTCACCAAACTGGCATTTTCCTACCGTGGATCTCGTTGAAATATCATTACTTCCCGGCTGTCATTGCAGACTTGAAATGCGACACCACGTCGAGATTTCGACGCTGTTCTTCTTCTTGTTTTTTTTTGCGCACTCCACGGAATTCTTATAGGAAAAGGAGCCAACGCTATTGTGTTTAACACAATCTTTTAGTTTAGCCGATCGAAAAATTCTACCGATTCGACGCTATTGTTTTCTAATTGATGACATTGTAGGCGTTGTTAATCTGAGTACGTTTCAGATGGCATCCAACAACGTTCTGGGGTCAAAATATGACCACCGCTTATTTGTTAGTTTATATTTTATTCTTACTTAGTTCTTATTTAGTATATCTAGCTTCTCATGTCTATTCTTTATACTTATACTTTTAGCTGTTCTTAAAAACATTCGTTTTTGGAGCGGGAGAATGTTTGGGAAAGTATGCATTTTTACATTTAATATTTTTTCTGGTACGGTTCTGTAATATGATCTAACTTAGGGTTGTATTCTAAAGAACTTTTAAAATATATTATTTCCTGTTCACTCATAAATCTTAAACTGGATATCTCATTTATGATGTTGTAAATACGGAGAATTTGGCTTCTCTTTTTATGGTTCAAAAACATACACACAAGTTTAAAGTGTCGTGTTACCGTCACAATTAGCTAAGATTATCGGGAAGGTCGCCATACAATGGAAAGATTTATGGGTAGACCCTTCCGGACCACACCGCTTCGAGGGTCCTTAACTCTGACCATATTAACGCATTCTCAATCTCAATTGGCACTTCTTCGTCAGACAACGATCGATCGACACGCATCAAGTTCCAGACGGTTCTCGTGCTAAGCCTCGGGACGGCGACGGGCGTCGGTACCACCGGCCAACTATACAGCGTGGTACGAATTCATCAATAGAACCAAAGGGTAAGTCTATTCTTGTATAAAACATTGATAATGAGTAAACCAGTTTATTTCTAATTTATTTTTACTTTTACAATTTATAATTGCTATTTTCACCAATTTTATGTATCAACAATATCACATTTTTTCGTTATAATTATTTATTCAATATAATTTAAACCAGCGACTTCTCAAGTTTAATCACTAAACACAGTAGAATGTTCTGTCGGTAATTAAACACACTACTGAAAAATTCGAGTATTTTATTTATCTTGCACGTAATAAGTTTAATATATAAAAAAAATTTAATTATTTTTAATGTAATTAAATCAATTACTTACTTAAATTTACACAACTTTTTATACTTTATACACAAGTTTTTTTTATCTAATAAATAACTTTAACAATATAAAAACAAATGCGACAAAATATGCACATGAGCGTTTATACTATTGCTGTGTAACTCATAGTTGTAACGAAAATTGTAAAAGTGAAATTTTGTGGTAAGCTACAATTTTAGAAAAATAGGAGGTTGATTGATGTAGTGGCCAATGTAACAAAAATTAAAGAAATGTGCTCACAACACAATATTTGTGAGATTTAATGCAACTTAGCTAGCAGGCTATGCCAGAGGACGACCAATTAAACTTAGGGAGAATTCGGCCAATTTGCTGTCCGTAAAAGACAGTTTTAACAATTTAATCCCTACTATGTTATTGAAAATATGCAAATTGCAATTAATTTAACCCTTATTGCCCTTTATTTTTTATGTACAGTTTGAAACTTTTAAATATAATGGACCTGACTAAGCAAAGAAAGCAATAACCCTGTCAACTAATATGTTTACCTTAATACTAAATTGAATAATAAGAAAAGTACAATATTTAAAAAAAGGGGTAATTTACTCGCCTCTCAGAGAGTATTTATGCACTTCGGCTTTCGACTAAAAATATCTAAGCAAGCAAAATTGACAAAACCCTTACGGGATAAATGCCAAATTAGGTGAAATTACAGTTAATTTAACCACTATTTTAATGGGAATAAGCCACAATTGAAATTTAAAGTCTATTGACGTTTAAATTTCCACTCAAAAAAGAAGAATAAAAAAGTGATGGCAAGACATTATGGGACAGAGCTAGACGTACAAATATACGACGTAGATGTAAGATGCATCAAGAACTGGGTAAGAAATAGAAGAGTAGAATGGAATGATCATATAAGCCAAATGACAACAAATACAGTAGTAAATACGGCAAGAGACGATTCCCCAATAGAAAGGACTATTAGTAGGAAGACCACGAATACGATGGAATGACAACTTCACTTACTGGAGACACATTGAAAAACAGACAGAGTCATGTCTACATAAAAAGAATAAGAAGAAGATATTTTAGATTGGAGCTTTAAACCATCGCGAGCGAAATACAATGGAATATATAACCGTTGATTCCATCCACGAATAAAGAACTCATTCTTCACGTAGAGATACTAATTCGCTTTCAAGAACTTAACCTACACGGAAAATAAAAATTTTGTAAATATATCTTCATCTTCATATCTTCATGTCCATATATTATATCCTCATATGAGTGATAGGAATGAGAATCAAGTAAACAATCTTTCTTATCAGCCTTTTTGAAAACAGTCCGGCGGGACGATAAACTTTATTTATTGCAGCTTCAAATCCTGAAATTGATGTTTCAAACCATAATGTTGACATTAAAAGCTCTGCAGTTAGTAATTCAATCTCAATTTCCAAAGTTAGCACTTCAGAACAGAAAAGTGGCTTTAAATAATCGCTAAAAGATCATTTCGTAACTCCATATGATATATCTCTACTACCTCAGATACCTCCTCCCACGGAGCTTAAGACCTTCGCAGGAATCAACTGTTTTCTCCTCCACATAAAATTATCTTTTGATGAAATTAAAACAAAAAAACACCCTAGTCAACTTTACAAGCAGATAGACAAGCTGTAAGAAGAAATGTGTTTAAAAAAGAAACAAAGAAAAAAGATTTGAGGATGATGAATTTTTTGGCTGTATATTTTGATGGGATTAGTCAGTAAATAACAGACGAATGAGAATTGGATTAAGTGCAATTGTGTATTTGCGACTTTTGTAAATAAAAATATAAAACGCTCTTTTTCTTTATAAAAGAATTATTACAGGGGTCATTTTACCCTAACCATTGTGTTAAACGGTCCCTTTAGAGGTTTTCAAAAATACTGTTATTTTTCTTTTACCTGTATGTTTAGGTATAATAATTTTTTCAAAGAAATATGTTCTACTATACCCCACTTATTGTCTGAATAAACTGTATTTAATTATTTTGTTATTTGTTAATTTAGCTTAAAAAATGTTATATGGGCCATTTTGCCTTACTCTTTCCTATATGACACAAATTTTCAATATTCAATATTCACAGCCAATTGTGAGTATTTTTCTTTCTCTTTTACCTATTGAAAATGAACTTGCATTTGCAAACGATTCATCATTATTGAAAATAAATTTACGGTTTTAAATTCGTCTGTTTGTTTTCAATCGATTTCTATGAATCACTATCATCTGAATTACCATTTTCAATAATTAAATTATCGCCTGATTAGTCTTTCTCAAGATTCATAATAATTTAATATACCTACTGCTGCATCTATCATTGGTTCTAAATCAAGATAATAAAAAATTATGTATTTATTTTTAAAATATTATTTAAGCGACCTCCAAACAATAAAAGTAGTTCAACAATTAGATTAAGTTTCCGGTGATAACGTGATAACCGCGAAGTAATGTAACCATGTTGTTCTAGGATATTAACGACTTCATATGTTTTACTTCGATTTATTTTATTTATTGATATGCACAACAGGCTGTTAAGACCTAGTGCATTTTTATAAAATACAATCACAAGAAAAACTAATTACAATTATTTTAAACAAAATTTTCAAACTTAAGTATATACAAAATTCTTAACTATTCTAAAGGACCTGATGAACAATATTCCTCCATTCACTTCTGTTTTGTGTTTTACTTTTCCAGTCCCTAATGTTCACGTGTTTAAGGTCATCCTTAACTGTAATAATTCACCTCGTTGTGGGCCTACCTCTTCTTCTGGGGCCGATTAGTTTCCTGGTCCTAACTAGTTTAAGTATTCTGTTCAATGCCATTCTTTCTACACGTCTCAATCATCTGATCCTTTGCAACTTGACAATCCCGATGATGGTAGGTTCTTTATACAAGACATTCATTTGTTGTTGGTTCTTCTATCTTTCTTTTACTCGTCTTCTGTTTTTCTTCCTCCAAATACGCGTTTCAATATTTTGCTTTTCCAACTTTGCAGAGTATGTTACTGTAGGTCTAATTACTATTTTATATATTCGGAATTTGCTTTGTCTAGAAACATATTTTAAATTCGTTTGGGCTCTTAAACTGCCTATTTTTTTTAATTCCCTTTCGCTATTTTGGCTTCGAGCTCTCAAATCTCTTTTCCATTTTCATTGAATACTACACCCAGGGTATTCAAAAGTTTCCACACTTTTAAAAATATAACTTTTACCATTTACAGACCTTATACTAAAATTTTCTTTTCTTCCATTCCTTCTATGATTAAAAATTCGGTTTGTCTTCAGTTAGCTTTAATCCAAAATTCTGTGCTTTTTCAATAATTTTCTTTACGACTCTTCTTATTTCTTTAGAGGTTCTTGCTAAGATTGTTAAATCATCAGCAAATGCCATGTACCGTTGCTCATTTTTCTTCCACCTGTTTGGAATGGCATTTTTTTATTACAGTTTCTAACAGTAAGTTGGATCAAGCAGTGAATATTGCATACAAACCTTTTACAACCGTAAATTAATCTGAAATATAACCGTGCCAAACAAGTTTACAGGTAAAGTTATTTAGTATCATGTTTACTACTCTGATCAATTTTTTGGTATATCAAAATCCTTCATTACTCGATACATTTTGACCTTATTGAATCTATCATATGCTTGCCTAAATTCCACAAACAAAACATGCAGAGAAAATTTACTTTCGTAACAAGTTGTCTGCATCTCCTTTAAGGAGGAGATTTGCTTTATAGGACATCTTTCCTTTGTAAACTCGGCCTGGTACGCTTGTAAGATTTTTTCCGTAGAGCAATTTAGCCTTTTTCTCAATATTCTTGTCAAGATTTTGTATACAGCATCTAGTATAATTGTCATACTTTAGTTTATCTTCTTTTTTATGCAGCGAGCAGATGCGTACTGGTGCCAATTAGTTGGTATTATTTAATTTTCCCATATTTGCACTATTAGTAGTTGTTCCCTTTATTTGTATATTCTGATCAGATTGTTGGAGAATTTTATTTATTTCTTCTTTATATTTATTTTTACTTCTTCTTTTTTCAGTTTTTCAATATTGTAGGTATTTTCGCTTCGTTGTATTATTTGTTTTGACTTTTTCTCCCTGCTTCCTCCCACATATGATTTTAATGAGGTAATGGCAGAGAACTACGAACAAGTTCTCTGGTAATGGTTCGAATTCATTTCAGCTCACTCATACTTTTTACCTTTTGAATAATATGAATGTATTTACCGTCAATCAGAATATGATCTATCTAATTTACCATCTTTCTATCTGTGAAGACCCACGTACATTTATATATGAGTCTAATCTCTTTTTATTTAAATTGTGTGCTTCTGACCACCATGTTTTTCTCCATTACAATTCCAATAAGTCTTTGACTATTACCGTTTGATACTTCATCTTTACTGTGGTTACCAGTTACTGCAGTGTACAGAGGTTATTTGCCCACTTTAGCATTACAATCTTCCATTATTACTTTGTCTATTTCAGTAATTTTTGACCTTAATTGTTTTGTCCCTTGTTGTTGTAGAGAACCATTTCCTTGGGTTTTTTAACCATGATATTCTTCTTCTCCCAATTCCTCGCTTTCCGGATATTTTGGCTTAAAGGATTATTTTCAGTAATCTGTATTTAGTGCTGTTTATCATTGGTTATCCGAAATATTCTAACTTTTTCCTTTTAATCGTATACATCACTTCTCTTTCTTTCCCCATTATTCGTAGTACAGTCTCGTTGGTTATCTTGTCCGTCCATGATATCCTTAGGATTCTTCTATATAGCCACATCCTGAAGGCTTCAAGTTTTTTCTCTATCGCTTCAGTGAATGTCCAGGATTTAACTCAGTAGTATCATATCGAGAAGATATAACCTCGTAGGAGCCTTACTTCTATCTACAGATTAAGATTGTAGCGTTTAAAGAGTTTGGCTATGTTGCTGAATGCACTTCTAGCCTCCTCTATTTTACATTTTACTTCTTGTGAGTGATTCCATTATTCGTTTACTATTATTCCAAGATAGATAAACTATTTTACTTGATCCACTGGTTATTTTTGATAAGCAGTTGAACGTCTCTAATGTTATGTTTGCTGATGACCATAAATTTAGTTTTTGATACGTTTACTTTAGTTCAAATCTTTCACTTACGTCATTTCCTTTATTAAGGTGTTTAAACTGTCTGCAAAAATAACGGTGTCATCTGCATAGCGGATGTTGTTTAGGCGTTCTCCATTTAAAAGGATTCCATGTTCGCAATTTTCCAAGGCTTCACTAAATACTTTCTTTGAATATAGGTTGAATAATATAGATGAAAGTATACATCCTTGTCTAACGCCTTGCAGAATCTGGATCGCTTCCGTCGGTTCATCTCCAAGATTTGTTCTTTTTGTGACTGATTGGTTCCAGTATATAACCATTGGTTCCAGTAATTTTGTATTATTGGCGACGTGCAAGTACTTGAATGTGATACGAGAAACGATCGTGCGCGAGTAGCGGAGAAATCTTGCATTTTTTACTGCATATTTCATAGATTTCATAAATTCATATTGTCAATTGGCAAATTGTTATATTTCATATTCGTTTATTTATTTACACCTTCTGTCACTGAAGAAATGGAATTTAGTAATTGCTGTGTTATAAATTGTAAAAATACAACAAAAAATTGTTAAAAAGTTATTTGTTGATTTACTTTCTCAAATCCAGTTTTTATTATTGCATCCATATTAACAGTAATAGTGTAATTTAATAATATATATTTATTTGTATTTACACTATAATAATAAAGTTTACCTTTTAATAACATACCGACATATCCTCAATCTTACTTTTTTTCTTATTCTTTTTTGAGGCTACGTCCTTGACAGTTATCCGGTAACCTCGATCTAACATGAAAGCGCAGTAAATTTTGCTGATTTACGATACCAGGTGTCGCTATTCCGAACTTACACGGTCCCAATACGTCGCTCTTTATCATATATTTGGGCTCTTGTTAAAATATCCATTATTTTTCGGTGTTGGACTGTGTCAAATGCTTTTTGGTAGTTCACAAAGCAGGTGCAAAACAGTGCATCTCTCGTACCTACGCCTTTCATGAATCCAAACTGTGTGTCTTTTGTATTCTCTCTTCATTAGACTTATCAGCCTATATTCTCCGCACATATATATATATATATATATATATATATATATATATATATATATATATATATATATATATATATATATATGTATATATAAGTAAATTTTCAATATTGGGTTTGCAGCAATAAAAATGATACGTGTACTCTTTTAAATTTTTATTCCGAGCTTTCGGACATGATTATGTCCTTCATCAGGGAGCTACAAATGTGATGAATAGTTTGTTACAAGTTTGTATAATTAATTAAAGATTCGCTACTTACAAACTTAATGAGGTTGGATCATCAATGATTTTCTACCATGTCGATAAAACTTCACAAAATCACAGTCTGTCATATTTTTACATAAAACTTATTCCTATATTTAAAATTTTTAAAAATTGCTTTACAATCACAAACACTTACTTAAAGCAATTTTTATTTTAAATTTATTTTTTTTTTATTTTAAAATTATTATTTGTCTTGCCTAATGAAATTTCTTAGCTTCGTTGAATATTTATTATACAAGTATGTTATTGACTGTGATAATATACAGAACAATACAAGAAACATCATCATCATCAACTGGCTTTACAATCTTTTTGGATTTTGGCCTTTTCCAGGATTCTTCTATATTTTGATCTGTTTCGTGCTTTTTCCCCAATCTTTTATTTTTAATATTGTTATATTATTTTCTATTTGTTCTATGTATCTCAGCTTTGGTCTTCCCCTTGTTCTTTTTCGTAGATGCACTTGTTTGGTATTTTGTTTGGTGTTTTGGTTATTTTGTTTGGTATTTCGCCTTCTTCTATTCTTTTTAAATTTCCACGTGTCCCATATAAAACACCCGATGAAAATGGCATCTTGTCAGAGTTCCCTAAGAAAGATGGTCAAAGCCTACAGGAAGAATCACAGAATTGATACGTGAAGTATGGACCAATGAATAAATGCCAAAACAGTGGAGACAAGCCCTACTATGCCCAATACACACAAAAGGAAATGTTATGGAATGTAAAAACTATAGGCGTATATCACTACAAGACAACGTATAAAGCTCTAACTATAACGATTATAAATATAATGAATGCCAAAATTGAAGATAACCTGAGTGTATAATAAGCTGGGTTTAGACTTAAGAGATCAGTAATAAACCCACCTGGAAGATCTAGCTCATATGAATTATATCTGTCACTAAATATATTGTTTATTGATTTTTGACCACCATATACCACAATAAACAGACATAAATTGATCTACACATTAAAATATTTTGACTTTTAGGATAAAATACTTCGATTAATTAAATCCCTTCCAAATGAAACAAAAGTTATGATAGAAGGTCATATCTTCGATAGCTTTAACATCACTAGAGGCCTACAACAAGGTGACCCCCTGTCTACTGTATTTTTCAATCTGATATTAAAAAGAATTTTAAGGGAAAGCAATATTCACACTAAAGGCTCAATCTACCACCGCAGATATCAATGCGTAGCATACGCGGACGACTTTACCCTAATAATGAAAAGATCAACAGAGAAGTTTAAAATACTCGAGAGAAAAGCCAGAGAATATCGGCCGGAAGTAAATGAGGAGAAAACAAAGTATATGGAGATTAGAGGAAATAATGAACAGTTAGGACAGTTTTGGAATGTGTCTGCTCCAGACAAAAAAAAAACTTTGAGATAGTTGGACAGTTCGATTATTTGGGAAAAACGCTAACAAATAGAAATGAAGAGACTTAAGAAATCTCGAAAAAAGATAAAGAATTATTAAATACTGAAGCTGACACAAAAAGGAAGGAGAGGACGTCTACGAAGAAAAACTGGAAAACTCCAGCACAAGATAAGAAGAAATGGAAGAAACCAATTGAAGCTTTTGGCCTCTAGGGCCTGTTTAAGCTGATTTGTGTATATATTTTCTGCAGTTCGTTCTATTTAATTGAATTCCTCCATAATTATGTTAACATCACCTGCAAACACTAGTATTTGCACTTTTAATAATTATTGTTTCTCGAGTATTGACTTGTATCCCTTATTATTTTTTCGAGGATGATGAACAAGGCGTCTGTATGGCGTATGATAGGGCGTCTATTGTTTTCGTTAATTCGTTTTGTATCCGGATTTTAGTTTCTATTATAGAGTTTTTGTATCAGTAATATTAGTTGTGTTGGTATATTAAATTCTTTCATTGTTTGTATTAAGAATTCTTGGTTTATACTCTCATATGCGCTTTCGAAGTATATGAAGAGATAATGTATGTCGATGTTATATTCACTTGTTTTTTCGAGGATCTGTCATAGAACACAAGAAACATACAAATACATCAAATAAAAATTTATAACCATAGCTTTTTATTTAGATATTAAGGTCAAAATATATCAGTTCTTAAATATGCGAACCTAAGTGTATTTATAATTAAATCATAAAACCTTTTAGAACGTTTTTTCGCTAATTATTAAATACATATTGATACAATGTCTAGCAATATTAATATTTCTAATATAACAATAAAGTGGTCGCAGTAGTGAACAAGAGGTAGCAGTAGTAGGGCTGTATTGAAAATATAGTTATACAGGATACAGATACAGATACAGAAAATAGATACTATGGATATAAAAAAATTGATATTTAGATTTTTTGCAGAGGTATGTAGATATAATAAATATTCATATATTAATAGTTTTATTTAAAAAGAGTTAATAGTTCACGCATCATTAAAACTTCTCTTTCCTATAAAATCTTTTAATTTATGATGAAGATGGCATCTTGACTTTGGTGTTTCTCCTTTACTTTGATTTTAATCTAGCGGATGATATTTTCTTTATGAGAGGTATCTTTATGTCGAAGGTAACCGTATGCCGTCATCTCTTTTATTAAGACAATTTGGCCTTTTTGCAATTTTTTTGGCTTCTCTGATAATTCTTGGTTTATAGAAGTGGGTGGAGGCTATGGTTCTGGAGTTTCTAAAATAAATTTTGTGACTTGTATGAAGAACCTGGATATTGTACATACAGATAAATATACAGACACATGTAAACATGTATGACGTGTATGTCCAACACTTATTTCATATTCCAAAATCAATTCTACAGACAAATAAATGGGGCTCCAATGGGATGCCGTTATTGCCAATATCTTTATGGAAGACACGAGCACTATTCACATCAATGCTCAAACTCACATGTTGGCTACGATATGTTGACGATACATTCGTCATTTGGCCCCATGGCAGGGATGATTTGGTGTTTTTTCAAACCCATCTGAATGGTATACATCCTAGTATCCAGCTCACAATGGAAGTGGAAACTGGTTTAACCTACCGTTTCTCGACGTTATCATAATGAAAAACCAATTCCCAGGTTTTTATTACTGTTTATCGAAAACTCACCCATAAAAATCGTTACTTGCATGCCAACTCATATACATCATGTACCTTCACAAATTAATTCAGTAATTAATACCCTTGTCTCTAGATCAATACGCCATTGCGATAATGCAACTAGACCCACTGAGCTCCCTTGTTTAAAACAAACCCTAATCCAAAACTGTTACCGCGAAAATCACATCAATAGGAGCACCAACATACATCAATCTCCCATTTGATCTTAATCCAAGGACTCAGACCCTCATCATACGAAAGCTTTTCGTCTTTATATCAAGGGTGTCACTAACAAAATCGACAAAATTCTTAAATCAAAAGGAATAAAGACAATATTACAATATTTACCCCCCCCCCTCAATCAAAGACAACATTTCAAATGAATAACACGGAGTTTATGAAATTCCTTGTGCACATTAATAACACACATATAAAATATAAAATACTGGACAAAATACATTCTAAAATTTTTTAAATATTTGACATCTTATTGTTCAATGTTAATTTTTTTAAACAAATCTTTGGCACTCCAATGGGCAGCAAAATATGTCCCATACTATATAACATTGTTTTGGATGAACTTATAACAACATGTAAAGAAAAGATAACTTTTCACATACCTTTTATTAAACGATATGTAGATGATTTAATTTTATCGGTCCCTGAAATCAAAAAGTAACTGATGTTTTAAACACCTTTAACCCCAGTGTGAACAACTAAAGTTTACGGTTGAGAAAGAGGATGATAATATGATTCCTTTTTTAGACATGCCATTGTATCGCGGTATCGTAAACCTTGTTTTAGTAACCGTTTCATAAACTTTTATTCTCAGCATCCATCTAAGATTTGAAGAAAACAAATTTGGTTTTGGCTCTAAAAACTAGGGTTATCAACTTCTCACACATCGAGTTCAGTGACAAGAGACTAAAAAGTTGAGATCTATACTACAAGAGAACTCCTATCCCATAGGACTATTAAATAAACTCATTTTCGATTCTCCTGTTCCTTCGCAAGTTTCTGACAACCAAAATTTTCATAATAATGAGGTCCGACAATTGACATTGACACACAACACATCAATGATACCATCTAAAATAACTTATGGTTGCCTACCCTACATTCAAGATCGAACACCTAAGCTAATGAACATTTTCAAAAATGTTAGTGGCTTAAAAATTACAACCAAGAATGTGAAAACGGTATTAATGTTATACACAAAAACAAAAGATCCTTTCACAATACAGGAGTCATCGAATGTTGTTTATTCTATACCGTGTGCCAATTGTAAAAACGTATATATCGGAGAATCATCTCGTAATTTTTACAGTGGGGTGATCTTACATTGCAGTAACATAAAAACCAAAAAAATGCTTGTACACTCACATAATATGCATTAACATTGAAACATGATTTTAATTTCGCGGATTCCTGTATTTTGGCAAAAGAAAAAAACCATTCAAAACGTGTTTTCTTGGAAATGTGTTTTATAAAATCGAGTACGTCTTATATAAATAAAAAATCTGACATAGATAAACTGAGCAACATGTATTGTTATTTACGGGAAAAATATCAAAAATAAAATAAACATTTACATATACACTCCATAATACACCTGTATGCATAACATGTCATAACAATACACACAAAACTAAGGCTGGTAAGGGCGCTAATTTTTCCCATAGCCACATATGCATCCGAAACGTGGACCTTAAAGAAAGCGGATAAAAATAAACTGGACGCTTTTGAAATGTGGGTATACCGCCGCATGTTGAGAATATCCTGGATTGATCATCGCACTAATGTATCGATACTAGAACAACTTAATGTAAAGGATAGATTGCTTAAACAAATACAACAGAGATATTTGCAGTATTTTTGACACATTGCTAGAAAAACAGGCACGATGGAAAAACTGATAGTCGAGGGTAGAGTTGAAGGAAAAAGACCTAGGGGAAGATCTCCAAGTCGTTGGGTAGATCAAACAAAAATATTAATTAACGAAGGGTTACATGAAGCCGAACAACTTGCTCAGGACAGATAAGGTTGGAGGGAAATCGTAAAAAAACTGTGAAGGCCTGATGGTGTCACCACATCCCACAAGGGATTAGGACTAAGGAGGAGGAGGAGCATAACATGTTGCATACCATTAAGACAGGTTTATTATAGTACATCCATTGGTACAACTTTAAGAACACCTAATTACATTTTAATCACACTGTTTTTTCTTTCTGTTCTCTATGTGTCAGAGTTAAAACACACCATTAAAAGATGTCATAAACAAAGTTGTACTATCCATACTCAAATTTTAAAAATTTTAGAATGTATTTTGTCCAGAATTTTATATTTTATATTTTATATGTGTGTTATTAATGTTAAGTGTTAAAGCTTTTTATATAATCTTAACGACTAGTAAGTTGCACTGACGAATTATGATTTTTTGTAAATATTTACTTCTTCTTCTTCAAGTGCCCTCTCCGCTACGGAGTTTGGCAATCATCATTGCTATTCGTATCTTTGAAGCTATTGCTTTAAATAATTGGTTAGATGTGCACTGGAACCAGTCTCTTAAATTGCACAGCCAAGATATATGTCGTCTCTCCACGCTTCGTTTGCCCTGAATCTTTCTTTGGATAATTAACTGGAGCAATCGTTACTTTTTCCCTCTCATCACATAACCAAGATATTCCAGCTTTCTTCTCTTGATGGTGATCAACAGCTCCCGTTTTTTTGTAGAAAATGTTTCGTGAAGAAAATGTAAATAAATAATATATATGTAAAAGAAGAATGTGTAAATATTTACACATTCTTCTTATTACAGTATCTTACTCTCCTACAAGGAATAAAACATTCTGAAAGCTAGACCAAAAGTCAAAAGAGTGTTTCTTTAATATCCGGGCCAAACTTCTGACTGCAGCCCTAATAAACTGTGTTGTTTGTTTATATCGACAGTCACTAATGTCCAGTATTTCTTGTATATATTATTGTGATATTTAAAGTCTTAGTGCGCCGAGCAATTAATTAGCTAATTAATTAATTAATTAATTAAAATTATTTAAATGATATGATTATGATTATATCACACTTTTTAATTCTCTTATCTCAGGGTTATATTCGTGCTTCAATATCTATGCTTTACATGTGAAAAGTAAGGACCAAAGAATACCGGAATAATAAAAAAAAAATATGTGATATAACACTATATATTGAAATAAAATTCGCACTCAAATGTTTTCAATAAACAATATCTCATACAATGATTCTCAAAATTTTGTTCTACGTACGTGAACCTTCAAAATTATTGGTACAAACAATATTAGTTAAAATCTCAAAATTCCAATTATTATTCCAAATCTCCTAATCAAAATATTTATATCTTTTCTAAAGTAATTGTAAAAATTGTGTCATTAAAAGAAAAACTGCAGAAAAACAAAACGATCTCTCTCTGATGATGAGTGGTCCAAATCCTTGTTCCTTGTAGCCTATACTATCTATTCTTAGCAGCTCCCTAGGTAATCAGCAATCTTACAACAAATTGTTGCAAGTTTATCGTCCTTAATGATCTCCTTCAAATGCACGAATCATTCAAATTATGCTAGCCTCTTCTCCTCTCGATAAACTGAATCTCTCGTTGGCCCGAGTGAAAAATGACTCTTGGAATATCTTCTCTTTACGATAAACTGAATCTCTCGTTGGTCTGAACAGTGACTCTTGGAATATAAGTAGAAAAATATGACTTACAATATTTTGCTAGATCAGCTTCTGTCAGATACACTAACTCCGCAAAAACTCACTAGCATTCAACACTACTGCTTGCTACCTCTCGGGAACCACCAGAGAACAATGACTGTTCGCCTTGCACACTTGGAAAACCAACTGACTATCTTTTTTTTTTCTTCCATATAAACAACATTCGATGACTCCTGTATTGTGAAACGATCTTTTGTTTTTGTGTAAAGCTTCGATACTTTTTTCACATTTTTGGTTGTAATTTTTAAGCCACTAACATTTTTAAAGATGTTCATTAGCTTAGGTGTCAAAAATGGAATGTAGGGTAGGCAACCATAAGTTATTTTAGATGGTAATATTGATGCGTTATGTGTCAATGTCAACCAATTTCAACCAAAATTTTCATAACAATGAGATCCGACAATTGACATATATTTACAGTGTATTTAAATTTAGACGGTCGTACTCCTTTCAATATCTTTATATATATATATATATATATATATATAATATATATATATATATATATATATATATATATATATATATATGTTGGAGAAATAATGTACTTAATTTTCCTTTATATAAAAAGGTCGAAACTATCATCTCAGCCACAATGTCTCAATAATACAAAGGTTTGGACTGTTCGAAAGCCACGAGAGGACTTGAATATTAATGTCATCAAACCATGTTTTGATTGTTTTATCTGTATAGCATGCAGCACCGTCCTGCTGGAATATAAAATTCATGTTCTTGTAAAAATCATGAGCACTTGGTACAAGACTATTTTTCAATGCTGCCTTATTTATTGCGCCCTCCATCTTCCTAGCCCTGCTGATGACATGTAACCCAAAATCACAATTTCTTTGGGAAACTTCACAGTACATTTGAGGTAATCTTTATGGAATGCTTCATTTTGACTTCAAATAACTCGTTTTTGAAAGTCTCCCACGCAAACATCAAATTTCGATTCGTTACTGCATATTACCCTGAACCAGTCATCAACGGTCCATGAAAACTTTAATCAACCGCTTTAATTGGGCAAGATCAAAGATTTCATGGACCGTGATGACTGGACCATAGTCAGATTCAGTGACGATTCGACGCTTACATAGGAGACTTTAGAAAACTAGTTATCAGAAGAAAAAATGAAGCATTACATAAAGAATGTCTCAAAAGACCTGTGAAGTTTCTCAAAGGAATTATGATTTAGGGGTGCGTGTCATTAGCTGGTCTAGGAAAATATGACGAGGTGGAAGGCACAATTAACGTAGCAATTAAAGTATCAGGAACTTTTGAAAAATAGTGTAGTACCTTGCTCACGATCTCTACTCGGACTTGAATTTTATATTCCAACCGGACGGTGCTGCATGCCAACAGCTAAAACAACTAAAAACTGTTCAAGACAATAACATTAAAGTGCTCTTATGACCTTCGAACAGGCCAGACCTTAATTTTATTGAGACATTGTGGCATAAGGTCAAACAAAAATTGCATATTGATCCCTAGAGAATTATCACCGTTTGAAGAGTACAATAGGTGAATTATGGGATAATTTCAACCCTGACTTGTGTAAATCGTTAGTACAAACAATGCAAGACAGAATTGCCGCGGTTGTAAAGTCCTGTGACGATGTAACCACATACTAAAGTAGTAATTTCTTGAATTGTACGAAGATTTAGTTGTCACAATGTTATGCAACATTTTCGTTTGTTTTGCCGCCAACGCTGCAATTCAAAGTTTATAGAGACAGAACCATTTCAATATTTTGTTATTATTGATAGAGTTTAATGGATTGTTAATTTTCTTCTTTGGTTTAATAAGCAAAGTTGTGAAGATACACGTTTTCTTTCAATAAATTTTTGTTTGTTTGAACATTTAGTTGTTAGGGCTCGTATTTACTTACTAATAAATTGCGTAAGCAAAAATATAAAAAAAAATATCGTTGTATATCTAAGGCGGTGATAATAGCTTATGCGAATAAGACGATGAAACATAAATTACACAATTGGTAAAGTATGAATGTAAATAATATATTGTCAACATTAATTGAAAAATGATATAAATCACCCAATAATTGGTAAGTTAGAAACAAATATATTTAAAATTGAAAGCTGCTATCATCGGAAATAATTAGGCATTAAAACTTCCGTTGGTGATCATACATTGCTGGACTAACCGGCCGGTAATATAAAGACGTCCTTGTGAAGGTGAATTGTTCAAAAAGTAAAACTAAGGTAAAAGGTCTTACAGGTAATTTTCTCTTGTAGAAAAAATTAAAAATTGTATTCCTAGTTTTTTGATGATTTTAACGGCGAATTTTGAATTTACAGAAATAATTAATTTTCTTAAGCATAAAAGAAATTCCCCTAACTATTGTTAGCTTAGCGGGACTGAAAAAATTCGTACTTTTTTCTCTAATTAGTAAAAACGAATGTATTCCATCTCTTGTTAAGAATCTTTTCTTAAAAATTTCCTAAATTAAAAAAAATTGTATTAAACTGCATGTAAAATTGTGTCATGGTAATGCAATAGTGAGGCTATCTAATCATCTCCATTGCTTAAAGTGTCCATCATGTTTTTATATAGTGCTGTTCCTATATTATATACATTGATATTTTCTAGTAATAATTTAAACATATGTTCTATAAAGATTTTGCAAAACGTCACGAATACGCAGAAACCATTTTTCAAACTTTTGTATATTGTAAATCTTCACTTCATAAACAAAGCTAGTCTTGTTTTTAATTTTGTCATGCATATAAAACCTGCTATATTTTTGGACATGTGTATTTTTTTCTATATTTGACAAAGTTTCATCGGTATAATATATTTTTCTTCCTGCCCTTTTATGTTTTTACATGTTTCTATCTCTGACCGTAGGGTCAGAGTCAAGTCATTTTGCCTAGTTTTGCAATGGAAGCGATTTAAAATTCGACGGGTACCTATAAATCCGTTTTACAGCCCACAATTACGCGTTACTTACTTTTTTTGGTTTTAATTGTTGTATTTATAATTATATTATGTTATAAGTTATAAAAATAACATTATAAATTAAAGTATCTTGTATGTATTGCGAGAAATGGGCAAAGAATGCGAAATAATAAACACAATAAAAATAAGAAAGGTACAATATCTGGAAAACGTAATGAGGGGACAGCGATATGAACTGCTAAGGCTGATAATACAGGGAAAGATAAGAGGAGGAAGGAGTATAGGAAGAAGGAGAGTGCCATAGTTGGAGAATTTAAGGGACTGGTTTAAATGCCTATAGAACTATTTAGAGCAGCAGTAGATAAAGTAAAGATAGTGATAATGATATCCAACCTTCGATTGGGAGACGGCACTTAAAGAAGAAGATAGAAAAAGAGCTATTAAATATTTCTATTAATTATGACAAACTGATTAAAGAGATTGCAGTATTAAAAGTAAGAAAAAAGGTAATATAACTAATCAATCTGGGTATATTTGTTTAAGTATTATTGTTTGTTTTAATAAATTATGTTTATGTTTGTTTGTTTTAATAAATTATGTTTATTTAATTTGTGTGCATGCACATTCCTTTTTTTCTTTTTTTTTTCTTGAAATCCGATAAATAAATGGTATTACGAACTATATGCTTGGAAACCAAACTGCCAAATACAACTACAATTGGACCGGAATTGCAATGTTTCCTAGGGCCGCTTTAGCCTTAGTCCGAAATTGATCATAGGCCATTGTATCTGGGTTTTCTCTCTAAAACTTTTCCTTTAATGCAGATTATTTTGCATTCAATCTTGTTTTTACTTAATCATGATTTTTGTGTGTTTTTTTTGTGCAAAGTCATTCCATACCTCTCGCAGAACTGCGTAGTGAGGTCAACCAAAAGCTGCAAGCATTTCTATGGTATCCGCAAGCACTAAAACTGTTTAACCTATTTCTACACAACCACAATATTTTAACATAGTAGAATAAAACAGTAACAATTATACTACACAAAAGAGATATGTAAAGAACCTTGACAATTATAGACTAATTTTTATCCTTAACAAAATTTAAAAAATCCATACTCACATATTAGTATTAAGATTGCAAGGCAAATTCGATTTCTATATGCTATATTTATTAGTGCTAATCGAGAAAACAATCGAATACACTGGAGCTAAGTTTTGTAGCTTTTACAAAATTATTTCGGAGGATTAGCGATGTGAAATTACGTGTAATTTCAGAAATTGTAAGTTACACGTGTAAAATTACCCAAAAATTACAAACCAGATGTAATTTATGTAACTTATGTAATTTATGTTCATTGTATTAAAAAATCAATTGTTTGCATTCATATTGAATATAATAAACACAAAGTAACTACATACTTATGAAATAAAGAAAAGTGGATAAGAAATACATACAAATAATAAAGAAATGAAAACATAGGTTCTTTAGTTTTGTTTTAAGCGGCTTTTATAAATCACAACTTCCTTTTTCGCAGACAACTGGAGACCTTCTTGTTATAAAACGTCGAAGTTTCAATTGTTTGCTCTTCCAATGAGCCTTGTGTAATTTTTTTTATCTCCGGCAAATCCAGAACTGCATCCTGAAATTAAATAGGAAAGTGTAAACATAGAGAGTAAAAATAATGGGTTTATAATATAATATATACAGATCTAACTACCTTGTTTTCGGCATCTGAAGTATCCTTCTCGACTTCCGTTTTTTTTTGGGGTTGTTCTGTGCCTTTACCCTGAAATTGATAATTTTGGAATATAAACAATAAATATGTATGTGTTTACACTAATTTACCGATTTCATTAAGACGTTTTCTAAAATGTTCACTTTGCTTTGTCTCAAAATGCGTGCTGGTCTCTGTTCCCTAGTTTCCATTCTTTGATCAATTTCATCATCGGTCATTGCAAAGTCAGCAAAATTAAAATCATCGTCGGAATTTCCATTTCCTGTTGTATTTGAATGCCATGATGATATTGTCTGAAAACATAAGATTTATAATTTTTTATTCGAAAACGGTGGAATGCATTGGAAAATCGGAAAAGAAGCAAACTGCATATATCACATGCACATATCACATATCTAAAAAATGCCTAAATTTAAAATTACCTCGTCTAATTCTTCCTCTTCGGAAATATGGTTTTCAATTACTTCTATCTCCTTCTGTAAGTTTCTACCTTCTATCGAAACGTTGTTCTGTACAGTCTCTTCTATAGGATATTGACTTTGTATGTGATGTTGTCGTGAACGTTTCAGCAATTTTGAATTATATTGTATATAATTTAAATTTGCTGCCCTTTGAGTTGTTAGGCGATTTCTTCTCTTCGTATGAATGCTGCTCTGGGAGCTAAAGCTTCTCTCTGTTGCCGCAGAAGTGCACGGCATTGTCAATATCCTGACTGCAACTTTGGAGAGGCATGAATGTCCACAAAATCCTTTCCACCATGTAACCAAAGAGACATTATCGAGTATGTTCCATAAAAATGTTTCGCCAAAAAAGTCTGTTTTAGCTAAATAGTTTCCTAAATCCTCAGTAATCTTTGACACTCCTTCATCACCAATCTCTATCGTGGTCGTGGTTGACATAGTAGTAATGTATTTCATCGCTTCAATCCTTTCGGCTGATGATAAATTTGCACCAACAGACCGAGGGTTTAGTAAGTCTGCGGCAAAATGGATCGGTTGAAGGGCGTATTCCTTCCTTGATATAAATTTATCCATCGCTTCTGTTTTTTCGCAATCCGTTAGTTTCACGCATTCTAAATGAGTAGATATGTTACTACCGATTTTCGCGAAAGTTTCACAAACCAAATGAATTGACGAAGAATCTCCTTCAAGACGTGTTATTGCTTCAGTAATTGGCTTAAGCAATTCAACAAGAGCGCTAGAATTTATCCAGAATCCTTCATCAAGTAAATTTGCTTTTGCGCTGCGTATTCTATCTTGAATTGTTTTATCTGGAGATATTGCTAGACGTTGTAGGACGGACTTGCATTTAGTCAGATCTTGAAGACATTTTACATGTGAACCCCATCTTGTTTTTACAGGTAGGCTAAGAGACACTCCACACTTCATCTCATTTCTTATTTCTGTGAATTGAGCTCTCAGTACTTGACACTGGTTAATAGTTTTAACGATATGTATAATATGTGACAAATGTGTCTCTATTGAAGATAATTTCAAAATATCGCTGCACAATAAATGTAATGTGTGCGCTAAACAGCCGTATGATACAAGATGGGGATACATCTCTTCACATTGTCTCACAGCCTTCCTCATATTCTTTGCGTTATCAGTCACAATAGCGAAAAATTTTTTAGGTCCATACTCCTCCAGAACTTCAACCATTAATTTTGTTATATATTCTGCGGTATGCTTCTCTGCTTTTGTTAGTACTGATTTGACAAATAACGGTTCGGGTGTTGTAACAATGAAATTAATTACACTTTCATTTCGCAAGTTGGACCAACCATCGCATTGCAATGATAAATTGTCAGCTTGCTTAATTTTATCATTAACTTGAACTTCAACTCGCTCGTACTCTTCGGTCAGGAGACGATTTGATAACATATATCTCGATGGTAAGGTGTATGAAGGTCTAATTTTTTTAAAAAACAATTTCCAATCTTCATTCTCGGTAATTGAATGTGGTGCTGAACTGGTGTAAATAGCTCTAGCAAGCAAAATATTCAATTCGTTATTTTGTTCGTGTGTCATTCGATCACAAAATGATTGTATTCTGTTGATTTTTGTGCAAACAGGTGTTTCCACATGAATGTTATCAGAAGCAGATGTTGATGCTGTGGAAACCGTTGATGATGTACAAGCAGCATCAGTGTTATCGTTATCCAATTTTGCCGATGTGATCTTTTTCATGGATGTTTCAAATGGAAATTTAGAGTGATTCCCCTTTGACTTTGGAGTTAAAATATTGAATTTAAGTTTTATCATATGCGGCACATAAGTGCATTGTTGAAGATGAGATTTCATTCTTGTAGCATTTTTTGCATGTACACTCTTGCAAAATTTACACCTCACATTTATGGTCTTTTGATTAGAAGAACCCGCAGGTAACACTTCAAAATAAAGCCAGATATCTGTCTTACGTTTCACCATGTTTTATGACCTAAAAAAAATATTCAGGTAGACTTAAACATTAAGAAGGGAAAAAACATTATTTTTCAAAGTATTTGATGGGCACGAGGGCATAAAAAATTGTTAGGCATCCTTAAATAGAAGAAAGATTAAAATTGAATCTGTGTAACAATTTAATGAAATTCGAATAAGCAGAATACTGGATCGGACAACTACATTATTTTGCCCTCAACGTTATCAAAATTTTTTATTTAGTAAGTTATGTCAGTGTAATTCAATTACACATGCTACATGCACAAGTACCCCCGTTGCTCCTATCATTCTTATAGTTATTGTACAGTAAACTAATCTAAAAAATCGAATAAAACTTGGTAAACCGAATTCAGAATTAAGTACTGTAGCCACATATAAAATGACGCGCGTTAGATTTAACGTACAGTCGATATGCGATAGGCCCGCCCCTGTGTTTCCCAATCTAAGGTTGCTATGGACATCACCGGCACGTGTTTTGCTGTTTGTAGAAATAATATATTTCTTACCTTATAGTTTCTGTGCTTCCTTATAAATAAATGTAAAGTAACCAACGCTGCGTGAATGAATAGAGAAAGAACAGTCGAAAACTAACTTATACATACACATTACACATACAATAACAGAAATGTAAACATAACCTGCCTGACTCAGACTAAGGAACGACTAACGAGCGACGAGCGTAATAGCACCCACTGGTTCGCGCGCGCCGGCACCGGCGCACCGCACTTACGACAATTGCGCGCGCATAAGTTGCCATAATATATGTAATTTTACCAGTAATTACATAAATTACGGTAATTTATGTAAATTTATCATAAGTTACGTTAAATTTCATAAATTACGTAAATTCCAAAAATTACATAAATTACATTAAGTTACGGGTATCATGTAATATTACCGTAAGTTACGTGTAATTTATGTAACGTAAGTTATGTAATTTTACAACTCACATCACTACGGAGGATGGAAATGTGCTCTGTGTGGACAGAATATAGGATCGACCACCACCGGTACACCAATATTGTCTATAACACATACAAACATGATATAACAAAGAGACTTCATGTTACTCACCTATCTTTCACAGTTTTGGAGCACGCTCTTACAGCTTTAACCTGAAAAGATAAGGGCTAAAGTGATGACAAAAGACTTGACCAGTTTTGATTTGCTGATGGCATAGTATTAATTATTACAGAGCTAGCTGAAGCAGTCTAAATGTTTCAGAATGCTAATCAAAAGTGGACATAGAGATAAAATCAAATAAAAAAAAAGGTATTGTCAGATTTAGTTGTCAATGATTACATCGCTGCCTTAGCACAGAACTAGTCTATGTCCAAGATTGGCTGTTTGCTGTTTTTTTTTTACCACAGATTTCCTTGTTACAGCGGGTACTTACTGCAGAAATATTATAAGTCCAGGTTTAAAATTATTTAAGCATTTCAAATAATACTGCGTGTGGAGGTAGTGTATGTCAACATTTATTAGTTCTCTTCTTATCTGAGTTGATTTAAATCAAATATACTAAGTGCAGAACTAGCCTATCTGGAGATAGGCTTATTTCCAGTATCTTTGTACTTTTGATAAGAAGGAAAGAGTAAGTAAAATGTCTTTCCTGAATATATGCTGTCTTTCACGTCAAAGGGTAAAAACTGCATTTTCTAAAAGAAATAAAATACTGAATACAGTTGATGAAAATTAAAGAAGAAAATATGTCTGTGCTACAAAATTATCTGACAAAATGAAATAATCAGTAATGGATCAGATAATCATATCAATATGTTTTCGAGGCTAGAAAGACATTATTGCCGAAAATACACACAGAGGCAATATTAAGATTCAAATCTAATATTACAAAAATGTATGATTTATATAAAGAAGACTGTACTAATGAAAATATTTAATAATTCGCGAAATTGTCAATGTATAGATCTTTGTTCAACATAAATTTTAACCTTGGATTCTTCAAACCAGAAAAGGATTTGTGTGAGCTATGCGAAAAATATAAAAACAGCAATGAAGAAGAGAGAAATGAAGTGAAAGATTTAACTGAAGACCTTTTAAAGAACGAGATGTTTGCAAGAAAAACAAACGAAAAGTCACGAGAAGAGATGTAAACAAATAATTACAACTATTTTGCAACAAGTTCTTTTTACACAACACCCCATTTAGAAGTATCTCAGTTGTATTATCGTAGAAACCTTTCTGTTTACAATCTGAGTATTTATGATCTTCATAAAAAAGGATATTGCTACATGTGTGATGATGAGACAGAAAGACCGAGAGGATCCAATGAAGTAGCTTCCTGTGTTAAAAAATTAATAGAAGAAAAGGCTCTGGAAGGAAAACAAGAAATGTGTTTTTTTCTGACAACTGTGGGGGACAAAATCTCAACATAAATGCTGTCGTAATGTATAAAGATCTGGCTGCTAACCATAAAATTAAAATTTCCTGCTAAAAACGAAGGTGATAGTTTACATAGTAATATTGAGAGGGTAACAATAAAACACTGAAAACTTTGTTTTCAAACTTCCACAAAATTTATTTTAACTCTTATCACTGCAACTGTGCAGTGCTCAATCAGCCGAAACAGCTGTAGTGATAAGAGTTAAAATAAATTTTGTGGAAGTTTGAAAACAAAGTTTTCAGTGTTTTATTGTTACATAAAATGAATTTCCATCAAGTAACGGTCGAATCCATCAAATATTGATAGGGCTTCAAAAAATGTTGTTATATACCTGCCAAGTCAGTGGTACCTTATTGCACTAACAGCATGTAGAAATATTTTATATAATGTTACTTAAATGGATAAGTTTTACGATTATGTTGAATGCGGAAAACATATTTGTAACGAAATAGGCAAAAAAAAATGGAGAAAAGGTCAAGTGGCAGAAAGTACGTGCCATAATGGTTGAGCCCGATCACCCCAATGCTGTTTTTATAGAATACAATTATGATGATGTGAATTTTATCAGAATTTATACTGAGCGTAGGACGAGAAGAAGGACTTTGTCAGTACATAATGACCTGCAAATGTTAAATGCTGAAAGTTGTCTATTAGTAGGTACAAAGAAATTAGAGGACTTGAAATATCTATGTAAATGATTGGTTACTCCCACCGTGTACCATGACTTCTATTTGAATTGAAAGCCATAAGGAAACTTAATTTAAGAAATCATTGTTTTTATAGTTTATTTTGTAATTAGTGACATATTAATAAAATACTTGTAGTTTTATGAACAGTAGTAATTAATTTAATCATTCCTTCATTCGGCGTGTTTTTATAAAAATGAAGAATGTTGTTTAGTGTAGAAAAGTAGTGTAAAAATAATGAAACAAAAAGAAATCGTTTTATAGTAATGTAAAAGTTTCTGAATGAAGTGAAATGTATGCACAAAGTAAATGTTAATGTTTGAAAAACAAAATAATTGAAAACCAAACTCCTGAAAAACTTCAAATTGCTCTCCTGAAAAGTTGTGACATCGGACATAGACTAGTTCTGTTCTAAAGCAGCGATATTATAGTTCATATTGATGAAACAATAATAGAACTGGGCGACAAATATACATACCTATCGTGAACATGAAATAAGGACAGTTACAGATAACCAGACGTGTAAAATTCTCATGAGAATAAATTTGGAAACAACTTTTTAACAGAAAAAACTTTTAGCACATACATACTCATCATCATCATCATCAACAACCTGTATGCGTCCACTGCTAGACATAGGTCTCCGTCAGCTCTTTCCATCTGTCTCTTCCTTGTGCGACTTGTACCCAGTTATTGCTTCAGGTCGTCAGTCCATCTAGTTGGTGGGCGTCATCTGCTCCGTATTGCTTCGTGTCTTGGTCTTCCCTCGACAATACGTTTTGTCCATCGCTTGTCTGATCTGGCGACGTGTCCTGCCCAATTCCATTTTAACAACGCAATTTTTTTATGACGTCTGTTGTTTTTGTTCTACGACGTATTTCTTCGTTTAGGATTCGGTCTCTCAGAGACACACCAAATCTCTGGCACTCCATAGCCCTCTAAGTCACGCGAATTTTATTCAGTACCTTTTTTGTGAGTGTTAATGTTTCCGCTTCATATATTTTTCTTTTGAAGCATATGAGTAGATACATTTTAAATACACAGTTTAATTTACCAAACACTGCCCAGGCTAATCCTATGCGACGTGAGAGCTCACGTGTCTGGTTATCTCTGCCCAACCGAATTTCATATCCCAAGTACTTATAGGATATAGCCTGCACAATACACCTTTCATCAACAGCAATATTTCGATTTAGCACTAGATTAGTCAATATTTGTGTCTTGTTCATATTAATCTTTAGTCCGACCTTCAAGGAAGCGTGATATCATTTTTCAAATATTATTATTGCAACATCCATACTATCGGCTATAAGGACGATGTCATCTGAAAATCTCAAATGACTAAGCTTCTCTCAATGTATGCTTATTTATTTAGCGTATGGCTAAATACATGGAGTAAATACAGTAATAATTGTAAAAAACGTAAATACATAATTCCAAAATACATACATCAGATTATAAAAACGAACATAGACAAAATACAGATAAAATATAAGATAATACAAACAAATAAGGTTATATCTTTAAGTCAAGTTGAGCTATCCATTCAAGGCTTGCAGGCGTAGTTTTGAAAAAGTCTTTTGGGTCCCCTCGATATTCCCTCAAATCACATGGCTCCACTATGTGTTGGATGGTTTGATCTGGAGCTCCACAGTCGCAGCTGGAGGTAGGCTGTTTTCCCCATTTAAGTAGGTTGTATGCGCATACTGCATGTCCTGTTCTAATTTGGTTTAGGCTCTTCCATATGTTTCGGGGCTGGTCGAGGCCATCAGGCTTTTGTACTGGGTCAATAAGTTTGGACACTTCAGCTATCTGCTGTTAGCTGTTGGGCTGTTCCTATGGGTGGTTTTCTGATTGGTAGTTTGTCTTCGTAGAATAGGCGGAGGAATATGGCTAAGGATCCGAAGTCAATATAGTGTAGTAGTCTTGATGCAGCCACTAATCATTCTCATTGCTATATTAAGCTGCGTATCAACTATTTTCACATGACGACTATTTAGTCAGACCGGTGCACAGTACTCTGCCACAGAATAAACCAAACTTAGCACAGATGTTCGTAGTGTGTCCGCAGATGCGCCCCAGTTGGTACCAAAAAGATTCTGGATTAGGATATTTCTACTACTTATTTTTTGTGCAGTTATTTGTAGATGTTTTTTAAACGAGAGAGTCCTGTTCAAGATAACCCCCAGATATTTTGGGTAGGGTTGGTAGGGTAGTGCTACATTTCTTATTTTGACCTCTAATTTTTGGTTTGCCTAATATGTTATTGAGGTGAAAACAGCTTACCTCAGTTTTATTTAAGTTGAGTATCAGGCGCCATTTTGTGAAATATTTATATTGATTGTTGAGGTCGTTTGTCAGCACATTTTGAGTAATTTTAAACTTTTTGTGTTGTACTGCTATTGCTAGGTCGTCAGCAAGTTGAGAAGCATCAGAGCAAGGACTGATCCTTGGGGTAGTCCATTATTTAATTTCCTCTGTTTGCTTATGTAATTACCGTGGATTACCTGGAAGTATTGATCAGACAGCATGTTGTTTATTAGTTGCAATATTCTTTGGCATGAGATTAGTTTGGTTAGTTTATAGAGGAGTCCCTCCTTCCATACTGTGTCGTAGGCAGCTGTCAAATTCACAAAGACTACAGCCGTCTTTTGTTGCTTTTGGAAGCCTGCTTCTATATGCGTAGTTAAACTTGGGACCTGATCTGCGCAGCTTCGATTAGGTATGAAACCTGCTTGTTTGAGTGGGATATTTTCAAGAATTTGTGGGCCTATTCGGTTTAGGATAAGTCGTTCCAGTAGTTTATAGCAGCAACTGAGAAGTGCTATAGGACTGTAGCTTTCAACTTTATATATATTATTTATTTAGTGGGATTTATTGGGTTTTAATACAGCAATTATTTTGCTCTTTTTAAAAGCTTTTGGTTCAATTTATGTTGATACCATGCTCATCCAGATATACCTTCTTTCAAGTATGTTCTAAAAGCGTCGTGAATACCTTTGGAGACATGGTGTCTCCTTGTCGTACTTCTCGCTGTATACAGAAATTATTTGTTTCTTGTTCAGATAGGCTTACGCTAGCTGTGACATTTTGGTCGATATATTTGATTATGTTAGTGTAGCGATGGTCTATTCGGCATTATGTCAATGCTTCTAACATTTTCTAATGGCTTATGGTATCGAATGCTTTCTCGTAGTCGAAAAATATCAGTGCCAATGTATTGTTGTATTCTGCAGACATCTCTATCAGGTTCTTTATCACTAGTGCGTGGTCGTTAGTGTTGTATCCCGATCTACATCCAACTTGTCCTCTAGGCTGATAGAAGTCTAATTAAGAGCCCAGCCTTTTTTTGATGATTTTTGTGAAAAGTTTATATGTATGTGAAAGCAAACCGATAGGACGGTATTTTTTTAGATCTGGTATGTCTCCTTGCGTGTGTAACAAAATAATAACTTTATTGTTCCATTGATTTTTTCCTTGGTAGATGCATTCGGTGAAAAGCTTGGCCAAAGCGTGGATAATTTTATTTCTACCTAGTTTGATCGCTTCGATCACTACTCTGTCATCGCCAGGGGATTTATTTTTTATTTTTAAAAGTACCGTTTTGATTTCGTATGTAGTTAATTCTGATCCCTGATTTGTGATCTTGGACAGAGGCTGATCTTGCCTTTTGTCGGTGAACTCATACATTTCGCGATAAAAGGATTCAATAACCTCAAAGATGTTGGTTCTATCAGTAGAAATGTTTCCATCTCCATTTTCTATTTTGTTCATATTTTTGTTGCCTATGTTGTTTCTATTTCGCCTTAAAACTTTTAAACTTCTGTTTTCTTGAATTATTTCAGTTATTTCTCTTGTATCGTTTTTTATTGCATATTTTCGGATTAAACGGTCGAAATCTTTATTTAATTTCTTCATTGTTGTGTATATCGAGCCGTATTTTTCTATGACATTTCGGCTTAGTTTTTCTTTATGGGTCAGAACGGTCGGTCAGCACACCCTTTTCATTTCTTTTAGAGCCTTTACTATACCATCGTTTGCTTGATTTACATCTTCTATTTCATCTTGCTAGTCTTGTATATGTCTGGTTAGTGTATCTTCATACAGGTCGTTGTTTTCTGGGGGAATAAATTTTTTTTTCTTGTTTTTAGGATCATCTTTTTTCTTTCTAATTTGACATTTAACAGTATCTTAGCTCGAATTAATCTGTGATCGCTTTCTATTGAATAGGTATTTCGATATCTTTGAATATTTCTGTTTTGTTTGTTATGGTATAATCTATTTTAATTATTGACACAGCCAACTGGGCTGATTCATGTCTATTTACGTTGAGGCTTTTTATCGAAAAAAGAGTTCATCATGGATAAATTTTCCTAGTGTAAGTTCAGCAATTTTTGCCCTTGTACATTTATTTCGCCATATCTATACTTACCCATTGTTATTTTTGCATTGTTTTAACCCCATTTTCGCATTAAAAGTAGCCCATAATTATTGTGTAATATGCTGGTGTGGTATGTAACACTGTTTCTAGGTCCTCATAAAATTTTTCAAATTTTTCATCCGAGTGGGTAGTCGTTGGAGCATATCTCTGTATTACCTTAAGGTTATACTTTGCATTTAGTTTGAAGATAAGATATACAATCCTGGGGCTTATGCTGATAATTTCAACTATATTTTGTGTGTGCTTTTTATGTATAATGAATCCTACTCCACTATTTAAACTGTCTTCTTCACCTCTAAAATGAAATACGTGTCCTGATTTAAGAGTAATTTGGGCTTCTCCTCTTCGTCTTATTTCGCTAAGGCCGATGATGTCCCATTTTATTCTTTTCAGTTCTTTCTCCAGTTTTATCATATTTTGGTCTCATATAAAAGTTCTAACATTGTATAAAATAATATGCATTTGTCACTCTTTATTGTAGCCTGAATTTTTTCTGGGATTCTTAGGACCCTCTGCTCCAAACCTGTTATAACCGCTACCTTGGTTGGGGGTGTTAAACCTGTCGGAGACTGAGGGTCGTTAAGTAGTTTCATCTTTTTCATAGGAAATAACTTTTGGGATTTTAAGCCATTAAAACGATATGCTTGCCTAGTGCGTGTTGGTGAGTTGGTTTGGAAGTGGAGAAAGGAAAGGGTGGATATGGGAATGCTTTGGATTTAAACATGGTTTAACCGGGGATGGAAGGCTGGGAAATTCATGAGCTCGCGTGGGCATATGTACGTTTCCTAAAGTTGATCTATTTCCTGCTGGGATCGCAGAGAAGCATCCACCCGCTACCCATTTCAATAGCATATACATACTACAATATCTTAAATATAACAAAATTATCCATAAAGAAGTTGGGAGATGGAAAAAATCGGAGCTACAGTAGAAATAGAAAAAGAGAATCATCGGGAGAATACCCAAATGGTAATAGAGATAGATCTGTCAGCTGGCTTTAATAAAATATCTAAAACAACTTTATAGAATAGCTACTAAGACTTTTCAAGATTTTTTCTAGACTACTTCCTGTAGTCTAGTTTCTGACCGGACATGGTAGTTTTGGCACCTTCACAAATAGAATAGGCAAATCTGCCTCGGCACACTGTACTGTTTGTGGGGTACCGGACGCTCCCGCCTACATATTTGCCAGAGATGGGCAAATGAGATGGGAGATTTCGAGAGGCGAATGGGTTTCGGGCTGGATGAAAGAAACATTGTAAACATAATGTTGAGCGGAGAGAAATAATGGAGAGAAGCACACTGTCTGATTTCTGGGGTGGTGAAGAAAAAGGAGCAGGAGGACAAAGGAGGAAATTGAGCCAGGGATCTGAAATTTATAGTTAATATTATTTATTAGTCTATGGTCTAACATCTAATCACTTTCTGATTTACCGATGGGTATCTGGTAGGTATGGTTCTTTATAAAATTTTATTTTTTTATTTTAGTTGTTTATTGAGTGGCAAGACCACCTCTCTGAAACGGTGGTTAAGGTTTTAGCCGGAACATGGTTAATCCGGCACTACCCTGAGGTCTTCTGGTCTAGTATCCTACTCGGCCTAAAGATGCCAGGGTGTCTTGTTCCGTGACGTACAAGTCCAAAAAATATTTCCCCAACCATTGCCTGTCAGAATTTAATGGATACCTTCTTACGCTCTTACTGTAATCTGGCAATACGGCAATTTAAAAAGAGAGTTTTCAAGATGAAATGAAGACGACCAACTACCAAATAGGCAGATAATCTAAAGAGGATATTAAGAATCTGGATTACAATTACACAAGATAAAGGAACTGGGACAAATGTAGGGAAGGTCTTTTGCGTCAATGAACATAAATGAATGACTGTTATGATTCGCCGAGTGCTTAAGGCTTCTTGTTAATTAACTTTAGTGAATAAGATACTAACTTCAGATTTTAGTACTTCATCTTATTATGCAATAAAAATTACAGAAATGTTTACAATTCTGTTGTTTACTATAAATATTTAAGTAGTTGGAATTTTTTAGCAAAATATCTTTAGCAAAAATATTTTCCATAACTACTTGAACATTTCCACTTACAGCAGGATACAAAAAATGGAAATTTTTAAACATGACTAAGGAAGTGAAGGTACAACATATACCTATTTACATAATAATTCAATATCTACTTAAAATACTATTAACCCAACAATAAACATTTTATAATCAATTAATGTCGTTAAAATACTATCTGTATCAATTAATGAATATATTAATTATACACCAGTAACAAAAGAATTTGATTTTGTTAATTGGAATAGGTGCTGGAAAAATTTTGGATGAATTAGGAAACATGTAAGTTAACTTTCCATAAATTAGTGTAAACAAACGTCGACCAAATTAAAAATGATTCACAAATAGGAATTGTGTTCGAATCGTGATATCCTCAATTCCTTATATACAAGTTTACACAATATAAAAAACCAAAGAAAATCGTAGATTCACTAAAAAAGAAAAGTTAAAGTCAATGAAATGCTAAAACATTCCAGTGAGGTTGATACGAATTCCAATTTCGAATTGTACGAGAAGTATAAAGAAATAGTTAATGCCAGAGATGTAATATCTTTCATAAAAATAGGTAGGCTTAGATGGGCTGGACATGTGTCAAGAGCGAATGAAAATTAACCACCCAGACGAACACTATTAACGGCACCAGTAGGAAATAGGAGTAGAGGTAGACCACGACTGAGGTGGAGGAATGGTGTAGAACAGGCGCGAGGCAGATCGACGAAGCAAGCTGGGAACGGTTGGTAATGAACAGAAACGATTGGCGAAATAGACTGGCGAAAGCTACGGCTTGACTAGGGCTGTAGTCACTGATGATGATGATAAGGTTGATAATAAAAGACAATGTTCAAAACCTAAATATTGATAAACGTATTATAATAATGAATTTTTTAATGGCCTATTTTTCTTCTTCTTCGTATACCTCATCCGTTAAGAGCATTGACGGCCATCATGACCCATTTTACTCTATTTGCAGTAGTTCTGAAGAGTTCTATTGTTGTTTTGCTACTCCATTGCTTTAAATTTTTCAACCAGGACGTCCTTCGTTTCTCCGGTCCTCGTTTTTCTTTGCTTTTGCTTTGTACAACCAATCGTATCAACTCATATTTTTTATTTATTATTATGTGACCGAAGTAGCTCATTTTTTCTTTTCTTTATTGTGTTGAGTATTTCTTTTTATCCTTCTTAATGTTTTCGTGTTTGTTGTGTCCATGATATTTTCCATATTCTCCAATAACACCACATCTCAAAATTTTCCAGTGGCGCCCGTACAACTCCATATTAAAGGGTTGATAATACTCAGCAACTTAATACTCTGGTTCCAATTTCTTTTCTCAGTTTTCCATTACATAATACTGCTTTCATATCATTGAAAGCGCTTGTAGCTATCTCAATGCGTCGTTTTTGTTTCAAGTCTGCGTTCATTTAACTCACATCATAAGTAATTGTATCTAGGTACTCTCTCTAAGCCTTTCCTTAAACATAGATTGTTTCGTCTTCAATATTGTTTTTATTACAATAATGTTTTTTTGCCATACCTCTTGCAGTGCTGCATAGTACTGCGTAAAGCGATCAACCAAAATTTTTAGACCTTCTCTGCTGTCCGCAAGCAAATTATTTACAAGAAATATAATATTACAGTCGAAATTTTTTGAAAACTCTTGCCGTCTATACTACTCTATTTGTTGTCATTCGGCTTATGTGATCGTTTCATTCTAATTTTCTATTTCCTACCTAGTCTTTGATGTTTTTTATTTTGCATCTACGTCATAAATCTGTACGTCTAGCTCTGACGCATAATGTTTTGCCACCAATATTTCCAAGTATTTTTGTCTCTGCTGTTTCTAATAGCCTCTTTGTCCTCTCTGTGTCAGTTCGTGTTTCTGCCGCATACGTCATTATTGATCTGATGATTGTTTTGTAAATTTTGCCTTTCATTTCTTTCCCGATATTCTTATTTCTCTATTGCTTCATTCAGGTAACCTGCAGCTCTGTTTCCTCTATTTACTTGATCTTCCACTTCTGTTCCGAGCTTTTCGCAGCTAGTTAATGTAATGCCTATATATTTAAACTCCATCACTTGTTCTGTTATTTGACCTTACTGCTCCAATTTACATCTAAGCAAATTTTCTGTTATAACCATTAATTTTGTTTTTTTTTTTGGAAATTAACATGCTTAATTTTCTGACGGTTATATTAAATTGGTGTAGCATACGTTGTAATTCATCTTCACTTTGGGAGAGTAGTATTACGTCGTCTGCATAGCAGAAATATTATAAGTTGTTTTTCTCGCATTTGGTATCCTTTTTTAATTTTTACTTTTTCTATTATTTCATCCATTATCAGGTTGAAAATAGAATACTCAGGGAATCTCCCTGCCTTGTTCCATTCTTCTTCTTTAAGTGCCTTGGTCGTTGGAACATTGGCTAGTATCATGACAAGTCTGATCTTTTTTGCGGCGCTTCTGAATAGTTCGACCAATGTGAGCCCGAACCACTTCAGCAGATTTTGGAGCCACGAGTGTCTTCTCCTGTCTGGCCCTCGCTTACTGTCTATTTTCCCCTGGACAATCAATTGCAGTAGACGGTACTTATCGTGTCTCAATACATTATTCCATTACCACCTTATTCCTACTTATTACATTACCAGCTTTAATAGAGTCAATTAGTTCTTCTACTACTTTAACTTTTATTGTATTGTTTTGGTATTTTCAATCGTTTTGATTATTTATATGGTACTCCCTTGCGTACAACGTGGATAACGACCTTTACTTTGACCTCGTCAAAAACTTTCTTAAGGTCCACGAAACATAGATTTGCCAATTTGTTGTATTCTAATTATTTCTCTTGCTCTTACCTCATAATAAATATAGCGTCGGCGCCTACGACGATATTTTCCCCACCTAAAACCTTGTTGTTCTTCTGCTAGTTATAATTTTATTCATAAAAGCATGGTTTATTTAAGTTTTTCCTGTAGAAGTTTATTGTTCAATCATAGAATGAACATATGGCATGTCCAAAATCTTAATTGTAAAAATCATTGTCACAAAAGTGTATACAGACAAGTGTTATCTGTATAAACTGTTAGTAGCTCTAGTATGCGTGATTAATTCCACAGTTACTTGATGGAAACTCATTTTATCTAACAATAAAATACTAAAAACTTTTGTGTTCAACACTTCCACCAAATTTGTTATAATTAATTATTACTACAGCTGCTTTGGTAGAGTGCCTTCCTCAACTGATGTATTTTGACTATGCCTTTACACTTTAGTCTTTAACTGAACAAGTTAAGGAGGGGAGCGGAAAAAGAACCAAAAAATATAAGAGCCAAAAGAAAAAGCCCTTACATCGGTCAAACTAGTAGAACCTGTAACAAAACGTATCGCAGAACACATAAAAGGGCTTTTTTAATAATATAAAAACAGATTCTACGTACGTACTTCACCGTATGGATCATAATCACTATTTGAATTACAATTACAAAATCTCCATCAAAATAAGGCCATAAGCTTCCTTTATTAGAAACTATGGTAATTAATAAATTAAAAAATATATGTATAATTCTGAATGACTAACTTGAGACAAAAAGCCCTACCCACTTTAACTTATTTAACTAAGGTATATCTTCTTCTTCTTACGGTGCCTATCCGTTCCGGATGTTGGCGATCAACATGGCTATCCTAACTTTGCTTGCTGCTATTCTGAATAGTCCGGTTGTCGATGTATTAAACCACTTTCTCAGGTTTTAAAGCCAAGATATTCTTTTTCTCCCTGGTCCTCTCTTTCCAAATACCTTGCCCTGAAGAATGAGTTGCAACAAGCCGTATATCTGTTCATTCCTCATAACATGGCCAAGATATTCTAGTTTGCTCTCTTTGATGGTGTTAATAATCTCGCATTCCTTGCCTATTCTATGTAGGACCTCAACATCACTCACACGATCCACCCATGAAATTCTTAAGATACGTCTGTAACACCACATCTCGAATGCCTCGAGTTTTCTTAAGGAAGCTTCGGAAAGTATCCAGGCCTCTACTCCGTATAATAAGGTAGAAAATGCATAGCATCTAATGAGAGAGATTTTTGTAGCAAGTGGTAAATCATGACTTCACCATTATGAACGCTGATCTCGCTTTTCCTATGCGTTGTTTTATTTCACTGGAGTGATCCCATTGGCTCTTAATGTTGGTACCAAGGTATGTGTAGCTGTCCACTCTGTCAATTGGATGTTGGTTAACCAAAAGCTATGTATTTAATATTTCGCGATAACTAAGCTATATAAAGAATGAATATAAATTGTGTAGAAGTGTTGAAAACAAAAGTTTCCAATATCTTATTGTTAGTTCTAGTATCGCAGAGATTCTGTTTGTTCTCAATGTATCATTCCTTACCAGTTTGACCCATATTATTTTTAAGTTTTCTCGAATGGTAAATTGGTTAAAAGGCTGGTGATATCGAAACTGACTTGCGTGTTGTTGGGATTGTAATCTATTTCTGCTAAGCTTTGCAATAAGTATTATTATTTTTTTTTTTATAAATTATGTTGTGTTGTATGCTAAAGACTGTCTTATATCTAGGAGGATCTTTGACAGATTGATGCAAGGTGAACCCATGCTGCTGCAAATTGGTATGAGGGTTTGACCATTTTTGAAACCCTCTATAGATATGGTCTGTTAGGTATTCCTTAGAGGTGTCTAGTGTTTTATCATCATCATCATCATCCGTTTTGAGTCCACTGCTGGATATAGGCCTTCCGTAAATAATTCCAATGCATTCTATCTTGTTCACCCTGAATCCAGTTGTGCTGAATGCGCTTGATGTCGTCTGGCTGCCTTGTTGGGGGACGTCCTTGATTACGATAAGCATCGTGACTAGGTCTTCATTCCAGAATTTTCTTCGTCCCTCTTCCATCTTGAGAAAAACTCTGAAAAAACAGAAAAAGAGACAGACATAAGATTATTGGAGAAAAGAAGAGCAATAGGGTCACTAAATAACATTACTGAAAGCAAAAAATGTGTCAAGAACAGCTAAACTGAGAGGCTCCGGGACGCGAGGCTACGGGCCAGTGAAACGTGGATTATGAACCAGCAGAAAGAAAAGAAAGTAGAGATCTGGGAAAGAGAGGTGCTCAGAAAATATTTGAAAAAGACAAACGAATAAAAAAATAATGAGGATGTTTGGCAAACCAGCAATTACGGCAAAAATACGAGCCGAAAGAGCTAGATGACTTGGTCACATTATACGAATGCCAGAAAATCGAAATATTAAAACAATACTGAAGGAAGGAGGAATGGGGAAAAAAGAAGAGGAGGTCCAAAGAAGAAGTGGTTGAAAGTAGTAAAGCAATAATTCCCAGAAATAGGCTTGAGGAATTGGAGAGAGAAAGCAAGAAACCGAAAAAAGTGGAGGGAAATAGCTAAGTTTTTATAAGCCAGGGCCCTACAAGTCCTGTAGCGCTGTTATATAGCACTACATACATGTATACATATATGTGTACATGTATACTGATATATGATATATATATATATATATATATATATATATATATATATATATATATATATATACTTTATGCTTACCTTGATTATGTCATATACTTTGTCTACTTTTTCGTATTCTAAAAATATATCTTACATTTTTTCATTGTTTGATACTATTTTTTGTATAATGGTTTTTAAAACGAAATGGTTGTTAAAAAAAAATTATTCCACCTTTTATGGATCATCAAATAGTTCCCTTATAAAAAAACCATTATTCATCTTCACTCGACCCAATATCGTCTTGACTGTCCACACCAAAGTCAAGGTCTCCTACCAAAAAGTGAAAATCGCTGTTGAATCAAGTGTCGATACCGCGTTTTGCAAAACGCGGTACTACCAGCACTAGTACTCGTAAAACTCTCCAACCTTACAAGTACGTGTAAAATACTATAAACTTGTTTTTCTTTTATTTTATTTTGTTTAATATGAACCACCGTTCCGAGTGAAATCTTCGTCGGCGAGCGTAAGTGTGTTGTGCTGTTTTCTCCGCTCTTTCTTTTGGTTTGGTTCAGTTACACTTTGGTAAGTCTGTGAAATGTTTACAACTGTAACCTAATTCTGTTCACTGGAACCGATTAAATTCATTTACGTACTTTTACTTGCACTAATCAAAAGACATTATTGTATTTGTTTCTGGCTTGATAAGATAAAATTTATTTTTGAACTGAACAAATTGAAACAGGGTTTTTATTATTTAAAAATTTATATAATACTTTCACATATTGTTTTATTGATTCTATAGAAGCGGAAACTATTTTATTCAAATAAATAAACCCTTAAAATGACTTTTCAAATTAACCTAACTTGTTTTGTTAATTTATAAACAAAGCAGAATAATTATTGTATCTCTATTTAATACGTAATATCCCCCCTCATACATATAATTAAGCCGTCTTATTACATATATTAAAATATGAGTGCCTATGTATAAAAAATCTCATTGAATACATGAAATTAACTTTAACACAAGAGTCTCTTTGGAATAAATAATGATAGAATATAATTTGTACGGGATTGCTTACTTTAATAATTAATTTTTTTCTCCAGGGAACGGTAGTATATTTTTCCGCAAATCGCCAGGAAATTTTGACATTCCTGTCAAAATTTCTTGAAGAAAAAGTCAGGACTTCCTTACTGTAAGGAAATGTCATTTCCTTACTGTAAGGAAATGATATTTCCGTACAGTTGTTAGTGTTCTACATAAATGATAGAAAACACATTGCTTATAAGGAATTAATTTATATTTTGAAAACATCAAGTCATTGCTGAATACATTTTTAAGATCAATTTGTTATATTTACAGTAATTTGACAGTTAGTACAATTATTGAACATTGGAGGAACACTCTTAGAACTATGAGAAACATTTTGGACAACATGCAGGGTGGAAGTGTCATTTTGTTGAATATTTTGTACTGTGAAAATTTTATTTGCCACCTCAACCTTATTGTTAAGCGATTCTTCGATATATCCTTCAGCAACGTTTGATGACTTCCATCCGCCATGCCTCTTTAAACTAGTTATGTCGGCACCAGAGTCAACCAATATTGTTGCAGAAGACCGACGAAAGCAGTGACCAGTATATTCTGTCGGATTTACCAAGTTCAAATAAGTAGCAATTATTTTGGGCATTTTTCTAAATTGATGAATTCCTACCACTTGTCTACAACCCTTTCCGCTTTGATATTTAAAGAAAAATCGGTCACTGTTCATATTTTCTGGTCTTAACGAAACATATTTTCGATAAACATTCAAGTAGATCTGATTAATTACAAATGATCTTGGTTTGTTGGTTTTCGAATCAGGTATGCTGATTAAAAGCTTAGATTCTAAGTCTTCTATATCGTGTACAGTCATTCGGACTAACTCATCCATTCTACAGGTCCCAGAAATACCAAATATTACAGCCACCTAAAAAATAAATAAAGCTATAATCTAAATAGAAATTAAAACCTTGTAAATTACCTTAATCATTAAATTTTCTTTATCTGGAGCTTCCTGGATAAATTTTTCAACTTTTTCCTTCGTTAAAATCTTAGATTTCTTTGCCCTATAACCTTAAGCTTGCCGTTTCAATAAAGAACGAAGTTTGAGTATGTAGATATATCTACATTGTGTTTAAGTGCAAGGTTTGACTTCAGCATTGAATAATTGGCCCATAATGTTGAAGATTTCATCTTTAAACAAAGGTCTAGGAAGTATGCCATTACAACATTTTCTGAGAAAGAACTCGTATTTTTACTCATGCGATAATCCATAAAACGTCTGTATGCATTTTCGTACTTTTCTCTTGATTTCTTTGGCAATAATTCCAATGAAGCAGTATTCACTGCCTCAACCAGCTCTGGAGGAGTCCCAGGAATGGAAATTTCATCATCACTTATCATTTTACTTTCGAGAACACCAGCAATTAAATTTATAAGCGTCAAGTTTGACAATTCAACCTCAATACGTTTCCATAGTAACCCAAGTAATTTTATTAGGAATTTCAAAGCACCATTTATTTGGGAATAAAATTATCGCGTTTTTTTTTTAAATCAATCAATATCTGTCGAATTTTAAACGATTTGCGGAAAAATAGTATGTTTACCTCGTAGGAAAGCCACATTCCTGGACTCTGTGTTGCTAAGTCTCGGCTTGCGCTTCGACTTAGCAATCTTCACAGTCGTCCAGGAATGTTAAGCTTTTCCTACCCGGTAAACAATGTACTATTGTTAAATATACTTATTATATCTAATCAGCCAAAAATATCCAACATTCGATGAGCCTGTTCCCTTTTCCTCCATCATTCTACATCCTGGACTATTTGCATCCATGATGATCCAGCATATAGTTGTACATGTTCTCGCCATCTAACTTATTTAACTGTTTTGTTCCATGTGTCGCCCTTGTGATCAGGGTATGCTTAATAAACATTTTATTTAAATTGCTGAAGGGTCTTTTACTTTGGTTTTACTAAAAATCCAATGCTTTATATTCTATCTGATAATCAGCATTTATGTTTTCATGAACTGTTGTATTTTTGCTATCGTTTCTGTTGTTATTAGAATATGTTACTCTTTGAGTCATATGTGAGAACAGATAGTACACACAGTTGAAACCCTTTGTTTATCGATAAGTAACTAAGGTACCGAGGTTATTATTAAATATACAAGAAAGTTGCTGAAAGTTGTTGTATGTTGCAAATGCTGTCCATTCTAGCATTCTCATTATTTTTATTTCTTTAGTTAAATATCCGAGATGATGATCCACAATCCACACTAGGGCTTTAACATGCTCTGTTATAAATCTTTTATTCTAATCTCTTGAAGTAAATGCACTTGATATGTTTTTTGGGCTCAAGCTGTTTTATTCTTGTTCAGTGTCTTCCATCTGGTAAGCGACGTTACTGTAGGTATAAATAAGAAGTAGTTTGAATAAATGTAGCTGCCCCTACAGCTCTCACGTTTTGCACATCACCTTTTCGTTAACTATAATGTAATCCAACGTACTCTGACGTAATCCAATGTAAGCCAACGTATCGTTAGGTAGCTTATAAGTTCTTGTAGTTCTGCAGGAATATTAGCACTCAGAACGATGTCGTCTGCAAATCTTAAATAACTAAGGTATTTTTTATCAACGGATAGGCACTCGTTCTGCCAGTTCATTTTGCTGAATATATTTTCTAAAAGAGAGGTGAAGTGCTGTGAAGATCTTTGGAAGTATTGAGTCTTGTTGTCGAACGCCCCTGTTAGCGGAAAATTCTCGAGTATTTTCATAAACTTTTACTTTACCTTTTACTTTTCTATATATATTTGCAAGTCTCTATGTACTGTTTGTTAATGCCTTGGTTGGTTCAAGTTTTTATTGCTGCCTTGGGATATGCAAAATTGAAAGACTTCTCGAAACCTATGAGGGTTAAGGCTAGCCGTATTTCATATTCTTTAGCTCTACGCATTAGTTCTCGAAGCATATAGATATGCACCAGCTTTTCTTATAGCCTTTCCTGTTTTCCTTCCTGCATATTCTACCAGTCTTTCATTGTATTTTCTTATGTTCTCTTTAATATTTTTCCTTATTAAGTTATTTGTCTCTTTGTCTTACAAAGTCTGTATTGGATTCACTGTATGTTGCTACTTATTCTCAGACAGTTTTCTATACTTATTTTGTTATTGTGGGCCTCCGATTTCTTTAGCACTTCTTCTTTTATAAGTTCCATCTTCTATCGAAGGTTGGAAATCATCATGGCTATGCGGACTCTGTTGACTGCCTCTCTAAAAAGTTCTGCACTACTGCATTCAAACCATTCCCTTAAGTTCTTAAGCCTGCATATTCTTCGTCTTTCCACATTTCGCTTTTCTCGGATTTTGCCCTGCATAATAAGTTGTAATAATGCGTATTTTTGCCCTCTCATCACATGTCCTAAGTACTCAAGTTTTCGTCTTTTAATAGTTAATATTATTTCCGCCTCATTTCCTATCCTTCTAGTTACTTCCACGTTTGACATTCTTTGAATCCATGAAATTCGTATGATTCTTCTGTAACACGAAAATTCAAAGGCGGCAAACTTATTCAGATGGACTTGTTTTAGTGTCCACGCTTCTAAGACATAAAGAAGAGTAGAGGACACGTAACATCGAAGCATTCTCAGGCGTAGTTCTAACCTTATATCCCGACAACAAAGAAACTTTTTAAGTTTAATGAATGATGTACGTGCTATTTCAATACGTGTCTTAATTTTTTTGGTTTGGTCTACATATGATGTTATCCATGTTCCTAAATATTTATAGTTATTAACACTCTCAATTGCAGTATCTTGAATAGTCAATTGGATATTTGCATGTGCAGATTTAGTCATGATCATGCGTTTAGTTTTCCTTAAATTTATCTTCAGTCCGTACTCATGACAGGGTTCATTAAGACGTTGCATTACGTTCTGTAAATCATTGTTGTTATCCGTCATTATTACTGTATCGTCTGCAAAACGTAAGTTATTCAAAACTTGTCCATTGATAGATATATGTTCTATTGGGTCTGAGAGCGCTTCTTGAAATACTGCTTCACTGTAGGCATTGAAAAGTAGTGGGGACAGCACACAACCCTGGCGGACTTCTCTCTTTGTTTTGATATTTTCGGTGTACTGGCTATCAACTCTTACCTTGGCAGTTTGATTCCAATATAAATTAGACATAATTTTCATATCACGACTGTCAATATTTTTGCTTTTTAATATATCTACAAGCTTTTTATGTTGAACCTTATTAAATGCCTTTTTAAAGTCTACAAAACATAACTACATGTCCTGATTCATGTTCATGAATCTCTGAGCCAGCACATTCAAGCCGAACAAAGCATCTCTTGTACTCATACCATTTTTAAAGCCAAATTGTGTGTCACTAATTTCATATTCAGAGTTTTAACAATTCTGCTGTGAATTATTTTCAAAAATGTTTAAAGTTTGTGACTCATTAAAGCTGTCCTGTGATCTGAGCAAGTTGTTGCACTTGGCTTTTTGGGAATTGCTACGAAGGTCGATTACAGCCATTGTTTGGGGATTGTGGCAGTCTGATATATTAGATTAAAGAGTTCAACCAACATCTTCATCGATGAGTTTTAATAATTCGATGGGCACATCATCTGGTCCAGTAGCTTTACCCTCGTTTGTGTTTTTGATGGCATACATGACTTCTCCTCTTAATATTGGTGGTCCGGCATCCTCCGTGATTTCTAATGACAGTTCTTCTCTTTTATCTTTAGTAGGATGAATTTCGTTAATTGACAGCTGTCGATTTGGTCATATAATCTTTCATCGATTGTGTTTTAGTAGTAATCTGAGTTTTGTTTTCGGTTGTTGATATTTATAACGGTTACTGTTGGTTTTTTAATTAAGTATATTCTTTTTAGTTTTAGATCTAAGGCAATTTTTGCTCTAACTAGTCTAGGGTCGTTGCCTATTTGAAATTTATTGATTACACTCAGAACTTTTATTGTAGCAATCTTGTTGGTTAGAATGAAATCAGTTTTGTTCTAATCTTAATGATCGCATTTGGTGCTATCCAAGTCCATTTTCTCTTGGAGTTTTTCTTGAAGAGTGTATCTGCAATAAGCATATTTGAATAGTGTGTGTGTGTGTATGTGTGTGTGTGTGTGTATGTGTGTGGGTGTGAGTGTTTGTGTGTGTATGTGTGTGTGTGTGTGTGTGTGTGTGTGTGTGTGTGTGTGTGTGTGTGTGTGTGTGTGTGTGTGTGTGTGTGTGTGTGTGTGTGTGTGTGTGTGTGTGTGAAAACTGAACCAGTTTTTGTCATTAAAATTACCAATTAGATACTTACAGTAATTTTTACTATGATTTAGTTCTCCAATTGTGTTACTGTAGACTTCCTCTATTTCCTCTTCTTATAATAGTGCCTCTTTGAAAGTTGTTATGTTAAGCTAGCTAGTCTATCCAAAATACTAGTTATTTCGACTACTCTTTGTTTCCATTTCTTGTTAATTAGGAATCCAATACTTACCACTTGATTTGCCTGTTAATGTTCCTCGGTAGTAGAATGTGCTCCTTGTGGCTAATTCCAATAGTGCTTTTCATCAAACGCATTTAGGTCGCTTATAAGTTCATATAGTTTTTCAGGATTGTTAGCAATCATAACGATGCCGTTTACAAATCTTAGATGGTTGAGGTATTCTCCATTAATGCATATTCCTTTGTTCTGCCGGTTCATTGTGCTCAATATACTTTTTAGAGTTGCAGTGAAGAGTTTTAGTGATATTGCGTCTCCTTGTCAGACGCCTTTGATAGTGGAAAATTCTGGAGTGTTTTATAAATTTTTAACCTTAGCTTTTGCTGGTCTGTATATATTTGCTAAAGTTTTTAAAGTTTGTCAAACGTTTGGATATGATCCATGGTACTTAATCTACTTTTGAAGCTAGCTTGCTCTCTTGGATGTGCAGCATCGAATGCATTTGTTAGTCTGTGGTTGTATATAATTGGTAGTAGACTTGTAGGTCTGTAGTTCTTTATATCCTCATTTCTACCTTTCTTATCAATGAGAATTATCTTTGCTATATTTCAGTGGTCTGGTATGCATTTTGATCTTAGACAGTTTGTTAAAATTGCGTGCTAAGATTCTTTTTGCTAGCGTGTTTAAGCAGTTCCACTGTTATGCCATCTATTCCAGCTGCTTGCCGCTTTTTATTTTTGTAATTGTCGATTTTACTTGTTCCGGAAGGACTTTAGGTACATCTTATTAATTACTGATGCTTCTCCAAGTATTTCAAGGGCTTTGTATTCTTCTTCTTCTTAAGGTGCCGTGCATTTCTGCGTAGGCGTCCACCGTACATCGTCTTGTCAGGTGAGCTGTTAAATATTCTGGTTTAAATAATTCTGTTTTTAGCAGCATTGCGAAGCATTTCATAGCTGTGGATTCCTGTCCATTGTCGAATATTGCGCAGCCATGACATTTTTTTACGTCCGAGACCTCTCCTACCCTCTATTTTCCCTTCGAGTATCAGTTGCTGAAAAGTGTATCGTTCTCCTCGTATAATGTGCCCCAAGTATGCAGTCTTCTTACTTTTCACATAATTAAAAAGTTCCCTATCCTGTAAGCCCGCTCTTCTGAGTACTTCCTCATTTCTGACCCTGTCCGTCCATGATATTCTGAGCATTCGACGCAGGCACCACATTTCAAACACTTCAAGTTTGTTAATGGAACTGGCCTTTAACGTCCATGCTTCCATTCCGTACAGGAGAACAGGCCACACGTAACACTTAAGCATCTTGTATCGGAGGTTGAAGTCCAATTTGCGATCAGTCAGAAACTTACGAAGCCTCAAAAAAGCATTTCTGGCTTGTTCAACTCTGCTCTTTATTTCATTCTCGGGGTCCCAACCCTCATTCAGCAAACATCCCAAGTATTTGAATTGCCTGACTTGTTCGATTTCTTCTCCAGAGACATATATCTTTGCGTTGGGGTAATCATTTCTACTTATAATCATTGATTTTGTCTTCTTGATATTTATTTTCAAACCCCGAGCTTCACTTGCAAGAGTTAGATCATTTAAAAGGCATTGAAGATCTTCGATGTTATCTGCCACTATGGCTGTATCATCGGCATACCTGATGTTATTAATAAATATGCCGTTAACTTTAATACCCTTATTAGAGTCTTCTACTGCTTCTGCGAAAGCTTTTTCTACGTATAAATTGAACAGCATTGGGGACAGTATACAACCTTGCCTTACTCCTTTTTTAATGGAGAAATCTTCTGTTTCGTTGAAATTTTGAAGACGTACTGTTGCTGTCTGATTCCAATACAGATTGGCGATGATTCTTATATCCTTTGCATCCAATCCCAATTCTTGTAGGTATTTTATCATCAATTCATGTTTTACATTATCGAATGCTTTCTCGTAATCGATGAAACAGATAAAAACATCCTTTCTTTGATCTAAACAATTCTGTATCAATGTTTGCATACTAAAGATCGCTTCTCTCGTGCCAAGTCCATTTTTGAAACCAAACTGACTCCATCCACTGACCTCTTCACATTTCTTAAACAATCTAGTGTGTAGTATTCTCAGGAAAAGTTTTAAAAAGTGACTCATTAGGCTTATTAGTCGGTGGTCCTTGCAGAAGTTCGCACGTGGTGTTTTTGGTAGGGCAATAAATGTAGATCGAAGCCAATCTTTTGGAATCTGGCCCGTATCGTAGATGTCGTTAAAGAGCTTGACAATAATGTCTAGGTTTTCTTCATTAAGTAACTTGATTGTTTCTGCGTACATATCATCTGGTCCTGGGGTTTTGTTACTTTTTAATAGTTTGATAGCGTGTACAATTTCAGCTTTCAAAATACTTGGGCCATACAAATGGTCTCCCAGTTGTGGTGGTTTTTGTGTTCTGTCATCATTGAACAAATTGGCTGTGTACATTTTCCAAGTATTAAGTATATCGCTAGGGTCCGTTATTAATTCATTTTGGTCATTATGTATACCAGTGACTTGTTTTTTCTTGTATAGTTCACTGTAAAATTTAGTCACGAGTTGTATTATTTAATTTCTGTCTGTAATTCTGGTGTTTTCGTTTGTTAGAGCAACGATTTGATTATTTCCAATGATTAATGGTTTTATTGTATTCTTATAGTTTTTTCCGTTTTCGATTCCATTTTCTAGCAGTCTTTCATTGTTCTTTTATGTCACCCTTAATACTTTTCCTTATGTCTTACAAAGTTCTATGTATTGTATTCTTTGTATGCTGCTACTTACTTTCATTTCCCTTCTTTGTTTTAGCATTATTTTGGATTTATCACACAGATTACTGTGTTCATTTTGTTGTTGGGGGCCTTCGATTTCCTTGGCACTATCAAGGATGATTTCCATTAATTAAGAGCTGTCGATTTGGTCATGTTATTTTTTATCAAGTGTTCTTTGGTAGTGATCTGAATTTTCTTTAAGATTGGTAATATTTATACCGGTTACAGTTGGTTTTGTGATTAATTTTTTTCTTTTTAATTTCCGATCTAGAATGATTGTTGCTCTGATTAGTCTATGGTCACTGCCTCTTTAAAATTTATTTATTACACTGACATATTTTATTGTAGCAATCTTGTTGGTTACAATATAGTCAATTTCGTTCTTACTGGTTTCATTTGGGTATATATAAGTCTATTTTCTGTTCGATTTTTTCTTAAAGAATTTATTTGCAACTGGCATGTTTTGGTAGTCTGCAAACTGAATTAGTCTCTATCCCCTTTTACCTTTCAATGACTCCATACTTCCCCACGACTTGTTCCTTGTCGTTTCTCTTTTTCACTTTTTTTCATTTAAGTCACCAATTCAATACTTCTAGTGGTATTTCTTGGTATTTAATGCTTAATTTATGTTAGTCTAAAGTTCCTCTATTTCTTCATCAGAGTGAGTAATCATTGGAGCGTATATTTGTATAATTTTTATATTGTATCTGTTTGATAGTTGTGAGGTTAATCTAGCTACTCTATCCGAGATACTAGATATTTCTACTACTCATCGTTTTCATTTCTTGTTGATTAGGAATCCAATACTGCAAACTAGAAAGCGTTGTTATTTTATTTGGGTAGCGGTTTAGACTTTGCAGATTCTTAGCACCCTCTGCCATCCTGACTTGCGGAGAATGCTGGCTATGATAATATTGAATATCTGGTTCATATTAGGGGTTGTATATATGCAGTGAGGTTGTAGGATATATATATATATATATATATATATATATATATATATATATGTGTGTGTGTATACGTATATTATATACATATATATATATATACATATATATATATATATATATATATATATATATATATATATATATATATATTGTTGGTATCTGCTTTATGATGTTTTATTATTAATTAACACTAATTTAATTGATCCAATTATTTAATTAATTAATTGACTAATTTATGCAGAGTCATACAATTCAATTACTATTAAAAATTCTTAGGGTGCCTTTTTTTTGTTAATTATTACTTTAATCAGTTTACTTTATATATCTCTTCTAGTGGGTTCAGTATCTCCTAGTTGTCATAATCGGGAGAGAACAGGAAATGGAACTAACATTAAAACAACATAAATATGCACACAAATTATTATTTATTTTCAATAAGTAATACGATGAATATTAATAAATAACTTTTGTGGGCAATTATCTTTCCCAACAAACTCCTATACTCTAAATTTAATTTTAATTACAAACTATCTATTGATCTGTTTTATAATAATATCTACTAAAAAAAATGACCATATAAAAATATAATTTATTCACAAAAAAAATAACTCTTTAAAACTTGGAATCTTAGTTCGTATGCTTATATTTGATTTTATCTTTAGAATATCTTACAATTTTCTTTCTTTCAAATTATTTGACTGACATTTATTTTTACACCAATGATGTCTCCTCTCGATCAAACCACAGTTCCTTCCTTGATTGATTATGTCCGGCTACCATCAAATCTTTCCCGTTCTCAGCATCGATCCAAACCGCATACCAGCAAACTACTCCTCCGAAAACACAAGCGGAATTAATCTTCTCGATTTTGATCTGCTCTCAGCTTCCACCTTTTTCACTAACAAACGAAAACACTGGTACTCAGATTGACTACATGAAAACACGTCTTCTCTTCTGGTCTGCCGGTAACATAATAATCTTTCAATCTCTCCCAGACAACTTTCTCAACTCTCTCATTCCCACCATTCTTTTTTAACCAATCATAAGCATTCATCTTTCCCACTTATTTTCGATTTAGAAAATTTCCAACATGATATTTAAAACAAATAAATTACTTTCACTCAAATTACTTTTCAGAAACCATTAACAATTTTGCCTTTTTCAACAGAAATAAGTTTCCAAATTCTTGTTATCTCTTATCTAAATCTAATTCTTATTTACTTTCGAAAAATGCCCACCGCAAAATACAACTACAAGTTTATTCCTAAATCTATAATTATACGGGTTCCATTGTCCTTTCACTATTCACTCAGTCTTTCACGGAAAAACTCGTTAGGGTCCCGTCACGGAACAATGTTTTCTCTTATTCTAACTATTACAAATAAGTACAGGGTTGTATTTTAACTTATATGCCCGCGGTATATTAAAATAATAAAAAACTATTTATTCTATTTCTGATCGATAAACTGATCCATAACAATATATATATATATATATATATATATATATATATATATATATATATATATATGTATATATATGTACAAACTCCTATACAGTGACATCTGATATTTATTACTATCATTTTCTATCTTTTTGAACTATACAAAATTTGTAAAACATTTATAGACTTCAGCAAGAGCTTTGCTAGGACTTTGATGAATTGAAACGTCAAATTTATAAATAAACGACGAAAAAAAGCACAATTCATCAAACCTTCCGTATATAAAGTAATATCAATAAACTGTTAGGTATAACAATATTTCTCTCTCCCTATGGTTTCAGACAGTCAAGTAGATACAAACTCCTACACAGAAAGCCAGCGAATGTGTCGTGTTATTCCCTTCGAGTGATAGCTAAAAAAATTGCCATATATTTTGATGGCCTTAATGGTTAACGAATTACTACCACAGTTTTCTGTTTTTTTTTTTTTTAACTAAACAAAATTTATAAAAGATTTACAGATTTAAGCAAGAGGTTTGCTACGGCTTTGATGAATTGAAATATCGTATAGCTCAAAAAGACAGAAAACTGTAGTAATAAATCGTTTGCGTTTAAAGCCATCAAAATAAATCAGAATAGACAGATCAAAATACACTTTTTGTAGCTACCGCTTGAAGTTGAAAATAGTAGGTCATATTGACTACCCGACTGCCTGGAGACAGGGATACAGAAAAAACCTTATAACAGTCTATTGATACTAATTCATATACGAGTGGATTGACGAATTGTACTTTTTTCGACGTTTATTTATACATTCCACGTTTCAATTCATCAATTTTTATTTGTATTTTTTTTCTGGATATCATAAAGTCTATGATGGTCTTAGCATTCCTTACTGCTTATTCGCAGGTGTATTTGTGAATCGCTTTGTGTTCAATGAAACCATTTATAATTTTTAGAAAAAACTGTTTACATACTGTAATAATTCTTTGGCCGTTGTTATTTACTATGTCTCCTACCACCTTATCTTTTATTTTTCTCCCTGTTCATTAAATGAAGCCTCCCGGCAAGAGCACTTCTTCGTCGTTGTCGATTTATTTAATATTTTCTGTTCAATAATACAGTTTCGTCTTTTTGTTCTTCAAAAGCATTATTAGACGCCAATAAATAGTTATTAGGAGCTTCTTTATTTTTTGAAAAATTGATCACATTTTTCTTCTCACCATTGTGTATTCCAGGTATAATCTCCTTATACTTTATTAACCAGAAATTAAAATATTAAAGAATGTGGAATAAATACTTCTAAAATGTACATTATTTGATTAAACGTAATAATATATTTGGCAACATTGAGATATAACAATATGTTTAGCTTTTTTGTTAGTGAGTAAAACATATATTAGTATCTAGTTAGCCTTGTTCTTTTTATATTAACTAAAAGTAACTACAATTAAAAATATGTAATATTTATTAGTAATGAGGTTAAATTAATGCAACCAAATTATGTTGAAAAAATTTTTTTGAAGTTTATTTAATGATGTAGGAGAGATAATTTATGAAAATATTATTTTTATCGATCAATGATAAATTAGCAGCGAATTATCTGCTTTTTTGTACATATCTTTAGTTTCAGTTTTGATTTTGTGTTCTATTTCTTCACCTATTTGGTTGAAGTGCGCGCTTTTGTCTTTTTAACTGAATAGTTTTGTTTCAATAGGCATTGCTTAATTCAATGGTTTCGTGCTAATGTCTTAGTCCTCTAGATTTTAGTTGTTTCCTTTCCGGTATGTTGTACCATATGGCATCTGATATCAATTGTTTTCTTTTTTCTTTCATATAATCTGAAATGTCACTGGCAATGTTATTCAGTGTGGATTTTACTTCTGTGTAAATAATATTAGGCGATTGTTGTGATCTTGTGAATTGTTTAAGTTTATGCAATTTCGATACCATAGCTTTTATGAATGTGTCATTGTTGTTTAAATGCCACTTAGGTCGTCCATGTCCTTTAATTAAATTCCCCAAAAAAGAGGTTTGTTCTATGGAAAAAATTATTAAGTTTATGATGGGGAGTTTAAGGGTTTCACTTGACTGTGAAGGTTAGCATAGCCAGGATATAGCTTATACATAGATATAGCAAGTGACCACAGCCTTGTTTTAGCAAGGTTGTGGTCACCCCTTAAAGTAAACAATGGATAACACCAGAAATAAAGTTATTGATATCGGAAAGGAGGAAATACAAGAATAAAAAAACAGCAATACAAAAACGTAAATAAAACAATCAAACAAAAAATCAAATAAACTAAGAAATTGTGGCTATCAGAAAATGTGGAGAAACAGATAGATTAGAAATATACAACATGATAATTTTAACATATACAGGAAAATTAAAGAAATGGCTGTCGTATATAAAAGATAGGTCTTGAAAACATAATGGACAAAAGCGACAAAATAATAATTGAAAGTTCAGAAAAAATAAATAGATCGAAAGAATATATAAAAGAACTATTTAAAGACGACGAAATAATGGAGACAATAGAACCAAGAGGAAGAAATATACCTAGAATTACCAAAGGAGAAATTAAAAAGTACTAAAACGTATAAAAATAATAAAGCCATCGGACCCGATGAAATACCTACTTGTTTTTTGTTAAAATTTGTTAACCTTAAAATCACTGGGGCTCTGAGGGAATGGCATATCAACAGCAGCTATGGAAACTACTAGACCTCCCTCCTTTGCACATCATCAAGTAATGAACTTCACTAGGAGAATATACCTCTATATTCCAGGCAGAGATTTATGCAATCTTGCACTGTGCAATAAAAATGAATATGGCGGCTTTCAAATTAAAACGAATAATATATGCACAGACAGTTAAGCAACTTAAAACAACTCTTCAAAAACCTGGCGGAACATAACAGTGTCACAGTGGTGTAGGTTTAAATCACCGGATAATACAAGATAATGAAAGAGTTTATGAATTTCCTGAAAGAACATAAGATACAAAATACTTTATTCCAAAGTCGGCCTTGGGAGTGCCAAAAAGCCCATTTGTGACCAGACACAAGTCTAGATTCTAACACAATATAATTATTAGTGGGAAAACATACCCGGTTAAGCACATGGCAACATTTATTTTGAACGAACATGCGCTAATAGGGCTGAAATACTGTGGAAAACAAGCAAATTAGAGTTAAAGCAGCTTGCCTTACTAGTTACGTAATAATCAAATAACTCCTGCATTCAATGGGACTGTATCATGGAGACTCAAGCTCCATGTTCTGTAGCATAGAACCTGAAACGGTTGACCATATCTTGCATGGTTGCGAGGCATTAGATCGCAGGTGGTAAACACTTTTTGGAGACTATCGAGTGACTCCAAAAATATATAGTAGCCGTCCACTACACCTGAACAATTTTTAAAGCTAATTATCTGCTGTAAAATGGTCTTCTAACAAACGGCTTCCGAAAAAAAAAGCTTTGAACTACCTCAAAGTACAAACATACATGTATTTTTCTTAAATTTGTAGTTAAATCATATCGCCAATTTATTCAAAGTTTTCATATTAGGGTGGATTTATATTTTTCGACACGGCAATAGCACAATAACAACAGCACTCAGGATACTTGTTGTTATACTATTTACACAAAACGATGAAATAAACGACCAGTTTGTATTAAAATGGACTCAGTATAAGGTATTTGTGTTTGTCAATATCTATTTTGCACTAAACGAGATTGTTAACCACCACAATAGAAAAGGCTCACTTTAATTCTACCAGAAGATAAACAGCTGTAGAAAAGAATTCAAACCCAAAATAACAGCATGTAAAGATAGAGATGGTTCCATAATTAGTGACAAAGAACAGATACTCAAAAGGTCGGTGAATCATTTTGAAAAACTGCTTAGTGACAGTCGTCCAAGTCCAAGACCAAGAAGAAGAAATTAGAGAAGCCATTTCAAAACTGCAAAATAACAAAGCCCCTGGTTTGGGCAATCTTTCTACCGAACTCTTGTGAAATGGTGGTGACATCCTTTTTAAACACATGCATAAATTAGTAACCGAAATCTGGCAATGGAAGGAAACGCCCGCAGACTGGAAATTAGGTGTAATGCAAACCCTTCACAAAAAGGGAGATATGATGGTGTGTGATAAATATAGAGATGTAAGTATTGTCCAACGTATTGTACAGAAAATTGATCCCTTATGCTGAACAAATAGTTGGGAACTACCAGTGCGGTTTTCGACCCAATAAATCAACAACGGGTCAAATCTTCAGTCAGGCAGATTCTTGAGAAAACGTTTGAGTTCGTAGTCGCCACCCTCCACATATTCGTGGATTTAAAAGCCGCATACAACTCAGTCAACAGACAAAATCTTCTACAGACCATGGTGAAATTTCAAATGCCTCTTTATCTTGTTTAACTAACGGAACTTACACGCACAGGCGTAGAGAGTGTAGTCAGAATCCAATACGACGTTTCAAGACACTTCCGTTCTAAAAATGGACTGAAACATAGAGATGGACTGTCGTGTCTCTTATTTAACCTTGCACTAGAAAAAGTAATTCGAGAGTGCCATATTAATACGAATGGCACTATCTTTAATAAATCTGTACAAATGGTCGGATATCCAGATGACATAGACATTATTGCTAGGTCCACAAAATTTCTGATCAAAGATTTCGATCATTAAGGGCGTCTGCACTGAGAATGGGATTAAAAATAAACGCATAGAAAACCAAGTATATGTATTGTACTAGATCAGGCAACCAGATACCTTGACTATTAATTGATGATCTGGAACTGGAAGGTGTGGACACATTCATCTACCTAATGTCAGCAAAGAAATTAAAAGAAGAATAGTGCTTGCCAATAAGTGGTATAATGGCTTGAGGAAACAGATGGCCCCAAAACTACCCAGAAAAATTAAAGTTACCATATATATAAAACACTAATAAGGCTAGTGCTAACATATGGGTCAGAAACGTGGTCACTTACACAAAACGATCTAGAATTGCTTAAACGTTTCAAGAGAAAAATTCTAAGAAAAATTTATGGAGAAGTATAAGAAGAGGGTTTGTGGCGTAGGCGCTACAACTTTAAGTTATACAGAAGTTTTGGGGAACCTGACGTTGTAAAATATATTAAATTAGCACACCTTCGATGGATAGGATTAGGCGAGATGAATATGCAACGATCAGAAAAATTTTCGACCGAAGAGGACCAGTGGGAAGACGAGCCAGAGGAAGACCAAAACTTAGGTATTTAAATAATATAGAGGATAATCTAAAATCCATCGGAGTTAAAGCATAGAGAAGAATTGCCAGAGACAGAAGCGAATCGAAGGTTTTCTGAAGAAGGCTTTGGCTCATAACGAGTTGTAATACCACTGATGATGATGATTATATCTATTTGGATTTTAAAAATAAAATTAATTTCAGGAAAACATAATGATTATGTGTATATAAAAAATATATAGAGACCTACACAGAGGGTAGTACGTAGTAGAAACCACTACTTCGACTACTGCCATTCCTCTAAATTAGCGTTTCTTTAAACTGTGTTTCGCGGAACCCCTGGGTTCCGTGGGGATAATTCAGTGGTGCCGCGGAAGCTACTTGTTTTTTAAATAACATTCAAGGAAGTACTACTACTACTATCGGTTTACAGTGTTCTCCGATGCCTTACGACTCCTAACCGCCATTTTTCTCTATTTAACCATAGGCCTGGAGGGATTTCTCTTTTCTCTAGTTCTTTTTCAATTCCCCCTCTCCAGCTTCTTCTCCTTCCTCTTTTCCTTCTGCCTTGTGGTGTCCACGTCAAAATCTGTTTCGGAATCCTGTCGTCCTGTCATCAAGGAACTATATAACATAAAAAAAAGTAATAAAAATTTAACAATTCCACAACTAAATTCCACTTACTATTCTGGATATTCTCATTCGGTGCAAATGCGTTACAAAACATCACAAATCATTATAAATCAACCGATGTAGCTGGACTCCCAATATTAATTGTAATGGTTCGAAGATCTTTTTTTATGTAAATATGTACCAACACGTACTACTGGAGTCAAAATATTAGGTCTTTTAAATTATTTTCTTGGAGAGAATAAAATACCATAGGACAAATGTGTTGATATCTGTATCGATAGAGGAAGGCCATGACTGGCGTAATTAATGGGGCTGTACAGCTTATTAAAAATGTAGCTAAAAACTGTTCTAGTAGCCACCTTATGATCCATAGACAGGAACTTGCTGCTAAAAAATTATCCCCCAGTTATAGGAGTGCTCTTGATGAGGTCATAAAAATTATCAACTTCATAAAATCTGGACCGCTAAATAATCGTTTATTTAAAATACTCTGTGAGGAGATTGGAAGTGTACATACATCTCTTCTTTTACATACTAAAGTCAGATGGTTATCTGGAGAAAAGATACTGACTTTTCTTGAGTTAAGGGACGAGGTGCGTGCTTTTTTAGAATACAAGTTTGAACTGAAATATCCATTATTGGATACTAATTGGTTACCTAAAATTGCCTATTTACGCAACATTTTTGCAAAAATAAATGAATTTAATTTAACCAGGGCAAACAAGTAAATTTATTTATTGCCAACGAAAAATTCTTGCTTTCAAGAAAAAAATGACTTTTGGACAATATGTATGCGCTCCAATAAGTTCGATTGTTTCCCATCAATAAAAGGTTTTTTAAAAGAAGAAAGGGTTGAAATATCAAAGACATTTATTGAAGAAATTATTCAACATCTGAAAGAATTGAGTGAAGCTTTTGATAAGTATTTTCCAAAAGAACAGCAGATTAAATATCAAAATGAACTGTGGATAAAAAACACATTTATTTTTAATGCCCGATCTTCCACCATGTCAACGGGAGAATACGAAACTTTTATTGAAATAATTGCAAAATAAATTTAAATTAATGTCATTAACGGAATCCTGGTACAATATAAAAGATGAATATCATCGATTGTCGCAAAAAGCAGTGTTGGTGCTTTTACCACTTGTAACCACATATATGTGCGAAACGGGGTCCTTAGCTTAATTGTCGACAAAAACTAAATACCGGAACTCGGATAATTTGGTTATATCGTAGAATGGATGTGGTTATATCATAGAATGCTCAGAATTTCATGGCTTCAACACATTTCAAATAGATAAGTCTTGAACAGAGTAGGTCAAGGTGAAGGTGACTTAATAAAGATGATAAAAAAGAGAAAACTCGAATATCTGGGGCATATAATGAGAGGAAGCAGATACAGGATAATGCAGTTGATACTCAACGGAAAGATCGACGGAAGAATAGGAATTGGTAGAAAGAAATACTCATGGCTAAGAAACCTTCGTCAATGGACTGGCTTATCAGCAGATGAATTATTACATGCCGCGCAAGATCGAGAACGATATCGGTATATCGTCATGGAAGCTACCTACCCCTAAAACTTGGGCATGGTACTCAAAGAAGAATAAGGAACAGAATTGATGCTTAACCTGACATAAGAATTCAACTTTCTTCATCTAATTCAATTTTAAGAGAGCTACGACTTTCCAGTAAAGTACATCTCCAACAATTAAAGTACTTTGGACGTGTTTGCGAAAAAACACAGAAAACACAGATTCATTATACAAGGAAAGGTGGAAAGCCCAAATAGCAAGGAAGATCCCCAACAAGATGGATCGATCAAATTACAGAAATATGCTAAAGACACTATGCATGATTTAAAAGAAATGATCAGAGACAGAGATCTTTGGAGACCAACAATACACGACATCACGTCAACCACTACGCTTCCTCCAAGGGGTCAGGATTGAATTAAAGAGAGAGATTAAGACAAACCAGGAGTTCCACAATAAAAGTGACTACCAAAAAGCATTTCATTTATCAAAAAGATTAAGAAACCTTGCTCTAAATAAAGACAATCTGTCGTGTTATTTCTAACCGTGCAATTTTCGAGTTATTTTTGTACAGTGTAAATTATAGCTAAACTCCATATAAGGATTATTATTACATATTAATAAGAGTTGGGGTCATGAAGACCCATAAGCATTTACAAGAAAAATGAAATAGTTCATTACAAAATAATTAGTTACGCTAATAAACTATGAACTAGTAAATTGTATTGTTTAGTTTACGAACATGTAACAGTCTAGTTGGTTTTTAGAAGAATTTATAGATGGCGAATTTATATTCGATTTTGTCCATCAAAAGGATTCTTTTTTCAGTTTCAAACTGTGTCTTCGTAGTCTGCTGTGATGATCTAAAGTAAACAAGTGCTGCAGATTTTCATATCCGAACTTTAAAATTCGGAAGGTGATAATTAAGTCACGACGGAGTCGACGAGCTTCAAAAGTTGGTAACCCTGCCAAAGAAAGTCTTTGGCATATTTTTGGATATGCAAGTTGAATGATTTTCGAGTCGTTGTTGCACAGTGCCTATTTTATCATTCGAGTGTTGAGACTTTCGAGTCTACTCAGTCAAAAGGTTCTGGTAGACAAAAAATAAAAACAACAAGAAAAAAGATATAGTAGCCTCTCATACCGCATCAACGTGCTATGAGACGGGTTATGGATGAGTATTTTGAGAGAATTAGGACTATGATGATTATTCCTTGATCTATCTCGACCATCCTCCTCAACCCAATTATTTGTATGTCCAAATGATCCTACAGGTATGCAAATCTCATTCAGCTGGAGGATTACTGTTTTGTGTGTATGTGTGTGTGTGTGTGTGTGTGTGTGTGTGTGTGTGTGTGTGTGTGTGTGTGTGTGTACTGTAGCATCTACATTTTATTTAAGAATATGAAATCTTGTATCATATCGTATCCTATCGTTATCTTAGTTAATATCTATAATAATATTATAGATAATATATCTGTAATAATAGTCATCTTAATTCGAACAAGTTCTTCTTCCAAACAGGCGACAAATATTATAAAATGTTTGTGTTATTAGTCTTCATAAATAGTTTTCTTTAATTAATTAATTAAAATTATAATGATGACTGTAATTTATCACCTAGTTCGAAACAAAAGTTGTTTGTAGTTATGTTTATTCATTAGGACCAAAAAACGAACTGGTTTCGTACATAATACAAATTATATATTGTTCTACGCATTGGTAATAATAATTTGCTGCTTAATAAGTTTAATAGTATGTTTGGTCATAAATTAAAGCTTAAAAAAATTATAAATATAATTATAAATTACTATTCTTAATGGAAATAAGCCACAATTTTACTTTAAATTAAGTTTATTTTGACGTTTCGATTTCCACTTCCGAAATCGTTCTCAAAATACAAACATTAATATACTAAACAAAACTTACTTTGTAAAAAAATCCTATAATTTAATTTTATCTAACTCATACATATTGACAATTCAGATATTTATTATACATTTTAAAGTAAATGACTTTAACATGATGTCAATATTATAAGGGCTAATCATGGATGCTAAAATTACTTTGTTTGTATTACACTATTTTAATCATCTATTGATAATAAATATCTTATATTACTGTAAAGGAATAAAAATAAAACTAGAACTTTGCATATCTGTTTATGTTCTTTTTCTACTTTAACAAAATAGAGCTTTATTATAGGCCAGGTGCCCCATTTTTCTAATGTACCCAAGACCTCTAGTAGGTTACCTAGCACTGGCTTGAAATCAACTAGGCTTATTTGTAGAAAAATATACCACAATTGCTAGGTAGCACCAGGATTGCTAGGTAGCACAAGGATTGCTAGGTGGCACCCTAGTTCTATGCGGTGATTTGAATATTAATCGCTGTTACTTGTGCTACCCAATTATCCTTGGTCAATATATTAGAATCGTATGGTTTCACAATACACGTTGATTCTCCTACAAGAATTACTAAAATAACATCTACAAAATCTTACTAACTTACTAAAATAACATCTTACTAAAATAACATTGATTATGTCTCAGATTTCTCACCCCTTGATGTATGCTCTACAATTATTATTAATGCAGGACTATCTGATCATGAAGCAGTATATGCCAGGTTTAACAGTCTTAACAAACAATCCTCGAAAACCCAACTTTAGGTACGATTTTTCCGCTCAGAACTTGTGCTTGACTTCTGGGTGGCACTTTCCTCCTGTGGACGTGTTATCGGTTATTTCCCCAATAACATTTCTGAAAATTAATTAGACTCTTCCCGAATAAAGTCACATATTGAGCTTTCGGAGGCAAGTTTATATAAGCTCTATAACATCACCAATTCCAGATTATATTCTAATAAATTTCGACCAAACACCTTACCGCATATTTTTGTCACAAGATACACTCACCTGCTTTATTTGCAAAAATACAGGACACATATCATCCCAATGCAATAACAGTTCAGTAACGGAATCAACTCATATTAAGTCAAACAATGAAGTACCAAATCAAATAGCTTCAACAAGTATACTACACAAGGTACCAAACACCCAGCAGTCATCAAGTTATCCATTATTAATTTCAAGCCTATCACCTACACCTACAAATCTCCATGACAAAGAAATTATTAATACTCCTACTCATAGCAACACTTTCAATCAACCTTTTGTGAATAGGGAGACGATTTTTCCATCGTCTTCCTATTCACAAAAGCCCTGATCATAACAGATTCCCTTAGCTCTCTAAACTCATTAAAACACATTTTTTCGAAACATCCTTTTGAAAATTTGCTAAAATACCAGCTTTCCCAAACTCATGAACATGGAAGAAGCGTCCAATTTTTATGGGTTCCCTCACACGTCGGAATAACAGGAAATGAAGAAGCTGACAGGACTGCACGAGAGGCAATTTTATGTGATTTGTCGAAGTCGATAGACAAGTGTGTTTCCAGTTACTTAAAAGCTTATTTCAAAAATAAAGTGTTGTGTTTGTGGCGAAATGAGTGGTCTCAAACTAATTCCAATCTAAATAAAATCCAAAATAATGTGTCTTAGGGGTTTCCATCGTCGCGCAATAGACGAGAACAAATTGCGGTTGCGCGTTTACGTCTAGGACATACCAGAGTAACACACTCCTACCTTTTCACAAAGAAAAATCCACCTATATGTGATCAGTGCAACGTCCGATTAACAGTCGAAGACTTTTTAACAATTTATAGTAAATATGACCAAGAACGACAGCGCTACAAGATCCCAAACGTTCTACCATAGGCTCTAAGTCAAAACTGTTCTTGTGACAATATAGTGAATTATCTCAGATCCATAAACACTTTGTACAATCTGTAGGTGTTTAACTTTGTTATTTATATTTTGTTCCGTTGCTAATAACCTTGTGGTGGATGCGACATCTTTTTCTAACAAAAAAAAATTCTTTACACTGCCACTGTTTTTTGTGAATATGCCAAAGCTTTTGATTATGTAAATCACGACATTTTGATAAAAAAACTAAATTTCTACGGAATTCGAGGTATTTATTTGAATTGGTTTCAATCTTACTTGAGGAATAGGAAACTAGTTAGAGCAAATGATACTGACTCTAGTCACAAAAGCATTGTATGAGTACCACAAGGTTCAGTATTGGGTCCTCTACTTTTGTTCTCTTTATAAATGATAGCACTAACTTAAGAATCGATGGAAAAATTTTTCTTTTTGCTGATGATACCAGTATTACCTTCAGGAACTCTAATATAGCAACTCTTCAGGCAATTATAACATCTGATCTACTTAATATAAAAACCCAATCCGACCCTAATTTACTCTCTTTTAACGTAGATAAGACAGTAGCATTATCCTATAAAGTAGCTCTTCAACCCTTGCTTCTTAATAACATCCAGATCAGTATCGTTGATTCCGTAAAATTTCTTGGTATTTTTATCAACAGCAACCTTAAATGGTCCCTTCATATCGATTTATTAATTAAGAAACTAGCCTCAGCCTAGTATGCCAGATCTGTTTCGAAGGAAATCAATTACGCATCCTCCAAAATAACATATTTTTCTTTCCTTTTTGGGTTTCTAGTACAGCTGTCCAATCTGATGTTATTTTTAAATTACAAAAAAGTGCAATGTATCTTTTTGGCCTCAGTAGAATAACACATTGCAGAAACTATTTCAAAAATCACGGGATTTTAACTCTTCCCTCTTTATATATTCTAGAGACGTTTTGCTTAATTTGTAAACAACTACATGTTTTTCCATCAAGACCTACTTAGACAGACCATTCACGTTCCGACTTGTGGTCCCACTTAGTAGGACTACTAGTTGGATGTTCGTCTCCACTCACGCTCCGACTTTCTATCCAACTAGCGGTCCAACTTCAGTTCTAGGTTGTTTTCACGATGGTGTACATCGCTTAACCAAAACATGTATCAAATAAACACTACGCAAAATATAATAATATGATATGTATGTTTAAAAATTAGGTTTCGTTTCTCTAGTTATTTGTCTAATTGAACTAATTAATTTTTTCAACTCTTGATTTTTATGACTTTTTAAGATGTAGGAAAAAATTATAGTTTTTAAAGATTTGTATAGGTATAAAATTTATATTTAATTTGTTTTAAACTGGAGCTGGGATTTATTTTGTTGTGTGTGTGTCGTATATTTTTAATAGGAATAATTGTTCGTTCAATTGAAAGTTATTTTCTATTATTTTTCTGCGAACTAGGGATCTTTTGCTACAACTATGATTTAATTTTCATTGTTTGTTGATAATTCTTCTGTAGCCAATCCGGAGTATCGGAAATTTATCTGTATAGGAATGTCCGAAATAGATCTACAGAAAGGAAAATGATTTGCCCTAACAAAAAGGTAATTTTCGTGCAATTGAAAGTTTATTTTCTATTAAATATTTGCGAACTAGAGATCTTTGCGTAAAGTATTTCATAGAAATCTCATACGTAACAGGTGCCGAAAGTCAACTGACTGGGGAAATTTTCGATCCAACCTGTGATCCGACTTCCAACTTCACCATTCACGCTCCGACTTCGTCGCCAGTCGGAAGTCGGATCTTCAAGTCGTCCCACTAGTCGTACCACTAGTTGTCCAACTAATCCAACTAGCCCACTCACGGTCCGATTTCAGATTCAACTGCAGAAGTTGGACCACTAGTCGTTCCGACTTGTGGTCCCACTTAGTAGGACTACTAGTTGGATGTTCGTCTCCACTCATGCTCCGACTTTCTATCCAACTAGCGGTCCAACTTCAGTTCTAGGTTGTTTTCACGATGGATGTATCGAATAAACACTACGCAAATTATAATAATATGATATGTATGTTTAAAAATTAGGTTTCATTTCTCTAGTTATTTGTCTAGGGCTGAACTAATTAATTTTTTCAACTCTTGATTTTTATGACTTTTTAAGATGTAAGAAAAAATTAATAGTTTTTAAAGATTTGTATAGGTATAAAATTTATATTTTATTTGTTTTAAACTAACTGGAGCTGGGATTTATTTTGTTGTGTGTGTGTCGTATATTTTTAATAGGAATAATTGTTCGTGCAATTGAAAGTTATTTTCTATTATTTTTTTGCGAACTAGGGATCTTTTGCTACAACTATGATTTAATTTTCATTGTTTGTTGATAATTCTTCCGTAGCCAATCCGGAGTATCGGAAATTTACCTGTATAGGAATGTCCGAAATAGATCTACAGAAAGGAAAATGATTTGCCCTAACAAAAAGGTAATTTTCGTGCAATTTTCTATTAAAGTTTATTTTCTATTAAATATTCGCGAACTAGAGATCTTTGCGTAAAGTATTTCATAGAAATCTCATACGTAACAGGTGCCGAAAGTCAACTGACTGAGGAAATTTTCGATCCAACCTGTGATCCGACTTCCAACTTCACCATTCACGCTCCGACTTCGTCGCCAGTCGGAAGTCGGATCTTCAAGTCGTCCCACTAGTCGTACCACTAGTTGTCCAACTAATCCAACTAGCCCACTCACGGTCCGATTTCAGATCCAACTGCAGAAGTTGGACCACTAGTCGTACCACAAGTCGGAACGTGAATGGCCTGCATTACTACTAGCTACTCACTAGAAATAATAATGGATTCATCGATAATTCTTTACCTTGACTCTGCAACATTTGCTGGTTTAGTTTTATAAATTCTACTTTTCAAGTATCCCCAATAAAAATGACCTTTACGATTCAAATTTGGTGAACAAGGTCATTCAATACTACCTAATCTGCAATCCATTGTCTGGGAAATGTCTGATCTAAATAACGCCAAGCATTTATGACAAAATCAGCTGGAGTTACGACCTGCTGAAACCATACTCATTAAAATTGGCTCCAAACTTGTTTTCCAGGGCAGGTTTTCCAGATCCAGGACAATTTCATTTCTTTCAGTGCAAGTAGTATTTCATGATTATCGCTTGTTAAATTTCCTTCCATAAAAAAGGGTATTTTTACTTTCCTAAAATACTGTTACTAGATCATGACACAAATTTTATAAACAGTTACATTTGTAGGTAATGTTATATTTACCAAGGCCTATTGAACAAAAAAATATAATATCTCACTTTAGCTAACTACAATTTTTAATAAAATAATAAAAGGTATTAAGAGAAAAGAGAAATTAATCACATACGATGATACACGTATGTCATATTTCTATCATTCAAATCGTCGGTGTTCATTATTTAAACCAGTAAATACCTACTACAAGCAGTGATACAATACTACTAACAGGCTCTTTACGCAACAGTCTACATGACATCTGGGCAACTTTCTCTCGTCAGATAAACATCCTACAGCATTGCCGTGTACCAATTTTTTAAAAATTCAAAGAATTTCATGTTCGACATTGTTTTATTTAATATAATTTGTTTTTATGTAACTTCGAGAAATTTCCCAAAAATCCAGTTATGAAAGAATTTGAAAGTACACGATTACAGAATGTGGATCATTACCATTAATTAATTATGTATTTTAATGTGGTCTTGAGATCTCCACAAGTAGCAACAAGTGAATTATATATGTATGGGCTTTTTGAAAGCTTTTAATCGAGTTTTACAAAAACATTTATTCGTTTACGACAATGGCATCAAAATTAACCTATTTTTATATCTATGTACATACAACAGGTCCCTTGGATCATTGACCAATCTTAGGCTTTGTCATATCATCTTTGTTTGTTTAAGCAAATACTTGACGTCATGTTTCGATATAAGTTTACCAATTTGATGCGTGACATTTTTAATATATAAAGCGTTAGTTTTTCTTTCTTGGCATTGGTCGATATTGTGACTGCCTGCTTTTAGTTGTATTCTTCTTCTTCAACTTCCGCTCCTATCGGAGATTGGAAATCATTCTGACAATTATAATTTTGTTGGTTACGCGCCTGAATAGTTCAATTGAACTACATCCAAACCATTCACGAAGATTGAAGCTTCCTACACTTCTTCTGCCTTTGATTTTACCCTGCATTATATTCCTTAGTAGTTCGTATTTTTCACCCCTCATGGTGTGCCCCAAGTATTCCAATTTCCTGATTTTTACGGAATGTAAAACTTCACATTGTTTTCCTAGTTATTCGAGAACTTGTTCGTTTGTTTTGCGATCCATCCATGATATTTTTAAAATACGTCGGTAGCACCACATTTCGAATGCTTCTAGGTTTTTAATGTTGGATTTTTTAAGTGTCCAAACTTCAACTCCATACAAAAGGGTAGAGAAAATATACCATCGCAGCATTATTATCCGGAGCGATATATTGATATCGCGGTTAGAAAAAGGTTTTCTCATTCTATTAAAAGTTGACCGTGCAATTTCAATGCGGCATCTTAATTCTTTTGTCTGATCAGTATCTTCTGTGATCCTTGCTCCAAGGTATTTATACAAAGATATTTGTTCAATTTCTTTATTATCTAGTACTAGCTTAACTTTGATGTTTTGTGCTTTTGTAAATACCATGAACTTGGTTTTCTTCAAATTTATTTTTACTCCATAATCGTTGCAATATATATTTAGTTGTTCAGGAAGGTGTTGCAGTTCTTCTAGTGCTCCTGCCAGAAGGAAGGTGTCGTCAGCATATCTTATGTTATTAAGTGACTGTTTATTATAAGGCCCTCACTGACCTCGGCAAGCGCTAATTCTGAGATGGCTTTACTGTATAAATTAAATAACTAAGGTAATAAAATATACTCTTGGCGGACCCCACGGCGAATCTGGATTCTGGATATCATCGGCCACGAGGTTACATATGATTCTAATGTCTCTACTGTCTATTTTGTTATTTAATAAAAATGTTTAAGGTTGATTATGCTGCACTCTGTTAAATGTCTTCTCAAAATCAATGAAACAGGCATATACCTGATTTATATCTAAGCATCTCTCCGAAAAAACACTTACTGCAAACAGTGCATCTCGCGTTCCCAGTCCTTTTCTAAATCCCATTTGTGGATTACTTATCACCCAGCCCTTTGCGTCCACTGCTGGACATAGGCCTCCCTCATTTTTGTTCATTGTGCTCAATGAGCACAATGGATTACTTATGCCTTCATCTAATTTCTTATGTATTTTATTGTGAATTACTTTTAAAAACAATTTCAAGACAAGCTATGGTGGTTCATTGCACTCCTTTGCATTGGCTTTTTTGGGAAGCAGTATGAATGTTGATTGAATCCATTCTTTAGGTATTATACCTGTTTTATATATGGTACTGAATAGATCCAAAAGAATATCAATAGATTCAGTATTCACAATTTTGAGTAATTCGATAGGTACTTCATCACACCCGGGAGATTTACCACCTTTAGCTTGTTTCATTGTATATTCAATTTCTTCTTGTATAATGTTAGGCTAGTATCATCCTTAAATTCTTTTGGTGCTTCTGTTCTCTCTTTGTCTTTAAAAATTTGTGCGATATATTTTGTCCATCTCTGCATTTTTTGGTTTATTATTAAATTCTGTTATAAGTGCACCACTTTCATCTCTTAGTTGCCTAGTTTAAAGTGTTTTTCTCATTCCTGTTAATTCTCATGTAACATTCTCTCCTTAGCTTCTTTTATTCTCTTTTTAACTAATCGATCAGTTTCATTATATTTAATTGAATTTTTTGTTTTGAATGATTTTCTTTCATTCATTATTAGTACTATTTCTTCAGTCATCCAGTCTTTATGTTTTCTTATTTTTGGTTTTGTTTTATGTTTTCATTTGCTTTTTTTAATTATTGTTACTTTTATATTTTCCCATTTCTGATCAATGTTATTGCTACTTTCATTCAGTTCTTTTGAGTTTGTTCAGTTTGTTCTTTTGTTTGTGGTTCCCTTAATCTCTTAATATCCATTATTCTACTTTGTTTGAGATTTTTAACCAGTTTCAATTGGTTCGTAATGTGACTACTATGGGGTTATGGTCTAAACCAATGTCTGCTCCAGGGTAAGTTTTGGTAGACAGTATATAATTACGAAATCTTTGTCTAATGGGGACAAAGTCAATTTGATTTCGGATTATTCTTTTCGTTGTATCACCGGGAGATTTCCATGTATACAATCTTCGTGGTAACTTGAAAAGTGTATTAGCTATTACAAATTCTTCCGTCTGGCAAAATTGTATCAAACGATCACCACGTTCATTTCTATTTCCTAGACCATATTCCCCCACATATCCATCCACTTTTCCCTGACCAACTTTGGCATTGAAGTCGCCCATTACTATTATAGTGTGATGTTTCTTCATTGATTTTAAGACTTGTTCTAAATCATGGTAAAATAGTTAGATATCGCCATCATCTTTATGTGCCGTAGGAGTATAAACTTGAATAAAATTTACTATACATTTTTTAGACTGAAGTTGTATTGATAAGATGCTATCAGAATAAGGAGTAAAACTTCTCAAAGAGTAATCGACCTTAAAGCAACTAAAGTAGCAAACTAAAATAGCAACACCATAGTGATGATTGACCTCGTTGTTACTTGAATAAGACATGGTTCCATTATTTGTAATTTGTTTGCCTGAACCTTGCCACTGTACGTCCCTTATACCTACAACATCAATTTGGAGGTTTTCCATTTCAAGCAGTACGTTTAGTTGTATAGATTGTTACAATTTATAGATCACATAGTATTCATTGAAGGAACCAATATAACGGTTTTTATCTTTTATTTGTAACGTTTATTTGATTTTTCCATTAGAATGTTTGCCTTTACCAGGGACAAGAGTTTTCCCATTGCCATTACATTGGTCTATTCACGCAATTTATTAATTTACTAGTAGCAAGTAGGAGTGGGCTACACGAGTATTTAGCAGTAACAGTTATACCTGTTACAAGTATTTTTTAATACCTATTAGAAATACTAGTTACAATATACCTGTTACCTTAACAGAAGGAGAAAATATCTGTAACAGTTGCGATATGTTTTAGTGTTGTTGTTAAGGGTACCTATCCGTTATCGTTATCATATTTAAATAATAATAATATTTAATAAATATACCTATAATTATAACATAATATAATTATAGTTTTAATACAATAAGTGTTTGTAATATATTTTTTATTTAGTAACAAGGAAAACAAAATTAAAAAACAAAACAAAAAATAGTTTAAATCAAAAATGAATCAAGACAATCTGTTACATATTCATATTTAAAAACATCAACTCCTTAACTTTTTTAGTTGTTAAACGTGTTTTTCGTTCCGATTTTCTACCTTAGAAAATAATCATTTACATGGCACAGAGGTTGCCATCATATTGCACTTAATTTTCACCAAGTGAGCCAGATTTGGATAAAAGTGTTGGTGATTTTTTCACCACTCAAGTGGATTTTCATTTTTTCCAATAGGACTCTCATCCATGTACCTTTGAACTTCTTGAATTGCAAAAGATGTTGAGGTTCTTCTTGGTTTCACTTGAAGTTTTTTTGTGGTTCTAATAACGGTTCATGCTCGTTTCCTTGGGTATGTTCTAATATATCTTTGTTGTTTTTATTAATAATAGCAGTTACAAGCTCAATAGCATGATTTTTAGTGATTTCAGCAGTATTGTCTTCGGTAAACATGTGATATTTATAACGTGGATCGAGAAAAGTGCAAAATGAAAATGATTTATTCTTTTCTAAATTTAAAAATCTACTTGAAATTCCATCTAAAAGATTCTTAGCAACATGTTTAACTGCATCTCTTTTTACTATATTTGATAATTTTATTATTGACCTGCTTAATCCATCCGTGATGGGTATGATTTTGCTAGCATTTACGTACTCCTCACTACTCATTTCTCTCGTCACTTCTGCACATGTCTCAAGCATATCACAGAGTTCCTTACATATATCCCATTCCACAGGTGTTAGAGGTGTAATATTATTTACCAAAGCTAAGACATGTTTAATAGCCTCTTCTAAGATTATAAAACGTTTTATTCTCTTTGTTTAGAGTTTAATATCTTTCCACTGATTTTTAAGTTTACTATAATTATTTAAACTATAACAAATTTAAACAATATTTAAACATAATTTAAACAATAACAATTTTAATTTCAAATTTTTTGACACTGTTACTGCGTCATGACACTTTATTGTCGCGGTGTCAATACACACGACGCACCGTAAAGTATCAGCACAAAAGTGTCATACCACACAGTGTTATAAATGACTGAAATGACAAATGACTAGACCAGACAATACAAAAAATATCTTAAACTAACATATCAAGTCTAGGGGAAGTCCCGTTGCATTGTTTTCTATTCTTAGTCGGTAATTTCGGAATTTCGCCTCTATTGAATATTGCATATTGTTTTATTAGTAATCAGAACCACAGCTGAAGTGTCCATATTATATATTATTGAAATACTCCAGTGAAACAAATATCTAGTAACTTCACGATAAAATATTTCTAAGGTCCAAGTACCAGTAACAGGTTTAACCTATCTTCCACCTTTCTGGCTAATTTTATGACGGACGAATTTCCACTTTTAGTTTTACTATTTAAATCCATATGTTTATATGCGTATCTATCATCCAAAGCGATAGAATGGAGAAAATCATCACCATCCAGCCTTCTGCGTCCAAAGTTGAACATGGGTATCCCCTATTTTTTTCCAATTCTGTCGATCTTGATCTTCCTGCAGCTAATTCCCGGTACCGTAAGTCATGACCGGAAGCACACATTGGTCGAACGTCTTCTTTTTCAAATAATTTAGCTCGTTGATCTTGAAGATTACTAGAACACTAACAGAAGAACAACAAGGTTTTAGGTCGGGAAGATCATGCACCAACGCTATATTTATAATGAGGCAAGTGCAAGAGAAATCACTAGAATACAACAAATCGGCGTATCTATGTTTCGTGGATCTTACAAAGGCAGTTGACCGGGTCAAATTAAAAGACGTTATCCACTCACTGTATGCAAGAGAGATACCCCTAGGAATAATCAAAACGATCGAAAATATCTACCAAAACAACACAATAAAAGTAAACGTAGAAGAAGAACTAACCGGAACTAACCTATTAAAGCTGGAAATGAAATAAGGCAGGGAGATTCCCTGAGTCCTCTATTGTTCAACCTGATTATGGATGAAATAATAAAAAAAGTAAGAACAGAAGAAGGATACCAAATGGGAGAAAAACAAATTAAAATAATCTTAAAGTGAAGATGATTTACAACGTATGCTGCATTAATTTAACATGACCGCCAAAAAATTTAGCACGTTAATTTCCCCAACAAAGACAAAATGCATGGTTACAACAGCAAATTTACTAAGATGTAAATTGGAGCTGGAAGGTCAGATAATAGAATAAGTGATGGAGTTTAAATATTTAGGCATCACATTATCTAGCTACGGAAAGCTCGAAACCGAAGTGGAAGATCAAGTGAATAGGCTGCCTAAATGAAACAAAAATATCGGGAAAAAAGGCAGAATTTACAAAACAGTCATCAGACCAACAATGACATACGCGGTAGAAACAAGACCTGACACAGAGAGGACGAAAAGGATATTAGAAACGGCAGAGATATAAACACTTAGAAAAATTGATGGTAAGACACTATGGGAGAGCTAGAAGTACAAATATACGACATAGATGCAAGCTGAAGAACATCAAAAACTGAGTAAGAAATAGAAGAGTAGAATGGAACGTTCATATAAGCCGAATGACAACTAATAGAGTAGTAAAGACGGCAAGAGACGGTTCCCCAATAGGAAGACGATCAGTAGAAAGACCACGAAAACAATGGAATGACAACTTATTGGAGGCACATTGAAAAACAGACTTATTCATGTCTATATAAAAAGAAGAAGAAGAAGATCTTGAAGATGTCTGATAGAGCTCCATATGGAGAAATATAACAAACTGGAAGCCTTCGAAATGTGGACCTCTCGGCTTTTTTATAAACGCAGAAACACAGAAAAAATAAAAAACTAGATTTGAATACATCGGAGATATACTACGAAATACAAAATACCAAGCTTTAAATCATTATGCAAGGTAACATTAATATTAAAAAATAACAGAGAGACGGTGGAGGTTTTTACTGCGATAAGAACTACATGTTCAGTAATAACTTTGCGTCGAAGGCTTTTTGATATCAACTTTGAAAATAAGGCTATTATCGAGCACAAGTTAATTAAATCTAGCCCAAGTACTTTCGCTTAAAATAGCATCTTCAGGGGCATTTCGTCAAAATGTGAACTATCCGGCAAGCGTAGAATGTGGAAACATTGAAAATAACATAAATTGTACAAAACACTACACTAAAACGAGGACAAACAGTTTAAAATTACTTCTACGCTACATTCTCTGTCAGTATCTGGAGGGATAATCATTATCCCTCCAGATTTTTCAGTATCCCTCCAGTATTCTTCACCGATGAGGTCGATAGTCGACGTGTGGGTTTTAGCAATTTTTAATTTTTGTATTTTATACACAAAACTTTTGAATTGGTTAAACAGTGAATTGTTTACGTAAAATTAACATTAATTGTGTTACTTTCTAAAAATATTTGAAGAGCAGTTTATAAAATCGATTTAGTCATATTTCCGAAACTGTATTTCGTATATTCTATATTCGTATTTGAAAAAAATCTTTAAACATTAAAATTAAAAAGCGTATTCTTCGATTTTTTTTCTTTATTTTTATGTTTGTATCATTAGAGTCTCCTTTCTTGTTATTGTTTTGATTTCATCGAGATTAATTTTTAAGCCCCCCCCCCCTTTTTGATTACGTTGTATGTAATTTACATAAAACAATATTTATTTTTTTACGTATAGCTATTATGGCAATATATTTAGCTATCAACTGTTATGCATTTATTTAAAATATCTTTCTTTCCTACAATTTAACTTTCTGCAAAATAATTTAATAAACTTTAAAATGACTAAATTAGTCACAGCGTTGAATCATTTTAACCTATTTACATTTAAAACACATACTAATTTCTTCCTAAACTGATAAAAGACATAACACAAAGTACGTGTGAAGATTTAGATGTAACAATTATTATTATCAATAGACAATTACCTGACAAATTCCGAAGTCCATGAACCTGACAACAAAACAAATGCTATGTAAATAAATATTAAATGAATGAAATGTAAGTTGGTGCACATAACCCAAATGAAATTATATACATAGTGAATACATTCAAATATAAAATGTGCAGATTAAAAACAAGCAAGCTAGGGAAATGCTAGTTTTCTATGAAATGAAGTTTAACACTTAAAATCAAACTAAATTTTTTATGGGTAGTAAATACGCCGTCACTAATGCTATGTCAAAACTTCCCAATGTTCCTGCTTGTGCGTTGTTTTTATCCAAGGTCAAAGGTTACAAATTTTAGTGTTTTACATATATCTTAAACGGTGAAAGCTAGTGGAAAGATGAAAAAGTAAAAGTTTGTAAATAGTTAAATTTTCTACAAGAAATATCAACAATTTTTTCCTTGCGAGGTTCTTAAGTTATCGCAATTGCTACGCTTTTTTGACATAGTTTCCCCAGTAGAAGAAGTTCGCTATTTATTTCAATTGGGGAAATTGAATGGGATAAAATTTTATTATAATATGGAATTAAAATTGTAGTAACAAGAAAATTACATAACTTATCATCGGATGATCACGTTTTTACCTTGTTTAGGCTCTGTTGCCTCATCAACGATGGGGTTTGTTAAGGGAAACCGTGGAGAATAGCTGTGGCTGTGTCCTCAGCTAGGATCGGGTATCGTTGTGCAATGAGATTGGGAAACCACAGAAATGCAATCCTCTCCTGTCCTTATGATTTCAATTACGACTCTTAAGGAGTGTGTGGGGTGCTCACTATTTGTGTTTGGTGTGTGTGGGCGTTGTATAGTTATTGGTTTGTGTTGACTTTTTGTTTCTTGTTTTGTTGTTTCTACGTTTGTTGGTTTGTGAGCTTGTGTGGTTAGTAAAGTGTGTGTTTGTGTGTGAGTAAATAATAAGTGCATGTATGAATAGCAAGAGGTAGGTCACCAATCGGCAGAAGAAGTATCGAACGACCACACAAAAGATAGAGTGACAACCTTCCATAGAGGTATTAACCTGCCAACGAACAAGCAAAATTGCTTATAAAAATGAAGAAGACTGAATTTATGTGCGGAGTTGTGTGATGGTTTGGTTTACTTAATTGTTATAACAGGAGCTAGAAATGGCATACCCATACATTGAATTTTTTGAAGCACTTCTCTCTATGCGGATTGCCAAATATAGGCCTCTCCCAATTCTCGCCAGTAATCTCCGTTTTTAGTAAGACGTTTCCCCATTGGTCCTGCAGTTCTTTTAATATCGTCGCTTCAGCGCACTTGCAGTCTTCCTCGTAGTCTTTTGACTTCATATGGCCGTCAATTCCCGATTTCTTTATTCCATCGGCCGTCCTTAAGACGTTCGTTATGTCCATCCCATTTCCATTTCAATTTAGCTGCCTGTTTGACAGCATCTTTTACTTTTGTTATATTACGAATGTCTGCATTGGTTTTATGGTCTTTAAGTGAGATAGCCAGCATCGTCGTTCCATTGCTCTATGAGTTTTTCTGATTTTCTCCATGTTTATTTTAGTGAATGTCCAGGTTTGAGCTCCATATGTAAGTACAAGTAGGATACAGAAATTAAACACTTTGGTTCGCAGTCTTTGAGATATATTTTTATTTCTAAGTGCGTAGGAGAGTCTTCTGAATGCTACCCATCCCATTTTTACACGTCTGCTTATTTCGGTAGTCTGATTTTCTTTACATACCTTGACATTTTAACCCAGATATGTACATTCATCTACGTGTTCTATCTCTATCCCTTGGATGTTTATCATAGGAATGTCATCTTTGTTTGACATTAGTTTAGTTTTGTTGAAATTCATTTCCAGTCCTTTTTTTAGGGATTCTGTCTATAGATCATCGATCATCGTATTCAGTGCATTACACGTGTTCGTCTATTAGTACTACATCATCTGTGTATCTAAGATGGTTCAAGTATTTTTCATTAATCGGGATTTTCTTATTTTCCCAGTCTAGTGACTTAAAGATATCTTTTAGGGCAGCTGTAAATAATTTTAGAGAAATTGTGTATCTTTGTCTTACGCCCCGGTTGATTTTTATTAGTCTTTTTTCGATTCCATTTCCCAACGTTACTATCATTTCAGCTTGTTCGTAAATATAATGTATTAATATTATGTACCTAGAGTCGATCCGCTTGTTGACTAATGCTTCTTCTATTGCCCACAGTTCTACGCTATCAAAAGCTTTTTCATAATCTATAAAAGCCAGGCATAATAAAAGATTGTATTAATTAGTCTTTTCTATTATGATTTTCAAAGTATATAGATTGTCACAGGTGCTGTAACCCTTTCTAAATCCGGTTCGTTCTACTGGTTGATATCCGTCAAATTTAATTGTTTACCTGTTTGTAAAGAATTTTGAATTATAGAAGATATTAATCATTGAAGATATTAAATATAATCATGAATGTGAAGTGAATTAAGGAGTTCATTTCTGAGGATAGGTCGTATGAGGCGATTTGCTTGGGAGTGTGTACGGGTTGTGTTTGTTTTGTATTTTTTGTTGGATTTTTCTGTGTGAAAATGCCGGGTGGTTTCCGTTACAGTTCGGACATTTGGGAACATCTGTCGTGGGGCATGCAGTAGACCTGTGTTGTTTTCCGCAATATGGACGGATAATAGATTTTTAAAGGCATTCGTTGCTGAGGTGTCCGCTTTTGCAGCATCTTGAAGAGTATTTTGGCTGAACTGGAACGGTTTGATTTTGGGATCTCACAATTCAGTCGTTCTCCTTCGATGACAATACTTTTCGTGAGAGTATTAGCGGATTTAGTTTCAGAGTTTGTGAAAACTCTTACAAAGAGGTGGGTTAGTTTGTAGATCGAGGAATTATACAAATTATTTTGGTAAGTGGAAATTTGTTTTTAAAAAGGATATCCTCGCATGTTTTCGGATGGGTTAGCCTGTTAAAAAATATTTAGAAAAAAAGTATTTAGGTTAAAAAATAGGTTTAAAAAAATACTCTTAGAGCTTTAGAAAACAATGAGGCCAAAAATATAGGCGGCAAGCAAACAAGCAATTTAATTAAACCTAGCCTGAGATACTTGTTCACCCTTTGAAACGACGTTTGGGTGTAACAATTCATTGGAGCAAGGTGTATTAATTTGTGTATGAAACAGGAATCATTCCACCGTGTCCCAATGCTCAAGACTATCCCTTTCCCTCCTTAAGCAGGCTGATGCGCGATAGGGGCCACAAGAACTCCAACATGGTTCCCTATCCGAATAAAATTCAGGCCAGTGTTAGGCGTTTTATTCCTGCTCTCCTCTTGTGACTTACTGTTTTTTTTTTTGGTTTTGTTAATTGTTTTGGTGGCTTGTGTACGTTTCTGTTTAGTAGTAGATTTTTATGTTTTTTGGTAGCCGAAGCCATTTTTTGTGTTTTTTGTATATTTTTTTTAGGATGTCTGAAAGAAAGACCGTAATTAGTGGGCCTACATAGTGATTGTAGCTGTCATTGATAGAGCTACGAACTGTCGTCTGATTTTAATTTTTCGCTTTCTCTCCGGGTTACATATTTACTTTCACTTGTTTTACTTATTTGTTGTTTCGGACGTTTTTGCTTTTATCGATGGAACGCATTATATTTCATTATCTCTCGCAGTATAAGACTTTTTTGAAGAGGCCCTAAAAGATATTGATGAAGGCATCTCAATAAATGGAGTCAAGCTTAATAACCTGCGGTATGCAGATGATACAATAGTATTTTCGAATACCATAGAAGGGGCTGCAAAACTTAACGAACAAAATAACAGAAACAAGTAGAACCTATGGACTGGATATAAACACCAGCAAAACCAAGCTAATGATCATTAGCAAGCCAAACATAACTGGAGCAAATCTGTATGTAAACCAAATGAGAATTGAACGTGTCTCACAATACAATTACTTGGGAACTATAATCAATGAGTGGTGGGACAATACCCAAGAGATTAAATGTCGCATCGGAAAGGAGAAAAGTGCATTCTTGGCTATGAGCTCTGTGTTTAAAAGCCATGACCTCACCCTGAAAACAAAAATAAGGCTCCTTAAATGTTACGTGTACTCAGAGCTTCTGTATGGAGTAGAAACATGGACATTGAAGGCGGAAACTCTATCAAAACTTCAGGCGTTTGAATTATGGCTATACAGAAGTATCCTGAAGATACCATGGACAAACAAAGTCACCAATGAAGAAGTACTGCGGAGTTTCTCATATAATGAGAAATCAACGCAGATACGAGCTACTCCAATGCATTTTGCAGGGTAAAATTGAAGAAAAAATAGTCCCAGGACGAAGAAGAATATCCTGGCTTGCTAACCTGAGAGCATGGTATAGAAAGACCTCAACACAGCTATTTCGTATAGCAACCAACAAAATGATCATAGCCAGAATGATCGCCAACATTCGGAACGGACAGGTACCCTAAGAAGAAGAAGTAAGGGACTTGGTTGGGTCTCCAGTTCCTCAAATTTTGTCCTGGCTTTTTCTGTCATCACATCGGTCATCCTGACTTGTAGTTTTCTGGACAGAATAATTCATCAACGTATCTCGGTACGTTGACTACTTTTCTTAGGCTGCTGATGTGTATCCTTGAATCCTTTTCTTACTTGTTTTACATACATGTCCCTAAAGGAGAAATGCGTATTTAATTATCGATATTATGGCTATTTATTAATCTCATCTTTGATTTCTTTTTTAGTTCGCTTCTACCTGCGAGTCCTCTTATTAAATATGAGCGGTACAATGAGGAAAAGGTTTAAGAACATATTCTTTTGTATGAACAAAACATGTTTTTCTCATTGTTTTCCATTCGTGCATATTTGACAAATGGACCACTTACAGAGTTGTAACGAAGTGTTAGTGTAAACAGTTGTAACCATTAGAAAAAATATTTAAATGTTCAGATTTTTTATCCGGCAGTATATTTATTCCGAATCATACAAATAGACGTAGGTATATCATCGGTAAAAATGAAGGTCAGAGATGTACATTTACATTCATTATGTTGTAAAATTGGTTAGTAAATAGTAGCTACAAGAATCAAAGTTAATTGGAACATTGATTAATTGTAGATAAAACCACTGATCTATGTACATATTTTTCAAATTGAACCTTATTTAAAAAATAAGTTTGTATGAAAGAAAAGGAACGACCTATAGAAGTATATATATATATATATATATATATATATATATATATATATATATATATATATATATATAGTTGATTCTTAGGCTTAGGTTCATAAAAAAGATTGATTTGATACTAAAACATTTTCATATATTTTTTCGACGTTTCGGCAGGATATCCATGCCTTTTTCAAGAAATAATATTGACTAAAAAAACATTTTATGACAGACATAATACGGTTTATAGGTTATACTTTTGACTTACCAAGCTTGTAAAAATTCGTAACTAACAAGTAGACGTCACAATTAAAATAATATTAAAAACATAGGACATACCCACAAATCATATATATATATATATATATATATATATATATATATATATATATATAATATATATATATTATATATATATATATATATATATTATATATATATATATATAATATATATATATTATATATATATATATATATATATAATATATATTATATATATATATATATATAAAACTGTTTTGGATGGGTTGGAGTCAACTATTTTTTACTCGAGCTTTCAATTGTGATTACAATTTTTATCCAGAGCTTCTAAAAAATACAAAATATCTTACAAAGTTGAACTAGAAATAAAAAATTTTTTGTTAACTCACCAAATAAAATTGATTTTTTATATAAAACTGCTGCTAACATATTAATTACAAAAAATATTATTATAAAAATGTCCTATTCTAATAAATGTTTCTCTGAAATAAATTTTGATAAAGTTTCTTAACAAAAACAATTGAATTTGTAAACAAAAATTGAATAGCTACAAATCAGGATAAATGTCATAAATACCAACTTAAAAATTTTTATTTTTGACATATTGTCAAAAATAAAATTTTGTTTAAAAAATTCTGTTTACTAACAAAAAAGAAGAAGATTTATTCACCATTGATAGATGCCTGAAAAAATGTAACAAATACTTGGAAAATTCAAAATGTGGTATTTTACTGATTGCATATATAAATTACATAGAAATAATATAATTATAAATTTTGCTTAGATTTTGAATTTCTGACCTTTTGTTTAAATTATTATCACTTTTGCTAATACAAACCATTTCCAAAAAAGTTCTTTTAAATTTATTACTTTCACTACATAAAATTTTAATATTATCAAAATCCATAATATGGTCTTTGTCTATTACATGCTCTGCCAAAGCACAAGATGGTTTCTTAATTCTGCAATCACTTTTGTGAGAAATAATGCGATTTGAGAGATTTCTTTCAGTCTCACCAATATACTCAGCATCACACTGAGTACAACCAATGCTACATTTGTTTGATCTAATTTATCTATAGGATATTTAGTTTTGGAATATAAAGATGAAATGGTTTTGATGTTCTTTGTTGCTATTTTTATACTGTCAATAACCTTTAGTGTTTGTATTAATTTAGGAGTTAATGATGGTATACAAGGTAGTGAATGATAATATATGTTCTGATTGTTGGATACAGTGTTTTGAGATTTAGCAAAAAATGGTGTTAATATATATGCTACATAGGATGCTTTTTTCCAATTTATTAAATATAAATAACTTAATACCATTTTATATTATATAATATATATATATATATATATATATATATATATATATATTATATATATAATATATTATATATATATATATATATATATATATATATATATATATATATATATATATATATCACCTATCCACACCCTTCACTTCACAAGCTGGAGTACCCCAATGCTTAATTGTTGCTCCTATATTATACACAGTCAGTATACATAGAGAGCGTGGACACTTGTCTGTATTCAAAAGAGCGCAAAATTATCTAAACAGAGTCATTAAATGGTGCAATAAATGGAGAGTGGCCATAAATCCCTCCAAAACACAATTAATTTTATTTAAATCTTCAAATTGCCATGATGTCCATGGCCAAATAACTCTGTTAGGAGAGTACCTTATTCTTAGAAACTCGTTTTCCCTATTTGGGAGTTCATTTTACTAGGACTCTCAACTGGAAAACCGACATTCAAGATACCCTTGACATGGTGAGAAAGAGGTTTAAACTCCTGGAAGTACTAGCCGACAAATTAGGCAACACGTTATCTAGTACACACCTATAAAACCTTTATTAGACCTTTTATCGAATACAAGGCATGCATCTACGCCTTCCTTAAAACCTACCAAATTAACGTCATTATGGCTACCAAAAGAAAAATCCTCAGATTATGCATGAGGAAGCGCAGTCACTATCCATCAGCACACATATACATACTGGCAAATATAACACCTATTAAGGACAGAATCCTATCCCTCAGCAGGAGGTATATCCTTTGAACCATCACAGGCATGAATAATCGAGCAAAACAAATATTAAAGACACCTTGCAATCGCCGAGGGTAAAGACTCACCAGGTTTCCTCAAAGAAAAGTTCCGTTCCTTATAGCTAAACTTCTACACAATACTTTACACGAACTTCCTGATGAGTATTTTAATATTCTAGAAACATTCCCCATTAAATATCGCAGCTAACAACTGCACGCAAAAACGCTGATTAAGAGCCGTTTCTACTGTATGGCTGGTAACTCCTGAAGTACCTCCCTCGACATGTTTGGCTTTCCTCGACAAAATTCCTCTTATGTACTTCTTAACACATTCTTAACCTTCTGAACCCCAGCTCTTTAGTAGTCCACTACTTCTCCACATAAAAGATCAATCATCACGTTTTGTCACACCACCATTACTCTGGAAAAAAAAAGGAATACCTCTTCCTTGAAGAATTGACAGCCTAAGCATGTTCTTACCTGTCTTACTTACCGCCTTACAGTCTTACCTGTCATTCTTATGTACCGATAAGAATTGATTGCACAGTTTCTAAAGTTGTTATATCGTATTGTAGTATTGTTTTATATGTGATTCATGCTGAGTCCGATGACCCATTAAAAATCTCCCATGCGCTTGTATACTATTATTCTCTATTACCAATTTTGATTTTTTGCAAATGAGTTAGTTCATTTGTTGAGTTTTGATGTTAGTTGTTGCTTTTTTGTTCAGATATGTGTTCACTACCTTTTACTTGTAAAGTCAGCGAATGTTGGCAGATGAGTTAAGTTGGTTTTTGAGATATAAATGTATAAAAAGATAGTATGGTTCCAATATGCTGTTGTATATAAGAAAAGATATATTTGCATGTTTTGTATACTTCGAAAAGCCATTCGATATAGTACAGCATGTAAAATTAATGCAACTACTGGAAAATATCGGAATAGATGACAAGGATGTTCGTGTCAATAAAAATTTGTACTGAATCAAATTGCTATCATAAAAATTAAAGATAATTACACCGATGAAATCTCTATACAACGAGGAGTCAAACACGGTTGCATTTTGTCGCTAACATTGTTCAATGTTTACTTAGACCAGTTATTTAATAAGGCACTTGAGAGACAAGCATATGAAATAAAAATCAACATGGAACTACTTAATTTGGTTAGACATGCAGACGATACAGTAATTTTATCAGATAATATTGAAGGTCTTCAAATTGTGCTTGATCGTATTCACGAGGTAGGAGAGGAAATAGGCATTAAAATAAACTCAAACAAAACCAAATTTTTAGTGTTTAGTCATGACCCAAATCCCGATGCAAAGCTTCAATTAAACGGAGTCCAAGTTAAGACAGTTCACAAAATGACATATTTGGGAACTGTGATAATGAACCAACTAGATCCAAACATAGACATCAAACGTAGAATAGTAATGGTCAAAACTACTTTTATTAAAATAAAGTCATTTCTTTGCAATAACCATCTCAGTTTAGAACTAAGACAAAGAATGGTTAAGTGCTATGTGTGGTCCGTACTTTTGTATAGGGCAGAAGTGTGGAAGTAAAAGGGCAACAAGAGTTCGGCGTATTTTCCCATGTAAAATCCCATAAGAAATCGCTAAGGTTCATTCTGCTCATTTTTGACGCTTTTTTTGGTGGAGGCGCGACGGCTCGTCGGATCGCGACATATGAGGTATCGTTGGAAAGCGGAGGGGACGGGGAACACGTTGAGATAAAAATCAAACGCAAAAACTGTGCCAAAACGGCGCTATATTGTATCTCTATTGTTATTGGTCAGATCGTGACGTATGAAGGCTCGTTGGAATGGTAAGAGGGTAGCGAATATGTTTAGATAAAAACAAAACGCAAAAGACAGTGCCAAAAGGACACTAAGCTTGCAACGTCCAAACGGCTCAACGTACAACAACATGTGAGGTATCGATGGAAAGGGGAGGTGGTAATGAATATATTAGCATAAAAAGCAAACGCAAAAGACAATGCCAGAAGGACACTAAGCTTGCAACGTTCAAACGGTTCAACGTACATCAATGTACAACAACGTACAACAATGTGTGATGTTAAGATAAAAATAAAACGCAAAGACATCGGCGCTACGTTTGTAACGTCCTAACGGCTCAATGTCTGAGGTATCGACGAAAAGGGGAGGGGGTGATAAATATGTTAAGACAAAAAAAGTCGTATCTCTGTTGTTATTGGTCAGATTACTACGTGTAATACGTTAAATGAAAAGGGGAGGTGACGGGAAATATGTTAAGACAAAAAACAACAAAGACAATGTCAAAAGGACATTACATCATATCTTTATTGCTATAGGCCCGATCATGAAGTACGATGGCGCTTTGGAAAGAGGAGGAGAAATATGTAACACAAAAAGACATTGCTAAAACGGTGCTATATCGGATCTTTGTTTAGCATAATAGATATTGGAGGAAAGTGAGGCTAACAGAGAATCATCACCAAAAAAAAACGGTGCTATATCAAATATTGGACATAGTTTTAATGAGATTCCGCGTCTATTACAGTTTATCGTCTCGTCACGCCACCTGTCGACCACATCTAGCACCTGACATCGTAAAAAAGACACACAGCTTCTCTCTCTCTCTCTCTCTCTCTTGAAACAATGCGAAAGGTTACGTTGCAAACGATATATAACGTACATCCACGTATGAAGTATTACTAGAAATAGAACATGAATCGAAGAATGTATACCATTCTTACAGTATGACCAAACCAACAAACATCCTCAATATAATCTTCTCTGATTAAATATGACTATAGACTGAACGTGAATTACTATACAGCACTATTATTTTGTATATGCGTATTTACGGTAGTTCGAGTAATAATATAAAAATTATAGAATACAAATGGTGAGTTGCATACTAATTTACGACAATTCGGGTAAATATACAAAATTAGCGAATACAAATGGTGAGTTGCATACTATATTTTATCTACGGCAATATTATGTTTTATAGGTTGGTATTGTGCTTCAGGTCTCTAGTAAAAAATAGCAACATAGACTGCATGTAAAATATGTTAGCACGGTCAGCAGTGAGTAATGGTTAAATTTAATGTTAGTATCGAAGCGATGGAATGTATGTGTAAAGTGAAATTATACAATGCATAAAAGGTAGTCAATTTGGTTCGAACATAAATTTGCTGAAAAAACATATGTTCTTAACAACAGTCACCAACGTGAAGGTACGACTACATCGACTGTCATGTTAGTAGGGATGATGGTTAGTAGGAATGAAATATTTTACATTATATGATAATATATTTAGCAGCAATATACTTAACTTTACTAAGATCAGCACATGATTTAACTTGGTTTAGTAGACATCTTTTTGTTGATCTGATGGACATCTTTTATGTTAAGACACTATGTTGTTCAGTCAAAAATGAATTATTGAGGGTTAGTCGATAACTCTAGGTTACCTAATCTTAAAACTAGGGATTTCTCCGACTCCTGTTTTGGGACAGGCTATCGAAGACTTAAAACTAGGGATTTCTCCGACTCCTGTTTGGGGACAGGCTATCAAAGAACAGACTTAAAACTAGAGATTTCTCCGACTCCTGTTTTGGGACAGGCTATCGAAGACTTAAAACTAAATCGGGGTAAAGACAACCAGTATTGATTATCTTGCTAGGAGGCTGCACGAACACTAGATCCTAACTTAATAAGATCGGTTCATTAATTTGCCAGTGGTCCATATCAGATATCTTTTAAGTGGTCATAGCTAAACATCTTTTTTGTATATGTGCTAATCTTAAGTATCTTAATTAAAAATAATATATACAAAACTAAGATCTAGTAGAATTACCATATTATATAAACAACGATTAATGAGTGAAAGGTTGTGAAAAGGAATATAATAAAAGGGTCTGTTCCAGATATATTTAGCATTATGTTAGCTGTAATAAAGTTTTACAGTGACTATATTAAATCAACTAAATATGCTTATCGTAATTATATAAAAATGGTAAGTGATATTAAAGATGTTAAGAGAAATATAATGAAAAAATGTCTGATTCTGTTGTATTTATCAATATTGTAGTTGTAATAAATTCAGTTTTAAAAATGTCAATATACAATTAGCTTTACAGTTAAACAAACAGGAATAAAAGTTATGAGAGAGTTGGCATATTAAAATCTTGCTTTTTGTTAATCAACATCCATCTTAGAATCAATTAAATAGTGTCCCCATGGAAGCGTGTCATAAGTCTCCGGAATGTGATGTCTTTTATCATCATTGGGGCTAAGCGCAACCTTTTCCTGGGTAATTGTATATACACGATGTCTATCTGATCTTATAAGATTTTGCGAGGCAATCTTTGTTGTAAAGTTATTTAAACATTTGACATAGTCCTCGAATGTAATTTTAGTGTTTACAACAGATTTCTTTACCCCCTTCGCCTTCTTTGTCACACCATAATTTCGTACAATATTATCAATTTCATCATCCTCATACTCCTGTTCTTTCAACTTTTTACGTTTTTCTTTTAGCTCATCTTCAGTGGCAGCTACTTTTGTTGTATACAATTTAGATCGGAGCCCTATGTAGTCAGTCATAATGCGACCATTATTCTCATCCTTCATCATACCCAATACCTTCTTATTAACCTGAGGGATGCCGTAAATATTATCTACTGGGTAGTCAGACGTATCAAAATATTTATAGCAATCTTCTTTCATAGCCTCATATGGGTCTTGTTCACGTATCTCTACGATTACACTATCGGTATCAGTATAGCAAGTTGTAAAGTTTTCTCCGAACCTGCTGGCCAAATAGTCATATTGAAAATTATATATGGTTGTTTTAGCTAAATCCAATATACTCATTCCAACATAAATCGGTTTATCTAACCATATTTCTGCTCTATGCATCTCGACAGCAACCAAATTTTCATTAAAGATAGTAGCGTTTTTAAACAGGGGACTACTTATTCGTGCTTCAGCTCCATAACGACCCTGCCATTCCGTCAACAATTTAATATCAACGCGCTTGCGCACATTCTCCATGGTCTTACCAAAGACAGCGTTGTTCATTAGCTTAAAAAGGTTCTTTTCAAACTCATTTTTCGCTGCCTTCCGGAGTTCAGTATTCAAGTCGATGTATGCTTTCAGCCATGGACTCTGTTTAAATTTTAATACTCTGTGTATCTTTGTTAAAATTAACCCGTTAGCCAATGCCTGTTTTAGTGCTCTATAATGTATTACATATTTCCTTTTGGGGCTTAGGGTGGCCATTAATTTTGTCTGCTCTCGTGGACGTTTAGGAGGAAGCATAGTTTTTGGGTTCAAAGATTCTGGGCAGAATGGGATGTCTTTATGACGATCATGGAGATGTTGAGGGTACTCCAGATCAACCTCGAGAATGTACCCTTCAGAAGCATCATCAGGAATAGATATAACGTCTATATTGGTATCGACCCACTCGAATCCACCATAGGGAAGATATTGAGACATTGCCCAACCATACTGATTATTAACGTCAAAGTACATAAGAAACGTTTTCGGTTTAGATGGGTCATAGTTGTTGATGTATGGATTGTTAGCGCAAGATCGACGTTTACTACAAACTTGACTCAAACCGCCACGAATGCCACGCTCCACAAACAAAAACATATCTGGATCTGTTAAAAGCTCCAGTTCCTGTTTTGTATGTTTAAGCATTGCATCCCACGTGAAGCCGGGAAGAGTGAAGTAATGAGCTGGGTCAAGATTATATGTTTTGAGACAACTGGATCGGAACTGTTCAAAAACGTCTGCAAGAAGAAGGATGTCTGTTTTCATGTAGAGATCAACATAATCCCCGAGAGTGGAGCACGAGAATGAAGACCAGACATCTTGGGCTCTACGATAATGTTGACGAGGACATGGTTTATCCTCAAGTTTATTATAAAAGGACTCAATGGGGGGTAGAGACATTTCAGCAAATTTTTTAAATGAATCAATATAATCATAAGGCATGATACCTTTCTTGGTTAGAAGACTGAATTGCTCCTCAGGAAGCGATGAAAATTGGGACTTGAGATTAGGATATTCTACCAAATACGAAGAAAGTTTATCGAGGGAAGATGCCATGAATCGAAAACTATCGATAAAACGGAATTTAATTCGAGCGTCATCAATGTGTTTCGTAAAAGAGATATATTTTTCCTTAGTAATAGGAAGAAGATCTACGGGGCCTTTGATGTGTGTAGCAATATCATTAACAATGAAGTGGGCGTCATATCCTGAGAGGTTATGAAATATCACTGGAATAGTGTGAGCGTCTTTATAATTAATGTTACAGCCTTCATGAGCTGCACCTCTGTAATTATTTTCTGGTATGAGGTGATCGTGGTCTCGTACTTTCTTATCACTGGGGGAGAAGCGCTGCTCGCAGATATGACAATGAGTGGCTGCATGAAAATCACTCTCTTGCTGAGATGTCATATTTATATCATACGGGCACAAAAACACTGGTGACACTTTCTCTGCAAGCTGATTAAGTTCATCTGCAAACCACTTCATGCAATCCTTTCCTCGATATGAGCTATATGTCGACAAAGAATCATCATAAGAACATTTAAAGAAATAACCAACTGCTACAGGAATATGCTCCTGAGGTTTTTTTGGATCTCCCGTGCGTATCAAAGCACTTTCGAGATCCGCGTATACGGCAAAGGGGGCTTTAATCTTATTCCTGTAATTTTTGAATTTAAGCATTTTATGTCTTTCGTCAGGCATTTTAATAACAGTCTCATTTTGTTTTAAGCAGTCTATTGTATGTTTATTTAATGTTTCTTGTGATCGGTAGTAATGAAGGCATCGGTCGCAAATATATTTTGTTCCATTTTCATTACTTAACTGTTTAGAGAGTAGGCGTGACAAATTTTTTATCCATACATAATGATATCTAATCGGACCTTCTACATCATCATATTTATCTCGTATTAATAATAGGTTAATATGTTGATCCTTCTTATTCTTTGTTAGGAAGGCTGGCAGGGTCGTAAAATCTCTTTGTTCTTTTTTTAGAACATAAACATTGATGGATACATCGTTTTGTTTCTCAAAGTGTAGAATCTGCTTAATAGTCATAGGCCACTGAATTCCCTTTAGCTTTAACACTTTAGAGTAGTGCGGGTATGAGCTCATTAAAGCAGAGTTATTTCGACACGGATATAACGCTGATACAACGGCCCACGCGAAGCACGCCTCATCATCATTTTTAACATTAATACATGCTTCTTTTCTTTTAATCTGAGGAGGAAGTTCAATATATGATGAGCCTAGTTGCGGTGTAAATTTATTAATGTTTACCCCCAGGTTAACAACAGCCTTTAGTGCCCATCCAGAATCACGTTCTTGGAATTCTTCCAAGTCTCTGTTGATGGGCTCCACCACTTTCTTTTCAAACCACTCATCAAGATTGGTGTCTCGATAGATTGGTGAGTTCGATGTGGTGAAATATTTTGTATCTTTAAGGATTTTCTCTCCGCTAGCTATCTCGAAGTCTCCACCAAATACCATATTCACCTTTACTGCCTCATCTTTCTTGAGTGCATTTTGAATTCTCCGCTTAAACAGGGCTTTGCAATCATCAAGAAAACTGCCAGGGTCCTTGTGTTTGAGGTTTGAGATGACTCCCGTTCTAATTCTCGAGTTGAATGCTGATATGGAGTCATCCCATTGTACCCTCTTGTAAGCAGTCTCCGGTCGAATGTTAAGCCCCGCCCCCTTCTTCTGTTCGGTCTTCAGTTGGTTTCTTAACGTTTTTACTTGCCGCATCTGGGCTTCAAGGTGCTGCTTCTCCCCCATCGTTTTTGCATATCTCATAGAGTCCCTAATCTTTTTGACTGCTTTGGTACATTCTACCAATCCTTTTCGTACATTTTGTTCATTATAATCAGTTCTGATTAAGCCTAAGATGGATGCTATAATTGTAATAAGTTTGGCCAACATGTTTATACCAAAAATATAAAATTAAATTATAAACAAAAAATTTAAAAACTAAATATGATTAGAAACCAAAAATTTTTTCTAAACCAAAATATCATAAAAACCCAAAATCTGAAATTCAAAATTTATTTAAAAAAATTGAAATCAGAAATTCAAAAATTATCAAAATAACCAAAAAAAATCCAAAATTTTCAAAAATTTAAAAACTTTATGAAAATATCACTCACCAGAGCACACTTTTGAATGATTAAAGACTTACCAGAGCACACGTCTGATCGCTAGGAATATCTGAAACAGAATAAAGGAAATACCTTAATGCTGGGTATTAAATATACTTTTTAGTCGAACGGAAGACTGAATGGTTCATAAAAGGCCCCTGAAATGTATCGATTTGTGTTTGTTCTTCCATAACAATCAACGTAAAAGTGCTACATTTAAGACATTTATTGAACTTGGTCACATGTACTCCTTACTCATTCTATGAACGATACAAGGAAGTATCAGTACTACCAACATTAAAAGAAGCAGTACTGTCAACTATGAAAAAAAAATTTATTAGAAAGTAAAAGATACTCTGTGCTAATTAGATTGGTGTAGGTATATAAAATTATACGTTGACTCATTCATAGTGCATTCTATATCATTCCATCACAAGAAGGAGTCATGGTTAGGAATTGTAAGAGTTGTCTTCAGGAGTATCCCGATGTCACCTCAAGCGAATTTTGTGATACCTGTTACATTAAAGGAGGTTTAAATGGCGGAAAGTGGGTTCCATATAATTCTTCTTCCTGATCTAGTTACGAAGATTTTAAAGAATGTCATTTTAATTATGATAGACGTCAGCTACTTTGCGAAAGATGTGGAAAATGTATAAATAGAACCGATATATATCGATATATGAAAAATAAACACAGCATTGAAAACTATTCAGTTAGATTTACATAAACTTTCGATGAGGGAACTCCCACCACCACTTTCATCACTAACACACTCTAACTATTAGCAACAAGTTTTCATTCATCGAATAATAGTCAAAAGCAGACACATCAGTTGCTACAATATAAAACAATACATTCAGTTAAACTTGATCAAGACATGTATGGAGCAAGAATTTATTCGAGCCAACTACGCAGGCGCGGGTTTATCGGCTAGTTTAATCTTTTATGAAGTTGCCAGGCAGTATGGGATAGCAACAAAAGTGGTAATAGGTACAAAGATCTACTCACATGGCATTGTAATTACGGCACTTTTCTGGAATGAATATAATGAGATAGTATTCGATCCAACAGATGCAAGTACAAAACATCATTTACCTCATCAAATGGAATTTACGATGAAAAAAGGAATGTTTATATATAAAAGCGGTGAAGATAGAAAAATGGTTGATATTTATCATGATTTTAAGAAAAGCAAATCGACGATAGCATATTTTACAGAGGCATGTCTACTGGACATACGAGAAAATATTTTTAACACTGTAGCAAAAATACTTTAAAAAAAAATTAATAAATAAAATGTACCTCAATTCTCAACAATAATATAGGTAACAGCGCATGATGTTTAGTTGACATAGGTAGAACTGACACCCTACACAGGTGTGACCAAAAAGAGGTGTAATTTAAATAATAATACATCACTACTAAGTGTCCGCTCAGGCCGCCATCTTCTTGCACACCAACAGGGGGTATCAGAGACATGTAGACGCCATCAGTAACACATATGCAGAGACACAGAGGATAGCAGAGACATGTAGACACCATTACTGACACGCTAACAGAACAGCATAGGCTACCACACAGGAGCACCAGACGTCATCAGATACATGCTAACAGAAGTCATAGGCGACCACACAGGAGCACCAGACGTCATCAGATACACGCTAACAGAAGTCATAGGCGACCACACAGGAGCACCAGACGTCATCAGATACATGCTAACAGAAGTCATAGGTGACCAAACAGGAGCAGTGACACATATGCAGAGACACAGAGGATAGCAGAGACATGTAAACACCATTACTGACACGCTAACAGAACAGCATAGGCGACCACATAGGGGCACCAGACGTCATCAGATACATGCTAACCGAAGTCAAAGGCGACCATAGAGGGATATCTGAGACGTACAAACGTCATCGGAGACATGTTAACAGAAGGGTGCAGATGTATAAAAATAAGGACTCAAAGTCAAGAATTCATTTGGTAACATGTCTCCAAACAGAGCGGTTCAAGTAAAGAAACTTGCTGCAATTGTGAGAGAAAAGTATAAAGCTCTTAGAAGAATGCAAGCTGATGACAACGAACTTCTACAGACAACGTTTAAGCCAATAACTGCACCTCTTAAAGAAATAGCCAACTATGTGAATGTCCCTAAACCAGACCCCAACGAAGATGATTCACAAACTCATCCGCCATCACAGGTCAGTGATGACATCGAACCTCTGCATACGCAAATATCGTACAACCCTTATTTAGAAAAATATACTCAAGATTTAGGGAATGTAGACCAGATATACGGTCCACATGTTAATTGGTCTACTGGAGAATGGTCGTTTGGAAATAAAACAATTGAGTTCGATAAAGATAGCAATAAAATGGATTCACACATTTTTACAGCTACACCTGGTCTGTACGACCTGATCTTCTCGAAAGAACCTACACAATATACACTAGCCGATCAAACAATCTACAAAGCTCTTCTAGACATATCCGGCGCACATAAAGATGGGCGAGGTCGATTAAGTCATCAATCTCACACCATAAAATATGAAAAAATTATTAAGCCGATGTATTTGGGTAATAAAAAAGAAGACCACAGACCTTACACGGTACCGCAAAAAATGTCGAACTACATACCCACGTAGAAGATACAACACACACACAACAACAACAACAATGTAAAAGAAGACATATATCACAGAAGGCTCACGATACAGAAGACATGTCAAGTTCAAAGAAAAATCATGTTGATTTTACCGCAAGAGCTGTTAAAACAAGGATTCGTAATATAGCACAGAAACAGATATTTGTCCAGTTGGAAAAGTTATGGTCCCTATATAAAGAACATCATGACCCAAACATGCTTGTAGAAGGCCTTACAATTCTTTCAGAAGCCGACGCTTTAATGGGGAAAGAAGCAGCTGAAATCGTAGACGAACTGAAGTACCTAGATATTATTGAGTAATAACAGGCACATACTTCACGCGAACAAGAAATTTCAGAACAACTAAGAAACTTTCGAAATTAAAGTTCATCATCTGCTCAATAACAGATACTAAATCTGACCTTTAAGAATGAATATAATAACAAAGTTGCGTGTGTGTATGTTTTATATGTAATAATTTGTATCAAATAAACATTACCTCTCCTATTAGATTTTAACAGCCTTAACTATAAAAAAAATATTAGAAGTCACAGGTATTCATAGAGATTCCTAAGGATATTTGAGACATCAAGCATTCCCAAAAAAATTTAGAAAGAAGAAGAAAAAGAAAACCCTCGTCAAGACATTGTTTATCAACTAAAGACATAAGACGGCTAAAGATGAGTTCAAATGAAAACATTGATGCGAAAAGAACAAATCAGAGACCAAGTTCTGAAAGTGGACAGCTGCATGAGGAATTGAACAAAATATGGCTCCTATATAATGAAAACAACGATCCGACTTTCCTAGTAGCCTTGACAAATTGACTAAAACATACATTAAGAAGAGCATGTGTTTCAGACAAAATAATTATATAAAAGATTGTACATATTTACACTGTAATAAATCAATTAAAAGTCAACTAATGGTTATTTTCTTCTTCCACAGCATCATTCTAACTCTCGTAGATAAAATATAGTATGCAATGCCTCTTAAGAGTAAGAAGATAAAAATAGTATGCAGCTCTTGGTCATATATTTGGCATTATTATTTTAAATAAAAAAGTATTATAAAACATGTGAGAGAGAAGCCGCTATTTTCGAAATAAAACGTCAAATCAATTACAAATATAAGGTGCACCATACAATTTAGAAAAAAATAAGAAAGAAATAAAATAAGATAATGTACCATAAAGAGCTGTTATTTTTTAAAATAAAACGTAAACTCAGTTAAAAATATGTGGTGCATTATACAATTTAGAAAAAAACACAGGAAATAAAAAAAAAATAAATAACAATAAGACATAAGAAATAAAATTATATTTACTACAAAAAAATAACTTACCTTATATTATTCACGCACACACTATATAACTGTACACAATATAGTTCATCTGAGACTGCCAGAAATACTATGTATGATTCGTGCAAGATTCGATTATTTATACTCTCAGATATCGCAACGTAAATTCTAGAATAAAATAATATATTTTTCTGTTTTTATTAGTAAAAACCACAAGATAAAATATTTTATATAAAATTATGATTGTGGTACGCGAGCCGTTATTATCAATTTACAAACTTGCAAATGTGGTTACCGCTATCATTTTTTACTTCCTATTACGAGTAGTCTTATCATGAGGCCTCATCCTGTTTGTAACTAAAATGATTAAAATAAAATATGTGTGAATTTTAAAATATTTCTATAAAAAATTTCAAGTCTTTGATTTTTGGCAATTTTAAACGTAAATGGTCAGTGTACACTAGGATTGATTTCATCTAACTGCCATTGCATACATTGACTATTAACATAGCAATTTTGATCTTGTTTTCAGAACTTCGACCGATGTGGGCCCCGAACCATTTATACAGATTTTTGGACCCATGAGTGTCTTCTCGTGCCTACTCCTCGCTTGGTATCTATCCTAAAGTATCAACTGCTGTATCTATACTTGTCATGTCCTGGTATATAGCCTAGATAGTAGAGTGTTATTTGTTTAATTGTGTTCACTATTTCTTTATCTTTTCCGTAGATTCCCTCTATGTTGGTGCCATGTTCGGTGAAGAATGTGTTGGTACACTTGAATCTCGATTTTTTCATGAGCGTCTCTGTCAGCGTTCGTGTCTCCACATTTCTAGATAGATTTTATAAAGATATAATGTGTATTAGTACAGGAGAATTGGGAATTTAACGTTGGTTCGTTTTATGATGTTTTTAGCCATAATTATTGATCGTATCGCACTTGGTCGGTGATTTTCGTAATATGTATGAAAAGACCTTTCTAATGGTATACTGGATGTAGCACTTGGTGCAAAATTGAGGGAATTAGGGTTTGCTAGAGATCAAACTGCGATAAGAGATTTTTCTATGCCAATGGTTTTGTTTTACCCTCAATAACAATAAATAAGCATTTACAGTTCGACCAAGTTATCACAACGGTTTTTATGACACCTTACTATATATCTTTTGAACGGATAAGCGGAAATCGATGTATGACCCATCAAATTAAAGGATTTTAAATGGTGAATTACATTGTGATGTTTGTTTTACGATAATGACATGTATAAGGCCTGTTTGACATCATATAAATAAGTTTTATATAAATTTAATGTTTTTTAGGATAAGGGTGTTGAGAATTTGACGATGGTTCGTTTTACGATATTTTTAGTCATAAATACTGGGTGTATAGAACTTGGTGGGTGATTTTCGTAATATGTATGAAAAGACCTTTCTAATGGTATACTACACAGAGCACTTGGTGCAAAATTGAGCGAATTAGGGTTTGCTAGAGATCAAACTGCGATAAGAGATTTTTCTATGCCAATGGTTTTGTTTTATCGTCAATAACAATAAATAAGCATTTACAGTTCGACCAAGTTATCACAACGGTCTTTATGGCATTGTACCCTATATATTTTGAACGGATAAGCGGAAATCGACGTATGACCCATCAAATTAAAGGATTTTAAATGATGAATTACATTATGCTGTCTGAATTAAGGAAATGTTATGTATAAGGTCTCTTTGACACCCTATCGTTTATTATTAGCTGAATCTTGTCGTATGGCACCTTAAATTACAGGGTTTCGAATGACGAACTATGTTGTGAGATCTGTTCTATCACAATTTTATGTTTAAGGCCGCTTGGCGCCTTATCATATGTTTTTATTTGAATATATATATATATATATATATATATATATATATATATATATATATATATATATATATATAAATTGATGCTTATACTCTTATGAATCAGTTTTTCGTATGTAAACCAAGATGGAGGTGTGTTTAATATGTATGTTACTGCTGCTTTTCATAGCAGCAGCAGAAAGTCTTTTCGGAAAACGATGCTACGAGTTTTTTTCATCGATCTATGTATATATCCATGTATATAGATAACAGTTAAATAGCCCATCCATATATAAATATAATTTATATATGGATGGGCTTAAACAAAATCTAAAAATGATATTTTGCCCAGGTGAAGCGGGTGAAAGATATAATTCAGTTGTTAGAGCCATGAACATGTGGGAAGATGCTTCGAATTTGCATTTTATCAGAGTGACTATTCATTAAGGTTCCATCTTCTAACGAAGGTTGGATATCAACATGGCAATTCTTACTTTACTTACAGCAGCTCTAAATAGTTGGCTAGAGCTCAGACTAAACCATTCCCTTAGATTTCGTAGCCAGGAGGTTCGTCTTCTTCCTACATCTCTTTTACCTGTAATGATACTTGTGTAGAACTATATTTAGACTTGGATGAAATAAATCGGATTACAAATCTCGTTATGGTCCTTGTTCATGAACTTGGTCATGCTTTAGGTTTAGAACATAGCGACCATAAGAAAGCTGTATCCGTCGTCCATATTGATGTACCTGATATTTTGTTCTTATGTAGAGAATATAAATATTGAGAGTTATATGTCAAGATGTTTGTTGGTTTGGGCATACTAATAGAACGAACGAACTGTGTACAGCAGTATACGAACGAATTGATATACGTAGCAGTGACCATCGAATTCTACATCCATGAGATATGTTGAATAAGTTTTAATAGATAAGTATGCTACCTATTTGCTAAATTTTACTATAAGGAGCATACACGTCTATGTATGTTAAATCATTGGGATGTGCTACTTGTATAAGATCCTTTAGTATGCTACCATGTTTACTTTCCTCTATCATTTTTCTTTTTTTCTTTTCTCTAACATTCATTACTAAATTCAGTACTAAATTCTCACTGACCACATTTAGCTGAGTGTATGTAGAGCAGAGATAGTTCAGCAGAGGCTTGTTCTGAGCCGTGATCGTACAGCTGATATATATATATATATATATATATTATATATATATATATATATATATATATATATATAATATGTCTAGTAAGATACGTTTGTTGGTCTGGCTTTTGACATTCTAGATGGCAGCACTTATTATAAATTTAATTTTAACTTATTCGGAATTCCTTGCCCTGACGAAGACTTAGTTTCCCAGTTGACATATTTACTGGCTAAAGTCAGCTTATTTTATATATAAATTTGTAATATATACATAAAATGATAATAAACTTGTGTTATCCTAATGTAGGTATTTTTATTAACGCATAAGTGTGTGGATCAATGAAGCAAGTTTTATCTTTAACATTTCTTTATTTCTACATTCATTTTATTATATACATTATTTCTATGGGCGACATCTAATATGGGATTAATAACTATTGCAGTTTCATGTATACGATTTTGGAATCGTATGTGGTTCAGCATTTCAAAATTGTAGTCCCTTTCCGGATTGTAAATAAAATATATTTTATTTAAATCTTCATTAAACGTAACTTTCTTCGTTATTTTCTTCATCTTTGTGGGAGCGTTGAGCTTTTTTTTAGATAAAATTAGTCAGGTCTATAGCGTTTGTGTAGGAACCGATGTTAAAAACGTGTTGTTTGTAGATAGTAAAAGCCCCAAGCTGTTAACTCTATTACTGGTTTATTTTCCTTCCAGCCTCTAAAAGTTGATAATCTTACATAAAAATTGTTTGTCTCAGACGTACAATCGTCAAGACACATTATGATTGACTAATGAAATACCGCAATAGTTTCTCTTTATCTATATATCTTTAACGTATATTCAACAATCTATTAGTTACAATCATTCTAATAATAAGCGTCTGTGTGGTTCGAAAAAAAAAAAAAAAAAAAAAATGATTTTAGAGAGGTCAGTCTAATGACTAGACCTCTGGTATGGAGCAAACATAACATTCCATTAATATGCTACCTACATATACTTGACATTTACAAACAATACACATAATCTATCATTTTTACGCAAATCCGGTGAGTTAGAACACTTATTTATAAATCAGATCCGTTTTAGTCTTTGAGTTTGTTGACTGTTATCAAGCACGCTTATTGTCAGGGCATTTGGATGGTTTACCAGACGTTTTAGGTACCAAAACCTACACAGAACGAGTACTTTACTGATCGTTAGTATTTCTAGATCACAATAATATCTTTTGTTTGATACGAAGCATGATGCGTCTGTTATAGAACGTAAAACTTTAAATTGAAATCTTTCCATTATGGCTCCATAGGTCCAGACTGGTGTAAGTATTGAAAACTTACAGTTTGTTATGAATGGACAATTTTGATGTCCTGCCCAGTATCAAATAATGTTTACGAAATTTTATACAAATAATATGTTGCGCTTTGGATTCATTGATCTTAATGAGTCATCTCTTTGTCTACTTTTCAATGTCTCTAATATACCTTTGAAGAGATTCTATAGCTGTTGCAGAATTATTATCTGTAACTAACATAGCAGTGTTATGTCGTGCGTAAATGTAATGTAATGTCGTGCGTCTTCATATATATGGTCATTGTACACTACACCATTCACTATTTTAAAGCACATTAAGGCTCATTAAGCTGAAAGAAATGAAACAAGATGTATTGTATATAAATTTATTATGGATATCTAAACATTACATTATAATTCATTATTCCATGATTAATACATTTACATTTTGAAAAAAGTCGTTCAGATTCATCGTTGGAGCAGAATGCTGTGAATTGGTTATTTTTCTTTACATGTTCCATAAGTTTGTATGCGTATCCTTTTCTCCGATACTTTGGTAATGTATATATGTAATCTAATACTCTCGGTGCATCATGATGTCCTAGTGGATCAAAGTCGCATTTTGATAATAGAACGAACGATGCTGGTTCTCCGCTGACATATAGGATGTAGCAGGTAATTTTCATGGTTTGGATCCATTGATCAATAAGTATGTCATCTAAATTTAATTGCTTAATTTTTCTGACTGCGTTCGGACCTCTGAACAGCTCAATTTTTTCCATCATACTCCGCCGAATGATTGATTGATACTGATTTTGCATTATTCGTTCAATTATGTATCATCTGTCAATTTTACAGGAGTGGGGAGGACCTCAGATATTACGTTTACAGACCGATTACAGCTAATAATTATACAACACAATACCCACCTACAAAACATAATATTGCCATAGATAAACTATAGTATAATCACCATTTATATTCGCTAATTTTATATCTCACCCGAATTGTCGTAAATTAGTATATTCACCATTTGTATTCTATAATTTTTATATTATTACTCGAACTACCGTAGATACGCATATACAGAATAATAGTGCTGTATAGTAATTCACGTTCAGTCTATGGTCATATTTAATCAGAGAAGATTATATTGAGGATGTTTGTTGGTTTGGTCATACTGTAAGAATGGTATACATTCTTCGATTCATGTTCTATTTCTAGTAATACTTCATACGTGGATGTACGTTATATATCGTTTGCAACGTAACCTTTCACATTGTTTCAAGAGAGAGAGAGAGAGAGAGAGAGAAGCTGTGTGTCTTTTTTACGATGTCAGGTGCTAGATGTGGTCGACAGGTGGCGTGACGAGACGATAAACTGTAATAGACGCGGAATCTCATTCAAACTATGTCCAATATTTGATATAGCACCGTTTTTTTTGGTGATGATTCTCTGTTAGCCTCACTTTCCTCCAATATCTATTATGCTAAACAAAGATCCGATATAGCACCGTTTTAGCAATGTCTTTTTGTGTTACATATTTCTCCTCCTCTTTCCAAAGCGCCATCGTACTTCATGATCGGGCCTATAGCAATAAAGATATGATGTAATGTCCTTTTGACATTGTCTTTGTTGTTTTTTGTCTTAACATATTTCCCGTCACCTCCCCTTTTCATTTAACGTATTACACGTAGTAATCTGACCAATAACAACAGAGATACGACTTTTTTGTCTTAACATATTTATCACCCCCTCCCCTTTTCGTCGATACCTCAGACATTGAGTCGTTAGGACGTTACAAACGTAGCGCCGATGTCTTTGCGTTTTATTTTTATCTTAACATCACACATTGTTGTACGTTGTTGTACATTGATGTACGTTGAACCGTTTGGACGTTGCAAGCTTAGTGTCCTTCTGGCATTGTCTTTTGCGTTTGCTTTTTATGCTAATATATTCATTACCACCTCCCCTTTCCATCGATACCTCACACGTTGTTGTACGTTGAGCCGTTTGGACGTTGCAAGCTTAGTGTCCTTTTGGCACTGTCTTTTGCGTTTTGTTTTTATCTAAACATATTCGCTACCCTCTTACCATTCCAACGAGCCTTCATACGTCACGATCTGACCAATAACAATAGAGATACGATATAGCGCCGTTTTGGCACAGTTTTTACGTTTGATTTTTATCTCAACGTGTTCCCCGTCCCCTCCGCTTTCCAACGATACCTCATATGTCGCGATCCGACGAGCCGTCGCGCCTCCACCAAAAAAAGCGTCAAAATGAGCAGAATGAACCTTAGCGATTTCTTATGGGATTTTACATGGGAAAATACGCCGAACTCTTGTTGCCCTTATACTTGTGGACGCTAAAAGTATCGATCATAAATAAAATTTAAGCATTGAAAATGCGGGTTCATAGACGAATGCTAAAGATACCTTGGAAAGCAAGGAAAACTAATGAAAAAGTACTAAGGAATGTCAACAAAGATGCAGAACTGCTAAAGACCGTTAAACATCGAAAAATATCTTATCTGGAACATATAGTAAGGGGAAGTTGATATAAAATATCACAACTGATCCTTAAAGGCAAAATAGAGGGCTGTAGAAGTGTAGGAAGAAACCAAGTTTCTTGGTTAAAAAAGAAATGCAGGACAATTATTCCATATTGCAGAAGATCGAGAATCCTTCGCAATGGTGATCGCCAACGTCAGATAATTCTGATATGGCATGCGAAGAAGAAGAATATGTAGGTTCATCGTTGTTGAGTTTAATCTCAAAGATTCTATTAGAGAGATAGGATTTCAGGATTATATATACCTGACTAGGCATAGTTTTCTTGATTTTAAATAATAATCCCTTGTGCCATACTTTGTCGAATGCCTGTTGTATGTTCAAAAATACTAAATTGCATATTTTTTGTTCCCTTGTTTAATAGATTCATTATTCTGTCGCATTGCTAAATGATAGAGTGGCTTTCTTCAAAACTAGAAATTGGTGATCTTTTCAAATTAGGTTAAGTGTATGTTTATTAGGTAGAGTTTCTTCTTTTATTCTTCTTTGGAGTATCATCGCAAATATTTTGGACAATAGGGGTAGCAGTAGTAGTAGTAGCTAGATGGAGATATATTGGTCGGTACAAAGTTATTTCAGTGGGTGGCTTTCCAGATTTCTTCTTCTTCTTCTTAACGTGCCCTATCAAGTCCCCTTGACGTTGGCGAATAACATGGCGAAACTGTCTCTGTCTCGAATTTTTCTAAAGAGTTGCTTAGCTTTTCTTATTCCTGTCCATTTCCTGATATTCTTCAACCAAGAGGCCTGCTTTCTACCAATTACTCTGTGTCCTTTGATTTTACCCATCATAATAAGTTGAAGAATATTATATCGGTCTCCCCTTATTACGTGTCCAAAATAGGCCATCTTTCTACATTGGATGTTATCAAGCAGCTTGCGAGCAGCATTTGCTCTCTCAAGGACTGCCACATTTGTCAACATAGCCGTCCATGGAATTTTTAGTATACGTATGTGCAGCCACATTTCAAAGGCCTCCAGACGATTAATGGAGGATATTTTTAATGTCCATGCTTCGACATCGTATAAGAGGACTGACCAAATGTAGCATTTAACCATGCGCTTTCGAAGTTGAATCATTTTATCTCTTGATCTGGATCTAGTTGTTCAGTAATATGGCAACCAAGATAATTAAAACTGGACACTCTTTGAATTATATGACCATCAACATATAATCGTGCATCTTGATGTGCTAAACGGCTAAACACCATGTGTTTTGTTTTTGAACAGTTTATGTTTAGGCCAAACTCTCTTTCCACTGTATCAATGGCATTTAAAAGGCATTGTAGTCCATTCATGTCATCACTTAAAATAACTGTATCGTCTGCATATCTGATTGTATTTATCAGAATTCCAATAACTTTCACCCCCCATTCCAAATTATGCAGCGCTTCTTTAAATATTCTATCTGAATATAAATTAAATAACAGTGGAGATAGTATACAACCCTGTCTGACACCTCTTTGTATTTTACATATTTCTGTTGATTTTCCGTTTATGCAAGCTGTCGCTGTTTGACGTCAGTTTAACTTTTCTATGAATGGTATATCTTGACTATCAACTCCTTTATCTTTTAATATTGTAATTAATTTGTGATGCTGTACTCTATCAAAGGCCTTTTCATAGTCAAGTTATATAGTTTCATTGTTTCCAGATTTAGGCATCATTATTATTTCAGCCTACTTCTACTGGATTAGCAAACGGGAAACATTAAATATACGGTTAAACATGTGGTTAGGAGTACTATATAGCCGTTTTACTATTAGGAGTACTATTTCTACCGGGTAACGGGTAGGAACTCTTTAAATTCTTAAAGATAGTCCTATCAGGGAAAATGAATCAATCCCTGCCCTCCGCAGATTCCGGGGGTTTCCTGACCCGGGAAACTAGTACCTGTTTAGGGTCCCTTGTCCAGGGTTACGGATGAAGTCCACAACGGCGGCCACGGCGGAGAAGCGGAGCTTCGGTACGCTGCGGATGGCGGAAGTGGCAACCCTCGATTTTAGGGTTGATATAGAATCAAGTCACCGAATGATTGCCGGTATAAGCAGTCCATCAATTACTGGCCAACGGCTTCGGGCGGATGAACTGGTAAATGGAAGGGCACTCTTTTGTCCTAAAACTGAGAAATCGATCTCAAAGGCGAAGGAACTAAGAAATGGTCAACGGATGCAGAAGGCAAGGAGAAACCACTACATTAAAGATCCTAAGGGATATCTCTAGTAAAATTATCATGGCTGTGCGAAGCAAAATGATTTCTAGTACTGATCATGGATACCGGATACCAAGATCCGGCAGGAGAGGTATACTTCATGACAACAGGGCCTCTCAGGTCGTAATTCTGCGAAATCCCTGTGTTAAAAATACAATAAATATTGGTACATGGAACGTCAGAAGCATGTACGAGCCTGGGAAAATTCACAACGTTATACAAGAGATGCAAAGATTAAACATCGATATCCTAGGCATCAGCGACACAAGATGGTCGGGTGCAGGCAACGTCCCGACAAGCAACGGTATGATCTATTTCTCAGGAAATGAATACCCACATCACAGATATGGTGTAGCAATTGTCGTTTCAAGAAGAATGACACAGTCTGTCACTAATTTTTCGCCAGTGTCAGACAGGATCCTGCTCCTACAACTGCATACAAAAACTGCAAAACTTAATATTATACAGGTATATGCCCCTACTGCAGATAAATCAGATGAAGAGATTGAGCAGTTTTATGAACAAATAAATCAAGTTCTAAAGTCTACAAAGCCAAAAGATGTTACACTTATCCTTGGAGACTTCAACTCCAAAATTGGCAAAGGAAAAAGCGGAAAAAATGTGGGAGAATATGGTTTAGGGGCAAGAAACGACAGAGGAGACAAACTTTTAGAGTTCTGTCAAGAGAATGATATGATAATTTCAAATACATTCTTTAAGCTACCCAAACGAAGACTGTACACATGGACGTCCCCTCAACACACTAGGGAAAAAACAATTAGGAATCAGATAGATTATATTTTAATAAATGAGCGATACAGAAACTGTATAAGATCAGTTAAGGCTTATCCAGGCGCAGATGTTTCTTCAGATCATAACCCCCTGATAGCGCGGGTACACATTAGACTCAAAAGACCTTCAAATAAAACAAAAATAGATCACATAGATACCAGCCGCTTACAAGATCCAACAATTAAAGAAGATTTAAAACAACATATCAATGATAACTTACGAATGCTTTCTACAAAGACAGAGAACACGCATGTAGAAGACAAATGGCAAGATTTAAAAGACGCCATAATAAAACCTGCCCAGAAAATGCTTACCAAAGAGAAACAGAAAAAAGGACGAGAATGGATAACAGAAAAAATTTTAGGTCTCATGGAAGAGCGAAGACAGTTAAAGGGAAAATGCAGCCAAAAATATAATGAAGTAAACAAACAAATCAGAAAAGAAATAAGAACTGCAAAGGAAAATTTTTATACAAGAAAATGCGAGGAAATCGAAGAACTACATCTCAAACATGACACTTTTAACTTACATAAAAAGATAAAGGAACTGACAGGTACACAAAAACGAAAACATCCCAATCTCCTATGCAACGCAAATGGTGAAATAATAGCCGATCTACAAGAAAAGCTTAGGACCTGGAAGAACTATGTAGAAGAATTGTTCGACGATGAAAGACAAGAACCTAATATAGATAACTTACAAGGCGACGAAGGACCAGAAATAACTAAAGAAGAACTATTATACGCTATAAAAATAATGAAAAATGGTAAATCACCGGGTCCAGACGGGCTCACATCAGAACTTCTTAAGCTTGTGGAAGGCGAATCAGTGAATATTCTACTCGACCTTTTTAACTGCATCTACAAAAGAGGAGAAATACCAAAGGAATGGCTACTTTCAACTTTTGTAACCTTACCAAAAAAGGCAAATGCAAAACAGTGCACTGACTACCGCACTATAAGCTTAATGGGTCATACATTAAAAGTATTCATCAAAGTAATCCACTCAAGAATTAACAGAAAACTAGATGCAGATATTAGTAATACTCAATTCGGATTTCGGAACGGGCTTGGAACAAGAGAAGCACTATTTGCACTTAACGTCATATGCCAAAGATGTCTAGATATAAACCAAGATATATATATATATATATATATATATATATATATATATATATATATATGTGCTTCATTGATTACAACAAAGCGTTTGATAAAGTTCGTCACGATCACTTAATGAAACTGCTAGTAGAAAAAAACTTGGATAAAAGGGACATTAGAATTATCTCTAAGATTTACTATAACCAGAAAGCAAATATCCGAATAGAGCAAGAGACAACGGAGGAAATCGAGATCAAGAAAGGCGTAAGACAGGGTTGTATACTCTCACCGACCTTATTCAATCTATACTCCGAAGACATTATAAACACAGCACTTTCGGATCAAAATATAGGTATTAAGATAAATGGCATCCGAATAAACAACTTGAGATATGCCGATGACACGGTACTAATCGCAGAAACTTGGGAAGATCTTCAAATACTAATTAACAAAATAGTAGAATGCAGTGAAGAACACGGATTATCACTTAACATAAGCAAAACAAAAATAATGCTAATATCTAAATCACCACAAAACTTCCCTGACATAACCGTGCATGATCAAAGAATCGAACGTGTAAGAAGATATAATTACCTGGGAACTGTTATCAACGAAAATAATGATTGCTCTGAAGAAATCAGAACCAGAATAGAGAAAGCTAGAGCCACATTTACTAAATTGAAAAAGGTGTTCTGCGGAAGAGATCTAAGTCTAAAACTTAAAATTCGCCTTTTGAGATGTTACGTTATGTCAGTTCTCCTCTACGGGATGGAAACATGGACATTGAAAAAGATCGATACCAAAAAGATAGAAGCATTTGAGTTGTGGATGTATCGTAGAATATTAAGAATACCCTGGACAGAGAAAGTAACAAATGTGGAGGTTTTGCGGAGAGTGCGGAAAGAGAAAGAGCTGATACTTACTGTTAAAAAGCGCAAACTACAATATTTGGGACATGTTATGAGGGGAGATAAATACCAGTTGCTGCAATTGATTATACAGGGAAAGATAATGGGAAAGAGATCTATAGGAAGAAGAAGGCATTCATGGTTGGAAAACTTGAGAGAATGGTACAATTGCACCAATTACCAACTGTTTAGATCTGCAGCATCAAAAATACGCATAGCTTTGATGATAGCCAAACTTCGGAACGAAGACGGCACTTGAAGAAGAAGAAGATAGCCGTTTTAAGATTTCTGCAGTTATTAGGTAAATCGTATTCGGGAGCCTTATATGAGTTTGTTGATTTTGTTATTTCCGTAACTTCAAAAGGGGATGTTGAGCGTACTGGCGGTGACAATCTTTATGGTTTGGAAGCATTTATACTAAAACAAGTGCATATAAATAAGTTGGTCGTGTCAAAATTGGAAATAATATTAACTATTAAAGATGAAAACTTAAGAACTTAGGACATATGATAAGAGGGCAAAAATACTTATTATAACAACTCATTATGCAAGGCGAAATTCGAGGAAAACGAAATGTCGAAAGCCAAAAAATATCCTGACTTAATAACTTGAGGGAATGGCGGAGGAAACTATTGAGAGTGGCAGTGAACCAAGTTCGCATGGCCATGATGATTTCAAACTTTCGATAAAAGATGGAAGAAGAAGTAGTGTGGATTGAATAAATGTCTTGTTACTAAATGAAGGTGGATTCATTATCCCTATTACCTGGAGCAAGTATCATACAAATTTTATGTATAATAAATAAAATACGAGATAGTTGGATTAAATACAGCCAGTTAGTTAATATTGTTCAGTAAAATGTAATTTTTAAAATCCTAAATTTATGTAGTAGAAATATTTAAGATATTCTATATTCAGTTAAACTAAAAAAATTGCATTTACCCCCTAGTTTTAATAATTGTCATTGTAAACCACATATAGCGTATTATGGTTAATCCTTGCTTTCTACCGTCACCGTTATTTAACTCAACTAAACAATGAAAGCGTCAACACGCTAATATTAAAATCAAAGTTCGAGTTGAAAACACGAAAAAACGAACTAATAATAGCAATTTAAGCGGCCTGCGATATGATGCAAATAAAAAGCAATCATTGTTTTTACGCAGTGAGTGAATGGTCTCTGGCAGTGGTGTCGTGACATCCAACGATTTTCTAATTCACACATTAAGGCTATTATCAAAATTTAATAGTTTTTTAGATGTAAAGTCATGGTTCTATCGTCAAAAATTACATTATAAAACTAATATTAAGAGTCGGTTGTTCGAAGGGTAATCAAAACTGGATTGTAATCAAATATTTAATTAAAATCAAATACGTCACAATTTGAGGTTATGTTGACTGATTTATTTTATTCAATTTTATTATGTAGCGTTTAAATTTAAAATTAACCAAAATTAAACTCTTTCTAATTTTAATTTCATGTTTTTATTTACAAATCAATAATAATAATAATAAGCAATTAATTACTATTAAACTGGGAATAAGCCACAATTAAAGATAAAAATACGTTTATTGACGTTTCAATTTCCACTTCGGAAATCGTTCTCAAAATACAAACAGTAAATTAAACAAATTTTGTTTTTTGTTACATAGTTAAAAATTCTTCTAATAATTAAATTTTATCTGACTCATTTATATTGACAATTCAGACATACATTATGCATTTTAAAGTAGACGACTTTAAAATGATATTGCCAATATTGTTGAGTTGCGCTCCTGGGACGACTTTACTTATAAGATAGTTCATTCGATTACATGAAATCAACTTTAACTTGAGAATATCCGTCAGAAAAAATCATAGCATGTAATTCGTCTTTAAAAAGACAAACACATGACATGATGACAGTAAAATTCTCCTGTTAGTGATTCCATAGTAAATTATGAGGGAAAACCAGGAAAAAACCTCATAATACTATCCGACATTGTAAGTATTTGTTCGTGAATTTAGTTTACCTTCAACAAACATCAAAATTCTGATTTTATGTTACGTTATTTAAAAAACATAAATGATGTATCCTCTATATGTTACTGACTTACTAATACTGGTATTTTCTTATTAATAACTTCCTCTTTCAATATTGGTAACCAGATCCTACTACATTCTGCCGAGGAATTTGCGACACAATTGGCCTCATTTAGCATAATTAGAGCCGCTTCTTTGATTTTTCTTTTTTTACCATCCGTTTCTTTTAGGACTACATTTGAATTATTCCATTGAACCCTATGTTCATTATCCCATGCGTGTTTACAGATTTGAGATCTATCAAATTCTTTATTTTTAATATAAGATTGATGTTCACTTATTCTAACATTTAATGGCCTTGATGATTCACCTAAATAAAACTGATCGCATTCACAAGGTATTTTATAAATGCAATTCTTTGTCCTTTCTTGTTCATTGTTAGGTTTGGTTTTGGACAAAATAGATCTCAACGTGTTTGTTGTTTTGAATGTTGTTGAAATGTTGAATTTATTTCCTATCCTTTTAAGTTTTTCTGATAGTCCTTTTATGTACGGTATTGTTATTTTCCTCATATTATTCCTTGTGTATGCTGTAGGATCTCGTTCTAAGTTGTTCTGTTCTATTCGATCGATTGTTGAAAATTCCTTATTTATAAACGATAAAGGATAATCATTTTTTAATAAAACAGATGTTAACAAATGTTTCTCCTCCAAGAACGAATTTTCATTAGAACAAGTAATTTTGGCTCTATCGTATAAGGATTTAATTATTCCCTTTTTTACATTAATATTGTGATTTGATTTGAAATTTAAATATCTATTGGTGTGTGTTGGTTTTCTATACACCTGAGTCTCATATCCAGTATCGTTCTTAGAGATTAAAACATCCAGGAAAGGTACCGTGTTATTATATTCCTTTTCCATGGTAAATGTTATTGTCTCTTCTTTATCGTTTATATCATTTAGGAATGTGTCCAACAACTCTGATCCATGAGGCCATATTGAGAATACATCATCTACATACCTCCACCATACTGTGGGTTTGAAATTTTGTTTAGAAATGATATTTGTTTCAAAATCTTCCATAAATATATCGGCTAAGAATGGAGATAAACTAGAGCCCATTGCTAGACCAAAATTGTGTTTATAGAATTCATTATTTAGTTGAAAATATGTATTATCAGTACATAATGTTAATAACTCCATTATTGCCGATATGTTTAGTCTTGTTCTAGTTGCCAATGAATCATCACTCTCTAATTTTGTCTTGACTATATTTAAAGTCTTATTTAATGGCACATTCGTAAATAAACTATTTATGTCAAAACTTACCAAAGTATGATTTGAATTAAATTTAATATTTGATAATTTATTTAAAAAATGTTGTGTATTTTTTATGAATATGTCATTTTTATTTGTAAATGGTTTTAAAATATTTAATAAAAATTTTGATAGTTCACTACAAGGAGAATTTATGGTACTACAAATGGGTCTAAGTGGTATATTCGTTTTATGAATTTTCGGTATTCAATAAAAATGAGGAGTCTTACTGTAATGAGGTGTAATTAATCCTCTCTGATAATTTGTTAAAACATCTTTAAACTTGAATAAAGTTCTATATATTTTGTTTTCCAAAGACTTTGTTGGATCTTTTGTTAATTTTGTATAAGGTCCGTTTATTAATAGATCTTTAATTTTGTTTTCGTATTGAATTTTATCCATTATCACAGTTGCATTCCCCTTGTCTGCTGGTAGTATGATTATGGAGTCGTCATTTTTTTAAGTTCTTATAGCCTTTAGTTCCTCTTTGCTAATGTAACCAGATCCTACTACATTCTTCGGCAGAATGTAGTAGGATCTGGTTACCAATATTGAAAGAGGAAGTTATTAATAAGAAAATAGCAGTATTAGTAAGTCAGTAACATATAGAGGATACATCATTTATGTTTTTTAAATAACGTAACATATAAAATCAGAATTTTGATGTTTGTTGAAGGTAAACTAAATTCACGAACAAATACTTACAATGTCGGGATAGTATTATGAGGTTTTTTCCTGGTTTTTCCCTCATAATTTACTATGGAATCACTAACAGGAGAATTTTACTGTCATCATGTCATGTGTTTGTCTTTTTAAAGACGAATTACATGCTATGATTTTTTCTGACGGATATTCTCAAGTTAAAGTTGATTTCATGTAATCGAATGAACTATCTTATAAGTAAAGTCGTCCCAGGAGCGCAACTCAACAATATTGGCAATATCATTTTAAAGTCGTCTACTTTAAAATGCATAATGTATGTCTGAATTGTCAATATAAATGAGTCAGATAAAATTAAATTATTAGAAGAATTTTTCACTATGTAACAAAAAACAAAATTTGTTTAATTTACTGTTTGTATTTTGAGAACGATTTCCGAAGTGGAAATTGAAACGTCAATAAACGTATTTTTATCTTTAATTGTGGCTTATTCCCAGTTTAATAGTAATTAATTTACAATGCCACAAGAAAATAGCTTCAGAACAATAATAATAAGCAATGTTTAATAAAGTAATAATTTTGACAGCAGCTGTGACGTGATTTCCTATCTGCAGAACCCCTTAAAGAAAATCTTACTTTTTTACCTTTTAACTGGTAATCAACTATTATTACCACATACCGCGGCACATATATACTATATATACGTAAGCGGTACCGCGACACCACGTTTCCACGTGGTGGAATATATTGTCCACATGGTTTCCACATATATATATATATATATATATATATATATATATATATATATATATAATGTTTATATGGGATTAAGCCACAATTGATTGTAATGAAACTTACATTTTTAGCTAATCTTTCGTTTTCATTTTCACTCCGGAAATCGTTTTGAAAAAGGATTATTTTAAAAAATTATGCAAAATTTTCTAAGCTAGCTACAAATTTTCCTTCATGAATTAGGATGAGATGAGAGCTGCTTCGTAGACTTCTCTTTTTCATGTCTGTTTCTTTTGTGATTATTTATGTATCGTTGAGAGAAAATAAATACTGATGCATTACAAAATGCAATCGAAACCATAAATTATGAAGACCTCGACACCTAAATGTCGTTTGGAAACGTGAAAACAGTATTCAAAGTGAGCAGGTCTACAATAACTAGGCACTTAAAGAAATACAAAGAAAGTGGGGCAGTTAAATATGAATATTCTGTAAACTTTGCGGTGAAACAAGTATATTCAGCGATACTTGATACAGATAAGATGTATCTTGACTTGCTACGTATCTCCAAAATGTTGCTAAAATGTCTGACAAAAAAAGGTTTAGAATTTTGGCTTTTAATTTCGCAAAGGCTAATCAGAAGAAAAATACTCAGAAACATGGCTTGAGAAAGAAATGGCTGGAGAAGAATGGATGCGAGCATTTTTTTAAAGAGACATTCTGACGACTTCGATTCGAAAGCCAGAAACCACAAGTTTTAGCCATGCCACGAGCTTAAATCGCCACATCTTGCACTGTTTTTTTAGAATATAAGAGACAGAGACAATATAAGGAACAGCTTACCCTCCATAATTTACGCTGAGCAATATTACTTCTGGATTTCGTAAATCTGGAAAACATCCCTTTAACGAAGGTGTGTTTTCAGATGCCGATTTCTTAGCTTCTTGTGTTGGAAACATATAACACACGGGTGTTTTAGGGCCTACCTCTCTAGGTTCGGAAAGGCTGACACAGATGAATGCCTATACTATGGATACTCGGACACTGTAACACATACAATGTTAGATTGCAGCAGATGGATAGTAGAAAGGAAAAGAATGGAGAGAGAGACAGATATTTATTTTGTTACAGTAAAAGAAATTATTGAGAGAATGATTGAAAATAAATCAGGTTGGACTAACATACACAGCTATATCCGTGCAGTGATCAATAAAAAGAAAAAAGAAAGACAGCTGGACCAACGGCAAAGTAAGAGTGAAAGATGCTGAAATTTGAAGCTAAAAAAGTGGGTCAGACTGTATGAGATAGAATGCGTGAGTCAGACTGTGGGAAAGGAGGAAATGTCCGTCTGGGAATGATGCCGTACTAGGAGCGATGAGATCTTCTACGCGCTACCTGGAACGAGACAGGGGGTCTCCTTGCTGATGAATGGAGTGTGGATGTATATGAATGGAGAACGAATGAATAAAGGTAGTGCTTCGGAAGTGATGCCGGTCTTACAGCGGCCATTCCGCTTTCGGATCGCTGGATGACAGAGGAGGGTCTGGTTTAGCAGGTAGGCGTTCAGCGTAGACTCGGCGACAAGAGGGCGTTTTAAAGTACCTCGAGAACTATCGACGGGAGTACAAAGAACGAATCCTCCACTAAGGTCAGTCAGCCGGCGTCCTGGACTGAGATGTTTTTTGAAAATTCCAGACCCACCTCTATGAAGACGAATAAAAAAAATGGTAGAAACCAGGTAAAACCATGATAGCTACAGACATTGCAGAGAAGCAAAAAAGACAGCGAGAGAGGAAAGGGTGAAAAACAGAAGAAAAGTAACAAAGAATTTAACAGTCACTCTCTTAAAATCATCAAGCCTATATGTACAAAAGCCAAAGTTTGAAGAAAAAAAGGTACGACGGCAAGCAAAACAACAGAAGTTTATCGACTCGTCTTCTGATCTAGCAGGCAATATAACAGAAATTTATAGACTCGTCTTCTGATACAGAAGATGATAAAATTTTTAGTGACAGTGAAGACAGTGCAAACTAAGAATGTATTTAGTGTAGTAACTCGAAGGTTTCTGAAGGTTGAAGGAAATGCTTGGAAGACATATGTTTGTAACTTCTGCCATGTTTGATTGCTTAAGCTAACTTTATTACAAGGAACATAATATTTTTCTTTGTCAATAAAACCGTTATTTGACCTTTGTTACCTTTTTCTGAACATCATCTTAAGGTACAAGACGTTTGTCTCAAGGTACATAAGAATCATGAATCTTGGTCCATAGTGCATATAATTTTTTAAATTAAAAAAAAAACATCTATTATAGAATTTAATTTTTATTCAATTTTAATTAATTTTAAACCTTTGGTTAGTTAATTAATCAATGAATAATTTGCAATTTTTTAAATATTTTTCCTAATCACTACCTCCTTAGTATTCATTTTAGGTAGAGATATATATATTAAATTCTTAACGACACTCCTAGTACAGACGTTGATCGAGGATCTCGAATGAAATAAATAATACCATTTTTAATATTTTTTAAATTTTATTTTGTGTATAAATCATTAAATCTTTTCTTCATTTTCCATAATTCAAGGATGGCGATTATTGTAAACTGCAAATAAAAGATTACTAGAAGCTATAGTTAGGAATAACTGCTATCATCATCATCATCCAGCCTTCTGCGTCCAAAGTTGGACATAGGCCCCCCCTAATTTCTTCCAGTTCTGTCGGTCTTAAGCTTCCTGCAGCTAACTGTTATAAATATATAATATTTATTTAAATTTACAAATGGCTATTTTAAAAGATTTGAATCGACAGGAAATCATTATAAAAGTAAAAAATCTAGATATTTCCGTTGTAATAATTTATGCAAGAACTCCAGCTAAGTTAAATTTCAAATTTACTAATTTTTATATAAATTAATTATTAGTATAAAAATAAAAATTTAAAAATAAAAATCTAAATTAATTATTGTCATTGTATGGGTTTAATTAAGTTTTATAGAGAGTAAATATAAAGAATAAATTGCTTTAACCTTTTTTTTTAAATCCACAAGGAAAACAATTCCTGTAGCTGGCTGTGTACCAAGTATCACAAAAAAAGAGGTTAGTCTTCGTAAGTGGGTATATTTATGTGGGTATATTTTTTTTAAATAAATATACCCACTTACGAAGACTAACCTCTTTTTTTAATACTTTATGAAGTACAGATTGTATGTTTTTAATGCCATTTTCGTTGCCAGATTCTATAGCATTTTTAGAATCCGCTTTACATTCCTATAGTTTATTTTTATGAACGAAAGAGTAATTAGCATAATTTTAACTGGTATCTCCGACCACTCCATGGGCTTGCTCAAGATTAATTGAAAAATTACTTTGAATAATTGTAAAAAATAAATGAATTATTTCAGTGTTATAAAGTGTTATGTGTATGTAAACAAAAGTGACCTCTTTTATCACACACTGTGTTAGAACTGACTGGCCTACATTAAAATGGGTTTTAAAAAATTCACATTTTTTTTAATTTTTTAAAATTACAAAAGAGAAAAAGAGTTTTTAAAACCGTCTAAGGTATGTTAAATAAATGAATAAAAATATTAATATAAAACTTACAGCTACTTGTTACAAATCCAAATCAGATTCAGAAGATGAACTTTCAGAACCAAGATTTATAATAACTGGTTCGATCATTTTATCAGTAATATTGTCCAGCTTCCACATTTTTCCTCTTCTTTAATAGTGTGATTTACTGCCTTTTCCCAGCCTTTTTTACTTGCTAGTTTTTCTTGAAACTTCACTCTTTATCTGTGCCCATACCAGTTCAATCGGGTTTAATTCACAATGATATGGTGGGGATAAGTACTGTCATTCCACGATTTTTGGCAATTTCATCAATTTCGTATTTTTTAAATTTTTCTTTATGAAGGGCACACAACGAATAAAGTTCCTTTCTTATAGATCCGGGATGGTACGTAATATTTTTTGAACTCAGCCAATTCTGCAAGTCTTTTTTTAACCACTTGGTTGTGGGCAGTCCTTCTATAAGTCTGGAGTGATAACTTGCATTATCCATTACTATTACACAGTTCTTAGGAAGAAGATCTATCATTTGTTCGAACCATTCTTGAAAGACATCAGCGTTCATGTCTTCATGGTAGTCACCGGTACGAGTTGATTCAAAAGTTAATAAACCACCTTCAACAAAACCGTCTGAACTGCCAACGTGTACTATTATCAGCCTGCGTCCCTTTCCTGATGGTGGGTTTAAACCAGTAGATAAGTTATTTACAAAAGCGTGCCTTTGACTTGTAACAGTTTCATCCTGCCAACATTTATTTGGTGTATGACTCTCTTTGATCCATGTTTCATCAAGATAAAATATTTTTCTTTTTTGGTTTCTCATTTCCTTTATGGTTCTTAGAAAATGTCTTCTCCATATGACAATATCGCTTCTTTCTAATAAAACAGACTTTCTGGGATTCTTTTTCCAGCGGAAGCCTATTTCTTTTAAAAGTTTCCATAACGTACTTCGACTCATTTCTGGGTAATCCTTATCATCTCGAACTGAGACAAGAACTTTATCCAATGTTGGAAATTCTTGTCTAAAGAAGAATTCATGCACTTTCCGTCGAAGTCCTTCTTTAAAATGATATTCTATTTGAAATTTTGGTTTCCCTGGAGCATTACGTGGCATTTGAAAACTACCACATTTCTCTCCTTTAATAACTCTGTAAATCGTAGATTTCCCAACACCAAGTGTACTGCTAACTAACTCAACGGTCTCATCAACACTTTCACGTAAACGTTTGTCTGTAAATGATTTAAAACAATTAAATATTAATGTTTTTTCATTAACTGTTAAAGGACCAATTTTTCGGCGTTTACACGGCACTTCCAAATTTTCCATAACACTAGTATACACAATAAACTGCACCTTGCAACTGAAGTACCTACTTTTAGTGAACTGTTAAGAATTTTGAATACGCCACTTGGACCTTTCTACAAAATGGAAAAACCCACTATCACATTTTCTGTGGAATAAGTTTAGAAGGTAATTATCTAGTCAATTACTGTCGTAGATTCCCGGAATTAAAGAATTAAATGTTTGATTGTTGAAACCCTTACTTCGTGGAATGCACTCATTTCAGATAAAATAAAACGTTTTATTTTATCTAAAGAATTAAACTTTATTTTGCAAATAGGTAGGTACTTATTAAACTTTTATTGGTTATATATAACCAATAAAATAAACATCTTACATTTCTTGCAAATTCATTAGTACCTGTTAACCTCCATCACTCCGACCCTGGCAACCTTATTTAGGGATTAGTAACCCTCACAACCATTGTATTCTATTCTGCTCCAACCTTTATACCTGGTAGTCATACTCAATTTAAAATTGTTTTCCTATATACTTCTGTAAACTTGTTGACTAATATCTGTTTTTCATTGAGTCACCCGTATGAACAGTTTAGGGATTTGCATACATAATTTATTGTTTTATTACTCTCTCATACATAAAAATACACTATAGTTAACCTCCACTTAATCGATGCCACTGTCGTCTATACAATTTTCTTTGTCACTCGAATCGATACCTATAATCACATTTCTAAGTGCTTCGACATCTTCTGGATTATCGAAGTTAAAATATTTGTTTCTGAAACTTACATAAGAGGTCGCATATGTACCAAATACGATAGAGGTTATAATAACTACTATATAGACCTCAAGTTCTTCAAGCGATAAAATTTGACAATAGATTAGCATTACTAAAACAGGTAAATAGATAAAATCACGAGCACCTATTACTAATAAGCATAGAACTTTGAAATAAAATAAAACAAAGATAATTTTTATAAATTTACATAAAATTGACTTTATTCGAAAGATAATCTTTTTGTATTATAATTCTGGCATCCTTTGACGTAGTCTAAATTGGAGGTTCAATTTTCGATTAGTTTTTTCAATATTTGTCGCCGTATATCGACAACAACGAGGCGAATGTTGTTCTCCAAGTGGTCAATCGTTTCATACTTATCGGCGTAGACTAAAACCTTCATATCTCTCCACATAAACTAGTCTAGCAGTGTTAAATCGTACGATTCTGGAGGCCAATTCACGTCCGAAACGTGAAACTATGCGATTATCAAACGACAGCTCCTTATTGTTTAATTCAGGAATAAAAAAAAAGCAGTAATCATGGCTCTATAGCGGTCACCATTGACTGTTCCTTTCTGGCCAGCATCGTTTTTGAAGAAGTACGGTCCAATGCTTTCACCAGACCATAAAGCACACCAAACAGTCAGTTTTTCTGGATGTAATGATTTCTCAATATACATTTGAGGATTATTTTAACTCCAAATAGGACAGTTAAGTGTGTTGACGTAGCCATTTAATCAAAAATGAACTTCATTGCTAAACAAAATTCCCTTATGAAAAGATATTTGTACAATTTGAAAGCGTTGTTCGGTCGTCAAGTCTATTCGTGATGAAATGCGAAACCGAACTTAGCATAAATCACTTGACAGCTGTCAAAATTGCCGACTGTTAAAACAGTGTTACCAGCTTACATGTCTATACCTCTAAAAAAAACTCCTCTTACAAGGGTGGGAGTGTAGGCATAGAATAAATAACAATTGATTTATAATAACTGTTTTATTATTCTGTGGTATAGGTGTCAGTCTGTACCGCATACGCGCCTTTTGGAAGTTTAAACAAAAAATTTTAATTCACTACAAAGATAATACGTCTTTAGACGTATAAATATAATATGGTCGTATATTAGTATTGTTTTTGAAAAACATATCATAATAAATTAATATGGTATATTTCGTATTATTACTAATAAACCAAAACCTCAAATTTAAATATTTTTCTTTGTTGCAGATAATGCCTCCCGGAATCATAGCTATTCGAGTTTTATTTTGGATGGCTATAAAATCTATAAACGTTTTGTATATCCCGATCCTAATAAAAAGAGCTTTTAGAAAATCAAGAACTTGCCCTCCAGTCAAAAATGAACTCCTCCTCTTGTCTGCTTCAGAACTAGCTGAGAGAATTAGACAGCAAAAGGTAAATACACGTACAGTACTAGCAAAATAATTAGCGTTGCATATTATAGTTTCAATGACGTCATAAAAGCTAACGAAATAAAATTGGTTATCGATATTTAGGGAAAAGGTAACATTAGACTAAATACCTACTCTGTCGGTAGAGTATCATGAGTTTTGTCTAGATTTACGTAAGACTTGTAATGAAATTACTAACAGATGAGGTATACTTTCATAATTATATAATGGATGCATTAATCAATCAAATTAAATTTCAAATCAAATTACATGTTATCATTACCTGTTCGATAGACCAAGTTATAGTTAAATATTGTATTTTTATAGGATTAAGCCACAATTTATTGATTGTAATAAAAATTACATTTTACTTTGCTTTTCACGTGTCAATTTTCAATCCAGAATAGTTTTTCAAAAATGATTAATAATATAAATTATTATAACCTATAGTATTCACTAATTGACGCTTTGTAGCATCCAATTTGACAGTTGACTTGCTTTGCCTCGATCTTGTAGGCAAATCGTGCCTACAAGATCGAGGAAAATCGGACCATGTTTTCGAGTTGAAATTCTAAAAGTAATGTATTAAACTGGATTACTATCATATATACCTATCCCTTTTCGGTTATACTCATGTCTGTCTGATATTTGAAATGAAAAATTTATTGAAGATGCAACCGCATATGGAGTGTCATCTGAAAAGCACGAAGTATTAAAACCTCATGCTATTTTTAAAACTTTGCTATAGAGACAACAAATAATATAAAGTTTTCATTGAATCGGAACGACAGATATGTAAGAATAAAATATAAATAATCCAAATACTGTAACGAAATATTTTGCCTACCATATAGGGTATTATTATGGGTATTAAAAACTGGGACAGAAGTTACTGGGGGTGGAGATAAGGCAAGCAAAATAAACGATACTTATGCGAACGACGCTCAGGGTTTATTTGAAGTAACTGGATCGTGAATAAGTGAATGGCAAGAAGATTGAATTGGGGACACTATATATTTTCTATAAAAAGGAATAAACACAGGAATCATCACAAATTTGACGAACAGTTTGGACCCACACTGTAAGCAACTGCTTCTGAGAGCAACATAAGCGAGAGTGTCGCAATCTTGCCAGCAAAATTTTCTCAGCGATCTAAATGAATGAGTATTTGAAACGCAGAATATTAAGCATCTTTGATCAAAGAAATATCGAGGAAAATGCGCATCTGTGAAATATAAACAAACTATAAAATGGTTTATGTTAACTCCAGCGATGGAAATAAAAGGATTGAAAACACTTTTGGGTATTTTAACGTGTATAAATAGGAAATGAAATACACTAAAAACATTCTTCGATGATTTAAATATATACGAGGGGATTTCAATATATATCGAGGAATTTACAAATGCTACTATATCAACCAGGTTATACCAACCAGAAAATATCTGAAATATATCGTCAAAGATCCTCAGGACCAAAACGACAAATGCCGATATGGATGTCAAGCCCAAGAAACCATCCAACATCTTACCGGGAGCTGTCAGGCATTTGCTGCAACTGAATATAAAGAACATCATGAGACAGTAGGGAAGAACCTTCATCAAGAGATTTTAAACCGAGACTTTTACAAACAAACCATCTCCCATATTATCAATACGTTCCTGAAAGTATGCTTGAGAATGACAACTATAAGCTATATTGGGATCGCACTGTGCTCACAGATATGTAGCACATAATAGACCAGATTTCGTGTTAGTGAATAAATTAACGAGACAAACAACACTAATCGATGTGACGAGACCTATCAACAATAGTTAAGTATAACGAAAAGATCGCCTACTACAGAGATCTGGAAATACAAATAAAGAGACAATGGAAAAGGGAAAGTACCCAGATGACACCTATTATTCTTTCTACCACTGAATTCATTCCAAAGAACCTCCTAGAAAAGATAAAAAAGCTGGGTCTCAATGAACATCTATATAAGATCATGTAGCAAGCTGTGCTACTCTCGACGTCCAGATGCGTGCCCAAATTGTTGGGAGATACACCGACGTACCAAGCCACCTAGGACTTGATAACACGGAAGAAAAGAGTTCCACCAGAGCTCAATTCTTTTGATCCCGTAAGTATCTGGAATGAGTGAATTTTCTGCTTAGAGGGATTGTGAACAGTATGGCTACATCTGGATCTAAATAGAAATATTAACAATAACATGAAAAAAAAATGTGATAGATTTGTAACTACTATCAGAACGCAATATTTGCCATAAATACAACGTACCTTTTTTTCACTGAGCCAATCTTTTATTTAGTTTGACACTAACCAGTAAAATATGATATCAAATGCAGATTTATTTAAATTGTAAAAATATGCTTTCTATTTTAACTAAAATATGTTTTTAGGTAACATGTGAAAGCGTTATTAAGGCTTACATAGCGCGTATACAGCAAGTGAATCCAATCATCAATGCAGTTATAGAAGATAGATACCAGGCAGCAATCGATGAGGCCAAACGGATAGATCAGTATCTCTCAAGCAGTTCTAGAAATCTGGATGAAATAAAAGAAAAACAACCACTTCTTGGTACGTACATTTTAAACAACAATAAAGCAATTTCATTTCTTAAGCATTTTAAAGTGTCAAACAAAGCTTTTCTCATGTGTAATAGCTGTCTCTATTTAAGGTTTGTGTTTCGTTGTTGAAAGCTCTTATTAAGCCGCATCAAGGATGTAATGATATTGTAACGTTATTTAGTGGGTTTCAAATTATATGTCAATCAGCAAACAATATATTAAAGCTTGCATAAGGATTTTATTAATTTTTTTAATTATTTTTGTTGTTTATCCTTATGACTTGGGGTAGCATTTATTATAATAACCATAGTCTTTTAGTTTACCTTTTTTAACTCGTTATATGCCTAACGAATAAGAACATCAGCGTAGTCATTTGTACTTCAAATTTCTAGAAACATCTGAGACTTGTTGTCACTGCCTGTCCGTTAGTAGTAGGGGAGAAGTCATACTGCTATAAGATCTACTATATCTACTGATTTTTGTCTAAGTCTAACTGGGCTACTACTTCTAATAGCGCGAATTTCCACTTAAAAGTTGCAGAACAACTTAACAGTATTCTCGTTTGGTTAGAAATGTGATCTGTTTTCCATTTGTGGTTTTGTAACTCAACTTTGTAGTACATTTATACACGAAGGTATTCTTCCTTTGCAAATCGTCTTGGAACATGCCCCAATACTGACTTTCATCAAAGTTGGGTCGAGAATTATAGGTAGCCTACATAACTGAGAGGTATTCGCCTTTTGTGCTGAATTATGTTTGTTCTATCCCCGCTACAAAAACCAAATAGTATCAATTAGATCGTCACTTCAAAGACTCTGATAAACCACAAAGCTATAATCTGTCTAATTCGGCGCTTCTACGTTTAGTCGTTTAGATTCGGCTTTAAACTCAGAGTTCCGTTTATCTTTGTATACTGAATGATACACAACACACATATATGTAGAGGAATAACCTACACTCAAATTTGGGTATGGCACATTATGAAGACACATGTAATATGTATATCTAGAACAACTTCCATGAATATTTGTGGCGCACCCAGGGGGGGTTTTGGGTGTTAAACCGCCCGTAAAAAATATATAAAGAATAGTAGGAAAATGTAACCTGTCTTTCACACAATACAAAAAATCCAAAACGCTAATTGAATAATTAATTACCACTTTAAATATGTAAAACAGAATAATTATTGTATAAATACACAATATATAATAATTAATAATATGTTTCAAGTGTCAAATAACTGTCAAAGTGTGGATACGTATTTTTAATACTCTCTACATTTTAAAGTTTATTTCATTGAATTTAAAGCAATACTAAGCAATACTAATTTTATTCGGCTAGTTTTTTAAATTGTAGTGTTTAATAAAAACATACTCGCATAGTGCTCAAAAATGTGTTAGCGTCCCCTATGGGGACTGGAATTGACTCAAGGACGCTTTTAAGTGCCTCTAACAATATTGTTAGGTCATCTGAAGTAATGGAGCCTGAAGAAAACGTGGTACCGTTAAAAAATAGAGGATTTAACGTAAATTCAGATAAGTATAATCTTGAAAATATTTTTGTGTATATTGAAAGGATAGATAACACCGATCTTGGTCGCTTACATCCAATTACAATAGGCCATATTTTGTACAAAAAATTAGGAATTTCCAATATAATTCAAGTAAGGGCAATTGGTAGAAACAGAATTAAGGTAGTAGTAGCTTCTATACATGATGCAAATAATCTTATAAATAATAGTAAACTAAAGGAAGAAAATTTAAAAGCCTTTATTCCCGGTCACTTATTAGAAAGCAAGGGTTTAATTCGGGATATTGATACTCAATTTGATACTGTATATTTACAGGAAAATATTGAATCTCCTTCACGTATATTAAATATTAAACGTATGAATAGAAAAGTTGAAAAAAATGGTACAATTGAGTATGTTGCAAAACGAACTGTTATTGTAGCTTTTGAAGGTAATATACTGCCTCAGTATGTTATTATAAATAGAGTTTTTTGTCCAGTCGAACAATTTGTAGGTAGGGTTACTCAGTGTTACAGGTGTTTGAGATACGGTCACATTTCAAAACAGTGTAGAAGTTCTCAAAATCTATGTATTAGATGTGGAAAGAATAAAGACGAAAATCATTCTTGCGAAAATTCAGAGATTAGTTGCATTCATTGTAAGAGTACTGCACATGTTTCGGTTTCAAAAAGTTGTCCTTCTTATCAAAAACAACAAAAAATTAAAAATATTATGATTAAAAATAAAATTTCCTTTATCGAAGCCAAGGAAATTAATGAAAACTCGTATTCAGAGGCCCTAGGCCAAAATAAGTTCTCAATTTTAGCGAACTACGATAAAAATTTTCCTGATATTACACAAAATAAAATGTCCCTAACATCTGCGCAATCTACTTCTAATGCAACTACGAGTACCAATTTTAATCCAACTTTTCGCCAAAACTCGAACAATTACTCAGTTCCTAACAAAAAGAGGAAAGCCAATTCTTCTCCTACTGTATCTTCTAACTCTGTTCAGCCACCTCCCATGTTTAACTTCAGATTTGGACCATCTCAACCTCTACCTGCTAATCCACCCCGTTCCACTTCCCATAGTGGAAAAAGGGAAAACCAAGATATTGCTCGAGCTATGACTAACTTTGTAATTAGTTTTTTAAAAAATATACGTACATTGGACGATTTGAAATCATTAGATAATGAAATAATAAATCATGAAATTACTTCTGTATTGGAGGGTACAAAAAAGGTTACATAATTTTCACTCTCTTAAATAGATTAAAAATCATGCAATGGAATTGTAGATCTGCTGTCGCCAACAAAAACAGTTTAACACATTTTTTAAATGAAAATGATATTGATGTTGCCTTGTTGAGTGAGACATGGTTTAAACCCGATAAACAATATAACTTTAAGGGTTATAAGATTATTCGTCGCGACCGATATGATGGTTACGCGGGAGTGGCTATACTTATAAAATCAATTCTTCTTTTTCAAGAAATTTGTATTACACACAATTTTAATGACGATATACTTGTTTGTGGAATCACGTTAAAATTTAATAACTCTGATATTAATTTTGCTTCAATTTATAGACCTCCAGATATTCGATCGACTTCCAAAGATTGGTGTCAAATTTTTGAACAATTTAATTTTCCTTGCATTATAGGTGGTGATATGAATGCGCATAACAGTTTGTGGGGTTCACTTAAGAATGATGGCATTGGGCACCAACTTATTAATGCCATTGATACTCTTGATTTAGTTGTTCTTAATAATGGCAACGCAACTTGTCTGACCCGCCCGGATGTGAAACAATCTAGTGTTGATATTACGTTGTGTTCTCCTGATTTAGCAAAAGAAATTACTTGGGACGTCTTGGATGATACACTGGGATCGAATCATTATGTAGTTCTCATGAATTTTTCTTCTGTTATTTCTCGTAATGAATACATTCTTCCAAAGTCCAAATGGAATGTTAATAAAGCTAATTGGACCCAATACTCTGATCTAATTGAACAAAACTTTCTTAACTATTCGGACAGCTTGTCTACCTCAGAGAAATATGACTTCCTAGTGGAAAGTATTAATAATGCATCTTCTCAATCCATTCCGACATATAAACCCTTTAAAATTATTAAACGACCACCTCCTCCGTGGTGGGATTTCGAATGTGAACAAGTTGTTTCTGACAGGAAAGATGCTTTAAGAACATATAAAAATAACTCTAGTTTCACTAATTACGTACGATGTCAGGAAGTAATGGCTAAAACAAAAAAAGTTCTAAAACGAAAAGCCAAAGAAACTTGGAAAAAACTGGTGTTCATCATTAAATAAAAATATGCCTATTAAAAATGTGTGGAATGAAGCAAGGAAAATGCAAAGGAAGTATACTCCAAGTACTAATCATTTTAATGATGAACTGATTCAAGAATTTTTTGACAAAATAGCACCTCCATCAGTTAACACTGCTATAGAAATTCAAAATAATACTATAACTTCAAGTCACTTTCTTCTAAATCCATTTACACGGGAAGAACTTGACTTTGCGCTAACTAATAGGTCTAACACCGCTCCGGGTTACGATGATATTAAATATCCTATGCTTAAAAAACTTCCCAATATAGCGAAAAACGTATTACTTGATATTTTTAATGATATTCTTTTTAAAGATGCAGACATTGATGTATTAAGAACTGTTATTGTCATACCAATCCTCAAACCAAATAAAGATCCCAACTTGGTACAATCATATAGGCCAATCTCTTTGATGTCGTGTGTTTTGAAGACTTTGGAAAGAATTATCAAAGTTAGACTAGAATGGTGGATAACTTATAATAAATTAGCTTGCCAAAATCAGTTCTCTTTTAAAAAAGGAGTTGGTTCCCTAGATGCTCTTAGTACTCTCGTTGTAGACATAAACAATAATTTTGGCAGAAACAATTACCTTTCTGCGCTTTTTATAGACGTAGAAAGTGCGTATGATAATATATGCCTCCCCATTTTAAGAGATAAAATGTTGAAATTATTTCATATACCAAATCAGGTAATCAACATGATTATTAAATTCTACACTAATAGAAAAATATTTTTAAGAAATTTTGATAACACAATTGTAGGTCCACGAAATAACAACAACGGACTTCCACAAGGCTCAGTTTTAAGCCCTATTCTATTTAATATGTATACTGCTGACTTACATCAATTAAGTTTTAATCACATTCCGTTTAAAATAGTACAGTATGCAGATGACCTCTGCATATATACTGAAAATAAGAATTTTAATACCACTATGGCTTCTCTCAAAGACATCTTTGGTGTTGTTCATGAATGGTTAATATTAAATGGATTTCAGATTTCCTACTCCAAGTCTGAAGTTTGTGTTTTCAGTAGACACAACATACCTAAATTAAGTTACATTGTCCTAGGTTCATATAATTTTTCCATTAAAGACTCCGTTAAATATCTTGGAATGGTACTTGATAGGAAATTGACATGGAAAATGCATATTAATTACATGTTAGACCGATGTATAAAGGGTCTAAATTTTTTAAAAATGGTTACTAAGACTTGGTGGGGAGCTGGCGTTGAAACCGCCTTACTATTCTATCGTGCCTATATCAGGTCCATATTGGATTATGGATGTATCTTGTACGGCTCTGCTAGTTCACAGATTTTAAACAAAATAGATATCTTGCAGAACTCAGTTCTACGTGTATGTCTTGGTGCCATGAAAACAACCCCAGTCGAACCTCTTCATGTAGAAGCTATTGAGCCTCATTTAAATCACAGGAGGCAGTTCCTGGCAGACAAATTTCTTTTTAAAATATCCAGAACCAACAGTAATCTATATTCAAATATAGTAGTATTAAATGAACAAGATTTGACAAATAAATATTGGTCGAAGAAAAATTCTCCACTACTGTGTATCGCACTTCAATCTAATCAAGATATCATTAGTGATTTATATGATCCCAGCTCAATTTTGTTAGATCTTTATGATTACAATGCATTGTTTCTAAATATAAAGATTGTAAAACCTGCATATAGCGAAAATCTTCACATTAACAATAACTTATTATACTCAATACTTGCAAGCTTCGAGGAATCTGTGGCAATATATACCGATGCTTCAAAGTCCAAGGATGGTGTGGGATGTGCTTTTTATATTCCCTCCAAAAATATTAATTATTCCTACAAACTAGATAACATATTTTCTATATTTAGTGCTGAAGCTATTGCAATCTACGAAGCGTTGACATTTTTATCACAATCTACAATTGATTCTGCAGTAATTATATCGGACTCCCTGTCTGTTTTAAATTCCTTGGTTTTGGCAAAATACCCAAGTTACAGCTCCAATTATATCATATATGCAATTAAAAAACGGATTTTAGAACTGCAAAATATTAACAAACACATTAATTTTGTATGGATTAAAGCACATATCGGTCTCGAACATAACGAGTATGTGGATATGCTGGCAAAGAAAAGTGTAAAAAATGGTTTGACAAATCAACTACCTGTAAGTTTTTGTGATGCAGTAGCTTATATTAGAATGAATTATCTTAATATTTGGAACAAATGTTGGTCACAATATACTTATACCAACCCTTCTAGATACTGCAGTATACAAAATCAAATACCGAATAAAACGTGGTTCCAACAATATAATTATTCCAGAAAACATATCACAACGATAACACGTCTTAGATTTGGTCACGCCTGTTATCCCACACATCTCCATAAAATTCATGTTCTTGAAAATGATCTTTGTCAAAATTGTGGCAAAAAAGGTGATTTAGATCATATTTTTTTCGAATGCCAAAAATATAAGGATGAAACAGATCAATTTATTCAACAATTACATGATCTCAATGTACAGGCTCCGTTTAATATCCTTAGTCTCTTAGCTAATGGAAATGAGAGAATTTATAATGCATTAGTAAAATTTCTGTCAGGTACCAAAATAGTCTTTTAGTGACAACTATAAAAAAATATATGTATATGCAAACTTGTGGTGAGCAACTTGGACAGTCCATAGCAAAGCAGCTGTCGAATTGAGTAGATAGCTGCTCAAGAGTTTGCTATGGAACTCTGAGAACCTCATCATCTTGTTTGTATGTAAATATAGATAAAAGTGAGATAATACAAAAAAAAAATTAGTATTTTGAATTATATTATGTGTACTTTTTTTGAACACACTGATGATGTTAAAAAGATGCTATATATTTAACTTTTATCCTATTTTATTTTTAGCTCTTAAAGCATATTATTCAGCTCTTCGTTATTGATATTTTATGGACCTTACGGTAATAAAATTCTTATGTTTAAGGTAGTAGTCATGTTGTAACTGGCTGATTGACACCTAGTCTATGCCAATAAAAAAACAAAAAAAAAAAAAAAAAAAAAAAAAATAATATGTTTCATTATATTTAGATATAGATACCTAATATTAGGCTTATGAAAAAGTAGACAGAACGAGTCTATTGCGAATAGCATGTGCCTACAGGACTGTACCTGCGGCGGCCTTGTGGACTATCACGGGTTGTGTTCCTCTGCGGTAAAAAAGAGACATCTTTGTGAGAAAAGAAAGTATTTGACAACAGCTATAAAAAAAGAAGAAAGGGAAAGATCAATGGAAAGATGGCAAGAAGAGTGGAACAACAAGGAAGAGGTTGCCCAGTGGGCCAAGATGCTGATCCCGAGCCTAAGGGCCTGGGTAGATTGTCTGTTTTAGGTATGGTAACGTATCTTCATAGGTTCAGAAAGGCAGATATAGATAAATGCCTATACTGCGAATATTCCGACATTGTTACTCACACAATGCTGGAGTGTAATAGATGTACAGTGGAGAGAAACAGAAAGGACAGAGATAAGATCTAATTACTATTTTAATGGAAATAAGCCGTAATTGAAGGTTAAAATAAGTTTATTGACGTTTGAATTTTTGATCTTTGATCTTGCACTGATAACTTGTTTATACTCCAATAATTAATAGAAAAAAGAATAGCGGAATAGAAAGTACATCTAGCCTTTATCGACCTAGAAAAGGCGTATGATACAGTTCCAAGACTTAAATTGTGGCAAGCTTTACAACAACTCGACATTAGTCAATACCTTTTAGGAATAATCACATAAGTATACAGGGATAACACTACTTACCTAAAAATCGGAAATAGACTATCAGAGTCAATAAAAGTAACTAAAGAACTAAAACAGGGATGCACTATGTCACGCTTACTGTTTAATTTATACATTTAGGTAAGCCTCCAAAATTTGAAAAACCACTACCACGGAATAGAAATCCCCATAGAAAATGACGTACTGTTCTCCCTGAACTTTGTGGATGACCAAGTCGTCCCAGCTTAAGATTCTTATGAAGGTTTGAAGTGTTGATAGACGAGGATGAGGAAATCAAACAAGTGGAAACATTTAAATATTTAGGTGCACTCATTGATAAGAATGGCTTTGGAGAAACCGAAATTAAACACCGAATTAATCAGGAACGTAAAATTGTAGTATGTCTGAACTCCTTATGGTGAGATCACAACATTTTCAAAAGGAACAAAAAAGAATAGATGAAATGAGGTTGAATGCTCGAATGAATGAACTTTGAAAATAAGGCTATTATCGAGCACAAGTTAATTAAATCTAGCCCAAGTACTTTCGCTTAAAATAGCATCTTCAGGGGCATCTGAAATAAGCCAAGAAAACGTTTTTTAGATGAAGTAAATTAGTTAACTTCGATAAAAAACTCGAAGTTAATGGATGAAAAAAGTTTTTGAGATTAACGTTTTAGACTTACTTCGTCAAAATAAGAACTATCCGGCAAGCGTAGGATGTGGAAACATTAAAACTAACATAAATTATACAAAACACTACACTAAAACGAGGACAAACAGTTTAAAATTACTTCTACGCTACATTCTCTGTCAGTTTCTGGAGGGATAATGATCTAAGCGGAAATGATACGGTGACATATGACATATGACAACTTTGATAGGCAGTCAAAGTTATGGATCTGTGATCAGCAAATATTGAAATTCTGTATAAGTTGTCATTGGCCAAAGGTCCAACTAGAACTACTACTGAAAAATCAGCTGATGACGTATGACATGTAGAATATTTTGATTTAAACTAGATTGCATAATCCAGATCTCACACTCACACCCGTCTGTAATAATAAGGTTGTAGGTTTGAGGCTAAATGAAGTGTACATAAAGTGTGAATGAAAGAAATAGACCAAACGATCTATTGGACAGTGGGTAGTTGACTACAATAAAATGGTCTACCTTACACTGTCAATATTGCAAAATGAGAAGAAAATTGACTATAAAATTGAAATATTAAAATTAGATCAGAATTGAAAGCAGTGTGTAAATGGGTATAGTTCAAGTAGTTCAGTTAAACCTCAAGCCAATGGGGTACTATAAAACTAATATGTAATAGCATTACTAAAGACCAACCGAACAACAGGTGTTGAAATATAAACTGTGGAATTATTATATGTAGGTTATGCAGAGATATGAAGAGTGAAATCAACTCCAACTGTGGATCAATTAAATCTGAGCAAGCTAGTTGTGTAAATTGTTAAATGCAATAGTACTGCTGAACAGAGCTTGAAATTGGTAGATTCTTAATGTATAGACTCAGTGCAGGAAGTCTAGACAGCCGAGCTGGGTCCACTACGAGGTGAAGCTGTAATAAAGTTTTTAAAAATAGGTTTAAATTTAGTACAGTTTAAATTAATTTGAGTATTAAGACAATGAGGAGAACTTGCCGGATAGTTCTTATTTTGACGAAGTAAGTCTAAAACGTTAATCTCAAAAACTTTTTTCATCCATTAACTTCGAGTTTTTTATCGAAGTTAACTAATTTACTTCATCTAAAAAACGTTTTCTTGGCGTATTTCAGATGCCCCTGAAGATGCTATTTTAAGCGAAAGTAGTTGGGCTAGATTTAATTAACTTGTGCTCGATAATAGCCTTATTTTCAAAAAAAAGAATAGAGCAAACCGTTGTTGAATCAGTTTTTTGTTACGGCTGTGAAATACGGACAATTAATGCAGACCTGAAGAGATGATTTTTGGCAGTTGAAATTAATTATTTGAGAAAAGTGCTAGAACATCAAGGCAGAAAAAGAAGACCAACGAATCTATAAGAAATAACATGAATGCTACAAAAACGGCCATTCACGGAATAGAAAGAAGAGGTTCAAAATGGTTTGAACACCTATTGAGAATACCTGATGAACGTTGGCCACAAAACTTCACAAATGGAAGCCCCCTGAAGAAGAAAAAGAGGTAGACCTCGACGCTCATGGAATGAAGGAATTAGAAGAGCGATTTAATGGAGAGGTTTAGAGGAGGAGCATGCCTTGGACTATGAGGATTGGCGGAGGAGAACGGAAATACGGCGATAGCCGTCTCCCCGTTGGATTAATGTCAAACGACAATATAAACTTATTTTAAAATGCCACAAGAAAATAGCTTTAGAACGATAGATAAGATCTAGATAAGAGAAGGGATAAAACCCAAATTTTAGGGACTCAAAATGGAGTAAAAAAATTCAAACCCCCTCCCCTTAGACAATTTCTGGGTTCACCATTCCGAACGGTGGGTATTGGATATATTTGTAGGTTACATTCGAAAGTTTTTTCAGCAAATAAATCACGATTAATAATAGACACTAAAAGCATACCATTAACTTTGTTCTTATTCTTGTATACAAGAAGCCCAAAATATGCTGTCATGCTCTAAATCTTAACTGATCTTGGGTGTGAAAGGCAGGATATTATTAAATGTTTATAAAACATTTTTCAAATTTGTTTATTACATGTTCCAACTTTTTTAATTAAATTTTGATTCATTATTACAACATTGTTTGCCTTAGGTGTTCCTATATCGATAAAAGGTAGTATCGAAGTAGCCAAAATGAAGAGTACAGCTGGAATGGTAACCAGAGCCAACGTCATAGCAGATCATGATGCAGTTACCGTAAAATATGCCAGAGAAGCCGGAGCTATACTTTTGGTAACGACCAACATTCCGGAGTTATGCTTAAATTGGGAATCGACCAATAAACTTGTAGGAACGACAAAGAATCCCTACGATACGTCTAGGACTTGTGGAGGATCATCTGGAGGTGAGGTAGGAGAAATTTTTAACTCATTAATAAATACCTAATTAGAATCATAATTGAAAAACAATAATAATCAGTAAATGAAAAGATTTTAAAAATATTGCAATATTTGTTTAAATATTATACATGTTATGTATTCATTGCTTTTCGGGTTTAAAGACCTCAGATAGTAATAATGTCTTCCATATACTTTGTTTGAGACGGCGGTAGGTATTTGAAAATATTTGCTACTATCGCCGATGAAAATTTAGGAAGAAATAATTACAGATCACGGCCTGTAAGCTCGGAAATCAGTGTATGGTTTTATCCAAATAAAAATAATTTTATCAGTGCCTAACGATTGTCCATGATAAAGAAAATATCGAATTCAAAACACATAATTAAATAGAAGTACAATGTCCGACCAGGTGATGCTGGCCAACCTTATTTAGAGAAGGATTAATAAATATGAACAAAGCATAGTTAAAGAATACCAGGCAGGCTTTCGAAGAGTACGATCTTCTACAGACCAGATCATCACTCTAAAACAGTTTCTACATAGCAATCATGAACACAAGTTACTTATGTTACTAACACAGAAACCGACCAATGATAAATAGATAGAAATGAAATTTATGAAATGAAATAGTAGACAGGACAAACATGATTCATGTAAATGGTAATAAATCTCAAGCTTTTCTAACCAACCGGGGTATGGGAGGGTGAGACCCCTTATCGACTACACTATTCAATTTTAGAAAATACCTTAAAGGAGGATAATATTCATAAGAAATATACACTATATATTAAAAAAAACATATTTTGACGACGTTTTGGCAAGGTCACTCCCTCCATTTGGACATTTTGGACGTTTGACGACTTTTCTCGTGAAATGTAAACTGTGACTACTTATTAACTGTGAAAATTCTAATCCAAAAAACAAACGAATATAATATCCCGATATATTCAGTTTTTGTAGATTTTGGAAGAACTTTTCACAGTATGGAACACGGTGCAATAGAATGATCACTAAATAGCAGTAGGTAGATTACAGATATTCTAAAGTCAAAACCACATGGAAGCACACAAAAAAATTTCTTGATTAGAATTACTATCCTAGTCATAAATTATTTTCAGTAATAAAACTCAGGTATGAATTTGTTTTAAGCGCTCAGTTGTTAGTTATAAGCATATTTTTTATACTCTCTATATGTTTGAATATATTACTCTGAATTTGTTAAATATCATAAAAATCGGTTACACTACAATAACAACATTATCATAATTCTCTTTGCTTTTATTTCTATTCGGGGTCGGCTTCCCTAATAACAGTTTTTATCTTGGGCCATATCAATATTAATACCCTATACCGACATACTCTGCCTAAGCGTTTCCACTCCAGGTCTTTTTTGGTCTTCCTCTCCTACTTCTTCCAGGAACCCGCAGATCATTGGGTGATTAACATGTTATTAACAACATTAAATATGATCAAACCATCCTTACCTATACTCTCTCATCTTAGCAACAATCACTGCCATCTACAAACTATTAGAGAGGCTTATATAATAGAATCGGTACAGAACTGTTCCAGGTGATCCCAGTCGAACAAGAGGGTTTTCAACCAGAACGAAGCTGCGCGGACCAGGTAATATCACTCATCACCTACATGGAAGCGGGTTTCCAAAGAAGACTTAAAACTTCTTTAAAAATTTATTGATCTCTCGTCAGCTTACGATACAGTATGGAGAGAGAGCCTTATATACAAAATTCTCCGTGCAATCCCCTGTAAACAAATAGTACGTTTAATAGATAGCATGCTTAACGACCAAATGTTTCCAGTAGTGATGGGCACAGATATCAGCCCACCAAAGAAACTTAAGAATGGCATACCACAGGTGTCAGTGCTCTCTTCATTACTATTAAGCTTACATTTAGCAGATATGCCGGAAACACAATCAAGAAAGTTCGGATACGCCGATGACTGGGCCCTCACTACACGATCCAGAACACTAGAAACATCTGAAGAAGTTCTGACGGCAGACTTATATATATTGAACAAATATTTTCGCAAGTGGCGGCTTCAATCAAATGCATCCAACACAGAAGTTAGTTGCTTTCACCTGAACAATAAACTTGCTGGAAAGGAACTCAACATACGGTTTGAAAATACCACACTTTCCCACAACAAAACACCGAAGTACCTGGGCGTAACACTAGACAGAACGCTATCATTTAAAGAGCATTTAACAAAAACTGCCCAAAAGTTGAGTACAAGAAATTACATTATACAGAAGCTCTGCGATACCACCTGGGGAGCATCGGCTTCCACTCTCCGCTCTACTGCCTTAGCCCTTGTTTTCTCGACAGCTGAATATTGTGCCCCAGTTTGGCTGTCTACAGTCCACACGTAAAAAAAGGTCGACACTCAGCTGCATAGCACTATGAGGATGATAACTGGTACAAATAAATCAACTCCCACCCAATGGCTTCCAGTATTAAGTCACATTCCACCTCCACATTTACGACGAGGTGACGCACTTACACGTGAATACAAAAAGATCATGATCAATATAAACCAGCCGATCCACCAAGATACCGAGGATGCACGAAATATCCGTCTACGTTCTAGAAAACCACCAATGAAAACGGCAAGAATGATACATGAGGAGTTCAACATCACGAATGCATGGTCCCAAGAATGGAATGCATAGCAAAATAACATGCCCTGCATTACCCACAAGCCACCAGGTTTTGATCTTCCACGTAAAACATGGTCCACTCTAAACAGGATCCGAACCAGACATGGCAGATGTGCGTACATGCTACATAAATGGGGAAAAAATCCGTCTCCTGAATGTGACTGTGGGAAGAACTAAACGATCGACCACATTATTGAAGAATGTCCCTCAAGATCCTACAATGGTAGTCCTGAAGACTTCCTGTTTGCAACTGCAGAGTCAATTGATTATGTTAATATACTTGATGTTTGTTTTGTAACTATTTAAAGTTTGTCATATACCTATATTACTAGTGTTTGTAATTTTGCTCTAAATGTGTTGTAATTGTCATACGATAAATAAAATAAAATTGGCAACAATCGGTGCCACCCCTAGACTTTCCTAATATACTCATTCCTAACTTTATACTTTTGTGTCACTACACGCATCCCTCCAAGCATTTTCATTTCTGCCACATGCATTCGTTAACTTAACTGTCCAACAATCAATTCCGTACATCATAGCTGGTCTTATAACTGTTGTATAGAATTCTCCCTTCAGCTTTATTGGAATTTTCCTGTTACACAACACACCACTCGCTTTCTTCCATCACCACTTCATTCATCCAACCCTAATTCCACTGCATGCATTACCATCTCTTCCCCCATTACTTTGTAAGATCGATCCGAGGTACATAAATACTATTACTTTTCACAATCATTTCATCATCCAAATATATCACTCTATTTGTAGTAACTCTATCTCTAAATTAATATTCCAAATACTCTGTTTTTGTCCTACTAAGTTTTAAACTTTTTTCCTCAAGAGCTTGTCTCCACTATTTCAGTTTTTGTTCGAAGTCACTTTCCGAATTTCCTACTAACACTACATCATCAGCATACATTAATAACCACGGAATATTAATCTGTAGTTTTACTGTTAGTTGATCCAGAACTAATGAGAAAAAATAAGGACTGAGTACAGAGCCTTGTTGCAATTCTACTTAAACATGAAATTTATCAGTCTCTGCTACACCTGTCCTAACACTAGTTGTTACTCCCTCCTGCATGTCTCTCACAATCTTTACATATTCACCAAGGACTCCTTTCTTATTGAGTACCCACCACAGAATCTCTCCGAGGAACTCTATCATATGCTTTCTCAAGATTAATGAATACCATATCAGCGTTTGTTTCTTTATTATTACCTTATAATGACAATTGCGTCTGTTGTTGATCTGCCTTACTGATTGCATAAAGACAAACTGATTATCGGATATTTTGGTTTCTTCACGCATTCGTCTATCAATTAGTCCCTCCCATATTTTCATGCTGTTTGTTTCTAAGTAGGTTTTGCCTTGTAGTTTGTACATTGTTGTACATCTCTCTTGATTTTGTAAATAGGTACTAATACACTGCTTGTCCAATCATCTGACATTTGTCCAACTTCCATAATTCTATTAAATAGACTTGTTAACCAATGTGTTCCTGTCTCTCCTAATGGTTTCCACGCTTCTTCTTCTTCTTATAGTGTCTATCTATTTCGGATATTGCAAACTGCAGCTCTGAAAAGAGTTGTGGTTGTTGTGTTGAACCACGTAGATAGATTTGGCTTCTATTTTTTTGGTATCAACTTGGTCATATAGATTAATATACGCTTCACAAAATACAATATACAATAGCAAAAAATAAATATACGATACATTCCTACGATCTAGATAAATTACTTTTACCATGAAACTTACTTTAAAAATATATTTTTTTAATGTGTCATTAATTTTTTTTTCAGGCTAGCCTTTTGGCAACTGCTGGATCTATTATAGGCATTGGATCGGACATAGCTGGATCGTTGAGACTTCCCGCACACTTTTGTGGCGTTTGGGGCCATAAGCCGACTCCGGGGACGGTCTCTAGTGTTGGTCATTATCCCAGCTGTAAGCATGAGGACGTGTGGAAAGCTGCCTTTACTTTAGGACCTATGTCGAGATACGCAGGAGACCTGAAGCTATTGCTACAAGTTATTTCAGAACCAAATTTTAGAAACAAACTAAGATTGCATGAACCAGTAAGTAGAATACATATTTAACCGATATGTTCATTGTATTTTATTAACAAACCTATATATACATATCGTAAGTTTGTTTATAAAATTATAAACATAAAAACAATTGACACCAAGTTAAGAATCTTTAAGGCATATATTGTTGTTAGTGGAAGCATATTTTATAAGACTTTTTTTTATTCGTATTGCTGGCCATAGGATTCTTCTAGTTCCTCGTTGGTCATAGTTTGAGTTTGAGATCTTTTCGCTTCATAAGTTTTCCAGTTTCCTATTTTTCTATACCGACTATCATTGTTGAGACATTCGTTGTGTTCAGCCCATTTCTACTTTAGTTTGACTTCCTCTTCAGTTAAGTCTTACACTTTTAGCGTAATCCAAAGTTGCGCAATAGTTTGGTGATCTTTGAATAACATACCCAGAATCTGTCTTTCCATATGTCTCTAGGTTTTCTTGTTAAATTATCCATGTTTACTTTAGAAAATGTCGAGGCCCGAGCTCCATATGTGAGAAGGGGAATGAGCATATACCCACCTGTATTATGTCTCTTCTTTTAAGTGCCGACTTTATCGGTGGAAGTGAGAACAGCATTGGGAGAACTGTGGGTAGTTTTGTGTAATTCTCAAAAGTTTCTTCAGCTGCAAACACTGCCTACGGTCAGATACTCTGCAATTCGTGATCTTTCTACTAATCGTCTTCCTATTGGAGAACCGTCTCTTGTCGTCTTTACTACTCTCTTTGTTATCATTCGGCTTATATAATTGTTCCCTACGTCGTACATCTGTACTTCTAGCTCTATCTCATAGTGTTTTGCCATAAACGTTTTTAAGTGTTTTCACCTCTGGTGTTTCTAACATCCTTTTTGTCCTCTCTATGTCAGGTCGTGTTTCTGCCGCGTATCATTATTGGTCTGATAACTGTTTTGTAAATTATGTCCTTCATTTCTTTCCCGATATTTTCATTTCTCCATATTGTTTGATTCAGACAACCTGCGGCTCTGTTTGTTCTATTCACTTAATCTTCCACTTCTGTTTCAAGCTTTCCGTAGCTATATAATGTGATGTTTAGATATTTAAACTCCATCACTTGTTTTATTATCTGACCTTCCAGCTCCAATTTACATCTTAATAAAATTGTTATTATAACCATGCATTTTTTTGGGGAAATTAATATGTTAAATTTTCTTACGGTTATATAGAATTGGTGCAGTATACCTTGTAAATTATCTTCACTTTGAGAGAGTAGTATTGCGTCGTCTGCTTATCAGATTATTTTAAGTTGTTTTTCTACCATTTTGTATCCATTTTTAGTTCTTACTTTTATTATTATTTCATCTATAATAATATTCAACAATAAAGGACTCAGGGCTTCAATAAGGACCGTTAGTTTTTCTTCTACTTTTACTTTTATTGTGTTGTTTTGGCAAATATGTTCGATCGTTGTGATTATTCCTAGATGTATCTCTCTTGTGTACAAAAGTGGATAATGTCCTTTAATTTGACAAGGTCAAATGCTTTCTTAAGGTTTATGAAGCATAGATATGCAAATTTCTTGTATTCTACTGATTTCTTTTCCACCTGCCTCTTTATAAATGTAGCGTCGATGCATTCTCTTCCCGACCTAAAACCTTGTTGTTCTTCTGTTAGTGTTGTAATTTCATTCAGTTTATTTGTCACTTCACTTTGGTTGTTAATTTTAGTGTTGTGTTAAATTGTTTCTTCTGTAATTTTTCCTGTCCGATTTGTCTTCCTTTTTAAGGGAGTGTTGTGTTAAACTCTGTTTTGTTCTATTATTCCTTGGATTAGTTTTAATAGTTGTTTAGTCAGATCTGGTCCTCCGTACTTTAGGTCCGTTCGGTATTCTGTCCTCTCCTAGTGATTTAATTCCTATACTTTTTAATTTCCTTAATGCTTCTTAACTCTTTCTCTTCAATATTTATTTCTGCGTTTGTCGTCACTTCTGGTGTTGGTGGTTCATTATCGTCACTTTTATCATAGAGGATCGAAAGTAGTCTATCCATGTTTCCTTCTGAATGTGTTTTATTTTTCTCAATTTGTTTATCTCTTTTCATTGTCCTCTGATCATTCTCCATATTTATTTTTGTGTTCCGTAGAAGTTGTGTTCCATCTGTTTTGAGAAGCTCTGCCAGTGTTCCCTTTTTATTTGTCTTACTAAAATATTCGTTTCGTTTCTTATTCGTTTATAGTGGTTATATGCCTGTTGTGCTTGTTGTGTACTGTATTGTAAAAAGGCTTTCTTCTTTTCTTCACATTTCGTCTTCACTTCCTCTCTAAACCATGTTGTTTTTTTATATGTTAGTGTTCGTTACTTTCCTCTTTCCAAGTGATTCTGTTGCTGCGTTAATTATGTTATGTTTGGGTTTTCTCAGCTTTGGCGATCTTCTCTGATAATTTTTGTCTGTATTCCGTGGATTGGGTTTTTGTTAGTGTTGGCGCCGTTCTTTTGGGTGTGAAGTGTTTCAGGATGATTCTTAATTTACATAATACTAGGCTATGGTCGCTACCTATGGTGTAGGAGAATTGATATGCTGAACAACGCTTTTTTGGTTCCAGGAGTTGATCTAAAACCAAAACTTTGTTTGATACTTATATCGTTGCCACATTTTTTGTAGATTCTGCGATTAATGATTTTTCCATGTAGTTTTAGGGGTTGGCTCATCAGACTTATCAGACGAAACTATTCATATTTGCTGGCATTGAATTTTTTCGTAATTGGTATCAAAAACGATTTTAGCCTATCTTTCCATAGCTCTCCTGCTTGCTACTCTTCTTCTTTATGTGCCGTCTTCTACCGAAAGTTGGCGACCATCATATGATAGGTTTTTCTGTTTTGTGCCGCATGAATTATGTTCGCAGCTTCTGGTATTTGAAACCATTCTCTCAATTTTCTCAGCCAGGATTTCTTCTTTCTGCCCAAACCTCTTCTACCTTCAATCTTGCCTTCCACGATAAGCTGTAGCAGACTGTACTTATCATTACGGAACACATGGCCCAGGTATGACGCTTTCCTCCTTTTAACAGTTGTTAACAATTCCACCTCTTTACCCATTCGTCTTAATACCTCTGTGTTGGTCACTCTGTCTGTCCAAGGTATTCTCAGTATGCGTCGATACAGCCACATTTCTAGAGCCGCTAACTTCTTTATAGTTGCTGCTGTTAACGTCCACCCTTCTACGCCGTAAAGTAGCGTAGAGAGTACGTAGCATTTCGTGGCGCGCCATCGGAGGTTAATGCTTAGGTTGCGGTTGCTTAGGAGCTTTCTCATTTTGATGAATTTGGATCTTGCTATTTCAATTCGGATCTTAATCTCTACTTCTGGGTCCCACTTGTCGTTTACTGTATATCCCAGATATTTAAATTGGTGTACTCTTTCAATACGTTCGTCTTCAATATGCAGGTCGATATGTTGCAATTTTTTTTTACTGATCACCATAAATTTAGTTTTCTTTCTATTGATCTTCAGTCCAAATCGGCTGCCAGTTGTATTAACTCTATGTAGCATCATCTGTAAATCTTCGATGTTATCGGCCAGTATAATAGTATCATCTGCATATCGAAAATTACTTATTGGTACGCCATTAATCTTGATGCCCTGCTTGCTACACTTTGTTAAAAAGCTCTACTAATATGTCCATATTATCTGTATTTATGTTTTAACATTTATGAGTATATTTCGTCTAGTTCTGATGGTTTGCCGTTTTAATTTTTTTTATTTTATGACCTTAACAATTTCGCCTATCATTATAGGTGGGCTAGGTTCACGTTCTCTTAGTGTAAACTGGATCGTGTTATTCTTACTGCATAATAGTTTCTCTATATATTTGGTCCATACTTCTTATTCTTCTGCTTGATTGCTTGAATGCTTGATTAGTTATCAACTTATTGTCATTGTTGGTAACGCGATATATGAGCGTTTTATCGGTTTCTCTATTAACAACTTCTATATTTTTTGTGCATGTTAAACAGATCATGTTTGTCTTTTAGCGTAGTTACTTTATTTTATGTACATTATACATAGACATATAATACAAAATAGACTGATCATTGTAATACCAGCCTCTTTCTCAAGTGCGAAGGAGAGAACTGTCGCAAAGCAGTCTCTGCATCTCTTTCTAATTTGCCAGTTTTATCTACCACGTGACCTAAATGATCAATGAAAAGGTCACGTGGTTGATAAACCCGGCCCATTAGACAAAGATCCAGGGACAACTATAGAAACGCGACTGTATTGCAGCAATCAGTTTATCTTGTATTATATTTTTATGATATTAAATAATATAACATATAATAATATGGCATATAACTTATTATTTTACATCTTAGGTAGACGTCAAGGAATTAAGAGTATTTTATGTAGACGACATTCAGTCAGCACTGACAGGCAAAGTGAATGAGGAATGTTTGGAAGCAATATACAATGTTGTAGAACATTTAGAACAAATATGTCATACTAATGCTGAAAAGGTTAGTAAATTATTTTAATTCTATTTAACACATGAAATTATATTGTCATAAATATAAATCATTTAAATTACTTAAACCACAAGACGTATCCATACTTGTTATATTAGACTTTTAGGTCAAAAATGTATAAAGGATTAGAAATGGGAGTTACGTTCATAGGTCGTATCACTAGATTATCAATAGCCCTTGGCAATATTCCTATCACTAGCAATAGAATCTTGTGCTAAGGGCTTAATTCGATCAAAATATTTATTGTCTGACAGCCAAGCTGAATTAAAGACTCTAAGATCTATAACTTAAAGTTGTGAGTCCCTGAGAGCTAGCGACTTAAGCAAGTGACAAAATATACAAAGTATATTTGTGTACAAAGTATAATGAGTGCCAGGTTATAAATAAGTTGATCGAAAGGAGATTACCGAAAGTCTTCCTATAGACAGAGAATCATTTTGTTCTTCTTCTTCCTCTTCTTTTATCGGACCAGAACCATTTTGCGTTAATTCGAAAATTTCCGTCGTGGAAGACGTCACAACACTGTTTGAACAAAGCTAGACTTAGAGTAATCAAAGGCGTTCTCAATGGAACTCCTGATTCCGATATAATATATGTAAGATGAAAAAAGGTTCGGCGAGAATGCAGAGAAAACGGTCGAAGATATTGTTTGCAACTGCAAGAAACATTTTCCCCATGAATATCAAGAACACATCTTTTTATAACTTCATAATCAACTTAGTAACATATAACTGAGAAGTAAAATTATTAAGTTAATAAAAGTAAAAATAAATATACGTAGACGGTAAAATTATTTTGTTATGAACTTAAATTTTAGTTTTTTATATTTCTATTTTTTGCCATAATATACTTGTTTTTATCTTAGTGCTCATTTCCCTATTTCTTTTGCACATGTTTCATTGCACATTTTATATCAAAAGCTACAATTTAATAAAATTAAAGTACAAATTTTCTTTTTCCATTTTTTTTATTATGTTTACGATTATAAACTTCTTTGTCAAACAATCATAAGACGTTTAAATGAAAACGAACGCCTACCACATAGGGTATTACTATAGGGGGTTGAAAGTTGACGACAGAAATTATTGGAGTGGAGATAGGGCAAGTAAAACAAACCAAAACGTTGTGAATGGCCACTCAGGGTTTAGTTGAAGAACTGGGTCGTGGATAAGTGAATGACAAAGGGACTGAAATGGGTTAACTACCAAAAATGAAACAAAAGGGTACTTACATGAATCTCCTGGAACAAAACACAATACAAGAAGGTTCTCAAGCTATTTAAAATGGACGCCGCTTTGAGGAATCTTCCTGCCAGATAAAAGAAAAGTCTCTTCCTCCCTAAAAACATAAAAGGGGATTAGAAACTTTTTTTAAAATAAATAAACAAAATGGTTTAGGAAAAAAGTTACACATTTATTACTGTCTCACCACAAACAGTTACCAAAGTAAATAGTACAAAAATTATATATTAATAATTACAAAAAATAAATACAATAACCAAGAAAAGCACTTACTATGTTAAGTATATCAGTTTACAAACTCTAGAAGTTGGAGATACTACAAAATTTACAATTGTTAATGGGCGACAATTTGTAGCAAAAATAAAATTCTACAAATAGAATTTGTACAAATAAAAAAAAATATCTTTTTTAAATGAAACTATGCATAGAGGTTAACATTTTTCTAAAAACAAAACAAAAACTAGATCTGGTATGATTAGGTATTTACCAAATGTCAAAAATAGTGCTAACTGTCATATGTCAATACTAAATCTTAAAACTAAAAACAATTAAAATGACAGCTAAGCCACACCCTAAGATCTACAGTTTACATTATTACAATTTCTTAAATTGTTATGAAAGCAATTATTATTAGAAAATGTTTATTTCTCCTTTATAAATCAAATACAAAAGTTAGCTGAATTTCACTAAAATTACTTTAAGTTTTTTCTTTTTAAAAAACTGCATCTCACACTTCGAATTATATTCTGAAACGGCTGAAAAACGCCGCAAATCTTTTAGATACAAATCTCTTATGTGAGAGACGACATAAAACAGAAACAGTGATTAGTCTTATCTGAACTGATACATTACATTGAGTATAAATCACTTTTTTTAACAAATTTGCCGGTTCACTCAAACTACCACGCCGCCTGTCTGCTTCAGAATGTTTACTAAACTGTGGCAAATATGCTAGAAAATAGCTGGCTGATTTCTATACAGATATGTTGTAAACAAACCTCCATTTAATAAAAGAAGCCTCCGTTATAGCCATATTAAAACCAGGGAAATGATCAGCCCCAAAACTACCGACCGATTGCACTGCTGAGCTGTGTCTATAAACTGTTGGAACGCTTAATCTGCAATAGAATTTGTAGAAACATATTTGAATTGATAGCTATTGAGCAAGCAAACCCACATTGAACAGGTTTCCATAGAAAGCAAAAAACTTCCGTTGCTTTCATTGACCTATCAGCTGCGTACAATACTGTCTGGAGACAAGAACTAATCTACAAACTAATCCGTGCCATCCCGTGTAAAAAGGTAACTAAATCATTGATAGCATGCTCACCGAAAGACCTTTTAAAGTCACAATGAGCAACTTTAAAAGTGTCCAAATGAAACTCATAAATTTGGCTACGCTGGCGCTGACGACTGGGCCATTGCAGCAAAATATAATAACATGGATATTAAGAAACAATACTAACGGATGACCTTGCCGTTATGGGAGAATACTTTCGCAAATGGAAAATATGCCCCAATGCAACGAAAACGGAAGTGTATGTTTCCATCTGAGTAATGTCCAAGCCAACAAAAAACTCTCCGTTCACTTTGAAAACAGACTGCTCACTCATAACTCAAAACAAAAATATATTGGAGTGACTCTGGACAGAAGTTTACGTTTTAAAGAACACCTACAAAGAACGGCAGCAAAACTGAAAATGCGAAATAATATAGTCCAAAAGTTATGTTGCACCACATGGGGTCCTCAGCCTCCGTACTCAGATCGTCCGCGCTCGGACTTGTATTCTCAGCTGCTGAATATGCGTCCCCGGTATGGCTCAATAGCAAACACACGAAGATTATTGACACCCAATTAAACCAGACAATGCGAATGATCTTAGGTACAATTAGACCCACACCCAACTATTGGCTTCCCATTCTAAATCACATTCCACCGCCGAAACTGCGAAGAAGTCATTATCTTCTTAGAGAATATCGAAAAATCGATGCTAACCATCAACTACCCATCCATTATGATAAGCTTGATATCGAAATAAACAGACTGCGCTCCAGATATCGTCCATTGCTAAGAGCCAACTCCTTACATCAGGAACATTTCAACCTCACCAACGCTTTGAGAAGACAATGGGAAAGCGACCACAGCAAGCACAATAAATGGCCTGTATCGATTAGAAACCGACAGGCTTTGAACTGACCCGCAATACCTGGACAACGCTAATCAGAATAAGAACAACACCACAGCGGTAGATGTGCTGACAGCTTATATAGATGGGGAAAAGCCCTTACTCCTGAGTGTGAGTGTGGTGCGCAACTACAGACCATCCGTCACATTATTGAAGAATGCCCCCAAAGGCGGTTCTCTGAAGTTTTCGATGGGTTCCTGAATGAGACCGACAATGTTTTACATTATATTAGTAATACATATATGTTCGTTTGTAATACTCCATGTAACGTTTTATATTGATTTTTAAATATGTGTTCTTATTGTATACCATACGATAAATAAAAATAAATGCGTTTCCTGGCTTACCTAATTGAATAAGTTTATTTATTTTGCTTACGTGCTAGAGATATTACATTACGGAATCACCTCGTTACATTGAAATGTAAAATCTCCCAATTGAGCTACTCATATTACTGTTGATATCAAGTTCCATTTCAACTCGTTTTGTCGCATGACCTAAATTTCTAAGAATTTTGAGTCTGTTTTTTTACGGTCCAGGTTTCCGATGCATATGCAACTACAGGAATTATCAGTTCATGTATTACCTCTTCTCGTGGAAAGGAAGAATCATGTTCATTTAATCACCGAGATTTATACTTATACGAAATTATAATTTAGTATATGATAGATTATAAAAGAGAACTTTAATAATATTTCTATATACGATGACTTAACAACAGTTGTGTTTTTATAGATAGATCTCCCGCTAATGAAACATGCTCCTGAATTGTCAACTCTATCGTTACTGGATATCGATGACGTCGACAATTTGTTCTCAGGAAGAGGTGAAGGATCCATAACGGAACTGTTCAGATACATGACATTCAGATCAAAATCAGTACTGACTGCCATTCTCTACGGAGTTTTAAGAAAACTATCGACCCACCTGCCTAGATCTACCACAGAGTATTGTATTAAAAAGTTGGAAGAACTCAAAACAGATTTTGTCAAGATTCTCGGAACAGATGGAGTGTTTATTATTCCTTCTTTTACTGCCGAAGCTCACTATCACGGGGATATATACCGGAAAGTATTCGATTCTTCGTATTTATCTATTTTTAATTCGTTGGGATTGCCCGTTACCAATTGTCCTGTAAAATTTAGCAAGAACGGCCTACCCATCGGTGTCCAGGTGAGTATAAATAGGATAAGTAAGGAATGATATATATTTTTTTTTAATTATGTAATCTAACTTTACGATAAAGTATACGGGTGTAGAATTATTCTATGCATCTTATATTTATACATATTTAGACTCATACAGACCTAGCAACAGGATGCTAATAAATGTTAATCCAGTCCACTCAGTATTAATCATTATCTTTGCCTTTATTCGCTTCGAAAACATATTCTACCTACCACCAGATCTGTTTTTCTTGTTTTCAAGCTTGTTTAGTGTAGAATATCTACTAATAGTATCACATATGTCTTTAATGACTTTGAAAAAGAGACTCTTCTCAATCTAATTTCTGACTATATTTCTCACTTAACAAGATTGGACATGCTACATAGCGCCATCTACTCTGGAGTATAGAAAATAGTTACCATTTTGAATACATGAAGTACATAGTGGCAGCTAAAATAGTTGAAAAAGTCTTTATCTTTCAGAAAGAAATGGTGTTCAACATATCTCGAAACACGCTACAGTGTCAACGAAGAACAGATTTTAAAGAAAAAGGACGCGTATATACAATGCATGCCTTATATAAACATCGAAAAATGACAAACGACAGACAAATGTCTATCATTCCAGACATTTTTTCCTGTGCTCCGAATTCTCAAATCTTCGTCTATGATACTATTTCAAGTTCGTCGGAGTCTTCCGCGTTTTCTTCTTCCACCTGGTTTCAATTCTATAACTTTTTCTTCTTCTTATAGTGCCGTACACCTATAGTGCGTTGGCGAATTATCTTAAGGACAGAAGTTTGTCTTTTGCAGCATGCAAAAGATCGCCAGTGTTATTTATGCCTGCCCAGTTTTTTTTATGTTACGTAGCCACGACATTTGTTTGCGACCTACTCCTCTCTTGCGTTCAATCTTTCGCTGGATGATTAGTTGAGGGATTGCGTATTTTTTTCCTCTCAGAATATGGCCGAGGTATCCAATATTTCGTACCTTGATCAAATTGAGTAGTTCTCTCCCAGTATTTGCCTTTCTTACGACTTTCTCGTTTCTCACCATATCTGTCCATGGTATGCGGAACATTCTTCGCAACGTCCACATTTCGAAGGCATCCAACGTATTAATGGAAGGTACTCTTAACGTCCACGTTTCCATGCCGTATAACAATATGAACCATCCTGTAGCGGAGAATGAAGGAAAGATTGCGGTTACATAGTGGCGGTTTGAATTTGATAAAAGCTTGTTAGGAAAGTCTTATATTGCGTATTCTTTGCACATGACCAAACCAAATTAATTGTGTCTGTTATTCCATTGATATTGTGTATCTTACTTTCATGATCTCTCTGATTCTTGTATTTGTTATTTGCTAACTGCTCTTCTCCAACAGTCCATTTTTGTTACTTGTAGCATTTTTATATTTTTTATGAGCTATGTTTTTGTGCTTTTTTACAATGATATTATATATATTCTGGTTTTGATTTCTTTGCTTTGTTTCGTGATACATGATTATTTTTCTTCGTATTCAGCTTTTCCCTTTTCAGGGGTCACTGTTCCTTACTCTTCGTCGCCACTCATTTCTGTCCATCGAGTCTTCTTCACCTAAACTTTTCTCTCTTAAGTCCTCTCCCACACAGTCCTTCAATCTTCACCTCGATTTTCCTATACCTCTCCTTCTATCAACTTCTAACAGCTCTATCCTTCGTTCCACGTAGTTTTCACATCTACGTCTGACATGACCAAACCATTGTAGTCTTTGTTCTTGAATCTCTTTTAAGACTTTAGTCATTCCGGCTCTTTGCCTAATCAATTCTCTTCGATCCTATCCCTTCTAGTCTTACCTAACATCCACCTTAACATTTTTATTTCAGTTACCTCCATCTTCTTTTCCTAAATCTTCTTTGCAGGCCACACTTTACCGCCGTATACCAACGCAGGTCTCACCACATTTATGTATATCTTTTCTTTCAGCCCTTCCCCGATTTTTCGATCACAAGCTTATTCACTTCCAGTTAAATCAACCAGCCTATATCCTGTGGGCAATTTCTCGATCCAGTGTTCCATTTTCCGTTACGTGGGAGCCAAGGTATTTAAATTATCCTACTTGTTCTACTTTTTCTTCAAACAATTATATGTCCTCAACCAATTCTCTTCCTCCATACCATTAACACTCCGTTTTTGACCTGCTAACCTTAAGTCCTTTATCTTCAATAGCCCTTCTCCAATATTTCTTTGCTTTCTTCTACTAACACGATATCATCAGCAAAGAACGTTAATCAAGGAGCCTCCTCCCTTACTTTCTCTGTCAGTACATCCATAACAAGATTAAACAGGTAAGAACTCAGTGAAGAGCCGTGTGCAAACCAACCGTCACTGGAAAACTTTCGGTCAATCTGACAGCAGTCCTTACTTTGGTGTACGCTGCCTCATACATATCCTTCACGAGCCTTAAGTACTTCGCAGGAACCCATTTCTCTCTCATACATCTTCATCGTTCTTATCTAGGAACTGTGTCATATACCTTCTCAAGATCTATAAATATTAAATATAGCTCTCTTTTTCTCGCTGCATTTCTCTATTAACTGTCTCAAAGTAAGCAAGACATCCAAAGTCCTGCTTTCCGGTATAAGCCCAAATGGTTCTTCTCCTATCGATGTCTCTCCCCTTAACCTTCGCTTTAGAGTTCTCACAAATTTTTATTCTGTGCGACATTAACTTTAACCCTCTATAGTTCTTATAGTCCTAAATGTCATCACACTCTCTCTCTCCACGCATTGGGCATCCTTTTTTCCTCATACATCCTACTCATTATTTTTTACAAAATATTAACCACTTCATCTCGTAGAGCCTTCCAAACGTCCACAGGTATTCCATCAGATTCCCTTATCATGCTTCATCCTATTTAACGCCTCGACAACTTTATATCTCGCTAGCTCTGGTATTCTCATTTGTGACCCCGCATCCTCTGTATCTCCTCTAGTGTTCTTCATTTAGCATTTTTCTAAAGCACTCATAAAATCTTTCCTTTATTTCAACATCGGTTCTTAACACTCTTCCATCCGCACTCTTAATCTGCTGCATGTGGGTCAAGTCTTTTGATGACCTGTCCCTTGCTTTAGCAATGATGTATAACCTCTTCATCCCTCTCGTGTTTCCAACTCTCCATACACCTGCGCAGGCGATATTTCCTTAGCAATAGCTACAGGGCGCTTTGCTTCCCTCTTTGCTAAATTATATATATCCTTATCGTCCTCTCTTTTAAATCTGTCATACCTCTTTCTAGCTCTTTCTTCTCTCTAACTTTCTGTTGCACTTCATCATTCCTTCACCAACTTTCGTTGTCTCTCTCTGAGGCCCTTTACCAGATGTTTTTCCTAGAACTTCCTCTCCCACTCGCATAACAACTTTATTGTTATCTTTTTCCACAAGCTCTTCCAGCACTCTACTGTTAAAGACTATTGCCAAATCCTTATTCGTTGACTTTCACCACTTTACTTTGTGGTGTCCTACTTGCTTTCCTTTCCGCCTCACCTTTATCACCGTATCATCAGTCGGTTTTGGCTAGCTACACAGTCACCCTTTATTACTTTACGGTTGGTACCTCTTTTAGGTAACTTCTTCTACACAGTACAAAATCTTTCTGACTTTCCCTTCAACCGCTACTATAGGTAACATACTTCAGTCTTCTTAAAGAACTTATGATAGCCAAATCCCATGCCACGGCAAAGTCAATCACACTATTTCCATTATCATTTCTTAGTTGCAATTAGCCAAACTGTTTGTCTGTATTCAGTTAAACACTCAGTATTGTATCACTTCTTTTGGTTACCCTTACAAAGCTGATCCTGTTCGAATTACTGTATATTAACTTTCATCCATCTCCAAGGTCTCTCGACTTATTATCTTTTCAAAGAGTTACCTGCTCACAAAGTACACCAATTATTCTCCTCTGCATGAAATCGGCGAGCTACCTTCCTTTACCTGTCATGCTTCCGACCATAAATAATAACTGATACATAATACTCCAATTGTAAAGTGGAAAATATGGTGAGTAACCTTGCTTTTCTCTCTCCGAATATGTCTTAGATTTGTACCACTATCTGATGAAGCATATCAATTTAGGTCGAAACATGTTATCGCGTAAATAAAGAACAAAACTAACAGACTTTTGTAGAGAGAATAGGCATTTTGGTTTATAATACGGCATCCTTGCTTCGACTTCCAGTAAAAAATGTACTCAGTGCTACTTGCTATGTTCAGACCATTTGTCTTGCTTAGAGAATTTACATGATCCACTATTTGTTGTAGTTCTTCGATGATGTAATTCAAGTATAAAATGCACAAAAGTAATAAAAAGTGTATTTTACCCTCTTTTTATTAAAAATTCCTTTATAGATATTATTCTTCTTCTTCTTCCTCTTTATAAGAAATTCTGCTTATTCATTGGCGGAATAATACGTCTACGGAAGGTTGTCACTCCATCTTTTGCGAGGTCGTCCGATACTTCTTTTGTCGATTGATTGCCTCTTGCTATTTTGACGACACAGGTCTCTCATTCTGTTTATGTGGTTATTTCGTTCTTTTTTTTTTCTATTTTGTGTCCATTCATTTATATACTGTACGTTACAATTTCTTCTAACGTCTTTACTTCTCTTTCGATCTGTCAGCGTATTTCCTGTAATTCTTCTCAGTACTCTCATCTCTGCCGTTTCTAGTAGCGTTTGCGCCAGATCTTATTTCTGAGGCATGTGTCATTATTGGTATTACACTACCTTTATAAATTCTTGACTTCATCTCAGTTTTAATGTGTCAGTTTCGCCATATAGTGTTATTAAGACATGCCAGTCTATTTGCTTTTTGTGCTTGATCTTTCACTTTTTTGTCCAGGTTTCCATAGCTAAACAATTCCCAGGTGGTATTTTATTTCCATTACTTGTTCAATACTTGTACAATCCATAGATATTACTGCATACTATCCTGAACTCATACAAGTCTAAGATAAACGTATATTTGTTTCACCAACCTTAGTTGTTTGATATTTCGCCAAACTGAGTATCACTCTTTCTGATTTCTGCGTTTGATAAAAATTTTTATTTTTAACAAAAACTCATTTGTTTCGCTACTAGTCCGGGAACTTTTTTTTCAAAATTTTGATTAATATCATAAAGATCTTTTTTTTAGGTTGTCGCAGCTCCGTATTGTGACAGACTAACACTAGCCGTTGCAGCAGAAATCGAACGTGAATTTGGAGGTTGGCGACCCCCATATAAAACTTAAGTTTTAAAATTTCACTATTAATGTTAATCATCCTAGGATAATTTATTTTTCTCTACATCATAAACACGTAACATTACGCATGGAAGTCTGTGATCTTGGTTATATTTTAATTTTCTTAGATGTGCAAATAAACTATTTTTCAATACTTGTGTTTTTTTCTAAATTGTTGTTGTTGTTGTTGTTGTTGTAAACGTTGTGTAATGTTCTTTCAAGAAACCTTATAGTGATAATAAATAATAAACCAAGAGATACTAAATACCTTATACTTCGCTTTGAATTTTATTACCAAATAACATTTTTTCCCCGCTCTATTCTTTCTATGCCACTGCTCTTCACTATTTACTTCTCATCATATATCTCCTCTACCATATTGCTCACTACATATTTTTTCATTTCTCTCTTCTTTTAAATCCATCTTCCATTTATTCCCTCTCTATCTCACTGTCCTTGATTCTCTCTATCTTTTCTTGATTAACTGTATTTCTATAATATTCCCTCTCCATTCCTTTCCTTAATGTGAAACTGGCTTTATGCAATCACAAGAAGAAGACATGCAACTTCCACAAAAGACAGGTAAATATGTTGCACGTACTCACCATACAGAGTGATTATTTTCTTGCCTCTTCACACTCTATAAGCGCTGTTTTACTTATGTTATACATGGTTTTACTTCTATTTTAACGTGCATGCCTTTTTTAAGTGATTTGAAAAGATTAAATTGAGAAGTCAGATGTGCATACTGCCGTCCTACGAAAGACCCCGTATCTCCAGGTAACATTGTTTTGAGAAAATTGCGGTTTAATATATTTTGTTTTGACCTATTACCTGCCATATTGGCTTAAAATTAATGTTATAATGGTTTTTGACTACCCTGAAAATTATTATGTAAAAATAAACTTGATAAATAATCAGATGCTACTAGAAAATGAAGTTACGGGATTTAAAATTTCTTTGAGCATGCAATAGTTCTTTGTAAAAACCCCCGTAAAACGAAAAATTGTTTTTTATGTGGTTCTTACTACGTAAAACTAATAAGAAAACTGAAGATGCTATTTTAGTTTAGAAAAATTAAAGGCAAAATAAAATGGTGTTATGTAATTTTATTTCAATCAAAATACACAGTAAGTAAAATTACTAATTCGGATTTGACAATGGAAGATTCTGCCAAATTTTGTCTCCAAAGAAGTGAAGATTCTGTCTCCAAAAAAAATAAACATCGAATATACAACACTATTATAAAGAGCATCGTAATGTATGGAAGTGACGTGTGGCAGTTAAAGGCAACTACTGAAAGAACACTACAAGCCACGGAAATGGACTACTGGAGACGGGCCGCAGGAAAATCAAAACTCGAAAGAATTAATAACGAACGTATACGAGAGGTTATGGGAGTCACACATACGATTGTCGAAGATATAAGAGTACAACAACTAAAGTGGTATGGACATGTACAAAGAATGCCAGAACATCGTCTGCCCAAACAGATTATAGATTGGTCACCACATGGAAAGAGAAAAAGAGGCCGACCCAGAAAGAGCTGGAGAGAAGGAATAGACAGAGAGATCCGAGAGAGAGGTTTAGACGAAGATCTTTGGGAAGATAGAGATGCGTGGAGATTGGGCATCGGAAGACGTCGGAGGACGTTTTAAACCGATTATATATATATATATATATATATATATATATATATATAATATATATATATATATATATATTATATATATATATATATATATATATATATATATATATATATATATATATATATATATATAGATTCTGCCAAAAATGTCATCGATTTTCAGGCATAACTTCACTTAAGTTTTTTAGAATACTTTCCTTTTTAGTTTTTGCTATTCCACATGGAGCGCTCATGGGGTCCGGCCATCGAGCAATAAGACAAAAGAGGGAATCTAATCCTTATGAAAAGGAGACCAAAAAAGTGGCCTCTGATGGCGGACATATCCGGAAATGCGAATGCGCCAAATTTAAATTTTCCGACACTTATCAACAGTAGCTATATAATATTTCGCAGAATGTGTCTTAGACGAGAAAGTTTTAATTAATTATTAATGGTAAGAGTCTAAAATGCGACACAATTGTTAAAAAACTTCAATATAAATAAGATTTCATGTGACATTTGGGACAAACAATAACATAACCCAACTAAATTTGATGTCAAACAAGGAGAGAGACTCTCTTTCCTTGTTTAATGTGGCCTCTAAAGATCGCACTTCCTGTCTAACAATATGTTTGCCCCCACTACCTTTACATTCCCTCTATTGTCTTTTTGCTCGATGGGTCCGGCACAGCAGTAAAACCATTTTTCTTTATTTTTATTTGCAAAAAGTCTAACTCTCGCATATCTTCTTTATAATCCGTTTGAACTTTTAGTGTGAAAGCTCCTTGTTCAACTATAATTTTTGTTATCTGAGAAAGGTATATTCGTGGACAAACCTTCTTTAGTTTTGCTTGCGATGAAACATTTTTCCATTCACGGAAATCAGACACCATCATTTCTTTGACATCTACGCCTCCTAGCTTCCACAAAATGATAAAAGTCATACACTTTTTCATCCTTTTTAGAGAAAGTTCTACCTAGTGATGAAAGCTAAAATATCCGCGGACATGAAGCTATGTCCAGGTTGTATCTGTTGTATATGATGCGGATAGCTTGTTCGAATTTATTATATACACCAAGAATGACAAAAAGGACCAGTTTTGTTCTGAGAGGAACAATTATCTAACCAAAAGATAAAGTGTTTAGCATCCCGATTATGTAAAAGAAATATATAAAATGTGCTGATTAAATCTTCTTTAGATCTCCCAGATATGGCTTTATGCCATAAGGCTGAATATGGTTTTCTAGACCTAGATTTACCCAAGGGCATAAAATTTTCGTTATATACGACAATTCTTTGAGTAAATATCACTTTTTTGAACATGTCGATTCATGTGGAAGCATAATTACTTTTTCAAGGTCTGCAGAGACTTTTATCGTATCTTGATTAAGGTGTCTCTCAGCATTATGTCGATATAATTCTCTAGAAAGTTTTGCTTTATTAATATGTTTGCTCCAATTTTGGTAAATTCCGCAGGTCTCAAGTAAAGTTTTTTTTTTAATGAATTGTATTATGTAACTGAAATCCCTCACAAGTTTCACACTCTTCATGTCCCAAGTTTGTGAAAGAAATATTGTTTGATTTAAATACTTTTCTATAAACTTCATAAGAACACTTATGATTTGGATGTTTTTCGATATAGTCTTTATGCATTAAATTAATAGTTAGATCTAGGGAGGAATGGCCAATGTGACGTTTCTTAAAAATATTTTGTCTAACAAAATTATGAATTGGCCAATCATTGTTCTTTTTATAACCCAGTGTAGTAGGAAAAATATCTTGAAAACATTTTGGCTTTCACCCTCTGAATTCTTAAAAACATATTTTAAGCTGCTTATTTTTGTAATATCTTAGCATGATCGCCTTCTTTTTACGTCAGTTCTGGTTATGCAATTAAGAATATATGTTTTTTTTAACCAATTTAAATCCCAGTACACTTTATTTATTTCTCATTTGCTCCCTTGCTCATATTTTTATTGTTTTCTTGAAACTAATGTTGTTTGAAAAGATTGTCGTTTCCTTATATTACCTTTTTTTGTATACAGTGTGCGTTTTGTTTCGTTCGTGTTTACTATATTATCATCATTCGTGTTTTGGTTGTTATTAATGACTTTAGTAGAACTGGAAGTATTATCTTCTGTCATAAATGTGTTAGAAATATTACTGCATTGTAAACAGGTCCGTTCTCTGCATCTGTAAATAAAACATGTTGTTAGGAATAATTAATTTTTATTTTTTGTATTTTTTATATTACCATCCCCAACATTATTTGGTTTTGACCATATTGCATCAGTATCACTTTGTTGCTGCTCAGAAGGTTGCATATCATTGTGTTCCATTCCATCAATGTTATCGGAACATAGACCATTTTCTGATAATTGCAAATCTGTAAATATTTTAGTAATTAAAAACTAATTACATTTTTTATGTGTAAAATTTGTTACTTTGGTATTTTCTGGAAAGTGAGAGGTTTCAATTAATTCTTCATTTTGGTAGAATTGTAGATAAGAATTTGTATTTTCTTCATCTGGACTAATACGAAATCTATTACAAATAGAAGGCACCTTCAAAAAACAACCATCAGTAGTCTCTTGTTCCTCAGGAAGTAGTGTTGGAACTTTCAGTTCACCGCGTATTATACCTAGACTTAGACTATTGTCTAACTGGACAAAATTTTGCGTTTCTGAGACACAAATTTCAATATCGTCCTCGGCACATGAGCAAATCTTGATAACGTTCTTTTTGAACCAATGAAACTATTAGTTTTGCTCTTGAATATATTTCTAAAATTTAATGTAAAATTAGAACTAGGGTGTCACATAATCAACGGCTATTAGATCAAATATGAAAAATGTTGAGTTTACTTTTAAAAATTCATAACTAGACAACTAGGTATTAATTCTGAAATTCTAAAAGATATAATAGAGCATGTTTGACCAGTGTTCACAATAATATGTAAAAAATGTTCGGCATAAAAATATTATTTTTTTGTTTTGTTCTTGATCTAATGGCCGCTGAGTAGAATAAGTTACTTTCAATTCTAATATGCCTAATGTGTTATTAATACACCGTAGTAAATGTACATAAAACACATTAATTTTATTATTTTGTAGTCTTACCTTAGGTAATTTTTATTCTATACTTAGTTTTCAAATAGCACTGTATCAAAAGCCACGTCGGCATTCGTCTGAAAGTACGAGTATTACTATCTTACATACAGATTGAACGAATTTAAAACGGATCATAGAATTTAATATATGTCTGTTTGAACTGCATTTGAAATAGTGGACCAATATAAAACTTGGACAAAAATAAATCCATACCCGGTGATAGACATTGTATAAAATATCGTTCAACTATCTGTCTCCTTTTAGGACGCACCATAGTCTAAAGCGCTGCCCAAAGTCAACGTTGCCAATCGCCGTGTAATAATCCGATTTGCGGATCTTTTTGAGAGTTACATCTTCTTCGTATCTTTAAATAAATCGGATATTTGCCTATATTTTTCATTGTATTTACCAATCTACTACAACAGACTAATAACAAAAATAAACTTAAGGTTTGTAGTTATTTCCTTTCTTTCCTGTAAATATTTTATGGTTAACACCTTATTTGAGAAACATCTAGAGGAATGAGATTGGCAACACCGCTCAAAATATCCATCTGACTGCTTAGATAAACAAAAGAGGGGCTTGCGTAAAGCCGGCCACTCACGATACAGCTGCGTTGTTCAACTTCGTCGAGTTCGACGAATTGATAAGGATTTTGATCGTGTGTGACCGTGCATCCAATGAAATCGTACAATTTGACCGCAGACAGACTGGCCTGTCTGTTGCAGTACTGCAGAGTTGATCTGATCAATTTGTTGAGCATGTGTGACCGTTTACAATTTGTCGATACTGCAAAAATACATTTTTAACTACACACTAGCTTTGATCATATTATAGAAAATCGACATGGCTTGATTTAGCGAGAATTTTTTAAGAGAGTTTTTTTAATTATATAAAAAACAAGAATGCTTATAGCGAATAAAAGGTAAAACGTATCACGATAGAAACGCCAGAAAACAGGCAATGGAAATTCTAGTTTTAAAGTTCCAAGAAGTAAACAAAGATGCGAATGAAGAGTATGTAAGAAAAAAAATTAACAATTTTAGATCATCCTATAAAAGAGAATTAAAATTAGCATTGCAGTCCAGTAAATCGGGTGCAGGGGCAGACGAGATTTATTTTGCACCAAAATCTTGAATTCTTTGCACCAGAATCCACGTTTTATTTTAGGTTTATTTTTACGCTTAGTTATACACAAAATAAGAGACGCTAAAATCATTGTTTGATTATTGACATGGTCGAGAACCGAATCAATACTGCGGCGCAGTATGGTGTGTGGGCGCACCAGATATACCAACAAATTGAACAACGCCGCTGTCCGATTATGTCGAACGACACCACTGTACCGTGAATGGCCGGCTTTAGGAAGCGATAAGTGGTTTGACAGCATAATAAAATCCTAGATTTATGTGTAGCTTTCAATTTTTATACGTGATGGGCGGGGCAACCTATTTGGATGTAGTTTTGACTTGTTCTTGAATGATTTCAGAATCCAGCAGATCGCTGAAGTATTGGATTTTTATAATATAATTATTTGAGAAATTTTTTATTGGCCAACCACCTAGTGCGGAGTTGAGCCGAAACACATATATTTCGTACGTTCCGAATTTATCTCGTTCAATATGTAGACAAAACACCACATTGCACGTTGTAAGAAATTACAACACATCGCGGCACGCATTCTGCTAAGCAAAACCCCCGTAATCACAGTTCCTTAGTTAAAAACCCGTAGTTGATCAAATAATATGGTGTTTTTACTTAAAGACGCGTGCATACGGGGTTTTAATTTATTATTAGGGCCAATAACGTTACATACGGGGAAATAGCTTTCCATTATAAATAGGCAAGAAAGATAGCAAATACGGGGTTTTTTATCAATAACATAGTAGTATACACTACGTGAAACGTGAAGAAGCAATTATCTCGTTTTTTTAAATTTTTTGGAGATACCAGGGTCTTTCGTAGGACGGCAGTATATTATTAATAGAGTCATTATATCTTTGAAAAAAATTAAGACAAAAAGATTTTTAATATGACCACATATTGTGGACCCTATAGGCATATAAACATGGAAAACTTAATACGAAAAGTGCATATTACACTGAAAGTCTTCCTGGCCTGTTAAGCATGCAACCGTAAGCGACTCGACTGCCCCTACCAGTCCGGCACCAAATGAAGGTGGCGCGATGCCGAAACATCATGGGGTCCACCTTCCCCGTAGTACCTGTGTTGCGAGTAGTACGTCACCTGTCCGTTGATTTCCCCCTCCCCTGTGATCGCAACATTGTCTCGCGCTTTTCTTTTTCTGTAGTCACGAATGTTGATAGAAGCCATTCTTTAGGTAAAATACCTGTTCTGTATATGATATTAAATAGTTAGACAATAACATGTATATTGCAATGTTTCTGTCGTTATTTCGTCTGGTCCTACTACTTTCCCAGTTTTCATTTCTGTAATTGTTCGTTTTACTTCCCTTTCTGTTATTTCTAGTCCAGTCTCTTTAACGAAATATTCGTTATCTATTTTGTCTCGTTTGTCGTTAAACAGCTGTTCTATATAGTTTGCAATACCATCAATTTGTTTTCTGTATCCATTACTGTGTCTCCTTTTTCATCAACTAGTATATTTTGTTTGTATTCGGGGCTTCTAGTTAATTCGTTTATTTTCCCGTGTAAATTAAAGCTATCATGTTTATTTTGTAGCATTTCTATGTCATCACATTTTTCTTTTAATCGATTTTCTTTTGCTATTTGAATTTGTCGTCGATTTCGTTTTGGGTTTGCTGGTACAATGATTTTTAATTTTCATATGTGCTACGTGATTATGGTTAGATGCTATATCCACTCCAGGTTGTGTTTCGACTGCAGTAATACTATTCCGATATGTTTCTTTGATCATTATGTAATCTATTTTATTTCTCATTATCTGATGTTCATTACCTCTTGGCGATTTCCACGTGTACAAACGTCTATTAAGTAATTCAAAGAAAGTGTTTGTAACAATTATATTATTATCTTGTAAAAATTGCATCAACCTATCTCCTCTTTTTTTTCTATTCTCTATCTAATCAGCCTTAAATGCCCACTCTTGGGCATAGGCCTCCCCTGTTAATCTCCATTGGTCTCTATTTTGGGCGATGCATCCAGTCCTTTCCTACCGTTCTCTTAAGGTCGTCAGTCCATCTCATCTGTGGTCTTCCTCTTTTTCTTTTCTTTTCCCATGGTCGCCAGTGTAGAATTCGCTTATTCCGTGTTTTATCTTTTTGCCGGAGAGTGTGACCGGCGAAGTTCCGTTTAAGTTTTGCAACCTGTCTTGATACATCGTTCACCTTTGTTTTTCTCTGATCCATGAGTTTCTTTTCCTGTCTTTAATACCGATAACCAGCATCTGTCTTTCCATTGCTCTTTGTGTTTTGGATATCGTGTCGATGTTCTCCTTTGTGAAAGTCCATGTTTGTGAGCATACGTGATAACTGGTAAAATGCACTGGTTGAATACTTTCGTTCGCATATATTGAGGGAACTTTTTATTTTTTAGAATATATGATAGTTTACCAAATGAGGCCCATGCTAGTCTAGTTCTTCTTTTTATTTCTTCTGTTTGATTGTCCCTGTTCAGCTTTATTATCTGCCCTAGGTAGATGTATTCTGCCACCTGCTCTATTTTATTCTGTTTGACTATTTCTAATTGGTCTTCTTGGTTTGTCATAGTCTTGGTTTTACTATAGTTCATCTCTAGACCTTCCTCTGTCGCTTTTCTATCTAGTTCCTCAACCATCTTCTGTAACTGTTCCTTCTTATCTGTTATCAGGACTATATCGTCTGCATATCTCAAGCGGTTCAAGTTCCCTAGTACCAAAACCCTTTCTGAATCCCGCTTGTTCTCTTGCTTGGTATCCGTCAAGCTTAGTTGTTAGTCTATTTGTCATGATCTTCGTTAGTAGTTTATATACAACACTTAGTAATGTTATAGGTCTATAGTTTTCCAAGTTCTTTCGGTCACCTTTTTTGAACATTAATAGTGTCTCCGCATCGTTCCAGCTATCGGGTATTTCTTTTGTGGTCAATATTTTGTTCATGAGGATATGTAGGACTTCTCTAGTTGGTTTCCTTCTCTCTTCAGCATCTCTGCAGTTATTCCATCTTTTCCAGGTGACTTATGGTTTTTTAATTCTTGAATTGCTTTCTTGATTTCTGTTTTACTTATCTCTGGTTGTAGGTCAGAGTGTATATTCTTTATTTTTGTGTTTAATTGTTTAAGAATTTCTTGCTGTGGTTTATGTCTTGTTCTGTATAGGTACGTATAGTATTCTTGTGTCAACTTTATTATTTGTTTCATATCATTAATGGTTGTTCCTTCGCTGTTTGTCATTTCATTTATCTGAGTTTTACCGAGTCGTTGTTTTAAGCATTTCATATTTTTGTTCTGCTGGATTACTCTTTCAATCTTTGCTTCCTGCGTTTTTCTCTTGGTTTCTTTTATGTTTTTTTTCTAATTGTTTTATTGATTTCAGTATATTCTACTGTGTTTCTTTTGCCCTGTTCAAGTAGGCTTTTTCTTATCTTCATCAGGTTTTCTACTTCTTCTGAGATATAATTGTCCTTTTTTGTCGTCGATTTTGCAATTCTTTCCCCGGCCTGTAGTTATGTAGTTGTTAGTATTTCATTTATTTCGTTTGTTTCTTTATTTATTAAGTCGGTTCTATTTGGGATGCATTTTTTTATTTCTTCTTTGTACTTTTCTTCGTTTTGGCTAAGTTTCTCCATATCTAGTTTTTGTACGTTTTTGATTTTATTTCTGGTTTCAAATTGGCTGTTAATTTGTATCTTAGCCTTCACCATTCGGTGATCGCTGCCTGTTGTGAAACGGTTTTGCACTGTGACATCCTTGACTACGTATTTTTGTGTTGATAATATGTAGTCGATCTCGTTCTTAGTTTTGGTGTCAGTGCTTATCCAGGTCCATTTTCTCTGTGGCTTCTTGTTAAAAAAGGAGTTCATGGCGTAGAGTTTCCTTTCCTCCATGTAGTTCATCTTTTCTCCATGTAGGTTTCTATTACCTAATCCAAAATCTTCAACTACGTTGCTTGAGCTGCCCTTTCCAATTTTGTCGTTCAGGTCACCCATTATTATTGTCCCACACCTGTAACACACCCTAACGTTTTACGTAATACTTGAACGACCCCTTAGTTAATTATTAATTTCCTCGAAATTGATTCTACAGAGTGAAACGTTGTCTCTTGATCTGCCTCACTTACTCGATATCTGCTCTTTACATCTACCTGGCTCGTTTACTATTTCTGTCACCTTCACCACTTCTATTTCCTCGTTTCCACTGCTCTTTCTCTTTTTACTTTTCTCTCCTCTCTCCCTTTTCTTCCATCATTTTCTATCTTTCTTTACGGTCCTCGCTGTATCATTGTTTAACCACTTTTTTTTTGTTAATATGCGAGAAATATACTGAACCCCTGTACATCGACTTTAGCTCTCAGCTTAGCAAGTTTGATTTCTTAGATAAAGCTCAGCGCTTATATGTGTGTGGTAAAAATCTTCACAAACGGCAGAAAAATTTCCTTTATAATGCTTGAATCGGGTGATACGTCCGTGTGCAATCTATATAAGTACCAATAAGACCACAGATATTTATAAACCTGACTAATCTGCTAAAATCGGCACTTTTTACAGGGCAAAAACACTACAGTCGGAGCATGACCTAGTACTAAAAACTATAGTTATAAAATATTAAAAAAAACGCATCTCAAGATTAACGTGGCTTTATTCATCCAGTCTATAGTTATTTTATTATATATACAAATTAAATAACAAAGATATTAATGTTATTTTAAAATATAGTTATCCGTGGCACATCACAAAAAGACAAATATATTAATTATTATTACTTCTGGACAAATTCAATATTTAAAAATTCTATCAAAAGATTATCAAAATTTTATGAGATAGTTCCGAATTTTAGAAAAACCAATTTATCATTTTAATCATTAAACTAGTTATAAATTTACAAACATTTTCATACATCTTAGAATAAACTTTGGTTTAACAATTCCTAGCATGCTTTCTTCTGATGAACAGAACTTAACAAATATAGCAGTGACGAGTATAATAAATAAGTAACATCGCATGAAGTATACTTCTTAATGATGTTAGTCAATATTATGTTCAGTGATAAATGTGGAATTATTCACAGCCAACGCCTAATAACCACATTCATCAAATCTCATCATCTCTGGCATATTTGATCTTTCCCCAGTCGTACTAACCATAGAATGCAACAATATTTGTTAAGTATACATCTAATTCAACAATAAATGCACTGTATAATGGTCAAAAACTGCCAAGGAAAATGTATAATTTTTCTTCTAAAATATATACACATACCTTTTCAATCGCAAAATTTTAAATAATCAAATTATTTGGGTATTAACAGACTCACTCGCCATTTTATAATTTACAATAAATACAAATAAATATATTAAAAATAATAATAAATAATTGGTTTCAAAAAGTACGTAACATTTTTTCTATTAAAGTAGTGTTTATAAATTATATGTTTATAAAAAGGGTTCCTTACAGTCTTCAAGTACAATGCTATCTATTGTTTAAGGATTCATTTTTAGATCACTCTTACTAAGTGTCTGGCAAAATGTATTTGCGGGACCAAGTTTTTAGGTTAGTGTAATTTCATATCGCATACGTAACATCTCTTTTAAAAGTATTTTCAAAACAATTTCTAAGTATTCCAAAGTATATTCAAAGTATTTTCAAAATATTTTCGAAATGTTTTGAAAGTGTTTTCAAAGCATTTCCAAAATATATACAAAACCTTTCGAAGTTATAAAAAGTATTTCCAAAAAATGTTGAAAGTATATTTAACTTATTACAAAACGTGTATGTTTAAGAATGTTTTAAAAGGTTTTCAAAGTAGTTGCAAACTGTGTAAAAATTCAAACAGTTTGAAAATGCGATTTAAAAGGCTTTGATAAAATAATAAACACGTACAATAGCAAAATACGATGGATGATTGATATATTCATCCATTGTAGTATTCGGATTTTGTGACTTTGAAATTTAATACAAGAGACTTCTTTGAATCGCGGTTTTAACTCATGCAATAATATTTTTTCAAATATCATCATATAATTGAATAGGTGGATTAAAACATCAAGTCTTTTTAAAAACCTTTAAGACACTTGATTGCTTTATTCCAAACAAGCCGAAGTCATTGGCAATTCACATTAACTGACAGGTCGTCGGTATCGTCTTCGCAGCTAGTGTAGATTAGTTTTTAAAGAAAGAGTTCATAGGCTCAGTTGATACGACATTGTGATTTATTTAAATCGAAAAACCATCGAAACCATTGAAAAATCCAATTGGTTTTCAATTTATTTTTGCACCACTTTATAGCTCAAAACAACTGATTACTATTATGGAGTAAAGATTCCGTTTTTAGTAGACCACATATATGTCTGAAACACGATTCAATAGAATGATTGAATTTCATCAGTTCTGAGAACTTTGATACAAAGAATGAAAGGAAAGTAAGAGGAGTTTGTTGGTACTAGAAGTGTATTCAACACCTTTGTAAAGAGTTCTATAAAGGCATACATTCCTGGTGATCGTACAAAAGTAAGCCAGACAAATATGACATCAATATTTGAATACTTGCAGATTGTTCTATTAAGTACACCGTCAACATGTCAGTGTATTCAAGTAAGTCGTGTTTTATTCGAGAAAATAATAGTTTAACGTTTTATAAATTACACTGTGTTTAAGAAAGGAAGGCAATACAACTGACTCGTCGGACAGGGTCAAAGTTAACACATGGTCAGCAATTTACTTAACAGCATGGAATTACAAAAATTGGAAATATCCAAAAAAATAATTACTTACTTTACTTAATCAGTAGACCCATTTGTACCTTTCGGTATTGGGCCGTTTTACAATTCATTAAATTACAATATTTTACAATCTTGTGATGTGTCCTAGCTCTTAACGAACTTTCTCCATTCCTTCCTATTGGATGTCATCTGTGTTGCTTCCTGCCAAGTTTTACCCTTACTCTGTAGTATCTGCGAGATGTCACTGTTCCATTCTTTAATGGGTCTTCCTCTTCTGTTGTTCCCTATTGGTTTGGCATCACACAATCTTTTTACTTATTGTCCATCCGGGTTAGATGTCCGAACCATGCCAATTTTTTCTCCTTTGATCCTGATTGAGTTGAGTATCGATTTGATTTTGAGTCTTATTATTTCTTCATATCTGATTCTATCAGTTCTTTTCATTCCGATCGTTCTTCTGAGGTATTTTATCTCTGCTGCCTGAATTCTGCTCTGATGTCTGTTGTTTAATATCCAACAATTTTCTGCTCCATATGTCACTGTAGGTCTATATATTGTTTTTTATATTGTCATCTTGGTCTTTGTTGATATTTCTTTATTATTAAGGAATCCTCTATTTAGTGCTTGGAATATTTTCATTATCTGAGTCTTCTCTTTGTTTAAGTTGTATTTGCTTGCTTCTAGGTTCCATTTCTCTACGTTGTATTTAAGTTTTTCTATTGTTTCCGCAATTAATACTATGTCGTCTGTAAATATACACATCTCAGCGTTTATCATTTGCATTCTATTCCAACCGATGCAGTATTTCTTGCATGTTTTCTTACATTCTTTCACTATCTCATCTATTACATTTATGAATAGCACTGGGCTGAGACTTCCCCCTTGTCTAACTTCTTGGTTCTGTTGTATATTTAACATTCTTACTGTATTTATTGTTTTCATGTATATACTCTTTGTTGCTTTGTTGCTATAAAAAGAATTTTATATTTTAATAAAAACCAAAGGTGAAGGTGAAAGAAGTGATAAATGGCAAAAGTAGACGTTGAAGTAGGCGATGTAAATTCACATAAATACCTGATGGAAAAATATTAAAATTGGAAAAAAGAATTTAGTCGTTTGGACATCGGAATGGGAAATGCCAATATAATCCACAGATATACAAATTCTCACAGTCTAAATTCCTATGTACAAAATAATATAAAGGTAATATTCATCTTTGAAAACTAATCAAACCTGCAGACGTCATATGTGATCTAAAGAATGTCAGAAAATGCAAAGTGTTCAAAATCCAACAAGTATATTTGTAAAAACGTTCAAGACTTCAATATATGCGCAATAATTATGTGTAATACTTCTTATTTTCATTCTTCTATATGTTAAACAAAAAAGTTAGTTAATTATCTGTATAATATTTTACCAAAAATTTAATGCGTGAGTTTTTTAGCCCGACCTCTCTTTAATAACAGGTAGAGAGCGCAGTCTTATGAAGGTTACTATTGTTGCTTCTCATAAATGCGTGATATTGTTCCTATAAATGGTTATAACTCATAATATATATATATATATATATATATATATATATATATATATATATATATATATATATATATATATATATCACCTTCCCCTTATATATTCAATTTTCTCATAACCTTTTAAACTTCAAATTAATTAATGTTACCAAATAGTGTCAAATTTTATTAAATATTACAACCAATTTTTTCCTACCTACTATTCCTAACTAAAATATCTTATCTCCTAAAGAGACAAAATTGTCTTTTTGTGATGAAACATACATATTTAATCACACAGTGAAAAATTCACGACGTGCGGATGTTATGAAAAAATCAAATATGTAAAAAAACCTCAACGTCGCTAACCGACAACCTCCAACTGTCCATCCACAATTATCGTCCTGTCTACCGAGCAAAATTTTTTGCTATCACATTATATTCATGGCCAAAACAGAAGTTATAAGTCAGGATTTTGAAGCAGAATGTTACGAATTTAGGCACTGTCGAGAGTGATTTCGAGTTATTTCGAGTGATTTTCTAGCTTTTTATATCAATATATAAAAATATGTTAGACAAAATTGTTATCAACAAATGGGTTAGATTTGTTTGTAACTAACAACCAATTGAATTTTTAAGATTTAGTAAGTTATAACAAAGTAGAGAGCGATTAAAGTGTGTCGCTCCCAAATATTTTCTGAATCATAAACTTAAACTTACAACACATATAGCATTAAACAATAGCCGGTTCCCCTGAGGCAGACTGACTCTGATTAGAACTAGAACTGATTAGAATTCGGGTTAGATATGGTGAATATAATATTACTACTTTAACAAAATAATATAAACGTAATTAGAAAAGTAATATCCACTATCATACATAAGGAGGGAAGAAAATTCTAGACATAATGGGAGATAAATATTTAAAAAATAATGAACGAAAATACAAAGAAATAAAAAAAAAATCAAAAGAAACACCAAAAATAAATGGATATAAAAATCGACAAACAATTATCAACGATATGTAAAAAAGTTATCATTTATAGCAATTAGTGATAATTAATAATAATATTTATTATTTCATAATAATATCCACTATCATACATAAGGAGGGAAGAAAATTCTAGACATAATGGGAAAGGGAAAAAATTCTAGACATATTTAAAAAATAATGAACGAAAATACAAACAAATAAAAAAAAATTTAAAAGAAACACCAAAAATAAATGGATATAAAAAATCTACAAACAGTAGTTATCAACGATATGTAAAATGGTTATCATTTATAGCAATTAGTGATAATTAATAATAATATTAATAATATTAGCGAGTCCCTGGATACATTAAAACAAAACTCTCCATTTATTCAGGACGGCTAAGTAGGTACAAAGTCACTAACAGTCGGAAGTGAGACAATGCGCTTTTTGAGTATGATGAGAAGGCGAATTGGCAAAATGCCAATAAATCATACCCAAGCCAAGAAGAAATTCAGGAGTTTTGGGGAAATCAACTCCACACCAGTGGAAAGTTGATTTACATACATCCAGTGCTGTATGTATAAGGATACAATGCAAAACTTTCAACACTACCGTACTACTCTCTATGAACCCTTCACAACAGAAGAAATCTCCAATATCATCAAAGAGCTTCGAAACTGGAAATCTACTGGACCAGACGTAGTTCAAAACTTCTGGCTTAAGAAGTTCTGGTGTGCTCACGAGTGCTTCACAACACTAATTAATTATTTTATTTCTAATCCGCAGGAAATACCATCATTACTAACTCAGGGAACAACTTATTTTATACCGAAGGATCAATATTTTGAAACTTGTTTTTATTGTCTAATATTGTCTCAGTGAAGATGAAGAGGTAGTGAACGACAATCACGAAGACAATGAAGTGGATATAGTAGAGAAGTAAGAAATATATTGTGATTCTGTAAATGAAATTGCAAATGAGGACGTAGAAGTCAGTCCTTCACAAGTACCTTACTTGGTTGGAACAGATGGAAAAAATAAAAGGGCAAAAGGACCCATCCCACATCACGAACAGAAGCAGTAAACTTGATGACTCATATGCCGGGTGCTAAAGGGATCGTTAAAAATTTAGAGACACCATTTGATATTTGGGGGCACTTTTTCAATAATAAAATGCTCAGTGCAATTATGGAGTTTACTAATATTCACATCCGAAATACAAAGAATAATTATACCATAAGTGATGAATGGATTCGACTGTTACTTAATGGAAATTCATTGTATTCATAACAATAGAAAAATGAAAACTTTGTTTTTAAAACTTCCACAAAATTTATTATATAGCTGTTTCGGTAGAGTACCTTCCCAAGAAATTTGAGAGAGATTTTTGGTATGTGTTTACACTTTATAGTCTGTAACTACGAAATGCTACGTACTCTCTACGCTACTTTACGGCGTAGAAGGGTGGACGTTAACAGCAGCAACTATAAAGAAGTTAGCGGCTCTAGAAATGTGGCTGTATCGACGCATACTGAGAATACCTTGGACAGACAGAGTGACCAACACAGAGGTATTAAGACGAATGGGTAAAGAGGTGGAATTGGTAACAACTGTTAAAAGGAGGAAAGCGTCATACCTGGGCCATGTGTTCCGTAATGATAAGTACAGTCTGCTACAGCTTATCATGGAAGGCAAGATTGAAGGTAGAAGAGGTTTGGGCAGAAAGAAGAAATCCTGGCTGAGAAACTTGAGAGAATGGTTTCAAATACCAGAAGCTGCGAACATAATTCATGCGGCACAAAACAGAGAAACCTATCGTATGATGGTCGCCAACCTTCGGTAGAAGACGGCACATAAAGAAGAAGAAGTCTGTAACTGAATAGGTTGAGGAGGGGAGAACTGTTTGTCTCAAGTTGGTCATTCAGAATTATGTCTGTATTTTCTAAATTGTTAATTTCCATAGATTCTAATAAAGATAGCTTAAGGCCTTTATTTTAGATGTGAAGAAATTTTAATTCGTCATTAAAAGAATGATTATGATCTAGAAGGTGAAGTGCGTATGTAGAATCTGTTTTTCTATTATTAAAAGCCCTTATATGTTCTGCTATACGTTTGTTATAAGTTCTACCAGTTTGACCAATGTAAATTTTTGGGTAGTCGCCACATTTAAGTTTGTATACACCATTGTGTAAGTGCTTTTTATATTGGCTCTTGTTTTTAATGTTTGCCTAAGTTGTTGCTTGTTCTAAAAGCTGGTGTTCTTCCTTTGTTTTGTATGTTTGGCTATTTTTGGTCTAAGTTGTTGTTTGTTCTAAAACCTGGTGTTATTCCTTTCTTTTTTATGTTTGGCAATTTTTGTTGATATCTTGCCTGTATATGTAATCGTGCAGAAGGGACTGGGTTTTTTCTCTGGTGGTGGAAATACGAATTTCGGGGTTTCCTTATGTATTTTTTGATTTATTTTTTTAATAATTGTTTGGTCGTTCAGACTTCAAACAAACATAAGTTCTTCGCATGTCATAAACCTACCCATACTGACACGACTGTACAATTACAATGATACAATTCATCATCCCATACTACACAACATAATATATTGGCAGCCTACCATAGCATTTTACACAGGTTAATACAAATTCCGATGTCAAAATACAACTTTGAGATAGAATTAAATATCATTAAGCAAATAGCAGTAAACAATAGATACAACGAAGTTTGGAGGAGGCCAAGGCTTGGTTTGGGCTGTAGCGCCATTGGAGAGAGAGAAAACGATTATGGTTTTTGATGGAATTCAGTAACATAATATAGAATGGCCAGACGGCATTAATGGGACTGGAATCGAATCGAACTGACTCCAAGTTAGCTTGGAACTGTCTTCAGAATATGTTTTTGATCAAAAAAGTACTTGCCAGGGGAGGGGCAAAAGAAACATTCATAGGTGCAGAAACTGTCGTAGCATGAAGCACAGCCAAAAGAACGAAATCGGACTGGGTGAAACGGATGCAACATAACCATTGGTACGAACAAACGGGTCTTGAACATTCGAATGCATTCGAATGAAAAAGATTTACTAGATGTAAGTAGGAATGATCTGCGAATTATTGTAGGTCTCCTAACAGAACTACTGTCATCTCAAGAAGCACACGACCTAAATCTGACTAGCAGAAAGTACAGATTTCATATTTTGTCAGAATGAAAACGTGACGGAGTAATACTTTCTGCGCAACTGCCCTGGATTGCATAGAATAAGGTTCAATACATTTGAGCATTATCAACTCGAGCCCTACGACTTCATAGAAGTGTCACCAAAGGCCATAATAGATTTTGTATAAAAAGGCTAGGCTGAAAGGGTAACGTTAACATAAGGATGAGATACAGTAGACCTTTTAGGTCGAGTCGAAGGGTGAGTTAAGCGCCAACTTGTATTGAACCTAACCTAAATAGTGGTGATAATTTAAATGATTTTTTGAGGTTCTTGTCACTGTTAAAAATATTTTTAAGAATTATGTTACTGACACATAATGAAAGCAATAAACAGGTAATAAACAGGTAATAAACTTACATCGCTCAATGAAACTCTATCCCTCCCGAAGATAAATGCGCATAATTAGCCATTACTCATTGCAAAATAGTAATTTCATCGATCAATCGGAATCTTCATATAAACTGGGCGACAGATACAGACTGGTACAGTTAAAATATTTCACAAAAAAAAGTTCTTACAAGAAAATTGATCTTGTTTAGGGATGAAAATAGGAAGTTCATTAACGGAACAGAATTTTTAAATTATTTAGTACAATGAATTTGAAACATTATTTGGATAAAAAATCTTAAAGAAACAAATTGAAATAATGTCGACATTGATGTTGGCGATATTATGTTACTTGAGTTTACTTACCCAAAAGTTTATTGATTTTGTTTGGTTTAGAGTGATAAGACTTTAAACGCGCACTGTATACCAAATTGGAACAAAATCCTGATTTTGATATAAATAGTTTCTATATGATCACACATTCTTCGTTTTCTTTATTGTTTTGTAATGTAATAATGTGTAACATCTAGATAGAAAATCACTCACATATTAAAATATGGCCAAGTTATAACACCACACTTTGAGTTGTAACCTGTCGTCATTATTAACACAAATAATCAATACAATACTACACACGAGATTTGTCTATTGGATGCAGTCAATATAAAAAAATATTTATCTCTAATAATAATCTAACCCAATACAAACATATAAACAAGTTTCTGTTTAGAAAAGAATCTACATTGATACGAATGACTCACAACTGTATTAAACAAGATACAGTTATAGCCATAATCAGTTTCCAGCTGCGGTATGTTTGATATTTCCAGAACCAAATATTGAGATTTCAGTATTTAATGTAATTAGTGTACTCAATTCCTCTCAATGCTAATAGCAATAAATCCCACTGCAAAATCACTACGTTCATAACGTAGTTAATTAAACTCACATGTTTACATACATTTTTGGGCCAGGTTGTTCGAACACAAATCAAAACTTGATTGTAATCAAATATTTAATTAAAATCAAATACGTCACATTTTGAGGTTATGTTGACTGATTCATTTTATTCAACTTTATTATTTTGCATATTAATTTAAAATAAACCATAATTAAACTCTTTCTTTTAATAATTTTGACAGCTGCTGTGACGTATTTGCTTGTAATTAAATATTTGATTACAATCAAGTTTTGATTAGCGTTCGAACAACCGGCCTTTATAATAGGAGAAATCATTGATAACAGGTTGCCAGTCAAAAAAGTGGTCCCAAATTGTTTGAATTCAATTGATGGTAATTAATTTTAGAACAAAAAATTCGGTAATTTATTTTTTAAATAAAATACGCTCACCGTGACGTATATGCAAGTTTTTATAATGATGTAATGTGATAATTGTAAATGGGACCTTATAGCAACTGATATCTCGTTTGAAAGGTATTAAACATACATATTTTGTCACACTAATTTTGTTTGGGTTTAAGCTGATTTTGATGAATAAATAAAATAAATACTAAAATTATAGTTTCGCATTTAATTAATAAAGATTCTAACGTTGTTGTTAATTATTTGTAGTTTATATTTTGCTAAGTTTTTACCCGTGTTTATACCTTGAATATTTAGTTTAATTATTGTTTAATGAGACGTTTAAATGTTTACATAGACAGAATGGTACGTACCTACTCTAGAGGACAAAGTAGCAGTTGTCTTAATAATTAATGAATATAGAAACAATTTCCATGCAGGGGAACGTCTTTTTAATGAGAGCTACCCCGATCGCCGTATATCGAGGACTTATTTGAGGGGGTTTATTCTGAAGTTTGAAGAAACAGGTACTATTCAAGATGCCAACCAATCTGGTCGACCAACAATTAGTAATGACAAAAAAATTTAATAATTGCAGAATTTATAATGAACCCTACTTCTTCTATTGCCCAAGTTGCGTTATCTGTGTAATCAGTCAAAGGACAGTATACCTAGTAATGGCTAAAAATAAATTTCATCCATACAAATTAAAATTGTGCACCAACTTTCAGATGATGACTCCGACCGAAGACCAGAATTCTGTGAAAATATATCCAATCAAATTAACCAACAGCCAAATTAAATAAAAACAATTTATTTAAGTGAGGAAAGTACTTTTTCCCTCAATGCAAATATTAACACACAGTGCGAGATATTACAGTGACACAAAGATGAAGTGTGTTTTTAGGTGAAGTGTATCTTAATGTTACAAAACGCAATCAAGCCGGTAATTCTTGAAATTCAGGAAGATAAGCCACATGTATTCGGCAACTTGGAAATAACGTTTCAACAAGATGTGTTGTCATCATGGTGTGTTCCTACACACTATGATGGTGCAGTAAGACGTTACCTAGATGAGGAATGTCGTGGTAGGAGAATTGGAAGACGAGGTTCTATAGAATGGCCAACTCGGTCACCGGACCTCACACCATTACATTTTTTTTGTGAGGGTACTTGAAATCTAAGATTTACGCTACAGCACCCGACAGTATTGACATTTTAAAACAAAGAATTGTTGAAGAATGTAAGGGAATTTCCCCCGACACATTTGAACGAGTACCACAAGAGTTTAGCAATAGGATGTGTTACTGTCAGGAAATAGAGGGAGCACATTTTGAATACTTAGTGTAGGAACTGGTTCTTAAATATTTATTAATTAAATGCAAAACTGCAATTTTAGTATGTATTTAATATATTCAATAAAACCAAACTAAGTTAGTATGTTTAAATAGGCAGGTATACATACTTGCAATACCATTCAAAGGAGATATCCTCCCATTTATAGTATATTATACATACAAATAACTTCTTTAATGCATCACTGATACAGTTTAAACAATAACATCCATTCTGTTTCCAATCAATCACAAACACAAAGTAGCTTTTAGAGTAGCTCCTAAAGAAATATACCTTTTAGGCCGATTTATAAAAAGTTAAAAATCCATAGACGATACTTAAGCACAAATGAGCATTTGAAACACGCCATCTTAACAATAGATCTGGTACCGGAATGTAAGTACTACTTATGTATACTATTTTATACTAATTTCACCTTTAGATTCATTAAATAAATTAAAAATGTGACGAACCCCCTTTTTTAACCAACATAAGTAATATTGGCACCCTTTGTACCATACCTGATGTAAGGTTTGTATAAATTGGTAGAATTACCATATGTAATTTTTTCGGCATTCTAAAGATTGTCCTTTACCGGTGACTAAATGATGACCACAAAAACTGTAGTGGCCGAAACCGGTCGTCGCTTACTAAATAAATAGATTGTGAGTAAGTAATTTTTCCTCTTCGTATAAAACTACCTATAATTAAAGATAATATTTTTTTTGCTAATTTTGCTTTTTTAATTGTATGAATTATTTATAACTAATCATATCTTGCCTGAAGCCCATATTCGTATTCCTAAAATCTACTGCTTATCCTAATCCAGACTAGTTTGAGTCCTTCTTATGCATACTTAGGGTGCGTTCATTATGGGGACCATCGCATCGTATCCTCGCCTAGATCGCATTGACAGTGAACGCTGGCATCTAAAATAAAATGCATTTATTTTACCTGGCGATGGATACGATGGTCGGAGCGAAGGTCGGTGGTCGGCTGCTCGTAGTCGATCGTAGAGTACTAGGGTCGAGGGTCGAAAAATACTAAGCTGGAATACTATGGTCGAAGTCTGTGGTCCGATACCTGGCTCGAGGCTGGGCGCTGCGCTTTAACAGTGAACGCTGGTATTTTTAAAATAATGCATTTATTTTAAATGGTGATGATAATATGATACCATCCTATGGTCCGGGCGAGAGTCGGCGCCTCGTTATGAGCGCACACTTGCCCAGAGAAGTCTCCAGTCTCTGTAATATAGTCTGATTTTGTTTGATGTTTGTTTTGTGTGCTTATAGCCACAATATTTATTATAAATCAAGGCTTTAGCATATAGCTCCTCACAATATTAACATTACCTATCGACGCAGACGCAATCACTTTAAAACTCACACAACTGACACTCACCATGTCAAACCATTAACATTGCGCACTAGCTTTCTTCTACTTTATCTATGATACTTTGCGTCTTTAACGGATGGCAACCCTAATTTGCGACCATTTTTCCCGGGCAAACTTATATCATCGTATTAAAAAAATTACTTTAATTTGATATAAAAACATGCATATACGTCATAAGCAGCCTATTTTATTTAAAAAATAAATTAACATTTTTGTTCAAAAATGAATTACCATTAATTTAATGTTTTTGCGGTCACTTTTTGACTGACATACCATTATCAATGTATTTCCTATTGTTAAATGTATGTAAAATTTTGAGTGATTAACGTTACGAACGTAGTGATTTTACAGTAGTATCTGAAACTAATTCAACACAAAAGAACGAATTGAAAAAATTATTAAATTGTTTAAACTAAATAAAATAAATTGAAATAAAAAACTTGACAGTGCAAACATCTAGCACATAAGACGAAAACAAAACGAGCTAATCGCAACAAAAAATTGTACAGGTTAGTCAAAAAATGAAAACGCACATTCAGTTTTACAGTTTTATCTTCATTGGAAGAATGCCATGGATTACTGCTGGAGCTTATTGTTTTGTAATTGATTGAAGAGACTAATTTAAAATAGATTAGCTCTTTTTAAAACGCTAAGAGATTTAAAAAACAGCAACTTTGGTTTACATTGTCGATTTGGTTAGAACTTAAATATTTTTATAGTAAAATCATGTAATAAATACAATATTATTTTAATATTATTTTAAATGACTACTTCGCTACATTCACTTTTTAAATAAAAACTCACCAAGGAAGAAAATAAATATATTGGTTTTATTCTCATTTATTAGCAAAACGACGTCGGTATTACTTGACAAAATCGTTATCCATTGCTCGCCAATCTCGTCAGAGAGTGCCTTACCAGATCAATCGGTGAACACCAAAAATTGGTAAAATCTAATTTTAATGACGAATGTTACGGTCAAAATACAGGCAATGAAATTTTCAAAATATTAATCGATTAAAAATCCATTTGCATATTGTGTCCTTTCATAATGGTTTTAAAAAAAATCCAGGACTAAGTATTTAGATTTTTGTTTTTAATGGAATTAATTTAGTAACAAATTTCACGTTAGAAAATCTGATATTTTTTCTGAGTGTTTTAAACATTTTTAAAAATATTTACGAAGTATTCTGTAGTATACAAGGGGAGTCATGAGGAACTTTACATACTTCTACCATATGTAGAGTCCCTCAGGGAGCATATCATGTGGTTCTTTATTAAATTAACACGGTGATTTGTGTAATTGACCATTTATTTCATTTTACTGTAGTTTTTATACGGCTCATTTGATTTTTTTTAATTTTTGCATGATACAGTACACTACTATCAAGCATTCGACTGGTATTAGCTAAACTAAAAAATTCCAGGACTGGCTTTGGAAAAATTAATTTAGGGATTCGTATTAAATATTACACCCTGTATATATATTTTTTTTAAAATGCAATAAGTGATTTTCAAACTACATAAATAGCCAATGAAAACGACATATGCAACAATGTTGTCGCACTTTTATTAAATTTTTAGTGAACGATCAAATCTTGCCAAAAATAGAACAACCATAATGAGGTATCAAATTATAAGGTATTAATTTAAACAAATGTTATAAATTTCAAACATTTTAATTAAAATGAGTTCCTACAACATAATCTAATCCGTAGAAAATTAACATCTTTACTGTCACTTTGTATTATGTCTACGATAGAATCAATTGTTTTTCAATTTTAAATTTTTACTCATAGATCGTATTGGGGCATTATTTTCGATAAATAATAAATTAAATTGATTAAAAAGTCAAACCTCTTGTATGTGTTAGTTTTTGTTGATTGTGAATGATTAAAATTTTATGTCAAATAATAATACATTGCATCAACTGTACTAAATAAAAATAAATCTAAAAAAGTTTAAAATGAAGGTTGGCGTTGACCGTTTGACGTTTCTTGATATTTTATACCCATTGTCATTATTGTCATTATCAATTTTTATTTATGTGTACAAGAATACATATTTCTTCTGTCATATCTACGTTAAGTACATTGTGTTACTTTTGGTAAAGCTTTTGTTACTTTCGTTCAAAATGCCACACCAGTTTTCGACCACAGAATATGCAGACATAATACTTGTTTATGGATTCTGTAATGGTAATAGTAGGGCTGCTAGTAGAGAATATCGCAGGAGATTTCCTAATCGTCGAACTCCCAGTCATCCAACATTTGGGTCAGTTTTTAATTATTTGCGAGAAAATGGCACTTTTCCTAGTGGAACAACAGAGCGACATGTAGATGAAGCGCAGGAAGATGACATTATGGACGCCGTTACTATGAACCCTACAATAAGCACTAGACAAGTAAGTCGAGAACTCAATGTTACTCAATCAAAAGTAATTAGAGTCTTACAAAAAAATAATCTATACCCATATCACATTCAAATGGTTCAGCGACTACATGCTGGAGATGATATCGATTAGTTGGAATTTTGTAGATGGATTAACAATAATCGACCAACGCTATACAGGACACTATTTACAGATGAAGCCCAATTTACCAGAGACGGGATAAATAATTCACGAAATTCACATGTGTGGGCAGAAGAAAATCCCCATGCTATTCTAGAACGTCGATCTCAGTTAAGGTTTTCGGTTAACGTGTGGATTAGTGTCATAAATAACCAATTAGTAGGTCCTCACTTTTTTGATGGTCCTTTAACAGGGCAGGTCTATTTGAACTTTCTACAAAATATTTTGCCGAATTTGCTTGCCAACGCGAACGTTGCTATCCGAGGGATGTATTTTCAGCATGATGGGGCACCCTCACACTTTTTACTGGCAGTGAGACATCTCAATAATGTTTATGGCAACAGGTGGATAGGACATGCAGGTCCTATTTCGTGGCCTTCAAGATCCCCTGATTTCAATCCCGTTGATTACCATATTTGGGGACGATTGAAGCTACTAGTTTACGCAATGAATATTAATAACCGACACAAATTAATTGATAGAATTATACATTGTTGTAATACTATTAGAAACGATCCCCAGAGTATCCGTAATTCAATACGTCAATTAACAATTCGGCAACAAAAATGTGTACAGGCTGCAGGGTTCCATTTCGAAAATCTATTTTGAATTATTTTTATTTTGTTACCATTATTGTATCTTTTCCAGTTCTAATTTATGGGTTTATCATAACTATGTACATATTTTTAGTTTTTTTTAGTTGTTCTTCGTTATTGTTAGCAGTTACTGTTTTTTGTTGTGCAGTGACTCAGTTTATCATTTCAATTAAAATGTTTGAAATTTATAACAGTTGTTTAAATTAATTACCTTATAATTTGATACTTTTCATTATGGTTGTTCTAGTTTTGGTAAGATTTGATCGTTCACTAAAAATTTAATAAAAGTGCGACAACATTGTCGCATATGTCGTTTTTATTGGCTATTTATGTAGTTTGAAAATCACTTATTACATTTTAAAAAATAAATATACAGGGTGTTTATACGAATCCCTAAATTAATTTTTCCAAAGCCAGTCCTGGAATTTTTTAGTTTAGCTAATACCAGTCGAATGCTTGATAGTAGTGTACTGTATCATGCAAAAATTAAAAAAATCAAATGAGCCGTATAAACACTACAGTAAAATGAAATAAATGGTCAATTACACAAATCACCCTGTTAATTAATAAAGAAGAGGAGTTGACATTTTTTACTGGCCACATGATATGCTTCCTGAGGGACTCTACATATGGTAGAAGTATGTAAAGTTCCTCATGACTCACCCTGTATACAGAGAATGTTTAAAGAATCTTTAACATATTTATACAATATTTGGAGTGGTTTAATAATACATTCGACCATTTTTCTATAATTAGTTTGAACATTATTCACTCTTATTCACTGGCGTCGATTTTAAACAGATCATGATATCTGCGTTTAAAAAATTATGATAATGATGATGAAAAGCAGACAAAAACGTTTTAAACTCAAACATGTCTGAATTTTATTTCCCAACAGAACCAAAATCGATTCGAATGGTTATTATTGGATCAAAGAGACAATACACATCACGTAGAATGAACTGACCAAAACAAAATTGTTATTAAACGATGCTTGTTAGAAATAGCTCAAAATTAACTTCTGCCATATTTTGATCATAACATTAAAAAATAAAATTGCAATTAAGAAAGATAAAAGGAAACAACTTGTAGTTTTTATTTATTGTTTTTTGAAAAGTTTATCAGTTCTTGCTAACAGTTCGTAATTCAGTGTCCACCGTTTGATCTCAAAGTATATGTTTTACATAATTTTATAAAGCAAGCACTTTTCTATATTACTGAATTTCACTTTTGTTTTAAATATCAATAAACTATGTTACGGTTACATGGTGGAATCACTATGTGATCTCGACCTGGTTCTAGCGCCAGAGCTTTCGAAAGAACTTGAACTAGAGTTGCTAGAATTGCTTGAGGAATTGCTAGATTGGGAATTGAATAGGCTGCGTAGGACGTTGTACGGAGTATTAGCTGAAAATAATAAAAAAAACTAATAAACGTTTACTGTAATTTAAAACAAAAACGTTAAATTAAAATTATTTTTATACATGTTTCATTTTAAAAGTTTTTAACATAGCAGAAAAAAACTGACTTTTTATTTTAGAAATCCATTTATTTATCAATATAGTTCCTCCTCTTTCTAATAATGATAATATCGTATGGCATTTTTGCCAGGAAGATCCTTTCAGACACACTCTTCACTTTCGGCTTACAAAGCCATCTTCAGGGCTATGGTCAAGTTTTAAAAGTCTCACTACTGGGAATTATCTCATTTGGTACAAAAATACATAAATTTTACTTTAAGCTGGTTCTATGTTAAAATATTTCATTGACAAAACACAAAAAAAGACTGTACACTAGACTCAACAAAAAACGCATAAAAAACTTTGGTTATGGTACGGGTTCAGAACCTGACCATTTCTTGGAGTTGAAGCTGCTGGATGAAATAATAAAAAAAAGTAAGAACTAAAAAAGGATATCAGATGGGAGACAAACAAAATAATCAGCTATGCAGACGACGCAATACGGTTTCGTCTAAGCTTTTAAACAGAGTAGATGTATTTTATAGCTGTGTATTGATGACAATATATTATATTTAGTATGTCTGTTAGAAAGTTGATTGATGATATGAGTGGAACAATTATGTATAGTCCTGGTGAGTCCATTCCAATTAAAGACAATTATAATAAGTTAATATTTCAAGTTCTAAGAAAAAAATTCTTTTCTGACATCGTGGACTGACTTCACTAACGAGGTCAAAATGTTTACTCAGTAGAAATACAGAAGTTAAAATATATAAAACTAAAAGTCCTAATATGGGCAGTAGAAATGCGGACAACGAAATAAAAAGGATAGGGAATTAGTAGAATGCTTTGAAGGAAAGTTATTAATTAGATTAATGATACTGAGTGTCATAACGAATACTTGGTATAAGTTACCACCCAGGAGGCTTTACACATGGAAGTCGCCTTTAGACGGACATCAGGGCATTATAAGGAACCAAATAGATTATGTGACAATTAATAGAAGGTACAGGAATGCTATTACTAAGGTATCTGCATTACCTGGAGCAGACATAGGATCCGACCACAATCCCTTAGTAGCAAATATCAAACTGAGGCTCGCTACAGCTAAAAGAAAACACCAGAAGGCATCAGTAAACATTAGCAAACTCAAAAACAATGAAACAAATGAAGCGTACACAGAGGAAATAAACAATAGGTTCTCTAATATGGCAACTGAGAATGATGTTGAAAAGTCATGGACCACCATAAAAGAATCATTTGATGAGTTGAACAACACTTTTCTACTCGAGAGTAAAACAACTACCAAGAATGAGTGGATGACAGAAGAAATATTAGAGATGATGGAACAACGCAGGCAGTGTAAGATCAGGCAGGACAAAGTAGGGTACCGAACTATACACAGTCAAATTCGTAAAGAAATTATAGCGGCGAAGGAGACCTGGATGACTACACTTTGCGCCGAGGCTGAAAGCCTATATAAACTCGGCGACAGCTTCAATCTTCACAAGAAAATTAAGGAAATTGCTGGTGTCTTCAAGAAAAAAACAAGTCACTGGTATACATAATGACCAAAATGAATTAATAACGGACCCTAGCGATATACTTAATACTTGGAAAATGTACACAGCCAATTTGTTCAATGATGACAGAACACAAAAACCACCACAACTGGGAGACCATTTGTATGGCCCAAGTATTTTGAAAGCTGAAATTGTACACGCTATCAAACTATTAAAAAGTAACAAAACCCCAGGACCAGATGATATGTACGCAGAAACAATCAAGTTACTTAATGAAGAAAACCTAGACATTATTGTCAAGCTCTTTAACGACATCTACGATACGGGCCAGATTCCAAAAGATTGGCTTCGATCTACATTTATCGCCCTACCAAAAACACCACCTGCGAACTTCTGCAAGGACCACCGACTAATAAGCCTAATAAGTCACTTTTTAAAACTTTTCCTGAGAATACTTCACACTAGATTGTTTAAGAAATGTGAAGAGGTCAGTGGATGGAGTCAGTTTGGTTTCAAAAATGGACTTGGCACGAGAGAAGCGATCTTTAGTATGCAAACATTGATACAGAATTGTTTAGATCAAAGAAAGGATGTTTTTATCTGTTTCATGGATTACGAGAAAGCATTCGATAATGTAAAACATGAATTGATGATAAAATACCTACAAGAGTTGGGATTGGATGCAAAGGATATAAGAATCATCGCCAATCTGTATTGGAATCAGACAGCAACAGTACGTCTTCAAAATTCCAACGAAACAGAAGATTTCTCCATTAAAAAAGGAGTAAGGCAAGGTTGTATACTGTCCCCAATGCTGTTCAATTTATACGTAGAAAAAGCCTTCGCAGAAACAGTGGAAGACTCTAATAAGGGTATTAAAGTTAACGGCATATTTATTAATAACATCAGGTATGCCGATGATACAGCCATAGTGGCAGATAACATCGAAGATCTGCAATGCCTTTTAAATGATCTAACTCTTGCAAGTGAAGCTCGGGGTTTGAAAATAAATATCAAGAAGACAAAATCAATGATTATAAGTAGAAATGATTACCCCAACGCAAAGATATATGTCTCTGGAGAAGAAATCGAACAAGTCAGGCAATTCAAATACTTGGGATGTTTGCTGAATGAGGGTTGGGACCCCGAGAATGAAATAAAGAGCAGAGTTGAACAAGCCAGAAATGCTTTTTTGAGGCTTCGTAAGTTTCTGACTGATCGCAAATTGGACTTCAACCTCCGATACAAGATGCTTAAGTGTTACGTGTGGCCTGTTCTCCTGTACGGAATGGAAGCATGGACGTTAAAGGCCAGTTCCATTAACAAACTTGAAGTATTTGAAATGTGGTGCCTGCGTCGAATGCTCAGAATATCACGAGGAGAACGATACACTTTTCAACAACTGATACTCGAAGGGAAGATAGAGGGTAGGAGAGGTCTCGGACGTAAAAAAATGTCATGGCTGCGCAATATTCGACAATGGACAGGAATCCACAGCTATGAAATGCTTCGCAATGCTGCTAAAAACAGAATTATTTAATCCAGAATATTTAACATCTCACCTGACAAGACGATGTACGGTGGACGCCTACGCAGAAATGCACGGCACCTTAAGAAGAAGAAGATACTGAGTGGGATAAACAATGATGAGTAGACAAGATTTACCTTTGAATTTTACCAAATATGTAATGAACGCTAACATTTTACATAACATCAAACTGAATCTAAGATGGTTAGGCCATGTAATGCAGTTAAAAGAAACAGTCCCAACCACAGTTCCGTCAGCTAGAGGAAAGAGAAAAAAAAGAAAGCGCAATAAATTATATCTAGATGACATCCAAGAAGACTTGAGAAACATAGTCATTGCCACGTGGAGACAACATGTTTTGAACAGAGAAGTCTGGAGGGAAGTTTTTGAGTAGCATATCTTCCACCATCGACTGTAAAATCTGAGTAGAAGGAAGAAGTATTTTTCTACTTTTCTCGGAAACTAAAAAAAAACTTCGGGTTTCATAATTTTCACCCAGATCACTTTTAATTTAGTTAATATTTTTTGGCTTCACTAATCTTCCGATGGAGAGAGATCGTACAAAACTAAAGGATTGATTTTTTTATTTTTATTTCGATTCAATAGGATATGATAGGTTATTAATAAAGAAAGAGAAAGGAATTGAGAAATAATCAATCGAGTAATAATAAAACAATAAAAATTGCTAAATGTTTGGTTACCTAATCTTAAATAAAGCTTCCATAACCCTTCAGGATAACTATGAGATTACAGCTTGAATGATAATGATTGCAAATCAGCAGAGCAAAAGCAAACATGCAATAAACATAGAGGCAAAAAAATAAATATGATTACAAAAGTGAAGTCACACTATGAGATTTATGAGACTTCTACTGTCTCATTTTTTTTTGGCTGTTGGGTGTTTAAGTGGCAGTTAGAGAACAGAATGATCTATATTGACTAATACATACCTATATTTATATAAGTGAAAGGCAATGTAAATGAAATAATTCAAATTATTTAATGTAGTTATTTAAACTTCAATATCAAGATCAATTAGAAAATAAAACCATTAATATTCGACAATTAGTTTTTGCACACAAAACCACAAAACAAAAACCAAATAGTATTTACCTTTCCTAACTGAGCCTGAGAATGAAGTTTTTGGCTTTTATTGTTCTGAAACTATAATATAAAGTTGTAAGTTGTAGTCATTTTGTGTTTTAAAATCCAATGTAAAAAAGAAGGCAGATTGAGGTAGTTTGATGACAATGCATTGAAAACTAATAAAAACGAATGAGTATAGCCGAATGAAGAGGACAAATTTGAAATGTAATTCATGATATTTCCGCTAGGAATGTATGAACCGATAGTTGTGCTAAAACTGTTATTACTGCATATAACAGAATAGTTTTTTGGACATACGAGGTCTGTCCCAAAACTTCCCGACCTTAGTTCATAACTTCACGCTACAACTTTCCAGTGCAATATGAGGGATACAAACGTAATCGGTAACTCTTCACGAACTTGCTGTATTTAGCAGTTACCAACGGGAAGTTTCAATTTTTTTACTTCTTCTTCTTAACGTGCCCTATCAAGTCCCCTTGACGTTGGCGATTAACATGGCGAAACTGTCTCTGTCTCGAGCTATTCTAAATAGTTGCTCAGCTTTCTTTATTTCTGTCCACTCCCTGATATTCTTAAACCAAGAGGCCTGCTTTCTACCAATTCCTCTGCGTCCTTCGATTTTACCCATCATAATAAGTTGAAGAATATTATATCGGTCTCCCCTTACTACGTGTCCAAAATAGGCCATCTTTCTACATTTGATGTTATCAAGCAGCTCGCGAGCAGCATTTGCTCTCTCAAGGACTGCCACATTTGTCAACATAGCCGTCCATGGAATTTCTAGTATACGTCTGTGCAGCCACATTTCAAAGGCCTCCAGACGATTAATGGTGAATATTTTTAATGTCCATGCTTCGACACCGTATAAGAGGACTGACCAAATGTAGCATTTAACCATGCGCTTTCGAAGTTGAAGTTGCAAGTTATCATTACAGAAGAATGACCTCATTTTTAAAAATGTCGTGCGGGCTATCTCGATTCTACATTTTATCTCTTGATCTGGATTTAGTTGTTCAGTAATATGGCAACCAAGATATATAAAACTGGACACTCTTTGAATTATATGATGTGCTAAACGGCTAAACACCGTGTGTTTTGTTTTTGAACAGTTTATGTTTAGGCCAAACTCTCTTCCCACTGTATCAATGGCATTTAAAAGGCATTGTAGTCCATTCATGTCATCACTTAAAATAACTGTATCGTCTGCATATCTGATTGTATTTTGTTACAGCATTGTTTTTTTTGCGTTATTTTCGAGAAACGAATATTTGTTTTCAATTTAGTTTAAACTCGAAACAAGTTATGATGAAACTATTCAAATATTGTAAAAGGTCTTTGAGATAGACATATGTACAAAACACAGATAAAACAACGGTGCAATCTAACTGTGCAGATATTCGTTTTTATTGGGGGCAAGCATTATATATATATATATATATATATATATATATATATATATATATATATATATATATATATATATACAGTACATTATATATGCAAACATAATACAAATAAATCACTAGTGAATAAATTTAAAGGGGAGCAAATGGCCCCCTGACCCTATCAAATGACGCTTCTGATTTGCTGGGAATGTCGTTTAGATGAAAAACGAACGTACAATGTTCTTTTTTATTTGAAACATTTTTTTTACAGCGTGTGGAGTCTTGGTAAATCGATTGTTTTCGTTTTTCCCTCCTTACTAAGTGGAGTTTTAGGGAGAAGTCGGATAGTAAAAGAGGTAATCTATTTTGCATCTTTTTGGGGTCTCAAAATTTGCATTCTCAGCAAAATTCAGCTTGTTCGTATGATTTTTAGAGCTTCAGTGGCATTTTCGTCTGTGACGACTGGAGTATACATTTAAAAGTAAAAGAAAAACTTACCTCCATTACTTGAAGTACCTCCAGAATCTTGGTTATTGTCGCTATTTGTTTGTTCATCACTTCCTAAATTCTGTCTACAAATTGGACAGGTGCCGTGCAATTCTAACCATGGTCGGATACAAGGTTCATGATAAATATGCAGACATGGCAATTGACGAACGTTTTCTCGTAACTGGAAATCCTCCCAACACACCGAACATTGCAGCTTCGCAGTCACTTGTTCTTCCGTCACTTCTACTACAGGGAGGGCATCTATTATTTCTTTTGACACCGGGGGAGGACCTAAAAAATAATAAATAAAAAAATTGCTGTGAATTTTTTTCAGCAAAAATAATTTTTCTAGCGTTCAAAAGTAAATATGTTGAATGATTCGAACACAACAGAAACAAATTAGAAAACTAACTGAGACAAATCAAATATCCAAGGACGACGGGATCAATTGCCTAACAATTCTTATGTTTAAAAATAGAGAGAAGAAAATACTCTCAAATAGAGGATTATCTTAATGAGTACATAAAATCAATAGTCTCATATTCCTAAAAGGCAAACAAAACTTACCACCAGGCAGGTATTAAGGAATGTAGCCTTGGTCAAATAACTCAAAAAACAACTGAAAAATCTTCGTCTTCGTTTATATAAGCAATTGTGCTTGTTCTTTGGGGGTGTTACCTCTATGGAAGATTGTCACTCCATCTCTTGCGCGATCGGCCGAACCTTTTACCACTTAGTGATTTGTCCCTTGCTATTTTAACGACACTTGTGTCTGCCATTCTACTGATGTGGTTGATCCATTCTTTTTTTTTTTCATTTTTATGTTTCCGGTAATTCTTCAGAGTAATCACATTTCTGTTGTTTCCAGCACTCTGTGTTTTGGCTGTGTCGTGTCTTGTTATTGATGCGTACTTCATTATTGATCTTATACTAGTTTTCTAGATTCTTGATTTCATCTCACAGTTAATGTGTCGATTACCCCATACAGTGTTATTAAGGCATACTGCTAATCTATTTGCTCTTTGAACTTGATCTCTTTCTTTTTTATAACGTATCCATAGCTGGGCAGTTTAATCCCTAAATACTTTGTGCCCATTACTTGTTCAATGCTAACTCCATCGACTTCTAATTTACACCTTATTGGTTCTTTACTGATTATTATTGTTCTAATTTTCTGAGTTGAAATCGTCATGTTAAATTCTTTTGTTCTTGTATTTAATATGTGAACTAGTCTTTGAAGGCTATCTTCATTTTGGGCTACCAATATCGCACCGTCTGTATAACAGAGAATTTTAATGTCATTGTTTCCCATTCCATATCCTCTTCTTTCTTCTTTTTCTTTTGTTCATTCTTCTTCTTCTTCTTCAGATGCAAATCCACTAATGGATGTTAGCGATCACATTTTCCATTAATTCTCTATTTCTTGCAATATGTATCAGAGATTGTATGTCGTTAATCCCTGTCCATTGCCTTATGTTTCGGAGCCAGGACATTTTCTTGCGTCCCATTCCTCTCTTGCCTTCAATTTTACCCTCGATTATAAGTTGGAGGAACTGGTATTTTTCATTTCGCATGATGTGACCTAGATACGCCGTTTTCCTTTTCTTGATGGTTTCAAAAAGTTGTCGTTCTTGGTTTATTCTTTTAATTAAGGACATCTATATTTGTGATTTTTGCTGTCCATGTCCAGTCTTCAAAAAGCCACGATCCCAGGTATTTAAATTTACTCACTCTTTCTATGGATTTACTATTCAGTGTTATGGTGGAGTTTTCAAGTGCATCCAAGTTTCTGGAGATGATCATGAATTTGGTCTTTTTGGTATTAATCTCTAGTCCCATTCGCTCACTGTATTCTCCGATTATAGTGACAAGTTGTTGAAGATCGACTATGTTGTCACAAATTAAGACACCATCATCAGCATATCGTATGTTGTTGATCAATACTCCATTCATCTTGATTCCCATCTCTGCATCCTCCAAAGACTCTTGAAATATGGCTTCCGAATAAATGTTAAATAAAAGAGGGGAAAGCACACATCCCTGTCGAACGCCTCTTCTTATAATATGGCCTCTTCTTATATTATATTTGTTCATTCTGACTTCCATTTTATTGTTTTGATAAATGCCTTTCAATTATTTTTATAATATTCAGCGGGATCTGTATTATACAAGAGATGTATTACATCTTTAAGTTTTACTCTGTCAAATGGTTTCTATAAGTCAATCAAACGTAGAAATGCGCTATATTCAAGAAAGGTATTAAACCTATCATGACACAATGATAGAAACTTACGAAATCAAAATACAACAGAAATATAAATAAATCGTAACAGATAGAAAGATACTCCTAGTTAGGCATAACAATAAGTGTAACATATTACATGCAAGTTCACGGATAAAAATAACTATTAAAAAGAAGAAAAAACGAGTAAAATGCAGAGATTAACAAAATGATAGAACCAAGAATGGTGTACATGGTTCGAGATAAATCACCTATAGGATATCGAAGCGGGGGTCCATCACAAACAAGGTAGAGCGATGACCTAAATACGTATGTATTGAGCAGGTGTATGAAGATAAAACAGCAGGTGTATTATTTTCATAATTTAATTTTCGTATAAAGCTTTATATAAGTATGAAAAGATTGGTTTGAATATCTTAGGGTTTACTGAGTGTATAATCACCATGGAACTCCGCCTCTGGTAGATACTGGGTGGATTGAGTAGCTCAGTAAATGCCAGTGCCGGTCCCAAGCCCGGATGAAGGAGGAGGGTTACAGCGGTAGGTTAGCTCCCCGCCCTGCGTAAAAGAAATATTGCTAAAAATCCCAAGGAACAGCCTCGGAACTCGGATGGCTTCAAAGGAAAACGACATAGGCAAAGAAAAAGGCTAACGAATTTTGGATGTTGGAACATACAAGGACTGAATACAAAAGAAGATCAAGTATTTAAGGAACTCAGTACATACCGAATTGACATCGCAGTACTCAGCGAAACAAAAAAGAAAGGACAGGGGAACCACTACAAAGACGACTATATATACTTCTGGAGCGGAGTAGAAAAATCAAAAAGAGCCAAAGCTGGAGTAGCGGTCGTGATAAGAAAAAACATGGAAAAATGTATTACCAACTGGAACCCGATAGACGAAAGAATTATAACAGTAGACCTTACAACAAAGGGGAGAGACATAAAAATAATTGGCATCTATGCACCCACGGACGACTCAGATACAAACACTAAAGACATGTTCTTCGACAAACTCTCAGAACAGTTAAATAAAATAAAAAAAAGACAAGAAATAGTCCTGCTAGGGGACCTGAACGGAAGAGTAGGTAAAGCTCTTGACAACAAAATAATTGGACAACACGGAGAAGATGTAGTAAATGAGAACGGAACAAGATGGTTGGAGGTATGCGAACAACATTCGTTAAAAATACTGAATGGATTTTACAAACATAGAGACATAAATAAATATACATGGACTCAAAAGACAAGAAAACTGCAGTCAATTATAGACTATATAGTAGTTAAACAAGAGACATCTTTAAGACCCTACGATGTAAAAGTTTGGAGAGGGGCAGAATGTGGATCGGATCACCTACTAGTAAAGGCACCCGTGGAAATAAGATATATTAAACAACATAAATCCCAAGAACAGACAAACAAAGAATCCATACGGCTCTATAACATAGACAGCTTAAAAAATGAGTCCACAAGTTTTCTCTATAAACTACGTTTGGCACAAAAATTAGACGAAGAAATAAACGGAACAGCGGAAGAAATGTATGAGACTTTGAAAATCAAAATTCATGAAGCAGCATTAGAAGCTCTAGGTACGAAAGAAAAACTAAACCGTAGAAATTATTGGTGGGCAGAAGGTTTATTAGAACTGGTAGAAGAAAAGAAAAAACTGTATCTCAAATGGTTAGCGACAAAAGATGAGGAAGACCGAAAGAACTATAACAGATACAAATATATAGTAAAAAAGGAAATTAAAAAAACAAAAAACATAACCTGGGACAACAAGTGTGCAGAAATAAGCTCAATGGTAGGAGGATCTAGGTCCAGACAAGCTTGGAAAACTATCAACAGTCTTAGAAAAAATACAAACGAAACAAAAAAATAAACCCCATAGACATAGAAAGATGGAAAAATTATTACGAAAATCTATTAAATGAACAATGTACACAGTTTCTAGACACACATATAGATATAGTTGAAACGGGGTTAAATGAAGTGGCGATGATTACCGTAGAAGAAATAAAAAACGCATTACAAAAAATGAAAAATAATAAAGCTCCTGGGCCGGGTGATTTACCTATCGAGTTATTCAAACATGCCACTGCAATAACATTAGAATTGCTTTGTAAAATGTTTAACAAGTGCCTACAAGGAGAAAGTATCCCAAGAGATTGGAAAGTCTCGTACATAAACTCCATCTACAAAAAGGGAAACAGGAATGACTGCAGTAATTACCGAGGTATCAGCATTACGTCATCCACTGGCAAACTGTATGAAAGAGTTCTGAAAGCCAGAATAGAAAAAGAAGCCACAGAGATCGAAGAACAAAGTGGATTCCGACCAGGGAGATCTTGTGTCGACAATGTATTTACTCTCAAACATCTAATAGAAAAGAGATTAGCAAGAGGACTAGAACTTCATGCCACTTTTATAGATCTCCGTAAAGCGTTTGACTCCGTACCACTGCAGAGACTATGGACAACATTGGAAAACGCAGGTATAAATGCAGTATATATAAATGCCGTGAAAAAGCTATATCAAGATAACCAAGCTTATATTAAGGTTGGAAACCAAATTTCCAAGGGTTTCACCCAAACAAAGGGTGTCAAACAGGGCTCTTGCCTCTCCCCAACCCTATTTAAAATATATCTTGGTAATGCTTTAAAATATTGGATGAGAAAATGCAGCCCAATGGGCATATGGGTAAATGACACTCCTATATACACAATCCTCTTCGCAGACGACCAGGTAGTTCTTGCCGAGGACCTACAAGATATGACGTACATGATAAACAAACTAATAGACGAATTCAAAAAATGGGGATTAGAGGTTAATACCGAAAAGACACAATACATGAATATAGGAGGCATCGGTCAAGACATGGAAACAGAAAGCGGATTAATTAAAAACGTTGATCAGTACGAATATCTCGGAGTTACACTAAGCGAAGACGGGAGAGACGACAAAGATATAACAAGAAAAATAGGAAAAGGAAAAAACATGATAAAAACACTACATCCGATCCTGTGGAATAAAACTTTAACTAAGAAAACAAAGAAAAATATATATCAGGCTATGATTCAGCCGGTGCTGACGTATGGGTCAGAAGTGTGGGTCTTTAACAAGAATATGTCACAAAAACTCCTCTCAACGGAAATGATGTACTGGAGAAGATGTTCCGGGTTAACTTTGTTTGACCACATAAGAAATGAAAACATAAGAGAGAGAATGAAAGTAAAGAACACAATAATGGATACGATAGCCGAAAAACAATTAAAATGGTATGGACACCTGAGACGGATGAACGAAGAAAGGATACCACGAAAGGTTTGGAACTGGAGACCTACACAGAGAAATAAAAGGGGAAGCCAAGAAAGAAATGGATATCCAATATTCATATAGAAATGGAAAATAGAGGTCTTCAAGAAGGAGACTGGGCCGATAAGAAATTATGGCGATTGGGATGCGAGAAGCGACAAAATTAAAGTTGCAAACACTCGCTATATATAATATATATATATATATATATATATATATATATATATAATATATATATATATATATATATAATCACCATGGAACTCTCTAGCGTGGACTCACAGTTCCATATATACCCACATTTGATCTAGTATTTTTTTATTAATAAATAACTAGCACTTTATGTAAAATCGATTTTATTTCGATAAGTCAGTATCGCTATTTAGTTTTTTTTTTGATATCTTTTAAGTCAGATTGGAACTAAGTAGCTTAAATTGTCCCTATTTAGCTAAGTGCATTTATGTAGAATTGTAATATTATCACAGAGAATATACTTAAGTACACTTTATTTGGTATTGAGAAGGATCCATTTTTTTTTAGTTTTTGGACAACATGACCATAATGAATTTCCAATCAAAAGTTGACTTTTAAATTTGAATAATTAATTCAACTTTTAAATGGTAGCCCAGACTTGCTAATTACAATTTGAAGTGAGAAAATAGATTTAAATAACGGATTCATTTTAATATCGACAAGAAACAATACTCTTAATTTCCATATTAGCATCCATACTCCAATTCTAATGCTAAGTTCGCCTATATTTTTGAATACACCCGGCCAGGAGTCAAACCCACTTCCATTAAAGCATGTCGACTGCCTGCCGGGTTGCTATCTGACATCTATCATATACCTCATACCTGTATATGAGAAAAACTATAATAGCCTTGTTTTCTGTCTCTTCGTTCTTCTTCTTCTTCAAGTTCCACTCCTATCGGAGATTGGAAATCATTCTGGCAATAATAATTTTATTGGTTACTCGCCTGAATAGTTCAATTGAACTGCATCCAAACCACTCACGGAGATTGCGTAGCCACCAGATTTTACGTCTTCCTACGCTTCTTCTACCTTTGATTTTACCCTGCATTATATTCCTTAGTAGTTCGTACTTTTCACCTCTCATGATGTGCCCCAAGTATTCCAATTTCCTGATCTTTATGGAATTTAAAACTTCGCATTGTTTTCCTAGTTGTTCGAGAACTTGTTCGTTTGTCTCGTTCGTCTCTTCGTTGAAATGCTCCAAAAAATAGTACTTACTACTTATGGAACTTTGAAACAAGTTTGTAAACTATATTGTGCAGTTAAGTAATTTCAAATTTGTGAGTACAAAATATGTATTGTACTAAAAGTAAATTTCATGGGTTAAGATAAATGCGCATTTACAAAAAATAAATTATCAGCAAATTGCTGATATCTGTCTTGGAAACATGTAACAAAAATAACCCAGTCTATAAAAGAAGAAATGATCGATTTCACGGAAAAATTTATTACTGGTATTTTATATCTTTAGGTCATAGAGGGAACATAGTTAATGAAAAGTACGTATCGACGTATCATCAGATTGGTCTTATTTTTTATAAACAAAGGTAGAAGTCAGAAAAAATAGTTTATTTTTTTATTATATTAACCCATTTACGGCCAAAGGTGCGTAAACGCAACCTTTATTGTTAATTTTTTTTTGGACCGAAAATAATTTTGTTAATGTTTTCTTTTTATTGAAGTATCATCTCAATAGATTGAGGTATATAGCATCATTTTTCTTTTGACGAAAATATTACTTTTTAAATATTTTAAGATTATGATAATTTTGCATAATTTAATGATTTATGCACATACTAATTATAAACTTAATTCATATTTTGTATTCTATAATTATAAAAATATGTTGAAATTTTTATTATACTAAAAACGTATTCATTCATACTTTACAAATAAGGTCTATAATTACATGTTTATACGATGGATGCGTATACGCACCTTTGGCCGAAACCATATTATATTTTTTACGTAGACTAAACAATCTGAAATTACGATCTCGTCAGTAGTCAATACACTTCATTCACTATTTATAAAATTGCTGTGTGCTGTAAACGTTATATTTGCTTTTTTCTTGACTTAAATCAGTTTATTTGTTTTATATTCCATATAAGTTGAAATGAGGTAAGCTAAATTATTATCATATGAATGCGTGTATATAGTAGTAGTAGTGCATTTTTTTGTTTATTTTAGTAAATTCTCGAAATATGAAATGAAGAGGGCACTAACTACTAAAGAGTTAATGGCTTTGTTAGAAGAAGACTCAGACTGTGAAAATGCTGACTCACTTGATGTGGTTTATGTGCCGCCGGAAACAGATGAAATTTCCGATGTAGAAGACATTGATGATAGATAATACTATTGGTGAAGAAGGAATAAAAACAGATATTGCAGGTACATATGAAATACAAGTGAATGGAAATTCTGACGATTCTGATGATGATATTCCTCTGAACCACAGATCAAAACGTCCAAAAAAAAACCAGGCAAAAATAATAAATCCAAATTTGTCCCAAGTTGGGTAAAAACAGATACTCCTTCGTACTCGGCAGTAATTCAACATCAGTCTGATCGATATTTAGAAAATATAAAAGCCAACCATGGAGGCAAGTCACCTATTGAAGTTTTTTCACTCTTTTTTAAAAAAAAAGTAAGTGAGAGCATTCGATATTTTACAAATATTTATGCATCGCAGAATAACCGTCACGATTTTGAAATGAATGATACAGATTTTAAAAAATTTATTGGCATATGTATATTAGCTGGTTATCACACTCTGCCTCAAGTTGATATGTATTGGTCGAAGGATGAGGATAAAGAAGTGCACATTGTAAGAGAAAGCATGAGCCGATATAGATTTCGTTCAATCAAACAGAACATACATTTGTCAGATAACACCTTACTGAATAAAAATGATAAATTTGCAAAATTGTCACCAATTTTTGAAATAATTAACCGATAGTTTGCATAATTTGGAGTCTTTGCAAAAAATCTTTCCATTGACGAGGAAATGGTTCCATATTTCGGGCTACATTCGTGCAAAATGTTCATCCGTGGAAAACCTGTTAGATTTGGTTTTAAACTATGGTGTCTATGTTCTGATACTGGTTATTTGTTCAAATTTATTCCATATGGCGGAAAAACTGAGAAAACAGATAATAGTTTTAGCTTAGGAACGGCAGTTGTTTTTAATTTACTTTCGATAGTTAAAAACCCACAGCAACATAAGTTTTTTTTCGACAACTTCTTTACGTCATATGCTCTTTTTGGACTATTGAAAGAAAAAGGATTCTTTGCAACAGGAACAGTAAGGGAAAATCGCACTGCTAAGTGTCCTCTAGAAGAAAACAAAATTATGAAAAAAAAAAGGAAAGAGGTTCATATACATGTGCATTCGATTCCAATTTAGAATTTTGGTGACAAGATGGAACGATAATTCAGTAGTGACTGTAATGACAAATACATGTGACGTTTTACCCTTCATGCAAACTAAACGTTATAACCGTAAAGAACACAAAGAAAATTCTTATCCCTCAGCCTAATGTAATGCACCAATATAACCAATACATGGGTGGAGTGGATCTGCATGATAATGGCATTGCGAATTACCGTATTAAAATAAAAGGAAAAAGTGGTGGTGGCCGTTGTTTACTAACATGATTGACAGTATGGTGGTCAATAGTTGGAAAATTTTTAAAATTGCGAATGATTCTAAAATTTCCCAACTGGAGTTTCGTTCGAGATTGGTTCTTAACTTACTAAAATATAGTGGACATGCAGAGAATAGTGAAGAAACCGCTACATCATTGTCAAACTCAGTATATGGACGTCCATCTCAATTTGCTTTACCAGATGAAACTAGATTCGACAATATTGGCCAAATTATAAAAAGAGACGATAATAGTGCAAGAAGAAAATGTCGGATGTGCAAAAGTAATACTATTATTTATGTAAAAAGTGTACAGTGCATCTACACCCCGAATGTTTCGAAAATTTTCATCTTAAAATTTAATTTACAGTTAAGATACAATATGTTCCTTTTTTAAAAATCGTATGCCTATTCGGCCAAAGGTGCGTATACGCACCCATCTGTTTTTCCTTTCATGAGAAAAAAAAATTCTTTTTGGTTGTAAATTAGTCTTAATTTATGTGTTTTTAATCCAATCTAATAAATAAATTGTCAAATTTTTCTTTGTTTATTGTCTCGGCCCTTAATGGGTTAAGAGCAATTTTAAAGACACTTAATTTTAATTCTACAATTTCAAGTCCATCAACAATTTGCAAATTGATAATGTTACGAACATGCTTTCGGCATGGCCCATGTAACGGTTGCATCTCGAAACGGCTTCGAGAACCATCCCCAGATCTCTCGAACGCAAAGGAACAATCGGTCACGTACGCGAATTAGAGATGGGAACTTTCTAGAACATAGTAACTTTGGTATATATATATATATATATAATATATATATATATATATATATATATATATATGTAACGATATTAGGAGTGAGTTTAGTTCATAAGATATAAATAAATATATTTATATAAATTCGAACCGCTCGTTTTATTAATCTCGCTACAATAATATAAAGATAATTGCAAAAAAACCATTTTTTGCACTATTCGAGGAACGTCAACAACTTTTGCAATAATAGCCGTAAATAACATGTAAAACCTTAATAATACAGCTATTATGTTATTATTAGACTTGGACAAATATGCAAATTGCATGTTTTGAATATTCTAGATAAATGCAAAAACGTCGAATTATGCATATTTTTACAAAAATCTGTGTATAAAGTGCATATAACTTGACATTTTGAAGGTAACTATAGATATCCACGTAATAAATTAACAAATAGCATGGAAATCCCTATATTTGTTTTTCAATATCTTTAGATATCCCAATTATTGGTATCGTAATTCATTTAGATACTTCATTTTAAAACTAGAGTAAATCCATGAAATACTGACAACCGAATAATTTTCATTTCCCGAAAAATCGGAAAATGCCGCACACTTCACGTTTTCTATTTTTCGAAATTTTTAAGCAATATAAAAATAATCTTTTAATAAATCCTTATCACTACGTTAAATTAATTGTAAGTAATGTATTTGTTTAGATTTTTGCAAATTATTGATATAACCAATCGTTTATACATAGAATTTGATTATTTTATGTATACATGTTTAATACTTTACTGTCATTTTAATAATTTGCTTTTTTTTCAATTAATTTATCACATTTAAAGATAAATTTATAAATTCAATTTTTAATAAAAAAATTTAATAACAGTTAATTTGTGAATTTTTCAGTATTTATGAGAAATAAAAATTATTCAGTTGTTAATATTTCGCGCCGTGCAGTTTAAAAATGAGGGGTTTGCGCGCCAGAGATATTACAAATTATTCGGCGGACTCTATGCTTCTTTCTTACTCACTCTCTGCAGCGCCCGCGCGAGAACCTTCACTTTAAATAATCTAGAATCCCACTGTTCATAACGTACTTAATTAAACTCATAGTTCTACATTTTATCAAATACACGTTTAAAATTAGGAGAATATACTGATAATAAGTTGCCAGTCAAAAATTGGTCATAAATATTTTTAATTCAATTAAAATTAATTAATTTTTGAACACAAATTTAATTTCGTTCTTTATTTTTTTTTAAATAAAATACGCTGCTTATCATGTAGGTACCTAATATGCATGTTTTTATATCAAATTAAAGCTAATGTTTTTAATATGATGATGTAAGGTAGTCTCAGAAAAAATGGTTGCTAATTAGGGTTCCCAGCCGTTAAAAACGCGAGGTATCAGAGAAAAAGAAAAATAGAGCTAGCACAACTGGTTTGAAATTTCAGTTTTGTAAGTTTTTAAAGAATGCGTCGGCGTCGATAGATGGTGTCATAATATACATATTATCACTTGGTAAACCAGTGTCGTTGTGCGCAACTCTATTTTACTTTATTTTTGATTTCTCGAGTTTTTAACAGCTAACCTAATTTGCCACCAATTTTTCTTCTTCTTGTAGTGCCTACCCATTTCGGATGTTGGCGACCATCATGGCAATCTGTATTTTGCAAACTACGACTCTGAAAAGATTTGTCGTTGTTGTGTTGAACCACGTACGAAGATTTTTCAGCCAGGAAATTCTTTGCCCAAACTCTGAATGGAGTAGGGTGAGGAACGGGTGGATTGAGTAGCTCGGAAATCACCTTACTGCAGCCGGTCCCAAGCTTGGATAAAAGAGGAGGGTTGATCGGAGAGTTAACTACCCACCCTCGGAAAAAGAAACTAGTTATGAAAACTAAAACTTTGCCTCGGAACCGGACAGATAAACACAAAAAACGATAAATGCAATGTAGAAGGACTATGAATATTAGAACTTGGAATGTCCAGAGTTGGTACAGACCTGGAACAACTGGAAAAAAGGAATAGATATTACAGCAGGCCAAGAAATAAGATGGCCAGACGATGGAAATATAAAAATAAGTAAATCCACCATCTTCTTCAGCGGTAACAAAAACGGAAGACATGAATTTGGAACGGGCTTTGTGATTAGAGACAACCTAGTAGAGAATATACTAAATTTTAAACCTATAAATGAAAGGATATGCTACATACGAATGAAGGGAGAACGATACAACATTTCGATTATCTCAGCGCATGCACCAACGGAAAAGAAGGATGAAGATATCAAGCATGACTTCTAAAATGCCCTAGAAAGAGAGATACATACGATGTCCAAACAAGATATGCGCATACTCTGCGGGGATTTTAATGATAAAATAGGCAAAGAGCCTAGCCTATACCCCACAATAGGTTCCGCATAAAGACATCATAAGTAAACCTGGGTCTCAAACGACCATATTACGCGCAACCAAATTGACCACATCATTGTAGATGCCCGTCATGGGAACAATATTATAGACGTAAGAAGTCTGAGAGGAATAGACGAAGACACAGATTATTACTTAGTCAGAGCAAAAGTCAAATCCAGAATATCTAGCCACAAATACAATAAAACAACAATAAACCCACAATGGAACATGGACGAAATACACAAAAAACGACTGCCGAAATAATAACCAAGACAGCGTACAAGATCTTTGGAAGGAATACGCAGAAGAGGGCAAAAACATGGTATGATGAGGAATGTCGGAAACAGCTGGAAAAAATACAAACAGTAAGGAAGACTTGGATACAACAGCAAACAGACCAAAGTAAAAAGGAATATGATGACTGCCGAAAAGAAACAAAAAAAATAATACGCACAAAGAAAAGGAACTATGAACAACAAAAATATGAAGCTATGGAGAGAGACCGGCCCAAACCAGGCTCCAGAGAATTCTATAAAACAATTTCCTCAGAAAAATAGGACATAGAACCAATTCCATCCATACACTGAGAGACAATCAAGGCCGTATGATAATCGACGGTAAAGAAGTAATTGAAGAATGGAAAAAGTATTTTAGGGACCTTCTAAACATCATACAGGAAGAACAGCACAAAGAAGAGATCTATATCACAGCGGACATGCCCGTCAAAAATCCCACCTTTAAGAAACCCAAAAGGACTTAAATTTAAATTAAAAAAATCACAAAGCGCCGGGTACGAGATACCAGCAGAACTTCTAAAATATGGGGGAGACGCACTACGTCGCCAAATCCACCAGCTAATAACGCACATATGGTTAGAAGAAAGGATACCAGCACGATGGAAGGAAAACATAATAGTGCCCATCCACAAAAAAGGGGACAAAACAAAATGCGCGAATTATAGAGGAATCTCTCAAACATCATTCTTAGTAGACTAATCCCTTATGCTGAAAATGTCCTAGGCGAATATCAACCCGGTTTTAGGGCAAACAAATCAACAATTGATCACCTATTCAGGCTGAGACAACTTCTAGAAAAGGGATGGGAGTATAACAGGCCCATACACAATCTTTTCATAGACTTTCGACAGGCATATGATAGCGTAGAAAGAAACCAAGTATGGAATGCCATGGCGGAGTTCTCAATACCAAAGAAACACGTGCACAGACTGCATAACGAGAGATTTGTAAAACTGGTATGGGAGGAGATTCTCACAGGCAAAAGACCACTCAGACGTCCCAGAATGCGATGGAGAGATAATATCCAAGCAGATCTCCGGAAAATGAACATTCCATTTGACCCTAGGTTGATGGAAGACCGAACAAATTGGAAAAAAGTTGTACAGTCAGCCAAGACCCACCCAGGGTTGTAGTGCTACGTGATGATGATGATGAAATTCTTTGCCTTCCTGGACCTCGTTTTCCTTCTATTTTTCCTTGAAGAATTAATTACATCAACCCATATCTTTCGCTATTCCTCATGATGTGACCGAGGTATTCAATTTTGACTGTTTTTATTGTGGTTAACAACTGTTTCCTTTTTGCATTCTTAATAAAACGTCCTGGTTAGTAACATGGTCGGTATGGGATATCTTCAGGAATCAACGATAAAGCTACATTTCGTATTTTCCAAGCCAATTTTTCTTAGGCAACCTTATATCATCATATTAAGAAAAAGTTAGCTTCAATTTGATATAAAAAAACCTGCATACATGTTATGAGCAGCGTATTTTATTTAAAAAATAGATGATAATTCAAATTAACCGTCTCTTCATAATACAATAGGTTATCAATACAAAAATTGCTCCTAAATGTAATCAAAAAATGCTTAAGGTAAAAAACTACATTTTCGGCCTTTGGTCATTGTAAAAAAAATAGATGACTTAAAACGATCAGATACCCGTAATATTTTCCCCTATTTCGTTTTCTAGGCTAGGGTATAAATAGAATGACAGCTGAATTGACAAACGTTTGTGAACAGAAACGAAAATGTATGAAAAGGAATGGTAACCCAAAAGTAGCTTGTGTATCGCTACAAATCTAGTAAGAACATACATGATACGTCAAGGCGTATTTCTTACCTGACTTTGAACCTTGTTCTGGTACACGAGTCAAGGCCCAATTACTAACTCTTATAAATTGTTGTACTAGAATTTTGGCCTTTAGTGGTTTATGTAAAACGTTCTGCATGTTTTATTTTCAAATTGCTTCGATAATTTCGAGACCTTCAAAAACAAGATAAGTACACTTCCTATATATTTGCCTACCACAACAACGATATAGTTTTGACTAATGAACATTTAAAGGAATACATATATCAATAATAATTAGCATTGGTAAGATACATAGCGATCAAATAAAAAGGAAGCAAGAAATAATAAAATATGATAGAAGGTGCGACAATTTTAATTTTCAGTCTAAAGATTAAAATAACTCGCATGTCCAACATAAACTACTTAAAAAGGATTTTCTTAATTGATTTGATTTTTCACGTAAGTGATAAATCCCTTATTGCTATCATAGCTCTTTTTTTTAATTAATTTTTAACGAATAAAAACAAAAAAGAGTAAATTCTGGCGAATTACGGACAGACTCCAATTGATTTCAAGTATTTAATTCCAATCCGTTGAACGCGCAGCGTGCTGTAAGATGGTTTGTAATACACAATCTTTAGCTATCACAGTATACGAGTAATGTATATCCGTTTCGTAAAAATTTCCGGTTTTAGAATTTCCCCCACAACACTGAATTCTAATCAACCATTAGCTTTTTGTATCTGTTGTAATTTTAATCGATCGATTTTTATTTCGTTCCAATAAACAAAAAAACTAAGGCATAATTATTAAGGTGCTAGTACAAATTAGAAAGCTAAAAATGCATAATATTTAAGTCTTATTTCCTTTATTACTTAGAAACAAACATGAAATATTAGCATCTAACATGATTTTTAAATATTATTTTATCTTTTGACTTAAACAAATTTTTAGTTCCCATGTACTAAAAAGATTTGTCCGATGGCGGACACTAATTCATCTGAAACAAAAAATTCCAACGGGATTCATCATCATCATCATCCAACCCCATTTTCACATCCATTGTTGGATATAGGCCTCCTCCAAACGTCTCCAGTTCTCTCTATCTCTAGCTGCTGCAATCCAGTTTGATTCTATTCTCCTTAGGTCGTCGGTCCATCAGGTGGGTGGTCTGACTAGACTTTGCTTGTCGGCTCTTGGTCTCCACTTCAATAATCTCTTCGTCCGTCTTCCATTCTAGCAACATGTCCAACCTACCTCCACTTTTGTTTATTGATTCGCAGTATAATATCGTCTACGCCAGTTCGTCGGCATATCTCCTTATTTCTCACATGATCTTTCAAGGCACAGCATTGATCTCTCCATTCGCTTTTGTGTTACACTAAGTTTTTCGGCAGTAGCTTTCGTTAAAGTTAGGGTCTCTGCTCCATAGGTCAAGACTGGTAAGATGCATTGGTTAAATGCCTTCCTTTTCAGGTGAATTTGTGTTAAAATGGGGTATTTGTGGGGGGTATTTGTGGGGTATTTGTGTTAAAAATATCTCTCATCCTTCCATATGCCGCCCATTCCAACGTGATTCGTCTATTTAGCTCGAAAGTTTGGTTGTCTCTGGTTATTTTAATTTCATGACCCAAGTATGTGTATTTATCGATTAATTCTACCTTGTTGTTATTGATCTGTATCTCTTCGCTGGCAACCATATTGGTCATCATTTTGGTTTTCTCGAAATTTATCTCCAGCCCAGTTTCTTGTAATATGTCATTCAGTTCTTGGAGCATGTCTTTGATCTCTCCCAGATCTGACAGAGGCACGATATCGTCCACAAAACGTAGATGGTTTAATCTTTCTCCATCGATGGATATTCCTTTCTGTTGCCATGTTAGTCTTTTAAATGCATACTCAAGAACGGTAATGAACAGCTTTGGTGACATGGTATCACCTTGCCTGGCTCCCCTTTTTATCTTTATTTTATTAGTTGGAGAATGTAGACTTATGGTTGTTGTGGCATTTATATATATATATATATATATATAATATATATATATATATATATATATATATATATATATATATTTAACTATATTACAATATCTGTGGTCGACCCTGCAATCTTGTAGTGCTCGTAAGATGGACAGTAGTTCCACTGTATCAAACGCCTTTTTAAAGTCTACAAATATCAATGCCAAGGGACGGTTATATTCGTCAGTTTTTTTATCAGGGTTTTTAGGCACTGCAGGTGATCGTTTGTGCCGTAATTAGGGCGGAAACAGGCTTGTTCCCGAGGTTGGTAAAAATCCAGCTTTGTCTCTAATCGCTAATTCGTTATTATTCGGGTGTCTAATTTATAAAGATGGTTAAGGAGACTGATTGGTCTGTATCTTTTCAGGTCTGCTATATCTCCCTTCTTGTGTAAGATTACAGTTATTGAATTATTCCATTTTGTTGGGATATTTTGATTCCGTAGGTATAGATTAAAGAGCTTTTGAATTTTGGCTATCAGTACTCAGCCTCCTGTCTTTATCGCTTCCGTGACGACACCGTCCTCCCCCGGAGCTTTGTTATTCTTCATCTTTTTTAGAGACTTTAAATTTCGTCCAAGGAGATTTCTGGGATATCTTCGGAACCCTGATTTTGAACCTTCCTCTGTTGATATTCAACTATATCTAAGAGTCGATTGGTTGATATATAATGTCTCATATAATGATTCCACAATTTGTAAAAAATGCTTTCTGTTTGATGTGATGTTGCCATTTCTATCCTTGAGTTTGACTATTTGTTTATTTCCATTTGTGAATTTGCGTCTCATTATTTTCATACTCTTATTTTCCTCAATGGTTTTGATGATTTTCTCATCTTTGTATTTTCTTAGGCCTTTTCTGAGTTCTCTTGATACTTCCTTGTTCATTCTATTTATATCGTCGTTACTAGAGTTTTCGTCGCTTCTCAGTATTCTTCTTTGTTCCATTTTTTTGTGTTTCCAGACTAATTTTTTCTTCCTTCACGCTTTTTGGGCAGCATTTCTTTTGAGCTTCTGTTATTGCTTCTACTATTATGTCATTTAGGATGTTAATATCATTTGTTGACGATTTTTCTTGAAGGAATTTATCGATATGATCTTCAAAATTTTGTTCGTTGTTTGGATGTGTCCATATGTTTATTTGCTTCTTTTTTATCATGTTGTGTCGTTCATAGTTGGTATTTAACACAATGGTGGCTCTCACCATACGATGGTCGCTTGATTTCGCAAATTTATTTAGCACTGTCACATCTGTAAATATGTATCTTTTATCAGTGATAAAGTAATCGATCTCGTTTGTCGTCTTCCCATCTAGGCTTTTCCACGTCCATCTGCGGTGAGGTTTCTTGTAGTAGTAACTGTTCATTAGGAATATTTCTCTAGTCGGAAGTTTAAAAGAGTGTCGCCACGGTCGTTCCGTCCCTGACTTCCAAAATTTCCAAGAGCAGTTTCTGCTGGATTTTCCTATTTTGGCGTTAAAGTCTCCACATATAACTGTGAAGTGTGTGCGGTTGTTTGTGATGGCTGTACTTAAATCATCATAAAAGACTTCGATCTCCTCGTCTGTATATTCTGTTGTTGGAGCATAGACTTGGATAACTTTTAGATTATATCTAGTATTTATTTTAAAGGTGGCATATGTAACTCTAGTGGATACTGATTGGACAGTTTTTAGATTTCCTGCTAGCTGTTTGTTTATGAAGAATCCGACGCCTCCTACTGACTTATGTTGTTCTCCGTGATAGTAAAACAAGTGACCGGATTTTAGGGTCTCGAGGCCTTCACCTCGCCTTCTCACTTCACTAACTCCGACGATGTCCCGTCTGATCTTTTCTAATTCTTCTTCCATTTCTTTAAAGCTTTCATCAGAAAGTAGAGTTCTAGTATTCATGGTTGCAATTTTGAGAACTGTTTGTTTTTTTAAGCATGCTCTTGTCAAATTTGTGTCCCCCCCAGAATCCTTGGGACAGACTGATAAATCAGTGTGAGAGTGTCTACTCACCTGGGGTAGTTTCTCACCGACGGGATTACTTCAATAAAAAGCCCTTACTAGATAGAACCAGTTTTTAGAAAAAAAAAGTCGAAAAATTAATTTTGACATGCAACAATTGATAAAAAAGAATTATTTTTTTTAACTTTTTCATCAAATGTCCTCCATTTTGTTTTTTGATTTTAATTTTCGATTAAAAAGTGATTGATTGTCTTGCATGGTCGCTTTCTTTTTTTGTTTAAGATGTACCAATCCTGAGAATTAGTGTCCCCCATCGGACACTTTTTTTAGATTGACTTAAGCACCCTCTAGAAAACTTATATGTTCTTGCTTCAGTGACCAGCTTTTAAGCCCATATTATAGTATCAAAAACACGTAACATCTCAGAGTTCTTACTCTCAGTTCTAATCTAAGATCTTCATTGCAGAGAACTGTTTGGAAGTGGGACAAATACAAGACGAATGTAGACACGGTATATTAGTACCTGTTTAGAAAAGCAAGACAGACATACAACAATGTGCAAACTACTTAGTCGTAGTAGATAACCAGTTTCGTTTTATTCAAGGCAGACCAACAACAGATGCAAATCTTCAGTTTGAGGCAGCTGATGGAAAAATTCATCAATAAGAAAACGCACATATGGTATTTTATGATAGAGTTCCTCGACAGATTCTGTGATGGACACTCAATAAAAAAAGATCTCTCGGTGACTATGTGAAGAAACCTGTCTGACAGGGTAACAACTAGTATTAGGACAGGTGTGGGAGATGCTGATAAATTTCATGCGAAAGTAGGATGACACCAAGGCTCAATAATTAGCTCTTAAGAAAAAGGTGTAAAACGAAAAAATATACTATTTGGAACCTTCATTTAAAGATTAAGTTACTACAAATAAACTGATAACTTTGGATGGTGAAATAATTGTGAAAGTAATAGTTTTAAATACCTTTAATCGGTATTACAGAGTAATGAGGAAGTAGATGTAGATTAAGAATAAGTCAATTAGGGGTAACAGATTATAGGTTGACATCGATTCTTCTTACAAATCTTGTATAAATGGTTCATTTATTTGAAGCACCATAAATTCAGTAATATTTATCGAGAGAATTCTTTTAGTGATAAAGTATTTTTTTATCAGTGACTTGATTAAATATCATACGATATTGGCAATGAAATTATTTATTTATTGAAAGTTTTCACCAGTAGAGTACTATAATAAAATTATTGTAAAAATTGTAAAGATTGATAAACGAGATATTTTTAAAGGTAGTACCGCTCCGACGTAAAAAGCAAAAATTATCCTTTCTTAACCATTTTATTTTTACAGTAAAACCTACCCAATTTATTATATCTACATAATAAGACATTTTGCAACCTTATTAATTAATTACTGCAACTCGGTCGTTTTCTTACGTTCATCTTACATATCTCTAACGTGTGTACCTTGGGTCATACTAATATTATTCATTTTTACAGACATATCTGCGAACAGATCTTCTTTGATCCCCCTCTCCTTATCCGTCGAGAAACCTGAAAATTCATCTCTATCCTGTGCTTTTCTTATTAATTTAATTAAAAATCCTTGTAATAGGTATATATTTTAGGCCCAAACGGGCTAAGTTAAAAAGACAAAACGTTTTCGGAAACCATGTTCCATCATCAGTGTCCTAGAAAATAGTTAACCACTTAATTAAAAAGAACATAAGTTAAAATTTTGACTAAGGTTAATGAAAAATGTAGTTAATACTTACTAGGAGTACATGAATGTAGCCACCAAGATTAAATATGTGGGTAAAAACCCGATAACAGATGTTTAATTACATTTAGTTTTAAAATTATGTTATAATGATTTAGGATTATAGAGTTACCGATGGATTAGGTAACATGGCGACATATGACTCCACGTTGAAGTTGCTAGTCCTGAGACGGTATGTCTTCGAGGACTGTATGAGTGCAACTATTTGGCAATGACATTTGATGACAATATTGTTAAGTTATGATGGAAATTATCACAGAGCAGTCAATGTAGCTGTATGTTTCTACTTAAGACAAAAGCCAACGTTATTTAAAATTGTGAAAATTAAGTAAATTAATATAACAGTATCAACCATCAAAGTTGTAGTTATTAATTTATGAAATTAAGATGATATAAGGGAGCAAAAATTGTATGGTTGTAGTTAGGCAACCAACTATACATGTATGTAGCAATGTAATATAGAAAAATTATTATTATATGGCCCTTTATGTTTCTTAAACATTTGGTACCCGGAAAATATAAACTAGACACATTTGGAAGGTTGAATTTTAGAAAATATTGATGTTAATGGTTGGATCTAAATATATTTATTTATAATTGGAAGTGTTCTTGTATGAATAAAATAAAACTGTTTTAGTAAATATTCACGTGTTATTTAACTTTTAACTCAAATATAGAGGCCCTGTATGTCAGAAGCAGCATTTGGTACCTGGCAAATGTGAAAATTTTGAGTTTTAAGTTCATGAACATAAATGTCTGACAAGGTAGTAACAGACTAAAAGGTGTGGAAGTTTTATTGTATTAGCTATTGTATGTAATGAACGAAAGATTTTTTGATGGTTGGGACATGATTATGTAGTATGTTGAAAGTGTGATAATCTACTTATAACTTAAGAAAGGTCCTATCTGTCATAAGGCAACACTAGGCACAAGAGAAATAAAAAGGATAAGTTATAAGTTAGGTTTGTTGTAGGTATAAGTTGTCTTAAATTGTGATAATGGTATGGTTGGCTTTGTTGATATTAAGTGAAACGAAAGAGTTTTTGTAGTGTCATCTTTGCAGATGAATAAGTTATGTAATTTGATATTATTCATAATGGATATGAGGATCTTAAGGTGTTCGTTCAACTATTGTGTGAAATAGTCCCTTATATCATCTTAATTTCATAAATTAATAACTACAACTTTGATGGTTGATACTGTTATATTAATTTACTTAATTTTCACAATTTTAAATAACGTTGGCTTTTGTCTTAAGTAGAAACATACAGCTACATTGACTGCTCTGTGATAATTTCCATCATAACTTAACAATATTGTCATCAAATGTCATTGCCAATCAGTTGCACTCATACAGTCCTCGAAGACATACCGTCTCAGGACTAGCAACTTCAACGTGGAGTCATATGTCGCCATGTTACCTAATCCATCGGTAACTCTATAATCCTAAATCATTATAACATAATTTTAATAAAACTAAATGTAATTAAACATCTGTTATCGGGTTTTTACCCACATATTTAATCTTGGTGGCTACATTCATGTACTCCTAGTAAGTATTAACCACATTTTTCATTAACCTTAGTCAAAATTTTAACCTATGTTCTTTTTAATTAAGTGGTTAACTATTTTCTAGGACACTGATGATGGAACATGGTTTCCGAAAACGTTTTGTCTTTTTAACTTAGCGCGTTTGGGCCTAAAATATATACCTATTACAAGGATTTTTAATTAAATTTTTAATACATGGTATACAACCAACTACAGGAACGTATATTCCTTGTGGACTTTTCTTATTAATGTTTGGAGGTCTCGATTAAATCTTTGAGATCAGTCAGTTTAATTGTCGTCTGCAAGGACCAAGCTTTTCTTCTATTTTTCCTTCAATTATCAGTTGAAGGAAGTTATATCTCTTGTGTCTGAATATATTATGTGCAAGATAGATGTTTTCCGTTTTTTAATGTCTCAATCTTAAAGTTCACAATCTCCATTCATATATCTTATAACTTCTTAATTTGTAACATGATTAGCCCATTGAATTTTTAGAATCCGGCGGAACATCCACATCTGAAAGTTATCCAGACATTGTAACGAGCTATTTGTCAGCGTCCAGTAGAGATGACAAAGTCAGTTCCATCAAGGGATCAGGTGCAATGACTCCGATTCCGACTGCAGACTCGGTTCATTTTTGCAGGTGCAGGTGCATGGATTTGTGGAATTGGAGGAGGCAATACGATCGACAATTGCTCTTTTAAACATTTCGTTACCTACAATAACGTTAGAAGAATGGGACTTGATAAATCCTCCCTTTTGAATCTGTAACTTCATCAGTTAGTGGGGAAAAATACATATCGGTGTCATTAGTAATTGTATTTACTGTAGGTCAATTAAATGTAATGGAGGAAATGATTACTTCTGGCGAACTGAAATCAGATTTATCAAACCAAGTTATTGGTAAACTAAAAAATGGACTCCAAACACGATTCACCAATATTGAATTTAATATTGCGCTGGCTGCCAATACGTTTTTATATCCACGTTTCAAGCTTCTACCAGTTCAAAGCGCTGCAGCTGCAGATCAGATAAAGAAAAAAGTGACAAATATGGCAGCAGATCTCGTTGTACAAATTAGGGCACCACCGCAGAGAGAAATGGAAAAAGAATCGACTACTAGCAATTAACCAACGAGAAGCAAATATTCGCTTTGGTCTTCTTTAGATAACAAAATATCTAAGAAAACAACCGGACGGGTCAGGGATCAGTAAAGCTATCAATGAAGTGCAGCGTTATATTGAAGATGATATCTTAAATAAAGACGAAGATTCTCTTCTTTGGCGGAAAACCAATCGACATAATTATCCCACTTTAAGTTCACTTGTAGGAAACAAGTTTGCCTACAAGTGACAGTAAATTTTAGACATTCTAGCCTATAAATATCATTTTGCATATTTGTTTTTTTTTATACTTAATATTGTAATATAAAAATATTTTTATTAAAGAATTTATTTTTTAACAGCTATTTATTTTTTTGACACATTGCAGTATAATTTGACACCACATTAATTATAATAAAAAAAAATCAATTTTGCTCAAATAACATCCTTGCCCATTCTCTAACTGCTATGAGTGACCCGATACCAACCGAATTTTACCACCTCGAATTAGAGCATACAACGAACCAGTTCAGCAGCAGGGCCAATCTATAATCGATTCACTATTCAGTTATTAATCCCAGTCGAGTTCCAAATTCCGTTCCGATTCCGACTATGCCGCTCAGCCGTTGCCGAACGAATCCAAATATTCCAAGTCCGAGTTCCAAAACATGATTCGAAGAATCGGTTGCTCTGCACCTGCACCTGCCTATTGACAAAAGACGAACTAGGTCCACCGTGTCACGGCGGCGAACTCGGTTCAAAAGAATAGGTGCACCTTTTGACAGTCATCTCTAGCGTCCAGGCTTCCCTGCCGTGTAATAGGATACTGTGAATATAGCATTCTATCATGCGATATCGTAGATATTTAGATAAAGATCTCAGTTGGTGAAAATTGTTTCATTTTTAGAAATTCGTTTCAGGTCTATTCCAGATATCGATCGTAGATACTTAAAACTATAAATTTTCACCATATATACATTATTAGGATTTCAAATTTTTGAAAAAATAAACAGAAAATGTTGAGAAAAAAATAAAATCACCGACCGACAAAATCACAACACCCTGTACACAGTAATATTAAGTTTGTAAAATATAACCCAGGTATGAGGGATATTAAGTGTTTTTCCGAATTAGTGAATCATAATTATGTAAAGACAAAGGGAACATTCATGAGGACAAAAAATTTTAATAAAATGTTAAGATGCCTTTGTATTGTAAGGCGTACCACGAACGATTAGAAAATGTATAAAGCCATAGAATTAGTGAATTTGTTTAGGCAGATATTTACTTATCTTTTTCTCTTAGAAATTAAATAAATTTTTAAGACCTTTTATTAAGAAATGTTTGGTTGATGAGGTTTTGGTAGAAAAACCAAACATTCAAATTTGATTGATAGAAAACGGCTGGAATGAGAGGAATATTTGTGCGTTCTGATTGGTTTAGAAAATATAGAGAGAGGTTTGAGGGGTTGATATGAGTCCTATCAGAAGAAGAAATAGGTATTGTGGTTTGAAGACCCGTAGACGACACTACAGTTTTTCTGATACGACGGTGCTAATTAGCAGAGTTTCCAAAAAGTAAATTTTGTAAAAAGTAATGTTTTGTGTTTGTGGAAAAAGTTCCAACTGTGGTAGGGTGCAAAAAAGTTAAAGAAATAGACGACATACTGTAAGTAAAAAACAGATGTGTAGTTTATATTTGACCAAGTAATTCAGTTGAGATATCCTTGTGTCTGAAGAGAAGGAGTTATTCCTGGAGTTAGAAGTTTGAGTGAGGAGTTAGGCAAAAATTAATGCAGTTGTTGAATTGTAGAATGAATGTCGATGTATATGCATGTTTTATTGACTATCGAAAAGCATTTGACTGCGTTAACCATCAAAAGATGATCGAAATTCTAAGAACTGCAGTTGATGAACAAGACTTGCGAATTATCTCAGAACTATAGTGGCACTTCTGATAGAAATAGGTGGAAAATTTTACGGGAGGCCTACGTTCAACAGTGGACAAATATAGGCTAATTGATGATGATACTGGCACCAAACGACAACAAATGAGACTGGGTTGCGTCTTATCACCGCTACAGTTTAATTTGTATTTGGAGTCTATACTCAGAAAAGCATTAGTCGAGGTCCAAGGCGGAATTAAGATTAACGGAATCAGCATAGACAACATCAGATATGCTGATGATACCGTCTTAATAGCAAGCAACGCACAAGAACTACAAAATATAATAAATGCGGTATAATAAATTTAAAAAGCTCTTAAAGTCATAACATATCTCCATTGTACCTTTTTCTAAACCGTCAATGATACGCCCATATAAAAATAATTATATACTAATGACAGTAAACCATGAGATATCAGATATCAACTTTTATTTGTCAGTTTGGTAATGTCTGTGTCCCGTTTTACGTTTTGGTAAGTCATTATATATATATATATATATATATATATATATATATATATATATATATATATATACAGTAGAGTCTCGGTTATCCGCCATAAACGGGCCGACGGAAGGGCGGATAAGCTGGAATGGCGGATAATAGGGAGGGTTGAAAATGAAACACAAGTTTGGGGCTATTGTAATAACATTGCAATGGACTTTATTTAAGTGCAATAAAAGTGTAATTATGTACTGTATACTTTATGTATATAATAATATTAACAAGATTAAAATAAAACTAGAATCAGTTCAACATTGACTTACATTGGATATTGTAGACATAATGGTTTAGGGTGAACGAAAAAAACTAGTGATTTTCATCTGTCTTGCTGATGTGTCTCGTTGTGTTGCTGCCAAGTCTCGCCATCTCTGTAGCATCATAATATCGACAGCTCTGGCTTCCTCTTGTTGCTCGACGTATTTTATCGCAGCTTCAAAAATTTTTACTCCTTCTTTGTGTGAAACTTTTTGTGGCTCAACAGTCTCTAACTCTTCGATGTCTTCAACACCTTCACTATTAACAACCGTAACAATTTCTTCATCGGTTATTTCACATTGTTCATCCCTTGCAAACCACTCTCCAACATCACCCAAAGACGCATCCTCACATCCAGGGATACGTTTCACTAAGGGCAATATATTTTCCTGAAGTTCATCCAAAGTGTTGTCAGCAGTTCCTTCATCCTCACACAACAGCTTATCCCAGGACTTAGTAATTGTTTGTGCCCCAACCTTATCCCATGCACTTGAGATCCAGTAGGACACATCTTTCAAGTTAATGGCTTTCAATATAGGGATTAAGTCTCGGCCATCGTTCATTTCTTCTATCATGGTCGATAGAAGGATTCTCCGATAGTTTCTTTTCAGCGTCTCCAAAACACCCTGGCCATAGGTTGACAGATAGCTGTGACATTCGGAGGGAGGAACATGGCCTTTATGTCCCCATCTTTTAGTTCACTTTCATCAGGATGAGTCGGCGCATTATCTAACAGTAAAACTGCTTTTCTTGGTAAATTATTGTCTTTAAGAAACTTCTCTGTTGATGGTACAAAATCCGAGAAGAACCAATCTTTAAAAATGTCACTGCTCATCCACGCACTTTTCTGATTGCAATATTTCACTGGTAGAGCATGTCTTGAAATTCCCTTAAATGCTCTGGGGTTCTTTGCCTTTCCAATCATTGTGAGTTCCATCTTATGGTTTGACGTGGAATTGCTACATGCTAAAATGGTTACTCGCTCTTTGCTGCGTTTATAGCCAGGAGCTGCTGATCCACTTTTAGCTGCAAGACTCTTATTGGGTAACATTTTATAATTAAGGCCTGTTTCATCGCAATTAAATATTTGATCATTTGTTAAATTTTCCGCCTTAATAAATGCTTGAAACGATTTCTTAAATGTAGCCATTCCTTGAAAGTTTGATGATAATTTCTCACCACAAATAGACAGCTGACGAATCCCGTACCGCTTCTTCCAACGGTCTAGCCAGCCGACACTTGCTGTAAAATCTGTCTCACCCTCTTGAAATTGCTTTTGGAAGTGCAATGCCTTTTCTTTTAAGATAGGCCCGGATATAGGCACTCCCTTATCCCTAAAGTGGATAAACCAAATGTACAAAGCCTCGCTAGTTTTTTCGTAATCACTTTTTTTCATGGATTTTCTGTCTTTCAAGTCGATTTCAGTGGCTCGTGAAGAACACCATTTTTCCAATTCTGATCGGTTTTTCCTCCAATCTCCAACAGTACGACGACCAACACCATAGTCATCAGCCACTCTCTGCAGTGTTTCCCCTTTATCAAGCCTTTTTAATGCATTTAGTTTGTCTTGCATTGATAAGACAATCTTTTTCTTTTTTGTTTCTCCATAACCACGATCGATTGATAGCAAAGAATAACTTCTTACTCTTACTCGTAGCGTACGGGTCTCAAAACGGTAAAGCGAACAAATAACCTTACTGTGCATGACTCACTGAAAGGAACAATGGTTGATTCGACGAAAGTGTACTAAATAGCAAATAAAGTAATAAAGTTATAAAAACAGAGTATTTATGACTGGTCTGGGGACGGGGAGGTAAATAATCTATTTTGTCTGGCAGCCTGACACCAAATTCCTACCTGTACAGTCATTGGCGTGTAGCAGATTATTTTCAAAATTATACAAAATTAATTTTTTTTGCATAAATGGTGCGGCGGATAAAACGGAACGGCGGATAACCGAAGGGCAGATAATCGAGACTCTACTGTATATATATATATATATATATATATATATATATATATATATATATATATATATATATATATATATATAGTACATATTTTACGATATCTGTTTGTCCTACATGTACATTTTAGAATCTTGACAAAAGCAAGGGTCTCCCGTACACCTGTATAAAATTAATATACATATTTGTATCTGTGGCAACATCGTGATAGTAAAAGCGATTTAGAACCATATGATATTCGAAAATAATAAAATAACCATTAGTCACAATAGCTATAATTCGTCAGTTACATGACTAACCTTTTATTAATAATCATAGTCGTCACTATAGGTTATACGTGGTAGGATTGGAATGTGTAATCCTATTTTGAACATTTTACTACATGTCTGTTGAATTTTCATGGATTTGAGTTAATAATCATTCGCATTCATCAATTTTTTTTAATGGCTTAATCATGATGTGACTGACAGACTTACTCGAATTCTATTGAAACGCTATGTTAGTTGATAAGCTTGGTTTTTATTTGCAGTACTTAAAACAGTGATATAATGTGTTACAAGATTCACTAATCACCTGCAATTGGTCTATACTTTTTTCTTTCTTAACTGAGACTTTTTATATAACTTTTTCTATGATGAGTCACTTATTAGTATTTCAGCTGCTTCACAATATTAGTATTTCAGCTGCTATGGTACCATTTTCCATCAATTTAATGTTCTGGTAAAATCATCCAACGTGCTCCTCATGAACATCTCCCAAATTGTCCGAGAAATAATCAGTGGCTTCAAAAAGTGAAGTTTCAGGCTTATTAAAATAATGAAATCATCTAAGCTATTGATTATGTACTTTAGAAAGAAACTACAACGTTAAATTTGTCTTATTATTTCATATGGTCAATGGACCCCCAAATATGAAAAAACTGCGGAGTGCTACTATTTAAAAGGGTGCGTTTTTGAGAAATTAATCCCTATGCACTAGGGTACATTTGAGTGAATTATATGCACTTTTGGACACATATACCTCTGAAAATAAGTTTTTAAAACTAAATTTTCTATCGAAATGTCACCTTTTAAAGTCAAAAATAATTATTTTAACAAATATATATTCAGAAAGCAGAGCAAAAAAAAACAAAAAAACATGTTTTTTCGTGTTTTCGTGAATTTTTTTCTTTTTTCTCCCAATAACTTTTTTCCACGGGGGTATAGGTATAGACATTGCTTCGCAAAAAACGTCTGTCCCTCTTCTTCGAAATGAGGTTTGATAAAAGTTTATAGGATTTATAGTATCCGAGATACGGATTTTTCAAAATTCACCACTCATACCATTTGTGGGTCATTTAAAATGGTTTATTGTAGAAGGTTCTACAACTAATTTTAAGCAAGATATGGTTCTTTAAAGCTTTCTACTTTTAACGATTTTTGCTAACTTTTACAACTATTTTTTAAATTTCTTATTATAACCTTTTTTTCTTGTACATTTAGGTATATGCATTACTTGTAAAGTTACTTAATTACCATTATTAAAATATATTTTTTCGGATTTAAAATAAATAATATTATAAATAAATAAATTAATTTTAAAATAGTTTATTGCAAGATATTCTAGCATTAATGGTAACCCAGATAATCAAATTGTGATGCTTGCAACGATTTGTATGTACCTAAATGTACAAGGACAGAATTTATAACTAGAAATTTATAAAATAATACGCCAAAGTTAGTAAAAATCATCACGGTTAGCACTAAAATATTTTACAATTAACTATTTTAAAGTACCGAAAATAAGCTTTCTTTTTTATTTGTTAATGCATATACCTAAATGTACAAGAAAAAAGTTATAACGAGAAATTTCAAAAAATAGCAAAAATCGTTAAAAGTAGAAAACTTTCAATAATATTTCTTGCTTAAAATTAGTCCTAGATGCTTTAACAGTAGACCATGTTAAAGGTAATTGATTTTTCTTTCTATTAAATGTACCATTATCAAAGATACCGTACACAGAGTGCGGCAAAAGTCAGTTCCCGCTATGTAGTTTCGCATAACAGGTGTTGCCTACTGTTTGTAGGGTTAACCTTAAGTTTCGTTCATCTGCCTTTCGCGTGTTGCTGTTCGTTGAGAGTGTCGGTGGGGTTTTGCGGTGCGTTGTTAGTAACGAGTTAAACATGCAGGCGGGCGGCAAGTACACGAAAGAAGAACGCGTTTTTTACTAACTTTGTATCTGCGATTGTCAGCGGACTATGGGACTACTTTTTCCGAATTTCAGGAACGTTTTCCGAATCGTCCAGTACCATCGCGTCGTAATGTCACTAAACTGTACAGTAAGTTTTTAACGACCAGTAACAGTGACGATGACTGAGAGTATGGAGACCGTGGCGCTGTCTTTGGTCGAAAACGCAAACCAATCGAGTCGTAGGCTATCCAAAGAATGAACTATTTCCGATAGATCGCTTCGCCGAATGCTAAAACGCATGAATTATGTTGTGTATCGACCTCGTCTTACTCACGCGTTACACGAAGATGACTCTGACCTTCGCTTAGAATTTTGTGAGTGGTATTGTGGTTGTGTTGCGGATGACCCACATTTTTATCGTAAAATTTTATGGACGGACGAGGCAACATTTAAACTGAATGGCATAATAAATCGGCATAATTGCGTCTATTGGGACTACAGAAAATCCGCATGTTACCCTCGCACAGGAATTGAATATACCAGGCATTTGTGTGTCGGCTGGAATCTACGCCGGTGGGTTAGTGGGGCCATATTTCTTCGAAGACACGGTAACAGGCCAAACCTACCTCGAGATGCTCGAAGACTTACGCGGTACGATGGAAGCAGATCCCGTCCTAGCTGGAATTGTTCACTTTATGCAGGACGGTGCTCCACCCCACTACGCGCTGATCGTGCGTGAGTTTCTTGATAGGCACTTTGGTGACTGGATTGGCAGACGCGGGAAAATCGATTGGCCAGCACGATCCTGCGACCTCACGCCGTGCGATTTCTTTTTATGGGGTCTGCTGAAGAATAGTGTGTATGCTAGGCGACCGCAAACTCTCCCACAGTTGAAGACAATTATTGAGGAAGAATTTGAACGCCTCCGTCAGAATAAGGCAATCCTCAACCGAACATGCCGTAGCGTTGCGAGCCGTTGTGAACGTTGTATCGAGGAAGATGGACACCAGTTCGAACATAAAGCTTAGATTTTTACATGCACCTTTTTAACCCAAATTTGCGACTTAATTAAACGTTTTGCATTTTCATTTTCCGATATTTCTCGATTGTGCAAATCGGGGAACTGACTTTTGCCGCACTCTGTATAATAAAAAACACCGAAAAAATTTTTTTTAATCTTTTTGCGTCTCTGAGATTGATAATATAAACATTTTTAGTCTGTTTATAATAATACAGGTTGCTTTGTCGTTTGATCCCGATTCCGCCTAGTTATTTGCTCGTCTCATAAATATGAATCTTTCCGCTTAGGTTGGTGGGAAAGTGTATGCTGACAAGAGAATGATTTTGGGTAATGAGATCACTCGTCGATGAACTAGCGGCGATGCAGTTGGTTTCATTGTTGTCATGAAGAATTTTATAACATCGGGAATTAAATAGTGTAAAGTGTAGTAGTCGGAGAGCAGATTGCGTTCGGAACGGGAAAGGTTCTTTTTCGGTGATAATTCTGAAAAGCCGGCAAAATTTTCGTTTAATTCCATGAGTTACAAGGAGTTGAATTTAATCTTAAAATGCTATTTGGCAGTCTTTGTTTAGTGAGTTAGTTAATCACCGGTTTGTTGGATGCTGTATTCCATGTGACGGGATTTGAAAATAGCGTTTCTGAGGGCTAAGAGGCCCACGCGGTTTTAAGTGAGAATTAAGCAGCCGCGTTTTGAAGAATACATATTGTTATCATTAGGATAACCTGAAGTCCAATTCGATGTTTGACCTCCCCAAGATTTGTCCATTTTGTGTCTCCATGGGTCGAATCCAGATCTTTGAAGTTTGTGTGGGACTGTGTTTTTTGTATCCAATTCCAAGGTAACAAACCTTTCTTAATAATTTAAAAAGAAATATTCAGCCATGAAGACAAGTACTTTTGTTAAATTTTTCCAAATAAAATAAAAGTTCTTCGTTAATATACTTAGATTTGATTTTATAACAAATTAAAAGGTTATAATTAAATATAAGTTTTATGGACCAGTTAATTCTCATATTTTAGTTTTCTTTTAAATAAAGTTAACCCTGATAATTAATAAATAATTCAGAAAAGTTTGATATTTCATTTCGACATCTGACAGTCAGAAAAGCCATGAAGAAAATTATTTCTTTTAAAAGAATTTCACCCTTAAAATTTTTTAGGAAAGAGAAATCTTTCTTTCTAACCAGCAAGGGGATTTTTCTAAACGGCGTCCATTTTAAATAGTTTAGGAATCTTGTGTTTTGTTATCCAGGACATCTCTGTAAGTATTTTTTGTAGTTAGTTTGTCCAGTCCCTGAAATAAAGAAACCTTTATCCACGGCCTAGGTCTCCAACCAAAATACGAGTAGCCCTTCGCAAACGTTTCAATTTATTTGCTTACCCTATCTCCAGCGCAGTAATTGTGCAGACCCCCTTTCAAACACCTATAAGCAATCATATATTGTTACACTTGGCACCCAACGTGGTAGGCAGATAAAAATTGTTACAACATATACTTAAAACTGCGTAGCAAAACGTTATAGAAAAATGTTTTCGAAAATATAGGAAAAATGGCCAAAAAATGGTGTGAGTGGCAAACTTAAAAATCGTACTATAAGACTTCTACCAAGCGTTATTTTGAAGAGGAGGGATAGAAGTTTCTGTGCAGCAACGGCCATACTTGTAACCCTCTGGCAAAAGTTATTGGGCAAAAAAAAATCGTGTTTTTTCGTGTTTGTGCTTCGTTTTTTTTGAATATATTTTTGGAAAAAAAAACTAACAGATGACATTTTGGTAGGAAATTTTTTAAACAACTTTTCTGTAGTTGTATATGTACGAAAAGTGCATAAAATTCGCCCAAATGCACCCTAATATATGAGCACAAAAACGCACCCCTTTAAATGGTACCACTCCTCGATTTTTAGTTTATTTGGTGGTCCATTAACCATTAAAATAATAAAATCCCTTTAACGTTGAAGTTCCTTTTAGTCCTTTTTTTGGCATAATCAATACCCTAATTCTAATTTTCGAAACTTTGTTAGCTACAATAGCTGTAACAATGTCCTTGAATGACACCCAAGGTTCTTTCTCATTTGAGGTTATTGTAAATTAACAGTTAACATCAAACATCATTTTTTCAAGTCAGGTTCAACAAATTTCTTTTAGATAAGCTTCTGAAAGGAGTGGAAAATATCAGCAGATCACCATCACTTCCATCACCATCTTTGAGCAAAGCCTTTATAAACTGTTTTAGTAGGCTTGACTTTATTGGCCAGGTTTTAAAAACTACCTCGCAGACCAGTTCTTTCTGCACAATTTTAATCCCTAGCCCTACTTTTCCATTTTCACAAGAAACAAGAGACTACTGACTAATAACTCATGAGCATGCACATGCATGAGCATAATAGCCTATTATATTTAACACTATTTCTAGGTCTTCCTAACTTTTTTATATGTACTTAAAACCAAACCTATAGATGCGTACATGTTACCATTGTGTAATTAAACGGCGTTCAAACTAGTTTTGGACGAATAAATGAACGGTCTTACGTCTCCATTTTTGTATTCAATGCCAAACTCATTCATCAGAGCGTAAATGTCTGACCAGCACACCAAATCACCCTCTTGTTCAAAAATCTTAGAAAATTGCTAATATCTGTTTCTATACACATAAATACTGGTTCCAACTGCCACCAATTGCTCTTCTTTCAGTCTAGAGACAAGTAATTTTGCTTTTTCTTACTTTAAGCCAAGATCCCTAACCAAGTCGATAGGTTCGATTCGATTCAACAATTTAGGTTAAACATTTTCTGCAATGCATTAAAAATCTTCAATATCTTGTTTATCTAACTGCATTTATGCATCAGAAAATAGTTTAATTTGAATAGAATTTAAATTATCTGAGGTTAGGGGACCAGCAAATTTACACCGTGACTTACTGGCAGGACGGCGGTCATAACAGTAGAGTAGCTTATTACCTTATTTTAAGTTATGATCAGTAATATATAATCAAGTTTAGTTTCAATGTATGATAGATAAATATTTTTGACAAAGTCCGTAATGTTGTTTTTTAATCATAAACTCACTACAAATATAAGTTCAGTTGACAGTAAATAAAAGATCAGCTATGACAGAAATGGACTACCAACGTCATTCTACATCAATTAAATATAATTATGTTTTAACTATATAAATGCTCTTCAGATATTTACGAAAGTATCGTTTAAATAAATTTAACTATGAAATGTTAAGAACAAAAAGAACAAAATGTTAGGTGATATAAGTATCATATTTGGATTCTGCGCTGCAAAGACTTCCGAATAAGATATTTTTACTAAAAAAAGTTTCCAGCGTTGGCCTACGTAAATAATAAAAAGTAACATTCTATGAAGAATTTACGTCAGAGAATTTACCATAAATATTATTTATATTTACCATGGACGTATATTATACGTCCATGATATTTACACTACACTTGATTCTAAGAAAACCTATTTTGTGCAGTAAGTCTGCAGTTAATATGTTTCCTCTGCATTTTCGTAGAATCTGCATAGTACACTTTCCACTTTGTCCACTTTGTAAGAAGATCTGTGATTACTGGCAAGAGCAGTCTTCTAAAGTTCTAAGAGTTTTTCGCATAGTAAACAGAACGTTGTAATAACATTTTCATCTGCTTTTGGCCTACGATAGTTTCCCAGTTTCCCTAGTTTATCATGGACTGATAGACTTACAAAAATAAAGAAGTACTGGAGAGTAGGGATGTGTAGTTCACCATCGAAATAGTTCTAATGAACGATTCTTTCAACTGAACTAATTGAACTAGTTCATTAATTTTCATAGAACTAGTTCACTGCGAACGATTTGCATTATAAATTATGTCTCGACTTCTAAAGAAGAAAATAATGAATGAATTAGAACATATATTTATTATTTTGTGAATGGATGGACTAACTAGTTTAAAAAAAATGCCGATTAGCCTCAGATAACAGATTCATGATTCTTATGAATGTGACAATACCATAAGGTCTTATCTTAATGTCATAATGGTTTGGATCTTATGCCCATGTATTGGCTTGGATGTTGCCATGCTGTGTTGTTTCTTATATTGTAATTTTGAAATAAAAATTTTAGTTGTGGTTAAAATGATTGAGGCATTTACATAAAATATAATTTTATGTAAAAGTGAAAATGAAAATGTGTTATTTAATGTTCCTAGAAAATTCACTGATTTTTTTTGTTAAGTTTCTTTTAGAAATATCCTAATTATAAATACTTATGAGTTTAAATATACGCAAATATAAAAATAAATCATACTTGAACCATATTTATATATAAAACGGTTAATAAAAAACAAATCTTAATATTTTTTTGCAAATAAAAACTAACTAATCATATAATAATTTAAACCATTTAAACCTAAACATACGATCGAAAGAAATAGTTCCGAACTACTTGTACGGTAGTAAACTAGTGAAAGACTGACTGAAAATAGAAGTAAACGGGCGGCCAGCGCCGAGCTTGTGTGATGATTGAGACGAGACATCTGGCAACCAGTTCTGTTAGAGTTGGATTTCGATGTCGGTCCTACAAATAGTTCTTTCGCGAACTAGTTCACTGAACTAGTTCATTTTTGTGAAATAGTTCTGTTGAACTAGTTCGTCTAAAAGAACTAATAAGCACACCTCTACTGGAGAGGGTTGGTAAAGAAACAGAACTAATCACCACTATACAAACTAGAAAACTGGAATACCTAGGCCACGTGATGAGGGGACCAAAATATGAAATTTTGAGACTCATAATACAGGGAACGATTCAAGGAAGAAGATCTGTTGGCCGAAAGCAGAACTCATGGTTAAAGAATCTACGTGATTGGTATCAATGCAGATCTATTGATTTGTTTAGAGCAGCAAGTTCTAAAATAAAAGTAGCCATTATGACTGCCAACCTCCGTAGGGAGACGGCACTCTAAGAAGAAGTTTCCCAGTAGGTTATTTTAAGTTTCTTTTTCCACTTTCAAACATTTCCCATTGATAGATATACTAAGTGTGGAAACATGTGTGTGTTTTTTAACACGCACTTTATTAATATTCAAACCATGTCTTACCTGTTGTATCCATTTGATTCAAAAGCTGAGTAACGATGGCATCCAGTCCTTCACGTCCCCAGGCGTAGTCTCCAGGATTTCCCAAAAACAGCTGCATATTGGCCGCAGTGCCGAAGTTTACACCCACACCCAAATTGACTATGAAATCTTGCAATATATTTTCAAACGAAACGTTTTGCCTTAAATTTGATGAGGCTATTCTTGTAAGCGTTCTGTAAAAAATAAAAGATAACTTGAAGAAATAGATATGGAACAGAGGCAGTTGTTAACTGTCAATATCGAGTTAACTTTTTAATCAACTGTTGATACTAACTTAGCATAAAATTATTTAATATTGAAAATTATTTAAGTGACCCAACAGGCAAGGGTCAATTCAAGCTTCGGTCTTACAATACCATACGAATTGTTTCACAATTACGAACACAAGTGTAGTGGTTTAAATGCAGGTGCCACAGTACTGAATTTATTGTACTTAATATTTTTTGCGTTTAGCATGTCTATTCATTTAATATTCATAAACATTATTTTATTTCCATATCATATAGCTATATTAAAAGAATATTACAAGCGACCGAAATTGATACTGGATGCGATTTAGAAGGTCAGTTTGAATATCAAGAACGGAGATATGAAAATATTAAAGAACGAATGGGATTTCAGGACACAATCGTTACTGACATCGAAAGGAAACAACTTATCTCGTACTGAAGGCAGATATAAAGTAGTTTTATTAATTAAATCTTGCCCAAGTACTTTCGCTTCCTAGAGCAAATTCAGGGGCATTTCGTCAATTTTGGGCTATCCAACAATCGCAGAATGACATAAACATAAAATTGTACATAACACAACACTAAACAAGGACAAGGAACAGTTTAAAATTATTTAAAAAATATGAGAAGCTACATTCTGGTCGGCAACAGGAGAGGGAATCAACCATCAACCAATTAACCAGCATCTCCTAGTAGATGACGTAAGAGTGCTAAGAGTACCCAAGAGGAAATGTTACCCACAGTATTGACCGCGATCACTACACCTAAATGGCAACCAACCAGCACAATCAAAACCACTGGAAACGAATCCATCCAAATACAATATTGATGCACTGCAAACGACTCAGCATCATTTTTATATAAGTCACGGCTTAAGCCAAAAATTAAGAAACCTGATCTACTCCTCAGCTCAGAATACCTACCATGAGATAATAAATAAAATCAATGAAGCAGCTTATGAAGCACTCGGCAGAATCCAAAGACACAAAACGGATACTCCATTCTGGTGGATAACGAAGAAAAACATTCCAGGACTTGCCAAGGATTTAATGCGAATTCGTTCAAAACACATCATTCATTAACATAATTTAAATCCTTCCAAAAAACTGAGCTAGCGATTCAATAGTTCTAAAAAATTTCGCAGCATTAGCAGAGATTAAATGGTCATTAATGAATAAAGTTAAATTAAATGTTATGGATGAATAAAACATTAATGAATATTAAAAATAATATAGAGGTCCTTTGACAAACACCTGACAAAATGTCAAACTGATTCGAATTTTCTAATTTTAACCATAAATTTTCTATTACTAAACACAAACTTAACAATTGCAACAAAGACCCACTAATACCTTAGCCACTGACTAAATAAAAAGTATATTGATAGATGAACAATTAACCATTTATTATATTTTAAATATATTCATGACAGTGCGATTTGTGAGTTTTACCTACCAGTAAAAAAGTCATGCTGTTGTAAACTAATAAACTTATAAAAATGGTTATCAAAAATTATTAAATATATATATATATATATATATATATATATATATATATATATAAAAACTATTAAACTTAAACCCAACAGCCTTAGCCCAGCATTCTCTGGAAACTAGCCATTTTTTTATTTTGAAAATGTACAGATTTTGAAAAAAGAAAGAACAAAACTACAACAAAAGATGCATATTGGAGATGATTAATATAAAAAGAGATCAAAATTCTATCAATAATAAGACTGACATCATAGATCTTTCCAATATGTATCGCAATATAATAAATTGAGTTGTTTTTTAAATGCACCTTAGCAGATGTTTAAAATACGACCCTGAAAGACTCGTATTTTAAAACTTGCCAATGTATTTAGGGTCAGATACCACATTTTCATTACATCCTAAACATTTAAAGAGTGCAAACAAAATATAATTGTGTAATGTAATGTTTATAAAATAAAGTGCTTATTGAAAATGGCAAATAGCCGAAACGTTTAAGCAATAATTAAGAGTTTTTATTTATAACACACAGACAAACCCAGGAATTTATATATATATATAATATATATATATATATATATATATATATATATATATATATATATATATGTGTATTCTGGAATAGAAGACTGTTCACTTTGAAAAAGGATCACTACGGGAGCAAACCGACCAATTTGTGACAATAATGTTAGAAGACTCTGAGGATTCCAGAGCAACAACTAACACATCCACGGAGGAAGCTAGAAGTACCTGAGGAGAGGAATGCCAAATATTTAGAATGTTTCAAACATGTGTTGCCACCAAGGTTCTGGATGACACCCCTCATTCGATTTGGCATAGAACTGATCATGTTTTGGTGAAAAGTGATCCATTCCTCAATGAGAACCTTTCAAAGCTCTTAACATATTTTTGAAGCAGTTATGCGAAAAAATCACCACCAAAAGCCAGTCGGTGTGACCGAGTGCAGACAGCATAACGGTTTCCAGCTCTTCTATAGACCTTATTCATCTTTTCCTAGATATTCTACACTTCACCATAAAAAACACTTTTTGCAATTGTCTATTGTCCGATTGACTTGCTTACGGGCAAATGCAAGTCTTTGTCTTTTGTAGGCAGCAGTAAATAATTGCCGCGTTGCTGGACTGCACAAACTGTCAAACTCTATTCTCTTAACCTTCGTCGCACAGTAGAAACGCTGATTGATAGTGCTTGAGCTTGCTGACGATGGCTTTGGAGCATTCTAGCAATATGCGTCCAGTCAAGCAATGCAGCAATGTTCTCTGACTGTTGTCTTCCTTTTGCACCCGCACAGAGTCGCTGTTGGCCTCAAGAAATCGTTGGTAAGTTGTATCATCGGCATGGTAATCGACACCAATTAACCAATTAACATATTAAATCAATTATTAATCAATTAACATATTAAATCTCAAATCCGGGAAAAAATATAGCGTAATCTTAACACTAGCAAACACTGCAGAATCCCCAGACGAAAAACGGAAAAACATCAAGTAACGAAACAATACAACAAACAACACAAGGTACGAAAAAATCAACCGTGAATGAACAGAAGAGACATTAGATAATAATAAACTAAAAGCGAAAATGTAAATAAAAAAAAACGAACACAACTTCATAAGAAATAAAATCGAAGAAGCTAAGGAGGAACTGAGGAACTTCATATAAGTTCTAACGTATGGGTCAAAAAAATGTCCACAAATCTCCAAAAAAAACACTAAGAAGAAAAATTTCTTGCTGTACCAAAAGTAAGGAAAGAGTAAATGGTAGGGATATAATATGTTTTATAAAAATAGGTAGGCTTAGATACGCTGGACATGTGTCAAGAACAAATGAAAACTACCCACCCAGACGAACCCTTTTAGCGCTATCAGTAGGAAATAGGAGTAGGGGTATACCAAAACTGTAATGAAGGAATGGTGTGGACAGAGACGTGAGGAAATTCGGCGCAGTAAACTGGCAACGGTTAGCGATGAAGACAAAAGACAGCAATATCAAATGATAGGGATATAATATCTTGTATAAAAATACGTTGCCTTAGATAGGCTAGACATGTGTCAAGAGCAATTGAAAACTACCCACCCAGACAAACCCTATTAGCACTACCAGTAGGAAATAGGAGTAGGATGGAGGAATGGTGTGAACATAGTCGAGCAAGCTCGGCGCAACCAACTGGTAACGGTTAGGGATGAAGAGAAAAGAAAGCAATAATAAATGGTAGGTATATAATATCTGGTATAAAAATAGGTTGCCTTAGGCTGCGTTCATTACGGAGACAATAGCATCGTATCCTCAGCTAGAGCATAGCACTGACAGTGAACGCTCGCATTTAAAATAATGCATTTATTTTACGTGGCGACGATAATATGATACCATCTTATGGTCCAATCGAGGGTCGGCGCCTCGTTATGAACGCACCCTTAGAAAGGCTGGAAATGTGTCAAGAGCAAATGAAAACTGCCCAACCAGACAAATCCTATTAGCGCTACCAGTAGGAAAGGGAAGTAGGGGTAAATCAAAACTGTGATAATGTGGACAAAGCAGTATTAAGATAGAGCATAAGCAGATTATAGAAATTAGGGGAGACCTATGTTCAATTTTGGACGCAGAAGACTTGATGATGATGTATTTAGAGTACTTTACCTCTAAGGATGCCATTGAGCAAAATCACAAAGATTCATATACAAGTGTTGTTTTGTTCTACCAAACCAGCATACCATGAGTAACTATTGGTCCGGCAACCGTTATATATAACTAATAGTCCAGTTACTGAGGGTTTTTAACTCCGAATTCTTTATAACTGAATTGATTCATTTGAAATTGAGTGTGTTGGTAAATAATTACTCAAGGAACAAAAGTTATATAGTGCCGATGTGCACTTCCACCCTAGGGGTGTTTGCCACCCCTTTTCGAGAGTGAGGAAATTTTTTCACTCAAAATAACCACGCTATTCGATAGAAGGACAAATTTAAAACAAAAAATGTAGTAAACATTTTTTTCGCTAGATCAATACTTTTTGAGTTATTCGCTGTTGAAAAGTGTCATTTTTCGTTAAAAAAAAACATGTTTTTTAAAGGTTTTTTAAGAATAGCTCTGAAACTAAGAGTTTTATCAAAAAAAGTTTAACGACTAAAATTAAACTCTCATAAAAAAAACAAAAAGATTGGCTTTTTAATGAATATTTTCAGTTCAATATTAACTGAGTTATGGCTGCCTTTTTGTTTTTGTCTTTCAATGCGAGTATTTATCGTTAAATAACGGAAACCGGGTACATTTTTCGACAAAAACTCATATAATATTTTTAAAATAGCTTGAAAAGACCTTTAAAATGAGTGGTGGTAAAAGTCCTTTGCACTAACTGTACGTGAGATCCGATCAAAAAAACGATGGGTTTCTCAAATTTTTGTAAAAAAAACGCAATAAAACTAACGTCATGTTCACTAGGATAGAAATAAATTGTTTTCCTTATAGAATTCACTTTATTGTAGTGTTTTTTGTATGATCCAAAAGTTTAGCCACTTTAGAATACCCAGTTTTTGAAAAAAGTATGATTACATTTTTTTTGTAAATATTAAAAAAAAATTTATAATAACTTCAAAACTATAAAAGATACGTAAAAGATGACACAATACAAAAAAATAGGTTTTTTTTTTCAACAAGAATTTTCATTTTTTAATTTTTTTTGTAGCTTAAAAAATAACGGAGATATAGTTGGTTGAAGTTTGCTTTATAGCGCATGAACCACTGGTCTCCGACCCTTTGACCCTTCACCCTTTAAACATGAAGGACTTTAGAATGTTTTAACATTCCTATACTTATAGCCCGTTAAATTACCTGTAAAATCGTTTTTTTATGCATGTTGTAGCATCAAAATTAACCGAGTTATTGTAAAAAAAACCAATAGTACTTTTTAGAATAAATTTTGGAGCATGGAAAAATTTTATAATTTGGAGCATTGGAGCATTTCGATGGAACTAATAGACATTTAATATATACATATGCATGTATGTATCTGATGAATAGATATTATTCATTTATTTTATACCTCATTTTATATAAATATTATTTATTTTTAGTTTTTTGGAAAATAAAAAAATTGTAATATATTATAAACTAATTTTTTTCTATTTATGTCCATGTCTAAGTTAAGGATTTAAGGATTTTATTTTCATCAAAAGGGGTGCTTGTAAGGGTTGAAAAAAGTAGGCTCATTTTATAAGTAAAAAATTAATTTTTGTCTACAAACAATGCACTCTAAAAATGTTTCAAATCGTTAAAAATATTTTTTAATTCATTTTTAACAAAGGGGGTGGTTGTGAGGGTTGAAATGTTGAAATTATAATAAAATGTTATATTATAAGCAAGAAATTAATTTTTGTTTAATAAAATGCACTCAAGAAATGTTTCAGACCAATAAAAATATATTAAATAAATTTTTTTGAAAAAGGGGTTAAGTTGTGAGGGTTGAAATGTTGAAATTATAATAAAAAGTTATTTTATATGCGAAAAATTATTTTCGTTAAATAAAATGCACTCAAGAAATGTTTCAAACCGATAAAAATATGTTTTAATTCATTTTTAATTCATTTTTGTTATAAGGGTTGCAAAAGGTAGTGCAAAGGTTGAAAATTTCCAATATATAAACTAATATTGTATAGCTAGGGTATTATTTTTTATTTGTATTTAAATACATAATTGAAATGTCTCAAGCTGCTACGACTTTTTTTCTTATTATTTTTATAAAAAGTATTAGCTTTTAAGGGTTTTTAAAGGGTTTTAAGGGTTGAAAATTGTGAATAATTATTTTCATATTAGAGAACACGTTACAATATTTACCTTATGCGAACAAACAAGATTTAAGAGAATAAAATAATTAAATCCGTGTTTTTCCCAGTTTCTTCAATAAGGGGTAGTTTTCACCCCGTAAAAACAAAAAGCGCACCTAGAGCGTATATAACTTTTGAAGTGGAGGGTAAGCCCCATTAAGCTTTTGAAGATAAGCTTAATTTGAAATTTTCAAAGAAATCGATGCAGTTATAAAAAATTCGGAGGTATTACCATAAGCCTCAGTAACTGGAGTATAATAGATAATTTAAGGTTTCAGATTCCATTCCCCTACCAACGATAACAGTAAACTCCCTAACTGTTAAGCGTTGTGTATTGAAATACTTATGTAGTTTATTTTTTAAATCCATGAAATGCATAAGACATGACTCATGATTCAAAAGTATTTTAATGTGCGGCTTATGCCTACAATTTAAAAATATATTTACAGAATATGCACTGTTCCGCAAAATTAACCTGACGCTAAGTTTATTTGAAGTAAAATTAAAAAGTATTGGAAAAACTTAAATTCCAATAAATTCTTTATTGTATGTTCAATAAAAAACCATAAAATAAAAAAAGTACCAAAATATTGATTAATTTAACAACAAATATATCGAAATCATAAAATAATTTTAACATATGAATATTAAAATCGAGTATTGCCTCCTCGAGCTCGAATATTAGATATCATGCTTTCTGGTATAGACTGGATCAAGTATATACTCGTTTATTAGCTTATATTCTAACGATACCACAATTTCAACATCGCCATAATTGTGCCTAAATAATATTTCCAAGTTGTCCTATAACTGCTCTATACGGTTAAGGTCTGAACTTCTAGGAGGCCAGACTAATACATGCATACAAACATCTGAAATGTGTTTAATTGTTACCTTAGACATGTGCGGCCGAGCATTATCCTGCATTAGGAGAAAATGTTCACCTATAAAATGAATTTAAAGTATCACATGTTCTTCCAGATCTTCCCTAATGTATCTATCAGAGTTAAAGCCAATTCTCCCTAACTTAAGTTACGTATGTGCTTCCAAAGAGATACTGCACCATGCCATTATACCTCCAGCACCAAACAGTACTATAGGAGAGAAGCGAGATTGTCATAGCGTTCTCCACGCCTTCTCCACACTCTTTGGCGGCCATCAGGTGAAGATCTCGTGAAACAAGACAAGTCTCTAAACTGATCGTTTCTCCAATCTTCCATATCCTAATCTGCATGTGCCCGAGAGAATTATAAGCGTTTTTTTTTTCGATGAGCTGCATCCACTAAAGGGCCTGTAGCAGGTACGTACAACAATATATGTTGTTTGCTTAATCTTTTACATATGACATCAGGTGAAACTATGCTACCGATCTTCCAGTCATTTGTTGCCCTTGGTCTTCCCTTCCAGATCTTCTTAAGTAAGGACCAGTTTCTCGAAATCATTGTAAAGCATCGGATATTGATTGTACTTCATGAAACGCCAAGTATTTCTTCGCTATACCAAATGAAATGCCCATCCCTGTGCACACACTGTGCTACTTGATCTCACCTTATTGTAAATTATTATTTGTTATTATAAACCAAAAATGGATACATTCAACTTAACAAGCATTATTTTGTAAGTAAATATTTGATTTATCGACAGACCTTCAAAAAAACTTTGTTTTCAGCCACTAAAAATTATAAATCTTTGAAGAACGAATGGAGAAATGCAGCTTATATTTTGATAACTATATTTACTAAATACAAAACTGTTGAATAAAACAAATTTGACAACACTAAAAGGAGAAAACTTTAGAATTTTACGTGTTTGGTTAATTTTGCGGTGAAGTGTAGTTTAGTATTATTTAAGTAATACTACATTATCCAATGAAAGGATATACTTTGAAGATATTTAAATTTATACCAAATCAGCATAAAATAATTTTAAAAACGATCAAAAAAAAAAAGAATTGGTTGTTCTATTGTAAAAAGACAGACTAAAAGACGATAAAAATATTGCATTTTAAGGAAACTTTTTCAACATAAAATCCAAAATTCTACGTTTCTAAACTCCAACCGTATATAAATTATTGCCCAGTTATCTAAATACAAAAAGTAATCGAAGGAATGCCCATGCAAACGTTATAATGAATTTTTCCGACCTGGGTCTAAGCGTCCTGGAACGATTTAGGTACCTTCGCCATGGTTGTGCTCCATCTGATCTAGTCCTAGGTCGGCGTTCCTCTACTACATTGAGTGGCATCTGACTCATTAAGTTGTCCATCTGAAAAATAATGAAAAATATTTATTATAGTATTTTAATATTATAGTATTGTAGTTATTATAGTATTTAATGTTGGTCATTTATTACAAGAGGTAATATTAGATATAAATTTTGAATATAAACAATATAGTCTTGACGTTTTGCTTGTCACCGACAATCAAAAATTGACCAAAGAATGTATGTAATATCTTATCAAATTCAAAAATTTATTCGAATCACTTGTCTAGTATGAAATCGGGTACATATCTGCTTAAGAATTATATATGTATAATAATGTTTAACAATGTAATTATTTATGGCTGCTGTTTTTGTTTGGATGTTTTAACGCTATCACTTCAGTGATAAGCAAGTTCTGTTATTGTGGTAGTGTGAACAGATATGACAATCATTACATAATTAAGGTTTGGATGTTCATTGTTTAATAAATTGTAACATTCATTTTAGGTACCTTAACACATTAAGCGCCACCATGTTAAAAAAAAAACAAGTTCTGGGGCCACAGTGTAAAATTTATAAATATGTATCAAATATATATATATATATATATATATATATATATATATATATATATATATTGTGAGGCTATGTAAATTTGAAAATAATTTTGGTTTGCTTAATATATTTCAAAGTAGAAAATAAAATAATCCAAATAATTCGACTAATAAACTAGAAAAGTTATTTCGAAGAAATGAAAGTCCATTATCCTGGATTACCTGTAGTAAACAAAATTTTAAAGATATGCATAAATTATTTTCTTTGTAAAATATTTTCGAGTGACGTGAGTGAAATTAGTGAAACCATGAATAATGCGAGCGGGTTTTCCAAATGGAATTGTACAGTGAATAAGACAATAGAATAGAAATATTTAGAAAATATATTTCTCCGTTTGTTCTTAAGAATTTGTAAAAACCGATTAGCATGTTAATAGTTTTTAAGAAATTTATAATTGTAGGTAAAATTGTTGTATGTTATCTCAATGAAGAGATGGGGGTAATTGTGACGAGCTTTGATTGGAGGAGATTGAAAAAAGTGGGATAGGTATGTAGGAAGGAAAGCTAGATTTTTGAGGGAGAAAAGATAATCAGTTGGTTTCCAAGGGTAGAAGCCGAACAGTCGTTGTTCTCTGGTGGTTCCCCAGAGGTAGTAAACAGTAGAAGTGAATATTTGTGAGTTTTCGTGGAGTAAGTGTATCTGACAGAAGCTGATCCAGTAAAATATTGTAAGTTATATTTTCTACTTATATTCCAAGAGTCACTGTTCAAACCAGAACGAGAGATTCAGTTTATAGAGAGGAGAAGAGTCTAGCATAATTTGAACGGTATGTGCATTTGAAGGAGATCATTAAAGACGATAGGCTCGCAACAATTTGTTGTAAGATTGTTGATTACCTAGGGGACTGCTAAGAATAGATAGTGTAGGCTACAAGGAACAAGGATTTGGACAACTCATCATCAGAGAGATAGTTTTACTATTCATCAGTTTTTCTTTATTAACAACACATTTTTTTACAATTGCTTTAGAAAAGATAGGAATATTTTGATCAGAAGATTTAGAACAACAATTTGGATTTGAAATTTTAATTTATATTGTATGTACCATTAATTTTTGAAAGTTCACGTACGTAGAACAAAATTTTGATAATCATTATATGAGATATTTTTATTAAAGATATTTGAGTGTGAATTTTATTTCAATATATTTTTATTTCAATATATAATGTTGTATCATATATGTTTTTTATTATTCCGGTATTCTTTGGACCTTACCTATCATATATGTAAAGCATAGATATTGAAGCACGAGTAGAACCCTGAGATAAGAGAATTAAATAGTGTGATATAATCATAATTGCATTATTTCAAATTTAATTAATTAATTAATTAGCTAATTAATTGCTTGGCGCACCTCAGACTTTTAATATCACATATATATATATATATATATATATATATATATATATATATATATATATATATATATATAAGCGAGGTTCCTACAGCCTCTGCCGCCTCTCGCATTTAGACTGCCATCGTTTTCTGTCCCTCCATTCTTCTTCTTTGATGGCTCTATCTCTCATTATGTGTCGTACATTTTCTTCCCAGGCAAATGAAGGTCTTCCCCTTCTTCTTCTTTGTTGTGGTATGTAATTTAAAGTTTTCTTTGGCCATCTATTCATTCGCTTCACGTGACCATATCACACTAGTTGTCTCGTTTCAATTCTGTCTACACTGGAATATACAGTATTTGTCCTCCTAATATCTTCATTCCTGATATGATCTTTTTTGGATACACCACACGCTCTCCTACTTCTATTCTTTTTCTATCTTTTTTCGTGATCTGCCAAACTTCTGTCCCATAAGCCATAATAGGCTCTACGAAGGTTCGATAGATTGTCAATTTCGTTTCTTGTCTAATATCTTTAGACCATAGTAGAGAGTTTAGAATGTTAACCGCTTTTTTCCCTGCTGCGTTTTGTTTTCGATGCCTCTTTTGGTAGTGCCTTCTTTAGATATTATAGATCCGAGATCTTTATATTCATTATGTATCAAAAATGCCCTACTAAATTGTGTTTTTTATAATTTATATGTTTTATTGTTATTTTCTCATAAAAACATTGTTACATCTAAATTGATACAAGTTGCCCATTTCATAAATTGACCCTGTTGTATCGATTTGGATTTAGCATTATAACTAGGGTGACCATATGTACTTTTTTTAGTAGGACAGTACTTTCTTTTCAAACGCTGTCCTATTGTACTTTAAAATTTATGAAGTACACCTAAATGTACTCCTTTTCCTTTTGTTTGTATATTATTGTTATTATTTATCTGAATTTTTAGATTCCAATGCACATATAAATGAGACCATAGAAAATATAATAAGATCAGGAAACCTAGATAATATGGAAAGTACTGACACTGAAAATGAATAATCAGATAATGAAAGCCACAGAATAAATATTTTCTTATGAAAAGTTTACAGTATCTAGGCTAAAAATATTTGATTTTACCGAAACAAATCCAGGTGTAACTGAAGATATACTGGCCAACTTCAAAGAAAAAAAGAACTGGATTTTTATAAAATTTTCATAACATGACATAAAAAACTATATGGTAACTGAAACAAACACATACGTCCAATCTATGAAGTCTCAGGCCAATACTTTACCTCATGCTCTCATAAACAGTTATTACGATACTACTTATGACGAAATAAAACTTTTTTGGTATTATTATTGTGGATTAGGGTGGGTCGAATTTTTCAAGTCGAACAAAACAAGTATGGGTATAAATCGGAAGTTGCATTAGACCATTAGAAACATTATATAAATAATGAAAAATATATCACATATATGTTTTAGCTCTCTACCGGGACTTAAAATTTCCCATAAACGGAGATTTCCCCCTGATTGTCGAATTAGTTTTACAAAATAAAACAAAGTTGTATTCATCTACATTTTTGGTTCTAAAGAAAATTAATGCGTGTTAGGCTACTGATGAGCTGTTGTCACTAGTTGCATGCATGCATGAGCGAGATTGCTAGAATGACCTTTCAGCTAATTTCGTACAAATCGCAGATTTGTTGTCGGATTTTGCATAATTGAAACTGCTTCGTGTTGTGTACTGCATTATTGCCGTAATAACTTTTAATAACTAATTAGTTTATACGTAAAGTGCGCTGTCCTATATTTGGAATACCTTCTGAACCATCTTCAAGTGTTTTGCCTACTGTTAGTGACATTATAAGGTATATATTTTATGTGCGATATGATTTACAAGAACAAAACTCCGAGAAACACCTGCCTATAACCGAAGTTCACACTGTAGTTTGTCAATGCATCGAATAGATCTGGGTTTTGGCTTTACTTCCAACTGTAAGCTCAAAACACATTAAGGACCTTCTTAACCACCTTACTAAGAACGAAAAAATGCGCACCTGGATGGGCAAACCTCTGCATGGGCGACATCCCAATGAGGTCAGTCAGAACCATGTCGACAATATAGCGTCGAAATATTGGCTGACATCAGGAAAGATGTTCCCCGAAACAGAAGGTTCACTATTGGCCATTCAGGATCAAGTTATACCAACCAAAAATTACCTGAAATATATCGTCAAAGACCCTCAGGTCCAAAATGACAAATGCTGATATGGATGCCAAGCTCAGGAAACCATTCAACATCTTACTGGAGGCTGTCAGGCATTTGCTGCAACTGAATATAAGGAACGGCACAACTCAGTAGGAAAGATTGTTCATCAAGAGATAGCTATCAAACTGGGACTTCTTCAAACAAACTATCTTCCATATTATCAATATGTTCCTGAGAGTATACTTGAGAATGACAACTACAAGCTATACTGGGACCACACTGTGCTCACAGACCAAACAGTGGCACATAATAGACCAGATCTCATACTAGTTAATAAACTAAAGAGACCAACAACATTAATTGATGTGGCGATACCCAACAACAATAATCTTCGTGTTAAACAGAACGAAAAAATCGCCAAGTACAGGGATCTGGAAATTCAAATACAAAGACAGTGGAAAATGGAAAGTACCCAGACAATACCTATTATTCTCTCTACTACTGGAGTCATTCCAAAGAACCTCCTAGAAAACATAAAAAAGCTAGGTCTGAATGAACATCTCTACAAGACCATGCAGAAAGCTGTACTACTCTCAATGTCCAGATGTGTACGAAAATTTTTGGGAGATACTCCAGCATATCAAGTCACCTAGGGCTCGATAACATGGAAAGAGTCCCACCAGAGCTCAATCCTTTTGATACCATAGGTATCTGGGATGAGTGAATTTTCCCCTTAGAGGGAGTGTGAGCCGTATGGCTAAATCTGGATAATAATAAATAATAAAAGGATATTATAGTATCACTGTCACCAACTCTGGCCACTGTTTCTATTAATGAGCAAAAATTCCACTCCATCTATTTATAAATTGAAATAATATTTACAGTCCATCTGTTACATCTCTAGTGTGTCTATGTCCACAGTCCATCAAACTACAAATCCAGCTTTACTTGTTAGGTCATTAGTCATTATAATAGACACAATCTTATCATAAATCTAATACTAGTATTAATCTCTAATAGTATTGTTTTGGTAATTTGTTTATAATTACTTTTCTTTTCATTAGGTGCTTTTATATTTATATATAAATATGATAATAGGATCCTCAGAAAAACTAATGTTGTAACAAATTACAAAGGAATATTTACTCTATATTTTCAATCACAATTTAAGTTTAATATCTAAAACATGTTTATACAATAATCTATATCACAACACAATTTTAGTTTAAACTGTTTCAATTTTGAGAATGATTTTCAAATTGGAAATCAAAGTGGACATCAAAACGTCAAAATAAACATATTTATTTATTTATATATGGCATCCATTTACTTACAATTTTTACAAAGTTACATCTTAAAAACAATATATTATTAAAATAACAATCACAAGTTTTACAAAGTTACACCTTAACAACAATAAATTATTAAAATAACAAACACCTCAGAATAATACAAATATATAAGAATAATACAGATGTACAACCAACTTATTGTAAGATATTTTTTAGTTGTTTTTTAAACAAACTAATTTTGGAGTCAAAAATATATATTTGTCTTGGCAAGCTATTAGCACTCCGGACCAATCGTGTAGTTGGTTCATTGATACCATAATTAGTGTGGTGAAATGGCACTAAAAAGATTTCTGATTGTCTGTTGCTTCTACTAGGAACTTTAAGACTAACAAGCGATAAGAGTTGAGGACAATCTATAAAAGCATTGATAACTTTGTGTAAGAAACATAAATCTAACAATGTCCTCCTTGACTCAAGTGTTGGTAAGTTAAGACTATCTCTTACCCACTGATAGTCATATTCCTCTCTCCTGTATCCACTCTTATAGGCTGCTACCCTCAAAAATTTATTCTGGACTCTTTCAATCTGTTGAATGTAACAGTGATATGATGGGGACCATACAACTGATCCAAACTCAAGAATGGGCCTAACGAGACCACAATAAAGTCTTCTAAATGTAAATAAAGACAGATCCACAGATGTGCGATGGATAAATCCCAGCACTTTCATCGCTCTGTTTGTTACTTGGTTAATGTGGCTTGAGAATGACAGTTTGGTGTCTAACCAAATTCCCAAATCTAATACTTCATTTTTCGAGGCTAATGGCAAGTTATTTATGTAGTAAACAAATGTAATTGGATTTCTTTGCCTCGAGAATGTAATTTTATGACATTTGTTTATATTGAGTGACATTTTGTTTAAAGTGCACCAATCATAAAACGATTTAAGATCTTCCTGTAATATAACAGCATCATTCCAGGATTGAATTTTTCTAAACAGTTTTACATCATCAGCAAACATAAGAACTACAATTTTTGATTTGTTGTACTAAATCAACCAGAAACAAGCAAAACAAAACAGGGCCACAATGGGAGCCTTGTGGCACACCTGATGGAACTGTTATTTCAATTAAAGTGTCACTTCCCAAGTTAACTGTCTGCGTAAAGTCACTAACAAATTCTGTAATCCACTGAAGAATGGGATCCAAAATACCCAAAGCTCTTAGTTTTTGTAAGAGGACCCCATGGTTTACCCAATCAAATGCTTTGGAAAAGTCAGTATAGATTGAGTCAACCTAGCACCCCTCTTCAAAGCTGTTATATATATGATTGACATACAAAACCAGGTTCGTATCTGTTGACCTCCCTCTCATAAAGCCAAATTGTTCAGGATTAAAAATGCCTCTATAACTCCATGTCAGTTTCTTACTAACCAAACAATCAAGCAACTTGGGCAGCTCCAACTGATTACAGACAGCTCGATAGTTTGATATATCGTTTATTGTTTGATATTTAAAAATCGGCTTTAAAAAACTTTTCTTCCAGAGACTGGGAAAGCTACCAGTACCAAGTGATCTGTTAAAAATAAACAAAATTGGTTTTGTAAGTACACATATACATTTTTTTAGAAAATAGGCTGTGATTCCATCCGGCTCTGCACATAATCTGTTTTTACAACTTGCAATAGTATCATAGACCTCAGTTGATGTAAGTATTATAGAACTCAAACAAATAGAACTGTCAAAATTAAAAAAAGGTAAAGTATCTTTTTGTTCATCCGAGTAGACTGATGAGAAATATTCTGCTAACATATTGGCAGAGTCCTTCATATTTAAGCCAACCCTATCCTTATAGACTATTCTGGATGGTATATTATACCCATTTTAAACTTAAATTGTGCTTGATTCCCAGTAAAAATTGTAAATTATATTAAAATGCCACAAGACAATAGCTTCAGAACAATAAAAAGGGTTTGAGCTTTACGAACCTAAAACTTAAATTAGTTGATGCTGCTTCAGTTAGTGATTAATGTACAATGCATTTTATTGGGTGCTCAACATTAATTTTTATGTTTTTTATTGAAAATATGTTTTGTTTATAAAAGCCACTGCCATGAAACAACAAGTGATGACAGTGGGCATATATCCAACCATGATAATTCTAGCAACCATCAGTATAATGTTTTCCATTATGGTTGTTATTGTTATCTAATAGTTATCATCAGTAAAATGTTTTCTTATGAAAAATAAAAATAAACAGGTTTTTAATTATATATTTTAACATTTCATCATTGCCTACTTTATGATCAGAAAAAAGCCCTTATGTGTACAGGCATTTTGTGGCTTATATCAAATCATCTATGAAAGCATTTGAAGTAATATGGAAGAAACCAAAGGAGTTTGCTTAAAAAGCACACAAATCCTGTTAAAAATGTCAATCAGTTTCAAATTTTAATCTAGAATTTGGCTTATTTAGAACTAACAAATATACTTGACTAATGTTGAAGTAAATTAAATAGGGTAATTTAGCATAAAGTTAAAAAATTTTTTCAAGGAAATTAACGTTATTGAAAAACACTGTTATATAAACTAAAAAAGAAGCTTAAGTTAAGGGCATCTACTGATCTAGAAAACTACTATCATTTGATTGTGATCATGTGCATATGTGACATCAAAATATAGATGTCACATAATGCACATATTGCAGTTATAATTTTGAACAATTTTGAAAGTAACAAGACAACTATGAAACAGTAAATAGAAGAATAAAACAATCTGGTAAGGGTACAAAAGCTGAGACCAAACTACAATGAAAAGATAAAATGAAAAACCATAAGCTTAACTAGGAGACAAATGTTCATTGAGTTATGTTGCATATTTTCTATTTCTATCTTTATTCAAAATAAAGATCTTTCTTAGGCGTTATACTTTAATTTCTACACGAAAATCGCATTTTAAAAACCAACATATACATACTCTTGACCAAGTAATATACTTAATTAACCTGGCTTATTGTTTCTTGACATTTTAACAAATATAGTAGGAACACTATTGGGTTATTATTTGCTTAACAATACGGAGTTGAAGTGTAGTGGTAGCCGAAAAAAGCAATACCTTTAAATAGTGTTAACTTTAAAGAGTATTTCAATTTTTTAGGACATTTAATACTCACCATATCTTCGTGTACCCAGTCTTCCACATCGATCATTTCTTCATTATCCTCTGAAGTTTCCTGTAGTTCTTCTATAAAGCCATCGGAGCAATGGGGGCATGTGAAATTCTGAAAATAAAGAATGTAATATTACTGATAAACAGACAACCACTTTCATATGGAGATTAGTTTACCGCTGATGCATTTTGAAATTGAACATTACACATATGGCAATAAAACTTTTGTGGCGGTCTGTCTTCTACAGCTGCTTCTGCCATCGTGAAAGCGTTTACAATTGATTACTATTGATTTAAAAAATGAACTTATGAAAACACTTCCTGAGAAACGAATTCGACCACCATATTTTTTATCATAGAACGCTATTGACATTATTGACAGGTGAGTCACTTCAGTCATCTTCTCAAAGTTTATATATGTATCACAGAATCAAATTATGGTGAATAATAATTATCTTTCTAACGTTTGATTCTAAAAATCAAATGTAGGTAATTTTTAATAAAATACATGATTGAAATATGTTTACCTTTTAATGAAACCCTTTAATTTTTAATTGCCACTATTATTTCACATGGAATTACTTTCACCATGCAACTAGCAATACATTATAAGTTATAGATAACCGTATCATTATTTTACTGTGAAGTTTTTTTGTTTATTTCCTTTTCAACAGAAAGATGTTTGTTTTTAAATTTATATATAATATTAATTAAATTATGGTAATAAAACGTTTGGTCATTTTCAATTCTCCTAATTTTAAATGTATGTACAAATGTGAGTAACTATGTTATGAACGTAGTGATCCTGCGATGGAATCTTAAGCAATAAGGCGAAAATGACTACGCCTCGCACATTCGTACGATTAATTGCTTCAACTTTTAAATAAAAAGTGGTTCATTTTTAAATGGTATCATCATCAATATTATCTCTACAACCCTCTTGGCATGTTTTAGGATCAGCTCCTATTCCTTCCTATCCTTCGCCTTTTTTTTCCACTTTCGTACGCTTAACACTCGTAAGTCAACTTCTAGCTGGTCCTTAAATCGTGCTCTTGGCCTGCCTCTTTTCCTCACTTCATCTGGTCTTTGAATATAAATGTGTTTCGACTGCTCCAACTCGTTCATTCTCTCTAACTGGAATGGCCACCGCTGCCTGACAAACTGATGTTGAGTGTGGCGTCGATATATTATGAACAATTTGGCAATGCCGCTCAAAGACATGGAGGTGGTCAACGTGCAACTACTACTAGACAGGATCGGTATGTGGTTGGATTAGCTCGTCGAAATGTGCAGTGAACTCTGTGGGACTTTGGAAAATACCTTTTTTGTATGTGACCAAACTTGAAGTAATAGATTACATGATTCTGCCTATACGGCAGACGTCTATTGTGATCCCCTTGTTACGTCATGGAAATCGTGGACTTAGATTAAGTTGGGCACAACATGTTCATTGGAGCTTACAAGTTCTGTTTTATTCACAAATGAAGCTAGTTTTTGTCTCTACCCTGATTCAAGAAAAATTAACATTTCGAGAGGATCTAGTTGACAAGACTCAGGTATTTACATGGTGTTGAGCTGGAATACTTTTTAGTCATCGAAGTGTACCTGTTTTTGTAGAAGCCACTTTGAAGCAATATCATTATATTGATCAGATCTTGGATTGGCTCTCCATTTGCCAAGTCGGTCTCAAAAATCTCATTGTATAGAACATTACAAAGCAATGGCCCCATGACGGAGCCCTGCGACACTGCTGCCATGGTCATAAAGTTACCCCTTGCAATATTGATGCACGCCTGACCAAGTTCTGCAAATAAGGAGATATCTCCAAGTCGCCCAGTAGTCTGATGATAATTATCCAGCTAGCACTATTAAAATCATTTCTTACTTCGAGAAAGAAAGCTACTATACATCTCATCGTACATATGGATATTTCCTACATGCTTATGACGTCTACCGCAGATTCTCCGTTTCTGAACACATACTGGCGATTGGATATGCCACCTTTCTTTATTATCTCCCTTTTCAGCCTCGTCTTCACAAGAATCTCAAATCTCAATAGGCATGAGATTTGCTGTTTTCAGATCTCCTAGGAACTCTTGCCTTCTTAGCAGGTTATTCATAATATCCTGTGCCCATTGCACTTTCTCCTCGATAATGATTTTTATTATCTCAGCGCTACCTTATTAGGTCCAGACGATTTTCCTTCTTTGTGCGTTCTACCAGCTTCCATCACTTCCTCCCTTGTAAATTTAGTCAAGTGTGTCTCCACTTGGAGTGGCGTAAAGTTTACTTCCTCCCTCTTTAGAAAAAGAGCATTGGCCAATTCTTCCCTCCAACTCTCCTCGATCTTAAATAATCCTTCTGTCCCTTTAAATTACAGACAACTATTCGGTAGGCGTTCTCCCCAGATATCCTTTTCAGGATTCTCGCAAAGTTTTTGTCAACATCTTTTTTAGGCGTTTATTTTTCGCAACAACTCTTTCTTCGTAGCTTTTAGTCCTTGTACGCCTCTTTCATCGCGCGGTACCTCCCACTGTCTCTCGTATTCTTGCTTGTTTCATGTCGCATTTACTTGTTTCTTTAATCCTTTTTCACCAGTAGGGGCTACTGTTCGCTCTCCCACCCCGCGGACTGTACCTTTCTGCCATATCTTTTATTTTCTCATAGCTTCAAAGTTTTGACGTGGCTCTCCATCCCTTGGATTTCCTCTTTGAGTCTTCTCTTGTCAAGAAATCTCCACCTACCTCCCTACCTTGGTTTTATCGCGTTTTCTCTAATTTTAAACAAAATACACTTATGGTGAGAGGATATTTCTCCAGTACGCCCCACTCTACCTTTCTACTTATCTGTATCATTGCCATTGTGACGTCGAATTGTGTCTGACTTTCTCCCCTGACGAAGATCGCCTTACCGTTTTTGAATACTACCAAATTTATTACCTGAATGGTCTCATTCCACATTTCTCCCCTCTCATCATTCCTTGGCGCTCTCCGTGAAATAGATTTTGCATTCACATCCCCAGCAAAGATTAGTATTTGTTTTTTATTTCCTATTTCCTCTACCAGGCACTTATATTCTCCTAGTATGGTGATAGGGGAGATATATGTCGCCACTATTGTGACATTTCCAAGATCAAAGATTAAGAATCCCTCTTTCCTCTGGCAAATTTTCACCCACAGCTCTCTGTTTCTAATATAAACTGCTATATATTGCCTACATTTGGCTCGGACACTACCAACAGGTCCACTTTTAATTCCTGTCCCCTGATTCTGAGCATATCATACACTTCTATTAACCCTTTAAATTCAGCTCAATTAGAGTTGAATTTAAGGACCCAATAAGTCTCCTACCAGTGCAGTTACGCCCCTTCCCCTAAATTTTTTTCGGCTACGAGCTTGCAGATGCCGCAATGGGGAGCCTTCTAGCACTCCGTAGCGCTGTGCCCTTCCTCCCAGCAATCCTTAAGACGTTTATCTCTTGCAATTCTTTCTTTGCATTTGCTCCTGGTATGCTCGAAGTGCAGACACGAGTAGCAGCGTATCGGTCGATATCGAGTCTCTCCTTTCTAAGATCTCAGATTCCCCTAGTTCTTGAAACTGTTTCCACTCCGCGTCCTCGTGCATCGTTTTGCTTTTGTTTTGTATTGTTTTAATAAAACTTGTCGGTTATTTCGCATCCGTATGTGTTCCCATATGCCGGGAAGAACAAAGGTCCAGCTGGATCACCCCGAAAGGTTGCCAGGTATCCCGGGGGCACCGTTTGCGACTGCTTTTCACGCAGTTATTTTATCCCCTGCTCACGGTAGCTCACGAGCTGGAATTGCAATTTTTTTTATCGAGGTGTACTCCTCGTGATCTGCCACGGTGTTCTCCTTTAGTAGTTACAGTGACGCTCGTATACCGCCCGGTGTTCCTCAGTGTAGCTACTTACCCTACACTGTGAGGAGATGGGAATAGTAAAGGATTATATGGTCGTTGACCATTTGGTGACTGTGATTTATGTCCCAGACATGGAAGGTGACAGTAAGGACCTGAGGGTCTTCAATTTTTTGTCAGTGATTGGTACAATCAAAGATAGTTTTTTTGGGGGAAGAAGCAATTGAGGATGATTACTGCGTGTTACTGCACTTTTCAGCGTCTGGCGGCGGAGTCCGAAGCACAACTGGTGCACCGACCCCAAACTCTATTTGGACTGTTCTTGGTTTCATTGATCATGTTCCCCTCACATTAGTAATATTTAAGACTGATTACTGGGAGTTCCATCACTTCGAGGTCATTCCACAGCCCCGGAAGGATGCTCAGAGACTTGGAAATTAACAAAAAGCAACGAAAATAGTTTGTGATGTTTTGAGAGGAAGGTACCGAGGAGAATTCGGACGGAGCGATAAAATTGCTGTGATGTGAGAAGAATACAACTTCAAACTGTACAGAATATACCAGAACTAGATTTCGTCAAAACACATTAAAATAAGACTTCTTAGGTGGATATATGTAATGGGAAGCAGCAAAATGATCCAGTAAAAAACACTCCAATGTTTTGAATGTAACAGACAAACTTTGGGTCTCTATACCTCTGGTGGCGATTTGAAACCTTCATATTTGCTTTTAAAATGGTTTGTTTAACATTTATTTATTTATGGTATTACTTCTTCAGATATATCTGTTTTAAGTCTGTCTTAAGATATATCTTATCAAAACTTATTATGCAGTACTATGAGAAAAACTTTTTTCTATGCTTGGAAAATTTTAAGTGAAACTGTCTGGAGTCTTACTAATATCAGCCATACAAGTTTTTTGAATTTTTCGTTTTTGTAAAACTATGCTTTGAGCAGCAACACAACTGATTTAAATATAATCACATTTTATTATTGACTATAAATGTACTTATTTCAGCAACATGAGTGAAATAAATTGTTTATTATGTTTACTGGATAGCTCTCACAACGGAACCTTTGCTCATTTATTACCTGCCTAATACATGTTTATTATTATTATTAAACTTTGAATACTCTGTATCTTACTCTGACAAAACTTACCACAAATGTTAATAAAAACTTTTGTCTTAAAATTAACTGATAAATCACTCACAAAAATATTTCTGACTACTTTGGAAACACTGTATAATGTAGTTAGTCAAATACAAAGGCAAATTTAGAAAGCTTGTACATGTTTAGAAAAAAATTTAAAAACCCATCAAAGGTCCTTTTCATTTATTTTCAATTTTGAAATTAATCAAGTATAAACCAAAAATCTAAAAAATAGATAAATACTCTACTGTTTTAATTTTTAATGTATATCTTTCAATAATTATAGAACTATCATAATATATAACAATAACTTATAACATCCCATCTGTGTTTAATCTTAACTGACCGATATCTAAAACCTGCCTGACATTAATATTAATTCTTGAATCATTTAAATAAGCATGAAAAGGCCTCCATAAAATATCTTCAGGCACTGAAAAGTCTTCATTAGCTAAGACATAGTCACTATCCTCATTCCACATTTCATTGTTAGACTTCATTATTTTTGGAACACCATGATAGCATAACCTGGAATCTTTGCTCATTATTACAATATCTCCACTATGTAAAAATATGGCAGTAGCTTTCTCATCTACAGTTTTTCCTCCAAGTAAAAATATGGCACTTTGTCCAAAACTAAAGGAAAACAATGGAGCTTCTAAATTTTCCTCTGAATGATCAGTGTGACCAGAAAGTGTTGAATCAAGATGATAATAATTTACAATTGCTGCTTCTGCACTGAAGTTAAGGAATCCTAACTTGCTTGATACATATTCAGTCATATGTTTTAAATCCACAGGAAATTCTGATTTGTTTTGTTCCGAATATATTTTAGAATCCCAATTGTGATGATACCCAAGAGTAGCCCATCGCAGACTCATTAAAATTTTCTTATCTGTTTGGCTAACATCCCACCAGTCTGTATTATTTGGCACAATATTGAAGGGGTCAATGTTTAATTTATTTGGCTTTTTGGAGTATTCTTTAAGGCTCTTTTTAATCCAATACCTTTGACCACTTGGCAGAAATGGATTTTTGATAAAAATTAAGCCTCTTTTGGATACAATTTCATAAGCTTCCCATTCATTGGGTTTTCTTAAACCATAATGAGACCCTTCGTTTATATTAAAATATACGTCAACAGGCTTTATTAAGGATTTTGCTAATAATTCCTCTGGCTTATTTAAATTGAGAACATCATCCAAATTAGGTGGTGGATTTTTTGACTTATAATATTTAAATGATTGTTTAAACATTTTTGTTGGTTTAAAGTACACATTACGGAAGACTGTGTAAAAATCAGCAGCCGTGTTTACTAAACCGTTGAAATATTTAGTTGAAATCTTAAATATTCACTTAGATTATAATAAAATAATTCATTTATACTTTTTCATATTTGTATTTGTGGAGATTTTTCTTCTTCTTCTTTTTGATGATTTCTTTATTATTTCGATTTTAGCTACTATATAATTTCTTGATGTTCATCTCCATAATAAACTGTACATTTTGTCAATCAATGTATTGTTATTATTTTATTGGTCTTTAATTTTACTTAAACTAAAGTAAGAATTTTTTATGTAAAGCTACGAATTTAGCAGGTACTACGAAAATAGAATTTTACATTTAACATTTTATATGATGAAAGTCCTTAAAAAGAAGATGAAATTGAAGTAACATTTTGTTCTCTGTCTCTGTATTTTGTCAATCCATGTTTTATATTTGTTTGACAGTTAGTATAATAGTAGTTTATGAATGGAAGTAACAAAAAGTTATATTTGGAGAAGCATTATTTAATTAGAGAATTTCTCTTAACAACTCTGTAACAAATTAGAGAAAGGCTCTAATTATGAATGCTTTTCAGATATGTCACAATACCAACGATTTAGTACCCTTGTACCTGCCGCAACAATTATATTTGAAACCTATAGCCAGGATAAATATATCACTACAACTTCCAAATGTAAAAAAGTTAGGAAAAAGTGTTTCACATTGGGAGATCATGGATAAAATTAGAGCTTTAATAAAACCCGACGAATTTACTACTTTTAAAGTAACTAAGACTACAATCGAATTTGTTAGATTTGAAGGTGAGCTGGCGACTAGAGATAGATTGGATCGTGTTTTGTCGAAAATCAACAATAAAATGATTAAGTTGAAAGACTTTAGCGATTTAATGCGACTTAAAGCTGTTGAATGGAAGTCAGATTTTCCAACTAGACGTATTTGGGATGACTTCTTCCATAATGCCAAAGATATGGATGAGATGAAACCAGGGCAGAGACCCGATACTATTCACATTGTAAATTTACCGTCAAAGTGGTTTATACCCTATCATCTTTCAGGTTAGTTTAATTAAATATTACTGGACTAGTTTTACTAAATCTAATCTACCCCAATTTTTACTTCATATAATTCAAAACTATTATTCTAAAGCACACTTTATAATGTGCTTCAGACTAATGTTATTGGGATGGGATTGTACCTGCATGATCTTCATTTTTTCACAGAAATCTTTAGAACATTTAATTCTAAGATCCCATTGCAAGATCACTACATTCATAATCAAACTCACATTTTTACATACATTTCAACATAGGTGAATACATTGATAACAGTTTTCCAGTCATAAAGTTGCCACAAATAGTTTCAAGTCAATTAATGGTAATTCATTCATTTATTTTTTTATTTATTTAATATATGGAACAACCCCATTAAATGTTACATACAAAATAGTGTTTAAGTACAAAATATTTTGAGATAACAAAATTAAATACTTACTAAATAATACAGACTAAATATATATATATATATATATATATATATATATATATATATATATATATATATATATATATATATATATATATATATATATATATATATATATATATATATAAATACATACACATGCATGTACACATGTACATATAATATATACCCATATATACATATACAGTCCCTGCTCAATTTATTAGACTAGCCTAAAAACTTCAGTTTTTTTTAATTTTAATCGCTTTGAAAGTATGTTCACTTGGATACTGAGGTGCTGAACTACTGGGTTTTATAACTATTGGGAACATAGTTAAGTAGAAAATGGTATACTTTTAGAATGGACCACAGGAGTGATGACATATATTTGATTGACATCTGCCAGTTTCACTTTCCAAACAAACGTTGTTTAGTGTGGATAATTTGTATTTTTCGTGATTTTTTCATTTATTTTATAGAATCTTTCCGCTTTTTGCAATATTTAAGTATTCTAATAGTTACTACAACAATTTTACAAGGTTGTGTAAATAATAAAGCACATTGTTTTATGCTAATAGGAATAAAATGAAAGTATCAATAAAGTAAGGTTAAAATTCTTTAATTTAACTTTTAAACCATATTTCATAGAAATAGAACTCTGAATTATGACGGTATTATCGTAAAAACACTATACTTACAAGAAAAAGCAGCAGAGGAAGCAAAATGTTAACTTTATAGGAATTAAAAAGTCTCGAGATTTGACATTTCAACTTTTGTTTGGAAAGTAATAATGACAATGTGACGTCACACTCCTGCGGTCCATTGTCAAAAATTTACAGATGACAGTAGAATGTGCTCAAAGTGTGGAGCAACTAATTATTTTACATTTTGATTTTTTTTACTTAAAATATAGATTTGTGATCAGATATTATTTAAAATTTGCACCAGTAAGTATTGACATTATTACATAATAGTGTTACTATTATTAATATTACATTATTACAAAATATTGGTTAATTCTTAGTTATAATACAAAACGATTAATCTAGGATTGGAATTGTTCAGATGGGTAAATCTAAAGATCTTTGTATTGAACAAATCTCTTCCATTACTGCTCTACTACAAAATACAGAACTTAGTCAGAGAGAGATAGCACGAAAATGTGGTATATCCCAGTCGTCAGTGAGAAGATTAAGTCAAAAACTCAAAGAGAAGCGACCTGTGACGTCAGTTTGGAAGGGCCGATGTGGCAAAAAACCTTCAGTCACCCCAGGACGCAATGAATTTTAAAAAAATTAGCTGTAACACACAGAAGGGCCACCCATAGAGATTTAAGAAATAAGTTGGAAGAAGCAGGGTGCTCAGTATCAGTGGCCACTATATGACGAAATTTGTATAGCATGGGCTTCAAATGTCACAGGCCTGTTAAGAAGCCAAAACTAACACCATAAATAATTAAAAAAACGCTTAGCTTGGACCAAGATCCATAAAGACTGGTCTATTGATGATTGGCGTAAGGTAAATTATTACAAATCATTTTATTTTCATTCTTTATAATTTTTTTCACATTTCCAGGTTTGCTTCAGCGATGAAGCCACGTTTCAAATAATGGATGACAAGGCCCAGTTTGTCTGAAGACGTCCAGGGGAAAAATATGAAAAGGGGTGTGTAATTAATACAATTAAACATCCCACCTCAGTAATGATATGGTCAGTGATTAGTGGCAAAGGTATGGAACATTTGTATGTCGTAGAAGGAACCAACCGACAAGACCAATATAAAAGGGTTTTGCAGACAAGATTGGTTCCACAAGTGAATGAATGGTTTGGTAACAGCCATAAGATATTTATGCAGGATGGAGCACCTTGCCATATGGCTAAAAGTATTAAAAAATTTTTGTTAGAACAAGAAATTCTGCTCTTACCATGGCCCGTCAACTCACCAGACATGAACCCCATTGAAAATATCTGGGAGTGCCTAAAAAGAGAATTAGCCAAGGAAATAATTACCAACAAGATTTAGTTGATAGAAAGAATCATTTTCCATTGGAATTGTACCAAAAATTTAAAAGAAATCACAGAAAAATGCATAAACAGCATGCCTAGGAGAATGGCTGCACTTATTAATGCCAAGGGTGGTTTAACAAAATATTAATGTTATAGTACAGTATTGTAATAATTTACTTTATTTTTGTTCAATAAATATGCAAAAATGTTACTACTATCATTTGTGTTATGTTTCTTACTTATAGCTAACATAGTTATAATTATAATTGATTATAAAACACAGAAAACTTGAATTTGCTAAGTGAGTCTAATAAATTGAGCAGGGACTGTATGTATATCTATACTTAAATCCTATAAACCCAGCAGTTAATTTTATGATTCTAAGATCCAGCACTATAAAGATGGGAAAACAACATTAAAAATAAAAAATATAAAAAGTATTACATAGTTACAATAGAAACAAAGTATTATTACAATTAAGTTAAGTTACCCCACTCTAAGGTACCAGTAACTCTTTTCTACAAATATTTATATATTTATTGAGAGACATATTAAATACATATAGGTTCAGGTTGTTTAATCAAGATAAATATCTATTCAGTGGACTATTAACACCATAGGTTGTTCTACAAAATGGAATATTAAAAGTACATGGATGACACAAACTATAATATGGTACTTTAAGACCAATCTGACTTACAAGAGAGGGACAAAAAATTGTACCATTTATTATTTAAAAATCAAAGTTAAAACAAACAGATCCCTCTCCCACTTAAAGCAGGCAAGCTCATAGACCTCTTCAGGATAGTGTAGTCATGGTCTACTATGCTAATCCTACTTTGAAAGGTCCACACTCATAGGAATTTATGCTGAAACATCTCTAAGGAATCATAATGTATCTGGAAATAAGGAGACCATCTGGCTGAACAGTACTCCAACATAGACCTGACCAAAGAACAATTAGACCATTATTGTTGCTGCAATGGAAAAAAAACTAGAATTTTTAGTAACAAAGTCCAGTACCATTGACCCCCATATATTAATATGAGTAACAAAAGTTAATTTCTCTTCAAAATGCATGCAGATATGTCACTGTAGATGTATTATTAGTATGCTGGTTATCAATAAAGTAACTTGACTCAAACCTTAGAAGAAGAAGAACAAGGGTGTGCAACAAGGGTACATACTGAACCCCATGCTTTGTAACATGTACAGCGAATAGATTATGAGAAATTCATAGAACTTAGAAGGAGGAATCACCATCAATAGTACCAAAATTAATAACCCTTGGTATGCTGATTACACCACACTCATCTCTGCATCTAAAGAATTAGAAGAACTCATACAATGAGTTGAAAAAAGTTTAGAATTCGGTTTCCAGATTAACAAACAAAACCAAAACAATAATAGACCTGAATAATTTACCTAAACCTAAACATGAATAATTTAAATATAAAGAAAATCTATAACGTCGACAGGTTTATCGGCACTTTTACTTATTTCGGCTCCTTAATAACAAACCAATGGGGATCCAGTGAAGAAATTAAAAGAAGAATTGCTCTGGTCAAGATGACAAAACTTACAAACATTTGAAAAGTCATTGTATAACTTCTTCTTCTTCGGGTTCCTTCTCCTAGCGGAGGTTGGAAATCATCATCGCTATTTTAACTTTGTTGGCCGCATTTCTGAACAATTCTAATGAGCTGCAGCCGAACCACTCTCTCAAATTTCTCAGCCAGGACATTTTGCGTCGTCCTGGGTTTCTCTTCCCTTGTATCTTCCCTTGCATAATCAACCTCAGTAATACATACTTCTCACCCCTCATTAAATGTCCCAGACATTGTATAACACTTAACACCAAAGTGTGAATAGTTAAGAGCCTGATATTCCCTATATTAATATTTCTGAATATTGGTCAATAAAACAAACAGACAAAAAGAACATAAATGCCTTTCAGATGTATTACTGGCGTCGAATGTTAGGAGTGTCTTGGACTAAGAAAAGAACTAATTTGTCAATCATCCAAAAGATCCAAGTAAAGAAGAAACTACATACCATAGTAGCTAAAAATATTGTCAAGCTCTTTGACCACACTGTTAAAAGAAATGAAGATCTCCAACCAGATATACAGATCTTATTGTGAAACTCATAGGCAAGGTGAGACAAGTGGAACCTGACAGTACAAGAGATTTCACAAAGTTACCATGCTTGAAAACAAACTACCAACTAGGAAGAAAAGAGAATCACTTTTTATTTCAAATATTTTTGGCAAATATTTTTGCACATACAGAAGATGTATGGAATACATGGTTTTTATGTTTCAACGCTTATTTGATATTTAAATTATTGTCTTTCAGTTTTTTTTACTTTCCAAACAATATTGTCGATATTATTTGTTGGTATCATTAATATATTTTCCATGTCGGTTATATATTATTTTTTAAGTAACAATTATTATTTTTGCTTAGGTGAAGAAGAAATCACACCATCAGAGAAAATATTCTACAGGGTGTTTGAGAAATTCGGTCATATCAGATTTGTAGACATACCCATATGTGATCCTTACAGGAAAAAGATGAAGGAGCACATTTCTGGAATGAAGAATTCTTCCTTTGATCAAATTGAATTTTTCGAAGGGTATGTTCAGTTTAAGGACTATATAGGATTTACAAAAGCTATGGATGCTTTTAAAAATATGAAGCTAGTCCATAAAGATGATGATGCCACTTTAGAAGTCAATATTAAAGTGGATTTTGATAGAAGTAAACATCTTAGTGATGCTTCTATTAAAAGGAGAGAGATTGTTAGAGATCGATTGGAGAAGAAGGTTAGAGAACAAGAGGAAAAGGAGAGAGCAGAATTTGAAGAGAAGAAGAAAACAGAGGAAATCGAAAGGTTGCTTTATTTTTTAGATAGTAACAGCTATATTCATTAATAATTTCTAAAGATTAGGTGCCCATTTACATTTAGAGTTAGATACACAAACACACACACACACACACACACACTCTGCCTACTCCTCAGTGTCAAATACCCGTGTTACCCTGAATAGCTACTTTTATATCCTCAGTATGCGTGGGAACGGTATTCCCGAAAACGGTGAGCGAGATCGGTTGGCGCGGGGGGTTGCTGAAGCAGCGGTCGCCATGTTGACGGCAGTATTTTAGTGTTATCGCTTATGTTTAAGCTGTCAGGGCTGTTATCGATTTCGATAGCTTCACGAATAATTAAATGAATATATACAATATGTCCCACTAAGTTGTAACCATAAGGAAAACTTTTTTATTATTAATTTTACGAAAAAAAATTATTCTTCATAAAAAGTTCTGCATGTTCTAAATTCTAGAATACAATCATCAGATATTAAATTTTATTAATAGTATACGAGGTATAAGAATATGAATTTCGCGCAAGAGTAAAGTACCGTAATAGGAACATAGGTTCCCTCTAACTCCCCTTGGACGAGACAGCAAAAATCAAAGCGCATATCAAAATCATTTTCTTTCAATGTGTGAATGATTTTTGGTCTAAATGGCTTGTATTTATTTAGTTTTAAAATTCTTGCTATTGTATTTTTACTTACTTGCATCAACGAATTCCTCTTGCGCAATGAGAGTTTTGGATTATCTATCACAGACAACAATACTTTAAACTGTGTATTCTCAATGTCAACCAGGTTTTTGCCTTGTTCATTAAAATAATTTTTTATACTTGTACTCTTGTACTCCAGTACTTTTAAATTTATTTACTATTTTCGTAACGGTAGAATGATTTATTTTTTTTTAATCTCTATTATTAAAAATTATAACTGCTTCTCTATTTTTTTACATTGTTATCCCACAATCAAAACAATTTCAATTTTATCTTCTGCACTTAATGTTACAGGCATTTCTACTAAATTTTATAAATACATCCTCCTTACTCCTCAATCCTTTAGCCCTTGTCAGGGCGTAGTGACACCCTAAATATTGTTAGTCTGCTGTCTCCATTGACTGCGATCTTGTGCCATATGGACGGCTTCATGTAGGGATTTTCCACCAAACTCTTCATTTGGTCTACCCATCGTATTGGAGATCTTCCTCTTGGTCTTCGGCCTTCTACCTTTCCTTCTACTACCAATAGTTCCATGGTGCCCGTTCTTCTAGCTATGTGGCCGAAGTAAGTTAGGTATGCTTGGTTTACTTTTTTAGTAGCCTGTCTTTTATATGAAGCTCTTCCACAATTGACAGGTTGGTTCTATGTTCTGTCCAGGACACGCGTAGAATTCTTCTATATACCCACATTTCGAAGGCTTCGATCTTACTCCTATCGATTTTTTGAGAGTCCATGTTTCAGCTGCATATGTAGCAATGGGAAAAATAAGGCCATTGACCAACCTGGGCTTAGTATTCCTTGTTATTGTTCGGTCTTTCCATATTTTAATTAATTTAGCAGTTGCGGTTCGGGCCATTCCTAGTCTACGTTTGATTTCTGAGGAACAATCACCATTGTTCGTTATCAGAGAGCCCAAGTATACAAATCTGTCGACTACTTCGAAAATCCCTATTTGGCGTATATGCGGTAGATTATTATTTGCTCTGTCTACAATCATTATTTTTGTTTTTCCGGTGTTGATTTGAAGTCCGAATTCTTCACTTATTCGGCGTAGCCGTTCGATGATGGTAATTATTTCGACTTCATTCGCTGCTAGTATAAGTGTGTCATCTGCGTATCGCAGGTTACTGATAAATAAATACATAAAATACATAAATTTGTCTAAATACCATCGAGTTAGAATCTATGGAGATGGCATCACGTGACTAAAAACGACCTCACTTCGGCCATATTGTTAAGAATATTATTTTGACACTTTTGACAAATCATATGTTTGTTTACAGTTGTTGTTTTTCGCATGATACTATGAATAACAGATAGGATCTTCCGTAGCCCAAAAACGGTCGTGTTCGCGCATGCCGTCATTGGAGAGTAGAATTTGAATTCTTGTTAAAGTTACATGGGATTTGTATGCATTCTGTGATGAAATTATTAGACGAAAATAAGTTAAGAGGTTTAATAATTACAATAATCGTACACATAAGAATATCTCCAAACTATTTATTAAAGATTATTTATTGACATATACAAAAAACTGACATTTCGAACGTGCAACTCTACAATGACGTCACAAAAACATGCGCAATATCTTATCTTCTTATCATAGTATCATGGTTTTTCGTATATTTTTAGTATTATAATACTTTTATACAAACTGTAATAATATATTGTGATAGTGCATAATAATGGTTTCTTGTTCTCAACGTAGTTGCAGTAGCAGAAGCAATGTTAATAAAAAATCTTCATGAATATCGTTCCACAGGTTAGTATACAAATATGTAAACAAAGTAATGACCCGTACTTTAGAGAATAAATTAATACTATTTGACTGCATTAATTTATCTTTATGTATAATATATCGTGTTTTTAGTGTTTACCGCGGGATAAATAAATCATAGTTTATTAAAAATGTATTGCACTTTTTTAGATTATGATTAAATCTTCTGAATAACTAGTCATATTTGTATAGTAGTTTTAATATTATTGAGTCTGGCCCTGATCCCACCGCCATACTGGTATTAATGTTAGCCCCGCCTACCTACGCCGTTTTTAATACATACAGTTAATATGCTCATAGCTTCTCCAACTCGATGCTAAATACGTAACTAAATACAACTGATGTTTTGAAAGTAAATATCAAACATCTTTTCTATAAACAAATCAAGTTTATCAATGCATCTTAGATTTCTCGTAACTTCAGTTAAAATTGCATTGATATTGTAGACAGAAATGTGGATATTGTAGCATGTTAAATACCTTATAAACATGGAATATTCAATGTATAAAATTTATTTGGTAGGCCTCTGGGCTATGTATAAAATTCCTTTTGAGTTTCTGTGTATATTGCGACGTAAGCGTCTGGACACATCGAAGAAAAATTCCACTGCAGTTTTAACTGCGTAGTAAAAATATGGTCTTATTCTATATTTTAGTTCTGCAATTTTCAAAGCTAAGCGACGATCAAGGTCAAATTACCCTGAGAAGCGTCGTTAAAAAGAATTCCAATTAACTAGTCCCTTTGACTGGTAGAAAGGTGAGAACAACAGAGGAAGCTGGTACGGAGCGTGAAGGAAGGACAAATTAAGTTGGGTTTGAGATCTTGACGGAAAAAGAGGTTGTGTGTAATCTTTAAAAACAACCGGCGTATTTCTTATTATGGAGAGGTGAATTTTAAACTCAAATGTAATGTGTCAGTTTTGTCTGAGTTAATCCCCTAATTTTTTTGTGCTGTTTTACCTGAGGGATTTGTGACACGGCGTTATAAACAAGTTTAAAAGATATCCACATGGTTTCAAGCAGGAGCTTAAATTTTTTAAAAGCCAAGTTTTGAAGATTTCATAATGAAGTGCCGAGCTTCCATCCTCATTTTGTTGTCTCGGGTTATTCCAGGTCATTCATTGTTTGTTTTGCAGTGAATTTTGAGTTCAGTTCCAACCCCATAACTTTTAAAGGAGATATAAGTTTGATCATGTACTTTTTTTGTTAAATTTTTTTTAAGTAAAAATAGACATTTTCCATCAATAATTGCTTTCATGACAAGTGAAGAAATTGTAATAAGTAAAATATTAGGGAGTGGCTAACTGTCATATTAATTCTTTAAGTTAAAATTTAATCTTGACATATGACAGTTAGCATTATTTTCTTGACAATTGGTACATACTTGTTTTGTTTTTAAAAAGGTTAACCTCTATGCATAATTCCATTTAAATGAATATTTTTCATTTGTAGTAATTTATTTCCGCTACAATATGTCGCCCAACAATAATTTAAATTCTTATAGAGTCTCCAACGTCTAGAGTTGTAAACCGATAGCAACATTGTAAGTTGTTTTTGTTATTTTGTTATTATTATTTATATTTGTAATTGTTTATGGTGAGATAATAATAAATATGTAATGTTTCTCCTAAACCAAGAGTATTATTTCCTTTAAAAAGATTCTACCCCTTTTTGTATTTTTCAGGAAAGAAAAGCCTATCTTTTCACTCAGCAGGAAGATTCTTGTAAGCGGTGTCCGATTTAAATAGCTTAGGAACCTTCTTGTGTTGTTTTGTCCAGTAAATCCATGTACCTTTTTAATTCACTTTTTGTAGTTACCCCACTCCAGTCCCTTTTTATTTACCACGACCCAGCTCTCCAAACAAAATAAGAGTAGCCGTTCGCAAACGTTCCGATTTGTTTTGCTTACCCTACCCCCAGCCCAGCAATTTCTGCCCCCGATTCTCAACCTTCTATAGGTAGGTATAGTGGTATTATGTCGAGGTATTAATAAAATTAGGGAAATCTATTTATTTCCAGTAATAATGTTATATTAGTTATGTATGTTCCTATTTGCAAGAGATACAAATGTTCATTCAAAATATAAAAATTAATAAAAAACAACAAAACTTATTTTTTCAATGTAAATGTATGTAATTGTAAATTTGAACGTAGTTTTTAGTTTTGATCAATTTTTCTTAATAACAAGTTTCGATATTGTGAAGTATAAGGGTAGTTTACTCTTCGGCGAAATTCATATTTTGTGACTTACCTCGTATACTAATAATACAATTTGATATCTGATGATCGTATTTTAGAACATGCAGAACTTCTTATGAAGAATATTTCTTTTCGTAAAATTGATAATTAAAATGTTTTCCATATGGTTTTAACTTTTATGGTTTTTTCCTTATGGTTTTTTCTTTTAACATACATGTACGCTCTTAAGTACATGTATTTTAATATTAAATATATGTGTACTTAAAAGCGTACATGTATGTTAAAAGAAAAAAATTTATTAGATTTAGAAATAGAGTAACTCTCCTTTCCTATTTTATAAAAAATTTCATCTTTACCACTCCTGTCTTAACACAGTCACTCTATTTAATTATCTAGCACTTTGTTTTTTGTAATGTCTTTCGTTCACTAACTAATTCCCTTTTCTCATTGTTGCTCATTATTTTCTTATATATTCCTTTATTTTTGCATGCATTTCCCTTTTTTATATTTTATAATACCAAATATATGATGGGGATTTTAACTAGTCTGTGAAAACAGTCTGGTTTAACCCGACCTTTCTCAGAGAATAAACCTTTCTCATCTTTTAACATTTGGTTTCATTTCGCCTCTTACTTCAATATCCAGCACAACTAGGTACCTTATGTTGTTTCAGTGTCTTACTAACTATTAATTTACAATCCTTAAATTCGCGTATATCTTCTTTTTTGCTATAAAATAGTCTATTTGAGAGTCATTTTCTCCACTTAAGGATGTGCTAATTTGACTTTCTTTCAATAAATTAAATAATATTTTTTCAATCAATTAAAATAAAAGCAAACAATTAGTGTTAAGAACATTGTCTAACATTTTAAACGGGTTAATTTTTATTAACGGGGTAATTTCGTTAGTTGTTAAAGATCGTGGGCGTTCTATCTGTTAATATCTTGTTGCTTCCTCCAACATATATAACAGATGATCAAATTGTTAGTCACCTAATAAACTCAAACTTTTATTTAAATTGTTTATAATTAAGCTACAAAATATAGTTACATAGGTATTTGTTTTTGTTAGATTTTCAATTTTATGAGACAACAATAAATATATAGTCCGTCTAGAAAGTATCCGGAAAAAAAGAAAGAAGAATTATAATTTTACGGTATTTATTTCCATCACTTGAAATATAAAATTTCAACAAATAATTCATCTCATTTACTTATACAACATCCGTTTAAATCTAAACACTTAAATATACGTCCTGGTACACCCAAAATTAGGTCAAGCCCATAATTTTAGGTAATGGTGTTCCAGGCCTGTAAAACTGACCGGATCAAACCTTTATCTTGTGGCGTTGCTCGTTCCACTTCAATCTTTATCAGTCCCCATATGTTTTCAATGGGGCTAAGATCTGGAGCTGCTACTGGCCACGGAATTGTTGCCAATTCGTGTTCTTGCATCCAAGCTTGAGTATAAGCAGAAGTATGGCATCATTATCTTGCTGAAAACGCCACCCCTCTGGATATAAAACATGAGCCGTTTCAAGAGTAAACCATTTAAGATGTTACAATATTGCGCACTAGCAACAGTACCATTAACTATACAGAGAGGTATAGGACCACGCTGAGATATTGTTTCCCAACCATTATTTTAGTGGGAAATTTGGAAATTTGAACGATAACATTTTCTCTTGATACGATTTTTAGATGATTTGCATTAAGCTGGAAATAACTTTCATCAGATATAAAGACATTATTAAAATTATCTTCTCGAAACGTTGACAAAAATCTATTCTTCGTGGTCCTTGCAGAGGTGTCATTGTAGCGATTTTTTTGATTCCTTGATATGTTGCCTTGCTTTTTCAGTGACATGCGGGCATTTTCTGGGTACACTTTTATTCTTCGTTGATTTCCAAATCTGTTCAATAATTTTCGAAACCCTAGGCGTGGTTTTTGTCGTCCAAAAGCCACTAAAGCATTTAAATTGTTTCCGCGAATCTTACGCGGTCTACCCGAAACTGGTCTATGTCTCATACATATGCCATTTTCTATCCTCTTTATTGTCTCATATACTGCACTTTTTCAGAGTTCAGTCAATTACACTAATTTTTTAACGTTTCGGACACCCTTTCTTTACAAATATTCCACCACTTTTCTTTTTTCTACTTGCGACATTATTTCACAAATCTTAAGTCTGTTTACAAACAATAATATTTGACAGATAGTGTTGTCATGCGAATTTGTTCATAACCTACTAAACGCATAACCTACTTGTTGCACTACTTTTGTCTTAAAATGTTACAAAAAGGAAATCTATTAAAATTAGGAAAATATAAAATTCCGGATACTTTCTAGACGGACTATACTTATAGCAATATTTCTGGCGCGATAGAACGTTATACAGATGCGATTTTGTGTCAGTACTGTTATGTTCAGTTTAAAAATGACGCATTCAATACTAAAATATAAACATTCGTAGAGGAAGTTGCCTAAAACCGGGCCCCCACTTTGTTTTTGAATTTAAAAAAATTCAAAGCTAAAAAAATATAAAACATTTTTAACTATATATCTTACCATGTTTTACATAGGTGTCTATTTTATTTATATTTTTTTATTAAGTTTTGTAGGCGTGAAATTTTTTTTGCAAACATTGCATTTTTGTGTGAGAAATGTTTCCTAATGTGGGCCCCTAAAAAAATATTAGAGAAAATTATATGAAAAACTTAAAAATAAAACACTAACAGTTTAAATGAACAAAATTGTAATTTTACATTGAAAATATAATAATTGACAGTCAAGTACGACAATAATCGCATATACCTTCTTCTGCGCCTGCAAACTCAACTTGAGCCAAGAAAGAACACAAAGCATTTAACCAAACGCTCTCCTTTACAGTCATCTGAAAATTTAACACAACAAAACAAACACTCTGCTTTCTTTTCAGCTGTGACGGAAGATACACCTGGTGGAATTTCTAACTCAAAAGAATCTGAGGATATGGTGTCGTCCGAGTCTTCTCCGGAGCTAGATTCTCCCTGGAACTTAAGACTTTCCTTAGCTTTCTCTTTTCTTTGCAACGGGAGACATTTTGAACCACGACCTTTACCACGTGTCGGTTGTTTACTGGCCTTAGTTACTTTCTCCTATCTAATTGTTGCAGCCTCTTCTAATTGCAATTTGTAAGGAGAGGAAGTTAGTGCTGAACTGGTTGCTTTACGTCCTCTAGTAGAAGCTCTTTTCTTAATTTTCAATGTAGGTTTGATACGAGATGGGCTTGTATGGAAAGAATTTTACTGTGTTCCATTGTTCCATGTTCATTCTGGGTAGAATTTTGTTTCTCTGAGGATGACAGGTTAGCTTGACAGGATCCAGATGACTTTGGCGGAACAACTAAATCAGATGCTCTTGATATTGATGCTACAGCCAGGTCAACTGCAACACCATTTAACTCAGATACTCTTAATGTTGATGGTACAGCCAGGTCAACTTCAATACTATTCAACTCAGATGCTCTTGATGTTGATGGTACAGCCAGGTCAACTTCAACACCATTCAATTCAGTCTCACTGGGATTTAATTCTCTCTGCTCGTCTGGTTGATTCTTACGTGCCTCCACAATCTATTCAGATTCTGTGAATATGTTTCGTTTAAAAGGAAAAATTTCAGTAACTCTGAAGCCATTGATAGCTATCTCAGCCTTCTGGAATTTAATGTAGGCTCTCCCAAAAAGCTCCATTACATCATAAGCATTAACAGGCCGATTACTATGTCGTAACCATTGTCGAATTTCTTCGCTTTACATGGCTTTTAGAGGTCTTAAGAATGTCCTGTCAAGTGGTTGTAGTTTGTGTGATGAATGGGGTGGAAGTGATACAATTGAAACATAGTTTTGTCTGGCCAAATCGATTCAGTCAATATTTTGGGTGTGACTGAAATGTCTATCTAAGATACGAAGGACAGGATTCTCTTTCGAAGGTTTTACAAATGCTATAAAGTGTTGGAACCACATTTTTAAACAGATTTGCTTATATCCATCTTGGGTGGAAAAATGACTAAAAGGGGAACGAAGATTCCACTTGCATTCATACAGGCAACGATTGTAATGAGAGATCCACGCTCAGCAATTTTCCTTTTTCCACGCAAACCAATTATTTTAGCCACTTTTGACTGTACGATAGATATACCACTTTCATCTACATTGAAAATTCTATCAGGGGTAAATTTTTCTTTGTCATAAACCTCTTCTAGAAGATTAAAAAATCTATCGGTATTTTCTTTACTGAATCCTAAAGCCCTTGCAAAGGACGTGCCAGTTGGTTTTCGTTCTGATAAGTTCTTTTTGTGGCTTTTTAAGAAAAGACTTGCCCATTTTTGCCCAGCCATTTCGGGTTTGAAAGGGTGCTGAACGTGACTCCTTTCAGCTAATTGTACAGCCATTCTTCGTAAATCTGTTAGTGTAAGGCCAAAGCATGATGCTTCCATGGCTAAACAATAATTAACTAGTTCATTCTCAAGTTGTTTGCAAAAAACCGGTGGCTTACCAACTTTTGTAAGAGATGCATGTAAGGGATTTCCCTATTTTTCTTTAGCCAATCGTTGCAGTGTTTGATCTTTACACATTATACATCTTACTGGCTTTTTTTAAGCCCATTGTCTCTTTTTTGGAGAGCGCCAATCGCCCTTGGCATGTCCGACAGGGACCACGATCTCAATGTCTTTGTTGTCGGCATAATATCTGCAACAATATTATCAATTTCAATGTTACAAGCCCTTTTTTGGCTTGTAACATTGAAATTGATAGATAATATTGTTGAAGATATCATTGTTGCAAAATTAAAAATTGATATATTTTAATTTTTAATAATTGAAAATGGGGAATTTTGGAGGGCCCGGATTGAGTAACGCTTAAAATTTAAATATCAAATTTCCTATTTTAATAATAAACTAAAGCCAAATGTTAGACCATGAATCAGTAGCTTGCAATATTATCTTTAAATAATATAATGGTAACTTACCAATATAATATTAAATTCCGGCAACACAAACTAAAAGCGCGCCAAAACTTTCCAAACCAAGATTTAGCTTATTCACTGACTACACCTCAAACGATTTACGATAGCGACTGAAATGGTTGGCCGTACTTTGTTCTCATAAAGAACTTCACGTTTTACAGTGTTGCTGCTTTGCAACTGTACCGTATATATATATATATATATATATATATATATATATATATATATATATATATATATATATATATATATATATATATATATATATATATATATATATATATATATATATATATATATATATATATATATATATATATATATATATATATATATATATATATATATATATATACAAGAAATACTGGATATTATTGACTGTCGATATAAACAAACAACACAGTTTATTAGGGTTGCAGTCAGAATTATTGGCCGGGATGTTAAAAAAACACTCTTTTGACTTTTTGTCGAGCTTTCGGAATATTTTTATTCCTTTTTCAAGACACTGTAAAAGACAATTATGTAAGTATTTAAAAATAATATCACCATTCTTCAGTGTAACTTACTAGTCGTTGAGATTATTTTAGTAAGCATTGAACACTCAACATTAATACCACACATTAAAATATACAATTATGGACAATACATCATAAAATTTTTAAAAATTTGTTGTTAAAAATAGTAAAAACTTGATTGATGGCATGTTTTACTGGTGTATATTAACTCATACAGAGAATGGAAAGAAAAAACAGTGTAATTAATATGTAATTAGGTGTAAATTGATGTTATCTTTCTTTACAAGCATTACTAGAGGCCTTTCTTAGGTGTCTATAATTTTTAACCTGTCTTAATGGTATGCAACATATTATACAGAGGTGTAATTTTTCGTACAGGTAAATATTTATTTTTATTTTTGGTGTTTTTCTAGTAAATAACAATAAATGTTACTTAATTTGTCTATATCGGACTTTTTATTGATACAAGATGTGCTAGATTTTATGAAACACATTTCCAAAAAAACACGTTTTAAATGGTTCTTTTCTTTTGCCAAAATACAGGAATCATCGAACTTGAACTCATGTTTTAGAGTTAGTGCATGTTCTGTCAATGCACATGCATTGATTTTTTTGGTTTTTATGTCACTGCGATGTGATATCACCCTGCTGTGAAAATTACGAGATGATTCTCCTATGTAAATTTTATTGCAGTTACTACACGGTATAGAATAAACAACATTCGATGACTCCTGTATTGTGAAAGGATCTTTTGTCTTTGTGTAAAGCTTCGATACTGTTTTCACATTTTTGGTTGTAATTTTTAAGCCACTAACATTTTTAAAGATGTTCATTAGCTTAGGTGTCAAAAATGGAATATAGGGTAGGCAACCATAAGTTATTTTAGATGGTAATATTGCTGCGTTATGTGTCAATGTCAATTGTCGGATCTCATTGTTATGAACATTTTGGTTGACAGAAACTTGTGAAGGAAAAGGAGAACCGAAAATGAGTTTGTTTAACAGCCCTATGGGATAAGAATTCTCTTGTAGTATGGATCTCAACTTTTTTAGTCCCTTGTCTCTGAATTCTGTATGTGACAAATTGATAACCCTAGTTTTTAAAGTAACCGTTTAAAGTAACCCCAGTAACCGTTTCATAAACTTTTATTCTCAACATCCATCTAAGATGAAAACAAATTTGGTTTTGGCTTTAAAAACTAGGGTTATCAATTTGTCACATACAGAATTCAGAGACAAGGGACTAAAAAAGTTGAGATCCATACTACAAGAGAATTCTTATCCCATAGGGCTGTTAAACAAACTCATTTTCGGTTCTCCTTTTCCTTCACAAGTTTCTGTCAACCAAAATGTTCATAACAATGAGATCCGACAATTGACATTGACACATAACGCAGCAATATTACCATCTAAAATAACTTATGGTTGCCTACCCTATATTCCATTTTTGACACCTAAGCTAATGAACATCTTTAAAAATGTTAGTGGCTTAAAAATTACAACCAAAAATGTGAAAACAGTATCGAAGCTTTACACAAAGACAAAAGATCCTTTCACAATACAGGAGTCATCGAATGTTGTTTATTCTATACCGTGTAGTAACTGCAATAAAATTTACATAGGAGAATCATCTCGTAATTTTCACAGCAGGGTGATATCACATCGCAGTGACATAAAAACCAAAAAAATCAATGCATGTGCATTGACAGAACATGCACTAACTCTAAAACATGAGTTCAAGTTCGATGATTCCTGTATTTTGGCAAAAGAAAAGAACCATTTAAAACGTGTTTTTTTGGAAATGTGTTTCATAAAATCTAGCACATCTTGTATCAATAAAAAGTCCGATATAGACAAATTAAGTAACATTTATTGTTATTTACTAGAAAAACACCAAAAATAAAAATAAATATTTACCTGTACGAAAAATTACACCTCTGTATAATATGTTGCATACCATTAAGACAGGTTAAAAATTATAGACACCTAAGAAAGGCCTCTAGTAATGCTTGTAAAGAAAGATAACATCAATTTACACCTAATTACATATTAATTACACTGTTTTTTCTTTCCATTCTCTGTATGAGTTAATATACACCAGTAAAACATGCCATCAATCAAGTTTTTACTATTTTTAACAACAAATTTTTAAAAATTTTATGATGTATTGTCCATAATTGTATATTTTAATGTGTGGTATTAATGTTGAGTGTTCAATGCTTACTAAAATAATCTCAACGACTAGTAAGTTACACTGAAGAATGGTGATATTATTTTTAAATACTTACATAATTGTCTTTTACAGTGTCTTGAAAAAGGAATAAAAATATTCCGAAAGCTCGACAAAAAGTCAAAAGAGTGTTTTTTTAACATCCCGGCCAATAATTCTGACTGCAACCCTAATAAACTGTGTTGTTTGTATATATATATATATATATATATATATATATATATATATATATATATATATATATATATATATATATATATATATATATATATATATATATATATATATATATATATCAACCTAGGGGCCCACTTTAGGACTAATGCCCGGGTTTGGGCAAGTTCCTCTACATATAAATTGTAGCTTAGTTTTAAGACAGATACCTTCATTTTACTAGGTTACTAATTTAATCACGCACTGTATATGAGTGATTAAATTAGTATTATATTTGTTCTTATTTTATTGCAGTACTGTGCAAATTAAGGTGGCTAACTTTCAACTTAATACCAATCAAACCAGATTTTAAATTATGGTTGGTAAATAATTATAATTGGTTTGATAATGTTGGAACGTTCTTTAAAAGATTGGATTGGGTTCTATACTGGTAATTAAATGTAGTATTGTACTAAAACAATAATAAATATTTGCCAAATTATTTGCATTGTATTGCAATTTCTTCATTTTATTATCAAAATTTGAAACTTAAAAACGACAAGTTTCATTATAATACGTCGTGAGGTATTAGTCGTATTTTTCAGGCAAAAAGAGTTAGATCTGAAGGAGCAGAAGAAACTGAGGAGGAAACTGCGAGAAGAGAAGAGAAAAGCGAAAATTCTAGAAAAATTGGAAATCACCGGTAGTGATGAGATCAATGAAAAAATTGCCAGAGAAGAAAAAAAGTTATTGGGGGTACAACGGAAACTGGAGGCCATAAGATTGGTGGAAGAGCTATTTAGGAGGATACAGGTAATTTATATTCACGAAAAATCACATTATTCAATTGTTTTATTTTCTAATTGATACTTTTATTTAGTTTTTTAACCATCTTAAAGTTACAGATTGTTTACGGTAATTTAGTTAATTCTTAAAAATCTTAAAGACTTAAAAACTTCATATATTCCCATAAAATTTCACAAGATTAGTTTCCACAAAAACAACAATAAAACCAAAAACATCTTAAGAAAGGCAAACCTATCGCTGATTAGAGAAGCGATTTGTGACACCAGACGAGACATTGATTCGTTCCGTAATCTTGCTCGTATTTCAAATTGCGCGTTAAAGCAATTTTCCCCAATAAAACTAACTGAAATGTCATTAATCCGTTCCAGTCCCCAAAAAAACACTTTAGTTGTGTGTTTTTACATAAGAAAATGTATTTAAAAGAAGAAACATTTATTTACTAGTAACAAAAAATACATACATATTCTATAAAAACAAGAAAAAACTAAGTACTTACCGAAGCGCTTAATTTTCGACAGTGATCTTCGCTTTTTTCACACTTTGCTGATTTTCATCTACAGATCGTTTAAAAAACTGTAAAAGGAGGTTTTTTTTCTTCCTCCCTTTCAGAATATTTCGGAAATGTGTTAGGTAAGTTTCATTGAACAACACCAATGCACGACCAGTTATAACTCTTTCGGGGTGATTTTTATCCACGAACTCTGCATCTTTCTCCCACATTCCCAGGATCTTCTTTATATCGCTTGTAGAGACAACCTTTTCAAATTCTTGTTCCTCTTCAAAACTAATTTTTCGTTGAACCGTATGCTGCTGCGAATGTAGTTCGTCTAACTTCTCGGTTGTCAGCTCTTGAGACTGTTCCACGACAGGTTCGTTCACATCTCTTTCATTTACCTCCAGACTCATGGATTTTCGAAGAGAAACAATCCCATTTACCACTGACACTTCGGGTTAAAGTCCTTCGCAGGCCCTTCCATCTACACCATCAGGCCACAGCTTCTTCCATGCAGAGGTTAAGTTCCTTGTTGTAACACCTAGCCAGACCTGCTCAATAATTCTTAGGCTTATTACTATGTTAAAGTGGTCATTCCAGAACTCTCGCAGGGCAAGGTTTCTGTTCTCCGTCACCTCAAAGCAGCGCCAACTCTTAAAGTAAATCATCTTCGAGATTTGGTGGATAGGAAAGCGATTATCGAGGACAAGAAGGATTTGCATGGGTAGGTTGTTTTGCTGTAGATATTTTTTAACAGAAGGGTCAAACACCAGGTTTATCCACTCCACAAAGAATTTCTTGGTGACCCACGCCTTTGGATTTGCCTTCTACATAACTGCCTGTTTTTTTAATCTTATGTGACTTAAAGGGTCTTGGAGTTTTCTGAATGGTACACTAGAAGAGGTTTGATTTTACAGTCGCCACTCACATTGGCGCAAAGTAGTAGAGTTAATCTATCTTTCATAGGTTTGTGACCTGGCGTCGTCTTCTCCTTTGCCGTTATTAAGTCCTTTTTGACATATTTTTCAGAAAAGCCTTGTTTCGTCTCAGTTGAAGACTTGCTGGGGGATGTATCATTTGGCTTCTATCAATTCGGAAAACGTTTTGATGTAAACATCAGCTGCTTTCACATCCGAACTTGCTGCCTCACCATGCCTGACGACAGAGTGAATGCCGGTCCTTCTTGTAAAGTTGTCAAACCAGCCCCGACTGGCTTTAAACGAGTCTTCCGATTCATCATTTGTGAAATAAATCAATCGTGCCTTCTCACATAGGATGCTTTGTGATAAGGTTTCCCCTTGAAGTTGCTTCTCTGTCACCCACACCATTAGTAGTTTTTCCATCTTTTCATGGAGAAGTCCGGGGCTTAAAAACTATTGTCATGCCCTTAGCTGACATTATGTCATTTATCACCCCCTTCCGTTTAAGTACCGTACATATCATTGATGTGGTACGCCTGTACATCCTCCTACACCTTGCTCATGTTTTTCAATGATTTCACGTTTTAGTTCAATAGACATCATTTTCTTCCAACCCATGGTTGTAAAAATAAATGTAATTATGTAATGTACAAAAAGCACAAAACGCGAACGTAACTTATCAACGATACTTTCTACACTGAGGTCTATAGTAAAAATTTACACAGTGTAAATTACACCGACATCGAGAGTGCAATATGGTTAGTATTAGAATACGATTTTTTGTCTGATTTAACTTCCAATGACCATTTAATTGTCGGTCCAAGTAATAGTCACGTACAGACCCGTAAAATGATCTTTATGGCGAGGCCGTCAAGATCTATTACCAGTAAAACTACCTTTTATTTACAATGCAAATTAGAAGTAGTCAAATAAGAGATATGAATTTGAATAAAAACCGATTCCTCATATCTCAAATCTTTCTCTCATCTCAAAAATATCACTCGCTCCGCGGCTCGTATCTCAAAACACTCATGTATTAGGGCGCTCGTATACCGAGGTACAACTGTATTACAGTTGTCTACAATACACCAAAGAACTAACATCAGAAACTGATAATTATCCAAGAAACTGTTAAAACTAGAGTAAGAAGCGAATAAGTTTCACCACAGTGAAAGCAGTAGTAGAACACAACACAGCAATTAAAGTACTACATTGTGCTGCTCCTACGTTAAAAATATCTGGTAAAATTACACGTACGTAGCTAGTAACATATAAGTACAGTAAAATTAATTACTTGCAGCCTTGTCTACACTACGCTTTAAGACGAAGAATATAATAGAAAATATCCTGATATACTCCAAAGCTTGACGGAGATTATTTCTTAACTCGTTGTTACCAAGTCAAATACTCTTTAATCTAGGATCTGATCTTGCAGTTGCCAATAAAGACAATGGATCCAACAATCTGAAATATACAAAAAAAAAAATATTGCATTGCTTCGCCATATCGATTACGTATTGTTTTATTATCGGCGATTTGTCATATTGGTGCATAATGCACTTTATTTGACGATACACTGTACGCGCACTTTTGTTGATGTTTTCAATTATATAGCTGACGTGGTGTTACATTCACGCGCGCGCGCTTTTGGTAAGTGATTTGCCGCGTAAACTAGCGTATATAACAGCAGCATCTGCGCGCTGTAGTTAGTTGAGTTTGTGCTTCGAAGTGATACAGTGTTATTGTTACTTAGTGTTCGAAATGTTTCGTTTATTGCCAGTGATCGCTGCATCCTGCTTCCAGTTGACGGTGCTTCCCGTGGAAATGTGGTCTACTATTTTAAGGTAAGTGTTTATTAATTTCTTTTTTAATGTTTATTTTTTATATTTGTATTAATTTTTTTACATTTGTATTTATTTTTTTCATTATACTTTTAATCTTTATACTGATATACTCTTTTATATTTCAGATTGTTAGATCCATTGTCTTTATTGGCAACTGCAAGATCAGATCCCAGATTTAAGAGTATTTGTCTTGGGGACAGCGTGTTGATAAATAATCTCCGGAATGCTTTGGACATTGAAAGACGTCAAGCCGAAGAAATTATCCGTAATCCTGCAAAGTCAGTAATAATTTCCAGAGAGGATGGCAAAAGAGTATTTGCAGCTAACGTTTCCAAGAAGGTCACCAAGAAACCTGTAAATTTAAGACATAGTTTGGAGGTTCTCAAGAAAAAGCCGATGAAAGCAGACAATAAAAAGAACAATAAATGTTTATCGACTGTTAAGAAAGTTTTTAATTGTAGAATTTAAGTTTAGTTTGTAATATGTGTAAGAAATAAATTTTATGAATAAATATTGATTTACAATAAAAATTTTATTATATTTACTGTTTTCAAAAACGCATGTTTTCAAAAATTTTCGTGATATTTAATTAAAAAGATACCGTAATGTACCATTTATAGTTTTGGATAATATTACAAATTTTAAAAGTTGTTATTTGTAAGTGTTCATACTTTTGAATTTAAATTATTAACTATTATATGGAAGGAATGTTGTATAGTAATATAATATTAAAATTTTGATATCTAAAGACGTGCTAGATCGAAACAGCTAAACTGTTGCTGAAATTTAAACATAGGTGAATATATTTTATATTTGTCTTCAGATGAGTAACGAGGCAGAAAGGAGTAGAATACAATAAATTTAATCACTAGGAGAATTGTCTAGATCAGGTTTTAAGATAAAGAATGAATAGTCTAATAGACAATGTCCTGATGTACTTTACATTGATTCGCCCATCGTATCGATATAGGTAATATACTAGAATAGAACATGTTATTTTTACATGTAGCTGATCACCGACGGAAACTGTTGTCACATTATCGACTACAATGTCCGACGTGAATTTGACAGGTGATTAATGTGAACATAGATCTATTACCAGTAAAACTACCTTTTATTTACAATGCAAATTAGAAGTAGTCAAATAAGAGATATGAATTTGAATAAAAACCGATACCTCATATCTCAAATCTTGCTCTTATCTCAAAAATATCACTCGCTCCGCGGCTCGTATCTCAAAACACTTATATATTAGGGCGCTCGTATACCGAGGTACAACTAGCACACTGCGCACTAGTAGTGCAAAGAACTAACATCAGAAACTGATAATTATCTAAGGAACTGTTAAAACTAGAGTAAGAAGCGAATAAGTTTCACCACAGTGAAAGCAGTAGTAGAACACAACACAGCCATTAAAGTGCTACATTGTGCTGCTCCTACGTTAAAAATATCTGGTAAAATTACACGTACGTAGCTAGTAACATAAGTACAGTAAAATTAATTACCTGCAGCCTTGTCTACATTAGGCTTTAAGACGAAGAATATAATAGAAAATATGCTGATATACTCCAAAGCATGATGGAGATTATTTCTTAACTCGTTGTTACCAAGTCAAATACTCTTAAATCTAGGATCTGATCTTGCAGTTGCCAATAAAGACAATGGATCCAACAATCTGAAATATACAAAAAAATATATTGCATTGATTCGCCATATCGATTACGTATTGTTTTATTATCCGCGATTTGTCATATTGGAGCATAATGCACTTTATTTGACGATACACTGTACGCGCACTTTTGTTGATGTTTTCAATTATATACCTAGCTGACGTGGTGTTACATTTACGCGCGCGCGCTTCTGGTAAGTGATTTGCCGCGTAAACTAGCGTATATAACAGCAGCATCTGCGCGCTGTAGTTAGTTCAGTTTGTGCTTCGAAGTGGTCAAGTGTTATTGTTACTTAGTGTTCGAAATGTTTCGTTTATTGCCAGTGATCGCTGCATCCTGCTTCCAGTTGACGGTGCTTCCCGTGGAAATGTGGTCTACTATTTTAAGGTAAGTGTTTATTAATTTCTTTTTTAATGTTTATTTTTTATATTTGTATTAATTTTTTTACATTTGTATTTATTTTTTTCATTATACTTTTAATCTTTATACTGATATACTGTTTTATATTTCAGATTGTTAGATCCATTGTCTTTATTGGCAACTGCAAGATCAGATTCCAGATTTAAGAGTATTTGTCTTGGGGACAGCGTGTTGATAAATAATCTCCGGAATGCTTTGGAGATTGAAAGACGTCAAGCCGAAGAAATTATCCGTAATCCTGGAAAGTCAATAATAATTTCCAGAGAGAATGGCAAAAGAGTATTTGCAGCTAACGTTTCCAAGAAGGTCACTAAGAAACCTGTAAATTTAAGACATAGTTTGGAGGTTCTCAAGAAAAAGCCGATGAAAGCAGACAATAAAAAGAACAATAAATGTTTATCGACCGTTAAGAAAGTTTTTAATTGTAGAATTTAAGTTTAGTTTGTAATATGTGTAAGAAATAAATTTTATGAATAAATATTGATTTACAATAAAAATTTTATTATATTTACTTTTTTCAAAAACGCATGTTTTCAAAAATATTCGTGATATTTAATTAAAAAGATACCGTAATGTACCTACCATTTATAGTTTTGGATAATATTACAAATTTTAAAAGTTGTTATTTGTAAGTGTTCATACTTTTGAATTTAAATTATTAACTATTATATGGAAAGACCGTCGTGAGACAGGTTAGTTTTACCCTACTGATGACTCGTCGTTGCGATAGTAATCCTGCTCAGTACGAGAGGAACCACAGGTTCGGACATTTGGTTGACGCACTTACTTGAGCGGGTAATGGTGCGAAGCTACCATCCGTGGGATTATGCCTGAACGCCTCTAAGGCCGTATCCTTTCTAGTCAATGGTGGCAACGATATCTCTTGGAGTTCCGAGAGTCGAAAGGCTCAAAACAATGTGACTTTACTAGGCAATCGTAGTTCGCTACGATTGTCGCACGAGCCATTATTTCCGTTGAGATTATCGGTTTACGGTGGGATCGATCCTTGCCAGTAGACCAGATCTTTAGACAGACGAACATGGGTATTATAATCTTTTCGATGTTGGAACTCGGAATTGTCTGTATAGAATTGTATAGTAATATAATATTAAAATTTTGACATCTAAAGACGTACTAGATCGGAACAGCTAAAGTGTTGCTGAAATTTAAACATAGGTGAATATATTTTATATTTGTCTTCAGATGAGTAACGAGGCAGAAAGGAGTAGAATACAATAAATTTAATTACTAGGAGCCTTGTCTAGATCAGGTTTTAAGATAAAGAATGAATAATCTAATAGACAATGTCCTGATATACTCTACATTGATTCGCTCATCGTATCGATATAATATACTAAGAATAGAACATGTTATTTTTACATGTAGCTGATCACTGACGGGAACTGATGCCACATTATCGACTACAATGTCCGACGTGAATTTGACAGGTGATTAATGTGAACATAGATCTATTACCAGTAAAACTACCTTTTATTTACAATTAAAATTAGAAGTAGTCAACTAAGAGATATGAATTTGAATAAAAACCGATTCCTCATATCTCAAATCTTGCTCTCATCTCAAAAATATCACTCGCTCCGCGGCTCGTATCTCAAAACATTCATATATTAGGGCGCTCATATACCGAGGTACAACTGTATTACAGTTGTCTACAATACACCAAAGAACTAACATCAGAAACTGATAATTATCCAAGGAACTGTTAAAACTAGAGTAACAAGCGAATAAGTTTCACCGCAGTGAAAGCAGTAGTAGAACACAACACAGCAATTAAAGTACTAGATTGTGCTGCTTCTACGTTAAAAATAATATCTGGTAAAATTACACGTACGTAGCTAGTAACATATAAGTACAGTAAAATTAATTACTTGCAGCCTTGTCTACACTACGCTTTAAGACGAAGAATATAATAGAAAATATGCTGATATACTCCAAAGCATGATGGAGATTATTTCTTAACTCGTTGTTACCAAGTCAAATACTCTTAAATCTAGGATCTGATCTTGCAGTTGCCAATAAAGACAATGGATCCAACAATCTGAAATATACAAAAAAATATATTGCATTGATTCGCCATATCGATTACGTATTGTTTTATTATCCGCGATTTGTCATATTGGTGCATAATGCACTTTATTTGACGATACACTGTACGCGCACTTTTGTTGATGTTTTCAATTATATACCTAGCTAACGTGGTGTTACATTTACGCGCGCGCGCTTCTGGTGAGTGATTTGCCGCGTAAACTAGCGTATATAACAGCAGCATCTGCGCGCTGTAGTTAGTTCAGTTTGTGCTTCGAAGTGGTCAAGTGTTATTGTTACTTAGTGTTCGAAATGTTTCGTTTATTGCCAGTGATCGCTGCATCCTGCTTCCAGTTGACGGTGCTTCCCGTGGAAATGTGGTCTACTATTTTAAGGTAAGTGTTTATTAATTTCTTTTTTAATGTTTATTTTTTATATTTGTATTAATTTTTTTACATTTGTATTTATTTTTTTCATTATACTTTTAATCTTTATACTGTTTTATATTTCAGATTGTTAGATCCATTGTCTTTATTGGCAACTGCAAGATCAGATTCCAGATTTAAGAGTATTTGTCTTGGGGACAGCGTGTTGATAAATAATCTCCGGAATGCTTTGGAGATTGAAAGACGTCAAGCCGAAGAAATTATCCGTAATCCTGGAAAGTCAATAATAATTTCCAGAGAGAATGGCAAAAGAGTATTTGCAGCTAACGTTTCCAAGAAGGTCACTAAGAAACCTGTAAATTTAAGACATAGTTTGGAGGTTCTCAAGAAAAAGCCGATGAAAGCAGACAATAAAAAGAACAATAAATGTTTATCGACCGTTAAGAAAGTTTTTAATTGTAGAATTTAAGTTTAGTTTGTAATATGTGTAAGAAATAAATTTTATGAATAAATATTGATTTACAATAAAAATTTTATTATATTTACTTTTTTCAAAAACGCATGTTTTCAAAAATATTCGTGATATTTAATTAAAAAGATACCGTAATGTACCTACCATTTATAGTTTTGGATAATATTACAAATTTTAAAAGTTGTTATTTGTAAGTGTTCATACTTTTGAATTTAAATTATTAACTATTATATGGAAAGACCGTCGTGAGACAGGTTAGTTTTACCCTACTGATGACTCGTCGTTGCGATAGTAATCCTGCTCAGTACGAGAGGAACCGCAGGTTCGGACATTTGGTTGACGCACTTACTTGAGCGGGTAATGGTGCGAAGCTACCATCCGTGGGATTATGCCTGAACGCCTCTAAGGCCGTATCCTTTCTAGTCAAAGGTGGCAACGATATCTCTTGGAGTTCCGAGAGTCGAAAGGCTCAAAACAATGTGACTTTACTAGGCAATCGTAGTTCGCTACGATTGTCGCACGAGCCCTTATTTCCGTTGAGATTATCGGTTTACGGTGGGATCGATCCTTGCCAGTAGACCAGATCTTTAGACGGACGAACATGAGTATTATAATCTTTTCGATGTTGGAACTCGGAATTGTCTGTATAGAATTGTATAGTAATATAATATTAAAATTTTGATATCTAAAGACGTACTAGATCGAAACAGCTAAACTGTTGCTGAAATTTAAACATAGGTGAATATATTTTATATTTGTCTTCAGATGAGTAACGAGGCAGAAAGGAGTAGAATAAAATAAATTTAATTACTAGGAGCCTTGTCTAGATAAGCTTTTAAGATAAAGAATGAATAATCTAATAGACAATGTCCTGATATACTCTACATTGATTCGCCCATCGTATCGATATAATATACTAAGAATAGAACATGTTATTTTTACATGTAGCTGATCACCGACGGGAACTGATGTCACATTATCGACTGCAATGTCCGACGTGAATTTGACAGGTGATTAATGTGAACATAGATCTATTACCAGTAAAACTACCTTTTATTTACAATGCAAATTAGAAGTAGTCAAATAAGAGATATGAATTTGAATAAAAACCGATACCTCATATCTCAAATCTTGCTCTCATCTCAAAAATATCACTCGCTCCGCGGCTCGTATCTCAAAACACTTATATATTAGGGCGCTCGTATACCGAGGTACAACTAGCACACTGTACACTAGTAGTGCAAAGAACTAACATCAGAAACTGATAATTATCTAAGGAACTGTTAAAACTAGAGTAAGAAGCGAATAAGTTTCACCACAGTGAAAGCAGTAGTAGAACACAACACAGCAATTAAAGTACTACATTGTGCTGCTCCTACGTTAAAAATATCTGGTAAAATTACACGTACGTAGCTAGTAACATAAGTACAGTAAAATTAATTACTTGCAGCCTTGTCTACATTAGGCTTTAAGACGAAGAATATAATAGAAAATATCCTGATATACTCCAAAGCATGATGGAGATTATTTCTTAACTCGTTGTTACCAAGTCAAATACTCTTAAATCTAGGATCTGATCTTGCAGTTGCCAATAAAGACAATGGATCCAACAATATGAAATATACAAAAAAATATATTGCATTGATTCGCCATATCGATTACGTATTGTTTTATTATCCGCGATTTGTCATATTGGTGCATAATGCACTTTATTTGACGATACACTGTACGCGCACTTTTGTTGATGTTTTCAATTATATACCTAGGTGACGTGGTGTTACATTCACGCGCGCGCGCTTTTGGTAAGTGATTTGCCGCGTAAACTAGCGTATATAACAGCAGCATCTGCGCGCTGTAGTTAGTTCAGTTTGTGCTTCGAAGTGGCCAAGTGTTATTGTTACTTAGTGTTCGAAATGTTTCGTTTATTGCCAGTGATCGCTGCATCCTGCTTCCAGTTGACGGTGCTTCCCGTGGAAATGTGGTCTACTATTTTAAGGTAAGTGTTTATTAATTTCTTTTTTAATGTTTATTTTTTATATTTGTATTAATTTTTTTACCGTTGTATTTATTTTTTTCATTGTACTTTTAATCTTTATACTGATATACTGTTTTTTATATTTCAGATTGTTAGATCCATTGTCTTTATTGGCAACTGCAAGATCAGATCCCAGATTTAAGAGTATTTGTCTTGGGGACAGCGTGTTGATAAATAATCTTCGGAATGCTTTGGAGATTGAAAGACGTCAAGCCGAAGAAAGTATCCGTAATCCTGCAAAGTCAATAATAATTTCCAGAGAGGATGGCAAAAGAGTATTTGCAGCTAACGTTTCCAAGAAGGCCACCAAGAAATCTGTAAATTTAAGACATAGTTTGGAGGTTCTCAAGAAAAAACCGATGAAAGCAGACAGTAAAAAGAACAATAAATCTTTATCGACTGTGAAGAAAGTTTTTAATTGTAGAATTTAAGTTTAGTTTGTAATATATGTAAAAAATAAATTTTTTGAATAAATATTGTTTTACAATAAAATATTTATTTTTTCAAAAACGCATGTTTTCTAAAATATTCGGGATATTTAATTAAGAAGTAACCGTAATGTACCATTTATAGTTTTGGATAATATTACAAATTTTAAAAATTGTGGTTTGTAACTGTTTATACTTTTGAATTTAAATTGTTAACTATTATATGGAAGGAATGTCGTATAGTAATATAATATTAAAATTTTGATATCTAAAGACGTGCGAGATCGGAACAGAATTAGAAGTTGCTAAACTGTTGCTGAAATTTAAACATAGGAGAATATATTTTATATTTTTCTTCAGAGGAGTACCGAGGCAGATAGGAGTAGCAGTACTAGTACAAAAGAAATACAATAAAAACAGTACAAATGAAAACGCTCATTATTGCAAGAAGACATATCAATAAACATGTACCAAAAAGAAAGAATATTACTAGATACTTTTAATAGTCAGATTGGTCAGGCAGACTTATGTACATAACATGAACTGCTTCTATAAACATATGAACTGCTTCTATAAACATGAACACATAGACACTTATAAAGTAAATCGTCTAGCAAGACAACAAAAATAAATAATTAATAATAAAAAATCATGTTTCTTTAATTCTCTGTCTTATCATACTTATACAGCATTCTTGTTGAACGCCTGATCAGTTTTTTGTATTACACTGAGTCTACGGTGTCCATCAATTTCTTTTTCGATTTCTTGAGTTTAACTCGTGATATTGTAAAAATAAAGTTTTGCTTTTAACCAATGCGTAAATGCGGCGATCTGAAACACGTTCTGTTCCTGTATATACTCTTATATCCATTCCTCGCATTGACAACATTTGTAGCTTGATTATATTGATTGGTTTTTTAATAATAATTATTAATTTTTGTTGTCTTGTTAGCCGTATTTCTTTATAAGTGTGAATTAAAACACAATTAAAACAACAATTAAAAGTATCTAGTAATATTCTTTCTTTTTTGCACATGTTTATAGATATGTCTTCTTGTGATAACGAGCGTTTTCATTTGTACTGTTTTTATTGTATTTATTTTTTACTAGTACTGCTACTCCTTTCTGCCTCGGTACTCCTCTGAAGACAAATATAAAATATATTCTCCTATGTTTAAATTTTAGCAACTTCTAATTCTGTTCCTTTTTACACATATTACAAACTAAACTTAAATTCTACAATTAAAAACTTTCTTCACAGTCGATAAAGATTTATTGTTCTTTTTACTGTCTGCTTTCATCGGTTTTTTCTTGAGAACCTCCAAATTATGTCTTAAATTTACAGATTTCTTGGTGGCCTTCTTGGAAACGTTAGCTGCAAATACTCTTTTGCCATCCTCCCTAGAAATTATTATTGACTTTGCAGGATTACGGATAATTTCTTCGGCTTGACGTCTTTCAATCTCCAAAGCATTCCTGAGATTATTTATCAACACGCTGTCACCAAGACAAATACTCTTAAATCTGGGATCTGATCTTGCAGTTGCCAATAAAGACAATGGATCCAACAATCTGAAATATAAAAAACAGTATATCAGTATAAAGATTAAAAGTACAATGAAAAAAATAAATACAACGGTAAAAAAATTAATACAAATATAAAAAATAAACATTAAAAGAAATTAATAAACACTTACCTTAAAATATTAGACCACATTTCCACCGGAAGCGCAGTGAGCTGGAAGCAGGATGCAGCGATCACTGGCAATAAACGAAACATTTCGAACACTACGTCACAATAACACTTGATCACTTCGAAGCACAAACTGAACTAACTAAAGCGTGCAGATGCCGCTGTTATATACGCTAGTTTACGCGGCAAATCAGTTTAAAAAATCGCGCACGCGTAAATGTAACAACACGTCAGCCATATAACTGACATTAACAAAAGTGGGTGACACATTGGTGCATTTTGCACCAATATAACAAAATACGGATAATAAAACAATACTCACCGATGTAGCAAATCGATCGATATAATATACTAAGGATATAACCTATGAATAAATATTTTCGTCCAAAGTAGTCAATAATAGTGGTCGACTATTGTTTCCGGAATATCACTGGCGTACAAAAAAAGTCTTTTGGTAAATATATATGTATAATAGTATATTACTTTATGAGGCGTAGAAGCATGACTTTTCTTGATGCGCCCGATATTACGCGCCGAACGAAGTAAGGCGCGTAATAGAGGGCAAGTCAAGAAAAGTCGCTTCTTTGCCGAATAAAGTATACTATTTTTTCTTCAAACGTAGCAATTTTCAACCAAAAATAGTACAATTCATACGCTATTTTTACTCGAAATTAACTGTGACAACTATCAAAGTCGTCTAGATGTTAAAAATTAAAATAATTAAGTCGTCGGTGGGATTTGCGCATCGAGCAATAAGACAAAAGAGGGAATCTAATCCTTATGAAAAGGAGACCAAAAAAGTGGCCTCTGATGGCGGACATATCCGGAAATGCGAATGCGCCAAATTTAAATTTTCCGACACTTATCAACAGTAGCTATATAATATTTCGCAGAATGTGTCTTAGACGAGAAAGTTTTAATTAATTATTAATGATAAGAGTCTAAAATGCGACACAATTGTTAAAAAACTTCAATATAAATAAGATTTCATGTGACATTTGGGACAAACAATAACATAACACAACTAAATTTAATGTCAAACAAGGAGAGAGACTCTCTTTCCTTGTTTAATGTGGCCTCTAAAGATCGCACTTCCTGTCTAACAATATGTTTGCCCCCACTACCTTTACATTCCCTCTATTGTCTTTTTGCTCGATGGATTTGCGTCTCCCTTGTTACAGTTGTTTGACAGATGTTTGCAATTATTGAAGACAGCTTATTGTTGTTGCAACCGCAAGCGCAAATTTAGTGCGAAAATGGAAAACCTAAACGAAATTGAGTCCGCGGCTAATGATGCAGTAGCACGTTTGGGGCCCTCCAGGTCCGATAATGCTCAAAAAATTTTAAACCCTCATGATTCGCCAACATCGGGAATGATTGCTGAAAGTTGTTCTCGGCCATCAGTATCATCAAGAATTACCAATGCGTATCAAGAGTCGGGAACATTTTTGCACGGTTTCAATTTTGAAAATGCCTCATTAACTAATTGTACTTTTAATATTACTCTAAATACAAATGATGTTTAATAGTTGTTAATAACATTTGTATTGTTGCTTTGTGACATGTTTCATATTGTTGCCATGACAACTTTTTTCCCTCCGCCGTAAAGAAATTTGAAAAAAAACTGCTGCCGGCGGAGACATCAAACTTTGACAGGATCAAGTTAGATAAGTAATGTCATCATTATTTGACGTTTGAAGAAAATAATTATTTATTTTTGTTGTTATTTATATTTGAATCAAAGATATCTTGACGTGTAACATTGTAAAATAAAAAAAAATAGTATTTTTATAACATATAAATCATATATATTTTGCAGGTAAGTGTTTGCACATCGCATATCACTGATGTGTCTTGATGCAAAATATTAAAAATTTGACGAATTTATTGATTTACCAAAAAGAATACGTTAAATTATTGACAAATTTTTAAAATTTGTAATGTTATCCAAAACTATCAATGATACATTACGGTGTCTTTTTAATTAAATATTCCGAATATTTTTGAAAACATGCGTTTTTGAAAAAAATAAATCAAATAAACATTTTATTGAAATACAATATTTATTCATAAAATTTACTTTTTACACATATTACAAGCTAAACTTAAATTCTACAATTAAAAACTTTCTTAACAGTCGACAAACATTTATTGTTCTTTTTATTGTCTGCTTTCATTGGCTTTTTCTTGAGAATCTCCAAACTATGTCTTAAATTTACAGATTTCTTGATGGCCTTCTTGGAAACGTTAGCTGCAAATACTCGTTTGCCATTTTCCCTGGAAATTATTATTGACTTTGCAGGATTGCGGATAATTTCTTCGGCTTGGCGTCTTTCAATCTCCAAAGCATTCCGGAGATTATTTATTAACACGCTGTCACCAAGACAAATACTCTTAAATCTGGGATCTGATCTTGCAGTTGCTAATAAAGACAATGGATCCAACAATCTGAAAAATAAAACAGTATATCAGTATAAAGATTAAAAGTATAATGAAAAAAATAAATACAACGGTAAAAAAATTAATACAAATATAAAAAATAAACATTAAAAGAAATTAATAAACACTTACCTTAAAATATTAGACCACATTTCCACCGAAAGCGTAGTGAGCTGGAAGCAGGATGCAGCGATCACTATCAATAAACGAAACATTTCGAACACTACGTAACAATAACACTTGATCACTTCGAAGCACAAACTGAACTAACTACTACAGCGTGCAGATGCCGCTGTTTTACTAGTTTACGCGGCAAATCGCATGAAAAATCGCGCGCGCGCGAATGTAATACCGCGTCAGCTATACAGTGTAGGTAAAAGTTTATGGTCGGTATGGTAAAATTTAACAGGATATCTAACGTAGATATAAAATCATATTTTCAGCGAATAGACAAAGATAACAATCATATTTCCCCTTGGTCTCCCCTCCATAACACTCATTGCTCATTCGTGAGACGAATAGTTCCGATCAGAGATATTTTACATATCCTCTGGTTCCGATCCTAATATACCTAAAAAACTAGAGGTGGGTCCTCTCGTTTTTTAAATTTTTATCGGAACCGTTTTTCGTAAACTGTAACTAGTTGATTGTTTACCAGTATTCAAATTAGCGAGTACACAAACATATTGGCTATTATCATTTATGTGTATAAGTATTGAAGTGAAAGAACGAAGGATATATTTCTTATAACTTCCTATAACAAAAAATAAATTAAACAATACAAATAGTACTTACATTTACATTACACATTATTAAATCGCGAATCGTCTAAATTGTCATTTAAAAACAAGTTTTTCCACTTTTCTTGTTAACCGTGTTCTTCTTTTATTTAAAATTAAACCAGATTTTTAACATGTGTTCACAAGGAAAAGATTTTTTTACAATACTACAATATTTTATGAATATAGTGGTTAAGTTAGGATATATATGACGATGGTTTTTCCACCACGGTAATGGACAGTTCCAATCTCCGTTAGAAATTTTTTGTGGGTAATATATCATCAGACAAATACATGTCGACTTCTTTTATATCTCTCGATACAGGTGTATGTTTAGATGAGTCACATCCAATTAATTCATCAAAAATACACCATGGACTTAAGTCATCTTTATCAGTTTCTTTTTCTTGTACTGTTTGATTTTCAAGATTTACTAAACTTATGCAAACACTCGTTTCATCCGTTTTCCATAGGTGAAGAACCAGCTTTTAAAAAGTTTGCAGGGTAGATTCCTGGATACAAACTGCCAACAAGAAAAACTGTCAGGTTCATTACTTCAGGAATGTTATGTCGAAACTGATTTGATAATAGATAAAATAAAAAGTCCTATTTTCGACAATTCTGCAAAAAACACATTTAAAAAAAGTACCTTATCTTCAGAAAGGCTTTTAAAGTAATAATTACAACATAACAAAGTTCCCAAACGGCCAATCCAAGACGTGGAAACTAGGTAGAACTTTACCTACTACATGTTAAAAAAAAATGACCGAGTTAGAAGAGGCAATCGGTTCCACATCGGTATTAAATAATACAGACTTAGACTTAGACCAAATCTAAATAAATAACACTGGATTATTTGTTCTCAGCTTTTCCAAATTTTACGGCCGTTTAAAGAAATGACAAGTACAATGAGTGACCAAAAATACTTGAAGGGTAGTTCAGTGATTGTTATGGTACGCTGCCTGCAAAAATCTTGCAATAAAATTTTAGCAAACGGTAAATTTAGCAATAAGGTTTAGCAAACCTTACATCCATAGTATCCGACGTAGTACAATTACTAATATCGGGTTTATCAAAAAGATTTAAAGGGATAGAACAGAGTGGCACATTGTTATTATGTACATTTATGGATTCACCATTTAAAGTGCAGGGTTTTTCTGATAAAAATGAAGATAAAAAAATTAAAGAAAAAGTTAAGAAGCTGGTTACTTCTATAATTAACGAACAAGAAGATTATACTATTAACAATCAACCAGTACAAGAAAAAGAAACCAATAAAGATACTACAATCCATGGTGTATTTTTGATCAATTAATTGGAGATGGCTCATCTACACGTACTCCTGAATCGAGAGTCCATTACAACGGTGGAAAAACCATCGCCATGTATATCCTAACTTAACCACTATTAGTATTGTAAATGTGAGCACATGTTCAAAATCTGGTTTAATTTGAAATAAAAAAAGAAGACGGTTAATAAGAAGTAAAGTTAAAAAACTTATGTTTTTGAATGTCAATTTAGACTATTCGCGATTTAACAATAACGTGTAATGTAAACGTAAGTACGAGTTACTATTTGTATTGTTTAGTTTATTTTTCAAGTTATAATAAATAAATCATTAGTTTTTTTCACTTCAATAAATATATACATAAACGGTAATAGACATTATGTTTGTTTATGTAGGTACTCTCTTACTTAAAAGTACTTTTAAACAAGCATAGTTACTTGTTTACAAAAATTTAAATTTTTAAATCCATTAATTTTTTTGGAATGCTGAGAAAACTAACACATATTTTTGAAAAATTTAAATGCAGAATAAAAGATTACATTATTACCGATGGCTGAAAGTCCCTTAGAATAAACAAAAAGGGTTTTGAATGATATATTTGAAATTAAAAATCACACTAATTTTTTTTCACCCCTATAACTTATTAAAATAAACATTATAGAAGTTTTCAGGGACTTTCGACCCTCGGTAATAGTGTATTGTCTCATTCTGCGTTTAAATTTTTCAAAAATATTTATTAGTTAACTATAAAACTACCACGACCCACCTCTACTACTCGTTGCTCGGTCGGCCAAACCAGACCGACGTTGCCAAATAATTATTGTGTATGAATATTTTTTAATGTGGCGTTATTGTATGCAGTTTATTATTTCATATTGAGAATAAGGCACAATGTGACTTTAAAATAAGCTTATTTTGATGTTTAGATTTTTAATTCGGAAATCATACTTAAAATACGAAACATTAATAAATTTTATTTATATAAAACGATTTCCGAAGTGGAAATCAAAATGTTATATTACACTTATTGTAAAGTAAACTTGTGGCATATTCCCAATAAAAAAAACAGTAAGCTGCCATTTAAATCAATTTCGCCCAAATTGGATTATCTTAGAACATTGTTCAAATGCAAAAAAAACAACAGGTCAAATAAATCCAATAAGTTTGGCAACGTTGAACTTCACATTTCCAGGCATGCATGTTTGGCGATATAAAGGGCGGACCTAATATACCTCTCTCTTTCTAAACAGCTGTTTCTCACTCCATCTCACGTAAGGTCCATACCGACCATAAACTTTTTCCTACACTGTATAACTAACAACATAAACGAAAGTAGGCGACACATTGGTACATTGTGCACAAGTATAACAAAATGCGGATAATAAAACAATACGTCACCGACATGACGAATCCATCAATATAACATACTAAGGATAGAACCTATGAATAAATATTTGCGTCCAAAGTAGTCGATAATAATAAAAAAAATTCTTTTGGTACATATATATATATATATATATATATATATATATATAACAATTATTTTTGTTGTTATTTACATTTGAATCAAATATATAATGATGTGTAACATTGTGAAATATAAAAAATAGTATTTTTATAACATATAAAACATATTTTATATATTTTGCACGTATGTATTTGCGCATCGCACGCCACTGATGTGACTGGATGCAAAATATTAAAAATTTGACGAATTTATTGATTTACCAAAAAGAATACGGTAAATTATTGACTTAATACATAATGTTATCTGTTTAACATTAAAATATCGAAGATAACTATGTTCACGTTAATCACCTGTCAAATTCACGTCGGACATTGTAGTCGATAATGTGACGTCAGTTCCGTTGGTGATCAGCTACATGAAATAATAACATGTTCCATTCTTAGTATATTATATCGATACGATGGGCGAATCAATGGAGAGTATATCAGGACATTTTCTATTAGATTATTCATTATTTATCTTAAAACATGACGTAGACAAGGCTGCAAGTAATTAAATTTATTGTACTAATATGTTACTACCTACATACGTATAATTTTACCAGCAATTATTTTTAACGTATGTACAGCAGAATGTATAGGTACTTTAATTGCTGTGTGGTCTGCTTTCACTGTTGTGAAACTTACTCGTTTCTTTATACAGTTTTAACCTTTATTTGGATAGTTATCAGTTTCTGATTTTAGTAATAGTTCTTTTGTGTATTTTATACAACTGTAATATAATTACTTATACATATAGTATAAAAAGCCCGTAAAAGTTGGATAGACCACCTAGAGAGGAATCTTAAAACCATGAACATCAGGCAGTGGCGAAGGAAAGTATCCGACAGGGCAGAATGGAAGAACATTGTTAAGCAGGACAAGCTCAGAAAGGGTTGTAGTGCCATTAGAAGAAGAAGAAGACATATAGTATAAAATCGCACCGTTTGAATTCGTCATGCGTACAGGATATTCGGGATGTGCATGAAATCTCAAATCGACCAGATAAATAACATTAGATATATGTACGATGCTGCTATCACAGCCAGCAACTTTGAATATCTGCAGAATCTACTACGAAGAGTAAGTGAAGTATTTGAAAAAATGAAGAATATATTTACCAGAAATGATCCAATACAGCCAGATTATTTGTCGTCTGTGGGGATCACACTTTCCTTCTATTTTGCTTCCATTATTAGTTGAAGGAAGCGACATCTCTCGTGTCTGAATATCTGTCCAAGATGTTTTTTAATAATATCTATAAGTTTCCTATTCCTATTCCTACGTCTTAAAACCTCTTCATTTCTAACATGTTAAGTCCATGAAATATTTATAATTATCTCAAAGTTTTCCAGGCGTCGTAATGTGATAATTTACTGTGTCCAGGCTTCCATGCCGTGTAGTAGGATATTATGTATATAGTATTTTATCATGCGATATCGTAGAGTTGGATCAAAATCTCGGTTGGTGAAAAATTGTTTCATTTTTAAAAATGCGTTTCAGGTCTGTTCTATTCTACATTTGACTTTATTCTGAGCTTAAAGTCTGGTATCCAGCATCCTAGATATTTAAACTTATTCAGTTAAGTTATTATTTACTAAGATGTTCATGTTTGGTGTATTCCTTTTTCGTGATTACCATTGGTTTTTTCTTTGCGTTAATTTTAAGACCAGGATCCACAGAGGATTTTCGAGCCAAAGATGATGATTATGATGATGATGATTATGATGATTATGATGATTTTTAACAGTCGCCCACTGTGTACTTTTTGTACTTCTTATTCACTTCCGGCAATTAATAACGTATCTTCGGCATATCGGATGTTATTAACAATTCTTCCGTTGAATTTCATACCTTCTTGTACCTCATCCAGAGCTCGTGCAAGTTTCTCCTCCGAGTACATGTTGAATAATATTGGAGGGAGTATACAACCTTGTCTAACTCCTCTTTGATTTTTTATAGTATCAGTGACCCACGTCTCCGTTCTAATAAATGCATTTTGGTTCTAATAGAGTTCACGTATCACCGATGTTCCTTTTGATAGGGACATTTCACTACCTTTAAAAATCCGATTAATCAAATGTTACGGAGCCCCAGTTCTACTTTATGGGTTTGAAGCCAGGATCCTGACAGGACAATTAATGAAAAAACTCTCGGTCTTCGAAATGTGGATATATAGAAGAATTATCCGAATACCCTGCACAGGAGATATAATGAATAGGAAAGTGCTCGAAAGACTAGGTAAACAACAGAAAATTGCGTTTACAGTGAAAAGAAAACTAGAATACTTTGGTTATGTTATGATACACAGTAAATATCACCTCGCAGTAGCTCATTCTCTAGGAAAAAGTGGATGGAATGAGGTGTCCAGGTGAAAGAAACTCTTGGATGCAAAACCTATGCGACTGGTTCGGCTTAAAATATATCCAACTATTTAGACAAGCCTGTATGAAGTATGGCCTGTAAAGACGGTTCAGGAAAAGAAGATCGAGGTAACTGAAATGAAAATTTTACGGTAAAACTAGAAGAGACAATATCAGGAACGACGTGGTTAGGGAAAGAGCCGGGGTGACTAAAATCTAAAAAAAGGTTTGAGATCAAAGAACAACGGCTCCTGAAATGGGAAAAGCTGAGAAAGAAGAAAAAAGTATATAAGATCTTTGACACGGCTATTAATAGATATTAGTTTCTTTGAGGTCAGGTTTCTTTGAGTGTCCTCTTTAATAACTGGTACCACTATCGCCATCTTCTTCTTACGGTGCCTTATCCTTAAGGACGTTGGCCATTACATTTGCGCATTTAATCTTATTTGTAACAGCCCTGAATAGTTCTATGTAGGTCATGTTCGTCCATTGCTGTAGGTTTTTAAGCCAAGATTTGCGTCTTCTTCCTGGTCCTGGACCATCCTGGACTATCGCCATAGACTTTGAAATTGATCCAATGATAAAGGAGAGGTTAACTAATTTATTTAGTTATAATTGCTAGCAACTCTCTAATAGTATCAACACTAGCCATCGCAAGTGTAGATTTTCCCTTTTTAATTTTCTTATGACCTCCCTAATATGGTTTTCTGAGACTTGTTACTATTGAAAAAAATATTTACATGAAGTTTTGATGGAGGTGGTATGTTTTTTGCTAGAGATTTTCCTAATTGCAAAAAGTATTGGCTTAATTTATTAGGTATGTCCTGGATCTTATTAAATGTAGAACTATGATATTATAACTATTGGATTGTTACTGTCTCTTCTGTATGGAGTTATAAATAATGTGATTTAATGTTGACCATAATTTTTTGCTGTTGTTTAATAATTTATTTGAGAAATTATCTTTTTTTGCTTTAGCTCCAATTAACGTTTTTGCACAGATTTATAAGTATCCTTGAGGAACTTGCTATTTGTAAACTGTTTATGCCTTCTATAATGAAAATGCCGATTTGAAACAAGGTTGTGTAATGTTATGTTAAACCAGGTTACTTAAGAATTCTTACGATTACATCACACAAGGATTTGAGTTCCTTCTTTATTGAATGTATATTGGACTTAAAAGCAGCTGAGTATCTTGTGATTTTAGTATAAACAATTTTATTTAGTATCGCAAAACCATGGGAAGTGATTGTTGGACTTATTAATTTATACTAAACTCCCTTGGATCAGCTTAAAGTCACACCATATCCAGATTGGTATTTTTGTTTATAAAAATGTTTAATTTCATATCCACTACCCCCAAAAGATCATTGTGATGGAAATCATTAGGTCTGTGTACTTCGCCCACTTAAGAATAGTATTCATCACTTTGTGTTATATCTATATACTTCAGAATAATCAAAATAGTTTTTTTTATAAATATCCCTACACATACGCCTGCTTTCTCCCTACGTACATACCCTGAGCTACGAGTATACCCATTGACATTAACCCATTAGCACCGTGAGTTGCTTTAAAGCAACAGCAAACATGTCTGTATTTCGGAGGATCTTTGGCAACCGTGTCAATTCCATCAACCATAATCGCCAATACTCAGTTATGCTTATTTCTTTACTGGTGTTAAGAACTGTTTATTAGTGGTAATATATATATATATATATATATATATATATATATATATATATATATATATATATGTATATGTATATATATTGTTATGATTTGTTGTTGTATGAGCAATGAGTAAATTTGAATGATATTTGTAAGTATAGGGTTTTTATCGCGGTTCTCAAAGGATTAGTTTGTAAGTACTTTTTTAAATTATCATTATTATAAATATTATGAAACAAACCTATCTATCTAATATAAGCAATATCAATTTAAAACAATCTATCTAAAATTTGAAATTCTTACAATTATTAAATTATTAACAAAATTTGGTACCTTCTTTCACTAAACGCCTAAAGTTTTTCCAAAATTAAAGTTATTATCACCACTCGATATCTTCTTACTAAGCCTTGGTTATCCAAGTATGTTAATATGTTCCTTTTTAATTATCTCCACTCACCATATAAATATATATTTAACTCCTTGTAATTTCCATATACTTAATGTACTTTGAAATATACTGGATCTTGTGGTTGTATTATTGAATGCTTATTTCAATGAATTAACTTCAAAACTGTCACTATATTACTGTAGTAATAATTAATCTCCAACTGTATTTAACTTAATAATTCATTTAACTTAATCAATGCCTTCTTCTAGCATTTAATAATCTCTTCATAACCTCATAAATAACTGACTTAATAATCCTTAAATTGTTATAACTAACTCCTCAATAATAATCTTGTAACTGATTTAATATCTTCTAACTCACCTAACTCAATTAATAATCTTCTTGTAACTAAATTCTTGAATTATAACTTTACTAACTGATAACTGAACTGGTAACTGAACTTAACTGAACTGAACTCATAACTGACTTGAACTAAACTCTAACTCATAACTGACTGACTGACTTTAGGCTGTCCAGATTAGAACTACACTATTATTTGTAACTTAAACATTTATATTAAATATATTTTTACTATTTTACATCCACAATTATATTCTAAATTAACATTCCAAAAATAAATAACTTTTTGACTTTGACACTACAGTGTATGTTTGGTTGCATATGCTGACTTAAAAATATCTAATATAAAATAAAATAAAAAAATTTCTTAAACTTAATTCTTATGCTAAATTCTTAAAAATACCCTCATATAATTATTTTTTTATAATATTATCCAGTATATAACTTACAAATTATGTCTCTAACCACTATTTAAATAAATCCACTAATCAACACTGTATATCTGGTTGTATATATTGCTAAGTTAATTTATTGTATTTCTGTTTTCATTATAATATATATATATATATATATATATATATATATATATATACATATATAAACATATTTTAAATGATTTATATGAATTGATAAATAACTACATATTATGTACTTCTCAGTACCTGTAACCTAGCCGTTGCCTTAAAGTAACGCTAGATGTTTGTACTACCTATATGTTAAACTTTATCATATTTGTTCTAGACTAGGTTTTTTGCTTACTCAATATGATTTATAATGATGAACTGATGAACAAATTGATGGACAATGTCAATGCAGTAGTAACAATCATTTCATCCTCCTGCGGCACTCAATAAGTAGGTCAAGTAAGAAGATTTTCTCAAAAACTCAAACGAAACTTGTTTCTTTACCGAAATTGATGACCAAAATATAACACATTTATGGTAGGAACTGATCAAATTGATCGGAATGTAAGTTGCTACTGGATCAGTAGTCGTGGGAAAAAAAATTACATGGATACTCGATGTTGCATTACAAAACAGTTGGATATTGTATAATAAAACTGACAGAGAAAATGTATTGTAGTTAAATTTTACAGGAGAGATTGTACGCACGTATTTAACGAAGTATTGTGTACTTAGCAAAGGAAGTGGAAGGCTATCAGCTTCCTTGACAGCATCTGTCGATAGCCGAGTATCACATGACATTCGTTTTGACACCATAAATCATTTGATACAATACATTCCAGATGGTAAAAAGAGAAGATGTGGGTTTAAAACGTGTAAAACTATTGTTAGAACAACGTGTTTAAAGTGCGATATTGAACTATCACCCAGTATTACATTTTTTTTATGAATAAATCTCTATTTTTGTTTTATTGTCTACTTTACTGTATCCCAAAATCTTTTATTTCTTATACTAATTTTTAACAAAAACTAGGTAGTCTCAACGCATAGCTTTGCTTTAAGGCAACAGTTAATATCTCAGAAATGAAATATGCGAGAAAAAATATTTTAAGAAGTTTTTTTATTACTTACAAGCAGTACATTACTAATATTGCAAAAAATAATACAAAATCAATAATTTATTAATCTCTGCCTTAATGGGTTAAAATATGTTTCGTGACCTGCTCTCAACCAGTGTTCAGCCACTGCAATCTGGCATATTCAACTTAACTACTGATATTTCTAGGTCTAAAATTGTATTCCTTATTGATTGAGTGTTTAGGTAAAGTATACTAAACTGAATCAAAATAAATTATCCATTTGATTAGGATGAGCTAATAAATGGAAGGCCACCATTTTTCCGCTAAATCCCTCTCAAAGGTGGAGGAACCTACTAACAACGGTCAACCACATAAAGATGCAGAAGGCAATGGGGAAACACTGCAATAAAGACTCGGAGAGTATCCCTAGTACAAATTAGCGTGACTATGACAAATCGTATAAAAGATATTACTCATTATGGGATTCAGATACCTAGATCCGGCAAAGAAGGACAATCACAAGTTGACAGGGCCTACTCGGTCTCCAACACACGAAATCCTTGCAAATTTATTGTAACCATATAACCTAGGCACCCATATTAAAGACACTAGTATATTTTGCCAGGCTGTTAAGGATATATTTGCAGTTCTTCAGCAATTTTGATTTTATGAGTGTGTTCTTTACTGCCAGATTAGCGGATTGCTATCTGTATAAATGTTGATTATGTTTGCTTTTACATCTATGATATGATTTCATCAATGCATGCCACCAAAGCAAAAACTTTAGCCTGGAGCATAGTTGTATGAACACAGGCTTGTAAGATTTATCATAATACGTTTGCGTCTGTTAATACGTGCATGTTTTGTATTTTGTTTCTGAACTTGAATTTTTTTCAGGACAAAAATCCGCACAATGTCCAACTTTACGATGATCATTCTCATTCATCGCGTAATGAATTAAAACAGTTTAAAAATACCAGCGAGTTGGAAGTATTGAATCAGAAAGAGAAGCTTCACAATGCACTTAAAGGAAGAGTGATGTTAAAGACTATTTTAGCAGATGGAAAGAGTACGAGGCGATATTCTTCGTCAAGTTCAAGGTCTGACATTTCATTGGATATTGATGTAGGAAGTTCACGTAAGTAAATTTTTGTTTGTATAAATCCCTCAAAATTTCAAAGCTGATCTAATTAATAATATTATATTTGATATCTGCAGAGGTCCGTGAGAAGGTCCCGATTTTAATTTCTGATATTTTTATTATATCGTTGTTTTATTCGTGGAACTATATCATTGCCAACATGGCGTTAAAATCACCCATAATGATTATATATTCGTCATTTGAGGTCTCGTTTATTACAGTCTGAAGGTTTTCATGGAAGTTTTCTCTTGTGGTATCTCTGTTGTTCTCAGGTGGATAAATTACTATCACATTGAGGTTTGACATCCAGTTTGACTTTTACATTATTCTTATAGATATATATTTACATTCTTTTAAATTTTTTCTGTGTACGAACAGGGCGACTCATTTTTTGGCTCTGGTTTCTTTCGCAACACCACTGAAATCATCAGAAAGTCTTCCAACGTAATTTGACCCTTTAATTTTTTTCTTAGTGTCTTGCTAGTGTACAAATATCAACAAAGGAAAAGGATACAGAATGGGAACAAAATAAGTAAAAATACTCTGTTGCGCAGACGTCGCAATATTGATAGTCCGAGATGAAGATAGTCTATAAAGAGTAGTCCACAGATTTAACATAAGAGCAAAAGAATTTAATAAGGTGATCTCAGCTCAGAAAACTAAAATAATAGTAATCAGTAAAGAACCAATCATATGTAAAATAGAAATCGATGGCATCAGTATTGAACAAGTAACAAAAATAAAATACCTTGGAACTACACTGTCCCACTATGGAGACATGAACAAGGAAGTGAGAGATCAGGTACAAAAAGCAAATAGACTGTCCTAATAACACTATATGGCAAAACTGATATTAACACTGAGAAGAAGTCAAGAATTTATAAAGCCAGTATAAAATCAATAATGACAGTATGCATCAGAAACAAGACCCGACACAGCCACAACAAAAAGGATACTGGAAACGGCAGAGATAAGAGTATTGAGAAGAATTACAGGAAATACGCTGAGAAATCGAAATAGGAATGAAGACATTAGAAGAAAATATAACGTACTGTGTATAAACGAATGGACACTAAACAGAAAAAAGAATGGAATAACTACATACGCAGAATGAGGGAGACTTCGCTGATCGAACATATATTCATCGTGGTATGGCTGTTGCCCAATCTATCAATACTGACATTTATTTTGTTAATCCTAGCTTCCTTTGTTAATCATAATATGGCGCCATCTATTAGTTATATTGCGATTTAAAATGACAGAAAAACTAGTTTTGAAGTCTTTCGTACAATTTTTTGAAAATTATCTTTTTCAAAAACCTTCTCCTCTGCACTTCTAAACTTCATCACGAAAAACGAACTAAGAATAAACAGCATATTTTTTTACCACAAAGATCAACACAAATTTACATTTAATAACACCGTGGACAAAGATCTATGATAGATCTATGTAGGTAGCGACCATAGCCTAGTATTATGTAAAATAAGAATCATACTGAAATACTTCCCGCCTAAGAGAGCGGCGCCAACACAAGCAAAAATCAAAGTCGAAGGACTAAATACGGACTCAACGGAATACTTATTTAGAAAAAGAATATAAGAGAAGATCGCTGGGAATGAAATATTAGAAAACGATAACATCGGGGAAGCTGGGAAAAACTCAAAAATAACAGAATTAATGCAGAAACATAATCACTTGGAAAGAGGAAAGTAACGAACATTAACATATCGAAAAAGAAAACACCATGGTTTAGAGAGGAAGTGAAGACAAAATTTGTAGAAAAGAAGAAAGTCTTTTTACACAACAGGCATACAACCACTATAAACGAATCAGAAATGAAACGAATACTTTAGTTAGACAAATAAAGAAGGAACACTGGCAGAGTTTCTCAAAACAGATGGAACATGACTTCTACGGATCAAGGTGACGATAATGAACCACCAACACCAGAGGTGACGACAAACGAAGAAATAAATATTGAGGAAGAAGAGGTAAAGGAAGCATTAAGGAAATTAAAAAATAGAAAATCACCAAGACAGGACAGAATACCGAACGAATTAAAATAATAAATAATCTGCTATGCTGACGACGCAATACTATTCTCTCAAAGTGAATATGATTTACAATGTTCCAATGCTGCACCAATTTAATATAACCGCCAGAAAATTTAAAACATGTTAATTTCCCCAAAAAAGACAAAATGCATGGTTACAAAAGAAAATTTACTAAGATGTAAATTGGAGCTGGAAGGTCGGATAATAGAACAAGTGATGTAGTTTAAATATCTAGGCATCTCACCATCTGGCTACGGAATGCTCGAAACCGAAGTGAAAGATCAAGTGAATATATACACTTATATAGCAAACAGAGCCGCAGACTGCCTAACTGAAACAATATAGAGAAATAAAAATATCGGGAAAGAAACGAAAGGCAGAATTTACAAAACAGTCGTCAGACCAATAATTATGATTACGCTGCAGAAATAAGACCTGACACAGAGAGGACAAAAAGAATGTTAGAAACAGCAGAGATAAAAACACTTAAAAAAAATTGATGGTAAGACACTATGGGACAGAGCTAGAACTACAGGTATACGACGTAGATGCAAGGTTGAGAACATCAAGAACTTATTCTCAATAAAAATAGTAAGTTGCCCTTTTAATCAATTCGCCCAAATTTGATTGTCTTTAGATTTTGATTGACAAGATGATGATTTTGATTGTCAAGACAACTGATTTATTTTTTATTAAAATTATAATATACAGGATGTTTAATTTAAAATTATTGACTTATTATCGTCACAAATGAAGTATCATTTGTGAACACCCTGTACTTAGCAATTCGATTTTGATATAAATTCCTGAAAGAACGTTACCTATTCTTTGTCTGCAAAAGTTTTTAAGACATCATGTTTGTAAATGGATCAGCTATTAACTTTAAAAAGTTTGTCTCTATTTGTCAAAATGTTTGAAAAAGTTAAATAACTCAAAAAGTATGAAGTTTTTACCTATGGTACATCATACAAGTTTTATCTAGAATTTTATGCAAAATCTAAAAGTACAATAATATACAGGATGATCCATTTAAAATAACAAAGTTACTGTTCACTTGTGGCATGTCTGTCAAAATATTCTCTTTAAGTTTTTCATAACTTGAAATCCCCATAAACCAATTTTCATAAATATCGTCCATGTATCTACATAGTAGATTCCGATATATAGATAGTGTAAGCTCGTCGTGACACACCCTCTATATATATACATATAAAATTCTCGTATCACAGTATTAGTTACCATACTCCTCCCTCCGAAACAGCTGGACCGATTTTTATGAAATTTTAATTCTTTAGTTCGGGAACGGCACGAGTAAAGTGTTGTGTACTGTTGCATACTGTATTAATAAATTTATTTTTTCTAGAACAAAGACCTAAAAGTCCTGTCATTCAGAAATATCCAGAGCTTATGTTTGACCCGACCTGGTTTAATCTACACCATTATATGCCACCTGCTCCAATGTTTCCGGATCCATACCATATGGGAGGATTCATACCGAGGGGGAGAGGTTTTCCGAGACTGCCAAATATTCCTGGACCTTCAAGGGGTAATTTTTTGTCCATTTTTATTCTTAAAAAAGAGTAGACGTATAAATTTGATTCTGTCATTTAATTAAATATTGCATTGATCGGAACTAGTTTGACAGCAAACACGGATTTTTTTGTAGCAATATAATAGTATTGCGTTTATGATCCAAATATGTGAATTTGTATATTCCTGTTTTATTTTAGGTGGTTTTAGCCGAAGAAGAGCAGGCTTCCGATATAGAGGAGGTCATAGAGGTGGAGGAAATTTCAACAACTATCATACAGATTTAGATGAAGAATTTTTAAAATTCATGAATGACCATGACGACAGACAAAGAAAGTCGTACCCTCCAAATAGACGAGATAGGCGAAGATCTAAATCCAGATCACGTTCTAGAAGATCGTATAGTAGATCTTATACTCGTTCAAGAAGTAGATCGAGGAAAAGGTCTAGATCGAGAAGATCTAGATCTTACAGTTACAGATCAAGGTCGAAATCACAAAAAAGATCTTACACAAGATCAAGAAGTAGATCAAGGTCTAGAAGAAAGTCACGTGAACGGTCTAGATCCAAGGAGAGGAGTCGTCGATCGAAGAGCAGATCTAGAGAAAAAAACAGAAATAGATCGACAGAATCAAAAAGGAAAAGCAGTGAAAGGCGATCCAATAAATCCAGAGGATCATCTCGGGATAATACTAAAGCAAAATCCACTTCTGTTTCATCTCCAGTTAGAGAAAAATCTGTAGACAGTTCCAGTTTTATGACGCCTCGAGAGCTTCATGAGAAACGAGATAGATCAAGGTCTTGGTCTCTACCAAAGGAAGGCGACGAAAAAGGAAGATCATGGTCCAAATCTCCAGAGAAAAAATGATTAATACAGTTATTCGATTCGAAATGATACTTTTATTGTTAAACACTAAAAATCATTGTTTTTTAAATTTGATTAGAACTAAAACAGTTTGGTTTAAAAGCATAAAAATGGAAAGATTCGAGAATAAACTTTAAAACATCGTACTGAATTAAAATGGAAAGAAGATAAAATAGGAATTTAGTTCCAAGTACTTTATCCAATATTGGTGAATAATTATTCGGTCTCTTTAAGTTTTTAAGTCTATTTTAGAATGCGTTCAAAATGTCTACAACTGTCAACTCTTCTTCATTTGACCCAAAACGTTTTAGCAACAATTTTCCTTTTGAGAATTGAAAGTCGTCTTTCTTCAAATCTTTTTCTTTTTCTAGTTCAATGACCATTGACGGTCGTTGGATATTATTGGCTACCATATTCGCTACTATTGACAGCAGCTCTAAATAATAATATAATCGATTTGAGACTTTTCAGCCGTAAAAAAATTCATATTTTAAATGTATGCCAGCTTGTATGCTAAGGACTTCCTCGTTTCTAACTCTGTCGACCTATTTATCGACATCTCAAATGCTTCTTTCACTCCATATAGTAGCACTGGAAAGATATATCAGTTTGTCATTCTAACGCAAAGGCCAGTACTAAGATCGTAGCTGCAAAGTACGAATTTTTACAAATTTAACTCGTGATTCTCGTTCTATTCGGCTTTTAATTTCTACAGTTGTATCGCAGATACAGGTCTGGTTTACTTTGTTCATTAGACTTTGAAAGTCTTTACTGAAATTAGTCAGCATTAAGGTATCGTCAGCGTATGTAATATCAGCAAAAGGACTTTATTTAACGACTGAATTATGGTGCTCTCTTGGGAGGATACTAACCTCTGTATAAAATTGACGCGTCTTCCTTGCATATGCAAAACTTAAGGATAGCCAAGAACAAGTATGAAGTAATAAAAACCAAGATATTTTCGAATTCCTAGATAAGGTTGAAATAGGAGTCGGGATAAAAGTTAACCATGCGTCCCACATGTTTTTAGGGGTGTCTTCTCATTTATTGTCGTGGTTACCAAAAAAACCTTCATGCTGTTACGAAATGTGTTTTGAGTTACCATTTTAACGTGAAAAATTTAAATAATATAAAAAGTTACTCTTTAAATGGGAATAAGCCACAATTAAAGGTTAAAGTAAGTTTATTTATTTATTTAAATAAACTTAGTTTAACCTTTAATTGTGGCTTATTCCCATTTAAATAAAAATTACTTTAAAATCCACAAGAAAATAGCTTCAGAACAATATAAGGAGCTTTTAAATAATGTCATATGTTAAAACAATTACGAATAATAAAACGAAATGTGTATAATATAAAACAAAATATATAAAATATTTAAGTAAACATAAAATACTTTTCCAAACAGGTAACATAGTCCAGTATATTTTAGGTTGTTTTAACTTATTTTTCATCTTTAGCTCCTGTATTTCTTTAGCAACTAGACATCCCTGTAATTTACAGGATGTTTCTTGCCGCAGTTTACACATTTTGGTTCAGTATCTTTTTGTTTTTTACATAAATAAGTAAGATGCCTACTCGTACATATGACACACGGTGGTTTTTTCGCACAGTAGTCTTGAATATGTCCGAAAGCCTGGCACCGCCTACATTGTGAAACTAGTGTTGACTTTTTGATTGGCTCTATTTCTACTTTACTTCCCAAAATAGTTTTTGAACACTTTGCTTATATCTACTTCATGCTCGAATGCCAGAAGAAACATATTTAATGGCTCCTTGGTTTCCTATTTTAGTTTGTTCACTGCTCCAATGGCTTTGTATCCCGTTTTTTTTATTATGACACAATCTTTAGCAATCAAAACATAAATAAAGTTCTATAAACTAATTTGCAGGCTGCGGAGCAAGGGGCTCCTATTGGCGTGGTGAGGTCTTCTCCAGTGACCAGACCATTTTAACCGTTTTTCAGGTCAGCTGGCCAGTTCCTTTTGAGTTTCCTATTGGCTTGGTGTTCTAGCAGAGGTTGGAGTAAGGGGTTACTGTGTGATTCCAGTGCTTCGTGCTGTATTTGGGGATTACATCCTGTACGAACGGAATTCTTAGGTCTTCATGGAGTGTTAAGTTTGACACATACCAAGGTGCATCAGCTATCGTATCGTTCAGAGTATTTTTGATTGGCATCTTGGAATTATGGCTCTGTTTGCTCGCACATCACCAGAGTTGGATTCCATACGTCCAGATTGGTTTTATGACAGTTTTGTATACAAGGATTTTGTTTTCAAGGCTCAGTTTCGATTTCCTGCTTACTAAAAAGTTTAGATCTTTCATTCTTAGGTCAATTTGTTTCCGCTTCTTAAGAATATGTTCTTTCCAGGCGAGTTTTGAATCAAAATGTGTTCCTAGGTATTTAGTTCTAGATGATTGGGGAAGTTGGATATTGTTAAGTGAAACTAGGGGACACGGGTCTCTTCTCGAGGTAAAAGTCACTTGGACTGATTTTGTTTCATTCTTTTTAATTCTCCACTTATAAGACCATTTGTCGATTTCATTCAGTTGTACCTGTAGAATGTTAGATGCTATAATTGGATTTTCGTCGACTGCAAGGATGACAGCATCATCTGTAAACGTGCCAGTGATGGTTTCATTAGTGGAGGGTAGATCTGCTGTGTATAGCACATATAATATTGGTCCAAGAACGCTGCCCTGTGGAACACCAGATTTTATAGGAAAATTATTGGAATTACTTTCATTCACTCTTGTTCGGAATTCTCTTCCACTCAGATAGGATTTTAACAGTTTCAGGTACGTGATGGGTAAATATTTCTTGATTTTGAAAATCAGCCCTGTGTGCCAAACCTTATCAAAGGCTTGACTAACATCTAGAAAAGCAGCTGTGCAATAGTGTTTGCTTTCCATTGCAGAATTTATGGTGTGTACTATTCTATGAACCTGCTGTATTGTCGAGTGTTTTTTTCGAAAGCCAAATTGTTGGTTGGGTATAAATTCCTCCGTATAGGGGTCTGAGTTAATTTTTTGTAACAGAAACCTTTCAAGTATTTTGGATACGACTGGTAGTAGGCTTATTGGCCCATATGATGAAACCTCCTTTGGATTTTTTCCTGCTTTTGGGATTAGTATTATTTCGGCGGTTTTAAAGAGCTTTGGTCAGTAGTTTAATTGTAGAACAGCATTGAAGATGAGAGTAATCAGTATGATTCCTTTATCTGGTAGTTCCTTCATCATCTTGGGTGTTATATATTGTTGAACTTCATTTTTGGTTAGTGGTCTGATTACTGGTATGTTCTCTGGAATGTTATTTATGTCCCTTTCAATTTCAATATCTGTATCCCCTACCTGAAGATCACAAACAATATTTTCTGGTTGACACATGTGATTCAGTCTTTTAGCTATTAGTTTGACAGGTCTGTTTGTTCTGATAGGAATACCACTGAAAACCATTTTGATGGAATTATGACTAAAAATTTTATTCTGAGAGTTCATTCCTTCTTTGGTTAACAATTTATGGAAGCCATCTATTTTTTTGCATTCACCACGACTATTGGAGATGGTAGCAGTTTCTTTTTATTATTAATGTTATTTTCACTTTTGATTTCTGAAAGGTATTGTATAGGTATTAGAGAAGTGTTTATTTTTCTCTTCTTATTTTTTCTATGTTTAACCCTAATCCTTTATGTTTCTTTTGCTAACTCATCTTAAAATAGCAATAAGATAGTAGCAACAGAGATGGAATGCCTGCGAAGATGCTGAAGAGTAACAAAAATGGATAGGAGAAGTAATGACGAAATAAATCAAAGAACATCAATAGAAACGGACATACTAACATATATAGAACAAAAAAGACTAAAGTGGTATGGACATGTAAGAAGAACTAGCGACACCAGATGGATGAAGAGAATATCCGAATGGAGCCCATAGGAAGGAGGAAAAGAGGACGACCCGAAGATCCTGAAGAGGAACGAAGTAGACGACGTCATGAGTAAGAGAGGCCTAAACGATAGAGAAGGGGACAACAGAGAGAGATAGGAACAGTTGAGCGAGGGAAGGTAGTGAATACTGGAGAATCCCTGAATATATATTATATTATTAAGGTTTCCACTCAACTCATCGTAGTATTTTTAAATTCTCTAACTGGAGACAGATGGAGAATGGGACAACAGAGAGAGATGGGAACAGAGAGATCTTAAACGATGGAGAATGGGACAACAGAAAGAGATGGGAACAGTTGAGCGAGGGAAGGCAGTGAATACTGGAGAATCCCTGAATATATATTATATTATTAAGGTTTCCACTCAACTCATCGTAGTATTTTTAAATTCTCTAACTGGAGAGAGTGGAGAATGGGACAATAGAGAGAGATGGGAACAGAGAGATCTTAAACGATGGAGAATGGGACAACAGAAAGAGATGGGAACAGTTGAGCGACGGAAGACAGTGAATACTGGAGAATCCCTGAATATATATTATATTATTAAGGTTTCCACTCAACTCATCGTAGTGTTTTTAAATTCTCTAACTGCTCCTGTAATTTATTTTAATATTGTTCTGAAGCTATTTTCTTGTGGCATTTTAAAGTAATTACTATTTTAATGGGAATAAGCTACAATTGAAGGTTAATATAAGTTTATTGACGTTTCAATCTCTACTTCGGAAATCGTTCTCAAAATACAAACAAAATTTTGAGACCGATTTCCGAAGTGGAGATTGAAACGTCAATAAACTAATTTTAACCTTCAATTGTGGCTTATTCCCATTAAAATAGTAATTATAATTTATTTTCGTCATTAATTGCTGCTTATCATTTTCAGCTTTTTTCATTATGTAAAAAAAGAGCTGTTCGTGTTGTGATCTTGCATGGTTCTCTTGAAATAATGGTTGGTTGTTATGGGTTAACGTTATTTTGGCAGGCGTAGCTGGAAAGCTGTAAGCTATCGTTTGTTGTTATTGCACTTTTCCCTTAGTATTTTACTCCGTTAGCTGAAAGGCATCGCTGGATATCACTCAGTACGATATCATATCTTTGTTAATTGTTTCCGATAAGAGAGCTCACTACCCTTTTACTCTTTGAAAGTCAAACGGATACTAAGGTAAGTAGTAAAATGATTTAATATCTCTGCCATCCCAAAAATATTCATAACCTTTTCAATTAATGCAAATATTTTGTGTTCTTTGATCCATAACCACTCACTTATGTTTGATTTATATCGATAATATTGCTTAAAAAACCTTTACTCTCTTTATTTTTATGTGATCAGCATTTTAAAAAATGTACTGGGATACTATTTTAAAAAAGTGAACCGCGTAAAATATACTGTACCTCTCCAGGGATATCTATAGTCTTAGCTTATATCTCTTACACCGATTAATCTAGAAACATATAATGTAATTTCTCGATATTTTCTTCAGTAATTGTTTATGGCACTCTATCGTACAGATCTTATTCCTTCGTCATTTTATTTTCCTTATTTTTTGTATTCTTCAAAAAGATTGTATAACCAAAATAATAAGACGTTTCATCTTACATAACAAAATTAAAATATCAGTGCGCTGATCTTACCCTGAGACAAAGTAACTGGATACAACTGACAAAACGCAGATGTAATTTGAAAAAACTTGCTGCTTTTATCATCTATTGTGAACCAAAGAATAATGTCTCTAACGTAACATTAATGTTTTTATTACATTAGAAAATAATAGTTTTTAGTGTTAATAAATCAAAAGCTTTTGTAAATACAAATTAGTATGTATGGTATATTAATTTTTTATATGTAAGAATAAATTATTTAATGTTGTTACCGTATTTTTAATCAATTGGGATATTGATAAAATCAATAGAGTCGCAGCTGTAATAATATCCAAATACGCACATAACCTGAAAAAAGCATATACTTGATCACAAACAAGTCATATTCAAGTTCAAATATATGTTTTACTAGAGAGCGATTTTCTAGATAATTGAAAATATCATTTAGGGTACTAACCTAAAATATTGGTGACCACTTTTGGGTGTGAAGTATATCACTCATATTTTGCATAAATCGCTGCAAAACGTCATTGCAAATATAAAAAAAAATCCATATGTTCCATTTTTTTGCATATTTCTCAAGAGCTATTGGTTTTAGAACAATTTTGTATTAATTACTATTTAACTGGGAATAAGCCACAATTAAAGGTAGAAATACGTTTATTGACGTTTCAATTTCCACTTCGGAAATCGTTCTCAAAATACAAACAGTAAATTAAACAAATTTTGTTTTTTTTTTTTTTGTTACTTAGTGAAAAATTCTTCTAATAATTTAATTTTATCTGACTCATTTATATTGATAATTCAGACATACATTATGCATTTTAAAGTAGACGACTTTAAAATGATATTGCCAATATTGTGGAGTTGCGCTCCTGGGACGACTTTACTTATAAGATAGTTCATTCGATTACATGAAATCAATTTTAACTTGAGAATATCCGTCAGAAAAAAATCATAGCATGTAATTCGTCTTTAAAAAGACAAACACATGGCATGATGACAGTAAAATACAATTCAACATTCAAAACAACAAACACGTTGAGATCTATTTTGTCCAAAACCAAACCTAACAATGAACAAGAAAGGACAAAGAATTGCATTTATAAAATACCTTGTGAATGCGATCAGTTTTATTTAGGCGAAACATCAAATCCATTAAATGTTAGAATAAGTGAACATCAATCTTATATTAAAAATAGAGAATTTGATAGATCTTAAATATGTAAACACGCATGGGATAATGAACATAGGGTTCAATTGAATAATTCAAATGTAGTCCTAAAAGAAACGGATGGTAAAAAAAAGAAAAATCAAAGAATTCCTCGGCAGAATGTAGTAGGATCTGGTTACCAATATTGAAAGAGGAAGTTATTAATAAGAAAATACCAGTATTAGTAAGTCAGTAACATATAGAGGATACATCATTTATGTTTTTTAAACAACGAAACATATAAAATCAGAATTTGGTGTTTATTGAAGGTAAACTAAATGCACGACCAAATACTTACCATGTCGGGATAGTATTATGAGGTTTTTTTTCCTGGTTTTTCCCTCATAATTTACTATGGAATCACTAACAGGAGAATTTTACTGTCATCAGTCATGTGTTTGTCTTTTTAAAGACGAATTATACGCTATGATTTTTTTCTGACGGATATTCTCAAGTTAAAATTTCAATTTCAATATAATTTTAAAGTCGTCTACTTTAAAATACATAATGTATGTCTGAATTGTCAATGTAAATGAGTCTGATAAAATTAAATTATTAGAAGAATTTTTCACTATGTAACAAAAAAACAATATTTGTTTTTACTGTTTGTATTTTGAGAACGATTTCCGAAGTGGAAATTGAAACGTCAATAAACGTATTTTTACCTTTAATTGTGGCTTATTTTCAGTTAAATAGTAATTAATATTAAATGCCACAAGAAAATAGCTTCAGAATAATTTTGTATTAGTCACAAAAGTTTTGTAATTGAATTTAACATTCAAGTTTCAACATATTAGTTTCAAACCTTTAAAATTATTATTAATATTTAAAAAATACTAAAAAAAACAGTTATAAAAAAGTTTCTTTGGGCGAAATTTATTTTCCACACTAAAATCAAACTTACGATCTTCATATTTCAAGAAAGGAAACTTTTTAATATGTTTAATCATCGCCAAAACTTTCATTAAAATCGATAGTTCAAAACCCCTTTGTATATAAATTTAGAATAGAATAGAAATATGCTTTATTGTCACTGAAAATTGTACAATTTTATGGACAAAGCTTACAAAGAGTCAGAAAAATAACAATTAAAATTTACTGAAATTACATAAATCACAAAATAAAAGGTAATAAAATACACAGTCTATTGCAAAATTTAAATAAATTGCATAACAAAAACCTAACGAATTATTAAGTTTAAGTTACTGCATGTGTTACCCAAATATATATTTATAAAAATAATTTAGTTACTTGTACATGAAGCTATTCGTTATGAAACTCTTCTACTGAATAATATGGTGTTTCATATAGATAGGCTTACCCATAAAGAAACTAAATTCCTGTTTAGTGAAGAATATAGGCTTTTGTCATTTTACGGGACTTAAGGAAAGAAGTTGCAAAGGGAGATGGTTGTATAATTTTTTGCAGAATATAATATAGATTTATTTACAATCAGTAGACGGGATCAGTAAATACACATCAAAGGTTGAATTTCTGGTAGAGTAGTCAATCAATCAATCAATCAATAATGCCTTTTATTTCTCAATATAAAAAAATACAATACAATACTTTTAGTGACATTTGTTCTCCTTGGCACATGCCATCGGAGGGTTGGCAAACAAATATTCCTAATTAATATACCAAAAAATTATACAAAGGCTTATTCTATCTAACAAGGCCATTAAAATAAATAAAAAATAAATTATGTAAATATTCATATAAATGTTAGTAATAAACTAAATGTATATATCCTACTAAGTAACACTTCGCACTAAACTTAACAATAATAGCAATGTATAACAGTGAGGTATAGATTACAATTGAAAAGATTGAATATCCCTTTAAGGAAATGAAAGCTGCAGATACAATAATAACAGTAACAATAATAATAACAATATTAGTCAAGATAGACCAGATAGATAAAAAGACAATATATATATATATAAGCAAACAAATTATTAATCCTAATTTAATATAACACCACGCTAATAGATTTAGTAGTTAAATAGGCTCACTAACTCATACCTATACACCCATGCCTCCCTACAATAACCTGCTAACTCAGCCTTGCCCTGTCTCATCATAGTAACTACTTCCACTCTACTAAGTTCATGTCTACCTCTGGTAGAATAGTCATGATTAGGTCTTACTGGAAATCATGTAGGTGTTTACGAATTAAGCAAACAGTTTCTAAAATATATAAAGAAACAAGAGTTAAAATCCCGTGATTTTTGAAGTAGCTTCTGCAATGTGTTATTCTACTGAGACCAAAAGGATACAGTATTGCTCTTTTTGTAATTTAAAAATAACATCAGATCGAACAGCTCTACTAGAACCCCAAAAAGGAAGACCATATTGAAGATGAGACTCGAACCAAGAACCTTATTTTGAAAGATGCTAAATTTATTTCATTCGAAAAAGATTTTATTGCATAGCAGGCTGAGACTAGTTTCTTACTTCTTAATTCGATATGAAGGGACCATTTAAGGTTCCTGTCTATAAAAATACCAAGAAATTTTACAGTCTACGATACTGATCTGGCTGTTATTAAGAAGCAAGGGTTGAAGAGCTCCTTTGTAGATAATGCTACTGTCCTGTCCACGTTAAAAAGAGAGTAAATTTAAGTCGGGCCAGGTTTTTATTTTAGTAGATCAGAAATTGATAATTGCATGAAGAGTTGCAATATTAGAGTTTCTCCAGGTCATACTGATATCATCAGCAAAAAGAAAAATGTTTTCATCGATTTTTAAGCTAGTGAAATCGCTTCCACTTAAACAGAACGTCCATATAACTGAAGGTTATGAAGCAGCAGACCATGATTCACCCTGTCGAATCCATGTTGGTGGCTGATCAATAGAGCATTACATCACTAAAATCAAAGGTGTGCAGAGAAGCCACTGAAATAGCTTAAAGATTGAAGACAGCATAACCGCATCATCCTTTTTTTAAAATAGTAGTAATAACTATTATTCCAAGCTGAAGGATATAAGTATGTGCAATTTTAATGATAAGTTAAATAAATAACCTAAAAGTAGGTAGGTACACAGATAGCGTAAATTATCTTTTTAGAAAATAACTGCGAAAACCTATTGAAGGCTATATCCACATTATTAACTAATTTAAATTCATATAATTATAATATAAGTTCAGGATTTTTAATATATTTTCTTTTTACTCTACCTGCATACATCTTATTTGCCATGATTTTTGTTTTATTCGTTCCAGAGATTTTTGTTTTATTTTTTCCACAGGTATGCGTGGTTTTACAAAAGAATATAATATGCGTCTATATTCTTTGCTTTTACCTTTCAGAATCCGGTTCTACAGCTTTACACCAGTTATGCAGTATGGTTTTAATTGTAAATTTTAATACTAATTTAATTAAATTGATTTTATGGGACTTGCAAGTTATAAATTCAAAACTTGCCTTATTGAGTACAATGGATTCTATTGGAATTATTAAAAACCTTGAATGTGGTTGTTCATTTAAACAAAAGTGAATAATTGTTACAATAATATAAAATGTTTTAACAAAACAAGAAATCGGATAACATAATCTTCGAATGCCACTGATATATTCCCTTAAATCCAGGAACATTTATTTTTCAGATGTATAATTGGCAGAAAAGAGTGTTTTTCTACAATCTGAACAATGAATGAGTTTTTTTAATTTTCTTTAAAATAAAACTTGCAACATAACTGGTGGAAAGTTCCTGAATTCTATTTACAATTGGAATGTTTGACATTGTTATTGGATCAGAATAAGATATTTTATAATTATCACAATCTGAAGATTGTAATCAATTTGAATTAAAAAGTTTTGCCATTGGCACAAGAACATTAAAGAATCATCCTCTTCACAGTTTAATGTTTTTTTTATAATGGCATTCACCAACAAGGTTTTATAAACCCCTTTAAAAAAGTACTATCTGCATCTATACTAAAATCATAATCAAGATGCACTAGAAATAAACAAACCAAGACACTTAAATGTTACGAGGAACACTCCCGAATCATGATTTACAATGTATAACCTTTGTAAATCATGATTTGGGAAATATACAATGTATATACATTGCAAATAGTTATTTCAGAGTGCTCCTTGTAACATTTAACGTGTCTTAGTTTGTTTATTTCTACTGCATCTTGATTGTGAATTTAGTATAAGTCTAGATTCTAGAGTAATGTAGATAGTCTACCTTTCAGTTGGAAACAATTTTTAAATTAAAAAATAGATACATAATAAAATAAAAAATAATACTTAAATAAGAGTATTAAATCTATTGTATTTTAAACTTTCTTCCCATTGAACTCTCTTAAAAACGTTTAAATAAGTTGATTTTTTGTTTTTATCGATTTTTAAACATAACATAACCTAACAATTCGAGCAGTAGTCAAGATATAACCAAATTAACCACTCACTTAATACTATTTTTCTCTTTAATATAAAGTAATTAAAGCAACTACTAAAGAAGGGAACTGGAAAATGAATCATGAAAATACAGAACCTCAAAAGTGCTGTCCCAATAATAACATGAAGCTAAAAATCCTAGCGATTCATGGTTACAGACAAAACGCGGAAACTTTCAGATCAAAAACTGGGTCTTTTCGAAAAATGATTCACAAATGGGCAGAGTTCACGTACATTACAGCTCCCCATAAGGTTATTCTAGTAGATGATCCTAATGATTTAGAAAAAAATGGACCTGATATAGGACAAAGTAAAGATGAAGGTAGGTAATGTTCTTTATATATTTTTAAAGTTAACATAGATTACACTGATTTGTTCTGTTATATAGCTCTTGACATGTTTTGTGGTTACATGATAAGTATTGTCTGAATATTAATTGCACAACAGAACAATTAACAAGGAATCACTTAATATACTTATACACTTAATTCAGTTTCTCCTTCTTCAGTATTTTTTGTGTCACTATCATCATTCATATTTTGGTTTTCAATAGTGTTATAAGTGAATTAATATTAGTAAGTAATGTGTAATAATAAATTATGTTGGTGCTATGCTGGTGTGCCTTTGGCTGTAGTTCATCAATAAATACATTTTACTTTACCATATTAGTGTATTGACTATTTATCAACTGAACACAAAATAAATGTAAACAATAACAAAGCTATTGACTAGCATGAATCTCAAATATAAAATGATCATCATATCTAGGTACATTCTTATTTATATTATGTAGATATACAAAATAATCTGCATCAACAATGTCAGTATTTCGGTTCAAGTTCAGGATGTTGTTCACCTATCTATGCTTATTAGTATATTTACAATTTAGAAATTAACATTCTTGCAAATTATTTATATTTTTTGTAGGATTTTTCTTTTTAATGATTAAGGGTAAAGTACTTTACTATATCATCTATAGGTTTTCAAAAGTCTTACAATCATTGTTTTTTTAGAGCAATATGGTTGGTTTTTTAATCGAGATGATAAAACATTTAGAGGTATTAGAAAAGGAGGGCCAGCCATTGGTTTTGAAGATAGTTTAAAATATATAGAAGACATTTGTGAAAAGGAAGGTCCATTTGATGGTCTTTTAGGATTCTCACAAGGAGCTTGCTTTGCAGGATTACTTTGTGATTTACAACAAAGAGGATGTAAGTGAGTGTTGTCAATGATTAAGTGTAATTTAAAATAATTTAAAACTTGCACCAGGAAATATGTCCTAGTTGTGAGTGACTGTTCGGTTTCCATTAAGTTTCCTTTAAAAGGATCTATTAAAACCCTATTGATCTAGGTTTTCAAAAGGACTAGAGTTTGCAATGATTAGCTTTAACTTATATACTGCCCTCCTAAGGAAAAACACAGCATCTGCATTACTTATAATAATGAGTAAATGGACTTCAAGAATCTGCAACTTTTAAAACGGTCTAAAATTATTACAACAATGAGGTTACAAATAAGTTTACTTTATATTAATAAATTTGTAAATAAACTATGTCTTAAAAAAAAGGAATAGTAGTTTATCCTAATTTTATGGTTACTATGGCAGATACTGGGAAAAAATTATAAGTAATATTAGGAATTGCTAAGTAAAACTACAGCATCTACAGATGTTATGTTTATGGGGTGTTTTTTCTTAGCATAATGTTAAAGAAAATATAATTAAACAACAAATATGTTTTTTATTAATTTATTAAAACTACATAATATATTTAATAAAAAATCACATTTATTAAACCAGATAAACAATAACAAACAAAATTTAATACAAAATAAAAATTAAATATAAAAAAAATTATGTTATTAATCCATTTCTTCCTCAAGGTTTTGCCAGTATTGTAATCTATTTGAAGGCATTACGGTTTTGAGATTTCTAATAAGGGTTTTTTTATTTTTTGATACTCTACATGGAGATATAAATGTCTGAGGGCTGGGAAGTTTTTTATTTTAAAACACTATTTTGAAGAAAATTTAGTTTAAACTATTATCAGAGTTATTTGTTAACTTATGATATAGCGTCAAAATTTACAATATATACAAGGAAAGTTAAAAACTATTTTGGCCTTAGCAGTTATCAACCCAAAGAATGTTTTTTTCTTCATCCAATTTAGTTGCCAAAATATGTTATTACTAGCACTTCCTCTTTCTTCTGATATTTTTTGTAAACATTTTAATTTACACTTTTGTATGTTGCAAGGCGGTTTTACTAAATGCTTTTTTGCGTTTCTCTTTTCTTGCTTCCTTTCCTTTTTTTAAACTATCCCCAATTTTTCGCTGTTTCCTTTATTGTCCTTTTCTCATTTTCTTCTCCTGAGCTGTTCTCATTTTCTTTTTTAGACCAGTCCATATTTTGTAAAATGATAATGTTAGATTCAGGTGGCCATGCTGACTGTAAGTTTACTTCTGTTAGACATTTTCCTGTAAAGGATATACTTTATTAGTTATACATATATGCAGATTTTAAATAATATATACTTCATTTAATTTACACACCGATGCACGTCATTATCTACGTCAGAGATCGAAGTTGACATAGTTGCCAAAGTATAAAAAAATCCTGACTTCATTTTAAATCAAATAGATCACATAATTATTGCAAAAGTATTACTATCTCTTTACAACGACTATTTAAATTCTCACGTGACATTTTTGAAATAAAACACTAATTTTTTTTCTAAAAATAACAGATTTTATTAAATAGGTAAAAATATAAAACAAGAGGTATTCACTTTAAAATTCAAAGTAATAAAGTACAAAAAGTGTCAACACCGCAACTGTCAAATTAGTGTTACCAATTTATGTCAAAATTTCACCTTCATTCGATTACAGTTACCGTGTGTTCTTAACAAATGTTCTTCATAAAATCGCTTTATAATGCATTTATACAAATTAAATGAAACATATTGTGTATTTCTATAAGTTAACATTAATAGAAATGTTTAAATATTATTTCTACGCGTACATAACAAAATATGTCTAGTGGCTGTAATGCCAGTGTACTCGGCAAAGTGATTATAAAAAAGAACACACCTAACGCCTAAATATTTCGTGTTGGTATCATGTGACGTCACGGGCTATGACGCCGATGACGTGCATCGGTATGTAAATTAGATGAAGTGTAAATATATTTTTTTTATTATTGAGTTTAATGCGTCGACAACTAATGGTCATTGGCATGGTACAGTGAATTTTTACAGTCAGGTACCTAGTGTAGTATGTGTGTGTGTGTGTGTGTGTGTGTGTGTGTGTGTGTGTGTGTTGTGTGTGTGTGTGTGTGTGTGTGTGTGTGTGTGTGTGTGTTGTTTGTGTGTGTGTGTGTGTGTGTTTGTGTGTGTGTGGTGTGTGTGTGTGTGTGTGTGTGTGTGTGTGTGTGTGTGTGTGTGTGTGTGTGTGTGTGTGTGTGTGTAGAGTAATTGTCTTGATACTTAGCAAAGTCGACGTCATTGTCTTTGCTAAGAGACGCTAATTGTATCCGAACGTCTGCGGTCCCTCCGGTGAGTACCAATCGCACAAGGATAGAAATTATTTTCATTTATTAATTTTTAATAAACGAAAATTTCTCCACCCAGGTGAGATTCGAACTCACGACCTTTAGGTTCAAAGGTAGGCGCTATTACCACTGAGCCACAGAGGGGGTTATAAATGTATTTAAAACTCTACTCTTTGGTGAATTAAATTATCATGTTGTTTTACAAAAATAAACATAAATTCAATGAATATGTCTAAAGCATCTTAATGTTTTTTAACTTATGTACAACAAACTTGCAAAAATGTATTTAAGGTAATTTTTTCTAATCTGAACTACTTACCCTACTCGCTTTTTAACATTAAAGAATTTACGTTATTTTTTAATCAATTTTGCAGACATAAACTAACACAATCGCACCATACACAAGTTTAGAAGAAACTAAATAAATTGATAAATCGCGACAATTACGTAGCAAAAACACCGCAATTGTGTATTGCTTAGAATAAACACAGTAACTGCAGGGTCCATCAAGTATATGCGGGGTTTTACCTAAGTAATGTTGTAGATGCGAGGTTTTTCCTTAGTTCCACGCATGTTTTCGTAGGTGGTAGGTCAGAATATATATTAGGATTGAAAATACAATAATTTTCTTAAATTCTTCTTCTTCTTGATGTGCCTATCCGTTACGAATGTTGGCGATCATCAGGGCAATCTTTATCTTATCTGCAACAGCGCGGAAAAGCTGCACAGATGTTGTATTGAACCAGATTCTGAGGTTCTTTAACCAAGATGTTCTTCTTCTTCCTGGACCTCGTTTTCCAAATATTTTCCTTGCAGGATGACTTGAATGGATGGCTTCTTAAATAATCATGTAATATGAACTCTTTCGTTCTAATTTTCGCACCCAACTAAATTTTCATAATTTTTGTACATGCAGTGTTTTTCCTAAGGACGGCAGTATAGTTGTACACAATTTAAATACAATTAAAATGTGAATCTAGTGATTTTATAATTGGTATTTTTTCTCTTCAATTATATCAATACCAATATAACATTAAATTCTACTTAACTAATGATGTATTCTTATTTCAGTGACCAAATTTACTTTTAATTTTGCCATTTTTTCTTCTGGCTTCAAGTCAGGGAGCCTTCCACATTTGAAATATTACACTGACAGAATAACAATACCAAGCCTTCATATTTTTGGAGAAAATGATCAAATCATTCCAACAGGTAAATACCCTCTTGCTTAATATACAGTGTGTTTTAAAGAATTCTCTCAAAATATAGTAAGATGTGATCTATAATCGAAAGTTGTTTTTAGTTATTTTTATTTTATTTATTTTTATTTTTTCAAACTTGGCGGGTGACTGTTGGTATTACAATTCTATATTGGATTTTTTTTAGTGCTAATAGTTGGAACTACCTGTGCATGACAAGTGTGTCAATGAGTCAACAACTTTAATCGGACTAATAACAACGGAGATATTATGCTATAATACCCTTTTGGCTTTACCGCCATGTATGTTTTTTCTGTCTTACTTAACATATTCGCTACCCTTTCTCTTTTCCAATGATGTATCACACGTCACGATCCGACGATCTATTCTACATCCACCACAAAACACTAAAAAACTATTTAAATCATCAATACCACTTTTTATCGCCAAATTGTGTCATCTATTCTTTCCGTATAGTTGTTTGTAAACAAACATGTTATGTTGGGTTAATAATATAAATAACAATAAAGTGCATGCGAACACATACCTAAATGCAATAAAAAATACCAAAGAAAGTCTATTTATTGACAAAAAAAATACTAAATAAATAGGGCTGCAGTAGTATTGAAATGTTTGATATAGATAAAGAATGTTCGTAAATATGGTTATGGATTCGTCGGTTTGTCTGTCTATGGTCTTCATTGAAGAATTGGTCTTTTAACGGATCTGACGAGATTGGAATCTTGGAGTGAGTAGTAATGATGGTTTTGATGTTTGACGTTATGACAGAGGTGTCATCAACGTACCGTAATCAGCAGGCGGGTTTGAGATTTGATGAGAATAAGGCTGCTGTTTCGAAATGTTCCATGAATATATCAGCTATTACAGGAGAGGGGGATCCCTTTGGGACATCATTGATTTGACGATAAAAATAATTTTGGAATGAAAAGTATGTATTAGACATGCAGTGTTTTATAAGAGATAATGTGTCTTGGGGATTTGATGTTTAGAGTCCAAGATGGAAATGGTTTCATCAATGGGAATGTTGGTGAACAAAGAAACAATGTCAAAACTAACTAGTATATCTGAGGGTGAAATAGAAATGTTTTTCAGAAGATCAATAAAATGACTAGAGTTTTTGACAAAGCGGACGAAGCGTTTTCGGTTAATGGTTGTAAGAATAAAGCGAGATGTTTTGCCAATGTCTGAGTGGAGCAGTTTTGTGCACTGACGATGGGTCTTAGGCGAACATTGGGCTTATGGATTTTTGGAAGGCCGTATATCTTTTGGAATTTGGGATGATTTTTCTTTGGGTATAAGAGATTTTTGGATGTCTCAAAGTAGAGTAGACTTATTTATGATGGATTTGGTCGTTTTTTTTAGATAGGTGGTGGGATCGTTTGGGACGCGTTTGTATTCTGTAGAATTGAGAAGTTCGAACATTTTTGTCGAAATAATTAAAAGAGTTGAGAATGACGGTGGCATTACCTTTGTCGGCCGGAAGGATGACAATGTCAGGGTTATAAAATTCTATGAGGGCGCGTCTTTCTGAAAGACTGATACTTGACGGTGGGGGTTTGGAAGTACGGACAATTCTGGCGACATCTTGTCTGGCAACTTCGGCTTGGTCGGAAGGAAGATGAGAAATTGCTTCTTCAGTTTGACAAATAATTTTCTCAGTTGGGATGGAAAGAGGAGTGACAGAAAAACTGAAGCCTTTTGACAAAGCTTTGGTAACTGAATCGAATATGTGAATATTTGAGAAATTGCGAACAACAGTAGAAGGTAGTTGATTCAAAATGGGCTGTGGATTTTGCTGAGAGATAAGTTGGTCCAGTTTGCGTTTCTGGGTTGGGGTTTGTTGTCAGAAATGTGTTGGGCTTTTTGGTGAGAAAGACTATCGAAAGTGTCCTATAATAATGGATGGATGGATATTGAAAGAGTGGATGTCATTGTAGGTTTTGAAAAGTTGGGAATTAGTTGTATCTAAGTTGCGTCGGGTGGAATGAATTGAATTGAAAGCAAAAAACCAGTTGCTCTAAGAATTTTGGAAATTGATGAAGATTTAGTGTGATCTTTAATTTGAAGAGATTTTGGAATCACTTGATGGTCACGACTCGATGCAAGGAAAGCAAGGTCACAGAGAAGACGGTATTTGCGTGTTAGAAGAATAAAAATAGATTTAGTAAGAATGAAAAATTCCTCCCCGTACACCCGGCACCGACAAAATTTAAAATGTCTAATTTAACTGAGCTGCCACCATGCTTCGGAGGGCACGTAAATCCGTCGGTCCCGGCTAAGAAAGTAGTCGTTAAATCATGTTAGGGGCGCTTGCGCGACCTGAATACCCTAACACTAGACCTTAGCCAGAAGGTTACACGAACTTTACTTTTTATCCTCCCCGTAGAGGCGAATAAAATGTTCGGATAAATTTCCGCGGTGAGGTAAATGAAAATTACTAAGTTGTAATTATAAGTATTAAAAAAAGTGTTTGGTGTATTCCATAGACTGTAGTACTGAAGAATTAAGTACGAGCCAACTCACTGAATACTGTGTATTTTTCTTGTAGTTGCTTTAGAATCATATAAGGCCAGATTATTTTGGATTATAAAAACCAAATATCTACAGACAGTACTTTGCTGTAGACGATTGTTTTTTACCCTTGCATTAACAAATAATTAACACAACTTATAAATCATTATAAAAATAATTAAGTTCACAATTTTTTTAGAAATGAGTGAAGCTTTGAGTAACTGCTTTGAAGAACCAGTTATAGTAAGGCATCCTGGAGGTCACTACTTACCGGCTGCAGCTCCACAGAAAAGTGATTATCAGAAATTTATAAAGCTCCAACTTCTTAAAAAACAATTTAATGCGGTTTAAATAAATTGTAGAAGTAATATATATTTATTACAAAAATAGTTTATGTTTATGACCTAATCAAAAGTCAATCTCCCCTTTTAATAACCAATGCTATATAACAATGATGGTTTTTCATATTATAATTGTGGGATCTGCATTTGTTGAAATAAAGCTGGAGAGTCCTTTTCTTCTATCTCTGGCACTTGGTCGTGGAATCATTGTACCAAACCCTGTCCTTTTATTAAACTTAACCAAGAAATAGGAACAAGGATTTCTTGTTTCACCAAGAAATCTGTCTTTCATACAAGCCTGTAACTTTCTTATGGGGAGTTAAAGAATGTCTACTTCTTTCTTTATTTGGTATTTCATGCACCGTGGTTGATTCGCCGTATCTCTGTCGTAGAGACGCATTTCCTCGGTTGACTTTGTCCAGTGATCACCTTTGTGACCGGTTTCATGTCTCATTTACTGAGACGAGTTAAACTAGATATGTTCGATTCCGAGGCACATTTGCAGTTTTCATAACAGGCTGTTTTTTACAAGGGCAGGTTGTTGGCCTTCCGCTTAATCCTCCTCCTTTATCCGAGCTTGGGACCGGCAAGAATGACTGTTAAGCTACTCGATCCACCCAACAGTCATTCCAGGCGGAGTTGTTGTTGAGCAAACAGATGTATGTATAGCCTCCACAACACTATTAAATCCAAGAGCCTAACACGAACATCAAAAATCAGGATATATAAAACAGTAATTAGACCGGTGCTCATGTATGGGTGTGAGACGTGGACGCTGACAAAAGCAATGGAAAGTAAACTCAGATGCTTTGAGAGAAAAAATCCTCAGAAAGATCTTCGGTCCCTATCACGATCCGAATACTAACCAATACCGAATGAGAACAAATGCCGAGATCAAACAAATGTATAGTGCTAGCGACGTAGTCCAAGAGATTAAATCCCAACGGCTAAGATGGGCTGCCCATGTTCATAGGCTCCCTAATAACCGCCTTAACAAGTTAATCTGGGAAGAAGTCCCGACAGGGAGAAGGCCCTTAGGACGTCCACGAATGCGATGGAGAGATAATATATGGTCAGATTTGAGAACAATGGGGCTACCCACTGACTTAAATATCATGGAAGACCGTTCGAGATGGAAGCAAGTTGTGCAGTCAGCCAAGACCCACCCCGGGTTGTAGTGCTACCAGAAGAAGTTAAACTAGATGAAAGCCTGTACATGTTGCTCTTACGATTTTCTTACCACTTTTGAATTTGATCTCATTTCGTTTTCTCTCGATGTCTCCTTCATGTCTCAGCATCCATATTCTTTTCGTGGCATTTTTTATTTCTTGATTATTAACCACTTATTGATGCCTGGCTGTTGGTACAAATAATTTTTTCGGTTATCCTAATGGTTATAATAATAGCTTGTCCGATATGGTTTCATCAGTACCGATGTTCGTATGTTCTCTGTCATTAGTGAGAACACTTCAGCCCAGAACAGTAAGTACCTACACTTCATCTAATTTATATAACGATTCACGTCATTGGCGTCATAGCCTGTGACGTCATATGATACCAACACGAAATATTTAGGGTTTAGGTGTGTTCTTTTTAGAATCACTTTACCGAGTACACTGGCATTACAGCCACTAGGCATATTTTGTTATATACGCGTAGAAATAATATTTAAAAATTTCTATTAATGTTAACTTAAAGAAATACACAATAATATGTTTCATTTAATTTGTATAAATCCATTATAAAGAGTTTTTATCAAGAACATTTGTTCGGAACACACTGTAACTGTAATCGAACGAAGGTAAAATTTTGGCATAAATTGGTAACACTTATTTGACAGTTGCGGTGTTGACACTTTTTGTACTTTATTATTTTGAATTTTAAAGTGAATACCTCTTGTTTTATATTTTTACCTATTTAATAAAATCTATTCTTTTTAGAACAAAATTAGTGTGTTTTATTTCAAAAATGTCACGTAAGAAGTTAAATAGTCGTTGTAAAGAGATGGTAATACTTTTGCAATAATTATGTGACCTATTTGATTTAAAATGGAGTCAGGATTTTTTTATACTTTGGCAACTATATCAACTTCGATCTCTGACGTAGATAATGACGTAAGTCGTTATCTAAATTAGATGAAGTATATAGTACTGTCCCAAACCCTAGTACTCACTGAATTTGCTTGTCAGCCCTAGGTCCTTGGACTCATCAATCGGTAACAGTGTCATGCACAATATTTCTTTCTGTGAAATTTAATTGACAGCTAATTGAATGCATCTTCACCGTGACCAAATGTGAAAAATGTCCCATAAAAGGAGTTAAGAAAAAAAGAAAACTTCTCATAATATAAGACTCGATAATCGTACATTTTTCACATTTGGTCCCGGTGAAGATAGCCTTAAATGAGTTTGACACAACGAAATATTGTTAATTGGCAGTGTTGAAATTTACATTAAAAATGAAACATATGCAAGCAAAATCAATAAGATATATAAAAATGAAAAAAAAATATAGTTTAGAATTACCAAAAATGAAAAAGTAAATAGTTTTAAAAGAGTTTTTAAAAGTAAATAGTAAACTGTCTGTATAAATAATAGAGTTAAAAAGACATCTGGCAACTGGTGGTTTGAGGGTTCCGACTCTATTGCCAAATCTACGCGCAACCTATCAAAGGGCAATTGTTAAATAAAAAACGGGTGTGGCAGTGGGACTGCCGGTAGAAGTTATACTTCTATACACGCGTTCGCCGTTAAAAATTTATATGGGAGTCAATCTGCACAATCATTACGTATGTAATGCTATAGGTAAGAGAGAGCACAAAGAGAAAAAGAATTAGTTATATATGTATATTTATGGTGCATCGTTTGCTGTATACAAACATTTGACCTGTAACAGGAATATAGTAAATGAAGGATTGTATCAATATTTTAATGAAAATATATATTTATATTTTCATATATGTATAAAAGGAGTTAAATGCAAAAAAAATACACATACTCTGCAGTAAAATTCATTGTTTATTTTGTTATTAATATAAAAATTACAATACAGTAAATACACTGCAACATAATTCTATATAATAATACAATATAAATTAAAATGTAATATTCATAAGTATTTAAAACTTAAAGCCAATATACATAACTTACTTTAGGAAAATAAAAATAAACAACCAACAACTCGGATTATGTTGTAAATTTTCATTTTATTTTGAAATTTAGCATTTTTTCGTATATTACATATATTTAATAAGATTAACGTGAGGTTTTTAAATATTTTAAAAATAAAAAAGGGAATTCATAATTGGGATTCGAACTCACAACCACCAGCGGATGAACCCAACACGTAAAGGATTTGCGAATTAGACATAACACTAACCGATTTCAAAATTGACAGTTCTCGGTCAAACAGTTATTTTGAAATACAAAAGCCTAAAATAATTATAAACGTTTAATAAATAATACAAAACATATCACATCAATAATTCATACATATTATATATATATATATATATATATATATATATATATATATATATATATTACAGATATAATATTATATACCTATATATTACCTATTAAATACGTGTGTAACGTACACACATTAAATATACAAAAGGAACATTATCTTACATATGTAATGGTTTCACAGATTCACTCTCGTGCAAATTTCCAACACCGACCGTGCGTATAAAAGTACAACTTCAAAAAATTTTAAAAATAAGAGAATTATGCAAAATTCATAGATAAGACCACAGTATAGACAACAACTTTTGTTGTTATTTATCAGAGATACATATCTCTGTTATTTATACTGTGATAAGACAATAAAGCTGGATAGTTTGACTGACTGTAGACGCAGACGTACTGGAAAAAGATCAACATAGACTTTTGTTTACTCCTATTTATAAATGTACGTAAACGCAAGACGGGACGTAAGCGAAACGCACTGTAACGGAAGAGTTGGTCAACTTTCATCTTTTACAGTGCGTTACTTGTGTCTGGCCAATCAAAGGAATCATTTTGTGCTGTCAACCAAAGTGAACTGTCTGGCCCACCCACAATTCTGTAAAGTTGCTTATCAACATATTCGAATTTTGATTTTGTCAGAGATATGTAAGATATCTCTGGATTTTGTTGATTGTTTGTTACAATGGACGTTAAGAATTTATAAAATAATAATTATAAATAATAAAATAATATAGTATCATGGTCACCAATTCTAGTCACTGCCCAAAAATTCCACTCCGTCGATTTATAAATTGAAATAATATTTACAGTCCGTTTGTTACGTCTCCAGTGCGTCTACGTTTACAGTCCATCAAACTATAAATCCAGCTTAAGGGTTAGGTTAAGTAAGAAGAAACGGATGAGTTTACCGAAAGTACAAGCTGATTATAGCCGCAAATGTCAAAAATATTTCGCTTTGGTAGTGTCACAGAATAATGAACAATCAGAATGTCCATTCTCCATGGAAAATTAAGTACGCGCATCTCCTTCGCGCAGACGTTCCGCCATGTTTTAGATGGAACCAGTGTTGTTTATGTGGTATGTATAGACAAAATTAACCCGGTATAATTGACTTTCGGCAATCATAGATATACTATACAATTATATTAACATTGTTAAATATAATAACATAAATATAATAGAATTAAACATAAATATAAACAATTACATAACCTCACAAATCATATGTCTGTGTTATGTGTTTCCTTCTAAAACATGGCGCGCGTGCTGAAAAACTTCAAAGGCGGCACCTGAGAGTGGACATTCTGATTGTTTAGTATTCTGTGGTAGTGTTGGCATGTTTTAATAATGCATATGGTGAATGCTTCAAATATAAAGAGATAAAGCTTCTAAAAAGTACATTTTGATTATACTATTTTAGTACTATTTTATGAATTCTGCAATTTTTATTATATGTGAAGTAATAACGAGTAGATATTTGTCTTTTTCGAGATTAATTGCAAACATCTTTTGTAATCTGGCAACTGCTGATTTGACGATTGCCAAATCTATTCCCTAATCCATCAAAGGGTAACTGCTAAAAAAATTTCTAATAATTAACTGCAATTAATCTCCAAAGAAACAAATTGTTACTCATTGTTGTTTTATATAATTCAAAAATTGCAGAATTCATAACACAATATAAACAAAAATGTATTTTTCTAAAGCTTTATATTTGAAGTATACATCTACATTCTAAAAACATGCCAACACTGCTATACCCAAATTTGTTGTTCCATGTTTGACATTTGCGGCTATAATCAGCTTGTACTTTTGGTAAACTGAACCAAACAAACATTTCAATATAGCGATATCTTTGTATTTAAAGCATATAACCGTTGATTGAATAACACAAATTCAATTTTCAACCCAAATTTGGGTTATTCAATCAATGATATAACATATACATTATAAGGACATGACAACACTGCCAACGCCATATTTCGTTCTGTGAAACTTATTTGAAGCTATCTTCACTGGGACCAAATGTGGAAAACGACCGGGACACAGAATAATAAACAATCGGAATGTCCACTCTTAGATGCCGCCTTTGAATTTTTTCAGCACGCGCGCCATGTTTTAGAAGGAAACATAACACAGACATATGATTTCTGAGGTTATGTAATTGTTTATATTTATGTTTAATTATATTATTTTTTATATATATTATTATTTATGTTATTATATTTAAAAATGTTAATATAATTGTATAGTATGTCTATGATTGCCGTAAGTCAATTAAACCGGGTTAATTTTTCTATGCACACCACATAAACAACACTGGTTCCCTCTAAAACATGGCGGAACTTTTGCGCGAACTTAATTTTCCATGGAGAGTGAGCATTTTCATTGTTTAATTATTCTGTGACCGAGATATGTCATTCATATCTTGTGTTGTCAATGTCCGGATAATTATCCGATTTTCGGATAATTTCGTGGACCATCGGATAATTTTCGGATTTAACAATTTTTTGGATAATTTCGGATAATTCAAGTGTCTATCGACTTTTGAAACATAATTTAAATTTTTATAAGCTTAAATAGCTAAATTTGTGAATGTACATTGAACTGCAAATTCTATTCTCATATAATCGAAGATGATGGAACCTATGAGTTATTTCAGCGCCCTCTATTGATAAATAGTATAGTTTTGGTTGACTGTTTTACTGTACAAAAATCCAGAGATCTTTGAAATTGACAAAACAAAAATCGAATCTCACATAGAGAATAAAAATAAGACAAGCCGGTGCACGGAGGAAGGATCCTACTGCCGCGCCTCTAGCGGAATTTATATTATTATATTTGGCGGTAAATTTAAATCGTATTTTGTTTTAAGAATATATTGAAAATTGTGACATTGAACGTTTATATTAATATAATTAATATAATTAAATAAAAACATAGACAGTAGAGACATTAGAATCATCTGTAACCTCTATTGGAATCAAACAGCAAAAGTGAAAGTTGAAAACGAACTGACCAAGGATATCCAGATTCGCCGTGGGGTCCGCCAAGGGTGTATTTTATCACCCTTGTTATTCCATTTATACAGTGAAGCCATCTCAGAATTAGCGCTTGCCGAGATCAGTGAGGGCCTTATAATAAACGGTGAGCCACTTAATAACATAAGATATGCTGACGACACCGTCCTTTTGGCAGGAACACTAGAAGAACTGCAACACCTTGCTGAACAACTAAATATATATTGCAACGATTATGGACTAAAAATCAATTTGAAGAAAACCAACTTCATGGTATTTACAAAAGCACAAAACATCAAAGTTAAGCTAGTACTAGATAATACAGAAATTGAACAAATATCTTCGTACAAATACCTTGGAGCATGGATCACAGAAGATACTGATCAGACAAAAGAAATAAAATGCCGCATTGAAATTGCGCGGTCAACTTTTAATAGAATGAGAAAACTTTTTTGTAATCGCGATATCAATATATCGCTCCGGATAAGAATGCTTCGATGTTATATTTTCTCTACCCTTTTGTATGGAGTTGAAGCTTGGACACTTAAAAAATCCAACATTAAAAACCTAGAAGCATTCGAAATGTGGTGTTACCGACGCATTTTGAAAATATCATGGATGGATCGCAAAACAAACGAACAAGTTCTCGAACAACTAGGAAAACAATGCAAAGTTTTAAATTCCATAAAGATCAGGAAATTGGAATACTTGGGGCACATCATGAGAGGTGAAAAGTACGAACTACTAAGGAATATAATGCAGGGTAAAATCAAAGGTAGAAGAAGCGTAGGAAGACGTAAAATCTCGTGGCTACGCAATCTACGTGAGTGGTTTGGATGCAGTTCAATTGAACTATTCAGGCGAGTAACCAATAAAATTATAATTGCCAGAATGATTTCCAATCTCCGATAGGAGTGGAACTTGAAGAAGAAGATAATTACAATAAAAATTTTACGAGAGTGCTTGGTTGCATAGATAAAACTGGCACAGTGTGACGTCACTCGATGCTAGCGACTTGATGAACTACTTACTCAACTAAGCGGCCAGAAAATGGAACGCGGGATATTTAAAATTATTATATTTCAGTAGAGAATCTCAGTTTACAGATAATTTTACAGGAAAGACTTTAAACTGAATTTCCTTATACTCTAACCTAAAATATATGTGAAAAATTATGTGTAACGATCTAAATATATGTTCAGAATCAAAATATGCAATCATTTACCTCTAAAAGATCTAAATCAATAAAATCATTGTTGGTGATTGAACTATCCAAAAAGTCTTGCAAATTATCAAGAATAGAGCCGTCATCTGTTTCACAATTTTTAAGAAATAGAAATAAGTAAATATTTTTATTTTCTCTATGGAATTTCATCTCAATCCAAATCTAAAAGGTCGAAGTAGTCAAGTAATTCCCCTGTGGCACTTTATACTTTTGTCGATTATGTATATAAACAAGAAGTATTTTTAATATAGGTTTTAAGAGTTAATAATTTGTTAATTTGCTGTATTTATGTATTATTTGTTGTTTTTTATTTAAATAAATATATTTCTATCAAACTAAACTTGTTTTCTTGCCATCATTTGTCATCTACCAATGTGTCACTGTCAACTGTCAATGTCAATTATGCCATTTAATTAGTCTTCTTTTTCGATTTTTATGATTTCGGATAATTTCGGATATTTTGCTCCCAACATTCGGATAATTTCTAGTTTTGCATTGGCAATACTGTCATATCAATATGATGTGACATGTGACGTGACGTATGTTTATAAAGTTGTTTATTTAGGAAGGTGTTTCTTTTATTGTTTAATATCATTTAATATTTATATCAAAGAAGGCAGACCTATAGAACAAGTGCCGAGGAACTGACAGAAGATTAGTGACAAATCTGTATTTGGCAGTGTTGCCATATCACAAATAAATCCTTGAAAGAGCATGCGATATAATATTAATTAATGTTCATTTTTTTTTAAGTTTTTGAAAGAATATTGTTCTGAAGCTATTTTCTTGTGGCATTGTAAATTAATTACTATTTATAACTGGGAATAAGCCACATTAAAGATAAAAATACATTTATTGACGTTTCAATTTCCAATTCGGAAATCGTTCTCAAAATACAAATAGTAAATTAAACAAATTTTGTTTTTTTGTTACATAGTAATGAGGCCAATTGTGTAGCAAATTCCTCGGCAGAATGTAGTAGGATCTGGTTACCAATATTGAAAGAGGAAGTTATTAATAAGAAAATACCAGTATTAGTAAGTCAGTAACATATAGAGGATACATCATTTATGTTTTTTAAATAACGTAACATAAAATCAGAATTTTGATGTTTGTTGAAGGTAAACTAAATTCACGAACAAATACTTACAATGTCGGGATAGTATTATGAGGTTTTTTTCCTGGTTTTTCCCTCATAATTTACTATGGAATCACTAACAGGAGAATTTTTACTGTCAGCATGTCATGTGTTTGTCTTTTTAAAGACGAATTACATGCTATGATTTTTTCTGACGGATATTCTCAAGTTAAAGTTGATTTCATGTAATCGAATGAACTATCTTATAAGTAAAGTCGTCCCAGGAGCGCAACTCAACAATATTGGCAATATCATTTTAAAGTCGTCTACTTTAAAATGCATAATGTATGTCTGAATTGTCAATATAAATGAGTCAGATAAAATTAAATTATCAGAAGAATTTTTTCACTATGTAACAAAAAAACAAAATTTGTTTAATTTACTATTTGTATTTTGAGAACGATTTCCGAATTGGAAATTGAAACGTCAATAAATGTATTTTTATCTTTAATGTGGCTTATTCCCAGTTATAAATAGTAATTTTTTTGAAAGAAGTTTAATTAATTTAAATTTAATTTATTGTTATTTAAATTAACTTAAATTTTTTAAGCTTTTAAATTCTTAAGTTATTAAATTTAATTAAACATCTTTACCGATATATTTTTACTTTGTTATTCACATTTGAAGGATTAAATTGTCAATAATGATAATTTAATCTCTGCAACGTAAATTTGAAAAAATATCGATCTGAACAAGCTCCAGTAACTAGCGAATACATTAACAAAACGATATTCAGGTACCATTTCACCCCAAAATTATAAGAAAATAGTCATAAAAATCATAAAATTGAAATCTACTAAACATCTGTTGCAATCTGGCAACTACTGTTTTTAAAATTTTGACAGTATTGCCAAGTTTATTTACTAATCTACCAAAGGCCAATTATAATTTTTTTTTCTAATAACTAACTGCAACTAATATCAAAAGAAACAAATATTCATTCGTTCGTGTTTCATATAAATTCAAAAAATTTTAAAAAATACCCGATTTCATAAAATAATATAATAAAAATGTACTGTTTCAAAGCATATTTGAGGCATAAAACATACACATAATAAGGACATGGCAATACCGCAGACACAAATTTGACATGACGTTTATGTCAAATTCTCGGCACTTATTCTATAGATTTGCCTCAAAGAATATAGAAATAGAAAGCGTCTACCATGGCCTGGAATCTTATATGAATGACTTGGTTCTTCATTCCCCCATCACTTTGACCCCAGCGAGTTAATAAAGAGAAATGACAGCCTATCTCTCTCACGAAGACTTTAACCAATCATAAACCAAATAAAATAATCAAACAACGCAATGTCAATTCTGTCAATCCAAAGTAATGACAGTTTGTTTACAGGTTTTCAATTTTATTTTATTATCTTTAACTTTCGTTTGCATTTATTCTTAGTAATTTTAATTTAAATTTGGCTACTTAATTTTTAAAGTTTATTTTGAGTTACCTATTGTAGCAAAGAATTTTTGTGTTGTGCTAGTGTTATGGAATACTATGCGTTTATTTCTTCTCCGGACTAACTCTTTGTTTTGGAATTAAACAGAATATATTGACATGTATAAATTTATTATATTAGAGGATGAAAATTACACTGCCTGTTATTTCTTAAAACTATGAATTTATAAGTTCTGTTATCTACAATTATTTAACGATGTTTCTGGATGGATTTGAGTACAAGAGATTGGACTCAAATATTAATATTAAAATAGCAAATACGGATAGCTTATCGAACAAAGAAATAAGAGAAATAAATTATTATTATTCCATAGATACGAAGTATTAGGCGAATAAACTAGCGAAACTTATTTATTCTAAATAGGAAAATATTTATGAAGAGTATTGATTCTGATTTCTAACAGCAAATAATTATTAGTGATTATACATGAGAACTTTTCATAATTGTAAATAACATATACCAGGTGACTAAAAACTATATAGAAATACATAGATACTTTAATTATCTTACATGTGAGTAGGTAGGTACATTACACCTCCTTTTGTAAGAATGAAAATAATTGTAAAATGAATTTTCATTTAAATGGTATAAAACATTTGTATACATTATTATTTTATTTTAACACATTTAAATAGTTTCTTTTAGTCTCGATAGTCTTTCACTTCGTCTTATCGGTGTAGTCTCTGTGAAACTAGTCTCTTCACACTTTTTGGATTCACTATAATTATTGTCTTTATTATGTTTACAATCTATACTTAAATCTGTCTCATGTACATGTTTTCGTTTACTTTGACATATATTTAGTGTTAAACAATTTGTAATTTGTTGACAACTATGTGACGGATTTCTACGAAATCGTCGGTAAAAATATTTAATTATCCTGTATAAAATATAAAGTAACATACATTTTATCAAAAATAAGATTGCATAAGTGAAATAAGAACTATTTTTTATTGTGTCTGAAAAATTAATATTTGTTTCTGAGGTCATTTTCTCTAAATTATCTAGTTTATGGCTTGCTAAATTTAATGCATCTCGATCGAGATTATTTAATTGTAAGGGAACAAGGTGTAATTTGGATTCATTATTTATCTTAATATCATCACAACAGACTTCTGGAAGGGATAAATCTGGAATGATAGACTGAAAATTACTTTCTTTTGGATTTGAGACAGATATCAAAATAGTTGATCCGGTGTAAGTTTTGCAATTATTCGAAGTAGAAAAAATACCTGTGTTTGAAAGAACAATAGATATTGGCGTACTAGTCTGACAGCTTAAAGTTAAATCTGTTGGTTTGGGTAAAACATATATCCAAGAATTTGGTTTGTTTAATTTATGCCAAATTTCATATTCTGTTTGAATTATACGAGTATCGCAACTAGATGGTATGTTTGTTATTGAAGTTAACAATTCAGTTTCACAAATTGGATTAGTGTGTGTAAATCGGAAAGTATCAGGATTTTTGCAAATAAGTTTTTCTTCATCTAATGAATAACAGTCTTCTAATGTATCAATAGTAACATAAATGTTTCTATTTTCTGAAAGAACAAGATATTTGACAGATGGAAGAATAAAGGTAAGTCTCTTTAATGTTGGATGAATTATAGGAAGAGATATTAGTTTAAAAAGAGAATAAGGAGTATTACTAACCAAAGGTATACTAACCGTAATTAAAATCTTGTTATCAAAATATATATATTTAAGTAAAATGATATCGAAATATTTATGAGCATAATCGATAGTCAATGGAAATGGATAAGTCGATGTACTAGGTAAATGCGTTACCGTTTTAGATAATTCTTGAATTAGTTGCTCAGGTGTTATAACAGAAGGATGAAGGTTATTATTTCTTGCAAATAGAATAACGTTTATTAAAGTAGAATATTCTTGTTGTAATTCTGTTATAAAGAAAGTTAGTAAAGTAAAATGTTCTTCAATTTTTTGTTTTAAATCTAAATTAAAATATTTATTATTCATTTTATCTGTGTAATTGGTAATTGATTCAAAATTTTTATCAAAAATCACTTTGTTTCGGTCTAGATTTGTAATAGAGTTATTAAAATTTGCAATCGTGGCTTTTACTACATGAATTTGTTGTTTTAGTAAATCAAGAAGATGATTTTCGTTACTTTCAGCTTTGTTAATAGCATTATTGAAATTTTCAGCATCATCACTGTCTAAGGTACCGAATAAGGTCCTGAAAACAGATCCAATTGCATTAAATAGAGCGCGTTTTGGTCTAAAATGTTCATGCAGAATTATGTTTTTTTAAAGTTTGTTCATCTTGAAAGAGTCTAGGTATGATTTGTCCTAAGAGTTTTAGTGAAGTATCACATAATCGTAATTCAATAAGAACTGGTTTGTTTTGACACAGTCTTAATGTTTTTTGATAGGTGAGATCTACAAAATTTAATTTGTCTGTAAAAGGTTGTAAAGGAATATGACTTAATATGTTCCAATGAGTTTCAATAAATTGAACATTTTTTATGTGTTCGTAATAGATTCCAGGTGATTTGTTGATAGGAGTATTGGTATATTTCTTGTGAATTTGTTCACTATTTGTCAGCCATATTATTGCATACCTGAAACAAAAGCATGTTTCAATCTATTCATGTGAACTTTTATTGGTTTTTTATTTACTAAAATTGTGCAATTGACAGGAGAATTTATCTCTAGAATTTTATAAGGTCCATTATAATTTTGTGTAAGTTTTTTGGTTTGACCCTTCTTTGTTTGCTCATTTTGGAGATATACTAATTGTCCTTCTAAGAAAACGGTGTCATTAATCTTTTGGTCATAATATTTTTTACTGACTACTTTAGATTCTAATAGATTCGTTTTTGCTAACTCATGAGATTTTCTAAGTTTAAGTGTTAAATTATCTAAATAATCTTCATATGTATATTTGAGTTCTACTGGTCGTATTATACTGCTAGGTAGATTAGGTGTATATCCAAATATTAGTTCATATGGTGTGAATTTGGTTGAAGTATGATTAGTTGTATTATATGAAAACATAGCAAAATCTAGCCATTCGTCCCAATCGGATTGATCAGCTTTAATATAATGTTTAAGGTAGTCTGCTAAAGTAGCGTGACTCCTTTCTAATGCAGCATTTGATTCTGGATGATAAGCAGTACAATTTATATGTCTGATTTTAAAAAGCTTGGCGATTTGAGAAAATAATTTGGAAGTAAAATCTCGGCCTTGATCAGTAACTATTATATCGGGTTTTCCAAACTTGCAAATAAATCCACGAACCAGATTTTCAGCGATAGTCTTGGTTTCATGATTCGGAATTGCGTAAGCTTGAGAAAATTTTGTTAAGTCATCTTGTAATGTTAATATGAACTTATTACCTGACTCGGTTAAAGGTAAAGGACCTACTATATCTAAAAATATTTTTTCTAATGGATTTGAGCTTGTTGTTGTTATCTCCATGGGCTTTACGAATTTTTTTCTAACGAGTTTATTTTTCTGACAAGATTCACAGGTTTTTATAAAGTTTTTAATATCATTTTTCATATTATTCCATTTGAAATGTTTTTTTATACGATTGTATGTCCGATGAAAACCAGAGTGTCCAGCCGTAGGACTAGTGTGATTCTCTTGTAATATTGTAGTTATTTCCTCAGGTTCAGGATTTGTTAGTATATCATGATAAATGATAATAGATATATCAGTTTTTCTAAAAATAAATCTAATCATAGATCTAATTTTTCCCCAACTTAATTTATCGTAGCTAAAAGTTATTCTGGGTAGGCAAATTTTTAATATTTTATCGTTTAATAACCAGTCTCTTAATTTTATTAGGGAATTAAATATATCTTCATAAGAGGTATTGTCCCAATAATTATTTTTTATAAATATGTAATAAAAGTTTTTATTTTGATCAGAAATATATATAATGTCATTTAGTCTTGGATTTTTGGCTTTCAATTTTTCTATATGACTGAATTGTTTATTTATTTGTTTCTGAACGATCTCATTAAAATTTAAATCTACGGAAACAAACAATGCTAAATTTTGTGAAAATGATGTAATCTTTTCATTTGTTTCTTTTATATTATCATTTGTTATTAATATAGTTTCGGATTTAGATAAGAACTGTGAATAAGTGTCATTATTTTCTTTACTCATTTTGTTTATTTGTAAGGTGATTGTTGCCGGGTTTTTGTTTTCTTCGCAAATATTTGTTTCAGATATGGTTAAAGGAGGACGACTTAAACAATCAGCATTTTGATTTAATTTACCTGGTTTATAAATAATTTCATAGCTATATTCTTCTAATGCTAATCTCCACCTAACGAGTCTTGATCCGGGATCTTTTACATTAAATAGCCATGTGAGTGGTTTATGATCCGTATAAATGAAAAATTTATTTCCGTACAAATATGGTCTAAAGTGTTTAACACTCCATACAATTGCAAGTAATTCTTTTTCTGTTGTGCTATAGTTTGATTCCGCTTTGTTCAAGGTACGACTAGCATAAGCAATAGGTAAATCATCTGGTACTTTACCTTGAGAAAGTATGGACCCTATTGCATAATTACTAGCATCCGTTGTTAAGACAAAGGGTTTGGTAAAATCTGGATACTGAAGTATTGGTTCTGAACAAAGTATTGATTTCAGGTTCTCAAATGACTGTTGTTGAATGCTTGTCCAATTAAATTCAACATTTTTCCTCAGCAGTTTTGTTAAAGGTTGTGTTAAAGCACTGAAATTTTTTATAAAGCGTCTATAATAACCAGTGAGACCCAAAAAGCTCTTAATATCTTTTTGTGTTCTGGGTATAGGAAAATCTGTAACAGCACATACCTTTTTTTCGTCCGGTTTGACACCAAATTCAGTTATTAAATGTCCTAAATACATTACTTCGCGACGAAAAAATTCGCACTTATCTGGTTGTATTTTTAAGTTGAATGTAGACAATTTTTCGAATACTTCTTTTAATCTTTTATTATGATTTTCTAATGTATCGGCATGAATGACTATATCGTCGAGATAGACAAAACATCTGTAATTTTGTATTCCTGAGAGGACAGTATTCATTAGCCTTTGAAAAATACTGGGAGCATTTTTTAATCCAAATGGCATTCGTGAATATTGATAATGTCCAGACGGAGTTGAGAAAGCAGTCTTTGGAGAATCCTCAGGATCCATTTTGATCTGGTGAAATCCTGATGTTAAATCTATTGTTGAAAAATATTTTGAATGACCCAATTGGTCTAATATATCGACTATATTCGGAAGTGGAAATGAATCTCCTATAGTAATATCATTTAGTCGTCGATAGTCTATAACAATTCGCCATTTCTTCTTTGCTGAAGCATCGGCCTTTTTTGGCACAACCCAAAGGGGCGAATTCCATGGCGAAGTTGATTCTTCGATAATACCTTGATCTAGCATACCTTTTATTTGAGTTTCGACTTCATGTTTGTGTACTTCAGGATACCTGTATGATTTAGTGCTAATAGGTACATTAGAATTTAAAGGAATTTTGCAAGTTATGGCATTTGTACTGGTAAGTTGATCTCCTTCCAGATAAAAGATATGATTGTACTCCTTGCAAATAGAAATTAAAGATGATTTTTCTTCACTATTTAAATGATCTGTTCTCAAGGCATTTTTTAATTTAGCAATTCTGTTAGAATTCGTATTATCTTTATAAGAAGACATTTTTCGTATATTTGCATTGTTTTGTAAATTTGGAATTTTTTCTATTGCTACTTGAATATCGTTTAATTCAACATCCGTTTCAGTAGTGTTTACGATTGAGGTTAAAAAGAAATCATTTTTTACTTTAACAACACTAGGACATAAAAATACACCTTTAAAGATTTCGCGTTCGGGACATAATCCTTCGCTTAATTCATTATTTATTACTTTAATTTGAACAATTGTTTCAGTTCTTGCGGATAGAATAGTTTTATTACTTCTTGAGTTAGAATTAGAGTTTTGATTTAGTATAAGATCGTCTGAACAGGATTTTTCTTCTGAACAGGATTTTGATTTATGATTTCGTGAAGAGTTACAAGTTTTATTTGTGCATATCTCAGTGGATTTTACACATTTTGGACTTGAATTTTCTTTGGATTTAGAGTTAGATTTAGATTGAATTGGATTGGATAGTAGTTCTTCACTACTTAAGGTTATTTGGATATCATTGGTTTCTAAATAAGAATGATCCTCTATGGATTTAGCATCATAAGGAAATATTTCATCGATATTAGAACTTGTCTCGATATTTTGATCTCTCAGAAATTCGTCATTGTCATTGTTTAATGGAGATTTTATATATTCAATTGGAATAGAACAATTTTTAAAGTTTAATTTATTTTCTTTATAATCAATTTGGCATTTATTTATTTCAAAAAAATCGCTACCTAATATACCGTCGAAATGAAGAGGAAAATCGTCTTCTACGACATAGAAAACATGAGTTTGGACAAAATCTTTTATCTTGAAATTTACGTTACAACTACATATAGTTTTATTTGGATTTAAGACATTTTTATCAATGCCTCGTAGAGTAATAGACTTAGAATAAATTTTTGGAATGTTTAGTATTTTTGAATATTTAATTAAAGAAATATCTGCGCCTGTATCGATTAGAAACTTGCAAGAGGATGGATTAGAATTATTTACTAAGGGTAAATCTACATAGGAAGTGACTGAGAAGTTGATGGTTGTGATACGGCCTGAACTGAACGAACTCCTCGAGAATCGACCGTTGGTTGTCGAGGATTCTGGAAGTTTAAAGAATTTGTTGGATTTTTGTTTTTATTGTTAAATTCGCGTTTTCTACATTCTTCTATAACGTGACCTGGTTTTTTGCAGTATCTGCAAAAACGTTGGGAAGTGTTGGTATTTTCTTTTCTTAAGTTTGGAGGAAAATCAGAATTGGAATTTGAATTTGAAGGTTTATAATTTTGATTTTGAGAATTTGACCTTTGAAGATTTGAATTAGGATATTTTGGGTTTTGAAAACTAGAATTTTGAAGATATCTAACATTTCTATCTGAATTGTTTTTATATCGACAGTTATTTGAGGAATGGTTATTTCGTTTGCAAATATTACAGAATGGTCTGAAAATTTCTTGTCTTGATAACTGTTCTTGTTCTTCGGCAATTGCTATAGCAACAGCTCTTTCTAAGGAATCTGGATTTCGGGCTTTGATTAAAATAGAGAGGTCTTTGTTTAATCCTCTAATAAAGACATTTAGTGCTTGAGTTTTTAAGAGTTTAGTACATGCATTTCTTGCATCTGGAGATAAGTCTGGATCAAGTGTATTTATTAATTTTATATAGCAATTTTCAACTTTATTTGCAAATGACATTACATTTTCACTGGGCATCTGACGTAAGGAATGTAATTCCAATTGCCACTGACCTTCAGTTCGGCGTTCAGAATAAGCATCTAATAAGAAGTCTTTTAAATCTTTCCATTCGTCAAATGTTCTGTTTCTAGTTATGGCCCTAGCTTTATCGGTTAATTTAGTTTCTATAATGGCTAATAAGATGGGTTTGGATTGCGGATTTACTAAATTGTATGCTTTATCACAATTGTCTATGAATTCGTATAATTTTGATTTTGTACCATCAAATCTAATGAGAAGTTTTTCAGCTATTTCAATTGATACTGACATTTTATTTGAATTAGAAGTAGAAGAATTTGAAAGAGAATTTGAGTCGGGAGAAGGTATTTGTTCGTCAAATAAGTTACTTATATCAGGATATAAAGTAGACATACGTTTACAAGATTTTTAAAATATGAGACAGAATTTAAGATAGAATGTACTTACAAGTAGAATATTGTTGTTGGTCGCATAGTCTATTATTCCACGGGTTCACCTCTACTTCCGATGGAACTACAATTGGGTTATGACTGGAACTGGATTTCGAACTGGATGTACTGGACCCCAATGTAATTAGTTGTAGTGGCGATTTTTCCACACTGACAGTTTTTTTGAATGATTCCTCGAAGGAAACAAGTCAATTCAAAAATTCCTCAGCTCTCCTTCTATCAGCAATCAGAGGAACTCTGCTACTAATATCCCACGTTCTGACACCAAATTTTGTTATGGAATACTATGCGTTTATTTCTTCTCCGGACTAACTCTTTGTTTTGGAATTAAACAGAATATATTGACATGTATAAATTTATTATATTAGAGGATGAAAATTACACTGCCTGTTATTTCTTAAAACTATGAATTTATAAGTTCTGTTATCTACAATTATTTAACGATGTTTCTGGATGGATTTGAGTACAAGAGATTGGACTCAAATATTAATATTAAAATAGCAAATACGGATAGCTTATCGAACAAAGAAATAAGAGAAATAAATTATTATTATTCCATAGATACGAAGTATTAGGCGAATAAACTAGCGAAACTTATTTATTCTAAATAGGAAAATATTTATGAAGAGTATTGATTCTGATTTCTAACAGCAAATAATTATTAGTGATTATACATGAGAACTTTTCATAATTGTAAATAACATATACCAGGTGACTAAAAACTATATAGAAATACATAGATACTTTAATTATCTTACATGTGAGTAGGTAGGTACATTACACTAGTAACAAAACTAAACATGGTGAATTATTGTATTGTTCGTTGTGTACAAATCATGGAAAAATTACAAAAAGAATGATAGTAAGTTGTCAGAAAGCAAAAAATAATAGTATTTAACTTGTGCAAATATGTGTAATAAATATTATGTAATTATTTTATAACTGTTTTATCTTAAACAACAAATAAATATACGTATATCTAGAAAAAATTGTGCATCTTATATCCTTATTTTCCAATAAATTTTAATTAGTAACGAAATAGCCCACAAGACGCGCTAAAGGGTATGTACACTGTATTGTATGTAAGTGGTGTTCATTCGAATTTGCCGCCAAAAGATGATTAGTATTGACCATCGAGCAATAAGACAAAAGAGGGAATCTAATCGTTATAAAAAGGAGACCAAAAAAGTGGCCTCTGATGGCGGACACATCCGGAAATGCAAAGGCGCCAAATTTAAATTTTTCGACACTTATCAACAGTAACTATATAATATTTTTCAAAATGTGTCTTAGACGAGAAAGTTTTAATTAATTATTAATGATAAGAGTCTAAAATGCGACACAATTGTTAAAAACCTTCAATATAAATAAGATTTCATGTGACATTTGGGACAAACAATAACATAACCCAACTAAATTTGATGTCAAACAAGGAGAGAGACTCTCTATCCTTGTCTAAAGTGGCCTCTCAAGATGGCACTTCCTGTCTATCAATATGTTTACCCCTTCTACCTTTACATTCCCTCTTTTGTCTTATTGCTCGATGGTATTGACCCCAGCCGCAAGGGGCCTAATGAACGAAATTTTTACATTGAGTTGCCTATCTATTTCTACTATTATATTATTTATCTATGGCGTCTACCGTCTACACTCTACATTCTTTGTTTATATCTCTGATATAAGGAAATTGGCCATGTCAGTTCGAAGGTTTCTCTTAAAATTTATTTATAGTGATTTTGCTTTTTGGATGTAAATATAAAACTGAAATTGGTAAAGTAAAATCAAATTTTATAACATGGAAATAAAACCAGAAGCTAGTAAGAGAACTCGTAAAATGGAAATAGATAATGACACGTGTTTTGGTCCTTTGGATGCCTTCAAAATGGAAATTAAGGAAGAACCCAAGACAGAAACTGCATATGACGCATTTATGGGCTTAAATGAATTCGCTGTAAACACTGAAGTAGAACAAGATGAAGAAAAACACACAATAAATCAAGAAAGTAAGTAAATAAAACTGATTAATACAGTAAAATGATAACAAATTAGTTAGTGGTAAATTAGTTATATGTTAAGGAAATTTATTAGATTTTTTAACTGACTGGACAATCATTTTGGTACTTTTTTCCTACTGGTACTTGTTTGCTTATTTTCTTGCTTATCCTCCATTCTTTCCATATGTTCCATCCAACTCATCCCTCAGATTTTAATAAATGTTAGGATATCCAGGTGTGTCCAGGTTTCTGAAACATATATGAGTATTGTTGTATTAGGGTTTTGTATATTTGGCATTTTTGTTTTTCTTGCGTTGTTATTTGATCTTAGTTGCTTAATTAAGCCATAATAATATTTATTGGTAATGAAAATTTGCCTCTACAATGTTGTTATTAGGCGTAACTAGGGATCCTAAGTATTTAAAATTTTTTACTGCCTCAATGTTGTCTTCTGCTATTTTTTTATTTTGTAGCTGTCCTATTTCCATGTTTTTACTTGCAAGCATATATTTGGTTTTGGCCTGATTGATTTTAAGGCCACTATTTTGTGCAGCTCATTGTATTTGATTGAATGCCTATTTTTCTTCTTGCCCTTGCGATTATGTCTACATTATCTGAAAATGCTAGTATTTGTGCACTTTTATTAATTATTGTTCCTCAGGTATTGACTGTTGCATCTCTTATTATTTTGTGAGCATGATGTTGAATATGATGCATGATAAAGTTTCTCCCTGACATAGTCTGTTTTTCACATCTATTGTTTCTGTTAATTCGATTTGTAGCTGGATTTGACTTTTTATTTTTAGGTTCTCTTTGATCAGTACTATTAGTTGTGTGGGTATATTAAATCTGTGGAAATTGTCAATTTTTGATAGTTTTCAGGAGAGCCCTTTTAAGGTTTCAAACTTAATATTAATTTGGTGATAAAAGGTATTAAAAAGAGGTTAATCTTTGTAAATGGGTATATTTATTTAAAAAACCCTTAAAAGGGCCACATCAATAAAACAAATGTTTTCGAACCACACAGTCCATCATCAGGTTTTTAAAATCAAAAAATGCCTAAAAATAAGTATAAACCATTTAGTTAAAACAAACGAGTTTGTGAAATTTTGACTATGGTTGAAAAGCAGAAGATGGTTATACTTACTAGGTCACAATGCCTGAGCCACCAAAATACTAGGGTAAAAACCCTTTAAATTACATTTAGTTATGAAAGATTGTACATTGTGTTGTAAAATAACTGTGATGTTCAGTATTAAATTAAATTTGACTAAAGGTAACACATGGCTCAATCGGGTTCCAGAGCCGGTGAGAGAGAACCTCACTCTCACTCACTTGGATTTGTATAACCAATTAGTCTTCTGAATCCAAATCCAAGGTATCATCGCACAATTTGTCATATTCTTTTGCGTTGGATGTGGTTGGTAAATTTTCATAAAAGGCATGGCAGTCTTTGTCTATCAGGTCTAACATCGATAAAAGGTCAGTCTTTTTCTTTGGATTAATACCCAAGGGGCTATTGTATAAGCGAGGGACAGTTATGGTAGCCAGTGATGGTCGACCACTTCTTTTTCCCCTTCTTATATCTAGAGTTTTAAATGGCGCTTCATCGTCAAGGGTATACTTATACTGAATTAGCCATCGAGCAATAAGACAAAAGAGGGAATATAAAGGTAGTGGGGGTAAACATATTGATAGACAGGAAGTGCCATCTTGAGAGGCCACTTTAGACAAGGATAGACAGTCTCTTTCCTTGTTTAAGAAGTCAAATTTAGTTAGGTTATGTTATTGTTTGTCCCAACTGTCACATGAAATTTTATTTATATTGAAATTTTTTACCAATTGTGTCACTTTTTAGAATATTATAGTTAATATTTAATTAAAACTTTCTCGTCTGAAAAATATTTTATAGCTATTGTTAATAAGTGTTGGAAAATTTAAATTTAGCGCCTTTGCATTTCCGGATATGTCCGCCATCAGAGGCCACTTTTTTGGTCTCCTTTTCATAACGATTAGATTCCCTCTTTTATCTTTTTGCTCGATGGAATTAGCCCAGACTCATTGGTATATCTTAGCCATTTAATGTTAAGCCAAGATATCTTTTCACCTTTAGTGTAGCTTGTTCGTTTGACTAGTATGTAACGTAAGAGCTTGGAAAATGCCAGAAGCTTTTCTTGTCTAACATCAATCACTGTAAATTTGGATTTGCCCCTAAGTGATCGTACAAACTTAAACCAGTCCCGTGGTACCATTATTTTAAAATCATTTAAAATCTGCTTTTTATACCTTTCAATTCGTGTGTGGTCACTATCACACTTGAGGCGTATATGACCTGGCAAAAGAAATTTCTGATCAATTATTTCGGGAGTTGGTTTCTTCTGAATGGCATACAAAAACATAACCGCCATATTAATGTTGCGGTTTTGTCCTCCGCATGTGTCCGAATATGTTGTTACGTGCTGAACAGTTTCTGATAGACTCATTACTTTACTGTAGAGACATGAGGCAATTTGATCAGAACCTCTGCCTCTAATGACTTTATATCACATAAACCAAACAGACGATTTAGTGGAAGAACAATCACATATAGTAAGATTATACACAGATAATAAACGCTTATAGTAGACTTAGTTTATAAATAGGGAGCTGGTAGGACTTACTGTAAATAAAAAACCAGTACTCTTTTCGTTTTATCATTTTTAGCTATGTTATTGTCTTTTCATTTGCTTTCAAAGGCTTTATTAGCTTTCTAAATGTGGTCTTCCAGTTGTTCATTATTTTTTTCTCTAACTGTCTCAGTACTAGCATTCTTTTCTAGTGTTTGATATTCGTCACATTTGCAACATGTATTAGTGTAGGGCTGTTTAAATTTATGCCCCGTATTATTGAATATGTCACGAAAAACATCATAACTAGCAAATTTCTTTAACCCTTTCTTTAATGTATCTTCTTGATATTCTTTATGCATTTGACGGATGGTTATGTGGCTCGGTAGAAATATTTAACTAGAATTATCTCGCCTTGCATAATGACTTTTCTGTCTTGCTTGGATATTGATCTATAAATTTCTGAATTTCACTGCATTCTTCAACTTATTAGAGGGTACATGCTGTCCTTTCATATCTGTTTTTATAAATCCTGACATTTTTAGTTTTTTAACGAGCAGATTTAGCTGGTTTACTGTTACTCCATGCAGATTGATAAAAAAAAAACATCTGGAGTTTTGTTATTAAAACTAGACCAAATTATAGTTTGTTTTTCAGGGGTGCAATTTTGATGGCAATTTTTTGTACATTTTGCTACTGATCTAAATAGGTGAGCGGTTTACCCCTATAAGCAGAGCATCAACCTACTAAAATTCTTTTTGCATTTCTAATGCACCAAACCTTTTTTATTCGATTCTATATATTTTTCCAAGATGAAATGTATTTTTTAAAAATTTTTACAAGTGGGCCGGCAATTGTTATTAACAAATAACTTATACAGAAAAGCAATTTCACCGAATTGTTTCGGAATCAATTTTTTTAGGTGTACCTATCTCGTCAAAATAAACACTTTTTCTCTCCTGATAATTTTTCGAAAAATGCTTCCTTTTCAAGTTATTTGCATTTTTTTGTTGAAAAAATGACTTAATTAGTGATTTTTGGTATTTTTTTCAAAAAACTACTAAATGAATTCCAATTTTACAAATAGCTTTATAATCTTTAAAGTATTAAGTCGAGTATAAGTTGGAATATTTTGACAAGGATAAATGGTTTCTATCTCGCTAAAAACGTGGATCCAAATATTTCGAATAGGCCTTTCGAGAGTATCCCGCTAAAGGTGTACAACGGTTGAGGTGCTGTAGGTGCTCGAATCTTTTCAACTGTTTTAATAATGTAATATATATATATATGAAAAATATCTGATAATTGATTAAATGAAATTTTAATTTTATTTAATACTACGTGGGTAAGTAAAATACTGGGTTACTTACTAAATATTTTACATTTCACTACAAATTTCTTAGATAATTCTAAATTAGCGCTAACGATATTTGCTCCGTGCGTGACTATGGTAAGGGTACATTGAAAATACATGTAAGGGGGTGCAAATACATGTTGCGTAATTTTTACCTTTAGATAAAGGACTTACAGTTTTGACTCTATTTTTATCTAAACTGTATGACCCTCAAAATAAGTTTAAAAAATATCATGAATCCATAAATGAATTAAGATATAATATTGCATTATAAAAAATGCATCCAATGAAAAATTACCACCTTCGAAACCAGCATTATTACAACATTACTTAAGAGCAAAGTGGCAAATAAATGAATGCATTCAAGCAAAAAACAATATTATTTCATCTCTTGATCCATTAACCCATGGTTGGACAATGGAAAATAAATGTTTCGATTTTAATTATTTTGAAGGCGAAACTAGTTTAGATATTTTACAAAAGTATTTCTGCTCATGTACCGGAAAATGTTCTACGAAAAATTGTAATTGTATTTCCTATAATTTAGAATGCTGCGCAGTATGTACATGTACACCAGAGAATTGTAAAAATGTTAAAGACGACTTTATTGAAGACAATGAAATTAGCTTATTAGCTGGAAATCCTGTTGCTGTTGACGAAAATTTTCAAATTATTGACAATGAAAACGATGTATAAATAATATTATATTTTTATTTTATTATATTTTTCAATGAAAATTGATTATATATTGCTTAATGTATTTCACTGTAATAAAACATTCAATAATACAGTCACCACGTATATTAAAAGAAAAATTACATTATTATAGCATTGTAAAAAATTAATTTTAATTGTTTTAATTATAATATGTCTATATAAAAATAATTATAAATATCTTTTTTTTTAATAAATTGTACGTAATATTTGTATTAAATTAATTTTTTAAATCTAAACAAATATTTCTACGCGCCGCACGCCTGTATCGCCGCAACCGCTGTACACGCTTAGCGGTAGACTGCTCGAAAGGCATATTCGAAATATTTGGGTCCACGTTTTTAGCAAGATAGAAAAAAATTATCCTTGTCAAAATATTCTAACTTGTACTCGACGTTTTAAAGATTATAAAGCTATTTGTAGAATTGCAATTCATTTAGTAGTTTTTTAGAAAAAAAAATCCCAAAAATCACTAATTAAGGCATTTTTTCAACAAAAAAAAAAAATGCAAATTACTCGAAAAGGAAGCATTTTTCGAAAAATTATCAAGAGAAAAAAAGTGTTTATTTTGATGAGATACACCTAAAAAATTGATTCCGAAGCAATTAGGTGAAATTGCTTTTGTGTATAAGTTATTTGTTAATAACAATTGCCGGCCCACTTGTAAAAATTAAAAAAAAAATACATTTCATCTTGGAAGAATATATAGAATCGAATAAAAAAGGTTTGGTGCATTAGAAATGCAAAAAAAATGAGTAGGTATATTCTGTTTCTAAGCGTCTTTTGAGGGGTAAACCGCTCGCCTAAAATACTACGATCATGCAACAACAACTGAAAACAATTTGGTAAATGGCAAAATCAAATAAATCAACACATTGCTTTGAAACTCATCGCTCATTCCACATATAAAGAGGAGGGCAAAACGAAATATGTTTGCATATATACAATTGCCATCTTTAACAAATAATAATGTTTGGTTTATGAAAAGGAGTAAATACAATATATGCATTTATATTTAGTTTTGCCAACTTTCAATTAAACGCATATCAATGTGAATAGTGGTGTTACTTTATAATATATCTGCATATACAGTCCTCTCTCTCTATAACGATATGCAAGGGACCGGGAATTTTCATCGTTATAAGGAGAGATCGTTATACAGAGAGAGACAAAATTCGGTACTGTAATATTAATAATACTGTACTAAATAACCTATTTTAATTTAAAAAAATTATCAAAACAAATATAAATGACTTAACATTGTATTCCACATAGATTTATTAACGAATAATATAAGCAATACAGTATAAAAAATGACTGTGCAATTAAAACATGTGTACTGTACAATAAAAAAATAAAATGCCACTGTAAAATATATTTAGTCTACATTATCAAAAAAATCTGTCACCTTGGTCTGTCTTCTTTTCCCTTTCCACAGAACTGACCTGACCTTGTCCTGAAGAAGCATCGAATCTTCTACAGCACTCATATCGTCTTCCTGGTGGATGAAAAATCGATGCAGTACTTTTGCCGCATCCAATGCCTGCTGAGGGGTCGGAGCTGGTTCTGACTCTGCTTCCACTTCAGAGTCACTGTTTTCTTCTTCTTCTACACGAACTGCTTGCAGGATGTCCTCACCAGAAAGTCCAGATGTTGTAGCTACATTTTTATCAACTTCTTCAAAATCTGTTAGCTCTTCCGGTCCGTAGGTGATAGTAAATTCAAACTGTCTGGCCCAAACATCTAATGGCAGGTCATCTTCATCATAAGCCAATCCTTGATCTTCCAGCCATCCTGCGTGTTTGAAGGAATGTTGTATTGTATTACTCGTCACCTCGTCCCAGGATTTACTAATCATTAGGATTGCGTTAAGAATGTTTAGTTTAAGATCGCCATTATTCTCAACCAATTCCATCAAAAGTCTTCTCCTGTAATGGTTTTTTAAACTCTTGATGACACTTTGGTCCATGGGCTGAAGGACACTCGTTGTGTTTGCTGGCAGAAAACAGAGTTCGATGTTTTGAAGGTCGTGCAATACAGGATGAGCAGGACAATTGTCTACAAGCAAAAGAATTTTTTTCCCTTTAAGCTCGATATCCCACTTTCTTATCGCTTCTTCAAAAATTTCCGAGATCATCCACGCACTCTTGTTTGCTTTATATGTCACCGGTAGATTTTTTATGTTTTTAAAGCAACGCGGGTTTTTCGACTTCCCTATCACTAACAATTTTCGCTTCACCGAACCTGTCATGTTAGCGGCTACTAAAACTGTAATGCGTTCCTAGAGAGCTTTCCACCAACGCACTTTTCCAATTTAAATTTTAAAGTTCTGTTGGGTGTCATTTTAAAAAACAATCCAGTCTCATCCGCATTGAAAATGTCGTCTGACGCATATCGTGCCTTCAGTCCAGGCCACACGTTTTCTAGCCAATGATCCGTTACGTTTTTGTTAACATCACGAGCCTCTCCGCTGATTTGGCCGTAGTTGATCTTGTGCCGCATCTTCCACTTGCTCAGCCAACCCTCAGATGCCTTAAAATTCTCAATTCCAAGTTGAGTTGCAAAAAATTCAGCTTTTGTCCTGACCACAGGCCCAGAAAGTGGAATATGGTTCATACGCTGCTGCTGGAACCACGGAAGCATAGCGCGATCTAAATCTTCGTGCTGAGGTTTCCGCAACTTCTTCCTGCTACCGCCTTCCATCTCCGCTTTAAGCCACTTTTTTCTGTCCTTCCATATCGTAGCCACAGTTGACTGAGACAGCCCCGTCCGGCGAACGACATCCGATTGCTTTTCACCTTTCGCTATTGCTCGAGTTATCGATAGTTTTTCCTCCACCGAGAGCACTTTACGCTTTTTTGAAAACATGTTGACTGTTGGCACACTAAGACGCAACTCAAACTGGAAATTAAAAGTCGTCAATAGATGACAACATCTGTGTGATAACAGTTAATTACACCGCCCGAACAATAAACGTCACTTAACCCTCTAATAAGAAAGAGTGTATGCCGCATTGGTTAAACGCAAAACAAAACAACCGCTGAACAATGACCTTTTCATTCGTGACTCAGGTAGTCTGAACTTTAAATACAATAATACATTTGTCATCAACTATTGAACGCTAAAAAAGTTATCGCTATAAATAGAGAACGATATCGGTATAGAGAAAGAATTAATACATTGTTCTTATGACGAACCAACCAACGTTTACTATTTTCATCGTTATAGAGGAATTATCGTTATATAGGGAATCGTTATAGAGAGAGACTACTGTAGTATATTGCCACCTCCTCAAGTACCTTACTATAAAGGTGTTATATGGAGGCAAGAATAGGTATATTAGCAAGATATTATATGGTATTGCCCTCTTAAGATATCACTGTTTTGAATGTATTTGCTTTTGACACCTTTAATAACATAATACCTAAATATCTGCAGCATACCATATTTTGCCATCTTCTAGATCTCATCACTACGAATATGTGGGTATAAAAATCTCAAAATGTAAAAATGTTGACATACAGATTGAACGACATAAATTCGGAACATAGGAATATAATGTATTTCGGCTCAATTCTGCTGTAGGTGGTTGGCCAATAAAATATTGTCAAATAATTATATAATAAAAATCCAATACTTCAGCGGGCTGCTAGATTCTGAACTCATAAAAATTGAAAGCTACACATAAATCTACGATTTATGCTGTCAAACCAGTTATAGTCCAGGAAATGAAGCATTTCACCTCGCAATTTTTTCGTGCTCCCTGGATTGACTTGAAATTTAACAGAAGGTAGGTAATAGCCTAAGGATCAAAATCTATATCGAATCAAAGTGCGCCAAAGCCTAGGGGGTGGTTGCCACCCCATCTCCGGGGTGAAATTGTTTTACGTTTTAACTACAGGTTTCGATTAAAAAAGTGATTCTAAACAAAAAATGTGCTATACATTTTTTTTATAAAATGATATTTTTCAAGTTATTCGCGATTGAAAGTAATAACTTTTAGACGAAAAAATCCACGTTTTTAATCGATTTTTCGCGAATAATTCGAAAATGGTGCATTTTATCAAAAAAATTGCAGAGAACAAATTTGTAGCTTTTAAAAAGACAAATACAATTCATTTTTTAAAATGTTTTTGGGATATAATAGGAACCGAAATACGGCCTATCAATGTTCAGCGGTTTTCTTCAAATGCCAAATTTGAAAGATTCAAAATCAAATATCGGGAAAATGATGCATTTTTGTAAGAAAACTCACAAAACCTTTTTTAAAGAGCATTTTTACAAAAAAATCGATGAAAACACCCCCTAACCACCCCCATAATTAAAATCGGTCTTCACCCTTCTGAAATTCCCTTTGTACATGTATTGTTAATACGTCCAAGAAGTTTGACCCATTTAAAATGCTTTGTGTTAGAAAAAGTACAGCTTAAAGCGAGAAACGATTTACAATTTCATATTTTTTACCCTTCTTTTTTTAAATATGCCCGAAAATACTGAATATATGAAAAAAATACAAATTACCAAATTGTAGCTTTTTTAATGACTAAAATTATCCTTCATTTAGATTTGTTGTTCCATGAATATTTGGCGAGATATAGCCGTTTAAAGCATCGATTTACGATTAAGCACCATCTTTTTCGAGCCCTTTAAACTCACCGCATTTAAAAACCAAGGGTTCCAAAAAGATTTAATTCACAGATTCTTGTAGCTCTTAAAAACCTTACAAATCGTTTTGCAGAAACACTCTATCGTTAAAAATTAAAGAAAATACGTTAAAAAAAACCAGTGAATTTTTTTCCGGAAAATTCTATTAGTATAGTACAGTACATTTCGGAGCATAATAATCTACAAAACCGGTATATTAGCTAGTGGGGCGTTATACATTCGAAATTTTAAGCGTTCTTATTTTGAAATCCCATACAACAGAATAAAACATCTGCTCATATGTCTATGGCTTGGCAATGAAAATATTAGAGCAACAGATTGGGGATGGTATTCCAAAGATGGTTTGTTATTACCCGTACGCATGAACAAACAACCTGCACTCGATGAACTTTTGAAAATTATTTTTTGGCAATGCAACAAAGGATGCGGTGTTTCATGTGGGTGCAGAAAGGTTGGTTTATACTGTAACTCTACTTGTTCTGGGTGCTCAGGTGAAGGGTTCAATAATAGTCCACCAATAATTGATGATGAGGATGACATAGATCACGAATAAAATTAATATTATAATTGTTTTACCTATAAATGTAAATATTTTCATGTATTTATGTAAATGTATAAGAATATATGGTGCCTTTTTATGTTGATAAATTTTTTTGTATTTAATTCTACTTTTTTTAATTTATATCTTATAAATTAGTTTATAAAAACTGCAATGTTGTAAAGGATGATTTTCAAAAGTTGAAAAGTTGCAAAATTTTGGCAAAAAATTGTTTTCACCTATAGCACTCATAAAAATTGATTTTTAAGGGTTGAAAATGTATGAATTTGTATTTTAAAGTATAAAAAAATCACTATTTAACTAATCCAAACCAAATTTCACTCATCTTAAGATTTATAATATTATTTTACAATTTTTGAAAATTAGGGGTAGTTTTCACCCCTAAGAACAATCAGGGTTCATCGGCATGACATAAACTATAAAGCAGAGGGTGAGTTGAGCTTAATTCCAAATTTTTATGCAAATCGTTCCAAGGTGAAATCATTTTCTTCGCATTACTAATTTTTTTATATTAATCTCTAATAAGGGTCGCTTTTTAAGGATTGAAATATGATGGAACTTTATTCAAAAGCACGAAACTATCATTATTTAATTAATTCAAACCAAATTTTACCCATATTCAGGTTTAATATGTTATTTTATAATTTTTGACAATTACGGGTAGTTTTCACCCCTTAGAACAATCAGGGTTCGTCGACATGACATAAACTATAAAGCAGCGGGTGAATTGAGCTTAAATCCAAATTTTTATCCAAATCGATCCAAGGCGAAATCATTTTTTTAGAATTAGTAATTTTTTTACATTAATCTCTAACAAGGGTTGCTTTTTAAGGGTTGAAATATGATGGAACTCTATTCAAAAGTATAAAATAATCATTATTTAACTAATTCAAACCAAATCTTACCCATATTCAGGTTTAATATGTTATTTTATAATTTTTGACAATTAGGGGTAGTTTTCACCCCTAAAACCCTTCAGCGCACTTCGGTTCGATATAGATTTTGATCCTTGGGCTATCACCTACCTTCTGTTAAAATTTCAACTGGATACATGCAGGACGAAAAAATTGCGAGGTTTTAACTATTTTCGAGCTTCATTTCCTGAACTATTATCGTTTCCTTAGACAAACCCGTTTTACGCAAACAACATTGTTGTGAGAGAGATAGTTGAACGATATTTTATACAATGTCTATACCCAGGTATGGATTTATTTTTGTCCGAGTTTTATATTGGTCCACTATTTCAAATACAGTTCAAACAGACATGTATTAAATTGTATGTTCCGTTTTAATTTGGTTCAATCTGTATATGCTTTTGCCATCTTTCCACAGAAATTCTTTCATTGCTTTTATTAAGAATTCTCAGTTTATATTGTCATAGGCACTTACAAAGAGATGATGTGTTTTGATGTTATATTCACTTGTTTTTGTTTGAGGATCAGTTGTAGAACAAATATCTGGCCTATTATTGACTTCTATCTACAGAAGCCACATTGGTATTATAGTATTTGCCAACTATTTTTCAGCATTTGGTCTGTCTTTCATAAATGACATTGAAGTACATTACTCTGTATGCTGTGTTCAACAGTGTAATTCCACAGTAGTTTCTACATTGTAACTGGTCTCCTTTTTTACTTAATGGTATAATAATACACCTATTCCACTATGCTGGTAACTGTTTATTAGTGATGAGAAGGTCATGAATGAACTGTTCACAAGGATCTGATCTTTTTGAAGACCTGTGATTGATACCATCACATTCTGTGACCCTACCGTTCGAATGACCTTATGAATCATGCCTATGAATGACGCTGTCTAGTGTTTACGAAAGAACTGTGAACTGTGTGATCGCAACACATTGCTCGGTCAAATTAATGCATGAACCACGAACCGCAAAGGATCATTCAAACACTGATTTCAGTTTCCCAGAACGGCGAAACCCTTACGCTGTAAAACTGTAAAATTATATACATTCAAATTGTCGAGTCAATAGTCCTGTAGTCTGTTCTGTTTAAAAATTTGTAGAAAATAAAATCGATATTAATTGTTGCATTATCATTAATTCATGAACATAACAATATGGAATTTGTAATTTTACTTAACTTTTTCAAGTATTTTTTTTATATTTTAACGATTTCTGAAGATGATTTGAGAAATACAAATCTTAATGTCAGCCTTAAACTATATTTCATTCTTAAATTTATAGTAACCATATCGAATTCTACACGTAAACAGCAATATAATTAAAGTCGTTCTAATGAAGTAATCTCTATGAACGGGTCCTGCATTATCATTAATTCATACCAGAGCTGGGTAGTATCCGGATACTTCTGTATCCGGATACAGTATCCGGATACTTTTTGTGTATCCGAAGGCTGTATCCGGATAATTTTTAAATTTTGTATCCGGTATCCGTATCCGTGACCAAATTTGAAAGTATCCGGTATCCGGATACTTTTTTTGATGTCCGGATGCTTTTAAATTTTTAATGTTCGACGATAATGGAACTACTTTACGCACCACACTGCCCTATCTTCAATCCAGGTGTACATAGTATGATCGTTGAGTGAGAAGTATGATAAATCCCATTTTCCATACTCGTGATCGTGATCGTTATAATATATTATTATAGCCAATAGAGCTTTGTTTTTACCTAATCAGTTAAAAATCTTCAAGAGCCCTGTATAATTAGAAGAATTTGAAGAACCCTGTATAATTAGAATAAAGTATTTTTTCGGATTAGAATAAAGTCATTCTTAATATTTATAATTTTGGTTTAGTGTGTCCCTATTTCCCCTAAAGTTTAAAAGTTAAAAACTCAGCTGATTCGACGCTGGCGAAATTCAATATCGAAAGCTCAAGACAGTGACACGTTTCGTTTTTACAGGAAAAATCCTGCAAATTCTTGTCTACCGAGTACAGACACGGTGATATGATAGAAAAAGTTTTTCATTATTTCAGTAGTCCATTGCTCATTTGTGTAAAAGGTGTAGTGCGTTTATATGCGTATAGTTTTTTCTATTCGGAATAACAGAATTTTCTAAAGGTAAGTTGCATTTAATTTTCGATTTAATTAGTAGATATCTAAAGTTTACTGGCGTTTTATTATTAATAGTAGTCTAATATTAGTAGATTTCTAGAAATAAAAAAAGAAAAAATGCATTAGTTATTAAATAAATAGGTATCTATCTAATATCTATCTGATGGTAAGTAAAAAAAGTTATAATTATTTGTTAGAAGACTACGTGATCACGCAGCGTTACTACGAAACCGGAGTAAATAATTCTTATTTAGCAAATGATTATGATTACTTATTGAGATACAGGGAGTCAAAATTGCAAATTTAAATTTTTTCTAGTAGCATAGGCATAGACATACTTGACGATGTTTTGTTAAGTTTTTAAATGACAGCGTGGTGTTTGAATTTGAAGAATGCATTAGTTATTAAATATATATCGGATAGTAAGTAAAAAAGTTATAATTATTTGTTAAAAAAGACTACGCGATCATTATTATTGAGCAAATGATTATGATTACTTATTGAGATACAGGGTGTCAAAATTGCAAATTTTTGCAAATTTAATTTTTTTCTATTAGCATAGGCATCATAGACATATACATGAAGATGTTTTGTAAAGTTTTTAAATGACAGCGTGGTGTTTGAATTTGAAGAAAACAAAAAACTAAATTACATTAAAACACACAGAATTTCACAATTTTTTAGTCCCGTCTAACGTCTATTTCATACAACTAAATAACTACAACAATAATGTTTATGCCGTATTTTGTTTTTTTTATCATTTAATAACAAAATTTCGATGGAGTTACGTTTAAAATTTGTATACCATGTCCTTTCAGACCATTCATTTTAATTCGTGTGCCATGACAAATTGTGATATTCTTAAAATATTTTCAAACTAGCTTTGTCGAATTTCGATAGGAGAGCTCATTTCGTTTAAAAAATGATAGTATGAGAGGGTAAGTTAGACAAGCTTTTTTTAATTCCAGATAGAGCAACATGAATTCAATTGATCCTGCAGTTGCATCTACCAGTTCCAATCCAGAACAAAGTGATGACACTCCAGAAGATCCATTTGCTACAAGTTCAGATGATCCCGATTATCACCTAGACCTAGAAGAAGAATTATCAGATTCCGATTCTGCCCAAAGTATACCTCGAAAATCTCAGACAAATTCTCTTATTAATTTCTTCAAACTAAAAGGAAAAAATGAACCAAACCAAGTTTGTATGATATCCGAACCTCTAACAAGACTTGTTAAAAACATGGGAGAAAAATCTGATGATCCACAAAGTTCGCAATTTGCTTGTAGTTCCTCCATACTAGATGGAAAATACTTTAAAATAAAAGAAAACGACGGCGAAAACATTACAGCTGATTGTCAACTCTGCCTTCCACAGAAGAAAACCATAAAAGGGATAAAAGGTTCTTCTTCAAATTTTTTTAAACACTTAAAAAGGATTCATCCTAATAAAATTGACGAGTATAATAAGTATAAAATTTCAAAGAAAGATTTGACCAGAAAAAGACTTAATGCAACTCAAGATTTCGAAAGTCGAGAACCCAAACAAGCTAAGCTTATTCAACCAAACATTTTTGGAATGGCCAAAGAGGGAAGCAAATCAGTTTTAAGCCAATCTCTGTTTGAAAAAAGAATAATAAATTTTGTTGTGAGCACAATGAGTGCAATATCTATAATAGAACACCAAAGTTTTAAGGATATCTTCCAAGGATTAAATTTGAAAATACCAACAAGAAAGACAGTAATGAAACGAATTATAGATTCGCACGATGAAAATATGCAAATTATTAAAGATAAAATTAGGGGTGTTAATTACGTATGCACTACAGCTGACATATGGTCAAATAAAAAAAGAAGCTTCTTAGGAGTTACAGTTCACTGGTTAGATGAGGACTTTATCCGCAAATCAGCTGCACTTGCCTGTAGAAGGTGAATAAATTATAATTGTATATTTTTCGATATTTCTTTGGTTAAAACGCTACGATCTACCTAATCTCAAATATTAAGTATTTAATCATTCTACGGGGTAGCCAAAATCCAAAAAGGAATGATTTTATGAAAAAAGATGAAACACTTTAATTTATACAATTATTAAACTTACAACTATTTTTAAATATACAGTATGTTCATGTTGTAAAGAATTATAGAAATAAGGCAAAGCGAAGATACATTTTTCAATCGGAAAACTTTATACATTTGTAAAGTTTCGTCAATGATCTGATTTCCGATTTCAGCAATATATTTATTTGTTAGATTTAGGACCTAGCACCTTTTTGCATGGAAGCAATAAATTAAAAATAAAGAAAATCGTTGCTTAAGTTCCTATCTTACCTTTTGAAGTACTATTCAATGCACTAATAATAGTTTATTGTCCGAAATTATTGATTTTTATCACCCTTTTTTATTTATCGCATTGATTGATTCAATGTTAATTCTTGTGGGATAGGTATAGGAACTTTATTTCGTGGGGATAGAATTTTACATTGTACCCGTTTAGGGTCGTTTGACCCTCTTCAGGCTTGAGTTGGATGTTTGTGTAGTATAGCACGCACAAAGGCAAGCACCCAAAAAATCCCCGGCGCAAAGATCTTCTCCGTTTTGTTGTTTTGTTGTTGTGGCACCTTCTTCGCCTGGAGGAGTTAGACAGACAGAGTCAAGAGAACCAGAGTGAAGGGTTTGTCAGTGTAAGTGTGGTTCTTTTCTTGTCTTGTTTTGTTGTTTTAGGGCTAGGTACGACAAGGTCGGGTCTCTAGTGACCATTGGTCCTGTGCAGTCTCGAGCTTAACCCGGCCCCAAAACCAGTGTATTGCACTGAAATTTTGTGGACGAGTGTGCTCGTGAGTGGAGGCGCCTCGGCTTTCGAGAGTCGGCTTGTCGCACTTCGCTCTAAGTGGATGTATGTGTGTTCCAACAGTGGCGGACGCTACCATTTCGTTGTTACTGACTCCTCGAATCACCTAGATAACCCCGGCCGACCGCAGACCCCGTGTAAAGTAACGGAGGCTGCGGGCGGTCGGGGGTCCCAGTGATGAGGGTGTATCGGTAGCTTGAAAGAGGACCCCTTCCACTGTTGGGGTGTGTGAGTAATGTTGTGTGAATGTCAGTGTGTTGTGTATGTATGTGTGTGTGAGAAAATAGTTGCGGCTATTTTCTCAGGGACGGACAGGTATCATTGAGTAGTGAGATTGGGAAACCGCAAAAAACCAATCTCCCCCTGTCCGGGGTAAGGATAGGATATGTGTGTGGTAAAGGTTTTAGGGTCGGCGATAGGCAAGTGGAGTGGCCTCGAGAATATTGTAGTAGTCTTCCGGAAGGTCATTAATGCAGGTTTGCATCAAGATTGAGGGGGGGTGAGGGAGTTTTTGTTTGGGAATACGAGTTACTACATGACCTCTGAAAATGCAGGAACTTTTGAGGGTATCTTGGGTGTTAGATGGGGGGCCATTGATGTTTTTGAGAGTGAAGTTCCTGTTGAGAGTTTTTATTCTCTCGAGAATGGGGATGGTATTTGCCAGTCTATGGATTTCACGTGAGGGAAAGGACCACCGCTTTCTGCATGTCCTACGCAGAATTTTACGCTCAGCAGCAAGGAGTGCACCCCTCTGACGATCTTTGAGAAGGCAATATAAGTGCGCCTTATACTCAATAACGGGCCGAATAAAGGTTTTATAAGTGTGAGTGAGAGTCACGTTGTTTGTTTTGCCAAACGTTCCCGATAGCGGGACTAGGAGACGGGCTCTGTTTCTGACCCTATCTAAAGTTGCCTTTAGATCAGGTGCCCAATTGAGTGTTTTAGTGAATAAAACGCCCAAGTAGGTAGCTGTGGGACTAGTTACGAGCCTTTCTCCCATCAGGTATAGGGGAGTTTGGTCCTCACGATTGTTGATGAGTCGTGGTGAGGTGTGAGGGGCCCGAAACACAATGGTTTGGGTTTTCCCTGCATTTAACGTGACTCTCCACTTATTGCACCATTCTTCGATGCCGTTTAGTTGAGCTTGTGCTCTTCTAAAGGTGGCCAAAGGAAGGTAATCACTCCCTGTCGCTAGGAGTGCAGTGTCATCCGCGTAGAGAAACAGATGGGTGTGTGGAGTGTTCGAGATGGGGATAGAGCTGTTGTATGTGATGTACAACAGGGGTGCGAGAACTGAGCCTTGTGGAACTCCTGCTCGAGGAGTGAAGGGGGTCGATAGTTGGTCGCTTATTCGCACTCTAACCGTTCTATTTGTAAGGTAGGAGTTTATGATTTTAGTGAATTGTAAGGGGAGTCCAATGTCCATAAGCCTCCGAACAAGTCCGTTGTGCCAGACCTGATCGAATGCCTTCTGGACATCTAGAAAAGTGGCAATGGCGATGCTGTTACCATTTATGGATTGTGAGACTTTGGTGGTGAAATCTATTAATGCATTGTGTGTGGATCTTTTTTGTTGGAAACCATACTGGAATTTGGGGATGATATTGTGTGATTCAAGAAAGTCGTTGAGTCTCTCTTTTAGGATTAACTCAAGGACTTTCCCTAGTGAATTGATAAGCGAGATAGGTCTGTATGATTCCACATTTGTACGGGGTTTATCCTTTTTGGATATCATGATAGTGTTAGCTATTTTCCACGGAGTAGGAAAATAGCTGAGTTTGAGGCATGCATTAATAGTTTTAGTGATAAGGGATATTACACTCTCAGGAAGTTGCTTAAGACACCTTCTACTGATATTGTCGGGTCCAGGAGAATTATTTTTGCCCATACGGCAATAACTCTCCGTTTCCCTATCGGTAATAGGGTCCATGATAGGGACGTGGTTCGGAGTTTCGTGCAAGAGAGTGTTTCTTACTACATAGTCGGTTTCGAGTTTGAATAAGCGGTCGAAGTTTGGCTTATTGGGCGTTTGGAAATTTTCGTGAAGTGAATTTCTGAATGCTTCGGCTTTCAGTTCAGGGGAACTGACAATTTGGTTGTCGATCAACAGATGTGAGGGTTGAGAAGTTTTTTGTTTGGTTAGGACTTTGAATTTGTGCCAGAATTTAGCCCCATCCCTGTAATCCAATTTCGAGGTAGCATCTTCCCACTGGCGAGCCTGTAGGAGTGATATTTCCCTCTTAATTCGAGCAGAGATGCGATTATACTCTGTTTTGACTAGGGGGTCTCTGTTGATCTTGTATTGGCGTAAAAGCCGCCTTTTTTGGTGTATTTTGGCAATGATGTTTTGTGGAAGTGCCGGAGAGAAAGGTTGGATTGTTTTCATAGGAATTGAGTGATTGATGGCCTCAGTTATGAGGTTCTCAATTTGGATAGCACTCTGGTCGATACTTTCAGTAGTATCGAGTTCGCCTAACTCGGGAATGTTATTTGTGATATATTGTTTAAAGAGAGGCCAGTTTGCGTTGCGATAATCTCTTAATTGTTTGGGAGGTGGAGGAATTTTGGGTGACATGATATCAGAATTAACTAATATCGGGAGATGGTCTGACGTTATCGTATCGCCTATGTGACATCTATCGTCAAACCTGTGCATCACGCTACCTGTAACGATGATGTGGTCCACGATAGATGCCCCCATTGCGTTTAGAAACGTATAATCAGTGTTTGTGATTCTTATGATGGGAAGGTCGAGAAGAAAATCAGAAAGTCTGATGCCTTCCGGATTTGTGCGGTGATCACCGAATTGTGTGTGTCTACAGTTCAGGTCGCCCATGAGAATTGCTTTGTTTAGAGTTGCGAAGTACTCTAGGAGTTCGGTGGAAAGCGGGCTAGCTGGATGTCTGTAGTAAGAGATTATCGTGAGGGTTTCGTTGTTCGGAAGGTGGAGGTCAATTGCCAGGAAGTCCACGTTGGGTGGAGGAGTATTTTGAGGGAATACGTGGGGGGAGTGTGGTAGTCCATGTTTGATAAGGATACCATTCCCACGGGAAACCTGACAGCGGCTTCGATAGATCGTCGTATATCCTGCAAAAGTCGGAGTGTTGCGACAGAGAGTGTCAGAGATGGCAAGAATTTGAATGTTGTGTTTTTGCAGGATATGTTTGATTAGGGGTCTCTTTTTAGAGATCCCTTGGCAATTAACTGCTCCTAGTGTGAAATCCATAGAGAGGACTTAATAGGTGGGGTGGAAGGTCATTTCGACCTTATTGTTGTGGCCAGACAAGGTGATTGTGTGGCCGAAGATCTTTTCTACCACGGAACTTGTGATAGCAGTGATTAGTTCCCGTCTTTCGGGTAGGATATTGAGCAGTACTAAGGTACTGAGTCTGATTGTATTTTGGAGGTCAGTGGATAGGTCATATGGGGGAGAGGATCTTTCGAAGGATAGGGGTTGGATGTGGTAGGGATTGTTGGGTTGTTCATGTCTTTTTGGACAACGAGAGGAATAGGCGGTGTGATCGCCGTTGCAATTAGGGCATTTTGGCTTGTTGGGATTAGGGCAGTCACTGGATTTGTGGTTTTGTCCGCAGTTAGGGCAGACGAAAGTACGTTGTCGACATTCTGAGATGGTATGTCCATTTGAGCAGCATTTGCTGCAATATTTGGGGGTAGGGATCGTTGGATTAGAAGAGTAAGGGAGTTCGGTGTAATGGATGAGTCCATCGATAGGAATGCCGAAGTTTAGGACATGTTTGAGTTTGTCGTTGGAAGTAGTAAGGACTTTTATTAGTTTTGTGTCTTTACCAGTCATGCGAGATTTTACTCTCCATAGCCTGGTGACAGGGATGTCTTGCTCTGTGAGAATTTGAGCTAGTTCAGCCTCAGAGTATTCGTGTCCTACGTTTACAATGAGGAATAGATGATTTTCTGAACGGTTGGCTTGGTTGTGAGTGGAATGGGATCTAGATAAGATTTTTATTTGGGTTTGTCCGGTGGCTTTATGGACTTTAGTTTGAAGTTCTTCCGCATTTATGGAGTGGAGGGTACGGAGATGAGCAACTCCGTGAGATAGTACTTTTAATGAATGGATTTTATTAAAAAGAATGGGAATGCAGTTTAAAACGCGGAAGAAGGTTCTCTGATTAGAGAAATCTTTTGGGATATCAGTGATTAGATATTCAAATGTTTTCGGATTGTTGATTGAGTTCGTGATGTTTGGGTTGTGTTTTGGTCGTGAGTTTGGGGGTGCCCTTAGTGCATTGGCAAAAGATTGGGTTTGATTTTGTGGAGCTGTGTCATTGGAGGTGGAGGGTTGTGGATTTATTGGACGTGAAGTTGGACGTGAAGTGATTTGTTGAGAGGGTGGTTGAGTAGGTTGGGAAGTAGGTGCATTTTGGCGAGAAGAACGAGATGTAGACGGTGCATTTTGGCGATTGGTGGTTGTGTTTTTAGAAGAAGAGATTGAGAGTTTACGATGCGTGGATGGTAGTGGAGGGTAGTCAGAATCGATTTTTCGGAGTATCGGATGATTGCTATCGTGTGCCTCGATTTCTCGGCGTTTTTGGTTAAAGCGAGTTTGTAGGATCAGAATTTCATGACTGAGATCTTGGAGTTCCCGAGCAGATGAATATGGGTTATACGATTGTTCAGGGATCTCAGATTGGGGGGTTTCTATGTTTGTTTGGTCATGTACTAACTCGTAGTAGGGGTTGGAGGCTAATGCCGCAGTCTGTGATCTAGTCACAGACCGGGTGGAGTGGGCGGACCTGGTAGACCCAGGCATAGCAACAGGGGAATTGAACAACACAGTATCAGACCGCTAGCAGACTCCGCAGCCTCACGGAGCCAGGGGGTTGTAAACCCCCCGAGAAAAAGGCTTGCCCTACTAGTGTGATATGTGTGGTATTTGACAGTGGCTTTACTTACCAGCGTTACCACGCTGCTTAATGGTCCCTCGTTGGACGTCTACACAGAGTGAAACAACGTACTGGCACTTGTTCCTGCAAGCGTTTAGGCCTAACAAAAGGAATATTCTGGGGCCAGTATATTCTACTGAAACCCCGTACTAATTAATTTTGTAGGCAACGCCAGGCCTCGTTGGTTTTTCGGCTGTCCACTCCTATCGACGAACTGTGCGCTGCAAGCTTCAGAGTATACACTCTCTCAAACCTTTCGTCGACGCTGTTCCGGAGCGGGTATGTAAACAGTGACCTGCTCGCTCAGCGTCTCGATCGAAAGTGAGCTATCGCATTGACTAGTACTTACTTAAAAAGATATTTACAAGACAGCCGATTTTCTGTTTTCAACAATTATCATGTGAAAACAGGTACACAGCTAAATTAAGATTTTCAAATATCTATACCTCCTAAACCCAAATATTTAAACAAAATGCCGAAATCAGATAATGCAGGAGAATTCAAAATTGTAAAAATATATAGGATGGTTCAATTGAAAATATGTATATTGCTTATCCACCGTTTCTGTGCAACACTCTATATTTTTAAATATTTTTAAAGGGTCCTACCCTATTTTCTTTCTTTAAAATTTTTCTTTGTAACGAAAATACATCTTACAGCCTTTATTTTTCGGCCATCCCACTATACAAATTCATAGTCTTGTACATTCTACATGGACGATGTACAAACAAAAATTTAAGAACCATTGTTTATTTTAGGTTTAAAGGTGTTCACTCCTACAGAAGCATAGCTGAGATGCTAGAAGATATAAATTTAAAATTTGGTTTAACAGAAAATAAAATTGTGGGGACAGTAACAGACAACGGTAGCAATTTCGTTAAAGCTTTTAAAGTATTCGGCGAGAAAAATGAAGAGGACGACGATGAGGAAATTGACGAAGAAGAAAATGAATTGCAAATTTTACATTTAGAGGTTGATGAAGGCAAAGAGTTAGAAGACCAGGATATACAGCTACCCAAGCATATGCGATGTGCCACACATACTTTAAATTTAATAGCCACAACAGATTATAAAAATACTGTTATAAACATTCCAACTATCCGCATAAGAGAAAAGAATGCATTTAGTAAATGTGCTCAGTTATGGAAAAAATCGAATAAACCAAAAAGCAATGAAGTTATAATTAAAATTTTAGGACATACTCTAAGTTCTCCAGGGGCCACTAGATGGAACTCCACTTTTGATGCAGTTTCACAGATTCTTCAAGCAAAAGAAAAACTTCCAATTTTGCTACAAAATCTAACATTAGAACCTTTTAAGGAAACTGAACTATTATACCTAGAGGAATACTGTTTAGTTATGAAACCTTTGGCTTTAACGTTAGATTTGTTACAAGGTGAAGAGAATGTATCTTTTGGATATTTGTTACCCAGCTTAATTTCATTAATTAATAAATATGAGAAACTTCTTGCCCAAACAAAATTGAAATATGGAGGAGAACATCTAGCAAAAATGTGCATTAAAAGCTTAAATACTCGTTTTGCTAACATTTTAAATTTGGAATGGGAAGATCCAATTATAGCTGCAGTTCTTCTTCCTAAATTTAAGCTAAAGTGGTACAATGTAGTACATAATCCCAAAAAAACTTTAGAAGATATCAAAAAATGCATTATAACTGTTGCAAAAAAACAAATGGAGTTGGAAAGTTGCAATGAATCAGACGAAAGTGGAGATCAAAATTTAGATGACTTTTTTGATTTTAGCGATTTCCGAGACCAGCAAGTGGACAATAGCTGTACTATTACATATAATGAACAGGAACAGGGTTCCAGCGTAAATAATAAAACTTCAAAAATACAGTTAGAATTGTTACGATATTTGGAGGACAAAAGAACCAATTTACAAATCCTAAATGAATACCCAACCTTAAAAAGAGTGTCAACAAAATATAACACATGCTTACCTTCGTCAGCACCAGTTGAAAGACTTTTCTCTTTTGCAACTATGATTGATACACCTAAAAGAAAAGCTTTAAGCGATGAACACTTTGAGGTATTGGTACTTACAAAGGCAAATTCAAAGGCACTTCTGTAAATATATGCGAAAAAATCTTCAGCAATTTCTTTATTAATACGTTTTTATTTTTATTTAATTTTTCTTTACATATTATAGTATGTTCTGGTTTGATTAATCATGTTCTTGTTTTATTATTCATAAGTAATAAACAATTTCTTGAGTGTTTTTTGATTTCTGTTTCCAGTATTTTATGCACGTTCTTTTTATTATTATATACAATAAAAATACATGCTCATCACATAATTCTATCACTAGCAATTTAGGTCACTTTTAAAAGTATCCTTAAAAGTATCCTAAGAAGTATCCGAAAAAAGTATCCGGATACTTGTATCCGAATACATTTTGAAGTGAAAGTATTCGTACTTTTTTAAAAAGTATCCGGATACATTTTGAGTATCCGTATCCGGTATCCGGATACTTTTTTTCTGTATCCGACCCAGCTCTGATTCATACACTCTCAGAAAGATTCATAAACATATCAACATTAAACTCTACACACTTGACCTCCACACAGTAATTAGTCATTCATAGGAACGGGTCATTTTAATGAATTATTGTTTATTTACATCTTTATTATCAGATCATGTATTGTATTAAATAATGCCTCTCCTCCTTCCTTTACTTTTAATAGAAAATTACTGCTTTGTTACCAGAGATTTGGTTAGATTAGATTGGGCTTAGTACATAGTTTTACATTTATAATAAATTATTATTATATTTTAGGTTAGGTTAAGTTTTACTGTTTTACATTTTTATTAATAAAATATCACCAAAAATATGAAATTTTAGGAATAAATATTGTGGGATTCCCAGAGTGATTTATGAATATTATGACAGTATGACATTTATAGTATTTTTATAAATAAATTAATTAATAAATTCTATGGGATTTCCAGAATCCCAAAGTGCAAAAATCTAAATTTGGCAACTGTGTTTGAGATATTGGCGGAGAATAGAATTTTCAAACCATTTTTTGTTCATTTGGACCTCACAGAAAGCTATAATGGAGTCTGTGTGCACTAAGGTTACTGGAAGTTTTGCTTTGAGCTTAAACCAAGGGGATGTGAAAGAACTTATGGTTAAGCAAAAGAAAAAATGGTGTGTTGATGGTACTCAGTAACCCCTCAGACGATCTATGACCATAGGGGAATAAATGTTTGTTTTATTAGGAGAGCTATTACTTTAAGCAATTACTGTAATTTAAAGCAATAAAACATTTCTGAATCTAGTTGATGGTAACAAGTTAAGAATTAATGCTGAAGTTAAGTTTAAGTGCAATAAACTTGTCTTAAGACACAAAACAAACAACTAAAGGGACCTTTTTTGATGGATTGGAGAGCGTTCAGCAGAATTTTCTAAGATTTTTAGCTTTTAAAGCACATATTAATATAAGAAATAATAAAAATTATTTCATTGATTCTTCTTCTTCAGATGCAAATCCACTAATGGATGTTAGCGATCACATTTTCCATTAATTCTCTATTTGTTGCAATATGTATCAGAGATTGTATGTCGTTAATCCCTGTCCATTGCCTTATGTTTCGGAGCCAGGACATTTTCTTGCGTCCCATTCCTCTCTTGCCTTCAATTTTACCCTCGATTATAAGTTGGAGGAACTGGTATTTTTCATTTCGCATGATGTGACCTAGATACGCCGTTTTCCTTTTTTTGATGGTTTCGAAAAGTTGGCGTTCTTGGTTTATTCTTTTAAGGACATCTATATTTGTGATTTTCGCTGTCCATGGTATTTTTAGGATACGGCGATAGAGCCACATTTCGAAAGCTTCTAATCTGTTTATATCCCTCGTTTTGAGAGTCCAGCCCTCTACGCCATATAGCAACACTGACCACACGCAACACTTAGTAAACCTTAGTCTCAGTTGAAGATCGAACTCTGATCAAGTCAGTACCTTCTTGAATTTTACGAAAGCTTGTTGAGCTTGCTCAATGCGACATTTTACTTCCCTGTCCGATGCCCAGTCTTCAAAAAGCCACGATCCCAGGTATTTAAATTTACTCACTCTTTCAATGGACTTAGTATTCAGTGTTATGGTGGAGTTTTCAAGTGCATCCAAGTTTGTATCCAAGTATCGTATGTTGTTGATCAATACTCCATTCACTTTGATTCCCATCTTTGCATCCTTCAAAGACTCTTGAAATATGGCTTCCGAATAAATGTTAAATAAAAGAGGGGAAAGCACACATCCCTGTCGAACGCCCCTTCTTATATGTATGGGTTTGGATATAGAATTGTGTATTTTTAACTGTGCCGTTTGATGCCAGTACAAGTTTTCAATGCATCTTATGTCTTTTTGGTCTATATCAACTTTCTTGAGGATCTGCATTAACTTGCGGTGTTGGACACGATCAAATGCTTTTTGGTAATCCAAAAATCATTTTGGAACACATCCTTCTTCTGATCGTAACAATTTTGGACCAGCACCTGTGTTGCTACTATTGCTTCTCGTGTTCCCAAACCTCGCCTAAACCCGAACTGGTTTAGGCAAGGTTTGGGAACACGAGACGGTTTTTCATTAATTATTCTGTAATAATGTCTCAATTTAACATTACTACATGGAAGAATCTCAGCAGGATGAGAGCTGATGTTATTTTTGTTTAAAATTCTAAACAACGTTATTAATTGTCCTCCGTTATTAGCCAATGTGTACTTAAACACAATACATAGAACTTGACACACTGCACTCTTTTATATTTCTTTTCATAGGACTGATTCTTCTCGTTATTTTCTCTTGTCTAGAATTCTCAGTTCTTGCAATGACCTCCTATTGGATCCGTTCTGTCCAAACATGTTTTCAAACAGCAACTTAAGAGTCTAATTATTATATTAATCTAAATATGTGCTATTTTTTAAATTTTGTGATTTGATATACTGTTTTTATGAAAAATTTTTACTGTTTAAAATATAATATAAAGACGGTACTAGATTTTTGTTTCGATACAGAGCAGTGCAAGCCGCTTGTACGTATTTCGACCTCTTTCGGTCTCCTCAGAGCGGTATAGCCACTACTCTGGATCGAAACAAAATCTATTCCCGTCGTACACAATAGTTATCAAAATAACTAACTACGCCATCTAATAACAAAAAGAGAAATCATATGATTTCTACCTGGTGAAATCGAATTCAAATTTTTACCACTGTGCCTTCTAAAACTTACTTACTTAAAACTAGGTGTATTTAAAAAGTTATAACCAATATTACCTGAAAATCGTATCAAGTTTAACTCCCTGTATAATTAAAAAGGAGTATAGGAACATTAATCTATTGCAACCATAGTTTTTTAATAATTGTTAAAAATTATAAAACATATTCGTTTTCATAATATTCGTTAAATCAAATACAGGTTAAGTGAAAATGCAAGTACATTATTTTCTTGGTAATTTTAAATAGAACACCCTGTATTTTATATCACTATCGAAAAGTACTAATATTTCAAACTTTACTAATTCAAATTTTATAAAGTACTCCCAATACCTAAAGTTATCAGTGTTCTAGATATTTTTATTTGTCCATCAAAGTATTAATTTGGTAGATATTTTAACGTTTACCAACAATTATTGTGAGTTGGCCATGATTAATTTGTCAGAAACTAACAGTTTGACATTATTGTTTATTAATTCAGTGACGAAGTAACAACACAGAAAAGAAAACAATTTATATCAAATAAAATTTCTAAAAAATAACCGACGAAATATTAAAGAAAAAAAATAACAACACATAAGTAGAAAAATAAAAAACAAAAGTAATTTTAACTTATCTTACTTAAGTAAGGTGTTCAAAATAACCATGCCTACTTGAAAGCCGTCATTGAAAGAGTTGCTTACATTACTAAGCATTTGTAAAGAAATATTTTGAAATGCAATTCGGATTTTATTTTTCATATCATCCCTTGTTGGAGGTATTTTATATACTTCGTTCTTAACGGAACCCCAAAAAAATGAGTCCATTTTATTGAATTATGGTGACCTTGGGGGCCACGTTACCGGTCCATCCTTTCCGATCTATCTTTCACCAAACTGATCATTAAGTTCACCAAATACTATTTCGTTGTGGTGCACAGGAGCACCGTCATGTAGAAACCACATTTGTTCACGTATATTAAGTGGAACCTCTTTTAATAATATCGGTAACTGATTTATGATAAAATCTAAATAAATCTTACCATTTAAGTTATCTACAAAAAATATGGTCCTACTATATGGATACCAACCATACCTCCCCACACATTTAGAGACCATCTTGTTTGACTATGTGTTACTATGTGGTATGGATTACTTGTTGAATAGTAGTGAAAGTTATGCCTATTAACATAACCGTTTCGATGGAAAGTAGCTTCATCACCAAATAGTACAGAATCAAAAAGATCTCTAAGCTCATTAATTTTTTCTAAGGCCCATTCACAAAATACTATTTGTTTTTGAAAATCATCATTATTTAATTCTTGGTGCTTTTGACTATGATAATGGTGCATCTTGTTATAGATATAATGTTTTGAATAAAGTAGTAACTAAGTTCTTGTTCATTGGAAATACTCCTTATACTGGTGTGTGGGTAGTTTTTGTTCGTTCATGTTTTTCATAATTCACTGAACCAGTGCTGTTAAATTGATCTTTCTATTTTTCAAATGTATCTTGTCTAGGTAGTTGCCTCCTATCTGGAAACCGTTCTTGATAAATTCTAGTTGATAGTAATGAATTTTTATTGCATTCCCCCAATATCCAGATCATATCTACCATTTCATCAGTAGTAAAATTCATTATTGCTAATTTAAATTAAATTAATTACTGAATTACTAAATAATAATTTTTGCTAATTTACGGTGTACCCCAATACTGAATTAATAAACAATAATGTAAATGTCAGTTTCTGACAAATCAATCATGACCAACTCACAATAATTATTGGTAAACGTTAAAATATCTAAGATGGAAAAAAAATATCTCGAAAACTGATAACTTTAGGTCTAGAGAGTACTTCATAAAATTTGAAGTACAATATTAGTACTTTTCGATAGTGATATAAAATACAGGGTGTTCTATTTAAAATTACCAAGAAAATAATGTACTTGCATTTTGACTTAACCTGTATTTGATTTAATGAATATAATGAACTATTTTCGATTTTTTTTTTGAAAAAACTTAGTTGAATAATAATTTAACTAGAAAAATAACACAAACCGGCGAAATATCCGGAAAACAGAAGATTCCAACCAGATTTTCGTGTTTTAAATCATCATAACTCTTCTAAGAATACAAAATGGTTCATTCGGTATCCAAATTAAAAGTATTGATATCGACTGATAAATCAAATGATTTTCAAAAGAGTAGCGTCTCTAACTAATAGTATAACTCAAAACGGTGAAAACGCTCTAAAGCTCTATTATATTCAATGTTTTTTTCTATTAACGTCTTGATGGTTTACAAATGATCATTTGTTTCGTATCCATCTCTAAATCCTGCTTGCTTACAGGGTAGATAGAAGCCTAGTTTTGTTGTCAACCTATTAGTGATTATCTTCATAAACAACTTATAAATGTGAGATAAGCTAATATAATATAATAAGCTGTTCAGCTCTATTATATCTCCCTTTTTGTGCGTGACTATAACAGCTTTATTCCACTCAGACGGTGTAACTTCTTTTGAAATGCATAAGGTATATATTTTGTCAATGCTTTTACTACTACTGTGTTTTCTCCTGCTTTAATTGCTTCACTAACGATTTAGTTATCACTAGCTGCTTTTTGTTTTTCATTTGATTTAATGACTTTAGAATTCTTCAATTGTTACTTCTGAAGTGATCTCTGAACCCCCATTTTTGACTTTTCTCAACTTTTTACCTGGAGATTGGCTTCAGTATCCTTAAACTTCTATTTTGCTCTACAATCGTTGTAATCTGTTTGGTTTTATATTGCCCTTGTTTTTGGAAAGGATTTTTGTACTTTTTTGTAGGTTGCTCTATTTTTAGTATTTTTATTAAGCTGGCGTAATACGCGCACTTCTGTATCACTGTTATTCCTAAGTTTGTTGTCTTTGATTGTTGGCCAACTTTGGCTGGAAATGTTCCTTATTTATTACAATATATTCATTTGTTCTTCTGTTACAGTAAAATGTTTATAGTTGGTTTGTATTTTAGGTTGTTTCCAGGAGGAGAATAAAATAAAAATTATGGAAACGTTACATTCGTCTCATAAAGAAAAAAATACAGATGAACACGTTGAAGGAAAAATATTAAATAAAAATATGAAAGTTATGACTGGACAGAGACCTTACAAATGTGAAATTTGTTTCAAGCAGTTTTCTCAAATAAAGAGTATGAAAAGACATTTGAAAACGCACACTGGAGAAAAACCTTACGAGTGTGAAATTTGTTTTAAACAATTTATTCAAACACATAATTTAAAAAGACATTTGAAAACGCACACTGGAGAAAAGCCGTTGAAATTTGTTTTAAACAATTTATTCAAGCACATAATTTGAAAACACATTTGAGAGTGCACACTGGAGAAAAACCGTATAAGTGTAATATTTGTTTTAAGCAGTTTGGAGAAGCACGTATTTTGAAAACACATTTGATGGTACACACTGGAGAAAAACCGTACAAGTGTGAAATTTTTTTAAAGCAGTTTATTAATACAAGTCATTTAAAACAGCATTTGAGAGTGCACACTGGAGAAAAACCGTACAAGTGTGAAATTTGTTTAAAGCAGTTTGTTAATAAAAGTCATTTAACACAGCATTTGAGAGTGCACTCTGGAGAAAAACCGTACAAATGTGAAATTTGTGTTAAGCAATTTGGGCAAGCAAGTCATTTGAAAAAGCATTTGAGATTACACACTGAAGAAAAATCGTAAAAGTGTCAAATTTGTGTAAAGCAGTTTATTATAAATGGTTTGAAACTATATTTGAAGGCGCTCTAGAGAAAAACCGTACAAGTGTTAAACTTCTAGCAGTTTGTTATTGAAGGCAGGGGCGGCGTTGGGCGTGGGCGACGTTTGCTACAGCCCACGGCCTTGCGGTCCGAGAGGACTCGCGCCATGGAGATTTATGTATTACTTAAACCTAAGCCATGAACGCTTCGAAAAAAGTGCTTGTGTCGCTATCACTCGCGATAAATCCCCGCTGCAATGCACGTCACCACTGGCCTAAAAAAAAGGTATTCCCCTAAAATTTCGTTCCTATCGCTAGCGAAGAATTTCCGCTGCACCTCGCCGCTAAAAACAAAATAGGGTATTCCCCGTTAACTGGTGAAGTGATTCGCAAATTAAAATATTATTCTTTTTTGCTTGAGACTGTAGTAAAGTAGAACAAATGTCTGTGGTCTTAAGATTTTGTAATAGAATAGAATAATACTTTATTGGATTTCTTGCTGTAAGTGAGACAACAGGCGTAAGGCGAACTAGAAAAGAATTCCTTAGATATTCAAAACTGCCTTGGCCAAGGATACGACAATGGCGCAAATATGGTAGGCATAAAAACTGGAGTCAAAACTAGAATATTAAATATAAATCCTAAGGCATTTTTTACACATTGCGGTTGATATAGCTGGAATCTGCTGTTGATAGATGCCGCTAATTCTTCGGTGACACCAAAAACATTGTTTGGTTTATCCAAAAAATTCATTTGCTGTTTTCGAGTTCCAGCAAACGCTGGGAATTGGTCAAGATAAATTAAAACTTAACTTACCATGAAGCATTTATTGGACATGAGATGGGAAAGCAGAATCGAGGCAGTTAAGTCCATACTATTTCAATTTGATGATCTTGTAGGATGCATAGAAAGTTTTAAAAATCAAACAGATCAATCAGACACTCTCAATGATTGTGACGGTATTAATCGAAATGCCTAGTTTAGAATTTGTAATATCTTTACATATATGGTATGAATTGTTATCGTGTGTTAATGTGATAAGCAAACTATAGCAACCTGTACCATTTTAGCAAATACTATAGCAAAGTCCATTTGAGCATTACCTTTAAACATTTGAATACATTTTGTGACTGGATCAAAGAATATCGTCAAACTGGATTTGAAAAATGCTTGTCTGATTCTCAAAAATGTATTGACAGAAGCTGTTATGATCTGCCAACCGAAGTTAAAAACAAGAGTAGCGAAGAAGAAAAGAGTCTTTGATTATTAGGTCGAGGACCAACCTATACAGTGTCCCAAGAGCCAATATGAATCAAATTTTTTTAACACTAGGCTTGATTCAATTATGGACTTGAGATTTATGGCTTTAAATTACTATCATGAAAATTTCGGTTTTCTGTATAAATAAATTAAAAAATATTCCAGACGAACAAATATTAAAAAATGGTCAAGATTTACACACAGTCCTACCAGTGGGTGATAGCAGTGACTTTCAACCTTACAAATTATATGAAGAATTACAAATAACGATCCCTAATTTACCTAACTTTATAACAGACGTGAAACAGTTGCTTCAATACATTACAGATAATAACTTAAAAGAAATATGGCTAAATATTTACATTGCCATTATAATATTATTAACAATACCAATTAGTACAGCCTTCGCTGGAAAGAGTTTCTCAAAATTAAAACTCATTAAGAATTAGTTAAGGTGTGCGGTCGAAATTTTATATATAGAGGCTGATATAATACCCAAACTAGATTACGAGCACGTAATTAAACAATTCAGTAGTATAAAAAGGAAAAAAAAATCTGTTAATGTAATACTTAAATTGTTTTTTAACGTTGATAGATTTGACTAGATTTTGCATTAAAAGTTTAATAATGAAATGACACATGTTTTTTATTTTGAAAATTCTGTCTTTATGCGTGAGCAGGGAACCTCGCAAAATTATTCTTGTACAAATAAAATTATGATCTTATGCTGCCACTGATTAAAGGTAATTTGAAAAAACAAAATTTGTTTTAACCAAATTATTTAGGGTATTTGACAGTATACACTGAAGAAAAACCGTATAAGTGTAAAATTTGTATAAAACAGTTAATTACTACAAGTGATTTGAAAATACATTTGAGTGTGCACACTGGAGAAAAACCGTACAAGTGTAAAGTTTGTTTTGAGTAATTTAGTGAAGCATGTAAAGGGTTTCCCAATAAGGACGTCCTGTTTTTGAAATGTCATAGCGGTCATTTTGAAAATTATAGAACTGTCACTTGTTGACGTTTATATTTAGTATACTCTAACAAATTACCATGGCAAGATATACGCTTGAATAACGTTTGGAAATTATCCTAAAATTTTGTTAATAAATAAATAATAAAAGTAAAATTTTAATCGTTCTTTTGTGAATACCGTGTATTACGTGAAAGTTATGGACCAAATCATCGTCCTGATGTGCGTGTAATTCGTCGAATCGTAAAAAGTTAATTTACTCTGTTAAAGTAAAAAACGTGAATTTACTCTGCACGATACGAAACCACCAACTAGACGCCGAAATGCAAGAACTCAGGACAATATTGCTGCTGTAAGAGTCAGTGTAGCGGAGAATGCAAATGTGTCCGTAAATCGTCGTTCTCAAGAACTTGGACTCACCAAAATGACAACTTGGCGTATTCTGAGAAAAGATTTAGGCCTACACCCTTACAAGATTGTTCTGACTCAAGAACTGAAGCCACTTGACCATCATAAGCGTTTGTTCGCCGATTGGGCTCTAGACAAACTCGAAAATGATGGCGACTTTTTTAAAAAAATAATCTGTTCCAATGAAGCTCATTTTTGGTTAAACGGCTTTGTGGATATGCAAAATTGTCATCTTTAGAGTGAAAATAATCCACATAAGATTCTTAAGAAGCCTTTGCATCCAAAAAAGTCACTGTCTGGTGTGGTTTATGGCATGGTGGCATCATCGGACCTTATTTTTTCGAACATTGTGTAACAGTCAACGGTGAAAGGTATCGAACGATGATAACGGATTTTTTGTGGCCTCAGTTGGATGAAATGGATTTGGATGGCATGTTTTTCAAACAGGACGGTGCTACATGTCACACTACTGCCCCAACCATTGATTTATTGAAGGAAAAGTTCCCGGAAAGATTGATTTCTCTTGATGCCAGAGATCCCAGGAGAATTCAGCAACTTCGACCAGATGCTTGGCCTTCAAGAAGCTGCGATTTAACACCGTTGGATTATTTTTTATGGTGCTATGTTAAGTCATTGGTCTATGTAAATAAACCACAATCTATTGAAGACTTAAAGAGGAACATAGAGCATACCATTCGTGTGATTAATGCGGATATTTTGCATAAAGTGACCGAAAAATTGGGTTCATGGGATTCGCTCCTGCAAACGAAGTCGCAGTGGACATTTGAATGATGTGTTATTCGGAACATAATTTTTATCTATTATATTTTGCAATAAAACAATTTTTTTTGATTTACAGCAATTTTTGCCGTTTTCGTTTAAAAAAAAAAACATCAGGACATTCTTATTGGGAGACCCTTTAGTTTGAAAACACATTTGAGGGTACACACAGGAGAAAAAACTTAAGTGTGAATTTTTTAAGTATTTTTCTGAAGCTATTTGTCAAACTATTATATTAACAGTAAATACACTTAGTTTTAAGACTACTGCAACACACTACAATACATAAGAAAACATTTTAATACAAAATTATATATTCTAAATTTTAAACTTACCTCTTTTAGAACATTAATAGTAAAAACGTCCCGTCATTATTTCTTGTTCAAAATAATCTATCTTGTATAAAAGCTTATTAGCTTTCTACAGACTATTTAATTGTTTTGGCATATCACAATACACAGCAATAATTAGTTTTTAAAGCTATTAATATTAATATAAATGTATGTATTTATCAATACAATTTATTAATAAATAATATATGATCAAATTGTGTAAGAAATCAAACCAAACAAAATTTTACTTATTTAGTAAAATAAAGTAGGAGTAGTATAGTACTTATTGAGAGTTATTTCATAAAATTTATATTGTTGTATATTTATTAATTCTAATTTATTGTTTTTATTATTTATCAAAGGTTCTATATTTATAACACTTACAATTTAATTTAAAGTTTATTTATACTAAGTTATCTTACATAATTTATTTATACGAGCGTTACATTTAAAACTCGGCGCGATATATCTTCTGACTGGTGTTTTCTGCAAAAAGGTTTCTATTTATATAACATGCCGTTATTTCGAGAGTTCCGGTGATTCTCTCTGACTAGAAGTTCAATCGGCCAGATCTTCATTCGACCGGTTTCTGGAACCTTCGAATCGTAGGGGAGCGACCGTTCCAGGTAGATATTACCTGGAATTTCTGCCATCTAATACAATCTAGATCTAGAAGATAAAAGTGAATAAACAACATTTTTACAGGTTTTTAATATGACTCATATTTTGTATCCGAAACTATTTTTCAAAAAGACCAGCAGGAAAAACCAGCAATTCCGATTGTGAAGATGAAATAAAAGCAGAAAATATAAATATAAAATCATCTCAAACTAATGATAAACTAAGAGTTTTGATACTTAACAGATGCGACAGTATTATAGAAAAAAAAATTGAATCATCTTTTTGATCAACGAAGTATCAAAAAAGAAAATTAACTATTGCCTTCTTCTTCAGAATAGTTAAAGGCATGTATACATCTATCATGCAACCTTCCGATCATACTCATGTTCGATTATCATTTTTCCTCAAACAAAGATGAAAAACCATTTCATAATATCGTAAAGCTGCCGGTTTACATAAAAAATTGAGTATGTACTGTTACCTATTATATTGAAAAAGATTTAAGAGATAATAAATACTTCATACAAGACTCTTAACAAAAAGACGAATTCCTAAATACTGCAGTTGTAATGTATGATTCATTGATAGATTTCATAGAACCTGTTAGAGATCATTTTAGCAATTTAGGAAATTGTATATACTGTATATATTGTATATGCACAAAAAGTTAATTGTATATACTTGACATTTAAGTAGTTCTATGACATAACACTTGTACGTTGACAGATGTCATGGGACGTTACTCATTTCATTATGTCTTGCCTATGTAGGATCGCCTTCAAACAAAACACACTAGAAACAGAAAAATGCATTTTGTTGATCACATCCACAAATCCAGCTATATGTTGAAGCTTTCTGCGTAATTGTTATATTCAAATCTGGAAGTGGTCTATTGGACGTGAAAGTTCCTTGATTTGAATTTTCTCCGCAAGCGAGTGAGAAACACTTCGATCTCGTAATTTAAACGTAACTAAAACAATATCTTCTTTCTTCTTTTAGTACTGTAATAATAATACTCGGTATTTATTAAATGTTATATTTAATAAAACTATAAGATTAACAATATACACGTTACATCTTTTTATATTAACCTCCTAACCTCTATATCTAACTTCATGGTGTCACGCCTCTTCTTCTTCTTTTCCATGTGGCCTATTACTACAAGTACCCTGTCGGATTATCGAACGTAGGCGATCATATTGGCAATAATAATTTTGTCAATATCGAACGTTGGCGATTATATTGGCAAGAATAACTCGCTCGTGTCTCACAAAAGTGCTTACTCACACATACAGTATCACACATATTGGCGACGTGCAAGTACTTGGAGGGGATACGAGAAACGATCGTGCGCGAGTAGCGGAGAAATTTTGCATTTTTTAGTGCACATTTCATAGATTTCATAAATTCATATTGTCAATTGTCATATTTCATATTCGTTTTGTTTATTTACATTTACACCTTCTGTCTCTGAAGAAAATGGGATTTAGGAAATGCTGTGTTATAAATTGTAAAAATACAACAAACAATTGTCAATTTAAGTTTTATTCGTTTCCAACTTCGAAGCACAAAGCTACTACAAAGAGAAAAGTGGATTTATATCATAAAAAAGCATAAGTAACATACCTAACCCAAATTATGCATTATTCTTGCGCCCGATTTTAAAGTCAGTTTGAAATAAATAATAAATAAAAGTTCACTTTTAAGTGTAAATTTTAGTTTCATAACACTCACTTAGAGTTCATTTTAACCCAAAAATCAAGTTTAATGTTTAAATTTTATTTTTTTGAAGTTTACAAGAATGCATCAAGTTCAAGTTTTTCTGAAGATGCATTAAGATATATTCGCTGTCCAAAAGTTTACAGGGAAAGAATTAATTGTTCAAACCAATATTGTTACGAATATTTATTATTTGTATAAAATGTATTTAGTTCAATTTAGTTTTATCATGTTACATAAAATTTCCCGTTGCTACTGTTCCATAAATTATGTCAAATATAATATAAAAAACGTCAAAAAAAAACTGTCACCCAGGGAAAAATTGAAATAATTTAAGAATTTAGCAGACAGCAAGAGAACGGAATTTGAGTTGTTTTTACGCAAATAAAACAGATACCTACAAATCCGTCAATTGCTGTCTGTTCAACCAGATAAATTCCCAACAAGCTCAAATTCTATTCATCACACGCGATTGCTGAATCACACAATCTTACAAGGTCTACGAATATGGGTCCATTAGTTGCTGGACGAACCAAAATTGATCTATGTCCTGTGTGCCGCAAGCCATATTGTGAAGAACGGATGGTAGAATGTAAAAAATGGTGTTGTTTTGAATGCGTAAATGTACAGGATGATTCCGAAGTAATTGGTGATGACAGCTGGAAGTGCCCTCTTTGTGTAGAAGCAACCACTAAGAAGTCTCACCGACAAAGTTCCAAAATCAAGAAATCTTGTTCTGCAACCTCCTTAAAAAGTTCGTCATCAACAAGCAGCAAAACAAAAATGAAGCTTCAACTTCTACAGGAAGAACGAGATCTATTACGCCAAGAAAGAGAGTTAACCAAGGAGTCTAGGAGAATTATAGAAGAAGATGAGTGCTCGAATGATGGTCAGGACATCGATGAAGAGGAAATAATTGAAACTAACCATTTGGTCAATAAATTCCTTTCTTTAAATATAGATAAGCCCTTTATCGACAATGTTGCCCCTTTAACTCCAACACTTGGTAAGCCTCTGCCAACTTATAACGATGAAAGTTCAGGTATATTATATAAAAGAAGAGATCCTGGAGATCTCCCTATTTTTAATGGCAATCCACATGATTGGCCTGTTTTTATTAGTAGTTTTGAAAGATCTACTGAGCTATGTCAAGTAGATAATCATGAGAATTTATTAAGATTACAAAAATGTTTAAAAGGTCCAGCAAGAGTCAGTGTTTCAAGTTTTTTAATTTTACCTCAATGTGTGCCCCAAATTATAGCTACATTAAAAATCCTTTTTGGAAGACCTGAGCAAATTATTGAAGCTCAAATAAATTCTATTCGTAGATTACCATCTCCTAAACCGGAAAAACTTGAAACTCTGGTAGAATTTGCTTTAGCAGTTAAAAATTTATGTGTTTTATTGGAAGCATCTAATTTAAAAGACTACATTAATAACCCTACCCTTATGCATGAATTATTAGAGAAACTACCTTCACAAATTAAAGTTAATTGGGCCATATATCGCAGTGCTTTTCATAAATTTCAGGGATTAAGTGAACTTGCTGATTGGTTGTATAATCTAGCAACAAATGTTTGTTCTGCTCTTCCTACACTAGTACTTAATGACCAAAGTAATAACAAAAGGCAATTTAATAATAATGTGCATGCTAGTATACATAAACCAAATGCCTCCAGTGAAATACATAATTGTAAACTGTGTAATTAGAGAGATTGTAAAAAGATTGCAGGTTGTTCAGAATTTCAGAGATATTCATTATCTCAAAGATGGGAGTCTGTTAAAGCCTTAAATTTATGTAGGCTTTGCTTAAAGAAACACATATTTCTCTGTAAGTATCCTGTAAAATGCAACAAAGAAGAATGCCAAAGGAAGCATCATCCTCTTCTTCACGAATTTTCAGAACAAGTATCTAATAAAAGTACAAAGCTTATTAAAAAGGAAAACGGTATGCAAACAGTAGAATCACACCTCTTATCTGCAGATGAAGAAAATGAGGCACATCAAGGAACACGCTTTCGAATACTTCCCGTTGTTTTAAGAAATGGAAGTAGGGAGGTCACTACATTTGCCTTTCTAGATGAAGGGTCTTCCGTTACTTTATTAGAAGAAAGTATTGCTAAAAAGCTAAATATAATGGGAGAGTCAAAACAACTTTGCTTAAAATGGACTGGAAACCAACAACGCTTAGAAGATGCGTCAGAAAAAGTATTCTTTTCTATTTCTGGTGATTATAATGGGGCCAAAGAATTTGACCACCGACCAGCCAGAACAGTAAGAAAATTAGGCCTTCCAAATCAAACTCTCGACGCAAAGGCAATTAAAGAAAGCTTTCCCTGTTTAAAAAACTTTCCTTTCAAATCATATAAGAACGCTGTTCCTCACATCTTGATAGGCTTAGATAACTGGGACTTAGCGTTACCACTTCGAGTGAAAGAAGGTCTAGAACTTCAACCGATAGCTGCAAAGTCCAGGTTAGGTTGGACTATTTTTGCAATGTTTTCAAATAATGAAGTAGACTACACTTACCACATTTACGAATGTAGTTCTGAAAGCATTACTAACCAAGAACTCTTTAATACTGTAAAAGACTTCTTTTCAGTTGAAAGCCTCGGAGTTCAAAATATTAAACCGTCTGTTTCCAAAGAATTAGATAGGGCTATTCGTATACAAGAAAGCACCCTAGTTCAAATTGGTAACCAATATAAAATTGGATTACTCTGGAAATATGACAACTTGAAACTCCCTAATAGTAAACCCATGGCTATTCAAAGACTGGAGTATATAGAGAGAAAAATTAAGAAAAATCCAAAACTAGGTATCAAAATTAATCAACAAATTCAAGATTTTCTAGAAAAGGAATATATTAGAAAACTGTCAGAACAAGAACTCTTACAGCATCAAGAAAAAACATGGTATCTTCCCATATTTCTGGCCTTTAATCCTAACAAACCTGACAAATTCAGATTAGTTTGGGATGCAGCAGCAACCGTACAGGAAATATCCTTAAATTCCATGTTATTAAAAGGAGATGACCAACTTGCTTCTCTATTAGGCGTCCTCCTACGATTTCGTGAAAGAAAGATTGGCTTTTCTGGAGACATCAAGAAAATGTTTCTTCGTGTAGGTATAATAGAAGAAGATCAACATGCACACCGATTCTTGTGGCGAAATAGTAGCTCTGATAATCCTTTGGAAGTTTACGTCATGACTGTGATGACCTTCGGAGCTACCTGCTCACCCAGTTGTGCACAATTTGTTAAAAACGCTAATGCGAAGAAATTTAGTGTAGAATATCCTAGAGCTGTTGATTCCATAGTAAATAATCATTATGTCGATGATCTCTTAGAATCAACAGACACTGAGGATGAAGCTATCCAATTAGCAAAAGAAATTGCCTTAATTCACGCCAGCGGAAATTTTGAAATAAGAAACTGGAAATCAAACTCTGAAAAATTAATGAAAATCATGAACACCACTCACGGAAATAACGAAGAAGTCAACCTAGATCTAGGGAACAATAAGAGCATGGAGAAGGTTCTAGGAATGTGGTGGGATTTAAAGGGAGATAATTTTATTTTCAATTTAAAATGTAATAAAGGAAACAAAGATGTTTTAAGTGGATTAAGAAAGCCAACAAAGCGAGAAATTTTACAAATCTTAATGTCTATATATGACCCTTTAGGTTTGTTAGCAAACTTTTTGATTTATGTGAACATCCTTTTACAGGAAATATGGAGTAGTAACATTTCTTGGGATCAACCAATAACTAATGAACAGTTTCAAAAATGGCTTGTTTGGTTGAAACGGCTTCCAGAAATAGAGAAGGTTTCAATTCCAAGGTACTTTTTTAATAAACTCGAAAACTGGAAGGATACCAATACGCAAATGCACATATTTGTAGATGCCAGCGAACACGCAAGTGCTTGTGTGGCATATCTAAGAATAATGAAAAAAGATGTCATAGAGTGTACGTTGATTGGAGCGAAAACACATGTAGCACCATTAAAACCACAAACTATTCCTCGACTGGAACTTAATGGTGCAGTAATGGGTTCAAGGTTTGCTAAAAACCTTTGTCAACATCTTTCCATACCTGTGCACAACATTGTTTATTGGACAGATTCTTCAACAGTTTTAAGCTGGTTAAGAAATGAAGACCCAAGAAAATTACCAAAATATGTAGCTTACAGAGTGGCCAAAATTCAACAAAACTCAATGGTATCACATTGGAGATATGTACCTACTAAGAATAACATAGCCGACGAAGCTACCAAATGGACAAAAAGTCCCAATTTAAAAAACACGAGATGTTGGTTTAAAGGTCCTGATTTTCTGTATCAATTAGAAAACGGTTGGCCTCCAGACATCACCCTTAAACAGGAAAAAGCTGATGAAATATTAACCACTCATGAAGTAAAATGTAATAGTACACCTTTAATTGATTTTAAAAGATTTAGTCAATTTAATAGAATTTTAAGAGCAACTGCGTATGTGTTTCGATTTTTAAGAATTATTTATGCAAAACTAATGAAATCTGAAGAGCCTAAAGGAATATTAACTGCAGAAGAACTTTTAGATGCTAGGAATATGTTAATAAAGCAAACTCAATGTGAATATTTCAAAAATGAAATAAAACAATTAAAAACAAATAATTCTGGTAGTTTACAGAAAACAGTTAATAAATCAAGTAGTTTATTTAAATTATCGCCATATCTGGATGAAGATGGTTTACTTCGTATAAGAGGAAGACTAGATGAAGCTAGAGATATTACTTCAGAAACAAAAAGGCCAATAATTTTACCGAGAGAAAGTCGTTTAACTTTGCTAGTTGTTGAAGACTATCACAAAAGATATCACCATAGAATTCATGAAATGGTAGTAAATGATATAAGACAAAAATTTTATATACCAAAACTTAGACAACTAGTTATTAAGATTAGGACCAATTGTCAAAACTGCCAGGTCAAATTTGCTAAGCCAAAACCACCAGAAATGTCACCTCTACCGCCATGTAGACTTGCAACATTTACTGCTCCGTTTACACACACTGGTATGGATTATTTTGGTCCAATAAACGTTACTGTTGGAAGACGGACAGAGAAAAGATGGGGAGCTTTATTTACGTGTCTCACGACTAGAGCAGTCCATCTAGAAGTAGCTTACAAACTAGATGTGGACAGTTTTATACTATGCTTGACAAATTTTATTAACAGAAGAGGACGACCAAGGCATATTTATTGTGATCGAGGTACGAATTTTATTGCAGCTGAACTAGTATTAAGAGAAGAACTGCAAAAGGTTGACAATAAAAGCGGTTAAAATTTCGTTATATGATTCATTACCAACCAGGAACCCTACTGACCAATTACTTTGTAGTTGTCTCATAGCTGCAGAAAACATAGTAAATTCAAGACCACTTACTTATCTTCCAATAGAATCTGAAGAATCTGAATCTTTAACTCCAAATCATTTTTTAATTGGATCTTCAAACGGAGATAAACCAATTGGATTTTTAAACGAAGACATTAAAGTATTTAAGTTTAATTATTTATACAGAGAGCAATTTGCAAATAAATGTTGGGTAAGGTAATTGAAGTTAAAAAATCACCTGATGGGCAAGTGCGACGAGCAATAGTTCAAACAAAAAGTGGAATATATGAACGTCCTGTTATAAAATTAGCGGTAATACCAATAAATGGAGACCAAAAAGATGATGAAAAATAAGTGGTACAGTCTCTTTATCGCATCGAACTGTACCGGGTGGGAGTGGTTCCGGTACCGGGAATCGAACCCGAGCCTCCTGGGTGAAAATATAGTGTAGTTATCTGTTTTATTTTCGTAAAAACAACTCAAATTCCGTTCTCTTGCTGTCTGCTAAATTCTTAAATTATTTCAATTTTTTCCTGGGTGACAGTTTTTTTTGACGTTTTTTATATTATATTTGACATATGTAATTTATGGAACAGTAGCAACGGGAAATTTTATGTAACATGATAAAACTAAATTGAACTAAATACATTTTATACAAATAATAAATATTCGTAACAGATACACTTCATAACGTTTTATCATGTTACATAAAATTTCCCGTTGCTACTGTTCCATAAATTATGTCAAATATAATATAAAAAACGTCAAAAAAAACTGTCACCCAGGGAAAAATTGAAATAATTTAAGAATTTAGCAGACAGCAAGAGAACGGAATTTGAGTTGTTTTTACGCAAATAAAACAGATAACTACAAATCCGTCAATTGCTGTCTGTTCAACCAGATAAATTCCCAACAAATATGATGATATCATGGGCTTAACCTGCTAATTTATGCATTAGCATTAATTTATTTTTCTTAATTCTTCCATTATTTTTTGACATTTGCCACTACTAAAGCTTTTCCCTTTGACTCAGTGCTCGGTTGAAAAGTTATTTGTTTGGTGATTCAGTTTTCATTATTGAATCCATATTAACAGTAATGATGTAATTCAATAATATATTGATTTGTATTTACGCTACATCAACGTATACCTTTTAATAACATACCGACATAACCTCAATCTTACTTACTAATATGCAAGGTCTTAACTTTCTCTCTCTTTTAACATTGGTATTTCTCACTTTAACATTGGTTAAAAATATTTTTAAATTAATAAATATATCTACTAGTTTAACAAGATTTGCAAAATTGAATTATCTCGTAAAAAAACAAATTGGGATATGAAACAATTGGTAGAATGCAATTTTTTATTTTAATTTATTAAATAATGAAAACAACGTACTTACAACAAATAAATACAAAAAAATTAATATCAATTTTAACATTGGAACATAAATAAAAAATTGCTGAAATAAAGGATGATATAGCCTTAGGACAAATTGAATTTATTTTCCTCTTTTATTTATAGATGGTAGCATGATACTATGACCATTGATTATAAACCACTACAAATTAGATATCAAATAGTTATATAGCTATCAAATCCTATATATATATATATATATATATATATATATATATATATATATATATATATATATATATATATTTATATTGTTATTGAATATGTTTATTATTTTTTCTACTCTCTTACTAGTAAATTGTATATTACCTACTATTTGGATGCTAAGTAAATGTATCATAACAGATACTGACACGTAATGACTAGCACGTAATAAAAAAAATTACGCTTCAGTTTTATAAAAATGTGTAGTATCACATAAGCCTCGTAAGTCAGTTGGTCGAGTTACCATGGAAACGAATTAACAGAGGTTATTTTGACAGATTAATAATTATTAATCTGTCAGTGTAAATATAGTGGTAATTTAATTTTTATTTTTATAAACGAAAATAATCGTAGAAAAAGTATAGTACACAACTTGAGTTGTAAGCTTATTACATGCTTGTAAAATTACTGCGCTCGCCGCTACGCGGCTCGCGCGCAACTTTTTTACTCGCATGTAATAAGCTTCTTACAACTCTCGTTATGTAATATACTATTGTTAGTTAAGATAAACTCAACTGTAGTTTTCCATTCATTACAGTTTGAATAACTGTCAGATACTTTGTCAACGCTAATAAAATATATATATTAATTTTTGGGTTATTTTGAGTACTAAATACTGCTGCCTAGAAACTAAAAGACTATCGAAAAATCAAAAATATTTTTTCTCAAATTGATTTCTGAAATTCATCATGTGTGGAAACGATAAAAAGAAAAAAAAAGCAAAACCTTTTTATTTATTAAATTATAAATTTTTATTCATACTGCACAGGGCCAAATATAAGGTTCAACTTAAGGTCTTGATATCAGATTTTGGAAAAAACTTAGTTAAATAATAATTTAACTAGAAAAATAACACAAACCCGCGAAATATCCGGAAAACAGAAGAATTTAACCAGAATTTCGTGTTTCAAATCATCATAACTCTTCTATGAATCCAAAATGGCTCATTCGGTATCCAAATTAAAGTATTAATATCGACTGATGGATCAAATGATTTTCAAAAGAGTAGCGTCTCTATCTAATAGTATAACTTAAAACCGTGAAAACTCTCTAGGGCTCTATTATATTCAATGTTTTTTTCTATTAACGGCTTGATGATTTGCAAATGATCATTTGTTTCGTATCCTCTTCGTATCTTCATACAAGTATTTTTGTCTCTTGATTGATTTTTTCATTCTTATCCTTCCTGAAATTTGTGTTGCACGTTTTCTCTACGTTCCTGATAACTTTTATTAAGTTATCGTTTATGGTTTCGACATTCGTAACGTCTAAGTTTGTTGTCAAACTTTGGCTGCAATTATACTTAATTTGTTATAATATAATCCTTTGTTTTTCTGTTACAGTAAAATGTTTATAGTTGGTTTGTATTTTAGGTTGTTTCCAGGAGGAGAATAAAATGAAAATTATGGAAATGGTACATTCATCTTATAAAGGCAAACATACAGATCAGCACGTTAAAAGAAAAATATTAAATAAAAATATGAAAGTTGGGACTGGCCAGAAGCCTTACAAATGTGAAATTTGTTTCAAGCAGTTTTCTCAAAAAAGTAATCCGAAACGACATTTGAAAACGCACACTGGAGAAAAACCTTACAAGTGTGAAATTTGTTTTAAACAATTTATCCAAGCAAATAATTTGAAAGTACATTTGGGAGTGCACACTGGAGAAAAACCGTACAAGTGTGAAATTTGTTTTAAGCAGTTTTCTCATAAAAGTAATCTGAAACGACATTTGAAAACGCACACTGGAGAAAAACCTTACAAGTGTGAAATTTGTTTTAAACAATTTATCCAAGCAAATAGTTTGAAAGTACATTTGGGAGTGCACACTGGAGAAAAACCGTACAAGTGTGAAATTTGTTTTAAGCAGTTTGGAGAAGCACGTCTTTTGAAAACACATTTGATGGTACACACTGGAGAAAAACCGTACAAGTGTGAAATTTGTTTAAAGCAGTTTATTAATACAAGTCATTTAAAAGAGCATTTGAGAGTGCACACTGGAGAAAAACCGTATAAGTGTGAAATTTGTTTACAGCAGTTTGTTAATAAAAGTCATTTAAAACAGCATTTGAGAGTGCACTCTGGAGAAAAACCGTACAAATGTGAAATTTGTGTTAAGCAATTTAGGCAAGCAAGTCATTTGAAAAAGCATTTGAGATTACACACTGAAGAAAAACCGTAAAAGTGTCAAATTTGTGTAAAGCAGTTTATTATAAATGGTTTGAAACCGTACCAGTGTTAAACTTCTAGCAGTTTGTTATTGAAGGCAGGGGCGGCGTTGGGCGTGGGCGACGTTTGCTACAGCCCACGGCCTTGCGGTCCGAGAGGCCTCGCGCCATGGAGATTTATGTATTACTTAAACCTAAGCCATGAACGCTTCGAAAAAAGTGCTTGCGTCGCTATCACTCGCGATAAATCCCCGCTGAAATGCACGTCACCACTGGCCTAAAAAAAAGGTATTCCCCTAAAATTTCGTTCCTATCGCTAGCGAAGAATTTCCGCTGCACCTCGCCGCTAAAAACAAAATAGGGTATTCCCCGTTAACTGGTGAAGTGATTCGCAAATTAAAATATTATTCTTTTTTGCTTGAGACTGTAGTAAAGTAGAACAAATGTCTGTGGTCTTAAGATTTTGTAATAGAATAGAATAATACTTTATTGGATTTCTTGCTGTAAGTGAGACAACAGGCGTAAGGCGAACTAGAAAAGAATTCCTTAGATATTCAAAACTGCCTTGGCCAAGGATACGACAATGGCGCAAATATGGTAGGCATAAAAACTGGAGTCAAAACTAGAATATTAAATATAAATCCTAAGGCATTTTTTACACATTGCGGTTGATATAGCTGGAATCTGCTGTTGATAGATGCGGCTAATTCTTCGGTGACACCAAAAACATTGTTTGGTTTAGCCAAAAAATTCATTTGCTGTTTTCGAGTTCCAGCAAACGCTGGGAATTGGTCAAGGTAAATTAAAACTTAACTTACCATGAAGCATTTATTGGACATGAGATGGGAAAGCAGAATCGAGGCAGTTAAGTCCATACTATTGGATGATCTTGTAGGATGCATAGAAAGTTTTAAAAATCAAACAGATCAATCAGACACTCTCAATGATTGTGACGGTATTAATCGAAATGCCTAGTTTAGAATTTGTAATATCTTTACATATATGGTATGAATTGTTATCGCGTGTTAATGTGATAAGCAAACTATAGCAACCTGTACCATTTTAGCAAATACTATAGCAAAGTCCATTTGAGCATTACCTTTAAACATTTGAATATATTTTGTGACTGGATCAAAGAATATCGTCAAACTGGATTTGAAAAATGCTTGTCTGATTCTCAAAAATGTATTGACAGAAGCTGTTATGATCTGCCAACCGAAGTTAAAAACAAGAGTAGCGAAGAAGAAAAGAGTCTTTGATTATTAGGTCGAGGACCAACCTATACAGTGTCCCAAGAGCCAATATGAATCAAATTTTTTTAACACTATGCTTGATTCAATTATGGACTTGAGATTTATGGCTTTAAATCACTATCATGAAAATTTCGGTTTTCTGTATGATATAAGTAAATTAAAAAATATTCCAGACGAACAAATATTAAAAAATGGTCAAGATTTACACACAGTCCTACCAGTGGGTGATCGCAGTGACTTTCAACCTTACAAATTATATGAAGAATTACAAATAATGATCCCTAATTTACCTAACTTTATAACAGTAACTTTATAATATTATTACCAATAATAATAATAAATAACAATACCAATTAGTACAGCCTTCGCTGGAAAGAGTTTCTCAAAATGAATACTCATTAAGAATTATTTAAGGTGTACGATGTCACAGGAAAGACTTTGCGGTCGAAATTTTGTATATAAAGGCTGATATAATACCCAAACTAGATTACGAGCACGTAATTAAACAATTCAGTAGTGTAAAAAGGAAAAAAAATCTGTTAATGTAAAATTAAATTGTTTTTTAACGTTGATAGATTTGACTAGATTTTGCATTAAAAGTTTAATAATGAAATGACACATGTTTTTTATTTTGAAAATTCTGTCTTTATGCGTGAGCAGGGAACCTCGCAAAATTATTCTTGTACAAATAAAATTTTTATTATAATCCTACCTAAAGTTAAAATCAAAGCTTAATAATCATAAAATAGTTGGAAGTTTTCTATGATTTTCTTGGTTCTTTCTCACTAATTAACATTAAATAACATTTAATTTACTTTAGACCACATGGTCATTTGCTGTGCTAATTTTATAAGTTCATATATGTTGTTAGTTACTTAATTGTTTATACAAAATCAGCGTATTATGTCCATTTACTTAGTTTCATTCACATTATTGTTAATAACATTGACTGCTACATGTCTTTTTAAGATGAACTGATGATGCTTTCAAAACTCGAAAGCGAAACGTCTTCAAAATAGATAAAGTAGCCTATCAACTTTGTCTTTTATTTCTCCACCTAGAGACCGATATAAGAACCCACCACTCGTCTGAGTGATCCTTATTATATATATATATATATATATATATATATATATATATATATATATATATATATATATATATATATATATATATATATATAAATATATATACATATATATATATATATATATATATATATATATATATATATATATATATATATATATGTATATATATATATATAAATATATATACATATATATATATATATATATATATATATATATATATATATATATATATATATATATATATATGATACGGCAGTCATATCGTTGCTAAATGCAAAAACTGAAGAATATACCCGCCTATTTTTAATTTGCGTTATTTCTGCATGTAATTCTCGTCTGTTGGCTCTAATTGTACCAATTACGATGAGTCGGTGTTCTCGTAGTAGTTTCTTGGCAATTGTATATCCTGTGAACCAACGGTCTATGGTTATGTTTCTTCCTGAACCCGATAAATGTAAGCACATTCTTTTAGTTATTGCAGCAGTAGAATTGTCAACTTTGTATGGGCCATCGAGTTGAATACCAGCATAGATTTCAATGTGCCAGGTGAAGAAAGTTTTGGCATCAACAACTAAAAAAACTTTGAGCCCATATTTGTTATTTTTGTTGGGAGTGTACATTTTAAAACCGCATCTACCCCTAAAGGCAAGTAACATTTCGTCCAAAGTCACAAACTCTGCCAATGAGTAATTCTTCTTACAATTTTCATTAAACTTATCAACGAAGTACGAACTGCTGCCAATTTGTCCACTTCTTTTCTTTGGTCTTGAGTCGAGGTATCATCAAAACGGATACACTTCAGTAAAAATATAAACCTACGTTTTGCCATTGTAGCAGGAAATATCTCATATCCCATACCATTTGACTACCAGTACTCTTTCAGATTTGTTCTTGATGCTTGATGAAGTCCAACCAAATACAATAAACCAATCAATGATCGAATTTCTACTGGGCCAGTAGATCTACATTCAGCCTTTTCTTGATATCTGACGGAAATTTTTTTTTATGTTAAATTCGTGTTTATAACTATAATATCAATGCAGTTGAAATAATCAACTGAAACTTGAAACGTGAAACTTGATCAAATTGATAATACACTGGTTGTTTCCAGTTAGAAGTTAAACCATGGGCGATCACTGCTTAACAAGATTTATTAGGTCTCAAAACTTGTTGATGCTTCTTATCGATATCAATTCGATTTGACAAAGAAGTTTCATCAAACGAAAGTGTACCTACATATTCTTTTTAATTTGACTATACTCTGTTGATTTTTTTTTTCATTAAATTCAATACGCTGTTCAAAATCCCTGGACTTGTGACAAATTCTGATATAAAGGGTAGACATGGCCGGTAAACGAAAATTATGTGCTTTTGGAAACCTATATGCCTTGGGACTAACACTACGTAAAGAAATTGCCAAAGCAATATATTCTGCTGACCAATGAATATTTGTATAGTTTGGGCTAAGCAGTTTTCTGATTTGACCTGAAGTAAAAACCGTTTTAATTGCCAATTCATATTTCTGAAGCCATAAGTTTTTGGTTTCTAATTCCTGTAAGAGTAATTCATTCTGCTACTCTAATATCTTAATTATTTGTTTGAACTCAACTTCACTATTTAATCTGAAAGAAAAGATATTATTAATTTATCAATATCATTTTTATGAGATAATTTTATGAAAATGCAGTTATACATACTTACATATTTTTGTTTTTCTGAAGTATTACATTGCTGCAATCGGAAGTCTGACAAGTAGCTTCGCTATTTATAATTGAAGCATTCAACAGATGTCTAATTTCATTCTGAATGTAGAGATCGCTCAGAACGTTCCTCGTTTTTAGCTTTATGAAGTAACCGTTTTATTGTACTTCCATTCAAATTTAAAGTTGGAACTGCGCCCGATTTTTAATGGCGACTATTTTTTGGTGTATACTGCAGAAGTCTTTGTTTCAGTGATATTTCGAAACAGCGCCTAGAAAGGAGCATTTGTTTTCAACCAAACATGGCTCGGTTGATAAGCAACCAAACGTATGCCGCTGCTGTGATAATTTGTCATTCTGTTTCCGAAAGTCTTCCTTGAAATGCCAAAACTCCCCTATATTAAGCGACTATATGCAATCAGTAGTATAAACATTCAGCTTCAATTTCCCATTTCAAACGTCTTAAAATATGGTCAGAATCAAAGTTATGTTTTTTGTGAAAAATGAGGTAATCGTTACACTAGGCTTTGTACTTAAAATAAAAAATGGCTTCTTTCCAATTGCACAAGTACGTACTTAAGAACTAGGCATCTTCAGCTACAAATCCCACCTAATATTGTTTTCGTAGAAATATTTTCCGCGACGTAAAATCGTTTGTATCGTGAAAGTTTAAAATCAGCGTTTTTAGGCATATTTCAAATACTCCATATTTGTTGCACAGGTAAAATACAAACAGACTGGCTAAAATCGACATTCGTAGCATTACCAAAAAGATCGAATTCCATACAATGCGACGATTATCGATTATTAAGCTTGATGTCTCATGTCCTTAAAACTTTTCTCAGAATTATCCATACATGAATTTACAAAAAGTGCGAGTTCCAGATGAGTGACACTCAATTCGGATTTCGAAAGGGATTGGGAACACGAGAGGCTCTTTTTGCTTTAAATGTGTTAACGCAACGATGCAGAGACATGAATGTAGATGTATATGCATGTTTTATTGACTATCGAAAAGCATTTCACTGTATTAACCAACAAAAGATAATCAAAATTCTGAGAACAACTGGAGTGGACGAACAAGACTTGCGAATTATATCAGAACTATACTGGCACCAAACGGCAACAATTGAAATAGAGCACACAATATCCGAAGACATACAAATCCGACGAGGAGTGAGACAGGGTTGCGTCTTATTACCACAACTGTTTAATTTGTATTCGGAGTCTATATTCAGAGAAGTATTAGACCAGATCCAAGGCAGAATTAAGATTAACGGAATCAGCATATAAACAACATCAGATATGCTGATGATACTGTCTTAATAGCAACGCACAAGAACTACAAAATATAATAAATGCGGTAGTTCACCACAGCGAAATGTTCGGTTTACATCTAAACGTTTCCAAAACTGAAACTTTAGTGTTTTCAAAGACAACAATAAACGTACATGTGTATGCCAAGGGTCAAATGATAGAACAGGTAAATTCCGTTAAATATTTGGGAGCAAATATCAATAGTCAGTGTAATCCAAAAAAAGAAATACTATCAAGAATCGAACAAGCAAGGAAAACATTCATGAGCATGAAAACATTTTTTACAAGATCAGAACTTAGTCTGCAGCTTAGAATCCGAATGATTAGATGCTACGTTTTTTCTGTCTTACTATAGGGCTGTGAAAGTTGGACAATGGACTCTGAAATAGAAAAAAGAATAGATGCCTTTGAGATGTATGTATACAGACGAATGTTGAGAATTCCATGGGTACAAAGAATTACTAATGTTGAGGTACTTTGTCGAATGTGTAAACAAAAAGAAGCTTTATTTTGATGAGCGGAGACGCCGAATATATAAAAATTCGTCAATTCGTCAAACTTTTCGTGTATGAATTCATATCAATAAACTGTTATAACTTTATTTCTGTATGCCCTACGTTATTAGACACTCGAGAAGATACAAACTCAAACACGGAAAGCCAGCGAATGTATCCTATTTCAACTATTCTAGTGTAATCCTGAAAAAAGCGTCACCTATTTTGGTAGCCTTAAACTAAAACGACTACGGTTTTCTGTCTTTTTGAGCTGTACGAAATGTGTAAAAGATTTACAAACTTCTTGTAATCGCCGATTGTGTTCCTTTCGGGTCATTGTTTCATCTTATGTTAGAGGGTCCGCGCTTCTTTTATTTCATTTGAGCCACCATAAGGTACCAGACGATTTATGTAAACTACTTTTGGTTCTCTTGGAATCTTTCGACAACCTCTTAATTCGGTATAGTACGTCATTTACATTCATACGGACCTTTCCATTGTCTTTGCATTTTTGGAGACAAGCTTCGATGAAATTGTGGATATTAAGCCAAACAAGATCACCTACTTCATAGCTTTCATTCTTGGATCGAGAATCATATTGATCTTTGATTCTGTCACTGTTCAACATGTTCTTAGGAAGGTCTGCAGTCAAACTTTAGGTCGCAGGGCAAACGAACTTTACGACCTAAATCAGACAGGTTGGAGTCTGGCTTGTAGTTGCATTCACGGCGAAGCGGTAGGCCATTAGGAATAAATGAATGTGCTCGTCCCAATCTTTTTGATGTTCTGATACAACTTTGGATAGGTGTTTTCCAGTGTTCGGTTCATCTTCTCGACCATTCCATCTGATTAAGGATGCAGGGGTGTCGTTCTGGTCTTATTAACATCAATCAATTTACAAACGTTTTGGAAAAGGGTTGACTCGAAGTTTCGCCCCTGGTCGGAGTGAATCTCTAAGGGTCTTTAGCCAAATCAGCTACGGTAGCAGCTTCTTGATTTGGTATTGCATATGCCTCAGTCCATTTCGTAAAATAATCCACGGCTACCAGAATATATTTATTTCCGTCTCTGGAAATGGACCTGTAATGTCGATTGCTACTCTTTCCATAGGACTACCAACATTGTACTATTTCATGGGTGCCCACTTTTTACCAACTGGTACATTACTGGTTGCACGCAGTACACACTTCCGGCACCATCTCCTTACATCATCTTTACAGTTCACCCAATAGAACCGTTCTCGAACCTTTTGCAGAGTCTTCGTAATACCAAAGTGTCCACCTGATGCACCGTCATGCAACTGACGCAATACTTCTGACACTTTACTTTTAGGTACAATCAACTGAAGCTTAGATTTTGTTCCATCATCGTTCTCAAAGGTTCTATACAGAAGATCATCTTTTAGTACTAGGCAATTTCCTTGGCTCCAGTAAGTCTGGACTTCTGGACTACATGCACCAATGTCATGTAGTCCCAAGAAGGTCTTTCACTTCGACGCATCCAAACCAATACTCTTTTTTTTGCATAAATCATCTGCTTGAGCGTCTTGTAGCTGTTATGGCTGTCATTGATCATTATTGACGGTGGTTCGTCTCACGAAGCAAAGTCGTTCTTCAAATTTAAGACAGCGATTACAATTTGCACGGCAATCTCGAAAAAGCATCAGCCTTTAAGTAAACTCTTCCAGCCCTATCTTCGATCTCGTAATCATATTCTTGTAATCGTTCTAGCTGTCTGGATTATGGAATTGTAGGAGCCATTTTAGAGCGGCGTGATCCGTACGAAGAAGGAATTTTCTACCATACAAGTATTTATGGAAATGCTCGCAAGCCTTCACTTTACTAGCAATTCTCTCCTGGTAACGCAATAGTTTCTTTCTGGTTTTGACAAGACTTTGCTAAAGTAAGCGATGACTCTTTCTTGTCCATCTTGGATTTGGGAGAGATCAGCTCCTATTGCACTATTGTTGATATAGGTGTTCAACACAAATTTTCCTGCCTGGCTAGGGTAGCTCAAAATTGGTGCACTGATCAGAGCCATTTGTAGTTGTTCGAAAGCTTTTTGACACTCTTTACTACATGTATATTATTTGCCTTCTTCTGTCAACTTTGTTAGTGGCTTTGAGATGTTGGCAAATCCTTTGACAAAACGTATTATTTCGTGTTTATTTCTTGGTACCGGCCAATTCTTAATTGCTGGAAGTTTTCAGGAACAGCTGTTACACCATTACTTATTACAATATGTCACAAGTACTTTACTTCTCGTCGAAACATGTAACATTTCTTCGGACTTAAAAATTCGCTGCTCGCAATTGTTGAAAGACTTCTGTCAGATTATTGACCTGTTCATCGAAGGATCTTCCATCCACAATTACTTCATCAAATTAAACCAGGCATATTTTCCATGTTAGACCTTTTAAAACAGCCTCCATTAGTCATTTAAATGTGGCAGAGGCGTTACATAAACCAAAGGGCATAACCGTGAACTGCCAAAGCCCTGATCCTATCAAGAATGCGGTTTTTTCCCGATCAGCTGGGTCTATGTCTACTTGCAAATATTCACTTTTTAGATCGAGTGTGGTAAACCAACGAGAACCAGAGAGAGTATCCAATATATCGTCTATTCTTGGCAAAGGATAACTATCTTTCTTAGTTACCGCATTGAGCTATCAGTAGTCAATACAAAAACGCGTTTAACCATCTTTCTTCTTTACTACCACTACTGGTGATATCCATGGACTGTTTATTGGTTCAATTACCCCTTATTTGTTCATACCTTTGATGATAGCTTCGGCTTACTCTCTTTTCGCAAATGGAAATCGTCTAGGCTATTGTCTGATTGGCTGAGCGTCTTCGGTATTAATTTTATCTCTTATTTAGTTTTGCCCTTATTCTTCTTGTCACTGGCAAAAATTTCTTACTTGTCACTGTCATCAATATCTTGGAACCTTTTTATCATCATCCCAACAAGTTCCTTTGGATACCGACTATCCGATCAAAGTTCTTTTACTTAACTTAATAGCAGTTCCCTTTAAATTTATAACTCTTACAGGAACGACATCTCGAACTCTCACCAAATCTTTTGCCGTTAGTAACTCGGTATTCTACACATCTTAGACCATCCTTAAACTTCCCTCTCGGCAGTGGCCATCAGGTCTGGTCATCAGAATTTTCTCACTATTACCGGGTATTGTGACGTCACCAGTAGTTGGTAAGCTGATAACATCTTCTTTGTCTTCATGAAACGGCAACTCTTCACCACTGATCTCGAAAACTCCATTTTTGACATTCAATACAGCCCCAACTTTTCTTAGTAAATCCATCCCCAATATGAATTCGTCGGAGATTTCTGCAATTAATAATCTGTGTTTCACTTTAATCCGGCCAATGAAACTTCTTCAAATTTCTCATTGTTTTGACTACATTCTTCGTCAAATCTTCTAGAATCACAAATTTCTCGTCATTTTTTCTAGAAGTTTCTTCGATCTTCGTTAAAATTCCATTTTCTTCTGCTGATTCCAAAATACATTGCATTTTCTTTTGCTGGTCGAAAATGGAATGTAATCTGGGTCATCTCTATCCTTGTTAAAAAGATCCTTCAGTCGTTCTTGAAGGATCATCTTGGACCCGCGGCAGTCTTCATCCCTTTTTCTAGTTGTTCACGTAACTATTTTACTGAAAGTTCTGCAAGCCGCATCTTTGGTCAGGCACACACGTACTTTTTTTTAAATGTTATTTCTTACAAAGATCGCTACCGAACTACGCGGATGTTCCCGACGAACAATAGTTTTCAAAAGTTCAAAGGTCTTTTTCAAAAGTCCCTGCTGAATTTATTTTTAAATTACTTCAATTACCTCATACCTGACACCAACTGTAGCGTGTTTCAATAAAACGAGCGGTTCTAATTAATGTACATATATTTATTTATAAGTTTACAGCAGAATAATATCTTAACTTAGCTAATATCAACGCTACTTATATACACAAGTTATTATGTACTAGAATATTCTGGAATAGTCCACTTCTATTCACTTGCATTAGCGCGTCGATCTCCATCTCGGTCGATAAACTCATAAGGTTCCCGAACACAGATCATCGTTGTCTCTAGATGCAACCGTTATATGGGATATGTCGAAATAAGCATGTTCGAAATAATATTGTTTCGATTTATCATTGGAAACTTGCTCCTTGAGTAATAACACGTCAAAATATACAGTTGTTTATAATCTATAAGTAAAAACAAAAGCTATACAAAATTAGGCGCCCTTTCTCCACCTATGTATTGATTTTATCCGCGAATAAAGAAATCTTATGCCGCGGGGCAAGTGGAAATATGGGGAAAGTGGAAACCATGTGATTAAAAAAATCATAATCCGGTCCTGTGACTGCCATCTCCCCAAAAACGATCTACACTAGGTTAATATTATCATTGACGCTCAGAGTCAGTCATAGGTAATTCTGGCAATAAGCAAAACTATTTAAGTGTTTATCTACTAAGCCGGTATCGATTTAACCATCGAATCTATCTATCTATCTAATCAGCCTTAAACGCCCACTCTTGGGCATAGGCCTCCCCTGTTAATCTCCATTGGTCTCTATTTTGGGCGATCTGCATCCAGTCCTTTCCTGCCGTTCTCGTTAAGGTCGTCAGTCCATCTCATCTGTGGTCTTCCTCTTTTTCTTTTCTTTTCCCATGGTCTCCAGTGTAGAATTCGCTTATTTCATCTTTTTGCCGGCAGAGTTCCATTTAAGTTTTTCAACCTGTCTTGATACCATATCGAATCACGAAACCATCAAATACGTAGGTTAAAACTAACTTGTGTAGATAGTTTTTGTAAATCTAGATAGGTTCCACTTGCCCCATTGTTTTTTTTTGCTTGGGGAAAGTGGAACCCATAACATTGGGGAAGTGGACACTAGTGTCCACTTTCCTCAAGCATTTATTTAAAACAGTTTAATCTAACTTATTTTTTTTTTCTTTGCGGTTACAATAGTTCGTAATTATGTCAAAAAAAAACCACCGCCAACATATTCTCAAGAAACCTTAAGAGAAGCAGTAGAAGCTATAAAATCTAAGCTAATGACACTCTAGAGAGCATCAAAACATTACTCCATTCCAAAAGCAACATTATTTAAAAGAGTCAAGGGATTAAGGGGTGAAAAAAATGCCATTATGGGTAGGCCAACAGCTTTACCGAGACCAAAATTGTTGACCATATTAAGACCATGGAAAAATGGGGTTTTGGCCTAACAAAAAAAAAAAAGAATTTTTTTTAGCTATTGGATAATATGTGTCAGAAAATAATATAAAAACTCCATTTAAAGATTCAATACCGGGAGATCATTATTTTTAAGTTTCAAGCGCCGATATGGACTCTCTCAAAAGAAGCCACAATTAGTTGAAGTAGTTCGTAAAAAAAGTATAGATCCATTTGTAATTGCAGAGTACTTTGACTTGGTGAAAGAAATCACTTCGAATATACCCCATGAGAGAAGTTATAATCTAGATGAAACCACTTTCTGCTAAGATCCTAGTCGCGTAAAAGTAGTAGGTGAAAAAGCAAAAGCCGCTCATCGGCAAAAGCCGAGTTACAGCTGGTCCTAGAAAAGAAAACTTTTCTGTCTTAATGGGTGGCAATTCTACAGGTGAAAAATTACTACCCCGTATTATTTTCAAAGGAAAAAATCTTTGGGATACATGGCTAGCAAAAAAAGAAGACGAGTATCCAGGAATTACATATAGAGCAACAATAAACGGATGGATGGAAACGGAAACATTTTCTATTTATAGTGAACATACGCTCCTTCGAATATTTCTAAAGAGAGACCCGTTGTACTGATCTATGATGGCCACTCTTCACACACATCAATTGCCATTATAGAAACTGCTTTAAGGGAAGACATAATTATTTTAAAACTACTGCCGCATACTAGCCATCTCCTACAGCCAATGGATTTAGCTGTGTTCAAGCCTTTAAAACAAATGTACGATAAAGCTCTTATAAAGTGGCAAAGAAGAAATTACGGTACAAAGTTACCGAAATCCATATTTTCATCTATAATTTCACAAGTATGAAAGGAACCAAGAACCAAGTGGTTTTAGTAAGGCCGGTATTTACCCATTCTGTAATATAGTGATTCCTGTTGAAAAATTTGAACCTGACGCTTTCAAAAGATTTCAATATCATAACTCTAAGGAGGCACCATTAGTGAGAAATAGGAATGACCCTGGCGATACCCTCAACAAGAAGAAATGTCCGAAAAGACCAGTGGCAGCCAAGCAATACACTTGGTCAGAAGTATTTGTTAGAAGACAAACAGTATCTTCAAAATGATAATTAGAATCATGCATTAAAAAGGCTTCCTGAAAGAAGAAATTCCTTCGAATCTATTTTACTCGAACATGTCAAACAATTCCCATCAAATCAGCAAAAGTGTAAGAAAATCTGTTCTGGCGCTGAGATCATAACACACACTGACTATTTAGCATAAATGAAGATACAACAAGACAAAAAGACTGTAAAATCCAATAAAACGGAAAGGAAGAGGATAAAGAAGAAGAAAACACAATCCGAAAGCAGTGATGATGACCAAGCTTTCATTGAGATGAGATCAGATTTCGACGACGATATTGATATATTAAGGGTTCCAACCCCTCCCATCGAAGAAGAGTTACATCGTGAGGCTATTCCCGATGATTTCGTATTAATGAAATTTCCAGTTAAAGGAGGCTCAAATTATATTTATTATGTCGCTAAAATTTTGCAGTGTTTTGATACTGACGTTAAAGTTAGTTGCCTTCGAAAATGCATAAAAAATTACGGAAAATACTATTTTTCTAACGTACCAGACATATCAGTCGCATTTAAGTTCCAAATTAAATTTGTAATGCCAAAACCATTTGTATTGAAAAACCAAGTTTTTCCCAACCAAAAGGCAACAAGCTTTAATTTCGTTTCCTATTTTTCTAAATCACTATAATGTTCGCTAATAACCATATTTTTTAAAACTTTTATTACAAATGTATTCAGAAATGGTTTTTTATTATTTCTACTTGCCTCAGAACGATTTGCATTGAATGTAATATATAAATTCGGATAGGTTTCCACTTGCCCCTTGCCATGTAGAAAATGTGTGGCAAGTGGAAACCATGTCACATAATTGAAATTTTTCGTTGGAAAACAGTTCTTTAAAGTTTTTTTTTATGTTTTAACACCGCATTCGTATTAGAAAATAACCTAATAGAATGGATATAAAACTAAATTTTTTAGAAGCCTTTACACAGAAATGACTGATTTTCTAGGATCCTCTTACCCCGGTGTACCTTACATTAAAATAAATGGCTTATGTAAAACTGATAATATGCAACTTAAATCAAATCTGATTAAGTTTTTTGGATTCATTAATGGATAATTAATTCCCTGTTTGTTCCAAATTACAATTATAATTCTTCAATTGCGCTGGTTAATCTAGTAAGATAATCCTTGACCCGTTTGTTGAAAATATATTAAAACAACATTTACAAAAAACAATAATTTAATCAGTTGAAGTATCTTATTTCTTTATTTAAAGTGTCATATAAGGCATTAAATCGATCATGCTTATTAAATATTTGAATGTTACAATATAAATACAAAAGTCCATTCAATCGATTGTTTGTATTTATAATGTATATTTATTATAATTTGGTTACGCTTGATAATGTATGTTGATGAAAAAAAGCCTTATCTTTTTGAGTTGTTGTAAAACTGATATGAAGGACTTTTTTCTTAAGCGATAACTTTAACCTAATGACAGTACTAATACGATTTAACACCAAGATGTGTCGTTAATTGTTATATTTTCTCTCTCTTTGACACAATTAAAATGAATTTATCTCAGTCAAAGTTATTTTCCGCTCTTATTTTGGGGGTTTCGAGTTTGTTTGTTGGGGTTGTGCCAAATTGTTTCGCTCAACAAGGAAGACGTCATTGGCCTTTGTTTATATCAAGTTTACTTTGTTTTGGTGCTGGGGTACTACTAGCAACTTCCGTAGTACACATTTTACCAGAAGTACGGGAGTCAATACCAGTGCAATATAAAAACTATGCCGAAATTTTATTCTGTTGTGGCTTTTTTATTCTGTACATAATTGATGAGATAGTTCATTACTTCTACGGTGATTCTGAGGAAGCCAATCTCTTTCACAACCATGGTCACAATCATGACCACCACAGAAGACAGTCACAACAGCTAAAGTCATCGTATGGCACTGCTGAAAGGCATAATCTACTACGTGCCGACTCTGCACCCTATAACCCATCGTTTTATAGAACTAGAAGTGATAGTGTGCTATTTTGTGATCAGCCACCATCTCAGCTGTGCCACGTTGGTCATCAAGAACCTTGCCATAATGCTCCGACTGCTAATTTTGGACTTATAGTAGCCCTTTCGATACACGAGTTGCTGGAAGGGTTGGTTGTTGGATTAGAGACGAAACCAGAAAAGGTAAACATAAATAATCATTAAGTAAATGTTTTTTTTTTATTTTATATTATATTTATTTGTACACAACGTGTACCTATGGAGATCAGTCCTTTCTGTTCCATCATCAAGATGGTTTGGTGACTAACTACAAAAATATAGTACATTTCAGTGTTATTTATATATAGCCACGTTCACTTCACAAACTACTTTCAGATTACCCTCTAAACATAAAAATATTTTACTTCTTTGTGTGCATTTATGTTTGTTCATTAATTATTCTGCCAGACTATTTTTTATACTTTATTTATTTTTTCTACTCTCTTACTGGTAAATTGTATATTACCTACTATTTGGATGCTAAGTAAATGCATCATAACAGATACTGACACGTAATGACTAGCACGTAATAAAAAAAATTACGCTTCAGTTTTATAAAAATGTGTAATATCACATAAGCCTCGTAAGTCAGTTGGTCGAGTTACCATGGAAACGAATTAACAGACGTTATTTTGACAGATTAAAAATTATTAATCTGTCAGTGTAAATGTAGTGGTAATTTAATTTTTACTTTTATAAACGAAAATAATCGTAGAAAAAGTATAGTACACAACTTGAGTTGTAAGCTTATTACATGCTTGTAAAATTACTGCGCTCGCCGCTACGAGGCACGCGCGCAACTTTTTTACTCGCATGTAATAAGCTTCTTACAACTCTCGTTATGTAATATACGTTTTATAACAAATTTCCTGTAATAAAATTGTTTTGTTCATGTGTTTTTGTCACTGTCAGCTTCAAAGATTAAATTTATTTATTTATATTTACCTGATTTATTTTTAGTAACTGTGAACCTCATTTTATTTTTAATATTAAAAAGTTATGTTACGTATAAAATATGATATGAAATGGAATATGTAAGTTGACCATGTTACAAATCACCTACCACGTTATTAGTGGTCTGTAGACTACGTCGACAATTTGTGTAAACATCGAAACCCATTAAACAACCAACGGGTCATAGTTATATTTTACTCATATACAACAACGAGTTGAAGATTCTTTGCAGAATATAGAGAATACAGGTAGAATTAACGATCACAATGTTTGTACAGTCCTATGATTAATAAGTTCATCATCAAGTATTATGGTATTATAGCCCAGGGAAATAAATGTTTCCTGTAGTCGATTTTATGGACTTAATTAATTATTAACAAATTAGAGTCAAAAACGGTATATTTTCGCTTTTTTCGTCTATCACAAAAAAGTAAACCGTTTGAAACAAATTTGAGAAGAAAAGAAACATAAGTCATATAAAAACCTTCAAAATGGCGTTTTCTAAACATTCATATTCTCAATTGTTGCTTAGAAAGTTGCAATTTCGGTTTTTTATAAATATTAATAACTTTTTTTAAAATAAACTTATAACCTTTATATTACACACAATGTTGGGTCTTGTGGTGCTTAAAATAAAATCAAAATTTTATTTAATAAAAGTCGATCGGTCAAGAGTTAAAAATTTATTTAATTTGTTTATCCCAAATTAATTTTTTTGCAACAATATAAGTCAGAAAATTAAATAGCTACATTAAATATACGGATCGATTCTTAAAGAAGAAGATTTATTCTATTAATATTATTTAAAAAAAAAATGAGGAAAAATAATTTTAAATATTGCAAAATAATTTGGCAAAAACATGTCAATTTTTGCCTATAAACAATTAGAATAACTTTGTAACCATAGACTGCAAAAACTGATTTTTTCATATTTTGATAGCCTGATTTTTTTCACAAATTTAAAAGGAAAAAAGTTGACCTAGGATACTTTGGGACGAAGTTGATAGCAGCGCCAAAGCCTAGGGGGTGGTTGCCACGCCATCTCCGGGGTGAAATTATTTTTTACGTTTTAACTACAGGTTTCGATTAAAAAAGTGATTCTAGGCAAAAAATGTGGTATACATTTTTTTTATAAAATGATATTTTTCGCGTTATTCGCGATTGAAAGTAACAACTTTTAGACGAAAAAATCCACGTTTTTAATCGATTTTTCGCGAATAACTCGAAAATGGTGCATTTTATCAAAAAAATTGTAGAGAACAAATTTGTAGCTTTTAAAAAGACAAATAAAATTCATTTTTTAAAATGTTTTTGCGATATAATAGGAACCGAAATACGACCTATTAATGTTCAGCGGTTTTCTTCAAATGCCAAATTTGAAAGATAAAAGTCAGATATCGGGAAAATGATGCATTTTTGGAAGAAAACTCACAAAACCTTTTTTAAAGAGCATAAATAGACCTATCATAAAAAAAGACTCTAGCTCAAAAATTGAGTGAGTTATGATGAAAATAAGGTCAATACCTCATTTTTTACGAAAAAATCGATGAAAACAACCCCCTAACCACCCCCATAATTAAAATCGATCTTCACCCTTCTGCAATTCCCTTTGTACATGTATTGTTAATACGTCCAAGAAGTTTGACTCATTTAAAATGCTTAGTTTTAGAAAAAGTACAGCTTAAAGCGAGAAACGATTTACAATTTCATATTTTTTACCCTTCTTTTTTTAAATATGCCCGAAAATACTGAATATATGAAAAAAAATAAAAATTACCAAATTGTAGCTTTTTTAATGACTAAAATTATCCTTTATTTAGATTTGTCGTACGATGAATATTTGGCGAGATATAGCCGTTTAAAGCATCGATTTACGATCAAGCACCATCTTTCTCGAGCCCTTTAAATTCACCCCATTTAAAAACCAAGAGTTCCTTAAAAAGTAGCTCTTAAAAACCTCTACAAATCGTTTTTGAAGAAACACTCTATCGTTAAAAATTAAAGGAAATACGTTAAAAAAAACAATTAATTTTTTTCCGGAAAATTCCATTAGTATAGTACAGTACATTTCGGAGCATAATAATCTACAAAACCAGTATATTAGCTAGTGGGGCGTTATACATTCGAAATTTTAAGCGTTCTTATTTTGAAATCCCATACAACAGAATAAAACATCTGCTCATATGTCTATGGCTTGGCAATAAAAATATCAGAGCAACAGATTGGGGATGGGGATGAACCTGCACCCGATGAACTTTTGAAAATTATTTTTTTGCCAATGCAAAAAAGGATGCGGCGTTTCATGTGGGTGCAGAAAAGTTGGTTTATACTGTAACTCTACTTGTTCTGGGTGCTCAGGTGAAGGGTGCAATAACAGTCCACCAATAATTGAAGAAGATGAGGATGACATAGATCACGATGAAGATGTAATTGATGACGAATAAAATTAATATTATAATTGTTTTACCTATAAATGTAAATATTTTCAACTATGTATGTAAATGTATAAGAATATAATTATGGTGCCTTTTTATGTTGATAAATTTTTTTGTATTTAATTCTACTTTTTTCAATTTATATCTTATAAATTAGTTTATAAAAACTGCAATGTTGTAAAGGGTGATTTTCAAAAGTTGAAAAGTTGCAAAATTATGGCAAAAAATTGTTTTCACCTATAGCACTCGTAACAATTGATTTTTAAGGGTTGAAAATGTATGAATTTGTATTTTAAAGTATAAAAAAATCACTATTTAACTAATCCAAACCAAATTTCAGTCACTAAGCCCTAAGAACAATCAGGGTTCATCGGCATGACATAAACTATAAAGCAGAGTGTGAGTTGAGCTTAATTCCAAATTTTTATGCAAATCGTTCCAAGGTGAAATGATTTTCTTCGCATTACTAATTTTTTTATATAAATCTCCAATAAGGGTCGCTTTTTAAGGGTTGAAATATGATGAAACTTTATTCAAAAGCACGAAACTATCATTATTTAATTAATTCAATCCAAATTTTACCCATATTCAGGTTTAATATGTTATTTTATAATTTTTGACAATTAGGGATAGTCTTCACCCCTAAGAACAATCAGAGTTCGTCGACATGACATAAACTATAAAGCAGCGGGTGAATTGAGCTTAAATCCAAATTTTTATCCAAATCGATCCAAGGATAAAACATTTTTTTTAGAATTAGTAATTTTTTTACATTAATCTCTTACAAGGGTTGCTTTTTAAGGGTTGAAATATGATGGAACTCTATTCAAAAGTATAAAATAATCATTATTTAAGTAATTCAAACCAAATCTTACCCATATTCAGGTTTAATATGTTATTTTATAATTTTTGACAATTAGGGGTAGTTTTCACCCCTAAAACCCTTCAGCGCATTTCAGTTCGATATAGATTTTGATCCTTGGGCTATCACCTACCTTCTGTTAAAATTTCAACTGGATACATGCAGGACGAAAAAATAGCGAAGTTTTAACTTTTTTCGAGATTCATTTCCTGAACTATTCTTCTTCTTCTTCAAGTTCCACTCCTATCGGAGATTGGAAATCATTCTGGCAATTATAATTTTATTGGTTACTCGCCTGAATAGTTCAATTGAACTGCATCCAAACCACTCACGGAGATTGCGTAGCCACGAGATTTTACGTCTTCCTACGCTTCTTCTACCTTTGATTTTACCCTGCATTATATTCCTTAGTAGTTCGTATTTTTCACCTCTCATGATGTGCCCCAAGTATTCCAATTTCCTGATCTTTATGGAATTTAAAACTTCGCATTGTTTTACTAGTTGTTCGAGAACTTGTTCGTTTGTTTTGCGATCCATCCATGATATTTTCAAAATGCGTCGGTAACACCACATTTCGAATGCTTCTAGGTTTTTAATGTTGGATTTTTTAAGTGTCCAAGCTTCAACTCCATACAAAAGGGTAGAGAAAATATAACATCGAAGCATTCTTATCCGGAGCGATATATTGATATCGCGATTACAAAAAGTTTTCTCATTCTATTAAAAGTTGACCGCGCAATTTCAATGCGGCATCTTATTTCTTTTGTCTGATCAGTATCTTCTGTGATCCATGCTCCAAGGTATTTGTACGAAGATATTTGTTCAATTTCTGTATTGTCTAGTACTAGCTTAACTTTGATGTTTTGTGCTTTTGTAAATACCATGAACTTTGTTTTCTTCAAATTGATTTTTAATCCATAATCGTTGCAATATATATATATTGAACTATTATCACTTCCTTAGACAAACCCGTCTTACGCAAACAACATTGTTGCGAGACAGATAGTTGAACGATATTTTATACAATGTCTATACCCAGGTATGGATTTATTTTTGTCCAAGTTTTATATTGGTCCACTATTTCAAATGCAGTTCAAACAGACATGTATTAAATTGTATGTTCCGTTTTAATTTGGTTCAATCTGTATATACATATATATTAATATATTGAAGAATATATATACTTCTTCAATAAACTTCGTAAATATTTGATTTATAATAGATTTTATGAAAAAACATTACCCTATTCAATTCTTTCTACTTTAAAGTACTTACTAATATTTCTTTAAAAATCTCAAAAAGAAAAATTTAAAATTTTTCTCAATGGACAAATCGTCTCAATGAAAAAATTTTCATTATTTATTATTTATTTATTATTTATTTAACACTTTTTAACAAATTATAAAAAATACGTTTTGCTTCTTAGCAAGAAGCTATTCTTCTGTGAGAGTGATGGACGTGTCCATCACTCGATGAGCGTGATTTGATACTTTTCTGACCACGACTTTTATAGCTCCTAGATCGTCCGTGAAGTTGGTTTCGTCATAGTTTATCACATTTAACGGTGCGACCCCTTTCAAAGACTCTCCAAGATGACGCAAATACTCTTCAACTGTTTCATAAGTGACTGCAGCCCTTACCCTTTTTGTATTCTCTGCCAATGTTACGGTGAGATCCTTATGTCGGTCCATAAATTTGAAGAACCAATCTGGTCCTGGTAAATTGTCTCTGAATATTTTTTCTCTTCTTCCTGCTCTGTTAAGAAACTGCTGAATCATATATCGAATGTCAATACTGTGTAGAGAATATCCCCAGTCCGCGCACACTAGTAGATAGTCAACCAGCTTTTTTTCTTCCAGTTCGGAAAGAACTGGTGGCGCTCCAATCTTGAGATGTTGCCTCTTTTTTCAAATTTTTTCTTGTAAGGTGGTATAAGGTACTCCATAATTCTCAGAGGCCTTGCTTATAGACATAATCCCACTAGCAATAGCTTTCAATGCTCGTTTCATATAAATTTCATTGTACTGTAATTTTCTTGTTGGCCCTAACTTCTTCTTATAGGTGCGAGGCATTGTCTGTAAACAAAAAAAATATGTTAAAATATTACACCAATTTAAAGAGGAGCTAGGTGATCACCAAACCATCGCCACACTCTGTGCTGCCTATAACGTTCATATCCATAACAATTAGGTAGGTACCATCTACAAAATAACTATTGGGAATTGTTGGTCGATTTTATCCCACAAATTTCAGATTTTACAGAAAAAATATTTCAAAATTAACCCAAAAAGAAAAATCGCATAATTGGCCATGACTAATACTCTCTAAGAATTCCACAACAAAATAACTTTTTCTGCAGACGGAAATCTTTCCAAGTTTTGTAAAAAACACCCGAATACGACGTTTTGTTTACTAGTCTACATTGCAGCCACGCGACACTTCAACCTGTTACTTTGAGCTCACTATGGCGACTGACATCATACTGACATATCTTCGGACAGGTACGAACGCTTTTTTTACATATAGTGTTTTTATATATTCACATATGCTATTAATCCTGAAACTATAAGGCAAAAAACCCTTAGCGATCGGTTTAACCCCATGTGATTGGTTTTACCCCGTTCGACTGTACCCGTAGTATACTTTGGGTAAACTTTTTACTGTAATATTGCAGCATAATATTCTTCCGATTAAAATAATATTAAGATTGTGGTAAAAAATAAACAATGTGTTTGAAACGGTAAAGTTTGGACATTCATACAGTCTATAGATTCCAAAACGCAACGGTATATCAATTTGTTTATTTTTTTCAATGTTTCAAAACTGACTTTTGCAATATAACATCAAAATGAAATTAAGCATTTTACATCTGATGTTCAACCTATTAAAAAATGGCCTCGAAAAACGCTAAAATTGTTTTTTTCGGCTATTTTATTAGTTTATTTGCCCTTTACGTTTTAAGTAAGCGTTTTAGATAAATACGATAAGAAGCGATCATTTGCGTCTTGAAATAACTCAAATTATTAAAAAAATTGTTATACATAAATAGGTTGCCATGGAAAATTTTCGGAAAACTTTTGAGCATGGCATATTGGCATCATAATAATATCGATTAAAACAAGTTTCAGCATGCAGATATGAAATCGAACTTTTTCGACAAAAGCCACACGCCTAGCATGATTATCAAGAAATAAAACCTAGTTTATCTAGGATTACTTATTTTACATGAACCAATATTATTTTTAGAAATAATTGAATAGGATAATTTGTTTTTTTTTTATAAAATTTGTAATAAATAAAATACTTACGAAGTTTTTGCAGTCAGTGGTTAAAAAGTTATTCTAATTGTTTATAAGCAAAAAATTGACATGTTTTTGCCAAATTATTTTGCAATATTTAAAATTATTCTTCCTTATTTATTTTTAAATAATATTAATGGAATAAATCTTCTTCTTTTAGAATTTATCCGTATATTTAATATGCCTATTTAATTTCCTGACTTTATTGTTTAAAAAAAATTTGGGCAAAAAACAAATTAAATAACTTTTGAACTCTTTGACCGATCGACTTGAAATTTTGATCTTATTTGAAGCACCACAAGACACAACAACTGTGGGTAATGTAAAGTTTATAGGTTTATTTAAAAAAAAGTTATTAACATTTATAAAAAACCGAAATCTTCGACTTATTTTGCAACTTTTTAAGCAACAAATAAGGACAGAAACATTTAGAAAACGCAATTTTTAAGGTTTTTATATGACTTTTAAGTTTCTTCTCTTCTCAAATTTGTTTCAAACGCTTAACTTTTTGCTAATAGACGAAAAAAGCAAAAACTTACCGTTTTTTGACCTTAATTTGTTAATAATTAAAATAAAGTCCAAAAAATCGACTGCAGGAAACATATAGGTTCTTGTTATACAGGTCTATATTACTCAAAACAACTGTCGGTTGCCTGGCCGGACGAGTGTCACAAACAGAGTACTTTTTTTGCTTATTTCCCTGGTCTATTATGCATTATGCATAGTGTGACCAACTAGCCCGAAAAATCCGGGACATGTCGTGTTCCGGTGTCGAAGACATGTACGAAATCGTGTCCCGGACAAGGCTTCCGGGCCATCCGAATTTTTAACTTTTTGCTAAAATTCTATTTTGAAATTTTAAATATGTTATTGTTCTAAGAATCCACATCAAATTGAATTATTGGGTCGAAAAAAAGTCGAAAATTTCTAGAATGTGATACTAATACCACATCCAGAACGCTTGCATTTTATCTTGGTATTATGTTATAGGAAAACTCAAACTGTGCACTTTTTTTCGTTTCTGTATTTTAATTATCCTCTTCCGAAAAGATTATTCAAAAACAATAACAATTCATGTATTGTATACACATCAATCATGCCGACCGAGGTGTGCCACATTCAACGATATAATGATTGCTGATAATGTTTTTTCTTTTCGGTTTTGTCGACTATTCTAATTAGGTAAACAAACTTTTTGATTTCATTCGCGCTATATTCTTGACGAATAAATGATTCATTTCCAAACCTTTAAGTGCTTTGAACCAAGATCAAATCTGTTGCGTTGCAATATGATTTTATGTAAACATTTATTTTATGTCACTAATCAGTTTGAAGCTTCAAATAGATTAATAATCATCTACGAAGGTCCGAAGCATTGTGTAGTTGACTTTACATTTTTCATTTCATTCTATTGTTAATATGGAATCAGAGCAAGAAAGTAAAAAGAGAAAACGCTATTTATCTTTTAATAAAACATTGCAAGAAGAATTTCCATTTTTGAAAAAAAAGGAACAGTGACGTAAAATGTGACAAGCAGCAAAAAATTGACTGAATTTTCAAGGCAGCAGCAACATCGAGCAATGTTGATTTGGAGACAGCAGCTCGAGAAGGTGTTTGAGCGTATTATATGATTAAGGAAAATGAAAACTTTCGATCAGCTGATTGCTCATCAAAAATATTTCGGAATTGCTTTGGATTGACCAAATTTTAGTCAGCTTGTACTAAATGTGAGTAAATTGTTAAAAATGTCTTTGGTCCGTACATCGAATATCAATTGGTTGATGCAGTGAACAACGCAATATACGTCAGTATAATTACCGATGCATCTAACCATGGAAACGTAGAGATGTTCCCGGTTGTGGTGAGATATTTCGTTCCATTAGAAGGCATGAAGACGAAAATATTGAATTTTACGGCTGAAGATGAGTAAACATCTGATATTATTGTGCAGCTCTAGAGGAATACTCTTGAAGAGTACAACATCAACTCAAGAGAGTTAGTTCCATTCTGCGGCGATAATACTAATACTAATTTTGGTGGTAAAAACAGAGGTGGGCAAAACAATATTTACTACAAAATTTGATGGGAATCGATTGTGTGGCTCACATTATTCACAAAACGTTGAGCGCGTTTTTTTATTGATTACAAAAATAAAGACAGCCGAAAAATTGCAACTTGGCATTGAAACCTTAAAAAATATTTTGTTTGTAAAATTTAATTTGAAATATGAATGCTGTGATTTTTATAAGTTTTTAAAAAAGTCGCCGTCATTGTTAAAGCAAATTTCATCACAAGACAAATAAGATTTTAAAAAATAAGCAGTGCAAAGAATTAATATATTTTATTTGTTGAGGTCAATTTAAAATATGAATGAATTCATTTTTAAATGTTTTAAAACTCTTTTATTGTGGCATAACATTGTTCTGAAACTATTTTCTTGTGGCATTTTAAAGTAATTAAGTATTAAATAAAGGAATAAGTCACAATTTCAGGTTAAAGTAAGTTTACTGACGTTTCAATTCCCACTTCGGAAATCGTTTGTAATGTTTGTATTTTGAGAGTGATTTCTTGTTGCATCCACCCCACAGGCCAACGATATTAATGACGAGAAAATTAGAGATTTCCTTAATGCACCCTGTCAACTATCATTACCAGTAAAATACTTCTCACCAAACGAAGTCCGTAACCAAATTAACGTGCTTAACCCTCATAAAGCTCCAGGATTTGACCTTATAACTGGCGAAATCTTAAAAAAACTCCCAAGAAAGGGTCTCGTCTTAATAACCATTATTTTTAATGGCCTCCTGAGACTATGCTATTTTCCAGTGCAATGGAAGTATGCACAAATTATAATAATACCTAAACCTGGTAAACCTCTAACTGAAGCCAGTTCGTACAGACCAATAAGTCTCCTTCCAACTTTATCAAAAGTCTTCGAAAGGTTAATCCTTAACAGAATAGAAACAATAATACCTATAGAAAACCTTATCCCAGATCATCATTTTGTTTTTCGTTCAAATCACTCAACCATACAACAGTGCCATAGATTAGTCAACAAAATAAAAGAGAGCCTAGAAGGGAAACAAATCTGTCTATCAGCATTCCTCTATATACAGCAAGCATTTGCTAGAGTGTGGCACGAGGGTCTTCTGTTTAAAATAAAAACTCACCCAACTGACCAAATCTACCTCCTCCTTAAATCATACTTGTCCGACAGATACTTCCAAATACGAAGGTGCTCTATCCAACTACCACCAAATAAAATCTGGAGTACCTCAAGGCAGTGTACTTGGCCCATTCATTTACCAAATCTTCACTGCTGATATTCCTATTAGCGAAAATACACTAATGGCAACATTTGCTGATGACACTGGTATACTAGCATCAGATATCAATGAAATATTAGCATTTAATAAATTGCAAAATCATCTCAATGAACTAGAAGACTGGCTTACATGCTGGAAAATAAATGTCAACACAAACAAGTCTTGTCAAGTAAATTTCACAAATCGAAGAATTAGATGTCCACAACTACACCTAAATAATCCAGCCCAATAAAAACAGAAGTAAGGTACCTGGGCCTTCATCTAGACGACAAACTTACTTGGAAATCACATATTGCAGCCAAACGACGGCACCTCGACCTAAAAGTTAAAAATATGAGCTGGCTAATCAACAGAAGATCGCAACTTTCATTAGAAAACAAACTGACCATCTATAAACCAATACTCAAACCAGTGTGGACATACGGAATTGAGCTGTGGGGCTGTAGCAAACCATCCAACACCAAAATACTGCAGACATTCCAGTCAAAAACTATTCGTATGTTAGCTAAAGCCCCATGGTATGTGTCAAACCAAACCCTGCATGCAGACCTCAACATCCCCTTCATCAATCATGTGATTGCTGACCACTCCAGAAGATACATGAATCGCAGCGCAGACCATCCAAACCATCTCATAGACGAATTATTCAACCCCCCACTGATTGACAGACGTCTAAAAAGACTTTGGCCAGAAGACCTAGCTGCTAGGTAAATTCCAGAGAGTCGTCAGTGGACGACACCTGCCACAAGCCAAGAACATACATCATATTTACTTATTACTGTATTGAAGTAGATTGTAAATTAGCAATAAATAAATAATTAAAAAAAAGATCTCTTGTTGCATGTTTAACAATTATATTTTTTGTGGGATTATGCCACAATTGGTTGTAATGACAATTATATTAATATTGTTCTGAAGCTATTTTCTTGTGGTATTGTAAATTAATTACTATTAAACTGGGAATAAGCCACAATTAAAGATAAAAATACGTTTATTGACGTTTCAATTTCCACTTCGGAAATCGTTCTCAAAATACAAACAGTAAATTAAACAAATTTTGTTTTTTGTTACATGGTGAAAAATTCTTTCATTGGTGAAAAACTCATTTATATTGACAATTCAGACATACATTACACATTTTAAAGTAGACGACTATAAAATGATATTGCCAATATTGTTGAGTTGCGCTCCTGGGACGACTTTACTTATAAGATATTTCATTCGATTACATGAAATCAACTTTAACTTGAGAATATCCGTCAGAAAAAAATCATAGCATGTAATTCGTCTTTAAAAAGACAAACACGTGACATGATGACAGTAAAATTCTCCTGTTAGTGATTCCATAGTAAATTATGAGGGAAAAACCAGGAAACATACCTCATAATACTATCCCGATAGTGTAAGTATTTGTTCGTGAATTTAGTTTACCTTCAACGAACATCAAAATTCTGATTTTATATGTTACGTTATTTAAAAAACATAAACGATGTATCCTCTATACAAAAAAGAAAAACATTAAAACATCTTAAAAAGAAAAAGAGAAACATTTGTTAACATCTGTTTTATTAAAAAATGATTATCCTTTATCGTTTATAAATAAGGAATTTTCAACAATCGATCGAATAGAACAGAACAACTTAGAACGAGATCCTACAGCATACACAAGAAATAATATGAGGAAAATAACAATACCGTACATAAAAGGACTATCAGAAAAACTTAAAAGGATAGGAAATAAATTCAACATTTCAACAACATTCAAAACAACAAACACGTTGAGATCTATTTTGTCCAAAACCAAACCTGTCCATGTTAATGTAATTTTAGGTTAACATAAGAATATAATTGTCATTACAACCAATTGTGTCATAATATTGTTCTGAAGCTATTTTCTTGTGGTATTGTAAATTAATTACTATTAAACTGAGAATAAGCCACAATTAAAGATAAAAATACGTTTATTGACGTTTCAATTTCCACTTCGGAAATCGTTCTCAAAATACAAACAGTAAATTAAACAAATTTTGTTTTTTGTTACATAGTGAAAAATTCTTCTAATAATTTAATTTTATCTGACTCATTTATATTGACAATTCAGACATACATTATGCATTTTAAAGTAGACGACTTTAAAATGATATTGCCAATATTGTTGAGTTGCGCTCCTGGGACGACTTTACTTATAAGATAGTTCATTCGATGACATGAAATCAACTTTAACTTGAGAATATCCGTCAGACAAAAATCATAGCATGTAATTCGTCTTTAAACAAAGACAAACACATGACATGATGACAGTAAAATTCTCCTGTTAGTGATTCCATAGTAAATTATGAGGGAAAAACCAGGAAAAAAACCTCATAATACTATCCCGACATTGTAAATATTTGTTCGTGAATTTAGTTTACCTTCAACAAACATCAAAATTCTGATTTTATATGTTACGTTATTTAAAAAAAACATAAATGATGTATCCTCTATATGTTATTGATTTACTAATACTGGTATTTTCTTATTAATAACTTCCTCTTTCAATATTGGTAACCAGATCCTACTACATTCTGCCGAGGAATTTGCGACACAATTGGCCTTATTTAGCATAATTAGAGCCGCTTCTTTGATTTTTCTTTTTTTACCATCCGTTTCTTTTACGACTACATTTGAATTATTCCATTGAACCCTACGTTCATTATCCCATGCGTGTTTACAGATTTGAGATCTATCAAATTCTCTATTTTTAATATAAGATTGATGTTCACTTATTCTAACATTTAATGGCCTTGATGATTCACCTAAATAAAACTGATCGCATTCACAAGGTATTTTATAAATGCAATTCTTTGTCCTTTCTTGTTCATTGTTAGGTTTGGTTTTGGACAAAATAGATCTCAACGTGTTTGTTGTTTTGAATGTTGTTGAAATGTTGAATTTATTTCCTATCCTTTTAAGTTTTTCTGATAGTCCTTTTATGTACGGTATTGTTATTTTCCTCATATTATTTCTTGTGTATGCTGTAGGATCTCGTTCTAAGTTGTTCTGTTCTATTCGATCGATTGTTGAAAATTCCTTATTTATAAACGATAAAGGATAATCATTTTTTAATAAAACAGATGTTAACAAATGTTTCTCTTTTTCTTTTTAAGATGTTTTAATGTTTTTCTTTTTTGTATAGAGGATACATCGTTTATGTTTTTTAAATAACGTAACATAAAATCAGAATTTTGATGTTCGTTGAAGGTAAACTAAATTCACGAACAAATACTTACAATATCGGGATAGTATTATGAGGTATTTTTCCTGGTTTTTCCCTCATAATTTACTATGGAATCACTAACAGGAGAATTTTACTGTCATCATGTCACGTGTTTGTCTTTTTAAATACGAATTACATGCTATGATTTTTTTCTGACGGATATTCTCAAGTTAAAGTTGATTTCATGTAATCGAATGAACTATCTTATAAGTAAAGTCGTCCCAGGAGCGCAACTCAACAATATTGGCAATATCATTTTAAAGTCGTCTACTTTAAAATGCGTAATGTATGTCTGAATTGTCAATATAAATGAGTTTTTCACCATGTAACAAAAAACAAAATTTGTTTAATTTACTGTTTGTATTTTGAGAACGATTTCCGAAGTGGAAATTGAAACGTCAATAAACGTATTTTTATCTTTAATTGTGGCTTATTCCCAGTTTAATAGTAATTAATTTACAATACCACAAGAAAATAGCTTCAGAACAATATTATGACACAATTGGTTGTAATGACAATTATATTCTTATGTTAACCTAAAATTACATTAACATGGAAATCCAACATCAGTTGATTTTCTAATTTTTCCTTCTTTGAGAATGATTTTCGGATTGGAAGTCGAAACGTCAAAAACCAACAAAAATATAATGATTATAACCAATTATGGCTTAATCCCATCAAAAATATCATTGTCAACATAATAGTATATTACATAACGAGAGTTGTAAGAAGCTTATTACATGCGAGTAAAAAAGTTGCGCGCGAGCCGCGTAGCGGCGAGCGCAGTAATTTTACAAGCATGTAATAAGCTTACAACTCAAGTTGTGTACTATACTTTTTCTACGATTATTTTCATTTATAAAAATAAAAATTAAATTACCACTACATTTACACTGACAGATTAATAATTTTTAATCTGTCAAAATAACGTCTGTTAATTCGTTTCCATGGTAACTCGACCAACTGACTTACGAGGCTTATGTGATATTAGACATTTTTATAAAACTGAAGCGTAATTTTTTTATTACGTGCTAGTCATTACGTGTCAGTATCTGTTATGATACATTTACTTAGCATCCAAATTGTAGGTAATATACAATTTACTAGTAAGAGAGTAGAAAAAAATGTTAAATAATCAATAAAATGATCGTATTACAGTCCTTGTTTAAAAAAATAAAAAAAATCCGATTTTTATTAAAAAGTCCCGGACTTCAGGTATTTTTTTAGCCTTGTCCCGAATTCGATTGAATTGGAGTTGGTCACACTAATTATGTATTATCGTCGTGCTACGACTAAAGTTAATTCTCCATCTTTCTAAGTTTATTTATCTATTGGGTCATGTTTTTGGTAGCTCGATCTTTCTGGCATCTTCATCTGAATCATCGCTGTATCTCAATCTTGGTCTAGTAGAGTAGAGTAGAGTATTTATTTACCTACATAACATATACAAATATTGTTTGTAGCAAGTCAAAAAAAAAAACAAACATAGTATTAAATAATAAAACATTAAATAATACAAACATGAAAACATATTAAACAGAAAAATATTTATGGCAAAGTTACGGTAAGCAGTTCAGTGGATGTTCTGCAATGAGTCATATATTCTTCTGAGCAGTAAAAACAATGGTTTAAAAGATTTTTTTTATAACTGTATCGAAACTATTACAGCTTAGCTCTTTTATACTTTTTGGTAAAATATTGTAATAGTTATAATTAAGACTATTTTTTTCTGAAAGACTTAATCTACAGCGATTTGTTCGTAGGTAGTGACAGTTTCGCGTATTGTGAACATGGACATCAGACTGCTTTATTAAATGGGCACGTTTTCTGTGAATTTGAGTTAAAACTTGAAATATCAACAGAGTAGGTAGCGGCATAATTTTGAATTTGATAAAGAAAGGTCGGCAGTGTTCTAAATAACTAACTCCTGCTAAAATCCTGACAGCTTTCTTTTGTATTCTAAAAATTTGAAGTGCATTTGTTGAATTGCCCCATATAATTAAACCATAGTTTAGGTGAGAGTGGAATAAAGAAAAATATGTCATTTTTAATGTTTCAAAGTTGACAACCCTTACTAGTTGGCGAATAACAAATAATGAACTTGATAGCTGTTTCTTAAGGTGTGAGATACGAGCAGACCAGTTGAGTCGAGTATCTATGGTTATTCCCAATAGTTTAACAGTCTCTTTGTTAACTAGATCATTGTGTAAATTACTTGCAGATATAACCATATTTTGCGTTTTATCAGAGTTAAGTTTTAGTTTGTTTGCAGCAAACCATGAGCTAGATTTAGTAGAAACTTCCTCATGAGACATTTTTAAATCATCATTATTTTTTCCTGATATAACTTATGTCGTATCATCTGCGAATTGTATGGTTTTGTACGGAGATATGAATTTAGGTAGATCGTTGACATAAATAATAAACAAAAGAGGTCCTAAGACCGAACCTTGTGGGACTCCATGTTTTACGGATAGAAAATCAGAGAGATGACCTTTAGACACTACCGCCTGGTGTGTGCCACATAGATAAGAAATTATAAGCTTAAGAGGGATACCTCTGATTCCATAGTAATTTAATTTGTGGAGCAAAATGTCGTGTGAAACGCAGTCAAAAGCCTTTGATAAGTCACAAAGAGAAATTGCTATGCGATTGCCGCGTTCAAGTCCCTCAATCACCTCGCTCACAACATTAAATACCGCGTTCGTAGTAGAACGAGCACTTCTAAATCCATATTGTGAGTTGCTAAAGTAATTATTTGACTCAAAATAGGAATAAAATTGTTGTTTGATAACCTTTTCAATCACTTTCCCAAAAGTAGAAACAATGCTTATGGGTCTGTAATTGTCAGTTTTTGGGGAATCACCTTTTTTGTAGATTGGTAGTACTTTTGAGTATTTTAGTACTTCTGGAAATACTCCAGTGGATAGAATTAAATTAATAAGATGAGTAAAACGTGTTAAAACTATTTGGTAAGTTTCTTTTAAAATTTTGCTATTAATCTCGTGAACGTCCCTACAATTAGAATTACTAAGCGACTTTATTATTTGAGAGACCTCTTCTTCCAAAACGGGCCGAAAAAAAGGACTTGCTCGGAGAAGGATAATTTCTATAATTGACGAAGACATCGACGTTAATAGTGGGAAGAGAAGTAATTATATTCTCTGCAATTGTACTAAAAAATTGATTCATTTCGTCTGGAGGTAGATCAGGTTGTACCGAATTGGATTTAGTGTAGTTTCTTTCGAAATTTACTATTTTCCAGCAGTCTCTAGGTTTATTATTGGAATTAGTAATAAAATTACAGTAAGCTGACTTTTTAGCAATTTTTAATTGCCGATTATATTCAACTTTTTGTTGTTTATATACTTTGAACAAATCGGGATCCTTAGTGGCCTCTGCAATGTGTTTGATAAGAGAAATATTAGATCTGTTAGACCTTAATTCATTATTAAACCATTGCACAGGTGTTTTTTAAGTCATTTGTCGTACTTTTTTTAGTGGAAAAAACTGTGATATTAAATTGTTATAAGTTTCGGTAAGAAAGACTGTCAAAGAATCAGGATCATTATTAATATCGTAGAAAAAGTCCATGGTTGTAATAGCTAGCGCACGTTTAAGCTTCTGTAAACCAGAAGAAGTAATAAACCGTTGAAATGTTTGATTAGTGTCAATAACTTTATGCTCTAAGTCAATAAATAAAAATTGAGCTCGATGGTCAGAAAAACAAGGTTCAAATACGCCCACTCTATAGATATTTTCAGAAAATGTTGTCATAATGTTGTCAATGCAACTTCTGAACTGGGACGTGATTCTAGTATAATCGTTTATAGTTATTTTTAGACCAAAATTGTTAATAGATTTTGAATATCAAAAAATGGTCAGATTCAATTTTAAAATTTATATTAAAATCTCCAAGTATGCTTAGTTTGTCTGCTTTACTAAGCAAGGATGTTATGACATTTTCAAAATTCACCAAAAATAAGTCAAAGTCACCCTTACCCGATCTGTATACAGTTAAAATATTGGTTTTTATTGAAGGTACATAAATTGCACAAAACTCATAACTTTGCTCTACATTATATTCATTTAAATTAAGAGAAGAATACATAAGATTTTCTTTTACATAAATTGCAACTCCGCCTTGTTTCTTTTTTACCCTACAAAAGAAATTAGCTAATGAGAATCCGGAGATGTTAAATAATTTTAAATTTTCTTCACTTAGCCAGTGCTCCGAAAAACATATGACGTCATATAATTTTTGATCCGCAAGATAAGCATTGATCATATCGACTTTATTTGAAATACACTGCAAATTAACATGAAACATGCTTACCGTACCTTTTCGAATTAGTTTATTTTGATTAAAGTGTGTAGAAGCTTCTAGGTTTCTTCCTCCGTCTTCTTTTTGTGCTGAAAATTTCTGTTGAAGTTAAATCTCCTAACGGCAGCTCCATTGGGCCAAATATTAGGACTGTAACTTCGTCAATTTTATCGAAAGGGAAAGATACCTTATATGTGGAATATTTGTCAGTTCTATGCCATTCGACGCAGTTAAAAGTAATATCGGGTACCGTCTCACCCAAAAATTTTAGAAGATCATCGGCTTTCATATCAACACCAATGCGGGACACATGTACAAGGCCTTGTCTAGGAATAGTGTTTACAGTAGACGATTCGTTGTTTCCAATTATCGGTTTGTATTTGTTTTCTTTTTTTGGTTGGGTATTCCAAGATGAGTGTCCTGTTTTTAGATTGTTTTTATTTTATTATTTTTTTATTGTCTAGGTATCTAGTTTCCTCGGGTTTCACCAATAGAATACATTAGGCAGAGTAGATTTGACTTGCTCTGACTGGATGTCCTGTTTATTTGGCTGCAGCTATTTCTTCTTACTTATCGTATAGCTCAATGTTTCTACTGATATTTAAAATATCAGAAATGAGAACGTTGAGGTCAATAACTCGGAAAACACTGAGATATAGAATATCGAACGACCGAATAGGAAATCTTTGTAACATACAAGATATAGTACGTTGGGGAAGACAGAGAAGACGGAAATGTAATTAGCATGTCACGAGTATAAAGATTCTCGTAAATAAAAGAAAGGATAGAAAGTAGTGAGATAGATGGCAGTCAACATCACAGCTACGAATACAACTCAAAATAGGTGAAGAACAGGCTAAGGGAATAATATAAGGAGTTTTCAAATGTATATTTATATTGGAGCTTATGGTCGAAAAATTTATTATTGATTTTCAGTTCGTTAAAAGCACAGAGATTAGCCGTGGGTTCCCCATTTGCCTTTACATAGATTCAATAAATATTTGTTTTACTCCTGGAACTATTTCATTTCCGATTCGTGCATTAAAGTCACCCATAAGAATTAAGGGTTCTTCATAAGGTATTTCATCCAGGATGATTTGCAATTGTTCATAGAATGCCCCTCATTCCTCCTTAGGTTTGCAGTCCTAGGGGCTATGATAGATATGACATTTAATTTTTGGTAGTTCATTGTGATGTTTATATGTATTATTCTTTCAGAGAGTCTCTTTGGCCTTTATCTTTCGTCTTGGTTTCTTGGATTGCACAAATGTCTATGTTTTTATTTATCAGTTCTTCTATTATCTCTTGGTCTTTGTTGTTGAAAGAAGTAATGTTCCATGTTGCTTATCTGATTATGGGCTTTTATTTTTTCTTCTCGTTTTTCTTTTCTTTGCGTGGTTTGTCACCTTAGGTTCCGTCTGGTTCCGAAGCTTTATATCGATTCTTTGAGCCTTGTTTCCTTATAGAATAGGTAGGATGCTAACCTGGCCCATCAACTTTTCCCTTTTATTTGGGCTTTGGACTGGCTGTGGGCATGAACGCCGCTTCTGAGCTACTCAATCCACCCAGTCATCGCGCTCATAACCCCCATGAAGAGTTATAATATAATAACGATATGTCACTTTTTAAAATCCAATCAAAATTCATGTATACATGAAAAAACCTTTGTGTTACTTAGACATTTTTAATCTGTTGTTGTTTTATACGTATACGAATCTTCTTCTTTATGTGCCGTCTTCTACCGAAGGTTGGCGAACATCAAACGATAGGTTTCTCTGTTTTGTGCCGCATGTATTATATTCGCAGCTTCTGGTATTTAAAACCATTCTCTCAAGTTTCTCAGCCAGGATTTCTTCTTTCTGCCCAAACTTCTTCTACCTTCAATCTTGCCTTCCACCATAAGCTGTAGCAGACTGTACTTATCATTACGGAACACATGGCCCAGGTATGACGCATTCCTCCTTTTAACAGTTGTTGACAGTTTCACCTCTTTACCCATTCTTCTTAATACCTCTGTGTTGGTCACTCTGTCTGTCTTTCAAGATATTCTTAGTATGCGTCGATACAGCCACATGTCTAGAGCCGCTAACTTCTTTATAGTTACTGCTGTTAACGTCCACCCTTCTACTACGTAAAGTAGCGTAGAGAGTACGCAGTATTTCGTGGCGCGCTATCAGAGGTTAACGCTTAGGTTGCGGTTGCTTAAGATACGTATACGAATACATTTGATATTTAAGAAACTTAATTTATTTGCTAAATATTAACAATATTGACTTTATAATTTAATAGGCACTTATTGTTTTAGGTGTTGCTGCTTTTAGGAGCTGTAGCATCCCATAAACTGGTGATTTCATTTTGTTTAGGAGTAGAATTATCATCAACTCCCTTAATTTCTTGTACAAGACACTTTATTTACATTCTCATTTTCTCGGTGGGCTCTGCTGCTGGTATAATCGCAGGAATGATTGTGTCAGATGTTCCTGGAGGTTTTAAGAATGTTGCCATGCCTATATTACAAGTAAGTAGATAAAATACCGATTTTAGCATAGATATTTATTTTCCCGCTTTTATTACATTTTAATAGGTAAATTATAATATAAAAAGATATCTGAAGACTACATAACATGATTGTATCTTTCATATTTTAAGTGGTAACTCTTTGACTTCTTCTTCTTAAGGTGCCTTCTCCATTACTGAAGGTTGGCTATAACTACAGCAAATTGTTCTCTATCTTGAGCTGTTCTTAGTATCGAATGTGTGTCCATGCCTGTCCAGTCTCTTACATTCTTCAACCAGAAGCATTTTCTTCTTCATGGACCTCTTCTTCCTTCCACTTTTCCTTTCATTATAAGTCGTAGGAAGTTGTATTTTTCTCTTCTGTAAATATGTCCTAGATAACTCGTTGTTCTGTTTATTGAGGAGTTCTTTCTCAGTATCCATTCTTCTTAGCACCTCGTTGTTGGTCACGTGCTCTGTCCAAGAGATCTTCAGCATCCTTCGAAAAACCCACATCTCAAAGGCTTCAATACGCCTTATACTTGTAATTCCGAGAGTTCATGTTTCCACTCCGTATAGCAATATGGAATAAATAAACGTTTTTACAAATTGGTATCGGATATCCAACGATAACGTAGAGTTTATTAGGAATTTTTTCATTCGTTGAAATGCGGACCTAGTATATTCTATACGAGCACGTATTTCGACCTCGTGGTCACGATCGTTTGTTATCCAGCAACCAAGAGACTGGAATCTTTGTACTGGTTCTATGTTCTGCTTCTTATAAAATTCGGTTCTATGTTCAGCTAAATAGAAATTGAGTCCCTCTAAAATGATATTTAAAAAAATTAATTACTGTTTTGGCACTAATGTCACTTTATGAGAAGCAAATCGGAATCTGGAATACTCTTCTATTAACGTAACAATATAATGGTTATTGGTATTCGAAGGCAAATGGTTATTGGTCCTTTAAAGTATATACTAAAGCGTTCGAAGGGAGATGTTGTTTTATAAGCTTCGGAAAAATCCTCTTATTTTTAAAGAACCTCTGCTTGATTTTAGCACATATGTTACAGTCACTAGTCATCATCTTCGTCATAATCGAAAGAGAATGTGCGTACTATCCTTGGATGACGTTTTGGTGCAGCTGCTATCGTAGTAGCAGCGCAAGAGTAGATACGCAATAAAGCATTCGCTGCTTGGTTGTCTTTTCCTGGTCGATATACTATATCATATTTATAAGGTGCCAATTTAAGTCACCATCTTGTATTTTTTCATTTTAGATCTTGCTGAAATGCTTTGTGTTGAACACAAATGGTACATACTTTTGAACAGTGATGATAGTGGAAGGCTTTCCTGTAATAAAATGACGCCACTTTTTTAAAGATTTAACGATAGCGTACTTTTCGTTCTCTACATCCGAATGGTTTAGCTCGCTAGAGTTCGAGAGCGATCTTGAAAAGAAGTAGTGGGTCTGAAATCCTGACTCTATCTATCCTGTTTGCTATCCTCGGGCATTTGGACAGGGTTTGATCCTATAATATAACTAAATATAAGTTTATAGCTTATTATATATTATAAGTTTATTACTGTCTGACTGAATGTGCTCTTTTTTTGTTTAGAGTCAAGCTATATTTTTTGGAGACTTTCAAAAACAGTTATGTTATCAAGGTAGGCGTATGTCTCTTCTAGGTTTTCTCTACGTATGACCCAGTGGATATGGATTGTTCATTGGAAACTGGCTAAACCCCTGGTAACACCTAACGAAATACGACAAAATTGATACTGATGCCCAGTGGCTTCAAATGCTGTGTGCAGTTTTCATGTGGAAGTATAGGAACCTGCTGGTATACACTTTGAAAATCTATTGCACTAAAAACAGTAAATTGTGATAATTTAGATACCCTTTCGTCGATATTTCGTAGTGGATAGGCATCAAGTTGAGTACTTATATCAATTATTTATCTTAGAATAATGAATGACAAGATGCTTCTGCTGAATTTTGATTTTGGTGATAAGGACTTGTGCTCTCCAATTGGATCTCCTTTCTTTAATAATGCCAGGCTACAAAATAAAGGAACGGCAAGAACTGCAAGTGTACCAAATACCTTGAATACCTCTTTAGTTTCTCCAAAATCAAACTCTAAACTTGAGTGGTTAGATAGGAAATCATGACCAATTATCATATCAGCGAAGATATGTTGAACTATAAGTAAGTTAATGTTGTAGCAGTGGTTACTAATTGTAATATTCTAGTCACGCTTTTGACTTGAGGCAAGTATGATAACGATGTCATAGAAATAATTTGCCTACATGACTTCTTAGGGAGTTTGAACAGGTTAACGAAGTCTTTATTAATCAAACTGACGGAACTATTAGTATCATAAGAGCATCAGCACGAAGACCTTTTATAAACACAGGTACTATAGCTTTCTTCAACGAAGCAGGAGTAGCAATGATAATGCAGGCTGCGCAGTAGCAAACATTTGCACACGATCCCTTTTATCACACGATTTGCAGATGGATTCCCGAGCAGGACAGTTTTTTTATCTATTGGCTCATCACAGAAGAACCATTTGTGCCCTGACCTTAAAACGTTAGCAGTAGAGTTGGTAGCAGCTGTCTCAGGGACCCTTTCAACATTCTTTGAAAAGCTCTGTGACTCGAATTGACATAATCTTAGAGTTGATTTCCACCTTTTACGTTGAAATAACTTTATACTAAGTTTCTTTTAAAGTTAATGATAAACTCTGTAACAATCTTGTGCGTATCTTTGTGGACGTAATATCAGCGATGAAATCTCCACTGATTTTATTATTTTTATTAGTTTCGGCATCTAAAGTAGTAAAATTGCAGTCTTTTACAACTGTTTTAATGAGTTCATGTAAGAATCAATAGTCTCGTCTGTATGTTGTCGTCTAGTGATTAGCGTGTGACGGACATGAATGCTATTATTTATTGTTGCTATATTTTATCAAGCGTTTGAATGGATTTATCGTAAGTTTCACAATCGCTTATATAGATATATACTAGTGGCGAAATATGATTTACTATCAGTTGTAGATTGATATTATTCGTGTCTAGAGATTGTACAGCAGCAGCAACATCGGTAACAACCTCGGCATCCAAAAAGTTTATGAAAATCAATGAAGACATTCGTAATAGAACAAAAGTAAAAGGTGCTGTCAAACAGGCAGCTAAACTGAAATTGTAATGGGCTGGATATAACAAACGTCTTAAGGATGGCTGATATAATAAAGAAATCGGGAATTGGCGGCCATATGAAGCCAAAAGACCACGAGGAAGACCGCAAATGCTCTGGAGCGACGATATTAAAAGAACTGCAGGACCAATGGGGAAACGTCTTACAAACAACAGAGATGAATGGCGAGAATTAGGAGAGGCGTCCTAATTCTCGTTCAGCAATCCTAATAGAGCGAAGGGCTTAAAAAATTGAAAAGTTTTACACTGCACTGCATTAGATATGTAGGTAATAAAAGTTAACACGTATGTTTCTTCAATTGAACAGAGAGAAGACACTTAGCGATCTTATCTCCACCATTCGGACAAGTTTAAAAATTAATTTCAACATATATCATATTGCTGTCACTGACTAATATTCGATTGACTTGAAACTTATCACTTTATTTTATCTTTTTTTAACTGTTGCACTTTATTCGTATTACATTATTGATTTTCACATCTCTTTGCTACGTGTTCAATTTTGACAAAACAAACTAGAAACAGCCCAAATGTGAGCGGGACTCCATCGTACTCCCACGGCTGTCAATATCGAAGTCCTCAATGACAAAATTCGAACCTCCACAATGAAAGCGACCATTTCTCACAGCCGCTCCCCGAGAAATCAAATCATTGCTAAAAATCCTTCTCTTGCCAGCGTAAGTGGCAAGATTCTTATTTATTTCCTGCGTAAATATCTAAACGAAATCGAGACCAAACGAAAGAGCAATTTGTTTCTTATAAATATACTCTAAAATTTTTTGATTATCAATCTTAGACGCAAAAGGATTAAGAATCTTTTTCGGTTTTTTATGTTACTTTTATGTTATTAGGTTATTTTTAAAATGTTACACACTTATTAATATTCCTAGAGATTTAACGACGTATCTTGTTCAAATATGTGGTTTTTAATTATTTTTTTTTATTTGGTTTTATTCTTTTTTAAACATATGTATTTTGTTTTGTAACAATTGTCAGTTGGCTGGTTTCAGTCGTTGGATGTGAGCGTCCATTTTTCGAACAGGAGATGTCACTAAATATATTCCCTGAGGGTCCGTTTCGAAAGCCTACTACAGTTCCGCGGTCCGGACACTCAGCACTAAAGCAGGAAGTGGTGTAACCGGGAGAGGAGTTACCCAGAAACTCTCCAGTAGTTGTAACCTCCTCTCAGGAGATCATCCTGGTTACGTAGTTGAAACCAGGCAACTAGGCCACCTCGTTTAGGGAGGGGTATGAAATAAACTCAAGGAAATTATAAAGCTATTATATTTTTTTCTTCCTTCTTTGTTTAATAAATTTTTGCGCGGCGTAATAAGTTTGCTGCTTCATTAGTCCATACACCATTAGGCTTGAGTGAAAAACAATTGCTTAGTTTCATTTTTGTAGAAATCGGTAAATCGTTTGTTAAATTCCAAATCAAGTTATCTCTTAATAAAACGTAAGAACTATGTAACATCAATATCTTTATGTCTATTACAAACGGATTTAAGGAGAGGAAAATGCAAAAGTTCTGCATTAATATCCTCAGAAAAAAGTTCAATATTTTTAGAAAAACTTCTAATATCCAGAAAGTTCACAACCAAGTTTTCTCTTGCATTATAGTTTTGAATTCAAGAAATTCAGATGTCTGAAGATATCCGTCAATAATGCGATAGTTGCAACGTTTTCTGTGTTCAAGAGGAAGCCCAAATGATCATTTGCAGCAGCATCAATAGTGGACAGAAATTCTTTTATACTTAGTATTACTATATAGTATTTCTATATAGTATTAGTACTGTGCATTTTTAAGAATGTAAAGATATTTATATATTTAGATTTGATTATAATTTTATTACTATATTTTAAATTTAACAGTGGTCCGCAAAAAACAAGTTCATGGTCCGAATGCGGACCGCGGTCCGCCTTTTGCTGGCCCGTGTCCTATGACATGGACCATGTTTCACTACATTTTTAGAATCTAATAAGTTTATCGTATTCGCTAGTTTCAACTACTTCTAAAATGTTTCACTGATGATGGTCCGACTAGACCAAAATCATTTTTGAGATAGTTTTAATCCATTTGTATACATTTAATTTTTTTTAATAAAAAGATAAACCATCATTCATCAGAAGGTTTACTTCATTTGTAAGGTTTTACAAACTATGGTATACAGTCAACCACTGATATTTTCCCTTTTAATTCTTAATTAACTGTTTATCATTGCTGTTAAGTTGCTTAATTTTGTTCCGTTATTTGTTGTCATTGATTGCTTCTTAATTTTGTTCCTAAGCTATTCTCTTGCGGCTTTTTACTGTATTTACTATTTTTGTTGGGAATTAACCGCAGTTTCAGTTTCAAATACGTTATTTCGACGTTTTGATTTCCATTTCAAATAATACCATTTCCTAAATCTTTCTCAAAATACAAACAAATTTTATGCGTTGTTACTTGGTAATACAACAAAGCAGGTAGCGGGTAGAACTCCTCTACGATCCGGTAGAGGACAGGCTGCTACAGGGAGTGGCGTCCCTGCCGTACGCTAGCTACTGACTTTCTCCTATGTCCAAGCCTTTAGGAGAGGCCAGGTCCCCAACCTATCTTCCTACCCATTTTCCAATCCTTACCACATCCCGATATATCCCGCTACCAACCCGCACTGGCCAGAGTGGTAGTGAAATGAATAATTTTCCCCGTAAATGACATGACATATACTAGAAAAAGGCCCTTAGTCCCCGGCGGCCCAACGGTCCCTGGTGACGGTAGCCACCAGATTGGACCAAGGGCAGAGGGTGCAAAGAATTACCGGGATAGACACGGCTACCATGGACAACGAATATTGCATATTGCCACTTATAACGTAAGAACGCTTGCAACTGAAGATAAGCTCATTGAATTACAGGAACAACTTAACTGTATAAAATGGGATGCATTGGGACTTTCTAAAATACGAAGAAAGGGAGAAAACCAATTAGTTTTAAAATCAGGGTATCTGCTACATTCCATTGGACAAAAGAATAAGGCAGTTGGCGGCGTAGGCTTTATGGTGCACAAGAAACATTTAGATAACATTATAAAAATAGAGAGTGAAGGCTCAAGAGTTGTGTACCTCATATTAAAACTGAACGAGAGACGCTCTATTAAAATTATCCAAGTATATGCATCCACGATGAGCCATAGCGACGAAGAAATCGAAAACTTTTATGAAGATATAAATAGAGCTATAGAAAAAGATAAAACCCACCACCTAATCTTAATAGGCGATTTTAACGCTAAACTTGGATTTAAAGAAGATAACGCAGAAGTGGCTATGGAGTCATTTGGATACGGTGAGCGAAATGATAGAGGAGGTGTGCTACTACATTTTTTGTTGCATCATCGGCTCCATGTGATGAATACATTCTTCAAAAAGAACCAACAACGTAAGTGGATGTGGGCTAGTCCAGATGGCATAACAAAAAACGAAATTGATTTCATCATCACAAACAGAAAAAATATTGTCCAAGATGTTACAGTAATTAATAAAATCACTGTTGGGAGTAACTATCGGTTAGTTAGAATAAAAATTCTGATCTGAACATTAGACAAGAGAGGACAGAAATGATAACAGAGAGACATTCTAATAAATGGAAATCGATGCAAGATAGAGTAGCTTATCAAAATCTCATAACTTTAGAAATGAAAGAAGTAGAACATCTAAATGAACATGCATTAGATATAGAGGTGACAAACATAAATAGTGCGATTCGAAACGCTGGTAACACTTACAAGCTGTTCTCCGTGTGAAGAGGTTTACTCTCCGGCTCTGGAACTCACTTCAGCCATGTATGTACTAGCTGTTCTCCGTGTGAAGAGGTTTACTCTCCGGCTCTGGAACTCACTTTAGCCATGTATGTGACCTGAAGTCATATTTAGTTTAATACTGAACATCACAGTTTTTAACAACATGATGTATAATCTTTTACAACTATATGTAATTTAAAGAGTTTTTACCCAGGTATTTTGGTGGCTCAGGCATTTTAACCTAGCAATTTTAAAATTTAAACCTGATGATGGACTGTTTAGTCCGAAAACGTTTGTTTTTTTGATGTAGCCCTTTTAAGGGTTTTTAAATAAATATACCCATTTACGAAGACTAACCTTTTTTTGTGATACGTGGTATACAGCCAGCTACGGGAATTGTTTTCCTTGTGGATTTTTTTAATAACAAAACGGCTTGTGAACAAACCGGATAGTTACCAACCTTGTAAACAGATACGGAACAAATGATCATCTACAAGTTATAAAAACGCTAATAGAAAAGTGTACAGAGCATAACAAGCCTATCTTTCTTATATTCGTAGATTATGAAAAGGCGTTCGATACTATAGATCATCATAAAATGCTTCGAGCATTGGCTGACTGCCGCATTGACTACCGATATTTCGCCTTGATTAAAAGTATTTACGAAACTGGTATAGCTTGTGTCCGCCTTCATGAAGATACCAAGAAGTCGAATATCTTCGAATAGAACGTGGAATTAGACAGGGTGATATTATCTCCCCTAAATTGTTTACAGCTGTTCTTGAATACATGTTCAAGCAAATTGAACAAGAGGATAATATGGGAATTAATAGAAATGGGAAACCACCTAAGATTTGTCGATGACATCCTTTTAATATCTGATAGAGTTGATAAAACTACAAAAATGCTGCACACGCTCTATAAAGTGTCAAAAACAATTGGTCTTAAAATTAACACCTCAAAGACAAAATTTATGTCCAACCTTGTAGTCAGCGGTAAAATTCTGATTGAGAGTGATAGCATCGACCAAGTAATAGCTTACAAATATCTAGGGCATGAGATTCGCTTAGGCCGAGATAATCAGACAACTGAAATACAAAGAAGGATAGGTCTCACTTGGGCTGCCTTTGGTAAATTGAACAACATTTTCAAGTCTAGTATCCCAGTTTGTTTAAAAAGAAAGGTTTTTAACCAGTGCGTTTTACCGGTTCTTACATATGGTGCAGAAACACTGACTCTGACAAAAAGAACAATAGATAAAATAAGAGTTACACACCGCGCTATGGAAAGATCAATATTAGGTATTACCCTCAGAGATAAAGTACCAAACCTAGAAAGAAGAAAAAGAACAGGAGTCACAGATGCAGTTGAAAAAGTAGCCATGGCTAAATGGGCTTGGGCCGGACATGTTGTCAGATTAACGGATGATAGATGGACCAGAAAGATTCTGGAATTGCGACCAAGGAAAGATGCATATCGTAGCATAGGACGACCACCGACTAGATGGACGGATGATATCAAGCGCATCACCACTAACTGGATGCAAGAAGCTCAAGATAAAAATAGGTGGAAAATTTTACGGGAGGCCTACGTTCAGCAGTGGACAAATATAGGCTAATTGATGAATACAACAAAATTCTAATAATTTAGTTTTACCCGCCTCACTCATATTGACAATTCAGACATATATTCTTCTTCAGGTTCCTTCTCCTATCTGAGGTTGGAAATCATCATCGCTATTTTAATTTTATTGGAGGCGCTTCTGAATAATTCTAATGAGCTGCAACAGAACCACTCTCTCAAATTTCTTAGCCAGGATATTTTGCGTCGTTCTGGGTTTCTCTCCCCTTGTATCTTCCCTTGCATAATTAACCTAAGTAATACGTACTTCTCGCCCCTCATTATATGACCCATACATTGAATCTTTCTAATTTTAACAGTTTTTATGACTTCACATTCTTTCTTTATTCCTTGTAACATCTCTATATTAGTTACTTTTTCAGTCCACGATGTTCTGTGGATTCTTCTGTTGTACATCTCAAAGGAGTTTAATTTTTTGATTTCAGACTGTTTTATTGTCCACGCTTATATGCCGTATAGTAAAGTAGAAAAAACTTAACAACGTAGCATTCTTGTGCGGATCTCTAGATTAAGGTTAGGGTTGCAAAGTAAGTTCTTCAAGTTTATGAACGTGTTTCTTGCCATTTCTATTCTAGATCTGATTTCTTTTGTTTGATCTCCATCTTCAGTTAGCCACGTTCCTAAATATTTATATGTTGTTACTCTTTCGATCGTTGTATTATGGATGATCAGGTTATCTACATTTTGTGGTTTTCTTGAGAATATCATTGATTTAGTTTTCTTGAGATTTCGTTTTCTTGACATTTTTCAGACATATTATACATTTTAAATTAGATGACTTCAAAATGAATTTGTCAATATTTTTGAGGTGCCTTCCTGGGACGACTTTATCAGAAGATAGTTCAGTCGATTACATAAATTTAATTTTAACTTGAGAATACTTGTCACAAAAATCACAGCAAGGGATTTGTCTTAAAAAGACTCACACTCAATGATGACAGTAAAATTCTCTAGTGAGTAATTCCATTGTAAAATATGAGAAAAAAAACTATGATACCTTCCCGACGTGGTAAGGCATTTGGTTGTACATTTAGTTTATTCTCAATATTAACATCAAACTCTTATTTTATACGCATTTAACTTTAAACATAAATTATGTATCCTCGATATGTTACTGACTTATTAAGAGTGGTATTTTCTATTTATTGATTTATTCTCTCTTCCTTTAGCGCTGTATCATATGCCTTCCGAACATTGTTTTCTCTCGTGACGTTACCACTAGATTAAACACTGCACTGAGGAGAAGGTCACTTTGACGTAGACTGTTGTTGGTAAAGCATATACCTCTTATGGTATATGATGTTGTTGGTTTTAAATGGTTCATACAATTCCCCTTTGATCCCTTATAATAATGGTAAAAGTATTTATTCAAACGCCATATTTAAAAATAGTTCAATTTTTTAAGTAAATAATCTTACTTTTGAACTTATATAGAGAATATTTTTCAAATATATGTATATACATTAATTATTTTTTGTATATTGTAGGCACTTGCTGGCGGCACACTTTTATATGTAACTGTAAGTGAAGTATTACCTCGAGAAAGAGCTAGATGGCATCAGCAACATGGCAGAAAATCAGCTGGAGTGGTACAACTCCTCTTCGTTTTCCTTGGTTTTGGGCTTATGACTGTGCTTATTAATTACTTAGGTAAGAACTACTTTAGATAATTACTAATAGACTGACATTGACAAGAAAGATATAAGAGTTATCCAGAATCTCTATTGAAATTAAAATGCACGAGTGAGACTGAACAAATCAACCAACACAGAAGAATTTGAAATTTTAAGAGGTGTGCGACAGGGGTGTATTTTGTCTCATATGCTCTTCAATCTCTATGTGGAGAACATTTTTGCAGAGGCACTGGAAGGCTGTGAGTGTGGAATTAAGGTAAACGGGTTCACGATAAATAACATTCGTTACGCCGACGACACCGCGGTAATAACAGACAACCAACATGATATGCAGTTGATGTTAAATAAAATAACGACCGTAGCAAAAATATATGGCTTGAAGATAAATGCTGGAAAAACTTAATCCATGGCAATAAGAAAAAGCGCTCTTTTAAGAATACAACTGCAAGTAGATCCAATGCTCCAATCGATCAAGTGAAAACATTTAAATACTTGGAAATTACCATGAATGACCAATGGGATTCTCAACAAGTAATAAAATGCCGTATCGAACAATCAAAACAAGCTTTTATCTTTAAACCGCTACTATGTAACCGCAATGTTTCCTTCAATCTCTGCTACAGGATGGTTAAATGCTATATATGGTCCATATTGTTATACGGCATGGAAACATGGACGTTAAGAGTACCTTCCATTAATAAGTTGGAGGCCTTCGAAATGTGGACGTTGCGAAGAATGTTCCGCATACCATGGACAGATATGGTGAGAAACGAGGAAGTCTTAAGAAAGGCAAATACTGAGAGAGAACTACTCAATTTGATCAAGATACGAAAAATTGGACACCTCAGCCATATCCTGAGAGGAAAAAAATACGAAATCCCTCAATCCCCCCCTAATCATCCAGGGAAAGATTGAAGGCAAGAGAGGAGTAGGTCGCAAACAAATGTCGTGGCTACGGAACATAAAAAACTGAACAGGCATAAATAACACTGGCGATCTTTTGCATGCCGCAAAGGACAGACGTCTGGCCTTAAGATAACTCGCCAACGCACTATACAGTGGGTGATCAAATTATTATGATCAGTCACAAAAATTTAAGTTTTTCATATTTGTTGACAACATACACATTGTGGTGAATTTACGCTTGGGGTTTACAACTGAATTTGTATGTTTTTGTATTGTTTTTGAAAGATTAGTATCGTTTTATCTTTATAGTATGTTTTATTAATTTATTAGTGGTGATTGTGAGTGAAAAAAGAATAGAATAGAATATAGAAATATGCTTTATTGTCACTGAAAATTATTGAACAATTTTATGGACAAAGCTAAAAAATAAATCAGTCAAATAATACAAAAAGTATAAAACAAAAACAATATAGTAAAAAACAAAATAACACAATTTTAAATTAGTAAAATTATTGTATAACCTACATAATTTGTACAAACAACAACAAATAAGACAAATTGTAGCCACTGCTTGAGACACCCAAATGTAATTATAAACAATACTAATTTTGTTTCTTTGTTATGCATTAAGAAACTCGTCAACTGAGTAATATGGTCTTTCTGAGAGATAGATTTTTGTCACCTTACGAAACTTATGAAGGATGTTGCGGATTTAATTTCTCTTGGAAGGTGATTATAAAGTTTCTTTGCACGATATAGAATAGAATTCTTTACTAGCTGAGTGGACGGGATCGGCAAATAAACGTTACAATCCGAATTTCTAATGGAGTAGCCATGGTCAGGTCTATCGGGAAAAATGTTTAGATGCTTTCGAATCAAACAAACCGTTTCCAAAATAAATAAAGAGGGAAGCGTCAAAATTCCGTGATTTTTGAAGTAAGTCTTGCAATGAGTTGTTTGTTTGAGACCAAATAGATAACGGATTGCTCTTTTTTGCAACTTAAAAATAGTATCAAATTGGGCCGCTGTACTAGAACCCCAAAATGGAAGCCCATATCGAAGATGGGACTCGAACAATGAGAAATATGCCATTTTGGCAGAAGATAAATTTAGTTCCTTCGAAACAGATCTTATTGCAAAGCAAGCTGAGGCTAGTTTCTTCCTTAAGGAGTCAGTATGCAAGGACCATTTGAGATCACTGTCAATGAGAATACCTAGAAATTTCACGGAATTTACGATATTGATTTGGCTCTCATTCAAAAGCAAGGGTTGCATGACTCCTTTATAAGATAATGCTACAGTCTTATCCACGTTAAAGCTAAGTAAGTTGGAGTCTGACCAAGCCTTGATTATAAGTAAATCATCGGTTATAATTGAATGAAGCGTTGAAATATCAGAGCTGCTCCATGTAATACTGGTATCATCAGCAAATAGAAAAATTTTCCCTTTAATTTTCAAGTAAGTGATGTCATTAATGAAAAGTAAAAAAAGAATGGGACCTAATACTGAACCTTGCGGTACTCCACACTCAATATCTTTACAACTAGAGTCGGTGTCATTTATTCTAACCAATTGTTTCCTACCTACCAAGTAAGTTTTGAACCAGTTCAAAGACACACCCCGAATTCCATAGAAAGTTAATTTTTTTAATAGAATGTCGTGATTTACGCAGTCAAAGGCTTTGGAATAGTCGCAGAAAACGGTGGCGGAGGAGAGGTTACTGTTTAGTGATAGATATACATCATGTAACACAGAAAATATGGCATCACTAGTGCATTTATTAGACAAAAAGCCGAACTGATTTTGCGATAAAATATTATATTTAAGGAGAAAGGGCATAAGTCGAACTTTTATAAGTCTTTCAATAATTTTTGATAGTGCTGGTAACAAGGCAATAGGTCTATAGTTGGAGGCATCAGATTTTTCTCCACCTTTATGAAGAGGAATGACGATGGCAGTCTTTAGGCAGTTAGGGAATGTACCTTTTTCAAGGGAATCATTTACTAGCGAGACCATGACGTCCAAAACATTATGCGGTAGATTTGAGAAAATTTTAATAGATAATCCATCTGTACTACAGGACGATGTGCTTTTTATACTACGAATTGTTGAAATGAGTTCCGTCTTATCAACTGGTCTTAAAAAGAAGGTATCAGCAATGTTTTTTGAATTAGAGAGATAGGAAACTGGATCTTGATGTGGCGAAATAGTTGAGGTTATATTTTTACTCACATTAACAAAGTAATCATTTAGATTTTCGGGGTTAGGAAAAGAAAAGGTTTGATCAGCTGTACTGGTTTTATTTCGAAAATCGTTTATTATTGACCAAGTTTCTTTTGAAATATTTTTGGAGCTTGTTAAGCGATTATGAAAGTAGGATTTTTTGGCTACTTTGAGTAGTTTTATATAGCATTTTCTGTACTTGTTGATATAATCAGAGATGGGATACTGTCATTAAATTTTTTAATATATAGCAGAGACCGCATATTTTTCGCAGATATGCGAATGCCTTTGGTAATCCAAGGTTTATTGTGTTTTGGCCTGATGTTTAATAGAGGAAATGCTTTATTAAAAATAGATACAAGTCTATTTAGAAAATCACTAACATTACAGTCAATGTCTCCAGAAGAAAAACTCCAGTCAGAAGTCAAGCATGAATTATAGAATTTACGAAAGTTTTGAGTGGAAAAAATCCTACCTAATCGTCGGGTTTTTGAGTGAGGTGTTTGTAAACTGCTAAACTTGGTATATACCGTTTCATGATCAGAAAGCCCCCCACTAATAACTGTAGAATGGACGTCAGCGGGTGGAAAATCGGAAACCACATAATCAATTGTCGACGATGATGTTTTTGAGATTCTTGTTGGAGAATTAACGTGCATTGTGAGACCATATGATTCAAAAATAGTTACCAAAGACAGTTGGGTCGCACAAACAGCAGCGTAGTCAATATTAAAATCACCACATAAAATTTTTCTGCTTTTAATGGGCAGAATATCTAACAAATTTAGCAGGCTCTGAAAAAATAGTTCAGTATTAGAGCTAGGTGATCTATAAATGCAAATAATGTATAGATTAAATTTCTTATTAAAAATCAAAGAAAATTCGAAGTAGTTTTCACCCAGCAAATAGTCATATTTCGAAACTGAAGAAAAATCATTGTTATTTGAAAGAATCAGAGTGCCACCATGAGCTGAACTTGGACGATCATACCTAGCAATTGTGGTATATTCTTGAATGAAAATTGGCTCATTAACTTCAAGCCAGTGTTCCGTCACTGCAACTATCTGGGGAAACCCTAATTCTTCCAGAAACAAAAATAATTCGTCTGTCTTATTTCTAATCGATCGAATATTAATAAGAACCATGCCAAAGTTGCTAGCAGTTAAATTTGAGGATTCTAGACCCTCAGAACACGTCGAAACATTTAAAAATTTCGTCTTGGAGAAGCGGTGGAAAAGTAATTTGTATGACATTCCCTTGATCTTTGCAGATGGATAATTCTTTCAGCAGCGATAAAGGACCTAAACGCAGCTAGATCTTCGTCTACCTCAGCTGGACCAATTCCATAGGCATCATGAAATTTCAAATAAATTTTTCGCAGATCTTCTGTAGTCATGGAAAGTCCCTCAGAAGCCAAGAATAGTTTGATGCTTGTTTTCGTAAAACCCCCATAACAAACCGAAGCAGGTTGGTCGTACAGAAAGGCAAGATGCAGTTTGATGGCTTTTAATATCTCTGGTTCTCTTAATCTTGCTAGAAGATAACGATTGTTGGAAGGGTCCGTGTTCATAGTTAATCTAACCTTCGGTGGGGTCATAGGGTCCAGATTTACAGTAGGCGTTGCAATATTTTCTTTAACAAAATTAATGTGAGAATAAGGATGCGGTTTTGATTTGCAAATTTCAATTGCATGTTTATCTGAGACTACATTTATCTTTTCCCCTGTATTTGTTAATGAATTATCTTGGCTAACGGGGCTTCTAGTATTCTCCATGGATTTGTTGTTTAATTCTGGTGATGACTCTAAATACCGTGGTTCAGAAGTTGGAGATTCAATAGACCATTTAATGTGAACGTTAGGTGGCCAAATTTCCTTATTAAATAGTAGCTTAATGGAGGATTTAGACTTCATACCTATTTTGAATGATGAACCATTAGAAGGACCTTGTCTTTTCAGCAGGGCATAACATCTAATAAACTCCTTTAACCCTAACTTCTCTTTAATAAAGTGGACCACTTGAATAGGAGTATATTCTGGGGATAGGTTGCTAATAACTACATATTGCCACTTTTCTTCTGCAGTGTTTGAACTTTGTTGAGGAACTACTACGGTCTCTTGAGTATCATCTGTTTGAGTGGCCGAGGTGACGCAAACAGAATTTTTCATAGATACCTCTGTCTTTTCTGGTAGAGTGGGTATTTTATTGTGAAGTTTACAGATTTGATTTGAAATTTGGTTAATATTTGATGAGAGCCTTTCCAAGCCCACTTTAATATCAGCTGAATTAGAGTCATGCACCTGAACCTTGATAGTCTCATCGGTACAGCCGAAAAAAACCGTCGATATATTGAAGATATCTTGTTCAATTTGCCTTATAGATTTTACAACCTTTTCAGCATTAAGCAAATCACTTGATTTATGGATGTCGTCAATTTTTTTTGTAAGGTAGTCCAGCTTACTATCATTTTTAGTTAGTAAATCGTAGATCTCCATAAAAACAGGCATATTGTCGGTTATTTTCTTGGTCGTATCAATTAGAGCCTCAAAATTCTCTAGGGGCAATTGGTTTCTTGACAAATTTGATATTTTGTCGTTTAAATATCTTAAGGATGGAGAATCACATAATGTACAACAAAATCTCAGGTGGTGAAATTTTTGGTTCAATATTACTTTCGTGGTCACTTTATCTAGACCAGAACATTTCATGCAGAAATATCGTCGGCAATCACCGCTGCATCTCAATCTATTATATTTGTCGTTCTCTGCAAATTCAATATTGCAATTTTCGCACTTGTAGGTCATTGTCAATGGATTAAACAATAATTTAACTAGGTCAATATCAAAAATAGATAAACATAAAACACGCTATATACTTGTCAGCAAATAACAAAATTTCTCACCGTACTCCAAACACCGAAACTAATACAAACAATATGAGTAATTGCTAGCCACTAACAAAACAAAACACAACCGATCACTTCGGCGACTAACTAAATACTGATCAATTTTAATATCAGTTTTAATTTTAAAGACATTTTCAAAACATTTCGATTTTTGAGAAGAAAATCATAATGGGTAAGGCTAAAGACGTCCCTGTGTCTAAAATGGTGGAAATAAAGACACTTTTATTGAATACAAAGCTTTCCTAACGTCAGATACTCAACAATGCCAAGTAGCGCAAGCAACAGTGAGCAATATCAAGAAAAAAATTGAAACCAACAAACCCCTGATTCACCAGTGTGCCCAAAAATGTGGTCGAAAGCGTGTCACTACACCCAGAGACGAAAGAAAAATGAGGGATACTGAGCAAGGTTTCAAATCATGTCGCCCTGCCAAAAAACCAAAGTTGACCATCGTAATGATGAAAAAGAGACTGGAATGGGCCAAAGAACACCAAAATTGGACAATTATATACGAAATATAATATAAATGGACAATTAAATACGAAATCCCTCAATCCCTCCCTAATCATCCAGGGAAAGATTGAAGGCAAGAGAGGAGTAGGTCGCAAACAAATGTCGTGGCTACGGAACATAAAAAACTGAACAGACATAAATAACACTGGCGATCTTTTGCATGCCGCAAAGGACAGACGTCTGGCCTTAAGATAACTCGCCAACGCACTATATGTAGGTGCACGGCACTATAAGAAGAAGAGTAGACTGTAATGGTCATATCATCAAACTTCCTAAGCAGGATCTTAAGCGACAAGCTAATTACGAATAATTAAACTATTGTATTCAAATATTAAATAAAAAAATCTCATATTAAAATTTAAATTTTCGGATTTGGTTATACACATAAGAAATAGAAATGTGTTCCTCAATATATTTATTTAATTACCACAGATATTAGATATGCTTGATAGTTTATACATTTTGAGTGCGTGGCATTTTTATGGGGAACGAAATATAATATACAGCGACCAGCCCTATAATAAAAGTTTATGGCTTTTAAAATCAAAGAACGTGTTCTGATTTATAATTGAGTTTTCAGTATTCTTTGAGACACCATTTGCTTCAGTCTGCGATACATATACAAAATACCTTCCCTTCGAGAATTAATTACTTTTTACTTTCTTCTTTCTCCCCTTCCTTTTACCCTATTAGGGTGTCGGATGTGGGCTAGCTATTTTAATTTCCATTTACCCACCTCTTCCATTCTTTTCTGTTTCCTTCCATTATTTTCAATTCCTCGAGTGATTTTTGTTTAAATTTTCCCGCCTCTACTACTTGCTGTATCCATTTTTTCTTGGTCTGCCTCTTTTTCTTTTTTCGATATTTTTTGCTTCATAAACTTTTTTTGTTATTCTATTGGATTGCATCCTCGTCAGATGCCCATACCAGTTCATTTGTCTCTTTGCTATTTTGTTCATTATCGGTTCCTGGTTGGCCATTCTCCTAATAGTCTCGTTGCTTAATCTATCCCATTTTGTCTTTCCAACTATCCTTCTTAGATGTCTCATCTCCATTGCGTTTATCCTGCTCTTATGTTTTTCCAGAATTGTCCAGTTTTCACTTGCATAGAGCACAGTCGGTATCACTATTGTGTTATATATTTTTATTCTTGTTTCTCGTGTAAGTTCTCTTTTTCCCATTATTGGGGCTAACGCATAGTATAACTTGTTTGATTTCTTTGCTCTATTTGTTATTACCCAGTCTATTTTTCCATCATTAGTTATTATACTTTCCAGGTATTCGTAAGTTGATACTATTTCCAATTCTGAGTTTTTACATTTTATCTTTATTTGATTATCTTCCTGATCTCCATTGCCGCTGATTATCATTATCTTACTTTTTTTCTCGTTTATCTCCATTTTTAGTTCTTCTATTTGTTCTACCCATATATCCATTAGTTTCTGCATTTTATTCTCGGAATCTGCTATTAGTACTATGTCGTCTGCATACATTAAGGACTCTATTGTTACCGGTTGTAATCTGTGGTAACCTATTATTGTCTGTAGTTGATTGGTTCTGATTCTAGTGTTTCGTAACAATTCGTTCATTACTATTATGAATAGCAAAGGGCTGAGACTATCTTCTTGTTTAATACCTCTCTTCCAATTAAATGCTTCCGATCTTTCCCCTGTTATTTGTACCCTTCCTTTTACCTCTTTGTAAGTACTTTCTATAATTTTTATCAATGCATTAGGTACATTTATTTTTCTCAAGCATTTCCCTATAATATGTCTTTCCATCGTGTCAAATGCTGCTCTTAGGTCTATGAATGCTAATACTAGTTTTTCGCCCGTATCTATGCTTCTTTCTATTAGGTTTCTAATGATATTACCGTCTTCCCGGTCTAAATGCCGTTTGTTCTTCTCCCAATACCATTTCTACTTCTTGTCTCAGTCTCTTCTCTATTATTTTCGTATATATTTTAAAACATACCGATGACAGACATATTGCTCTATAGTTGTCGCAGTTTACATGTTCTCCTTTTTTGTATATTGGCACGATGATATTCTTCTGCCAGTCTTTAGGTATTGTTTGTTTTTCCCACGCCTCTTTATATATTTTCCATAGCCAGTTTATTCCTTCTTCTCCCATATATTTTATCATTTCCGGTTCAATTTCATCGTCTCCACCTGCCTTGCCTATTTTTATATTTGATAATCCTTCTATTACTTATTCTCTACTTATTTGCTCTAGCTCTGTGTTTTCTTCGCCTTCATTGTTTATATTGTCTTCATTTATTACTTCGGTATCAAATTTTTTCTCATAATATTCTTTCCATACCCTAGCTACTTGTTCTGGGCTTATTTGTATTTGGTTTGAAGTATCTCTTACTGCATTTATTTCCTTTCGTCCTCCTTGCCTTATGTGTCGTATTGTTGTCCAAAAGTTTCTATTATTTGTTATATATTCTTCCTGAAGTTCTTCTCCAAATTCTTTCCATGTTTTTGCTTTTGCTTGTGTGACTGTCTTTTTTACCAATCGTCTCTGCCTATAGTATTTTTCTTTATCTTCTTCTAATCCCGTTTCAATGTATTTTTTCCATGCTATTTTCTTCTTTTTTATTTCTGTCTTCACTTCTTTACTCCACCATCTTGTCCTTTTCAATTGTTTATTATATTTTTTTATTCCACAACTTCAATTGCTGTTGTCTTTAATACTTCACTGTAAGTATTCCATCTTTCTTCCATTGTCCATGTTTCTTTTTGGCCCTCTATTTGTCTCAGTCTTTTGTTAGTTTCCTCCGTGTACAATTCTCGCACACTTTCTATCTTTAGTTTGTTTACATTTACTTTCTTATACTATTTTCTTTCCACTTCCTCTATTTTTTGATCCTCCAGTTTTGCAGTGACCATTCTATGTTGTGTAGACAGTTCCGGTTCCTTTTCCGTTAAGATGGTTTTTATATTTTGTTCTAGGTTTCTCGTATAGACTATATAGTCTATTAAGCTTTTCGCATTTCTCTCTTCAGCCACAAATGTATATTTGTCGTTAATGGTTTGTTCACCGAATGTGTTTCCTATTATCAGGTCATTGGTTTGGCAGAATTCTAGCATTTTAATTCCATTTCTATTTAATGTGTCTTCTCCATATTGTCCAAAGCATCCTAATCCCCTGTTAATGTCTTTACCTACTCTTGAATTCCAATCGCCTAAGATTATTATTTTTTCTCTTGTCTCTCTTAATTTGTCAAATGCGTTTTGGAGTTCGTTGTAGAATTCTATCATTATCTCTTCTTCATTTCCTTCTCTTGGTCCGTATATTTGTATTATTCCTATCTTGTCTTTTAGTTCTATTTGGGCTGTGATTATTCTAGATGATACTGCTTCGTAGTTTGTTATTCTTGATTCTATTATTTTATTCACTATTATACCGACTCCTTCTTTTGCTCTGTGACCCTGTGGTACTCCGGAATAATATAGACTATATTTCTCATTTATATTGATGTGTCCTTTCCCTATCTTTTTTGTCTCGCTTATTCCCATTATTTGTACTTTCATTTTTTTCATTTCTTCCGTAGCTTCTATTTCCTTGCCGGTCAGAGATGTCACATTCCATGTCGCTATTCCAATATGATTTGTCTAGTTATGATGTATTTCCTTATTACTATATTCTTCTTCTTCATTATTGGTGTGTTCGTTGATTTCATGCTCCCTGGTTTTTGTATTAACATTATATCCGTTATTTTTTTTATTACTATTTTTATTTTTAATACTAATATTTAATTTTTCCCTACCTTCATTACTACTGCTATGCTCATTAGGTATTAATATTCCCCCTAGCTATAATATTATCACTACTGTTAGTATACAAAATACCCATAGTCATATTTCTAATAGAATAATTATCATTTACATTTCTAATCCTATTCCTATTACAACTTAAATCTAAACATTTATCATCATTGTCCGGTTTATTTAGTAATTCTTCTTTCTCTATTCGTTGCTCGGCCTCTCCTTGGTTCTTTTTATGTTGCTCTGGTAGTTTTTTGAACACGCTATTTCCAACACCTTTTCTTCTTTATAGCACCATCTCCATTCCTTGCCGTCCACTGTGATTTTATTGTATCCTATTTTGACCATTTTTCCATTTTCCCTCATTACTTTTTACAAAATAAATATTATTAACAGCTTTTCTACGTTTTATTCGATTTAATTTAAATATTATTTTTATATTGTTTCCGTGGAAGTTTATCACACACGCATCCACACAACCACGGAACAGATCATTTTAAACTAAATAAGTTTGTCTGCTTATCATAATTATATCTAAGGGGTTTAATTACTTTGACTTAAATATTTGCTGGAGACATCTTTTTTTTGTTAAGAATCAATTTAATGTTTTTAAGATGGTAAATTTCTAAAATTCGGTAAATCTAATTGTTTATTATTATTTTTTGTTTAGATAAAATCCGAAGTTATGATTAAATAATGGTTGGGAGATGGGACATTGATAATTACAAATCTTCCTGCCAGATGTATTTATACTTTTGGGCGCATTTCACAACTAATCTTACGAGCCCTAACAACTATATGTTGGAACAAGCAGTTATTTTGCGAATAAAATACCAATTTACCGAAATTCTTTTATTTTATTTTTTTTTAATTGTCAATATGATATTAACAACATTTTTTATTATATATGGAATTATTTTTACAATTTAATTATATATTTTATGTTGATTACTATTTAGTAAATTATTTGATAGCCAAAAAATGCTGACAACTAAATATTGGAACAAGAGGTTTTTAACAAATTAAAATAAAAATTGGCTTGAATAACAGCCTGAACTCTATTAGACTTTCTATAAACTAGGCCTTCACAGAATTTAGGGGAGAAACTATTCCATATTTTTTGCAATTCAGCACGTAATTGTGGCAAAGTACGCTGAGGGTTATTTCTTACTCATTGTTCTATTTTGTGCCAAAGTGTCTCTATTAATCTACGTGAATGGTTTCTTCGTAATCTACGTGAATGGTTCGGGTGTAGTTCGATTGAACTTTTTAGGCGCGCTGCTAACAAAGTCGCAGTGGCCATGATGATTTCCAATCTCCGCTAGGAGTGGCACGAGAAGAAGAAGAAGTCTCTATTAGATTAAGATCCGGGCTAACTATCTTTTGGTAGATTTAGCCGTATGGCATGAGGCTCCGTCCTGCTGAAAGATAAAATCTCCGGATGAATATAACTTTGCCGCACTTGATAGAACCGAATGTTCAAGGATATCTTGATGTTTCGCTGCGTTTACTATGGCCTCAATAAAATGTAAAGTTCCAAACCTTTGGCTGACTTACAACCCCACTTCATGATTCCCTGTGACAACTTTACAATTCTTTTGAGATAATCCTGATGGAATGCTTTTGTTTTTCCCCAATCACACGCTTCGATCATCTTCCACACACACATCAAATTTGGTTTCGTCGCTACAGATAAGTTTGTCCCAGTAATATTTGGTCTGCGAAAATTTTGATTTAGCCCAAACGTAACGATTCTATTTTAGAGTTTCCGTCAACAATGGTTTTTCTTTAGCCTACGTGAATAAATAAAAAAATATAAAATTTAAATCGCAAAGACAAACCTATTAAACATACCTTATAAAAACAAGACCGCTTTTGTAGATATATTAGCGATAGGATTTTCTGGAAACATTCATCCCTGTTTCTCTATTTCTTCTAGTAGTTACTTCTCATAGATATTTCTTCTTCTCGTCTTACGTAATCTGATAAAATGCCTTACATTCCTTTGAGAAACAGCTTTTGGACGGCCTGAGCTTTTGCCGCGGAAATCAATACTGGCAGTTTGCATTAAACACAGTAGTTGTTGCTACAGTTAATTTACTAGAAACACGCATTGTTTTCCCTTTATGGTACTGATGAATAATAATTTCTCGAACTTTTGAATTAGTAGGTCTTCCAAGGGCCATTATTATATTTTACTCGTAATAAAACTGACGGTTGTCTTTATTCATACTCAAATGATGCGTGAAAAATGACTGATAGACTGATAAAATTTAAGAAACGTGAGGTAACGTGGGATGTAATGGGATAGTCAAGCGCAACATCTATCTTCTGGTACATCCTGCTAGATAACTAACGAAACTCTGACGTCCAAGTGTTTGCCGGGATAATCAATCAACCATTTACTGGCCAACGGCTTAGGGCGGATGAGCTAGTAAGTGGAAAGACACTATTCTCCCGAGACTGAGAAATTGGTTTCGAAGGCGGAAGAACCAAGAAAGTGGTCAACGGCATCAGAATGCAGAAGGCAACGAGAAACCACTGCATTAAAGGTCCCTGATGACATCTCTAGTATAAATTATAATGGCTATTTGCGCAAGAGACACTATTGATTATGGTAATTGGAGACCAAAATCCGGCAGGGGAGGACAACCATCAGAACGCAATGGGTATATTTATTTAAAAAAACCCTTAAAAGGGCTACATCAATAAAACAAACGTTTTCGGACCACACAGTAAATCATCAGGTTTTAAAATCGAAAAAATGCCTAAAAATAAGTATAAACCATTTAGTTAAAACAAACGTGATTATGAAATTTTGACTATGGTTGAAAAGCAAAAGATGGTTATACTTACTAGGTCACAATGCCTGAGCCACCAAAATACTAGGGTAAAAACCCTTTAAATTACATTTAGTTATAAAAGATTATACATCGTGTTGTAAAATAACTGTGATGTTCAGTATTAAATTAAATTTGGCTAGAGGTAACACATGGCTGAAGCGAGTTCCAGAGCCGGTGAGAGAACCTCTACACACGGAGAACAGCTGGGAGCTGATTGACAAGATACTTGTGAACGGTGTCGAAAACAAAATGTCAATGCAACACAAAACTATATTAGTTGTACATAGTATTACTACAGCCAAAAGATTCAACAAGTTTTGATGATTTAAAAAAAATAACAGCAATCTAGGTGTAAGGATTTAAAAAAAACTTTTTTATTTATTAATTTAGGGTATAAAAGATGTGAAATCAACGATGGTTTTATAGTCATGATTAATAGAATGACCTGTGTCTTAGGCAACTTATGTTGCTTTTTGTCGTATGGAATGTGGTCTAGAAGTGTATTTTATGTTGGATTAGCTTATATATATGAAAATTATCCTTTTATGTTTATCACATCTAGGACAAGGTAAAAATTAAATAACAAATATTTGAAGCTAATATCAGACCTCATATTTAAATGACTTTATTTAAGACTGCTCGTATGGTGAAAAATTAATAAAAATAAGTTTAGTAAAATTAGTTTTTTTTTTAATTGTGTTCCTATGCTTTCTGCCATGTCTAATTCGTCTTATTGGTTGCTGTAAATGATACCCACATATAGATAAAAATACTTTAGTTACTTGTATATAAAGGTACTGTAATTTCTTAGCTATTCATTAAGAAACTCTACCGAATATTATGGTCTTTTAAATGGATAGGCTTTTGTCATTTATAAATAAACATCAAAGGTTGAATTTCTGATGAAGTGGTAATGATTAGGTCTTACTGGAAAAACATGTAGCTGTTTACGAATTAAGGAAACAGTTTCTACGAATTTCTACGAACAGCTGTCTACGAATTAAGCAAAACATATAAAGGGGAAGCGTTAATTTAATTGAAAAATAATATCAGATTGGGCAGATGTACTAGAACCTCAAAAAGGTAGACCATATCGAAAATGAGACTCGAACAAAGAAAAATATGTTATTTTGGAAGATGCTAAATTGATTTCTTTTGAAACAGATCTTATTGCATAGCAGACTGAGGCTAGTTTCTTGCTTAACAAATTCATAAGAAGGGACCATTTAAGTTAGCTGTCTATAAAAACACCAAGAAATGTTTGAGAAGCAACGATACTGATCTGGCTGTTTTGGTAGACCAGGTTTTTATTGTAGGTAGATCGGAAGTTATAGTTGCATAAAGGGTTGCAATATTTGCTGAGTTGCTTCACGTGATACTGGTATCATGTGCATGAAGAAAAATGTTTTCCTATCGATTTTTAAATTAGTGATGTCTTTTCTAAAGATAAGGAAAAGTAGAGGACCCAATACTGAACCTTGTGGGACTCCCCTACAATGCTTTTGTGATTAGAGTCAGTATCATTTGCTCTATCCAGTTGTTTCCTATTCCCCAAGTAAGATTAGAACCCATTCAAAGAAATATCTCGAATACCGTAGAAATTTAGGATTTTTATCAAAATGTGATTTACACAATCAAAGCTTTAGCATAGTACAAAACAGTGACAGTGTAAAGATTATTGTTAAGTGCCTGGTAAACCTCATGTAGCACAGAAAACATAGTATCACTGGTACATTTATTAGATAAAAAGCTGGACTGATTTTGTGATAAAATATTGTTTTCAACGAGAAGGGACTTAAGTCGGGAATTTATGTCTCTTAATAATTTTGGATAGTACCGATGGTATGGCAATAGGTATATAGTTGCAGGCATTAGATTTTTCATATATACTTCTTATAAAGAGGAATAATAATGGCTGTTTTTAGCCACTCTGGAAATGTACCTTTTTCAAAGGAATCGTTAATTAGTGAGACCAGGACGTTTTCGGGAGATTTGAGAAAATTTTAGTGCATCGATACTATAAAAGGATTTGCTTTTGCTATTATTGATTGCTTGGATTAGTTCAGATTTATCAAATGGTCTTATAAAGAATGAATTCGAGACCTTTTTTAAATAATAATTCATGTTATTTTACTCACATGAACGAAGTATTCATTTAGATTTTCAGTGTTTGCAACACTTTTAGAGCTTCCTAGAGGATTTGGATAGTGGGTTGCTACTTTGATGTTTTAGAGAGGTTTCTGGGTGATATATTCAGTAACAGACGTTGGTAGTAAATTTTTTGATGAACAGTAGTGAACGAATATTCTTGACTGATATAAGGATACATTTGGTAGTCTAGGATTTGTGATGTTTCAGCTTAATTGTAATAAAGGAAATGTCTTATTGAAAATACAGATAAGCTTATCTAAAAAATCACTGAAATTATAGTCCACGTACACAGAAGGAAAGTGCCCGTTAGTTAACTAACTGTAATTATCCTGTGGGTATATTAAAACAAAATACTAAGAACTTGCGTTCTTAGATTTAGTTGTCTTATTATTTACTAGCCAAGGGAACTCTAATCATTTGTTATGTAAGTAAGCTTATGATGAGCCCGATTTTAATGTCGATGGTAATTTCGTAACTTTTTCAGATTGTCTTTAATTCTTTTAATGAACCACTTTAACGTAGAGTACAAAAAAACCTAAAAAAAATAATCTTCGCTGCTACTAGAAGTGATAGTAATGAATATTGCACTAAAAGTACTCAACGATATCCTTTAATCTATTTTATGTTCGTTTTCAGTCACTTAAAGCTTTTTTTATTTTCAGACTAAGAGGCATTAACTAAGTATATAGTATTAGAAAAAATTGTTAACCGACAATGACGAATAGTTGCTCAGCATACTTTTGACAAGTGAAGTTATGGTACAAATGTAACTTTTAAGATATTACAAAAATGAAATTTTCAAATTATGATTCAAACCTGACAGATATGTTTTCAGAGTAAATATGTATTTAATATAAATAAATGGGTACTCTAATTTTACGAGATGTTTTATTAATTTTACCCTACGCCTCCAATGTATATATATATATATATATATATATATATATATATATATATATATATATATATATATATATATATATATATATATATATATAATAATTATAATTTTATTGGAATAAGCCACAATTATTAAGTTTAAATAAGTTTATTTTTGACGTTTCAATTTCCACTTTAGAAATCGTTCTCAAAATACAAAACATTAATAAATGAATACAATATTTTGTTCAATACAACAAATTAATACAATATTTACATATTTTGTTCTTTGATACTTTTGAAAAATTCTTCTAATTTAATTGTATCTGACTCATTCATGTGTCAAAACAATGGTTTTTCTCAAAACTAAAGCTATTTAACGCGGAGTTATTTATTATAAAAAATATTACTATTTTAACAAATCCGGAAAACAACTGAAATCATATATATATATATATATATATATATATATATATATATATATATATATATATATATAATATATATATATATATATATATATATATATATATATATATATATATATATATATATATATATATTAGTGAGAGCAGAAATGCAATAAATTAACATAGAAATATATACAACCAGATATACAATGTTAATTAATTTAAATAGTGGTTAGAGACATAATTTGTAAGTTATATACTAGATAATATTATTAAAAATGAGGGTATTTTTAAGAAATTAGGATATGAATTAAGTTTAAGAAGTTTTTTTTTATTTTATTTAATATTTAATATGTTTAATTCATCCATGTGCATATGCAACCAAACATACACTGTAGTGTAAAAGTCAAAAGTTATTTATTTCTGTAATGTTAATTTAGAATATAATTGTGGATGTAGAATAATAAAAATATATTTCATATAAATGTTTAAGTTACATATAATAGTAGTTCTGATCTGGAGAGCCTAAAGTCAAGTAAATTGTAAATAGAAAGTTCTCGAAATGTCAATGGGACTATTTACATAATACATCACAGACAGGAAACCATTCCAGAATTTTCAGATAGAACAAATAGAATGATTCGAACATTATTTATTGCTGGAATGTTCTGGAAACAATGAAAAAGATATAAAAAGCTGTGTAATTCGGTTGGAGGTCAGTTAGAGTTCAGTTCAGTTACCAGTTCAGTTATCAATCAGTCAGTTATCAGTTAGAAGTCAGTTACAGTAAAGTTATAATTCAAGAATTTAGTAACAATTCAAGGATTATTAAGTCAGATATTTATGAGGTTATGAAGAGATTATTAACTAGAAGAAGGCATTGATTAAGTTAAATGAATTATTAAGTTAAATACAGTTGGAGATTAATTATTACTACAGTAATATAGTGACAGTTTGAAGTTAATTCATTGAAATAAGCATTCAATAATACAACCACAAGATCCAGTATATTTCAAAGTACATTATATGGAAATTACAAGGAATTAAATATATATATTTATATGGTGAGGGGAAATAATTAAGAAGGAACATATTAAAATAGTTGGATAATCAAGGCTTAGTAAGAAGATATCGAGTGGTGATAATACCTTTAATTTTGGAAAAAACTTTAGGCGTTCAGTGAAAGAAGGTACCAAATTTTGTTAATAATTTAATAATTGTAAGAATTTCAAATTTTAGATAGATTGTTTTAAATTGATATTGCTTGTATTAGATAGATAGGTTTGTTTCATAATAGTTATAATAAAGATAATTTTAAAAAGTACTTACAAACTAATTCTTTGAGAACCGCGATAAAAACCCTATACTTACATATATCATTCAAATTTACTCATAGCTCATACAACAACAACACATCATACCAGTATATATATATATATATATATATATATACATATATATATATATATATATATATATATATATATATATATATACATATATATATATATATATATATATATACATATATATATATATATATATATATATATATATATATATATATATATATATATATACTTCTAGCGGTTAATATGGGCTCCGTACTAAAACGGTATTATACTAACTCCAGGAGAATATACGCCGTGTATATTATTATCTGAGTAGCGCTTTATGTAGACTCCGACCAATACGTCGGATCAAGTGGACTCCGTAATAGGATCAAACATTTTTGGGATCCGTATATAATTTTTCCCGTACACTTCTTAACTCCTGCGATGTTGCCAATAATTGTATTAGTAGTAGATTTTTAAATTTTATAGGTGGTACATTTTGGAACCTATTAATATGAACATCGAGTAGCGTAATCGTCTAACAGTTTAAGAAACTCTTCTGTAAGATCTTTATAATTTTTCAATTACTGCAGTTTATGGCGTGTAATATTTATTTTATGAAGTAGTTAAAATTTGACTATAATAATTTATAAATTAATCTTTAATATTATAATTTTTTGCTGTCTAATTTCAAAATGTTGATTTTTAATTAACAAAATATTTGATGCATTAAAGTCGCGTAGCTATTTTCACCAAACATTCAATTTTAAAGCTATTAGTATAAAAGTCTATAAAAAAGTATAAAAATCTAAGGAATTTAATATGGATACACACGTCAGTGTGCTTTTCTCAAGTCTCAAGTTTCTCGAATCCATCAATCATTCATTGTATTTCTTATACTTTCATTTTAATCCTCTCCAATCAAAATTTTAAAGCAGGTTTGCTCCATTAGTCCATTTTTATTACTTTTGGCACTATTTCTCCTTTTTCATTATCATCATCATTACGTGGCACTACAACACTGGGTGGGTCTTCGCTAACTACAAATTTTCTCCAAGTTGATCGATTTTCCACGAATCTGTTATCAAATGAAATGTTAATATTTTGAGATATAATTGGATGTTTTCTCTCCATTGCTTACTGAGACGCCTAAGCGGCATTCTTTCTTCTGTGCTAACTTCCTTCCATACCAGTTTTACAAGTTTGATATATTGGCATCTATGGATGTGTCCGATCTACCTTAAGCGATTTATTTTTCTGAACAATATCGTTATAAAAGCTTTCTTTATTCAGTATGGGTTCTTATTCTATACGGATTTGTAGCGATATGATAATGAGGTTAAAACATTTTTCTAATTATTTTTATTTTAAATATTCGTACTTCTTCCTTATTTTTTTTAGTCAATGTCAATGATTCGCATCCATGTATTAAAATAGGTCTAAAATTTGAATTATGCTAAAAGTATTTAGTTATTGACATTCTTATTAACAGTGATTATTTATCTAAGATATTTAAAGTGTTCCATATTTTTGAAATTGTAGTTGTTAACTTTAATATTTTATCTAGATTTATTAAATTGGTCTTTTCTGTTGATTCGCTTGTATTTGGTTTTTATTTCGTTGATTTTTCGTGCTCTCTTTACTTTATTGAGATCTATGTCATTAGCATATGCTAGGAGTGCTTTGTACCTTGGGTCTTTAATGAATTACATCTTAAATAGGCGATATTTCCATTTTAGTAAGCTGTTCATTAATTTTTTGACTATTTGAATCGACAATCTGTATTTTATTCGACTGTTATATCACAGAGTTTCTTGGCGCATATTTTCATTCTTGGTTTTTTGTTTCCCGTATCATTATTACAAAGATTTTTCTGGAAATCGACATAGAGAACTCGGTGGTATGTACATGATGTTTTCATAACCAACATCGAAAATTTCTCTTACTGTAAAGTCATAATGATTTTACTAGGAAATATAGTGTTGTTTAATAATAATAAAGTTCAAGCAACAATTCGTATATGCAATACCTTGGTATGATATTTCTGCTCCCGATACCAAGTAGCAGTCCCGAAAACATTAAAACTGCTACACTCATGTTTATTATTATCCAAAAATTAGCCAGTCCAGGACTATACTGCCCTCATAAGTGAATAGAATATCTTCTTCTTTGGGTGCCGTCTTCAATGAAGGTTGGCGATAACCTCAGCAAAATCATTTCTGTCTCTGGCTTTTCTTATTAAAGATTGAGAATCCAAACCAGTCCACTCACGAATGTTCTTCAACCAGGACGCCTGCCGTCTACCAGGACCACGTTTTCCTTCTACCTTCCCCTCTATAAGAAGCTGCAGTAGCTGGTATTTCTCATTTCTGTATATGTGTCCCAAATATGAGGTTTTCCGTGTTTTCATTATTTTTAAGAGTTCTCTGTCGGTACCCATCTTGTGTAGGACCTGCTCGTTGCTCATATGCGCTGTCCAGGGGACTTTCAGCATCCTTCGAAATAACCACATTTCAAAACTTTCCAAACGCCTTAGTGAGTTGATTTTGAAGGTCCAGGCCTCCATTCCATATAGTAAGGTGCTGTAAACGTAACATTTCAGCATTCGGTATCGGATTTTGAGATTGAGTGTTTGGGACGTAAACATTTGTTTCATTTTTAAAAAGACATTTCTTGCTTGTTCAATTCGCGATTTTATTTCTATGTCTGGATCTATATCTTTCGTTATCCAGCACCCTAGATAGCGGAATTTCTCGAGATTTTCGATAATGTTACCATTCACGTTTAAAGCCATGGGTGGATGGATGGATGTTTTGGAGACAATCATTGTTTTTGTTTTCTTGACGTTAATGCTGAGGCCGTATTGTTCTCCGATCGATCTGACGCGATTTAAGAGTGTCTGGAGATCCTGTGCGCTCTCTGCAATTAGGACCGTGTCGTCGGCGTATCTTACATTATTTAGAACTCTGCCGTTAATTTTAACACCTTCTCTTGATTGCTCTAGTGCTCGTGCAAAGATTTCTTCCGAATATATATTGAAAACTGGTGGTGACAATACACACCCCTGTCGTACACCTCGCTTGATATTGAATATTTCTGTGTCACCGGCTTCTGTTTTCTAACTGCTGCAGTTTGGTTAAAATACAGCGTTTGGATAATTTTAAAATCGTTCTCGTCTAATCCCTTTTTGTGAAGCCAATCCATCTGCTTATCATGTTTTACTTTGTCGAAGGCCTTTTGATAGTCAATAAAACATAAAAAGAGATCCTTTTTTTGGTCTCGACATTTTTGCAGCAGTATAATAAAACTGGTTAATGCTTCCCGTGTCCCAAATCCATTTCGGAAGCCAAATTGTTCATCACTGATATCCTGTTCACATTTCTTATAAATGCGTTGGTGAATAACTTTCAAGAATAACTTTAACATATGCGACATTAAACTAATAAGTCTGAAATCACCACACTTCTTTGTTCCCTTAGTTTTTGGAAGGGGAATAAAGACTGATTTTAATCAGTCTTGTGGAATTTAACCGCTTGTATATATTTGATTAAATAATTTGACGATTATATTTAAATGTTTCTCTTCCAGTAGCTTTATGACTTCCGTATGTATGTCATCGGGGCCAGGGGCTTTTCCATTTTTTGCGTTTTTGATTGCTCCCTCTACTTCTTATTTTAATATAGGAGGACTGGTTTCATGGTTTTTATATATTATGTTGTTTAGTGGTGTGTCCGAGAATAGTTCTTCTATGTAATGTCCCCATACGTTGTTTAGATCGCTTAATTCCCATATCGTTTCATTCTCGTCGTTTGTTAATCTACAAGGGAGTCTTTGTTTTGTCATTCCAGCTAGATCTTTTTTTTGTGAAGCGTTTGACTGTCGTGTTTCTTTATTAATTCTTCGATCTCTTGGCAGTTTTCTATCATCCAATTTTCTTTTGCGGTAGCTATTTCCTTCTTGATTTGACGATGTATCTCCCTATATTTTTTATTATGTTTATTTTTGTAGGCTCTTTGAGTATCCATTATTCCCAGAATTTTTTGTGTCATCCAGGGTTTAGATTTTCTTTTGTTATTAGTGTCTTTTATATATTTCTCGGCGCTCGTAAAAGCATTCTTGACTTCAGTCCATAAGCCTTCTGTAGTTGGTGATAACTCTCTTTGGAGTCTTTCACATTCCTCGTTGAGTTTAGTCTTTACCATACTTTGTATATTTTCTTGTTTAAGTAAATTGATGTCGGTTTTTCTTTTGACAGTCTTTTTTAGCATTTTGAACTTTAGTTTTAATTTAGCCACTAGTAGGTTGTGATCCGATGGAACATCTGCGCCTGGGTATGTTCTTGTATCCGTTACTGCATTTTTATATCGCTGGTTTATAATAATGTAATCGATTTGATTTCGGACACAATTGTTTTTATTATCTGCGGGTGATTTCCACGTATATAGCCTCCGTAGTGGTAGCTTGAACCAGGTGTTCATGATAGTTAGTTGTTTCTCCTGGCAAAATTGTAGTAGTCTGTCACCTCTATCATTGCGATTGCCCAGTCCGTAAGTTCCACAAATATGTTCCACTTTTTCACAACCCACTTTGGCATTAAAATCTGCTACGATTAATGTTGTTTCATAACTCTTTGTCATTTTAAGTAATTCTTGGAGATTCTCATAGAACTGCTCTATTTCATCATCCGACGTGTCAGCAGTTGGTGCATAAAGTTGGAGTATGAATAGAATATGTACGGAGATTTTTGGCAATTTAATAGGATTTTGTGTGTTAGAATATTATTTCTCCGAGAAAGTAAAGAATATTTATTTGCTATCCGAATATAATCCATAAATTAAATATTAGAATGCTATAAAATAATGCTACTAGCAGCAAAAACGGTATAATAGTTACTAATGAGAAAATCAAATAAATGTTTTTTAACATACAAAAGAAAGGATGTAGAGTAAGGCATAACGTAACAATAAAGCTATATAATTTTGAAAGATTGCAGCGTTTTAGATATCGTAAATAACGTTGTCACATAAGAAATAAAAGGGAAAATTCAGGTAGCTAACTGATGTATATAGAACCCTTATAACACTTTTAAATCCAGAAGCCTAATATAAATCTTTAAAATCAGGATATATAAAACAGTGAACCAGTGCTACTGTGTGGATATGTAACGAGAACGTATTAATTAGATCAGGATTGCTAGAAAAGCCATCAGAGGTATTTCCCGACTTACAAAGGTCCGAGTACTAACCAATACCGAACGAAACTAATGTCAAGGTCAAACACATATATAAAGATAGCAACGAGGTACAAGAACCTAAATGTCAACTCCAAAGTTGCGCTGGCTTTATCCAAAGGCTCTCTCATTAACTGCATTCAAATTGGTAGGATGCCCCGAGAGAAAAAATGCCCTTAGGATGTCCACGGATGAAGGGCGCAAATTTAGGAATAATGAGACTACTTACCGACTCATTATATTTATCAACACCTGCTATCCTACCTACAATCAATACGTATCTGTTGAGGACTATCAAATCAATTACATGTTATCAAACGAACTAGGCTTAAAAAAGTATCCTAGGAAAGGCACTTCGGCAATATTGACATATATTTTTAAAACGCCATTTATGTGGCTGAGTTTGCAATAGGAATGAGGGGACAAAAAGGAAGAAATGGAAGAAAAAAAATAAAATCTTGTTGCGTTCCGACTATACGATGACGATGATCTCTATATAACATATAGGAAGAAATGGAGAATAATGTCTATGTTCAATTTAGAACTCGTTGGTTTTCTCCCTTTCTTATATAAATCCCTAATATTTAAACAGACTGCTTTACAAAAGGTGAACGAATAAGCATAAATAAATTGTCAACAAAATAAATCAGAAGAATATGACACAGTATATTGCTTACAAAGAATTCTTATGTGACTATGCTAAAATATAATACGATCGGAAAAACGACAATGACTTTTACAGCTGATTGCCACATAAATATTAATGTAACGCAAATATGATGATATTGCCTCGTACTGTTATATAGCAATTTGTTGTCACATTGCTGAACGTTACTTGATGGAAATTCATTGTATCTAACAATAAAACAAGTATGCGTTTACACGTTATAGATTGTAACTGAATAAGTTGAGGAGGGGAAAACTGTTTGTCCCAAGTTGGTATTCAGAATTATGTCTGTATTTTGTAATTTGCCAATTTCCATAGGTTTAAATTTTCATGGATATCACTAGACTCGAGAGCAGTGTATGATTCCTTAGTTATGTTTTTAAAGGATAGTAAAATAACCATCTAAATAATTATGCATTAGTTAATAACGTAACCTTTGTTTCTAACCCAATTGTCAAATTCCTTTCTTACCGTGGCCTAGTGTTGTACGTCTTTTTAAAAAATGCCTTGATGGGCCCCTAGGCGAGAAGAGAGTGATCCTGTTTACCTGTCTTTTGTTTTGTATATTTATTAATATAAACTCAAACAACTATTTGTACCATCTTGAGTCTAGCTGAATGACTAAAAGTCTATGCCAAAAAAATTTCATAGAATCTAAAGACAGCTTAATACCTTTATTATAAATATACTTTTTAGTAATGAAAATAAGTAAATAGAACCTAGAATATCCATGTAAAAGAATGTAATCTTTGATCTCTGGGATAAACTCATCTCCTGAACAATGGCGCCGATATGTATGTAGTTAAAATTTTGTACACCTATTTTAACCTGTTTGTTTCCTTATTATCCATATATGAGATGTGACCGATGTTACAAACTCATTTACTTTTTACAAAGAGTCTATATATTAGCTACAGTCATGGACGTAACTATACAAATCTGACTCGAAATATCGTCTAAAAGTAACAGTATGTAAAATTTAGATTTTTAGTCAAAAGTAAATACTTTGTCATTTTTTATGGAGTTCAACGTAGAAGCCTTCACGAAAATTTAAGTACTAATAAGACCACCGCAATCGGGCGTACCTTGGGTAATGAATAATTAATTAATTGGTTAATTCTTCAATCACTCGTCCAATATGAGTTTTGTCAAATCAGTCCTTTTTAGGACCAACTATTCTATAGAGATAAAGTAAACTATATCTAGAGATAAAGACAATTCATAAGCCTGATGGAAGGTGTAATAAATAAAGCAAATACTATATTGAGTAATTATATAAGCAAAAAGTATATTAACTTTACATTAACATGAATAATATGATTGTCACTTAACTGGGTATTATACATACGCTCTACTTTACTTAAGCTTATCAGACATAAACGCTTAACACAAATGTGACGTATTTCTAGTGCAGTAAGCACATAGAGGGCCAAACCTAGGGTATTTGGTATAAAACTGATCGCAGAAGATTACATAATAAGTGCGGGCAAAGAAGCAAAGAAAAACTTAAAATGAGAGAGGACTCAAACTAGTCACTGCGGGAACCATTTAACTATGTTGAGCTTGGATCCACTATCCACGTATAAAATAAACAATATTACGGCTCCCGATTGAGGATCTGAGCACAAAACTAATTATAAAATTTTGACCAAAAATACTACAATGGTTAATATCTAAAGTCTGTAGACAAGCAAAGCAAAGACAAAGTTATCACTATGCTTTAACCTGGCAAAAACTCCAACGACCACAAAAGCTATCGGCCAATATATCTATTTATTTTGTCAGCTATACAAAATAAATCTGCACATGATCCTTAATATAAACCGATAATAGAAGAAGAACTCAAATTAAAAGACAAAAGTGGCTATATATGACAGGGAAGATCGTGTACATCACAAATACTAAATCTTGCCCAACACAGCGAAGACGGGTATGAAAAATATCAGGTATGCGGAGTCGTATTTGTCAATCTCAATGCCGCTTACGACACCTTAAATTAGAGGGCATTTTTTCAAAATCTATGTGATATCCCCTTAGTATCTCAAACTCACTTGTATTATCCGTGTATGCCTACACAACATAAGATTTTTCGTATCACTCAACGGTAAGAATAGCAGATGGAGAACGTAGAAGAACGGTCTTCTTTGGGGTACCGTAATCGCACCTACGCTGTATAACATTTACACAAACCATACCGGTAAATAGTAGGACTTTTATTATGTAGACAATACATCTATTGTTGCATAACCAAAAGCTTTTGTTTCTAAAGTAGAGAAAAATCTAAATAATACCTTAAACAAAATAAAAATAGAATCTGAATTAATTTTAAGCCACACCCCGGAAAAAGTTAGGTATGCTCCTTCAATGTTCCTAACAAAGACGCTTTCACAAATCTGAACATATACCTGAACCAATAGTGTCAAGAAATCCTTAAACTCTGCACTTGCTATAAATACCTTGAAGATAGTTTCTCTCACACTTTATTATTCACAGAACTTTGTTTAAAACTAAATGAAAACCTAATACTACTATAAGAATGAAATGAGAACCAAAAAATAATATTCTCCGCAAACTTGTCAGCTAAAAATAGGGAGCACATTCTTCCACCCTTAAAACGTAGACTTGAACTCTATGCTTCTGCCGAATATACCTTGCTAGTATGGGTGACATCAACACATACTTAATACGTAGATTTAGCTATAAATTAGTCAGTCAAATTCAGAGTACCTATATTAAGACTCACATCCATACATAAGCTCTACAATATCGTAGCTATCAATTAACCTAATATCCGAAGATAAAAAGCTAGAGAACGAAAGAAACAAAGTCTAGATTCGTAACATCAACTCCACGCATACCAGCCAATTTTATGACTAGAATCGAAGAAAAAACTGGCCAGATCAACACATCTGCAGGATATACAAAAAAAAAGTAAGCTTCTCCTCGACATCTGAACCCTCGAAAGAAACTTCCTGATGGTAGTTATTAAGACTCACATCCATACATAAGCTCTACAATATCGTAGCTATCAATCCACCTAATATCCGAAGATAAGTAGCTAGAGAACGAAAGAAACAAAGTCTAGATTCCTAACATCAACTCCACGCATACCAGCCCATTTTATGACTAGAATCGAAGAAAAAACTGGCCAGATCAACACATCTGCAGGATATACAAAAAAAAAGTAAGCTTCTCCTCGACATCTGAACCCTCGAAAGAAACTTCCTGATGGTAGTTATTAAGACTCACATCCATACATAAGCTCTACAATATCGTAGCTATCAATCCACCTAATATCCGAAGATAAGTAGCTAGAGAACGAAAGAAACAAAGTCTAGATTCCTAACATCAACTCCACGCACACCAGCCCATTTTATGACTAGAATCGAAGAAAAAACTGGCCAGATCAACACATCTGCAGGATATACAAAAAAAGTAAGCTGCTCCTCGACATCTGAACCCTCGAAAGAAACTTCCTGATGGTAGTTATCTTCCTTAAATCTGCCAGAAGGACTCCGGTTAACCTATGTAAATGTGGGGTGGTACAAGATTCATCACACTTTCTTAGTTGACTTTATCATCCAAATCGGTCTTTTCTGAAGGAAAAGGTTAATTTATTTGAACTAAACATGTAAAGTACAGTCAGTAAGCTATTATTTATAAAGTAAAGATCATTGCAAATTTGGCACTACCTCCACTTATATTGATTACATATTACCCCTAAATACTAGATAAAATATTCAGAAATATGTAATGATCGTGAAGTGATATAATTCTTGTTAGATAAATTAAGCATTCTTCCCTTTTTAGTGCACTACTACCCATTTTTACACAAAAATATCTATTTTAGCACTATATTTCGAGATAACCGTCTATCCAGAATTATATGTAATACACAGATACAACCAGAAATAGAATAATAAAAAAGCTGTATACAAGATATCATAAAACAAGAGATGAAATAAAAGAAGTTTTTATTAAGAGGGTTCTTAAATAAAACGTATAAAGACATACTCACGTTAACAAAATACATTAGGAAATTTCCGCATATGAAACAAAATCCAATTTGGTAATGAAATCCTTTTGTATCTATAAAGCTATTTTTAGAGAAGCACGTACCTACCAAAAACAGGTAGTTATTAGTATACATATCTGTTACACACTGTAATGCGTATGAATGATAACAAAAATAAGAAGTCCATATAAACATACTTTATTGAAAGAAGTAAAAGTACACTGCTAAGAAAGTACATTGTATTTCTTATACTTTCATTTTAATCCTCTCCAATCAAGATTTTAAAGCAGCTTCACTCCATTAGTCCATGTTTGTTGCTTTTTGTCACTGTTTCTCCTTTGTCTTTATCATTATCATAACGTAGTGCTACAACACTGGGTGGGTCTTCGCTAACTACAAATTTTCTCCAAGTTGATCGATTTTCCACGAATCTGTAATCAACTGAAATGTTATTTTTTTTAGATATGGCATTTTTCTGTGCTAACTTCCTTCCATACCAGTTTTATAAGTTTGACATCTTGGCGTCTATGCATGTGTCCGATCTACCTTAAGGGATTTATTTTCCGGAACAATATCGTTATAAGAGCTTTCTTTATTTAGTATGTGTTCTTATTCTATGCAGATTTGTAGCGATATGATAATGAGGTTAAAAAATGTTTATTATTTTTCTTTCAAATATTCGTAATTCTTCCTTACTTGTTTTACTCATTGTCCATGATTCGCATCCATGTATTAAAATAGGTCTAAAGTTTGAATTATTCTCTGTATTTTTTAGTGGCATGATTATTAACCGTGAGAATATTTATCTTATAAGATATTTAAAGTGTTCCATATTTTGGAAATTGTGATTGTTAACTTTAATATTTTATCTAGATTTATTGAATTGGTCTCTTTTGTTGATTCGCTTGTATCTGGTTTTCATTTCGTTGATTTTAAGTGAACAATTTTTCGTGCTCTCTTCACTTTATTGAAGATGTTTGCGGACGAGAGAGTTTCTTATGAGATCTATATCATTAGCATATGCTAGGAGTGCTTTGTACCTTGGGCCGGTAATGGATTACGTCTTAAATAGGCGATTTTTCTATTTTAGTAGGCTGTTTATTAATTTTTTGACTATTTGAAACGGTCCTGCAAGTGACAACAGTAGGTTCATTTAATTTCGCTTCGTAATAAACTTAAAATTATTCGGGAATTACAAGTTAAAAAATTCAACCGAGTTCAAAAATAAGTATCAAAAGTTAAGTGCATACAGGTGATAGTAGTTAATAAAGAAAATACCATCAGACAAGTAAGATAGAACTATTTTAATAATTTTAACAAGTCTTAAGTAAATGAATAATTGAGTGAAAGATTAAAAAAGTGGTTTTGGCGAATGTTCGAAGGGTCGACCTGCTTAGGCATTCCTACGCGTTTTTTGTTTTTGTTTTTTTTTGGCAGATAAGAAAGTAATTAGTGCTGACAAGAAAATAATGATCAAAATAAAAGCCACATAAGTTTATTACAAAAATCCAGATCTGGCCTTAAAATAGATTTGATTAAAGTTGGGATTAGAATTAAATTAAATTATAATAATAAATTAAAAGTAAATGTAATACAATAACTAAATCGAATGAACAGCAAAAGAAATAAGCCAGAACACGATAACTCATTCGACGAGGAGGAAGCCTTCAAAAGAAGCAAAGCCACGTTAAGAACATCTCCAAAGGATAACATAAAAAATCGCGAAATGGAAGAACTAAAGAAACTACTAGAAAAAATAAATAAGGAGATTAAAACGGAAATAAAAGAGCTGAAAACAGAAATGAATGAAGAAAATAAGGAGATGAGAAGATATATAAATGAAGTTAAAGAAGAGATAAAACAAAATAACGAAGAAATAAAAAGCATAAAACTGGAAATAGAAAGGGTGAAGGAAGAATGGACAAAAGAGAAAGAAGAACTGAAAAGAGAAAACGAACTAACCAAAACCGATAACAAAAAGATAACGGAAGAATTAAATGATCTAAAACGCTCATTAGAAAGGTTAGACAAAGAAAAAAGAATATAATCATCAGTGGATCAAAAATAGACTCTGAAGACCCAAAAACATTGAAAGAGGGAATAACTACTATATTAGAAAATCATCTTGGAGTCAAAACCAATATTAAAAGAGCACAAAAAATAGGAACAAAAACGTGCTTAATTGAACTTGAAAGCAAAGAAGAAAAAACAACAATCTTAAGAAAACAAATACAAACTTAAGAATGTGAAGAAAAAATATGGATTACAGAGGATCTCACAAAAGGAGAGAGAGAGAAAATGGAAGCTTTAAGAGATAAAGCAAGAGAAATGAGGGAAAATGGAAAAAATGGTCAAAATAGGATACAATAAAATCACAGTGGACGGCAAGGAATGGAGATGGTGCTATAAAGAAGAAAAGGTGTTGGAAATAGCGTGTTCAAAAAACTACCAGAGCAACATAAAAAGAACCAAGGAGAGGCCAAGCAACGAGTAGAGAAAGAAGAATTACTAAATAAACCGGACAATGATGACAAATGTTTAGTTTTAAGTAGTAATAGGAATAGGATTAGAAATAATAAAAAAAGATTATAAATCAATTTTAAGCCAAACCCCGGAAATGTCCCTAATAGAGACGCTTTCACAAATCTGAAGATATACCTGAACCAATAGTGTCATGAAATCCTCAAACTCTGGACTTGCTATAAATACCTTGAAGATAGTTTCTATCACAGAACTTTGTTTAAAACCAAATGGCAACCTAGAACCAGAAAAATAATATTCTCCGCAAACTTGTCAGCTCAAAATAGGAAGCATATTCTTCCACCCTTAAAACGTAGATTTAAACTCTATACTTATGCTGCCAAATATACCTTGCTAGTATGGGTGACAAAAACACATACTTAACACGTAAGTATATTTAGCTATAAATTAGTCAGTCATCAGATCATCACATCTGCAACATATACAAAAAAAATATAAGCTGGTCCTCGCCATCTGAACCCTCGAAAGGAACTTCCTTATGGTTGTTATCTTCCTTAAATTTGCCTGGAGGACTCTTGCCTGCAAACACCGGTTAACCTGTGTAAATGTGGGGTGGTATAAGATTCATCACACTTTCTTAGTTGACTTTTCCATTCAAATCGCTCTTTTTTGAAGGGACAAGGTTAATTTATTTGAACTAAACATGTTAAGTATAGCCAGTAAGCTTTTACTTTACTTATAAAGATCATTGCAAATTTGAAACTAACTCCACTTATATTGATAACATATCACCCCTAAATAGAAAATAAAACATTCAGAAGTATGTAATATTGGAGAAGTGGTATAATGCTTGTTAGATAAATTCTTTCTTTTTTTGTGCACTACTACCCATTTTTACACAAAAATATCTATTTTAGCACTTAAATATTTATTTTGAGATAACCTTTTATCCAAACTTATATGTAGTACATAGAAAAAACCAGAAATAAAATAATAAAAAAGCTGTATACAAGATATCATAAAACAATGGATGAAATAAAAGACGTTCTTATTAATCGGATTCTTAAATAAAACTTACGAAGACATATTCACGTTAACAAAATACATTAGGAAATTTCCGCATATGAAACAAAATCCAATTTGGTAATGAAATCCTGTTGTATCTATAAAGCTATTTTTAGAGAACTTGTACCTACCAAAAACAGGTAGTTAATAGTATACATATCTGTTACAAACTGTAATGCGTATGAATGATAACAAAACTAAGGAGTCCATATAAACCGTCCAGACTTTACGCGAGAATTATACATCTTATAGCAGAGTTGCCAAACTATCAGAGCTTACTTAAACCGATATACGTATGGTTCCAATATATAGTGAAAAAGATCTGAACGACCCCTATAATATATACACGTGAACTAAGCGATATACATTTATGATACAGGGATAATTATGGGCTCCAAAATTTTTTTAAAAATTATGAAACTATACATGTTGACGAATCGACAGAGCCAATATTATGGAATGGTCAAGTGAGCTCCGTATATCGGTGTCCACTTGACCACGGAGCTCACCTGAACCTGAATTTTAACATGGGCGGAATCCACTTTATGCCGTAAATATATATATATATATATGTATATATATATATATATATATATATATATATATATATATCCTCTAAAATAACAGCTGATCTGGTAGATGAAAAGGGAGTTGAGGTTAATTGGGTATACAGCTGATTAAAAGCCAATCTGATGATGCCAATGAAAATTGGCGAAATATAATGAACTGTTGAACAGAGTGCACTTAGCTTAACTCCCTTTATATATATATATATATATATATATATATATATATATATATATATATATATATATGTATATATATGTATATATATCATATAGCCGCTATTTCGTAGTTCCCTCGAAGCGGATGTCGACCTTCCTGACACTTGTCAAATAGCATAGAAAGAAGGCAGGTTTCTACCGTTGGGGAACCTACTGGAAAATACTGGTTAGAAAAAGATGTTTACAGTTTAGATATCAGCCATTATTTATCGTAACAGTAAGAATTCCAATACCACCAAAAATACGTTTGGGTATTTTAGGTTAACCATTATTACAATAACTTATTTATAGCAACAAATCCTCACAGATAATTTGTCTAAGGACTAGCAACCCCAGTGGACTTCTACGTTGCCATGTGATCAATTCCTTTTATAACCTAAATATCAAAGGTGTAATTAAAAGTTAATCAAACTACATTTAAATGATTTTACCCACATATTTGGTGGCTTCAAATACGTACATTCAGGTAGTACTGATGTAATATACCTTCTATACAGGGAATTTGTTAAATAAAAATTTTAAATACACTTAACTTACCAACGGATGCTCCATTACTTCGCAGAGAACAGGATATCCCTTATGTGTTTCTAGGTGATGAGGCTTTCGCACTACATAGACATTTGATGAAACCTTTTCCAGGAAATCACTATATTGGCACGAATAAACAAACATTCAACTACAGACTTTCAAGCAGTCGTGTAATTGTTGAAAATACTTTTATTGTGTTGACATCTATTTTTAGAGCGTTTAAAAACCGACAGAAATCGACGTAAGCAAGATACCGATAATAGCATTGAGTTCCATTTAATTACATAATTTCTTGTAAAAAATACAACATTCTCGAAATTTGTACACACCTCTCGGGACTTTTGATACCATTCAGAACAGGGTATTTAATGAAGGCTCTTGGAGGCAACAGAATACAGATTTATCTGCCTTAAGAACTATATAACCTGTAACCCGACGAGCAGCAACTACCGCTCTAGAAGTTTATAGTTTTGTCCTCAATTTTCTCATTAATAGACTACGATTTCTTAATCGGATTAAAAAGCATAAAGCTCTTGTGTTTGTAAAAGAAACATTAGTTAAAGCATTTATTTTTTTATTTATTTACCTCGGCTACGGCATTTGTTGTGTCATCCACATCATAAACTGTTTCCAAAAAATTTTCCATTAATTTAAAAGCAAACCAAATGGGCTGGAACTACCTCATCAGCATCCGCTCCAGATCTAACTCATATTTTTTTCTTTTTATAAGGGTCGGAATGTTGCCATTAGTGACTTTTTTTTCGCTTTCCGTTCTTCTATTGAGGTATTTTCCAAATTGATGCTGATCTTTTCCCACGCATTGTGTTTTTGTGCTTTTTTTGTGGCCTTTATGTGAAGAATCACACAACATTCTCTCATTAGCATATAGCTCTAAAAACTTTAGCACTTGGTCATTGCTGTTCCACTCAACTATAGTTAACGAAAAATTTACCAAACAATAAACAAATAAGTCCGTGCACCGACAAGACAGCGAGCAGCATTTAAACAGTCACTGTCACTCTCACTGTCATTCGAACTACAAGTCTTTTGAGTAATTAGCGCGAGCGACATATTTACATACTCAAGCTGCAAACTACCCTGCTCAATTCCCTGCCCACTGCCGAGGAAGGGAGCGCATGTAAAAAGGGTATGACTCCTTGCGCTGTCTCCACACATGGGGTCCAACATTGGAACCAACAGCGTTCGTCCAATGTGTGTAACGACAAAACTGTGTTGGAGCCAATGTAGGCGCCAACGTTTTTATAACTTGCTCCATTGTTGGGAGTTTTCCGTGGGCTGTCGGTTTTTGTGAACACATCAAAGGGATTGGCGCCAATACTGATGTTGCCGTTGATACCAATCACAAATTGGTGCTACAGCAGTATTCCAATCGGCGTATAATTATGCGATTTGCGCATAATTTAGTTGTTGGTGCGTCATTTTCGCATCCTGCAAAAAATTACCTAATTTTGCACAATCTAACAAAGCAAAAGAAACTAAACCAATGACAAGCCACAGTTTATAAAAATAGTCCTGGTTTTCTTGTTTCTTTTAAAACGCTTGTGCTTTTATTATACACGGCTTTCTTTTTAAAAAATAAAAATGACCTTATTGAAGAAAATTTCCATTCCATGATGGCATTACAAAACAAATTTACAACATGTAAAAATCGATCTTCGGTCACCTAAGCCACCTCCGTTGAGTTGTTTAGGATTAACATTCCGATACACGACGCTACGGTGGTCTATCAGAACAGGGTTTATGCTCAAAAGGCTATTTCTTACATAAATAAATAATATACATATTTGATTTTTTCAGTACCTTTCAGGCACCCAAAAAAAGTGTAGTTATTTAAATATTTTACAAAAATATATGTTTTATATTTTGTAATATAGATCATTTTGTCTTAACGGATCACCGTCGTGTGGTCATTGGTAACTTAAAATATGTGCTTTCATATATCATCTGTGGATTAAAGTCACGTTTGATGCTGAATATATCTAAAATAGAAGGCTAAAAAATTTGGGAATTGAGTTAATAAAGGAATAAATGGGATTCAGAGCCTCTACGTCAGGTTTACACTCATATATTCAGTCTGCAGTTGCCAAATACGGCATCTCTAAAGATCTAGTAGCTTTAAGTAAAGCTGTAAACAAAATGTAAAATCATCACGACAGTCCACTGCAATTTCCATATCGGACATGTTGACGTTGGCTCTAGAGAGAACAGATTGATGTCGCCCCAATACTCAACCCAATATCAGACCAATATGTGGATGCCTCACCAAACGTGGGAACATAGTTGACCCAACGTTAGCTCCAACGTTGGCGCCAACGTTGGATCCCACATGTGGAGCCAGCCTTGTAGGCAGTGCAATCTTTATTATTTTGCTGGTTGGTTTTTTCACAAACTATTTTCTGACAAACTATCACAAAGTACGTATATTTTTTCTTATATGTGTATTAACTTAACAAAAGTTAGGTTAGGTGTTGAAGCGGGCTATTGTGTTTTGTAGTTTTTCATTTCAAGATCTTTTTATTTTATCAATGTTAATAGTCGTGCAAATTTTTGAGTACGACCCTGACATTGCGTTCATTTTTGACCTGATAAGTATGAAAAAGGAGTATGAATTTATTCTCGACTGAATTATTTTTTTTATTATTATTGTACAGCTATCAGTTGACTTGCGCTTCAATTTTATTTGATCAAAATACGACTTTAAGTTCATAATTATTGTTTACTTTTCATATAAACTAGTCCTCCTCTTCTCCTTTTAAGAAGTAAATATTAGGCATGATGCATACCTCCGTCACAGTAGGTATATGGCTAAAGAAGGGAATGGGAAATGGAGATAAAAATTTTTTTAGCTTTAAAGTGTCTCTGTCTTCCATGTTCTCATTAAGACCGAATTTTTACTATTGTAAACTTACTTTATAATAAACTCTAACAATAGAAAAAACTACTAAAATTAAAAAAAACTACTACCTACTAATATATTAAAATAATCTTTATTAACTTTTTATTTCATTTTATAAACCCACACTTTGGAAAGAAACCACACACATTACGTTTCAAGAGAGGTGGTTCTGCAGTCAGTTTATTCGTCGTTTTAAATAATGCTGTTCATTCATAAATACTAAACAATCCTTGTATAATTCACCGTCAAGGTTACAAAACAAAAATATTCCTGTTAGTTTTTATGAGAATCATAAAGTGAATAGTGAATCATTATTTATTGTATTTTTGTGCAATTAGAAATTAGGTAAGTAAATAGTTCCTATTTCGTAATAAAAAATTGGACCTAACTGTATGAATAATGTTTTGTTTTGATTAATATTAACGTCACAATCATGACAGATAATGTAAATGAACTGTGTACTTCACAGTAAAATTAAATAACAATAGTTGCATGTTGCATGGTTTAGATTTAGATCAAAGATCAAAATATATATCCTGTCAACACTTTACAGAGTAAGGGGGAAAAAATTATAAGCTCTCAAGTTTTCCTATACCGTCTAAACACTCTAATGTCTCTGAGTTTAATTTATTTTTGTTTGGATGTGTAATTTATAAATATTTTGGTAAATCCGCACACTATAATATACAAGGAGTAGGTAATTGATATTTGCGTTTTTGTATGCTTCTCTTTAGGAATTTAGTGTGTTTAAAACGGTTTAAACTATAGTTATATATTTATTTCTTAAATATGAGGGCACCCACGTCAAGTTAAGTGAAATATACCTATAAACCCTATACCTTATAAATCCTAAATTAAAAGCCATGAAGTTATATGAAGACCGATAAATAATTTAGCGATGATCACTGGACCTGAAACAGTGGCTTTATAATTAATTTTTCCAATCACTTGAAAGGTAAATGATTTGATTTTCTACATTTTATGTTCAGTAATAATGTTGGATTTTGTTCTATTAAAGGCAAATGAACTGAATATAATATGAAACTTAGAGCTAAAATTAATATTATTACTAAAATTAATATCAAACTCACCAGTCTTCCGGGTTGAACCGCGTCGATATCCATTTTGCCGAGCTTTCGGCATCCTCTCTGATGCCTTCCTCAGGGCTTCCGAGGTCTCAGTCTCCCGAGCCCCCAGACACTACTACACTGTTCACTGATCACTACGCTGTCACTACTACGGCTGAGATCAATACGCCTTTCCGATGATGCAAGTAGACCCGCTGAGCTCTCTTGTTTAAAACAAGCCCTAATCCAAAACCGTTACCACGAAAATCACATCAATAGGAGCATTCACAGACATCAATCTCCCACTCATTCTCAACCCAAAGACTCAGACCCTTATCATACGAAAGCTTTTCTTCCTTATATCAAAGGTGTCACTGACAAAATCGACAGAATTCTGAAACCAAGAGGAATAAAAACAATATTTACTCCCCAACAAAAACTTTCATCTCTTGTCCGATCTATCAAAGACAATATTCCAAATGAACAACAGGGAGTTTATGAAATACCTTGTGCAGACTGTCCTCGATCCTATATAGGCCAAACAAATCGTAGAATCCAAAATAGGATTTATGAACATTCCATTTCTGTTCGCAATTCTGATTCAATTTCAGCTCTCGGTCAACACCATCTTCATACAGGTCATAAAATTGATTTTGAAAACTCCAGAACCATAGCCCCTATCGGCTTCTATAAACCAAGAATTATTCGAGAAGCCATAGAAATATAAAAAAGGCCAAATTGTCTTAATAAAAGAGATGACGCCATACGGTTACCTTCTACATGGAGACCTCTCATAAAGAAAATATCGCCCCCTCCATCCTCGAATCAAAATTCCACAGTCGGAAATGTTCTCGCCAAACCCAGCGCCAACTCTCGCGCCAACCCCCACCTAGGCCACGCCATCATTCCCAGCCGTAGTAGTGACAGCGTAGTGATCAGTGAACAGTGTAGTAGTGTCTGGGGGCTCGGGAGACTGAGACCTCGGAAGCCCTGAGGAAGGCATCAGAGAGGATGCCGAAAGCTCGGCAAGACGCGGTTCAACCCGGAAGACTGGTGAGTTTGATATTAATTTTGCGTATTATAACAACTATCGAAAACATCTACCAAAACAACAAAATAGAAGTCAGAATAGATGGACAACTTACAGGACCTATAAAAATAATCAGCGGAATAAGACAAGGGGATTCATTGAGCCCCATGCTCTTCAATTTGATCATATATGAAATCATCAAAAGCATTAACAAAGGACGAGGATACATAATGGGAAACAAAGAAATAAAAATGCTGTGTTACGCAGACGACGCAATATTGATAGCTCAAGATGAAGATAGTCTGCAAAGACTGGTTCACAGATTTAACATAAGAGCAAAAGAATTTAATATGACAATATTATATCAGAAAACTAAAACAATAGTAGTAAGCAAAGAACCAACCAGATGTAAAATAGAAATTAATGGCATCAGTATTGAACAAGTAATGGAAATACAAATACCTGGGAATTATTATCATGTATATTGAAGACTCTTGAACGGATGATTAAAATTAAGTTAGATTGGTGGCTACGAGATCAAAGTCCTTTACCCGCTAACCAACATGGCTTTAAGAAAGGTTATGGAACTTTAAGTTCCTTAACAACTCTTGTTGTAGACATTCAGAACAGTTTTTCCAAGAACAGTTATGTTGCTTCTTTATTCTTAGACATCGAAGGTGCTTACACACAAAAAATATCAGCAATCCATAGAAAACCTGAATAAAGTGTATGGATTTCATCAAAAATGGTTGATAGAAAATGGTTTTGAATTGTCTGGCAGTAAATCAGAAGTTTGTTTATTTACCAGACATAACTTTCCTAATGCCCGTATAATCAATTTAGGTGGGCACCAATTTTCCTTTAAAAACACCATTAAATATTTGGGAATAATACTCGACCAGAAATTGACTTAGAAGGTACATATTGATGACATGTTGAACAGATGCAATTAGGGATTAAACTTTCTTAAATCAATTAATAAAACTTGGTGGGGATCGGATGTTAAAGTAAGTTTATTATTTTATAAAGCTTATATACGATCTATTTTGGATTACGGAAGTATTTTGTATGGATCAGCAAGTAATGTACTACTAAACAAAATCAACCTTTTACAGAACTCAGCCTTACGAATATGTTTAGGAGCCATGAGATCCATTCCAGTACAAGCTTTATATTTGAAAGCTTTGGAACTTCCTTTAAATATAAGACGAAGTTTTTTGTCCAAAAAATATTTAATGAAAGTATAATCACTGAACTCATCTCTATACGAAAAGATAGTGAATTGCCATGACCTGACAAATAAATAATGGCAAAAAAAGATATCCCCCATTACTTTGCGAAGCGTATAATCAAAATATAGCACTTTTAAAAAATGTAGATAGAACGAACTACATATTCAAAAACTACTCTTCTTTCTTTTTACATACAGATATTATTGTACCAAATTATAGTGAAAACATATATTTAAATAAAAATGAATGATATTCTAAATGAAATTCTTCATTCTTTAGAATGAAATTTAACCAATTCCAAAAAAATATTTTTGGAATTGGTTAAAATGTAGGCGTCCAATCAGTTGAAAGAACTCCTATTATCTCCAACCGACACTTCAAATCTGGACTCATCTTTCTGTCGCAATGGGGGAACGATATTGCAGCGTTCAGTCCAATTATATTTTTTTCCATAGCTAATGTTAAAGTTGTTGCTAATGTTGCTATAGCAACTGTTTTGAGTAGATACAGTATCACTTTAACCGCAAGGGTAGATAAAGTCACACTTTAACAGCAAGAGTCGATAAAATGTTTTAATTTTTTTTATTCAATAAAATTTACAAATTCAAACACATTAAGGATTAAAAACAACTGAAATTTTACAATTAACATTCTTAGAAATATCTATTTTTGAAGCATCACAACTTGTGCTCGTTTGCTTAAACACTTGATTCGAGGTACTGGATTGATTTTCTGTAACATTTGTTTGACATTTGTTGACAGAGTAATTCATATCCCTAGCAACGGAGAAACACAATTGCGATTTTTGTGCTAAAAATTACAATGTTCTTTGAAATTCTATTTTTCACCTGAACTTGAAGTCTTGCTATATAAAAAAAATGTTGTATTGCACACTACGATAAAAACGCATTATCTTCTCGAGCATAATTAGCGTCTCAACTAACGTCTCGATGCTAAAAAACGTTCTCGAAGATAAAGTTCAATTTTATCGTCTTGTACAATAAATAACTATTATGTCATGGTTAAAAGTAGATTTTTAACTATATAACTTATTTGTTAGTATCAAATTCTAATTTGTGGTCCTCTTGGTGATTTGTTGATCTAGAAACGTATCTTACAACAACGTCACATCATAAAACACTTAACTCTAGATAAGTTGCACGGCGAGTTTTCACTATAATATGTCTTAATCCACTTCAATCAGCGTCGCTTATTTTATTTTTTCCTACATTTCTAGGTTTTGTGACGACCGATCCTGTAGTTTTATATCTTTTGACTATATTTCTTACACTATATAGCAATAAAAATCTAATGTTGATTAAACAAATTTTCTCAACCAGAACTTTACCTCGACCCATTTTAAAACTCACAAATGGCAATAAGCTTTAAAATTTCACAAAATAGATTTGATATTCTTCTTCTTCTTACGGTGCCTATCCGTTCCGGATATTGGCGATCAACATGGCTATCCTAACTTTGCTTGCTGCTATTCTGAATAGTCCGGTTGTCGATGTGTTAAACCACTTTCTCAGGTTTTGAAGCCAAGATATTATTTTTCTCCCTGGTCCTCTCTTTCCAAATACCTTGCCCTGAAGAATAAGTTGCAACAAGCCGTATCTCTGTTCATTCCTTATAACATGGCCAAGATATTCCAGTTTATTCCAGATATTCCAACAACACATCTCATGCCTTGAGTTTTCTTAAAGAAGCTTCGGAAAGTGTCCAGGCCTCTACTCCGTATAATAATGTAGAAAATGCATAGCATATAATGAGAGAGATTTTGGTAGAAAGTGGTAAATCGTGACTTCTGAAAAGAGACTTCATCATTATGAACGCTGATCTCGCTTTTCCTATGCGCTGTTTTATTTCACTGGAGTGATATCATTGGCTGTTAATGTTGGTACCAAGGTATGTGTAGCTGTCCACTCTGTCAATTGGATGTTGGTTAACCAAAAGCTGTGTATTTAATATTTCGCGCTTACTGACTATCATGTACTTTGTTTTCTTCGTATTAAGATCAAGTCCGTGTTCTCTACTTATATCTGATATACGCGACATTATTCTTTGCAAACTGTCCAGACTATCTGCAAAAACTACTGCGTCGTCGGCATATCTAATGTTGTTTAGACGCATTTCATTGACTAATACGCCTTCTTGTAGTTCTCCCAGCGCTTGCTCGAAGATATATTCAGAGTATATATTAAATAACACCGGGGACAGAATGCATCCTGGCCTTACTCCTCTATCTATGGAGACTGCCTCTGTCAATTGGTCATCCACTTTAATATTGGCTGTTTGGTTGTAATATAAATTATAGATGATTCTCAAGTCCCTATCATCTAACCCCACTTCTTTCAAAATGTTTATAAGTTTATCATGCTTTACTCTATCAAATGCCTTTTTGTAGTCGATAAAACAAATATACACATCACAGTTAACATTCCTGCATCTTTTCATAAGCACTTGGACAGCGAATAGAGCCTCTCGGGTGCCTAAGGAGTCGCGGAATCTAAACTGCGTCCATGATACTTGTTCTTCGCATTTTTTATATATTCTGCAGTGTATCACTTTCAAGAACGTTTTAAGTAAGTGGCTCATTAGGGTAATTGTTCTGTAGTCTTCGCATGTCTTGGCATTTACTTTTTTTGGTATGGTCACGAAGGTCGACTTTAACCAGCTTTGGGGTATTTTTCCAGTTACGTATATTTTGTTGAATACAGTTGTTATCCATTTTATTCTTTTAATAGTTCTTTTAATAGCTGACGTGACTTCTTCAATGGTAATCGGGGGTCCTGTTTGGCATTCAGTGTCTTCAATGGTATTCTGCCTTTCATCTGTAAAAGTTACTTCCACATAATTCTTCCGAGTTTCTAGTTTTTCTTCCACAGTTAACAGTGGTCTGCCTTGGTTATCTGCCAAACACCCAACTCTTCTAGGTTTGTATAAACCTGCGACTTCTTTAACTTTTTTGTGCATATTAAATGAATCGTGTTTATGTTGCAATTGCTGTATTTCCGCACACTATTTCTTAGATGTGTATCCTTAGCTATTTGAATAGCTTTTTTGATCTTTTTATCGATTCTTTTGTATGACATGTCTTGATCTTTGAACTTTCGCCTCTCTTCCATCATATCTAGAATCTCATTTGTCATCCACGATTTCTTCTTTATTTTTGGTGGTTTAAGAAATTTCTCTCGTATGTCTTTTGAAACTGTATGTAACTTTTCTAGCTCCTGGTCCATTATATTCGATTGAATAACGGTATTCAAATTGTTCTGTATATACCGTTTTACACTATGTTCTGTGTGTTGGTCTTTTAATAGCTTGATGTCGAATTTTGGATTGACACTACGTCTAACCTTCTTTAGCCTGAGCCTAATTTTGCCAATCAGTGGGTTATGGTCTGATTTGATATCAGCTCCTGGGTATGTCTTGACTGATGTTATGCTGTTTCGGAATCTTTTATTAATCAAAATGTAATCTATTTGATTTCTCACTATGCGGCCTGGAGTATATTGAGGTGATTTTCATGTATATAATCTTCTGTGTGAGAGTTTGAAGTAAGTGTTAATAATCATAAACTCTTCTTCTGCTACAAATTCACCCAGTCAGTCTCCTCGCTCATTTCTTTCTCCGAGTCCAAATTGTCCTATGAATTCTCCCGATTGTCCCCTGCCAATTTTGGCATTTAGATCACCCATAATCAAAGTTAAATCCTTTCTGGGGAGGCGTTTTAAGGTGTTCGATAGTTCGTTATAAAATGCTTCACTTATTTCGTCCGGTTTGTCAGCTGTATGGGCATATACCTGGATAATGTTAGATGTAATTGAGTAGGTATTAAGTTGAAGGAGGAGTATTCTTTCCGATATAGGTACAAAGTTTTTAACATGTCTGGCGGTTTCTTGATATAAGATTATACCTACCCTATTTTCGTGTCTTTCACGAAAGATTTGTGTGTATCCACGAGATTTGATATTAATTGCCAATAATTGTTTTATTGTCATTCCCATAGGTACATCTGGTTTTAAGGTAATTATGAAAAAAATCAACTTATGTTGATTTAAGTGATTGAAAAACGACAATTTTGCGATTTTTTTCTCTTATTGTGGAAAATAAATAAAAAAAAACCATAGATCAGGATAATGTTTTGATAATTAATAATCAAAATACCATATTTGTTAATATATGAACATATAAAAGCATGGAGATTATGATTTGTTTATGGTAATCGCCATATATTGCAAATTCCATAGATGGATCAAGTGACATGAGAAGCGGATCGTAAATATACCACCTGCACCATAAATGTCTGCTTCTGTCCCTTTACCCCTGGAGTCTAGACAAACGATTTCAACCGAGAGTCAGGCCACTATAACCCTCATCCTCATCCCTCATTCTACTTTCTAAGCTCTAAGCCCTCATCACTCAGATTCAACAGTTAATTGTTACTTCTCTGTGTCTTAGTGCATTCAGTGCAATTTAATCAAAACTGAGGTAAGTCAAAATATTTTTATTAATTCGTATTTTATAAATATTCCTTATTAGTAAATAAGACAAAATTAAAATGAATTTCATAAAGGAAAAAGACGGCATACAGATAAATTGGAGTTGGAAGATAAATAAAACAAATCTAAAGAATCAAATCGGTAATAGGTATATTTTTAACAATAAAAAATATTTAGAGACATACAAAAAGATCTAAAGATAAGAACTAAAAAAAAGCAACAGATATTTGAAGCTTCTAAAATGTACCTATTGGAGGATTAGCTGTTTATAATACAAAAAAATAGTATTTTTGTGCTAGATTTTTTTTTATTTCTATAGACTAAAAATTAAACGAGATATGATTGTTTAAAGGTTGTATTCGCATTCGCATGCGTTTAGCACCTTCTTCAAGCCATTTCAACGCAACCCAATCAAAAGACTTAAAAAAAATAATATACTCCACATTGTAGTTTATTTTAAAAGCTAAAAAGTGGGGTATATCATTTTTTTCAATCTTTTTGTTAAAATGGGTTTCGCTGACAGGGCTTGCAGATGAACGCATGCGAATACAACTTTTAAACAATCGTGTCTCGTTTAATTTTAAGTTTGTGGAAATAAAAAAATTAAAATCATCAGTAGAAAAAAGCTGTTTTTTTAAATTTTAGCATTTTTCTGTATTTTTTTAGTTGGTGAGTTATTTTGAAAAAAAAAGAGAACCTTTTGAAAAATTCCGAAAATAATCTCTTAATGTTTCAATCAATTTATGGATAGTGGTTGTTCAAATGAACAATCAATAGTTTCACCTATGGTTCTCCATGAAAAACTTACAGTTTTCCGGATATTCAACATTACATGTTTGGATTTTTTTATTCGATGAATAAAAGTTTACTTTCGAACAGCAGTAACCTTGTTAAGTTTACGATAATAATAAAAATAAAAAAAAGTGTTTTTGTTTTATAAGCTTAATTTTATATCCAAAAAGATTTCCCAATAAAATTTAAATTTTTTAAGTTTTTCGCGAAAAACCGATGCCTTTTAAATTAACCAGAAACCATTATTTTTTGACGTGTAATTTGTAAATATTTAGGAATAATTCCAAAAATTTTGACTTTTCGAAAAAAACTCTAATGATCGTTTTTGTCTTAAAATTCACTAATTCTAGCGGCTACCATGGTTTTTTTTTATATATATAAACTTTTTTCGCCTTCAAATTGAGGTGGTAACCACCCCAGAGAAAAATCATATATTGCCATAGGGTAGATTTTGATCTTTAAGCTATTTTTTACGTAGTGTCAACATTTCAAGCAAATCGATGCATATAAAAAAATCAGAGGTTTTCTACTATTTTTCCGTCATATCCTGGACTGCAAGTAACCCTACAGGAAAAATCTAATGGTGTGAGATCCGGTGACCGAGCCCATTCTATTGAACCTCGCCGTCCAATTCATCTACCACGATATTCCTCATCTAAGTAACGTCTTACTGCACCATTATAGTCTTAATGCACCAGAGTTCGTTGCTGGCTAAAGCCAGCAGTTTGGTAGGAGAAAGGGTAGTTTTCTTTTGGGGTGTATGATAATTACATTACCAAAGGATGAGCAGGTAGTTTGGGTTGTGTTTTGGGCTCTGTAGTTTTTGGCCTCTGATGGTTTTAATAGTGTAACTCCTGTTCAGAGAGGAGAGCCTCTAATTTATGGGCTGGATGTTCGATAGTTGATGTATGAGGGCGGAGGGGTAGTGGTATCGTTTGAAATTTACTTTACGCAGAATTTTCCTCTCCATTCCTAGCATTTGTTGTGTTAGGTCGTGATGGTCGTTATATTAGCCCTATATTCAATCACAGGCTAAATGCATGTTTTTTATGTGTTAATGAGGGTTCGTGAATGTATCCTTCCAAATTTTCCACATAGAGCGTTGAGTAGAGCAATTCTTCTCCTTACCCTATTACGGGTTTCGGCCAGATCGCGTCTCCAGTGTAGCGTCTTTGTGAACACCACGCTTAAGTTCTCGATCTGATTCCGGATTTGGGGCAAAGTCCAAGGTCGATTCTTTCGGCAACATTGTATGTGATGTCTGCTAAGATCTGGGTGTCTGAAGAGGATCATTTGTATTTTGTTTGGGTTAGGTGTTACTCTCTATTTCCTGCATAACCTATTGACATGGTTTAGATGATTTTGAACAAATCTACGGAGGACATCTGAGTCTCGAGATGTTGTTACGAGAACAGTGTCATCTGAGTAAAATAGTGTGGCTCTGTTTCGTGGGTTAGGGAAGTCACTGTTGTATATTGTGTAAAGTATTGGTGCCAACACGGAACCTTGTGGTAGTCCTGCTGTAGGGGTGAAGAGGGAAAATGACTTTTGCACATTCTAGCATGTCAGACTTGGTCGAAGGCTTTTTGAACATCGAGAAAAATGCCTAATGATAGTTTGTTGTCGTTTACACTTTGTGAGATGTGTGTGACGATTTCTGTCAACTCCGTGTTGGTTTAGCGACCTTCTCTAAAGCCGAATTAAAAATCCAAATTTCACTATTATAAGTTTCAAAGTTTCAATTTATAGGTTCAAAAGATACGAGGGGGAAGGGACTTTTGACTACTAGTGCATATTTGAGAAAATTAAGTGTATATATTATATTGAGTACATTCTTGTCCCATGTCTTTTTTATTTTTTATGTTCTTTCTTCTTCTTCTGAGGTTTTCGGCATTAATTCTAGCTATTTGACTCAAGTAGAAGTTAATATGACTACAGCATGTGTTAATCTCATGTCCTCATTACGTTTCTTTAATGTGAGATAATATTTTATAAAATTAAGTTGTATTGAAGTTGGTTGAATGACAAGTAGTTTTTAATTAAAATTGATTATTTATTTTTTTGCTTTACCATATAGACTAAATTCTACTATTTACTATAATATTTTTAATATTTTTACAGAAATACGTATATTATATTAATCAAAATTATGTTTTGCAATTTGAAGTTTGTATACAAAATTGTAGTTACGTCGGCATCCTTTGATTTCATTTCATTTCATCATTAAGTTTATGTTTTAATAAGAAAATATCCACTATGCATTATATTTTAACAAATAACACTCCTCATCATCGTCCTTTTTAACTCGTACGAAAATTATTACACCAATTATTAATCGACCACCAACCCTTCGTCTTCCAACAAGATATGTTTATACCTTTATATATATATATATATATATATATATATATATATATATATATATATATATATATATAATTCTTTGGAGGATAACTTTCGGGAAAGCGTCAAAACAAGGATCAGCTAGAGATGGTATAAGCCAGTTTGGTGTAGAACTTTATTCTAAATGTGAAATTTTCGGTGATATGTTGTCACCTTCATCAGCACCTAAATGGAAAACCTATTTTAGTACAAGTGGTGGAAATTAACATATAAAACCTACATTGAAAATGTTCAGTTGGTCCTAGAGGTGAAGAACACTGTCACAAACATGTTAAAAATATTAAAAAATACATTTAAAATTTTGAATAAAAACATTACAACACAACAGGGTATTATTTAAAATACAAACACAACAAAAATCTAAAAATTACAACCTACACAAAAACTGCAACTTCATGTTAAAGGTAGAAAAGAAGAATTATTCTTCTTTTTTGATGACATATTTCTGACTTCTGTCAATATCCGGGTGACATATGCAAGGAGGTTATAATTTTCACGTTAGAACCTCATGGATATGGAAAGAAAGAACCCCAGGAAACACAATCAGCAGGGAAATGGAGTCTTTTCTCAAGTACAGGTAGGCAATCTATGTATGTTATGATAAGTTCCCTACATTCTCCAGTTTGTTACATCTTGTCAAGTCCTGTTGAAGTAGAAATGAATAAATACAACTTAAGTTTTCAACATCTTTCTTACAGTTCATAGAAGAACTGCAGTTATGGATGTAGCACATTTCTATGAAGTTTCTCTTAAATTGGTTGTCAACCCTCTTTAGTACTTGCACATTTTCATAGTTAGCAATGTGTCCAGTATTCTTAATATGTTGGCTAAAGGCTGTGCAGGTGGGTTTCCTCACTACATCACTCTTGTGCAAAGCTAGTCTTTTTGAGAGTTTCTGGCTGGTTTGACCGACATACACTTCTGAACAGGAACCACATGGAATAGTCGGTATGTCGGTATGTCGGTCAAACCAGCCAGAAACTCTCAAAAAGACTAGCTTTGCACAAGAGTGATGTAGTGAGGAAACCCACCTGCACAGCCTTTAGCCAACATATTAAGAATACTGGACACATTGCTAACTATGAAAATGTGCAAGTACTAAAGAGGGTTGACAACCAATTTAAGAGAAACTTCATAGAAATGTGCTACATCCATAACTGCAGTTCTTCTATGAACTGTAAGAAAGATGTTGAAAACTTAAGTTGTATTTATTCATTTCTACTTCAACAGGACTTGACAAGATGTAACAAACTGGAGAATGTAGGGAACTTATCATAACATACATAGATTGCCTACCTGTACTTGAGAAAAGACTCCATTTCCCTGCTGATTGTGTTTCCTGGGGTTCTTTCTTTCCATATCCATGAGGTTCTAACGTGAAAATTATAACCTCCTTGCATATGTCACCCGGATATTGACAGAAGTCAGAAATATGTCATCAAAAAAGAAGAATAATTCTTCTTTTCTACCTTTAACATGAAGTTGCAGTTTTTGTGTAGGTTGTAATTTTTAGATTTTTGTTGTGTTTGTATTTTAAATAATACCCTGTTGTGTTGTAATGTTTTTATTCAAAATTTTAAATGTATTTTTTAATATTTTTAACATGTTTGTGACAGTGTTCTTCACCTCTAGGACCAACTGAACATTTTCAATGTAGGTTTTATATGTTAATTTCCACCACTTGTACTAAAATAGGTTTTCCATTTAGGTGCTGATGAAGGTGACAACATATCACCGAAAATTTCACATTTAGAATAAAGTTCTACACCAAACTGGCTTATACCATCTCTAGCTGATCCTTGTTTTGACGCTTTCCCGAAAGTTATCCTCCAAAGAATTGTATTCTTAGCGTCGTTATACAAACTCTATTTATATATATATATATATATATATATATATATATATATATATATATATATATATATATATATATATATGTATATATATATATATATAGTGTCAAAAGTCAAAAGTCAAAAGAGTGTTTCTGTAACATCCTGGCCAAACTTCTGACTGCAGCCCCAATAAACTTTGTTGTTTGTTTAAATTGACAGTCACGAATATCCAGTATTCATTGTATATATATATATATATATATATATATATATATATATATATATATATATATATACAACCCCTCTAATGTCATACCTTTGTTACTGACAATTACTTTTTATATTATATTGTTTATTGTTTGTATTTTCTAGTAGCTAAATTTGCACGAAACTGAAAAAGGTATTCTATTTAATATAAACGTTAAGAAGACAAAGCTTATGATAATTAGTAAGAAAAGGATAACATAAGGTCAACTCTACGTCAACTAATCCCTTGTAGAAATAGTGACGCACTACAACTACCTCGGTACCAGAATAAATGAAGAATGGACCAACAACCAGGAGATTAGAGCACGTGTCGGAAAAGCTAGATCCACCTTCAATCGGATGGGGGCCTTCTTCAAGAGTCTCAACCTCTCTCTTGATACAAAAGTAAGAATGCTGCGATGCTACGTCTTCTCTGTCCTTTTTTATGGTGTTGAATCGTGGATCTTAAACGAAGATATGTGCAGAAAACTGGAAGCATTTGAGATGTGACTATATCGGAGAATACTTAAGATCCCGTGGAATGACCGAGTCACAAATGAGGAGGTTCTCAGAAGGATGAATAAGAACTGAGAGGTACTGACCAACATCAGATCTCGAAAGTTACAATTCTTCGGACATATTATGCGAAATGAATCCAGATATGCTCTACTTCAAGCCATCCGCGCTGCTGCAGATTAGATAAAGATTGCCATCATTCGCCAGATGATGATCGCCAACATTCGTAAGGGATAGGCACATCAATAAGAAAAATTATTGCTTTTACCATATTACTGAGCGATTTGTCATTTTTTCTTTCTTCTTTAAAATGTTTACTACTTACTAAATATGTTTAGGAATTTTAGGATTTGTTTATAAAGAAATAATTCCTTGCAATGGATTCTACAAAGAAATGTGCTAAAGACAATATTTGATTTTTGTAGCTAGCTGAAGATCTTGGTTTTTAAAGAAAACAAAAATGTTTTAAGAAATAGTAGGGGTTTTACAAGAGATACGGAGAGCACTTCTCTGTCATATAACGCTGCAACCCAAGTCGGGACCTGACCTTTCTCAGTATCCACCTCCAAGCATCTCTTTCCTCGGCTGATCTCCTTCAGTTATCTACCCTCAATATGTCTTTAGCATCGGTACTCACTTCGTCTATCTATTTCTTTCTTGGTCTTCCTACTGGCCGATATCCCACCATTGTTCCATTAAGCGTCTTGTAGGTGTTCTGTTATTATCCATTCTTACAAGGTAACCTGTCCAGCGCAATTTTTGTAATTTTGCATAATTTTCTATAGAGGGTTCTTTGTCATATTGGTACATCACGTGGTTGAACCTTATGCTCCACCTACAATTGTCGCAAATGGGTCCCAATATTTTTATTAATATCTTTATTTCTTCTTCTTCTGCTTTTCCCATTATTACATCGGCATTTTAGTTCTCCACAGCTCTATTTTCCCAGACATCTTCTCTAAGTCTCTATCCATCATAGCATTTCCTATGTATGTTTTCAATCTTGTAGTAGGTCTTTCTCTCCGTCTTCTTCTCAGCAGGTCCCAGTCCAATATTGTTTTCGGCCACCTGTGCTCTGGCATTCTTTCTGCATGCCCGTACAGTGGTACGGGTTCTGTTTTTTAACTTTTTTGTAATTGAGCATTCTACTTCCATTCTGTGCCATATTTCCTCTGTTCTTATTCTACCCGCTCTGGTAATTTGTAGACATCACATAAAGTCCAGTTCAACTGTTATTGTCATTGCTCTGAAAGATCCTATTTTTTTGTTTTTCTTGATTAAAGTGTTGTTCCATATCACTCCATGGAGTGCTTTCGTGGCTTGTTTTGCCCATGCTATTTTCATTTCTATATCTTTCATACAAGTACTATCTCAGCTTAACATTGACCCTAAATACTTTAAAGTTTTACAACTCTTAATAGTCGCTTCTTCTAAACCTAAGTTTAAATCTGCAACCTTGGATCCAATACATTTGGCCTTACACATATTTATCTTGAGTCCCCATAGTTCATACTCTTCTCTTAATTTCTTTATCAAATGTTCCATATCCTCCCTGTCCTGTACAAAATGACCTGGTCATCTTAGAAAAATAGTGAATGAAACAAGTATTTTCTTGTACTGGTATGGTATACTTTAAAGCGTCTCTTGCAAATAAACATCAAAATAATTCTTTTTTATGATACAATTAGCTGACCCGGGGAACTTCGCATCGCCTTAGAATTAAAATGTGAAAAATTGAAAATATAAAATTAGAAAAATAAAAAATTAGAAAAATAAACAAAAAATACAGATACTCAAGCATACTGTGTATGAAAAAAGTTGAATCATTGTGCAGACTGCCCCCGAACTTATATAGGCCAAACAAATCGTAGAATCCAAAATAGGATTTATGAACATTTCATTTCTGTTCGCAATTCCGATTCAATTTCAGCTCTAAGTCAACCACCCAAACCACGTCACCATCGACGGTATAAATGAAACGTTCGGTATTCTCAGTACCAGTAATGCATTGATCAGTGATCAGTGTAGTAGGGTCTGGGGGCTCGGGAGAGTGAGACCTTTGAAGCTCTGAAGAAGACATCAAAAAGGATGTCGAAAGCTCGGCGCATTGACAACCGACGCGTTTCAACCCGGTAGCCTGTTGAGTTTAATATCAATTCTTGTGTCTTGCGTCTAATATTCCTGTTCTAAGTGTCTTGAACGACCAAGGGTCGTTCAAGGGAACGAGATTTTGTAAAACGTTACGGTGCCCATGTACCGTAAATAAAAAAAAACTGTGAAATTAAAATCTCCCAAGTTATACTTTTTGTTAATGGTTAATGGTTTACGGAGAATCCCTCGATTGTATTGTACAATAATATATTTTGTTTTTGTTTTTTATGTTTTACGGGTAAAACACTATGAGACAGAGCTAAAAGTACAGATTTACGACGTATATGCAAGGTGAATAACATTAGGAATTGGGTAATAAATAGAAAAGTAGAATGAAACGATCATATAAGCTGAATGGCAACAAATGGAGTAGTAAAGACGGCAAGAGACGATTTCCTAGGAAGATCAATAGGAAGACCACGAAAACGGTGGACGACAACTTACTGGACGAACATTTAAGAACAGACAGAGTCATGTCTACATAAAAAGAAGAAGAAGATGTTTTACGGGAAATTTTTCATCTATATTGAACGACCTTTTGATTTTGTTTTCGTTGTCAGCAATACAAAGAAACGCAGTGCTGTAGGGACATGCAATTTTACAATCGGAAATTTTTCAGCAATAAAACAACTGGACCAGGCAGCATCCCAGATGAACATTTTAAAATGGTACAGAAGGACCACAACAATGATCTAGTTAAGCTTTTTAACGATGTATAGACTACTGGTGAAATACCTGGGGAATTGTTGAAGTCTGTTTTTATAGCAATTCCGAATAAACCGTGGGCGAAAAGGTGCAACGAATACAGATTAATTAGTCTGATGATCCACACATTGAAAATGTTTCTTCACATTATTCATGGAAGATTAAGAAGTTGTTGCCAGAGAGATCTAAGTAAAGCCCAATTTAGGAATAATTTCTTCCCAATATTCATGGAAGATTAAAAGGTGGTTGCGAGGGAGATTTAAATAAAACCCGGTTTGAATTTAGAAATGTGCTGGATATCCGTGGGACAGTTTTTGACTTAAATGTACTCCTCCAAAAATGCCGCGACCAACGGGTTGAGTTTACCGAAAGTACAAGCTGAATATAGCCGCAAATGTCAAAAATATTTCATTGATTAAATTAATTGCAAACATCTGTTGTAATCTGGCAAATGCTGATTTGACGATTGCCAAATCTATCCCTTAGTCTATCAAAAGGTAATTGCTAAAAAATTTCTAATAATTAACTGCAATTAATCTCCACAGAAACAAATATTTACTCATTGTTGTTTTATATCAATCAAAAATTGCAGAATTCATAATTAATAAACAAAATGTACTTTTCTAAAGCTTTATCTTTTTATATTTGAAGCATATAGGATCTACACTATAAAAAGATGGGAACACTGCTATACCGAAATTTGTTGTTCCATGTTTGACATTTGCGGCTATAATCAGCTTGTACTTTCGGTAAACTCAATCCGACCAACCTAAAGATATTCATACATTATGAAAAGGCTTTCGATAACGTTCTGGAACGCTTTTGACCATATTAAGAACCAACGGCATTGATGGTAGAGATAATCCTTCAGCTTATGAAAGATAAAATCGAGGGCCGCAGACGAATTGCAAGGTTGAAGATGTCATGGCTCAAAAACATTAAAGATTTAGGAATACGTTATGCCGAACAACTACTTTGATTAGCTGAAGACCGTGAACAACATTTTGAATAAAATGTTTTATTTCAGTTAAATTTCCATTTCTAACTGTATTACCAGATTAATTTCTATTTAAATGGGAATAATCCACAATTAAAGGTTAAAGTACGTTTATTGACGTTTCAATTTCCTCTTCGAAAATCGTTCTCAAATGGAACGTCAATAAACGTACTTTAACCTTTAATTGTGGCTTATTCCCATTTAAATAGTAATTAATTTAAAATGCCACAAGAAAATAGCTTCAGAACAATATGTATTACCAGATGTAGAAATAAATATATTTTATTTTAAGATTATTATTAAATACCGTTAAAATAGACGAATGCATGAGAAGAACAATAAGGGATTAAGCTAAAACTGTCGGTATTTGTAAGGATGAGACCAAATAAGGAAAACGTAAAAAATTGTAAGATTAGCAGCAAAAACTTATTATTGCCAGGTAGAAAACGTCTTGTTGTATTTATTATTACTGCAAACGCGATTAAAACGATAACATAATTGATACTTTTAGGTAAAAATGGTCACTTAAGTGTTACTTAATGTTTAGGTAGGGAGAGGGGTACAGAAAACGTTACCTTGCATTACATGGGGGAGGTAAGGTCAAAAATCGTCAAAAATTGCTTTAATATTTAAACGCCCTTTTAATTCTTTCGTCTCCCGATTAACTGTAAATATCTGTTTTAGAAATAGAAAGACATGCATGCATATATTCATACATTTAGCCTTTTTCTATTGCAAATAGCGACATAATAAAAAGATATGTTCTTATTTTTATAATAAAATATATTGTTTATTTTTTTTCTATGTAAACCCTTCCGTCTCTCGATTTATAGTTTGAAAAATTTAAATATCTATTTTAGAAACTGATAAGACATAATATATTTGTTATCGCTGTATATTCTCGGGATTCTGTATCTGTATCTGTAGAGTAGGGAGGGCGAGTTAAGTTTCACAGCACTTAGGCCACAATTGACCCATTGTGCATCCTCCCAGAGAGCTGTCGCCCTTAGCTCATTGTCCATCCTGCCATTTCTAGGAAGGTTGACAAGTCACCAGGAGACATCTCTCTTATATAGGCAGGTGTGGGCCAGGACTCGCCGAACGCGTACTCTCGTATTAACGATAACTCCGGGCATTCACATAGGACATGCTCTACAGTTTGTGGAGATGTTTGCTTAGTTGATAATGACCAGTTAAAAAACCAACTATCAAGCGTAGGTTTTTCCTGGTCCTGGCGGTTCGCACAAGTAGCATTTATTTTGCTTGCCCTATCTTTACCCCCATAATCTTACCCTGAGGTAGGCAAAATCTCTTCGTTACAAGTGTAAGTTCCATGTTAACTTCCTGTCAAGGGTAATACCAAGGTACTTCACCTCGTCAAAAAAATTTAGACTGTGGTTTAGAATTCTTGGTGGTATTAAGCCCGTGATTCTTCTTTTTCTGGTAAAGAGGACCATCTCTGTTCTCTTAGGATTTATAGATAGTGAGTGTTCCTTGCACCATGTTTCTATTAGTCGAAGAGCAACTTGTAATCTCTCACATAGTGTGTTCTCAAACTTATCGCTTTGCAGGACAGCAATATCGTCTGCATAGGCTATTGTGTAGAAACCATTGCTGCGGAGTTGGTCAACCAGGGTATCTAGAACTATGTTCCAGAGGAGTGATGATAGAACCCCTCCCTGTGGACACCCTCTCGTAACCATGCCTCTGACTGAAACGTCTTCTACATTTATGCTTATTGCTCTATTGGAGAGCATACTAAATATCCATTCGCTTATGACCAGGGGAACACTCCTGACGTTTAGCTGTTGGGTGATAGTTGGGAATGTGGTTTTATCAAACGCTCCCTCACTGTCTATGAATATGCCTAGGGTGGATTCCTTATTATCCAGCGATCTTTCAATTCTTCCGACTACATGATGCAGTGCAGAATCGGTAGATCTTCCCGAATTATATGCATGCTGATTTGGGTGCAGTGGGTTATGGGCTAGAACTTTATCTCTTATGTACCTCTCGCATAGCCTTTCCATCGTTTTCAAGAGAAAAGATGTTAGGCTAATTGGTCGGAAAGCCTTTGGTAGGGTGTAGTCCATCCTACCTGGTTTTGGTATGAAGCCCACACGTACCTCTCTCCACTTCCTAGGAATATATCTCAGAGCCAAAGAGGCTCTAAATATTTCCACGAGGTGCGGCAGAAGGATATCCACTTCCCACCGTAGTAGGGCTGGATATATGCTATCAGGCCCTGGTGATTTGAAAGGGGTGAAACACAATATGGCCCATTTTACCTTTTCCTCATTAATCATTGTTCTGACGAGATGCCAGTCGTTTATTGAGGGTATGATTTCTTCTTCCATTCCGTTTTATTTCTGTTGAGACACTAGAACCGGGAAAGTGTGTTTTCATCAGGACCTCAGCACTTTTGCAAAGGTTGGAAGTTTTGTTTCCATCTTCCTTCGTTAATATACCGAATCTTCAATTTCCTCACAGAAAGTTTTCCAAGCAGCTCTTTGTCTGCAGAGTCTTATAAACTCTGATTTATTAGATTTAATTACTATTAAACTGGGAATAAGCCACAATTAAAGGTAAAAATACGTTTATTGACGTTTCAATTTCCACTTCGGAAATCGTTCTCAAAATATAAACAGTAAATTAAACAAATTTTGTTTTTTGTTACATAGTGAAAAATTCTTCTAATAATTTAATTTTATCTGACTCATTTATATTGACAATTCAGACATACATTATGCATTTTAAAGTAGACGACTTTAAAATGATATTGCCAATATTGTTGAGTTGCGCTCCTGGGACGACTTTACTTATAAGATAGTTCATTCGATTACATGAAATCAACTTTAACCTGAGAATATCCGTCAGAAAAAAATCGTAGCATGTAATTCGTCTTTAAAAAGACAAACACATGACATGATGACAGTAAAATTCTCCTGTTAGTGATTCCATAGTAAATTATGAGGGAAAAACCAGGAAAAAAACCTCATAATACTATCTCGATATTAAATGAAATCGTAGGCTTCCACGGCCAGAGTCAGAATTATAGTTTATTCGTCTTCCGGGTTTGGACCGTGTCATTTGTGAGTGACCCAAAAGTGGGTTCATCTCGACGTTTCGCTACAATTATATGTAGCTTCTTCAGGAGAACAAAGAAAAGGAAAAAAGAAAAAAGAAACCGCCCCTATCTTCCTGTGGTGTCTATTCTATTCCTTGTTCATGTGGACATGTGTATATTGGCGAAACTGGTCGTTCCGTCAAAACTCGGATTCAAGAGCATCAAAGATGCATTCGATCAGGTCTTTTCTCCCATTCTGCAGTTGCCGAACACTGCCAAGAAACCGGTCATTCCATATTGTTCGAAAAAACCCATATTATTTCTAAGAGCCCCTTCTTTTATTCCAGGAAAATCCGCGAATCTCTAGAGATCCGAAAAAATCCCCATAATATCAATCGAGAGGAAGGATACTACTTGTCTCCCATCTGGAATCTCAGTCTAGAGTCACCGTCCGGTCCCGCCACCACTATGCAGCCACATGATTGGCCAGCGCGCGCTTCTTGACGTTCGCGCCACGAAGTGTGCCGATACGTCCCGACACGACAGGCACCGCGACTATAAATAGAGCGGTAGCGGAGTAATCGTCGGATTCACTCCCCGCCTCTCGACGCGTTAGTGTTCTGAGCTGTTGGACGTGAATCCCTGTCCTGGCATTTGGTTTTCACCTCTGGCTGCGTTGAGTAGTTGAGTTACTGTGACCAAATGCCCATCTTGGTAGTTAGTATTCGCCTCTGGTTGCGTTGAGTAACTGAGTTACCGTTGCTAACTACCCATCTTCCTGTTCTTTTCTTTTTTCTTTTTTCCTTTTCTTTGTTCTCCTGAAGAAGCTACATATAATTGTAGCGAAACGTCGAGATGAACCCACTTTTGGGTCACTCACAAATGACACGGTCCAAACCCGGAAGACGAATAAACTATTATCCCGATATTGTAAGTATTTGTTCGTGAATTTAGTTTACCTTCAACAAACAACAAAATTCTGATTTTATATGTTACGTTATTTATAAAACATAAATGATGTATCCTCTATATGTTACTGACTTACTAATACTGGTATTTTCGTATTAATAACTTCCTCTTTCAATATTGGTAACCAGATCCTACTACATTCTGCCGAGGAATTTGCGAAACAATTGGCCTCATTTAGCATAATTAGAGCCGCTTCTTTGATTTTTCTTTTTTTACCATCCGTTTCTTTTAGTACTACATTTGAATTATTCCATTGAACCCTATGTTCATTATCCCATGCGTGTTTACAGATTTGAGATCTATCAAATTCTCTATTTTTAATATAAGATTGATGTTCACTTATTCTAACATTTAATGGCCTTGATGATTCACCTAAATAAAACTGATCGCATTCACAAGGTATTTTATAAATGCAATTCTTTGTCCTTTCTTGTTCACTGTTAGGTTTGGTTTTGTTGTTGAAATGTTGAATTTATTTCCTATCCTTTTAAGTTTTTCTGATAGTCCTTTTATGTACGGTATTGTTATTTTCCTCATATTATTCCTTGTGTATGCTGTAGGATCTCGTTCTAAGTTGTTCTGTTCTATTCGATCGATTGTTGAAAATTCCTTATTTATAAACGATGAAGGATAATCATTTTTTAATAAAACAGATGTTAACAAATGTTTCTCCTACAAGAACGAATTTTCGTTAGAACAAGTAATTTTGGCTCTATCGTATAAGGATTTAATTATTCCCTTTTTTACATTAATATTGTGATTTGATTTGAAATTTAAATATCTATTGGTGTGTGTTGGTTTTCTATACACCTGAGTCTCATATCCAGTATCGTTCTTAGAGATTAAAACATCCAGGAAAGGTAGCGTGTTATTATATTCCTTTTCCATGGTAAATGTTATTGTCTCTTCTTTATAGTTTATATCATTTAGGAATGTGTCCAACAACTCTGATCCAACCAAAATAATTAATTTTAATTAATTTCCGAAGTGGAAATTGAAACGTCAATAAACGTATTTTTACCTTTAATTGTGGCTTATTCCCAGTTTAATAGTAATTAATTTACAATGCCACAAGAAAATAGCTTCAGAACAATATTAAGATCTCTGAGATTTGATTGGTAAGAATCCCAATCCTCTTTGAGTTTGGTGCGTTTTGCTCTATTAAAAGCTGTTCTTGTTTTCTTCCTAAGGTGTTCCAATTCAGTGCACAACCAAGTGTTGGTTTTTGTGACTTTCCTGGACCATCCTTATTGGACAGGATTTTTTATAAGCATAGCTTATTTTGTTAATATTTTGTTAAATTTTGTAAATAAACAGCCACATAATAAAAAAATATGTTCTTATTTTTATAATAAAATATATTGTTTATTTTTTTTTCTAGATTAGCCCTTCCGTCTACCGATTCATAGTTTGAAAAATTTAAATATCTGTTTTAGAAACTGATAAGACATAATATATAAAAATGGTCAATTATTTGTTATCGCTGTATATCCTCGGGATTATTATTAACAACAGTTCGACTTGAATCATAGTTCCGCGATGTGTTGATGTGTTTATTTTTAGCGATCGCCAATGCATTGAACAATGAATTTAGTACAATCAAAAGTATTTTCTGTGCTAAGTATTGGCGTCACCAGTTTCTTAGCGGGTGTTATTCCGAACTGCTTTGCTCATCAAGGTAGAAGTCGATGGCCCTTAATACTTTCAAGCCTACTATGTTTTGGTGGCGGAGTACTTCTAGCGACGTCCTTGGTGCATATCTTACCGGAACTTAGAGCTTCTTTACCAGAACATGTTCAAAAATTTGCAGAATTGTTCTACTGTGCCGGCTTTTTTATTTTGTACATAATCGATGAAATAATACATTACGCATATGGCAATTCAGAAGATGAAGCAGCTAGTATTTTACATAGTCACGGCCATAACGATAGCAGAAGAAACTCATATGGCGCTATTAGAAATGAAACACAAGCATCAAGGCAGTTAAGTGCGCAATCATTTTCACAAACTCAAAGTGATAGTGTTTTTTTTAATGAACAAATTGCTGCAGAATTAAGTATTAACAGTCAACCAGAATCTTCGACCTCTCATACTACAAATATAGGACTGCTAGTTGCTTTGTCCGTTCACGCATTATTAGAAGGATTAGTTGTTGGATTAGAAGCGGAACCTGCAAAGGTGAGAATTAAAAATATTGTTTTTATTTTTTTTTATTTTGTTTGTGTTAGCTAAAATAAAAAAATCTAGGTGGCTATCTCCAATTAACACTTTGACTACCATGTGTATACCTAAATATACACAGTGGCTGAGTTCAAACCGCCACGTGTATATTTATATACAGTCAGTAACGATCGTTAATGTGACCTGGGGCAGATTAAAAATAAAAAAAAAAGGTTAGATCTTTGTAAATGGATATATTTAAAAAACCCTTAAAGGGGCTACATTAAATTACACGAACGTTTTCGGAATAATAATTCCATCATCAGGTTTAAAAATGCAAGTTAACATGCCTGAGCCACCAAAATATCAGGGTAAAAACCCTTTAAAATACATAAGGTTACAAAAGATTTTACATAATGTTGTTATTAATATTTGATGTTTAATATTCTTAAATTAAATTAAAAATTATCTTAGCCTGGGAAAAAATACTTTATCATTTTTCTATTAGAGGTTGAATTATAGTAGATTTTTTATAATTTAAATGATAATTAATTTTGATGTAAAAGTGTTTATTGTGATTAATAATAGATACAATAATACACTATAAAATAAAATAATGACACATATTTTAAATTATACTCAAATGACTATTTTGGCAAGATTTTGTGCTTATCAAAAAAACATTCTAAGCAAAGAAATTTTTGGTCAAACACTTGGTATTTAGTGGTAACTTGCTTAGTTTTATTTATTTGTCGTTCATGGTCATCTTTATTTCGTTGGTAACAAATTACGCACCGACTTTTTTTACCTGCTTGAATAATTTTATGTTCTGATGGTGTGTTGTGGGGAGTTGGGGAGTATACTCCATTCCACGAATATACGACTATTTTAAATTCACTTTAAGGTGTCGACTTAAATGGTCCAATGTGCTGCATTGTACAATAGTAAATTCTCCCCATTTTTAAAATACTGTTACGACAGATATAAACCTTAGATTTAAATATGAAGTCATGATATAAATATAGAGTTGATAGTTTATATAATAGTTGTAATTCAGAATTTAAATTATATAATTACTATCATTAAGTTTAGTATTTTAAACAAGTTGGTGTTTTAATTAAGTGATTTAAACGAAGTGATTAAATACTTAAGTGATTAAATAGTGTACTTTATTTAGTCGAATATTCAATTAGTATTAAAAAAACAAAAAAACTTACTTGTTCTCTTATTCACCTAATCTCCTAAAACTATTATCAACCATCAGATTCACAGCCATAATCACTGTCGTCGCTATCCTCATTTGGATGGTAAATTATAATAGGATTAACTGCTTCGATGCGACCTTCACGGATCCACCATTTTTTAATTAAGTCTTCACATTTTTTTACACTTTTTCCCCAAATTTCAGGAGTGGCAATATCCAATGCTTGTTGCCATGTTTCCAAGACTGCCTCGTCACTGTAACCCTTGTATCCAATATGGTTATCATAATATGTTTTGCAAATCCCCCAAATATATTCAATTGGATTGAATTGGCAATGATAGGGCGGTAGTCTTAACACACGATGTCCAAAGCTATGTATAATTTCGTCTACTATATATATATATGTTTGGTTGTGCATGACTTTTAGCTAACGTTAGTAATTGAAGCTTAAAACAGTATTGAGGAAATGTAATATTTTTATTCGTTAACCATTCTTTTATTTTATCTACAGTCCAGGTGTTTGTTGGTTGCTTATTTAAAATTTCCGAATGATACGCAGCATTATCCAGTACTATAACGGATGGTTCATGTAAACTTGGCAACAGTTTTTCTTTCAACCATTTAACAAACATCTACGTATTCATATTGTCATGATAATCGGCTGATTTTGGTTTTGATGAAAACACAAGATCTGCTCCCTCAATAAAACCATATTTTCCACCTGCATGTACTATAATATATCTCTTTCCCTCGTTATCGATGTGTTTAATGGATTTTATACTCTCGTCCTGCCACATTCGTTTGATACCGCCTTTAGCAAAAATCCATGTTTCGTCTAAATAAACGAAGGAAGAACATTCTTCTTTAAATTTGTTGTAATTTCTTAAAAATTCTATGCTTTTGTGAACGACACTAGCTGTTTCACACAAAGCCTTTCTATTATCTTCCTTTTTGAACTTAAAGCCAATCTGTCTTAAAACTCTCCAGAGACTTGTTCTGGAAATTTCAAATATATTTCTGTCTTTTAATTTTTGTAGCACTGAATCTAAAGAAACATGTTCTTTCTTTTCGCGCATTTTATATATTGTCTCACGGATTTCAAATTTGCAACCTTCGGGAAGATCTATAGTCTTTGGTTGTCGGCGAGATTTATATTGTGCGACATTTTGTTCACTTTGTCCACTTTTTTTTTCTTTTTGCAAAACCGACTTTAGTTTTGTTTCACTAATACAGAGTGCATCACACACACGTTTATGTACGGACTCAACAGGTCGCAAAGGGCCCCCGTTGGTTTTCTCAGCAGTAAAATAAGAAAGTACATTAATTATAAACTTGTCTACATCTAAAACACGTCTCGGCATTTTTAGCTTCAATAAACAAATACACTATACTAAACTCTATCTTAACGGACACCTCTCTTCACCGGAAACCCCTATACGGACGGTTTTTAAAACTAAAATCAGTCGGCGATATATGAAACTGTATGTAAATTTTCGTTACTTTTTAATATCTGTAACGACTCGGTACTTTAACTATCAATAGCCGGTATATTATACCCGTTATAAAAAGACTTTCGGAACTTAAGAGTACATCCACTCAAACCAAACAAATATTTAAAACTAACAAAGTGAACTATTATATAGATTCTATTTCTGGTTTCTGAACCATCCTTCTGCCAATTTCTTTTCATTTATAATAAAAATGGTATATTTATTTTTATTACAGTTCTCTTACCTAATAAAGTAATAAAATATAATATCAAAGAAACCCGGCGCGCCTGTTTGCATTTATTTACAAATGTTTACATTTCAAATGCACTTTGTTTACATTTCACCGAAATCCAAGCCAAATGTCTGATGAACACATTTTCGTAAAAATGACCGTTTGCGAAAAAATGTTTGGTATTTTCGGATTAAATTTCACAATAAATTTTGCGTCTATTTGTACATCTATTAACTGAAATAATTTTAGTTCAGATGTAATACTAACAGTAGATGCTTTTTATTGGAATAATAATTAGACCAATTTACTTTCATACTTCTACTTGCACAGTAAAATATTCGTTGTCGCAATAATCCCAAACAGTCGTATATTTGTGGAATAACCTATATAACTTTGTTTACCTTTTGAAAGTAGTTTCAATCACAATATTTCTTTGAAATCTGTTATACAGATTGAACGAAATAAATTCGGAACATAGGAATATAATGTATTTCGGCTCAATTCTGCTGTAGGTGGTTGGCCAACAAAATATTGTCAAATAATTATATTATAAAAATCCAATACTTCAGCGGGCTGCTGGATTCTGAACTCATAAAAATTGAAAGCTACACATAAATCTACGATTTTATTATGCTGTCAAACCAGTTATAGTCCAGGAAATGAAGCATTTCACCTCGCAATTTTTTCGTGCTCCCTGGATTGACTTGAAATTTAACAGAAGGTAGGTAATAGCCTAAGGATCAAAATCTATATCGAACCAAAGCCTAGGGGGTGGTTGCCACCCCATCTCCGGGGTGAAATTTTTTTTTACGTTTTAACTACAGGTTTCGATTAAAAAAGTGATTCTAAACAAAAAATGTGCTATACATTTTTTTTAAAATGATATTTTTCAAGTTATCCGCGAAAAGTAATAACTTTTAGACGAAAAAATCCACGTTTTTAATCGATTTTTCGCGAATAATTCGAAAATGGTGCATTTTATCAAAAAAATTGTAGAGAACAAATTTGTAGCTTTTAAAAAGACAAATACAATTCATTTTTTAAAATGTTTTTGGGATATAATAGGAACCGAAATACGGCCTATCAATGTTAAGCGGTTTTCTTCAAATGCCAAATTTGAAAGATTCAAAATCAAATATCGGGAAAATGATGCATTTTTGAAAGAAAACTCACAAAACCTTTTTTAAAGAGCATAAATAGACCTATCATAAAAAAGACTCTAGCTCAAAAATTGAGTGAGTTATGATGAAAATAAGGTCAATACCTCATTTTTTACGAAAAAATCGAAACAACACCCTAACCTCCTTCATAATTAAAATCGATCTTTACCCTTCTGAAATTCCCTTTGTACATGTATTGTTAATACGTCCAAGAAGTTTGACCCATTTAAAATGCTTTGTGTTAGAAAAAGTACAGCTTAAAGCGAGAAACGATTTACAATTTCATATTTTTTACCCTTCTTTTTTTAAATATGCCCGAAAATACTGAATATATGAAAAAAATACAAATTACCAAATTGTAGCTTTTTTAATGACTAAAATTATCCTTTATTTAGATTTGTTGTACAATGAATATTTGGCGAGATATAGCCGTTTAAAGCATCGATTTACGATCAAGCACCATCTTTTTCGAGCCCTTTAAACTCACCCCATTTAAAAACCAAGGGTTCCAAAAACATTTAATTCACAGATCCTTGTAGCTCTTAAAAACCTCTACAAATCGTTTTTGAAGAAACACTCTATCGTTAAAAATTAAAAGAAATACGTTAAAAAAACCAGTGAATTTTTTTCCGGAAAATTCTATTAGTATAGTACAGTACATTTCGGAGCATAATAATCTACAAAACCGGTATATTAGCTAGTGGGGCGCTATACATTCGAAATTTTAAGCGTTCTTATTTTGAAATCCCATACAACAGAATAAAACATCTGCTCATAGGTCTATGGCTTGGCAATGAAAATATTAGAGCAACAGATTGGGGATGGTATTCCAAAGATGGTTTGTTATTACCCGTACGCATGAACAAACAACCTGCACTCGATGAACTTTTGAAAATTATTTTTTGACAATGCAAAAAAGGATGCGGTGTTTCATATGGGTGCAGAAAAGTTGGTTTATACTGTAACTCTACTTGTTCTGGGTGCTCAGGTGAAGGGTGCAATAATAATTGAAGATGAGGATGACATAGATCATGATGAAGATGTAATTGATGACGAATAAAATTAATATTATAATTGTTTTACCTATAAATGTAAATATTTTTTACTATTTATGTAAATGTATAAGAATATATCGTCGACGTTCCGGCAAATATCATTAAGTCCAAATTAGTAGTTGTGAGATAAACACAATTTTAACTGAAATTTGTTGTCATAATTTCGTTTGGTTAATTATATCCAACTTGGAGCCCTTTTAATATCTAACTGATGGTTATGTTTGGGATAGTGATATTTATAATACTAAAAATATTGTCTATCTCTATCCAAACGGGTTTGACGGACTTAGTTACGTTTGCCTGACGAAAAAGAGAAATAATCAAAAATTAATTAATCTAAATAAGGAGACTTTATTTCATATCAAGATCTAAAAATAACAAAAATGTCAATCTTGTGTTAGGCACTTATTAACATTGATTCTCAACGCCAAAACGAATAAAACAAAAAAACAATTATTTTTCAGAATCCGACTCACTCTCACTGTTTATGCTTGGTTCAGGATTCCGATTGTCAGCAGATTGTGATGTTGGTAACGACAAATACCAATGGTGAAATTCGGAGGGAATGACATTATTAACACACAACTTCTTTAAGTCGTTATATTTTTGTTGAGAAATAGGAAGATTCGTAGAGTACGCGCTATTTAGCGTGGGTTGTCCTGAGATAGGTCTGCCACGTCCGCTGATATTAATGCACAGATATTCGCCGGAATGGTCATACCTATATTTGACTATGCCTGGGTTATTTTTTTCAATCCGAAAACATTTGACTTCTAGCCATCTAACTTTTTCGCCTTGGATGTTAACTGTTCTATTTCTTAAAACAGCTTGCGAAAGTCTTTTGAAATCAAGGAAATCACAAAATTTTAGTTCCTTAACGACATACTTATCATTTTGTTTTTTTCCTCTTTTTGATCGAGCCAACTTAAAAATGTTTAGCCAATCATTCATTGTATAAACAGCCACATATTTTTTCTGCCTTTCAATCGCACTATGCATACTGTCACACTCCATCATGGAGTGTCCAGACTCAAGAAATTTGTGCTCTAGGGTGGTAATGTCACTGTTTCCGTAATGAACAAAATAATAGAGCATCCCCAGTACATTTTGATTCCGATTTTGTCCACCGCAGGTGTCGGAAAACAAGGAGACCTCCGTAACGTAATTAGGCAAGGCACTTAAATACTGAAATAAGCATGTTGCAATTTCTAAGCTACCTCTTGCTCCATTTATTTCGGTCCAAGCGTAACAGGTGGAGCACCTTCATAAATTGTCAGATTATAACCGCACAATTTCCTACTATAATACATTGGTGATTCGTCACTGCTTGGTATTTGCAGTACGCTTTGGAGATCAAATGTTACTGTAATGAAATGCGACTTATCCGTTGCTCTTTGTTTGTCAACCTGTTTTGCAGTATTTGCAGCAGCTTCACGCCGTTTATGTTCATGGTATTTTGGTTCAATCTTAGCCTTTTCTTCACCACATGCAGCTTGATATTGCATACAAAGGGAACACTGATCCTTGCGTGGTTTAAAGAACGAATAATTGTAATTGTTGCCAAATATTCTTTTGTAGGTAGTCATACTTTTAAGCGAGTAACCGTTTTGTTGACACATTTCTTTGTATAACGAGTACATTTTAGCTATGGAGAGTGTCGCATCCAAATATTTTCTCTGAGACTCTTTTCTACAGTAATGTGAGTCGGTTAACGGGAAACTCTCAATATGATTTACAATAATTTGTTTATCCTCCTCTGAAATTTTATTAGCTGGGATATGTCTGCCTCGTTTGTCACCTCCAGTATACAATCCTGATGTAGCATTTCGGTTTTCAAATGCTTTATTTAGCGGTCCGTTGCTTATTGACAGGGTTTTTAAAAAAAAAGTTTGGCATACTCTAATTGGTGTTCCGTTTTTACAAAAATAAAATTGTTTTGAATTAGTGCGTGATTTTGCATTGCTTTTTCGATGTCGGTGTCTTTGTGGAATGTTAACTTGAACATTTTGAAGAATAAAATCCTTTTTTCGAGAGTAATCTTCTAATTGCCAATAACTAGAGCATATTTCAATTCTATCCGTTTCACTAAATAATTGAGAACATTTAAATTTACAGCGGTCGCAATTAACAGTCTGAGGATATTTGGCTGGTTGCCTTCCTTTATTAGTAGTGTAGGGTTGGCCCAGATTTCTGCATTTTTTTGCGATGTTTCGTTTCCATTGTGATTCGTCTGCCTTCTGCCAACGGCTTTTTTTCTTACAGTTATCTTCCTTAAAATTTAATTCACGTGCACTTTCATCGTATTTTTTAGAGAAACAGAAATCGGAATAGTCATCGTTGGGATTGTACTCTTTATCTTGGTCGTCACTAGTTTCAAATGGTTCTAGATCACTTTCTTCAGTGGTCTCGCCGTCATAAATAACTGCTGTTGTAGAACTCGTTCTTACCTGATCTGAAAAAGTCTCATTTTCTGGAAATTTTTTATAACTTGTAGATAGAGTACCTAACTTCTCGAAGTCAACATGAGCCTGACCTGTATTCTAAAAGCGAAATCAATAATTAAACTAAAACAATGACATAAAGTAAGAAGTGCTTAATTTTACCTTTACCACTTCGCATGAAACATTCCTGGTCCCATTATTAGTACTATTGCTAATATTATTATTTATCGGTACTACTGAATGAACTATAACTTTTGGTTTCTTATTCAAATCTCTGGCAAGTTCGATCAGGCGTTTACCTCTGCCCTCCTGCATTATGATTTGTTTTTATTGGCTATTTGTATTAAAGAATATTATATTATTCCACTATTATAACTTAATCAAGTAACACAACGTAATATGCAACGAAATCGAAATGTAATCACGAACTGTCAAACCAATAATATGTATTATTGTCAATTTCAGCAAATGTCACTTAGTGATTTTTGCCTGGTAGAGCAAAGAGTTGTTTGTGACTTACAGACTTTTGCACGCATATGCAACCAGTTATACATCACGCACGGACTTCATGACTTTTGCCAGATAATAGAAGCTGCTTTTTAAAAGTTGTTGGTGTCTTTACCTAAAAATTGTATAAAATGGACTTAATGACTTTTGCCAGAACGTCGACGATATGGTGCCTTTTTATGTTGATAAATTTTTTTGTATTTAATTCTACTTTTTTCAATTTATATCTTATAAATTAGTTTATAAAAACTGCAGTGTTGTAAAGGGTGATTTTCAAAAGTTGAAAAGTTGCAAAATTTTGGCATAAAATTGTTTTCACCTATAGCACTCATAACAATTAATTTTTAAGGGTTGAAAATGTATGAATTTGTATTTTAAAGTATAAAAAAATCAATATTTAACTAATTCAAACCAAATTTCACTCATCTTAAGATTTATAATATTATTTTACAATTTTTGAAAATTAGGGGTAGTTTTCATCCCTAAGAACAATCAGGGTTCATCGGCATGACATAAACTATAAAGCAGAGGGTGAGTTGAGCTTAAGTCCAAATTTTTATGCAAATCGTTCCAAGGTGAAATCATTTTCTTCGCATTACTAATTTTTTTATATTAATCTCTAATAAGGGTCGCTTTTTAAGGGTTGAAATATGATGGAACTTTATTCAAAAGCACGAAACTATCATTATTTAATTAATTCAAACCAAATTTTACCCATATTCAGGTTTAATATGTTATTTTATAATTTTTGACAATTACGGGTAGTTTTCACCCCTTATAACAATCAGGGTTCGTCGACATGACATAAACTATAAAGCAGCGGGTAAATTGAGCTTAAATCCAAATTTTTATCCAAATCGATCCAAGGCGAAATCATTTTTTTAGAATTAGTAATTTTTTACATTAACCTCTAACAAGGGTTGCTTTTTAAGGGTTGAAATATGATGGAACTCTATTCAAAAGTATAAAATAATCATTATTTAACTAATTCAAACCAAATCTTACCCATATTCAGGTTGTACCCTTATATGTTATTTTATAATTTTTGACAATTAGGGGTAGTTTTCACCCCTAAAACCCTTCAGCGCACTTCGGTTCGATATAGATTTTGATCCTTGGGCTATCACCTACCTTCTGTTAAAATTTCAACTGGATACATGCAGGACGAAAAAATTGCGAGGTTTTAACTTTTTGCGAGATTCATTTTCTGAACTATTATCGTTTCCTTAGGCAAACCCGTCTTACGCAAACAACATTGTTGTGAGACAGATAGTTGAACGATATTTTATACAATGTCTATACCCAGGTATGGATTTATTTTTCTCCAAGTTTTATATTGGTCCACTATTTCAAATGCAGTTCAAACACACATGTATTAAATTGTATGTTCCGTTTTAATTTGGTTCAATCTGTATAGGTATATAATATGACTACGAATATACGACTGTTTTGGTTTTCTGCGATAACGAATATTTTACTGTGCAAGTAGAAGTATGGAGGTAAATTGGTCCAATCATTGTTCCAATAAAAAGGGTCTACTAGTATCACATCTAAACTAAAATTATTTCAGTTAAAATCTACAAATAAATACAATGACGTCTATGAAGCCAAATGTGTTCATCAGACATTTGAGTAAGCTTTCCGTGAAATGTAAACACCAAAGAGGCGTGCCGGGTTTCTTTGATAATACACTTTATTAGGTATTATAACTGTCATAAAAAGAAATATACTATTTTTAATATAAATGAAAAGAAATTGGCAGAACGATGGTTCAGAAACCAGAAAAAGGATCTAATATTTCACTTTGTTAGTTTTAAATATTTATTTGCTTTGAGTTTATGTACTCTTAAAAGTTCCGAAAGTAACGGGTATAACATACCGGGCTATTGATAGTTAAAGTACTACAGAGTCGTAACAGATATTAAAAAGTAACGAAAATTAATATTCAGTTTCATATATCGCCGACTGATTATGGCTGTGAATCTGATCGTTGATGATAGTTTTAGAAGATTAAGAGAATAAATGAATAAGTAAGTTTTTTTGTTTTTTTTTAATACTAATTAAATATTCGACTAAGTAAATTACACTATTTGATCACTTAAGTATTGTTACATTTCGTTTAAATCACATAATTCAAAAACCAACTTGTTTCTTCTTCTTCTTAACGTGCCCTATCAAGTCCCCTTGACGTTGGCGATTAACATGGCGAAACTGTCTCTGTCTCGAGCTATTCTAAATAGTTGCTCAGCTTTCTTTATTCCTGTCCAACCAAATTGTTTACCAACTTGTTTACAAACTAAATTCCATGATAGTAATTATATACTTCAAAATTCGAATTACAACTGTTCTATAAACTATTAACTTTGTATTTATACCATGACTTCATATTTAAATCTAAGGTTTATATCTGTCGTAACAGTATTTTAAAAATGGGGAATTTAAAACAGTCGTATATTCGTGGAATGAAGTATACTTATTCTTTCTGGTACAGTTTTGTCCTTATTATATAAATAATGAGCATTTACTATACTTGTTCCAGTAAGTAGTTCAACTGCCACCTTCCTGTACCATTTAATGCTCCGTCTAATAAAGGTAAAATAAGACGACAATTGGTCGGATACATCAATGAAACTTTTTGCATTATTATAAGCCACAATAGCTTCCGGCTTTTTTTGAGCTCAATTCTACCTGGAACATCAATAAAATTCAGTTTAAGTATGGTGGTAAGCATCAGGACATCGCGCTTATCTTTAAATTTAAAAATGATAATGCCGTATCTTTCTTTTCTTACAATTTCACCCTTCTTCCAAAAGCAATATCATTTGATATTGCTTGATTTGATATCAAATTCAAGTTGTATATTATTTAAAGTAAAATTTCTCTCAAAACTTACGTCCTATACGTTCATACCATACACTCTACAATCCATAGTAGGTCTTGGCCTGTTCTAGGATCAGCTTCTATTCCTTCCTATCCTTCGCCTTGGGTTTCCAATTTCGTACTCTTAAATCGTCTTCCACTTGGTCCATAAATCGTTCTCTGGCCTGCCTCCTCTCCCCACTCCATCAGGGCCCTGATTCTAATTGATATTTCGACTGAAAACATGTTGAAATCAATATGGCGACGTCGAAATGCGACTTTGCGAGCCTAGTGGATTTCAGCTGAACTAACCAAAGGACGTCACTAAATTTCGATTTATCGAAATTAATTTCAACTTCAAGAAAGTGGTTGAAATTTAATTTCGAGTCGAAATTAATCTGACTGACTAGCGGGACTGGGAGAAGCGAGGTTAGGTTCAGTTTAGGCGGTGTTGTTTTGTTTGATTGTTGCAAGGAAAACTGAGGCAAAAAGTATTAATATGGCTGCGTTTTATCAGAAATTGTATGTGATTCGGCACATAATTGGTCGAAATTTTAACACCTATAAAAATAAAACTGCGGTACCTGGGGGCCCCAAGTCAGATGCTACTGATTATTTTTTAAAATATACTGTGGTGTAAAAATTAAAGAAATAAAATGTCCCAATATTAAAACTAAATTGGAAACCACAATTTTTGAATATATTCAACAGGCTGTAATGAAAGATAGAAATAATAAATAATTTGGTTGTAATAATTTATTTTAATTCTACACTCTTGTTTGGAGATATAAAATAATCTTTAAACTCATCAATAATTTTTAGAGCGGTAATGTATTGTTTTTAGTAATACCAATACTAAGCTGCAGTAAATTTAAAAATATAATATAACCACTAAGTCAAAAGCCATCATAATTTCTTTTTGGTCCACAGACAATTTAGTGCCACCATCACCAACAGCCTCCATCCATTTTCTTTCAATTCAAAATATAATCATTGAGATTGGCCACTAAAAATTTAACAACTCAAACAAGAAACAAAAATCGCAAAAGGGTGCAGCTAATAAACAAGACGGCCAACCCAAATTCTGAGCAGTGTCAAAATGATAAAGTAAATGTCCCCACTTTTAACTAAAATCGAAATGAATGAGAATCGCTAGCGATTGCGACTGTCATGGCGTAGTCACTTTTAAATTTCGACATCGAAATGAAATAGAATCAGGGCCCAGGTCTTTGATTATATATGCTGTTTATTTTGATAGACAATACTAGGTATTGGTAAAGGTGGTAAAGCTCAAAATTATAGCGCTTACGCAATAATTCGTTTTTCTACACGCCTTTATAAATATGTCTAAGGATTTTACGTTCAGAACAAATAGTTTAAATGATCTTCATCGCTTTTTGTCATTGTACACGTTTCTGACGCATAGGTAAGGACACACTTGATAAGAGTCCTGTATATCCATACTTTTTTCTTTTTGTGACTGTTTGATGTTAAAAAATTTTTTAATCCATAGTATGCCTTATTTACTAGATATATACGTTTGTTAATTTCTGCAGTTACTATATTACTTTGGTTGATTTGTGAGATACTATTAGATATATGTACCTGCTCTCTTATCACTTAGAAAATATATGTTCCAACCATTAGATCTTCGGATTTTGCCACTTGATTATTATTTGGCAACTTCATATACTTAGTTTTACTAGTATTAACGTGTAGCCCAATTCTTTTTGCTCCGGCTTCCAATTACATGTACGATTGGACTGAGAGAAGATATCATAGCGAGAAGAACGGTCCGCCGTTCTTCTCGCTATGATATCGATGTTATCAGTATACGCTAGTATTTGTACACTCCTATGGTTCCTTTTGTTGTTATTCTAGATTCTCTAATAGCTTTCTCTAGGGCAGGCTTGTATAGAAGGCACTATTCTATAAAACTTTGTTTTTGTCGAAGTCCTATTTGTGTCTGGAAAATTCTTGATATACCGTTTTGTATTTTAACCTTACACTAGATTGTTGAGACGGTTGCTTTCACTAATGTTTCTAAAGTAGGTATATTAGGTTATTGAATTCTACCATGACTTTGTATAATGCGTTTCTGGCTAACTGTCATAGATACACCTAAAATCCACAAATAAATGGTGAGTCTCCATACTCATATATTTTTTGCAATACTTGACTTAGAAGAAATATTTGATGGATAGTTAATATTTCTTTGCGAAGCTCACACTGGTATTTACTTATTATGTTTTCCCAATATCCCGAGAGTCAATCGCAAAGAATGTAGGCCAATATTTTGCAGGTCACTTTTAAGAGGGTAATTCCTCTGAAGTTATCACAAATTGTTTGATTTCATTTCTTGTGAATAGGTATAATTATACCTACTTTCCAGTCTTCTAGAAGTTTTACCTACTTCCAAATCATTTCTACTACCCTACTTATATAACAGGTCAGATTTTTTGCAACCATATTTTATAAACTTGGAAGTAATGTCATCTTCTTCAGGAACTTTGTTTTCTTTCAATTTTTGTATAGCTTTGATGACTTCTTCCTCTGTTGGGATGTTCTCTTTCTCTCTTCCATGCCTTCAAACTGGATTTCTTCTTTGCAACCTCATCACACTACGCCATCAAATGGAACATCTTGCACTGTCCAACTTGAGATTTGAATTGAAGAAGGGTGATGTATTTCACTTGTTTTTGCTTGCAGTGCCTTCGGTACAGCAACCAGGAGTTGACAATACATGTATCAATAAGATTATATTATTCTCAAATAGAATCTTTTTGGTTTGGTTTGATTTTGATTTTATATAGTTCCACAAGCATGCCATGCAAATCCACACCCCCACCCCCCATCGACATATTATATTCTGTGGCCATTGCTGGCCGTTCGATTTCTACATAGGTTTTGCTCCATTTCATTCCATCTCCATCATCACCATCTCTTCACGTTATCAAGAGGATATTTTCCTATATAGTTCGCTGCTAATATGACGGACCTATTGTCATACCATTTGAGAGCAGTAATATTGTTTTTGCTGTCTATTTTTACATCAGAGGATCCACGACCTTTTGCCATTAGAACTTCTAAAAAAAGACAACCGGACAGCCGCCCACTTCTTACAGTCCCTGTAACAAAAAAGCCCCGTTCTTTCAAACTAATAAGAAGATTATGTGAACCAATTATCCGTGAAAATAAATTCATGTGGTTTGACAGATTTCTGACCAACTTCGGTATTATTTCCCCACTATTTCCAAGACCTGATTCATCTTGGAGTGTTCTTTTTCCCACATATATCTCAAAATCGCTGCGTCCTTCTCTTGAAAAAACTTTTCTGTCCCATTTATGAGGTTTATTTTTTATATATTGCTTTAGATTACTATATCCTTTGAATGGTATAATAAATTCATCGATGCTGTTCAATTCCTCAGGTTCTATCATTCATATTTTGCCGAACTTTTTCAATGAACGGTTTTACTTTATATAATGTGTCATTGTTGCTAGACGAGAGTTTCAAATTATCGTTGACGTGAAAATATGCTCGCAGTTTATCAAAATTATTACGTTACATAATATCAGCTATCGTATTATATCGTATTTCTTCTGCCCAATACATTCTATACGAAGAAACACGAACAATTCCACTCAATACATGTGTACCTAAGAACTGCTCTATCTATGCTGCATTTGTATCAATATGTTGTATCTGTTTTTTTTGCAGAGAATACAAGTTTGTCTGCTCAGCAAAATTTTGAATAATATCATTGTCACGAAACTTTTTAAATTTTGAAAAGGCGTATAAAAATTGTCATCAATCACCACTGTATTCGATATTTACATCAATTAAATTGTTGTCTGTCCAAGTTGGTTTTTCTGTGCATTTTTTTTCTTGGCATGACTTGTCTGTAGCTCTTCTGTAATTTTTCCAACAGTTTTTTCTTCCATATTCTCTGTAACTTGGGTGTTCAAGCTATCTTCAACAATATTTTCCAATAATTCTTCTTTTCGAGTTTCTTTAATCATGTTTTCTTCCAAAGTCTTCCTCATTATCAACATCAAATTTGATATCAGAGTCGTCAAGAAGACCAACTACCTCTTCTTGGAACAGATTTTGCAATTCCCGAAAAGAAAGTTTGGTTTTGGTAGTTTTAAACACACGATCCATCTTAAATAAAAAATTATATTGTACTATTGTATTTTATTGACAGAAACAAAATTCACACGACTTCCCAATGATGCCATTTGGAGACCTCCACAATGGTCTAATGATTTCATTTGGATTCATTGATATTTATAATGTTTACATAAACAATCTTTTAAATATGAGCAAACTATAATGCAAATTATCAAATAAAAACGATGTAAGAAGCAAAATCATTTTTTTCGTGCAACTACTGGTTCAATTACTTACCTTAGAATGATTTGAAATTTACAGTGAATTGATGATCGTTGTTTCACTACGAAGTTTTACACTGAACTATGACTAACGCTTACTCTGATCATCTCTACTTATATATATTTAATCTATGACTCTGATAGAATTGTCAAATAAATTAAGGCAGCGTCATCTAGTAGAAAGGTGAGGCAACGCAATACCGTTCGCCAAATTGACATAAGTAGTTCCCTTTGCCACTAAAGCAGAAAACATTGCCATGATCCCAAATGGGATCATCTGACTGGAAAGGGTTAATTGAATTATAATGACTTTCTTTCATGAATATTAAACTTTTCTATCTTATTTTAGGTATTATTACTCTTAGGGGCAATATGCTGCCATAAGTTGGTGGTTTCCTTTTGCCTAGGCGTGCAGCTTGCATCAAGTCCCTTCATTTCATTGCAACGACATTTTTCCTATATGCTTATTTTCTCTTGTGGATCATCAGTTGGAATACTAGTGGGTATGGCAGTATCAACTATCCACAGCAGCGTCACAAGTTATGTGATTCCCATATTAGAGGTAAAATATAGTTTTTATGTAGTTTTAATGAAAACTTATTAAATACTAATAAGTATTGTCTTTAGTTCTTTGAAATTATTTTTATCTAGAATCTATATAAATAGGTGCCATCTTAAAGTGCCAATAACCACCCAGTTATTGGCAATTTAAGGAAAAAAATTGTTTAAACATTAGATTTGCTAATGTAGGTAACATCATAGGGGGATATTTCGATTTTTTTTATAATTTACTATTATTACTGAACAGAAATTAAATGTCATTTAATTATAAATATTGAGGAAAATAATGCAAAAATAGGTTATTTTAGACAATATAGACATTTAATAATTATTGGCAGTTATATTCTATCAATCAACGATTCTAGTTATTGACATGTAGTAGTGTACTCAAGCATTGGCACCCAGTAATTGGCATAATTTTGCATTGAAGTATTGAAAACAAAACTAAAATATAAGTACTTATGTACAAGCAAAGTGTCATTTATTTATATATTTTTTAAAAACAAATTTTATAAAAACAATATTCTTTATACAAGTTGTTTAAGACAAGTTTTACAAACAAAAAAATCTTTATATAAATCATCTTTTTCAAGACATCCCTTGTGAAATGTTCTGGAATACTTCTGGCATTTAACTACAAACATAATCAGGGAAAAATTTCCAGTACATGTAAAGCATATATCCTTATTCATATAAATATTATTTTTAAGTGCTGAGCAGAGTTCTGGAACTTCTGGATCAAATCCTAATATTGTCATATTTCTAACTTGCTTTTTAAATTGACCTATGTCCATATTTTTATGGGGCTGTCGATCATCTTCTTTACTTAAAAGCTTGTTTACTTTTAAGTCCTCTAAAACATTAGGCTTTGCTTTATTTTCTAATTTTGTTCGCTCCTTTTAATTTTTTTTGCGTTCCTTTTCCTCTAGTTCTATTTTATAAACTGAAGAAGAAATTACAAAACTAGATCTTTGGGTGTTACGTATTCCCTTACGTTCGAGAGTTTTGGCATAAGGAAAACAATCTTCCATATTACTGCTCTTATTTATCGAGTTTTGACTAGTGGAGGGAACTGAATCAAAAGTTGAAATGGCAGCGGATCCTGTGATTGTTTCTTGAGTATTTTCTGAGTAAAGTGCTAAACTTTGTGCCACTTTTGTATTTTGTTCAGGAACTTCTTCCAAAAGAACAACAGGTACATATTCTATATCGTAAGTTAAAATCATCGCTGCTCTCTCTTCTACTACAGACATATCTTCCAAAAACATTTCATCTATTACAATTTGTGAATTATCGCCTTCTTTATTATTTGGATTATTTGGATGTAAAATGTTAAATAGATTAAGTAGTACCCTGAAATTTTGCTAATGTTATCAGAGTTGTCATTTTTTCTGGCTTCTTTTAAGAGCTGTAAAGTATCTTCATCGCATATGTTACAAAAATCGGTCAAATTGACTGATTCTGTCGTGGTTTCGCCAAATTTACCTACGGTATATTTTTTACCTAGGCATTTGCCGTTGTCAATACTATCCGCATTCCAAGGACAGATACCACACACTCTAAAACAACTACCGCGATTTTTAAAACTGGAGCAAAGTTACTCTTACTTGTTTGTTCAAATTAATTTTGTCTCTTCCAATTCAACAAAGCTCTTTTCCACGCATTTTTAAAGCGCTTGAAACTATAGACGTCAGACGGGTTGAAGAATTCTATTCGCATTTGAATATAATGCCACTAATATTATTTCGAGTTCTGTACGTAGTTGACTTAGTTGGTATGTTAAATGTGTTTTGTGTCCGTCTACAAACATTATAATTGGAAATGTAACATGTTTTACTAAATAAAGATATAATATCTTAGATATATAATTATGAAAAACATTTGTTTGCATCCAACCTTTTTCACTAGTAGCAATTCCCCACCCATCTGGAACACCTTCTGCGATGCTTTTGGGTAATCTTTTATAAGCATTAACGATCATGGGTGGCGTTCTAACTCCCACAGCAGAAAATGTGAACATGATGGTAATATTTGTTTTCGATGGGCCTTGCTCGATCTGATAAACATTGTTGGCACCTTTTAGTGCAAGAACCCTATCTTCTTTCGGAAAAAGGGTAAAATAAGTTTCATCTCCGTCGTAAATTTCTGTAGGATCAGAAAAAATATCAAAATAGTTCTTTTCCATTAAATATTCTTGTATATTATTAAACCACTTTCTGATATCATTTTCTAACACGTTTCCACTGGCATTGTTTACAGCTTTAGAAATTATATTTGTTAAATTAGGGTGTCTTCTTAAAAACGATTAGATTATACTAATGATCCCCAGGAAGATAGTTTTTAAATGGATTTGGTCGGGGGTTCTGATACAAAAATGACTGACCAGAAAAAAAGTATTTGGACCATGTGCTACTATTTTAAATTTTTTGCTTAGTCTAAATTGAGAGTAGCTCTGGGTATCCCATATTTAACTGCTGTCGTCGCCTTTGGCATGCCATTAATTATTTTCCTAAAGCTTCTTGAAGAATTTCTTCATTATATTTTTTGTATATTTGCTTTCCTTTTGAACTTTAGGCATTTTTTTCTTCCTGAAGTTAAAAGTGCCAATCACTAAATGTAAATAAATACCTCGGCTACCTAATTTTTGGCAGCACTGCTAATCACTAACATTTGCTATAATATGGCATCAAATTGTCCAAAATAAGCATAAAAACGAGAAAACGGTACAATGTAATCTAGAGATTAATCTGATATATCATTCTAGTTCTTCCTCTTCTTCTTCTTATCCTTCTATCGTCCATGTTTGGACATAGGCCTCTCCCAACTCCTTCCAGTTGGAAGAGTTCATCAGGGAGAACCATTCTAATTATCACAGCTAATATTACAATTATAAACGTACCTCTAACACCGATGATGCCTTACTACTACGTACTGAAATCAGGTAAAATGTAAGGATAACTTAACAGCTAACCTTCACTCTCGAATAGTTGGCGGGATATTGACGATTATAGTATTCTACGCCCTACCATAAATAATACATGTTGCCAGATCATTATAAAAGTGGAAGTAAGTACTTACAGTGAATTACTCCTTAATTATTTAAGAATAAAGTGTCCACTGCCAATAATTGGGCTAGTGCCAATAATTTGGTGGTTTACCCTATACGTCGAATTCCACAGAAAATATCCACTTTTTTGATGCCAAAAACATTGATTTTAAAATTTGAGGGCACACTGTTTAAGGGACTTTTTTTTTGTTCTTTAGTACTTAAAACTGAACAAAAATATAGTGCCGCCACCCGGAACGAGGGTAATCATCAAAATTTCAAAAAATGTATGAGTGAAATGATAGTGATTTTGAAGTGTAAAAATGTCGCGATGTAAAATGACTGTAGAATCTCTTAAAAAAACAACCACAAACTTTTTTAAAAAACAAAAATGTACATCTTTTTTATACTTTTAAAATAATTCTTTTGTTTTTTTTCCTAATTTGTTTGTTGCGCTTATATTTAACTATGCTAGTCACTGTAGCTCATGGGGAGCGATAATTTTCAAAACTTAAATTAATAAAAAACTACGTAAGATCTACCATGAGCCAATCCAGGATTACAAATTTGGCTATAATAAGTATAGAGAAAGATATTTGTTTTAATTTTGACGTGACCGACCTAGTTAGAGAATTTGCACTTAAAAAGTCAAGAAAAGTCGATTTTAGTATTTAGACGTATATACCTACCTAGTGTTGTATTTCTTTTTTCTTTATTTTACTTGATTTTTCGTAAAATAACTATGTAGATTTTTGTATTTTGGTTATACCAAATTGAATTATGTATTTTATACATATGTTGTATAAGCTCATATTTATAAAGAGCTCATAATTATTATAGGTATGTATCTATTCGTTGACTTAATAAATATCATCATCATCATGGCTTATTCACTCCTGGCGGAGTGTTTGCCGCCCTTTTGGGCTCTCTGATTCATTTATTGCGGAGAATCAGTCTACTGTTGTTTTTTTTTATTATTATAGCAGCGTGTGTGACTTGGCCCTGTCTACAATTTTCCTCCATTCTTTCCGATCCTTACAGCGCTCCTCCCAATTGTAGATTCTCAGCTTCTTTATGTCTCCTAGGACTTGATCTCCCATCTTGTTTTGGGTCTCCCCTTTGGTCTATTTGTTGTTGGTCTCAATCCAGTTATTCGCTTTAGTGTAGAGTCTGGGTTAGCTCTTTCTGTGTGCCCCAGCCACCTGAGCCTTTGCGTCTTAACGAACTTGATTATGTCTTCACCCTCGATGACTTCTTTAATTTCTTCATTGGTTAATCTTCTAAATTCGCCTACACTTATCCTCACCGGCCCCATTATTCGTCGAATTATCTTTCTCTCCAAGATTTCTAACCTCATTTCATCTTTTTGAATAGATAGACGTCGGTCAGATAGCTCAGCGGGCTGTGCGGCAGCCTCTCATTCGCTTCACTGTCGAATGGTTCAGTGGATGTGGGATCGAGCCCCAGCTCGGTGTACAGAAAACAAAAAGTCTAACGCAGCAGTTTAAAATTCTAGATGAATCTGCGGCTTAGACTAGAATATGCTGGGATCTGATCGGCCTATGGTGGAGCAGTACGGCAAGAGATAAGGGCTTGCGTCTCGGTGATACTCCTCCATAGATCCCTACCGGACGGGCGTAACGAATAAAAAAACCGGATATATATATATATATATATATATATATATATATATATATATATATATATTTCATATTTTTGTGTTAGGCACATCGTCTCTGCACCATAGGTGATCACTGGCCTGATTGCAGTCTTGTAAATTTTTAATTTGGTTTTCTTACTAATGTGTTTTTCTTTCAGGAATTTTTGGTAGTTCCAGTAGGTTTTATTACCCAGTAGGATGCGTTCATTTATTTCATCTGTTCTATCATTTCTGTCATTTACCATCACTCCCAGGTATTTGAAACGGTGTACTCTTTCAAATGTATATGCACCAAGCTTAATTTCTTTCTCTATGTTCGTATTCTCTCTTGAACACCTGAGGTATTTCGTTTTGCTTTGGTTTATTACTAGCCCTCTCTTCTTTGCTTCTTTATCTAGTATTAATATTATGTTCCGCATGGTTTTTAAATCTCTAGTAACCAGTGCAATATCGTCTGCATACGCAATCAGTTGGGCTGAAGATTCGATAATCGTTCCCATAATTTTGGCTGCTCTTACTGCGCCCTCTATGGCAATGTTAAATAATGTTGTTGACAGGGATTCTCCCTGTCTGACACCTACCTCCATTTGTACTTCATCTGACGGGCCTTCCTTTGTTAAGATTCGTGCCTTGGATTCCTTCATCGTCATTTTCGTAAGACTTATTAATTTTTCTTGGATGCCTAATTGATTCATATCCTTAATTACCTCCTTCCTTATTACACTGTCAAAAGTTTGCTTGTAGTCAATAAACAGTATATGTAGATCTATTCCGTGCTCGTAACTTTTTTCGACTATTTGCGTTACAATGTGTATTGCATCTATTGTTGACTTACCTTCTCTGAATCCATGTTGATATTCACCTATTTTTGTTCTAGTTTCTTATTCTATTCTTTGTCTGATCAAATTAGTTAATATTTTGTACATTGTATTTAATAACGTGATTCCCCTGTAGTTAGTGCATTTCGTCTTGTCGCCTTTTTTAGGGATTGGTGTTATCAGACCACAATTCCAGTCGTTCGGCATGCTTTCTTCTTCCCATATTCGTTCTATTAGGTTGTGGATTCTGTGGGCTAGTTTCTCTCCCCCATTCTTAAAGAACTCATTTATAATATCGTCTGGTCCTGCTGCTTTCCTTGTCTTTAATCTGTTTATAGTCGCCAATAGTTCGCTGTATGAGGGAGGCTCTGATTGTTCTCCATTCCTATTTTCTGTTTGTTCTTCATTTTCTGCGTTTTCAGCATCGTCTTTCTTTTTAAACAGTTCTCTATAGTGTGTTTCCCATTCTATTTTTCCAATATTTGCTGGTATCTCTTTTTTTCTCTGTGATTTTATGTATTTGTATAGTCTTGCATTGTCATTACTATTGGCTTCGAGTTCCTGCAGTAATTCTTCGATCCATTTCTTCTTTTTTCTTTTGCAGCATTTGTCTGACTCTTTCTTCTTCTCTTTATAGTGTAGGAGATCTTCTTGTTTCCCTGTGTTATATATAAATATAATAAATATATTTTTATGATTTAAATGTTCAAAATTGTGTTTTTATTAATTTTCCCTAATTTGCGATGTTTTCTTATACACCTTCTCCAAAACTGCTGATGAGGCGGCAAATTTGGTTCTTGCAGCCGGGCGGCAAAACCTCTAGGCTCTTCCCTGTAGGTACACTTCATCTTTCAAGATACTGTATACAGGTTTCATAAAAGCCTTTAACTTCACAGCTTAACATCTTTGAAAACTTCTGTAATTGTCTTCTTCTTTAAGTGCCGTCTGCCAATCGGAGGTTGGATATCATCATCACTATCTTCACTTTATCTACTGCTGCTCTGAAGAGTTCTATAGAACTGCATTTAAACCAGTCCCTTAAATTCTTCAACCATGACACACTCCTTTTTCCTATACTCCTTTTTCCTCTTATCTTTCCCTATATTAAAAGCTTTAGCTATTCATATCGCTGTCCCCTCATTACGTGTCCCAGATATTGTAACTTTTTTATTTTTATTGTGTTTATTATTTCGCATTCTTTGCCCATTTCTCGCAATACTTCCGTGTTTGTTTTCTTCTGGGTCCATACTATTCTAAGCATCCTCCTGTAACACCCTATTTCAAAGGACTGTAACTTATTTATGTCTTTCATCAATGTCCAGCTTTCAAGTATATATTGCAGTATCGAAAACACGTAGCATATCAGTGCTCTTACTCTCAGTTCTAATCTAAGATCTTTGTTGCAGAGAATTGTTTTCATTTCTACAAACGCATTTCTTGCTATTTCTATCCTAACTCTTATTTCGGTTGTTTGATCATTATTGTCTGAAATCCAGGTTCCTAGGTATTAGTATTTATCAACCCTTTCTATCGGTACATTTCCCAAATGTATGTTTGTTGGTATATTTGTTTTCTTTGTTATTATCATATATTTGGTCTTTTTTATATTCATTTTTAGTACATACTTTTCACAGAAAATGTTTGTTTTGTTTAGCAGTAATTGGAGTTGTTCAGCAGAGCTTGCCATAATCACGGTGTTATCTGCATATCTTATGTTGTTAATAGATCTTCCGTTAATTATTATTCGTTCACTTTGAGATAGTAATGCTTCTTCAAAAATGGCTTTACTATATACATTAAATAGTAATGGGGACATAATACATCCCTGCCTAACTCCTCTCCTGATTTCAATTTCTGGACTGGGTTCGTTATCTGTTACGATTTATGCTCTTTGAGTACAGTAGAGGTTTGTTATTATTCGTAAATCCCTATGGTCTATGGTTTTTGTCTTTAGAACTTGGACTAATTTATCATGTCTTACTTTGTCAAATGCTTTTTCAAAATCAACGTAACAAACATGCTCATCAACATTCATATCCATGCATCTTTGAGCTAACACATTAAATGCAAATAACGCTTTTCTGGTTTCTAGTCCGTTTCTGAACCCAAACTGACTATCATCTATTCCTTCTTCTAGTTTTTTATTTATACGATCATGTATTATTTTCAGGAATAATTTGAGAATATGACTTATTAGTGATATTGTTCTGTATTCACTGCAATATTTAGCGTTTGTATTTTTAAGGATAGCACAAAAGGTGGAGAGTAACCATTGTTTCGGTATGTGTCCTGTTTTCCTGTGTTCCGTAATTGTCACAGAATATTATTTTACCGTATCATTCAAACCCTAACTTAAAAATAGACCATAACTTTTTTTATAGTACTCTGTAATATTACATCAAAAATATAACTGAATTATGAATACCCAAAAATCTTGTTTTGTATTAACCTTTATAAAAAATGTTTTCTAATTTAATCTTATCCAAATTAATCGTGTTTTCTTGTTTGGTTTCATTTTTAACCGATTAATTTTGTTCAACGTCACAACTTTCATTATTTCTCTTCAATTAAACACGTGTCCAATGAATCATATCTGATAATTAGTCATGAATGAAAAGAAAGAAAATATATTTTGTGATATAGTACACAACACCGATATTTTGCTCGTCGAAATTCAATTCAAGTTTCAAATAGAAGCGCGAATGATAACTTTCGTTAACAAAAAACAGTTTTTAAAAAAACAACTTTATTTTGAAAATATAAAATCTACGGAAAACTAACAATATTAATTATACAAACTATTTGAGAATAAAAACAGAAGTGTCTGTCCTATTAACAAAAGCATATATTTATAAGTTCCTACAGTGTCGCCATCAAAAGTGCAGATCTAGTAGAATACAGGATCGTAACTCCTCCCTAATCGAGTCCGAAAAATAATGGAATTATTTTTGGGACATTGGTTTCTGGGGTCTTCTTCAACTAATTCAATTTCTTCAATTGAAGACCATATATTATAATTATCAACATTAGAATACCTGCTATAGCTGATATGGTAAAGATTGGCACAAGTGGAGTTGTGTATGATGTGCTCTTCGGTTCTTGGATCGGTACCAGTTGTTTGACCATGTTATTGAGTTCATAAAGATTTTCAAACTTAATTTTGGTAATATGTTGATTTTGAAATTGTCTTTGATTTTCTTTAGACAAATATTCCAATTTTGGTAGAATGAGAGCTTTTCCTTAATTAATTTCTATATTGTTACTGAATGTTAATTGATTAATTATTATTACTTCACAGTTTTCGGGTATTGTGATAAGGGTTGGTGTGTTTAGTTCGTTTTGTCTTTCCTACACTTTGAACTCGTTCAGTTGTAGATGACATTATCAATATTGGATTATTGATGACTTGTTCAATAATGGATTCTTGTAGGGTGGCCTTAGGGATGAAACATTGGGGTAAACTATGACCATCGAGGAGACGCAAGATCTTCTTGGATTAATTCTTATTTGCAGTAGTATACTTCTTCTAAAGTATTACATTCCTGTTTTTGTAAGTGGGCTTCTTTGCGTGCCAAGTTAGGATAGGTGGGTGTATATATTTTTCTATTTTGAATTATAGGATTTGTGATAAAAGTCGAAAGATTTGGCTTTAGGATTGGGACTTGAGTAGCGAAAATTAATTTTGAATTTGAAAACTTGTGTTCCGAATAGCATATAGTATGTCAAGATATTTGTGAATTTTGGAATTTCAGAAACTTTATAAATATTATGCAAATATTTAATCATTTCTTGAATTTCCTGACTTGAAATTATTAAACTATGTAATGAGTAATTTTGAAAACATAATTCCATTTTCTATATTTTCAATAAACGATATCATATTTTGACAATCTAAATTTATCCGACTTATGGTACCCTGAAAGGTTATATAATTTCCTAAACTATTGATGGTATTTTGAATTTCTAGTTGAAACATTTGTAAATTATTTCGTAACCTTTTCTGGTTTTGCCAAAGAGTTTCTAGAGATTTATTGTATGATCTAATAATTGTTTGTACAATGATATTTGCAAATTTGTCTCCTGGATAATTTTCTTCTGAGTATTTTGGAAGATTGCTATTTCATTATCGTATCTTTCTCCGTCATCGGAGTCTAAATTTCCAAATAGCCATTTATTAGCTTTAATGATTCCATTTATAAGACCTCTTTTTGAACGGATTTGAGGATAGATGTTTTGGATGTTTTCCAACTTTTTCTCTAGACTCTAGGGTATTAATTAGAACAGAGGTTTTTTCTAACATACTGTCTGCTAAACCGTGATAAGGAATTGGATTTAAAGCGTTTATTGTTATTACATTATTTTTTATTATTAGGAAATTACTTTTAAGAATTTCTACTTGTCTATTTCATTTAAATCTATATAATGAATAAATGTGCGTTTATTATGGTCTAAACTATTATGGTCTCCAGTGTATAATCATCTTATTCCAGCTGTCGTTTTTTTGTCTTATGGTATGTCCAGTGACTGGAGAATATACAGGACTTTATACTACTAAATAAAAAAGAAATATGAAGATTAACTGTAATTCACGTGTTCCCTTGCTATAATCCTCTTTTCGCTTGTTTTAAGTAGATGTACTTTATATGTTACAAAGATAAAACACTAATAGCACTAGTTTACAATTATTTATATTTTACAACTAATTATAATTTCCATTTTAGGCCCTTGCAGGAGGAACCTTGTTGTATGTGACATTGAGCGAAATCCTTCCAAAAGAAAGAACAAAATGGCATCAACAGCATGAAAAAGAACTTGCTGGAATATTTCAACTTGTCTCAGTAGCTCTTGGTTTTACGTTTATGACTGTTTTAATCTACTACTTTGTAGATTAGGTATGAAAAAAAAACAAATTGGAGAGGCGAGTGAAAGATCAACTAACATTTATCAGTATTGAGACAGTTTCAAAGTTAATTAATAATTTTTTCTAGAACTAAATTATAACCTTAGAAATTTGCTCGATTTCTGTTACATAGTATTTTAATCTCACGTAACAAATGTCAGATAGCGCCTATTTTCATTAACCTCTTTAATTAGGTCTTTTGAAATTAGATAAGGATCAAGTTATAAATTTGTATTTATTTTCAGATTAGACGTATTTTGGATTATGAAGATCTTAGAAGACTCGAAGACATAATTATGTTTAAAAAAACTGTTACGTAACATACTATTTTTTATAAGACTGTACACGTAGACAATCTTGCTATTAGATTATAAGAATTTTATAACTGCGGCATATTTATTTAATAAATGGAACTTTTAAGATGTACTTCTCATCGATATTTACATTCAGATGTGCCTGGTATTTTAAAAATATGGCAGTCACCCAGTTGAAGTTATCATCGGCATGTATCGGCAGACTTATGCATCCTTCGGGTAAGATATAACAATATTTGCCTAAGCGACCGAAACCATAAAGTAGTTTATCAGAAAAAAATCACGTTTCAACCGCCCAGTGGTTTATATTTGTGTAGATAAGTATATTTTATTTTTAAACCAGTTAAATCAGATTTTGCAAAACAAGAATATTTTTAGTATAACCGTAACAGCGTTCAGTTAAATTCAAATAGAGAACTGCAAGTGAGTTTGGTTGTGACTTCATCAGTGTTCTTTCGAAACTTCTTTTACCATTTTACGAAGATACTTTTAAAATGTGGCGTCCGCAGTGTGATAATAATTCTACAGCTGAAGAGCCAATGCAATGTTAATGAAGGACTGTGTTCTGAGTTGTCTAACTCAGAGGCAATTGCAGAAACATGTTTTTTTTAACCAGAGTGTCCAAAGCAATCTGCTACAAGATTATAGGAAGAACATCTTCTTCTAGACAGAGGAGAAAGGATTGTGGCAAATTCAGACAAATAGAACCGCACTTAATTGAACCTATAACCAGAACAAGATACAAAATATACGCCGCTAATATTTTTCCAACTATTGAAAGCCTTTGAAGTGAATTGGTTCAAAAGGACATTATCTCATGTGCAGCAACAACACTTCGATTATTTAGTTAAACCAATAATTTTAAGTACAAAACTGTAGAAAAACGCCAGGCATTTGGCTTTTTGAATCATGGTTTGAAAAATCTCCTTCCGAAATTACCTAAATGTAGTGTGTGTGTCATGAACAACGCTTCATGCATCATACCATTCAGGATTAATGAGAAATATTCTAAATATAACTTGAAACAAATTACAAATTCAGGAATTTTTATTTGAGGAAGATTTGTATTTTGAGGCATCATATAGTAAAAAGCAATTAAACCGTAAAATAGTTTCGAAACACAATTCAGATTTCCGCTTTTATCTGTGCTTTCTAAAAATTGCAAAGCAAAACAGACGTTGATAAAGGTGTTAAAAGAGACGTGGGGAATCTAAAATTTGCATTCCACGATATATCTTTTCAACTAAGCAGAAATCCTTAGCGAATTGGTTTCTTGTACTCGTACAGAGTAAATCCGAATAAAGTGAAAAAGACGGCAAATATTTGATTTCACTCAAACAGCGCCTTTGTATTATTTGATACGTATTTCGGCCTAATACCTAAAAAGAGGCAGTGGCAAAACTGGAAAATACTTTCTCAAACTCAAATATTTAAGAAACACCTAATAGACATGCTAAAGAAACACAGATACGAGCCAGTTGAAAAGATGATGAGCACGCCACTATGTGTGTGTGTGTGTGTGTGTGTGTGTGTGTGTGTGTGTGTGTGTGTGTGTGTGTGTGTGTGTGTGTGTGTGTTTTATCTCAATATTCAAGACTCCTTCGGAGATGATAAACACCCACGCCGAGAATCTCTAAGTGTTTACGTTATTATCAAGAACTATGAGAGGTTTTTTTAGATATAGTTTGTATTTCCCAAGTTAGTATAGTTTTATACCCTAAACTGTAAACATCTAAATAAATTCGTGTATTTCCTTCAGTTTCGTTTCGTTATTTAATTCTCCAACGAACACATACCATTTTATAAAAAATAAAAGTGGTGCAGTCAGTAGGATATCCAATTAGAAAAAGTAAAGCTTTTTTTTAATCGATTTTAATCGTTAATTGGAAAATTGGAGAATTAGTGACTTAGTATTTGAGTTCCGAGTCTAAGGCCATGAGGAAGGAAAACTGAAGGAACCCCTAAGCAACATCAATCATGAAAACTTAATCATGAAAATTTTAAAATATTTGAAGCGTTTATTTGAAAAACAACACTTGTCCAAAAATTAAAATTTTGGCAAATCAAGAAAAACTGCCTAGCTTCAATTTATTTCAAATCTTACCTTTACTAAGATATTCATTGGAAGGAATGTGGCTATCAAAATAATTGTACAAGTTGATTTCATAATTTTATTGATATTTTAAACAAAAATCGGTAGAAACTTAGCAAAATATATTGGAAAATGAACATAACATATAATATCCTCGTAGAAATAACAAACAATTCTATGATGTCTATTCGCTACCACTGCTATTATCATCACTAAATAGTTCTACGACTGGAGTATTGTCCTCGGTTTCCCCTGATTCTGGTTCTAGATTAAAATAAAATTCTTTATTAAGAGGGTTTTTGAGATATTTAGTTAACTCCATTAGATCGCGAAACTTTGGTTGACTTATTTTCTTTTTCGCGTTATTTGGTATCAGAGTTATTTGTTTTGGTGTTGTTTTTTCAGTAATGGTGTGGAACGTCCATGGGCCGTGATAAGTTTGACGTATTAAAACTTGTCCAGGATACTTCTCAGATATTCGGTACATTCTTGCTGGTTTCAATGAAATTTTTGGTTTTGGATTCTTTAAAAATAGATCCTTAAAACTTTCATCCATAAGAAACCAGTCAGTTTCTTTCCCAGCATTAACCACTTTAAATGGAGGAGGTTTAGACCTTGACTGCCGAATAAGATCATCCCATTCTGGAACATCAACAACTACTTTTTTTGCACGAGAAATAAGACTAAATTCACTATCGCACGGTAGGTATGAATGTCCTCGTATTGGGTATACGTGTGTTATCTCTGATGCTAATTTCAATACGTGCACCAGGATATATGAAAAGCGGATAAAGATATAGTTTTTGTTCTGACCCGGGCAACCATCAGAGAAAAACCATATTTCATAAATTTCAGCGAGTATAATATGATCTTTTAGATAATGAAATATCATGGAAGTTACTTCATTTTGACCACGTTTAGCCATTCCTTCGTAATAGGTATACATATGGACATCATTGCCTCCAATGTCGTGTACACCAAATACATAGTACCAAAGTTGTCTGCTATAGAAAACCTTATTTGTAGTCAAATTGGGTAGTGGAAGATTTTGCATAAAGTCAAAGGCTATTGCAGATACATTATTAAGATGCTGACATTTATGTTTAATTTTTCGTTTTATATCATAAAATGCATTTGCTTTAGCGTGATGAAGGTTTCTCACTTGAAGCAGTTCCTTTCTTCTCGATTCATCGATATTCGGTAGTTTGAGTTGGGTTTCAGTTTCATTACATAATGTACAAGTGTCACACCTGGGGTAGAAAAAAGATATGTTAAATCGTGTTTGAAATATGTTATGATAAACAAAGCAAGAAACCTTGGACTGTGGGTGAAGTTCTTTAAATGCTCTGTACATATTTTTTACATTTAACTCTGATGGTAGATAAATTTTCTTTTTGTCCAGTCTCCGTGTATAATGACTTTGGCGGCCTTTGAATGAAGAAATGTGAGCAATTATGTTTTCTATATCAGCAGGGTGTGTCTTCTTAGGCCTATTTGTATGCTTGCCCCGGGCATCTTTTGGAGAACATCTACTCATTGCTAAGCTATTTCTAATTCGACGGATCTGCATTTCAGTAACACCGAAAATACTACGAAGAGCTTTGGCACACATACTTACGTCTTTTACTGGTAGTCGAATTTTATACATAAAAGAAGCTACATGTGGTGGACCCTGTTGATGTCGAACTTTGTTTGTGTCTTCATTTCTACTATCACTAGTCGTACTGTGGTTAGGTAAGGCGGCTTGTGAAATACGACTGCGTCGTCTCTGGACAGGAGTAACACTAATGAGGCTTGATAAATATGAATCCTGTTCATCTTTGGTCTTCATATTATTAAACATATTCAGTAAGTCAGAACGTTGTTCCTGTGTTATTACATAGAAGCATCGGTAACGTTTATACCTACAACCAAGATTGAAGTTATAAGCATTGAGAAAACAACTTGTTATTATCGAAAAACTTACATACAGTCATTTCCTGTTGTTCGTGCTAAAACATCCTTATCACCTTTATGTGTTTTGTGAGCAACTCCATGTATTTTAGCTTGCTTTATGGTTTCCCTTCGATAAACTTTTCTTTTCCGTTTTCGTGGTTGATCTGTAGTTCGAATTTCACAAATACTATCATCTATAATATTAAATATATTGTGTTGAACAGTAGTTTCCGCCATGCTGCTAATAAGAAACAAACATCACCTGTTCAAAGAAAGCACACAACTGATAAATTATTTATAGACAAGATCATTCACGCTTAGCGGTGACCGTTGAGAAAGAAGGGACAAGTGTTGCTTTTATAATAAACCGCATGGACATCTGTTGTTTTTCTAAAATGATCCGAATTTTCTATGTAGTTTACTCCGGACATCTGGGATTTTTACACAACTGAGTGTGTGAGATCGATAAAGAAACTAATATTCTATGCAAACAACATATAAAGTCAAATTTGCAAAAAAATGGACATGTGTTGTTTTTCAAATAAACGCTTCATTTGGTATATATTAATAACGAACCAATTCAAGTTACAAAGAGCGTAAACTTTAAGTTATTTTCGGGTGTTCAAAAATTCTATATAGTAGACATAAATTCTCCTTTTGATGGAATACTTGGTTATGATTTTTTAGAAAAGAATAAATGTGTTATTGACTTTGGTTTGAATACTTTATTTGCTAATCGTGAGGAAATCCCGCCATTGTTTCCGTCTGATCAGGAACATAATAAACTTAGTGTAAATAATATACACGAACATAAAGTCCGAAGTAACAATGCTATCAACTTAATGCTAAAATGCTAATGCTAAAATCAGACGCTTTGTCAAAATTCGATTAAACCACGTCTATCAAAAACAAAATGAATATACCGAATTTAAGAATATTAAAACTAACTTAAATTTAAATAACTTTACCTACTCTAATGAGCAAATCTTAGACGTTCACAATAAGAATATTTTATATCTATACGATGAGAATGACAGAAATGTAAATCATTTCGAAATAATCAATGATAATTTTTCCACTGTTGGTGACTCGGATTTTGAAAAAATATTAAAGTTATATAACGAAAATCGTAGTAGAGATATTACTATAGTTAAAATTAAGCCACACCATTACCTTGAAAATTTTATTTGTTGTACCGGAGATATCTTTGGTAAATCCTCTCAAAGGTAAAAAAAGAGATGGGTATGGGAGATAAATTGGCGTTATATCCCGTCAGCTACCTCACCGTCGGAGACCTAAGGAAGATGTGTGAGGCCGTTTTCCAGAAGACTGAAACGGAGGTACTAGTCTACACGACAACACAAAGAAAAGAAAAGAGGTCGAGTCCCCACTTTGGGACGCTTCCTGATTCGCTTCATAAATTTCATCACACTCTCATGAAGATTTTCAATTTAGCATTTCAAAAAAGAGTTCTTAAATCAAAAAGTAAGAAAACTTGGGTTACTAAAGGAATTCGAACTTCCTGCAAAAACTTAAGATCGTTAAATTACATTAAAAAACATATAATATGCAATGATGAATTTTTGATATATTTCTATAAATATAGGTCCATATATAGGAAAGTAACTAAATTAGCAAAATGTATATCTTTTAAATCTAGAATGAAAAATGCCAATAATAAACAAAAGGAATCTTATCTTAAAGGCATATAGTTAATAAACTTAGAGCTAAAGTTCCCCAAACTACAGATATAGTCTTAGACCCTAGTGATCTGAATAAATATTACTGCTCGGTAGGTCCAGAACTCGCTGAAAATAGTATATTACTGTATGAGGCGGAGAAGCATGACTTTTTTTGACGCGCCCGATATTACGCGCCGAACGAAGTGAGGCGCGTAATAGTAGTGATATGGAAAAAAATTTTAGAGTGGTGCAAAGCTAATCATTTGACATTTAATTTTTCAAAAACTAAATTAATTTCTTTTAAGAATGATCTAAACAACATTAGGTACTCTGGGCAATGAAGGCATTTGTTCTGATACCGTAAACAAATTTTTAGGTCTCTATATTGATAATAAACTTAAATTTGAGCAACACACTGTATATTTAAGCAAAAAGATATCATCGGGTTGCTTTGCGGTCAACTCAGTTGCTCACCATTTAGATTTCAAGATTGCAAAAAGTGTTTATATGCCTTGATTGAATCTAATTCGAGATACGGTATTGCCTTTTGGGGTAGATGTTCTCTTCATCATTTCAGTAGAAACTTTATGCTACAAAAGAGAGCACTCAGATATTTATGCAAGGTCAAGTTTGGTACATTATGCAGGCCTCTGTTCCGGAAACATGGTATCTTGACACTTCCTTGCATATATATATATATATATATATATATATATATATATATATATATATATATATATATATATATATATATCCTTGAATTGGCGTGCTTAATTTTTAATAAACATAAGGAGGATGTTCGGACAGTTTCCCCTTATAATACTCGTCTAAATTATGTTATTCCACTTCCAATTCCCTGTTCTACATTAACTAAAAAATCATTTATTTACACTGGTAAGAAAGTGTTTAATCACCTACCACTCGATATAAGATCCTCAAGCAATATTTTTGTATTCCGAAGAGCAATCAAAAAGTTTTTATTATCTAAATGTTACTATAGTAGAGGAATTTTTTGAGGACAGTTGCGCTAATTGATATATATTTTTTTAATTATGGAAATTTTATAATTAGTATTTTAATATATCTTGTACCTTGTTTGTACAATACCATGTTGTGTTTTATAAATGTAATCTCATTTTAAAATCTATCTCTCTCTCTCTCTCTCTCTCTCTCTCTCTCTCTCTCTCTCCACTTACGGTATGATAGTTTCCAAAAAGAATTGAGATTATAACCAGATTTTGCAAACAGTAAAAACGGCCGTTAAGACGTCCGGGGCCTCGGAATCAGTAAGTCGATGAGAAGTACCAAAAATGGTAGGCTTCTCATCATTCTAGAAAAGGATCAAGCTGCCTTAAACAAAATTAAGGACGCACCCAATAAAAAGAAGGACAGTATGAGGGCCTTCCAGTCAGGGGACGAATGAAAGTATGTTAGCCTACACATTAGGGGCATGTCAGCGGACGCCACTAAACAAAAAATAATAGTGACCTACAAAATAGGTGACCTAAGACCGCTACGAGGAGACACCTAGGCAACTACACTAGTAGTTCCTGTGGGATTGCGGAAGTTATCCTCGGTAGAGGATATATCAGAGTGTGGATAGTTAGATGCCAGATAGAAAAATGGATAGATGCCAGGGACAGTATTGGTGTGTTCTGTGTAATGAAGAATACAGCCCTAAAAAAATTCCGAAAGGCACTGGACCAACTGTATAATTGTGCTCAGTGAGGCTCACACACCCGAGAGAGCAAGGCAGAAGGTAGATGAATTGTCGTCGGACAGCCTCAAATGAATAATCATCTAATAGTCACAATAGTCACCATAGCCCATCTAAGTGACCTAATACGCTAGTGGTAGAGATTAAAAAAAAGACTAAAAATACTATAAGTCAACGCCGGAAGAGCAAAGACAACACACGACTTAATTTACGCAAAAGCTTTAGAAATCGAAGCAGTTCTCTTGATTGACCCAGAACCTAATAAGAGAAAAGCTATGAATAAAGGATGAATATATGATAATAACGTTGACGTAGCCATAAATATTCTAAACAAAAAGGTGTGCGTCAATAAAATAGTGAGACAATGGAAGACATGTAACAATAAAAATTGATAGGACAACCATAATAGCATGCTATATTTTCCCAAATATTACAGACAACACATAGAGAAGATAATCGACACGTCGCAGAGAAAAAAAGATTTGTTAGTAGCCGGAGACACAAATACAAAATCCATTTTATGTGAACCTCCCCAAATGACGAGAGGGGCGAACTTTGAAACGAATGGATCTCTGCGGCTGCCTCGTAGTGGTGAACAACGGCAAACCAACCTTTGTAAGAGGTACATCGAAAAGCCATATAGGTATTACCCTAGCAAGCAACGGTGTTGCCAAGAAGATTAAAAGTTGGGATGTACTGGATGAGAACATTTTCACCTTTTACCAGTACATTACAGTTGCAAAATATGACTAGAAGACGATAGTATTCGATAAAGAGAAATAAATAGCCACACCATATACACAGTACCTTACTGGTGGAATGATCAAATCCAAAATAAACGAGAGGAATGCTTAAGATGCAGGCGAATTAAAAAAGGCATTAAGGCCTTAAGACAAAGGCACAGGAACCAAGAACATAAAGAGGCGTATAAAAGCTCAAAAAAAAGAACTAAAAGTGCTAAATGTACAAATTGGAAGAACTTGTGCACCACACTGGAAGAAGATATATGGAGCGAGGCATACAGAATTGTCATAAAAAGTCTATGGTTTGAGATCCCATATACCCTTTGTGCCAAAAAAAAGGTGGAAATAGTGAACACCCTATTTCCAAGAAACCTGACAGCACATTTCTATGAATAGACAAAAATATTTGACCTGCAGAGTTTATTACTGAAGAGATCATTCAAGCAGCAGAAAGTAAAAACACAGGTAAAGCCCCAGGCCCAAATAAAATAATGCCAGGTGCAATAAAACTGGTAGTAAGAGAGAAACCTGAATGGATACATAGAATATTCAAAGAACTTTTGAATATGCAAGACTTTCAATATAGGCGAGACTTTCACAGGAAAATTCTATGAGGGTCTTATAAAAAAACTACTTGAAGAACTTAAAGTACTGGGAATAATTTCAGACAGACAGTACGGTTTTAGAAAAGCCAGATCAGCTATCAGCAGAGACTGTAAAAAGATGGACCATTATTGTGATGTTTGATGTGAAGAATGCTTTCAATTCTTCAAATTGGCATCACATACTAACAAAGCTCAAAGTAGCAGCAGTATCAGACTAAATCATAAATATCATAACGAAACACTTGACAAACAGGTATTTAAATTTAGCATTTAATGAACATATGATATTATCATCAGGAGTGCTGCAATGGTCCGTTTTGGGACCTACTATATGGAATGTACTCTACAACTGGGTATTAGAAATAGACTATGGTCAAGACACCTATGCTTCACATCAAATCTAAAACTCAGATGTACCTTGTTACCCCAACTGACCCTGCCTTCCATGAAACTATTGAAAGATTGATCCAAGAGATGTTCAAAACCTGCATGATACAGAACTTTTATGATATTCCTCTTGTGGCACCTGTGGATTGAACTGTGGGAAACAACTTCTTCCAGTCACTACCCACAATTTGAAGAAAATAGTCAATGCCTCCCTTAATCTATGCTACTTTCTAAGTTCTTGGAAAGTAACCAATACTATATCATGTTCCATATACAGGGACACTATTGACCAACCTCAACTGGTTAAGTCTCGTTATCTCTTCTAGATGTGTCCTTTGAGACAATCCTCAAAAAGAGATCCTAGATTGTACCACAGAAAAATAAGCATAAGAAGGTGCTATTTACTTGTAGGTATTACCACAAGCATGTGCTTATCATTTAGATGGGAAACCTTCTGTAGACATTTGTTGGTCTTTCGTGTTTAAATTTTTGTATTCAGCTGGCTACCTTCGTGTTGGTTACCAATTTAAAACACAGACTGACAAACTGTACTCCTATAGTATGTAAGTTATAAGGTCTTAATAAATTAAAGATGCCAAACTTTAATAATAAAGAAGCAAACAGAAGACAATTGAAAAGTATAATAAGCCAAGCCATAGGCCTTCTATACCTGGAGAGGTAAATTAAATAAATTTAGTGATTTAAAAAAATCATATAAACATATCTAGATTTTAATATGTGCTAACTAATACACATTATAACAAAAAACAAGAAATTAATATAATGAAATATATTTCCAAGTATTTGAATGTTTTATGGACGTTCAGTACTAAATAAAAAATTAACAGTTAGAAAACTAACAACTCACAATGAAACTTTATATTGTTTATAATAATTATTGTAAACAAATTGTATTTTTTACAATGTAACTTCTCCGCCATCTTCAATAATACCTTCCATTTCTTCGTCACTTTCTCTGTGATCTTCTGCCAAAGATTCTTCTTGTTTTCTTTCTTTAAGTCCAACAGCTGGAGATCTGATAAGGGACAGATCCCTTTGTACCTCTTTGATGTCTCGTTCTTGTTCAATTTCTCTACCTTTACGTAATCTTTGCATAATGTAGGCTCCTTGCCTTTTCTGTTTTATTTTTTCTACCTTTTTCATTGCTTCTACTGCCTTTGACCAGGTTTCTCTGTTATATTTAAGTGGTATGTTTCTACGTTTTTCAAATTCAAATGATGGATCTATCGTTAACTCTTTGCCTACTGTTTTCCTGTACGCCTTGGTCCATTTTACTTTACGCGGATTCTTTTTCTTTTTAAATGCTGCATGGCATTTTGAACGGCAAAATTTAAATATCTACAAAACACGGAAAATGTAACAGCGATTATTAAAGAAAAATAACATATTACCTTGCAGTCATTTCTTACAAATTGTATTCCATGACCTGGATATATCCTTGAGGAACAGAAGTAACACGTTTCTATACGCATATTTGTGGTTTAATGTTAAATTCTAGTATATTATATTACACGTGCATCAGTTTATTTTGATTGCACCACATGAAGAGAAATTGAATTTTATTTTTGACACTAACGACAACCGACAACTGATAATTGAAGGTCTTCTTCCTACTAAAAACAAATTTTTGGCATAGATATTTTATATGGGATTAAGCCACAATTAATTTATTCACAATTCCATTTTTACTTTGATGGTTTGATTTTCATTATCGATCAAATTCATTATATGCGAAATTAGTATTATGGGTATCTACCATTCTATGTAGTCAACAGTTCTTGCCATTCACTATCTATTATAAACATTTACAGGTTAAAATCATTCATAATGTTTATCAGAAATGTTTCAAAACGATTTCCGCATTGAAAATCGAAAGTATAAAATGTAACTCTAATTACAATGAATTTTGACTTAATCCCGTATCAAAATATGTATATTACACATGCCACAAGAAAATAGTTTCAGAGGTTTTTCAACTCGACGCACATATAATATTATACTCCTATCCAGAGATACGTACCTCTGCTCCTATCCTATCTTACGAATAACGTTTCTTTCGAAATTTAAAAAAGAAGAAGAAACTGACATCTATCAACGTGAACACAACTTCATATCGGTGGTTTCGCGCCAAAACTAAGTAAACGTTTACATATTAATATTAGTGCCTTTTTCTGATTTAATTTATTTGAAATATACTTTTGTTTAAAATGGAAACTCAAGATATGGATCAGCACATTAGAGACATCCAGAGGGAGTATCTAGATTTCTTAGACGATGAGGTAATATCTAAATACTTAATATTATATTTAATCCTTGAAACGTATATTATTTTTAGGCGGATCAAGGGAAATACTCACAACTTGTAAAAGATATGATTGATGATAAAAGTTATCGTTTGTTAGTCAACATTAATGATCTACGTCGAAAGAACCCTTTGAGAGCAGCAGCTCTTCTTAACAATGCCTTCGAGGAACAAATGGCGTTCCAGAAGGCTCTAAAAGAATATGTTTTGTCTGTTAACCCAGACTACGCCAAAGATCACGTCGACTTTTTTATAGCTTTTGAAGGAAGTTTTGGAAACAAACATGTAACTCCCAGAACACTAGTTTCAAGATATCTTGGCAATTTGATTTGTGTGGAAGGCATTGTAACCAAATGTAAGATGTTCATGACTATTAACTTTATCATTTATTTAAAGTTATTATTTATATATGTATGTTCCAGGTTCACTAATTTATCCTAAAGTAGTACGAAGTGTGCATTTTTGTCCTGTTACCAAGAAAATTATGGAAAGAAAGTATACAGATATGACTTCATTTGAAGCTGTACCCTCTGTAGCTGTGTATCCCACAAAGGTAAATATGTATATATTTGTTGATTTAATATTATGTTTTGTTTTATTTTTTAGTAGCTTAGAAGTGTTTCTTTTACCTTTTTGGTAAAACTATAGAGAATTTTCCAGTTAAGTTAGGTACAAATGAACCTTCAGTAAATCACAAATTTGCATTTGCAGTATTGCCATGTCCTTATGTTTTATGCCTCAAATATGTCTTGAAACAGTACATTTTTATTATATTACTTTATAGAATCTGGTAATTTTTTTTTAATTTACATAAAACACAAATAAATGAATATTTGTTTTTTATATTAGTTGCAGTTAGTTATTAGAAAAAAAATTTGTAATTGCTATTTATTAGATTAGTGGATAGATTTGGCAATAGTGTCAAAACCTTCAAAACACTCTTGCTAGATTGCAAGAAAATAACAAAATAAAATTTTTTATTAAAATCATTATAACAGAATTTAACTTCTTACTCACTTTCTAACTTTACCATTTATAGTGATTTATATATTATTTTTCTTTTATTTATTTTACATTTTTATGTTTTCCATGTTTAATTAAATTAATTAATATTATATTGCATTATCTTTCACTATTTATTAGAACAACATGGCAACTCTATCAAATACAAAAATTTCATTCATTAGTATCTAACTTAACCAGAATGTTCTCTATACTTTTACCACCTTTTTTATTTCTAAGAGTTTTTGTATTTGCCAAAAAATTAGTTCCATTAAAAAATACAGAAACTGCACACCATAATAATGTGGTCTCAAAGTATTAATAGGTCTCAAATTTAGTTGAGCTTCTGACCATTAATGGGTAAAATTGGTGATCATGTTGAACCTAATGGCCGCAGCTATTTGTGCGGTTTCTATGAGCAATTTTCTAGGGTGCAGTCGACTTTTGGTTGTACCCTCTATATAGTTATGTATTTGGTCAGAAGTTTGAGCCAACAAAGGTTTGTGGTAGAATTTCACTCAGTGCTGGTAGCCAATAGGTTGTGAATTTGATTACTCCAGAGATCATTCTCATGATGTTTTGCTGAACATAAATCTTTTGAACATGAGCACTGTTGATCCATATTAGTGCACAATATTCTGCATAAGAATTAACAAGAGCTAAGCCTGAAGTCATGAGTGTGGATGCCAATGCTACCCATATTTTGCAGCAGAGCTCCTTGGCAACTGTACTTGTTCTATAAAGCTGAATGTTCCTTCCAAAGCCACGCTTAGGTCTTTTGGGTGTTTATTGTGGTTCAGTTGTGTATTATCAAAATGAATGAAGAGTTCTTGATGCCAAATTGTTGTGTATATTACTTTATTTTTAGAGGAGTTGTATGGGCTGCTACAAACCTTGTAGCAGCCCATTTTTGAGTTTACTGGAAGTGCTAATTTCTGATCCCATAATTACTTGAAATACTGTGTCATTGAGCATATTTTCTATTAATCTGAGAATGAATTTGTAAGGAATAGTGCATAAGAGTTTATGAATCATTCCTTCTTGCCAGACTGTGTCAAAAGCTACTGGCACATCTATGAAAGTTGCAGAACCGATCTACCCATGGAATCCTTAACAATCTTCTAAATAAAATGTGTTAGGCTTTCAAAGCCATCGTCTAACTTGTTAAGCTGTTTGTTCATGCTGTTAGGCTGTTGTCTTCTGATATTAATTCTCGGCATTTCGCCAACACTAGGGGTTGGCATCTTCTGGAGATGTTACTGCTGTGATTGTAAGCTGAAACTAGCTGAAGATGCCAACCTATAGTGTTGGCAAAACGTCGAGAACTAATCTCAGAAGACAACGGCCTAACAGCCTGAACAACCAGCTTAACAAGTTAATCTTCTAAATGTCCACATTTCAAACGCGTTAAGTCAATTTATTGTATTCCAGTTTAATGTCCATGATTCAGCTCCATAGTAGAGTGTACTGAGGACATAGCATTTAATTTATTTATTCTGAAGGTCAATGTCAGATCTTTGCTGCATAGAATCTTTTTCATTTTAACAAAGTTGGCACATGCTTTTTCAATTCTGACTCTTATTTCTGCAATATAATCTTTATTTTCTTTATATACCTGCTGTACCCTACCAGAATATTTATCTGGGATTAATAAACATGATTGTGAATTAATGTGTAACAAAGGAAATTTTTGCTTTATTTTAGTTATTCTAGTAATACCCTTTATTTACATTTACTAATTTTTTATGTAGGATGATGATGGTAATCCTCTAGAAACTGAGTATGGGCTGTCAGCTTACAAAGACCATCAAACCATTTCCATTCAAGAAATGCCTGAGAAGGCTCCTGCTGGTCAGCTGCCCAGATCTGTAGATATTATCTGTGATAATGACTTAGTGGATGCTTGTAAACCAGGAGATAGGATACAAGTTGTTGGTACATTTAGGTGCTTGCCTAATAAACAGCAAAACTTCTCTAATTGTATATTCAAGTAAGTTTTTTTCATATTTTTTGAAAAAAATTTCAGCTTATTGCTAAAATGAATTAGATTCACTTTTATGCCATGAAAAATGTACAATCAATTTAAAACAATTGACAACAACATGAAAATAAATAGTAAAAAGAAAAATTATACAACTATCCAACTTTAATAAAATATAAAAAATAAACGAATTTTTTGGTACTTTACTAGTTTTTGTAGTACAAGTATTAGTTTGATATCAATAGTAGACTTGGGTCTAACTTGAGTCTAAGGTACTAATGATATTCATCTGGAATGTCTATGATTGGTAGAGTTTTCTTTTGAAAGGTGATGAAAAGAGGTTTCAATATTCCTTTTTAAAATTGGAACTGTATCATACCTTTAGAATGATAGATTCATTAAAAAACATATATCACAGATACAAGAGGGCTATAGAAAATTTCAAGTGATTGCTCTTTATATATAAACCAAAAAATAAAATTGTATGAATGAATTCTGTATATCAATGGTTAAAAGTTGAAACCTCATAAGTCAAAATTTTAACTTTTTTAGGAGAGCAAAAAAACTTATATGTTTAGTACATATTCTTCTTTCTTATTGTTTATTGAATCATTACTTAAAAAAAAACATGACTACATAGTTTTCATGAATCTGGGGTTGTGGCAGAACATTCAGAACAATATTTTTGAGCCAAATCCCAAATGACAAATCTTACAATGGCCAATTTTTTACTTATAAGATTTCATCATGTAACCATTGATATGTTTATATATCACTTAATGTGATTATACATTGACATTTGGAAGAATTGGCCAAAAAGATTTTTATTACATTAGATACCAATTCAAAGGACAACAATGGGAAAAAATGTCTGACTACCTTCATGAATACTAATGTTTTTGCAACAAAAAAAATTATTGGGTGTTGTAACTATGAAATAAAGATTCAGTAATCAATACAATTTTGTTATTTATTTTATTTTTAGGACCATTGTAATTGCAAACAACATTTCCCAACTGAGCAAAGAAGCAACACATTCAATAACAAGGGAAGATGTTGCACACTGTAAAAAACTTGCCAAATCTAATAAAAATATCTTCAATTTACTATCAAAATCATTGGCACCTTCTATACATGGACATGAGTATATCAAAAAGGCTGTATTATGTCTTTTGCTTGGTGGAGTCGAAAAGGTGCTACCAAATGGTACTAGATTAAGAGGTGATATCAATGTGCTGCTTATTGGAGACCCTAGTGTTGCCAAATCTCAGTTGTTGCGTTATGTTTTACACACCGCTCCTAGAGCTATACCAACCACAGGTAAATATACTATATTCACTAAATGCTTACTAATTAATAAGACAAATTGTTAACATTCTATTTCTTAAAATGAATGACTGCTGGTTTCTAGTTGTATAATGGTTTTTAAGCAAAAAAAAAAACACAAATATTAAGAGTTTAATTACTGTTGTTTGACAAATTACAGTATTTTATTTAATTTTAAATATCAATCTATCACACAAAGCATAGTATCAAAGTAACACATCTAAACACCAAAATATGTACTTTAACAAAATGTACATGTTTTATCAGTAAAATGTTACCATTTTTCTAGGTAGAGGATCTTCTGGTGTTGGTCTGACAGCAGCAGTTACAACAGATCAGGAAACTGGTGAAAGACGTCTAGAAGCAGGTGCTATGGTTCTTGCAGATAGAGGGGTTGTTTGTATTGATGAATTTGATAAAATGAGTGACATTGACAGAACTGCTATTCACGAAGTTATGGAACAAGGTAGAGTCACAATTGCCAAAGCAGGAATACATGCCAGCTTGAATGCTAGATGTTCAGTATTGGCTGCTGCTAATCCTGTATATGGAAAAGTATGTATTACATTTTACTTTATAGCATATTTCAAAATTCTTGGCATAAAGTTTGTCAAATTATAAATATGATAAAGAAAAATAAATTATCATGTCACAGTAATTTTTCAAGACAGGTCACAGATTAATGAATCCATATTTTTAGTAAATAGTAATAATAAAAAAGAATCAGTCATCTTCATAAGTCATCAGTTTGCGCTACAGCCCTTTGTGAGCCCTAATGTGCCTCAAAATATTCTACCATCTTTCCCTAAAGAGTATCTGTCTTCCCCATCCCCTTACTCAAATCTCCCTTTAATGCCATATTAATAGTTATCTTAGTTTACTTGTTCTAAACGATGTTTAGAAGCTCTCTGTGTTATTAGCTCTTCTTAATACCAATTCTTTTGTAATATGGTAGATACATGAAATCTTAAGCAACTGCTCTTTAAGCAACCTTCTGAGGCACTACATTTCAAATGCTTCAGTACAGTTTAGCGATCTTACTTTAAGTGATCAGATCTCGCTACCATACATCAATATTGGCCATATGTATTTAGCATTTTAGGATTCAAATATGGAAACCCAAAGAAGTTTTGTACTGACAAAGGTGGTTATTAAATTTGGTAAAGCATATGGCAAATTATGAATGGTAATTCCATTTATTCAGAGGGGAGAGGGAGAGGATGCAGCCTTGCAGAATCAGTAGATTCACTCTGCCGCTGTTCTTTCTTCTTCATGTTCCATTCATTTTTTTTTCACGCGCATTTGTCACACGCGCCGATAAATTGCACCGTTGTTACACTGCTCAATATAATTTTTAATATACTGCTCGAAAATAAATAGGAAGTGTGACTCCTGGCGACCTAAAATTGAATTAGAATTTCAGAATAATGAATATATTTCCTAAATTTAGCATTTACGAAGCTCTCGACAATTTATCAATAATTTTCCAAATAATTACTACTGATTGTCCTTTAAAATGTATTATGTTAAATCCAACAGATTGGATTAATCGAATATTTAATTTTTTGTATTCATTAGAAAATCACTCTGTATTCACTGGTGAGAAATCTCGTAAAACGAAGAACTGATGTCGAAAGAGCTAATGAGGAAACTAATTCCTATAGATGAAAAAATAATAATACATTCGAAAATTCTTTAAATAATATTTTGAGGATTTAATTTTACAATACCAGTTATAATAAAAATAGGATTATAAAAAACACAAGTAGCGAACTATGAATACAAGTTAGAATAGAATATAATTATATATTTCCACAATCACAACTTAATTAATAACAAAATAATGAAATGAAAAAATGTCATACCTATAGCCTAAGATCACACTGAAGGATCGCTACGTTCATAACATAGTTAGTCAAACTCATATTTCTACAAACATTTAAAATTCAGAGAATCTATCTATATAAAAGGCTATGATGACAAGTCACACTGTTTGTCCAGTAAGGTAACTACGCCACCTAGGAAAGAAATCTAAACTACCAACATCTACCAAATTGAAATATAATTAAGTAAAAGCTATAAAAATGCTTTTGAGACAGAAAAAATACCCATTTCGGCATTGGAGCATGTGATTCGTTAAATGAAAGGGAAAGATATCATGATAAGATAGAAAAAACAAACAAGGCGACTGCCTAAAAGAGCACTACACAATCTTCATTATTAATGGAGTGCATATAAATGAGATCTGTAACAGGTTAGCATCTATCTGCTACTCTTTCAGAATAACAGCAAATTATTTGGACCTCCATTTCGGCATTGGAGCATGTGATTCGTTAAATGAAAGGGAAAGATATCATGATAAGATAGAAAAAACAAACAAGGCGACTGCCTAAAAGAGCACTACACAATCTTCATTATTAATGGAGTGCATATAAATGAGATCTGTAACAGGTTAGCATCTATCTGCTACTCTTTCAGAATAACAGCAAATTATTTGGACGAAAAATGTAAACGAGTTGTATATTTTTCAAACTTTCATTCTGTAATGCCATTTGGAATAGTTTTCTGGGGTGAAGTGGTAACGCTGAACAGGTTTTTATATTACAAAAAAGAGCAATCAGAACTCTACCTAACTTGCGATACAGAGATTCACGTAGAGGTAATTTCAAAAAGCTAAACATACTAACAATGGCTGGAACATACATATATGAATGCTTACTTTTCATTTTTAAAAATAGACATAAATTCTTGAAACACGTAACAAACCATAATACTAATACACGAAACAATCTCATAAACTATAATATACCAATACATAGACTAACAGCATCTGAGAAAACCACAGAGTATGCCTGTATTAAATTCTTTAATAAACTGCCTTACAGCATCAAAATAGAAACTGACGTAAATAAATGTAGAAAGTCTGTTCAACAATTGCTCATACACCTTGAACCATACAAGTGGAATAATACCTTCAAGCTGACCTGTAGGCAGACTAAGGGCTCTTACCTGAATCTAAATGTCACTGTTATTATCATTATGTTTTAATATTACTTTTATGTTAAGTGTAGGTTGTTACAGCAACCATTATAAATTGTAACTGACACCATTCTCTCTATTGACAATTTATATTTGTATGTAACTTGTGAATCCTGAGAATAAAGCTTTTTTCTATTCTATTTTATTCTAATGAACATATAGCGACATTCGAGATATCATAGGGCACCATGGATACAAATATTTACTATAAGACAAATTTTGATTTATTGATTTAAAGAAGGCGTCTGGCGGCTAAGTACAAAATAAACATCTGATTGAATCTTTTTATAGCAAATGAAAGGGAAGGATATAGCAAATATATTCAGATACAAAAAATAAACAAGGGACTACTAAAAACTAAAAACACTACACAGTATCTTTAATATTAATGAACATATAGCGACATAAGAGATATGATAGAGTACTATGGATAAAAATAGATTTACCTTAAGAAAATTTTGATTTATTGAATTAAAAAAGGCCTCAGGCTGAGTCAAAAATTAACAACTGATTGAATCCTAACATGCGACATACAAATGAAAGGAGAGGATATAACATGACAAGTCGGAAATGCAAAGTGATCATACTGGATTAGATTGGATCCCCCGTTACATGCGACGGGTAAAGTCACTAGTACACTGGTAATAGGTTGCCAGTCAAAAAGGATTATAGTAAGTACATATTATCACTTGTCAAACCAGTGTTGTTGCGACCTAATTTTGATGCTAGTTAGATGAACTATGATATGGATGTAGTGATCCTGCAGTGGGATCTTGTACTAATATGAATGGTAGGTGCTCATTTCACAAAATCTACTCAGCATCATATTTAGAAGTCGCAGGATCATACATTGGACTCTTTATAATGACTTGGAAATTTGCTGAAATAATTAAGAATAATTTTTATCACGAAACAATTACTGAAGTTTGTAACTAACGTAATAAGAATAATATTTAATAATATAAAGTCCTGGAAGTGTATACAGCTCCTATATTTAACATTGAGTTCTATCTGCTCAAATTTGTATGAGAATGTCACTACTTTAGTTTGCTACTGAAACATCATCATCATAATCACGGTGCTACAGCCTTTAAAGAGCCTCGACCAACTCAAGCTTTCTTCACCTTTCTGCTCTGTCCCTCTCTTGGATTTTCCCTTAGAAAATTATACATTGATTATAACTAATTAACATGTATGAGAAGTTGGATAGTATCTATATTTGAGAATTCAGATTCAAGAAGTTCATCATACTAGAATAGTAGATCTATTACATAATATGTAATATTTATATTATTATTTATTATAATTTTATAGACATAGAGATAGATACAAACTTATCTGTAAATCCGCGAAAGATACTATGTAAATTGTAATTAAAAACCAGAGATTCAAGAGTTCGATCAAATTGGATCGCCTAATATTTTTTGGAAAGAAAAGATACATGATAGAGACATACATATAAGGCTTACTATTGCAAGAACAGCTATGATGAAATTGGTAACAATTTGGAAAAATTGAATTATAACAATTCACATAAAATTAAGTCTGTAAAAGCTCTAATTTTTCCATAGTCACATATGCACTCGAAACGTGGACCTTGAAGAAGGCGGCTAAAAATAAAATAGACGCTTTTGAGATGTGAATATAATTCTAGTAGAGTAGTTGAAGTTAAGTTTTTAACAGGTTTTTCAAAAATCCAATTATGTAACAACAAATAACTGAAATTTATATGTAAATTGAAAACACATTAATTACCATTTAACTGGGAATAAGCCACAATTGTGGCTTATTCCCAGTTAAATAGTAATTAATTTAAAATGACACAAGAAAATAGCTTCAGAACAATATTGAAAACATATATTTGGGAAAAAATCAATGTTACCAAATGTAATTAATCAATGGATAGATACTTATGATTAATTATTTGAATAGATTAAGTCAATTAGGCAATATGATTTTTCAAACTTATAACTCTATAGAAGTGTCTATAGTGGGTATGTGAAGAATTTTACCATTTATGATATTTATTTTCCACTTTTCGAAGAACTTCTATAATAATTATTTTATTATAACATTGAAATATTCTTTGAAACTGATGGAATCTTAAATCTTGCAACAGCATCATTTTTGCTATTGCGCATTTACCCAGGAGTGAATACAAAAAATTGTGAGAGTGAACCTACTGATTCTTTATAAAGCAATATACTGTAAGCCTTGCTTCGTGCACTTACTTATTTCTACTTGTTCTGTATGTAGATTCTTAATTCTGCCTTTTGATTACAGCCACCTGTTGGATCATCCTCATATCTTTTCCATCAAGACCATTCTCCCTTAACACTTGTATCAACACATTGTCTTTTTATATTGTCAAAAGCTTTTTGGTAATCGATAATTGTCTCTTATCTATGTCTCCTGTTCTCTCTTCACATTTGTTATAAATTCGATTATTAATATATTACTTTTGAGAACACTTTGAGTATGTGGCTCATTAAGCTGATTAGGTGATTATCTTCGCAGTGACTGATCGTCATGATCATCACTAAAATACTAATACAATACCAAAATTCACTTAACTCAGTTTATTAGCTTTCAATACATCCCAAAAACTTTATTGAAAGTCCCTATAGAAAGAAAACGAGTATTATTTTGCATCTTAAGCTTAAACGTTTTGTCACTTACCTTTTATCTAATGTCTAATTAATTAAGAGATACTTTGTATAATGAATAAAATTTTATGTTAGTTATAAAGTTTATTGATATTTTTAGAAATTTTTAATATATATTTTTTTATTAGTATGATCAATATAAAACACCCATGGAAAACATTGGCCTTCAAGATTCGCTGCTTTCTCGTTTTGATTGTTTGTTTGTGATGTTAGATACAGTAAACGAAGATCAAGATTTAAAAATTTCGGACCACGTTGTCAGAATGCACAGATATAGGTAATTTTTTTTTAAACTACATTAATAGTATTATAATTACTATTACTAATACATTTTTTCTTCAGAAATCCATTGGAACAAGATGGAGAAGTCCTTCCCATGGGTTCTAATGTCGAAATGTTAAGTACCATGAATCCTGATGAAGAAGATCGTAAAGAAACTCCCGTGTATGAAGAATATGATGCCTTATTGCATGGAGCAAGTCGTAGAAGAACGGATAAGATTTTAAGTGTTGATTTTATGAGAAAATATATTAATTTCGTAAAGATTTTAAAACCTGTTCTGACAGAAGAAGCTTCTGAAATCATTTCCGATGAGTATTCAAGACTGAGATCTGAAGATGTTTTAGAGAGTGATGTTGCGAGGGTAAATATCTTTAGAAATATTTGCGCTTTTTAGTTACCTATAAAGCATTCCATTTCTACATAAGTATGTTGAATTTTGATGGTATTTATATCATTATTTAAAGTCTTTGGAGATAGCATATAGTCGTTCTAAAATGCAAATTGATTGCCTAAGTCCATTTTTGATCAAAACAAACGTATTAGTGCCATCTGGTGAGAAACGTACAAATCCATGACTTGACTTGACAACTGCCTAAATCCTTAATCGAACATTTACGCGCCATAAATCTATTAAAGGAAATTTGCCGAAGTCTCTGTCGTTAAAAATAAATATGCATTTGTAGTGAAACTGTAATCGTAGTTTGTAAACAAAACGTGGTTCCTACTATAGTGCTTTTTTAAATTGAAAATGTATGTAAAAAACATTTTTGAAATATTGAAATATCATTATTTTATCAAAACTTTAATATTTGTAGTATATAACTAGCCTAAAGTTTTGATGAATTTTTGTAGTTTTACCAAGTTTTAATATCGGCGTGGAGTTGGGGGTCGGCGTCTCCCAACTTTACGATGTACCTTATCAATTCAGAAGAAAAAGTTTGAACATTTAATGGATTTAAATTTTCTTTAAAGGAAGACTATCATGCATTCTATGAAAATTTGTCCTACTTATAAAATGTAAATCATATATATTTTTTTAAGATGTAAAAATGTTGATTACCGTTTTTCTGTTCAGAAACTAATACTCTCGCTATAATATATCTATACCGTTTTTTACAGGTTATTGATTTACATTAAATTTAAACATTGCATTGGCTTTTGCGTGTATAAATATGTCAAAAGTAAACTTTAAATAAAATTAAGAGATAAATTCGTTTTATAAATTTGATGGATTGCGATTCGTTTGAATAGAATAGAATATCTTAATTCACAAGAATACAAAAAATACGAATACAAATTAATATACGTACACGTGAACTCTACAAACAATTTTTAACACTGCCAACAAAATTCACCAGCAAAAGTAAACACAAATTAATAATGACCATAGATAAAAAATATAATGACGGTGTAAACAGTTTTGCAGAATGCGAAACGCGAAAAAAATTACAATGAAATTGCACATAATGCATTGACAATTTTTTTTTAAACAAACAATATAAAATTCAACACGCTGCCTGCCGTAAAGGATTTTGTAATACTTTCCGTTCACGCCATAGTCACCGAGACGGAACCACAGTTACATTAAAATTCTCGGTCAAATAGACCTCGCTGGCGTGGAGATCACTTGTTTCTCGGTCACATAGACCGAGATGGCAGGCGACGTGTTAAATTGAAGTTTTTTCTAATTAAATTTAAAATTGACAAAGCTTTTTAGCTCTCCTGCAAAACTATTATTTAATGAGTTAGGTAATTTTTCAATCAATCTTAGAATGATGATATATAATATAAACCTATCCAGTAAATTAAACTACATTTGAACTTTCGGTTACCTTTCGATATTAGTTTAATTATTTGCTTCACTTTCCCGATTTGGGTGATTTTTGTATTGGTTGTCTTGTGTTTAATGATTTTGCATTTCAATTATAGATTTGAAGTATGTTTTCGCTTTTCATAATTTGTTGCTTCTTTTCTTATGTTGGTGATCATCGTTGGATCCTTCCTATTCCAAGGCATAATCCTATTTCTGTGAGCTAAATGGGCTTCTAATTTAATATTAACGTACTAACCTGGCTGGAGATATGCTCCTTTATCATATCACAGCTTTGGTCCAAAGAGATTTTCTCCCATTGACAATTTTTTTTCTTTGTTAAATAATGTTCTCTGTAAGTTTATTCCATTTTGATAAAACAATTGGCTTAATTTTTAAAGTCTTGTTAAAATGTTTCTTGAAAACAGATAATAAACACTTTATTATTGAATGGCCTAAGTGCAGAACTAATGATTTAGCTGCCACTCACAGGCCCGGCTCTACTACTACACGACGGGTGGATTCTTGGTTGTATTCTTCTTATTGTTTGTCTCTCTTTGGCTGAGTTATTTCAGATTCCTCTGGAATCTATACAAATTATATACAAAAACCTTCGCATCTAAATTCTGAAACTTTATTTGTTCTCTCAGCCCAGATGAAGAGTTTATTTTACACTTTGGTTTATTACCAAGAGATATTCGAAAAATTAAACTAAGATGTTACAAAAAAAATAACTTTAGAATAATATATTATTTTCAGACTCAACCTGTAACTCCACGTACCCTCGAAACGATGATCCGTCTGGCAACAGCACATGCAAAAGCCAGAATGTCTAGAACCGTTACTGCAGAAGACGCGAATGAAGCAATTGAACTGATTCAATATGCATATTTCAAGAAAGTATTAGAAAAGGAAAAGAAACGTAGAAGACGAGATGAATATGATTCCGCAGAGGAAGAAGAAGGAGATCAAAGACAAAAACGAGCAAGGCCAGTTGTAAGTATTAGTTTATTATTTACAGTATATGGTTGAGTTTACCAAAAGTACAAGCTGATTATAGCCGCAAATGTCACATATGGAACAAAAAATTTCGGTTTAGCAGTGTTGGCATGTTTTTATAATGTAGATGCTGTATGCTTCAAATATAAAAAGATAAAGTTTTAGAAAAGTACATTTTGTTTATATTATGTTCTGAATTCTGCAATTTTTGATTTATATAAAACAAGAATGAGTAAATATTTGTTTCTTTGGAGATTAATTGCAGTTAATCATTAGAAATTTTTTTGCCAATTACCCTTTGATATTATTAGGTAATAGATTTGGCAATCGTCAAATCAGCAGTTGCCAGATTGCAAGAAATGTTTGCAATTAATCTCGAAAGAGACAAATATTTACTTGTTATTGTTTCATATAAATTAAAAATTGCAGATTTCATAAAATAGTATAATCAAAATGTACTTTTTAAAAGCTTTCCCTCTTTATATTTAAAACATACAACATATATGCAATATAAAAACATGCCAACACTACCAAACCGAAATATTTTATTTCATGGTTGACATTTGCGGCTATCTTCAGCTTGTACTTTCGGTAAACTCAACCCAGTCTACAAACAGTAATGTTATATGTCGATTTCTGATACGTTGACAAAAAGGGTTCATTAAATTTTAAAAAACTCAATGTAAATTACTATTTATAACTGGGAATAAGCCACAATTAAAGATAAAAATACGTTTATTGACGTTTCAATTTCCAATTCGGAAATCGTTCTCGAAATTGGAAATTGAAAAAAGAAAAGAAAAAAAAAAAGAAAATTTCGAATTGGAAATTGAAACGTCAATAAACGTATTTTTATCTTTAATTGTGGCTTATTCCCAGTTATAAATAGTAATTAATTTACAATGCCACAAGAAAATAGCTTCAGAACAATACTATCAATGTAATTGACAAATAAATGTCGTATACAGGATTGAAACTCCAAAATAAGAATATTATTAACAGATCTTGCAACGGTAGTCCAACAGCTAGTAGGAATTATGATCATTCATGTATTGTTTATAATGCATTGTTTATCAGTTCTGACTGGAACTATAATTTATTTAAAAAATATTTCTCCAAGTAGTTTCGTCAAATGCCTAATTTATTATAATTTAAAAAGTCGTCTCTTTTTACATTCTTCTTCTTCTTCTTTCATCTTCTTTGTTTTTTCTTCTTTTTTCTTTCAATACCCTGTCCGATTATCGAACGTTGGCGATCATATTGGCAATAATAACGTTGTTCACGACAGCTCGAAACAGATTACTGGATGTCTCTTGATAGCACTCTCGGAGATTTCGGAGACAGGATGTTCTTCTTCGAGCCTGGTCATCTTCCGGCGATCTTGCCCTATATTATGGGGTGTAGAAGGATATACCTCTGTGGATGTGTACATAGCCGAAATATTGTAACTTTCGAATTTTGTTCGTTATTTATATGCTCCTTTTGATTCACTGTAAAACTATTTTATTTCTTATTCGATCAACCCAACTTGTCCATATTCGTCGGAAGATCCACATCTCAATGGCCTCCAATTTTTAATTTTTAATCTTTATTATTTAGAATCTTCATTAGTTTATAGAAGAAGAAGGCGACTCTGGCTTTTTCAATGCGCATTTTTCTTTTTTTATATGTCCCAGTTATCGTTAGCGTTGGTACCCAAATACTCTCCACACGCTCTGATGTTCCTTGGTCTTGGTTGTTACTCCGTTTTGCTGAGAACCATAAGTTTTGTCTTATAATTATTAAGTTTTAGCTCATATTTATCACACGGTTCGGTCACCCTGTTTATGTGTCTTCTCCGTGTCTGAGATTGTTGACATTAATTCCGTTTATTTTTGTGACTGCTTCTTCATCTAAGGCTTCTTTGAAGATAAATTTGGAGTAAATATTAAATATTATAGGCGATAAAATACACCCTTACCTAACTCCACGTCGTATCTCCACTGCTTCCGTCGTGTTCTGACTAATTCGTATGTTTGCACATTGATGCCAATACAAATTTTTGATAGTATGGAGGTCTTGGTCATCAATGCCAACTTGATCAAAGGCCTTCTCGAAGTTGATAAAATACATAAGCTTGTTTTATATCCCTACATCTTTGAACCATGATAATAATGCTTCTCTGGTTCCAATGTTGTTTCTGAAACCAACCTGAGGTTTGCTAGTTGTTAAACTTCTATTTTGTTGTAAGTGCTTGTATGCAGTATTTAAAAAAAATCAGTAAGTGGTTCATCAGACTAATGGTGCGATCCACATTGTTTAGCGCATATTTCTTTCGGTATCATTACAAAAATTTACAGTAGCCAACTTTTGGTATATTGGTGTATGAGTAGTTTCATTATTTCGCTGGGAATTTCGTCTGGTCCAGTTGTTTTCCTATTCTTTGATAGGTTTGTAGCTCTTTCCATTTCATCTAAGGTTATGTTTAGACCAGTCGATATATTTTTCAATTGAATTTCTATTCTTTCATCATCAAACACGTTTTTTTGCTTATGGGGAGCTATTTCATATTGTTAAATGGAACTCTAGCTCGATCTATTCTCGCCTTAATTGATGTGGCCTGTTCCCATTTTGAATTTACGTTGGTAAGTTATACAAAAATTAATATGCTGTCTATCTGTAACTGTCGAGCAGATTGTTTTTTTTTTTGCTTATCAGCACCCACCCATAGAAAAGCATAGAAAGTCAATCAAATTTATCAAACAAAAAGAATCAAACATATTTTTTTTAGAGATCAGAGGCAGGGGATGATTCAGATGATGAAATAATTGCCACACAGAGTTCTACAAGAAGCAGATCTACTGCAGTTTCTGGAGTAGAACCAATGGAAGAAGAAACTGTTCTTAACGGCGTCAACGGTCATACAAATGGTCACACGGAAGACAGTGAATCTATGGAAGTTGATGATAGTCCCAAAGAAATATCTACTGACAGGTAATTAAAAAATATTATCTTACTTAACTGTGCTAGCTACACTTAGCATCTCGTTATTGATGTTATTCTCTTTAAATTGCATTAAACATTAATCCAATTTATATTTCCAGGTTAACAACATTTAAAAGTAGTCTTCAAAAAGCGTTCAGAGAAAACAGGACACAATCTCTCAGTCTAAGTCGCATTAGAGAGTTCATAAATAGCGACAATCCCACTCCATATACCCAAAACGAAATCAGTGCTGCCATAGAACGAATGACAGATGACAATCAAGTGATGTTATCAGATGGATTTGTGTTTTTAATCTAAAACTATTGTATATTTTATCGTTCATCGTATTTTGTACTAAAAACTTTTAAGATTTATGTGTTGAATACATTGGTGGATATACTCACATACACTTTTATGTATACAAACTTTTTTCAAGAGAATTCCAGAAAGTAATAATACAGCATTAGTTAAAAATGAAAAATTGATATATTTTACTGAAATTTACGGGGTATATTCCAAATCCCACATAATGAGTAAAGTTTAAAGCGTGGATGCCAGTTTTTACCATCAACTCATTATATACTTTCTAATTTATCTCTTTAAAGTATTTTCTTCACAATCTCCATAACCTTCTCTTTCTCCTTTGGGAATCGATCTTTGTACAAAAACTCGTTTACTTTAGAAAAAATATATTAATCTAGAAGCATAGTGAGTAATTTATAATTGCAATTCAAACGACAATAGCAGGTCTGAGTTTGCAGATCGGTATGGGGTCTGCTGTTATGAAAGAATAAGTGAAGAAGTGAGCATTTCCCTCATTTTGTTTTTGATTTTTGCAACTTTTTTAAAATCTCACAATATGCAGCAATATTTATACTATATCCTTTGAGAATGAAACCAACTGTAAGATCACTCTCCTGTGCTTTACATTTGAAAAAATAAAAGTCATATATTTTCATTCAAATTTCTTTTTACGGCCAAAATATTTATAATTTAATACAATTATTAGGTATAAACATTACTATTATACCGAACGTACTCCTCGTTAAGCTATTTCACTTTATAGACCATGAATTTTTAGTTATTTCTTTTTCTTTAATGTGCAGTTTGATCGTTAGCAAGCCTGATATACGGGACGGTTGCTAACTTCAAAGCTATATTATTACTTTCTGTATGTCTGTAGTTGGTTGATAAATTGTTAATATTTAACAAATCCAAATTTAGTATTTTAAAGATCTGAAAATTTAAACATTTAGATACATATAATATAAAAGATCATATGCAATGTAATGTAGGTCCTGCTTTTTCAGTGCTCTTTTTCTTCTCAATTGATCATTTTTCAATTAAATCTTTAACATCAATTCAGTATAAATTTCTTTGAATATTTATCGCTCCTGGTTGACAGTTGCGAAGTTTAATGTTTTAAATATTGAAGTAATGATCAAGAATCTAAAAAATGAAAATCTTATGTGTTCAGGCAAACTCAAGTAGAGGTCATATCTGAAAATAAAAACCATTATTTGTCAATGTCAATTTAAGTCGTTTGTTAAATACATCAATATATCATCATCAACATACAGCCTATAACGTACACTGCTATACATAGGCCTCTCGTAAGATTTTCCACTTAGTCCGATTTTGCGCCATCTGAAACCAATTTGTAGTCCTTTTCATTAAAATCATCAAAAATGAAGTCTCAATTTACTTCATTTTCCATTTGTTTCATTCTTCTGATAATCCCTTCTCCTCAATAAAGAGTGGTGATGACTATAAAAATAATCATATCTTTATAGATTCTTTTTAGTTTATTATATATAATATTCCCAAGTTCTGACCTGTAACTTTTACCAAGTGGATATTTGCCTTGAATAATATTTTTTATAATCAACTGTGGAAGGGTTGTAGGGTTTTTAACTTCGCATGTGGCTCAAATATGTTGTTTTTGTAACATCTTATTATCTCTCAAGTGTTTTTTTATTTTCATTTCATTGAGATTTGTTGTTAAATGGAAAATATGTTCATAATATTTTTAGTGCTCTACAAATAATCCACATTTCAAAAGCCTCCAGTTTATATAAAACATCTAACTGTATGTTCAGATTATTCTTGCCAAATCTCCTTTCTTTATCTAATCTAACATATTGTTTCGATACATTTTCTTACTGATTTTAAACTAATATTAAAATTCTTGAAGAATCAGGATCCTATAATTGTTAAATTAATTATATGTAGATCTTTTTTTAAAACTAGTAATTTTAACGTATAAAATGGGATACTTTTTAGTTTAATTATTAAAATTATTCTACCAAATAAGATTTTTTAAATATATTTTTTAAAATATCGGTTAAGGACTATTATTCTTTTTTATCCCTCCGATGTTTATATTCCTCTAGATAGGAATGTAGCTTACAGGTTGAATATATTCAACTTATATTTGTGTGAGAACAAAAAAATGCAAAAACAGATTGATTTTGTATTCTCCCCGATCCTTTGTTGTTTTCAGCAATCTATATAAAAGGCTATTATGAAAAGTCACACCATTTGTCCAGTAAAGTAACGACGCTATCTAGGAAAGAAATCTCAACTATGAACAACATTTGACATTTCAATCATTCTGCAAATTGATGATTCAAATATTATTATTCGGAAATTTTACTACTTCACAGTCATTATTTTTTTCAAAAATTGCTAAAAGTGTAGGTTACCGTAATTTTAAGGTAAGATCAATGACGTTTAATATATTTTTTTATAACTCATTGGGTAAGATAAACATACACTTACGATTAAAAATAAAATGACGTTTAACAAACGTCAACGCTTTACCAAAATAAAATTAAAAATTAATAAGATTAAATAAAATTATATAAAGGTAAATAGAATTAGATAAAATTAAATCAAGTTAAACAGAATTACTTAGAATTAAATAATAATTAAATAAAATTAACTCAAAGGTATACCTGAAAACCTTTGCTATACTGTTTCTGCTTCATTTCCAATGTAAAATCCCATAAGAAAATGCTCAGGCTCATTCTGCTCATTTTTTGAGTGTTTTATGGTGGGGTAGAATAGTTCGTCGGATCGTGACGTATAATACATCATTAGAAAGGAGAGGGGGTAGCGAATATGTTGAGATAGAAAAAACATATAGCGCCATTGCAAAAAGGGCATTACATTATATGTCCTTTGTTATTGGTCCGATTGGAGCGTGTGATACATTTAAAGAAAGGGAATGATATCACGATTATATTAAGATAGAAAAAACAAACAAGGAGACTACCAAAAGGGCACTACACAATGTCTTCATTATTAGTGAACATATTATTACATACGAGATATCATAGGGCACGATAGATAAAAATAGTTTACCTAAAAGACAAATTTTGATTTATTGAATTAAAGAAGGCCTTTAGCTCAATATATAAAGAATGAATATATAAAGGCCAATAGACTCAGATGGGCAGGGCATGTGATACTCAGTAACGACAATCGCCTTATAAACAATGTGTTCTGGGAAAGGGCAGATGGAAGAAGGTCTGTAGGGCGGCCTAGAAACTTTGGCTATTAACATGGCAATTCTGATCTTGTTTACGACGCTTCTGAATAGTTCGACCGATGTGAGCCCGAACCACTTTCGCAGATTTTGGAGCCACGAGTGTCTTCTGCCTGGCCCTCGCTTACTGTCTATTTTTCACTGGACAATCAATTGCAGTAGACGGTACTTATCGTGTCTCAATATGTGGCCTAGATATTCAAGCTTTCTTTGTTTAATTGTATTCACGATTTCTTTCTCCTTTCCGATTCTTTGGATTACCTCTATGTTGGTGACATGTTCGGTCCAGGATATACGAAGAATGCGTCGGTACACCCACATTTCGAATGCTTCTAGTTTTCTCGTGAGCGTCAGCGTCCAGGCCTCCACACCATACAGTAAGATCGGAAAAAATGTAGCATTTAAGTAGACGTAGTTTTAGGGGAAGAGTCAAACCCTTGCTTATGAGGAGCTTTTTCATATTGCTAAATGCTGCTCTAGCTCGTTCTATTCTCGCCTTAATTTCTGTGGCCTGTTCCCATTTTGCATTTACGTTGGTGCCAAGGTACACATAAGATTCTACATGGTCAATTAGTATGTTACTTATTCGTAATTGTCGAGCAGGTTGTTGCTCTTGTGCTTATCAGCAGCCACTTTGTCTTCTTGAAGTTGAGGCTCAGGCCGTATTTCTCACTAACTGAATAAACTGATTGATTTACTTACAGAAAACCTCAAGCTGAGTACAAAATAAACAACTCATCGAATTCTAACATGCGAAATTGGAAATAAAAGGAGAGGATATAACGAAAATATTTAGATAAATAAAAAACAAAGAAACTTCCAAAAGGGCACTACATCGTCTTCGTGAATGTATAGCGACATACGACATATCACTTGACACTATGAATGGTAATAGACATATTTGCCTTATATACACTGCGCATCACGAAAATGAGACCACCCAAAATTTTTGCCATTTTTTAATTTTTACGAATCATATCACAAAGTGATTGTCATTAAATGTTTAAGAATATGTTCTAAAGCAGTATGCAATAATTTTTTAAATAACAAATGTCAAAAAATAACTCAATTCAATGCTCTGTAATAAATAACGCTTTACTTATGGTATCGTATGGTACATTTATTGAAAACACTACTGTACACTCTTACCACGTTACTTATCTTAAATGTAATTAGTACTTAGTTGAAGTTGTGTCAATATGCGATATATTAACTTGCCATCTTGACGTTAAATTAGTTCTGATCCCTGAGATAATGATTGTTGTTACTTTTATAGTAGGCCTTGTATATATCAGCAGTTTATTTCTTAGTGTGTCAAGTTTGTTCACGACCTACGACAACCGTGTGTCGTGATTGGGAATTTGCTGACTTACAAATTCTAATTCGAGGATATTTATGAATGTCGTGGATTCAAATTATTAAACATATTTTATATAAACAAATTGCGAAACTATGTTACACACGTTTCTTTTGACTTATTCTTTATATGAATGATAATATTTTAGGAATAATACTACATCAATAAATACGAGATCAGTACGGCTCTCGAATGAAATGCCTGTCCAAAAAATTACCGAACCGCCTCCAAAAGCAACACGTACTCGTCGAACACAACCAGCATATCGTTCCCCACGTCTTCTGTATGTTTTGATGCGACTATCTGAGCCACAAAGAACCATCCTGGACTCATCACTAAACAAAACATTTTTCCAATCTTCTATCGTCCAATGCTTGTGGTCTCTAGCAAACTGTAGTCGGCGTTGTCGATGTGCTGCTGTTAACAAAGGTCCTGTTGCTGGACAGAAAGCCATTAGACCAAATTCCCTCAACCTTCTTCTCACGGTAGAAGTGCTTAAAGGGCACCCGTGAGCATTTTGAAAACGGCTTTAGATTGATCTAGCCATAAAGAACCGATTTTGCAAAGAAGTGCGTTATAAAGAACGGTCTGCTCTGGCCGTCGTGATTTTTCTCGGGCCTTATCCTGGTCGTCGTTCGTGAGATCCAGTCTCTACGAATCGTTGGTAAAGTTTTTGGATCATACAACGACGGACTCCAAGCTTCTTCTCCGACTTCTCTTTGACTCATTTCATTACCAATCAAAGTAGCAATTTAGCAGATCTAGCAAATTTCTCAGCCATAGTTTTTAATTTAAAAAGTTTACTCTTCGAACAACTGTACACTAGTGAAAGGTTTTTTAAAAACAGAATAGCCATATTCCTAGAAAAATAAGGTACAAACAACACGTGCATTACCCGAAGTCGTAAAACTTATATCAATTCTGCAAATTACCCTTAATTGACCTGTCGGTGCCTAAAAGATGCTAAACGTGTTTCTGCATTGTGGGAATTTAGTTACAGTAGAATCAATTGTATAAACAAAGTTATTGAAAAATTCTTACAAAATTCTAGGTGGCCTCTTTCGTGACGCGAAGTGTATAAAGCATAAGGTAAATTTGCTTTATTGACCTGAAAATGCCTTCTGTCTGATTACAAAATAAACAGCTAACCTACTAGAATATGACACATCAAATCAAACGACGTGTAGTACATATAATGTACCTATATAGCGTGCCATCAAAATATATATACTGGGTATAGGAAAAAAAATTGATGTCAGGTCATAAGTGCACCAGATCATACTTTATATTTACTTGTATTATATGCAAAAAGTTTACTATTTTAAAAATTTAATGACTGTCTGCAGATGACAATTCATTGGATCCCCCGTCGCATGCGACGGGTAAAGTTACTAGTACAATATCATAGGTTAGGAAGGTTAGGTTAGGTTAGGTTTGTACAATATAAACAATATTTCCTTCAAAAATTATAGACCATAGATAAATAATATAATATTAGAAATAGATAGGCAACTCAATGTATAAATTTCGTTCATTAGGACCCCTTGCGGCTGGGGTCATTACTAATCATCTTTTGGAGGGAAATTCAAATGGACACCCCTTACATATATACCGTTTAGCGCCTCTTGTGGGCTATTTCGTTACGAATTAAAATTTACTGGAAAATATCTTACTATTTTCCAATGAAATAATCTCACATATATTATTAAAAAATAAAAGGATATATAAAAAATGCACAATTTTTTCTAGATATACGTATATTTATTTGTTGTTTAAGATAAAACAGTTATAAACTAATTACATAATATTTATTACACATATTTTCAGAAACAAATGTTAAATACTATTATTGTTTGCTTCCTGACAACTTACTATCATCATCATTTTTGTAATTTTTCCATGATTTGTAGGCAACGGAACAATACAATAATTCACCATGTTTCTCTTTATTAACTGCCTGGGGTCAAAGTGATAGGGAAACGATCCAAGGTCATGCATATAAGATTCAATCAAGAAGAGTAAAATATGTAAAAAACTGTGGGATTTCCTGGGGGCATTTGCGTGAAAATTGAATTTTGTTTTGTAAATAATTTTTCTTTTATCTGTTACCTTTTCTCTCCCTTTTTGGCATCAATTGATGCCTCTGAAAGACTTCCCCATTATACTCATTCCCAATTTTATCCTTTTTTGTCACTTCACTCATCCATCTCATTTTGCTGCATGCACCCGTTGTTTATCATTATTTTCTGCTCAAAATTCAGGTCCGTACATAGCTGAAGTTTTATAGAATGTTCTTTTCAGCTTCATTGAAATCTTTCTGTCTCGTTTCCTTGCAGTTCATCTATCTATACTCCATTCCACGAATATGACTGTTTTAAATTTGGTTTAAGGTATCGATTTAAAGGGTTCAATGTGCTGAATTGTACAATGGTAAATTCTCCTCGTTTTTAAAATACTGTTGTGACAGATATAAACCTAACAGATTTAAATATGAAGTCATGATATAAATATAGAGTTGATAGTTTATAGAACAGCTGTAATTCTGATTTTGAAGTATATAATTACTATCACTGAGTTTAGTATTGTAAACAAGTTAGTTTTTGAATAAGGTGATTTAAACGAAGTGTAACAATACTTAAGTGATTAAATAGTGTAATTTATTTAGTCGAATATTCAATTAGTATTTAAAATAACAAAAAAAACTTACTTATTCTCTTATTATCCTAATCTCCTAAAACTATCATCAACCATCAGATTCACAGCCAAAATCACTGTCGTCGTTATCCTCATTCGGATAGTAAAATAAGAAAGTACATTAAATATAAAGTTGTCAACATCTAAAACACGTCTCTGCAGTTTTGGCTTCAATAAACAAATACACTACACTAAACAATCACAATACACAATCGGCGATATATGAAACTGTATGTAAATTTTCGTTACTTTTTAATATCTGTAACGACTCGGTACTTTAACTATTAATAGCTGGTATGTTATACCCGTTCGGAACTTTTAAGAGTACATCCACTCAAAGCAAACAAATATTTAAACCTAATAAAGTGAAATATTAGATTTTTTCTGGTTTCTAGACCATCGTTCTGCCAATTTCTTTTCATTTATATTAAAAATAGTATATTTCTTTTTATTACAGTTGCAGTAGTTGTAATAAAGTAATAAAATAGTGAAATATCAAAGAAACCCGGCACGCCTCTTTGGTGTTTACATTTCACTGAAACCCAACCGATAATTACAACCGATGAACACATTTGGCTTCATATAAGTTATCGTATTTATTTGTAGGAGCATTTGCGTAAAAAAATTCAGATTAAATTTCACAATAAATTTTGCGTCTATCTGAACATCTATTAACTGAAATAATTTTAGTTTAGATGTCATACAGTAGGTCCTTTTTATTGGAATAATGTTTAGACCAATTTACTTTCATACTTCTACTTGAACAGTAAAATATTCGTTGTCGCAATAATCCAAAACAGTCGTATATTCGTGGAATAACGTAGATCAACAGTCATGTCACAGTCAGAGAGGGTATCTACAGTCAAGCGTGCTTCTGTGGTTTTCCAATGAGGCAATTCTCACGCATGGACACGGTACAGTTACGGTCCAGTCAAGATTACTGCTTCGCCAGCGATCAAGACTGTGACTTGATCTTGACTGGACCGTTGGTGTGAATAGGACACAGTCAGTCAGCCACCTGTTTACAGTTGTATCATATTCTCGTCACATGGAAGGAAAATATTAATATGTATACACAATGTAACCTTAATACAACGATCCTCAATATAACGAACTTTGTCATTTTATAACCTTTATATAACCTATTGTATCAATTATTATTCACACTAAATTTCACAATAATTCATATCTCGACAGGTTCAGAAATTTTCCGTATTTCGTAACACGATAAGTATTGTTGTAAGTTAAGTACTTAATGTAAAATAAAAAAGAATGGTTGAGAAACGAAGAAGGTGTTTCTTGACCGTCGCAGAGCAACAAAAATATTTTCTAATTTGTAACGATATAATTTGACCATGGAACACAAATGGGCAATTATTTGGAAGTTGGACATTGATTCAGGCTTCGGATTATCCTAGATGACAGCAAACTGCAATCAACTCAATAAAGAATGCTATTTAGCATCATGAGCTCAAATTCACCTCTTCACAAAAAAAAGCCTGCTTTGAAGAACTACACACCTCAAGCTATTTTTTCCGAATCGAAATCTTAACCTTCACTTAAACTCCACACTGCTACTGAGTTCCCGATGACAAAAAACGAATAAAGAAAAACCATTACGAATTTAGGGTCCCCATACCATAGGTCCCCGCCAACCTAAGTGAATTTTTATTTCACGCGCAATATTAAGCGGAATAAGGATCAAAAGAATGCAATTAAAATTATTATACACCGACCAGAAATGTTTATATTATCAATCTCAGCGGCGCAAAATGATTAACAATAGTTTTCGTGTTTTAACAAATACGAAAATCGAAATGCTACAAATTTCCTTCCAGTTTCGTTATATTGAGGTCTCACTGTATTTAGTATAATATAAGTAGTCTAAATTAAATTTATTAGCAATGAAAAATAACAATAAAAATTGTTTTACAGTACAAGTGATTTTTTTTACATTTTGTACATCTTATCTGTCCTGCGTGAATGGTTGCCTCTTGACTTGAAGATGATTTGACTGTAATCTGATCTTCCCAAGACTGTTGATCTGAATAAACCTTTACTCTATAACACCGGTCCTATATTCTTAAAACTATTATTTTTTACGATAATTTCACCACCCAAAGTTATTTATAGTGGTACCTCTATCATTAACCATTCAGAAAACAGTGTTTTTGTCCTACTAAGTTTTAAACACGATACTTTTCATCTGCGCAAAAAATTAAAAGAAATCACCGGAATAAAACAAACTGAAACAACTATCCCAAAGTTTCGAAGAGAAAAATAGACACAGAATATTAGATATCAATAAACAGTTAAAATAATGGAAAAAAACTACATTTCTGAATTATTTGAAGACGACGATTGCTATAACAGGTCTATCTATAACAGAAAGTGAGGTTGTATGGGCAATACAAACGGCAAAAAAATAGAAAAGCACTTGACCCCGATGAAGTGAGTGCTGAAGTACTAAAGCTTTTGAGAGAAAATTGAATTAAAGTGTGGTCTTTTTTACAGAATTTATGACACTGGGATATTACCAACTGATTGGCCCAAGTCGACATTTGTCACAATACTAAAAAAACATTGTGTAAAGACATGCAGAGATTATCGGACAATAATTCTGAAGAATCACGTTTTGAAGATTTTCCTGCGAGTAATACATAAAGTAATGTACACGATATTAGAGGATAGAATTAGCAATACTCAATCCGGATTTAGGAGTGGCTTGGGTACGAAAGACACCTTGTATTCCTAAAATAAATAAAACCAGATTATAATTGTTAGCTAGATTTATCATTTATCTTATATTACAATAATTCATCTGCTGGTTTCAATGTCCACGACTTTTTGAAAATGTTTGTGAATTCATCAAGTCTCATCAAAGATCAATTGATATTTGATGAGATTTCCAAAATTGAAACTAATCAATAACGTTGGAAACCTAGAATTAACAATTCGATACAGTACGTTAAGTTTTAAATTAGATTTACACACTATAAATGGCAACATTGCGCACCGTCGATAATACTTTCCCGAATCGCGTTATCAGTGGAACAGGCGATAATAAGTGGTCTGCGCGATCTCCAGATCTTAGACCCATGGACTTTTTTGGAGGACAGATAAAAAGCATCATCTACAATCATCCTGAGGCTAGAGCCCAAAATTTGGATAAATGAAAAAACCGAATAAGAGAAATCTCCAATTCTGTTACAACAGAAACTCTTACATCTGTACGCAGAAGTTTTTATGACAGATTGGGGTACTGTTCAGCTGTAGGTCAAGTATTTGAATCATTTCTGTAGGGCATAAAGAATTATTTCTTATTTTATTAGGAATTATTTTTTATTTTCAATAAGAGTATATATTTTATTTTATCTTTTTTAAAAAATGCGCTTTCATTGTTAATTTAACCACAAAAAATTGTTCACATTATTAAAAACCGATACAGATTCATCGCCTTACAAAGTTCAGTGTATTTTTATCGAGTTTATGTTATAAGAAATGAATCGGGTATACGCAAGGAAAACAAACATCGACGGACGGAGATGCATATCCCATGCGTTGTTATGTGTTACTAAATAGTTTTCTCGTTTTCTGTCTAGGTGTCGGAGGGAATCGGAGAATTTACCTCATACAAGGCAATGTTTCCGATTGTAGCGCTTTATGTAGAGCAATATCTAATAAAAAAAATTAAACTGTATATATATATATATATATATATATATATATATATATATATATATATTGTATATGTTACCATGAATGAAATTAGAAAATGTCAATATTTATCCGAGAATGTCAACACATAATAAATTTACCTCGTTTTAAGACTGAACACTAGTTTTATTTTGCATTTGGAATTTCACCGATAGCTGTCGGCAAACACAAATAAGCTACGGTGGCTGTCGAACTGACAGGTCTTAACAGCTTTCTACCATCGTCCGGCGTAATGGTAAGAGATGCGTTCACCTTTCGCCAGACTTTGAAAGGTTTGATTGTGTTGGTGTATGCTTGTCAATTTAATTTTTTTAGATAGGTAGATATTCTAATTTGTTTATTAAGGCATCAGTTGATTGAAAAATTATATGCCTTAATTGAGAGTAAGGAAGAAGATAACTATTTCTATTTTCCTCAAGAAAGATAGAGAAGATGCTAATATGAGCCTTGTGGTTAATATGGGCTCCCATCAAAAATTCATCATGACAGGTAGCGCCATATCTTAAAAATAGGTTAAAGTTGATGCGAAGTGTTGGTTAATTTACTGATCTCACGCATTTGTTTTCTAAATCATTGTATGGCCAAATGAGGTTAGTGGATTCGACAGATTTCTGATGTTTATTCACGGCAAGTTATGTTATTATGTAATTATGGAATTTATGGAAAATGTTTGTTAAAGTGTGATGTGTTAGGTTTGTATTGTAGCATACTATAAAAACATTTTGTATCATATTGTGGGCTAATATGTGCCCCTACTGGTTGCCAATATGGACCCATTCGGGTTGAAAATATGGACCGTATTTGGTTCTAAAAACTATTTGATTCAATCACTAGTTGCGTCTTTTTTTAGATCAACCATGCCTGATGATGCCATGAAAAACATACGAAAAAAATTGAGGCTTGAAGAGATGCAGAAAGCTATGGAGGGTTTTAGCAATAAAATAATAGGTTTAACTCATTAATTTAAAAATAACACTGCAGGAAGAAGCTGGATGAAAGCTTTCTTAAGGTGCCATAGTACTTCCATATCAGTTTGAAGAGCCACTGGAACTTTTTTTGTAGCTCTGGGATTCAACAAAACAAACGTAGAGGAGTTTTTTTTAACAACGTGGAAACCGAATACAAGAAATATAATTTTTTCCGCACAGAGTTTTCAATGTGAATGAAAGTGGATTGTCAATTGTCCAGAACAAAATTGCACAAACTTTAGGAACAAAAGGAAAACAAACATTGCATCAATAACAACTCTGAACGTCAATTTGTTCCGCCGATGTTGATTTTTCCCTGATAAAATTGAAATGACCAGTTACTGCGTGGTGCTCCTCCTAGGTCAATATATACGGTTCACCCAAGTAATTGGATACAACAGAACTTGTTTACAGAATGCATGAAACATTCTATAAATTTTCATTCTGATTAATCAATCTCTGTCTACTTTTATATCCTTTCTTTCAAATATAGCAGGAAAGTTCAGAAGTATACCCTTGGCGGTTTAAGATCGGCGTGTTTACTGTGAGTAGTGGTTCTCGGTCTGTTGAAATTTGTAGAACTCCATGTATAATACTTCTATTATTATAGCATTTTCACTCTATTAGTAGGTATGTTTCGTGATCTGATTTTCTTTAAAATATGCTTGTTCTACTATTTTCTCCTACTGTTGGATTTGTTTTTTGACCTTAAGTTCTGTATAACTTTTCTTACTACGTTTCTCACTTCCCTATTCATTATTTTCTGATCCCTTATATTTATGAGGCAATATTTCGTTTAAGTCTGTCGTAATGACATAATCTATTATCTGACTGAGAATATTAATGTCTGTAATTTCCACTTTATTTTCAATACAATGTTCGCATTCTTGGGCATTTAAAGCCATTATCCATCTCGTGGGGTTTTTTAATCATTTGAAGATAAGTTGGTTTTGACTAGTGAATATATGCATATGGCAACCTGCTTATTTGGAGGAGAGATGCATATAAGAGCTTTTTAAATAAGCCGCCTGTGTAAACTAGTGACAAATAGACGGGGGGAGGGGTGGGTGGGGAAATCCTCCCCAACAAGGTTTTAAAACTAAAGAAAAAATTGTTGAAACATCAAAATATTATTAGATGATATGAAACTTAAACCATAGACAGACAAATTCAGTCTAGATCCGCCACTGATGTGAACTAAAGAAAGGGGAAGTATAAGGAATAATTTGATAAGTGTTTGTGGTGTTTTAACAGAGCAGCTTACACCTGTCTCATTTTTTGAAGCATTAGTGTTTAATTAGGATATATTCATTTGTAGATAAAATTCCTTTAAAAGCTCTTCTAATCAGTTCTCTAGGACTTTTACCTTTACCATACAAGCAGGAGACTTGGGAAGGGGGATAAGTAGTGATTGTGGAAGAGAAATATCATGAAGTATCTATACTAATATTAGTGGAATGAGTTTTATTGATGGTAATGTATTTTGTATATCGATGTGTGGGTTGTATTTTAAATTGTGAGGATCGTATAAAATAATACAATCAAGAACGTATTTTAAATACTTCATATCAAATACAAACTAAATACTAACCTGCTTTATACCAAATTAGGTTTCTGCATTATTGGTTTGCAAAATATCGGCCATCGGAGCTAAAAGTAACAATTTTGACGTGGTTTTACATATAAACTAAATTTAACTAACATCTAGTTAAATAAAGTAAAAGCATTCATGCGAATCTAAATAGAAAAAAGATATCAATAAGGTATTAAGTGTTTGTATCAAACTGTGTATGATAAAAGAAAAACTAGAATCTATTTTACATCAATTTAAGTAAATAAATGGTACGTTAATTATTTAAATACATAATCTTTCAATTTCTCCCCAGTCTTTTCCACTTTTCTTCTTAAAACAAGATCCCGAATTAATAAATATCATCATAAACAAGTGTGGGTTAACATAAAACGATATCGCTGAAATCACAAGAGTTTTCCTCACTTATTGTACTGATGGGTCGAAGATACTTAAAGTAGTACGAATATTAGTTAATGATCCTAACAATAGAGTATCAATGACTCTCGAAAATACTCATACACTATTTCAAGCAGAATTACTAACATATTTTAAACTTAAGAGTGCCTGAAAATCGTCTAAATTTGGCCAACATATTTATTGTCTCTTATAGATAAGCTATATTAAAAACTCTGAAGTCTTCATATTGTCCGTATAATAGTTTGCACGGCAATAAAAGTCTTAGTTAAGCAACTGGCGACCATAACAGAATAAAAAAAAGTAAAGTTCGTGAAATTTTCTGGCTAACGTCTAGTGTTAGGTTTTTCAAGTCGCGCAAGTGCCCCTAACATGACTTAACGACTACTTTCGTAGCCGGGACCGACGGCTTTACGTGCCCTCCCAAGCACGGCGACAGCTCAGTTAAATTAGAAATTGAAAATTTTGTCGGTGCCGGGCCGTAACAGAATAACTTGTTATGGGTGCCAGGGCATAAAGGAATTTATGGTAACAGGATTACTTATAGTATTGCTCAAAAAGTAACTTTTATTGGATTAGAACCATTCTACGATAAGCCAATAAGGTGATCATGGAAGAAGTCCAAAATGGGAACAGGAACTTAGTGTAGCATACTGGTAAAATACTCCAGGTCAATGGCTAGCATAAAGATTACAACCCTGTGCTTGCTACGTTACTATTTTCTTAGGGCATCAGAAAACTGCACTCTGAGTAATCTCAGATGATTAGGCAATAAACGTAGGTTCTAAACATATATTTCCTATATATTTCGATACCCAGTCGCCACACCTCTCGGTTTGTCCATAAGTCTTCTTCTAGTTCTCTTTTTCTCATTTACCGATCTTTTCTCCGAGTTATTCGGGATCTTCCTATTTTCCTTTTATCGTAAGGAGACCAGATTAAGACCCGTTTTGGAAGACGTCCTTCACACATTCTTTGTACATGGTCATACAATCGGTGTTAGATCCCAATATAGTCCATTATCGATACTATACGTTACTTTTTCTAGTCTTGATTTTTTTACTAACCGTCTCAAGAAATTCATTTCCGTTGCTTCAAGTGTCCTCTTGTATATTTCCTTTATTTGCCATACTTCACTACTGTAGGGCGTATGTGATTATACTTTCAATAACTGTATTATATAACCTGTGCTTGTTATTGTTTGATATTCACTAATTCCAAAGGATACTATTGAGAGGGGAAATCCCTTTCTTGCGTGGTGTTTCTCTCTTCTATCGTGTCGTCTACGTTGCCTTCTTTTGTGATGCTTTTTTCCCCATTTTTCGTATTCTTCCAATTAATGTCCGAGTCATACACTCAATCATCAACAATCATCTGCAAATGACGCAATGCTATTATTATTAATCAGCATTTCATATTTTTGCACTTGCGTTTCAAAAGTTTTAAAGACTTCTCTCTTTTCTTTTTTTTATGTAGACATGACTGTCTGTTTTTCAACGTGCCTCCAGTAAGTTGTCCTTCCATCGTTTTCTTTGCTACTATATTTCTTGTCATTCGGCTTATGATCGTCCTTTTTTTTATGTACTATGGATCGTTCCATTCTACTCTGCTCTGTCCCATAGTGTTTTACCATCAATTTTGTCCCCTCTGTGTCAGGTTGTATTTCTGCCCTTTATGCCATTATTGATCTAATGACAAATTTCTAAATTCTGCCTTTATTTCTTTCCCGATATTTTTTAGTTTTAAAGACTGTTCTAAATAAATTTTAAATAATGTCGAGGAAAGACAACAGGACTGTTTAAGGCCTTGACTCATTTGGAATCTATTCGGTTATACTAATGTAGGGTAGGTATATTGTATTTATGACATGTATTTTAAATGTTTTTATTGTTTATTTTAATAATTATGACCAAATGAACCTCCGTCAATTCAAGAAGTACGAGATGCAATAAAACACCTAAAAAACAATAAATCTCCAGGAAGTGATGGTATACCCGCGGAACTTATCAAATGTGGAGGTGCTTCTGTGACTAATCAAATATATAAAATAATACTGAGAGCCTGGAATGAGGAACAAATCCCGGAAGAGTGGTGTATTGGAATCGTTTGCCGCTACACAAAAAGGGTGACCAATTGGAATGTAGAAACTATAGGGGAATAACCCTCCTTAATACAGCATACAAAATATTTTCGAGGATCATATATGGTCGCCTAAGTACATATTCAGAGGAACTTCTCGGGGAATATCAAAGTGGCTTTAGGCCTGGTCGATCAACAACAGATCAGATCTTTGTGCTAAGGCAAATACTGGAAAAAACCAATGAATTCAATATCGATACATACCATCTTTTTGTAGACTTCAAATCTGCCTATGATAGTGTCCTAAGAAATAAATTGTATGAAGCAATGAATGAATTCCACATTCCCGATAAACTGATAAGATTGGTTAAGGCTACAATGCGTAATGTGGTTTGCAAAGTCGAAATACAGGGCGAACAATCACAGGCGTTTGGAACGCATGTTGGGCTGCGACAGGGAGACGCGCTGGCGTGTCTCCTTTTCAACATAGCACTGGAAAAGGCAATCAGAGATGCCCGAATAGACAACAGAGGAAATATTTTTAATAAATCATCCCAAATCTTGGCATATGCAGATGATGTGGACCTGGTTGCCCGCACAACACGCAAGCTAGAAGAAATGTATACCACCTTCTCAAATGCCTCAAAATCTATTGGCCTGCAAGTAAATGAGGAGAAAACTAAGATGATGACATCAACACCCAACAATAGAGCCAGGAACATCGGTCCCCAATTCACGGTTGATAACTCTACCTTTGAAGTGGTTGACAAATTCACATACTTAGGCTCCCTGATCACCAAAGAGAACGCCATAACGGAAGAAATCAAGCGAAGGATAGTAATGGCAAACAGATGCTATTTTGGACTGAGTAGACATATGAGAAGTAGAAACTTAAGCCAAAAAACAAAAATAACTATATACAAAACCCTTATACAGCCAGTGTTGACATATGGATCGGAGACATGGACCATCTCCAAGGCAGACGAAGACCTTTTGCTTATATTTGAACGAAGGATCCTGAGAGGAATATTTGGTGGCATCTGTGAAAATGGTGTTTGGAGCAGGAGATACAACTACGAGGTATACCACAGATATAAACAAATATTTGGTGGTAAAGACGTAGTATCTCTTATAAGAATAGGAAGATTAAGATGGGCAGGACATCTAGCAAGATCACAGCAGAACAACCCTCCTAGAAGAATCCTTATGTCACAACCCGTGGGAAGCAGAAAAAGGGGTAGGCCAAAACTCAGATGGAAGGATGGTGTAGATGAGGATGGTAGAAAGATAGGCGCAGCAAACTGGCAACGGTTGGCAATGGATAGGACTGCCTGGCGTAATAGACTTGGGAAGGTCGAGGCTCTTTCATAGGGCTGTAGCACCATTGATGATGATGATGACCAAATGAAAGAAATGCTTACTTCTAGGTTTAATTTGCAACACCTTTTTTGTTTATAAGTATTTTTTAATTTAGAAAATGTCATTTTAAAGAGCAAGTATTTCCAAGAAGTCGACTGTAGAACGTTTTCATCTAGAATGCGTAGTTTTTTACAATATTTTCTATTGACTTGCTTCGTTTCCTGTAGACGCTTTCAGGCGCATCAAGAGCATACACGGCATTTTCAACGGATAGAGGCCAATATCAAATGATACGAGTTCCCATGGGATTAAAAACAAGCCCGGGATGATTCTTAAGAGCAATGACAATGGCAATGCCAGGCTTTAACTTCGAAAACATGTTCATATATCTGAACGACTTAGTATTTAGATAGTATTTGGTAACATTTTACAACAACATAATCAAAACGTAGTAAAGGTATTATAAAGACTGAGCAAGGTCAACTTGAAATTAAACCAGATTTAATGTGAGTTTGTAAAAAAGGAATTATTATATTTAAGACATAGGATCTCGATATAGCAGAATAAAGAGAAGAAAAAAGAATAGCAATGGAACAGTATCCTATACCACAGAACGCAAAAGAAGCAAAGCGATCTGTAGCATTTGCAAATTATTATACGAAACATATAAAACATTTTGCTGAGATAGTCGCACCACTTAATAGATTATTTAAAAAAAAAACGTAAAGTTTGAATGGACAACTGAATCTCAAGAAGCATTTTGGAAGCTCAAGACGTCTTTTAACAAACCTCCGGAGCTAAAAATCCTGGATTGATCAAAAGAAAACAAATTTATTCGAAGGCCAGATGCTTCAAGAATAACAGGGAGCAACGATTTCAAATATTAATGAAAAACCCGTACCATACGCTAGTAGGACACTCAACAAAGCAGAAATAAATTATCTTACAACAGAAAAGGAATTATTGGCAATAGCATGGAGTATCTCCAAATGGAGGCATTATCTACTACAAAAAGAATTTATTATTCTGCCAGACCTCCGCCCATTAGTATACCTATTTGGAATGTGGCAAACCGTTCTAACAGGTTAACCAAATTTAAACTAAAATTACTTTAGAAAACTTTAAACAATTAGATACGTGAAAGAAACCGAGACTTTTACGGCATATGTCTTATCAAGAGTTGAAATCACATCAGAAGAACTAAAACAAATACACAGAGACACATAAATAAGCATATTGGTGTCAAGAAGAGCAAAATCTAAGATATACAGAATTCGAAGGACGAAAAGTAAAGATATAGACTACTAAGACTAGTAACAGACCAAGGCACATAGTTTATGGCAAGAATCTTTAAGGAAAGATGCGCATGTTTCTCGAAACAACTGCATTTACAGCAACTAAACTCCACAGCTTATCACCATGAGACAATTGGAGCTTTACTCACAAGCATTTGAATACGTACCTTAGGATACAATTGTCAAAATTCCTGACAAGTTGGAGCACGCGGGTACAATATTATTGCTTCGCATACAATACTTCGAATTCAGCAATAGGTTATACACCATTCGAATTGGAATTCTGAAAAACGTGTAGACTGACAACAAATATACTGAACGAGACGGAACTACTATACAACTTTGACGATTATCCCTTAAACCTGAAATGCATACTACAAGTAGCCACGAAAGAGGCCAGAGAGACGCTGACAGGATCGAAACAGGTTAGGAGGAGAAAATATGATGCTAAAACAGGCAAAATAATATATAAACCAGGAGACAAGGTATTGGTCGACTGAGAGACAAGAACGAGTCAACTTTAAAATTAAACCCTTTTTTTCTGGTTCATATAGAATTATAGAAAATAAAAAACCAAACATTATAAAAAGTAAAAATAAGTATACTGATTGAAAAAAGGGGGATAAAACGTAACAGTGGTTAAGTGAAAAAAAGTGAGAAGTGAAAATATAATATTGTTCTGAAGCTATTTTCTTGTGGCATTGTAAATTAATTACTATTAAACTGGGAATAAGCCACAATTAAAGATAAAAATACGTTTATTGACGTTTCAATTTCCACTTCGGAAATCGTTCTCAAAATACAAACAGTAAATTAAACAAATTTTGTTTTTTGTTACATAGTGAAAAATTCTTCTAATAATTTAGTTTTATCTGACTCATTTATATTGACAATTCAGACATACATTATGCATTTTAAAGTAGACGACTTTAAAATGATATTGCCAATATTGTTGAGTTGCGCTCCTGGGACGACTTTACTTATAAGATAGTTCATTCGATTACATGAAATCAACTTTAACTTGAGAATATCCGTCAGAAAAAAATCATAGCATGTAATTCGTCTTTAAAAAGACAAACACATGACATGATGACAGTAAAATTCTCCTGTTAGTGATTCCATAGTAAATTATGAGGGAAAACCAGGAAAAAAAACCTCATAATACTATCCCGACATTGTAAGTATTTGTTGGTGAATTTAGTTTACCTTCAACAAACATGAAAATTCTGATTTTATATGTCACGTTATTTAAAAAACATAAATGATGTATCCTCTATATGTTACTGACTTACTAATACTGGTATTTTCTTATTAATAAATTCAATATTCAAAATAGGAAATAAATTCAACATTTCAACAACATTCGTGACCTGACATATCGTGACCTACTACAATGTCAATGCATTAGAATCGTATAAAAGTACAAAGACAAAAAGCTGTGTTTTTCTTGGTAAATAATGGTGACTTTTTTCCAGTTCCAGAGACGAATTTCACACTATTTAAAATAACAAGTTGCTGTTCATCATCATCACTTGCTCGACAACCCTTTTTGGGTCTTGGCCTGTTCCAGAATTCTTCTCCATTTTGATCTGTTTCGTGCTTTTTTCTCTAGTTTTTTATTTTTAAGGTTGTTATATCATTTTCTATTTGTTCTAAGTATCTATCTCAGCTTCGGTCTTCCTCTTGTTCTTTTTCCTACTGGCATCTGTTTGAATATTTTCTTTGGTATTTCGCCTTCTTCCATTCTTTCTACATATCCTATCCAACGCAGCCGTCCTATTTTAATGAATGTTATAATATCCGGATCCTGGTATATTTTGTATAGTTCAAAGTTGTATCTTCTTCGCCATATTCCGTTTTCTTTTGTGCCATTATATATGTGTCGCAAGACTTTTCTTTCGAAGGTGGCTAACAACGTTTCCTCTCTTTTAGTGAGTGTCCAGGTTTCTGAGCCGTAAGTGAGTAGCGGTCTTATATATGCCAAATATACAAGGTTTTGTATATTTGGCATTTTGTATTTCTTGCGACGTTATCTGATCTTAGTTGCCTAATTAAGCCATGGTAACACTATCGCCTCTTTACTTCCTCCGCAAACGTTATTATCAGACGTGACTAGGGATCCCAAGTATATAAAAATTTTTACCCCCTCAATGTTGTATTCTCCTATTATTTTGTGGCTGCCTTATTTCTGCGTTTTTACTTACCTGCATATATATGCGTTTTGGTCTGATTGATTTTAAGACCACTATTTTGTGCAGCTCGTTCTATTTGGTTGTATGTCTCTATCATTTCTCTTCTTGATCTTGCGATTATGTCAACATCATCGGCATATGCTAGTATTTGCACGCTTTTATTAATGATTGTTCCTCGAGTATTGACTGTTGTGTCCAGTATTTTCTCGAGTACGATGTTGAACAAGATGCATGATAGAACGTCTCTCTGGCGTAGTTCCTTTTTCACGGCTTTTGTTTCCGTTAATTCATTTTGTATCCGGATTTTACTTTCTACTTTTAGAGATTCTTATATCAGTTCTATTAGTTGTATTGGTATATTAAATTCTTTCATTTCTTTTATTAAGAATTCTTGGTTTATATTGTCATATGCGCTTTCAAAGTCTATGAAGAGATGATGTATGTCGATGTTATATTCACTTGTTTTTTCGGAGATCTGTCGCAGAACAAATATCTGGTCTATTGTTGACTTCTGTCTGCAGAAGCCACTTTGGTATTTGCCAACTATTGTTTCAGCGTGTGGTCTACATCTTTCATAAATGACGTTGGACATTATTTTGTATGCTGTATTCAGCAGCGTGATTCCACGGTAGTTTCCACATTCTAACTGATTTCCTTTTTTATGTAATGGTACAATAATACCGCTATTCCACTCCGCTGGTAACTGTTTATTCGACCATATCTTTGTTATCAATTCATGTATTGTTTTTTTTTAGTGCGTCTCATACTTCCTTCAGTAACTCCGACACTATTTGATCCCGGTGCTTTATTGTTCTTTAATTTGTCTACTGCTGCTCTAATCTCGACTATTGGTATGTCAGGGTTCGTCTCTCTCTCCGATTTCCTTCAAGCCTTTCCGTAAAATGTTCTGTCTATCTACTTAGTATCTCTTGCTGTTCTGTCAGTATATTACCTTCCTTATCTCTACACACCGTTGTTCTCGGTTTGAAGTCTTTTCTGCTTTTGCTCAGTTTCTGATAAAATTTTCTTGTCTCTGTTGATTTACTTAGTTCTTGAAGTTCTTTGTTCATGTATTCTCTCTTTTTTCTTCGGTGAGTTTTCTTTTCTTCTTTGCGTAGTTGTTTATATTCTTCCTCTGCTTGTCGGGTTCTGTGCCCCTGTTGCATCTGTAAATATGCTCTGTTTTTTCTGTCTGTTATAATCTGACATTCTTCGTCAAACCAGTCATTCGTTCTTGTTCTTCTTCCTCTACCTTCTATGCCTAATACTTGTTTAGCTGCTTCTTTTATGATATCTCTGCATTCTTTCCACTCATTATTTAGGTTTTCATGTATTGGTCTGTTTTCTAGTTTATGGTTTATCTTTTCTTTATACTCTTTATTTTTGTTCGTTTCTTTGAGTCCTTCTACCTTGTATCGTTCATGTTTAGAGCTTCTTTCCTTTTTGATGTTTGAAATTCTAGCCCGTACCCTAGTCTACAATGATATGATCTATCATATTTACTGTAAGCCCATCTGGGGATTTCCAGGAACCTTTGTGTATATCTTTGCGAGTGAAGTATGTGCTAGAAATCGCCATGTTCAGTGATCTTGCTAGGTTTATTAACCTATTGCAATTGTCATTTGATTGCTCATGGAGACTGTGCCTACCTATTGTGGGTTGGAATTGCTGTTCTCTTCCAACTTTGGCGTTTAGGTCTCCATAGATTATTTTTATATCATTTTTTGGGCATAAATGATATGCGGACTATAATTCATTATAAAACTCTTATTTAATTTCCTCTTCTTTTTCTTCTGTTGGGGCAGGCGCATTAATTAGATTGTAGTTAAAGAAACGACCTTTAACTCTATGTTTCAAAGATGACACACTCACGTGTTATCATATTATATACCTAAAGTATTGGTAAACTGCCCCGGTTGAATGATATAAAACATACTGCTTTTCAAAGGAAAGAGAAATGTATTCAGAACTAATTGCTGACTGGGATTATGTTACCTGACATATCGTGACCTACCACAATGTCAATGCATTAGAATCATAAAAGTGCAAAGAGAAATAGCTGTGGTTTTCTTGGTAAATAATGGTAACTTTTTTTTCCAGTTCCAGAGACGAATTTCACACTATTTAAAATAACAAGTTGTTGTTCACTTTCGGTATAAACGGTAGTGACATAACATTTTTAAGTATCTTTAAGTTCTTCATAGCTTGGAACCCTCATAAACCAATTTTCATAAATATTGTCTAAGTAGTTCCCTATATATAGGTAGTGTAAGCTTGTCATGACCATGGACCATAGATTAAGTATATATAAGTAGAGTATATATAAGTGCCATGGACGTATAAATAAAGATGGACCGGGCTATTTACATCTTTACATGAAGTCATGAGATCTTCACAGTCATAGGCACAAATCCCTAAGTTGACGTTGTCATATTATTTTTTTTTAAGTCAATCTTCGAAATAATTTTCGATTTTTAGTATAATTTATTTTTAATTTATAAATAAAAATGTATTATCTAGTTAGTATAAACTATTTTTAGATATACTCATTTCGCAACCAAGGATTAAAAGAAAAAATTAATTTTTTTAATTTATTCAAAGAAAATATATTCCATACATTTTTGGCAAAGTAACATTTTTGGCGAAAATCATGTTTTTCAATTAAACTAACACTATTATTGTTAAAAAGGTACTGCCAAAGTGTAGTAAGCGTAGAATTACTTTAAACCTTTTTTAGAACAAGTAGTACAAGTTTTTTCAGTCCTAATTTAAATAATTTTAACCAGGTTGAATTACAAAATTGTTTTTTCTACAAATCGTGTTTGGTGACTTACGTTACTTTGCCAAAAATGTATCGATATTCGTAGCGTATCAACCAATCGTAGCGATTTGAGGAAAAGCAACATGTCGTTGTACTGTTTGTTTGTTTACCTTTGAGTTGATAATTTCCTTATTTGTGACAATTTAGTGAATTTGTTAATATATTTTAAATTAGAATTGAAGAATAGTTAAGTGTAATAATGATGAGTAACTGTGTTGTACGCAGGAAAACTGTATATTTACATCCAGAACTGTCATTTCATTCGTAAGTATTATAAACATTGGAATTACGTCCATGGGGGTAGTACAGGGATGTGATATTACTTAATTCTTGACATGAATTTTGTGAAATAAAGTAAATTTTGTAGTATTATAAATACATTTATTTATTTTTTCTAATCTACACTATAATTGCTATAAATATATTAATTTCAACGAAATATTATATGCAGGTTCCCAGTAAAGAATCAACTGCTACTGGATATGTGGTTGTCTATGTTCGGGTTAAATAAAGAACAAATAACCAAAACTGCTATGGTCTGCTTAGAACACTTTGGAAAACATTATCTAATTATACAACCAAGTGGACGGGTTAATTTGAGGAAAGGAACTGTTCCAATAAATATTTATCATAAATCACCAGAATCAAGATAACTATAACGAATTTCTATGTAATTTACCATACAAAGTATAATAAATATAATGCATACTCGTAGCATATTCCATAATATTGATAGCATGTCTTTTTTCTTTATTAATTCGATGTTTCAGTTCTACAAACGACATTCTACTCCAGGCACTCGAAGCGAAAGGGTCACTGTACACATACCGGCTCGCATATTTCGAGTGCAGTAGCAGCTAAGATTTATGATCCTAATAAATATATATAACCAACCTATGAAAATTGATGTATACCCAACCAATAAATATATAGAAATATAGAGAAATAAAATATAAAAATATATATTAGTAAAAATAGAAAAAACTAATATATATTCCCAAAATAATATATATAGAAAACCCAAACTATATATACCGAAGATAAATTAGTAAACATAGAAAAAAAAGAAAATTAATAACCATCAAGAATCCAAGAATCCAAATTAATATACACACAGAATTGGCAAATCAATAAACACACAGAAGCTAATAATAAATATAGGAAACCACCTAGTAGTAGGAGGGATTGCGGCGAGAGGTAACGTAGACTGGGTGTAGGATAGAGCGTCTCCAAGGGTAGTGGTCCGCAAGGACGTCCCTCGGAGGCGTTCTTAGATAGATCGCGAAGGTCCGTTAAGTGCTTAGCGAGCACTGAAGCGTTTCTTGTGAGGACAAGACACCTTAATCCAACGAGGTTCTCTCGTTGCCGGTGGTGAGTCTGCCATTGGCCAGCAAGAAACGCCCACAAAAAATCCGCTCTTTTGCGAAATCCTTCCCAATCTTGGACCTGGGTCCACGGAGCTATCGGACGTCCTGAGGTGGAGATTCCATCGCCTCAGTGATGTCGTCAACTCCCACAAGGCCTAGCATGCCTTCTCTCGACTCTCCCCCACCAACCGAAGTGGAGCCAGCTGGTGATTTTCTGATCAGACTGGCCTCCATTATAGAAGCTTTCATCAGGTTTCCTGATGCAACCACCAAAATCGTAAGCGACCTCAACATTCTGAGGCCGCTACTCAATCCTGCCCACCCCGCCTCAGAGGACGATAACGACTCTGACGGCTATGAGGACTTCCCTCCTCTTCCAACCATCAAGGAGGTCAACTCCAACACCACATCGCCAGCCAATTCGCCAGCCTCTAGGCCTAGAACTCGTTCCAGGTCTAAGAGGCCAAAAAAGCCAACCAAATCTGCCACGAAATCCAAAAAGAAAACCTCCAATGTAGCCAAAGCTACACCATCTTCTACACCAAAGCCACCTTCTCCAGCCACAAACCCTGCCCCCGCTACCGCAAAAGCAAAAAGGGCTACTGTTGCTTCCACCATCGAGGTGCCTTCCACCTCCACCTCCAAAGCAAACTCCAAGCTAACTACCAAAACCATCGAGACACCTAGTGCCTCAAAACCAGCTGCCACCAGTTCTGAGAGCCAAGTGAAGCCTCCACAGAGGTTCACTTACAGAGTGCTCAACATCCCTGGAGCTTACGACACACAACGTAAGTTTTTCCAGCTAGTAAACACCCAAGAATTATTCAAGGGTGTTATGGTTAACCTTAAGTTTGTGCCGAAGGACCAATTGGCATATCTGGAAGCGTCCAAAACCTTGAACGTTAAAGATATGTCAAGAGCGCTCCAGGACAGAACTGGTGACCCGGCAATAGTCATTGAGCCTAAAAACTCACGACAACGTTCCGCCAAAAAGCCACAAACTGACACGAAATCTCCCTACCATCTTGTCATCTGCGATGTTGACACTGCAATCACCACCGAGGAGCTCGGACTAAGTCTTGTTGAAATCGACTTTCCATTCAACTCCCTTCACCGAATAATTTCAAAACGTTTCAACAAGCCTACCAGAATGGTCCGAATGTTCCTCGATTCTGAGGAGTACTACACGGACGCCTTAATCAACGGCATCTGCATAGATGGCTTGATTAGGCCATGTGAGGCTCCTCACAATCCTAACATTATTAAGCCCACCGCCAAATACTGCAGCAGATGCTGCCAAAGCGGCCACGAAATCTCCGAGTGTCGGACGCGACAGTCAACTTGCCCTAATTGCGGTAGCGGCGAGCACAAAAGCGCCGACTGTCCCAACTTGAAAAACCCTAAGTGCCCAAACTGCAAGGGAACTCATCCAGCTTGGTCACCTCGATGCCCCAAAAGGCAGGAGACACCTTCCTCCCACCAAGAGGCAAAACCTCTGACTACTGAGAGAAGGATTCCTCCGGCTACATTAACAGCAGACGTTAGGTTGTGGATTCAGTTCACAACCACGCTGCTAATGAACGTCCTGCCAGATAGGAGAGAGACTATTGCGAAGTACTCGTCCGACCTGTCGGGTAAGATGTTCGGGCACTCCATAGTGCCCACAGCGAGAAACAATAAGGTCGAAATGACCTTCGTCCCCCTCCAATAAGTCGTTACATTCAACTGTGTAATAGGTACGGTCAACTGTTCGGGAGTCGGTCGAAAGAGAGCACTAATAAAACATCTACTCTTTACCCAAAACATACAAATCCTCTCTCTCACCGACACCCGACTTAAAACCCCCCCTAATTTCACAGGATACACTTCACACCACCTGAACAAAAGCCAGGCCAGTCATGGCAACGGCCTATTGATTCACCACACAATACCCTCCACACCTCATACTCCTCCTCCTCACATATTAGGCCAGCTCCATGACACCGACTTCCTGGCAGTTGACATACACCTACAAGACAACACTAAGATCACGATAATATCCTATTACAAGCATCCAAACACACCCCTCTCCATACCCCTTGTCGAGTATTTTTCCACACTAGACAAGGCGGTTTTAATGGGCGACCTAAACAGCAGGCATACTCAATTTGGTGATACAACCTCGAATATTCCGGGCAGACAGCTCTCAGACCTTCTTCTTGAGCTGCCAATTTCCAGAATCACCAATCGAGAGGTCACGTTCTTCAACCACCAAGGAATGTCCATAGTCGATCATATCTTATGCACGGTTAACCTGCTTGATAGGATGGACGATGAATGCTTCATTGGTGATTCCATAACCTCTGACCATCTCCCTCTTCTAGTCAACACTGACTTTAACTTCTTACCTCAACCAAGACCTGCAATCTATAGGATAAATTATCGTAGAGCAAATTGGGATCTTTTCCAAGAACACATCAACCAAAATATTCCTGAGTTAGGCAATATGTCAACACATAACCAAGTTGACACAGGGATTTCCAAAGTTGAGGAACTTCTCCAAGAAGCCTCATCCCTAGCAATTCCCAAAACAAGATATAATCCTTATACTCCAACACTTCCGCCGCAAATCATCGCGCAAATAAAAACCAAACGAAGACTTCTCAGAGAGTATAAAAGATTCAGAGACCCAATCATCAAAACAGAATACAATAGACTCTCGGCGGTCATAAGACTCGAGGTGAACAAGCTGAAACAAAGACAGTGGATGCGAGTCACCTCGGACCTTGACTACCGGGACGGTTCTGCATTCTGGAATAAACTCAAAGTCCTAACAAGACAAAAAAGTCAGCCACGATCTCATCTCAAAATCAATAATGTCATCTTAAATAATCCGCAAGACAAGGCCGAAGCATTCAAAAACACACTTCAGGCCACCCTCGTTTCACCCAACAACCCAAATTTCTGCGAAAGATCCAAAAGAGCCACCGAACGGAGAGTGGAAGATATATTCTATTACCCTCAGCCACTTGATGGACCACATCCTCACCCGATGATGGCACCAGTGACTGAGGAAACCGTCAGCGAGATGTGTAAAATAGGGAAAAACACGTCTCCTGGCCCTGATGGCATCCATAGAAGATGCCTCAAAAATCTTCCACAGAATATCATCCCGTTGCTCACCAATATAATCAATGCATCTCTTGCGCTGAGCTACTTTCCTATTCCATGGAAAGTGGCCAGCACCGTCATGGTCCCTAAAAAAGGGAAAACCCTAACCAACCCTGAATCGTATAGACCAATTTCTTTATTGAGCACCCTAGGTAAAGTCTACGAGAGGATCCTCAAGGAGAGACTCGTAGAATTCCTAGACGCTCACTTCCTTATACCAAACTACCAATTCGGATTCAGGGTTGGACACTCCACTCAAAATGCATTGGTTGAAGCAACAACTTTCATTTCACAATCCATTAACGAAAGGAAACACGTCGTAGGCATTTTCCTCGATGTCCAGAAGGCTTTCGATCAGGTCTGGCATGCAGGCCTGATTGAGAAACTCCACCTTGCTGGACTGCCAACACCTTTCGTTAAACTAATAAATTCCTATCTCTCCCATCGGACGGTTCGGATCAAAATAGGAGAAAACTTCTCCACTCCATTCACTCCTCAAGCAGGAGTGCCCCAAGGCTCAATACTTCCTCCAATATTATACACAGTTTACAATAGCGACATCCCCCGCCCACAGCAAGGATCGGAGTCTCTCCTCCTATTTGCTGATGATACAGCCATCCTTACCTCAGGCTCCTACAGGGAAGGAGAGCGACGGTCTGTATTCGAGAAATCGCAGGATTATCTTGACAGAGTCGTGAGGTGGTGCAACAAATGGAGGGTTACTCTAAACCCATCCAAAACTCAAGCCATATTATTCAGACCTCCTTACGGACGCGGCCTTCAGGGCCGGGTGACACTTTTGGGAGAAGACCTTGTTCTCAGGAACTCAGTTCTCTACCTGGGAGTTCGTTTTACGAGAACTCTCAGCTGGAAGGCTGACGTCCAGGAATCCCTTGACAGGATGAGAAAGAGGCTCAATCTCCTGAAAGTGTTGGCCGGTAAACTAGGAGGAACGTCCACTAGAACCTTGTTGCACACCTACAAGACTTTTATCCGACCGATTATCGAATACAAGGCATGCGTTTACCTCTCCCTGAGGAACCACGAACTTAATGCCATCACTGCCACGGAACGTAGAATACTACGTTTCTGCATGAGAAAGGACTGGCTGTATCCATCAGCCCACATACACGCAATATCCAACATCACGCCAATTAAGGACAGAATCCTAACCCTCAGTAGGAAGTATGTCCTAAGAACCATAGCTGGCTCGAACAACCGAGCAAAACAAATACTAAAGACACCTTGCACACATAGAGGGCAAATACTCACCAGGCATCCCGCAAAAAAAGTTCCATTCCCTCCAGCTAAACTTCTGCACAACGCTGGACCCGAACTTCCTGATGAGTATTTTGATATTTTAGAATCTTTCCCCATATACTATCGCAGATAAGCTGCGCACCAAAAACGCTAATAAAGAGCCGTTCCTACTGTATGGCTGGTAACCCTGAAGTACCTCACAGCATGCTAGGCGACCCCAATTCTTCTTGTGCGTTCACGATTCTTATCGATCACAAAACAAGCCACCTTCTTTTCCCCCTTCTTCCTTAGCAGTTCTCTGCTTCTTAGGCCGCGTTTCGATCAGTGACGTCTTATCTCGTAACCACCACAACTCCGACAAAAAAAAAAGGAGTTCCCCGTTCCTTGAAGAGGCGTAAGCCTAAACAAGGTTAAAACTCAAGGTTAGGTTAGTTCTACAAACGATGGTGGGTTTGTATCGAATTAGTTTACTAAATTTACAAATAAAATCTAAATGTGGATTTTGATTACTTATTTCATTTTAATATTAAAATTACTCACACTATTTTAGGAGTTTGATTGATACTGAAGAATGTAATATGGAGACAGACTTGGACTTTAGAGTAAAATCTAATTCAGATATACTTGGGTATCACATGCAGCAACTAACACTTATTTGTAAACTACTTTGTAAGGTTTTATTATGCAATAGTTGGATTTTGCAATCAATTGTATATTTTACTATCTTTTATTTTGTGATATTGATGATTTTTGTAATTTTAGTAAATTTTGTTATTGTTGTTTTTTTTTTACTTTTTGTAAGCTTTTTTCATAAAAAATTGTATAATTTTCAGTGATAATAAAGCATATTTCTATTTTAGAACCCTACCCGTTCCGTAAGGTTTAATGTGTTTTATATATTGTTGTATATGTGGTTTGTTGTTTATGTTTTGTTAACAATAGTTTATGGTTTTGTTGCGTTTATTAATATTTTCTTAAATACATATTCCTGAACTTTTATCTTTCTCCTGTCTACTGCTATGTCTAACGAGACATACTAATGTTGCCAACTAACAATTAAGCTGGAGTTATACATCATAATTCATTATATTTTTTCAACGAATCACTCACTGGATAAGAGAAGAACATACTGAATACCCTGAACAGGTTAATGTTTGGGGAAGAATTTTTTGTTGCTTTTGTATTATTTTATTTTAAATAAAATATTTTATAAAGTACTTTGCGATTTTATTTACTGTATCTTTATTCTTTTGTGTAAATTAATTTTTATAAATATATTTCTATACACTGAAAATTAAAATTATTCATCGTTTGTTGTTTCTCACTTATTCGAAATATTTTATGTTTACGATACTAAAAATAAAAGCAATCAAACCAATAATCACTATTTATTTAAACATAAAACCTGTTTCAAATACCTTTCAAATATTGGAAGGTACGCGGCTGACTGAACGGGAAATGTCACAGTCTATCACCTCATCTCTTTCCTCGCGCCTATAAACTTTTCGACTTCAAATTTAGGTGAACAGAGTGCAGGGCATGCCCAGTCCATCTTTATTTATACATCCATGGTCATGACACACTCTGTATTGTTAACAATAACTAATTATTATTCATACTAAAAAGTTTCAAATTTTTTTTGGCAAATATTTACATTTTCAAATCTAGAGACAGGATAACCATCTAAAATAATTAATAAAAAAATCTATATATGATAGTTATTACCTACTTGTTTTTGCTAAAGTATGGGATATTGTATTACGGTGCTGCCATACACAGTGAAAATGTATTTCAATTACAGTAGACTCCCTCTATAACGAGAACTGAAATGGCAGACTAATTACCTCGTTATATCAGACAACAATAATACTGTGCATACATAAGATTATAGTTTTCTAAAACATTAACTTCCTATAGTGAAGCCATTCAGAGCAATATAAGATACTAATAAATATTGTTTGAATGGAGTTTTTGAAAAAAAGTTGTTTATTTTTATTGTCGATGAAATATGTTAAAACAAAAAAGAGTTGTTTACTTTTATTCTCAATGATATACATTAAAATAAAAAATCTGTACTTACTTCCAACTACATAATGTATGAAGCATATTTTGAAGGATAACATAAACTATTTCTTCTGCAATTGGAAGAAGTCTGTCATTTTTGACTGGTTTAAATTGTTCAGTATCATTATATCTATCATATTTTCTAAAGATGTGAAACAGTTGTATTTATTGTAAAGAAGTTCATTGCGGTGCAGTTAAACAGGGTATTTATTTATAACCACGGCTGGATCAAAAACGTAAAAAAACACATTTTTTGATCTTATTTTCTCTTGTTAAAACCAAATTTGCCTCGCTATAGAGAGTTAAAGTTCAATAGAAATTTCACGGGACATCTAATGTGCTTCAATATAAGCAAAACCTCGTAATAACTGTATTCGAGGGAGTATACTGTATATCCTTCTTAATAATCATTTTATCTCAATTAAATTCCCACAACATTTAGTAAATGCGTCAAAAGTTTGCAATGAAAATAAAATATTTATGTGATATAATATTTTGTATTTTGAAAACAAGTGAATTGTAGAGATAATTTCAGACATTTTTTATTGTAAAAATTGACACACAAATGAGTTTTTTTGGAAAATACAATTCATGGATCATACAATATATAATAATATAACAAAAGAGCATACTGTGTAAAAATAGTTCATATGTACTTTTATTTTTGTAACATGTTGTGGTTCTGCCTTATCACAGAAGGTAGATCAAGTATAAAAGTTTCCTTAATGATACATGGTATTATAGAACTTTTATTCAATTTTATAGGATATAACTTTTTTCTTTAATGATCCTCATCATCATCATCATCAGTGGTGCTACAGCCCTAGTTGAGACTCAACCTTCCACAGTGGTTCCTGTTCATTGCCAACTGTTGCCAGTTTGCTGCGCCAATCTTCCTCACATGTGGTTCAAATCATCCCTCCATCTCAGTCTATATCTACTCCTATTTCCTACTGGTGGGCTAATAGGGTTCGTCTGGGTAGGTAATTTTCATTTGATCTTGGCACATGTCCATTTTTATGAAATATATTACATCTATACCATTAACTATTTCTTTATACTTCTCATACAATTCAAAATTATATTGCACTCTCTAAATTCTATTCTAACAGATTGTGCCCAATATTCTGCATAGTATCTTCCTTTCAAAGACGAGCATGCAATTTGAATCTGTTTTGGAGATGGTCCATATGTTAGACCTGGTAGGATGAGTGTTCTATATATTGTTAATTTGGTTTTTTGGCTTAAATTTCTGTTTTTTAGTAGCTCTTCTTTGATGATCATTGGACCATAATTTGATCTAGAACTTCTTAGCACCATTGTTGCTGATGTACTTACAATATATTGTATTTACGTTTCAAAATTTTACAAATATATACATATTTGTAAAATTTATGTTTTTGTACATAGCGGTTTAAACAGAGGTGTGTAAAGGGGTAGTGAAGCGCAATACATGATGTCGTATCCTGTTGGCATCACTTAGCTTCTCCTACTCAATTCCTATCTTCACCTCCAAGCTGGTACACACCGGTAACCTGAGCAACCCCACTGGAGATTGGGTAACCAACCCCAATGGAAGGTGGGGTCAGGGCTGACGAAGAAGGGAGTCTTGGTCCTCCGACGAATAGGGGGTTGGGCTGAAGGTTAACTACCTTCTCCTAGAAAAACCATGAGTTATGAACGTTCAAGGAAGAAAAGCCGGACTGATTAAACGACGACGACTGTGCGAGAAAAAGGAACACGATTTGAGGGTTGCAACATGGAATGTTCGAACATTGTACAGATTAGGGGCTCTCCAAAATCTCTTAAACGAACTAAGTAGATACAAAATTGACATAACTGCCATACAAGAAATGAGGTGGATTGGAAACAATATTATGGAAAAAAAGAGCCATACCATTTTCTACAGCTGCGCTCCTAAAGATCACATTTTGGGCACTGGATTCATAGTTAACAATAGAGTAAGACATATAATAAAAGACTTCAGAGCCATCAGTCCCAGAATGTGTATTTTAAGAACTAAAGGACGTTTCTTCAACTACAGCCTAATTAATGCGCATGCTCCCACAGAAGAAAAAGAAGAGGAAGTCAAAGAAGAGTTTTATGATGAATTAGAGTCCGCATACCAGTCATGCCCAAAAAGTGATATAAAAATAATTTATGGAGACCTAAACGCAAAAGTTGGAAGAGAGCAGCAATTCCAACCCACAATAGGTAAGCACAGTCTCCATGAGCAATCAAATGACAATGGCAATAGGTTGGTAAACCTAGCAAGATCACTTAACATGGTGATTGCCAGCACATACTTCGCTCGAAAAGATATACACAAAGGCACCTGGAAATCACCAGACGGACTTACAGTGAATATGATAGATCATGTTATTGTAGACTCAAGACACCAATCGAATATAATAAACGTCCGTACCAGAAGAGGGGCAAATGCGGATTCTGATCACTACCTAGTCGAAAGTAGGATAAGGGCTAGAATTTCAAACATCAAAAAGGAAAGAGGCTCTAAACATGAACGATACAATATAGAAGGACTCAAAGAAACAAACAAAAATAGAGAGTACAAAGAAAATATAAGCATCAAACTAGAAAACAGACTAAAACATGAAAACCTAAATGAGGAGTGGGAAGAGTGCAGAGAAATCATAAAAGAAACAGCTAAAGAGGTGTTGGGCATGGAAGGTAAAGAAAGAAGAACAAGAACGAATCACTGGTTTGACGAAGAATGTCAAACTATAACAGAAAGAAAAAACAGAGCATATCTACAGATGCAACAGAGGCATAGAACCCGACAAGCAGAGGAAGAATATAAACAACTACGTAAAGAAGAAAAGGAAATTCACCGAAGAAAGAAGAGAGAATATATCAACAAAGAACTTCAAGGACTACAAGAACTAAGTAAACCAACAGAGACAAGAAAATTTTACCAGAAACTCAACAAAAGCAGAAAAGAGTTCAAACCGAGAACAACGATGTGTAAAGATAAGGAGGGTAATATATTGACAGAACAGAAAGAGATACTTAGAAGATGGACAGAACATTTTAAGGAAAAGCTTGGGGTGAATAGGACGGAGATGAACCCTGATATACCGTTAGACCAAGCAGACAACAGAGAAAAGAGTCCACCAACAATAGCAGAGATTAGAACAGCAGTGGACAAATTAAAGAACAATAAATCACCGGGATTGGATCAAATATCATCGGAGCTACTGAAAGAGGGAGGAGACGCATTACTTAAAGCCATACATGAGCTGATAAGAAAGATATGGTTGAATAAACAGCTACCAAAGGAGTGGAATAGCGGCATTATTGTACCACTACATAAAAAAGGAAACCAGTTAGAATGTGAAAACTACCGTGGAATCACGCTGTTGAATGCGGCATACAAAATAATGTCCAACGTAATGTATGAAAGACTTAGACCATACGCTGAAAAAATAGTTGGCAAATACCAATGTGGCTTCTATAGACAGAAGTCAACAATAGACCAGATATTTGTTCTGCGACAGATACTTGAAAAAACAAGTGAATATAACATCGACACACATCATCTCTTCATAGACTTCGAAAGCGCATATGACAATATAAACCGAGAATTCCTAATAAAAGCAATGAAAGAATTTAATATACCAACACAGCTAATAGAATTGATAAAAGAAACACTAAAAGTAGAAAGTAAAATCCGGATACAAAACGAATTAACGGAAACAATAGATGTGAAGAAGGGACTACGCCAAGGAGACGCTCTATCATGCATATTATTCAACATCATACTTGAAAAAATAATAAGAGACACAACAGTTAATACCCGAGGAACAATAATTAATAAAAGCGTGCAAGTACTAGCATTTGCAGATGATGTTGATATAATCGCAAGATCAAGAAGAGAAATGATAGAGGCATTCACTCAAATAGAACGAGCTGCAAAAAATAGTGGTCTTAAAATCAATCAGACAAAAACAAAATATATGCCTGCAAATAAAAACGCACAAATAAGGCAGCTGCCAAATTTAACAATAGGAGAATACAACATTGAGGCGGTAAAAAACTTTACATACTTAGGATCCCTAGTTACGTCTGATAACAACGTTGCAGAGGAAGTGAAGAGGAGAATATTTATTGCCAATAAATGTTACCATGGCTTAATTAGGCAACTAAGATCAGATAACGTCTCCAGAAAAACAAAATGCCAAATATACAAAACCTTAATAAGACCGGTACTCACATACGGTTCAGAAACCTGGACACTCTCTAAAAGGGAGGAAACGTTATTAGCCACCTTTGAAAGAAAAATCTTGCGACACATATATAAGGGCACAAAAGAAAACGGGATTTGGCGGAGAAGGTATAACTTTGAACTATACAACATATACCAGGATCCGGATATCATAACATTCATTAAAATAGGAAGGCTACGTTGGATTGGACATGTGGAAAGAATGGAAGAAGGCGAAATACCAAACAAAATATTCAAACAAGTGCCAGTAGGAAAAAGAACAAGAGGAAGACCGAAGCTGAGATACGTAGAACAAATAGAAAATGATATAACAACATTAAAAATTAAAAACTGGAAAAAAAAAGCACGAAACAGGTCAGAATGGAGAAGAATCCTTGAACAGGCCAAGACCCAAAAAGGGTTGTCGAGCCAGTGATGATGATGGTTTAAACAGAGCTACAGAACAATACAGATCTATTGTGCATAACTAGAATAAAATTATTTATATGTCTACATAAAGGTAAAAGAAATGCATGCAATAAAAATATTATGTAATTAAAAAAAAGTACAAAAAGAAGCATTTACAATCATAATGTCAGTAGTACCTATTGTTTCGCCTATTATTTCCTCTACTGTCAAAGTTGTTTCTTCTCTCATTGTAATGCTGTTTCTGTCTATTATGGTCATACCAATCCCTATCATCATGCCTAGAATAAGGATTATCCCTGTGTCTATCATCTCTATAATTATCCCTATCACGAAAGTTTTGTCTATTTTGTCTGTTGTCTCTTTCATTGTTATAAAACTGGTTCTGATTGTGCATATAACTATGTTGATTATCATGACTAAAGTTTCTTTCAGGGAAATGGTTTTGGGTGATGGCACTTGGGTTTTTAGGTTTTATATTAAGACTCTTATCATACATTTTAATTCCATTTAATAGCCTTACTGCATATTCTACAGATTGTTCATGCTTGAAGGTAACAAAAGCGAAATTGGACTGCCTGCCTTCTTTATCTGTTGGGATTCTTACTTTTTCCAAGGGAGCCACTTGAAGGAACAGCTCAAAAAGAAGTTCTTCAGTAACTTTATTTGATAAATTACCAATCCAAACTGTCTTTGACTCGTCCATTTTAAAACGATTAAACGATGAAAACAAATACCATTAATATAAAATATATCTCCAATACTCTTTTTTTTTAATAAGTTTGATAGATAAACAACTCATGTATGATAGTTGTTCTTCTTATTATTTAGCGTTGGCAATTTGACTTTTTCCTAAATCACTAAATTCTCATTAAGAAAGAGGCCAAATTTCTATCGAGTTTGGTCTCTTCCACAGCCACCTTTACTTTACTAGGAAGTAAAGGTGGCTGTGTCTCTTCTCTAATTTAATTTCGTTTTCGTAGATATTCCTATTAGCAACAAGATGGCAGCATATTCTATTCACTGAATTAAAAGAAATATGGAAATTATGCAATAACTTCGTTTGTTTATAATTTTCTATATTATGTATTAGGAAAAACTTAGCAGAAGTAATGAGAAATATGTAGATAACATCGCGATAGTTAGGTGCTGGTTTTTGCTAATTGTATTGTATTGGTGTTCAAATAATAATAAAAATATATGTGTTGCCATATCACAAAAAAAACTTACTACCTATGGTATTGAAACCATTTTAAAATGATCGACGTTTCGTTTTCCACACCGGAAATCGTTTTCAAAAAAAGAATATACAAATTCTGAAAAATGTATAACCAAAGATTTTTCAGAGAATTTGTATATTCTTTTAAAAATAATCGAAACGTCATTGTTAATTAAAAATGTGATTTTCATTACAACCAATAATTATGGCTTAATCCCATCTAAACATAAATTACACATGCCACCAGAAAACAGTTTCAGAACCTTGCATTAAATGAATTGAATAAACCGAAAATGATAAACAAAGAGAAAATACATAAGATAGATGTAAACTAAGATCATTTCAAGAATTAAGAGAAGGGACATAATTCGAAGGGCAGGATGAATATCTGTACCTTAGAGTCAGACGAACGTAAGTCAAAAAATTGTGATTTTCAGGTTTTTGATGTTTTGTGAGCAAAATTTAATTCTACATCGAGCCATAATAACGTAACTCCTTAAAAAATTATACTTTCCAAATTAGCCAAGGTTATATAACAGCGTAAGTCCTTACCCATATCAGAGCCAAACAAACGTAACTCCACTTAATGCATTATGGCTCTGAGGTTTTGCTTGAAACCTGTAAAACGTAAGTCCAAGCTGGACCTACGCCTATTGTATGAGGAAGAGTGTAAAAAAGAACAAGTTAAACCAGAAAAAAGTGGATTTATTCTAAAAATTTTAATGAAGATTTCAACTTGTCTTTTCATTCACCAGACAACGATACATGTGATGTTTGTGATAGACTAGATTGTGAAATGAAAAAAATGATGAACTACTCAATGAACTGAAATTAAAAAAAAATTAACACTTTAAGATGCCTCCTTAAGATATGAGTTAAAGAAAAAAATCTGAAAGTGCCTTCCAACACCAGACTTAAAAAACACCAAACAAAAAAGTACTGACTATTTGGACAGATAATTGCAGTGGACAAAACAGAAATATGAATATGGTTTTTATGTATTTGTGGCTCTTGGAAAAAGTTCCTACTGTAAAGACAGTTAATCACTAGTTCTTATTGGCCGGAAACACCCACATGGAAGTTGATAGACACAGCATAATAGAGAGAGCTAAAAAACAAATAGAAACTAATACTATCATTAAAGACTTCTTTGATTTTTTCTTCTTGAGGAGCAAAGACGCCCCATTTATATCAAGGAAGAAGAACACAAATAACGAACTATTTCTAATATCCAATGCAGTGCGGTTACAGCTTCGAAAAGGGGACAGTAAGCTATACTACAAAACCAGTTTTAAAGAAAATTCTTCAAAAGTGTTGAACTGAAAAGAAATCGGAGGCAAGAAAGGATTAATATGACAGTGACAATTCCACAAATACGGGCACACAAAAAAAAATAAACGACCTCATGAACCTGATGCAATGGATCCCTGAAGAATACAAATCTTTCTTTGAAAACCTTCCACATGGTGAACCCGAAGGCAACTTCTCTGAGGATGACTCGACTGCTCTTTAATTATTTTTTTTTCTCTTTACCTATTTGATAATAATTTGTCCTATTTGTTCAAAATTAATTGAAAAACATTGACTAAATGCTAGTTTTTCATCTATATTTGTTTATAATAATAACATGTTTTTAATAGTAGCACATGAAGTTTATTTCTAAAGACCTTTTCATAGGTAAGTAAGTCCTATGAGAGATTTTTGTAGAGCCAAACTAACGCAGGTCCAGGAGTAAGTCCTACAGTAGAGTTTTAGTTAGGGTTTTATAACACTAATTTGTAATTTTGTAATTATTAAGCAATTAGGTAACTATTTTAGTTTTTGTCCTCTCTTGAAAACTTGGCTAGACGTGACTTACGTTTGTCTGGTTCTGAGGTACAGATATGTATAGGTATAAAGTTTGTTTAATGATGATAAAAGATTCATTGGATTCATTAACCAACACACCAATATCACAGATCCGACCACAATACTTAGTTAATAGGTAGCGAACGATGATCAAAATACAAGATCCCCATTCCCCATATTGAAAAAGCTGTTCTTCTATACCACCTATACTATAACACCGAATAACTTGTTTGCGAGTCTATAATAGACAGATAAAATAAAAGACGATGGCAGTTATCGAATAGAAGAAAGAATCTTGTTCAATCAACCATTACCAAGAAAAAAGTACTGCAAGAGACCATGTAAACATGTTCTTTATAAACTTTCCTTTTTCCAACATTTCCTAAACGTTTAGCACTAGCGGCAACCCGGCAACATCAAATATCCATTTACCTGTCAAAGAACTCCAGATTCAGATTCTCACACATTCAACATTGCGCACATGCGCAGGACAGCTGACCGCATGGCAAGAAAAATATGTACACATTGCACATGTTATTTTGTTGCATGATTTGTTATGGTGTAAAAAAGATAAACACAACAACCAACAACCTACTTAATAACCTGATGAAATTTCCTACTATGCATAATGAATTTTAAATTGGGATTTCCCACATATACAAAATAATAAAACAACTTCTGATACATTTTTAGGTTAATCAATGAAACTAAGTACCGGTGGTATTAAAGGCGTATCTCTAAATTTAACACATATTACAATAAAAAACAAATAAAAAGAAATTGTATCGGAGTTGGTTATAAGCTCTACACGGTTTAATGAAAAACAGTTCGGTGCTAAACAAATTATTATGCTTATTATTAAACAGATAACAAAAATGAAACGTATTAACTAAAATATTACTATTTAAAAATTTAATTAGTACAGTTTTATATTAAAGTGTTTGGTGTAGTGAAATATTCGTAATACAATCTGGATAATAAATCTGTAAGAGATTTCCTTATTGTTATGTACCTGTGAATGTGATTTCTCTTTATGCTGTGATACGATGATCAATTCAGGTTCGTATTTTTTATTGATATTTAAATATTTGAGTAGATATGTGTAACGTGACATGAAATATATAGTGTTTAAAAAGGATCATACCGATATTAAGAACATTTATTAAGGTTAATTGAGGCAATAATAATTCAAACTATATATAAGATATAATTATGTACCCATTTAAATACAACATACAACAGCACAGCAGCTCAGATTTACAGGGTTGGCTTCATACAATTTTACCTAAATAAGATAATTAACTATTAGTACAGTGAACGAAGATAAAAATCAACTATTACCTCCAATTTCGGTGAACCTCCATCGATTTGCATGAAAATTTGGGATTGAGTATATTTTACCCTCAACTTCAAAAGTGACATATGCTCAACTTGCGCTTTTTACATTTTAGGGGTGAAATCCACACTTTTGTTAAAAATGGTAAAAAATGCAGATTTAAGCATTCTGGCATAAGTAATCTCGATTAATTAAATAAAATACATATTCTGAAACATAAATATTTTGAAAAAATCATTTTTAACAATTCTTCTGGAGCAAGTGAATTGGGATTTTTAGTTGGACCTTTGGGACCAGATATGAAAAGTTTACTGCACTATTTTTAGTGGTACCCTTAATAAAGGACTCATTACGCATCTGTTGCAGATAAGCTGATAGGTCTTTGTCTACTTCTTATTACCTATCTTTTTTCCTATATATGCATACAAAATCTCTTCTCCAAAAATTTTTCTAAAAAAATGTTATTGATTTTTTTACAATAACTCCGTTAATTTTTATGATGTCGGGTTCATTCAAAAACTATTCGAAAGGTAATTTCAAGGGCTATAGGGTCGTGTTAAATTTAATGTTTTAAATCACTTATTTTTTTAAAAGATAAAAAGTTACAGGGCTTCAGTTACATGGTTCTCGCAGTAAAATTTAGGTTTTAAACGTTTTTATCTTATTTTTTACTTATCCTACAAAAATATAAAAAAGGAAAATCTTTCTAAAGAAAAACCTCAAATTTTGTTTTCTATCATTTTTTAAGTATATAAAATGAAATTTATCAAAATTTGAAAAATGCTGATTTTTTTAAATCAATTTTTTTTTTCAAAAATATGCATTCTAAACCGGCCAAAATTTTTGAGGTCATTACTTATGCTATGTTTTATTTTCCACTTTTCACTTTTTCCAAAAAATGAGAAAAGGCAGCAAATATTTGATTTCACGCAAACAAATCCTATGTATCTCTTGATACGTATTTCGACCTAATAGGTCTCGTCAGAAGAACTATTCATAGGGGTTCTCAACGTGAAAAATCAATATTTTCTGCCTTTTAAGAAGCAACAATAACATGGCTTCAATACGGACGCAGTAGCGACATCTAATTAAACAATCGTAAAATAGTTTCGAAACACAATTCAGAATTGCAAGGCAAACAGACGTTGATAAAACATGTTAAAAAAATTCGAAAGGGTCCTCTTATTTTCATCATAACTTGCTTAATTTTGATGGTATCAACTTCTTCTAGAGCTCATTTTATAGGTATTTCTGAGTACTTTGAAAATTGTTCACTAGGTATATTTTATAAAACGCATTGTTTTCCGGTTATTTAAGCTTGAATATTCAGATTTGAGTACTCGCCGAAAAAAGAAAAAAATACATTAATTACCTATAACTCACTTATTAATATAAAAAGGTTTTCAAGCAAGGAATTTATTTAATTTTTTATTAGCTTCAATTTTGGCAATGACAACTTTTTTATAAAAACTTATAGTTTTTTAGTTATTTATGAAAAACCGCTTTAAAACATGCATTTTTTTTTCAGGAAAAATCAGAATCTTTGATCTTCAATAACTCAAAAAGTATTGATTTATTTTAATAACTTTATAAGATAAATTTTGTTTAGATTTGGTCCCTCTATCGATTCCTGGGGATATTTTTAATAAAATAATTTCCACCCACGAGAAGGGGTGGCATCCACCCCCAGGGTAAAAGCAAAAGTTGACACCATGTCACTTTTGTTTCTTAAGGTATCCTCTAACTACTTACCAATTTTCATGAAAATCGATGGAGGTTCAACGAAATCGGAGTGAAAACCAGTGACTGTACCATATTGCACACACACTATAATTTATTTATACTCCAGTCGCTAGAGACGAAAATGCCACAACCTCTAAAAATCATACGAACAAGCTGAATTTTTCTGAAAATGAAATTTTGGGACCCCAAAAATATTCAAAAAAATTTACTATTCCTACCCCCTGGCTTCTCCCTAAAACCACTCTCCTAGGGAAAAAATCGATTTACAAAGAATCTGTGCGTCGAAGAAAAAATATTTCAAATAAATGTAACGTAGACGATTTTGAACAAAAATGTTTATTAGCACTTTTTGTGTAAAATAAACTGTTCTCTCAAAAATATCGCTTAAAGCATCGCGATAACGCGCGCGAAATCAATTTTAAATACAATTTGTATTAATTCGATGCTAAAAATTCAATATCTTTTGATTAAAGTGACCTATCGACAAAAATCAAAAAGCGTTTCAAAAATGAAGGGTGAAGCTTTTTATGCGATTTTTGTATATTGCCACAATTAAAGTAGGTTTCTATAAAAGTGTTACATAAATAAACGTTGTGCAATTTTTGCTATTTTTTATAATTCTCATGAGATCATTAACCCTAGATTACCGGACTTGTTTAGCCGCACATGTTTACCGGACTATCGTAAATGTTACTACCTATAAAAAATGCCTTGTTATTACAAAACGTATATTCAACATCTGAACAGGAGACTTTTTATCAATATAATAACATATTTTAAACGAATAAAAAATAGAATTGGTTAAGTTTTAAACACTCGGTGCAAATTTTTCCACGATGTTCACCGCATATCGCATGCTTGCATACGTGGCAATATGTAGTTGTCATTCGCCTTTTTGGCTTGGACAATAAAAGCAAATTTTTCTTTTTCTTTCTTAACATGTGGGAACTTCATCTGCAACAGGTATCTTTAAAATGTCAGCTATACTTATCATGACGAATATTTGGACGCATTGTAGTGGTTGAGACCATATACTGGTACCGAGAGACGGGCTTTTTATCTCATTTTAATGTGTTGTATGTGTAAATGACATAGGAATTAACACTGGCTATATTAACCATCAACGGGGAACTACGTAATGTGATTAGATATGCAGACGATACAGTAATTGTATCAGATAATATTGAAGGTCTTCAAATTGTGCTTAATCGTAGTCACGAGATAGGAGAAGAAATGAGCATTCAAATAAACTCAAACAAAACCAAATTTTTAGTGTTTAGTCGTGACCCACATCCCGATGCAAAGCTTCAATTGAACGGAGTCCAAGTTGAGAAAGTTCACAAAATGACATATTTGGGAACTGTGATAACGGACCAACTAGATCTAGACATAGAAATAAAACGTAGAATAGCAATGACTAAAAATACTTTTATGAAAATGAAGTCATTTCTTTGCAGTAACCATCTCAGTTTAGAAGTAAGGCAAAGAATGGTTAAGTGCTATATTTGGTCTGTACTTTTATATAGTGCAGAAGTGTGGACACTAAAAGCATCGATCATGAACAAAATTAAAGCATTGGAAATGTGGGTTCATAAGACGAATGCTGAAAATACCTTAGACAGCAAGAAAAACTAATGAAGAAGTACTAAGGAGCGTCAACAAAGACAGAGAACTGCTAAAGACTGTTAAACATCGAAAAATGTCTTATCTGGGGCATATAGTAAGGGGAAGTCGATATAAAATTTTACAACTGATCCTTAAAGGCAAAATAGAGGGACGTAGAGGTGTAGGAAGAAAACAAGTTTCTTGGTTAAAAACATTCGTGAATGGACTCAGATAACAAATGCAAATGCAGGACAATTATTCCATATTGCAGAAGATCGAGAAGCTTTCGCAATCGTGATCGCCAACGTCGGATAAATCTGATATGGCACGCGAAGAAGATAATAACCATATCATAAAATACACACAGCAGCCATCTTCGAGTTTTCTTGTTACAGCTCATGTTGGAACACATTTGGTCAAAAGTATCTACGCCTGATTTTGTGTTATTGTAATTTTTTATAATTACAGGCTTGCCTGTTTCTTGTGATACTTCTTCCGTTTCGTGCAAAATGGAAAGCAGTAAAACTAATTTTTGTTTTTTTAAGGACGTAAGATAACAAAGTTTTCTTCTGATCAATACAGAACATCGAAGAGTTTGCATTTCGTTCTTTTAGTGCCAACATCTCTGTGGGAATTTCTTTTTTGTTTTTGCGAAGGGTACCCAATGCTGTTAATTTATATGATTCTTGTAATAGTTCATCGACTAGTTTCACTGACGTAAACTAGTTGTCCATGGTTACGTTCCGATTTGTTCAATAGAGAAATTTTGTTAGTTCTTTGACGTAATGCTCTGCTAGTGTCAAACCATTGGTATTAGTTTTCTTTCCCAAATAGGGACTTGCATCCAAATTTACTGGAGGAATCACATAACATAACAATCTTAATCCCGTATTTTGACGGTTTATTGGGGATGTACATCCTGAAAGGGCATCTTCGCCGGAACACTAGCAGTTGCTCATCAACTGTAAGATATGATGATGGAGTATATAAATAAAAATAAGTGCGGCATATTTCAATAAAAATATCCCGTATTTCGCGGATATGAGTGAAATGATCATTTACTTGTCTTTCTTGCGTTGTTTGCTTTTCGTCAAATCCTATACAATTTAGTAGAAATGTAAAACGATTACAACTCATACATGCTCTGTAAAACGTTCCTGACGTCTAGGTGTTAAATATATATTTTGCAGTTAAATGGTTATCTTTTTTTGCGACAGGAAGGACAAGAATTGCAAGTAACGCTCTTAATTCTTCAATTGATATTTGAGATAAATTTTCATGATTATTATGTTTCTCAGCTTATCTTATAATTTCTGCATTAGTATGTTGCAAAATATCTTCAAGTAGCGTGTTTGGAAAAAAATGTAAGAAGTGTTTATTTTAAGTATTATTGTTTTTAGCGGTACCTCTGGGACCTGATACGAAGTGAATAAGATTCCTTGCAGCTGCCCTTCTTGATTTATGACCACTTATGACCAATCTTACCCTTAAAACTTTTTTTTTGTTAGGACCACTACATACTTTATATAAACAAATATTTGGTGGTAAAGACGTAGTATCTCTTATAAGAATAGGAAGACTAAGATGGGCAGGACATCTAGCAAGATCACAGCAGAACAACCCTCCTAGAAGAAGACTTATGTCACAACCCGTGGGAAGTAGAAAAAGGGGTAGGCCAAAACTCAGATGGAAGGATGGTGTAGATGAGGATGGTAGAAAGATAGGCGCAGCAAACTGGCAACGGTTGGCAATGGATAGGATTGCCAGGAGTAATAGACTTGGGAAGGTCGAGGCTCTTTCATAGGGCTGTAGCACCATTGTTGATGATGACTACATACTTTGATTTTCCAGATATCGACGTAGAAACTTTTTCAATATCCGAAATGGCATCTTGCCCTGTCGGTTCATTAGAACAAGGATATACAATCAAATCTTCGACAACTTCATTATCCGAGTGTCAAGATTCTATCTCCAGATTATCTTCTTCCCAGTCGCTGTCACTGTCTTCGAAGGGATCTGAGGCAAAGTCTTCACCATTCATAATACGCGCAGCCTCTTCTTCCAGTCATTTTCTGTCAGTGGCCTCTTGGAATACATTTTACTGAAATCTAAAATATATTGTTCTTAAGCTATTTCTTTGGAGCATCTTAAGTAATTTACCATTTTATTTGGGAATAAAACCACAATGTTCGTTTGAAATTAATTGATTTGACGTTTTGACTTCCATTTCGAAAATCGTTATTAAAATACCGATTACAAAAAACGGTTTCCAAAGTGGAAGTCGAAACGTCAAATAAATTAATTTCAAACTAAAATTTTGACTGTATTCCCAAATAAAATAGTTAATTCCAAAATTTATATTTAATACAAGAATACAAAATAAAATAATGAGCTAACAACTTACCTCTATGAAATTTATTCGAAGACGATGGAAATAGCCAAAAAAAAATATACACCTACTAATAAAACTAACGTAGATACCGGAGCTTCGTAAAATTGACGATGAAGGTGTGAAAACTATACTGTAGAAATTTTACTTGTTGAACGACTAAATTAGAAGGTAACGAGCGGCCCAAAGCCAAGCGGTGACCGTAAGTAGCCGAAAATACTTAAGGCTTATCCTCGAAAATTGTAACAGTAAAATTCAGAGAGATATCTATTTCAAAAATATCTTTCTTTACGAAAACAAAATCCATTCACGAAGAATATTCTAAACGTCATCTTGTACTAGAGGTTAGCTTTATACCCGCCTTATACAACCCCGTATTGTGTAAAGTCTTGGGTCTATACAATAAAAGAGCGGGCGGCCTTCTATTCAGTGCGGTTTTGAAATAATGTTGAATAAAAACATTCATGAAATTAAAATGAAAGGATTTACGTCTATTAGTAGAAGTGCGATATATAAAATTAGTACTTAAAGCCCAAATCGCGTGCATCAGTTTTCAAATATTTATTATTTACTATATAATTTCTAAATTGAACCACTTTCACTTCTTTAGGTAACAATGTATCTGTTTTGACAACTTAGAGGTATGTGGATCGTAAAATTTACGAATGTCAGGTAATCTAGGGTTAAAATGTATCACTTTTTCGGTCACTACGGAATTTTCATTGTTAAAGCCCAGTCTTTAAAACCTATGGCATGAAATTTTAGTTTTGATTTTTGGCAACAAATGGCCGAATTTGAACTTTCACATAAAAACGATCTAAAACATTTAAAACTGCTTTTTTTTCGATTACACAAGTACGTTTTTATAAATTACAGTACTTCAGCTATAAATTTCACCAAATACTGTCTTAGTGGAAGTATTTTCCGTGACGTGCAATCGTTTAAAATGTGAAAGTTTTAATTTTTACGTTTTTTTCGGCATATTTCAAATGCAACATTTATTGCCAAAAATCAAAACCGAAATTTCATACCATAGTTTATGAAGACTGGGCTTTAAGAATGTAAATTTCATAGTGACCGGTTACGAATGAGACTTATAAAAAATATACTCATATAGAAACTGACTCTAATTTCTGCAAAATACAAAAATCACATAAAAAAGCTGCATTCTTCACATTTTGAACGCTTTTTGATTTTTGTCGATAGGACACTCTGATCAAAAAATAAAGTATTTTCCACCTTAGAAGACCGCTTTGCAATTAAATGCTGTTAATTTTATTACTAGCGGACCAGATAAGTGGCGATATATTCGACACCACCTTTAAGAATAACATTTTACTGCTCTGTTGTTTCCATCAGCACTGCTCAACAATTCATTTTAATATTTTATTGCAATGGTACGAGTACGGAATATTTATTTAAACAGTGAATTTATTACATTTTATTTTTTTAAATTTCTTCTGACGTTTCGTATAATGTAGGATTACCCAATAATCAAAGTTATGCCTTAACAAGAATCTTGTTAAGGCCAGCTAAAATACATGAACAATAAAACGTCTGATAGTCCGAGGCAAGTTGTATTTTTAGATGAAACTTCGATTTTCGCTAAATAGCCACTAATTTAAGCCACATTTAATGCCACATTTAAGCCAAATTAAATTTAATTTAATTTAATTTAACGAATAAGCCACAATTAAAGATAAAAATACATTTATTGACGTTTCAATTTCCACTTCGGAAATCGTTCTCAAAATACAAACAGTAAATTAAACAAATTTTGTTTTTTGTTACATAGTGAAAAATTCTTCTAATTTAATTTTATCTGACTCATTTATATTGGCAATTCAGACATACATTATGCATTTTAAAGTAGACGACTTTAAAATGATATTGACAATATTGTTGAGTTGCGCTCCTGGGACGACTTTACTTATAAGATAGTTCATTCGATTACATAAAATCAACTTTAACTTCAGAATATCCGTCAGAAAAAAATCATAGCATATAATTCGTCTTTAAAAAGACAAACACAGGACATGATGACAGTAAAATTCTCCTGTTAGTGATTCCATAGTAAATTATGAGGGAAAAACCAGAAAAAAAACCTCATACAACTATCCCGACATGGTAAGTATTTGTTCGTGCATTTAGTTTACCTTCAATAAACACCAAAATTCTGATTTTATATGTTTCGTTATTGACACAATTGGCCGCATTTAGCATAATTAGAGCCGCTTCTTTGATTTTTCTTTTCTTACCATCCGTTTATTTTAGGACTACATTTGAAGTATTCCATTGAACCCTATGTTCATTATCCCATGCGTGTTTACATATTTGAGATCTATCAAATTCTCTATTTTTAATATAAGATTTATGTTCACTTATTCTAACATTTAATGGCCTTGATGTTTCACCTAAATAAAACTGATCGCATTCACAAGGTATTTTATAAATGCAATTCTTTGTCCTTTCTTGTTCATTGTTAGGTTTGGTTTTGGACAAAATAGATCTCAACGTGTTTGTTGTTTTGAATGTTGTTGAAATGTTGAATTTATTGAAGGTAGTATTTATTTATTAGAAGGTTTATAGAAGGAAGTATTTATTGAAGGTAAACTAAATGCACGAACAAATACTTACCATGTCGGTCAATATAAATGAGTCAGATAAAATTAAATTAGAAGAATTTTTCACTATGTAACAAAAAACAAAATTTGTTTAATTTACTATTTGTATTTTAAGAACGATTTCCGAAGTGGAAATTGAAACGTCAATAAACGTATTTTTATCTTTAATTGTGGATTATTCCCAGTTAAATAGTAATTATTTAAAATGCCACAAGAAAATAGCTTCAGAACAATGTTATTCTTCTAGTCGTTCCGGTAATGGTAAACACTACATTATACTTCAATGCTGGAAATGATGAGGGTTTTATTTCTGACGCTAGTTTAGCCACAAAGAGTACAGGTGATTACCATGGAAACTTCAAATATTTTTGAAGAATGGTTTGAAGAAAATTTGTTAAAAAAATTGGAGCGACCGTCCATAATAGTGTTGGATAATGCCTTCTACCACTCAACAGTGGAAGAAAATGAAACTTGAAATTTCCTTCAAGCAGCTGGACAAAAGAAGAAATACAGTTGTGGTTGACAGAAAAGAAAATTTATCATAGTGACATATTTTTAAAAGTCGATTTACTTCAAAGAAGTAGAGAGCACACAAGTCAAAAGAAATTTGTTACTGACCAAATGGCTCTTAAATATGGCCATGAAGTTCTTCTACTTCCGCCCACCATTGCCACTATAATGCAATTGAATTAGTTTGGGGTATAACCAAAATTTTTTATGATAAACATGCATCCAAAACAATAGATGACGCTAGCGTTCTTAGTTTATGGAAAAACTCGCTAGAACAAATAAAGGCAGAACAATGGCAAAATTGTATTAGACATACGGAAGACATAATCGTTCAGTCTTTTTAAGCTGAGCGAGTTATAGATGAGGTCCGGCCTCTAATTATTGGGATAGACAATTCAGATAGTGACGACTCTGATAGTGAAATATCAGAGAGTGAATAGAACAAATCGTTTGCCAAAAAGAAGTACCAAAACAGTGTTTCGGGAATTCAATTCGGACTTTGTGGTGTGTTTTAGTTAAGCGATAAAGTACCTTCGGTCTAATTACTGGAGTGCATACTTTCAATAGCTTTGATATTAATTACTGGACTACATGTGTTTAAACCTTTTGTTTTGATGAAAACTCGAAAGTGATATAGTGTGACATTTGTTTCAAGGTTATATTTAATACAGTGTCTGCAGAAAGTAAAGTCTTAGATGTATTTTATTCAAATTTGGACATACCAGCAACTTGGCAAGTATTTTCTAATTTTACTGCATATACATATTATATTAATTTTATTTGCCTTTGATACAGTAAAATCCAATATTATTACTGAACATAAAATACAGGAAATTAATTAGGTTTCAAATGATCGGAATTCAATATTAACGCCCCACTGTTTGAGGCCCATTTATCATATCTTAATTGCATATCAGCCGTCATAGGGTAAGGACTTTATATAATTTTTACCGTCGAATTGATACAAATTTTATTTAAAATTTTCAAATGGTTGAAAAACATTGAATAGGAAAAAGATTACCTCTTTTTTGGATTTATTGCTATTTTGCCGCAAGGGTAATAAATTAAAACATTAATAACCAGCCGTTTCTTATAGAAAATTTAATTGTCGCTATTTTATTTCAGTACGACTTTGGTCAAAAATGAATTGTTTTAAAGCTTTAAGCAAGGTAACTATTTATAGAAAAAAATCGATGTTTGTAGTAATTTTTATATTAAATTTTTTTATTAATGTTCCCAACCTATTTGAGAAGGAGGATAAGTCAATTATTATTAGTGAACTGATCACCTAACTATTTCTGCAAAAATCCGAATGCGACCTCTCACATCCACCTCAAAACAGATTCTGTCCTGGTCTATAAGTTTATTTAAGCTATTAGTAGTGAGAGGTAGGAATTTTTGTGTTGTGTCTTTCCGACAAAGAAACAATGAATCTGTACAACATCGATATAATCGAGTTAGATTCTTAAGAGAATACAAGATAATACAAGAAGACACGAACACGACAAAGAAGATGTTACAGTGGAAGCTGTTAGGAAGGCCCAAAAAAGGAAGGTCCGGGACGAGATGGTTGGATGACGTGGAAGACGACCTGAAAACTATGAATATAAGACAATGCAGGAGACGGGCTCAAGAGAGATCTGGATGGAAGGGCATAATCAGACAGGCAAAGACCCATCCAGTATTATGATGCCAAAAGAAGAAGAAGATTTATGTCTTATTTGTCAACGCAGCCTTTCGGAAAGTAATTCGAACTATTTTATCGGTTGTTTGTACATCAGTTGGTAGGTTTCTTTTTAAATTTTGAACCAATTTGACAATATGCCGAACCCATTTTCAACGATTCTACGTACTCTAGACAATCTAGAATTGAAAATATTCTGTATTTTTCTAACATTCGTTCCACTGCATTTAACAAATAGCCACCATTTTTTAACATATCATTGTCTAAGTTGGTAAGTAAAGAGCTTTTTCCAAAAATACCACCATCAGAGTTTCTTCCATTCGCACCAATATTCACATAGCGAAAGCAATAGTCATGATCAACAACAACCATCACAACAAGGCTGTTCGAGCCTTTGTAATTGAAAAATTTACTCCCACAATTAGCAGGTGCTTGAATTAATACGTGATTGCCATCAATAGCACCGTAGCATCCAGGAAAATTTGACCTAGTTTTAAAACCATGTGCTATTTTTCCCATTCTTCACTAGTCTCTGGTTCCTGAAACAATAACTGTTATTTGTTATAGACAATTCAGCCACAGAATAATAAACAATCAGAATGCCCACTCTCCATGGAAAATGAAGGACGCGCATCTCCTTCGCGCAGACGTTCCGCCATGTTTTAGAGGAAACCAGTGTTGTTTATGTGGTGTACATAGAAAAATTAACCCGGTTTAATTGACTTACGGCAATCATAGACATACTATACAATTATATTAACATTGTTAAATATAATAACATAAATATAATATGATTAAACATAAATATAAACAATTACATAACCTGACAAATCATATGTCTGTGTTATGTGTTTCCTTCTAAAACATGGCGCGCGTGCTGAAAAACTTCAAAGGCGGCATCTGAGAGTGGACATTCTGATTGTTTATTATTCTGTGATTCAGCCGACCAACGAAAATAATGATACTGAACAGATTGGTTCTACTTTAGATTCCCAAATTATCGCCAGTCAACAATTAGTGAGTAAAGTCAAAATACGAGTACCACAGCCACTACTACAATCAGTAACAAGACTGAAACTCGTCCACGAAGGAAGGAGAGGAACCGAGATATAGCGAAAATTATATCAGAGCTGAAAACCCAACATGAAGAGGTTAACTCTGTAGAGGAAACACCATTTGATATGTTCGGAAAAAATGTTGCAATGCAACTTAAAACTTTTTCGATGGAGAATGCTTTGCTAGCCCAGGCCAAAATTCAGAACATTCTGACTGAGTTTGGGATAAACGACTACCGGGAAAGAACTGGATCCCATTCATTTCTCTCAAATTTCAGTAGTCCGGTACCGTCACCTTCAGTTTCAAATAGCACTACTACAAATTTTGGTGAATATACATCTAGTTCACCAATAAATGACTTAGAATCGTCAACAAGAATATATCATTTCAATGACTCAAATATCTACTTTAGAACTCACGTCACTCGAGTCCAGTACTACCAATATTATAACATTAGCTTGTAACATTTTTTTTATAATTAAAGTATGAAATTATTTTTAATCCCCTTACCCCGGTTGCAGATACGCCGATGGGCGTATTCGCAAATGGGTTGTTAAATTTTATTGCAATCTACCGACTACCTTAAAATATGGAAGAACCGACTTATTAAACACGCCGGTTTGTTTAATCCTTTTCCGGTTTTCAAGCGGGTTCCTTTGATAGATTATTTAATTATCGTCGAACGCACGTTTATAGTAATTTGCTGTAAAAATCTAATCTAAAATATTTTATTTTCCTCACGTTCCAAATTATGTCGAACTTTCCGATAGTCGTTAGAACTTTACCTTCTTAGAAATGGATAATGTCCTATCATTTTTAAGTGGGATATATCCTACCCTTTTTGGGTAGTTTGGTAAATTTTTGTAGAAGGAAGACCACTTCTAGTTGGACAATACTTGAGGGAGGACGCTTGCCTAAATTACCGTGAATTTTTCTCTGAATTTTTCTCTAAGTGTGTATACACTCTTATTACATTTTTATACATATATTTGAGTGTTTTTTGATCTAATATCACATTAGATTAAAAATTGGTATACAGTACCGTTTAATTTAAATAACTTCAGTGCTTGATACAAGTATAGTATATAGCTTCAGTGCAGTGTAGCAGTCATCGGGAATTACTGTAAGTTATCATAATCAATTACCTTTAATTGTCTGGGCGAATACTATGGTAATCATAGTACATTCAATTATCTGGGCGAATCTACTTTCAACCATATAATCACCTGTAGTTAAGATTAACTACCGATTTAACAATTGAATTCAAGGAATATTTAATAATTTCATAAGAACTTTCAATCAGTGTTTAAGATCTTCTAAATTACGAACATTTAATTCTCAGTTAATAATTAAATATAGTCAATTTCCATCATATTGATAGCACATTGTGTATGCAAATCCCTAAACTGTTGATACGGGTGACTCAATGAAAAATAGATATTTGTCAACAAGTTTACAGAAGTATATAGGAAAACAATTTTAAATTGAGTATGACCACCAGGTATAAAGATTGAAGCAGAATATAATACAATAGTTTTGAGGGTTACTAATCCCTAAATAAAGTTGCCAGTGTCGGAGTGATGGAGATTAACAGGTACTAATGAATTTGCAAGAAATGTAAGATGTTTATTTTATTGGTTATATATAAAATAATTTGTGGCCGTAACAGGGGCCGATTTGTAAAAAAATGAATATTATTTTAATCAAATTTAATTTCAGATTCACTGCTTTCTTTAGAATTTAAGGAATCTTTAACATGTTAATTATTACCGGTTCCAGCATTGCATCATATTATCCAAATTCCACATTTTATTTTCTTCCTTGTGAGCATGACTAACAGCATTTTTCCAATTTTCTGGAGTTACTTTTGATAAGGAATGTTCTAATAATTGTTGTAAGTCTTCTAATTTAAAAGTTTTGTTGTTGCGTCCTACTTCACCTTTTACTTGAGACCATATATTTTCCATCGGGTTCAGATCACAGTGGTATGGGGGTAAACGTAAAATAATTACATCACGGTTTAATGCCATTTCATCAATTATATATTTTTTATAAGCTGCTTTATGTTGCCTTACAACAGATAATAATTCCTTTTTTGTCGAATTCTCCTTGTACTCAATTGCGTGTTTATCCAACCATTCGATTATCTCTCCTTTTTTTCATGCCGTTGTTCGCAATTTTTGAAGAATCAGGAGTTTTCCAGAAGTGGAGAATGCTATAAAGGGTCTTAAAAATAACAAAAGACCAGGCAATGATAACGTACACGTTGAAGTATTGAAAATGCTGTGCGAAACAAACAGTCAATTTCTAGACTCACTCGTCAGACTCTTTAACAATATTTATAACAGCGGGGAGTTTCCTGAAGACTGGCTAGAGTCAACTTTTGTTGCCATACCGAAAAAACCAGAAGCAAAGTCTTGTGATCAACATCGGAGGATAAGTCTAATTGACCACATTTCGAAGGCATACACCAAGGTTATTTACTAAGCAAACAATGCAAGGATAACAGATTCGCAGTTTGGGTTTTGGAATTCTCTTGGGACGAGAGAAGCACTTTTTAGTCTACAGGTACTCAGAGAAATGATTGAGAGAATGATTGAAAATAAATTAGGTTGGATTAACATACACAGTTATATCCGTGCAGTGATCAAAAAATAGGAAGAGGAAGAAAGACAGCTGGACCAACGGCAAAGGTAGAGTGAATGATGCTGAAAGGTGAAGTTAGAACAGTGGGTCACACTTTTTGAGTTAGAATGCGTGAGTTTGACTGTGAGGAAGGAGGAAATGCCCTTCTGAGAATGATGCCGAACTAGGAGTGTGGATGTGTATGAATGGAGAATGAATGAATAAAAGTAGTGCTTCGGAAGTGATGCCGGCCTTACAGCGGCCATTCCGCTTCCGGATCGCTGGATGACAGAGGAGGGTCTGGTTTAGCAGGTAGGCGTTCGGCGTAGACTCGGCGACGAGAGGGCATTTTAAAGTACCTCGGGAACTATCGCCGGGAGTACGAAGAACGAATCCTGCAGTAAGGTCAGTCAGGCGGCGTCCTGGACTGAGATGTCTTTTGAAGATTCCAGACCCCCCTCTATAAAGACGAAAAAAAAAAGTCTACAGGTACTCATCCAGCGCTGCAGAGATATGAACAAAGACGTGTACATATGCTTTATATCATAACTTGTATAAAAAACAAAATGTAAACAGTAATTTAAAGGTGATTTATTTCGTGAAACATTGAATTTTCTCGTTAATCACCCGTGTATAATTAACAGTAAGATTATTTAAAAGATAATGAATTGTTGACGGCATCTTAAAATATTAATTTTTTTTATTTATTTCAAAACAAGTATAGGGTGACGCCTTCGGTTTTTTGACCTGTTGAGGATTTGCATACATAATGTGCTATCAATATGATGAAAAAGGACTATAACAGTGCGAACAGATAATCAACTGAACCAAGTGCGGTTTGGTTAAATTTTTATTTCTGAAATCTTTTTGTATCCTTTGAATTTAACTTTAACTAACTTTGTGTTATTTGTTATTCATTTTTTTATTTACTGTATTATCTCGAGATACGCCATTAAAACTTTATTTGTGCATGATTGTATTATATTGTATTTGTAAAAGTATTTCCTAATTATAATACTGTTCATTTCTATATGTATACAACCATTGCATTGATCAATTGATGGTGCATTTTTTATTACTTTTGTGTACATTCAGCCGCCTATATCATTGTATTGTTTAATATATTGCTTTTGTTTTATGTATGAATTTTATTTGTCGACTCCTAACAAATTTCCTGATATAACAATAACTCTGAATATTTGCTTATTATATTAAATAAATATTATACTTTCGACCAGAAGAAAGATCAGGCTGATTAACTTTTGTAGGTAAGTAGGTGGACGGAGTCCACCTAATATATTTATTATTTGTTTATGTAGGGTGTTGACCAAATTTATTTAATTATTAACTGTTAATATCTTTTCTTGGGTTTGATCTCTGAGCCTAAATATCTTTCCTAATCTTTTTTCTTCTCTAAGGTTTCTTAATTTTCTCCTTAAACCCCAAAAAGTTAAGTGGCGCCCTGTTTCTATCTTATCTTATCTTTGGTAATTGTACCCATCTATCTTTTTGTTTATTTCTGTATCTTTTCTCATATATCTTATCTTGTCCTATCTTTACTTATTTCATCCGTTGGACCTGTTCCCGGTTACAAAAGCTAGTTTCGAACCCACGACTCGCTCTCCACCAACCATCTGGCTTCCATTACAACTGTTGATATGACAATGAAGTGAATTTATATAAAAATTTTAAAATGCATGTTGTTTCCTTCAGTTTTAAAAATGGTTGTTATTTATAAGTATCTCAAAATCCAGTTATTTACAATTAATAGAAAGAACTCAAAATAGAGGGCCGTAGAGGTGTAGGAAGAAAACAAGTTTCTTGGTTAAAAAACATTCGTGAATGGACTCAGATACCAAATGCAGGACAATTATTCCATATTACAGAAGATCGAGAAGCCTTCGCAATGGTGATCGCCAACGTCGGATAGTTCTGATATGGCACGCGAAGAAGAAGAAGAAGAAAGAACTACTCACCTTCAATAATTTCTCCAAATAGATAAATATTGCATCCATTACTTCTGGTATAAATAAAGATATTGAAGCACGAGAAATCCGATAAAAGGCTTGTAGATAACGATAGCTGACCCAGTTGTCAAATAGATTAATGTTGCTTGTAGTTTAATCCTTGCCGGTATGGCCCCTCATTACAGTATCTTGCCTTTGTATCATTGGAGTTATATCTTCTAACAATCTATTGAAACGTTCTATATCCATCCTAAGAAGTTCTTTAAATTCATGAGGTTTTTCAAACTGCTGTTCACTAAAGAGAATATTTGTAGCACCGAAATTTGGTCTTCTTAAAATTCATTGTCTAGTCCAAAGACGCTTATCTCCTTCTCGTAATATATTGCCGGCCTAACATGTAAGGTCCTATCTGCAAAATTTAGGTTTTGAGAAAATCCAGTTTTTGTTCCTTTTCATTGTATCTATCTATATAAGGAGTTTTACAGCTGTCACCGCCTTCCTTCTTTCAGCCAACGTCTGCACTCATTTCTGTTCTGCCATTCTCCATCTCTAAGGTCTCGTCTTTCCATGGCCTCGTCCACTTCATCCCTCCATGATCTTCGTGGTCTACTTCTTTTCCTCCTTCCTATTGGGCTCCAATCCGAAATCTTTGCTATCCACCTTGTATGATGTGTTCTTCTGACACGTCCATACCAAATTAAACGTTTTTCTTCGATGTAGCTGAGTATGTCTTGTTCTACTGCCATTCTTCATTTTATCTACTCATCTCCTCATCTCCTTTTCATTGTATAACGCTTGGTAATTTCAGAAAGTCTTATGTTTTATTTTATATATTGTCGAAGAATAGAATTTAATTGCCAGTCATAATTTTGGTTTATTCTTTCCAGATTAGTCGATTTTTGATTATATTGTCACTTAGGACAATTTAGCTTAGTGCATATGTAGCACGTTTTTTTATATTACTTACTGAAATTGTCCTACATGAAACTGAAATTCTAATTAACTGAACACTTGTAAGTTTATTATTCTATGTTTTATAAAATAATAGGACAAAACAAAACATAATTCCTCAAGAATGGAGATCAAACATTCAAATACCTCTCTTCAAAAAAGGAGATAAATCTACCCTGAGAATTACAGAGGAATTAATTATATAAATATTAAACACAACAATAAAATTAACAACCAAAGTACTTAATAACAAATAAATTGAATGAAATTATAATACTAGCAGTAGAACAAGGGTTTAGGTCGGGATAATCATGCATCGACGCTATATTTATAATGAGGCAAGTACAAGAGAAATCATTAGAATACAACAAACCAGCATATCGATGTTTCGTGGACCTTAAGAAGGCATTTGACCGGGTCAAATTAAAAGACATTATCCCCTTACTGTACGCAAGAGAGATACCTCTAGGAATAATCAAAACGATCGAAAATATCTACCAAAACAACACAATAAAAATAAAAGTAGAAGAAGAACTCACCGACCATATTGAAGCTGGCAATGGGATAAGACAGGGAGATTCCCTGAGTCCTCTATTGTTCAACTTGAACCTGATTATGGATAAAATAATAAAATAGTAAAAACTAAAAAAGGATACCAAATGAGAGAAAAACAACTTAAAATAATCTACTATGCAGATGACGCAATACTACTCTTTCAAAGTGAAGATGATTTACAACGTATTCTGCACCAATTTAATATAACCGCCAGAAAATTTAACATGTTAATTTCACAGAAAAAAAAACAAATGCGTGTTTACAACAGCAAATTTACTATAGGTAATGGATTTTGAGAAGAGCTATGACCTTGTAAATAACAGGGTAACTTGTGTTCTAAATCGGCATGACTCATAGCTCTTGTCAAAATCCATTACTTCTAAGATTTAAATTGGAACTGGAAGGTCAGATAATAGAGCGAGTGATGTAGTTTAAATCTCTAGGCATCACTTTAGATGTGATAAACAATATGAAGAAATAAAAATATCGGGAAAGAAATGAAAAGCAGAATTTACAAAACAGTCATCAGACCAATAATGACATACGCGGCAGAAATGAGACCTGACACAGAGAAGACAAAAAGGATGTTAGAATCAGCAGAGATGAAAACACTTAGAAAAATTTATGGTAAGACACTATGTGATAGAGCTCGAAGTACAGATATATGACGTAGATGCAAGGTGGAGCACATCAAGACTTGGGTAAGAAATAGAAGAGTAGAATGGAACGATCATATAAGCCGAATGACAACAAATAGAGTAGTAAAGACGGCAAGAGACGGTTCCTCAATAGGAAGACGATCAGTTGGATGACCACAAAAACGATGAAACGACAACTTACTGGAGGCACATTGAAAAACAGTCATGTCTACCTATATAAAAAGAGAAAGAAGAGGTCTTAAAACTTTCTTTAACTTTAAAAAAATTCGTAACTAGAATCCGACTCACTTTTATTTATATTATTGTCGAATTCATTGGCGGCCCAGGTGAATAATCTGGATCATCCTCACCTTTGGCTAAATATGATACGTTTACATCTATCGCTGTTCCGGCTAAGTGATGCTGCATGGCTACTACCAAAACATATAGACGCATATGCGTGTTAAGGGAGACATGTCTTTAAGAGATTAACTTTGGTGTATCCCAGTATAGCAGGGATATAACACTTTTGTAGAAACGTATGCAGAAAGAAAAAAAATCGATGGATACTGCATAGGGATCAAAGTAAAGAAAATAATGAAAAACACTGTTGATCTACGAAGAATTGCGAATTTATAACCATTTATCACATTAATCTAGTTATTGCCATTTCATAAAATGTAACTATGCAATAAAATAGACATATAGATATAAATCAGCGGCGGCCGGCCAGGTGAAGTTGGTGAAGGTGAGGTTCACCAAAAAAATATAATTAAATTGAGACAAATAAATAAAAAATAAAAGCAACATTATTATATCTAAATTCTGAAATTAATTATTTATTCTCTTTTAATTAATCTAAAAATTAAAAAAATAACTAGCTTTATTAGTAGTAGGTATTTGATGGTCAACTCCTGACCTGTGTCACTAGCCGTGTACGATTCAGGAATAGGTGAATATCATTTTTGAAATGCGGAATTCGTCAGCTTGTCGTTAGTGATAGCTGAGAAAACTGAGAAGTGCAGATCAATTGAAAAATAAACTATCCGTCTTCACCCACTAGTTTAATGTGTAGTATTCCTATTTTTCGGAAATTTCTCTCAGCGAGAATAGTTTGAAATTTAGTCTATTATGTAGATATTTTTTATATAGTATAGTTTACGTAGTGTATTAATTAGTTTAGTCACAGTATTAAGTTTATTTGTTTAGTGCACTTTATTATAAGCCCATTGACTTAATCTTGTTTTGCAACAGAGCTTTAAGAAAATATCAAAATGTCGAATTTTTTTTGCAACTATTACCGGAATCTCATCGTTTTTTCATAGTTCAGCAAAACGATCGTACGCTCTTGCATCTACATAGGCTATATAGGCTTATAGACGTATGCCAATAATTACAGAGACAAGAGGGTCTAGACAGTTCAGATGGCTAAAGGGTTTTTAAGAGATTTAAATAATTTTGAGTTTACGTTTTCATATAACAGATATTTTATATGATGCTCTTCAAAAAAAGTCCCTAGATATTAATTTTTGTTTAAACCAGATAAGGAGAACTCGTCAATTAATAAGTGATAAAAGAAATGAAGAATTTTTTAATTCTATTTTTGAAAAAGCAAGCACAATGACGGTCATTAATACTTCCAAACGGTTTAGGTGTGATGATGGTTTGAGCAAGAATGCAATTAATACTCAATACAGCACATTATTTTTTTGAAATATATAAATATATTTTAATGGAAATCGATATACGTTTTCAGGATTGTGATAAATTAAAATTCGTAAGCTTAGCAGATACAACAAAATTTGAGTCATACAGTTTGACCTTCCCTTCTGACACTTTTCAAAATTTATTTGAGTTTTATGGCACACAATTTACTAAACATCAAAGACTTAAAAGTGAGCTCTACCTTCTTTATGCCGACGAAATGTACAAAAATGTGAATTTGCAAAAATTGGTTATAAAGTTACAACCAATTAAAGACATTGTTGCAGAAGCCTATAATTTGTTTTGTTTAATTCTGACAATTCCATCGACAAGCGTTTCCATAGAAAGAAGTTTTCCGTGCTTAAAAAGGTTAAAAACTTTTACAAGAAACACTATTTCACAAGATAGACTATCCAGTTTGACTGTTATTGCACTTCATAAAGAACTGTTGAATGAACTTATGCAGAAGCATCTTTTCTACGAGGATATTATTGATAGATTTGCCTCTTTAAAAGACCGAATGATCGACTTGATTTATAAAAACTAGATAAGTCAGTTCTATTAGTCTATCTAATACTGCTTTTTTTTAAAGTATCTTTTCACCCTCGGTTCTAGTATCATCACCATCATCATTCCGCAACCTCTTGCATCCAATTTTGGATATAGGTCTCCTCCATATTCTTCAATTGTTCTCTATCTTTGCCATCTGTATCGAATTTACCACTGTTTTTCTCAAGTCATCCATCCATCTTTTTGTTGTTCTACCTCGTTGTTTTTTATCTTCTCTAGGTCTCCATTCTATGAGTCTTTTGGTCCACCTATTATCATTTATACCTGCTACATGTCCAGTCCATCTCCATTTGGCTTGTGCAATTGTTTCTATGACATCTGTCACTTTAGTCCTCTCTCTCTTTCTCTCTCTCTTTCTCTTTCTCTCTCTCTGTCATCCCGTAAGAGGTTGTTGGACCTCCATCGGGCGCTTCCCCAGGTGGCGGATAGGGGAATGCCTCCTAGATATAGGTGGTACCGGGGAAATGAAATACTCGTGGCGGACCAAAACCAGTAAACACTGCAGTGTCTGATCCAGAGCGATCGGCTGCAATCAGCATCTGATCCAGAGTGGGTGGCTGAATCGAAACTCAACAAACCCGTTTTACCAGGCGTGGTGTTTTAATCGCCAAAAACCCTCAATGAAATATCGAAGGTTCAGAATTAAAATGAAGACTACAGGGAAAAAACCAGATATGTCAGAATTTCATAAAACCGGGGAAAACGCATATTTAACTTTCAAAACCATAATGTGTCGTACATTGGAACGTATAAAAAAACTCGGGGGACAAAATTGCTCCATAAAAACACATGAACGGCATTGTACTGTTTTTATTCAAAAAAATGTATTACATTCCTTAAAAATCCAGAAAATTCTTATCAACCGCAATTTGTCCATTGAAAGAACCAGCTTAGTCATCTGAAACAGAAAATTGTCAATGCTTTCAATAATGAAAATAGCTTTCATGTTGATTAGTATTTCTATTGTGAATGATAGGTAATAATAAATACAGTAAAACCTGTCAATAACGGTCTCTAAAAATGACAGAATTATTGGCCGATATAAAAAGGTGACCGCTAATACCAGGTTTTGTAGTCTACAAATTTTGGTTTGGGGAACTTTGAAACTGGCAGGCTAGTATAAGTGGCCGGTTTTGACAGGTTGCCGTTAACACAGGTTTTACTGTAACACGGCTCGTTAAAGATCCCTACCTCTCGTTGGAACACCATGGCATTCGTTAAAATTTTCCGTTGGTGGAAGCGTGCTCCGGGCGTCGGTGATTAGTCTTAATCGCAGAAGTAGATCGACACCAACGTTAATAAAGAAATAAAAAAAAAATAATTATAATAATAATAATTTACTAATATTTTAGGAGATACACCGACGTACCAAGTCACCAGGACTCGATAACATGGAAAGAGTCCCACCAGAGCTCAATCCTTTTGATATCGTAGGTATCTGGGATGAGTGAATTTTCCCCTTAGAGGGAGTGTGAGCCGTATGGCTAAATCTGGATAATTTACCTGTTACGAGTGATTATAAAGTAAGACGGGGAAAAAATACAAAGCTGCAGGTCCACAGAATCTCATAAGGCTCATTAAATCGCTGTGCTTGGCTTTTGAAATTGCGAGGGGTCCTGAAACAACATACAGAGAATAATATTATAATTTCTTGTGAAATCTTATACCTTACCTGAGAGGGCTGGTAGTGGTAATTCAAATTCTCCATTCTTTAACTCCGTATTTGTTGAGGTCATTCGTTTCTTCAAGATACTTGACAAGAATGGTCCATTGTAAGAAGATCGATGATTTATGAGTCCACTGTGCTCTGATGTGGCACCAACCTCTTACCGGAATTTTGAAAGGGCATTTTGGATTTCCAGTCCAAAACTATTTTTCGTGTTACTTTCACGATGATGAATGGAGACGGCTTTACGCGGGACTCCCTGATCATATCTCGAAACTCTTTTGGTACTTCAAAATGCATTTTTAGATTCCACAGTTCAACATTTTTGTCACTCTCTAAGTATGAATGTCCACGGATGAGATACGTAATTTTTAGTTCACGAAGCCCATGGAGTTTGGTGTTCACGATATAATGTATGAATCTAAATATTGTAAGATTGTTGTTTTGTCCTCCAGCTGAGTCACAACAAATTTTTAACTCCTCAACATCATCATCAAAAAATTTATTAATAAAATTTAATAAAAACGATACCACCTCCTTGGAACCTTTTTTGGCAATTCCCTCGTGGTAAGAGTAAGAAATTGATTAACCAGGCAACAAGGCGTGAACATAAAAAGTGAGCTTGGTTCCCTTCTTCGTGGATAGAATGCCTCAGCCTTTTAGTAGTATCGGTGCGAGGATACCCGAAAGATATGTTAAACTCCTGTACAAAAATACACCAGTACGTTTCATACGATACGTGAACATTTGGATTTTTTTCTTGAAATAGAGTATACATTTTTTTACATTCAGTTTTATGAAATAACCGTTTTAGAAATGCGAACTTTTTCTACATGCCTATTTATATTTTTACAAGACACAAAACGAGTATTTCTATTATGTTATGTTATATCAATACAAAAATGTCTTGTTGAACATTTGGTCATTCAGAAAAATAATGATATTCGATATTCATAAATGTTTGTTCTTACAAAAAAACTTTCTATTATTAAAACACGAATTGTGAAACTTGTGACATATCTAGTTCTTTCACTGGACGCATGGACAAAGCTGGTTTTTTCCCGGTACCCCGAAACTTTGAAGTGTTATTACTCATGACAAGACTACATTTTGCCCTGTACGATAGCTCTAAAATATGTTTCTTCGCGTGTTCTATAACATACAATAGAAATCTGAAATTTGAAAAAAAACGACATGTCTGGTTTTTTCCTTGTAGTCTTCAAATACTCCAGACAAGCAGAACGAATCGTATCTAATATAAGTGCTCTAAAAAACTGTTTTCAAGTTATTAGAGCCCTATACTCTACATTTTTTTAACGAATTTTTAATTAGATTTGGGCGCGACGTAGGTACCAAAAGGTTGGGAGGTACCAAAACTCCTTTTGGCTCCAGCAAGGTTTCCTCGTCTTCACTACTTTTTTAGGCCACGGGCCGCCGCTGATATAAATCTATTTTATAGTTCTGAAACAAATAGTTAAATTTTCTTAGCCGTGTGTAATAATTTGATCCCTCACTGTATAATACCTAATTTGAGATATTATTATTTATGTTAGTTTATTTATACCTTTGATAACAGTTTAACTCAATTCTTATTCAAATCACAGTTTTTATTAAGGCTAGACTATGTACATATAATAAGATAAATAAATTCAAAATATCATTTTAGGATGTTAACGAACTTTATCTCATGTTTTCCCACATTTGTTTTATATAAAATTGTATTTTACAAACAAAATGTCAACAAAAATTTGCCATATTTTCTAAATATTTGCCTTTTATTAAATAAAGTGGCAAATCATATTTTCACTGTTCAACAATATTTTATATAATAGTATATTTGACGATGCCATAACCATCTATATTATAAAGAAGATTTGTAACGTCCATCCGTCTCCTATCGGAGATTAGTTATCATTAGACTTGGGCAAATACGCAAAAAGTGAAAAATTTGCGTATAAATATGGACTAATTTAACCAAAAATATGCATTTTTTAATTAGAAAATATGCATAAGTACTATCAATGGAAACGTATATTTAATAATGGTACATTACTTAATATGTATTTTAATATTGTTCTGAAGCTATTTTCTTGTGGCATTTTAAATTAATTACTATTTAACTGGGAATAAGCCACATTTAAAGATAAAAATACGTTTATTGACGTTTTAATTTCCACTTCGGAAATCGTTCTCAAAATACAAACAGTAAATTAAACAAATTTTGTTTTTTGTTACATAGTGAAAAATTCTTCTATTAATTTAATTTTATCTAACTCATTTATATTGACAATTCAGACATACATCATGCATTTTAAAGTAGACGACTTTAAAATGATATTGCCAATATTGTTGAGTTGCGCTCCTGGGACGAATTTACTTATAAGCGTTGATTGAATAATCCAAAAAGATAGTTCATTCGATTACATGAAATCAACTTTAACTTGAGAATATCCGTCAGAAAAAAATCATAGCATGTAATTCGTCTTTAAAAAGACAAACACATGACATGTTGACAGTAAAATTTTCCTGTTAGTGATTCCATAGTAAATGATGAAGGAAAAACCAGGAAAAAAACCTTAGTGTAACATTGTAAAATTGTTTTGAAGCTACTGTTTGTTGGTTGTAATTTGTATAAATTAGTGCCAGCGCTTTCACCAAACTGAATCCGTCGTCTGTCCCATTTAAGTTTAATATATTGTTTGATATAGGCAAGCAGGTCACATGTGTTGAACTCTTCTATCACCATATGTGGGTGCTGTAATGGATTTTTAGCTGTAGGATCAGCAATAATATTGAAAAAAATATCTGAGTGTCCCTTAACCCGTACAAATTGAACACCATATGGATCTGATAGTTTTAATAAGTATTGAAAAGTTTCAAATATGAATATATTGCTATTGATTGTAAATTTAAAGTTTTGTAAGGAGTGTAATACTGATAGTGAATCACTGCATATGACAATTTTGTTCCACAGGTTTTCACAACACAATTCAAGGGCTTTGTATATAGCACATGCTTCAGCAGTAAAGATGCTGGATTGATTATTTAAAATAAATGATTTTTTAATCTTCATTTTTGGTACAAAGTAAGCACTGGTTGTACAAGTTGGTGATTTTGACCCATCTGTATAGATCACAATATGGTCTGAATAGCCACAATACGTTTTGGTATTTAGGAATAATATTTGTAGCTAGAATACTTGTTATATGTGGTATATCCAACGATTCCCAGATAAGATTACAAACGGAATTTATTAACTTGAGTTCGTTGCAAGTTATAATTGCTCTTGCAATTGGTGGAGAGTTTTTTTAATGAAGTATGTGGATGTTAAATCAGCTGTATTTAATTTATTAATTATTTGTGCATTATAAGTGCCAAGATAATGTTGGTTTAGGAAATATTTGCTTGCCAGATATTCTCTGCGCAATGAGAGTGGGTTTTCAGATGCTAGAACTAGGGTGGTTTCCTTTGGAGTGCTTTTCATCAATCCTAACACAATTCTTAGAGCTTTAAATTGGATTCTATCAAGTTTACGTAAATTGGTTATGCTAATTGCTAGCTGACCCGTATACCAAACAACAGTAATCTATAATAGATCTTATATCGGCTCGATAAAAATTCAATGCAATGTTTTGTTCTGCACCCCACGATCTCTTATACACTATTTTAAGAAAATTCATACCTTTTTCACAGCGACCAATTGTATAATTAATATGTTGAGTCCAAAGCAATTTTCTGTCAACTACGACACCAAGATACCTACCTATCTCAATTCCGAAACAATTGGAATATCATTGCCATGTAAGGTTACAGCGTGAATTTTTTGTTCTGTTTTTTTGCGAATAAAACCAGAATTATTACTAATGAAAAAATAAACATTGACGTTTCCGTTATCGAAACTAAATGTCACCTTGACAAATCTAGAATTCAATCTAATGGGTGTTAAAAACAAGCTCGTATGTCGGTACTAATCTCATACTATATTCGGCCTCTCTCTGTTAACAGAACAACCTCATACTGTTCTTTTCGCACTAATTATGCATACTATATGCAATTTTCAGATTACCACAACTGTATTCAAACGTATCTTTAAAAGTTTATGTGTTCTGTTTAATAGTTGTATATTTTGACGGCCGCGTTTTGATTCCATTACAGATTAATTCTGATATGTGCGGGTATTCATCATCAATGCATTTGACCAATTTGGCAGGTATCTCATCTTGGCTTCTGCTTTCACGTTCTTTGCATTCCTAATTGCTTGGTCTAATTTTGCCATTATAATATTTGGTCCTATCTGTTTCTGCAGTTCTTGCAATAATCGGATAACGAAAATTAAACCTGGATGGGAAGAAAGGATGCCCAGTTTGGAAGGAAGTTTGGTATTATTTTGGGTAGCATAAAAGTTAACCTAAGGTGAAGTTTAGTCTTGGAATTTAGTATAAACGAAGAATTCCAGGTTTACAGACGTTCACCATTCAACCGGTTTAGGTGTTTTGAAGGACATAACGGCGAGCGTTGGGATGTGTGTCTACAGATATCTAATTACAGGAGCATAAAGTCAGAAAGAGTAAAAAAGTGAATCTTACTAACTAAAAGAAAATAAACAAAAATTGAACCAAATAAAAATTTAAAAGGTGGCCACCTAATCTTTTCTTTGAGTGACAAGAAAAACTCGAAATCTTGTAGAGAATTGGTTTAAGAAAGATAATAAACATATATCAAATATGCTTAACGTCTGGAAGACGTTACGAGGAAATTACAATGGGAAAAACGGGGTATTAACATAATTGGCCCATACTTTAATCACTTGAGATATGCAGACGACATTGTATTAATAACAGATAAAAGGGAAGAATTACAAAATATGATGGATGAATTAAATAACGAATCAACAAAAATAAAATTATGACCAACCAACCAACCAGACGAATTAATAATTACAATTGCACAAACAACTATAGAACAAGTAAAAGAATAGGTATATTTGAAACCAATATTTAAAAACAAGAGTATTCAACAAATGTATCCTTCCTGTTCTTACTTACGGTTCTCAAACTTGGACATTTACAAAAGAAAACATGAAAAAAATAGCAAAGACCCAAAGAGCCATCGAAAGGCAAATGCTGAACATAAGGCTATCAGACAAGAAAAGAAATACTTAACAGTACACCGTTCTGTACTAACTTAAATTCTATTTCTTGTTTCGTTTTTCTTGCTGGATTGCTACATATTTTGATTTACCTCGTATTATTTTATTGACTATTTTTAACACTACTGCCAGACATTTCTGGCAAATGGTTTCCAGCCTCTATCTACGTCGCTAACATGCGAACGGGGGAATCTCGAGAGTTTCATTTTTTTAATGCGTAGAAACGGGTCTGCCAATCGCTTGCCTATCTCGATTCAACATTCAGTTATTCTTTTTAAATTACTATTAGACAAATAGAGATGAAACGAATTAAGAGAAAGACAATAAATAACTGTATCGTTAGAGGCATCGGACAATGTACACAAACTATTATTACGCTTATTCTTGAGAGGCAAGTCTAAAAGCGGTAAATAGGAACTTACGAGATTTACAGAGAAACAAATTAAAAGAAATACGCGGTTTACCCAAAAAAAATTGGGCTGTGTAAATCAACAATTAAACGTACAAATAAACAACACTTCTTCAGCATTAAGTAATCCAACTTTGGAGATAGGCCTCCCCCATATCAATTAAGTGTCTTCTATTTTGCGCCACTTGCTCCCATTTGTGTCCTCCGATCTTCTTAATATCATCCGCCCGTCTCATTTGTGGTCTTCCTCTGCTTCTCTTTCCTAACCATGGTCTCCATTGTTGTATTTTGTGGTTCCATCTTTTATCCGTCAGTCGGGAATTATGTCCTGCGAAGTTTCATTTTAATTTGTCAGCATGTTCTCCTGCGTCTTTTACTTTGGTTTTGCTTATAATCCATTTGTTTGTTTTTTTGTCTATAAGTCACCCCGAACATTGATCTTTTCATCGCTCTTTGTGATTTAACTATTTTACCATATTAGACTTGGTGAGTGTCCACGTCTGTGAATCATACGTGAGTATAGGGTGGATACACTGATCGTAAATTCTGGTTTTCAAATATTTTTCTATTTTAGTGCTTTTCAAGATCCAACTCAGTTTTTCAAATCCTTATGTCCTTATGTCGTTCAACCTTTTTTACCTAATGTTCGGTGTATTTGTCATTATTTTTGTTTTTTCCAAGTTTATCTTAAGACCTACTTTTTCCGAATATTGAAATAGTTGCGTCATCATGGTCTGTAGTTGTTCGAAACTTGTAGCCAATATTATAATGTTATCAGCGTATCCCAAATGACTCAGTTTTCTTCCGTTAACATTTTTATTCCTTTATCTGCCCGGTTAATGTCTTTGAACACGTCTTTCAATCCAAGTGTGAATAGCTTTGGTGAGATAACATCTCCCTGGCGAACTCCTCTGTTGATTGGTATAGCTTTGGTTTTCGCATCTATTTGTATTTTCATTGTAGTTTTCTTGTAAATATTATGTATGAATATTCGGTATCGGGAGTCTATCCTGCAGTTGTTCATAGCTCTCTCTATTGCTCAAAGTTCTATGTAGTCAAATGCCTTCTCAAAATCAACGAAGCCAAGCTATAAGTTCAAGTGATATTCATTGACTTTCTCTATTAGCATTCTGACTGTAAGAAGATGATCCGCTGTATTGTAACCTTTTCGGAATCCTGCCTGCTCTACCGGTTGATAGCTATCGAGCTGCGACGTTAACCTGTTAGTTATTACTCTCATAAACACTTTGTACATTTGGGACAGCAGGGAGATTGGCCTATAATTCTTCAGATCTCCCCTGTCTTCCTTTATGATGAGAAGTATTGCTACTTTCATTCCAATCATCTGGGACTTCTCCTCTGTCCCCTCCTTCAACATTTTTACAAGTATTCCATCTGAGCCCGGAGCCTTATTGTTCTTTAGTTGTGCCATAGCTTGTTTTATTTCGAAGGATTCTGTTAGGGACTATTTCTGAGTTGACATTCGTTATCTTTCTCTTAAGATATTCCTTTGCAGTGTTATCTGAGTTCTTGCTTGAGGAATTTAAATCACGGCAAAATGTTTGAGTAACTTTTAGGATCTTGTTCATTTCTCTTATTTCTTTTCCATCTTTATCCTTCAATGAGATTATTATAGGCTTTTCTAAGTTTGATCTTAAGCATTTCAGGCCTCAGTTCTTTTCAATAATTTTTCTACCTTGTTTTCATTGTAGATCCTTAAATCTTCCTTTACTCCCTTCTTTATTTGTTTATTCAATTCTTTGAAACCATTGGTGTTTCGCTTTCGTTCGCTTACAAATGTGCGTCTATTTTCCATCAACCGTCTTGTTCCCTATTCTGCACTTATTCTGTCTTCTTTATTTTTCGTTTTCTTTGCAACAGTCAGTTCTGCTTTCAAGAGCTTTCGTTGCATTTCTTTACTATTAATTGTGTTCATGTCGGAATATTCTTTTTGACAATGTTCTACAAATTCTTTTCTTAAAACTTCTCTGTACTCATCTCCCTTCTGTCATATTTTAGTTTGATCTATCTGATTACAACAATTATGTAGCCTGTTTCTACTGGTTTTTGTCTATTTAATAAGAATCCTAACTCTTAAAAGGCGATGATCGCTGCCAGTTGTGAATCGATTGAGAGCAGTTATATCTTCAAAAATGTCTTTGTTCCCACACAAGAAGTAAGCGATATTGTTTTTCGTCTTTTTATCGGGGGATATTCATAACATAAAAGTAATAAACAACACATCCGCATCAAAAAGCAATTTAAAGAAATTGTTGAAATCTACAACTTATATTTGAACCATTTTTATATATCAGATATCAGGTTTATGACTTCGGAGAATGCACGTGTTGTTTGTACATTGTTTTTCATCGAGTATGGCTGTTCTCTTTTTTAAAAATCTATCTACTAGTGTACAACGTAGTTGTAAGTGAACTTGTTCACTTACAACTGTGAAGTTGTTCAAATAGTGAACTTATGCAATTTTTAAATTAAAAGTATGGCTGAGAAATTTGCTATATCTGTTTAAATTGTTACTTTGATTGATAATGAAATGAGTTAAAGAGAAGTGGCCAGACAGCTTGGAGTCTATCAATGTATGATCCAAAAACCATACCAATTATTCGTATAGACCGAATCTCACGAACGACGTCCAAGATCAGACACGAGAAGAATCATGACGCCCAGAGGAAACTGTTCTTTACAATGCACAAGTTGTAAGTGAACTTATTCACTTATAACTGTGAAGTTGTTAAAAGTGTGAACTTATGCAATTTTTAAATTAAAAGTATGCCGAGAAATGTGCTATACCTGTTCAAATTGTTACTTTGATTGATAATGAAATGAGTTAAAGGGAAGTGGCCAGACAGCTTGGAGTCAATCGTTGTATGATCCAAAAAACATACCAATCATTCCTAGAGACCGAATCTCACGAACGACGTCCAAGATCATACGCGAGAAGAACCATGACGCCAGCATGAGTAAACCGTTCTTTACAATGCATTTCTTTGCAAAATCGGTTATTTACGGCTAGAGCAATCCAAAACCGTTTTCAATATGCTCACGGGTGAACATTAAGCACTTCTAAGTGAGAAAAAGGTTGAGGAAATTTGGTTTAAGAGCTCGCTGCCCGGCAACAGGACCTTTGTTAACAGCAGCACATCGAAAAAGCCGACCTGGGTTTGCTAGAGACCACGAGCATTGGATGATAGAGAATTTGGAAAAATGTTTTGTTTGATGATGAGTCCAGGATGATTCTTTATGGCTTAGACGGTCGTATCAAAACCTACAGAAAACGTGAGGAACGATATGCTGCTTGTGTTCGACGAGCACGTCTTGCTTTTGGAGGAGGCTCAGTAATGTTTTGGGCAGGCATTTCATCCGAAGGCCATACTGATTTCGTGTTTATTGATAGAACAGCGTTGAATGCTTACCGATATATTACCGAAATTCTAGACGAGCACGTAATGGCTTTTGCTGGGGTTGTGGACGAAAACAGATTTGAACCCAATTGAGCATGTTTTTGACCAACTCAAACGAAGAGTAAGAAACAGAATGCCTGCTCCAATAAATCGTGAGAATTTGGGAAGAATAAACATGGAAGAATGGGAAGCGTTTCCTCAAGACAACATCCAGAATTTGATCGATTTAATTCCAAGTCGAATGAGGAGTATAATTCAAAATAGAGATGGTAATACAGAATATTAAAAATCACAAAATCTTCATTTTGGGAGAAGTATTTTTTTTTAAATTTGTTACTTAAGAAAAGGTTGCATACTGCTGTAGATATTGAATTAGAATTGCATTATAGCAAAAACTTTGTTTCAACAACCTAAAAGACGACTATATACCTGGAAATCTCCAGCTGATCAACAGAAGGTTTAGAAACAGTATTACATCTGCAAAAACATTCCCAAGTGCAGACGCAACAACTAATCATAATCTGCTCTGTGCTGGATTCAAACTAAAATTAAAAATAATAATAACCCCGACAGCTCAGAAAAAAAATAAAATATTCGACTCCTAAGAAATGTCGTAATAGCAGATGAGTTCGGAAATAAGATACATCATAAAATTAAAAAAACAGCCAGAAATATCTGAACAAGAAAATATCGGACAAAATATAGATATAATGAATTCCGAAGCAAACGAAGTTTTAAAATCAGAAAAAGAGCCAGTAAAGAAAAAGGATTGGATGACCGATAACATACTAGACCTTATTCAGCAAAGCAGAAATTGTAAAAATAAAGATAAGGCTCGATATAGAGAAATATATCGACAAACAAGATACGAGGTTAAGCGAACAAAAGAGTCCTGGATGGAACAGAGATGTGAGATGGAAGAACTGCAAAGAAAACAGACAAGTTTAATAGACACAAAAAACTTAAAGAAATTCCTACACCCATAGAAAAAGAACTCAGAACTATTCTCGACTTAAATGAAAAAAGGAAGAATGGACCAACTACATAAAAGAGATCTTCCTGGATACGAGGCCACCACTTAACACCACAAAGTATACGAATAATAAAAGCAGAAGTAGAGAAAGCCATCAAGTATGGCTTTCTCTACCATACTTGGGGCACATCATGAGAGGTGAAAAATACGAACTACTAAGGAATATAATGCAGGGTAAAATCAAAGGTAGAAGAAGCGTAGGAAGACGTAAAATCTCGTGGCTACGCAATCTCCGTGAGTGGTTTGGATGCAGTTCAATTGAACTATTCAGGCGAGTAACCAATGAAATTATAATTGCCAGAATGATTTCCAATCTCCGATAGGAGTGGAACTTGAAGAAGAAGAACAACAAAAGTTAACCATTTTAAGAGGAGCAAGTTGCAGGAGAAATTGCAAGAGGAGCATTTATGAAACTTAGATCTATTCTGAGCAATTCTCTGCTGAACTTACAGCTGAGAATTAAGTTTCTAAAATGTTATGTGTACCCTGTATTACTGTATGGATGTGAAACCTGGATTATGAAGGTTAACATGATAAACAAATTAGAAGCCTTCGAGATGTGGATATATCGTAGAATGCTCAGAATATCATGGGTTCAACACATTTCAACACATTTCTCCGTGATATTTTTAACAATATTCTAATTAAAGGTGATAACTGCGATTCTTTAAAGCAGTGTCTTGTAATACCTATCCCAAAAGCTAATGATCCCAATGTCCTAAGACCCATATCTCTTATGTCATGTATATTGAAAACATTTGAACGAATCATGAAAAGTCGACTAGAATGGTGGATGGAAAGTAATAACCTTTACCCAGACGGTCAGCTTGGGTTTCGTAGAAGGAAAGGAACGATGGATTGTATTTCACATTTAGCAACCGATATCCAGTTAACTTATTCGAAAAACCAATACACAGCTGCTTTATTTGTGGACATTTCTGGTGCATATGATAACGTTATTCTTGATCTTCTGCTTGATCAACTTGTTAAATTAGGAGTGCCTAGTAAATGTGCTTATACCCTAGTCAATCTATTTACAAATAGACAAGTTCATATTCGGTTAAATAATTCACTGATTGGTCCAAGGACAGTTAACAAAGGGTTACCTCAGGGCTCAGTTCTTAGCCCCTTATTATTTAACTTGTATTCATTAAACTTACATACTATGGGAATGCAGTGTAACATTTTACAATATGCTGATGACTTCTGTTTCTATGTTGAGAAAAAAACTTTTGAACAATGTGTTAATGCACTTAAAGTAAATATGTCTTATTGCAAAAAGTATTTTGATAGTCATGGGCTTGACATCTCGCCTAAGAAGTCAGGTGTAGTATTTTTTTCGAGACACAGGTTACCAAAAGTTAGTACGTTAAAATTCTCCCAGCTGGAAATTCCTGTATATAACAGTTTTACATACCTAGGTGTTACCTTGGATTCAAAATTAACCTGGAACGAGCATATTAATAATTGCATTACCAAATGTGAAAAGAGCCTTAATATCCTTAAGGCCGTTAATCGATACGATTGGGGAGCAGACCCGAAAATTAACTTATTATTTTTCAGAGCATATACCAGATCAATTTTGGACTACGGAAGCTTTTTTTATGGATCAGCGACAAAATCTCGTTTGATTAAATTGGATCGAATACAATACAAAGCTTTAAGGTTAGTCCTAGGAGCTCTCAAATCTACTCCCACACCAGCCCTTTTGGCAGAATGTAACGAGCCACCTTTACATTTAAGACGTCTATTTTTGGCAGAAAAATTTATCCTTAAATGCCAGTTTAATAATCAAAACAGCTTATTACAAAAAATATCTTGTCTCTCTGTCTAAAATTTAACAAACAAATGGTGGGCAAATAAAAACTCTCCAACTCTAGCTGTTGCTTTTCCTAATTTATCCCAGTATTCATTTAATGGAAGAGGGATTCCATTCTTTGGCTCCAATTATGACTTACTATATGAATATAAACCTACTATAGTAATTCCTTCATATATTTCAATTGTTCACGAAGATTTAATAGTACAGAACAAGCTGGAAGACTCCATCCATTCTTGTAAAATTTATACCGATGGTTCAAAATCGCCTGCTGGTGTTGGCTGTGCCATTTACATAGACAATACTCAAGATTATTTTCAGTTTAAATTAAAATCAGATTGCTCAATATTCACAGCTGAATTTGTAGCCATTGTCAAGGCGTTGGATTGGATAATTAATAGCACATTATATTTCGAACGATATATAATTTTATCTGACTCACAGTCCGTCCTCCTCGCATTAAGACACTTTTCTAAACAAATATATACCAACAAACTAATTGTAGATGCGCTTGAAAAGCTAAGAATCTTAACTTCTTTAAAAAGAATTGTTAAGTTTGTGTGGGTTAAAGGTCACTCTAATATTATAGGTAATGAAAAAGTAGACCAGTTGGCTAAAGACGCTACTTTAGTGGGTATAGAGTACAACGAGTTGCCCAAATGGGATATAGTTTTAGCTAGAAAGAAATATGTTAGACATAATTGGGAAATTGAGTGGCAATCCTTTACTAACAGTAGCAAAAATACATACTGCAGTATATATCCAACTCTTCCATCTACTCCTCTAAGTGACAGAAGTCCCATCTCTCGGAAAATTTATACTATGTACGTTGGATGCCTTTTTGGACATGCTACAGTAAATGCTTACTTATATAAAATAAAACTTTCTGAAACTGATATATGTGAATGTAATGGCAGTTATGACGATCTAAACCACTGGATGTTTCAATGTCGGTATAATCAAGAAGCCATAAAATTTTTATTTCAAGCCATCTCTCAAGAAAAAATCATTTTGCCGCAGAACGTTGCTTCTATTATGTATTTAGGTAGTCGAAATTCAACTATAAGATCATCAATTTTATGGGAATTTTTCAAACGTACCAAACGGAAAATCTAAACTGCCCTGTTCAGTATTGTTGTGTGAATCCGAAATGGTAGGACGTTAGTTGTTGTATTTCCCATTGTCTTCCCTTTTATGTCTTTTACCTTTAACCGTTGCCTGTATTGTTTGTGTTACAAAAAAGTCGCTATGAAGGGCACCTTAGCGTGAAGCGTGTGTTCCTGTTCAATCCTTTTTGTATAGTCACACAATAGTGTTTTTAATGGGAAGGTTAGGAAATTGAGTGAATGTGGTGCGAATGAACGAACGGTTAGGAAATTGTTATGAATTTGAAGGATTGTTTTTATGTATTCTATATTCTTATACCTATATTGTCTGGCTAAATAGGTCTTGTACCTAAGGCAAAAAAAAAAAACGTAGGTCAAGGTGAAGGTGACTTAATACTCATGGCACCGAAACCTTCGTCGATGGACTGGCTTATCAGCAGATGAATTATTACATGCCGCGCAAGATCGAGAACGATATTGGCAAATCGTCATGGTAGCTACCCATGCCTAGAACTTGGGCACGGTACTCAAAGAAGAATACTGCTGTAGAACATAAATTATTCACGGTAGCACGGTACTCAAAGAGGAATACTGCTGTAGAACATAAATTATTAAACTGTACACAAACATCTAATGAAAATCAATTTTTTGTAGGTTTCGTAAAAGTTTAAAAATACTAAAAATTTTGAGGTGGCTTCTTTTTAATGACACACAGTGTAGTTAAAATTCCACTATTTTTGTTGTAATTACAACGTCCTTCTTAACGTACTTACATATCGAATGAAAAATCTGGCTTTCTCCGTATTTTATATTTTGCAACGAACTATATTTATAATTATTACATATTTAGTTTTTATAAATCATTATCCCCGTCAAGTGTAAATTAATCAAATCTCGTTGAGCGCTTCTATAATCAAATCCTAATCACTTATTTTCCGTATAGTGAGCAAACATTTTTTTAAACTATCCGCACTGAAGTGGACATCCCTGGTCTGCGAATTGGTAAACAGTGTAACAACTACGCAAACATATTTTTCCGCGAATCCCTCACCATCATGGTCGTATCTTTATCTCATTGGGAATTTCTTTAAACCTTTTATTTTTTAAGCTCTCTACGGTTTAGTTGGCGAAAACATTTGTGCGATTAAGTGCATTAAGATGACTATATCTGTGAAAGGTAAGGGATTGATTCTTTCTATTGACTTTTGACTTTCAGTTTAACTCTGTCGGCGTGATAACTTTATTTAAATCAAAATATTATTTTAATGGAGTGTCAGCGGTTTTATTTCGCCTTATTATCGACTTACATAGTAACCAACATTATCTTTATATATACATATGTATATGTATATATATACATACATATTGTATGTGGATTATATTTATATACATATGTATATATATATATATATATATATATATATATATATATATATATATATATATATATATATATATATATATATATATATATATATATTGTGTATACGTTATTTGGATCGGTATGACACCTTTTTTAGGTAAAATTTTATTTAGTTTCTGCGTTTCAACTTCCTTTTTTTATTCTTGCATCTGATTTGTGTGCATCTTATGTTAGGTTGCTTACTTATTCTTATACTAGTTTTCTTCTTCTTAAGAGATCTCGTATACTTGTTTTAATTTATTTTACTTTGTGATGTTCCTTTTTGTACAGTTTATTCCTACACAGTTTTATGTAGTTTACTTATATATTTATCTTTTGTATTACAATATTATGCTTAAACCAATATTTGATAGCATTTTTATTCTTAGGTTTTGTGTAATTTATTTTGTTTAAGTACTAATTCTAGAACCAAATCAAACATGTCTTTTTCTCAAGACTAGCATATATTTAATTCATAGTACAAAATGTCTTTTTGAGAAATTGCGATCGGTGATCGATGATCTCTTTCGAAATATACATGGTTATGGCTAATCCCGAAACTAGTTGCAATATTGCTCTGTAATTTGGGAAATTTGACATGTTGTCTTTTCTGTGTATTGATATCACAATTAATTGAACTGTTAGAAGACAAAAGCTTCTCTTTTCTTTCCAATATAATTTTAGTTAGCTCATGCAATTTCTTAATTAGCTGTTATCTTCGAAGTTTTGGGTTTACTTAATTTGATCCAGAGCTTTTGCCGTTGTTTTTTTATTTTCCTTTCTCTAGAACCCATTGAACAATTTCTGCATCGTATATATTTACCATCATCTTCTTCCATTTTAAGTGTATTTTTAGATTTTTTTTGTCTTTTACCAGTTGATTGTAAAAAATCTAGTAGCACAGTGAAACATTTGTTTACCTTTAAGCTTGTTCGTATTTTTTGCAAGACTTTTTTTATGTATGTGATTACAATTTTAATGATAATGACAACACTTAGATAGATAGATAGATAGATTAAGAGAGGTGGCTTTTCGGCCTATTCCACTGCGACCTTTTCAGATCTATTGTGGTCCTCTAGTCCTAGACAACATTCTCTAGCCTGACCCTCTTTATAAAGTCAAGTAGCTTCGAGACTGTACCTTTCATGTAGCTATTTGCCGGTGGATTTTCTTTTCCTAATGCAAAAAACCGCACATTTGCCAGACTGTCACACTGACATAAAACTGGCTTTGACTGTTTTCCTGTCTTTGCTAATTAGGTCTGCCGTACATTTTGGCGAATGTTCTCTAATGAACTGTTTCGCCTGTCTTTGTCCTGGTGAATTCCTCCACCATTCCAGAGATTTGTGAGCTACCCACTTCTTTGTAGCCGTTCTTGTTACTGACTTTGAAACGATGCAGAAGGGTTCCGGTCCAATGAATGGCATTGATGAGCCTTGTTTGTCCATTTCATCTGCTTTTTCATTGCCCTTATGACCCTCGTGTTCCGGTACCCAGGCTACCGTAACCTTGCTACGGTCTCCTAGTTTATTTAGGGCACACACGCAATCCCATACTAGCTTAGAATTGACCTCTACAGAATTGAGTGCCTTAAGCGCTGCCTGACTATCTGTGAAGATGGCAACTGAACAGAACGTTCTTTCCTGCCTTTCTATTTCTTCCACGCAGTGATGGATTGCAGTTATTTCCGCCTGGAAAACTGTCACATCTTTAGATAGACTTACCGGGAAATGTATCCCTTGATTTGTCCCTACTATGCCGGCTCCAACACCCTCCGATGTTTTTGAGCCATCCGTGTACCAGGTAGCAGCAGCTTTTATGGGTACACCTTTTTTCCAGTCTTCCCTGCCTGGTATCTTAATTGTGAATTTATTGTTAAAGCTATATCTAGTAGCTGTAGCATCGATAAGTTTCCCCCTCGCAATATCGGCTTTTAGCTCCACAATTAGCTTTCTGTTGTCAGTACCATGCATTTGGCTTATATGTCGCTGGCTATGGATTAATCTGTGCTACTGATCTGGCTTCGCCCTGTATAAAGATATGAAGTGGTGGTAAATGTACGCAATAGTACGCTTAAACCAATATTTGATAGCATTTTTGTTCTTAGGTTTTGTGTAATTTATTTTGTTTATGTACTAATTCTAGAACTAAATTAAACATGTTTTTTTTCTCAAGACTAGCATATATTTCAGTCATAGTGCGAATCGGTGATCGATGATCTCTTTCGAAATATACATGGTTATGGCTAATCCCGAATCTAATTGCAATATTGATCTATAATTTGGGAAATTTGACATGTTATCTTTTCTGTGTATTGATATCACAATTAATTGAACTTTTCCAAGACGAAGGCTTCTCTTTTCTTTCCAACATAATTTTAGTTAGCTCATGCAGTTTCTTAATTAGCTGTTATCTTTGAAGTTTTGAGTTTACTTAATTTGATCCAGAGCTTTTGCCGTTTTTTTTTATTTTTCTTTCTTCAAAACCCATTGAATAATTTCTGCATCGTATATATTTACCATTATCTTCTTCCATTTTAAGTGTATTTTTAGATTTTTTTGTTTTGTCTTTTACCAGTTGATTGTAAATAATCTAATGGTAAATTTCTGTCGGTGTTTGTTTAATTTAAATTCATATTAAATGAATTCTATTATTGCGGCATGGTTTTTCCCAGAAGTAGCACAGTAAAACATTCGTTTACCTTTAAGCTTGTTCGTATTTTTTGCAAGACTTTTTTTATGTATGTGATTACAATTTTAATATTAATGACAGCACTTACAGGAGGTTTTATAAATGTAATGGTTTTATAATGTAAAGGTTTTAAGTTCTTGTAATAACAACTGTTGTAATTATAAAAATATATTCTACTTGCCACATATGATATTGGATCGTAGATATAGGGACATTAAACTTGCTACATTAAATTTTAGACAAAGTTGTTTTCTGGATTGTGAAATTGTGATTCTATCTCTGGTGACTGTCCTATATGGACTACCTAAGCTCTGACGTTACAATAAGCGGGGGTTTTAAAAACCTTTCCAAACATTTCTAATTTATGTGTATTTATCCCATAAGAAGTTGGAAATATTAGTGTTTTTAATTGTTTGAAGAATAAATAAGGTCTTTTGGTTATGAACAATCATTTTGTGTGATTGGTATTATTTGTTGTTCGTGAATTTGTGAGGTAAGAATATCAAAGTATTAAAATATTTACTATGAATGTTCATATTTTAGGGTTATGTTATTGATCGATTAAAACGTTAATTATTTTTTACTGTATTTCAAGGGATTTTGATATTATTTTGTTTGCTTGATTATCTATATTCAATTTAATAGTATAGCATTTCCTTGTACTTTTGTGTTATTGACGAATAAGACTAAAGAGACTTATGGAAGATTATTACGTATGTTAAATCTCTATTCTTGCCTAAACAAAGGATGTTTTTTCTATTTAAATCAATTGGTGTTCTGAAAACTAGTAGAAATTGGTTTAAAACTTGAATTAAATTCTAATTAGCATTACTCCCTATAGAATAAACAACTGATGCTTATATACAAGTCGCAGGAATTCTTGACTAATGAATTTTATGCCAAAGCTGAAGAGTTTTTGCAGTGCTTTGACAATACTTATAATATTAGAGGTCGTGAATTGAAAAATGGCTGTAGGCGAGATCCAGCATATCAACCAAACATATGGAATCATCGTCAAATCCTCGAAATGCAGCAGATGATTTTGCCAGGACTACGAACAGCGTAGAAGGCTTTCACTAGTTACTTCAATCTTTATTTAAATTTTTGCATAAGTTACTTCACAACACATATTATTTGCGATATGAAAGAGGACAAATATTGCCGCAACGCTTGAAATATAAACAAACAATATAAATATAAAAATATAAACAAAAATAAAAGAGCGCCTAGTCGTCGAAGATTATGATATTGAATGGCAATTGACGTTTCTAAATATACCACACTTGTTTTAATTTTTATATTAAATAAATATGTATACTTTTAAAATTGTATACCTTGTTATACTTTGTATATACGATATTAGAAATGTAAATTAGATTAATTTAACCACTCCAAAAAGTAGATTTTCGGGAAATCAATTAAAATTGTTTGTTCGTTCTATTTAATTTTGCCTTGTTTAATAATGACATGTACTATAAAGTACAGGTTATATAAGTTAATTTGAATTGGAGAAAAACCATCCAGTGATTTTCGTTATCTAGAAAAACGATAAAGAAAATCTTGGATTTATCACTTTCTTACAACTTATATTTTTTTGACATGAATAAAGGCACAAAATTGTATGAAAAAGCTTATTTTATTTAAAGTAACTTACAAAAAAAAAACAAATACAAACAAATCATTTCCATAAACTACCCTTCTTCCTCAACGGTATTATCTGATACAGTAGTTGGCCATGTAAGGATGTTTTCTTAAAATTCTTTTTTATCTTCTGGAATATGTGGAATTATTTTCCGAATGTCTTCCATCTTCTGCTCATTATTGGTATTTTTGCCCTGTATGCTCTGGTAGTAGGCAATGAAGGGATCACCCCATTTTTTGAAATAGAAACCTCCATTTTGAAAAAATCGTCTATTTATCCTGAAACTGCTACGTTGCCTTTAAGGGAGGAAAATTTCAAATCCTACTTCTTAAACATTTTTATTAGTTCTCTATAATTACATTGACTTAACGAATGCTCCGATTCATCGTGCCCCCTTATGGATAATTCCTGACAACTTAAAAAAATTACAATATCAATTAAACGACGTAAACTTGGGTGATTATTTTTTACAATTTCGTTATGTTTAATATCATTTTCACGTTGGGAATTATCTAATGAAATCTTATTAATGTATTGTAAATCTTATAATTATCTGTATGTATGATCTTTCGAAATATCATGTTTCTGTAAAGCCCTAAATAATTCCTTTAAATTATCTTAACCAGATTCACACCACGGATTTTGATATTTGCCCCTATTTGTCGAAAATAAAATGCAAGGCCAACAGAAAAGTTTGTTTTTTATTTCACTCCCGGTAAGCCATTAGTAGTTGCTGTACCAATTACCTGAAAATACTTACTACCCTTACCCCCGCACTAATATTTATAAGCCGGGACATTTTAGGCACAGAACGCCCCTTATTTTTAATAACAGTTTGTTCTTCGTATGGAATAGATGAAAACCCATTTTGCAAAATATAATTTACAATATCAGATTTATCAATACTTACAGTTTCTCCCATTTTTTAGGTTAATTTACCCGAATTTGTTTACACTTTAATTAAAAAAACTTGTAATATACCAAAAAACCCTTTAACTATTTACGGCAGCAGTAACTTACCACAGTATTTAGAAAATAAAATAAATCCCAGAAATACTATAAAAGCCAGTAGGTCCACCCACTATCAGTTCACTACTTAAGTTCTTAAGTACTTATGCATCCCGAAATAACATTTCATCCCTCGCTCGCAAAGTACACTTTTGCGGCAAATCTAAATGAAGCATCAGTAAATTTAAATTTGCCGTACTTGGCAATTAAATGCGTATGGAGAGAAATGTATCTTTGGTTGCCCATCGTCTGATATTCCGTTGATTTTTACATGTACATCGTTAAGTTTGGGATCAGCTTGCCGAAACCCCGAACCGTGTCTTTTTAAGAATTCACACAGGCGGATGGATGTCTCGGATTTCGGATCATTGATTTGAAAAGTGTCTTATGCAGGGATCACTTAACGCTGAGATTGGTCAAATTCTTTTAAAATCCATGAATAAAATTTAGTCTTTATTATCTCACAGATATTTTTTTTATTTCACAGAAACAAATGACATCAACTTATTACATATCACAATTAATTATCGAAATACTGATTCAATTAAATATTAAAACCTATAATATGAAATGAAATCTATATAAATATGAAATATGACCATAATGTGAAATATGACTCTACAACTGGTATCTGAGCAATATGTGCCCTCACACTTTGTAACGAGGTATAATAACCTCAGATACCTTGTTTGGGCGGTTTTCGTGACGGCCTCGTTGATCGGCTAGTGAAACACAATCAGTTACTTCCCTATCAATCTTTTTATAAATAGTGTTAACCCACTTATCTGTAATATCTAGAGTATCGAAAAACATTTTCTTACATACCTGAATTTTATCACCGTTTACCAGAAATGAATATTTATATGACCAGCGGCGCCTTGAAGTTGCAAGTGTTGCAAGTACTGCTTGTTTTTTAGGTATTCTTTCAACACAATTATTTATAAAGTATACTTGATGATTATAATTCCCAAGAGCTCAAAATTGTGAAAAAATCTGGTTACTCATTTCTAAAGATAACTTTTGAATACATTTTGTGGAACAGTTGTGTGTACACCCCTGTTTCATTTACCTTTCTCGGATTTGTTGATATCGTTGATTCGTGGATGCCAATCCTAAATTTTTTTCCTTTTATTCAAGTTGCATTTCAAATTGTTGGTATTGCGTGTTCTCTTGCGACCAGAAGTATATTTTCCCGGCATATCTCGTTTCTTTTTCTTATGCGAATTATGTTCTATATCAGTAGCACTATATTGGGTTTGTATATTTAGGTTTGTTTTTGGTTCAACCTCATCTATTTCTTGTAGATTCTTTTCTTTTGGTCCATCAGAATAGCTACTACCTACAACAAAATTATTTTTTGTATATCTACCTGAAGACCACAGAATAACAATAGAAACAGAAACAATTTGTAACAAAAGGAAATTGTGGTCGTCTATTAACAAGAAAAAAGTAAATAGCAATGGATATTCTAAAAACTGACATCTTACCTTCAGAACTGGAAGGTACATATTCGAACACATCGGCAGAGAAAGGCTCTCTATGACCACTAGACTCTACATCACTACCATTCGGGTCTAGAAATTTGCTACAACCAGGCCGTAACTTTCTTTTAAATTCGAATAAATCATTGCCATGTTGAATAAGTATTTCATCGGATGCTACATGATGTATTTGCACAAATCAAAGTCTTTTTCAACAGTGTCTAAGTTTTCCATCTCGCCAGAAAATAAATTTTGTTCCATATCTATAATAAAATATAAACTACTTATTTTTACTTACACAATTATGGTTATGATAATTACTTACCAGGTTTAGTGTCTATTTCACTATTTTTCAAAGCTAATTCTATTATACCCCTATTACGACTCATTTTGAAAATATATCTCGATATTGAAACACTTATATAGTCAAAAATATCAACTAAAATAATGTACAAGTTACATTCACGTAAATGGGATATACTGTAACTATATAGTAGAACACAAACAAAGTAGCAACTCATATAGCAAATGGGATTCCCCGGTAAACTGTTCATACAACAAGATTGACTTAGGAGATACACCGTATGTTTGATTACTTTATAAATTAAACATACGTGCAACAAAGCTGTAACTTCTTTAGCAACCTTTTTTTTGAACGTATCCTTCCATTGTTAGATATAATTCTTCCTCAGTTCTCTCCATCTTTCCCTATATCTTGAGCTGTTCTCTGCCACGTGGGACCTCCTTGTTTCCTGATGTCATCTTTCCACCTCATCTGTGATCTGCCTCTTGATCTCTCTGCATTGTATGGACGCCACTTTCCGATGGCATTGTTCCATCGTTCGTCTTGAAGACGTTTACTGTGTCAGCCCATTTCCATTTCAGTTTTGCTGCTTGTTCTATCGCGCCTACTGTATTTGTTCTGGTCCTGATCCACTGGTTACGTTTTCTATCTTTAAGTGATATACCCAACATTTGTCTCTCCATCGCTCTTTGTGTCTTCCTTATCCTATCCAAATTGGCCTGTGTAAATGTCCATGTCTGTGCTCCGTAGGTGAGCACCGATATTATACAGGAGTTATATACCTTGCTTCGTAAGTATAGAGGGATTGTTTGATTTTTTAGAACGTAAGAAAGTTTGCCGAACGCTGCCCATCCCATTCTTACTCGTCTCGATATTTCGGCTGTTTGATTTTCTCTGTTAGCTCTGATTGCTTGTCCTAGATAGATATACTCATTTACCTGTTCTATTTTTTCTGTTTGTATTTTTATTGCCTCTTGGTCTTCCGTGTTTGTCATTACTTTTGTTTTGTTAAAGTTAATTTTTAGGCCTTTTTGCAGTGATTTTTCATGAAGTTCATTCAACATGAATTCCAGTTCTTGTCGTTCCGAAGAGATCAGGAGTATATCATCCGCATATCTAAGGTGATCTGGTACTTTCCGTTAATACATATTCCTCTGTTTTCCCAATCTGTTGATTTTATTATATCTTCGAGGGTCAAGGTAAACAGTTTAAGTGAAATTATATCGCCTTGTCGGACTCCTCGTTTAACTTTCATATTATCCGTTATTAATTTGTCGTCCAGAATTACGGTCATGGTTGCCTTTTGGTAAATATCATGTATCAATTGTCGGTATCTTGAATCTATGCTACTATTGACCAGAGCTTCTTCAACCGCCCAGTGTTCAATGCTGTCGAAAGCCTTTTCATAATCTACGAATGCTAAGTTCAGCGGAAGGTTGTATTCATTGGTTTTCTCAATTAAGATTTTAAGCGCATGTAAATGGTCGATTGTGCTGTATCCTTTCCTGAATCCGGCCTGTTCCACTGGTTGGTAGTTATCAAGTTTATAGGTTAGTCGGTTGTTTATTATTATTGTGAAGGTTTTATATAGTTGTGACAAAAGGAAATAGGACGGTAGTTGTTTAGGTCTGTTCGGTCTCCTTTCTTATGTATTAAGATTGTGTTGGCATTTCTCCATTGTTTAGGTATTTTACCTCCAAACAGACATTTGTTGAACAGTATTTTTAGCATTTTTTTTTATCGTGTCTCCTCCTTTTAGGAGTTCCGCCAGTATTTTGTCCTCACCGGCCGCTTTATTTCTTTTCATGTCGTTTATGGATTTTTCGATTTCATCTTCAGTTATTTCTGGTAATACCTCTGAGCCAACATTTTGTATTTTCCTCGAGAGATTCTGTTTAGATGAGAGTGGTGGGTCATTTTTAGAACTGTATTGGTCTGTGTAATATCTTTCTGTGATTTTTACTATTTCTCCTAGGTCTCTTTCTTTACTGTTCTCCGCTTTAAGCATGATTAATTTTCTTTTTCTCATATTTGTCTTCATTGTTTTTAAACTTTTGTTCTTCTCTGTGATTTTCTTAATGCGATCTTCTTGGTATTTCTTTAAATCTTCCTTTATCTGTTTTATAATGGTTTTGTTCAGTTCGGTAAACTCCATTGTATTTCTTGTGTTATCATTCAGGAGTTGTCGTCGTTTTTTTAGCATATCTTGTAATTTAGCGCTAATTTTTTGTTGTTTTCGTTTTTGTTGATTTCGCAACCTTATTAATCGTCAAATATATAGAAACTAAAAATTTGACATAGGGAGTAACAGTGTTACTGCCCTTTTTACGCTAAAATGACACACGTAACTTAAAGTACAACATTTTTCAACGGAGTATTAGCGAAACTATTGAGAATTAAGCTATGTGGTTTATATTGACGTGTGCGCAATTTTTCACTGAATTCGCCTGTGTTGAAATGTGAAAATAGATCTAACTTGAGGTACAACCTTGTTAGATGGGGGTGTCGATATTATCGCCAAATATTTCAAAGCCAGCAATTCACAACTACAATCTATGATTGATTACTACATACTGAAAGTATTTAGGTGGTTATCAGGAAATTATACTGCAAATCGTCTTACTTCAACATAATACGTTGTCTTACCTCACATTAAAAAACAAATTAATAAAGTGAATACCATAATTAAGTATTATCAAGACGAAGCAATCGTTAACAAATTTACCAGCCGATATTATAATAATAGTAAGTTGTTGAACACCGATTGCATAAACTATTAGCATATTTCTAATAACAATTTTACCGATTGGACATTTATCCGATATTTAATTCGAAATAAAATAATAAATAATACATATGATCATTTAATTTTCAACCATCAACAAAAATGTAACATGAAGGCAAGAATATAACATTCACAGATGTCGCCGTATATTTCCAGCAGATATTTCCTTGTCGATGATAGATATTAGCTGATTATTGTGTTTATGAGATGGTAAAGACATAAAATGACATCAGTTTTTGGGTAACGTGAATAATGTTTCAATTATATATAAGTATGTGGATTTAAGTAATTAATTCAGGGAAAAGCAATAATCGTTGCAAGTCACGTACCTTTATTTCCTATAATAGTAAACCAAACCCGAGGAAAGAGGTTCTAAAACTGTTGTTTGGATGCAATGGATTGTAGTCATAATATAATATGTATGAGGATAATTATTATAATGAGAATTACATTTTATATTTGTTTTGACGTTTTGGAAATCGTTTTCAAAAAACATTATAAATTAAAAAATTATTTACATTCGTGGACAAAAATATCAAATATCTTAGAATTTTCCAAATTTTTTTGGATTCACTATTATTTCAAAATAAATTAAACAGGAACTAAATATAGTAAAGATAAAAATAGAACAGCTCGAGAAAGAAAGAAAAGCTAACAATGTTATAGTCCAAGGACTGCCGATGGATACCAATGATCCAAATGAACTTAACAAGACCATGACTAATTTTATGGAAAAAGAATTGGGCATACAAGTAAAAATTGAAGAAGCTTACAAACTAGGTGAAAAAACATGTCTTATAAAAACAAAAGACAGAAATGAAAAAATAAAAATTATGCGGAATAAAAACAAACTAAGATCAACGAAACCAGAAATATACATTAATAATGATCTAATGCACGAAGAGATGAAGATACAACAGGAAATACGGAAAATTGGAAACTTAGAAAAACTTAAAGGTAAGAACATCCGAGTTGGCTATCAAAAATTAAATATTGACGGGGACATATGGAAATGGAATAAAGAAAAAAAAGAGTTGGAAAAAGATAACCAAGGGACGTCAAAAAACTGATACAACAAGAAATATCGGATATCCAACAAGAAACGAAATACGAAATGGCAAAGAAAAAGGATATGAATTCTCAAGAAAAAATAATAAAACATACGTACATAAAAAAACCTAACAAAAAAATTAAAAAACACGAGCAAGCAAAAATAAGTACGTGGAACATCAGAACAATGCTTGAACCAGGAAAAATGCAAGAGATTGTCTCAGAGCTGGAAAGATACGGAATTGATGTTGTAGCAATTCAAGAAATTAGATGGGCAGGTCAAGGAGAAATAAATAAAAAAAATTACATATTACACTACTCTGGGCACGAAAAACAAGGTCAATATGGAGTTGCATTTATAACTACAGGAAAAATACAAAATAATATTATGCAATTTAAACCAATAAATGAGCGCATGGCATACTTGAGAATTAACGCCAAACCATTTAATATATCCATCATAAACGTATATGCACCAACTGAAAGTGCTGTAGCAGAGGAAAAAGATAACATCTATGAGAAACTGGAACAAGAAATTGAATCTTTACCCAAAGAAGACACAATTCTGGTAATGGGAGATTCTAACGCTCAGATTGGCAAATAAGACTACATTAACCAAGTTGCAGGTAAATATACATTACATGAAAAAACAAATGATAATGGTCAAAGATTATGCAACTTAGCAACTAGCACCAATATGATTGTCAGTAGTACAAAATGTGCACACCCTGTATATCACAAAGTAACATGGGTCTCACCAGACCAAGAAACATGGTCCCAAATAGACCATATACTCATCACAAAGAGAAAGCAAACATCGATAACAGACGTGAGAACATACAGAGGTGCACATGCAGACACAACCATTCCATGGTTACCGAAACTTTAAGACAAAAAGTCAAAAGAACGCTAAAAAACAAGACAACAAAGGACAAATGGTACATAGAAAAATTAAATGCTACAGATAGAAGAATTAAATATGCAGAAGATATAAGCAAACAACTGAAGGAATACTGTGAACATACAGAGGATGTTGAAACAGAATGGAGCAATATAAAAAAATGTATAAATGAAACAGCTTCTGAACATGTAGGGATAAGGAGAAAGAACAAAAAAGAAGAATGGTATAATCAAGACTGTCATAACATGTTAAAAAAGAAGATAGAAATAAGACAAAGGTGGATCAGAACAAATAGACAAGAATATAAAGAAGAATACAACAAATTAAGGACAGAATGTAAGAAACAAATAAAAAAATTAAACGAAACTGGTTAAATGATAAGATAAATGAAATAGAAAAAGAAAACACAAATATAAACACAAAAGCATTTTATAAGAAAATTAGCGAGCAGAACAAAACCTTCAAAGGAAAGATAAAAGGCATAAAGGATAGAAATGGAAAAGTATCAGAAAATGACAAAGAGTTTAAAGAAATCTGGACTGATTATTTTAAAGAATTATTAACAGTACAAGAGGACGAAGACTTACATGAAAATGTGGAAGAAGAGACCACGATGATAGAAACCGAGCTAGAAAAACCAACGAGAGATGAAGTTGAGGAAACTATAAACAGTAGTCGCAACGGTAAAGCACCAGGTATAGACGGTATAAACATGGAACTAATAAAATATGATGGACAAGAACTCAGAGAAAAAATATACCAATTAATAAAAGTCATATGGGACGAAGAAAAGATGCCAGAAGAAACAAACGACAAATTATCACAATCCATAAAAAAGGAGACCAACAAATGTGTAATAATTATAGAGGACTGACATTATTAAACACAGCGTATAAAATCATGTCAACCTTAATACAACGAAGACTGGCCAAAGCGACAACAAATATCATGGGACAGTATCAATGCGGATTTATTAGGGGAAAGTCAACAACAGATGCCATACATACGGTAAAGCAAATTATGGAGAAAGCTTATGGATATAAAATAGAAATTGAACTGCTTTTTATAGACTTCCAACAAGCATTTGATTCAATAAATAGAGCAAAATTACTTACAGCTATGAGAGAAATGAGAATACACAACAAATTAAGACGATTAATAAAAATGACAACGAGCAAAACCGTAGTAACTGTAAAAACACAAGAAGGAGACACAGAAGAATTTGTTATAAATAAAGGTGTACGTCAAGGAGATTCATTATCTGCAACTCTGTTTAATCTTGCCCAGGAATATATAGTCAGAAAAATCAACAAAGGTACACTTAGAACGAGAGAGGGACAAATAATAGCATATGCCGACGATATTGTGATAATAACAAAGAACAGAAAAAAAAGGAAAGTATGTTAAAAGAATTGGTAGCAGAAGGGAAAGTAATGGGATTAGTAATAAATCAAGAAAAAACAAAAATAATGAGATTTGACAAAAAATATGAAAACAAAAAGGTTACACTGGGAGAATATATATTTGAAGAAGTAGAAAAGTTTAAGTATTTGGGAATATTATTAGCAAACAATGGAGAAAGGGAAACAGAAATTAAAGAAAGGATAATTACAGCAAATAAGACATTCTATGCAAATAAAAAGCTTCTAAAAAATAAATTACTGAGTAAAAAATCGAAAATGAAAATATATAAAACAATAATTCGACCGACTATGATGTATGCTGCCGAAACCCTTAGCATGACAAAAAAACAAGAGGAAGATCTTAGAATACTAGAAAGGAAAATACTAAGAGCAATATTAGGACCAATAAAAATTAATGAAAACCAATATAGACAAAGAACGAATCATGAACTACTAAACGAAATTAAAGAGGATATAGTTTGTGAAATAAAACAGCAAAGGGCAAAATGGCTAGGACATATATGGAGATCAGGACCATCTACGACAATATTCTCAATATTGGAATGGACACCATCTGGTAAACGAAGACGTGGAAGACCAAGATCTACATGGCTACAAGAAGTAACAAACGATCTCAACAGGGCGGGCGTACGACAATGGAGAGAAAAAACCAGAGATAGGAAACACTGGAGAAAAATAACAAGAAAAATTAAATAAAGAAAATGAGGAATGATCTACCTCGTAAAATAGATCTAGAGAGCTTAAGCGGCGTAACCCCGTACGGGGTGTTTAGCCACAATATATATATATATATATATATATATATATATATATATATAATTTCAAAATAATTTTAGATTACTGATGTTACTCATATAGTAGGCTGATGTTCTCAACTGGTTTAGAATATTTTGACGTTTATTAAACGTTTAGTGTCATTCGTACATTTTATCATAATAAACTTTCTTCGCTTATTTGAAAAATCATACTAATTCGGTTATTTTTAGCTTAATTAATTAGGTTTAACTAAATATTGTTTTGATTTAACTAAGGTTCAAACAAGTATGGCACGAATTCGCCACTGCGATGAATCCCCAGCAGCACAGATTGTAATTTTGTACGAGGAACGGTATACACAAAATGATATCGCACAACATCTTAGGAGAAGTCAATCTACAGTTTCTAATACGTTAAGAAGGTACCACGAAACAGGAAATTTTATACGAAGGCCTAGTCAAGGACGTCCAAGGTGAACAATCGCAATTGACGACCGTTTGTTGGTTCTTGATTTTACACGAAATTGCTCATTGGCATCGATGCACCTCAGAAATGAGCTACTAAATTTTAGACAAGACAGAAACAGTGAGACGAAGATTAAAAGAATCAAACTAAAAGCCTAGACTCCCTGCCAAAGTTCCACGTCTTCTCCAAAATCATAAAGCTCGTCGTTTAGAATTTGCAAGAACACATATTCAGTGGAATATCGACAACTGAAAAAATGTTCTTTTTACTGATGAGAGTAGAATCCTATTATGGAAACCAGATGATTAAAACCAAGTCTACAGAAGAGTTGGGAACGATTCGCCACCTGCAATCTCGCCCAGACCGTTAGTTTTGGAGGTGGTGGCATAATGTTTTGAAATGGTATTAGTTGGGAGGGATGCACCGCACTTGTGGAAGTGATAGGACGGATGACTGGTAACTCTAAGGGAGAGCGCCCACCATTACCAGCTAAGCGCTTTCGGCTTACAAAGCCTTCTTCAGAGCTATGCTACAATAGAACTCTAATATAACTAATTACACTTACGTTAAGTTTTTAAAAAGTACCACTACTTAGGAGAGATTTCATTCTGGTGGAAAAATCCACAGTTTTCCTTTAATATTTCTTTGAAAAAAAAAAAAAAACAAAAAAGACTGTACACTGGACTCCACAAAAAATTTGGTTATTGTACGGGTGTCGAGACCATTTGTTGGTTGAAGCAGCATATATAATTGAATATTGAATTTTGAATAATTCCTTAAAGAAGGTGACGATTGACATATGTCATAGATAGAAAGCTATGTTTCAATGACATCTGTCAATTGTCATCTTCGAGGAATTATTTAAAAGGTAGATACTCGATTCCGTTCATTTTATCTCCGGCTTCAACTCCAACAAATGGTCGGGTTCTGACACCCATACCATAGCCAATTGCGTTTTTTTTTTCAAAGAAATATCTTGATATTTCTCTCTGAAATGAGATCTCTCCTAAGTAGTGGTACTTTTTAAAAACTTGACGTAAGTGAAACATTGTCAACTTAAAATAGTTATTTATATTAGTGTTCCATTGTAGTATTGTATCTCTGATACAATATATAAATTGTTATATTTATCGTTTTATATTTGTCAGGCCACTTTTGGATTTACTTCTTTCGTCCATTAGTTTCAGGATCTCATGTGTCATCCATGAGTTTTTCTTCATTAATTTATGTGCCTTTAGATGTATATCCTTTAAATTTTGTGCTATTTTTGTAATCTGTTTGATCGTATGTTCTCGATTAAGGTGGGTCGTACCCTTATTTTCGTATTAAGATCTTATAGCATTCGTACATCGAATGCTTGAGATTTTTTTTTGGATTCTTTTAAGTTTAACTCGGAATTCTACTCTACGATAAGTCTTGACAGATGTAAAGCTGTTTCGGAATCTTTTATTTACTAAAATGAAATCTATTTGATTTCTAATGATTCTTCCGGGTCTTGAGGGGGATTTCCACGTGTACAGCTTTCGAGGTGGTTATTGGAAGAATGTGTTGGTGATAACTAGTTCTGAGTCTCCTGCGAATTTTTCTAGGAGGTCTCTCTCGTTTCGGACTGTAAGTCCATGAGCTCCGATGTACCTTGTCTTATTTCCAGCTCCAAGTTTGACATTAAAATCTCCCATAATGATTAGAACTTCCTGTCGTGAAATGTTCTGTATGATTTTATTGATTTTCGGATATAACTAAATTGCTCCTTCCTCCTATTGATATGTAGTGGATAGAGAATAGACTTGTATGATGTTTGTATTAATGTGGTTGGCTTTTACTTGTAGTAATATCATTTTCTCTGATATTATATAGTTGGTAACGCATTTGGCAACCTTGGGTGATACGATTACTCCGACTCCATGTTCATGTGATCGTGATAACATCAACATGAACCGTGATTTCAATATGCATTCTCTCTACGCATCACCCATCTTAATTATAATTTTATCAAAAACTAGATCAATAAAATTTTGGTACAAAATCATCTTAAAAAAATATTTTATCACAAACTTTTTTCTATTATTTCACAGAATAGTCATGAAAACCCATCCTATAAATTTGTGACGTCATTTAAATTGAAACTGACATTTTTCCCAACAGTTTTTTAAAATATAATCCAAACCTTCAATTGCTCATGTCCAAGATTTATATGATGGATCATCGCTCGAAATTTTCCACGATATATGTATGTAATTCCAGTTAATTTAAGATGAAATGTGTTAACTTATAGTAAACGATACTAAATTCTTTAAACGAGCTTCAATGTCTTTTTAACTTTAAATATCAAATTTTTCCATACCTGTGTGATCATATCTCAAAACATACCTACATTTGTAGACAAATAAAAAACGAAAACCCATATTTTAAATAATAACTATTGTATTAAAGGTAGCTAAATATCCAATGTTAAGTGAGAAATCAACTAATGATTTGACGGTGTGCAATGCGCAGCCTCAGTCTGTGGTGGCGATCAACAGTACGCAGATTCTATGCAAGTTAAAGTAATTAACAAATACGTATATCAAACAAATTTTTTGTAATGCGAGTGTTCTCTATATAAATATTTATACATAAATGAATATAAAGGTGTTAATTCATTTGATTAAATTAATAGCGTTAAGTCATTTCCGATAATGTAGAATAGTATTGCTGTATTGGAAAATCCAACTACAGCTAATACATTTTTTGGAAATCCAAGTACGTCTATAAACTATTGAACCAACATTTTTTATTTCATAATCAATGAAAAGAATTAATCATACAAACATAATTATACTAATTTTTATTTCTGCATACCTAGTTATTAAGTTATTATTGTGTCTATTAAAATGTGTATAAAAACAACTTTTTTGTGGTGAATTTGTTGTCTATCTAATATCCTCTTTAAGCTGAATACGTTTTCTTCCTCTGCTTTCAATTTTTTTAACAGACGTATCCGACTTGCCTTCACATTGTTTGAGTTGTTTTAGAACTGTGACACTTCTCCTATAATAGACACTTTAGTCAAATCGCTACATGTAGTTACGTCATTGACCAACATAATATGTACCTACATACCCTTCACGGAGTCCACAATACACGTTGTATATAATAGTTTTTTTATCTTCCGAAAAATTTGTTGACGACGTTCCATTTGACTATTTTTGCCTTCTATATTTTGTAAGTACTCTTCTACGGCACTACAGCCCAAAATGAGCCTTGGCCTCCTTTATTTTTTGCCTCCACCCTTGTCTGTCTGTGGCTGCTCTTCTCCATACACGGACTCCTAAAAGTGCTTGTGCGTCGCTGCTTACTGTGTCTTCCCAGCGCTTTCTTGGCTTTCCAACTGGTCTCTTTCCCTGCATTCTGGCGTTCAGTGCTCGTTTTGGTAGCCTATCCTCTCCCATTCGTATCACATGTCCGGCCCATTGCAATCTTTGTATTCTAATGAAGTTTGACAGGGGTGTTTCCTTATACAGTTGATAGAGCTCGTTGTTATATCGAATTCTGAAGATTCCGTTTTCCCTCACAGGTCCTAGTATTCTCCTCAGTACTTTTCTTTCGAATGTGTCGAGTTTGTTTTTGGATGTTTCTTTCAGGACCCATGCTTCGCTGCCATAACATGCTATTGGCCGAATTAAAGTTTTATATATTCTCATCTTTGTATTTCGGTGGACACTTTTAGACCGAAATATATGGGAGAGGGCAAAATAAGCTTTGTTTGCCTGCGTTATCCTTTTTCGTATTTCTCCATCCTCTGCTCCATCGGCATATATTTCTACTCCCAGGTATGTAAACTTTCCAACCGTTTCAATGTCATCTTCATGTATAATGTTTTGTGGGATTATATTTCTTCTCGTCTGTACCATTATTTTTGTTTTTTCTGTGTTAATTTCCAGACCTAGCCTTTTCGTTTGTGTTTTTAACTCTGCGTATGCTTCCTGTGCTCCTGTTGATGTTCTACTCATAATATTAATATCATCGGCGTAGGCAGCCAGTTGAACCGTTTTATTGGTCAGTAGGTTTTCTCGTCCAGTTTGCATTTGCCTGACCGCATACTCTAGTGCCAGGTTAAACAATGTTGGTGCCAGCCCATCTCCCTGCTTTAGTCCCTGCGAGATTTTGAAAAAGTCTGTCGGTTGTTTTGTATTCGTACACATGCCTGAGTTTCATCCATTGTGGCTTTAATGAGTCTAATTAGCTTATGTGGTATTGCTAATTCTGCCAATATATAGTATAGTCTGTCCCTTTTGACTGAATCGTATGCCTGTTTGAAGTCCACAAACACATTACATATTTTGTAAGTACATATCTGTAATATTAACGTATTAACCACTTGAAGTTAACTATAGCACTGATGTATTTCAGTAATAGCAAGAAACAAAGTCGTTATCTATAAACCAGTGTGTTGACAAACAATATAATGGGAATTCCCGAACAATTAAAAGAAGTAGAATTGTCTTTGCGAGCAAACTAAAGCATCTATTGTTTTATGTTTAAATATAAAGTTTGATTGTTGATAAAACCAACGATTTATTAAATGCCATTGAAGTTTTTAATTCTATAAATTTTCTGAAATATGGAGCCCTTCAGCGTCTATCATTCATTACTGTACACCTTATTTTTATCTAGCGGCAAATTATTGTCGCTCAGATATTGGAATGAAACTGCAATCTGAGTAAAAAAACACTTTGTCTTGTAATGTAATAAGCCTTGAAAAATATTTTACTGATAAGCATTTTGAAATAAATGGTATTTCAGCAAAAGCATATTTAAACAAAAGTCAGTATGTATTGTTAAACTGCTATAGACCTTCTTTAAAGCATAGTTTCTTTAAATCCTTAAAAGCGGTTTTGACGAAGATAGCCAAACCTTCTTCTTCTTCTTTCTCTTTATAAGCAGTTCTGCTTGTTCATTGTTAGATTAATATCTCTATGGAAGGTTGTCACTCCATCTTTTGCGCGATCGTCCGATACTTCTACTGCCGATTAATGCCGATCTCTTGTTATTTTGATGACACCGGTCTCCTCTATTCTACTTTTGTGGTTATTCCATTCTTTTTTTTTATTTTGTGTCCATTCATATATACACTGTACGTTACATTTTCTTCTAATGTCTTCACTTTTTTTTCGATCTCTCAGCTTATTTCCTGTAATTCTTCTCAGTACTCTCATCTCTGCCGTTTCCAGTAGCCTTTGCGTAATGGCTATATCGGGTCTTGTTTCTGAGGCATATGCCATTATTGGTCTTACACTGGCTTTATAAATTCTTGACTTCATCTCCGTGTTAATGTGTCGGTTTAGCTATATAGTGTTATTAAGGTATCCTGCCAGTCTACTTGATTTTTGTACTTGATCTATCACTTCTTTGTCCAGTTTTCCATAGCTAGACAGTGTAATTCCCAGGTATTTTATTTCCATTACTTGTTCAATACCGATGTCATCAATTCCTATTTTACATCTGATTGGTTCTTTGCTGACTACTATTGTTTTAAAAAAGAGGTTAGTCTTTGTAAATGAGTTTATTTATTTAAAAAACCCTTAAAAGGGCTACATCAATAAAACAAACGTTTTCGGACCACACAGTCCATCATCAGGTTTTAAAATCGAAAAATGCTAGGTCACAATGCCTGAGCCACCAAAATACTAGGGTAAAAACCCTTTAAATTACATTTAGTTATAAAAGATTGTACATTGTGTTGTAAAATAACTGTGATGTTCAGTATTAAATTAAATTTGACTAGAGTTAACACATGGCTGAATCGAGTTCCAGAGCCGGTGAGAGAGAACCTCAACACGCGGAGAACAGCTGGGAACTGTTCCCAGTATATTTAGTATTTCCTAAGTATATTTATCGTTTTCCATAAATTCGTTTTCTTCTTTCTCGCGTTAGTCGTCGTAATGAAATCATTCCAGTTCCGAGGTATAATACTGTTTCTATGAGCGGTATGGTTTTAAAGTCTGTCAGTAGGGTGCTAACCTGGCTGTAGACCCCCTCCTCCCTTATCTGGGCTTGGGACCGGCAACAGTTCTGTCGAGCTACTTGATCCACCCAACAAAACTGCAGGCGGAGTTATAGTCAAACCTAACATATTATATTTAATTATCTAACGGTATATACATATATTTGAGCATACTACATGGATATTTTTGTTAGTCCATATAATCCAATCTCTAAATTATTCAGTTGCATTATGGTCGATCTCACATATTTGTTTAGAAATTTCTGAGCGCTAAGAAGAGCGCTATAATTTGTAAAAATTCTTCAATACAAGTAGCGCTACCTTTCACTCTTACAAAAAAAAAATGTATTCCACTGGAAGATCAAGAATAACTAATGGTCATCAGCATTTTCTGGAGTTTAGTGTCTACATTTTTGATACTCAACTATATATCTTACACGCTGAAATATTGTAATCGTTCAGGGGTTTATTTTTTGACTGACATTTTGTTGATTTGTTAATATATTTTTTCGGTTGCCCCTGTTGTATCAACCAACAGAAAATAGACTACAAGCCCATGGAACTTTTTTAAGGGCTCATTTGACGCATTATGAATCACATATAAATCAATACTACAATATGTAATAACAACTTTGGAAACTATTCCTCCCATTCTTATCGGTACTCAAAGCATGGGGGTTCAAATTAAGGGTTGTACTTTAAACACCTGTCAATTCGAAACTTTGTGTATGAATGCCGTACTGTATCAAATTGCCGAAAAATGGGGGAAAAAGTTTCCAAAAATAAAAAAAAATCCCTGCTCCTGTGAACAACAATATTTTTGTACGAAATTAGGTCGCAGGTCATTATTTTTGTATAACCTTCTTCTTCTTCTTCTTCTAATGGCGCTACAATCCTTTGTGAGTCTTGGCCTGCTTAACAATGATCTTCCACTCTGCCCTGTCGGATACTTTCCTTCGCCACTGCCTGATGTTCATGGTTGGTTTTAAGATCCCTCTCTACGTCGTCTATCCATCTTTTACGGGGCCTTCCTCTTGTTCTGTTTCCTTGGGGCTTCCATCTCTGGACTACTTTTACAGCTCGATTATCTGGCATTCTTTCTAGGTGAACAAGCCAGTTTAGCCTTTGTGACTACAAATCAAACAATATCTGCGCTCTGGATTAGTTCATCCAGCTCGTGGTCCATTTTAATTCTCCGCGAACCATCACTGCATTTGATTGGTCCACATATCTTCCTTAGTATTTTGCGCTTAAATATTCTCAGTTGATTTTCATCAGTGGTTGAGAGGGTCCACGTTTCAGATCCATTTGTGACCACTAGTCTAATAACTGTTTTGTAGATTCTAAGCTTAGACTCACGATTCAGTAACTTACTTTTCATTAAGTCTTTGTATGCATAAAAGCACTTATTACCGCTAAGAATCCGTGCTTGTATTTCTTGACTGATGTTGTTGTGGTTATTTGTTCATTTATTATTTAGCCTAGGTAGGGAAAAGTGGAGGCATATTTGTAGGTATGGTTGTCTACCTTCAGATATATTGTTTTGCTTTCATTTATATATAGACCAAAAGTAGCAGCTTCTTGTTTCAGTTTTATAACTTTTTCACTTAATACCCTTTTGTTGCGGCTTATTACGTCAACATCATCCGCATATGCGCATATTTGCATTGATCTTGTATTAATACAGCCGTTTATATCCAGTTTTCTAACAACAAAATTTGATTAAAAAGTGTTTTTGATAAGGCATCACCTTGTCTAATTCCATTTTCAATATCAAGTGCCTGCGTCATATCTCCATCTATTCTCACCATAGCCTTGGAACCCTACAGAGTCATTCGTATAAGTTTAACCAACTTATTGGGTATCCCTAACATAGATAGTTGCTATAACATCTTTTGTCGATCCCCTCGATCCCGTTTAACCCTACTTCCACCTTTTCATTATTTCCTCTTTCTCGCTGATAATTGCCCCATTTTTGTCCTTGTAAACTGTTGATCTTGTCATGTATCCTTGGGTGTATTGCTTGGTTTCCTCGTAAAATTTTCTAGTCTCTCTTCTGTTATTATAATCTGTAATTTGTTGTATTTTTCTATTCAACATTTCTCTCTTTTTCCTTCTACATATTTTCTTTGCATCTTTTCTGAGTTCTTTATATGCCTCTCTATTAAATCGGGAATCCCTTTGTAGACATTTCTGTCTAGCTATATTTTTGCTATTTATTACTTGTTGGCAATCTTTGTCAAACCATTCCTCGCTTCTTTTGCTTGAGGTTTCACTTAATGTTTCCTTTGCCATATTTGTAATTGTCGTTTGGATGCGTTTGGATTTACTCGCGTTATTTAAATTTGATTTTGTTATGATTTTGCGTTTCGCATTTGTGTTTAAATTATTTAAGTTTTACTCATTTTATGCAAAAGACTTTTCAGAAATCTATTAAAATTAAAAACTGTAAGGGGAAGGAAATATTTTAGACATAAAAAAGTAGATATACCCAAATTAGTGTTATTTAATATTATAGCATGGAGTTTAAGAGCAAATTATCCAGAAGGGCTATTAATAGTCCAAGTCGAGAAATAATTGCTAATGAGTTATCCTTAGATTGTCATCATCATCATTTTGGCCTTGCAATCCTGTGTGGGTCCTAGCCTCCCCAAGAATTTTTTTCCAGTCGCCCCTATCCATCGCCTTTCTCCACCAAGCACGTATTTTCATATTTCTCATGTCTTCATCGATATTATCAAGGAACCTTGTTCTAGGTCTTCCTTTTCTTCTTTGACCAATAGGTCTATCAAGGAGCGTTTTTCTAGCTGGGTCGGTTTGCTCCATCCACATTACATGGCCTACCCACCTCAGACGTCCTATCTTAATGTGTTTTACGATATCTGGTTCCTGATATATTCTATAGAGTTCGAAGTTCTATCGTCTTCTCCAGACACCATTTTCATTTACCGCTCCATAGATTCGCCTTGTTATTTTTCTTTCGAAACATCCTAACATGTTTTCATTGCTTTTTGTTAAAGTCCAGGTTTCTGAACCATATGTTAGAACTGGGCGTATTATTGTTTTGTTGAGTTTTACTTTTGTATTTCTTGATATAACTGTAGATTTAAAAAGGAGGTTACGCCCAAAATAGCATCAATTGGACATGCACATTCTGCGGTTTATCTCTGCGGTAGTGTCATTTTCAGTATTGACGAGTGTTCCCAGATATACAAATTCGTTAACTGCTTCGATGACGTCGTTTTCTATAACAAGTGGCCGTAGTATTTGTGGTTGCGTACCTATTTTCATGTATTTCGTTTTATTTGTGTTTATTATTAAACCCATTTTTGTAGCCGCTACCTTTAGTGCTACCTACGCCTCTCGTGCTGCGTTTTCCGTTCTCCCAACAATATTGATATCATCAGCATATGCTAGGATTTGCACAGATTTGATATATATTGAACCGGTAGTTGTGATTTGTGACGTACGTATTACTTTTTCCAGAGCTAGATTGAATAGTATACAGGAGAGTGGGTCTCTCTGACGTAGCCCGTTATTTGTTTTAAAAGGTTCAGAGAGTTCCCCCTGGATTCGTACTCTGCATTCAACTTTTTCAAGGGTTAGTTTATTTAGACTTACCAAATGATTTGATACTACTAGGTCTATCATTGCTCTAAACAATTCTCTTCTATTTACTTACAGAGTTGTAAGCTGCATTGTAGTCTATAAATATGTGGTGCGTCTCTACATCGTATTCCAGTGTTTTCTCTAGAATTTGTCTCAGGGTTAAAATCTGATGAATTGTTGATTTACCCACCTCTGAAACTAGCCTGGTATTGTCCTATTATTCGCTCTGCATATGGTGCCATACGATGGCATAGTATATTGGAGAATATTTTATACCCTGCATTTAGGAGCGTAATTCCTCGATAGAGCATTCAAAGATATCTCCCTTTTTGTGTATGGTGCAAAGTATTATAGTGTTTTTATTAGTCCTAATTTATTGTCTTTATTCTAATTTATTGTCTTTATTCTAATTTATTGTCTTTATTCTAATTTATTGTCTTTATTCTAATTTATTAATTTAGAAATTAGAAATTACGAGAATCAATAAAAAAGAATTAGTCATAAAATATTTACAGTTCTATACGCCATAACATTTAAAATCGTAACAGTATTAAAATATTCCAATCACTGAGAAGGCACTTCTCTATCCATACTTCTTTTATAAGCTGCTGTAGCGCTATTATGATACCGTGACCGCCTTATTTATATAATCCCGCTGGGAAATTATTTATTCCGGGTGATTTGTTTCTGGCTAGTTTGTTTACAGCGTCTTTAACTTCCAGGATCGTTGGTGGATCCTCCTCCCTCTCGTCTGCTCCGCTTACCTCACAGATTTCGTCTTCCGGGTTTTCTTCTTCTTGTTGTTCTTGTTGTTAATAGATCGCCATTCAAACTTCTACTTTGATTTGTGTTTGCCTTGAATTCTTTTCTGTTGATGTTAACCTTCATAGAATGTTCTGAATTCTTTCTCTCTGTTGATGTTTTCTATATATTGAAGTTCCTTTTTTAAGTGGTTTAATTATTGCCTTATTTAAATATTTATTTTGAAACTTTGATGAAAGTCTCTGAATCGTATTTTAACGACATCATAATTATCTATTGTTTGGTAAATATTATATTTTAATCAAACCAATATTTTTGCTATGAGAAGCTGGAAGATCCTCATTGTCACACAACATTCCTGTTATACAGTACATATTTCATATTTTTAGTATTGTTTTAAATGTGATTCATGCTCGGTCAAATGACCCATTAAAAATCTCTCATGGGCTTGTAGTACAAAATAAAAATCGTTCATTTATTTAAATTATGAGAAATTCATTTAAAAAAACTACTTTTAATTTTTAGGTAAATTATGTATTTACGAATGACCATCACAAATTTAAAAATAGTAATTACATTAAGGTTATTTCGTGAGGATACGGTACATTGACAATATGTTTTTATTGTTTGGCCTTGCCCAATTGGATTAAACTATTTGAAGATTTATTTTAGGATAAAAAGTTTTCCATTATGTTATTTATTTTAATAGTTTAAATTAGTTTTAGGTTTTGTGACCTCAATCCTGTTTTCAGTGTGCATCTCCATAATAATTAACACTTTTGCGCCACTCATTCATTAGTTTCTTATACTAAAACAATTTTTAATTGAAGGTGATTACTTGGCAACATCGTACTTAACGAAGCCCTTAACGATAACTTTTCAAGGAAATCGTATTGAAATTATCAATTTTACAGAGGCGTACCAAAAAAAATTTAATTATTTATTTAAACACATAAGTAATTACGTAAAAATTAAATCTAAGACCGATTTAATTATTAAATTATCATGTCTCTTTTAACAGGTATCTTATAGTTGTCTAACAAAGTAAAGTAAAATTTTATTCTTATTAGAGAGTATCTAATACAGAACTTCAAAAAAAAAGATAACTTTGGAAAATACTTTTTTTTTTATTAGACTAAAAACAATCTGCAATTTTAATAACACATCATTACACATCATTCTCTATTTATAGAATTGCTGTGTGCTGTAAACGTTATATTTGTTTTTTTTTAACTTAATTTGAAAGTTTCCTTGTGTTTATTTGTTTATATAAATATGAAAATGTATTATGAATTTCATATAAATTAAAATGAAGTAAGCTAAACTATTATTAGGTGAATGCTAGTGAATGTTTATATAGTAGTGCATTTGTTTATTTCAGTAAATTCTCGAAATATGAAATGAAGATGGCACTAACTACTAAAGAGTTAATAGCTTTGTTAGAAGAAGACTCAGATTGTGAAAATGCTGATTCATGTGGTTTATTTGCCGCCGAGATTATATTAGAAAGTTTCTGATGTAGAACACATTGATCTTCTTCTTCTTCCTTCTAGTATGTAGGCTTTAAAGCCTGTTTCTTCTTCAATATTAGCCTTCTAAATTGTTTGAATTATCCTACCATCTTTTTCTTGGTCTGCCAATACTTCTTCGTCCATTTGGTGACTTATCTCGTGCTATTCGTACTATTCTATCCTCTGCCATACTACTGATATGTTCCACTCCTGCCTTCGTTTTGTCACCCATCCATTTATGTCTTCTATATTGCATGATCTTCTTGCTTCTCCCCCTATCTTGCCGTGTATGTTAATATAGGTCTAATTTCTGCTTTATAGACTCTTGTTTTTGTGTCTTGTCTTAGGTGTTTGTTCTTACAGATTGTGTCTTTAAGAGAACCTGCCGCTTTACTTGCTTTTAAGCTTTGCTGTCGTACTTCTTCTTCAACATCTCCGTAACTAGTTATATCTTTTCCCAGATATCTAAACCTTCTTCTTCTTAGAGTGCCGTCTCCCTACGGAGGTTGGCAATCATAATGGCTATTTTTATTTTAGAACTTGCTGCTCTAAACAAATCAATCGATCTGCATTGGTACCAATCGCGTAGATTCTTTAACCATAAGTTCTGCCTTCGGCCAACAGATCTTCTTCCTTGAATCTTTCCCTGTATTATCAGTCTCAAAATTTCATATTTTGGTCCCCTCATCACGTGGCCTAGGTATTCCAGTTTTCTGGTTTGTATAGTGGTGATTAGTTCTGTTTCTTTACCAACCCTCTCCAGTACTTCTTTATTTGTAATTCTATCAGTCCATGATATTTTCAATATTCTGCGGTATAACCAGAGTTCGAAGGCCTCGATTCTTTTTAAATTACATTTTTTTAATGTCCAAGTCTCAGCTCCATATAATAATATTGAAAATATATAACAGCGAATGGTACGTAGTCTGATCTCCGAATTTAGATTTTTGCACGTTAGGAGTGGCTTTATTCGAATAAATGCTGATCTGGCTATCTCTATTCGTCTGTTTATTTCTACAGTATGATCATTGGTTTCATTGATCAAAGTTCCCAAGTACTGATATTTTTCTAAATCTAAACCTTGCTTCCGGCTTCATTTCCCATCAATTTCGATTTTACACCGTAGTGGGTATTTAAATGTTTGTCATACATTTCTACTTTTCTGCTGATATTATCATATTGTATTTCTTAGCTGTTGTATTGAAGATATGTGTTAATCTTTAGAGCTCGTCTTCTGTCTCGGCGATTAATGCGGCGTCGTCTGCATAACATAATATTTGGATTTATGTGTTCCCCATTCATCAGCCATGACCTTTACGTACTGCTTGTATTATTTCGTCCATTATTATACTAAAGAGAAGTGGGCTTAACGAGTCACCCCGTCTGACTCCGATTTGTACTGGTATACAGTGTGTTAGTTTTCCATTTATCTTTGCCTGTAGTCGATTATGGAGGTAGATGCTTTGAATGGTTTGTATAATATTGATTGGTTTGTTTCTTTTATACAGTAGGTGTAAGACGTCTTCGACTTGGATGCGATCGAAAGCCTTTGTCAGGTATATATATATAAAACATAGATATGCTGGTTTATTGTACTCGATGGCCTTTTCTGTGATTTGTCTTAGTACAAATACGGCATCTACGCAGGATGATCCGGATCTGAATCCTTGTTGTTCATCTGATAAAGTTGTTAGTTTATTGATTTTGTTGGTTAGGACTTTTGTGGTAAGCTTAAGTGCGGTGTTCAGTAGATTTATACCTCTATAATTGTTGGGGTCTTCTTCATCTACTTTCTTGAACATTGGTATTATTATGCTGTTTCTCCATGCGTCTCGTATCTTGCAGTGCAATATTAGTTTTTGTATAAGCTTTGTCATCTGTAGGGTCATACTTTCTGCTCCGTATTTTAGAAGCTCGTTGGTTATTCCGTCTGGTCCTGGTGACTTTCTATTTTTAAGTGAATTTATGACTATCTCTACTTCCTGAAAACTGATTTCTATTTTGTGTCTTAATTCAGGTACGTTATTGTGTTGATTATTATTTTCCTTTGCTTTAAACAGTTCCGTCGGCTATCTTTCCCATTCGTTTGCTGGTATATTATTGTATTCCTTGAAGACATTGATGATAATATTATTTGAGAAGAATCAATAAAATAGGATATTGCAGGTACATATGAAATACAAGTGATTGGGAATTCTGACGATTCTGATTATGATATTCCTCTGAACCACAGATAAAACGAGCAAAGAAAAAACCAGACAAAAATAGTAAATCCAAATTTATCTCAAGTTGTAATAACGGATATTCATTCGTGCTCAGTAGTAATTCAACATAAATCTGATTGATATTTAGACAATATAAAAGCCAACCATGTAGGAAAGTCATATATTGAAGTTTTTTACTCTTTTTGATAAAAAAGTAATTGAGAATAACCGTCACAATTTTGAAATAAATAACATAGATTTAAATAAAATTATTAGCATATGTATATTATCTGATTTACACTTCGTTTTAAGTTGATATGCATTGATCAAAGGATGAGGATAAATAAGTGCATATTATAAGAGAATGCATGAGTCGACATAGATTTATAATTTTAATTTATAATAGTGAAGAAACCGCTACATCAGTGTCACTTAGTACATGGACTTCAATCTAAATTTGCTTTACCAGATGAAACCAGATTCGACAATATTGGCCACATTACAAAAAGAGACGATAGTGCAAAAATCTAGGATGTACAAAAGTAATACTATTTATTTATGTAAAAAGTTTAGAATGTTTCGAAAATTTTCACCTTAAAATTTAATTTACGTTTAAGATACAATATGTTCCTTTATTAAAAATTGTACTGTTTTCCTTGAAAATGTGAAAAAAAATTTTTTTGGTTGTGAATCAGTCCTAATTTATGTGTTTTTAATCGAATCTAATAAATTAATTGTCAAATTTCTCTTTGTATATTGAGCGTCCGTTAAGGGTTTAATTCTATATAAAGAATAAACTGGCGTCAAATTTACTTTACTTACCTTAAAACTATTTTAAAGTTAATAATAAAGTCTATTTAATAAATATATTTCCAATAACACACTACGCTTATGCACAAATGTTTATAATCTGGAAGGAATACACTGAGATATCATATTTCTCTCATTAACATTCTTTCTAAGAACGTAAATATATATAGACCAGCAAAATATTGATAAGTTTGCCGATGTTTCAAACTATTCGTTAAACTTGTCTCACTACACACTCGTGAATCGCAATAATTTATATTGTTACGGGGGCAAATTTATCTCACATGGGTTACAAATTTAGATACTTACATGGGCGAAGCATACAGAATAAAAATGACCCCGGTAAGAATTTACTAATGAAATTTTACATGGTTGCCGCTACCGTTTAGTTCAATTTGTAGATTAGTCACCTTTAATTAAAAATTGTTCGACTATAGTATTGATATTGGAATATTTTAACACATAATATTCAGTTACTTTAGTAGACAATACGAAATTTGAAAACTGTATATTACTTTTATATCAGTTATCTTGAAAGACATTCGTATAATAAAATTTAGATTAACTTTGACTTTGGAAGTGTCTTTAAGGTATGGTGACTTTAACGTGAGAAGGTGTCTTTATGATCGAATAAATGCTGATCGATTAAAAATTTTCTATCAGAGGAAATCTGAAACAAAAAGCCAAACAAATCTGAAAAAAATGGAATTAAGATTAGGAACATGGAATACCCTAACCCTGTACCGAACTGGAACTCTCACATCTTTACTAGACGTAGTGAACACGTACAAAGTAGATGTTTTGGTACTGCAGGAAATGCAGTGGACGGGAACTGGCACTCTTGACAAGAGAACCCATTCCATATATTACAGCTGCAATGAAAACCAACACATAGATGGGGTGGGATTTATTCTAAACCGAAGAGCAAAAGGCCTTATTATTGTCTTTAAAGCCTAAAGTCAAATAATGTGCAATTTGCGCTTAAAAGGAAAATTCTTTAATTACAGTTTGACCAATATACACGCCCCAAATGACGACTAACCAGAGGAAATAAAAGAACAGTTCTTAGAAGACCTAGAGCAAGCCTACAGGAGATATCCCAGAAATGACATTAAGATTTTATTAGGTGACTTGAATGCAAGAATAGTACGAGAGCGAGTTTTCATGCCCACGATAGGAAAGTATAGCCTACACAACATTAGTAGCGATAATGAATCATGACTGATAAACTTAGCAGCAGCACTCAATATGACAGTCGCTAGCACCTATTTTGAACACAAGAACATACACAAAGTAACCTGGACCTCTCCTGATGAAAGAATAACGAGTCAGATTGATCACATCTTAATATATTCAAGGCATAAAACAGATGTAATATTCTGCAGAAGTTATAGAGGCTCAAACATAGACTCAGATCATTGCCTAGTGATCTTTACATTGAGGGCTAGAATTTCAAATACTAGTAAAGAAAATTAAATGGAAACAAAAAAATGGAATGTGCAAAAGCTGAGAGATGCGACAATTGTAGAACGATACTCGGAAAACATCACCAACAGGCTAATGAATCAAAATTAATATAGAGGCTTAATATAGACACTTAATATAGAGGAAGAAGAAGAAAACCTGAAAGACGAAACAGCTGAGGTAAGGAGAACAGACGAGAGAGAAGAGGAACCACCAACGATTCTTGAAGTTGAAGATGCAGTTAAAAACTAGCCTGAAACAAATCACCCGGAATATATAATCTCACAGCTGAACTATATAAACAATAAAAATATACTTTGCACCATACACAAAAAAGAAGATATCTTTGAATGCTCTAACCACAGACGAATGACGCTTCTAAATGCAGCGTATAAAATATTTTCCAGAGGACTATGTCATCGTATGGCACCATATGCAGAACGGATACTAGGAAAATACCAGGCTGGTTTCAGAGGTGCTAAATCAACAATTCATCAGATTGCAACCCTGAAACAAATTTTGGAAAAAACACTGGAATATGCATTGATACTCATCACATATTTATACAGGGTGTCCCATAATTAATTGGACATTAGCTAATGGGTGATAGCTGACATCAAAATAAAGCGTTTGAGCTCAAATTGCTTAGGCGAAATGTTGCTAGTTTTCGTTCTACAGGGTGATTCATTAATATTTTTTTATATTATTTTTAGGGATATATTGAAAACTATTCAACCGATTTAAGTAAAATTTGATATCTTGCTATTATTTAGTATGCTTAATATAAAAATTATATTAGTTTTACCGATGACACTAGGTGGTGCCACCTACTATAACATTGGTTCATTAATGGGGCCATAATTTTTTTTCCCGCCCTGTAAAAACATTCTAGGAAAAAAACATGAAATAATATTCAATTCTACACAAAAAAGGTATTCTTGTTTCAAATAAAAAAAGTACACCATTTTCGAAATAAACGTATTTTTTAGAGACGTGCATAAAATCAAAAAATTTTACAAAAACTTATGTAAATTCAAACATTATTCAAAAGGTCTTAAATAAAAGTGAATATTAAATATATTAGTAGTAGATCATTTTTGCAAACAAAATGCATATGATTGAAACAATTATTTTTATTAAACCTTTGATTCAGTAACAAATTTTTAAAAAATCAGAAATTAAATTAAACAATGAAGTGAATATAAAACAATTAACAAAGTGAATAATTCAAAACGAAACGAAAAAAAATTACAATAAGTGTTCAAAATGTGCACCATTAGATAAACTACATAATCTAAATCTTTTGTGTAAGTTTTGTCTTATTTTAAATAATGAGTATCTTTGGGCACTAATTACGTTAACTCCCTCTACAATATTTTGCCATAACTCTGGACGGTTATTTTTTTTTATATAAACAAATGACTTTAGGTAGCCTCACAAGTGAAAGTCTAGGGGATTTAGTTCGGGACTGCGTGCTGGCCATGATTTCATTTCATCTAGATAATTTCCAACTTCTAGGCTATAATGTGGTGGTGCACCATCATGCATGTACCAAGAGTTCCATCTCAAATTTAGAGGTATGTCTTCTAAAAGAGTTGGTAAATCTTTTACTTGGTTACTCCGTCAAGCCTAGTTGGTAATTCGAATGGTCCTACAATACAATCCCCAAATATGCCACACCAGATATTTATGGAAAAGTCGTGTTGAAAATGATGTTCTTGAAATGCATGAGGATTTTCTGTCGCGTAGGTATGGCTATTGCACCAGTTAAATACACCCCTTCTAGTAAATGTGGCTTCATCAGTAAATAAAATTTTATTATAAAACATTGGATCGTCTAAATGCCGCCCCATCATAAACTGACTAAATCGGAGCCTTGCTGGAAAATCCTGTGGTAAAAGATTTTGTACTGGAGTAAAACGATACGGATACATATTTTCTGTCCGTATTATTCTTGACACCGTAGATTTGCTTATACCAGTGGCCGCAGAAACAAGCCTTGTACTGGTTTCTGGATCTTCTGCAACACGCACAATTTCATCCTCCATATCCGCATCAATTACTCTCGGTCTTCCCGCATTCCTGTTTTTGGGATGAAATGACCCTGTTTCGCCTAATCTGTCGAACAATGATCTCATAGTTTTATGGTTTGATTGCCTTCTATTGGGATAAAGTTCAAAATAGAGTTCAGCTGCTTTACGAGAACAAAAACTTTCCTGGGCATACAAACAGATCATATCGCGAATTTCTACATTAGAAAATTCACTATGACGTGGCATTTTTCCTTTATCTTAAGTGGTTTATAAAAAACTTAATAGCACTTTGACAAATAATGACTCGCACTGCACTTTGACAACTAATAATAAATAAATTCGTACTTACGCCTTGACTTTGCCATTAAGTTCACAGCATACCTAGGTACCTGATTGTTTTGCGAAAAACAAAATACGTTTATTTCGAAAACGGTGTACTTTTTTTAATTGAAACAAGAATACCTTTTTTGTGTAGAATTGAATGTTATTTCATGTTTTTTTCCTAGAATGTTAATACAGGGCGGACAAAAAAATTATGGCCCCATTAATGAACCAATGTTACAGTAGGTGGCGCCACCTAGTGGCAATGGTAAAACTAATATCATTTTCTTATTAAGCATACTAAATAATAGCAAGATACCAAATTTCACTTAAATCGGTTTAATACTTTTCAATATATCCATAAAAATATTATAAAAAAATATTAATGAATCTCCCTTTAGTTAGAACGAAAACTAGCAACATTTTTCCTAAGCAATTTGAGCTCAAACGCTTTATTTTGATGTCAGCTATCACCCATTAGCTAATGTCCAATTAATTATGGGACACCCTGTAGACTAAAAAGCAGCCTACGACTCTAGGAATAGAAGAGAAATGTTCACAGCAATGAAAGAGCTAGGAACACCAAATCAGTTGGTAAATTTAACAAAACTAATTCAGGGGGAACTATTTGAACCTTTTGAAACAAATATCGGGCTGCGCCAGGGAGACCCTCTCTCCTGTATACTGTTCATTCTGGCTCTGGAAAAAGTAATACGTATGTCACAAATCAAAACCACTGGTTCAATATATAATAAATCAATGCAAATCCTGGCCTATGCTGATGATATCAATATTGTTGGGAGAACGAAAAACGCTCTACGAGAGGCGTATGTAGCATTAAAAGAATCAGTTACACAAATGGGTTTGATAATAAACACCAACAAAACGAAGTATATGAAAATAAACACGCAACCACAAATACTACGACCACTTTTTATAGAAAACGACGTCATCGAAGCAGTGAACGAATTTATATACCTGGGAGCGCTCCTCCACACTGAAAATAATACTACCGCAGAAATAAACTGCAAAATTTGCACGTCCAACAGATGCTATTTTGGGCTCAATCTCCTCCTTAAATCAACAATTATTTCGAGAAATACAAAAATAAAACTCTACAAAACAATAATACGCCCAGTCCTAACCTATTGTTCAGAGACCTGGACAAAAAATAATGAAAACATGTTAGGATGTTTCGAAAGAAAAGTACTAGCGAATTTATGGAGCAGTGAATGACAAAAGAGTGTGAAGAAGACGATACAATTTCGAACTTTATAGAATATACCAGGAACCTGATATCGTAACACATATTAAGATAGGACCTTTGAGGTGGATAAGGCATGTAATGCGGGTGGAACAAAATGGCCCAGATAGAAAAACGCTCCTTGATAGATCCATTGGTCAGAGAAGAAGAGGAAGGCCTAGAACAAGGTTCCTTGATAATATCGATGAAGACATGAGAAATATGGGAATACGTGCTTGGCGGAGAAAGGCGATGGATAGGGACGACTGGAGAGAAATTCTTGAGGAGGCTCAAGACCCCACGTAGGGTTGTAAAGCCAGAATGATGATGTGTTGACAATAGCTTGCACTTGTCTTAAAATGAAAACAGTTATAGTTCACCAAATATAGCTGAAAGTGTGAAATTCCCATTGCCTGCGTTAACAATGAAGTGAGAACGCACATGCAAACGGTCTGGACCGTCAGTGCGAGTGCGAGGTCCGTCGTTTGACGCATGCGCATCATGATCTTCACGCGTTTTCACACTTTCAGCTATATTTGGCGAACTATACTTACAATTTTAGAGCAAGCTCGACAAAATACTTTTCCTCCATCCGGTTTTAATTCAAGATGTGGTACTTAGTTTCGCCATCGCCATATAAACAAATTAACGAAATCACTGGTTACTTAATAAAATTACATTATAAATGCACTTTTCAAATTTGCTTCAATACACACGTTTGAGTGTACAATAGCAGGTACGCCCAAAATGATTCAAAGAAACAGGTTTATTACTTGAACAATTTGAATGTATAATTTCGGAAAAAGGTGGACACGTTCAAGAAATAATTGGCATTATACATATTTTATAAAAATATGCAGATATATGAAATTTCTTATAAAAATATGAAATTAATGCAAAATGTGCCAGATATGCAAAAAATTCATTTTGCGTATATCCGGTCCCTACTCATGATATATTATGCAACAATCTAAACTAAATACTGTAGCTTTAGGATAGAATTCACATTCATACATTGTTTCTACAGGTCATCTCTTCCCTGGACATCTCGCACACTTTTTTTCCGTAACCCTTCCTTTTTCATTCTTTTATTGACGGTTTGTCACATGTTGCCTTACATGTGACATTTCTTCAGTTTGGTTCTGAAAGCAGAATATCTAATGACTGACTTTGAATTTCTTTTTTTGAATGAATTTGTAATATCTGACATAGTAAAAACACTTGGAATAGAAAATAAAGTACTTACAAAATTTGAGATAAAACAACCAGAGCCATTAGCCAGGTGCAATAAGTAACTATGTGTAAAGCTCACTGGAAAAAGAAACTAACTCAAGTAAGAAATACGCCTTTTCCCAATAGGTGGCTTTTACGTGTAAATAATGCGATAACTTATTGGTAAACAAAGAGTCTCTTGGATGTATAACCGATCTTAGACATTCCTGTGTTGTCTTTCTCCGTTTGAAAAATGAATGAATATCATTTTGTTTGCTAGTGGTTTGCCAATTCGATCCGTCGCATTCTTCATATTAAGTCAAAAGAAGCTCTACTTCCTGATTCTCTTGAATGCCGCTATTGTGGATTGTTTAGGCGAATAGATGATTTGATTTCATTTGACGAATATACTTCTTGTCGCACGCTTTATCTAATATTTCAACCGGCTCACTCCAATGGCGCTACAGCCCAACCGAAGTTCACTTCGTTTATCCACCTCTTCCTTGGTCTTCTTACTGGCTGACGTTTCACCATAGTTCTACTAAGCGTTCAACTAGGTGTTCTGTTATTATCCCTTCTTATAAGGTGACCTGCCTGTCGCAATCATCGTTTTTTGGCATAATTTTCTTTGTAATGTTGATATAACTCGTGATTAAATCTTATTCTCTACGTATCATTGTCGCAGATGGACCCCAATATTCTTCTCAATATCTTTTTTTCAAAACTATTAGTAAGGTTTATCGTTTTTTATTTTTTGCTTTCATGATCCATGTTTCAGCGCAATATGTTGTTGTTGATCGTATGATGGTTTTAGATATTTTGAACTTTACTTCCTTATAGATGTCTTTGGATCTAAACATCAGAGAGAGAGAGAGAGAGAGAGAGAGAGAGAGAGAGAGAGAGAGAGAAAGAAGGAAGTATGCTTTGTTAGCAAGCATTATTCTTTTCTGAATTTTCTCCTTTTCGCTGCCGTCCTCAATTATCTGTATGCCCATGTATGCTAGCTGTTTTAAGACTTCAATAGTTGCGTTGTCTATTGAAACATTGTGCAAGTTAGTAGGGTTTCAGTTTTATCTACATTGACGGCTAGCCCTATTTTTATCGCATTTTCTTCAAGCTCCACATAAAGTTCTCTGATGTGTCTTACTGTTCGGCCCATCAAGTTGATATCGTCTGCGTACATTACAATCTGTTTCTTCTTGATGTACCTATCAGTAACGAATGTTTGTAATCTTAATGGTAACCTTTATTTTGTCTGCAGCAGTGCGGAAAGCTACACAGATGTTGTGTTGAACTAGGTTTGATGTTCTTTAACCAGGATATTTTTCTTCTTGCTGGACCTCGCTTTCTAAATATTTTTCCTTGCATCTTTCAAGCTTGTGGTAGCTTTCGACTGTTGATGGTGGTCAGTATTTCTCGGTTCTACTTAATTCTTCTGATGACCTCCTTATTTGTGACTCGGACAGTCCACCGGATCTTAAGTATTCTCCGATGTATTCCTTGATACATCTCAAATGCTTCCAATCTTCTGCACATATCGACGTTCAAGGTTCACGATAAAAAACACCATAAAAACGACAGAGAAGACATAGCATTCTTACTTTTATACCAAGAGAGATGTGCCTATTGAAGACCCCATCCGGTTGAAGGTGGATCTAAATTTACCAATGCGCGCTTTTATTTCTTGGTTTTTGATCCATTCTTCAGTTATTATGGTGCCGACGTGGTTGTAGTGCGCCACTCTTTCTACTTGGGTTTTGTTGACGTAGAATTGACCTTTTGTTATCTTTTTCTTTCTAATTATCATGAGCTTTGTCTTCTTTACGTTTATATTGAGTACATGTTGTTGACTGCAATACGTGATTGTATTTATAAGGACTTGTAGGCCTGCTAGGTTGTCCGCAAATACTACCGTTTCATCTGCATAATCTGATGTTGTGTAGCTGGTACCCGTTTAGTAAATTGCCTTTTTCAGTTTCGTGCAAAGCTTTGCTAAATATTCTTTCAGAGTAAGGATTGAAGATAAGAAGAGACAAAATACAACCTTGCATCACTCCACGCATAAATTTCACGTATTCGGTATGTTCACTTTTAATTCTGAGATTTGCGGTATGGTTCCAGTAAAGGTTTCCAATTATTTACAGATCTTGGATATTAATTCCTGCTTGTTTTAGTATTTGTATCATCTTGGCGTGCTGTATCTGGCCTCTGCATCTGGAATAAGACTTGTACTGAGAACAAAACCTCTCTCCCAACAGCATTTATAAACGCGAACTCCTTGTCGAAAATGTGCATAGATTTGGTAGATATTTATATCGTGCTCCCAGCCTTAAGCTAATATTTGTTTTACATTGAATAACTGAATAAGTTCTTCAGAAGACGATGACAATGCGGTCAGAACTTGAAAAATATTACATTCAGTGTTCAAAACTTAGGTATCAAAGCTGAGTTCATAAGTGGGTAGATGCAAATAGCGAAGAAATAAAGACGTTTTTTGCCATTCTTGTCTGGATGGGATTGCAAAGATTGCCATAGTTGTGTTCGTATTGGTCAAAAAATCCATTATACGAAAGCAAAGTAAAGTGTCTTATGTCACGTAATCGTTTTGAATTATTACTTGTCAATTTACATTTTAGTCACAATGAAAATAGTGACAAAGAACTTCGACTACATAAACTATCACAACTATTGAAGAAGTTGGTATCAAATTTTCAGAGTTGTAGTGCCGGGAGAAGAACTCTGCATTGATGAAACTGTAGTTCCGTTTAAGGGCATATTGTCATTTAGGCAGTATATAAAAAGCAAGAGACATAAGTTCGGGGTGAAAATATACAAACTCTGCTTGGATGGTGGTTATACTTATGATCTATAAATTTATTGTGGTAATGATAAAACTGAAAATATGTCAGTTCTGGATAGTGTTGTGTTTTGTTTAGCTAATAACTTATTAGATGTTGGGCATACTATATATACAGACAATTTTTATACTAGCGTTACATTAGCACATAAGCACATAGGTTGCTAAACAAAAATACAAATTTGTTGGTAACTTTGACGCAAAAAAAAACTTATTTCGAAAGAAGTGACAGGTGCATAATTAAAGAAAGGGGAGATTAGTGGGATGGAGAGTAACACAGGTGTGCAGTAACTAAGTGGAAGGAGAAACGCGAAGTGCATATGCTGAGTACACAGCATACTGCTGAAACGGCAGATGTCCATTAAAGGAGAGGAATAGTTTTTAAAGCCACTTTCTGTTGTGGACTACAATAAGAGCAAAGGATTTATAGATATATCCGACCAACTAAAACCTTACTCTACAGCCTTACGAAAATCAGTCAAATGGTATCGCAAAATAGCAATTGAGCTCATTCTAGGGTCAGCTATTGTCAACGCCTATATAATTTACCAAAAAGTAACTAACAACATGTCCAATACATCTTTCAAGGAAGAGTTGGTTTGTCAACTGGTCGATTTCTCTAGACTAACTAATCTAGAGCAACAGATGCCACATGCCCGTGAAGGTCACCATATAGAGGAAATGCAAAGTTCGACCAGAAAAAGATGTGTCACATGTTACGCAAAAAATTCAGCAGATAATGGTAGAAAATTTGCACAGACTAAAACTCCCTTTTCAGGTGCATTCAGTGCAATACATTCTATTGTATCACGTGTTTTTGCGAGGTTCATTCATGTAGTCCATAGAAATTTTTATATACACACAAGTATTCTATTTTTTTATTTATATCTTAACTAGAAACATGTATTGCTAATTTTAAAGGACATTTACTGAGGTTTTGCAGTAAAAAACAGTTGTTTACGGTATATATAAATAGAACTTGGTTTCAAGCTACGTAATAACATATTCTTTTATTCCTAGACACAGTATCATGCAGCCTGAAATACATGAAGGGTATGAGATGCAACGGTGCTTCTCGTGGCGTCAGAAAATTCAATGTATGAGATGCACACTTGCTTCTCGTGGCATTTAACGTGTTAAGGCTTCCTTTTTAAATTAATGTAAAAGTAACTTATTAATATCCAATTATATTTTAATACTTATTATTATATACCGAAATGAATAAAAGCTCTATTAACAATACAAAGTTCTGTAATATTTTATATATATATATATATATATATATATATATATATATATATATATATTTATATATATATATATATATATATATATATATATATATATATCACTTGTGAGGTTATCAACTTGGTATTAAACCATAAATTTAAAAAAATATGTAGAAATTGGTTAGTAATCTCGCTGGAGCGAAAAGAAACTCACTAAATATCGGTAAAGAAATTCCTTCAATAAAGGTCACATTTATATTGTTTTTAAATAACTAATATACAAAAAGGTCATATTGTTAATGATAAATATATTTTTAATACGAAATATCTTTTATTATTACAATTAAAGCAGCATAAAGGTTAAACAACCGATAAAAGGATTTTCTTTTCCTGGAAGGTTTTAAATTGTATATTTATTGGTTATTACGGTATTGCATAGAAGATCTTCAGTATCTGTAGAATAAGATAAATGAGGTTGGATAACTACTAAGCTTGCAGTTTGCTTACTGCCGCTGAGCGGTGAAACAATAGAGTAAATTTGGTAGTTTAAATTCGACTTCGATTTGAATCTACCGAAAGTTACTAAAAATGTTATGGATGCAGCACGTTACTAATGAAGAAGTATTGAGAAGAGTAGCCACAGAGGTACAGTTTTAGACTACAGTAAAACAAAGAAAAGCATCACATTTGGGGTGAAAGGTTCACAATATTCGATACCAAAGCTCTTCAAAGTAAAATAGAGGAAAAGCAGAACTGCAAGAAAGTAACATTCATGGTTAAGCAATATCCTATACTAGTGGGAAATCTAGAATGCATAAAATACTCGGGATTACAAAAATATGTTTATATTCTAGAAGCTAGGGGGAGGGTGTTGAGTATGCACTTTTATCTTGTATCGATACCTTGACGTTTTTTATGTTTTTTTGGTGCTTAGATTCGATTTTTCGAGGGTACCAGGCTGAAACCCCGTTAAATAACTTGTTATTACAATTGTTTAAATGATTGTATATCCTATATCCTGATGTTTCTCTCAGTTTTGCGCTAATTGTGGCCATCTTCTAATGCCGCACATAGTGGTATTTTACATAAAAACCTGGCCAAACGAAAATTTTAAAAACTAGCATATCAGACCAATTTTTGTCCCTAAAGTAAGTAGTCATTCCCAAGTTAACATACTCCTTTTCTAACTTGGCTGCACCGTACTAAAGACGACCAATACGAACCTCTTCCCATATCAGTTGGCCCAACGTTAGATTGATAAGAAAATTAAATTCTAAAGAACAAAAATAAAAGCCCAGCGTAAATTTTAGAAGTTTTATTGCATCTAACAACATTTTTGAATTTCCTAATTATAGAAAATGTTTTATAACGTAATGAAAACTATTGATGTGAAAGTTACTACTGAGTTACCACATCACCTTTATTTTTAATTACATCCACAATTCTTCGAGGCATAGTTTTCGAGTATTAAGTTTTGACAAAATTCTAATGTAAATGAGTCCCATATTTCTTGAAATTTTTCCTTCAATTCGTTGACGGACCTGGCAGGATGTTTCGTCAAAGCTTTTTTCATTTCGTGCCACAAAGTCTATCGGGGATAAGTTGGGACAGTTAGAAACCCATTCCAGAAGTGGTATGCCATGGTCTTCAATTCATTTTAAACTCTTTTTTAGGTATGACAACCTGCGTCGTTTTGAAGATAAAATCTTCCGCTGATGTTAAACGGTGTTCCATAGTCGGTAAAAGAGATTTTTCTAAAATATTCAAATATTTGTCCGTGTTTACAATCCCATCTAAAAAAGGTAACTTTCTCACACCTTTAGACGACATGCTGCCCAGATCATGACAGATGCAGGAAATTTGACTTTTCTCTTCAGACAGTCGGAATGGAAAACTTCATTTTTTCCTGTCAATGATGCGACTCCTACTGTCTCCAATACACTTCAAATCTGGACTCATCACTCCGTTGTATTGAATCCCATTGCGACTGAGTCCAATCTTTATGCTCTTTTGACCATCTTAGTCTATTTTTGTTGTTGTAATGTTAAAAGTGGCTTTTCCTTAGCCTAAACTAAAATGAAATGTATTAAAAACAATTCGTACTAATTTTTCCAACTATAAACAAATCCTAATTTGTGGGCATCTCGGTGACACGTTGATCTAGAAACATCGAGCAAAAAGACAAAAGAGGAAATGTAAAGGTAGTGGGGGCAAAAATATTGTTAGACAGGAAGTGCGATCTTTAGAGGCCACATTAAACAAGGAAAGAGAGTCTCTCTCCTTGTTTGACATCAAATTTAGTTGGGTTATGTTATTGTTTGTCCCAAATGTCACATGAAATCTTATTTATATTAAAGTTTTTTTACAATTGTGTCGCATTTTAGATTCTTATCATTAATAATTAATTAAAACTTTCTCGTCTAAGACACATTCTGAAAAATATTATATAGCTACTGTTAATAAGTGTCAGAAAATTTAAATTTGGCGCATTCGCATTTCCGGATATGTCCGCCATCAGAGGCCACTTTTTTGGTCTCCTTTTCATAAGGATTAGATTCCCTCTTTTGTCTTTTTGCTTGATGTCTAGAAACGTGTCTTTCTATAACTTCACTCCATAAAATGCTTAATTCCATATAATTTGCTCGTCGATTTTTCACTATAATGCGTCTTAATGCCCGTCAATCTGTTGCAGATATTTTACTTTTTCGTACATTTCTAGGTTTTGTGACGACCGAACCTGTAGTTTTGTATTTTTCGACTATATTTCTTATTTCTTACGCTATAGCGTGACAATTGCCACATATTCGCGATTTCCAAATTTAATTTTCCAGAATTAAAAAATCTAATAATGATTGAACAAATTTTCTCATCGATAACTTTACCTCGACCCATTGTACAATCCACAAACGGCAAAATACTACAAAATACATTTGACATTAACTGACAATATTATTGCTTTGATGTCATCTTTCCATAGCTGCCTCTGGATTTGACGTAATTATGAAAAAATTAACGTATGTTGACATATGCATAAGCAGGGTTTCGTGAATTTTTTTATTATTTAAAATAAATAAAAAACCATAAGGGTAATGTTTTTAATAAATATTAATAAAAATGCCATATTAATTAGTATGGGAGCTTATAAAACATGCAGAGTATACTTTGTTTATGGTAATCTGCTTCAACTGGAAATTCCATAGATGGGCCAACTGATATGGGAAGGGGCTCGTAGTCATATATACGTAGACAAGGATTTTTGCATTTTCGAAGTATTATCGATAATCTTTAAAACAATTGATCTTTAAGTATAGCTCTTTTTCGAGACTTATGTTACTTCTTTATATAATTGGCACGGATTTAGATATCATGATAAATAATAGATTGTGGAAAATGTGATTCCCCATTTAGTAAAAAGGATTAGTTAAACAGAAAATAAAAAAAGATAAACACTGTGAAAAAGATTGTAGAAAAAACGAAATCACATAACGGACTGTACATCAACCAACAAGATCTGTTAACAAATTTATCAGAAAACCTACAATCACAAAAATTATTTTCTATTGGCTGGATGATTTTTTTTTAGATTCAGCGTGTTTCCAAATAGTCAAAATTTCATAAAAATATCATTACTATTAACGAATTCCTAAAGGTCTAACAAATTCTAAGCAAAGTTCTTGCTTGTTTTGTTGGGATTGCGGTTGCCAATACTGCCCACTCTTCTTCTTCTTCTTCTTTTGGCATCATAACCCTGGATGGGTCTTTGCCTTCCATTCAGATATCTCTTGTGCCCTTCTTCTCCATTGTCTTATCTTCATTGTTTTCAGGTCGTCTGCCACGTCATCCAACCATCTCGTTCTTAGCCTTCCTTTTTTTCGCCTTCCTATGGGTTTCCATTGTAACATTTTTTTTGTTGTTTTTGCATCGTTTTGTCTCTGCACATGTCCCAGCCATGACAGTCTTTGACTTTTCACAAATCTTACAATGTCATAACCTTCATTTAACTCATTAATCTCGTCGTTTCTCCTGATTCTCCATGTGCCATCTTCCTCTTGTACCGGCCCATATACTTTCCTCATTATTTTTCTCTCGAATGTCCTAAGTTGGGCTTCATCTTTTTTCGTCATAACCCAAGTTTCACATCCATAGGTTACTACGGGTCTAATCAGTGTTCTGTAGATAGTCATTTTAGTTCTTTTGTCTAATAATTTCGATGTCATCAATACTGCCCACTCTACTTTAGAAAATTAAGAAGAGAAGAGGCGAAAACTTGTCCAAAGGTGTTGTGTTTTAGTAGAACAATGCCATCATTATCATCGGTTTTCTTGTGGCATGTCTAAGTTAAATATTGTTTTAATATGGGATTAAGCTACAATTAACGCTGATGAAAATTACAGTTTAAACTAAAAATTTGATAGTTCTATTCACTCCGAAAATCCTTCCCTCATTTTATTTTTAAATATAGCTATGGGAAATTTTATTCACCCGTTTTTCATTCTCAGTGAGTTTATCTTTCTACCATTAGTAGTCACCGCTCTATTGGTTAATCGTTCTATCCGCTAATTCTAAGTAAGACTTGAGTCTAGGTATTACTCTAAGCTTCTTTACTTCACCCATTAGATTTCATTCAATTTATACCATTCACTCTGTTTGGGAAAGTATGTACTTTTCATATTTTTACATTTAATATTTTTCTGTTACAGTACTGTAATGTGAACCTAATTCAATGTTGTATTCTAACGACTTTATTAAAATATATAGCTTCCTGTTATTTCGTAAAACTTGCTGGCTATCTCATTTATTATGTTTTAAGTACGGAGCATTTGACTTCCTTTGTTATTTTGTGTCGCCAATATACACAAGTGTAAGGTTTCGTATTATCGTGACAGTTAACTTAAATTATCGCCATTCAGAATCGCAATTCAATAGAGTGATTTATTGGTGTACCCTTTTGGTACGATCCACCACGGAACGGTTAGAGGGTTTATTAGTTCTGACCATCTCAATGTCCTGACACTTCAACACCAGACAGCGAACGACACAGACCTAGTTTTGATTGGTTCTCGTGCTATAGCCTCGGCGGCTCGCGCGTCGTGATGCATCGCGACCAACTCTTCAGCCTGTTACGAATACATCAATAGAACCAAAGGGTAAGTCTGCATTTTTTGTACAGACAACAATAATGAATTCTTCTCGTGCCACTCCTAGCGGAGATTGGAAATCATCATGGCCACTGCGACTTTGTTAGCAGCGCGCCTGAAAAGTTCAATCGAATAATGAATAAGACCAGTTAATTTCGCTAATTTATTTACAAACAAATATTGCATTTTTTCTTTATAATTATTTATCTATCATTTAACCAGCGACCTCTTAAGTTTTATACAAAAACACATTCATTTATTCATTCATTAATAGATAATCAGGTCATTCGCAAAGCCCAAGACATGATGTCTGCAGTTGCTAAGTCTAGCTATCAACCCATCCATGACCAGAATAAAGCTCATCTTCCCTAAAGACAGCATCTGTTTCTGTACATCTATAGTCCAAAAAGAAATTGTGGAGTAGTAATTGTAAGAAGTGCAAATCAAATACGTCGTTTACTAATAAGAAAATCTACTAAAAAAATAATAATATGGGTTCATAATATTTTAACGGCTCTACTTACATTTTAGTACGTATTATGCTGTCCTGTATATTGTACCAGCTGTAACAATAGACTTAAGCACAGTGTGTTTTAGCAAATTAAGATTTTTTGAGTACAAATCATCCGAATCCTTAATTCTTTATTCTCTATAAGTGACGTTTCATGAAGGCATAGATAATTAATTTTCAAATATAAAAATATACTTTTTAGATTTTTATTCTAGTCAAAAATAGGACTTTTCTGTATTTTAGAGATATTAATACATAGTTAAAAAAGTAATCCAACAATGAATTATAATATATACCAAGTTAACCTCGATAGACATCCTTTACACCAAAAGAATGACGTAAAATATGTATTCATTCAACTGGACAAACAATTCACATAGGTCAAACATATATGGAAGAAAAGACTGCAACTAGGAATTTTATACAAAAAACTTTACTGGATGCTGGGAAAAAACTCACATCTATCGATCGACAACAAGCTGCTGATATACAAAGTTATAATAAAACTCGTTTGGTCATATGGTTCGCAACTCTGGGAATCAGCTAGCAAATTTAATGTTATGAAAATACAAAGATTTTAATCTAAATCTCAAAGAACAATCGCTAATGCCTCTTAGTGTATCCAGAATGATGCCTTATATACAGATCTCCAGGTACTAACAGTCTCTTAAGAGTGCAAAAGAATTTCTGAACAATATCAAAACAGGTTGTGCGTACATCCTAGTATAGATTACAAGCAAAGAGATTAAAGTGGTATGATCCCTTTTACCTACCAAACCGTTCCTGACAGTGTCTACAGTAGTGGAAGCTACACCTTCAACAGCGCAACCTTTAATATTCGTTTTTTGCGTATCTGTGTATGTGCGCATCCCACCGGTAAACAAGCTAATATTTGTTTTGTGAAGCTTTGGTCACTGGACCTTACATCTCTCTGACATTGTAAAGACAAATAATTTTACTTATTGTTTGATACAATAAAAAAAAATAAAAACACCGTTTTTCACCTTAAAAATTATAACAGATTGGAGTTACAAACACATGAAGGTTATTTAACCCTCCGAAAGTCGCGGCTGATCTGAGAGATACATTGAAAACATTTTTATAAATATTTTGAAAGAAGTGCATCGTATAATTCTACGGCACTCGCAGATCGAACCTATATTTCTTCGTGTTTATTTCGTTGTGTAATCTATATTATATTCAGAATGTCGAAGAAGGTATATAAGTTGAATGATCCAAAGGTTGTTGAAGAGCTTCAGAGTATGTTTCTCGATTCTGACGATGGAAATGAAAGAAATGAGTTTGAAGACGAAAGTGGAGTGGACGAAATCGATTATGTCGAAGAGCGATCAGAAAACTCGGACAGCGAACAAGACATTTCTAGTGAGGAGAGCGAAGAGAAAGTATATAAAAACGGGAAATATTTTTTCGGAAAAGACAAAGTAACAAAGTGGAGAAAAAAGCCAGTTTACGGAAATAAAATTAGGCGACAGAAACAAAATATTCTGTGTCAATTGCCTCTAGTAAGAAATACTGCAAAAACTGAATTTGCATGATGGAGCTGTTTCGTGTCAGAAGAACTTTTAGATTAAATTTTACATTATACCTACAGATAAATATATAGACTTTATTTCAAGTAGATATTTCAGAGAAAGAGATGCCAAACAAACCGACAAATTAGAACTAAATTCATTTTTGGGCCTTTTGTATTTAGCTGGCTTACACCGCATTAATCGACTAAATTTGGAAGATTTATCGGGAACAGATGGTAGTGGAATTGAATTATTTAATTTACAACTGTATAAGATTGGATGACGAGACGACTCAACCAGATCGACTAAAGATTGATAAGTTGTCAGCTGTAGACAACTAACTGTTCACTATTTGTAGAAAATTGCAAAAAAGGATACACTATGCGACAAAACGTAACTATAGACGATATGTTTTGACGGTAAGCTTTCGGGAAAGATGCGGATTTAGGCAATATATCCCATCAAAACCTAAGAAATATGGGATTATAATTTTTTCCATGGTGGGCTCTAAGCTATTTTCACAGGCAATATGTAAATTTATGCAGGACTGCAGCCTGAAGGTCCATTTCGTGTCAGCAATAAACCAGTAGATGTGGTCAAGAGATTAGCTGAACCTTTCTATAATTTAGGACGAAATATCACTACTGATAATTGGTTCACCTATCTAACTCTCCTCAGCGATTTGAAAAAGGAAAGACTATCAAATGTAAGGACGGTCAGAAGAAACAAACGTCAACTATAACCTGAATTAGTGAGTACGGCAAACAGACCAATACAATCAAACTTTTTTGCTTTTAGTGAAAATTGTATTCTTGTATCGTATGTGCCGAAGAAGAGAAAAATGTAATTTTAGTATCTAGTATGCATTTCGATAACGTAGTAAATTCAGATACGCACAAGCCACAGATAATCAATTATTACAATCAGACGAAATCAGGGGTTAACACTGTAGACCAAATGATTGGTTCGTATAATGTAGTCAGAAACAGCATAAGGTGGCCTATGGTGATATTTTACGTCGTCTTGAACGGTACAGGGATCAACGCATAGTCCATTCACATGCTAAATCAGAATTCAAAAATACGACGTAGGGTCTTCATTCGAAATCTTTCAAGTCAGTTATTATTAGAGAGTTATCAAGTAAAATTTTATCCTTCCGTTATTTTGACACGTAAACGCTATTTTTTACGGTATAAAGTCTTACGGATATGTAATTTTAGAGTTATCAAATGGTCGAATTGGTGCTTCACGTTAATAGTTGGCAGCTGTCAGTCAAATATCGTATGTGACAGCAAAATAAATATTTTTTTTGTTTTCTTTCATCCAAGGTATATATTTTGTCTAGTTTTGTACATTTTGGGTTTCAAATTTTTTCTACAGAAATATGAAAGACATTTTAGAACAAGCAATATTAGTTGAAGCAAATGACTAAGTTATAGAACATTTTATACTAAATCATATTTTAAATAACAAACAAAATGTACATTCGGTATTCAATTTGGATAGCTTCTTTTACTAGTAAAAGGTCATCAGTGCTTGTAGGATGCAGCCTTTTTGTCGTTTTCACTATTTCCGTGTTCATAATTGATAAATATAATAAAATATAATAAAAGTGTTTTATTTGTCTCGCAGATGCTTAACCAAGGAAACAGAAAACACGTGTTAACCAATGCATAGAGATAAAATTACAGAACATGAACTGACATGAACTCGAAACTCGAGTCCCGAGTCTTGACGAATTGGTGCGATTCGCTGCTAACGTTACCGTATATCAAACCCGCTATTCGACGTACGGTAACGGAGCCCGTAAACGTTAAAATCATTTACGTTATTCACATTTCATATTGCGCATGCTCCGCTGTCAAAATAACGTTACCGTATTCTCACTCTTTCACTTGATAACTCTCTTGTCAGAGCAAATAAATTGGCGATCGGATATTACTACAGGTATTCACAGATTTAGAAGCATAAGGAGGAAAGTTCAACCAGTGGGGCAGATCCAGATGTTGCTAAAACGGGCAATAAAAGAAAAAGGTGTTCTTATTGCTTAATTGTGTTCTTACAGCCCAACTACAAGACGAGAAAGTTAAGGAATCAGTTCAAAGACAACTGAACGAAAATTTAATTTGGGAAAATATTGGTGAAAACGTCGATGAGGGCTTAAATAAAATCGTAACGACAGTAAAAGAAATCTGTGTGAGAAATTTACAAGGCAGGTCAAAGCCAAAAAAGCAGGCTTGGATGACAGATGATATACTGGATTTGATGGAACAACGGCGACTAGCAAAAACCAACGAAATACTTTACAATAGCATACAAAAAGAAATTCGACGTAAAATACGAGAAGCAAAGAGTCAACATCTAGCCAAACAGTGTCATGACATTGAAGAACTCGAAAAAAGATACGACACGTTTAACATGTATAAAAAAGTAAAAGAAGCGGCTGTTATCTTCAATAAGAAACAAAATGCATTGCTACAGGATGAAAATGGTAAAGTAATATTCGAAGTAGAGGACAAACTTAAAGAATGGGAAAATTACGTCACGAACCTATTCGAAGACGATAGGAGTAGTTCACCTCCCGATATTACTAACTGCGACGGACCCCTAATAACACGCTGTGAGGTTACAAAGGCCATACAATCATCAAAAGATGGCAGAGCGACTGGTCCTGATGAAATTCCAACTGAAATATATAAGCTTATAAAGGATAGCAATGTTTTAGAGGCTATAACTTCGTTTTTCAATACCATTTATACCAGCGGACAACTACCTAATGGTTGGTCTAACTCACTGTTTATAGCTCTACCTAAGAAGACAACAGCAAAAACCTGTGCTGATTATAGAACCATCAGTTTGTTAAACCACTTATTGAAAATTTTTCTGAAGGTAATACATGGTCGTATCTACAATAAATGTGAGGAATACCTGAATGACACTCAGTTTGGTTTCCGTAACGGATTTGGAACGAGAGAGGCACTGTTTGGAATGAACGTACTTGCTCAAAGATGTCGTGATATATCTGTAGACATATACTGTTGTTTTATTGACTTTCAAAAGGCATTTGATCGTGTTAAGCACTCTATATTGATCGAAGCTCTAAAAGACATTGGCTTGGACGGCAGAGATGTTCGAATAATTGCAAATTTATATTGGAATCAAACAACATCAGTTTTAGTAGATGGTGTGGAATCACAAGCTCTCAATATTAAAAGAGGAGTACGGCAGGGATGCCTCTTGTCACCCCTGCTTTTTAACGTTTACTCCGAAAGAATTTTCAGAAAAGCACTTTCTGAAAAACAAGAAGGAATACTTGTGAACGGCGAAGTCATAAATAATTTGCGATATGCGGACGATACAGTACTCCTAGCTTCTAGTCAAGAAGATCGGCAAACACTACTTGATAGTGTCGTTGAGAGTTGTCGGGTGGCAGGTCTGGATCTTAACATAAGGAAAACCAAAATACTCGTAATAAGTAAACAACAGAATATAAAACCGTCTATATATGTAAATAATATCAAATAATATCAAACTTGAGCAAGTTGATAAAATCGTCTACCTTGGACAGCAATTAAATTGTAATGCAGAAAATCACGGCGAAATTAGATCCAGAATAGAGCAGGCTAGAGCTGCTTTTAGAAGGATGTCCAAGGTATTATGTAACAGAGACCTAAAATTGGCATTAAGGATCCGCCTACTTCGCTGCTACGTGTTCTCGGTCTTACTTTATGCTGTCGAGTCCTGGACTGTGAATAAAATCGATCTAAATCGCCTTGAGGCTTTCGAAATGTGGTGCTATAGAAGAATTTTAAAAGTTTCGTGGGTGGAGAAGATTCGTAACTCCACAATACTAGAACGTCTCAGCAAGACTACTGAGATCATAAAAAGCATCAAGCAGAGAAAGCTGGAATATTTCGGACATGTAATGAGAGGTCCCAAATTTAGATTGCTACAAAACATCATGCAAGGAAAAATAGCAGGCAAACGCAGTCCAGGACGAAGAAGAACCTCATGGTTGAAGAACTTGCGAGACTGGTATGGTGTAGATACAAGCATGCTATTTAGGGTGGCAGTGAATAAAATTAAAATAGCTATGATGGTAACCAACGTTCTGAAAGGACATGGTACATGAAGAAGAAGAGTTATTGCTATGCGACAAAGATGACGCGTTTGTACAAATACTATTGTAAATTTGTACGACATTTTTATGTCTTGATGAACCGTTTTACCAATCCTTCCGCTGATGAATCTGAATTAAGTTTGATTAAGTGAATTAGCTAAATCTAATTATGTATTTGGAATATTTTTGCCTTAGATTAGAAACAATAATAATAGTTATTACATGTTTTTATTTTGTTATGTTCTTAATACTGCATTTATTTTATTTTCTTTTGACAATAAATTAATTTAAATCCGCTAATTTTTTGATTAGTTATGTTTAAAATAAACGTTTCTTCCGATCTCGATCAGTTTTTTTTTTCAATATTATTGAAATTTAAACGAATGGATCTCTGCGATACACCGCGACCTAAACAGTGCACTTTATGACCGCGACCTCCGAAGGTTTAAGACACTGTTTTTTTATAACGCTGTGCTGGTTTCAAAAATTCAATAATTAATGCTCAAAATCATTCATTTTTGTCTCGACAGCTTGGACTAAACGTCTAATGTTATAACCTACATTGTGAAATTGTCACAATCATGCTAAAGAATTTACTTGAAAAATATTGTCCATCAATATTTATTTTGACTGTTGTCGGTTAAACAGTAAGATAAAATTCAATGATTTCCGCTAGATAGTTTGCGCTTATTGTTTATACAATTATGTATAATTACATACACTATTCAAAAAATAATAAGTGTTTTTATGTCTACTGGTTTATTCATATGAAGTTGTCGGCTAACAAAATAAACTAATTACAGTAACATACTTGTAAAATCTCAATAGATAGACACAAGCTAAGGTGATTTTTAAAATATTTGCAAATGATAGAATTTTTCTTAATTTTAATATGTGATCAATCTATTACACTGATCCTTTACTACACCGTTTAAACAGGCTAGGTCAATAAAAATATAAATTTAATAGCTAAAATTTTTTAAATTTAAAAACAAAACCAAGCAAAATATTAACCAATATATTAACTCTATGCGACGGGTTATCCAATCAATTGTCAGTTATTAAAGTTTTAAAATAATAAACTTTTTGCATATAATCCAAGTAAATATAAAGTATGATCTGGTGCATTTCTGACTCGAGATCATCATTTTTTACTATGCCCTGTATATATACTAATGGCACGCTATATAGATTATATGTACCTGGTGGTCCAACAAGCCGATCTCTCTGCTATATATCAGAAACTATTCATGTTATAACTTTAGGAGAAAAAATTCCTTAGTAAAAGTGGCCAAGAGAAATCGCTGGAAATAACTTTCAAGTTTCTAGGTTAACCGCTAGGGGGCGTAACCTGTGAAGAAAACTTTGAAAACCAGTTTTTTGGGAAATATTCAAAATTAAACCAAGTGTTAAATAAGTAAACTAGAAAAGGGCCTAAATTCTGCACAAATTTGTTCAAGTACTTTTTTTATTTATTTAAATAAAGGGTGGGGGGGAGTGGCAAAGTATTTGTGGATAAATACTTATGACTTTGGTTTGGATCAACCGATTTTAACGAAATTAGTGTCATTAGAAAGAGTGTGGATGAATTAATTTACACCTACTGCAAATAATTGCATTTAGTTTTAATTGTCATAGGTAGAGGGTACTTTCGAATAGAAAAAATAATTAAAATTTGTTTTTCTTTAAAATGTTTAATGGAAATACGTATTTATTGTAAATTATAATGAAACTGGATTAAATTCGTAACAAAATGGCTCAAACCGCATGTCAATAGCTTTTGTCAAACTCGAGATACGAATGTATAGTATTGACTCACACTGTATTATAAATTAAATCAAAAAATAAGTCTAGGTACTTTCAAATTTTTATATAGTAGAAGAATCCTAATGTTGATACCTATTTTGACCATTGTTATTTCATATGATTAAAAATAGTTTTTTCGAAACTAAGTAGGCCACGACAATGAATTTGACGGTGAGTTCATATTGTTTATTTATTGACAGCAGTCACGACATTGTTAAGAAGTGCTATTGTAATTCGAATTGGAAATTGCACTTTTTTCATTCGATATTAATATTGGTAATATTATTAATTAATTATCAGTACTAATAATTCATGATGAGTATATCAAATGAAGAATTGTATGATATGATTGGAGTTTATTTCGAATGTCACTAAAATGCCGCTATTGCCTCACGTATATATTCTGTAAGATATCCTGACAGGAGACATTATGGCAAAGAAGTATTTAAAAGAAAGGCAAGAAGATTAAGAGAAACCGGTAGTTTTCATCGTCCTTGTTTTAAACGACGTAGTAGAGGTATGACCGAAGACAATTCAATAAATGTTCTTGCTTTAATTCATCAGAATCCACATCCTAAGTAGTCGGCAAATCTCCATATAATTAAACATACCCAAAACTACTGTTTTAAGGATTTTGAAATATTACAGGTTGGTTTTTCATATTATAAAGTGAACGTTTAGGTCAGAAACTTGGAATTCCCTTTAAACTTTAGATTCAACTGTTATTTTAATATTCCGATAAAAACGGCAACACTGCACTTTTATCCTGTTATCCGTTTCTTAAAAATACTTATGCACGATTTATCTTGTGTAACAATTGTGGAATTTTCAAGATTTGTTGAGTTTTAGTAAATATAGTGGTTTCTTTTTCACCAATATTTGTTGTTCTGTTTTTTAGACTGTAGATCCTTATTATGTACCTAGTTCTCCACCAAGCTTTACATGAGAGAGATTTTGATGCAAGGCTGGATGACTGCAATTGGATGTTAGGTCTGCTAGAAGAACAACCGCATATCATGTCAAAGATTTTGTGGACAGACGAGGCTACGTTTAATAGTGCGCGTGGTGTTAATCTGCATAATATGCATTATTGGGCTGAAGAAAATCCGCACTGGATACATGAGGTGCAGGTTTAAGGTAGATGGAGTCTTAATGTTTGGTGTCGTATAGTTGATGGAAATATCGTAGCTCCATATTTCTTTGATAGAACTTTAAATGGCGAAACATATTTGGATTTTCTGGAAAATCAGTTGCCTCTTTTATTGGGCAATATTTCCTTACAAACAAGAAGATATATGAGATTACAACATGACGGGTGTCCTGCACACTTTTCCAGACGAGTTCAAGATTATTTGTATGCAAGTTATCTAAATAAATGGATTGGAAGGGGAAGTATATTTTCATGGCCAGCTAGATCTCCAGACTTAACATGTCTGGAATTTTATCTATGGGGAAGATTGAAGAACTTAGTGTACCAAACTCGACCAACCACGCGAGACAATATGAAACGGCGCAATATAAACGCAATAAATAGTATACCAACAGCTGAGATTGAAACAGCTGTTATGTCTATGCGCGAAAGATTGCATCTTTGTGTGGACAACGATGGAAAACAATTTGAACATTTAATTGAACAATAAGTTTTAATGATCGAGATATTTGTATGATCTTTCACATATTTAATTTTAAGTTATAATAAAGGGTGAGTCAATACTATACTTACTTATGTTTATGCGTTTTTATTCATATCTCGACAAAAGCTATCAACATGTGGCTTGCGCCATTTTGTTACGAATTTAATACAGTTCCATTATAATTTACAATAAATAGATGTTTTCATTTAACATTTTGAAGAAAAACAAATTTTAATTTTTTCTATTCGAAAGTACCCTCTACCCATGACAAATAAAACTAAATCCAATTGTTTTATAGTAGATTTAAATTAAATCATCCACACTCTTTCTAATGACACTAATTTCGTTAAAATCGCTTGATCCAAACCAAAATTATAGGTATTTATCCACAAATACTTTTCCACTCTCCCCCACCCTTTATTTGAGAAAGTAAAAAAAAAGTACCTGAACAACTTTGTGCGGAATTTAGGCCTCTTTCTAGTTTACTTATTTAACAATTAGTATAATTGGGCATATTTCACAAAAAACTGGTTTTCAAATTTTTTTTCACAGGTTACGCCCCCTAGCGGATAACACAGAAACTTAAAAGTTATTTCCAGCGATTTCTCTTGGCCACTTTTACTAAGGAATTTTTTTTCCTAAAGTCGTAACATGAATAGTTTCTGATATATAGCCGAGACATCGGCTTATTGGACCACCCGGTACAATACGTCTCACATCGTTTGATTTGCTGCGTTATATACTAGTACCAGCCTAGTCATTTATTTTGTAATCAGTGAGAGGCCTTCTTCAGTTCACTAATGCAAATGTACCTTATATTTACCGTATATATAAAGCAAATATGTCTATTATTATCCATAGTGTCATGTAATATGTCGTAAGTCGCTATACGTTCATTAATTATGAATATGATGCCTAGTGCTCTTTTTGTTTGCTTTTTCTATCTCATTATATTCATTATATCCTCCCTTTCATTGGCTATGTCGCATGTTAGGATTCGATTAGTTATTTATTTTGTATTCAGCCTGAGGCCTTCTTTAAGCCAATAAATCAAAATTTGTCTTATAGTAAATCTATTTTTATCTATCATAGTGCCCTATGATATCTCGTATGTCGTATCTATACGTTCATGAATAATGAAGATACTGTGTAGTGCCCTTTTGGTAGACGCCCTGTTTATTTCCTTACTTAATATATTAGTTATTTCCTACCATTTCATTTTCTATGTCGCATGTTAGGATTCGTTCAGTTGTTTATTTTGTACTCCTCCAGAGGCCTTCTTTAAGTCAATAAATTAAAATTTGTCTTTTATTTAAACTATTTTTATCCATATTGCCCTATGACCTCTCTTATGTAACTGTACATTCATTAAAAATGAAGACACTATATAGTGCCCTTTTAGCATTCTATCTGACTACCACGGTCTATCCAACAGTTTGGAAAATTTTTATTTAGTCATTGTAATTAAATAAACACATTTAATCTTTTATGAAGTGGAAGCTCATAAGAATCAATTCACGAAGTCGGTGTTTAAAAATTTTAAAAAGTTCCTGAGTTCATGTTTTTCTAAAAGACAGACATTGATTTTTACAGTTGATTAACCAGTGGTAATTATCTCTTATCCAATAGCAACAACTTTTTGATGGATGTGATGATGGTACTCCATTTCTAGTGAAAGTAGCTTCGTCGGTTAATAACACATTTTTTTGAAAATTTGTATTGTTTAAATATTCCTTTTGGTCCCATAATCAGTATTCTAAATGTTTTGATTCGTCAGTAGCCTTCTTGCAATGTGTGTAAAAATGTTGATTTGGAAGGTTTAATATTATTTACCTTCAGACATCGCCGAATCCCTTTTTCTTTTTTTCATGGGGTGGTTTTTTAAAATTAGTTTTAATATTGCATAATATTCATTGAAAGTTTTATTTATTTTATTTATCTTACTGCAGCTAATATTAGATCGATCCACATGGCTGTCATTAAATATTGTACAAACTTCTCTGGTACTTCTATCGTTACCCCTGAAACGACGTATAATTTAATTTTTTTTTCAAACTTAATCTTGCAGCCATAACACAAAATATTATTAAAAGAATTGGAAGTAAATAGTGTTACAGACAATATAAATTCAGTTCCACTGTAATGTAGCGATTTTAGTTGCAGCGATTATTGACGTTATTTGTGAACGAATTCACGTTATTTAAAAAATAATAATTGTATTTTTGATACAGGGTATTCTTTGGTGACTCGTAACTTAGCGAGTGAGTTTTAAATGTTTCCAAACTAAAAGTTATCATAACTTACTAGTCCAGTCGTCAGACTGGACCCCCTAAAAAGTCGACTCCTAAATATCATACGAACAAGCTGAATTTTGTCAAAAATATTAATTTTGAGACCACAAAAAAGATGCAAAAAGGTTTACCACTTTTATTTCCGGGCTTCCCCTGGGTACCCCAAAGGTAAAGAGTACAGCTTTTTTATGCAGTTTTTGTATTTTGCCGTAAATAAACTGAATTTTTAAAGGTGCTAAATAAAAAAACGTAGCGCGATTTTTGCATTTCATCAATTTTTGCATCAATTTTATTGACTAGTCAAAGTAAAATTTCATTTTAAGAGAGCAATCTTTAAAACTTATGACATAAGATTTTAATTTTGAGTTGTGGCAACAAAGATAAGGCATTTGAAATATGAGTAAAAAACGCAGAGTTTAATGCTTTACATGTCAAACGATCGCACGTTACGGGAAATGCCTTGAAGAAGACGGTTTTGGGTGTAGTTTATAGCAGAAGTTTGGTTCTTTTTACAAAATGTACTAGTTTAATGGAAAAAAAAAGTTTTAAACGTTTTAGATTGTTTTTTATGTGAAAGTTTAAATCCAGCGTTTTTAAGCATAAATATTTCAAAAGCCTCACATTTGTTGCTAAACCGAAAACTAAAATTTCATGCTATATGTTTTGAAGGTGAGCCTCTAGTTATCGAAACTTTATAGTGGCCAGTCAATAAAAGGAATAGGTTGTATTGATCTCATAAGAATCATAAAAAATGGCAAAAATAGCTCCACGTTTATTTATTTAACACCTTTATAAAATCCAAGTTTAGTTGCGGCAAAATACAAAAATCTCTTAGTAAAGCTGAACTCTTTACCTTTAAAACGCGTCTTGATTTTTATCGATAGAACACTTGAATAAAAAAATATCGAATTTTTACCGTAGTTGATACAAATTTTATTGGGCATTGATTTCGTGCGCGTAACTGACATTTAAAATCGACGGTCGCTTTAAGCGTTGTTTCTGAGAGAACAGTTCATTCTAGACAAAAAGTGCTAATAAACATTTTTGTTTAAAATTATCTCAGCTACATTTTTTAATTGAAACATTTTTTCTATGGCCTACATATTCATGGTAATTCGATTTTTTTTGCGTTTTACCCCACTGCGAGGGGGTTTTAGGGGGAAGCCCGGAATTAAAAGTGGTAAGCTTTTTTGCACCATATTTGTGGTCTCAAAATTAATATTTTCGGAAAATTCAGCTTGTTCGTACGATTTTTAGGGGTCAACTTTTTAAGGGTCCAGCCTCACGACTGGACTAGTAAGTTATGACAACTTTTAGTTTTGAAACATTTAAAACTCGCTAAGTTACGAGTCACCAAAGAATACCCTGTATCAACATGACAATTATTATTATTTAAATAATTTTAATAATAAATCACCACCGCACTTAAAATGTTTAAAAGAGCATAAATATTTAATAACTTACATTATTAACATTACATTTTATAAAACCTAATTTTCAACTTAAATCTTGCCATGAAAATGATATTACTGTTTGTGATATTTGTAAAAAAATTTAGTGGAACTAAATGCATAATAACTGCAATACTATTTACTTCCAATTATTTTAATAATATTTTGTGTTGTGGCTGCAATATTAAGTTTGAAAGAAAAAAGTAATATTATACGTGTTTTGGGGGTAACGATAGAAGTACCAGAGAAGTGTGTACAATTTAATGACAGTCATGTGGATCGATCCAATAGTAGTTGCAGTAAGGTAAACAAAATAGATATAACATTCAATTAATATGATACTACTTTTAAAAAACCATCACATGCAAAAAAGAAGAAGGAATGATTAAATCATTCTAGATTATTTTTGAAATAATCCAAATGCCGTTTAGATTTTAATGTGCATCTAGAGAGTATTCAGCGACGTCTGAATGTAAATAATATTAATCATTTCAAACCAAAATTCTTACATTGCAATAAGGCGCCTGACGAATCAAAACGTTTAGAATACTGTTTATGGGACCAAAAACAATATTTAAACATTACAAATTTTGTAAAAAATGTGTTATTTACCGACGAACGTATTTTACGTATTCTTGGTAAATCTATTTTTTGCGTTGTAACCCCCCTGCGAGAGAGGTTTTAGGAGGAAGCTCGGCGGTAAAAGTGTCAAACTTTTTTGCTCTTTTTTGGGTCCCAAAATTAATATGTTCGGCAAAATTCATTTGACATGAGTGACATTTAGATCTCTGACGACTGGAGTATACTATTTTTACTGGGAATTAACCACGATGTTAGTTTAAAATATTGTAGTTATTAAAGTATATGTACAATGTATTTATTTTGACGTTTGGATTTTCCCTTCGGAGGTCGTTCTCAAAATACAAATTTGCGAAGCGGATATGGAAACGTGAAGACAATCATATTTTAAACTAAAACTGCGTTAATTTCCAGTAAAAATGGTAAATTATATTAAAATACCACGATAAAATAGCTTCAAAACAGTATGATCATAATTCGTTATTAACAAATTTCTACAACTTGAAGGGGAGAAGTCTTTCGTACATTTTTTATGAAATTACTTCAATCGTGTGGAACTTCAATTTCAGATTATGTCTTTTTCTTAGCTATCTTTATGACCGCATGAATTGTGTCGGTCTCGGTATGGGTGTGACCAGGTTCCATAAATTTATGATGTACTTCTTTCAAACGTTTTCCTATTATTTTCATCTCACGCAGTACGCTGTACAGATGAAGTATTTCTACTGCTATTGGGAGCGAGAAAATGAATTTTCTTGCCCACCAGGACTAGCCACTGTCCCGTTTCATAGGAAACAAATTCCCACATTGCCTGATATGGTAGTCTCAAACACTGTTCAGTTGTAGGTCCATAGTTGCCTTTTATAAAACAAAACACCTTTCCGGAGGTATGGGGTTGGTAGACATTTTTCAAGTCAAAAGAAGCAACCACAAATGATTGCTCCATTTTGCTTCGTTCTTTGTCTAACGACTTTTGCTTATAAGCACTCTCAGCTAAATTCAAATGTTTTTCTTTCTCAAGTAAAAGCTTTCCCTGTTTCTCTTATTGTTGTATCTCTTCCTAATTTAATCTCGTGGCCCAAATATGTATAGGACATTATATTATATTATATTATATATATTTATTATTATTTATTATATTATATATATATTTGGACGTAATGGTATCTTATATACTAAAACGCTAAGCCCTTTTCTTGTCCACCACTTTACTCAAAAACCATATTAGATAATTAAAATATTTTTTCGGAATATTATTAGTATTACGTATGAGATTGTCAAGATATACTTTTGGTACAAAAATTCACTTCCGGTTTTGAGATGACCGGAAGTTAAAATTTACTTTAAGATTTAGACCCCACAATGTATATATGGATCGAAAGGTCTCGTCGAGACGAATCTAAATATGTACTTCCGGTTGCGATCCGACACCGGAAGTGACCCGAAACGCGCATAAAACGTCAAGATAGAGCAAATCTGACACCGGATTCGTGATCAGCATGCAAAATTAACTGCTAAATGATATCCATGTCGACATTTGATGAACTAAAATTTGCATTCCGGTTTTGAGGTCGACTTCCGGTTTCGTTTTTATTAAAAAGTAAAAAGTAAATGTTTACATAACTCCCGGTGCCAAGCAAAAGTTTTCAGAAAATGGAGACATTGTAACAAAAAACATTGTTTTCGACGAAATATTTCGTGATATTTAATACACTTTTTACTTGCATTATTATTGATGAATGTTATGTATATTTTTGCTTATATTGTTTGTATTGATCTCTTAATTTTTCTCGCAAAATAAAAATTTCATTTAAAAAACTCGATGTCGAGTTGGTCCGCTAGTTATATTATTATTAACGGTACAATCTGTCCCAGTACTACACTTTTACTACACAATCTGTATAGTAGAACTTTCGTTAACCTAAAGTAAATCAATATCATAATTTGTATTTTTACAAATAACAGTATAATATAAATTTGTACAGTTCTTTTACTCATAATTTAATATTAATTTTACAATAATTATATCCTAGCAAGAAATGCAAAACATCACACCACAGCCTGGTTCTTCTTTTTCTTCTTTTTGGCTTTTATTCTACTGAATAATCAGCCAGTACATTTGGTTTGTTAATTTTTGGGCCACTGTCGTGAGTCTGAGAATATATTTCATGCCCTATTATCAGTCAATATAGACATTTTATTTACATATCTACATTTTATTTATGTTATTTTCTTATAATTGGTTTAAATGTTAATACTGGATAGGTTATTATGAAGGTTATAATTTTATATGGTTGATCTCTAGGAATCTGAGAATTTTGATAATTTTAGGGTTAATATCGCCTAGAAGCATTGGTATGTTAATTGGGGTTTTAATATTAATTTTGATCAGCTCCTGATAGACATCATAATCTTTTATTTTGTTTATTGGGCATTCCCAAAATATGTGTTCTAGTGTTTCCATTTGCCACATTCACAGTATGGGTTTTCTAATATATTATTTATCTATGGTATTGGTTATCGCGAATGTTGATTTTATATAAATGTACTCCTGTCAGACAATGACCAGTCCCCATTCTAATAATGGTAGTAATATGCCGCCTATCTGTGTATGGGATTGTGTCAAACTATGGTTTATTAGCAAAAAATTTTGTATGTTGGTATACCACTTGCTTTATATTAAAAAAAAATTAACCACAGCCTAGTAAATTGTGTAAAGTTAGAAAAACAACTGACAATAAGTTAGTTAGGGCCAATGTCCACGAAAGAAATGAGAAAACGGCTAATGTCCAGGAAGCTGGACATTGGCCCTGTTTAAAATAATAATTTAAAGGCCAAACTCCAGTTGGCCTTTTTTCATTTGAAGAGAAATGGCCAAGTTATGATAAAAATAAGTTGAAAATTTAAATATATGTGGACATTGGCTATTTTTCTGATAAATGTGTGCAATTTGCCTATTTTAGTAGTGATGCGAACTCATTATTGCACATTTTGGAGATTGACCCTTTTTCTACCAAGGTATAGAAATATATTTTAATGAAATTGCTATAGCTATCTGAAACCACTCTAAATCTAGTGGTGTAGAAATTTTTTAATAAAAAAAACCGCTAATAAAAATTCTCCATTTTCTAACATGTCCGGGAAATTTGGATAAACATTTTAAATTGTGTCCCGGAGTAGCTTTTTTATTACGTGACATTTAAAAAATACTTTTTAAAATCGATGGTAAAACAAATTTGATAGAGATTTAACATCTAAATGAATCACACTAGGTTTTTGCTGCATAATCTATAAATGCATTTTCTTCCATATTTTTTTTTATTATTTCCGCTGCTACTTTGCCTTTATCTAATGAGTAACACTTTAACGTTTTTATATGAGCATTAAATCACAAAATAGCTAGACAATAACTCATGTAATTAAAAAATTCACAATATTTGCTATATAAACTAGAATAGCGCATTTTATGATTGTTAGACATACCACATACCTACAGCTTATCTTTAATCATTTTATATCTTGCTCCAAAATTTAAATAGGATCGTGCGAACACAAAGACTACAGTAGTGGTTGCAGAATTTGATGTGACAAAAACAGGAAAACTCAGAATGTTTCTGTCTAAACGTGAGTATTTATCTTTATTAAAAAAAAATTCCATTTTTATTAATATTTTGTAATAGTTCATTAGTATTATTACATCGGGAAATAGACAAATACCCCAAACATTGCACTTATTGTATATAACATAATCCTGAGATAGTTTATTTGTGACTTTATCTTAAAAAGTCGTCTATTTGTGAACTATTATAAACTAAATATATTTTTTCCGTTTACTTACTACATCAGCTAGGCGACCCTAGGGAATTTTTTAAAGTTATAAATAATTTTTTCAAATTATACGTCATTTTTAAACAAAAATAATTTTCAAATTGAATAAATTAATAATTATTATAAAACTGTAATATATATAATATATATATATATATATATATATATATATATATATATATATATATATATATATATTACTTAATACTTAACATTAATTACTTAACATTTGACATTATATAATTTGATTTTCTTTTTCTTTCTGTCAAAACTTATTACTACGGTTTCCATGTCTCTTCATTTTTTTTTCATTGTTCGAATGTAGTTTTTTGTTTTAATTTTTAGTATGTTTTGAGAAATAGTTAAATAAACTCGAAAGATTAGCAAACCTTAAGAAAGGGTTAAACAGTACGCTTACTGATTTTAATAAAATTTCTCCTCCTGCTTTTATTGTCTCGATAACGAGTCCATCATCACCAGGCGATCGATGGTTCTTCATTTCCTTTAAAGCTGCTCTTACTTATGACACAGTAATGGGTAAAAGTATTTCCGATCTCTGATTTATGAGAGTCTTTGCTCGTGTCGGGAATTTGTCTTGTGGTCTTTGGCTGGTATAGAGAGAGGTCTTTATAAAACTCTCTGGTTATTTTCAGAATGTTTTGTTTATCTGTTGTTGCTTTTCCGTCTTTATCTCTCAGCTTGTATATTTCTTTTTTACTTTGTGTGAGTTTTCTTTTCATTATTTTTAAACCTTTGTTCTCTTCTACTGTATGAGTAATTACATTAGTATTATATCTTCTTACATCTTTTCTAATTTCCGCTGAAATTCTTTTATTTAGTTTTTTATATTTTTTAGGTTTCGTTCTCGCTTAGGTTTCGTCGTATTTCCATGAGGGCTTTTGTATCTTTGCTAATCTTTTCACTTTTGGTGTAATTTTTCTTGCAAAATTTGAGTTGTGCGTTTCTAACCGAGTCTGTTATTAATTAATTGTGATCGTCGATACTTAGAGGTTTGGAATTATTACTCTGTAAAGTTTCGGCTATATTTTTTATGTATGCTTCTGGGTGATTTGGTGAATTCCAAACTATGCGATTGCAACTGTTTATCATGTTTGCTCTTTCTTTTTGTAGATTTATCATTACTCTAGCTCTTACTGGTCCGTAGTCGCTTCCTACTGATAGTTTATTGAGTACAGTGACGTCTTGAATAATTTACTTTTTGTCTGTTATTATATAATCATATTCGCTCTTAGTTATTCCGTCTGTACTAGCCCACGTCCATTTTCTAGTCGGTTTCTTCTTAAAAAAGGTGTTCATTGCATATAGTTTGTGTTGCAGTAGAAAGTTGGTAAGCATTTCGCCTCTTTCGTTTCTTACTCCTATTCCAAAATCTCCGATTACCACTTCTTGTTCGTCCTTTTTCTTCCCAGTTTCCCGTTAAAATCTCCCATTATCAGATTGTAATGAGTCGGTTCCTGCTTTTTTGCTATTTCGATTTCCTGATAGAAGGCTTCGACAATTTCATCTGCGTAATCGCTGGTGGGGGCGTATACCTGGATTATTTTCATATTTCAGATTTATATACATAACTCTTGGGAAAATGCAGTCAATGCTCTGTATATTTTTCTGTAATCTGAATGGATACATTACTTATAAACTACCAATTCATACCTTTCTCTTCACTTTTGTGGCAATAATCCATAAGTAGCCGTTTTAGCAGCTTTGCTAATATCATGTGTAATCAATTCGACGTCACTTTCACTTCTAATTTCCATTTTTTGAAATGGAAAAGCGAAAATACTTTCTAATCTTAAGCGCTGTCGTAATAAAAATACAAGTTGATATTAGGTATTATTAAGGCGGCCTACGTAGATACTCAAAATAATTCCAAAAGTAAAAAAAAATGATTTTAAAAGTTAAAAAAAATCGTTCCGAAAATAGATGTTTTCTATACGATTTGTGTAAAGTGGAACTTTCGATTTAATAAATCATACCGAAAGTTTAGTTTTCCGAACATCTGCAGAAAAAAGTATATAAGGTTAGCTCCAATGACCGCCACTTCATATCTTTATACAGGGCGAAGCCAGATCAGTGATGCACAGATTAATCCATAATCAGCGACATATAAACGAAGGTCCGTGCAGAAAATGGAAGCATTTGAGATGTGGCTATATCCAGGAATACTTAAGATCCCGTAGCATAACCGAGTCACAAAGGAGGAGGTCCTCCGAAGAATCATTAAGAACCGAGAGGTACTGACCACCATTAAATCTCGAAAGTTACAATTCTTCGGACGTATTATGCGAAATGAATCCAGGTATGCTCTTTTCAAGCCATTCTGCAAGGAAAAATATTTGGAAAACGAGGTCCAGGAAGAAGAAGAACATCTTGGTTAAACAACCTCAGAATTTGGTTCAATACAACATCTGTGCAGTTTTTCCGCGCTGCTGCAGATAAGATAAAGATTGCCATGAGCATCGCCAATATTCGTAACGGATATGCACGTCACGAAGAAGAAGCGACATATAAGCCAGATGCATGGTGCTGACAACAGAAAGCTAATTGACGAGTTAAAAGCTGATATTGTGATGGGGCAACCTATCGATGCAACAGCTACGAGATATAGCTTTAACAATAAGTTCACAAATAAGGTACCAGGTAGAAAAGACTGGAATGAAGCCTATACCACCGAACAACCCGAAGGTGAACTCCGATAAATTTACATTGGTAGCTGTCAGTCAAATTCGGTAACCTTGTGCCATTTTTTTAAATAGTGTGTCAGTGTTTACGATTGCACAAAATCAAATTATTAACGAAACAAATAATGTGATCTGAATATGACAACAACAAATACAAAATGATCTTCCAACGACGTGACTGAAATTTAAAACATGGCCGCTGACAATGCGCAAACCAGATGCGCGAACAATTACCGCCGAGTCGAGTGCACCTTCGGGTTGTTCGGTGCCTATACAAGCTGCTGCTACCTGGTACGCGGATGGCCCAAAAATATCGGAGGGGGTGGGAGCGGCATAGTAGGGACAAATCAAGGGATACATTTCTTGGTAAGTAAGTTCACAATTAAGCTACCATGCAGGGAAGACTGGAATGAAGCCCATACAAGCTGCTGCTACCTGGTACACCGATGGCCCAAAAACATCGGAGGGTGTGGGAAGGGATACATTTCTCGATAAGTCTATCTAAGGATGTGACAGTTTTCCAGGCGGAAATATCGGCAATCTATCACTGCGTGGAAGAAATAAAAAGGCAGGAAACAACGTTCCATTCTGTTGCCATCTTCACAGATAGTCAGGCAGCGCTTAAGGCACTCAATTCTGTAGAGGTCAATTCTAAGCTAGTATGGGATTGTGTGTGTCCCCTAAATAAACTAAAAGACCGTAGCAAGGTTATGGTAGCCTGGGTACCAGGGGACGAGCGTCATAAGGCAATGAAAAAGCAGATGAAATGGCCAAACAAGGCTCATCAATGCCATTCATTGGACCGGAACCCTTCTGTGGCGTTGCAAAGACAGTAATACGAACGGGTACAAGGAAGTGGGTAGCTCACAAATCTCTGGAATGGTAAAGGAATTTGCTAGGACAAAGACAGGAACTAGGAACTAGAACAGAAGCTAGGACTAGGAAAGAGGAATTTTAACAGGGCACTGCAAGCTGAATAGGCACTTGAAGCTGATGTGATTATCAGATGATGACCTGTGCAGAATCAGTCACCTCGAAGAAGAAACAGCAGAGCATATTTGTCAGATATTCTGGCAAATGTGCGGTTCTTTGCGTTAGGAGAAGGAGATCTACCGGTAAATATCTACATGGAAGATACAGTCTCAAAGCTATTAGACTGTTTAAAAAGGGTCAGGCTAGAGAATGTTAGCTAGAACTAGAGGACCACAATAGATCTGAAAAGATTGCAGTGGAATAGGCCAAAAGGACACTTCTCTAAATCTATCTATCCATCTAGCTCCAATGACATTTTAGAGTTAGTTAGAAGTGCATGACAGTTTTGATAGAACTTATGTTTAAAAAGTGATTTTCAGTGGCTATTTCTTGTAGATAATTATTTTTATTAATTTTTCTTATAACTTGAAGAACTTAACGAAACCGTGTTTGTTAAAGAATGACCTATTTATTTACGCAAACGACATTTCTAGAAGTAATTTGTAGAAAAACTTTTACATTATACATGAAGTATAGTTTTTGAATAAACTTTTTAAGTAAATAAACAAATTCTAAATATGTTGATTTCTTGCTGTAAGAGTATGATTCTCGCTTTCCGATTAAGTCTCGAATGTAAACTTCGGTTAAGCTAATTCTTTTTATGACAGTTTTCATTCACGAGGTTTTCCAATCTTGGCGTGCAATTTCCATGTTAGTAATGATTTGTAATTGAAGTGCTGAAGTAATGGTGATTTTCCTGTGGGATAATGAACATCATTAATACCTATTATCGTTTTCGTATCCTTCTCTCCTTGGCGGTTTTATTGGTTCGTTTTTCTTCAAGGTCAATTTTCCAATCCCAGGATATTGGCCGTTTTCCGATTGCGCCTCGCATGTAGCAGCGTACTCAGAATTACCGAATATTATAATAGTTTATAGATACTATCTTTATTTAATTGTTTCACACTATACATCATAGATTTTGTCGTGTTTACGTTACGATAAAGTATGATAAACTTACAGAGTTCAAGTTCATAAAAATGGATAATCTATACTTTATATTATCGATATTATCTCTCTATAATAATAAATAAATATTTTTAAAAACAGAATACGGATATTTGAACTAATTATTTATCCGAAAACTGTCATTGTATTTGTTTTAATAAAAGCTACATTTCTTTCATAATTTCTTACGTCTTTATTATTTGTGTTTATTGCTGTAAAGTCTTTATTACTTGGCTCACAGCTCCAGGTCCCGTTGGAGGTGCCGGTCTATAGATAACATTGACAAAGAGACTTGTGGCCAATAAGTTAACTCTTTATATCTGATTTCAACCAATTCTCCCTTTTAACATAATAGGAAAACATATAACTGTTTGTTTTTTTTACATAAAGAAAAGTACGCTTTGAAATTCGGTGTGTCTTTTAAATTATTCAATATTTTCCGGAATTATAAGCCGTCTCCTGGAATTATCACTAATATACAAAGTATCAAGCATAAAAAAAAAATAATACATACATATAATAGCAATGGAGTGGCAATGAATCGGAGATATACCTTGATTGGAAACAGGTACCTAGACGCTGAAACTATACTAGATTTGTAAATGCTTAATATCTCATTTTTTTACCAGAATATCATAATAGTCTTTATACATGAATATTCAGAGCAGAAAAAATATAAATATTGATATCTTCTGGTCTAAATTTTGTACAATAACTAATAAAAATAATATGAATATCCCGAGAAACTTAAAATATTTCTTCTTCTTCTTCAAGTGCCATCTCCGCAGAGGAGGTCGGCAATTATCATAGCTATTCGGACTTTTGAGACGGCTGCTCTGAAAAGTTCATTTGATGTACATTCATACCACAGCTCGAATGATTCCAGTTTTTTCATTGATGTCGCATTCAAGGTCCAAGATTCCATTCCATAAAATAAAGTCGAAAAAACATAGCACCTCGCCAACCCAACTCTTAGTTCCAATTTTAAATCCCTTGTACATAGCACTCTTCTTATTTTATTGAAATTTACTCTAGCCTTTTCTATTCTGATTTTGATCTCCTGATTTGAGTTAATCATTGTTTCTAGATATGCATATTTGTCCACTTGTTCGACGTCGGTGCCGTTTATATTCATTGTTAGACCATACTCTTTTCCATACTCCGTTCTTCTGGTCACCAGGCTCTGAAGATCTTCAATATTTTCGGCTAAGATCACAGTTTCGTCCGCATATCTAATGTTGTTAATGGGAACTTGATTTACCTTTATTCCAGCTGTTTCCTCCTTAAGGGCGTTTTTCAGAATCCCTTCAGTGTAGGCATTAAAAATAATTGGTGACAATACGCATCCCTGTCTCACTCCACATCTAATTTCAAATTCTTCTGACAGCTGTTTGTTAACACGTACTTTTGCTCGCTGTTTATAGTATAAATTTGATATGATCCTGAGGTCGTTGTACTCAATCTTCTTTGATTTCAGGACATTAATTAATTGTTTATGTCGTACTTTATCGAATGCTTAATTATAGTCAATAAAACATGCGTATATATGTTGATTGACGTCCAGGCATCATTGTATCAGTATATTATGTGAAAAAATAGTTTCACGCATTCCTAGGCCTTTGCGAAAACCAAATTATGTATCATTAACGTCTATGTCCAGTTTGTGATATATTCGGTTATGGATGACTTTCAACAGTAACTGTAGCATATGAGACATCAAGCTAATGGTGCAGTAATCACTGCATTCTCCTGCGTTTTTCTTTTTGGGGAGACAAATAAAAATCGACATTAACCACTCTTTGGGTATTACACCTTAACTATAAATTTGGTTCAAGAGTGTCACTAAAACATCAATGTGCTTCTCATCTAGAATTTTTAGGATTTCTATAGGAAGCATGTCAGGTCCAGGGCCTTTCCCATTCTTCGTTGTTTTTAATGCGTGTAATATTTCTTCTTTTCTAATATATGAACCTATTTCTTCTGACATAAATTCTATGTTCAAGATCTCCTCTTTCATTTCTTCTTTCTCCTGCGGAAGTCTTTCGTATTTCTTTACAGGGTACCAGTAGACAATGTTTTAGTCGATCCAGTACTCCTAAGTACTTGAGTGTTGGTGTTATCGAAGGATGCTACGAATAGCATGGGTAGACAAAATTACCAATATTGAAGTCCTTGATAGGTTAATAAGAGGGAAGAAATTGTACAGACAATTAAGAGGCGGAAACTTGAATATTTCGGTCATATATTAAGAGGTCCTCGTTATGGGCTACTACGTTTGATTATAGAGGGCAAAATAAAAGGTAAAAGAGATGTAGGAAGAAGACGAACCTCCTGGCTACGAAATCTAAGGGAATGGTTTAGTCTGAGCTCTAGCCAACTATTTAGAGCTGCTGTAAGTAAAATAAGAATTGCCATGTTGATATCCAACCTTCGTTAGAAGATGGAACCTTAAGAAGAAGAAGTACTCCTCAATATTATTGGTGTTTGTGTTCAATTTGCTGCAGTTCACATGCAGCTCATGTTGGAAGCATTCTTTTGCTTTATGTTCTTTAAGTTTTCTTGTGTCTATTGTAGGGATTCTTTGATATATTTTAATATTTTTAAGGGTGAGTGTAATCTTGGCGATAAGTGGATTGTGATTTGAGGCCACGTCTGATCCAGGATATGCTTTCACGGCTTTAACAGCATTACTGTGTCTTTCATTGATCATAATGTAGTCTATCTGGTTCCTGACTACTTTCTCCGATGTATCTGCGGGCAATCGCCATGTATACAGTCGTCTCTTTGGTAACTTGAAAAATGTGTTTCTAATAATAAAGTTCTGCTCTTGACAGAATTGTTACAGACATACTTCTCTCTCATTTTGATTTCCCAGACCATAGTTTCCTATACACTTTCCGCTTTGTCCCTTTCCAATCTCTACATTGAGATTACCTAGGACTATCGTGACTTCGAATACAGTAAAACATAAAATAAAAATATGCTGTGTAATAGAAACTATACTACCAATAATTTTCGAACGAAGTATAACTGCTGCAGACCACGTATATCGACAATTATCGACAAGAGAAAAGTAATTATTAAAGGGAGAACTCTTGCCAAGAACTTGAGATTATTCCAAAACGATACCTTTATTGTCACATTTTTTTTTTCAAATATGTTTTTGTGATTTATTATATTATATGCAAAAATGTAATTAAAAAAAAAGACAAAGTCTTGAGATATGGAAAAACCTATGAGAAGTATATATTTTGCAGTGGAAAAAAGAGAAAAAATAAATTATTTTTAATTTAAAATTCATAATTCTTTTACTGTATCTCGTATTTTTTCAAAAATTTTTCAAAAAAAAACTTACAAAAAGAGTATCTAAAACGATAAAATGTACGCGTAATTAGGTATATTTTGATATATTATAGTCATTATATCATCATTCAGCATCAAAAGTCCACTGCTGAACATAGGCCTCTTACTCATGCAGCTTTTATTTTTTTCTTCCTAAATCGTCAACCCATCGTGTAGGTGGTCGACCGACTCTTTTTTGTCTTCACTTGGTCTCCATTCCAATAACCTCTTTGTCCATCGCATATACGTCATTCTATCTATGTGTCCTGTTCATCTCCATTTTATTCTGACTATCCTTTCGATGATGTCAGTTACCTTGGTTCTTCTCCTGACCTCTTTGTTCCTTGTCGAGTTATTTCTAACATGGATGGCTCCATTTGGTAGTCACAGTTTTAAAAATCTTATAATAAAAACTAAATCTTAATCTTTAAAATAAGAATAATTATGTTTCTTAATTATAATAAGCAGAATAGCTTCGAACTTAAATACCACTATCCTTAAAAAGAGATCAAGAGCAAATGAAATTACACACCCAGATGAACCCTATTAGTGGTACCAGTAGGAAATACGAGTAAAGGTAGACCATGACTGAGATTTAGGCACGGTGTGAACGAGGATTTAAGAAAGATGAGATCAGCAAACTGGCAACGGTTGGCGATGAACAGAAACGACTAGCGAAATAGACTGGGGAAGGTCGAGGCTCAACTATAGCTGTAGCATCATTGATGATAATCCTTGCAGAGACGGTACGGTGTAGGTCCGGGTCGACAGAGAATGACTATAAAGGGAGTTCTGTCCCCACTGCTGAGGAATCTCCTGATGGACGGACTAATAGATAGAGACTTTAAAGGCAAATAATCATAAAACAATTAGATATGCGTATGATTTGGTAATCATCTAACAAGGAAAGTACAATGCGGTAATCAGGGATCATATAAACAAGACCTTACACCTAGTAAGAATAATGGATTTAGTTGGAGAGACTAAATATTCTTCTTCTTAGGGTGCCTGTCCGTTTCGAACATTTCTGATAATTCTGGCTATGATAACTTTATCGGTGGCTATACGGAATAGCTGTGTTGAGGTTTTTCTATACCATGCTCTCAGGTTAGTAAGCCAAGGATATTGTTCTTCGCCCTGGGATCCTTTTTCCTTCAATTTTACCTTGCAAAATGCATTGGAGTAGCTCATATCTGATGTGTTCATCGTCTATAGTAGTTTTTCATTGGTGACTTTGTCTGTCCATTGATCTTCAGGATCCTTCTGTATAACCACGGCTCAAAAGCCCGGAGTTTTGATAGAGTTTTCCGCCTTCAATGTCCACGTTTCTACTCCGTACAGAAGCACTGAGAACATGTAACATTTAAGGAGCCTTATTTTAGTTTCTAGGGTGAGGTCATGGCTCTTCAACATAAAGCTCATAGTCAAGAATGCACTTTTTGCCTTTTCGATGCTATTTAATCTCTTGGGTATTGACTCATTGATATAGGCTAAATATAAGTCTCCACAAATCTGCCATAGTCACTTTCACAGGCAGACGGAAATTAGAGGGTTTAGGTCTTCTAAAGTTGCAGCGACAAGAAATTGACCTAAAGTGAGAGGTAAAGTATCTCGGGGTTATACTAGACTCGAAACTTACCTGTAACCGGCAATTAGAAAAAATAAAAAGCAGTGCAGTGACAACTTTTATGAGGATCAGACGCATTTATGGAAAGAAATGGGGTTTAAAACCGGACATGGTGCACGGGGTTTACACCATGGTGATCAACCCATCAGCTATCTATGCAGCGACGATGTGGTGGACTAAAACACTTCAAACAGCTGTAAAAGCCAAACTTAGCAAGTTACAAAGAATTGTGTGTACGTGGATAACTGGTGCCATGTGTACTATTCCAACAGCAGCTATGGAGGCTCTATTAGGCCTGCCTCCATTCTTTTTCTAAATGTGCCTATCTTCTACAGATGTTGGCGACCACATTGACCCATCTTATTCTATGCACAGCAGCTCGAAATAGATCAGTTGATACGTCTACGTCTAGGGCCTAGCTTGCCCTGTAGAATGAACTGTAGAAGTTGGTATTTATCATTACGCATGATGTGGCTGAAGTAAGCTAACTTTCTGTTTTTTATGGTGTTAATAATTTCTTTGTCTTTTCTTAGCCTCTGGAGAATAGTTATGTTACTTGTGTGGTGTATATATGAGACCCTCAACATACGTAGGTAGTACCACATTTTAAATGCCTCCAATCGTTTTATGGTATCTTCTGTAAGGCTCCAGCTTTCTACTCCATAGAGGAGGACACTAAAGACGTAACATCTAAGAATTCTTATGCGTATATTGATCCTTAAAGATAAGTTGCAGAGAATCTTCCTAAGGCTGTTGAAAGCGCTTCTGACTTTTTAAATACGACTTTTTATTTCGTAGCTGTGATCCCAAGTATCTTTAATATTGCAGCCCGAATAGCATATTTGTTCCACTCTGTGTAACGATGTATCGTTAATTGTAATTTGGGTGTTTATGCTGGTTTGCCGGTGTTCTTACTAATGATCATTATTTTTTGTCTTCTTGCAATTTAGTTTTAGACCGTATTTGTTACATGTTTCTACAACGTTATCCATCATCCTTTGAAGCCCCTGCGCACTATCTGCCAGCAAAACTGTATCTCTAGGCCTCTCTAAAGATGTTTTCAGAGTATATGCCGGTGACAATATTTTCTAATCATACTGTTGCTTTAGTATGTAGCTTCTAGTACCCCGTTCATTCGCTTCTAGTTAAACCAACCAGCCTGTAGCCTGTGGGCAATTTCTCGATCTAGTGTCCCATTTTCTGTTATGTAGGAGCCAAGATATTTCAATTCTCCTTTTCGTCCTAGTTTTTCTCCAAGAAATTCTGTCCCTAACCATTCCTCTTCCTCACAACCACATGTACTCGATTTTAGCATTGTTACCACATATACCCAACCACAAAGAACATTGACCAAGTAGTTCCCTCCCTTACTTTCTTTGTCAGTACATCCATAATAAGATTAAATAGGTAAGGACTCACTGTAGAGTGAAGAGCCTTGATGCAAACCAACCGTCACTAGAAAACTTTCGGTCAATCCGACAGCAGTCCCTACTTTGGTGTACGCTCCCGCATACATCTCCATAGCTCTTGTATATCTTGTCATCTCCTGTCTGTCTGGAACTATATCATACGCCTTCTTAAGATTTATATATATCAAATGTAGGCCTCTTTTCTTCTCGATGTATTTCTTGATCAACTGTCTCAGAGTAAACAAGGCATCCGTTGTCCTCCTTCCTAGCATAACCCCAAACTGTTCTCCTATCGATGTCTTTCTCCGTAACCTTCGCTCTACAGTTCTCTCCCAAATTTGCATTGTGTGCGACATTAACTTTATCCCTCTATAGCTCTTACAGTCCTAAATGTGTCCTTTATCGTTATACAATGATACCGTCACACTCTCTTTCTCTCTCTCTCTCTCTCTCTCTCTCTCTCTCTCTCTCTCTCTCTCTCTCTTTCTATGCATTCGACATCCTTTCTTCCTCATATATCCTACATTTGGCACAAAATATCAACCCCTTCCTCTCCTAGAGCCTTACAATCCTCCACAGGTATTAAGGGAAGAATGGGAATCGAATTCAGAGTCTTACTCCAGAATAAAACAAATTTGTAAATATTTATTTGTTGTTTAATTAATAAATATTTTGGAACTTTTTTATTTTATGGTTTATTGTTAAATATAAAATACTAAAATTTATTGGAATTGTAAGTTTTTCTAATATTTTTTAATTTTATTAGCAGGGCAGTGTATATGACAACAATGATATAACAAGATCAATCATGAAGTTCTTTTAGGTTTAGATTAGATAGCTATTAGCAATCGTAATGTTATAATTCTATATACGTTACGAATTGGATATCAACATAGTTTATAAAAAATAGCATCGTATTTCCTTACAGCTATCGTGATATTGAACTTGACATAAAACAATTACCAAGTGATAAAAATAATAATACCTCGTTTATAGACATTCATGTCTTATCGCTAAACTGCATTTGCAGTCCTTGTTTAAAAAAGTTGGATCTAAAATTAAAAATAGTGAGTTGGTAGAATACGTCATACATAACTAAATAAGGTCAGGGAAGTCGTAGCATTTTTCCAATTCTTTCCTGAACGTTTCATGTACCTAAGAACATATTCTTTTTCTTAGCATTTTTCCGTTTTCCATTCAAATTGTCCGAATTTCTGAGACATTTTTTTGATAATTAAGATTTTCTAAATGTTGAAGGACTATGGCATTGCCTGAGCCTCCAACCTGGAGGACCAGGTAATTTATGATCAAAGTTTTCTTCACCGAGCCAGATGAACCCTGGTTTGTTAGCACATCGACAGAATCTTCCGAACGGCTACATGTACAGACCTGTCAACGCCCTTTCATAGTGACGATTGGGCTCTTGAGCTTGACAACATATATTGGCAGTAGGTAAGTCTTCAAGACTTAGTTTCTGTGCTGAGTTTAACGCCGCTCGTTGAATTCGATCAAGCTGGGTCTGCAGGTCGGTGAAGACTACCTTGGTCTGTCCGAGTGCATTGTATCTTCGACCTAGGTATCCAACCAGCTTACTCGGTTGCAACTGCTAAATCCTGTGGTTTTTGACAAAAAAGAGAGAACTCGTTACGCAGTAGGAGTTCTTATTACCACGATTAACACTAACCGTAATAGCTGTTCTCTTACCAGCGTTGATCGACATTCCTTTCTTCTCAAAAAATTCAACGACTGTCCGGAGCTGTTTGGTACCATCTTTGGCCGATGTGAATAGCAGGATTAAATCGTCAGCGTAACCCAACACTGCGTTGCACCCAAGTCCGAGCGTGCAACAGTGCCTCTTAGAGTTTCCTCTAAATGTAGCTAGTGCCTGCAGGATCGAGACCAAGGACCAACGACCAAGTGGTTCAACTGCGAGGCTGGTATTTCCACCATATGCCGGTTTGTGAACATAGTTAAGCTGAGTCATTTATAATTGTTATTTTGGAATTTTTTTTTAATATATATATATATATATATATATATATATATATATATATATAATTCTTTCTTAGAAAAAAAAAGATATAAATATAAATAAGATATATATATATATATATTATATATATATATATATATATATATATATATATACTAAACCCAAGATATCCGTATATATATAAAGAAAAGAAATTTAATCTTTGCAGATAAGTTAAATAGTAAACTCTTAATATTGGGGAAATCTGCAAGAAAACTCTAATGTGTATCAATTATTTCACCTAACGTTTTCGCCAAAGAGAATTAATTTGGCTTCTTCAGGGCTGAAAGAGAATAAATTATAATTAGCTACCATATATTATGTAATAAAAAACATTTACCTTGTTTATCTAATAAAAAACTTTAGCTAGTAACAACATAGTGGTGTTTTTGTTTGTTACTATGTGCAAAAAGTTTATTTGTTAACGTTGGAAATGTATGGTAGCTTTGAACTTAAAACGCAAAGGTTTACCCAAGGTTAATCGAAAAACCCAATGTAACTACATTTAAAGTAAGTAATTCTTTGAATTGTCGGCAATAACTAAACTTTTTTATTTTTGTAAAGTTTGAATATGAGCTTCTGTTTTCATAGAATGCAAGCGCCGAACAATTACAAGTAGTTCTTTTGAATATCTATGTCGTTAAGGTTCATTGGTAAAACCGATGAAGTTAGATCCCAGTCTGGGGAGATATTAGTTTAGAATTTTCTTAATTGAAATTCTATTTTTAATTAGTATATTGTTCATGTATTATTATAATAATATCTTATTGAGATGTATCTAAGAAAAGCAAGGGAATGTTTCTTTTTTAGTTAATGAAAATTATTATTAAAGTATGTTAGTTGTTAATAGATATATCAGTCAAGTTAGTTATCTGTGATGTATTGTTCTTGGTATCTGATTTAATGTAAGAAGTGGTATATATCGCTTAGATTCTTAATGTCAATCTTAACATTGATGGAAAAATCGTTAAGGAAAATATAAGACATGAACGTTAGGTGAAATAATTGATACACATTAGAGTTTTCTTGCAGATTTCCCCAATATTTAAGAGTTTACTATATATATATATATATATATATTATATATATATATATATAAATATATATATATATAAACCACTTTCTGTGATTTTCCGGGTTTGACTCCGCATTGAATAATTTATTTTTGCAAGGTCGCACTTGTCATTCTTAAGTCAGGTAGTAGTGGATCATGAAAAAATGAATATAATGTATCAGGAGGCAGAAAACTAAGGTCACTGATGTAATTCACAGAATTAAATCTTAAAAATGGCAATGTGCGGGACATTTAGCGAGATGAACTGACAATAAATGGTCTACTAGAATTACACTGTGGTATCCAAAAGGCGTTAAGAGACCAAGAAGACATTCAAACTTAAAGATGGGATCATGACGTAAGGAAACAAGCCGGTACAACATGGCACAGAAAAGTGGATATCAGACAATTGTGGTTAGAAATGAAGAACGACTATATATCGGTAGAATCCGCTGAAAATTATTATGATATCGATATATGTGTATACGTATAACTTTCCTAATATGTGTCATTAAAAGATGGAAAAAAATATTGAATTTCTTCCTGGCCTCCAGATATGCTTCACTTTAAAATAAAATATAAAAACGTGTTATTTTCTGTTAAGTTAACTTACTTCGCATTTAAAATCAAGTCATTATTAATTTTTTACCCACTGGCATGAGAAATTCGTTTTTGCTTCACCTTGATGATAAAACCATTGAATTCCTTCTACTAACTCGCCAATAAATTTTCAATTACATTTCAAACTTTTTATTTGCAATATTTACACAATGTCAGTAATATTCGAGATAGAGCCTGACCTTTTGTCTAATACACTGCTGGACACAAAACCGGACCCCTACATATTTGAAGCGCACAAATAATATTTAGACGAAACTTTGAATTCATGTTAATTCAGTATGAATATATTGTATACCAGCTGCATCGGCCATGAGGGACTGTTTGTAGCTTCCTATAAATATCTTAAATTTTATGTTTCACTGATATGGTTTATACCAGTAGTATTAGAATATAATAGAAATATGCTTTATTGTCACTGAAAATTATTGAACAATTTTATGGACAAAGCTAAAAAATAAATCAGTCAAATAGTACAAAAAGTATAAAACAAAAACAAATATAGTAAAAAACAGAATAACACAATTTTAAATTAGTAAAATTATTGTATAACTACATAATTTGTACAGACAACAACAAATGAGACAAATTATAGCCACTGCTTGAGACACCCAAATGTAATTATAAACAATACTAATTTTGTTTCTTTGTTATACAAAGAAACTCGTCAATTGAATAATATGGTCTTTCTGAGAGATAGATTTTTGTCACCTTACGAAACTTAATGACGGATGTTGCGGATTTAATTTCTCTTGGAAGGTGATTATAAAGTTTCTTTGCACGATATAGAATAGAATTCTTTACTAGCTGGGTAGACGGGATCGGCAAATAAACGTTACAATCCGAATTTCTAATGGAGTAGCCATGGTCAGGTCTATCGGGAAAAATGTTTAGATGCTTTCGAATCAAACAAACCGTTTCCAAAATAAATAAAGAGGGAAGCGTCAAAATTCCGTAATTTTTGAAGTAGGTCTTGCAATGAGTTGTTTGTTTGAGACCAAATAGATAACGGATTACTCTTTTTTTCAACTTAAAAATAGTATCAAATTGGGCCGCTGTACTAGAACCCCAAAATGGAAGCCCATATCGAAGATGGGACTTGAACAATGAGAAATATGCCATTTGGCAGAAGATAAATTTAGTTTCCTTCGAAACAGATCTTATTGCAAAGCAAGCTGAGGCTAGTTTCTCCTTAAGGAGTCAGTATGTAAGGACCATTTGAGATCACTGTCAATGAGAATACCTAGAAATTTCACGGAATTTACGATATTGATTTGGCTCTCATTCAAAAGCAAGGGTTGCATGACTCCTTTATAAGATAATGCTACAGTCTTATCCACGTTAAAGTTAAGTAAGTTGGAGTCTGACCAAGCCTTGATTATAAGTAAATCAGCGGTTATAATTGAATGAAGCGTTGAAATATCAGAGCTGCTCCAAGTAATACTGGTATCATCAGCAAATAGAAAAATTTTCCCTTTAATTTTCAAGTAAGTTATGTCATTAATGAAAGTAAAAAAAGAATGGACCTAATACTGAACCTTGCGGTAGTATTCTTTTGCAAAATATAATAATGTACAATAGTATATTGTTTTACATCAGCCTCTAGTTCCCGAGATTTAGATGGATAATGCTTATTGAGAATCTTCCTGTTCAAAATAGTGAAATCAAATATTAACGTAGAGATAATACCTTTTGCAACAGGTAAACTCGATAATCTAAAGAAGGAAATCGAAAGGCTATCTGAAAATACACACGATGGGTTGGGTACCGAACTGAGCTAATATGGAGCTAGAACATGTGACATAAGTAGTGGAAGACCATATTATTCTGGAAGTTATCCTTATGACAACAACCAAGAAATCGAGAAAGAATTATACTTCTCCAAATTAACAGCAGCTTCTTTAAATGGTATTCAAAAAAATGGAACATTTATTTTAGAAAACTTCAACGCAACATTAAAAAAGGAAAGAGGTAGAATTTGGTGGAAGTGGACCATGGCTTTGGAGAAAGTCATGATCATGGAGGAAATGTTTTTGAGTTTTCCTTGGAATGAGACATGGACAAACTCAAAGATGGCGAATTCCTAAGCTTTTAGGACAACAACGATAAAGTAGAATATAAAAAACACAGTATAGACTAAGTACAGTACAAAGAAAGAATAGCCAGGAAAAAATGTAGCTTGGGAGAGAAAATTTTGGCAAAATTAATTCATGTGTTGGAAGAAGCACAGAAGTGGGATAAATATTTCAATGAGCTCTTAAGAGTAGAATATCTCAACATAGTCGAAGGCAGAAATGAGTGTGGCGGATCGCCTCTGAGAGTTGTAAGTTGAGACATGTAAGGCTATGAAAATCGGAAAAAGCTTCTAGACCTGGAGCTGTCCCTGCAGAACTCATCAAATAAGGACCGAATTTGCTATCATCTCGCTTAACTATTTCAGATCTACTTAGGGAACGTAACTAACTGGAACTATATATATTTTCAACAATCCATAAAAAGACAGCAAAAGGGACTGTTATAACTACCACGGTATATTGGTTACTAGCACAATTAGGAAATTGTATGGAAATATATGAAAACATCCTTAAAAGCCGCGTTGAACAGGAGTATCAAAATATGGAAGCCGAAGAACAGGTAGACTTTAGAGCAAGAAGGTCCACGACAGACCACCTGTTTTGTGTATCCCAAGCCGTAGAGAAAAAAAGGCGCCAAAATCAAGAAGTTCATTTGCTCTAAAAAGGCATACGACAGTGTTTCTCACCAATCTGTTTGGGTGGACCAGTCCACCCAAAGTCAAGACCTTTCAAAAGCTGTGGAAGGCACTTGGAGAGACCAATATAAATATTGAGATAATTAGCTAAGCAATTAAAAACTTGTATCTCCATACTAAGGCCAAAATAAAAGTTAGCGATAAACTAATGCAAGGATTTACAGTTATGAAAGGGTTAAAACAAGGAGGCTGCTAGTCTCCCACACTTTTCAAGATATATCTAAACAGGATCTTTAGAACAAGGAAGCGGAAATGTCAGAGGAGAGAAATTCCCCTGGATAGCATTGAACTTTACACTCTGTGTTATGTAGATGATCAGATAGTGTTTGCACAAGAATATGATGATCTTTCTAGAGTATATAACATATTAACTGAAACAAAAAATATAAAGAATGGGGTTTAGAAGTGAATATGGAGAAAAATACTCCTCAAATACATGCGTATTGGAGGATAACAAAAGGACCTAAAGCTAGAAGATAAACAGCAAATTAAAGAATGTGAGAAATATAATTAGCTAGGTTTTTAAGTAGGAGATTTATCTCACAACTAAATAGTATTCTATAGGACCAAACGATATCCAAAGACAAGAAAATAAGAATTTACAACGCCATAAGTAAAAGCATCGTTACGTACAGCTCGAAAGTGTGGCCAATAAAGAATAAAACAGGAAATGCTTAAAATTACCCAAAATTTATTTCTAATGACGCGACCTTCAGCCGGAAAGTCAAAGAAGAAAGAGTAGGAAACAACCGCATAAGAGAAATAATGGGTTCAAAACGTACACTAGCAGATGGTGTTAAACCAATACAATTAATCTGATATGGCCATGTACAGAGAGAATACCCAATGAGCAATTGTCGATACTAAAATGCCGAATTCTAAAATGTAAAAGTACGGAAGACCTGGACGAAGTTGGCGAGAGGGTATCGACAAAGAGATGCGAGAGAGGAATCTGGAAAAAGACCTATGATTCAGATTCAGAAATGTGTTATTGCTTTAAATTACAATAGTTGCTTAAAGTAATAGTTCCCCTAATAAAACAATCATTTACCCCCCCCCCCCATAACCATTGATTTGCAATAGCAATAAAATTAACAATAATTTACAAAAAATATCGTTCTAAAGTTATCAGTAATGTAAATATATCCTGAAGCGATCATTTAAATAATATAATTGTAACATTCCATACCTGGGATATGATTACTCCAGCACACAAGAACACGTAATGATAAGAGTATTGAGTATTAATCGATTTAAGAAAGAGGAAGAGGTGACGCATTAATTGATAAAATAGTAATTACATTTCAAAAAGTTACATTTAATTTTAGATTTTACCATGTTATGAGGCTACTAGTTATATTCCAACATACGATTATATCTATACTTCTATGCATCCTTTGCGTATCCAAATGGTTACTTCCAGTCCAAACCTCTCATAAGTTCCAAAAATTATGTCCTTTTCAATCTACTTTTTTCAAACCACGGCAATGTCGAGTCCAATTAAATATCTATAATTATTGTAGAAATTTAATTCATTTGCTCTCTCCAATGCTCTTGTCCCAGCAGGAATATCTCCCATCCTATTTATATGATTGGCCCTTCTAGCTTGTCCACCAAAAAATTTCTATCTTCTCGCTCCCATATTAAATTCCACTCCCTGTCTCTCTCCCAAGTTTACTCAATCTCGTCTCCCACTACAGTTAGCTCTTATCATTTCTGAAGAAGAAGTTTGGCATTTGCATTCGCCTTAGCTAAAACCTGTCGCCAAGCCATGTTTATAACTTCTCTAGCTTCTTGTCGTTTTTCATTAAAGTTGGCACCAAAAGATAGCCGCAGTACTAAATTCCACTCCCAAATAGCAATAATTATTAACGACATTTACCATTTCCCCATTTATTTTCCACTGTTCTTTTATATTTCCACCCTCTTGTCTAAACACCATCATTTTGACTTGTCCATGTTATACCTACAATACTCAAATAATTTATTAACTATAATTTGTAAAACTCTCGGACTCCTTGCTAACACCACCATATCATCAGTATAAAGCAAAATTCTAATGATAAATTTATCTAAATCAACGCCTTTTTCTATAAAATCATGTAGGTCATTAAGAAATAGTACAAATAGCAGCGGGCTAAGAATGCAGCTTTGCCTAACCTCCATTTCACAGTTTAAATAAAGTGACGTACCATTCTTCTCCCAAACTGCTGATTGTTTTCCTGTAAACAGACATTTAATAATTTCCCTCATTTTAGAAGACCACTCCATATAGTTAAGTTTGTAATAGAGCGTTTGTCGATCAATCGTATGAAACGCTTTACTGAAGTCTCTTATAACCCCTTGCTCTTTGTATTTTAATTATACTTATCAAGTTAAACAGTTGATCTAGTGTAGGATATCCTTCTCTCTAAGCTGCCTGGTATTTCAGTAAAACACCTGACTCTGGCCACTTTTTTATTCTGCAACAGCTTGGCTACTGCGTTCAGGTAACTTGTTCCCCTGTAATTATTTGCATGATCTGTCGAACCTTTCTTGTGCAAGAGAAAAATGATCGCGTACGGGAAAGAATACGGAACTGATGCTCGATTAAACATTGCTTTAAAAGTATGCAATATCTTTGCTTTGCTAGTTTATAAAACTCGGCCTTTATCTATCGGTGCCGGGTGCTTTATTATTATTTAGGCTTGTGTGCGCTACATATAATTACTTCATATCATAATTCCCATCCATATTTTCACCGCCAATGTAAGGCCCCGCAAAACTTAGTTGATCCAACTGAAGTGCTGTATTTAGGAGACCCAAAAAGTGCAAATAAATATCTCTAAGGAGATTGATGCATATTTATATCGAACTATTTTTAATTTTAAAAACTACTGCAAAAGACCAAAACTATTTAGAGTCAAGTGCCCTACTTAGATCTTCTGCCACTCTCGTTTTTCTGCAAATACATATCCGTCACATAATCTCCACCCGTTTTCCTATATATTTTTAGGAAACTCTCTGCTTTCTCAAATTTCCACATTCTCTATCAAATCATACTTATCTACCTTTTCTATTACATCCTCTCTTACCTCTCTGTTCGCCTAGTTTCCCCATCTCGGCGATCTTAATGATTATTTGCAGTTCCTCAACAAAACTTTCTCGCTTCATAATGTTCACGTCTAGTCCCGTTCCTATATTTTCTTTGTTCCTATATATAATACTTTCCTTTATATTATTTTCAAAATTTCTTTCATTTTGTTTTGTCCACTTAAGTTTATTTCAGTATTTAGTCCATTGGCTGATAATCTGAAACGTATTAGCAACCTACTAAGAAATCCACCAATCTCTGCATGAATTTCCTTGAAATGCAAGCCAAAACTAATACAGAGCTACCAGAAGTACCTACAAAAGTAAATTCTCTCTCATGATCTCCTAGAGTCTTACCATTCAAAACTTACATATCATTTTCCTTACAAAGTCCTATAATCCTCCTTCCATGAGCATTGGAGATTTTGTCCTTAGAAGTTCTTACCGGTTCCAATGTTCCAATACACCAAAGTACCCTCCCTCTTATATCCGTACATCCAGACTAAACTCTTCCTCTTCCCCTATTCTTCCATTTACATTTCCAATCATTACAATGGACGATCCACCTCCCTTCTCTGTGATGTCAACAACCCTTTCTAAATTCAAAAAATCTCTCTTACTTTTTCTCCTGGGCTTAGATATACTGGTCCTATGTCGACATTATGAGTTAACTTGGCCGGTCGAATTACCAGATATCCCTCTATCTCGATATACTTAGATTTAAATTCCGGCTTTATCCCACAGATCATTCCGTCACCAGCCCTACCATATGTGCTTGTCCTAGTGGCATGCACAATAAATGTCCTTAAACTATCAAGTAAATTATTCTATACAGAGCTAGATACCTCTTCAACATGAGTTATTTAAATATAAATATATAAAAACTACTTACATAATCATTAAATTCTAATGCCCTGAGTAATGTCTTAATCCCTCCTACATTATAATATAATATTCTAAATGTTTCAAAAGTATCACTAGACTCTCAGTATCTCTCACTACCTTCTACACTGGTACTTCTCGCTACTCCATATGTATGGTCTCTTCTGCTTGTTGCCTTATCTCCATACTTAAGTCTAAATAGATGTTCCAGTCTTTTACTAACTTTTCATTTTCCCCTCATTGCCCATTTTCTGTACCTCACATTAAGCCCACCTGATCATTCAAAGAATATCTCACTGACTCTAACAATAGTTTATCAAATATGAGTTTCACGATAATATCTCTGTTGTCTTTAATCTTTTCATCATTTTTCTCATTATTGTATTTTCCCACCTTATCTCGTTTGTATGGTCTCTGTTAACATAAATTTTGCTATTTTTCAGTTTCTGTTCCCTCTGATCTCTTTCTCGATTCCAAGCATATCTGTAAAAAATCTTTTAGTAACAGGAATACAGGTTCTCTACCGGAATGAAGCAACCCCTATAAATCAAGTTGTCTCTTCTTTGTCTCCCTTAATGCTCTATTAACTTTGGTTGCTTCACTTCATCTAATTATTAGATCTTCCAACTTTCCCGCAAAACAAGCAACTTGACACTCCAGAAGCACTACTCGTTCCCTTAACTCGTTATTTTCCTGTCCCAAACTCAAAATTTTCGCTCTTTGACTATTTATATCTTCTTTAGGTTTTTATGACGCTTACAACGCTTTTTAAATTTTCCCTATTTATCATGGCCGCATTGCTCTGGCACAACGGGGACACTTCGCTTCTTGAACGCTTATGCTTCGGTGTTAAAAACTTATCAGTGTCGTTGCTCATTTAAAAAAAAAAACCAATATGCATTCAGATCCAATAAACTAAGACCTGATAAAAACCCAAAGCCAAAAATAAAAATCGGAATAACTACATTTCTTAAGAGACTTGCTGTCCCGCTTTTGGAAACGCATTGTAGTATCATTATACAGTCAATATAAAAGAAGCTGGAATATCTAAACTTTAATATTTCAAAATTTTTCGTTAGCAAGATTTTTTCTTATTAGTCGGATTGCTGAGATTATTCCCGTAACGTAAACCGCTGTGACTGATGCAATAGATCCAAGAGCGCCTAATTGAGTACTGTGGTTAGTCACGCTGACACTCTATTGCTTACGCTGACCGTTAGTAACCCTGAGAGGGTTACTAACGGTCACGACGCGACGGTTCAGGTCATGACGCGTCTCTTCACTAACGATATATTTATGCAATTGTTGAAACTCTTTAAAAAATAGGTGAAAGTTTATGTCATATTCATAGTACTTCCCAATCAACAATATTCATGGTATTGCATACGATAAGTGAAAAGGCTAGAGTGTTAGTAGCAGGGCTAAATATCGGCTCTTAGAATCTCTTGAAAGCACCCCAATGTAAAGCGGAAATACACGTCATAGACTTCAGTGCGCGAAATATTGAAAACAGCTGAATTGGATGATAAATTGGGCAAAGTTGGGAGCCAATGTAGAACAGTAAATTCACAACTTTCTTTGGGAGCCAATTGTTAGGCCTCGTCTAGCTCAGTCTCTCAGGTGTAAAAAGTCTTATCTTAAAAGTAAATCTGAGAAATGAGTTTGGCTGGGACAAATAAACCAAGATATTAACTAATCATATTTAATATAATATAAAATATAAAATTTAAATTTTAATATTAAATAAAAAAACAGAGCAAATCTTGCCAACAGCTTTACAATAATTTTAAAATGATACTTACGGCTTCTGTGTCTTTAAGGAGTTGAGCAGGATTCTGATAGTTGTTGGTGACTTCAAATGCTGCTTGGATGGATTGTAGAATGCAGCGAGTACGGTTGCTAGCTCCAGATACTGGTTGGAATTATACTTAGGGATATGTTGAGTTATCATACCACCTTCTGCAGTATATTAGTTTCTATGGTCGACCATGTGGTTTTAGGTCCTTCCTGAGCAAGATGGATAAGAAAAATATAAATCAGGCAAAAAAACTAAAATAATAAATCTTGTGTAAGCAACATCATAACTTTTTTAATATTTCCTTGTCATGTTATTATGAAGATTACAAATAATTAAAATATTAGATGAAAAATAGCAAATTGGCATGGATAAAATGAATATAATTATTACTAGATAAATTAGTTAAATTATATTAAAGATACTAACTGCTTATGGTATGGAGATATAAAATAAACATATGGGATGGAGGTTAGATTTTTTCATATTCTTCTTTGGATCATGGATCCCTCGTCAATCACGGTTTCACCAATCGCGCGTTTCTCTTCGGGACATATCCCCTGCTGTTGTAGAGGGATTACTGTATATTTTATATAGGTTTAATTACCATATATTGTATATCTATAATTTTTATTTCCTCAGATTTCTCGTGGTTTGCTTTAACATAATCTGCTTATTTCCAGAAAAGATGTTTTGCTATGCGTTTGGCACCAATGAAACAAGCATATACACTACATTTCATATCTCAGCAAAGTTGGAAAACACTTGTATCGTAATCGGTCATTTTTTCCAAGATCTTTCATAAAATCAATTGTGTGAATGATACTTTTCTACGCTAATATATATATATATATATATATATATATATATATATTATATATATATATATATATATATACATAAGTTATATTAGATAATATTAAATATCGGATAAGACAATCAAAATTGTTTAGAAACCTAGAATGAACTTAAATGGCGATTAAAGAAATAATTTTATAGGTTATATACTAGAGAATATTATAAAAAGTATTTATATGAGGGCATCCTTAAGAAATTAGCATAATAATTTGTTTAAAAAGTTTTTATTTTGCAATGTATTTGGTTATTTTAATAATTATGATATTATAATAGATATGTTTATGCTATCTATATAGGCAACCAAAGATACACCGAAGTAAGTTTGGTTGTAGGAACTTTTGTGAATAAGAGATATTTGAAATCATAATTACGGATTAAAATAGTGTTATTTATTAATTTAAGATGTTTAATTTATATATAAGTTGACAATCTGATCTCAAAAGTCTAAATTTCCATAAAATTCTCAATAGAAAAGTAAAGAATTATCTAGAGGTTTAAAATAAGACGTCAATAGAATGAATTTAACCTCTTTTCGTAGGAGAATATTCGCGAACATTGAAATATCTATGAAATAGAAGAAATTCGAACCTATTTTCGTTCCACAATATTCGCGAACATTGAAATATCTATATTTACGCTGTGATTTGATGCATAGGAGGAGAGTGTATTGGTGTAGTCAGTATTGGGGATTTAGTATTGAAAAAGTATTAAGTATTAAGTAAAAAGTATTCAGTATAAAAAAATAGTAGTATTATAGTATTGTGGTATTGGAGAGTATTGTCACAGTAATGTAATACAGAAGACTATTGTAGTAAAAGGTCAAGATTAAAAATTATAGTATTTATATGGAGATTAAAAAAAATTAAAAATTTTATTATTTATATGGAGATTGGAGATTGGAAGAGAAAAAAAGATTATTAAAAAGAAGAATAAACAAGAAAGCAATAAAGAAGGAAGAATATTTTACCTATTAATAAATGTTATTAAGAAAAAAAATATTTTGAAATGGTGGAAGCTGATAATTGAAACATTGTGGTCTATTTGGCAAAGCAATTTCACAAAAGTAAGGATAACCGAGGCTGATAACGAAGACATTGAGTGATTATTAAAATCTTTATTTTGGAAAACAATTTCATTTAGGCATACGTAACGTACCAAATTTTGTTAGTATAATTTAATTGTTGTAATAAGAATTTCATTTTAAAGATAGGTTGTTATACATTTATCTTTAAATATTGTCTAAATTAGATATATATATATATATATATATATATATATATATATATATGTGTGTGTTGTGTGTGTTGTGTGTGTGTGTGTGTGTGTGGTGTGTGTGTGTGTGTGTGTTTCACAATAATTATAATAAAAATAATTTCAAAAGTGCTTAAAAACCAATTCTTGAGAACCGCGACAAAAACCCTATATTTTTAAAAATAATTTAAATAAAGTGACTCATTCAGCGGTTTTTCGTCAAGCAGTGTATAACCGAAATACTTATCGCTCCCTCCCAATACCTATCGATTTGTTCTATAACAAAACAGTGAGGCATGCACTCTCGGGTTGTTGTGGAAGTGATAGGATGTCTGATTGTTAATCAGACATCACTGAATTAACCAAAGCCTGTTACTCCATGGCTAGACATGGATAGCGTTGTTTATCAATCTCTACTCAGAGACAGACGTAAGTTTTTATCATTTTATCAAAAAACTTTTATACTAAAAAACTAATTCTTTCACGTGTCGAATAACAAATTATCGTATTATGTAAGGAGAAAGTTTTATTTAATCTCAAATAAAATAAATATTAAAACATTTATTGCAAAAACTCTTATCAAAATGTTTTTGTTAACAAATCCAGTTTTGCGATAATTTATGCTGAATCATTGTATGCGTGTATTTTACTTCACCAACAAAAATTTTAAAGGTTTCAATAGATTATAATGGTCCATTCGAGCTTGCCACACCGTTCATATGTCTTAAAATAGATAAAAATATGCTCCACGTCTTCGTATATGTATTGTTTGCATGTAGATTCGTTAATTTATTCACTGTTATAACGTAAAATATACCGGTAAACTAATTAATTGACGAAAATATCGTGTGTAGTTGATACAAGCAAGAAGTTTGAATTAAAAAGAAGGACAAATTTGACGTATCAAAATTTATTCAGTTATTCGTTTATTTATTTAAAATATTATAGGTAATATGGTGCTATTAATAATAACCATAATTATATATAAACAAATAAACATATTATATTCCTTAGCTTAAGTTACCGTTTTTTCTTTTCTCCGTTGGCTCAACCTGTTGTGGTTAATCATTTTTTTCACCACAGTAGCTGTTCTTCTTTTGAATTCTTCTTGTTGAAGGTCCTTTTTCTATCAGAGTTTGGAAATTATATAGACGATTGTAAGCTTATTTATAGCTGTCTAATAATTGAGTTAACCTCATATTTATTCCCTTAAATTTTTAAGCCAAGAAATTATCTGTCTTCCAATGATGCTCTTGCTTTACGTTACCTTTCATTATAAGACGTATCATCTCATAACTGGTTCCACTCATTATATGATTATACTCCAGTTTGTCCCTTTTCACCACTCGTATTATTTTGTGTTTTTTGTTTATTCTTTGCAACACTTCTTCATTTATAATATGGTCTATCCACGGTATACTTACCATTCTACGTACCATACCTACCATCTTTCGTATATTTCTAATTTATGTAACTCTGCTTTTTTCAACGTCCATGCTTTAACGCCATGGATGGGACGCCATACGCCATGGCGCCATAACGCCAACAATGTGGAGATTATTTCTTTTGCTCGCTCTGCGTCTTTCGTTATCCATGCGCTAAGGTATTTATAGTGTCCTACTTTTTCTATTATTGCATTAGGTATAGGGCGGTTAAGGATGTATGATGTATGTGTCGTTAATATAAATTTTGTTTTCTTTAAAATCATCGTTATTCCATATATATTACATGTATCATATCGTTCTGTAAATCATTCAAGTTATCTGCAATTATAACAGTGTCATCGGCGTGGCTCAATTATTGTTTTCATTATTAAATTAGAGACGGTTAAGACTTATTCTCCGCTTCCCAAAGCGTTTTCGGCAACGGCAGATTTATCGATATGTCCCAAACTACAATGGCTTTTATGTTCGTTTATCCTTGTGTTTGTGTGCCTTTTCGTGGTTCCCACATATACCATTCCACATGTGCATGGTATTTGGTATATTCCGGTCTTTGCTAATGGGTCGCGTTTGTCCTTCACTGATCGTAAACAGTCCTTGATTTTCTTTGTAGGCTTGAAAATGGTCTTTACATTGGCTTTTTTAAGTATTCGCCCAATTCTGTCTGTTACACCCGATATATATGGCAAGAACTCTTTGCCTATACATGTTGTTTTTTTGTTCTTTCTTCTAGAAACGTTGTTAATCGCTTTATGTATTTTTCTTCTGGTATAATCATTAGAGGTGAGCTTTTTCAATATGAAGAAGTTCACTTTGCAGATGCTGTGGTTCATAAAATCTCTTCGCCCTCTCCGCCATAGATTTGATGATACCTTGTTTTTGGCCTGGATGATGATTTGAGTTCCTGTTTAGGTATCTGTCCGTGTGTGTGGGTTTTTGGTATACTTTATGTCTACATCTAGGAACCCTAGTTGTTGATCTTTCTCTGTTTCCATCGTAAATTGAATATTTGGCAGTAGTGTGTTTATATAAAACAGGAAATAGTTAAGTTTTTCTACTCCGTGACCTCAAATCACAAAAGTGTCATCGACTTATCTAAACCATACCCTTGGCTTGTATGCTGACTCCATTACTCTCTTTTCTAGATGCTCCATGAAAAGGTTGGCTACGACCGGGCTTAGTGGGCTTCTCATTTCTATTCCATCTACCTGTTCATAAATCTGGTCTTCCCATGAAAAGTAGGTGGTAGTGAGGCAAATACGGTATAATTCCACCATATCCTTGGAAACTAGTCCTTCAATTAAATTCAGAACGTCTTCTAGGGAACTCTTCTAAATAGGGAAACAACATCAAAGCTAACAAGAATGTCAGGTTCCTGTAAAGTTATTCCTTAGATCTTCTCGATGAAATGGGCGGAGTCTTTTACAAAGGAATCGTTTTTTCCTATTTGTCGTTTTAAATTATCGGCCAGATATTTAGCAAGGCTGTAAGACAGACACTCTATGGAGCTCACAATAGGGCGTAGAGGTAGATCGTTTTTGTGTATTTTCGGTAAGCCATACTAGCGTGGTGGGACTGCTTCGCTGTTGCATATTCTTGGCTTTGTATCCTCTGGTATGGACGAAGATTTTATAAGTCTATTGATTTTCCTATTATAACTATTACATCTTACAGGACTTGACACTAAGGACATCCAGATTATAAAAAATCTATATTGGAATCAAACAGTACACATCAACAATGGACATATGGCGAGTGAAAACGTAACCATTTTGAGAGGGGTTAGACAGGGCTATATTATTTCGCCACTGCTTCTCAACCTGTACACGAAACAAATATTTCTAGAGGCACTGGAAGAGTACAACGAGGGCATCAAGATTAATGGCGTACCAATAAGTAATTTTCGATATGTAGATGATACTGTTATACTGGCCGATAACATCGAAGATTTACAGATGATGCTAAGTAGAGTAAATACAACTGGCAACCGATTTGGACTGATGATCAATAAACTAAATATATGGTGATTAAGGAGTAAAAAGAACATTCAACATATCGACCCAAATATTGAAGCCGAACGTATTGAAAGAGTACACCGATTTAAATGATAAGTGAGACCCCGACGTAGAGATTAAGATCCGAAGTGAAATAGCAAGATCCAAATTCATCAAAATGAGAAAGCTCTTAAGTAACCGCAACCTAAGCGTTAACCTCCGATGGCGCGCCACGAAATGCTACGTATTCTCTACGCTACTTTACGGAGTAGAAGGGTGGACGTTAACAGCAGCAACTATAAAGAAGTTGCGGCTCTAGAAATGTGGCTGTATCGACGCATACTGAGAATACCTTGGACAGACAGAGTGACCAACACAGAGGTATTAAGACAAATGGGTAAAGGCAGTGGAATTGTTAACAACTGTTAAAAGGATAAAAGCGTTCATACTGGGCCATTTGTTCCGTAATGATAAGTACATTCTGCTACAGCTTATCGTGGAAAGCAAGATTGAAGGTAGAAGAGGTTTGGGCAGAAAGAAGAAATCCTGGCTGAAAAACTTGAGAGAATGGTTTCAGTACCAGAAGCTGCGAACATAATACATGCGGCACAAAACAGAGAAAACTATCGTTTGATGGTCGCCAACTTTAGGTAGAAGACGGCACATAAAGAAGAAGAATTGATTTTCCGTAGGGTGACTGCTGTGGGATCTTTTTTAAATCTTTTATATGCCGCAGGATCTAGAAGATTTTGTATTTTCGTTTTGTAGTCGGTTGTCTTCATTACGACGGTGGCGTTTTCATTGTCTGCTGGTAAAATTACAACATCTTTGTCTGCGTTTAACGATTTTATGCCACGGATTTCTTGGTGATTAAGGTTATTTTTCAGTGTCTTAGTTTTAACCCCAGCCGAAACATAATTTCCAATATCATCGCTAATATCGAGTCTGCGATTCGCAACTTACCAATCGAAAAAGCTGAAGAGAACTAATGCATTTTATCGGTTGAAAAGATGTTTTTATCTCGTTATCTAGCTCACAGGTATTTATTGGAGGAATCGAAGAAAGCTGTCCAGTTACTATTACATTAGACCATGTTATATTTTCCTCTTTGTTGCCTCTATCCTGGCATCGATTTTGATTGTTGATGATTTTGCAGGCCCGTGTATTATTTATCGTCATCCTCCCCCGCTGGATCTTGGGTCGCGATCACCATGGTCACTAGATAGTTGATTTTTTTTGCCCATACATATCTAGATCATCAGTCCCTTGTTCGTTTTAAAAGAGTGTAACAAGTCCATCTACACGTTAATTTGCCTTTTGATCTTTCAACCACTTTGTTGCGAACGTGTTAACAAAATCACGCTACTTTTTTCAGCTCTTATTCTCGATGTTGGAAGTGAACTTGTGTTGTGGTCTAGGCATAATGAATACGAGTATTAGTCAACGCCGATATATTTTCATTAATAATTAATAATTTTATCCTGTATTTATTTGAATTTCAATAATTACTTAATGAACACTTTTCTTTTATAAAACAAAGAGAGAGCAAGCGAAACACCGAATATCGCATTGTCAAGGTTGATAAAACATAATTCTTCCTATTGACTCATTCTTTACGCGTTATATAATAAGTGTTAAGTAACGACACAGTAAATAATAGTATTTTGTGTATCCTTTTGTATTAAAATATGTTAATGGATTTTAAATTTATAGAAGTAAAACATAACACTCAAATGTAGACGGAGTAACATTTCTTTTTTGTGAAGAATTGTTATTCGGCTCCGGAGAAGAGTAGCTGCTCCAGTAAAACGAGTTTCAAAAATTAACGTCTTACAAAGCATCATCTACAAATGTTTCCGCACTATTATGTGTGTGTTTATGTTTAAATGGGTTTAACACGATAAACGAACATGTCTTCTAGACATGACAATAAACTATAACTCCAGCAAAAAATAATGAAGTGAGTCATATGCGTGATCTCTTAAGCTATCTTATAATTTAGCTATCCCTATGAGCTTTACCAAGAAGTGTGTCAGTAAACACATGATTAAAAGCAGTATTTTTATAAAATAAAATCGTTAAATGGAGTATTACAAACGAACATCTATTATATCAATATAATCTAAAACATTTTCGGTCTCATTCAGGAATTCTCCTTCTCTCTTCGCTTCTTTTGTTTGAATTCTTTTTTGCTTTTGTTCAGTTTCTGGTCAAATTTTCTCGTCTCTATTGGCTTACTCAGATCTTGTAGTTCTTGAAGTTCGTTGTTCAGATTTTCTCTCTTCTTTCTGCGGTGGATTTTCTTTTCTTTCTTACGTAATTATTTATATTCTTCCTCTGCTTGTAGGCTTGTGTATCCGTGTTGCATCTGTAAATATGCGCTGTTTTTTGTTTTATGCTACAATCTGACATTCTTTGTCAAAACTGTCACTCGTTCTTGTTCTTCTTTGTTTACCTTCCACGCCTAATAATTCTTCAGCTGCTTCTTTCATGAGATTTCTGCACCCGTTCCACTATTCATTTACGTTTTCATATTTTAGTCTGTTTTCTAGTTTAATGTTTATATTTTCTTTATATTCTCTATTTTTGTTTGTATTTTTGAGACCTTCTACATTGTATCGTTCATGTTTAGAACCTATTTCTTTTTTAAATGTTTAATATTTAAAATTCGTTATTTCTCAAGAACCAATTTTTTTTATTTTGTTTACTTTATCATTCCTGTTTCATACCAAGCAAAATAAACGTTTACTTTGAAGTTCTTCCTTTGACGGCATTGTTAGTTTTTTTTGTTGCTTATAAAATGAAAGTATCTACTTCGTTATGTAGTTGGAGCAATCTGCTGATTGAGCTGTTGATTCATTTGCTGTGTCTTTATTTTGCTATGTAAACATATTTCGACATAATGTCAGGACATTGATTAACTCCTTTATTAAATAGACTTCTCGGTTATTTGACACTCAACAGAACTAAATTTTTCTCAGAATTAAACTTCGAATCTTGAATAATTGCATTTCGTTTTGTTTACTGCCGAATAAGTAGAATCAATTGCGGGTAGGATTGTATTTGTAATAATATGATTCATGTAATGCATGACTCAATGTATGGCTCCTTCCAAATAAACACGTTTTGGTGTGTGATCCTAAAAAAGGATCAATATGTTCATCCTTTTTTAATGTCAAGTTGGTTAAAAATGGAAAAGTTTGTCCAATGAGCTGTCCAATGTATGCGCACCGTTCTTCTCCAACACCAGATCTCACAGGCATCATTTTTTTGGCGTTATTGTGCGTGAAGAGTCCAAGTTTCTGCCCTGTATAGAAATATTAACAATAGTGCATTCACGAAACTCATTTTTTAAATAATAGATCTGTCTTTCCGAACTTTAGTTAGGCGACTCATCACATTTTTGCCATACCCATGCATCTCCGAACTTCTACATTGCAGTTTTCATCGTTAGTTATACTAGATCCGAGTTAGTTAAAGCTGTCTACTACCTGGCATTCCTACAAGTGGTTACTCAGATGAATGGTGCTGAATCTGTCATTATAATTATTTTCGTCTTGTCTTTATTCAATTTAAGACCAACTTTATTGCGTTCCAACTCAAATCTTCACAGATGTGTGACTGCAGCATATCTCCTCATATTGTGTTAATGCCTGAGAATTAATTTTTTTAGCGATTTGATTACATCTTTTAATTTAGGTAGTAAGATAGTAGGCTCTCTAGGGTAGTTGGAGGGCCATATTATAGGAATTTTCTGCTGAATTCTCGTTATTTCTATATGAATCGCTATAAAAATTTCGCCATCTTTCCAATATTTCATCAGTATCGGTCTTTATATTACCTTTCTCATCCATCACAGACCACGTTTGAGGTTTAAACTCTTTCGTAAGAAGTCTGACCTTTTGAAACGAATCTCTCGGTTTATTCCGACAACCATGCTCTTCTATTTGCCTGCGTAGTTGGTAGATGTAATCTGCTTTGTCTTTGCGAACTTAGAAACCTCTTTATTTCTTTCGATATCGGTCTGTATTCATCCTTTACTCCAAGTGTAGTTTTATTATTCTTTTCTGTGTTGAATCACAGTCCAAATATCATCAATTATTCATTGCTTACGGTTTGTAGAAACCGCTACCATATAGTCTTTTGCAGTGTCTTATGTCTTTAAAATAGTTTCAAGTGTTTTTCAGGATCACTATTTATTAATCCACAGAAAGGTTTTCTTCTAAATCTTGTTAGAATTCATTGATTTTTCACGAGTTTAGGGATATAATTCTTCTTAGGAGTCTTCTTTTAACGATTTTAAAATGAGGTCGAACGTTTGTGATTAGGGATTGATAGTCACTTCCACAATAAGCGCTCGAATATGTGTTACAGTTCATGTCCGATGATTTCCATCTTGATCTTATTACAATGTAATCTATTTGACTTTTTGGTCGTCCATCTGGACTACGCTATGTGTACAGTTCATGTGGATTGTGCGGATAAAACATGTTTGTAATTGGCACATGATGCTCTACATAGAATTCTACAACACGGTCACGCCTCACATTTCTCTGTCCCAGTCCATTGCTGCTCAATACTCCTTCAATATTTTCGTTACGTGACACTACTTTTGCGTTAAAATCTCCTAGGATAGTAACCAGTTCACGATCGTAAATAGCAGCTAAGAGCTTCTTCTAGATAACCGTAAAACCTGTCATTGCCTTCGTCTTGTGCAGATGTTTTAGCGTCTATCTGTACAAGGTACAGATCACTGGATATATTATGGAATAGATAATTAATATTATTTTGTCGTCGACAGTATCGTAATAATTTGGAGGGTACAATTATTTCGACTTTGTTTGCACTTGCATTATTTGGACATCAAAACTAGACGACGTTGCCAGCAGCTATTTTAAAATAACCTTTACCTTTCCAGTGAGTTTCTGAGATTCCCAATGCCGAACGGTTGTGGTTTGCCATTTTTTGTTAATTATTTGTAGCTTATCAATGTTTTGGATCAATTCCTGAACGTTCTTTGTTCCAATTCTTTGACACTTTCGTAAATTTAGTTTAGGTTTGGATTAAGTCGCACGGTTTTTGCAAGTTGCCTGACCCCTTACACCTTAAAAGCCGGTAGCAAAATACATCCTATTTTCACTTTCTGTTACGGTCATATTAGGAGAAATTCTCTTGGGAATATATAGTGCAGTGATCTTCTTTTGCCTTCTGCGCCGCAGTACCACAACCATTAAAGCTGCTCCAGTCATGCCTATGGTAGTCCAGTATCAAACCGATCCAGAATCATTTCTTCTGCATCTTGAGCTGGCACTGATGATTGCAGCTGTCCTTCATCAGAAAGGGATAGGAAATAGGTAACTAGATTTGGGAAGGGTAAACGGAAGAAACATGGTTTCTCTCAGTCTGGCAATTTTAAAGTATATCTGCCCACTTTGCTCTCAGAAGCTACCATAGACAAAGCGCACTTTGAATATTGTCCATATGTGAAGTAAATTTTTTTTGAAACATGACCTACATATTCGAGATGGGTTTGGTATACAAATACTGTGTGTGTCATGGCAATCCTTAGTTGATTAACTAGACAAATAATAGGTTGAATAGTAGTGCTAAGTGCTTAGTTGTTAGAAACTTATTATTTCGAAAAACGAAATAAGATTTGTCGCCGCCCTTATTACATCCCATACTATTATTGTACTAAAGCTCTCTTTACACATTGCACTGCATGTCTAAACTTTCTGGATATGTCTTTTACGTTCCAAATGTCTAAATCTTCTTCACGTTCTTATTTAACGAGAATCTGGATAAAACTCAAAACTGTATTCGATGATTTTCATCCCGGTTTTGATATTCTTTGACCTATTCTAATCTTGCATCATGATTATCTTTGGAAAGAGGTGGGCATCTAAGTGAACTTTGACTATGGAAATCACTTCCTACAGATGATTTCTTACTGTATCTCGACCTATGGTTACATGATATGCACGCTGCAAGTTGTCAATCAAGTCAACTTCAGTATGTTACGAAAACGCCATCTTAATTGACATTGACATGTACTGTATGTCAGATTGAAGAAGGCCTACAGCCCTATTTATCTTGTCAAAAGTAAAATGATGCTGTTCAATGATAAAATGCAGTATTTATAATGCACCTGTTAAACAATACCAACTTTTTTAGACTAAAAAAAGTAAGTACTTTAATTACTGGATAAAATTTTTGTTATCATTCTTACGTACTTTTTGTACTAATAACTAACGTTACTCCTTAAATAATATAATTTAAAGGACTACGTAATATATTTGTTAGTTGTGTTATATAAAAATATCCATAGACCTTTCCTATGTGTAAACTTATGGGAAACATATATCAATCATATTGTAAAGGGAATTAAAAGTAACGGTTCGAATTATTTACACAGATAATGTATTTAAATTTTTACGAACTGGTTTTCCAGACTATTTCACAGCATTTTGAAGTTCAGATCAGTACTTTTATTAATATCTTTGAGAAACAAAATTCTTTATATAGAGGGAGACATATTATGCACTAGAACACACGAGTGCCTCTTTTGATGCCGTTACAAATTGTAAACTTTGAAGGAATTGTATTAGATGTATATTTTAGGGCTTATTACTTAATGTTTCCATTAGGGCTATTTACCCTTAACTGGCGAGACCTCATTTTAGCCCACGAATGGAGACATGCCGTCTGACAGACTACCATTTTTATAAGGGGATAATATACATGTAAATCAATGTTTTGAATTTATTTATTAATATAGTACCGTATACATATTCTGATTATTAGGTACAGTAAATATATTTAAAATACATTTAAACGTGGAAAGGTTAGTGGTAATAACTCATATAAGCGATTAAAATGAGTAACTTTTCATTTCTCGTTGCAGAAAAGAAAGAAATAGTTCAAATGTATTTTTTGGGTGATAACGATAGCCACCGTCCAAGTCCAGGAGAGTTAAATCGGTGATCTTGCTCTCCATTCAATAAGCCACTGATTTAATTCTCCTGGATTTTTTCATATGTGGTTATTTAAAAGGCAAGGATTTTAATACTATTTCAGCTTCATTGGAAGAACTAAGATAACGGGTAGTGCATAAATATGGTGTAGTAATCCCTATAATGCTCCAAAATAGCATTTAATATAAGCAATAACTTTATAATTGTATGGACGTTAGTGGATATCATTTTGAACATTTAAGTAAATAGTTGTAGCAGATGGGTGAACAATTTGGAATTGGGAATTTATAATTTAAAATTTAGTTAATTTTATTTCATCATCATCATCTTCTTTGGCTCGACAATCCTCTGTGAATCTTGGCCTGCTCTAAGATTCGTCGCCATTCTGTTCGGTTTTTGGCAACATGTTGCCATCTTCTGATTTTTAATATTCGTAAGTCGGTTTCTACTTCATCTAACCACCTAATTCGCGGTCGGCCTTTGCTTCTTTTTCCTACAGGTGTTCCTGTGGTTAGCTTTTTAGCAATGGTATTTTCTGGCATTCGTATTATGTGTCCAGCCCATCTAAGTCGCTGTGTTTTAATGAACGTTATGATATCTGGCTCATCAAAGAGCTGATACAATTCAAAATTATATCTTCTGCGCCACTGCCCTTGGTCGTTTACAGCTCCAAATTTTAATTTAGTTAATTTTATTTACGTTACATTTAATAAAGTTTTCTATTAATGTTGCAAATTTCATTTTAATATAGTTTTTAACATGACAACAAATTGAAACCAGCAAAACATAGACGTTACGTTTAGTTTTTAAGAGGTGCAATACTTTTCATAAAGCGATACTTTTTCACAAGAATAGAGTTAATATCGAAAAAAATATAGATATCTAGGACAGGCCATTCACGTTCCGACTTGTGGTCCCACTAGTAGGACTACTAGTTGATGCGTCTCCACTCACGCTCCGACTTCCTATCCAACTAGCGGTCCAACTTCAGTTCTAGGTTGTTTTCACGATGGTGTACATCGCTAAACCAAAAAATGTTTCGAATAAACACTACGCAAAATATAATTAGGAGGAGGAAAATGGCAGCATTGTGCTTGTTATCCTTATATATATATATATATATATATATATATATATATATATATATATATATATATATATATATATATATATATATATATGTTTAAAAATTAGGTTTCGTTTCTCTAGTTATTTGTCTAGGGCTGAACTAATTAATTTTTTCAACCCTTGATTTTTATGACTTTTTAAGATGTAGGAAAAAAATATAGTTTTTAAAGATTTGTGTAGGTATAAAATCTATATTTTATTTGTTTTAAACTGGAGCTGGGATTTATTTTGTTGTGTGTGTGTGTGTCGTATATTTTTAATAGGAATAATTTTTCGTGCAATTGAAAGTTTATATTCTATTACATATTCGCGAACTAGAGATCTTTGCGTACAGTATTTCATAGAAATCTAATACGTAACAGGTGCCGAAGGTCAACTGACTGAGGAAATTTTCTATCCAACCTGTGATCCGACTTCCAACTTCACCACTCACGCTCCGACTTCGTCGCCAGTCGGAAGTCGGATCTTTAAGTCGTCCCACTAGATGTTCCGAGTCGTACCACTAGTTGTCCAACTAATCCAACTAGCCCACTCACAGTCCGATTTCAGATCCAACTGCAAAAGTTGGACCACTAGTCGTACCACAACTCGAAACGTGAATGGTCTGCATAAGCGACATACATGTCTAATATGTGCCACACATGGTATATTCCCTATTTAAAATTTAAGGATTGGAGGTACTGGAAGGGAGAGGTTTGACAATTGATAGACATCTATACCGGTAAAAGATGACTCCTTAAAAATACAAATCGGCATGTTTTAGCATTTTTATAAAATCCTATGAATGTTGCCAAATATCAGGGTAGACTATTTTGAGTGGCCAAATGTTGCACGTGACTATGTTGCAGATGTTTGCTGATGTAGAATGCAGATACTGAATGTACATATGTTTGGTTTTAAAGAGTTTTATTTTTAATATATTGATATCATATTCAAGGGCTCTTCCATTGTGGATCCTATTTGTCCGAACGTTTTTCGTCTCACAACGATAGCAAGGCTGTCGAAGTAAACAAAGCTTCATCTTGAAGGTGGACCGGCTAGTTGTTTATGTATATTTTAAGTAGGAAATGGGGTCAGAAACCTTCCCTAGTTAGGCCATTTCACTAGTTTTGCCATCTGCTCTTTTTATTTAACATAACGGAGATGCTTATATTATAAGGAATGTTCCAATGGCCTTTGTCATATTATAATCACATAGACGGTTATAAATCTAGGCGTAGTCAGCAACATCATGTGATTTATGGTATCGTATGAATATTATGCAAAAGATGTTTAATCTATTTCTACCAGAAGTAATCCTGTGTTAGTTCCCAACAGTTCTTTCCCAAACTGATGCATTTGACATCAAAATGATTTATTTCTTTTCTATTTACTTGTCTTTTCCAAATAAACGCACCTTTATTATTCCTATTAACTATAGAAAAGCAACCAACCATAGGAAATTGTATGCCAGGTGATAGTTAAACTATTAAAAATTATAATGTACGTTTTTTGTTTATATTTAAATACATTTTATTCATTTATGGTGATTTTAAAGGTGACCTTTACTTCTAATACTATTTGCAATATTTAGACTGATTACTTAAATCTCGTGCAAACCTTGAAAATTTTAGCTTCAGTGACAGGACTGTCGAATGCTCTGCAAGTAAGAAAATGGTATTGAAGAATTTGTAAAGAGATATGATGACTATCAAAGACATAGAGATTAAACAATCATAAGGTGTCTTTTAACTATTAAAATAACTAGACACTGCATTCGAAGCTATTGTCATGGATTTGTAGGTCCGTTAGAAGCGGTAGAAGTGAACAAAGCGTTGGTAGCAAAGTATTATGAGACAATAATACAAAAAAGTTAGTTAGTAACCATGGCACAAAATATATAGCAAGAATTTTTAAAGAAACATGCACAATGTTCCAAATTGAGTAAACTTAACTCAACAGCTTATCACGAAATTTTATTGCATGCCTAAAGATACAAATATTAAAGTTTCCACATGCTTGAAATATGTGGATGTCATACTTCTGTTTTTCTTACAATACTTCAATGCACTCATCAACAAGATACACTCCTTTTTATGATAGCTCTCTATTGTAAACCGGCCATACTGCAGCTCATTAACTTATTTTACTTTTGAGTTTGTATTTGGTACCATTTGTAGGTTGTCGACATATATACACTAGCAAATAGAAAATTATTTACACAAAATCACGCGTCCTAGCTGGTCGAATATACCCGAAATCACGTGCAAGTAATGAATTTTTGGAAATTTTGAATTCGATCGTTGGCAGAGCGTAAAAAAATATGTTTCCTTGCTGGTCACTTTACATTGTAATAATCTTTTTCTTCTTCCTCTTTATAAACAATTCTGCTTGTTCATTGGCGGATTAATACACTATGCAAAGTTATCACTCCATTTTTCGTCCGATACTTCTCCTGCCGATTTTTGACTTATCTCTTGCTATTTTGACGACACGGGTCTCCTCCATTCTGCTTGTGTGGTTATTCCATTCTTTCTTTTGTCCATTCATTTATACACTCCACGCATTTCGTGTAATTCTTCTCAGTACTCTCATCTATGTAAATTTTATTACATATTACATAGGAGAATCATCTCGTAATTTTCACAGCAGGGTGATATCACATCGTAGTGATATAAAAACCAAAAAAATCAATGCATGTGCATTGACAGAACATGCACTAACTCTGAAACATGAATTCAATTTCGATGATTCCTGTATTTTGGTAAACGAAAAGAACCATTCAAAACGTGTTTTTTTGGAAATGTGTTTCATAAAATCTAGCACATCTTACATCAATAAAAAGTCTGACATAGATAAACTAAGTAACATTTATTGTTATTTACTAGAAAAACACCAAAAATGAAATAAATATTTACCTGTACATAAATTACACCTGTATGTATAATATGTTGCATACCATTAAGACAGGTTTAAAAAGTATAGTCACCTAAGATGGGCCTCTAGTATTTCTTGAAAAGAAAGATAACATCAATTACACCTAATTACATGTTAATTGCAGTGTTTTTACTTTCCATTATCTTTACATATGAGTTAAAACACACCAGTAAAACATGCCATAAACTAAGTTTTACTATCTTTACCATAAATTTTAAAAATTTTATAATATATTTTGTCCATAATTTTATATTTTAATGTGTGTTATAAATGTTGAGTGTCTATGCTTTTATAAACTGTTGCAAAAATATCACAATGCTTTATGTTACACTGAAGAATTGTGATATTTTTTAAATATTTACATATTTGTCTTATTACAGTGTCTTGAAAAAAGGATAAATCCATTCCGAAAGCTAGACAAAAAGTCAAACGAGTGTTATTTAACATCCCGGCCAATATTCTGACTGCCCTAATAAACTGTGTTGTTTGTTTATATTTACAGTCACTAATATCCAGTATTTCTTATATATATATATATATATATATATATATATATATATATATATATATATATATATATATATATATATATTTGGTACTCTGTTTTGCGAGACATGCCATTACTTTTTACTTCTACATATATATATATATATATATATATAATATATATATATATATATATATATACAGATCGGTTAAAACGTTATCCTACTTCTTCCGATACCCATGTTGCCACTCCTCTCGATTCATCCATAAGTCTTCTTCTATGTCTCTGTCTTTCATTTCTCTATTGATGACTTCTCTCCAAAGGGGTCTTCCTCTTTTGGTTTCTACCGTGAGGGGTCCACATTAAGGCCGTCCGTACATGAAGCTACTAAAAGGAAACTAAACTAGTTGTTAACTAGAATTACCAACTGTTTACTTAACTGTGACTCGCACACTACGCTACTGAAAATTAATAGAAACGAGTCACGCCTTGCCTCTATGAGTAGCTTTGTTATAAGATGTTTAAATTTTAACCTTTATATTGTATTATTGAGTGGTATTATCGCGTTAAAAATGTCTAGTGACTCAAGTGATGAAGATGTTATTCTTTATTATTATATATATTAAAGATATATTATAGATATTAAAATGCAGAAAAAAAAGGAGGTATTGGGTTCATCCATACATTGCAAACAATATAAATTGCAGAGCGTTTGTCGTATAGGCAGGAATGTTTGTCCACTTCTTGCACTAATTTTATATTAAACGACTGTTCCACCAATTTCGCCATTTCGCGTGTAAACTTTAAAAACATCACAACAATCTAGAAGCTAGTCCCCTAGCGACCTGCACGTCCAGTCTGCTGTCGAATGGTTACTAACTAGTAGCGCTGTGTGCGGATACTCATTAAAATACATGGACAGTAACTAATAAGCAACCGATTGGTAACTAAAGTTAGCAACTACTTTCTTTTTAGTAGCTTCATGTACGGACGACCTAAGACTTGTTTTGGGAGACGTTCTTCCTACATTCTCTGTACATAACCGTACCATCTGAGTTGTTGGGTAAAAATATCGTCTATTATTGTATGTTTTACTTTTATAATTTCTCTTATTCTGTTGTTCGTTACTTTTTCTAGTCTAGATTTTCCAGCTGAACGTCTCCAGAAATTCATTTCCGTTGCCTCAAGTTTTCTCTTGTATCTTTCCTTTGTTTGCCATACTTCACTACTGTAGATAATTATAATTTTAATGATTGTATTATATTAATATCTTGAGCTTGTTATTATCAGAGATTAATTAATCCCAAAACATACTATTGAAAAGGGAAATTGATTTTCTTGCTTGGTTGTTTTTCTCCTCAATTGTGTCTTCTACGTTGCCTACTTCTGTGGTGATCATAACTAAATATTTATAGGTGTTGCAACGTTTGATACCTTCTCCATCTTCCAATATATGTTGTGTCTCGCCGATACACATATACTCCGTTTTCTGGATATTGATTTCAAGCCCCCATTTTTTATACTCCTCGATTAATTTTCGAGTCATATACTCAATATCTTCATAATCTTGTGCTATCACTAGTTGATCATCTGCAAATGACAAAGTGTATATGCTGTTGTTGTTAATCGGCATTCCCATATAAATTAAATTAAAATATTCCCATTAAATAATGTCGGGGAGAGACAGCAACACTGCTTAAGGCTTTTGTTTATTTGGAATACACTTGACAGATTATTTCCAACCTTTACCTTTGAGTTGGCATTAGCGTACAGTTCCTTCGTCGCATTTATTAAATTCATGCTTATGTTTGTTTTCTCTAACGCCTAACATATTTTATTATGTGGTACACTATCATATCCCTTTCGTAGGTCTACATACAATACATGTACGTCTTGATTAACGGCCATTTTCTTTTCAATAATCTGTATAATGCAAAACAAATAGTCAATAGTAGATCTACCTGATCTACCTAAATCCTGCCTGTTCCTCAGCCTCTAGGTATTTATATCCGCTTTCTATTATGTTTTTAATTACTTTTTACTGACCTAGTTTTTACGGCAATGCTTCTGTAATTGTCACATTCATCCCTTCTGCGTTTTTTGTGTTACTACTGAGCGTTACTACTTTTGTCTGAGCGTTACTACATTTGTAAAATTACTAAATAGTAATTTATACAGCCTAACATTATTTTCAGTTATAAAACTTTTGAGCGAAATTCGATTTTTTTTCTCGTTATAATCGAGCCTTTCGATTAAAAGGCGACTGCAATAAAATGGGGTAAAGTACATGTATATTTTATATTTCTGAGATTTCCAGACGGGCCGATTTCAAGTTTGTATCAAATTTATCTGCTGGTCGATGCAATGTTTTGGTGTGTCTCTTCTTGGCGGTATATAATTAACATATATGTTTTGTCGTATTAAAAATTGGCTGTGTATTAAATAATTAATATCATTTCTTTATTTTCAGGAACATTGGAAAATTCAAGTATAAGACAAGTAGCAAAGAAACGGCTTCCAATATTAACATGGCTCCCATCTTATGATCTACAAACGTTTTCACAGGATCTTCTGGCTGGATTTACCGTTGGTCTTACAGAAATTCCACAAGGTATTGCGTATGCAGTCGTTGCAGGTGAGTCACTCAAAAATACTCTTTGATTTTAGATCTATTTTATAAAGTAACAAACTTAGGAATTAATGTTCGCATAAAAGCGTATCTAAGTTTTTCTTCATGAATTTTTTCCAGGATCTTTAAAGAACATCTATAAAGTAGTAGTATTCGTGTTTATAGATAACATCTATACTCATACCCTCTCTAGAGTATATATCTATACTCTCTCCCTATCTCTCTTTCTCTCTCTCTCTAACTCTCTCTCTCTCTCTCTGTCTCTCTCTCTCTCTCTCTCTCTCTCTCTCTCTCTTTATCTTCGTATCATCGGTCTTGACCCCTCGTAGATAGTGTATTGGTTATCGAGATGTCGCAAATGGTTTATTTTCACATATCTCGTGTTTTATATAGTTTGGCAGGATCGTCATGTACGGTGATAGGAAATAGGCTTTTTACTTGTTAAGTAGCTAAGGAGGAATAAAGATACATCTTTACTAAGCGGCGTCAAAGTTTATTTTAGTTCTTTAAAAATATAAAGGTGTGTTCTTTCAATCACATACGAGCTGCTAACTCAGCATTGTGCCTAAAAAGTGAAGACATTTCGCATTTACACATAAATTGCGTGCCATTACACTGACCTATGCCAATAAGGGAAAACATTATTCTACATAAACAATATTATATCACTTGCTTATTTTGTACTTTCACTTTAATATTTATGCAATTAGAATTAGTTTTTTTTAGAATTTAGAGAGATTTTTTTGGATCTTTAATCAGATCAAAGAGTGTCAATACATATCAGAAAGAATAGTAACAGCAAAGATAAGAATGGAGAAGGAAGACCTGAACATCATCGGAGTATACTGCCCAGAAAATAATAAGCCTCAAACAACAAGAGAAGCGTTTTACGACCAATTACAACAAGTAGTAGATCAAGTCAGAGGAAAGATGATAATATTCGTGGGATTTTAACGCTGGAATAGACAACCAAGTAATACCCGGCATCAAAAAAAAACATACCGAGAATGTTAAAAACAAAAATGAAGAACTGGATCAATTTCTGCACAAATAATAAGAATAAACAACACATTTTTTGACCACAAAGAGCAACACAAATTTACATTTAATAACAATCGTGGACAAAGATCTATGATAGATTATATTATAAACAGCAGAGATATACAGTACGACCAGGATAGCAATAGACGTGAACTGCGCGTTAAGCGTTGTAGGGCTGTAGAATTCATTTGTGGGTGTAATGTAAGATTGGGTTTATGCTGGTTATGTTGTGACGTAGGACATAATTCGGTATTTTGTTTTACACCCACAAATGAATTCTGCAGCCCTACAACGGTTAACGCGCAGTTCACGTCTAATGCTATCCTGGTCGTACTGTACATCCAGTAAAACACATTGAAAAACAGACAGTTATGTCTATATAAAAAGAAGAAGAAAAAGAATTTATTTTATACAATTATAAATATATAAAACTCCAAAATATATCTGGTTCGGTTTTGCTTTATTTTCAAAATTTATAATATTGTTATAATTTGTACAATTGTTTACAATCGTACACATGATTTGTACAATTTGTACAATCTCCTCTATTTCTCTACATCATCATCATCATCATCATCCAGCCTCTATTTATCACGTCCACTGCTGGACATAGGCCTCCCTTAAACTCCTCCATTCCTCACGATTTTGTGCTCTTTGTTGCCAATTTTTAGTGATACGCCTGATGTCGTCGGCCCAACGTGTAGGTGGTCTTCCTCTACTGCGTTTGTCTGCTCTTGGCCTCCAATTTGTAATTTTGCTCGTCCATCGTGAATCGTGCATTCTCGCTACATGGCCTGCCCAGTTCCATTTTAGTTCCGCTATGCGTTCCACAACATCAGTAATACTCGTCCTTCTTCGCAGATCTTCGTTTCTTATTCGGTCCCTCAACGTCACTCCCAGCATAGACCGTTCCATTCGTCTCTGTGCCACTCTCAGTTTCGAAGCCGTGGTCTTGGTTAAAGTCATAGTTTCCGCCCCCTAGGTCATGACCGGTAATACGCATTGGTCAAACACTTTTCTTTTGAGGCTGATTGGTATGTTGGCCCTAAGTGTGTCTCGCAGTTTTCCAAAGGCTGCCCATGTTAAAGTAATTCGTCTTTGGATCTCACATGTTTGGTTATCCCTGCTGATTCTTATTTCATGACCCAAATACGTATATTTCTCCACCAGTTCTACAACTTTGTCTTGAATAGTCAAATGGTTATTGGGGACCAAATTTGTCATAAACTTAGTTTTGGTCAAGTTCATTCTCAGGCCCACATTCGAACATGCAAAATCCAATTCGTTTAACATATCTGTAGCTTCTCCTAAATTATCTGTGATAAGGACAATGTCATCTGCGAAACGGAGATGGTTAAGCTTTTCGCCGTCTATCGTTACTCCTCTGTGGTCCCAATTGATCATCTTAATGGCATATTCTAATGCCGTTATGAATAATTTCGGCGACAATGTATCTCCTTGCCTTATTCCACGATTTATTTTTATTGGTCGGGTTTTATTGTCTATTTTAACAGTCATAGTGGCATTTTTGTAAATATTATAAATAAGCTCACTATACCTATGGTCAATCCTGCTGTCATTCATTGCTTCTATAAGGCTGTCTAATTCGATCGTGTTGAACGCTTCATGAAAATATATGAAAGTGAGAACAAGAGGTTTGTTATATTCTATAGATGTTTCAATGAGTGTCTTTACTGTGTGGAGGTGATCATTTCTCTACATAATCTAATCCAGAGTTTTTCTAAATGTCGATGATTCCTTTTCTGAACAGCTGGTCTTCCTAATATTATCGTTATATCAGAATCTTTTTTGATTACTTTTGTTAGTTTTACATCATTTTTTTATTATACACCATTATGGTTTTATTGTACACCAGCATTTTTAAAAATTCCTTTTTCTTAAGGAATCTTCCTCCCCAACAATATCTTATTATCTTCTTCGATTACTAGAGTATTTTGTCTATTTTAAATTACAGATCTCTGGTCAGAATTCTGACAAATACGAATCAGTCATACTAACCAAGTCTCATTTTTTGATGACTTTATATATCTAACAATTGCTTCGTGCACAAAATATTAAACAGGACTCTTTAACGATGCTCGCAGAGTAAACGTCAATAGAAGTTTTTTGATTCAATACAGTATCGCATTTTCTTTATTGGGATTCTTACGTAATTCAATAATATTTGGCCATATTTTCATGTCTCAAGTCTCTCAACGACGCTCTTAGTACAGACGTTGATCGATGATCTCCACTCAAATAATTTCTCTTTGTTATGCTTTACGTTTTATTTTGTATATAAATCAATATATGTTTACATAATTTTGCCATATTAATTCTTATGTTATATCTTAAATTGAGTCCTTTATGTACTATGGAATAAAATATTGAACACAAAACAAATACCCACCACATGGAACGGGACAATAACACTATTACTATTTAAGAAAGGCGATAGAAAAGATTTGAAAGACTATAGGCCCATAACTCTACTTATTATAATGTACAAACTGTTAACTAAACTACTAACAAACAGATTAACAACTAAGTTAGATAATTACCAGTCTAGAGAGCAAGCCGGTTTTAGAAAAGGGTTCAGTACAAGCGACCATCTGATTACGATAAAAATATTAATTGAAAAGGCTAACGAATATCAAATCCCAATGTATATGGAATTTGTAGACTTTGAAAAAGCATTTGATAAGGTGGAACATTGGGCAGTAAACAACTCTTTACAAAATGGGAGAATAGACTATATATATATACAGACCTAATTTCCAATATATATGTTCAAACAACAACATCCATTAAAATAGTTGAACAAACGGAGCCTATTAAGATACAGCGAGGAGTCAGACAGGATGACACTATATCACGCAAACTATTCAATCAAGCTTTGGAAGACGTTATGAGGAAATTACAATGGGAAAACGAAGTATTAACATAAATGGCCAATACTTAAATCACTTGACATATGCAGACGACATTGTATTAATAACAGATAAAAGGAAAAAATTACAAAATATGATGGATAAATTAAATAGCGAATCAACAAAAATAGATCTACAAATGAATTATAATAAAACGAAAATTGTGACCAACCAACCAGAAGAATTAATAATTACAATTGCACAAACAACTATACTTACTTACTTACTTACTCCGTGGCGTTACAACCCTTCGTGGGTTTTAGCCGACTCGACAACATGCCTCCACTGTTTTCTGTCTTGAGCAACCTCCATCCAATTCTCCACGCCCATAGTGCTTAGGTCTCCTGCTATATTATCTCGCCACCGGAGACGAGGGCGTCCGCGTGGTCTCCTTCCAGTTGGGACTTCCTGCCACACCAGTCTTACTGTTCGTTCGTCAGAATGTCTTCTGAGGTGTCCTGCCCATTGGAGTCTTCTGGACTTTATTTCTTTTATGATGTTGGCGTCTGGGTAAAGTTCTTCAAGCTCTTTATTAGTTCTTATCCTATATTGTCCTGATGTTTCATCAAGCACCGGACCAAAGATCTTCCTTAGGATTTTTCTTTCCCAAACACGTAGTCTCTCTTCATTTGCCTTTGTCATCGTCCACGTTTCGCTTCCATACATCACAACGGGTCGTATGATTGTTTTATAGACCTGTATCTTCGTACGTCGTGTTAGTTGTTTTGATTTTATAAGGTTTTGGAGGGCAAAAATACATCTGTTGCCGGCCTGAATCCTGTTGTTTATTTCTTGTGATCCGTTATTGTCTTCAGTTATTGTTGTTCCAAGATACTTGAATTCCCTAACGCGCTCAAAGTTAAAGTCATCGATGGTAATGTTCTGACCGATTCTGTCTCTGCTTTGGTTATTGCGGTTATTACAAACAACTATAGAACAAGTAAAAGAATATGTATATTTGTGACAACTAGTTAAATTAAATAAAGAAAATCAGACAGGAGAAATAAAGATAAGGATACGGTTGGCTTGGGTATCCTTCGTAAAACTTTCCTATATACTAAAAAATAGAAAATACCCCCAATATTTAAAAACAAGAGTCATTAACCAATTTATACTTCCTGTTCTCATCTACGGTTCTCAAACTTGGACGTTTACAAAGGAAAACATGAAAAAAATAGCAAAGACCCAAAGAGCCATGGAAAGGCAAATGCTGAACATCAGCCTATCAGACAAGAAAAGAAATACTTGGATCCGCAACAAAACAAAAGTGACCGATGTATCAACGCAGATAGCAGAGCTTAAGTGGAAGTTCGCTGGACATACCATAAGACAGAAAGACGACAGATGGAATAAGATGATTATACACTGGAGACCATATAGTTACAAACAAAAAAGAGGAAGGCCACAAATGAGATGGTCAGATGACTTGAAGAAACACGCAAGCCCGAAGTGGATACAAACTGCCTACAATAGGGAGACGTGGAAGAAGGAAGAGGAGGACTATGTCTCAAAATTGGACAGCAAGGGCTTTATAGATAGATAGATCTCTCTCTTCAATCCTGACCCCCCAGGGGGAGTGTAGTGGTCGACGTGATGTCGTGTATTGTCCGTCTCCAGAGATCTCTGTCTCTGGTCATTTCTTTTAATTCATGCATAGGTTTTTGGCATATTCCTGTAATGTGATCTATCCATCTTGTTGGGGATCTTCCTCGTGATCTTCGGCCTTCTACCTTTCCTTGTATTATGAGTCTTTCCATGTTTTCTGTGTTTGCTCTCATAACATGCCCAAAATATTTTAATTGTTGGAGATGGACTTTACTAGAGAGTCGTTGGCTAACTTTTAGCTCTCTTAAAATTGAATTATTTGTTCTACGGTCGGTCCAAGGAATTCGTAAGATTCGTCTCCAACAAAACATTTCAGTGGCGTCTATCTTTCTTCTCTCTGATTGACTCAGAGTCCAAGATTCACATCCATAGGTCAGTATTGGGAATATTAAGCAGTTGATAAACCTCATCTTTATCGCTCTTGAAATTTGACAGTCCTTCCATATTTTGGTCATTTTTGCTGTGGCAACTTTTGCTAGATCATTTCTACGTTTAATCTCTTCTTGTAATGACCCTGTGTTTGTGATTAATGATCCCATATATAAGTATGAGCTCACAACCTCGAACCGGTCAATTGTGGTTATGTGTGGATGATTGTTGTGTAGTATATTCACTATCATGATCTTTGTCTTTGATATGTTTAATTGCAGACCAAATATTTGACTTTCGTTTTCGATCAGTCGTATAAGTTCTATCAGCTCTGCTTGACTATTTGCAAGAAGGGCTGTGTCATCTGCGAAACGTAGGTTGTTTAGTTTATGACCATTTATTGAGATGCCCTTTTCCCATCCTTCAAGTGCTCTTCGCATAATATACTCCCCATATATGTTGAATAATTGTGGAGATAGTATACATCCTTGTCTGACACCCCGTTCTGGATGAAACTCGTTCGAAAGTGTGTCAAGTACTTTAACTGATCCAGTAGTGTGTTCATATAGTTCAGTTATAAGCGTAATTAGATGTTGTGGTACTCCTACTTCTTTTAGTATTCGCCATAAGTATCTCCACTTGACCCTGTCGAACGCTTTACGGTAATCTATAAAACAGATGTATAGTGGGATGTTGAATTCCCTAGATTTCTCGATTATCTGTCTTATATTAAGCAGGTGTTCTCGAGTGCCTCTACCTTTGGTAAATCCAGTTTGCTCTTGTGGAATTTCTCTTTGAAGGAATGTTTTCAGTCTCTCATTGATTATATATGTAGCATTATCTTGCTGGCATGGGATATAAGAGAGATAGTTCTATATAATTGTCGCATTTATGGAAGCTGCCTTTTTTATGTATGGTCGTTATTGTAGATTTTGTCCAGTCTTCAGGCCATTGTTTGGAATGCCATATTTGGTTACAGAGTAGATGAAGTAACTTTATGCCGGTTTCTTCTGTGGCTTTAAGCATTTCTGCTGTTATCATATCTGGACCTGGTGCTTTGTTATATTTGAGCTTGTTGATAGCCTGTCTTACTTCATTTTCGAGTATATCAGGTTCTTCTTCCACCTCATCAGAGATTTGGCTAACAAGCTCTTGGCGTTGATCATCTTTATATAGGTCCCTGCAATATGATCTCCATGTCTCTGCTATGTCTTCTTTGTTTGTTCTCAGGGTCCCAGTGTTATCTTCAATGGCCCAAGTTCTGGCTCTGAAGTCCCTTGTCAGGTAGCGTATTTTTCTAAATAGATCTCTCGGCTGATTATTCTGACCATGTCTCTAAATTTCTTTGCATATACTTTGATAGTACTGTTTTTTGTCGGCCTTACATCTTCGTTTTATTTCTTTATTGAGGTTTCTTAAACTGGCTTTTTCCCTTTCACTATGTACACTACTTTTACAAAGATTTCTCTTTCACTCAAAGCTTTCCATAATTCAATGATAAACGGTTGATCAGTCCTACCATATGAAAATTATTTAGACTTCTCAGTGATTTTGCTTCGAAATTCTAATTTTAATATCTATATTGGCGCAAATATTATGTAAGATCGTATACAAAATATTAAATGGAAAATTTTAAATCCAGTAGTTAAAATATACAAAATTAACACATTGAATAATTCAAACTATATTCATTGTAATAAGTATGCAATTTATGATAAAAATGAATTGCAAAAATTTATTTGAATTTAAAATTTTCCAACATTTTTTAAAATCAACGTTAATGTCATATACCAAACTATACAAAGTAACTGTACAGTACTTACGTTTTTATAATAATTTAGAAAATTAGTTTCATTTTACTGTTTCCTAAATAGTCCTAAATAAATTCAAATAGTATATATAATGACAATGCAGTTAACAGACGGAGCATTTTAACTTGGGAAAGGATCACTACAAGAGTAATGCGACCAATTTGTGGCCATAGTATTAGAATACTCTGAGGTTTCCAGAGCACATCCACGGAGGAAGCTAAGCTACCTGAGGAAAGGATTGCGAAACGTTTAGAATGTTTCAAACAACAAGAAAAGGTTAACGCGAGTTAATATCAAAATAAAGCTAGTAAGTATCGGCATAGTTCGCAACAAAGGGAAGAGAACTATAATAAAATATGTGTACAAGATGGAAGCCAACCGTATATACGTATTTCTGACTATTGGTCGTCTTCAGTACGGTGCAGCCAAGTTAGAAAAAGAGCATATTAACTTACACAACTTACATTAACATAAAGGATCACTACAGGAGCAATGCGACCAATTCGTGGCAATAATGTTAGAAGACTCTCTGGAAACCTAAGAGTGTTAATATTTTTAGTTGCTATCTTGACTCTTTCAAATTAGCTGAAAATTACACGAAATGTACGTAGCAAGAAAATTAAATAAGCAACTGTTTACCAACTTCAATGGGTATGAATTTTCTACCAAAATGTTACGTAAAGTAAGTAGATCTTTTTCATCAACCTCTGGATTTTATTATTTATCGTATGGCATACAATAAGAACACACAATTAAAAAATCAATATAAAACGTTACATGAAGTATTACAAACGAACATCTAATGTATTATTAATATAATGTAAAACATTTTCGGTCGCATTCAGGAACTCCAGGAAATCGCCTTCGGGGACATTCTTCAACAATGTGACGGACGGTCTGTCGTTGCGCACCAGTCACACTCAGGAGTAAGGGCTTTTCCCCATCTATATAAGCTGTCAGCACATCTACCGCTGCTTGTTCTTATTCTGTTTAGCGTTGTCCATGTATTGCGGGTCAATTCAAAGATATTTTGGTGTTGAGTTATGAGTGAGCAGTCTGTTTTCGAAGTGGACGGAGAGTTTTTGTTGGCTTGGGCATTATTCAGATGGAAACAGCACACTTCGGTTTTCGTTGCATTAGGCCGTAGCCTCCATTTGCGAAAATATTCTCCATAATGGCAAGGTCATCCGCTAATATTGTTTCTGTGATATCCATGTTATTATGTCTTGCTGCAATTGCCCAATCGTCAGCGTAACCAAATTTCTGCGAAGTTGTCCTAGGTAGGTCCGCGATATATAAATTGAACAGTAAGGTGCCAAAACAGATCCTGTGGCAGTCCATTGCTGAGTTTCATTTGGAAACTTTTAGAAGTGTCTATTGTGACTTGAAAAGGTCTGTCGGTGAGCATGTTATCAATGAGTTTAGTTACCTTTTGACACGGAACGGCACGGATTAGTTTGCAGATTAGTCCTTGTCTCCAGACAGTATCGTATGCAGCTGATAGGTCAATGAAAGCAACGGATGTTTTTTGTTTTTGTTTGAAAACCAGCTTCAATATGTGTTGTTAAGGATAGGATCTGATCTGTACAGCTGCGGTTAGGTCTGAATCCTGCTTGCTCAATAGGTATCAATTCAAATACGTTTCTACTAATTATGTTGTAGATTAAGCGTTCCAACAGTTTATAAACACAGCTCAGCAAAGCAATCGGACGGTAGTTTTGAGGCTGATTATTTGCCTTTCCTGGTTTTAATATGGCTATAATGGAGGCCCTTTTTAATGAATGGGGATTTCTCCTGATTTTAACATATCTGTATAGAAATCAGCCAGCCATTTCCTAGCATATTTACCACAGTGGAGTAAAAATTCTGGATGAATTTTATCGGAGCCGGGTGCCTTTCCAGACTTAATTTCTGATATGGTTGAAACAATTTCTTCTGGAGTAAACTCGTCAGAATATTCAGAAGTAGGCGGGCATGCAGACTTTAGTACTTTAAGTTCTTGTTTGATTTTGGTGGTGTGTGGGAGGCTACTCTGTTTGGAGTTATTGGTACTTTTTCTCTAGTTGGGAGGCTACTACTACCAAGTTTTCTAAGTAAGGACCATGCTTTTCTGCTTGATTTACTAAATTCTAATTTTTGCACAGTTTCCATCCATTTTTGTCGTCTGGCTGCATCCAAACTGTGCAGTAATTCGTCCGCAATTTCTCGATCTTGGATTTCGTTGTATTCCTGATACAATTTCTCGCATTTTTCATCCTATCCTGGGACATACTCTTTACGATATCCTCTGGGTATAGTTCTCTTCGCTTTAGAGATAACCGCGCCAACAAATCTCATGTAGTTTGATTTTTTGTTTTGGGTATCCATCCCAGACGTTTGTCCAATCTTTCAGTAAAAGTCGCCCAGTCTGCTTTTTGAAGTTCCACCTAGGTCGGGGAAAAGATGATATTATTGGTATTTTGATGCCAATTTATATTACAACTGGTATATGTTGGCTATGTGGAAAATCTGCAAATACTGTACGTGAAGCTGCCAGTGGTTGATTGTTTTCATTTGTGGAAACAAAACATAGGTCTGGGTTGTATTCCCGCCTCCAGGCTGCAGATCGAAAAGTTCCCCGATCTTTAGCATCAAAGACTAAATAAGTGTCAACCTCTTCGCTCCAGTTTATTTGAGCCTCGCCGTTTTGATCATTGTGCCTATACTTCCAGAGTTCATGATGCCTGTGGAAGTCTCCCACATAAACTGAGGGGTGTTGGTGGGCGTGAATAACATGCGAAGGCCACAGGACTGCCGGGGGTTTATAAATATTGCTGACAGTAATTTTGCCAATTTGTATAGTAACCGTATGAATGTTATTTTTGTCTGATGTAGAATGTATGTATGCATTTTCTATTTTGTTTCGAACATAGGTTGCCACTCCATAAGCTGGATGGTAAGTTGCACCCAATAAATCATAGCCATGAATTCTTCCTCTAGCGAGAATTTGTTCTTCATTTTCTACATGGGTTTCCTGAATTGCGACCACGTCAATATTATTTTCAATGAGTACCTTTTGAAGGTACTCACATTTACTTCTACTAATACCTTCTATATTTAAATGGCAGATTCGGATGCTTGGTCCGAGTCCTTTTGTCGCTTGGTCCTGAGAAGGTCCATTTAAATTGTTGGTTGGAGGCATATCTTATCTCTTAATCTCTGGATGAGAAAGCTTATTAATGATGTTATCAAATTATACTTCATTTTGTTCGATTGGCAAGAATAATAGCATAATGAATAGACTATTCTTTATTATCTTTATTAATACAATGAGATCACATTGTGATATAGGACAAGTCATATAGTTACATAAAACATAATCAACAAGTTATATAGGACAACAAAAATATAGATTAATATAAAAAAATATGTGCAATATGTTAAGAACAGATCATCCACATATCTTTTAATAAATGGAACGTGATATTCTAATTTATCAAGACAATCTGACACCAAATGATATAAATAATACTAAATTGCATAAAATTGGTGATATACAGGATCCTATTAGAATGCCAAGCACCTGCTTATAATATTAATCATTAAAAATAAAGATGGTGATCAAAATATGTAACGCAATCTCGTCCCAATGTATTACAATACTCTGAAGGTCAAAACTAACTACAATATAGTCATCGGGAAGCTTAAAATCGTTTATAAATTCACTAAATGCAAAGGAATCTTTTATATAAAAAAGATTATTTTTATTTAATACAGCATACTCTGTAGTACACTAATAAGTTAACATCCAGTTGAAGAGACAATTGGTCCCATACTGAGAGTTGGTTTATGAATTTTTGGTAATGTATAAAATCTAGGAAAGATCAATTCTCGGCGTGACAAAAAAAGACAAAATAAGGTATCAAGACTTAAGGAAAATAACAGATATCAGTGATGTCGTCGAACGTATAGCCAAGCTAAAATGGAATTGGGCAGGTCACATAGCGAGACTGAAAGACACAAGATGGACCAGAAAACTAATTGACTGGCGCCCACGAGAAGACAAACGCAGCAGAGGACGACCACCAACACGCTGGATGGACGACATTAGACGAATATCCAAGAAATGGCAACAAGAAGCACAGAACCGTGAGGAGTGGCGAAAAATGGGAGAGACCTATGTTCAGCAGTGGACAGAAGAGGTTGTATGAGAATGATAAAATCTAGGAGCTATCGCAGCATAAATTTTCAATTACTTGAATATATATGGGGCTCAATTAATTTTTGTTTACCAATTCGAAACCATTTTATTAGCTTTCTGTTGTAAAGTACTAACAGGATTGCGGTTCAGTCTCTTATATTTTTTATCATTCAACACATGAGAAGTTTTATTTAAGTTGCAACGTACAAGATTACAGAATTCTGGTCATAAAATTTTTTATAATGTATTCAATAAAATGTTTAATTACCCATTAATTATTGCAATTGACTAATCTTATCACTGTCGAAATCTTCACTCAAATTGCCCAACACGTGCATAATAAATTACTCTTCTTTTCTATATATATTTTTAATATTTTAAGAGAAAAATAATAATTTCATTAACGGATGCTAATTCTAAATTATTTTGAACCGTGTATATGAAACATTATTTGGTTAAAAATCTCATTTATCTAGATAATTTATCTATCTATATAAATTTTAGAACATTTTAACATGAAAAAATAATGGTTACAAATTTATTAATAATAAACTTTATTTTAGTGATTCAAAAATTGTAAATAAATGATTACTATTATATAAACTAAATATGTTACAAATTCTTAATATTTTATTATAATATGGCCTTATTTAGTTATATAAAAATAAAAGTTTATAGACAGTAGTTTAAAGATTTCAAAACATCCCGTATTCAAACAGTTTTTATATTGGGGGATATACGTAGACGATGTACTGGTATGTTTTACAGGAACTAACAGGCAACTTGACCAATTTTTACATATTATATTAGTTCACTCCATAGTCATATTGAATTTACAATAGAAACAGAATAAAATAAATCCATAACTGTTTTGGATTATTATTATACTTTAAAACAAATATGAGTTCTCAGTATTTCATAAACCTACCCATACTGACATGACTATACACAAGTCATCATTCTATCCTACACAACATAAATTGGCAGCCTATCATAGCATGTTACATAGATGAATAGAAATTCCGATGTCAAAATACAACTTTGAGATAAAAAAAAATATCATTAACCAAATAGCAGTAAACAATGGGTAAAACGAACAAAAAATTAATAAAAATTTTAAATCAAATACTACACAAGGAAGCTCTGAAATTACTATTTCCACCACCAGAGAAGAAACCCAGTACCTTCTGCTCAATTACATTTACGAGTACAGTCAAGATATCAACAAAAATAGCCAAAAACATGTAAAAGGAAGGAATAACACCAGCTTTTGGAACAAACAACAACTTAGGCAAATACATATATTAAAAAAAAACAAGAGTAAAGATAAAAAGCACTTACACAGTGGTGTATACAACTGTGTAAGTGCTTTTGTGTCCCTAGGTTTTGAGTTTGTCCAAAAACTTACATTGGTCAAACTGGTAGATCAACAAACGTATAGCAGTACATAAAAGGGCTTAAAAATAGAAAAACAGATTCTACATACGTACTTCACCTTCTAAATCGTAATGAATCTTTTAATGACAAATTTCAAATTCTTCACATCCAAATAAAGGCCTTAAGCTATTTTCACCATGACCAACGACCAGCTTAAGACAAACAGTTCTCCCCTCCTCAACCTATTCAGTTAAAGACTGAACTTAAAGTGTAAACACAAACAAAAAATAGATCACTTGAGAAAGGCATTTTTTATTGTAATAACTTGTAATGTATTTTCCACCTAAGAAGACCGATTTGCAATTGAATGCTAGTAACTTTATTACTAGCGGACCAGATAAGCGGCGATATATTTTACACTACCTTTATGAATAACATTTTACTGCTCTGTTGTTTCGATCAGCACTGCTCAACAAGTTATCGTTTATTGGTTTTAATATTTTATTGCAATAGTACGAGTCCGGAATATTTATTTAAATAGTGAATTTATTACATGTTAATTTTTATTTAATTTCTTCTGACGTATCGTATAATGTAGGTTTACCCAATAATAAAAAAAAACATATTATTTGAAAAATAAGGTGTACCATGTGTAATAATAATTGTAATCTCCTTTATACACACTTTAAAAATTTGTTTAGTAATGTATTTCTTAATTCCATACAATCATGGAAAAATGATTTATGCTATTTAAAAATATCTTTTTGTTAACGACAACAGTTTTATCGACAAAGTACATAGATCAAATTCAAACTTGTCATCATATTACACTTGTCTTTATCGTTAAAAATTAATTGATGGTCGTGGGTTGTATTGGTGTTATTTAATAAATAATACATGCATACAATGTAAAGCAAAAGACATAATCAGCAAAAATCTTATTTAAAACACGCGAACGGTTTTTGCAACCACAATCAATGCAGTTTTTATGCTTGTTTAGCATTGGTTGTTAAATAATTTGTGTTCGATTGTTTCGTCTGTTGTAAAAATCTCGTCCTTTTTAGGTTGTAGTAGTGTATATTAGTACCTATTTTTTTATAGTAGTGTAGTGAAGCGGTACTTTAAAGTAAAATAAGTAATTTTGAAGAAAATAAAATACAGTCAAAACGTAGAGTGTTATCTCCAGAAAAACGGTGTTTAGTTCTGAAAGTCGAAAGTTATTTCAATTTGGAAAAAAATTATATGGGTCCATTGACATCTGTATGGCAGTTCAGAAACGCACATGCGACGTTTGCGGTATCTCAGAGAAGACATTCCGAAGAATTAATGACATGAATGAGGATGAAATAAATAAAGTAAGCAAGAGAAATCGTCGACATCCAAAAACTTTAGATTTGCACCAGTCAATTAAACTTGCAATTAACAATATTATATATAATATGTATAAAGTCATGGACTGGAGACCATGGCATTTACAAAGAAAACGAAGAAAACCTTAGAGCAGCTCAGTACAACCCAAAGAGCGATGGAGAGGGGTTAGTTTTAGAGACAGGATTCGAAATATCGACATTCGTGAAAGAACAAAGATTACTGATGTCTCAGAACGTATAGCAAGTCTCAAGTGGTAATGGGTCGGACATGTTGCCCGAGATCATCCCGAAAAATGAATACAGAGATTAACAAACTGGAGACCAAGAGAGAACAGGCGAAGAGTAGGCAGACCACAGAAGAGGTGGGCAGATGATATCAAATAACTCGCGGGCGAGCAGTGAATGAGAATTGCCAAGAGTAGAAATCAATGGAAGCAAATGAAAGACGCCTGTTTCAAAAACGGTGGCATTTTTTAAGAAAATACATAAACAATAAAGCGTCTGACAGGTTTGAGGCAAGTTGTATTTTTAGATGAAACTTGGATTTTCGCTAAAGGAAATATGTCAAAATCATCCTGGCAAGATGGCACCATGAAATGTTATTCTTCTAGTCGTTCCGATAATGGTAAACGCTACATTATACTTCATGCTGGAAATGATGAGAGTTTTATTCTTGACGATAGTTTAATTTTTTCTTTCACAAAGAATACAGGTGATTACCATGGACATATAGATACAAATATTTTTGAACGATGGTTTGAAGAAAATTTGTTAAAAAAATTGGAGCGACCATCCATAATAGTGTTGGATAATGCATCCTACCACTCAAAATTAGAAGAGAGATTTCCTTCAAGCAGTTGGACAAAAGAAGAAATAAAGTTGTGGTTGACAGAAAAGAAAAATTTATTACAGTGACATACTTTTAAAAGTCGATTTACTTCAAAGTTGTGAAGAGCACCGAGAGCACAAAATTCAAAAGAAATTTGTTACTTACCAAATGGCTCTTAAATATATCCATAAAGTTGTTCGACTTCCGCCCTACCATTGCCACTATAATGCAATTGAGTTAGTTTGGGGTATAGCCAAAAAATTTTATGATAAACATGCATCCAAAACAACAGATGACGCTTAGATTCTTAGTTTATGGAAAGAATCGCTAGAACAAATAAAGACACAACAATGGCAAAATTGTATTAGACATACGGAAGACATAATTGTTCAGTCTTTTCAAACCGAACGAGTTATATCACAGTATATTTACTGATAGTAAAATATCACAGAATGATATTTCGTTTGAATCGTTTGCTAAAAAGAAATAACAAAAAAGTGTTTCGGGAATTCAATTCGGACTTTGTGGTCTGTTTTAGTTAAACGATAAAGTACCTTCTGTCAAATTACTGGACTGCATACTCTCAATAGCTTTGGTATTAATTACTGGACTACACGTGTTTAAACCTCTTGTTTTGCTGGAAACTCGGAAGTGATTTAGTGCCAATTTGTTTCAAGGTTATATTTAATACAGTGTCTGCAGAAAGTAAAGTCTGGATGTATTTTATTCAAATTTGGACATACTAGCTCCAACTTTACTGCATGCAAAATCATTCGTATAATTTTCACTCTACGCAAAATAGAGACTTAGAGACCTTGATGAACATTTGATGTCCACAAATAATTCCGAGTATTCGAACTATTCCGTCCCACTTCTTTTAACACGCCCTGTATATGCATATTATATTCATTTTATTTACCTTTGATACAGTAAAATCCAATATTATTACAGAACATAAATTACAGGAAATTAAATATTTTTTTCTTCAAACGTCAAATAATGATGACATTACTTATCTAACTTGATCCTGTCAAAGTTTGATGTCTCCGCCGTCAGCAGTTTTTTTCCCATTTCTTTACGGCGGAGGGAAAAATGTTGTCATGGCAACAATATAAAACATGTCACAAAGCAACAATACAAATGTCATTAACAACAATTAAACATCATTTTTATTTATAGTAATATCAATACATTTTTGGCAAAGTAACGTAAGTCACCAAAAACGATTTGTAGAAAAAACAATTTTTTAATTCAACCTGGTTAAACTTATTTAAATTATGACTGAAAAAACTTGTCCTAAAAAAGGTTTAAAGTAATTCTAGGCTTATTACACTTTGGCAGTACCTTTTTAACAATAATAGTGTTAGTTTAATTGAAAAAACATGATTTTCGCCAAAAATGTCACTTACGTTACATTGCCAAAAATGTATCGATATTAAAAGAACAATAATTGTTAATGAGGCATTTTCAAAATTGAAACCGTGCAAAAATGTTCCCGACTCTTGATACGCATTGGTAATTGTTGATGATACTGATGGTCGAGAACAACTTTCAGCAATCATTCCCGATGTTGGCGGCTTGCGAACGACGATAAGCTGTCTTTAATAATTGCAAACAACTGTCAAACAACTGTAACCAGGGAGACGCAAACCCCACCGACGACTTAATTATTTTAATTTTTAACATCTAGACGACTTTGATAGTTGTCACAGTTAATTTCGAGTAAAAATAGCGTATGAATTGTACTATTTATGGTTGAAAATTGCTACGTTTGAAGAAAAAATAGTATATTTTATTCGGCAAAGAAGCGACTTTTCTTGACTTGCTCTCTATTACGCGCCTCACTTCGTTCGGCGCGTCAAGAAAAGTCATGCTTCTCCGCCTAATAAAGTAATATACTATTACTGTTCAAGCGATCGGAATTATGAACGCCCCACTGTTTGAGGCCCACTGATCATAACTTAATTGCATATCGGCCGTCATAGGGTAAAAGGACTGTAGTCTGCAAGCCCATTGGAGATTTTTAATGGGTCATTTAAACCAGGATGAATCACATATAATAATTAATACCTACTACAATATAGAAACTATGGCGTCAATTCATATCGCTATACGTGAGACACAAGTAAGATAAACTTACCACTCAACGGGGCAAGTTTTTTGGCCAAACATTTTTGTACGGCATTTATAATGGCCTGCGACCTAATGTACAAAAATATTGGTACCAGGAGCAGGAAAAATTTTTTATTTTCGGAAAAATGTTTCTCTATTTTCGGTATCGGGCACGTCAAGAAAAGTCATGCTTCTCCGCCTCATAAAGTAATATACTATTTTCTTCAAACGTCAAATAATGATGACATTACTTATCTAACTTGATCCTGTCAAAGTTTGATGTCTCCGCCGGCAGCAGTTTTTTTTTCCCATTTCTTTACGGCGGAGGGACAAATGTTGTCATGGCATGTATGCGCTTGCATCGTTTAAATTTAAATAACTAGCTACTTTTTGGGCTACTGCGCTGATCGAATGTATTCCTATGACGCTTCGGTAACACTTTCCATTTTGGTACTTGATAAAAAATCGGTTTTCTGTGAAATTTTCAGACCGCAGTGATGCATACTTTTTATACTGTTTAATGTAGTTTTGACCAATTATCGTAAAAGATCTAATTTGTCGTGTTTTACTGTCTGGTATTTTGATAATTATTACATTTAACTTTAAAAAATTGCTTATATCCACATTTTTTCTAATAACTAACTCGGATTTTATCATAGAGTATCGTGACCACATTGTAGAAGATTTCCATTTATTTTCGTTTTCCATTATATTAAAATATGCCAGTAAAACGTCTTCGGTAACTTGCCGTACTCCTCTTGTATCGCACCACTCTTCGAAGTGCTTGTACGCTAACCGATACTTTATTCCGGACTTGGAGGGCCCCAAACGTGCTACTGCATCATTAGCCGCGGACTCAATTTCGTTTAGGTTTTCCATTTTCGCACTAAATTTGCGCTTGCGGTTGCAACAACAATAAGCTGTCTTTAATAATTGCAAACAACTGTCAAACAACTGTAACCAGGGAGACGCAAATCCCACCGACGACTTAATTATTTTAATTTCTAACATCTAGACGACTTTGATAGTTCAGTCACAGTTAATTTCTAGTAAAAATAGCGTATGAATTGTATTATTTATGGTTGAAAATTACTACGTTTGAAGAAAAAATAGTATACTTTATTCGGCAAAGAAGCGACTTTTCTTGACTTGCTCTCTATTACGCGCCTCACTTCGTTCGGCGCGCAATATCGGGCGCGTCAAGAAAAGTCATGCTTTTCCGCCTCATAAAGTAATATACTATTACTGTTCAAGCGATCGGAATTATGAACGCCCCACTGTTTGAGGCCCACTGATCATATCTTAATTGCATATCGGCCGTCATAGGGTAAAAGGACTGTAATCTGCAAGCCCATTGGAGATTTTTAAATGGGTCGTTTAAACCAGGATGAATCACATATAATAATTAATACCTACTACAATATAGAAACTATGGCGTCAATTCATATCGCTATACGTGAGACACGGGTAAGATAAACTTACTACTCAACTGGGCCAAGTTTTTTGGCCAAAAATTTTTGTACGGCATTTATAATGGCCTGCGACCTAATGTACAAAAATATTGGTACCAAAAGCAGGAAAAATTTTTTATTTTCGGAAAAATGTTACTCTATTTTTGGTAATTTGACACAGTGTGCCATTTATACTCAAAGTTTCGAATTGGTACACTGTACATTTTGGCTGGGACAGGATGTAGAAATCTAAGGCGCACCCTTAATTTGAACCCCAATGCTTTGTTTCCGATAAAAATTGGCGGCATAGTTTCTAAAGTTGTTTTTCCGTATTGTAGTATTGATTTATATTTATGTGATTCATGCTGGATCAATTGACCCATTAAAAATGTCCCGTGGACTTGTAGTCTATTATGGTTTAATCCCATATAAAATAATATTTAAAATATTTAAAATTCAGAACATACTCCAGTTAGTATTCGTCTCAATCTCTCGTTTTTTAAAATTGTAATAATAGAATATCAATTCAAGAACAAACCACAGCAATGGTTTTATACAGGGTTAAATTACTCGAATCAATTTTATATTGCATTGGTATGTTTTTTAGATAAGATAATACTTTATGAATTATACTTTTACTCAAATGATGTAAAATATTTATGCTGAGTTTATTACTAGTGCCAAGGTTAAAACAAAATTAAATCTTGATTTGTTTATATTTGCTCTTTGCGGAATTGATATTTTTTTCATTAAGTCAACCTTTTTATTGAAGTATAAATAAAAATAAGGTCTGTTTTCGAAAACAAAGATAAAATGTATATATTAACCTTGTTTATAATGCATGTTACGATTTTTCTGTTCGGTATGGGATTTTCTTTTCACAAATCATAGCAGGCGCCAGAATTTTTTTTGCAGGTCTTTTGGGTCATGGAATGTTGACAATCTAATTTGATAAAATGATTTTTTTGATATGTCTCATTGATGATTAATTGTTTATAAAAGTAACTGTGTTATTGTGTAATTATACATAAAATATGTTAATATTTGTTAAGGATTTATTATAAATAACTACATTTTAACAGCCAAAAGCAGCAGAAACAAAAGTCTACCTCCATTTTGAGTCCCTAAAATGTGGATTTTAGTTTAATTTAAAGTACTAAAGATAGCAGTGCCAAAGATTCAGGAATGTATTATCCTGCTTACCAACTAAAACCACCCTCTCTTACTTGTACGCAGATGACTGTCGCACGTACGCACCGTACTCCGAAAGTGGGGTGGCTGTAAGGCTGACGACATTTTTGGAACACTCCCTTCTCTTATCTGGATCTTTTGGTTGGAACGTGTTTTTGAGATGCTGTGCAAAACCATTGGCTTTTTGAGCATTGGTTCGAGCCCAGCTTCCATATGTGTTTCTGATTGGTAGGTTATGTAGTATAGGTATTTTTAACCGTTTGGTGGCCTTCCAGAGAGAATATTCACTACTTTTTTCATCTGTAACTCGCTAAGGTATGTCCCAATCGATTAATTCTTGATGCCTTGCATTTCTCCCTTAAGATGTTGCGACGCATTATTTAAACTTGTCTTGTTCTTGGGAGATCTAGTTTGTGGCAATTTGCGACGTAATTTTCTTTTTTCAGAAATCAGAGTTCTGATTTCTTTCGGATAATTTTTCCTTCTATCCTAATAGAGATAATAGGGGTGTTTGTCTATATAATGCAAAAAAGCTATATCGTCAATAATATAAAATAAGCATCAAAAAATAGTTAAATTCAAAAAAAAGTATTTACTAATTGTTTAAAAAAATTAAGAAGGACGCAGACTTACATCAATAATCTTATATAGCTAAGTAGATTGCAGTCCTCGATCAAAATAAAATAAATATTGACAAAAATATAAACGATTTTTTATATTAGAAGGGCCTTGAAATGCTGTTCTAGATTTCGAGTTTGCTTTCTTTTCATGCGATTGTTAGTTCTTGTAGTAGAACAATTTAAAGCAAAGACATTACTTACTTTTGGTTTTTGTAAATAGATGAGTTATCAATCTTCAAAATATTGTCCTCTCCCTACAAATTTTTGAAAAATATGCAAAAATACAGTCATGCGAATATACAAATTTTCAGATTTTAAATTCGATTATTTTCAGAGATAAGTTTAATGCCCGGTTTATGTAAAATATGCTATATCTAGTGTTGCTATATTCGATCGAGAACGCTCTACTCTACTCTTGTCATTTAAATATAATAATTGTTTTATGTCGAATAAAACACAATTGCTTGTAATACACTCACAACAATTTTTGTAGAACCCCAGATCAAACCGGTGAGACTCCGTAATGGAGTGGTACCTATCTGACCCCCAAACTAGAACCAACCACCCCTCCCCATCGCAGGACATAACGAAGGAGAAGGCTGTTGTATTTTATGTGGTTAAGCCACCTGATTTTAGGGATAGCTAGAAGAGATTTTCTCTCTATGAATGACGGAAGTCAATTATTATATGACTTTGGACTTGTGTCTCAAAATGTGTGTTCCGGACAGCGAGTCACCGACCCAAGTCGGTGACTCCCTCTCGAATTGTGTGTGATCGGTGACTCAGCCGGTGAATGACTAAATCATTTTTGTTCTCTTCGTTAGCTGAGCGCTCGAAGAGTGTGGCCATCGAGTTCACGTTTGTAGGTACGTGACCTCGATGCTCAAGTTCCGCGAGCTTGGTCCTTTTGACCTACCTAAAAGACCTTTTATCTGTGCTGTTGATCAGCAATCACTTTACTTTTTTGTATTGTATTGGCGCTGCATGGCTGCTTTAAAAGAAGGTTATTAGTATTAAAAATAAAAATGACTAAATAAAAGAAATAAAATATAAGAATAGGGTATTATTTGGGTCTTCTGTTACTGCGTACATTCAACGACTGCATGGCTATCATTTCTTCACTGTTCTTCTGGGTCTTCTCTATATTCAGCTAGCTGCTATCTGGGACGCCTATGCACTGTCCTTTGGTTTTCGTCATAGTCTGTCAACTCTCTTAATAATCTACTAGGGTGGTTCCTGAGATAGTTGAAAATCACATGTGCTTTTTCATCACATTGTTCTCAGGAATCCCTAAATACATATTTTAATGGAACGTACTCAGGTATATTTAGAGCCTCTCTAATGATATGGTTCTAGACTATTTGTATTTCGTTTCTGTTCGATTTGCAAGTGTGTCCCCATGCGGCCGATGCATATATTGGTGTTGGTAAAATTATAGAGTTTGCCATCCTAATCTTTGTTTTAAATTTTAGTTTACTATTTCGACCTATTAATGATGCGAGTTCTAATTATATTAGCTTTCTGGACCGTTTGTTTTGTGTGTTCTGTTACACCTAGATATTTGACTTGATTTGACCATTCGATTTTCGTATCGAATAGGGTAGGGATAGAACCTCTATTGATCATCCCCTTCTTTTTTGGTACATGGCGGCCTGTGTTTTGTCAGGGTTGACAGCTATTTTCCGCTGTACACACCATTCGTGTAGTTCATTAAGTGCCCTTTGTAGGTGTCTTGTAGCTAAATTTGGGTTAATACTGCTAAGAGCTATCGCTGTATCATCTGCGTATATACTTAGCAACGATCTGGGTTTGGTTGGGTTGTCTGCTGTGTATATGGTGTATTGATACGGCGACGACATCGCTCCCTGTGGCGCACCAGCGTCCATGTCTCCAGCTTCGGACAGGGTTGGCACTATCCAAACTCTGAACCTCCTTTCGGCTAGGTATGACCAGAGAAGACATGTCATTACCTCACTATAACCATATTGATTGTAATAAGAATTACATTTTACATCTTTTTTAAGTCTCCATTTCCAATCCGAAAATCGTTTTCAAAAAAATTATGAGTTAAGAAATTATTAGATTTAACTTGTGAATGTTCATAAATTGGCGCACCCGATATTATTTTTTATCTTGCTATTTGATGAATGGATGATGTCATATATTAAAATAATAAAAGCAAAATTAAATAGCAGCCTAGATCAAAAACCCCTTTAAATGTATTCTTTAAATTTGGTGACTAACATGTTCTTTAAGAAACTAATCTTAAGGTATAAACCATATATTTCTATTTATTATTTTATTATCTTTTTTTCCTGTTTAACTTTAGGTAAAAGCAATTTATTTTAAAGTATGCTAATCGCTGAATAATTTTTAACTATTAGTATTTAATTTGAATGTGAAATAAGGCACGTGGCAACCTTTGAATAGGTCGTGTTTTTACAATATTTTGGTAGATTAAAAATACATGTTTATGTTTTTATGGGATTAAGCCACAATTTTGTGAAATTGAAGAAAGAAAACAATAAAACACCACGAGCAATCCAGAAACATTCACAAGAAGGCACTCAAAGATTACAACAATACCATATCAGGACTTATCAGAAAAATTTAAGAGGATAGAAAATAAGTATAGCATCACAACAACATCAAAATAACCAACACACTGAGATCTATCCTGTCCAAAACCAAACACAACAACACACAAGAAAGATCAAAGAACTGCATCTACAAAATACCCTATGAATGCAACAATTGCTATGTGGGAGAAACAGCAAGACCACTTAGTGTCAGGATAAGCAAGCATGAGATATACATCAAGAACAAAGACTTCGACAAATCTCAGATATGTAAATATGCCTGGGATATCGAACACAGAGTAGAATGGAAAGATGCATCTATAGTCATAAAAAAACAGACACGAAAAAGAGAAAGGTCAAAGAAGCAGCTCTCATCCTGCTTAACAAAGAAAATTATGTCGCAAATCCATCAGCAAAATATGGCAGACGTTGATTGTCAGTGCTAAAAGAAGTCGATAACAACACGCATCTACCTCTAAGGACAACCCAGCATTGCTGTTGTTTGATAATATTGTTCTTTATCTGCATATGAATTTTGCCGTGAAAATGGGATCATTATGCTATCGTTTCCGCCCAACACGTCTCATAAGCTACAGCCACTAGATCTGACATTCTTTGGGCCGCTAAAATCTGCCTATTCAAGTGAATGTTCCCTCTATATAAGACGAAATGTTCACCAAAAAATAACACCATTTGATATATCGGAAATTTTCAATCGAGCATTCGTTCATGTAGCCACCATGGAAAAAGCTCAAAAAGGCTTTGGAATAAGTGGTATTGTTCCATATACACCGAATATTTTCATGGATGAAAATTTTTTGCCTTCCACCCTTTCTAACATTCCCGCTGTCGAACTAGAACTTACTGAAGCTGATATTACTCCCTATACCTCCAAACCAAATGGAGTACCTTCAAAAGATGCAGTCTTGGAAATAAATGAACCTGATGTTATTCCAAGTACATCAAAAGTCATCGAAGCTCAGGCAGATGTCGCTCCTTCATCATCAAAATCGGAGCTTATAAACGAGAAACAAGGAGTCTTTCATGGCTGCGTAATATTAGACAATGGTATGGTTCCACAGTAGAAGAATTATTTCGCGCAGCAGCCGACAGAGAAAGGTTTCAGGAAATTGTAAACATGATGACGGCCAACGTCTGAATACGGACACGGCACCCAAAGAAGAAGAAGAACCAGAATATATAGATACATAATATAAAACAATTTATGATCTGCAAAAGACAGTACAGTCTCGACATATTAGTGCTATGCCCTCTGGATATCAATAACCAGGCTTACAGAGTCTGTAGGATTATCAACTCCTCCCATGTTTTGGTTACACAACCTAACGGCCTCAGGTTGGCGTACATCAATATATTTTTTATTCTTTTTGTCCCATCTTTGGCAATTGCCTAGTTGTCTATACCAACAGTTAGATTCAACAATCACTGGTTTATTATCAAACGATTTCGTGATCATTCCATCTTTACTTACAACTTAATTATAAGTACCTCTTCCCTCTTTTTTCATATCTTCATCAGTTTTCAGAGGAGGTTTAGCGATTCTGTTGACTCTTAGAGATTCAACAGCAAAAATATTTTTTGATTTAAAGAACTTTTATATGTTCTATATCTATGTTAGCTAGGTCTAGTCCAAGCCACGTTAAACGAGCAAGTGACTGCAATTAGATACGAATCGAACGAAGGACAAACGATCAAACAAATTACAGAAATAGTGCAAAATGTTAAGGATACACACTTAAAACATAGATTAATGAAGAAAAAATCATGGATGACAGATGAGATCCTAAAACTAATGGACGAGAGAAGAGAGGCCAAAAATGACGCAGACAAATATAAAACCATAAATATATTAATAAGAACGAAAATCATAGAAGCGAAAGAAAAAGAAGCAGGGAAAGATGCGAAGAAATTGAGACTCTGCAGTCAAAGTACGACAGTCACAATGTACATAGGAAAGTTAAAGAACTCACAGGAGGACTAAGACGAAAGCAGAAAGGAAATATAACTGATTCTGACGGAAACATCATCTTGGATAAACAGAATAAAATATCAACGTGGAAAGAATATCTAGAAAAACTATTTAAAGACCAAAGAGATAACGCCTTTGAGCTAGAAGAAGAGGTAAATAATGGGATTAATGGACCAAGAATATTAGCAGGAAATTTATTCCGCAATAACACAGTTAAGTGTTTTGGATATACCGGAGAATGTTGAGAATCCCATGGACTGCCAGGGTCACCAATGAGGAAGTGCTGAGAAGAATGGGTCGAGTCAAAAAATTGTTGAGAACGATAAAAGTACGCAAGACTGCATACCTTGGACACATACTAAGAAATAATAAATATAGTCTTCTGCAGGTCATCATGCAGGGTAGAGTCGATGGCAAAAAGGGAATAGGTAGAAAGAGGAAGTCATGGCTGCGAAATATTCGAGACTGGACAAACATGACTGTAGACGAATTATTCCACGTTGCAAAAGACAGAGAAGCTTTTAAAAATGTGGTAGCCAACCTCCGTTAATGGGGACGGCATAGGAAGAAGAATAACACAGTTAAAGGATGGCAAAGCGGCAGATGGCAAGATGGCAAATAATCGCAAAGATATTCAATGACATATACAACTCTGGAGAAATACCGACAGAATGACTGAAATCTGAGTTTATTGCACTTCCAAAAAAATCAGGAGCCAAAAAATGTGATGATTACCGTACTATAAGCCTCATGAGTCATCTCCTAAAATTGTCCCTAAAGATTATTCTAAGAGAATCTACAAGCTCTGTGAAAGTCATATTTCTCCCAACCAGTTCGGGTTCACAAATGCTGTTGGTACTAGAGAGGCGTTATTCTCAGTACAGGTCTTATTCCAGATATGCAGAGACGTCAACTGTGACGTATACGCATGTCTGGTTGATTACGAGAAAGCATTTGATCGAGTACAGCACGCCAAGATGATGCAAATACTAAAAGAAGCAGGAATTAATCATCAAGATCTAAAAATAATTAGAAATCTTTACTGGAATTAGACAGCAAATCTCAGAGTTGAAGGTGAACACACTGACTATGTGAAAATCATGTTTCGAGTGAGGCAAGGCTGTATTTTGTCTCCTCTAATCTTCAATCTGTATTCTGAAAGAATATTTATCGAAGCTTTGCACAAAACTGAAAAAGGTATTCTACTAAATGGTTACCGGCTTAACAACATCAGATATGCAGATGACAACATAGTATTTTTTTGGAGAACTTAGTAGACCTACAAATTCTTATGAACAAAATCACGTATTACTGTCAACACTATGGAATCAATATAAACGTTAAGAAGACAAAGCTTATGATAATTAGCAAGAAAAGGATAACAGAAGGTCAACTCTTCGTCAACCAATCTCCTGTAGAAAGAGTGACGCACTACAACTACCTCGGCACCATAACAAATGAAGAATGGACCAACAACCAGTTGATTAGAGCACGCATCGCAAAAGCTAGATCCACCTTCAATCGGATGGGGGCCTTCTTCAAGAGTCATAACCTCTCTCTTGATACAAAAGTAAGAATGCTGCGATGCTACGTCTTCTTTGTCCTTTTATATAGTGTGGAATCGTGGACTGACCGAGTCACAAATGAAGAGGTCCTTAGAAGAATAAATAAGAACCGAGAGGTACTGACCACCATTAAATCTCGAAAGTTACAATTCTTCGGACATATTATGCGAAATAAATCCAGGTATGGAATCTGGATCCTCTCCTGAGGGAACCTCTCCTTCAAGCCATCCTGTAAGGAAAAATATTTGGAAAACGAGGTTCAGGAAGAATAAGAACATCTTGGTTAAAGAACTTCAGAATCTGGTTCAATACAACATCTGTGCAGATTTTCCGCGCTGCTGCAGATAAGATAAAGATTGCCATGATGATCGCCAACATTCGTAACGGATAGGCACATCAAGAAGAAGAATATCTATGTTAAATGTATGGAAAAGATTATATGTACTAAAATAATTATCGACGTACAGTCTATATTTTTTTCTAGTTTTTAGTATATTTAAACCGCCACGCTTGCCGAGCGGGTTGGCGAATGATTCTATACAATCCCTAAAATCAGGGGATATCCACTTCCGCCATCCACGTCGTACTGAAGGTATTCTTCTCCGCCATGTCTGCCATTGTGGACTTCATCCGTGACCCTGGATAAGGGACCCTAAGCAGGTACTAGTTTCCCGGGTAAGGAAACCGCTGACATCTGCGGAGGGCAGGGATTGAATCATTTTCCATGATAGGACTATCTAGAGGAGTTCTTACCCACTACCCGTATTAATTTATTCTTCTAGTTCCATGACTATTATCGATCGTTGGATATCATGTTGGCTACCATATTCGCTATAGTGACTTTATTGGCAGCAGCTCTAAATAACGATGTAGTTGATTTTCCATACCATTGCCTTAGATTTTTCAGCCATCATGTTCTTCTTCTACCAGGACCACGGTTACCTTGGATCTTTCCCTGAATGATCAGATGTAAAAGTATCATATTTTTCAAGGTGTCTCATAATGTGACCGACGTAGTCCCTCTTACGTTTCTTTATTATATTGACCAGTTGTGTTGGTTGGTTCAGCCGTCTAAGGACCTTCTCATTTCTAACTCTGTCGACCCAGCTTATTTTCAGTAGTCGTCTGTATACCCATATTAATTTATTACGCTACCCGTAATAATTAAATGCAGTTTTAGAAGCGGTAGGCTTAAAAATGAACTACAGCAAAACAAAAATACTGAGCCGAGACCAGACAAATATAACAATACAAAATCATACCATAAAAAATGTTGAACATTATGTTTACCTAGGTCATGTCATTAAGCTAGGAAAACCAAATCAAGATGCTGAAATTAAAAGAAGAACACAACTGGCATGGGGCGCTTTCGGCAAACTAGCATATATCTTGAAAAACACCTCCATTCCTGTAAACTTAAAGCAAAAGGTGTATAACACATGCATATTACCAGTTTGTACCTACGGCTTTGAGACAGTAGCCCTTACCAAAAAATTTGCTAAAAAATTAGAAACAACGCAAAGAGCAATGGAATCATGCTTGGAATATCACTGAGAGACAAGACTAGAAACACCGAGATAAGACGTAGAACGAAGATTAGGGATATTGTGGAAGAAATTACAAAAATGAAATGGCGCTGGGCAGGTCACGTAGGGAAGACCTCAAAAAAGATGGGTAGATGACATAAGAGCAGTGGCAGGCAAACAGTGGATTAGATTGGCGCAAGATAGAAGAAAGATGGAAGCAATTGAGAGAGACAAGTAGTAATATCGTGGAACATATACCGACCACGTTACTAACCAGGATGTTTTATTAAAAATGCAAAAAGGAAAAGAGTTGTTAACCACAATAAAAACAGCTAAAATCGAGTACCTTGGTCACATCATGAGAAACAACGAAAGTTATAGGTTGCTGCAATTAATTTTACAAAGAAAAGTAGAAGAAAAACGAGGATCAGAAAGGCGAAGGATTTCCTGGCTGAAAATCTACGTACATGGTTCAACACAAAAACCACAAATCATTTTAGAGCAGCAGTTTCCAAAATACAGATTGCCATGATGGTCGCCAACATCCGAAACGGATAGGCACTACAAGAAGAAGAAGATGTCATGAGATGCGCAATAGTACACAATAAATTGAAAGAAGGTTAATTTCCGTACCATATCCATCTTGGCATATACTTTACATCACCCCATTTAACCTTCGGAAGTAAGATTTCCAAAGTCCAAAGACTACCGTTACCCCTTTAGGTACTCTTGTTAGATGCAAAAGTAAGTTTGGTTGCCAAAGTTTACAACTAAATTCTCTTTCGAAAACCACCTAGCTGCACTTCTGGTTTTAACAGCTTGTAGTTATCTCCCATATCGTAAACATCCTTTAGATTTTACATAAATTTCCAAACCCCGTTAAAGATCACAATTATCGATTGTATCGCCGAATAATTTCGATATCGATTGATAAGTTCTTTCTACTTGGTAATAAGTTCTTTCTGGTTGGTACTAAGCTCTTTCTTAAAGTTGTGTATTTGTGCATTTCAGATTTAGCTTCTTCTACATTTATAGCTGATGATGGCAGAGATGTTGAAATGCGTTCTGGGTGTTAGAAAATAAAGATTGTTTTTACAATTTGTGGATTTACGTAGAGTTAGTAATAGCAAACCTATAAAAATAAAATCGTCTGTATTCCACCAAAATCGTATTTGATTTACTGTTTTCGTAATCGATAATATTTCACTAAATAAATCAGAATTTTTTTAATAAATCAAAGAAAATTCTCCAAATTATCAAGTTTTTACAAATAATCACAACGTCTATCAACTTTGTTGCTTTATCAGCATTTTTTATCAAATCTCAAAGTAAATACTCCCAAGTTATTACAAATAATCACAACATATTTCAATTTTGTTGCTTATTTACTTATGTTTTTTCTTATTATGAGTCTTTTTACAAATTATACTTGACGCCAAGAGGTCAATATTTTTCTGGAGATGATGCAGATAATTCAACAAAGTTTATAAAATAATTTCTTTCTTTTTAAGCACAAACATTTTCAGAAATCCACAACGAAATTGACTTATTTTAAAAAAGATTGTCGCACACTGTCAAACTGATAAAAATAAATAATTTCCTAGTCGAAAAGTTTCAGATTATCAGGTTATCTATCATAAGGTTGTCATAATTAAAAATAAAAAAAAACAAATGAAGGCAAAGTTGAAAGGGGGGAAAGTATTGTTTGAAATATTTTGTAACACTCCCATTATATATAAGACTTTTGATAGAGTCCAACATGAAAAAATGTTGTATGAACTACAGAAAATGAAGCTAACAACAGATCTCCGCATTTATTGGAAGCAAAAATTCTCCAAAACGTTTATTGGAACCCAGAAGTAACCTTAAAATATTCCAATCACACTGCTAAAAGCCACCGTATACAAAGAGGTGTCAGACAAGGCTGTGTCATGTCTCCTTCTTCTTCTTCAAGTGCCCTGTCCGTTGCGAACGTTGGCTATTAACATGGCAATTTTGATCTTGTTTGTGGCGCTTCTGAATAGTTCGACCGATGTGAGCCCGAACCACTTCCGCATATTTTGGAACCACGAGTGTCTTTTCCTGCCTGGCCCTCGCTTACTGTCTATTTTTCCCTAGACAATCAATTGTAGCAGACGGTACTTATCGTGTCTCAATATGTGACCTAGATATTCAAGCTTTCTTTGTTTAATTGTATTCACGATCTCTTTCTCCTTTCCGATTCTTTGGAGTACCTCTATGTTGGTGACATGTTCGGTCCAGGATATACGAATAATGCGTCGGTACAACCACATTTCGAATGCTTCTAGTTTCCTCGTTAGCGTCTCCGTCAGCGTCCAGGCCTCCACGCCATACAGCAAGATCGGAAAAATGTAGCATTTAACTAGACGTAGTTTTAGGGGAAGAGACAAATCCTTGATTATGAGGAGATTTTTCATATTGCTAAATGCTGCTCTAGCTCGTTCTATTCTCGCCTTAATTTCTATGGTCTGTTCCCATTTTGAATTTACGTTGGTGCCAAGGTACACATAAGATTCTACATGATCAATTAGTATGTTACTTATCCATAATTGTCGAGCAGGTTGTTGCTTTTTGCTTATCAGCATCCACTTTGTCTTCTTGAAGTTGAGGCTCAGGCCGTATTCCTCACTAACTGAATAAAGTCTTTCCATTACTTGTTGTAATTCGTCTATGGTACTGGCAAGGATCACCGTGTCGTCGGCATATCTTATATTGCATTTTCCATACATTTGTTAAATATTTCCTCGGAATACATATTGAATAGGAGTGGGGATAATATTGAGTTGAGGATAAAGTTGAGGTTTGGACACTAAAACAGTTGACCATAAAAACATCGAAGTTTTCGAGATGTGGTGCTATAGGCGCATTCTCAGAATATCATGGATGGACCGCGTCACTAACACGCAAGTACTCCAAACTTTAGACAAAAGATGCGAAATTCTAAATGAGATAAAAACTAGAAAGATGGAATACTTGGGGCACATTGTGAGAGGTGAAAAGTACGAACTTTTAAGAAACATCATGCAGGGCAAAATTAAGGGCAAAAGAAGTGTGGGAAGAAGAAAAATATCGTGGCTTCGTAATCTACGTGAATGGTTCGGGTGTAGTTCGATTGAACTTTTCAGGCGCGCTGCTAACAAAGTCGCAGTGGCCATGATGATTTCCAATCTCCGCTAGGAGTGGCACGAGAAGAAGAAGAAGGGGATAATATACACCCCTGACGAACACCTCTTTTGATCTGCACGCTTTCAGTGAGTTCGTTGCCAATTTTTGCTCTTGCTGTTTGACCCCAGTATAGGTTTGCCACAATTCGAATGTCCTTGTCGTCAATACCTGTCTTTCGCAAAATACCTATCAATTGTTCATGATTGACATTGTCAAATGCTTTTCTAAAATCTACAAAGCACAAATACACGTCCTTATCAACGTCTCTACACCGCTGTATAAGCACCTGGAGAGCGAAAATTGCTTCTCTAGTTCCAAGTGCTTTCCGAAAACCAAACTGCGATCTATCAATATTTGACTCACATTTATCATATATTCTTCTATGAATGATCTTAGTGAACACTTTAGTGACATGATTGATCAAACTTATAAGCCGGTAGTCATCACAAATCTGGGCATTTGGTTTCTTCGGGATTGTAATAAATGTTGACTGTAGCCAGTTCTCCGGGACTTTACCGCTATTATATATGTTGTTAAAAAGTACAACTAGATCATCAAGGAACTGTTTGTCTGATTTACATAGAATCTTTAATATTTCGCAGGGTACATTGTCCGGACCTGCTGACTTATTGTTTTTTAGTGCTGCAATAGCATCTTCTATCTCCGATTTAAGGATTGAAGGTCCTGTTTCTCCTTCTCCATATAGGTGATCATCAGTCCTGTCAGATGCAAATAATTTTTCTATGAATGATTTCCATATTTTTAAGATCGTTGATGGCTCCGAGATAAGATTTCCATCGCTATCTTTTATGCTGTTGGGTGACTTATGGAATTTCCTCTTGTTTGTCATCGATTTTATTTTTTTGTGCATATTGTAACTGTCGTATTTTCGTTCGTATTGTTCTATTTCCCTGCATTCGTTGGAAAACCATTTTTGTTTGGCTTCTCGAATTTTCGTTCTTATGGTTTTGTGGATCTGCTGGTATTTTTCTGCATTTTTATTCTTGAATTTACGTCTTTCATCCATCATATCCATTATCTCATCAGACATCCATTCTTTCTTCTTCCGTCGATCACGCTTTAATAGAGTCGCGCATGTTGTTTGGATTGCTTCCCTCGATTTATCCCATCCCTCTATTATGTCCGACGTGTTCTCGTTAATGACCTTTATTTTCTTTCCTAGTTGTTCTCGTACTTTTATTTCGCTTTCTGGGTTAGTGAGTTTTTTAATATCGATTGTGTTTAAATTAGATCTTTTCGCGAGCCTTTTTACTCTCATGACCATTCTGCATACCAACAAATTGTGGTCCGTAGGAGCATCGGCACCTGGGTACGTTTTTGATGATTTTATCATGTTTTTATATCTTGTTGGTACTGCTATGTCATGTCTCCATTGCTCTTTAACTTGTACTCTGCTAATATGTACTCTGAATGCATATTCAAACAATCACTAGACCTCGCCGAAATTGGTATAAAACGGGATTTAATTAAATTTTAACGGGAGTAATTCTAGAAATTAATTTTTTATCACTTCGAATATGTCAAGTTCGTGGACTTAAAAGTTCTCTTTTCATAATAAATTACTTCTGGTATGAAAAATTCACTTTAAAAATCTCCGGAAATAATAAATATGTTTCTTATGAAAAAGTTATAAAAGAAATAGCAAAACCCTATTTCAGTCTGTCAATTTTTAGTCTCCAATCAAGATGCATTTAGACGGTATTATATAGTTTAGTTGTGATCAAGAACTCACATATTATGATGTGAGTTTTTACTGCAGACCCTTTTTATCATCAATGTTCCACTGGGATTCCTTTCCCAATGTCCAGGCCAGCCTCCTTTGTCAATATTTTTGCAGAAGAAGGTAAAAATATCTGCTTTTTATCGCCTACATCCAGAGAACCTACCTGTTCTTAGGGCTTTAAATGCCAATTTCCTATTTCTTCTTTATGCTTTAGTATAATAATACTTTTCCTTCAGAAGAGTGACTTTATCATAATGTGAGTGCAATTAAGTTTTATTATTGACTATTAATTTTTTTACGTTTAATTGTGGACATTAAAATATTTTATATTGATAATTTGTTTTTTTTTGGTTTATTAGAGATATTAGATTTTATTACTAAATTTGCTTGTTTTGATTGTCAATAAGCAACAATTTTAAGAGTACTATTTTTAGTTTTTTGTACTAAACCACCCAATGTTGTTAATCTTTGAAATAAGTTACTGGGAGTAACATGTAATTTTGTAAAGTTAATTTTTAGATAAACGAAACAATGACCTACTCGATTCGGTTCCAGGTTCTAGCCTCAGATCTTTTTATTTACCATTTTGTGTGTCGGGAAACTTTAAGTATCAACTAAAGTAATTTACGGTTTACATTTTTTATTTTTGAAGTTATACTTCTATACGCACGGTCGGCGTTGGAAATTTGCATGAGAGTGAGTCTGTGAAACCATTACATATCTAAGATAATGAGTAAAAGAGAGACAGAAGATATATTTACTCTCTCTTCCTCTCTCGAGAATAAAAATGTTCCTTTTGTATATATATATATATATATATATATATATATATATATATATATATATATATATATAAACAAACAACACAGTTTATTAGGGTTGCAGTCAGAATATTGGCCGGGATGTTAAAAAAACACTTTTTTGACTTTTTGTCGAGCTTTCGGAATGGTTTTATTCCTTTTTCAAGACACTGTAAAAGACAATTATGTAAATATTTAAAAAATATCACAATTCTTCAGTGTAACTTACTAGTCGTTGAGATTATTTTTGTAAGCATTTTGTGAGCAAAACTTGATTGATGGCATGTTTTACTGGTGTATATTAACTCATACAGAGAATGGAAAGAAAAAACAGTGTAATTAGGTGTAATTGATGTTATCTTTCTTTACAAGAAATACTAGAGGCCCTTCTTAGGTGACTATACTTTTTAAACCTGTCTTAATGGTATGCAACATATTATACAGAGGTGTAATTTGTGTACCGGTAAATATTTATTTTATTTTTGGTGTTTTTCTAGTAAATAACAATAAATGTTACTTAATTTGTCTATGTCGGACTTTTTGTTGATGCAAGATGTGCTAGATTTTATGAAACACATTTCCAAAAAAACACGTTTTGAATGGTTCTTTTCTTTTGCCAAATTCCGGCCAATATTCTGACTGCAACCCTAATAAACTGTGTTGTTTGTTTATATTGACAGTCACTAATATCCAGTATTTCACAATCGTCAACACAAGAAAAACTCGTAACTCCATTTTCCTTAATTTTTCAAGAGAGCCTAAAAACAGTAACATTTTCACGGATATCTTTTATTTGATAAAGAAGAACGATTAAACAACTATATTTTGAGTTTTTAAGTCATATTAAGCTGAATTATATCAATTTTAATTTTAAAAACTAGCGGATATAGCTAAAAATACAGAAAAGTGGGAGTTACAGGTTTTTCTTCTTTGGGAATGAGACGTGCTTATGGAGTTACGTGGCATTCTTTGTAACGCTGGATTGGAAAAAAGTAATAAAAAGCATTAGTTATCGATTTATAAAACATATTATCTGACACACATAAAAAATATCCTAATAATGAAATCTTCTTCAGCCTTCATTTATCCAATGTTGGACATAGGCCTCCTCCAATTGCTTCCATGCTTCCCCATCTTTTGCAATTCTCATCCACTGCTTTCCAGCGACAGCAGTTATATCGTCTATCCATCTCTTATTAGGTCTTCCCACGCTTCTTTTTGTTTCTCGAGGTCTCCAGAATGTCACTTTATGAGACCATCTGTTGGTGTCTTGTCTTGCTACATGTGCTGCCCATTGCCATCTCAATGTCGCTATTTTTCCCATGATGTCGGTTACTTTAGTTGTTCGACGTATTTCGGTGTTAGGAATTTTGTCTCTGAAGCTTATATTTAACATGGCCCTCTCCATGGCCCGTTGAGTTACTCTTAATTGTTTTGCCATTTTTCTTGTTATTGCCATAGTTTCCAATCCATAAGTTGCAACTGGTAGTATACAAGTGTCATAGGTTTTTCGTTTTAAGTGAATTGGGATTTTTCTGTCTTTTAAAATGAAGCTCAACTTACCAAAAGCAGCCGATGATAATTGTGTCCTTGTTTTAATTTCTACGGTTTGATTTTCCTTTTCGTTTTTAATTGCATGTCCTAGATATATATATTGTTCTACCTTTTCTATATTGATGTTATCTATCGTGATGTTTTCTAGGCTGTTGCTTAATATCTTTGTTTTGTCGAGATTCATTTTTAATCCTATTTGATTCGATTTGTGATTTAAATCTTGTAGCATTGATTTTAGTTCATGATTTTAGTTCATGAATGATTTCATGTTTCAAATTTCAATAATGAAATACAGAACAAAAAATGTTGAAAAAGGTTTAACATAAAATTTAGTGTTATTTAAATTACCTACGTTAGAAATGAAAAATAGCCTCACTTTTCAACAACAATAAATAAAATTTTAATCTAAAATAAATTTAAAATAAAATCGCATAAATATGTAAAAAAACGAGTGTAGTACAACAGTGATGTGATAGGACTTAAAATACCATAGTTAGTGAGGGAGATTGTCATAAAATGAGTGGTAATCGAAACCAAGAGTATTTTTTAAATACTGCAAATGTTCGAATTTGTCAGCAATAGTCAAAGAATATAATATTTCGATGGGAGGTGTCGATTTGCATGACACGCTTGTGGAACTACATAGAATTAAAATAAACCAAAAAGATTCTCTTTGAAAATAATATTGAATCTTATTGATACATGTATTGTCAACTCCTGGTTGTTGTACCGAAGACACTACAAACAAAAACAAGTGAAACACATCACTCTTCTCCAATTCAAATCTCAAGTTGGAAATGCCTTACTGAAAGCTAGAAAGTCCGATACGAGAACATGAGGGCGTCCTTCTCAATAGAATACACCAAATAAGACAAGTAATGCATCCTGCACCAGTGCAAGATGTTCGATTTGATGACGTAGGACACTGGCCACTACATGATCAAAATGGCACAAGGTGCAAATTATGTATAAAATCTTACTCTAGAATAAAATGTTCTAAGTGCAATGTTTTTATGTTTAAGCAATAATAAAAATTGTTTTTATAGTTTCCATGTACAAAATTAAATTGATAATAGTGTGCAATAATAAACATTATTCCTATTAGTCAATTTTTTACCAGACCACTATATCAAGTGTTATAAACTGGTAATTCAGGTACCACCAATGCCAGATGCTTCCAAATGGGATCAATTTTTTTTTAGTTTGAAGACTCTAGGATGCAAAATTTTTACATAAAAACAATTACATATTTACATATCAACAATTATTTTTTCTTGTATCGTTTTCTATTACATTTTTTTTTTCAACAAAATTATTGAAAAAAATAATAATTTGGTCTGGAAAGAGTTAAATGATACTTCAAAGATGAAAATTGGCATATTTTATTAGAAAATTAAGATTTTTTTAAATTATCGAATTTTTTTTATATTTATTTATTTGTCATAAGTGTGTACAAAAGCATATCAATCTTTTTATTAATTAATTTTAGGTCTTCCTTCTCAATATGGGCTCTACGCTGGATTCATGGGTTGTTTCATGTACTTTGTTCTCGGTAGCTGCAAAGACATTAATATTGGACCTACGGCGATTATGGCATTAATGATACAGCCCTACGTAACTGCCATGGGAGTTGCAGGAGGGATTTTGATAACATTCCTGTCCGGTTGTATTATCTTCCTATGTGGACTTTTTAATTTAGGTAAGTGTATTGTTACGATAAATATGACTCATATTTGAGCTGTAAACATTTTATTCTAACAAGTGTTTTTTAGTAGGTAAACAGTTAGTCTGAATAGTTGTATCGAGTTTGAATTGTAACGCGGAAATGTAATATATAAATTAGAATCGCGTAAATAGTGTAAATAAATTATTGGAAGACTTTATATAAATTAAATAAAAACTCTAATAAACTAAGTGTTAAATAAACATTTATAAATAATAAATAAAGTCACAAGATTCACAAATGAATCATGAACAGTTTTATGACCTTGTTTACTCGGCCATTCATTTATTTACGTTAAGACCTGGATCTGAAGGGACGTTTACATATGTATAAGCCGCAAATAAGCCAAATGAGGCTAATGTATCTAAAGGGGAGAGACAACTTAAAGACTATTATAAGAAGTATAAGTCTGAATGAATTTACTACAAAGTTAGGTTACAAAAACGAATGGGAAAACTAAACTATTTCTGAGCCCAACAAAAATACCATTAAGTGATACACAAACGGCAGAAAGAACTATAATAGAAGTCTAAAGTCCTAGAAATAAATACGTAAGTATTTATTTGTGGGACCCCCGATATTATTACATAAAAGCATCAGCTGGACCCAGGTCCACCTAGCTTTCGGCATAAGACCACAAGCGAAACTACTACCCCTACGAGTCCGACACCATTTGAGGGTGGCGCATTGCATAAAGCATCGCGGGGCTCCATCCCGTAGTACCTGTGTTGCATTACGAACGCCCGTTCATTTTCATTATGACTCCCTCTCCGGGAGCGAAAAGATGAACGCAGGTAGGAGAACCCGACCTCGCACGTAGACAAGTAGGTAGCCGTCGAGGAGTCTCCTCTACCACTCTTGTCCAATAGTGGGTACATGCCACAATCTTATGTTGTTAATGGTGGACAGGACTCGTAAATTTCGCAGCTCGTTCAACCTCACTTTGGTTATGTGGAATGAAAGTAGAGTGGTCCCACAAGAGTCTCGTCTCGGATTCTATGACGTATAGACCGGTGATAGTAACGCCGAAATACCCTTTGTGCGTTTCTACAAACAAGACACCTCAGGTAACGGCTCTACACCTCTCATTCCTTCTCATTGGTCGTGTCCTATGATCGGCTGGGATATCTGGCCCTGGTAGTAGTCTTATCTCCGCTAGCCGAACGGAGACCTCTTCAGCCAGTCAGGTAAATACAAGCTGCTACACGGAAAGTCAGCGAATTGTCCTACTATTTCCCACTTCTCGAGTGGTAAGATACAAAAAACGCCATCTATTTTGATGGCCTTAAGCGATAACAATTTACCATTATCACTTGCTGTCTTTTTGAGCTATACAAAAATTGTAAAAGATTTACAGATTTCAGTAAGAGCTTTGCTACGGCTTTGATAAATTGAAACCTCGAATATCTAGAAAGGAGCACAATTCGTCAAACCTTCCGTATATGAATTAGTATCAATAGACTGTTGTAACGTTATTTCTAAAGCATTTTATACCTACTTGCGATGTAAAAGCTTAAGGTGCCCACTCGTCGAAGTTTGCAAAGCGTACTCACTAAAGGTTATAAAAAAAGCATAATAATATTAAATATAACACCACACTATGTCAAAATAAACAGTAAATACAACAAAAAAATAAATGAATAAAATAAATGATATTTTGAAATGAACTAGAAATAGAAGAATAAGAAAAAAAGTAAATAAGTTTTGCTTTGTAGTAGGTATTGCTTCATTACTGTATGTTTTTATTGGTTTCAGGTTTTATAGTTGAGTTCTTTTCATATCCAGTGATAGCAGGTTTTACGACAGCGGCAGCTTTAAACATAGCATCTTCTCAAATAAAATCGCTTTTGGGAATCGCTGGAAAATCCGATACGTTCCTGACTGCTTGGATATCTGTTTTTGAAAACATCAAACAAACGAGATTGGCAGACTCCTTAATGGGATTATTCACTATTATATTCTTAGTGATGGCAAAGGTTTGTATCATATCAAAATTCTATTCTTGATTTTGTTTATTATCATCATCTTTCTGTTCTCCTTTATTCCTAAGCGTTATAGGCTTCAGTAGTTACATATATCCATAGGTTTACATACCATTATTAATCCCCTTCACGATGTTTTGTCTTCTAACTATCTGCAACCAGTTCTTTTTTTGCATTCCTGCGTTACTCTATGAGGATTTTCTGCTCTTACCATCGTAACTGTTGGTCTCTCATATTGTCTCATAATGTTACTAAATATTTTTAGTAAAATTATAAAATTTTTGGATACTTCTGGCATTTATTTATTTTCTAAAGGTCTCTGACAATATTTTAAAAACATGAATACTTGGACATGAAATGGACGATAATAAAATGATTGCCAAATAATCAGCTTTTAATACCGCTTTTCTACGTTGTGTGTTTTCTTTGTCAGTCTAAAGTAGTCATCTTAAAATTAATTATTTGTCGCAGTTTATTCAACTGCGCTTGTACTCTTACAGAGTCTTAGAAAAAAATATAAAATGTAAGATATACAAGATGGTGAACGATGAGATACTTTTATATCAGATGAAATTTATACAAATGAAATTATATCAGAAAACTACTGAGTTTTCTGATATAATTTCTTTGAGAACACTAATCACTAGTATCTATACAAAAAATAATTATTAGCAGAAAGTAACATTATAGTTTTCTTTTTTTTAGTCCCTTCCCTTTTATTATTTTTCAAACGTTTCAAAAGTTTTTATGTATTGAGTAATTGCCTTATTAGTCATTTAGTACATTCGAATTATTAAGGCGCCTTGAGTGCCGAAAGACCGCACATGAAAAATTATCTTAATATAAATATCTCATGCCATCTAAGGTTCGAAACCTCAAACGTTTACGGTAAGATCTTTAATCATTGCGCTATCGGGGGGATTTGATAATAAAATGTTATCTAATAATATTATAATCTATAGATGTCAAAAAAAAATATTTTCTATTATAATAAAATGTTTTATTTTTTAGGAAATCAGAAGATTTGGTTCATTAAAAAGACGATCCGATTGGTCAAGAAGAAGAAATATCTTTGGAATATCTATTTTTATGTTTTCATTGGCAAGTAATGCCCTTGTAGTCTTATTTTGTAGTGTACTTGCCTACATATATAAGCAAAATGGAGAAACACCCTTCAAACTAACAGGTAGGCTATCTGTCTATCTATACAGCCCTTGCTGTCCAATTTTGGACATAGGCCTCCTCTTCCTCCTTCCACGTCTCTCTATTGTAGGCCGTTTGTGTCCACTTCGGGCCTGCGTGTTTCTTAAAGTCATCTGACCATCTCATTTGTGGCCTTCCTCTTTTTCGTTTGTAACTATATGGTCTCCAGTGTATAATCATCTAATTCCATCTGTCGTCTTTCTGTCTTATGGTATGTCCAGCGAACTTCCACTTAAGTTTCGCTATCTGCGTTGATACATCGGTCACTTTTGTTTTGTTGCTGATCCAAGTATTTCTTTTCTTATCTGATAGCCTGATGTTCAGCATTTGCCTTTCCATGGCTCTTTGGGTCTTTCCACTTTTGTCCATTTTTTCCTTTGTAAACGTCCAAGTTTGAGAACCGTAGGTGAGAACAGGAAGGATACTTTGGTTGAAGACTCTTGTTTTTAAATATTGGGGGTATTTTCTATTTTTTAGTATATAGGAAAGTTTTCCGAATGATACCCAAGCCAACCGTATCCTCCTCTTTATTTCGCCGGTCAAATATACCTACATATTCTTTTACTTGTTCTATAGTTGTTTGTGCAATTGTAATTCTTAATTCTTCTGGTTGGTTGGTCATAATTTTCGTTTTATTATAATTCATTTGTAGACCTATTTTTGTTGATTCGCTATTTAATTCATCCATCATATTTTGTAATTCTTTCCTTTTATCTGTTATTAATACAATGTCGTCTGCATATCTCAAGTGATTCAAGTATTGGCCATTTATGTTAATACCTCGTTTTTCCCATTGTAATTTTCTCATAACATCTTCCAAAGCTTGATTGAATAGTTTGGGTGATATAGTGTCACCCTGTCTGACTCCTCGCCGTATCTTAATAGGCTCCGTTTGTTCAACTATTTTAATGGATGTTGTTGCTTAATCATATATATTGGAAATTAAGTCCGTATATCTATAGTCTATTCTCCCATTTTGTAAAGAGTTCTTTACTGCCCAATGTTCCACCTTATCGAATGCTTTTTCAAAGTCTGCAAATGCCATATACATTGGGATTTGATATTCGTTGGCCTTTTCAATTAATAATTTTATCATAAGCACATGGTCGCTTGTACTGAATCCTTTTCTAAAACCGGCTTGCTCTCTTGACTGGTAATTATCTTAGTTGTTAATCTGTTTGTTAGTAGTTTAGTTAACAGTTTGTACATTACATTAAGTAGCGTTATAGGCCTATAGTTTTTCAGATCTTTTTTATCGCCTTTCTTAAATAGTAATAGTGTTATCGCCTCGTTCCATGTGGTGGGTATTTGTTTTGTGTTCAATATTTTATTCATTATTCCATCTTATATATTCCCCTATAGTTCGTTTAAATCGCCAATAAATCCAATTCATTTTTTTTTAATCTTGCTATTTTGATACTTATGATATTTTCACATGTTCATTTAAAATAAACGATCATTTATGTACATTTTAATATATTTCATGTTTTTTTACATTACTTTTTTGGCTGATTTTTTTAGTATGTACTTTTATAGTGGATTTAATTATATATTTTCTTTTTTTTTTTTCAATGTAACCAGTTTTTTTGGTAGCAATCTTTAATTACTAAATTTTCAAAACCCAAGAGAAGATGTGTTGTCATGAAATATGTACTTTTTTTAGTACAATGTTTGTACCTTCTTCTATAGGTAGTTCTGTATACATCGGCATATGTCTAATATTTTCCTGTAAATATAAACAAAGGATACGTCTATTTACAATTCTTTTGGTAATAGTTTGTGTTGATTTGAAAAGAAACCATTTAAGAAAAGCAATTGAGTAAAAGGATTCAGAACAGTGGTCATATTTAATCGTAAGAAAAATCGATATGGCATAGATCTAACATCTTCCTTTCAATTAGAAACCTGAATCAATTCGAATTCTTAGGTAATAGTCGTCACTCCATAAAATAAAAACATTCAACTGGTGAGTTCAGACTTATTGGGAATAAGCCACAATAATAAGTTTATTTAAGGGAAATAAGTTTATTTTATCGTTTTGATTTCCACTTCGTAGAAATAGCCATAAATTCACTCAAAAATAGAAAGTCACCAGGACCAGACGGAACAACCAACGAGCTTCTAAAACACGGAGGAGAAATTATAACCCTAGAGATGACAAAACTTATACAAAAACTAATATTGTACTGCAAGATACCAGACGCATGGAGAAACAGCATAATGATACCAATGTTCAACAAAGGAGATAAAGAAGACCCCAACAATTACAGAGGTATAAATCTACTGAACACCGCACTTAAGCTTACCACAAAAGTTCTCACCAATAAAATCAATAAACTAACAACTTTATCAGATGAACAACAAGGATTCAGATCCGGAAAATCCTGCGGAGACGCCCTATTTGTACTAAGACTGGTCACAAAAAAGGCCATCGAGTACAATAAACCAGCATATCTATGTTTATAGACCTCACAAAGGCCAAATACAAACCATCGAAAACATCTACCTCCATAATCTAATACAGGCAAAGATAAATTGAAAACTAATACAATGTATACCAGTAAAAAGCAGAGTCAGACAGGGTGACTCGTTTGTCCACTTATCTTTAATATAATAATCAACGAAATAATAGAGGCAATACGTAAAAGTCATGGCTACAGAATGGGGAACAAAGAAATACAAAAATTATGTTATGCAGACGACGTCCCATTAATCGCCCAGACAGAAGACGAGCTCCAAAGATTAACACATATCTTCAATACAACAGCTAAGAACTACAATATGATAATATTAGCAAAAAAACCAAATATATGACATCTAAATATTAACTACGGTGTAAAATCGAAATGGATGGGAAAATAATAAAGCAGGAAGCAAGGTTTAGTTATCTGGGAATAGATATAGCTAGTTACGGAGATGTTGAAGAAGAAGTACGACAACAAAGCTTAAAAGCAAGTAAAGCGGAAGGATATCTTAATGACACAATCTGCAAGAACAAAGACACAAAAATAAGAATCTATAAAGCAGCAATTAAACCTATACTAACATACACGGCGGAGACAAGACCTGACACATCTAATGCCTCCACTACACATCGGCAGACGCGTTTGCTCTGCGGACGCATTTGCAGATGTATCATCACAAGCTGACCACACATCTGGACACATCTGTAAATCGTTCAGTCTGTGTTAATTCCCGTGAGACGCAATATCTACGCGAGCATTAAAAAAATGGATGTTGATGTTGAGACCATAGCTGCCGCACCTAAATATGCCTATTTAGAACGTTCAACTAATACTTGAGTGTATATAGAAATAGAATCATTAAAAAAATGGAAAATAAGAAGTCAGAGGTCAGATGTGTGGAAAGGCGTCGGACATCCGCACCGAAACCCTTTGATCTGTGCTAAAAAAAACCGACAACAACCGGATATGTTGCAGACGCACCCGCGTACGTGATATATAAACAACAGATGATCAAATTACCCCATCTACACATCTCCTGATGCATACGTAGATGTCGTCCGCGGACGCATCTGCCGATGTGTAGAGGAGCCATAAAACGAGACGACTACTAGAAACAACAGAGATGAAAATACTCCGACGAATATCAGGGAAAAGTCTGTTGGATAGGTAGAGAAGCGAAAACATAAGAATAGCATGCAATATAGAAGACATGAATATAGAAGACAGGAGTGCAACGAACACATCAGTAGAATGACAGAGGATAGAATAGTACGAATAGCACGAGATAAGTCACCAAATGGTCGAAGAAGTATTGGCAGACCAAGAAAAAGATGGTGCGACAATTTAAAGAATTTAGGAGGCTAATATTAAAGAATAAACAGACTTTAAAGCCTACATACAAGAAGGAAGAAGAAGGAGAAGAAGAAGAAGATTTCAACTTCAAAAATCGTTCTCAAAATATAAACATTAATAAATTAGTAAATTGTGTTTTTGTTAGTTGGTAAAAGAATTCTTCTAATAATTTAATTTTATCTTAATTTCATCCTCATTCATTTTGACAATTCAGACATATATTATGCCTTCTAAAGCGGATGACTTTAAAATAATATTGTTATATATTGTTATATATTATAACATATAATAATATGTTATATATAAACTTCTCCTGTTAGTGATCCCATAGAAAATCATGATGAAAAACCAGGCAAAAACCTCATGATACTATCCCGACTTGGTAAGTTTTAGATCTTACATTTAGTTTACTCCCAATATTAACATCAAACTATGATTTTATATGTAAGTATGTTATTTTAAAGTTTATGAATGATCTATATGCTAATAAAGTCGTCCTAGCAGCGCAACTTCAAAATATTGTCAATATAAAGGTGTCAGATAAAATTAAATTATTATAAGAATAATAATTTTGTAACAAGTAACAAAAACAAAATTTCTTTAATTTATTAATGTTTTGTATTTTGAGAATGATTTAAAAAGTAGGAATCGAAACGTCGAATAAAGTAAAATTTGTGCTTATTCCCAATAAAAATACTTACCAAATTGTATTAAGATCCCCCAAGAAAATAGTTTCAGAACAATATTATTAAACTCTGTCCGGATCAGATGTTAGTAATAATTGTTAATTGTATGCATAGAAATCATATTTTTTTATAATTGAAAGCATGCAATATTGTGTCTTGTGTGTTAGTATGGATGTTTAAATATATATTTTAATTTTATTGTAGGTGAAGTCAAAGGAGGACTGCCGTCTTTCGGTTTGCCGCCATTTAGTACTAACTTTAATGGTACACATTTGTCTTTCAAAGATATGTTGAATGAATATGGATCAGTAGTTATATTTTGTCCATTAATTGCCGTCCTAGAACATATTGCCATCGCCAAGGCTTTTTGTAAGTATTCAAAGTTTTTAGTATTCATACATGTTAGTGTTTCTACATTTATAAAAATATCGTTTGCAATAAATTTTTTGCATCAATTAATTTTTGAAACAAACAGAAATAGTAAAAGGTATCTCTCAGTATTAGGTATTTCAGTACGACGTATTATTTAGTTACTAAGAATTGGAATTTTCTTCAAGATCCCTACGGGTCAAACAACTACTTCTCTAAACCCATCCAGAATGTATGACGCTAATTGAAAACCTCTACTACTCAGCCAATAGAGTAATAACAAAATACACAAATACTACTAATAAACATCATATTCCAAAACCGTAGTAGGATAAAACGTGTCAGGAAACAGCATGACACAGAAAATTAACTTAATTGTAATAAATAATGGAATATAAAAGGGTGGATATATTAGCGAAGAAAACTTTTTAGGAAAAAAAACTAGAGGGAGTATTGTGAAAGTCTTAATTAAAATTCTCCTATTAAAGAGGCATGGAGAAAAGTAAATTTCTTTAAAAATCAAAAACAATCCAATAATTTACCTATTGATCCAGGCGAATCATGGATAACAGAGTTTTACAGAAAATTTTCCTAGTTTAGGTTCCGAATGATATTTCGAATTCGATAGTTACTATTTCTAGAGATAACCTTCACTTAGAACGTCCTTTTTACCTATGGGAACTAGGAAGGGTCCTCAATCAAAATAATAATACCTACTGTTTCTAGTAAAGACAATATATTTTATTTTATGATCTCTAATCTGACAAACGAACACAAAATATATCCACTCAATGTTCTAAATAATATTTGGCAGAAATAAGCACCAATTCAAGAGAGCTGGAAAGAATATCTTGTGTTCTTAAAACCTTTGAAATACTAATTAAAAATATATTACAACACTGTGATAATTAAGTGATATTCTTCCCTACTCCAATTTGGATTTAGTAAGTTTAAGTCTACCCAAGAATGCTATAACTGGTCTAGTAGCATCAGTGCAAGTCAACTTTGATTGCAAAGAGACTAGTTTATCAATATAGGCCTACTTCAAGGTAGTATTTTAAGACCCCTTTTATATGTTTCATATAATATAAATTTAGAAGAGATTGTGCCAAATAAGACAAAATACTCCAATTCTCAGATGATGGTATACTTTATTACGTCAATATTAGGTATTTATTAGGTCAATACAAATTTATTTGTGATTAAAAACTGTGTCAAATATCTTGGAACTTATTTTGATAGAAAACTTTTGTGGAAAAATCATACAGAATAGAGCATGCCATTAAAAAAACCCGAAAATGATATTAATATCCTAAGAGCTTTCTGTAAAACAAACTAGGGTGCAGATCCTAACATTAGTTAAATATTTTATCGTTCTAGAATATGACCAATTTTTGATTATAGTTGTAACTTGTATGAAAACACATCGAACATATATTTAAGAAAATGAGGTAGATAGTAGATGTGTAAATACAAATTACAAATAGCCTGGTCATTGGCTACGTCAAGACCATAAAAAAAATTTAGTTACTTAAATAATGTTTGTGTCTTGGAAGAAGTAGTTAGATAAACAGCGTTCTGAAAAGTTTTTCACAATTGTTAACGATTATACATTGTTTTGAAGTAAATAGTAAATTTAATATGATTTCAAAATATAATAATTCATTGGCTTTAGATCATGACTACAAGGTGGCAAAGAAAACCGACTCCCATTCAGCTGTTTAGAAAGCCATATTGAATTTTGTGCATGTACTTCTTACGATTAGTGGATTAGTGAATGGTCTTTATTGTGTTTTCTTGTTTTGCGATATAAATTTAGTTGTCTAAGCCCGTGTATGTTAAATATTGAAGAATAGTCAATTTAGTAGTTAATGGCAGATCCTGTACTACATACTTCTTGTGAATAGTAGAGTAGTGAATGGTATTCATTTTATTTTCTTCTCCCACGGTGCAAACATAGATAAGCTTGTGGAAGTTTACTGTTGAACATTGGTCAATACCACATTGTCAATGACAGATCCTGCACCAATGCTTCCTGTAACATGCTTCTCTTTATGAGTAGTAGATTAGGGAATGGTGTTCATTTTATTTTCTTCTCCCGCCTTGTAAAACGTAGTTGGGTAAATTTGTGGAAGTTCACTGTTGAAGATTGGTCAATTTCAGTAGTTAATGACAGAATCTGTTCCACATACGACTAGTGGATTAGTGAAAGGTCTTCATTTCGTTTTTTACTCCTGCAATATAAACTGATTTGTATAATCCCGTGGAAGTTCAGCATTGTAGATTGGTCAATTTCAGTAGTTAATGACATATCCTATACCTGAATTCTCCTTACGAGCAGTGGATTAGTGAGTTGTCTTCATTTTATTTCCGTCTCCTACGTTTTCTACGGTACAAACTTTCTTGGATCGTGGAAGTTCATGGTTGAAGATTAGTCAATTCCAGTAGTTAATGACAAATTCTGAGAGATCTAGAGAGGACAAGTAACATAAACTAAAACTTCTAACTCTTGCTCAGGTTGTATTCACATGTCACATAAAGATCTTACAATATTAGTTATAGCATAGTGTCTATATTTTCTGGTCTAACCGCCAGACTTCGGAGAATGTTTATAAAATACGTCCTAGAGCTAAATAAATTTAAATTTATTAAATTTAAATTTTTAAATTTATTAAATTTAAATTTATATAGGTGTCATAACGTCGAAAGTCATAAAAAACACATCACAAGGATATGTTCACGATTTAACTTCATTTTTTTGTTGATTTATGTTGGTCGAACCTTTTACAATCGATAAAATAATTAATTTCAAATAACCCTAGTTATAACTCAAAAAGCTTTCTGTCTATAATCTGAAAACTACTAAGATATTGATGGAACTGTCGCGGAAAGCAATAAAATTACATATTAACAACCTGTTTACAATAGGTACTTGTAGCGATAAATTTTTAGGTTACCAACGATCTAAAGGGCTGCAAGGAATTTCTTTTCATAGTGAAAAACTGATAAACTAGACAGAAATTCTGATAACGCAGTTTCTGGCCTAGGTATTATTGTGCCTTACTTCATTAAAAAAACGTATTACTCAAGTTTTCACATCGCTTGTTGGGAACTTCAGACGGTTTGTAGATAAAAAAAACTTACCCTTTCTAGTTAGTTCTTTCAGCAAGATAGGGCAATATGTCACACAACACTGGCAACAAAAACCTTTTTGCAAGATACATTTGGAAATAGTGTGCTTTCACGTTTTACAGATTTTTCTTTTACATCTCACTCTGAATTAACATTATTGGAAGCATTTATTTGGAGTATGCTAAAACTATGGGTTTCCTATATAACCATTCGTTGACAATACAGCAATTAAAAGAAAAAACTACAGACTGGATAAGATAGATACAACAGTGTATATTTTTAAATATGGCCAGAAATATGCAAGACGAACTTTACGCCCAATGTAACAAAGAACTTAAAGTCACAAATACACTAAAATGCCAGACCTCATTATACTGAGATCAGATGTTATGTTCCAACACTAGTATTGATATATTCCAAAACTTTATAGTAGCATTCGTATGTACCTATTAACATAATAAAATCATTCATATTATAATGTATGCTTTTTTTTAGCGAAGGGTAGATCTTTAGACGCCACCCAAGAAATGTTAGCTCTGGGAATCTGCAACATCATGGGCTCGTTAATTCAATCAATGCCTGTAACAGGTTCCTTTACGAGAACAGCAGTAAATAACGCATCTGGCGCAAAGACTCCAACATGTGGGATCATTACAGGTATCATGGTACTACTCGCTCTCGGATTTTTGACCTCTACTTTTCAATACATTCCAAAGAGTACATTAGCTGGTGTTATAATGGTAGCTATGTACTATCTGTGTGATTTTGCTGCTTTTTCACTGTTGTGGAAATCAAAAAGTAAGTATTTTTATCTTAAGATTCAATTATTGTTACAGTTTTTTTTCTTATAAAACGCTCTTAACATTTAGAAGAGAAGTAGGCGACACTGCGTAAAGCTACGTTTCGAAAAGAAGTAGGCAACACTGCGAACGAATACGATCAGCGATAATATTGAATCCGGTCAGGAACATTAGTGAATCCAGCTTTCTACTAAATATAACAAACGCCAATTATGATGAAATTTATTTGCATAGGTTTTAAAAGTACCCATTTTAACAAGATTTTTGAAGCAAATCCTGCCAACGAAGCATCTCGCTGGTGGAATAAATTCGGACACATTGGTTTTTTGTCTGGCCCAAAATATTTTCTAATCACATATTTCTTAAGCTTTTGGATATAAATTAAAGATAGAAGGAGCCAAATCTGGAGACTGGAGAAATGTCCAGTAATTCATACTTCAAATCACCCAAATTTTTTACTACCGAACGCTTTTGGGAGAGGGTGCATGAGTGGTTTCGTTCACAAACCAGGCTCTTTCTCCCTAATTTTTGGATAAAGCTTGTCAAGATGGGGATAATATTCGCCATTCATTTTTTTAGCTCTTTCATAGGTAGTTGATTCCACTGATTGTTGTTTTCTTTCAGGATTTTAAAGTAGCCTAATATGTAGCGAATAACATATCCTCCGTTGTAAGAAATCGGTGTTCAAAATGAAAAATTGGTTTCATTGTTCTTAAAATCATATTAATATTACTAAAAAAGTTAATTGTTTATTTTCTGATGAGCATTTAACCAATGCAACAATCTTCTTGTATAATGCATTGTCATACTAACTGTTGGTGTAAAATTTTGCAGCAAAGAGAAGATTTTCTTACGAATTAACTGTCCTTACTTATGGCTACTTTCTTTACGTTTACCACCACGTTTAAACTCCGCTGTACATTTTTTAACGCTGATATTAAAGATGTGAACTCTTTATAAACTACTCAAGACATTGGAAACATAAACAGAAAATTGTTCTGAAAGTTTACAAGAATATAATTCATACATCACAATAATTCACTTAATAATGTAAAGGGCTTAACCGAAAAATTAAAAATGATGGGAAAAATACAATATCATAAAAAGGTTCAAAACAACCAACACACCGAGATCTATTCTGTCCAAAACCAAATCAAACAACATACAGGAGAGGTCAAAGAACTGTATGTGTACAATACCTTGTGAATTCAACAATTTTTATGTGGGAGAAACCTCAAGATTACTAACTATTACGATAAATGAGCATGAATCATACATTAAAAAAAGTTATCTCATGTGGGATTCGACCCCGAGTGTCCGCGTGAAAGTACGATATCCTCACCACTAAACCACCAAGCTACGATAATTCTATATTGACAAGAGTGTATGCGATGTCTCAAATCATAGTAGAGATTGTTCTTGATCAATAATTTAATTTCGGATTAAAAACTTACTACTAATTAAACTGTTTTTATTCACATTTGCTTTATTGTCTTCAATCAGTTTCTATTTTATGCGAAATTAAAAAATGGTAATGTTCGACGTCATACGTATATTATGACTGAAGTAGCTCATAAGCTAACGTCTAAAGGTGGGAAACTATCGATAGTATTAATGTAATGTAATGTAGATTATAGGTTTCTATCGATGTATTCCCACCTCCCCTAATTTCATCTCTTTTCATTTCACAACGTGTTTTCTATCTTTTGTGTTATTTTGCCGGTTCTTAAGGCACTCAGCCCTGTATATATACTCCGGCTCTGTCGCTCGAAATATCCAGATTTTGTTTGGAATCAATATATTTGCTCTACGGACATCATGGCGTAAGCTAGATCATTCTCGGACCTTCGAACGGATCGTTTACTAGTTTGACAAGTCGGGGTGCCGTTACATCGAACGGTGTGGAAAAATTGAAAGCAGGCACCGTCGATGAAGACCTGGTTCTAGAAGGCCTGAGCCATTGAAAGCCCATCTGCGATTTGATCATAGGCCAAGGGCTACCGTAACAATATACCAACATAAATGGGTTAATAGAAGGTCAGAGAAACATTATCTACAATTAACTACATAAGCACACAAAAATCAGAATTTGATATCAACCTGACGGTACATCATCATCATCATTATTATCATTCTGGCTTTACAACCCTGTGTGGGTCCTAGTCTCTTCAAGAATTTCTCTCCAATCATCCCTATCCATCGTCTTCCTCCGTCAAACACGTATTCCCATATTTCTCATGTCTTCATCGATGTTATAAAAGGTGAGGGACGTTTTTCTAGCTGGATCATTTTGTTCCATACACATTACATGCCCAATTCACCTCAGACGTCCTATCTTAATATGTTTTACAATATCTGGTTCCTAGTATATTCTATAAAGTTCGAAGTTGTATCATCTTCTCCACACTTCATTGTCATTCACTGCTCCATAGATTCGCCTTAGTACTTTTCTTTCGAGACATCCTAACATGTTTTCATTATTTTTTGTTAGAGTCCAGGTCTCTGAACCATATGTTAGGACTGGGCGTATTATTGTTTTGTAGAGTTTTACTTTTGTATTTCTTGGTATAATTGTGGATTTAAGGAGGAGATTGAGCTCAAGAGATTAAACTAGATTAACTATATTAAAGAATCGTTGGAACAAAAAATACCATTAACCGGCAGCAGGTATTGTGATTACTGAATCAAGGCTGCTAGAGCGACCTCTAGCAGATTTGACAACAGACACTTACTGGCGACACATTGATTCACGTAATCACGACACTGCGATGCGGAAATTGAAGAGAAACTACCTTATTATACTCAAGCCAAGCAATAAACAAAATACTAGAAATATAAATAATGAGTGTCAGCGAAGTACGAAGTTATGCTATGTATATTACGAGGCAGTGACGACCATTATATGCTCCTTTTTTGTTTAACACCAATCAGGGCTTCATATGGAGTCTGGCGTATTTTTTCGTGCTAAGTTGTGGTTTTGGCAAATTGGACAAACCATAAATCTTCCGTTTGCCGATGCAAGGCTCAACCACGAATTATATTAATATAACAATGAACCCTCTATAAAAAAATATGCAAAAATACAAAGATTGCGCTGGGCAGGTCACAAAGTTTAAGTCACAGGTTTAAGTCGAATGGTACAAAATATTCTCAGCTCGCCAGATCAATTCCAAAACCTTATTAATTTCCTCTATGAAACCAGGCTTTAGCAGGAAATTTAGAAGAAGAAACGTAGTTTAGAATTTGATAATTAATCATTGTACCAATATTTAATATATTTCTTTATCGATTTTAATGTTACTGTATATTCTTGTAATCTAATAAAATTGTACCTGTGTCAGTGATCTACGCTTTTGAGACACGTGTTTTAAATTGAAGATATACTAGCCATATTTTGCAATCCACTATTTTATTTGGGATTCCACCAGTTTTACTTTTATTCTTTTTGTTTTTTTTTTTCAGAACTGGATCTCATTCCTCTTACAACAACGTTAGTCTGCTGTCTGCTGATTAACTTGGAGTACGGCATTTTAATTGGAATCGCCGTAAATATTGTATTCGTACTGTATTCTTCGGCTCGACCAAAAATAGAAATTGAAGAATTATCTCCTCAGTATTATTTAGTCAAATTCAAAACTGGATTGCACTATACCGCTTCCGAATATTTAAGGGAAAATATACTACAAATGTGTAAAACTGCAAATAGTACCGTCATTATTGATGGTGAATATATTGGCAACGTAGATGCCACTGTAGCTAAGGTAAGCTTAGTGTTTAAAAGTATATAATTAGAAGGCGGGAAAAAATGCGCATTGGAAAATACCATATTAAACTTAAAATATACAAAATATTTTCGATTTGTAATTTTTAATAAGCAATTTCATTCGGTGTTAGTTATATAAAATATTTATAACTATATAAAAATAGTTAGATCACTATTTTTGTAGATAAGCACTGAAACAAAAATTTTTAAAATATGTGCATTGTACATTTTTCCAGCAATTTTTTTTTATTGAATATTGAATTTACATAAACCCGTATTGATCGTAATAAATGTTCTCTCAGAATATAAAACCAAGAGGTTCTTCTTTCTCTATATCTGTTACCTTTAATTTTACTTTCCACAGGCACACACACAACAATTTTTGTTGAACCCCAGCTACAAGTCACATGTGTGTTTCAATGGAACAGTGGGCCACATGTCAGAAGATCAAACCGGTTACACTCCATAATGGAGTGGTACCTCTCTGACCCCCAAGCTATAACCAACCATCCCTCCCCATTGCAGGACATAGCGAATGGGGAGACTTTATACTGAAAGTTACTTTGGATTCCCTGGGTAATGGGACACCTCCTTTTTTTACTTTATGTGCTTAAGTCACCTGATTTTAAAAGTAGCTACAAGAGAATAGTTATGAGCTCAGAAGAGCTATTCATTTCTGAGTCCTATTCTGGAATACTGTCGGGCACACCAATGCACCCCTACTCTGCTAGCGCTATAATCCCCCAGAGTTCGTCAACCATCTGGTCATCGCTTAAGGCAACACTTTTTCACCTATAACCTGCTTGTTCAATTGATAACAGTAATGACATAGCTGCAATCTCCATGCCATGTTCTCAGTTAGGTGTATGTTTGGTTATGCCTTAATCACACTTGTCCTTTTTTTTACATAGAACATCCCCTATCAGCCACTGGGATGCGTGCATTTGCATCAAGCAAAGTCTCAATTAAAAAAAAAAATAAATGTTATATAAAAATGATAACATTGTAACCAAACCTTTACATAAATACACTTTGGTTAATTTTTATAACTATTTTCTTTTCGTTTTCAGAGTTTTAACGTTCTGCAAGATGAACTTAACATTAGGAACCAAAAAGTTATATTTTGGAATTTTAAAAAATCTGTGATTAACACTTGCCTAGGAGTTAATGAGAATCTCAAGGAGAACTTCAGGGAAGACAGTTTACAACAAATTATAGGTTTGTATTATTTGTTTCTATATTTTGATTCAGCTACTTGTTTTCGAGTTATTTCTCTTGCTTATCAAATCCTAAATTTATATGGAGTTTCTGTGTTTTAAGTGTTTGTTTGCTTTCATAAACCAGTATTGCTTTGATGCTGCCTGTTTTTTTTTATTTTTAATGGGGACGCCTATTTTTCTTTCTTGTCTAGATACTCTTTCTTTTGCTTTTCTTTTATTTGTGTGCCTATATTGAAACATATGCTGTATATGTTATACGTAAAGATAAATTAATCACACTGACCAATACATTTCATGCTTTTATCGTTTTAGAGTTCACAAAACCAGAATCGGAGCCCAAAAAAAGTCTACTTGATAGCATGTCGTCTGTTACACGTTGTTGATGTTGAAACTGTCCTTTGTCCGACCCACAGCTGAATAGAATATTAGGGTGTATGTATATTTTTTAAGGCTTAATACTAACTCTTTTATGTATGGTATCGAAAACAACAACACTTGCACATCTGCGTTATACAAAATTTTTATTTGATCTTTCGGTCTACTTATATAGTTCACTTTTCTAGCTGCATTTTCACCCACAGTTCTTTGCTTTTAAGAGGTCTCATACATCTGCGTTGAAATTGTTCAAATATACGTTGCATAACAAATTGTTGTGCAAATGGATCATCCACACACTATGCATTTTTGAAGGTTTAAAACTTGAAACAATGATATATTTACAAAAGAAGCTGAAGTTAACTTTAAGCAATTTTGAATTTCTACAACACAATACACTGTACAATGGTTTGTACAACTCCCCTAGTCTACGAAATTGGGTTACGAATGTGTGGGCCCTATTAGGCTTATTTAATCCAATAGGCTCTATATACATGCGTTCAAATTTGCGCAACAGCTTCTGTTGTACACACAATCCACTGATCCTTCTGGAGCGGTCTCTAGATGGAAAATATTATCATCAATATATTACTCAAACGTATTACACTATTTTTTCTGGTCAATTTTGACTGTAAAATATTATTGTGCAAGTCGTATAGTTAGTTCATGGCTGACTCAATGCATGATTATAACAAGAATTGCTGAAAAATGGTAATAAAGTGGTTAAAAAATAGAAATGAGTATAGTTACGAAAATATGTCTATGGTAACAAGAATAAGTAAAGCAGCTGATTAAGTAGTATTAAAACCATAAATTATTTGTTAAAAATCGTTATATGTAGTTTAAATTGAAAGAACATGTGATACAACTTTGATCAACAATATTTCATGATCCAACTCTATTGGAAGAGACACGAATGAAAACGGCCAATATCTTATTGACTTTGCAGCTAGTAAAAACATAATCATAAGTTCTACCATATTTCTCAACAAAAACATACACAACGATACCTGGATATCCCCTGGTGGCGATATTGTGAACCAAATAGACCACGTCTTGATAGGAAAGCGATCAGCAACAAGCATTCTGGACGTAAAAAGTAGACGAGGTGCAGGCTATGGCTCAGATCACCTACTAGTTCAGGTACACTTCAGATGTAGGATCAGCCGACAGGCAAAAGAGATTCAACCAAGAAAGGAAATTCTAGATCTGGGAAAATACCAGAAACTCAAAAGAAATTTGAAGAAGAAATAAAGAGGAAGCTGACTAAATATGAAGAAAATGAAGAGAGATCGTTAGAAAACCAGTGGAACCTAATAGTAAAACCACATTAACTGCAGCAACATCGATGCTAGGAACAAAAAAGGACAAATAACCAATGGTTTGATGATGAGTGTAAGCTGCAATTGAAGAACGAAAAGAAGCATATAGAATATATTTTACTAGACAAACTAGAGAAAGAAATTTGGTATTTTAAAACAAAAGACGAATAGCTGATAAAATGTGTAAACAAAAGAAGAGAAAACACGTAAATAAACAATTTAGAGAAGACAAAACACATAATGCATATAAATTTATCAAAAAAAGTAAACAAGGACAAAACAAAAACTAAACTGTGCAGGAGTGGAAACGGCCAAATAACCAGGAACAGTAATGAAATTAAAGAAACTTAGAAAATATATTTTGAAAAACGACTACATAACCGAAAACTCTTACGATGATTAGGTTGAATTCACAGAACATGAGCTATTGAAAGAGACAGAAAATGAAGAGAATGAAATACCAAAAAACCGCCAAACGTTAGAAGAGTTGCAAGGGCAATTAAACTGCAGAAAAATAGCAAGGCCCCTGTATGTGCAGAATTATTTAATTTAGGAGGAACGGATATAACGAAAAGAATATATAAGGTCATACACACATACAAGTATGCAAGAATACTATTTATTAAAAAAAATGTAACAAAACATGCAAAACTATGAACAAGAGGTTAATGACACATATATGTATTTTATACCTAAAATTTAGCAAAGTGTTAAACATTATGGAGAACACCAGTGTAGTTTAGGTTTCATAACAGTGTGTTTTTCCGGGAGTGGGTTGTTAGCCCACTGCCCAACCTTCCTCCTTTACCCGGGCTTAGGACCGGCAATTGTGACTCCTGAGCTATTCAATCCACCCATTAGTCACCACAGGCGGAGACGACCATTTCGGTCTAGAAGTGTCCACCGAAATACAAAGATGAGAATATATAAAACTTTAATTCGGCCAATAGCATGTTATGGCAGCGAAGCATGGGTCCTGAAAGAAACATCCAAAAACAAACTCGACACATTCGAAAGAAAAGTACTGAGGAGAATACTAGGACCTGTGAGGGAAAACGGAATCTTCAGAATTCGATATAACAACGAGCACTATCAACTGTATAAGGAAACACCCCTGTCAAACTTCATTAGAATACAAAGATTGCAATGGGCCGGACATGTGATACGAATGGGAGAGGATAGGCTACCAAAACGAGCACTGAACGCCAGAATGCAGGGAAAGAGACCAGTTGGAAAGCCAAGAAAGCGCTGGGAAGACACGGCCAAAAATAAAGGAGGCCAAGGCTCATTTTGGGCTGTAGTGCCGTAGAAGAAGAAGAAGTGTAGTTTACCGTGCCTTTTACTACAACGAAAGGTTTTCTGCGAATTCCGTTAATCGTTTCAGGTGTAAATACTAGCAAAAGAACAACAAGGTTTTAGGTCGGGAAGATCGTGCATCGACACTATATTTATAATGAGGCAAGTCCAAGAGAAATCATTAGAATTCAACAAACCGCCATATCTATGTTTCGTGGACCTTACAATGGCATTTGACCGGGTCAAATTAAAAGACGTTATCCACTTACTGTATGCAAGAGAGATACCTCTAGGAATAATCAAAACGATCGAAAATATCTACCAAAACAACACAATAAAAGTAGAAGTAGAAGAAGAACTAACCGACCCTATTGAAGCTGGCAATGGAATAAGACAGGAAGATTCCCTGGGTCCTCTATTGTTCAATTTGATTATGGATGAAATAATAAAAAAAAGTAAAAAAAAGGATACCAAATGGGAGAAAAACAACTTGAAATAATCTGCTATTCAGACGACGTAATACTACTCTCTCAAAGTGAAGATGATTTACAACGTATGTTGCACCAATTTAATATAACCGCCAGAAAATTTAACATGTTAATTTCCCCAACAAAGACAAAATGGATGCTTACAACAGCAAATTTACTAAGATGTAAATTGCAACTGGAAGGTCAGATAATAGAACAAGTTTAAATATCTAGGCATCACATTATCTAGCTACGAAAAGCTCGAAACCGAAGTGGAAGATCAAGTGAATAGAGCAAACAGAGCCGCAGTCTGTCTAAATGAAACAATAAGGAGAAATAAAAATATCGGGACAGAAACGAAAGGCAGAATTTACAAAACAGTCATCCGACCAATAATGACATACGTGGCAGAAACATGATCTGACACAGAGAGGACAAAAAGGATGATAGAAACAGCAGAGATGAAAAATTTATGGCAAGACACAATGGGACAGAACACGGACAGACAAATAGAAGAGTAGAATGGAACGATCATATAAGCCCAATGACAACAAATAGAGTAGTAAAGACGGTTCCACAATAGGAAGACGATCAGTAGGAAGGCCACGAAAACGATGGAATAATAACTTACTGGAGGCACATTGAAAAACAGACAGAGTCATGTCTATATAAAAAGAAGAAGAAGAAGAAGAAAAGTTTCGAGGTGTAAGTTGGTTATCCATTCCTTGTTTTTTAATATTTTGTATAAAGGCAACCATATTAAATATTATCTTCGATTTTGTAACCGCTTATTTTGTACCTATTTAGGCATTTAATTACTGATACATTCAAACATTGTGTTGCTGTTTTTACCATGTTTTTAAAGGAAGGAGTCCCAATGTATGTTAATCTAAGTTGTATATTAATCACTCCTGTATATTTTGAGTTCAATTTTTCTTTATGCATTTCCATTACTAGAAGAAATAATAATGAAACTAAAAATTAGTGTCTAGGACAATTTTAGTGTCCAGGACGTTTAAGCTCCAAAATTTAAAATTAGTAATATTTGCAGTTTAAACAGCTCACTATCATGAAAGAAAAATCGACTATTATCATCTTAACAAATTATTTACCTATTTTTCTTTATACTAACAATATTTTCTACTTAATTTATAGGAAAGATATGTAACTAACTTCATTTATTTCTGTTTCAGCTTCCTAAACCGCTCAAAGTCAAGTATTGTTTTATTTAAATATTAATTATTTAAACATATTTTAATAATAAATAAATTTATTTTGTTTAATAAAATTTTTTATCAAGTTTGTAGTTTTAGTTAAATAATTTGACTTAAAAATTAAATCAGCACAACCGTTGGAATCGCTCAAGGCATTGAGAAGAAGGGTTAATAAAACAAAAAATATTGGGTCAGCATGCCTAGTAATGTGTAACAGTGGAATCAATAGCTATAACATCGGGTGCTAATTATTTCATCGGGTGTCTCAGGAACGTCTTATCTTAAAGGCACATCTGAAAAATGATTTTGGCACATATTAACTATCACATTTATTCATCATCATCCAACCTCAAAAGTCCACTGCTGAACATAGGCCTCTTTCTCGTGTTTCCAACCCCATCTATCTTGCGCCACTCTCATCCAGTTTTTTTTAATTATTTTTTAATAACCTCTTTGTACTAGTTATGTGTCCTGTCCATCTCTATTTTAGTCTGGCTATCCTTTCGATGACGTCAGTAACCTTGGTTTTTCTCCTGACCTCTTCGTTTTTTATTGTGTCTCCCAGAGGTACTCTTAACATGGATCGCTCCATTCTTCTCTGTGTGACTCTTAGTTTGGTAGCCTAGGTTTTGTTAGAGTAAGTGTTTCTGCTCCGTATGTCATCACTGGTAGGAGGCATGTGGTCAGCTCACTTTTAAAAGTTCCTCTCAGTTTTCCATATGCTGCCCACCCAAGACCAATTCTTCTCTTCAGTTCATGGGTCTGATTATCTCTGCCAATCACGATCTATTGTCGCTGGTCTGAACCATCGGGAATGAGGGAAGGTGGTCCAGACGCACTATCCATAGCTGAAATAGACCGGAGCAGGTAAGGGTCACGGTCCGTGGACATATAGGCTGTATATGCCCACAAGCTAGAGGAAAATATCGTTTTAAAACAAATGCAAATAAATGTTAACTAAAACTAAGAATCTGCAACTAGGTCTATGAGACCTAAAAATGTTATTTTTATACCAAAATATTTCAAAGTCCGAAAAGTAAAATAAAATATTAAAAAATTATGCTGTTATTTTTATACCAAAAATATTTCAAAGTCCCTAGAAGTGAATAAATATTAAAAAAATATCTTAAGTTATTTTACATCCGAAAATATGTCGGTACATAAAGAGAAATAAACTATTAACAAAATTATTCTAAGTTATTTTCTAGCTGGAAATAACAGAGTCCCTAAAGAAAAAAAAAACAAATTGTCAGAAATTTATCTTAAGTCTCTGAAAGAAATATTATAAAAATTCGGTCAGATAGCCAAGCGGGCTGGGCGGCCGGTTCTCAATCGCTTCACTGCGAGTGGTTCAGTGGATGTGGGTTCGATCCCCAGCTCGGTGTACAGAAAACAAAAAGGCTAACGCAGCAGTTTAAAATTCTAGATGAATCTGCGGCTTAGACTAGAATATGCTGGTGTCTGATCCGCCTATGGTGGAGCAGTAAAACAATAGTTGAGGGCTTGCGTCTCGGTGATACTCCTCCATAGATCCCTACCAGAAGGGCAAACCGCCTACATACCGGTATAAAATATATATATATATATATATATATATATATATATATATATATATATATATATATATATATATATATATATATATATCGACCCTCCCAACGAAAACTGTCGTAACTCATTTTTTTTCAATTTTGAGTTATTACCATAATCAAATTTTATAATACCGAAATTTATTCCAGAGAATACTATAATAACTAAAATCATAATATAGACAACACAATATACGTTAATGTAAATGTAGTATCTCAATGCTCTCTGTACTTTACCGCGAAGAAAGTAGTATTATGGAGTTACTACAGTGTTCGCTGTAAATTTGTGAGAAGGGACCGAGATACGGCTATACGTTTAAAGCGAATAAAATTATAGGTTATGTTAAATGTCGTTCACAATTAGGTGAAGAGCTAAAGAGAATCTTGTTTAATGTTATAATAATTTATAATAATGTCGCAGAGAACTAAACGAATTTTGGGATTACTTGTTAATAATAATACACAAATAGCACCAGGTAAGTTGCTGTCATTTTATTTATCTATTTATCTATTTAAAATCTGAATGTTGTGCATAGCATGGACAGTAAAAAAGTTAATTTCAAAGGAACAATCTAGGTATTTAATAATTTAAACGTTTCTTTTTTTTTTCATTTGAATTTTTTTATTTTTTTTTTGTTTTAGACAACGAAAATGAAAGTAACGACGAAAATCATACCGTTGGCATTGATACCAATATATTTCCTTCTGATTATTCCGATAATGATCCGAAATATGTTTCCTCTGAATCAAGGAACAATCTAGGTATTTAATCATTTAAATCTTTCTTTTATTTTTAATTTAAATTTCTGTATTTTTTTTGTTTTAGACAACGAAAATGAAAGTAACGACAACAATAATACCGTTAACATTAATACCAACATATTTCCTGCTAATTATTCCGATGATGATCCAAACTACGTTCCCTCAGAATCAGAAGCCGAAAACGAAAATTTGAATCTATCTGATAACAAGAGAAGTAATGTGTCATTAGACAGACCATCATCAAAAAGAAAGCGAAAAGTATCAGAAAAGGTTAAGATAGGAAGAAATCGAGTTAGAAATGAGAACAAATGGATTGACAAAAAAGTCAAAAGAGAATTTAATAGCGGTCTGGAACATAAGAACCGCAAGGATAAGTTTATACCTGCAAAGAAGATGAAGGTTCCTTGTAAGGATATTTGCAGATATAAATGTAATAGCATATTAAATTTTGAAACAAGACAAGTAATTTTTGACGAATTTTGGAAACTTGGAGATCATACCAGGCAGTGGGATTTTCTTGCAAGGTGCGTGACACAACAAGGTAAAACGCAAATCACTGTAAACAATTCTAGGAGAAACTTTTCGCGCAAATATAAATTTAATATTGGTAATACCGAGAAACAAATTTGCAAGACAATGTTCTTAAATACACTTGCGATTTCTGAAACTTTTGTTAGCACTGCATTGAAAAAAATTAGTGAAGCTGGTACCATAGAAGCAGATAAGAGAGGAAAACATAATACTAGACCGCACAAGATCCCGGATAGTGTAAAAGATAACATTGTAGAACACATAAAATTATTTCCACTTGTACCTTCTCATTATACAAGGAAAAACTCAAAACGCATGTACTTAGAAGAGGGCTTAAACATATCTGTAATGCACCGAATGTATGTGGAATATGCCAAACTCAAAAAATGGGGCGTCGTCGCTACAGTTAGACAATACAGGGATACTTTAAACTCACAATTCAACATTGCATTTTTCAAGCCTAAGAAAGATCAGTGTTCAGTATGCAGTGCGTATAACAATACAGATACAGAGAAAAGAACTCAATCAATGGAAGAAAATTACAATACCATGTTTTAAACAAAGAATCTGTTAGAAATCTGAAAGATGCTAATAAGGAATTGTCCAAAAGTGATAAATCGTTTTTAACAATATGCTTCGCTTTGCAGAAAGTATTAGTAACACCCAAGTCAGAGGTAAGTAACTTTTATTATAAGAGTAAGCTTGCAACTTATAATTTTACTATTTACGACTTGGGCAATAATCAAGGATATTGCTACGTATGGCATGAACAAATATCAAAAAGGGTGCCGAATAAAATTGCAAGCTGTTTATGGTATTTTTTAAAAGGTGCAAAACGAGATGGCATTCGAAAAGTCGTGTTATACTCCGACAATTGCGGAGGGCAAAACCGCAATCGTTTTATTTTTTCGATGTTTGCTCATGCATCGGTGACTTTGGATCTGGAAATAACACACCGTTTTCTTGAGATTGGTCATACCCAGAACGAAAATAACAGCATGCACGCTGTTATAGAAGTTGCAAAGAAACGACATTCGAATATTTATACTCCTGACCAGTGGATTAGCCTCATAAAGATGGCAAAAGTTACTTCTCCACAGTATAGAGTGAAGGAAATGTCTCAAGAAGACTTTTTAAGTTTTAAACCAATGGTTCAGAAACAGAACTGGAAGAAAACTAACACTGCGGAGGTGGTAAAGATAAGCAAAATTAGGGAAATTCACTTCGATCCGAAGAATCCTTATAAAGTTTATTTTACCTACAGTTTTGCAGAAAATTACAAAGGATTCGACATCGCAACATCAAAATTACGTAAACCCCAAGAATATAAACTACCACGTTTATACCAAGGTCTTTTACCAATTGACAGTAAAAAATTAAATGGTCTATTAAGTTTATGTAAAGCCAATTTGATACCAGCAATGTACCATGGGTTTTATAACTCCCTGCGGCCTGCTAATGAAGACATTCCACCAGAGTGCTCAACAGATCAAGAAACTGGTTCCGAATCTGAACAATAGCAGTGTATGTAGTAGCAATTAGTCGTTAATTATTATTATAATTAGTGTTATAATGCCATTTTAAACAAATTGCTAAAAATAAAATATTTGTTAATTTTTTTTTGTTTTATTATTGTAGTATGTTTTTATAACTGAAATTTTTGTCGACGAAGACTGTAGTAACTCATTCAAAATCCAAAATCGAATAACCTTATGAAAGTTTTATTTCTTTTGCAATAATTATGATTGCACAAATAGTTACTGAGTGAAAAAATTAAAAACATAGTAGTGATAATTAAAAAATTACAGAACGTCACTTTTCACAATTATTTTTAAACGCAATTATCTCGGAATGAGCGATCTTGAGTTACGACAGTTTTCGTTGGGAGGGTCGATATATAATCTTTTTTTCTCTTCCAATCTCCAATCACCATATAGATAATATAATTTTTAATCTTTTCTAATCTCCATATACATAATATAATTTTTAATATCCACCTAATACACTTAATAGTAAATACTTTCTATTTACCACCGAATACTGACATACTGACTACTGAATACTGTCTACTGTCCTTTATCCTCCAAATCACAGCGTATTTATATCATTTCAATGTTCACGAATATTCTTGAAAGAAAATATGTTCGAATTCTTCTATTTTAATGTTCGCGAATATTCTACTACGAAAAGACGTTAAATTCTTTCTATTGACGTCTTATTTTAAAGAGTCTAGATAATTCTTTACTTTTCTATCGAGAAATTTATGGAAATTTAGGCTTTGCAGATCAGAATGTAAACATATATAAATTAAACATCTTAAATTAATAAATAACACTATTTTAAATCCGTAATTATTATTTCAAATGTCTCTTATTCACAAAAGTTCCCACAACCAAATTTACTTCAATGTATATTTGGTTGCCTATATACATGGCACAAAAGTATTCATTTATAATCACAATTATTAAAATAACCAAATACATTGCAAAATAAAAACTTTTTAAACAATATGCTAATTTCTTAAGGATGCCCTCATATAAATAGTTTTTAAAATATTCTAGTATATAAAATATCTCTAGTATATAACTTATAAAATACTTATTCGATCGCCATTTAAGTTCATTCTATGTTTCTAAACATTTCGATATTTAATATTATGTCAATATATTTATATATGTGTGAACTATATATATGTTCGGAAAGATTTCCGCGGTTAGTACAATGAAACCTAGAGCTAAGATTAATACTATTACAAAAATTAATATTAAACTCACCGGTCTTCCAGGTTGAACCGCGTCGATATCCATTTTGCCGAGCTTTCGACATCCTCTCTGATGTCTTCCTCAGGGCTTCCGAGGTCTTAGTCTCCCGAGCTCCCAGACACTACTACACTGTTCACTGATCACTACACTATCACTACTACGGCTGCAAACAGGAGACGGCTCATTTATACCGTCAATGATGGCGTGGCCTTGGTGGGGGTTGGCGCGAGAGTTGGCGCTGGGGTTGGCGTCATCTCTTTTATTAAGACAGTTTGGCCTTTTTTCTATTTCTATGGCTTCTCGGATAATTCTTGGTTTATGGAAGCGGATGGGGGCTATGGATCTGGGGTTTTCAAAATCTATTTTGTGACCTGTATGAAGATGGTGTTGACCGAGAGCTGAAATTGAATCAGAATTGCGAACAGAAATGGAATGTTCATAAATCCTATTTTTAATTCTACGATTTCCACGATCATCGTTAAGATTTGATGATATTTTTAAAATTAAAGTATTCAAGTCGTTTAAATATACATTTAGCTTTGTGGATTTGTGAATATTTCGGGAATATTTTCGAAATTTTTTTGATTTTTACCGAACCTAACCTCAAACATGAAATGTAATGTGTGTAAGCAAATTAAAGTTAAAAACAAAGATGTTTTTGACTGTGATGGGTGTAATGATGCAATTTGTAAAGAATGTGGCGAATTAACAGCATCTGAAGTGAAAGTCTTACAACTATCAAGCCGTGTCATGAAATTCTACTGTCTCAAATGTCAGAATGGAGAATCCATAAAACTTTATCAACAGTTATTAAAAACTAAGGAGGCATCATTAGAACACAAGGACACAATCATAGACTTACTGAAACAAGAAAATGAAGTCTTAAAAAATGAAAGTAGTACTAAAGAGCAGTGTGACCAAAGGTGGAAATCAAATAACGATCTTAGTTACAGCAAAGCAGTGAAAAAACAAAAAGAAAAAGTCATCATAGTAAAACCAAACGACTCAAATCAAACAAGTGAAATAACCAGAAAGAATATTGAAGATAAAATCAACCCATGCAACTTGGGAGTTGGTGTTTCAGAAGTTAAGTATATTAGAGATGGAGGAGTTGCTATAAGATGTACGGGTAATGGAAAAGAAAATGTACAGGATGTCTGTAATAATATAAAAATGTCATTGGGCCAGTCCTATGATGTAAAAGTACCTGAAAAGATGAATCCCAGAATAATAGTGTTTAACTTAGATAAAAAGGATATAGAAGATGAAGATCTTCTAATTGAAAAAATTGTAGTACAAAATGGTATAACAACAGAACCAAGTGTAAGAGAACTAAAGGTAATCCATACTATGAAAAACAGAAAAGGAATGGTAAATATTATATTCCAGATGGATGTGCATACCTACGAACGCATTAATAAAAATGAAAAGTTGCATATTGGTTGGAAGAGCTATTTTTTAGAGAAAGCGTAAATGTTAAACAGTGTTACAATTGTTGGAGGTTTGGTCACCTTGCAAAAGAGTGCAAAAAAGAGACACCCACTTGTCAGCAATGCGCTGGTGAGCATCACAGAAAAGACTGTAAATCACGTATAGTTTGTTGTGTAAACTGCAAATATGCAGAAGAAGTTTTAAAAATTTCCAATATTGATTTGCAACATAAAGCATATGATAGGAATTGTGAAGCCTATAAGAAAGTAGTAGAGCGATTACAAGAAAAAATAAGGTATCCTGAATTATCACATGGTAATTGTAAAATATAGCAATCAAGTCCAACCATTCTGTACCTAAACATTCAAGGATTTAGCACACATAAAACACAGTTATCATGGATTGCAAGTCAGAAAAAGCCAATTATTATGTGTTTATCGGAGACCCATGTTATCTCAGATTTTGCATCAAATGAAATAGATATTGATGGCTACAACTCAGTTGTTGGTTTTTCTTCAAGTAGACATACAGGAGGAACATCAATTTATATACAAAAAAGGTATCGTTATAAAGAAATTATTAAAGAAGAAAAAAACAAGAATATATGGTTAACAGGAATACAAATAAATATAGAAAACCAGAAATATTACATCTATTGTCTGTACCATTCACCTAGTGCAAGTCATGCAGAATTTTTGGAGGAGTTGGATGCGTTTTTAGATAGCATTGAGACTGATGCTATCTTTGTGATATTGGAAGACTTTAATATAGATTTGGCAAGTATAAACTTTTACTCTATGAAATTAAATGATATTATTATTAAAAATGGTACCTATCAGCTAATAAACGAATACACAAGGATTACAAAATCGACATCTACTAGGATTGACCTAGTACTTACAAATCAAAAAGACATTAGTTGCAAGGTGCTCCCAACTCCAAAGATTACAGATCACTCAATAATTGTAGCTGATCTGGGTAGAAACAATGAGACGACCCTTACAAAAACCTATAGAAAGTACAATATAATGGATGTGACAGGATTTCAAATGAAACTTATGGATATGCAGTGGCCGTCAAGTTCCTCTATAGATGTAAGTAACAATGCTGATATTCTAATAACTAATGTATTGTCTGCACTTGATCAGTTTGTTCCAGAAAAGTCTATTAATACGAAGGATGTTTGGGGAAATAAATTATGGTGGAATGAAGACATTGCGAATGAAATTAAAAAAAGAGATCAATATTACAAAAAGGCTATATTTACTAAAACTGATACTGACTGGGATGATTTCAAACAACAAAGAAATAGAGTCGTAGCATTAATCAGAATTACCAAACAAAATTATTATCAGGAAAAAATAGATGATTGTAAGAACGACCCAAAAAGAATGTGGAAAACATTAAAGGAGCTTGTAAACGGCAAAAAAAACCATGAAGCTAAAAGTGAAATAATATTTGATGGTGGGGGGGGGGGGTTACTGGTAAAGAGATAAGTGAAAGATTTAATATATTTTTTCTAGACAGTGTAAAAGACATAGCAGATAGCATTATTTCAAACAAAACCCACCAAGAAATTTGTAGTTCAATAAATGTCGACTGCAAAATGGAAAAATTCAAAATGTTAGAAATGAAAGATTTAAAAAAACAAATGAAAGAAATGAAAAACAAAGAAAGTAATGTTGATGGTATTACAGTTCAAATTTTAAGAGTTCCTTTGAAGTAATAGGTGACAAAATTTTGCATATTATAAATGGAATTCTAGAAAGTGGCATATTCCCAAGTAAATGGAAGAGAAGTCTGGTTGTACCAATTGAGAAGGTTCATGGAACTGTTAAGTGTGAGGAATTTCGACCCATAAATATGGTACCACCATACGAAAAACTGCTGGAATTATGTGTAAATGATCAAATAGTGGAGTACTTGGAAAGCAATAATGTGTTAACTAAATTCCAAGCAGGGTTTAGGAGAGGAAATTCCTGTGAGAGTGCAATGCAGACGGTTTTGTTTGACTGGAAGGGTGCGCTGGAGTGCGGGAAAATGATTGGTGTGGTTTTCTTAGACTTTAAACGTGCATTTGAGACCATAAACAGACAACTGCTATTGAGAAAGATGGAAAGGTATGGCTTTGGTGAAAAAATTATAAAGTGGTTTCAAGAATATTTGACTGATAGAACACAAGTGACAAAATATGGTGCCATTTCATCGGCTCAGAAGTCTCTGTATGGTGTGCCACAGGGAACTGTGTTAGGTCCTACTCTTTTCATACTGTATATAAATGATATTGTTGATGTTGTTAAAAAGTGTAAGGTACAGTTGTTTGCCGATGATACTGTGATATATGCAATAGGGGATAAGGTAGATGAAATAATCGATATAATAAATGAAGAGATATGTAATATATTAAAATGGCTCGATAAAAATTTCTCAAGTCTTAATGTAACTAAAACAAAAATGATGCTTATAAAGAATAAAAATTTTAAATTAAATAACATAATAAAAGATGTAAAAATTAATAATATTGCTTTGGAGAGAGTGGTTCAGTATAAGTATTTGGGATGTATTATAGATGAAAATTTAAGTTTTGTTGAACATTTTAAGTTTGTTACAAACAAAATAGCAAAAAAAATCTATGCATTGGGAAGAATGTCAAAAAATTTAAGTTGCTGGTCTAGGTTGACCATATATAAATCGATTATTGCTCCCCATCTCTATTTTTGCTCTACATTGCTGTTTTTAATGAATGCTTCTCAAATGAACGTACTGCAGAAAAAACAAAATAAAGCCTTAAGGATAATATTAGGATGTAGTGTATACACTAGTAGAACTGACATGCTAACAATGGCAAATGTAAGACAGACAATTGTATGTAATAGTATGATTTTTGTTTATAAAATGTTAAATGGTCTGATACCTGTGCATTTGTGTAATAATTGTACCTTTGTTCGAGATGTACATGAACACAACACACGTTCTAGAAATAACTTTTATCTGAATAGGGTCAACACTAATTTTGGTCAGAACAATCTTTTTTATAGGGGATTAAAGCAATACAATGAATTACCGGAAAACATTAAGGCTTCTGGAAACTTACCTCAATTTAAAAATTTATGTAAGATATATGTTAAGCAAAGCATTGTGATTTAATTTTAAGGGTATAAATATGTATTTATATGTATATTTTTCTAGCCATGTGCTATTAATAAAGATTATTATTATTATTATTTGTTTGGCCTATATAGGATCGGGGACAGTCTGTACAAGGTATTTCATAAACTCCATGCTGCTCATTTGGAATATTGTCTTTGATTGATCGGACAAGAGATGAAAGTTTTTATTGGGGAGTAAATATTGTTTTTATTCCTCTTGGTTTCATAATTTTGTCGATTTTGTCAGTGACACCTTTGATATAAGGAAGAAAAGCTTTCGTATGATAAGGGTCTGATCTGAGTCTTTGGGTTGAGATTTGGTGGGAGATTGATGTTTGTGAATGCTCCTATTGATGTTATTTTCGCGGTAACCGTTTTAGATTAGGGCTTGTTTTAAACAAGAGAGCTTAGCGGGTCGACTTGCATCATCGGAAAGGTGTATTGATCTGGAGACAAGGGTATTAATGACTGAATTAATTTGTGAAGGTGGATGGTGAGAATTGACATGCAAGTAACGATTGGTATATGTGGGTTTTCGATAAACAGAGTAATGGAAACCTTGATATTGATTTTTCTTGATGAAAACATCGAGAAACGGTAGGGATGAATCAGTTTCCATCTCCATCGTGAACTGGATACTAGGATGTATACCATTCAGATGAGTTTGAAAAGACACTAAAGCATCCCTGCTTGTATCGTAGCCAACATGTTGGCTTGAGCATTGATGTGGATAGTGCTCGGGTCTCGAAATCTTCCATAAACATATTGGCAATTACTGGAGATAAAGGGGAGCCAATTGGGGCACCATTTATTTGTCTGTAGAAATTATTTTGAAAGATGAAACACCTATTTAATCTTCTTCTTCAAAAATGAAAACGTCACAAAAAACGTCGTAGTTTGGAAGAAACTGGATATTGTCGTCATTGATATGTTGAGCGATTTGATACCAACAACGCAGAGGAATAAACACATACTAGTTATGGTGGATCTTTTCTCAAAATATGTTAAATTGTACGCATGTCGAACCATGAAAGGAATTGAAATACTTCGGAAGATAGACGATTTTATAGAAACAGTGGGAAGACCAGACAATATTTTATTGGACAATGCGACATACTTTAGGAACGAACGCTTTAAAGGGGGGTTAAGAGAGAGAGAGAGAGGCATCAATACAAAATTTATAAGCATCCGCCATCCACAGAGCAACAGATCGGAGCGTTTTATACAAGAAGTCACAAAATTTCTACGAATTGCTGCTGAAGAACATCATCGACATTGGGACAGAAAAGTGTTTGAGATCGAGACGTATTTGAACTGTGCACCAAATACGGTTACTAAAGAGACGCCTTTATATATAATGAAAGGAACAATGCCTACAAGACCGTGGGAAGACACCGCCCCCAGATAATACGAAGAAGTCATCGAGGTGGTTCAAAGAAGATTGAGACGAAGTGGAGAGAAATATCTCCAAAGGCAAGAGAGGACCAGAAGAAGAAGGCCAATCACATTCCAGAAAGGAGATAAAGTCTTAGTGCGGGCACTGATGGTGTCGAATTTACAAAATGGTATTTGTGCTAAATTGATGCCAATATTTGAAGGTCCATATAGGGTCAATACGAAAAATGGAGTAAATAGTTATGAATTAGCGCACATAGAGACAGGCAATATACGGGGTATTTTTAACATTCACGACATATATCAATATCATGAGTAGATTTAAATAACATAGTGAAATAATTTGATCCTGGAAAACTTATGTGATTTAAAAAAATTAACAAAGAGTTTTCGGCAGATCAAATGGCGGGGATTTGTTATGCTATGTAAAATTGAAAATAATATTGGTTTGCTTAATATATTTCAAAGTACAAAATATAATAATTCAAATAACTCTACTAATAAACTATAAAAGATATTTCGAAGAAATGAAAGTCCAGTATCCTGGATTAGCTGTAGTAAACAAAATTTTAAAGATATGCATAAATTATTTCTTTTGTAAAATATATTTGAGTGACATGAGTGCAATTAGTGAAACCATGAACAATGCGAGCGGGTTTTCTAAATGGACTTGCACAGGGGATAAGACAATATAATGAATATTTAGGAAATATATTTTTCCGTTAGTTCTAAGAATTTGTAGAAACCGATAGCATGTAAATAATTTTTAGGAAATTTATAATTGTAGGTAAAAATTGTTGTTTGTTATCTGAATGAAGATATGGGGATACGTATGACGAGCTTTGATTGGAGGAGACTGAAAAAAGTGGGATGGTTTGTAAGAATGAGAGTTAGCTAGATTTTTGAAGAAAAAAAGATCCTCCTCCTAAGTACCTTCTCTATTGAGGTTGGCGATCAATATGGCAAATTTCTCTCTGTTCTGGGCTTGATGGATTAAGTCATTTCCTGTTGTGTGAGTCCAATCTCTGATGTTTCGGAGCCAGGATTTCTTCTTTCTTCCTATACCCCTTTTACCCTCGATTTTGCCTTCTAATATTACCTGGAGCTGCTCAAATTCATTATGGCGCATTATGTGTCCTAGATATGACGTCTTTCTAATTTTGATTGTATTAACCAGATGAGGTCGTGTGTTCATTATTTCCAGTACCTCTTCATTTGTAGTTTTGCTGGTCCAGCTTATTCTTAGCATTCGGCGGTACATCCACATTTCGAATGAATTCAGTTTGTTGACGTCATACTGTTTTAATGTCCAGGTCTCACAGCCATATAGTAGTAGAAACCACACATAACACTTTGGTGTTCCACATAACCTTATTGTGATTGATAGCTTGGGGTTACAGAGCATTTTACGCATGTTCATGAAGCCAGATCTTGCTATTTCAATACGTCTTCTAATTTCTTTTGAGTGGTCTAGTTGACTGTTTAGCTCTCTGCTCAGGTATATGAAGCTTTGGGAGCTCTGAAGGGTTATACCATTGATTTGTATGTTGGGTGTAATTTGTTCATGGGGGTTCTTGTGGAATACCATGATTTTGGTTTTTGGAAAGATTAATATCCAAACCTAGTCTGTGACTTTCTTCTGAAAGTATGTTCATCAATATTTTTAGTTGGTCTTCTGTTTCTGCTAATACTACGGTGTCATCGGCATATCTTACATTGTTAATGATGATTCCATTGACTCTGGCACCTTCAGGGCGATCTTAAAGAGATAATCAGTTGTTTTCCAAGTGTGCAAGACGAACAGTCATGGTTCTCTGGTGGTTCCCGAGAGGTAATAAACAGTAGAAGTGAATGTTATTGAGTTTTTCGTGGAATTAGTGTATCTGGCAGAAGCTGATCCAGTAAAATATTGTAAGTTATATTTTTCTACTTAAATTTCAAGAGTCACTGTTCAAGCCAGAACGAGGGATTCAGTTTATCGAGAGGAGAAGAGGCGAGCATCATTTGAACGATACGTGCATTTGAAGGAGATCATTAAAGACTATAGGCTCGCAACAATTTGTTGTTGCTACAAGGAACAAGGATTTGGACAACTCATCATTAGATAGATAGTTTTACTATTCGTCAGTTTTTTTTATTAACAACATAATTTTTACAATTGCTTTAGAAAAGATAGGAATATTTTGATCAGGAGATATATGTTAGAATACACGGAATTTAGGAGCAAACCTTTGAAATGTTCTGTTGGCATGAATGACAGAAGGTTGTCATGTCATTTAATTGTCATTAGATAAGTCAAGTCATGGTCATGTCTTTTCTTTTTTTTCTTATATAATTGTAAATTGTAACATGTCTTTGAGATTACGCCTAATATAAATAAAGTATTTTAACACATTTCCAAATATTATTTGTAGAACCTAACAATATAGAACAGCAATTTTGATTTGAAATTTTAATTTATATTGTATGTACCATTAATTTTTGAAGATTCACATACGTAGAACAAAATTTTGATAATCATTATATGAGATATTTTTATTGAAGATATTTGAGTGTGAATTTTATTTCAATATATTTTTATTTCAATATATAATGTTGTGTCATATATGTTTTTTATTATTCCGGTATTCTTTGGACCTTACCTACCATATGTAAAGCATAGATATTGAAGCACGAGTATAACCCTGAGAAGAGAATTAAATAGTGTGATAGAATCATAATTACATCATTTAAATAAGTTTAATTGATTAATTAATTAGCTAATTAATTGTTTGGCGCATCTCAGACTTTTAATATCACATTTATATATATATAAATATATATATATATATTATATATATATATATATATATATATATATATATATATATATATATATATATATATACTAACTTTTTTTTTCTTAGAATAGGCATATTACTATTAAAAATTTTAAATTGAAATATTAACCCTTACGTAATCTAATTTTAATATGTAAAGTACCACTATCAGCCAATTAATACCTTGTAGTTGCATGCATTCGATACAAGGAAAAAATATCAGTTCTAGGAATTTTTTAAGCTTACTATTAACCCCCTCTGTGGCTCAGTGGTAAGAGCGCCTGCCTTTAAACCTAAAGGTCGTGAGTTCGAATCCCACCTGGGTGGAAATTTTCGTTTATTAAAAAAAATTAATAAATGAAAATAATTTCTATCCTTGTGTGATCGGTACACACCGGAGGGACCGCAGACGTTCAGATACAATTAGCGTCTCTTAGCAAAGACAATGACGTCGACTTTGCTAAGTATCAAGACAATTACTCTACACACACACACACACACACACACACTACACCTCAAATTGAAAGATTGGCGAATGGATTTAGTGTCCGCAGTCATTTAAACACAAACAAACAACAACAACAACAAGCTTACTATCGTCATCTTGCCCTCCTTTCCCCTACTTCATGCAGCTGCAACCATTTTTATTTCTATAAAGACGAAAATATACTCTTATTAATATTGCCGAATTTTATTATTTATTACATGTTTTAACTTCTGTATTAAACAATGTCAATGAAAGTATTTTTATTATAGAATGTTGCTTTATTACCCAGCAAACTTGAACAAAAATTGAAAGGACATAATGAACAATATTTCTTACCTTAACTTAAATATGGCGATAAAAGTTTTTAACAGTATCCGGACCCTTTTTAAAGTTATTTGCCGACCCTCGTTTTATATATTTTTCAAAATTTTCTTAATTAAAAAAAATGATAATACAAGAATTAATTACTAACTTTTTGATTAAAAATCAAATATTATGTAATGGTTTTGCTTTATTACAATATAATAATTAATTTTTGATTTTTTTTTATTAGACATCCAAGTCTTATCAAAATTTCTCAGCTAACTGTTTAATGTACTCGCCTCTAAATAATGAAGTATATTTAAATATATTTAACAATAATAATAGAATTCTATATCTACGAGTTTCACTATAATATCGTATCAATCACACACGCTCACTGTGCACTACAGTATGCTACTGAGACTCTCTAGATTTGCCAATTTGCAATCCCTGCAAATGTATGTGTCACTGTCTTCAACATCTTGTCCGAGCATAGCAACTTCCAGTCAATGTCAAAGTTTGATCAATATGGCAATGAGTTAATTAGTAAATTTACTAGTCAGATGGTAGTGATTTCAGTGAATAGAGTATACTGCGACTGTAGAGTATACAGTACCAAAAGAGCAGTAGGATTATTGTCAGAAAACTAAAAGTGATTATTGGAAACAAATAGCATCAAAAAACAAATATATAACATCTACTCCGCATCATTTAAACCACTCTGACTTTGTTGATAATAGCCTTTAGAGAATTATATCAGGATCAAAACCACCATTAATGACAACATAATCCAAATGGCTTCATAATAAATTCTTAAAAGACTGTTGATGGAAGAAACTAAATAAAGCAGTAAAATTGGGAAATTTAGCAGGAAAAAGTTAGAAGAATATTTCTGGGAACATACATTATAACAGAAACATGGAGTATCACTCAGTGCGCCAATCTTTTAAGGACTTAAGGACATTTAAGAGAGTCAGACATTTTCAAACTAAAAGATACACAACTACAAATAATAATGTTTATAAAGTGAAGAAATAAAGTGAATAAAAAACACAAAAATAAGGCATAATTAACATATTCAAAGCTTGACATAAAATAAAGTAATAGGAATGGGGCAATCATCAAATTGAAAAATAGCAGAGAAAATGGGAGGTTATAAAAAAACTATAGAAAAAAATATATAAAAATAACATGTTGAACTTAATTTTCTTTGCCTCTTTATTAACTGTTATTATTAGTTTAACTATTTTTAAATCACATAACTTAAAAACACTAATAAACCCCATTATAGAGAAAACACATAAGCACATAAATATCAACAGGTTAATACAGCTTAAATAAGAAAATATACAAATAATAGTTTAATATAATCTTTATTTTCTAAATATTTGTTTTATTTTGTACTTAAATATACCTATCATAAATAATTGCAATTTTTATGCATCTGCATATATTTCCAGTTGTTTTCTCCTTTTAATTTCCATTTCTCTACTAAAATTTTCTATCCGTGGATGACATTCATCAGTGGGTTTATTTATATTATCTTGGAATGTATTATTTTCTCCATCATGGAGTACATTATTTCTCACCATTCTCTGGTACTTAAAGATGATTCCTAGTAAATTCCAAATTGAAAATTCTGGCCATAAGACATCAGTGAAACAAATTTCTGTTCTGTGTGATATCTGCCAAAGCAAAAAATCACTTAATCTAACCTCTCCTGAAGTTCGTATTAAGATATCAGGACTGGAGCTCAAATAGGTATATAAACAACTTGAAATCAGTTCTTCAGAAATATCATTGTTTTCTATATAACCCTCTTCCACACCTTTAACAATTGTTTTGATGCTATGAGTTATTTCTTCCCTGGAAACATATGAAAATGCTACATTTAATATGGATCTATTGTTATCTTTGGTAAGAAGAGTAGCTTCTGCAACTAGTTTTCGTAAATCCTCAGAGAGTAAAGATAAGTCACCAATTACTCTTATACAAATACCTTCTTGCATCAACCTATCTTTTTCTTCAAATAGTTTTTGGAATTTTTCTTTGGCCAATTGCATTAGGTGGTCTACCTAAAAACATATCAAAATTATAAAAATTAAGTATTTATAATTAAGCCACATAAATATTCACACTTCATAAAGTTTCAAGTTTGTATGAATATATCATTTAAATTTTTCACTACATCAAATAAATAAATCAAAGATAATTACTGACAATGAAAGCTAAAACAATCAGACTTTGACTGAAGACATTAAGCATTTTTAATAGAATAACTACTGAACTAGAGTAAAACCATATACAGGATATGATCTCTATGGATTATGGATGTTTTTTTTTTTATTAAATTCTCATTAGTAAAACTCAAATATGCTTACCTCATCTTGTGACCTTTTAAAATTTTCAATACTGAATGCATACACAGTTACTTCTCTTATACCCAGCTCTCGGCACCAATTTAAACATTCAGCAAGTTTTTCAAAACCTTTGGAATGGCCTTCTGCTTTCTGAACATTTGTCTTCTTAGCAAATCTTCTATTACCATCCATGATAATTGCAATGTGTTGTGGCACAGGTCCATATTTCAAAACTTTTATACAAAACTTTTGGAAGCTAGTTAAATTGTTTTGACCTAACCAAGACATGTTAGAAATCTAATATAGTCATAGAGTCCAATAACACGTTGATAGATTAACACATATACGAAACGGATACCAGTGATAACATCATCATCAATACTTACATTCTTGAAGTAATGGAATGGATAATATTAATAATACATAGGACAAAAAACTTAAATGATAATGATCAGTGATCTAACCTAAAATTATTATACGTCATAAATCCATATAAATCATAGATAAATAATATAATAGTTCATAATTTCATAAACTGTTCATGTGCTGTTCATAAATAGTCTATCCTATGCTATCCTATCTTGACGTCTTGATAGTGACAGTGACAGATAGATTTCTCAGACATATATTGGCGAGGAACCGCAAAGTGGGCGACGCCTGGTGGTAGATTTCAAAAGCATCCACTTCGGGAAAACATTGTAGCGACCCACGGTACAATGAATACAAGAGGTAAATAAGCAAATAAGCTTTACAAAATGGTAGGCGGGCCAGACAGTTCACTTTAGTTGACAGCACAAAATTCCTTCCTTTTGATTGGCCAGACGCAAATAACGCACTGTAAAAGATGAAAGTTGACCAACTTTTCCCTTAAGCTATGGTTTATTAGAAGTTAGAACAGTGAGCGAGAGCGAAGCATAACTCACAGTCAGTCGAACGCCGCATAAGTCACAGTCAGTCGAACATTCACGTTCGTCAAAATCAAAGAAATGGTTCTCTTTGATAACGGTTTGTTAGGTTCTGCTGAGTTAAGGTCGATTCAGACACATCAGTCACGTCTCGTCATAGTCCTGGCGCTGAACCGAACAATCTGTCATACAAAATATTCTTTAATAGAAATATGGCGCCGGCATTCACATTCATCAGGCTACGAACAGTTTCCCAGCTGTCAGATAATTAATAGTTCTGTGACCAAACAGGACCGGTTCGGCGCCGAGACTGTGACGGGACTGATGTGTCTGAATCGACCTTATACGCACTGCAGACCGATAGCTGTGTACGTCGACGGTGTGCGCTGGAATCAACTGCGATTTGATTTGGACGCAAACGTTCAGCTGAGCTGACAGCATACACATCTATACCGAAATTATAATTGTATTTTTATATAGTTATTAATATTGTAATAATTAAGTGATGTCTACTAAATATACTCCCAATGAAGATGAAAGACTATGTGGATCTAGTACAAATTGTAAGGCAGTTTCAAATAAATCCATGGAAAGTCTAAAATATTCTTGAAATGTTTCCTCGTTTTGAAACAATCTTTCTTCGACTGTTAATTTAAAAACACCTTCTGTATTTTTATTTCTTTTATTTAAATGTAACGTTATCAACTCTTCTTCTTCCTCCTTTCCTTGCAGTAATAAAATTATTGCATTAGGTTTGCGAGAATTCATTTTTTTTAAATGTACAATCTTTAAGAGAATAAACGTGAAACTAATTTCTAAACTTGTTTTCAGAGCGACAGAATATCTGTGCGAAATAATCTAACACCCAAAAATGCCGTGAGTCGAGTACAACAGATTCTGCTGTGCGCTGCGCACTGTTCTAACAAACAACAAACCGTAGCTTCAGCACATATCTCTGTTCAGCATAGATTAGTGAGCTTCAGTGCGTTTCGCTTACGTCCCGTCATGCGTTTACGTTCATAGAGTACACAAAAGTCTATGTTGATCTTTTTCCAGTTCGTCTGCGTCCGTCAAACTATAAATCCAGCTTAAAAGTATTTTAAATGTAAGATATAATTTTATTTTATAATATTTATAGGTATAATTTTAATGCTTTTAATTATATATGTATTTTTTACGTTTTTGTTTAATTTTGTATGTATTTTTCAATTTTAAATTTTCATTTCATATGTGAGCCCATAATTTTATATGTGAGAGTGTGAAATAATTGAGTATATGGCAACACTGATGTATTTTATTTCTCTATGGCTTACATTTAACGTCAAACATATCTAATAGGTTATGTTCATAGAGAAATTAATTTTTATTTCTCTATGGTTACAGATGGTTATGTTAATTGTACGAAAATTAAATTTAACCGATATTTTTATTATTTAAAATGTAAGGAAAACTAAATTGTGTTAATTAAAAAAATTTAAATCTAAAAATATTGAAATTAATTCCAATTTTACTAGAAACTTTTTTGAAAGTTAAAATAGTCAATACAATTATGTACATTCTAAAATAATGGAACATGATAGTCCAAGAGCCCAAAAACATTGCAAGCTGTCTCCACTTTTAGAATTTCCAATCATTTTTACAGAAGATAATGAAATATACAAGATAAAAGCCACATTTAATGGTTTCTCTGTAAAAATAGACGAAACTGAAGATAACAAAAAAGTAGTTGGTATGGGATATTTTGGCAAAGGGAATTTTTCAAGAAGTTATCCACAATTCAACAATAATGGTCGGAATAGTATTCTAAGGCAGCGTCAGTATCAAATACGACAGTATTGGGGACAAGCTAACCACAGTAAAGAAACAGATGTATTTGTCGTTCCAGATTCAGATGGAGAATATGAAGAATATTTTAATGAACTTGAACCTAAGTATATGAAAGATACATCTGGATTAGAAGAAGTAGTTTTTTTAGGGTTAGAAGAATCATTTTTTCTTTCACACTGTGTGGAAGTGCTAGAAATTTCCCATAAGTCTTGTGTTTTGAACTCTAAAAAATTGTGGTCTTTATTTGCAGATACTGATTTATACTTTCCTTATAATTATGCGGTATATACCTATTTTCGAGCAAAGAATTGGGTAGTGAAACCAGGAATTAAATTTGGAGGTGATTTTGGTATGTATTTAAAAAATGTCTTAACATATTATATTGTTATAAGCTATAGATATAACACTATAAATATGCAATCAATACTAATCAAATTTTCTATTCCAGTGTTATATAAACAAGGACCTATGTTCTACCATGCTTCTTATGTGGTGGTAGTTGATGTTTTGAACAACAAACTACAAAGAATTCAAGAATTGTGCAGACATTCTTTGGAAAACACTTCATTATTATGCTTAAATAGATTATGCCAAACTGCTGGTAAACAGCTCATGGTTTGCCATCTAATACTAGATGAAAATAACTGTATATCCTACGACAATTTACAAAATGTAACAATAAGAGAAATTTTGTTTAAACGTAAGACAAATCATGATTAATAAATATCCTTATAAAAGTATATTAAATATTTTTTAATGCCTGTTGTATACTTTCCCCATTATCTGTTTTGAGTACAAATGAAGTAAATTTGTTGTTGGGAATACACAGAAAGACACATTCTGTTTTTGTGTTCTTATGGTGTGGATGGAATCTTTATAATAAATATAGGTTGTATCTAATTTTTTTGGTGAAATTTAAAAGTGAAGTTCATTAAAAAAATGCTTAAAAAGTTATTGAAGAGCAGTAATTTTTTTTTGCTAAAAACAGACTTGTTTCATAATGGAAACAAGATATTTTTTTAGGCAATGAAAGAAGTCTCATGACAACCTATAGGATTCACTGTGCTTGGAAAAAATTTGATGATTGAAACCTAAAAATCTCTAACAATTTAGTTGTCTTTAAAACAGGAGCAAAGAATATAGATGCATATGCTTCTATATTTTTTGATATGACCTATGTGCATGTGGTAATAACATGAACAGCATTTATTTTAGTAACTTTTAAATTCAATACATGTTAAACACAAATGTAATAATTAGTGTGATTCTTGATTTAAATAAACATAACATGTTCATCTTTTTGTATATTACACATTGGTGGAAAGGATAAACTTTGTTGCCAAACTATCCACATTTAAGAGAGGCGTATTTGAACACCTAATTGCTTCAAAATATTTATTAAGGACCACTGAAGCAATAAAATAATTAAGAGGTATTTCCTTCGATTTATTTACACAATAGACTTAAGGGCTGGTTCAAACATTGACAATTATCGCAATTCTGATAGTTACATAAAGAGTTATACAAATATTAGCTTTACAGTGAGTGCGGGGAGGCAGTTCAGACATACATGAAATGATAAAATTGAGAGAGGCCAACTATATACGTATTAACATAAAACACTGAAAACATCGGCTCACGATAGCGCATACGCGGCTCACGTACTTTTCGGGATCACACACACCCAGCCTTCACTTGCCGAGAGGCAAATTGGCACTGTCTTTCCTAAGTTAAAGTTATATAACGAGGGGAGGGCCGGTCCCTGATGCAGGAAATCAGTCGCACACACGTTAACACGATAGCTGACGACCTGAGAGCACAATTTGATAAAATAACTATATGATTACAATATTATATAGGTTGTTTTTACAACACACATTACATAAAAATATGTTCTATAAACGGCAAACATTGATAAATTATTCGAAATGACAAAAATATTAAAACTTTCCATTTGTGAATACTAATTTATAAATGGCTATAAAATTTTAAAACTAACCAAAGCTGACCAAATAGACTAACACGATATTTACTAGTCTATTGGGTCTGGATTCAGTGTATACAGTATTCAGATAAATTGAAAAAATCGTAAAAGTATAAATAGCAAAGTATAAGACTTATTTTAAAGTCCTAAACTTCAACCTAATTAAGAATTTTAAGATGTTTTTGGAATTAATTACAGATGACAGAAGTTAAATGTAATTGATCATTAACCAATAATATTACAATAAACAATCTAAAACATTTATTTAAAAAAATGGTACAATAACTAATGATACATATTATAGTTTTTACATCATATTTGCAATTCTTTGTTTCTCTTTTGTTGTTATACCAGTTCTTCTATATTCAGATCTTTCCTGTAAATATTCCTTTTTACACCTATCTTTAAATTCTTCATCTTCATACCACTTTGTTAAACAACTCCTAAGTTTGTCATTTTCTCCTCTACATTTAAAAACCATTAAAAGGCCTGCATTTTTACCACAAGTAGAAAACTCAGCTACTTCTTCAAAGCATTTCTCTACTCTTGCTATTTCCCTCATCTTTTTAGGAACCATTACATCTATTTCTACCTTCCTTAAGGAGAGATCGTCTGGATCACCTGAAATATGTTAATGCGATTAAAAAACTGAAAGAACATCAATTGTTTAGCTGTTTTATTTCAAAAGAATCATTGCATTTTGGTTAAATCTGATGTAAAAAAAATAAAATAAATATAGTACCCAAGCCATGTGGACCGCATTTATACTTCTCGTACACACTAGTAGGACGAGTATTGCTCATTTTAAATATTTTTTATATAAAAATATATTTAAAATTGTTTTTTTTTTTGGTTAAAATTACATTTCCACTTTGACATTACTTCACTTCGTCTTTTTGGCTTGCATTAAACACAAACTGTGGTCTTCTAAGGTTTGTGTTTACAGGTACGATTTAGCTAGAAAATTACAAAACTCGTATGACTTCTATAATAATGTACCATAATAATCTTTAATGTACCGGTAATCTTTATTAGTTAGTCTAACTGTTATTTATTTAAATTTAATGATTTGTGATTTATATTTGAATATATTTAATTCTGGACTGAGATTTCCAAATGAAATATCTAAAGTTAATTTTATGATATGTTTCTTCTGTTCACAACAGTGAAAGTGGTGTCTCAACTCAAATTCTCAAAATTTCACAGAAATAATAGTTCTGATTTCTGATGTAAACAGATCAGGCTAGGCAAGAGATATCCTGTATAGATACTATATATTTATCTATGAGATAAATGCCATGCAAGATAGACTTGCATGTCTATCTTTATGTAAAGCTATATTTAGGTAATATCATAATATAATTTTGGGTAATATTTTTATTTTTGGATAACTATTTGAATTTTATATGAATCTTGCTATACTTATGTCACAGAATAAAAAACAATATTATTGTTATTATTCTGTGCTTATGAGGAGTTATGTCTATGCTGGTGAGACAGATATCATAGACAATAGATGACAGGAAGTTGGCAAAACTGATCTAATCAATATTTTACATTAGTGTCAAAATTTATATCACAAGACTTCCAGTTGGGAGTTGGGTCAGAGTTAATTTTTAGGTGTTCTTTTAAAGGGTTGTAATTTTAATTTAAAAAAATGGCATCCAATTTAGTTGCGGGAGCAAATCCTAAAATACAGGATATAATGTCGTCTTTAGACGATGACAAAACAGGTACCTATTTAACTAAAATTTAATTTATAAAATTCTGCAGAAATAAATAGTTATTTTTTAAATTTATTAAAATTAAAATTATCAGAAAAAATTAAACTGTGTTTAATTTTTGACATAATTCATGTGACAATTTAAATAATACAAAAAACAGAATACGGGTGTAATAGCTCACGTGACAACAAAATATTTTGATTTTGTTTGGTTTATTGTACCAGTGACCACCAACATTTTGATCCGTCATATATTTTATACCTCGATCCAAAAATATTTTCGCAAAATTGAAGTAAACTGAATTTTAACTATCATGATTGTTCCAGATATGTTGGCTGCCACAAGTGTTTTGCAGCAAAGAGCTACAGATATAAGAAATCAACATGTAAACTGGCAATCCTATTTCCAGTAAGTACCAATCAGTGAGATATTTTGATAAATAATTAATCCTTTGTAAAAAGTTCAAGACTAAAAGATAATTATAGAACAATCGAATTTTCATTGTTCGCCATTACTATATACAAACTAGATTGCATATTTACAGGATGGATTTGATGAATTGAACTTATAAAACAGTAAAATAGGTTATAGGCTGTGCCCTGGTAACCTCAAATAATGTTTATTATTATCTCCTGTATTGTTGAAGTCATAACAATACACAATCATATTGAACAATTCTGGATGTAAACTATTTCTTACAGCAAATATGCAACATATTTTGCCAGTTTTATTATTTAAAAGATAGTTAAAAGTGGGGTTTTACACATTTTTTCAGTAGTAGTTTGTCCTGTAAAAGTTTTTCATTTGATCATTAAGTTAAATATGTGGGTGTGAATATAGATAGATTAAAATGGACAGCAGAATAATAAACAATTTGGTTTTTAATAATACTTCAGGAATAGTATTGGCCATCCGATAATAAATAAGTTAATTGGAAGTATAATTTTCAAGCCATGCATTCATTCATAAATAGAATATTATGCAGAATTGTCTTGTAAGCCTTTGTATTGCTTGCTGTAGGCAGCCATATTACTATCAATTAATTGTCTATAAAGTGTAGAATGCATATCATCATTATTAAACCGCTACGTGCTATGTGAACTTTTTGGATATTTCAACTTTCTAACTAGTATGACAAGTTTACAAAACCAAATTTTCTGACATTTTCCACATTTGGTCCCAGTGAAGATACCCTCAAATGAGCTGTCAAAATGTGCACATAACATATTTTATTTGACCATAATCAACTAGACATAACCAGGAACTTTATGGAGAAAAAACATTGTATGATACATTAAGTAAATTGGATAAGAATGGCAGGACAAAACCTTCAGTGGCAGATGGTCAGTTTGTTACATAAGAAAATGAAGGAAAGGTGCAGTAACGAGTGATCTATGTAAGATGGGGGTGCAAAAATGTGAGATTGCTGCACAATACCGGCAAGAATGGAGGAAAATAATTAATGTGACTAAGACTCACTTAGAGTTGTAGAGCCAAGAAAGAATGTGGTTAGTAAAAACTCAACAATAAGTGTTTAAATATTGATACATCCACCTCAGCTTTGGTCTACCCCTTCTTCTCATTCCCACGGGTTGTGCTGTTAGAATCTTTTTTATCATGTTCGATTCAGGGGCCCGGGCTACATGTCCTGCCCACTGCAGGCAGTTTCGCTTAATTACAGTGGTAATATCTAGTGGTATTATTACTATTATATAAACAATATAATAGTAACAAAGGGTACATGGATATCAAGAACTCTTTGTCCTCAAAAAATATTACAATGTATGGTAATAATAATTTTTCATTATTTATTTACAACTAAAAATTGTTGATAAGTAAATTCATTAAATTCATTACACTGTAAGGTGCAAATAGAATATTTTCGTTTTTGTTTGACTAGGAAATGTATTATATTAAACAGAATTCATCAGACTAAAACGAAACTTAATGAAAGCATTCTGTTTGCACAGTAGTCAGTTTATTAACTGTGTCAGCTTGTAAAGTATGTTGTCATTATAAAGCATAGGGCATACATTTATTTTTGAACCTGGAAATGAGCAGAAGAACGAAAATATTTGAATCTGTTTTAGTAGCCAGTGACAATAAGTGTTTGGATGAGAGAATCAGGATCTATTATGCCACGAACTACAGAGGAAATCAGTTCTGCTGAATCAAGATCTTTTGAAAGAAGAGGCACTATGTTATTTATAGTAGTGGTGATAATGACAATCCATCAAATGATCATCAAGCCCCTATTTGTCATCAATTTAGAACCAAATACTGTCACCATTTACTGGGTAAACAATATAGGCTGCAAGAAAATATATGGCAAAATAGAACAAAGTGTACCTAAAAAGCTAGGTGTGTGCAAAGTCTTTGTAATCATAGTACAATTAGAAAAAATCTGAAAATAGTTTCATGTGAAGATAGATCTCGGAAGAAGAAAGATCTGTGTTGCATAACAAGTTTTGGAATAAGAAGTTATGGGTCAAAAAAAGGCTTTTGTACAAGGATTAGTCTATAAGAGAAATGTATGTAAGCAACGTAAACGTGATAATAATATCACTTCGAGGAAACAAACTGGATTTAATATATTTGTGCCAAAGTCTGACATTCAAAATAATAGAATAAAAGTGTGCAGATTGTTTTTTTAACACACTTGATTTCACACATAATTTATTCGTATGCTGGATTAAGGATAATATAACAATAGCAGCTACAAAAGATGATTATTAAACCCCCACTTTCACTGAATGTTGTTGTGGTATCGCCACAAATAAAAATGCACACTGAAATGTGTCTGAATGATTGAATTTACTTCCCAAAGTGTCTAGTCACTATTGTACAGCATCATCAAAGCACATTTACCTTAAGTCAACTTTTCGATCATACTTTCAAATGCATGCAATTTACAAAACATGGTGTATTGAACAAAATAAAAAACCAGTCTTAAGTATTCTTAGTGAAGAGAACATTTTAATTCACAAACAGAAAAGATCAATGTGATCTGTGCTCCAAATTTCAGTTACAAAATGTTTCGCTAGATGAGTATGTGACATATTTCCAGAAAAAACATGAAAATTTAAAGGATAAACCTGATCATGTGGTGATATCTGCTGATGTGCAAAATGTTCTTTTAGCACTAAGCTTAATTTGTATGAGCACTGTATTATAAACATAAACTACAATGACATAATTTTACATTTTATAACTCGTCCTGAGGATTAGTTCATTATGATTTTTTCAAGAAGGTAACCACCAATTTTTTGTCTACCAGACCTAGTAAAAAAAGGTGATTCCACAGTGAATGATACCAGAGGTTTTTTTTTATATCAGTCTAATAGTGAAATGTGCTTCAAACTTTACCATCTCATAATTATATAAAACTTCCTCAATGAAGACATGCTCCTCAAGGGTATCCTAGAACATTGTAAGATGGTCCATAAATATCTTTTGGGATAACAATTGATTGTAATAATTACATTTTTAACTGCTGTTTAAAGATATAAGATATAACATCAACTTCCACTCTGGAAACTGTTCACAAAAAAGATTATTTCAAAAATAGTGAGGTAAAATTTTTGATCAGTTATGTTTTTCAAACTTGATGACATACTTTGGCCTCAATGTTGTAGGCTATCAGCCATGCTTTTAGTTGAAAATTCTAAGGGTAGTGTTTTTACCCTCAGGATGATATCAAATTTTGATTATTTTGTGTTTGTGTATTGCAACAAGAGTTTGTTATATTTTGCTGATAAATTTACTACACATTTTTCATTTTTAGGTAAGATGAGAGCTGCTTATCTGATTTTTCTGTTTTTCATATCTGTTTGTTTCATGATTATTGATGCATTTTTCCATTGTACTCTGAATTCATTGTTTTAGGCATGTTTACATATCCGTGATTTGTTGAAGTCTCTGTTTTTATGTATGTTTCATGCTCATTTATTCTAACATATAGTGACATATTCTTGCGGTTTCTCCCACATAAAATTATTGCATTCACTGTGTGTTGTTAGGTTTGGTTTTGGACATAATATATTTCAGTGTATCAGTTGTTTTTAATGTTGTACTTATTTCCTGTCCTTTTTAAGTTTTCCGATATGCCCTTATGGTATTACATAAATAGTATTGTGTCATTTTTAAATCCCTTTTTGTGAATGTTTTTGGACTGTTTGTGGTGTTTTGTTATTTTCTTTCTTCAATCTTGTGAAATTCCTTGTTTATAATTGACAATGTGTAATCATTTGTTGTTAAAACCTTCGTTATCAAGTTTTTTTTCCTGAAATAAATTTTCATAGAGCAGGTGTTTTGGGGGCTATCATGTAATGATTTGATAATTCTCTTTTTGATGTTTACTTTGTGGTATGAGTGGTAATTTAAATAACTGTTGGTGTGAGTTAGTTTTCTGTAAACATTGATTTCATATCCTCTATCTTCTTTTGTGCTTAACACATCCAGAAAAGGAAGTAAATGTTGTTATCTTTTCATGGGAATTGAGAGTCTTTTTTACTGTTGATGTCCATCAGAAATTTATTCAATGTTTCTGATTCCAACAGATATAGAAAAACAGTTTCAGTATCTTTATTATTCTTTCATTGGAAGGTTTAATATTTTTTTGGGCAAACTTTGATATATAAAAATTAAAAAAGGAAAAGACAAGCTAGTATTAACATTCATAGACTTAAGTGCTTACATGCTAAGTGCTTTATAATCTTTAAAAATTTATATTTTTGGCATATAAGCTTTAAAAATTTATATTTTTAGCATATAAACTTTAAAAATTAGAAATTTTTGTTTTACTTTTCATATATTATCAAAATATAGGAGTTATGTGAACTAAATAGATGAACAATATGTGAACAGGAGATCAATTCATAGTTATCTATTCTGACTTACAATTTATTCCCACAGTACCTACTGTAATACTGTAATAAAACCTTTTCAAAAATATGGCTTCCTGAAACAACATTCTTTTATAATCCCTTATAAGTTTCTACCGAAATGCATCTTTGTGTTTATAATTGTATTGTGAATCCTCTGTATGTACGAAATAACTGTTATTTGGGTTAGTTTAGGTTTTTTTATGTCCTGTTTGAATAATATCCCCTTAAAGAACACCCTAATAGTTCTGTCTGGTTTAGACCACCCAGAGACAAATTAGCTTTTTTCCATTGAGCAGATGAAGTATTTGGTTCAAGTTAAACTTTTTTCTTTAAGTATATTTTATGGTATATATGATAAATTTTGATATGCTATTTGATTACTATATCTGAATATTTTGTGTGATTATTTTGCGATATGTATGATGTGTGTATATTTTTTAATATAGTTTGATATAGTTAATTTTGAAATTATAATCTTTTATAGTGAAAATATAGTGTATTTTTAATGAATACATTTTATTTGTTGTTCTCTTTGTGTTGTAAACATCCAGTTTTGTTTTTTTTTGGATTCAAACATTTAAAAACAGTGGCACTCTTTTTCTTTTAAGAGTTGTTCTCTTCCCTGTTTCTATCAGTACTGAGCTTATCTAGCAGTACTGAACAACGGAGTCGACGTACCTATTCTTTACCAGTGTACGAAGACTAATTCTTCGTAATATAGATCACTAGGTACAGTAAATATCAAGATCTTCAGAATTATTGATTCTGCAGTTGCTGTTCTATTTTTACAGGAGGATCTAACCAAGCTCTAACAGGTGATGATTTTAAATTATATGGAGTTAAATATTCCTAATTTTCATTGCATATCTTTTTAGGTTGAATTCACCAGTCTTTACCAAATAAAAAATAGATAACAATGCTATTACTAGAGTTTCAGGAATAAAATATTTAGACATTTTATTTGATAGCGAACTTTAAAGCACATATGAAGGCTATTACATGTAAAATATTCAAAATGTTTTGGGTTCATTAATTGATTGTTTAAGAATGGATATATGGATACTATTAAGATGCTATAATGCTCAGTGGTGAGGTCTGTAGTAGAGTATGGCATGATTACCTTCACTATGAAAGTAAAGTAAAGTAACGGGTTTCCCAATAGGGACGTCCTGTTTTTGAAATGTCACAGCGGCCATTTTGAAAATGGTAAAACTGTCAATTGTTGACGTTTGTATTTAGTATACTCCAACAAATTACCATGGCAAGATATACGCTTAAACAACGTTTGGAAATTATCCTAAAATTTTATGCTAATAATCGTTCTTTTGTGAATACCTATCGTGCATTACGTGAAAGTTATGGACCAAATAATCGTCCTGATGTGCGTGTAATTCGTCAAATCGTGGAAAAGTTTGAACGTGAATTTACTTTGCACGATATGAAACCACCAAGTAGACGCCGAAATGCAAGAACTCAGGACAATATTGCTATTATAAGAGCCAGTTTAGCGAAGAATGCAAACGTGTCCCTCACCAGAATGATAACTTCGCAAATTCTGAGAAAAGATTTAGGCTTACAAGATTGTTTTGACTTAAGAACTGAAGCCACTTGATCAACATAAGCATCGTTTGTTCCCTGATTGGGCTCTAAACAAACTCGAAAATGATGGCGATTTTTTCAAAAAAATAATCTTTTCCGATGAAGCTCATTTTTGGTCAAACGGCTTTGTAAATAAGCAAAATTGTCGTTTTTGGAGTAAAAATAATCCACATGGGATTCTTGAGAAGAGTTTGCATCCAGAAAAAGTCACTGTCTGATGTGGTTTATGGCATGGTGGCATCATCGGACCTTATTTTTTCGAACATTGTGTAACAGTCAACGGTGAAAGGTATCGAACGATGATAACGGATTTTTTGTGGCCTCAGTTGGATGAAATGGATTTGGATGGCATGTTTTTTTTAACAGGATTGTTTTTTATGGGGCTATGTAAGTCATTGGTCTATGTGAACAAACCATAATCAGTTGAAGACTTGAAGAGCACACCATTCGTGAGATTAATTCGGATATTTTGCATAAAGTAACCGAAAATTGAGTTCATCAGATTCGCTACTGCAAACGTAGTCGCGGTTGACATTTGAATGATGTGTTATTCAGATTATAATTGTTATCTATTATATTTTGGAATAATTTTTTTTTATTTACAGCAATTTTTACCGTTTTCGTTTAAAAAAAAAATATCAGGACATTCTTATTGGGAGACCTCTTAGTAAAGTTCTAGCTGTAATGATTTTAACTGAGTTTACACACTGACTATGTTTAGTTTTAATCATACATTGCCAGATTTTCTAATAATTGACTGACAATTTATTAATTTACATTGTAAATTTCATGTCATTACATTTCAAAACCATTGCAATCAATATTTTCTCTACTGTTACAAATATTCTTATTAATGTATATATATACAGGATGTTTCATTAAGAATTGTATATATAGTTACTGGCTGGAGAAACTTTAGCACAACATACGAAGACTTAACCAAAAACACTTAAAATATTCCTCCTTCCTGTGATACAGAGTGTTTTATTAAAAATATTCTAAAATGATTTTGGCCAATTGTTTAACACCTTTCAATATTTTTTGTTCGAACTTGACAAACAGTTTACACTTGTTAGGATACTTTAAATACTGTTAAAAGACAGTTTTCTGCTGTTACAAGAGATGTGCTGTAGGGATAGATACTTCCTTTTTTCCCCTCACAATCTACGCCCCTATCGTAATAATCATTTCAGCATGTTTTTTGATTCTTTGTTACTTTTTACATAAATACTATCCCCTTGGTTTTAATGCGATAGACTAAGTAGTTTTCAAGTTATTTGCATTTAAAGTTAATGTTTAAAATACATACTCTTTTTTTATTGCTGGATCATATGCCATGTCACGAGTCATAAATATGTCACTAATAAAGTTGTATAATTTACTAGATTCAGTAAATTCCATTTCAAATGATTTTTTCATATTAATGTTTTAGTTCATTAAAAATCATAACTATGATTTTTATTATAACATTTTTTTCTAATAATTTTATGTTAATAAAATGATGGTTACATAAGACAAAACTATTGAAAAAAATATTTAGAGTAAATTTAATAAATTTTCAAAGTGGCCTCCATTAACTTCAATACCTTTTTTAATTATATCAGAAAAATTTCTCCCAACCTTCAGAAATATGTTTAATTGATTTCTAATAAAATTTGCGCCATTCTCTATTTGTTGTCATAATTCTTGTCTGGTATTAATTTCTTAAGCATACACAAGTGTCTTCATATATCCGCAAAAATAAAAATCTAAGGGATTAAAATCAGAACTCCGAACAGGCCATGGAAACTCACTTCCTTGCCCTATCCATCCATGAGGAAATTGATCGTTCAAATAATTTCGCACCACCAAGTGAAATGTGGTTTGGGTGCCTTCTTTCATAAACCATATATCTCTTCTTGGGTTTAACTCCTCCAGTTCATCAAAAAGGGCATTTTGAAAAAAAAAAAATCCAAATACAAATTGCCGTTGAAATTTGCAGGTAATTCAAATGGACCTATTAAATTATGTCCTCACACCGAACATTTATTCGCAGTTTATGTTGAAAGTGTACTTCTCTGACGGCATGTGAATTTTCTTTATCCCAAATGTGACAATTTCTTCAGTTATAAACGAATCTACATGAAAGTGGCTTCATCAGTAAAAAGAATATTGCTAACGAAATTGTTATTTGCATTTGTCCTATCTATAACAGATTGTGCAAACTTCATTCGTCAAGTAAGATCTGTGGGTAGCAAGTTCTGCACTGGAGTAAAATGTTAAGGTCTTAAGTCTTCTTTTTTAATATTCTGAAAACTGGAGCATAGCGTATTCCAGTTCTTGAAACGTCTAGTATTTAATTGAGGTTCATTAGCAATTATTACTAACACATCAACCTCCTGATTCACTGTAATTATTTTGCACGTGAATGTCAACAACATTTTTAATCTCGAAATCAAACAAAACTTTAATATAAAAGTACAGCTTTAATGTATTTAACTGAGTTTACACACTGCTTATGTTTAGTTTTTCACCATATATGGCTAGATTTTCTAATCGATTCTTAGAAACCATTGTAATCAAACACTTATTCAGAAGATTCATTAAAAAACTATATTTACCATTTATCTGTTAAAAAACATTTATATAAAATGTTCGTTAATGTCCAAGTTCACGAAAATTTCAAAGTAAGTGTCATGTGAAAGTGGCTAATTTAACAAACTAAAACCTAAAATTTTCGAAATATAGGTACTCCATTGAGGTCTGTTTACTACCTTTGTACCTATAAATTTACCATGTAATATAGACTATTTGTTAAATATGTAGTAAAAACCTTAAAAAAAAATATAAAATAATTTTTTTTAGATCTCAAATGATTTCCCAGGAAGATTACAACTTCATAGTAGCTTTTGATGTTACTGATAGTGCAAAAAGGGAAGCTCTTCTGCAAAGTGACAGAAACCAATGTGCCCAGACATTCTTGAATCTTTTGGGACATGTATCCAAGGACCAGACCCTGCAGTACATTTTAGTTTTGGTTGATGATATGTTACAGGTAAAGTAATGAAGTATATTTACTACCAGTAAGCTCATTTAAAATGTAACGAACAAACTTTGTATTGTTGTGCCACATAAATGTAGACTTGCAACACCCCAGAACAGGGTTAAAGTTACAAGAATTATTTTCACCTAAAAATTGGTCCACCTTGATATAAACATCTTGAGTTTTTGGGGGTACCAATTTTCGTGGGGACACTGTATACATGTGTATATATATTGCGGAATCGGATTGAAATATTGGGACTGCGGTCGGCGGCTTAATTGAAACTAAATTTATTTCATCAGTTCGATATTTCGTTGATTATTTAATTTTTCAACATTATCAGGAATATACTACAAAATTAACTAAAAATTAGATAAAACCAAACATTTCGATGACCGTTTTAATCTATCGTTAATTTATATCTATCTTATTTTCTTAGCCTGGATTTGCCCGTGAGTGGCCCTCCATGTCTTTTGATGATTCCTTATCAGCCACTTCTGAACCTGTTTTTGCAGAATCTTTGGTAATGTCACACAATGGTTCTGGGCGTAAAAAGTTTTCTCCCCAGCCTTGTGTTGCCAACAAATATGTTCGTTCATTCGAGATATTTAAGACACTTTATTGTTTTTTGCCTGGTTGTTGAGATCTTTGCAGTTCTTTACCAGTTTTGATTTTGTGATTGGGTTCTTTACGTTCAGAATAACTGATTGGATATCTGTATAAATGCTGGTTCTCTTTACTTTAGGCTCTCCCTCAATGATTGCAGACCACCAAAGCAAAAACTTCAGCCTGGAACAAAGTTGTATATTGACCTAGGTTGTAAGATTTGTTATAATTACATGCCTCCCAAAAGACTCCTGGTCCAATACCATGGACAGTTTTAGAATCATCAGTGAACCATATAGGTTCCCATTAGTATTTGGGACTTTTTGTTCTCTAGATGGTAAGTATAATGGTGTTAATCTTCTCAGTGAAGTTTATTTCTGGTATCATCATATTGGAGTTCATCATCTAAAATATGGATTCCTTAAGTATAATCCCAGTTGTATTTGTGTGACTATTCAATACATAATTTGGCTTCTAAGTATTTTTTTTAATCTCACGATGGTCATAAAGGCTACCGCAGAAATGTATAAATCCTGAGGGACAGACCTGTGATAGCCTCTTAAGATGTTCCTGTACTATTTAAGGCTCCTGTCATATTTAGAAGCGCTTGTCTCTGTCGGGTGATGAGAGAGATCGCACAAAATTGCAAAGCTGTTATTTTTCACCAAAGTACTGAACCATATGTAACTGTCGGCCGTATTACTGATTACCAACAGATTACCTTTGATTTCAGCCCCCAGGTTTTACCTACAACTCGTCTGCATTTCCAAAACAGTCGCGTAGCCCTATTGGTTATGTTTTTAATATGAGTGCTCCAATTCTGATCTAGAACGACGTGATTAGGGAAAGAGCCGAGGTGACTACAGTCTCATAAAAGTCGAAGGACAAAGACTGCAATGGTTTTCTCACGTCAGACGTAGAAATAAGAACTTTGCGGGACGAAGGATAGAGCTGTTAGAAGTTAACAGAGAGGTAGAGAAAAACAGAAAAGATCAAATGACTACAGAATGAATGAAATCAGTGGCGAAGAAGACTAAGGAACAGCGACTCCTGAAAAGAGGAAAGCTGGGGAATAAGACGAAAAAGGAGTAAATGCCACCCTCGCTCTTTTTCAAGCTTTAGCAATGTATCCCAATGCATGACTAGTAAATATTTGGATCAGGGGGACCATAATTATTTCCGGTCCTTCTTGGAGTAGTCTGGGAAATATACCATCTGGCCCTGAAGTTTTATATGGTTCAAAAGTTTAGCTTCAATAGCCTATCTGACCTTGTTAAAAGCAAAGATTTCTTCCGAGGTCAGCCAGTCAATTCTGGTTGGGTTAAAACTTGTTTATTCATTACGTATTTCCAATAGTCAATTGGACAGACTCTGGAAAGTTAAGTATCGTCTTGTTTCTCTTAGATCAGACAGCTATTCCACCAAGCTGCTTGCTTGGGCGGGCGACTTTCTTTTAGCGGGTAGTTTTCCTCAGATGAGGCGACTATTTGAAAGTTGCAATCAGTCTGCTACCAGCTCATCATCAACATTGTTTTTTGGTCTTTTAGAATAATCATTTCGTGCGCATGTTTTAAGATCCCTTCTAAAGGATTCCCAATTGATCATAGAATATTATTATAGTATAACGATATTATCAAGTTTAGGATTTTTTAAATAAAAGAACTTTAAATAATGATCAGCTTGCCCTCACAGTGAGATACCCATTGGTCTGCCATAGCAGCACTGTAGATATTTAATTTTGCAACATTTTGTGAAACCAACAGTAAAATTGTGAAAAAGCCGTATTCTACATGGATTATATGGATTATTTGAGAGTAGTTCAAAAAATGGAATTTTTGTAGATGTGGTAACAAAATTTAAATAATGCACACATCCATAATTTTTTTAATTAGAATAATTCAAGATGATCTACATAGTTATAATCTTACACTAGCCGGTGAAAATATTCTCGAAAGAAGCAATGAGTACATAATTTTTGAATATACTCGCTTGGAAAGCGGAGAATTATGGCACATTTATTTGTTTTGATTGATAATTCAATCAATGGAAATGCTATTTTTGTATCGATTGTGGTAAAAATTCTACAAAATCGAATTACAAGATCTATCTAGTATCTCTACATATCTTAAGGCCCATCCTTGAAAATCCTAACAGTGAATTTCAGTGGGCTGTCTATCAAAAATTTCTTTTTGTACGAAAACAAAATCTGTTCATGAAGTAATATTCTAAGCGTTGTTCAGATATCTCTCTCAAGTCCAGGTCAAAAATGCTTTCATCTTTTACTCTTGCCGATTATACAACCGGGACAACCCCTGAAGTGACAGGTTTGGGGCTACATAATAAAACCATAAACTTACGTGGGCGGTCTTCTCTTTAGTGGTGTTATAGCCTATATAGGGTGACCATATGTACTTTTTTTAGTAGGACAGTACTTACTTTTCAAACGCTGTCCTATTGTACTTTAAAATTTATGAAGTACACCTAAATGTACTCTTTTTCTTAATTACACAAAATTAAGTCCTACTTTTTGTCCAAACAAAAATAATTTTGATTCGAATTGATGCGCCCACTATTGATTACTTTTTACCGACACTTTTTATCGTTTTTTATATTATATTGTGCTGTGTGGAAAAATAAACAATTTCATCATGTCACTGCCTAGAAAAAAATGCCATTTTAACGTCGAGTTGCAAGCAGAGTATCCTTTTATGAAACAAAAATCAAATATTTCAACGCATATTGTGTTTTGCCAAGTTTGTAAAATTGATGTTGATATTTCTAACAGTGGTCGTAGTAATATCAAACAACATTTGTCAAAGAAAAAACACATGTTGGCTACTAATGCGAACTCTAAGAGCAGCAAATTGCAAACCTTTGTTAAAAAAGAAAATTTAAGTTCTGAAAATATGTTGATTGCTGCCAAGGAAGGTACTTTTGCTTACCATAAAGTTAAGCATTTGCAAAGTTTCAGATCCTTGGACTGCACGTCAAAACTAATTGTAAGCATGTTTGAACCTAAATTTGCGGCAGCTCGAACCAAGACTTCGAAAAGCAAATTTCGTCAGCATCACAATCGATTCGTCGAATCATAGAGAACTTAAAGTTGTACCCTTAATAGTAAGATATTTTGATGGAGAAAATGGTGTCCAAGGAAAATTACTTCAGCTACGTGACTTACCTGGTGAAACATCAGAGCAGTCAATGTTCTGAACCACCATAATTTACTACAAAAATTCATCGGAATGTCTGCTAATACTACAAATACAAATTTTGGTGGAATGAGAAAAAAAGGAGTGAATAATCTATTCAGCAAATTAAATGCTTCTCGTGGTAAACCCGTGATTGGAATTGGTTGTGTGGCACACATTTTTAATAACTGTTTACAAAATACGACGGTCGTCTTACCCATAGACATTGAGGTTATTGCAGTCAAGATTTTTAAGTATTTCTATATTTTTACAGTCAGAGTGGAGAAATTAAAACAGTTTTGAGATTTTGTTGATATCGAGTACAAAAAATGTTGTCGTTTTCAAAAACAAGATTTTTGAGCCTAATGCCATCCATTGAACCAATTATACAAATATACGAAGAAGGTTGCGTTTCGATTTAATTTGAGTCTCTTACCACTCCCTGACACGTGTTTCTGGGTCTACCCGTCATCAGAAGGAGTTTGTAAGAAGACTCAAACCAAATCAAAACGCACCGATTACTCTGGCAATTACATGAAAATAACTACCAGAGTATGCAACTATAAATATACAAATGTTCGAACCCTTGAAAGCATATTTTTTGTCGATTGATAATTGTCCAACAGTTCTAAAACAGTGTTTTCAAAACCCAATCAGTCAAGCATGGATGTGGTTTGTGCATAACATTGCGTCTCTCTTCCACAAAGTGATTTTAGATGTAGAAGGTGACAAAATATGCGCAACGGAAGCCGCTTTGGAGTATTTCGAACTTATAAATAAGCTTCAAAATCGTTTAAATAAGTTATTTTTGCCGCTTAAAGTAAGAGAGTCCCTTTCAAAACTTGAAAATTGGAAGACCTTGACCTTAGTGTGAACTATCGGGATATCTTTATCACGCATGTCAAGCAGTTCTATTCAAATTGTGTAACATATTTGAAAAACTGGAGTGAAAGTTTAAGTAAACTAAGGCTATTTGGATGAGTTACCTTGAAAAAACAAGTTTCTTGGGCTGAAATTTTATCGTCGTGTGAGGCTTTCAAAGACTACGTAGGTCCGATATTGAATCAAGACGAACTTTTTGATGAAGTTAGTCTAATACGAACCTACGTTACAGAAAATAAAATCACAGACTGGAATTCGAAAAATATTTCTACCGAAGATCGATGGCTCGAAATCTTCCAAAAAAAAGGGCTTTGAAAAATCTCAAAATTCTATGTGAGTTTGTTTTTTGTCTGCCGGGACCAGTGCGTCGATTGAGCGGTTGTTCTCAAATATCAATAACTATTGGAGTCCCAACAAATCGCAGTTGAAAATATCTACTCTGGAAGCTATCATGCCAGTCTACACAAACTTTAAAGCTTCGTGTAATGAAATGTTTCAGTTCTTAAAGAGTAAACCACAACTTCTGAAGGAAATTCATAGTTCCAACAAGTAGGACTGGTACCAAAATGATGATCAAGATGTTCAGAAAGGAACGTCGAAAGAAAATTAACTATTAAAATTTTATCATACATTTTTTATGTACTTATGTTTGATTAAAAAAATCGTTCTTATCATTGTTTTAAAGATTCGTAAAATTTTCACCAGAAAAATTTCCTAGGGCACAGCAGTGTACATATTTTCTTAAAAATTATAAATGTACTTTTTTTTGTTGGAAAATTATGGTCACCCTAGTTATAGGTAATTAGAATACCAGACCAGAGTAATATTATATTATTAATAAATTTACAACGTAACAAAGGTACATAAAGGTAACAAATCCTATTGGAAATGATTAAGTATCGAAGACAGACATAACTTTCATAAAACGTACATTTATTGTAAATTATGGTAGAAACATGCATATGCATATTTTCGACAAAAATATAATTAAGATTGTAAATTTCTAAATAAACAAATTTAACAAAACAATGTATAGCAAGGCTGCCTAAATTTTAACGTAGATTAAAGTTTACCGAAAATGGAAAATTATAAAAACAGGATTATTAATTATTTATTATAAGAATTTGGTTAGTATCACGGTTATTAAAATCGATAAAATGAAACTATGTAAATATAGAATTATGTGTAATGTTTCTTGAGAAGGTGTTTTAAATAAAAATTATAATAAAAATTTTGCAATTTTGGTAGCATATTTTCCCACAGTTCTATATCTTTATCAATATTTTCGAATACCGTTTGCGGTCCATACCATACCAAACTAACAGTATTCTCTATTCGATTTAAATAACTGGCCTTGCACTTGATAGTAATAGGAATTAGTTCTTTTAAAATGAAATTGACCGTCCCTTAGTTGGCAAAATTTAACATTTTTTTATATTATTTAAATAATTTCCCCGTGAATTATATGATATTGCTGCTTTCAAACACCTTAATAGCCACCTAATATAATAAACATCCAATAGCCACCCCTCTTGGTGTGATTTACACGTTTACCTCTAACAAATTTTACAATAACAGAATTGAAGCTTTCTGCGTTATTGTTGGTGGCGCTTTTTTATCAAACTTGTTGCATGACATTTAAGCCTATTGCTGAATGATGTAATATCGGACAACAAACCACACTCTTGCATTTCAGGAATATAATTAATTTCCTGGTCTAAATTTTGTTTTTTACAAAAATAAGTGGCACAATTTTTGAGATCGCCTTTTCAATATCTTGTTTTAAACCAAGTACTTTTATGTTGTCGCCGGAATTGTTTTCGCGGTGATATTTGACTTGCCGTTCGTAAGCGTTGTACATTATCTTTTAGTACAGATCTTAATTGCAAAGGAATAGGTTTTACCACAGGACTGTATTTTTTGATGATTGTTCTCTTAATATATCAGATGTCTTTTCTCTATCACTCGATTTTCTCAATAAAAAAGTTGTTGCCGTACTGCTTGGCTTGCATTTGCATTCTCTGGTAAAAGCCTTCTACAACAATTGTGCTTTTCACACTTTCACAATTGTGCAGTCGAAGTACCTTTATAATTTTTGTAACATACGTGTTGAGTAATTGTATTTTTTTGACGCACACACACACACAACAATACTTATTTTTTATTCCTCAGTACAATATCTTATCAGTCCTTTTTTCTATAATACAAGCCACACCCGAAGTGGCCGAAAATACAGACACATAGTCTGTATGTAAATAGTAGTAAAGATAAAACAATAGTATTGTTATAAAAAAGTTATAAAAATTTAGAAAGAAAATGCCACAAATTAACAGAAAATATTTCTATCCAAACAAAAAATAAAATTAGATAAGGTAGTTACCACTGGTCTGCATAAAATATCGCCAATTGTCGTTGACTTTTTCGTGGGGCACATAAACGTCTTCATGAACTACCCATTGTAAAAACTATGAACTCTCTGGTTTGTCAATAGTCTGAATCTGAATAAACTTTGTCCTTTTAATAAGCACTAAATTATTATTTTCTCTCTTCGTTTCAACATTATTTATGACCCTACCGAGAGAGTGTAGGGTATATACATGGTAGCTTGACATCGACAACAAGGACAGCCTGCATTGAACGAGAGAAACAACTATTAGCAGAGTTTCGAGGTTTTCTTAAAAAAAAACTTAAACAAAATAGCTCCTTTATGTTAAAAGTAAAAAACAGATTCGGAAAGTGGGAAAAATCCAATAGTGACGCAACTTTTTAAATTTTTTTAACAAAATTAATTTTAAACAAAAAAAAATCTTTTAAACAATTTATTAATTTATAAAGAGTTAGTGCACTAGAATTTTTAAGACCTATAATAAAAAAATATTTATCTCAATATCTGCCATAGTTTTTGTGTTATTTTATTTAAACTTTTACATTCAAATTTAGCTATGCCCAGAATAGCGAGGAATGACCTTAAAATTGGCATATACATATTTGTTAATGTACCAGTGATAACCAATAGAGTGTTATTGAAACCATTAGATGACAGTCGCCTTTATTACAGGATCCTTTAATACAGTACAAAATACTTCATGTCTAAAGGTCGATTCAGGCACATCAATCACGTCTCGTCACAGTCCTGGCGCCGAACCGAACAATCCGTCATATATTCTTTAATAGAAATATACCGCCAGCATTCACATTCATCAGGCGACGAACAGTTTCCCAGCTGTCAAATAATTAATAGTTCTGTGACCAAACAGGACCGGTTCGGTGCCGAGACTGTGACGGGACTGATGTTTCTGAATCGACCTTAAAAGAGGGTTATTGCCATCGAGCAAAAAGACAAAAGAGGGAATGTAAAGGTAGTGGGGGCAAACATATTGTTAGACAGGAAGTGCGATCTTTAGAGGCCACATTAAACAAGGAAAGAGAGTCTCTCTCCTTGTTTGACATCAAATTTAGTTGGGTTATGATATTGTTTGTCCCAAATGTCACATGAAATCTTATTTATATTGAAGTTTTTTTACAATTGTGTCGCATTTTAGACTCTTATCATTAATAATTAATTAAAACTTTCTCGTCTAAGACACATTCTGAAAAATATTATATAGCTACTGTTGATAAGTGTCGGAAAATTTAAATTTGGCGTATTCGCATTTCCGGATATGTTCACCATCAGAGGCCACTTTTTTGGTCTCCTTTTCATAAGGATTAGATTCCCTCTTTCGTCTTATTGCTCGATGGTTATTGCTAACATGTTAATGAAATCTTTTATTTTGACAAATGACATTAAATAATTTTGTATAATATAAATAACCTATAAATGTCTATTTGTTACCTAGCTAATCCTAGATTAAAAATTAAAATAAAATAAGAGTAAAACGTTAAATTTATTTAAATTGTTTGTTATTTAAAGAATTCTATAATCCATAATCTTACAATGTGGAAGAACAATTAGATATATCTAGCTTAGTTGGCTCAAATAATGAGGAATTACTAATCGAGAATAATAATAATACTAAAAACGATACTCACTAAATAAAGAACATCATACAGCAAATTTAATCAAATATCCATATACAGGGTGTCTAGAAACTTTCCTGACAAACTAAGACAGATAATTTTAAAATAATTTAACCCAATTCACATAGTATGAAAATGCTTCCCAAGGGAACTAGAGTTTTCTAGTTAGCAAAGTTTATCTTTAGTTTTTTATTTTATGGCATCCAAATACCCTAAAAAATTCCCAATCGTGATCCCACTCACTCAACATTTACAGATCTCACAATTTCAAAATCTTCCGTAGGAAATATTTTACACAATGAAAATTGATATCCTTTTCATTTTACAAATTTAGGTTAAATGGTAAAGTAAACTAGATAGTTACAAAATCAGAAAAATCGAAATGAAAATTTTTTTCAGATTCATTTTGTTTTGCGGCAAAGCTACATTCACAAAAAAATGGAACTTTTAATGTGCATAATGCACAATCTTATTCGTACGTTGGTAACAATCCCCGCGTTGTTCAAGCATTTAAGCATCAATTTTACCATTAACGTCTGGATAGGAGTAGTTAACGAGTATCTACTTGGGCCTGTGGAATTGCCTGCTCGTTTAAATGGTGCTGATTACTTACATTTCCTGCAATTTTTTTTACATTATTCGTTAGATAAAGTACCTTTAAATATTCGGCAAAACTTATGGTTTCCACATGACGGCTGTCCGGCCCACTTTGGCAGGAATGTACGAGACTTTCTTGATAATAACTATGAAGACCATTGGATTGGAAGAGGAAAACCATTGGATCCAGTTGCTTGGCCAGCAAGGTCGCAGGATTTTAATCCTTGCGAATATTGTGTTTGGGGATACATAAAAGCATTTATTTTTTCCGTTTCGATACAAAATAGTTCACAACTCTGGCCAAGGATACAAGATGCTTGCAACGAATTTAGAAATAACTGAAATTTTTGCAAGAATTCGGCATTCCAATTTTATTCATGACTAATGGTCATGAACATAGTGCATCTTTTATTACTATCTACTTTTGATACTTATTCTTCTGTGTTAGTTTCGTTCCATCGTAATAAATACTTTGTTTTCAAAACCTTTTAGATAAAATTTTGTTTCAATTTGATTTTTGCTTGTTTTCTCAAACAATTTTTACAAAGTGTATGCTGCATTTATTGAAACAAGAGAATTTATAAAATTAATTAAGGTACCTATTAATTTAACTTTCATGACGAAAAAACGAAAAATTTTCATATCGATTTTTCTAGAAAACGGTGTATTTTACCGACTAAGTGTACACCTACATTGGAACCGTATATCTCCCGATCCGATATCGGGCGACGTCGGCCGACGTCGGATTGAAAACAAACTCAAGGTATTAAATCATAGTGCCTATACTGTTTCCGTGACGAAGCAGTATAGGCACTCTGATTTAATACCTTGAGTTTGGTTTTAATCCGACGTCGGCCGACGTCGCCAGATATCGGATCGGGAGAAATACGGTTCCAATGTAGGTGTACACTTAAAGTAAGAATACCTTTTAGTACTAGAATACCTGAGAATTTAATGATCTAGTATAAAAAATGTTTAAAAATTAAAGACAAAAAACTTATACGTTAAAATAAACGTTGACCTACCCAAAACGGACGCTTATGACCGGTATTCGAAATTCGCAATTAATGAAATCGATTCAGCTCTAGATGGTAAATAATCGTATCAGTTTTTGTTTTTCTAACTAGAAGCTTTCTCGGGGTATTAAAAAAAATAATTACAAGGCGCCATCTTCAAAGAGCTCTAGCTCCCTTAGGAAGCATTTAGAAGAGAATTGGGTTGAATTGTCTTAAAATTATGTAATAAATCTTTGGTCTTCGTTTGTCAGGAGAGTTTCTGGACACCCTGTATAAGTGAAGTTACACGTCTCTCACTTCTACTCGTAATTTGACAGTTTACGCCAAAATAAGGGATCTTTAAATAAAAGTTCTCTAGCCTGTATTTAACTTAAATACAGGAGTCCTGTATTTTATTAAAGGAGAAAAATAAAGAACGCTTAACTGCGCATGCGTATAAGTCAAAATAAAGCTGCTTTTATTACAAGACGACATAAAACACCTCTGCAATAACTATTTAATACATCGAATGGATTGCCTAACATCAACTAAATTCTGCAAAAGTATTTTTTTCTGTAATACAGGATATTTTGAAATTATTTTTAAAAGTAATATAAGAAAAACCAAGAATGGATAAGATACAATAATTCATTTTTCAAAAATAATTACAAAAACGATAAAAAATATTCCTACTCCTTGTCAAGCCATTAAAAAACTTCTTGGTTTCACTTGATGTTTTGTCCGCAATCCTATTAATGTTATGAATACATTGAAGATGATTGTTTTACATTGCATTAAACTATTTACTTAATATATTTTATAGCATTTTCCGTAATTCTTTCAGGAGAACAGAAGTCGTGTAGAGATATTTCACGAGTATGCTAACCAAAAGAAAGAATCTGTTTGGGGTCCATTCTTGAACCTTCTTAACCGCCAGGATGGATTTATTACTAACATGACTTCTAGAATCATTGCTAAAATTGCATGTTGGTCGCAGACACTTATGGATCGTTCTGACCTTCATTTTTACTTGACCTGGTTAAAAGACCAACTAAAAACTCAGGTATGGACTGTTTAATTTGTTTAAGAGGTTTTTTTGCTTGCTTATGTTTACTTTTTTTGTTATAAAATGCTTCTATTTTTCGTTTTAATATTTCCAAGTCTTTATTTTAGCTTAACAACTCTGTTATACATTTTTTTGTTCATAATCTATATTTCTGCTATTACAACTATTATCATACGAAGTGAATTATGTAAAAGATTTATTTTTATTTTTTTACTTTGTCTCGTTAGGTGTAATGACGACAAGGTGAAGTTTTTGACAGCAACTAAAAAGTTTTGGAGCTTTAATTGATTCCATAAAATTAAAGATATCTCAAAGGCGACAGTCATTAAATTTAATCCTTGACGACAATACTGAAGTAGCAAATGTTAAGTCACGAAAGGTCGTGTTGCTCAAGAACCCAAAAATTTATTGGCTCGATAAATAAAGTCAGTTCTGCTTTTATCAATCTACGAAAATTTAAGGTTCACAATATATTGAAATTAGAAGTTTTACACTTAAATATTATGTTTATTTGGGATTAAGTCACAATTGATTGTAATGAAAATTACGTTTTATAACTGTTACTTGATTTTTCGATGTCCACTCAGGAAATCGTTTTCAAAAAAGATAATTTTAAAATAGTGAGGTGTTATTATAACAAATAGTCTTTTGGCAAATTGACAGCCTCGATCTTGTAGGTATATAGCTATACTTTTGGTTGGTAAATTCATTATGTGTTTAGGTATTATATGTTTATGTATTGTGTGTTGTATGTTTATTATGTAGAATTATAGATGAGGTGTCCCCGACTTTCTATTAATTCGTTTATATTGGTATGTTCTTCTTGCAGTTGTTTGGTATCCAGAGCTTGCTACATTTTGCTGATAGGTTTGCTACACATTTTTCTTCATTAAGTGAGATGGAGCTGTTTCTTTCTTTGATTTTCCTCTTTTTCGTACCTGTTTCTTTAATGACTATTGATGCATCTTTCCATTGTACTCTGTGCTCATTGTTCCAGGCATATTTGCATGCTCCTCTATTTTTTCTCGTTCTTAAGGATGTAGTGGCATCATGTAATTTGTTCGACTATTTCTGTCCAATTATCTCTCTCCTGTGCGTGTTGATTTGCTTTGGAGAATGAGTAACCAGTCATCTCCTTTATTTGGTCCGACCATCATACTGGAGATCTTCCTCTGGATCTTTTATTCTCTACGTTACCTTCAACTATCATTCGCTTCATGCCTTCTCTTCTAGTTATATGTCCTAAATATTTCAGTATATTTTGATTGATAGTTGTGATGAGTCTAGTTTTTATGTTAAGTTCTGCTAGAATTGAGTTATTTGTGCGATGGGCGGTCCATGATATGCGCAACATTCTATGGTAGACCCACATTTCAAACGCCATTATACGCTTTGAATCGGCTTTTTTTATTGTCCAAGTTTCTGAAGCAAAGCTGGCGATAGGAAATATCAATGCTTAAACAAGTCGTAATTTTTTTTGTGATGTCAGTGTTCTTCCAAATTTTTGTTAGTTTGACTGTTGCCGATCTGACCATTGTGATGCGTCGACGGATCTCATCTTCACATCCTTCATTGTTAGTAATAACTGAGCCTAAGTAATTAATCTGCCTGACCACTTCGTAAACCTGCATTGTTTCTTATCTCTGCTTTGTTTTTTCTGATTCTATCGATGATCATCACTTTGGTTTTCTGCATATTTATTTTCAAACCATACTCCGTACTCACAGTGCCTAGCCCATTCATAATTAGTTCCAGTTTTTTTGGTGATGACGCTAATATAACAGTGTCATTAGCATAACGTAGGTTTTTGATTTTTCTTCCTCCCATCGTTGCTCTAACTTGCCATACCTCAAAAACTTGACGCATAATGTGTTCACTATGTTGAATAGAATAGGGGATATTATGCATCCCTGTCGAACTCAAGATTTGAATTTGAAGTTTTTAGAAACCTCTTTATTAACTCTTACATTAGCAGTATTATTTGCATTATAGTTTTTGTAATAAATAAATTAGATGTTCTAGCGTACCCATTTATATATGCCAGATTTTATCCCATTTTACGGTACTGAAGGCCTTGAATAGTCAACAAAGTATAAATATGTTTCTATGTTAAACTCTCGAGATTTTTCGATAATGACGAATATTAAAAATGTGTTCTCTTGTATTGGAGGAATCTTCATTGTTCTTGGAAAATTTGTGGTAAGAGAATTAATTTTAAGTCTTTCATTGATGATGGTTAGAAGTACTTTGCTCGCGTGTGATATCAATGCTACTGTACGATAATTACTCTAATCTGTCGAAGAACCTTTTTTATATATAGAAATAAAGGTGAGTTTACCCCAGTCATTTGGTTATTTTCCGGTATTCAGTTATTGTAGTGTTGGAGTGTTTCAGCTGTTATTCTATCTTCTCCTTCTGCTTCTCCGAATTTTAGCTTTTTAATTGCCGCCTCAATTTCTGATTTCAATATTTGAGATTCTTTTTCATAACTTCTTTTCTCTGTATTATTGTCTGGGTCGTTGTTAACGAATAGTATTTGCCAATATTGTTTCCACACATCTGCGATACCGTCTGGGTTTGTTATGGTATTTTCACTATTATCTTTGATGATCTGTGTCTGCGGTTTGAATTCTCTCGCTAGAGACTTGACTTTTGAGAAAAGTTCTCAGATTCTTGTCGGTCAGCATTTTCGTCTAGTTGTACACATATTCTTTTAATATAATTATTTTTGTCTCTTCTGCACAAGTTGTATTTATGGCGTATATCTCTATTTCTTTTTGTTTTGAATTTGATTTGTTGTTTCCGTTTTCGTGTGAAGAAAGTTTTCGTCTTTCTTCTACAAGATTGAGTCTCTTCAGTCATCCAATGTTTTTTCCTAACTGTTTTGTCTTTGGGATTAGTATTTTGATGGCTGCAGTGATCCATTTCTTTGTGTATTCTCACGTTTTGTCAGGGTCTCCGTTTGTCACCATCCGGAACGGTTGGTGCTAGAACCAGCACGGTTCTAGCATATGTCCATATCTGTGAAGTATTTATATTTGTCGAAGTCTCTGTTTTTAATGTATGGTTCTTGCTCGATTATCCGGACCCTTAATGATCTTTCGGTTTCTTCCACATAAAAAATATTGTATTCAAGGGGTGTTTTAAAGATGCAGTTCTTTGATCTCTCTTGTTTGTTGTTGGTTTGGCTTTGAACAGAGTAGATCTCGGTGGATCTCAGAGGACACATAATATTTCAATTGTAAAATATAAAAATCATGAATGTGTTGCTTGTGTGAGTCCATTTCAAATAGGTAAAGAAATACTAAATAAGACTTACTCACAATCAATTTAATTTAACTATCAGACGACCGGTTTCGCTTTCTACAATATGCAAAGCATCCTCAGGTCTCGATACAAAGTTAAACAAATGCTGAAATAATAAAAACCCATATTAGGGTGTTGTCTAATAACGATAAACAAATTAGGTGTTGTAAATTACAATAATTATGCCAATATTACATGTCTGTGGTTTTATTTAAATGAGTAAGTTGAATAAAAGGTATAAAAATTTTTAAAAAGGTTAAACAGACAAGGTAAGGCCCACAAATTGTTATAAAATAGTCTCTTCGATTGTAATACATTAATAAATGAGCAAATAAATAAATAAAATAAACATTACTTAGTACCGGCATGTAACTGTATCGAGACCTGAGGATGCTTTGCATATTGTAGAAAGCGAAACCGGTCGTCTGATAGTTAAATTAAATTGATTGTGAGTAAGTCTTATTTAGTATTTCTTTACCTATTTGTAAAATATAATTTTTATTACAATTAATTTGGGCTTAATCCCATATAAACAGATTCAGTTTCAGAACATTTTTAAGTTTTAAAACGTTTAAATGTATAATCGGGAAGAGTCGCTCAGCACACGGAACAGTAAATGTTTACTCATGGAATTTTGTTATGATGGAACAATTCTGAGAATAAGAACTTCGATGGAGAACTTGACATTTGGCAGTTTTTCGGGACTTGTTAGCCGGAACTGTAGAAATCACGCAGTAAGATAATTGCAACGGATACAATTTCTTATGTCACCAAAGAAGAATTAGAAGTTAAAAGAACATGATTCAAAACTACTTCTAAACCACACATTCTTTTCAATGACATTAAATTTAATAAAATTTAAAAAATATAATTTATGAAAATCAGAATGTGATGACAGTCACTTAATAAGCGTGATGTAAATGTCTTAATTCTAGCCTTCTTAAAGCTATTTCCTCATTGCAACTACATATGGCGTGCAAAACTTGAGACGAATTAATTTATTTTCATGAACCACCTTTTTCTGAAATTGAATTCGATTATTTTGAACGAGGTTTACCTTTAAGACAAATATGAGTGACGGAAATTATGAAAGTAAATGGAAGTAATAGGTCGGAACCGGTTTTCAAAACAAAATTGTTTTAGTTACTACATAGACCTATCTTATTTTGTTACGATGGAAAAACAGTAGTTTCTTTAGTTAAAAAATTATTTTTTTTAAAGGGTTTAATATCTGTTTCTGTGAAGTTTCTCAGAATGATATTTAAAGAAATCAAAAAATATGAAAGTATAAAATAACGTATAGTTTCATTACATTCAATGGAAAGTTGTAAATACGAATAATACTACAGCCTAACCTCCAATAACGACCACTGATCGGAAAGGGTTACATTTTTTACTATACAGGGGTAGTCCCTAGTAAAAGTCAACAAAAAAAAAATGTATGCGGACTTAAAACAGCCAGCTTAAAGCCGGTGACTTTTTTGTTATTTATTTTTTATCTAGTTTATTATTATTATTATTATTATTATTCAGATTTAGCCATACGGCTCACACTCCCTCTGAGGGGAAAATTCACTCTTCCCAGATACCTACGGTATCAAAAGGATTGAGCTCTGGTGGGACTCTTTCCGTGTTATCGAGCCCTAGGTGACTTGGTATGTTGGAGTATCTCCCAGAAATTTTCGTACACATCTGGACGTCGCGAAGAGTACAGCTTTCTGCATGGCCTTATAAAGATGTTCATTTAGACCCAGCTGTTTTATGTTCGCTAGGAGGTTTTTGGGAATAACACCAGTAATAGATAGAACAATAGGTACTGTCTGGGTACTTTCCATTCTCCATTGTCTCTTGATTTGTATTTCCCGATCTCTATACTTGGCGATCTTTTCGTTGTATTTAACACGCAGATTGTTAGTGTTAGGTATCGCCACATCAATAAGTGTTGTTTGCCTGGTAATTTTATTCACTAGTATGAGATCCGGTCTATTATGGGCCACTGGCTGGTCTGTGAGCACAGTGCGGTCCCAGTATAGCTTGTAGTTGCCATTTTCAAGCATTCTGTCAGGGACATATTGATAATAAGGAAGATGGTCGGTTTGTAGAAGTCCCAGTTTGTCAGCTAGTTCTTGGTGGATAATCTTTCCTACTGAGTCATGGCGTTCTTTATAATCGGTACCGACAAATGCTGGCAGCCACCAGCGGTGGCTGCCAGGCATTTGTCGGTACCGATGGCAGATGTTGGATACCGGTGGCAGATGTTGGATGGTTTCTTGGGCTTGGCATCCATATCGGCATTTGTCATTTTGGACTTGAGGATCTTTAACAATATATTTTAGGTAATTTTTAGTTGGAATTACCTGATCCTGAATGGCAAGTAGGAAACCCTCAGTTTCGGGAAACATCTTTCCTGATGTCAACAAATAGTTCGACGCTATATTGTCGACATAGTCTTGATTGACTTCATTCGGATGTCGCCCGTGCAGAGGTTTACCCATCCAGATGCGCATTTTTTCGTTCTTAGTAAGATGGTTTATGCGCATTTCTTGTTCCCTCAGGTTGATCGGTGTTGTGTCATCTACTGCGCAAATCGCGCGATGAAGAGTAGATGTCTCTGCCTGTACCTGAAAATAAGTTCTTAAATTATTAATCTGTTTATCTAATTGCTCGCTTATATCAATAAGTCCTCGTCCTCCTAAATACCGTGGTAATGTCGTTCTTTCTACTGCACTTCGAGGATGGTGTTTTTGTGCCTTTGTGAGGTGTGTTCGTACTTTTCTCTGAAGACTTTCTATATCCGTTTTAGTCCACTTAATAATGCCAAATGAGTAGCTAAGCGCGGAAAATGCGTAGGTGTTTAATGCCTTAAACCAAATTTTTACTATTAAGATGTGAGCGGAGTAGCTGTTTTACCCTTCGTATGAACTCTGATGTTAATTCGATTTTCATTTGTTTATGGTCAATTTTCCGCGCTTGCTTTACTCCTAGATATTTATACATGTCATTGTCGCCCATAGCCTCGATGTTTTGGCCATTTTGCATATCGAATCCCCCGGGCTGAACCTATCCCTTGACTATATTTAGAACACGACATTTGTCTAACCCAAAGTGCATACTGATATCATTTGAAAAAGTTTCTACAGTTTTTAGCATTTGATCTAAGTGAGTTCGAGTGGAAGCCATTAGTTTCAAATCATCCATATACAACAGATGATTAAGCTTCGCCACTACAGTGTTGTTGTTTTTAATGCTAAAACCTGAGTCAGTGGAGTTCAATAGCTGGGATAGTGGGTTCATCGCTAGACAGAACCACAAGGGGCTTAGCGAGTCTCCTTGAAAGAGGCCGCGGTTAATTGCGATATTTTCCGTTTCGATATTGTTTTCACCAGGTATTTGGAGGTGAATTTTAGTCTTCCAATCTGTCATAATATGTCTTAAGAAGGTCACTATATTATCATCGACTTTATATTTATATTTACCAAATATATTTACCAGCCATTCATGCGGCACTGAGTCAAAGGCTTTCTTATAGTCAATAAAGGCAGTGAAGAGGTTCCTTTTTTTGGTGTATGCCTGGTTGGAAATGACTGAGTCGATAATAAGTTGTTCTTTGCAACCCATGGAGCCCTTAGCGCATCCTTTCTGTTGAGGTTCTATGATATTGTTTAGAGCGCAGCGTTGGTAGATACGCTGGGCTACACAGGAAGTGACCAATTTATACAGAGTTGGAAGACATGTAATTGGGCGGTATTTGGCTGGATCTTGGGTGTTATTTTGATCCTTCGGTATTAAATAAGTTGTTCCCTGAGTTAGGAATGATGATATTTCCTGCGGATTAGAAATAGCACGATTAATTAATGTTGACAGGCACTCATGAGCACTCCAGAACTTCTTAAGCCAGAATTTTTGAACTCCATCTGGTCCAGGAGATTTCCAGTTATGAAGCTCTTTGATGATATTAGAGACTTCTTCTGTGGTGAAGGGTTCATAAACAGTTGTGCGGTAGTGTTGACAGCTGTGCGTCGTATCTTCTATCCATCCAGCATTGGTGTTAAGAGCAGCTGGTGTGGAAAGTTGATTTCCCCAAAACTCCTGAATGTCTTCTTGGCTTGGGTATGATTTATTGGCACTTTCGACAGTGGAATTAAGTTTCCGATAGAACGCCTTCTCGGCATGCTCAAAAAGCGCATTGTCACATTTTCAGCTGTTACTAACCTTGTACCTCCTTAGTCGTCCTGAATAAACGGAGAGTTTTTGTTTTAATGTATCCAGGCACTGATGGGCTGTGATGTTTACTGGATCATATTGCGAGTGTCTTGCAGTGCTTAGCATTATTTGATCAGCTCTTTTAGTGACTTTTCTACTTGTTGTTCCTCGTATATATTCTGTCATTTGACCAATGTCCCTACGCAGTAATTCAATCTTGTTTAGAAGCCGTTTCTCCCAGGGTGCAACTCTGTTATCAGTCCTTCCGGCATTGGTACCCCGTCGTGTTCTGATCTTAATTCCCATTATATTAGCTGTTGCTGTTGCTGCACAGTAAATAAGCATATGCAAATATTCCAGCGTATGGGCTTCTACGACGTAATTGGGTAGGACTTCAGTATTTATAATTTGTAAGAGAGCACCTAGTTTTTTAGAAGAGTTTATTTTTGGTAGCGGTGGTCTGCTAAGTGGATTTGTTCCATTAAACTCTTGTACAGCTCGTATTATTATTATTATCCAGATTTAGCCATACGGCTCACTCACTCCCTCTAAGGGGAAAATTCACTCATCCCAGATACCTACGGTATCAGAAGGATTGAGCTCTGGTGGGACTCTTTCCGTGTTATCGAGCCCTAGGTGACTTGGTATGCTGGAGTATCTCCCAAAAATTTTCGTACACATCGAGATGTTGAGAGTAGTACAGCTTTTTGCATGGTCTTGTAGAGATGTTCATTCAGACCTAGCTTTTTTATATTTTCTAGGAGGTTCTTTGGAATGACTCCAGTAGTAGAGAGAATAATAGGTATTGTCTGGGTACTTTCCATTTTCCACTGTCTTCGTATTTGAATTTCCAAATCCCTGTACTTGGCGATTTTTTCGTTCTGTTTAACACGAAGATTATTGTTGTTGGGTATCGCCACATCAATTAATGTTGTTTGTCTCTTTAGTTTATTGACTAGTATGAGATCTGGTCTATTATGTGCCACTGTTTGGTCTGTGAGCACCGTGCGATCCCAGTATAGCTTGTAGTTGTCATTCTCAAGTATACTCTCAGGAACATATTGATAATATGGAAGATGGTTTGTTTGAAGAAGTCCCAGTTTGATAGCTATCTCTTGATGAAGGATTTTTCCTACTGAGTCGTGCCGTTCCTTATATTCAGTTGCAGCAAATGCCTGACAGCCCCCGGTAAGATGTTGAATGGTTTCCTGAGCTTGGCACCCATATCGGCATTTGTCATTTTGGACCTGAGGGTCTTTGACGATATATTTCAGGTAATTTTTGGTTGGTATAACCTGATCCTGAATGGCCAGTAGTGAACCTTCTGTTTCGGGGAACATCCTTCCTGATGTCAGCCAATAGTTCGACGCTATACTGTCGACATGGTCTTGACTGACCTCATTGGGATGTCGCCCGTGCAGAGGCTTGCCCATCCAGGTGCGCATTTTTTCGTTCTTAGTAAGGTGGTTTATGCGCATTTCTGGTTCCCTCAGTTTGATCGGTGTTGTGTCATCTACTGCACAAATCGCGCGATGAAGAGTAGATGTCTCCGCCTGCACCTGAAAATAAGTTCTTAAATTAGTAATCTGTTTTTCTAATTGCTCGCTTATATCCATAAGTCCTCGACCTCCTAAATACCGCGGTAATGTCGTTCTTTCTACTGCACTTCGAGGATGGTGTTTTTGTGCCTTTGTGAGGTGCGTTCGTACTTTTCGCTGAAGATTTTCTATATCCGTTTTTGTCCACTTAACAATACCAAATGAGTAGCTAAGCGCGGAACATGCGTAGGTGTTTAGTGCCTTAAACAAATTTTTACTGTTAAGGTGTGAACGAAGCAGCTGTTTTACCCTTCGTATAAACTCAGTTGTTATCTCAGTTTTCATTTGCTTATGGTCAATCTTCCGCGCTTGCTTTATTCCGAGGTATTTATACATATCATTTTCACCCATGGCCTCGATGTTCTGGCCGTTTTGCATATCGAATCCGCCGGGCTGAACCTTTCCTTTGATTATATTTAAGACACGGCACTTGTCAAGACCGAAGTGCATACTAATATCATTTGAGAAATTTTCAACAGTTTTTAGCATCTGGTCTAGGTGGTTTCGAGTGGAAGCCATTAATTTCAAATCATCCATATACAACAGATGATTAAGCTTCGCCACAACAGTGTTGTTATTTTTGATACTAAAACCTGAGTCGGTGGAGTTCAGTAGCTGAGATAGTGGGTTCATCGCTAAACAGAACCAAAGAGGACTCAAGGAGTCCCCCTGGAAAAGGCCCCGGTTAATTGGGATATCTTCAGTTTCGATGTTTTTTTCACCAGGTATTTGAAGGTGAATTTTAGTCTTCCACTCCGTCATTATATGCTTTAAAAAGGTCACTATATTAACATCCACTTTATATATTTTCAATATATCTATCAGCCATTGATGCGGTACTGAATCAAAGGCCTTCTTGTAGTCGATGAAGGCGGTAAAAAGGTTCCTTTTTTTGCTGTACGCCTGGTTGGAAATGACTGAGTCGATTATAAGTTGTTCTTTGCAGCCCATGGAACCCTTAGCGCATCCTTTCTGTTGAGGCTCTATGATATTGTTTAGAGAGCAGTGTTGGTAGATACGCTGGGTTACACAGGATGTGACCAATTTGTACAAAGTTGGAAGACAAGTAATTGGGCGGTATTTGGCTGGATCTTGGGTGTTATTTTGATCCTTCGGTATTAAATAAGTTGTTCCCTGAGTTAGAAATGATGATATTTCCTGCGGATTAGAAATAACATGATTAATTAATACTGTTAAATGCTCGTGTATACTCCAAAACTTCTTTAGCCAGAAGTTTTGAACTCCGTCTGGCCCAGGAGATTTCCAGTTATGAAGCTCTTTGATAATGTTCGAGACTTCTTCAGTGGTGAAAGGTTCATAGGGAACATTAGTGTAGTGTTGACAGTTGTTCGTCGTTTCTTCAATCCATCCAGCATTGTTGTTATGAGTAGCTGGTGTCGAAAGTTGGTTTCCCCAAAACTCATGAATTTCTTCTTGGCTTGGGTAGGATTTATTTATATTTTCTACAGTGGTATTCAGTTTCCTATAGAAAGACTTCTCTGCATGCTCAAAAAGTATATTGTCACATTTCCGGTTATTACTCACTTTGTATCTCCTTAGGCGACCTGAATAAACGGAGAGTTTTTGTTTTAGTGTGTCCAGGCAGTGTCGAGCTGTGTTGTTTTCTGGATCATGTTGTGAGTGTCTTCCAGTGTTCAGAATTATTTCTTCAGTTCTTTTAACTACTTTATTATTATTATTATTATTTAGCCATACGGCTCACACTCCCTCTAAGGGGAAAATTCACTCATCCCAGATACCTGCGATATCAAAAGGATTGAGCTCTGGTGGGACTCTTTCCGTGTTATCGAGCCCTAGGTGACTTGGTATGTCGGAGTATCTCCCAGAAATTTTCGTACACATCTGGAGGTCGCGAGGAGTACAGCTTTCTGCATGGCCTTATAAAGATGTTCACTTAGACCCAGTTGTTTTATGTTCGCTAGGAGGTTTTTGGGAATAACACCAGTAGTAGATAGAACAATAGGTACTGTCTGGGTACTTTCCATTCTCCATTGTCTCTTGATTTGTATTTCCAGATCTCTATACTTGGCGATCTTTTCGTTGTATTTAACAAGCAAATTGTTAGTGTTAGGTATCGCCACATCAATAAGTGTTGTTTGCCTGGTAATTTTATTCACTAGTATGAGATCCGGTCTATTATGGGCCACTGGTTGGTCTGTGAGCACAGTGCGGTCCCAGTATAGCTTGTAGTTGTCATTTTCAAGCATTCTGTCAGGGACATATTGATAATAAGGAAGATGGTCGGTTTGGAGAAGTCCCAGTTTGACAGCTAGTTCTTGGTGGATAATCTTTCCTACTGAGTCATGGCGTTCTTTATAATCAGTACCGACAAATGCCTGGCAGCCACCGGTAAGATGCTGGATGGTTTCTTGGGCTTGGCATCCATATCGGCATTTGTCATTTTGGACTTGAGGATCTTTAACAATTATTATTATCCAGATTTAGCCATACGGCTCACACTCCCTCTAAGGGAAAAATTCACTCATCCCAGATACCTACGGTATCAAAAGGATTGAGCTCTGGTGGGACTCTTTCCATGTTATCGAGTCCTAGGTGACTTGGTACGTCGGTGTATCTCCCAAAAATTTTCGCACGCATCTGGACGTCGAAAGTAGCACAGATTTCTGCATGATCTTATATAGATGTTCATTTAGACCCAGCTTTTTTATGTTTTCTAGGAGGTTCTTCGGAATGACTCCAGTGGTAGAAAGAATAATAGGTATCGTCTGGGTACTTTCCATTCTCCATTGTCTCCTTATTTGTATTTCCAGATCTCTGTACTTGGCGATCTTTTCGTTGTACTTAACACGCAGATTATTGTTGTTAGGTATCGCCACATCGATTAGAGTTGTTTGTCTTGTTAGTTTATTAACTAGCACGAGATCTGGTCTATTATGTGCTACAGTTTGGTCTGTGAGCACAGTGCGATCCCAGTATAGCTTGTAGTTGTCATTCTCAAGCATACTCTCTGGAACGTATTGATAATATGGGAGATGGTTTGTTTGTAGAAGTCCCAGTTTAATAGCTATCTCTTGATGGAGGATCTTCCCTACTGAGTCATGCCGTTCCTTATATTCAGTTGCAGCAAATGCCTGGCAGCCTCCGGTAAGATGTTGGATCGTTTCTTGGGCTTGGCATCCATATCGGCATTTGTCGTTTTGGACCTGAGGGTCTTTGACAATATATTTCAGGTAATTTTTGGTTGGTATAACCTGATCCTGAATGGCGAGTAATGAACCTTCTGTTTCAGGGAACATCTTTCCTGATGTCAGCCAATAGTTCGACGCTATATTGTCGACATAGTCTTGACTGACCTCATTCGGATGTCGCCCGTGTAGAGGTTTACCCATCCAGATGCGCATTTTTTCGTTCTTAGTAAGATGGTCTATGCGCATTTCTTGTTCCCTCAGTTTGATCGGTGTTGTATCATCTACTGCACAAATCGCGCGATGAAGAGTAGATGTCTCCGCCTGCACCTGAAAATAAGTTCTTAAATTAGTAATCTGTTTTTCTAATTGCTCGCTTATATCAATAAGTCCTCGTCCTCCTAAATACCGCGGTAATGTCGTTCTTTCTACTGCACTTCGAGGATGGTGTTTTTGTGCCTTTGTGAGGTGTGTTCGTACTTTTCTCTGAAGAGTTTCTATATCCGTTTTAGTCCACTTAATAATACCAAATGAGTAGCTAAGCGCGGAAAATGCATAGGTGTTTAATGCCTTAAACAAATTTTTACTATTAAGATGTGAGCGGAGTAGCTGTTTTACTCTTCGTATGAACTCTGATGTTAATTCGATTTTCATTTGTTTATGGTCAATTTTCCGCGCTTGCTTTACTCCTAGATATTTATACATATCATTTTCGCCCATAGCCTCGATGTTTTGGCCATTTTGCATATCGAATCCCCCGGGCTGAACCTTTCCCTTTACTATATTTAATACACGACATTTGTCTAACCCAAAGTGCATACTGATATCATTTGAAAAAGTTTCCACAGTTTTTAGCATTTGATCTAAGTGATTTCGAGTGGAAGCCATTAGTTTCAAATCATCCATATACAACAGATGATTAAGCTTTGCCACTACATTGTTGTTGTTTTTAATGCTAAAACCTGAGTCACTAGAGTTTAATAGCTGGGATAGTGGGTTCATCGCTAGACAGAACCACAAGGGACTCAGCGAGTCTCCTTGGAATAGGCCGCGGTTAATTGCGATATTTTCCGTTTCGATATTGTTTTCACCAGGTATTTGGAGGTGAATTTTAGTCTTCCAATCTGTCATTATATGTCTTAAGAAGGTCACTATATTATCATCGACTTTATATATTCTTAATATATCTACCAGCCATTCATGCGGTACTGAGTCAAAGGCTTTCTTATAGTCAATAAAGGCAGTGAAGAGGTTCCTTTTTTTGGTGTATGCCTGGTTAGAAATGACTGAGTCGATAATAAGTTGTTCTTTGCAACCCATGGAGCCCTTAGCGCATCCTTTCTGTTGAGGTTCTATGATATTGTTTAGAGCGCAGTGTTGGTAGATACGCTGGGCTACACAGGATGTGACCAATTTATACAGAGTTGGAAGACACGTAATTGGGCGGTATTTGGCTGGATCTTGGGTATTATTTTGATCCTTCGGTATTAAATAAGTCGTTCCCTGAGTTAGGAATGATGGTATTTCCTGCGGATTAGAAATAACGCGATTAATTAATGTTGACAGGCACTCATGAGCACTCCAGAACTTCTTAAGCCAAAAGTTTTGAACTCCGTCTGGTCCAGGAGATTTCCAGTTATGAAGCTCTTTGATGATATTAGAGACTTCTTCTGTGGTGAAGGGTTCATAAACAGTTGTGCGGTAGTGTTGACAGCTGTGCGTCGTATCTACTATCCATCCAGCATTGGTGTTAAGAGCAGCTGGTGTGGAAAGTTGATTTCCCCAAAACTCCTGAATGTCTTCTTGGCTTGGGTATGATTTATTGGCACTTTCGACAGTGGAATTAAGTTTCCGATAGAATGCCTTCTCGGCATGCTCAAAAAGCGCATTGTCACTTTTCCTGCTGTTGCTAACCTTGTACCTCCTTAGTCGTCCGGAATAAACGGAGAGTTTTTGTTTTAATGTATCCAGGCACTGATGGGCTGTGATGTTTACTGGATCATATTGCGAGTGTCTTGCAGTGCTTAGCATTATTTGATCAGCTCTTTTAATGACTTTTCTACTTGTTGTTCCTCGTATATATTCTGTCATTTGACCAATGTCCCTACGCAGTAATTCAATCTTGTTTAGAAGCCGTTTCTCCCAGGGTGCAACTCTGTTATCAGTCCTTCCGGCATTGGTACCCCGTCGTGTTCTGATCTTAATTCCCATTATATTAGCTGTTACTGTTGCTGCACAGTAAATAAGCATATGCAAATATTCCAGCGTATGGGCTTCTACGACGTAATTGGGTAGGACTTCAGTATTTATAATTTGTAACAGAGCACCTAGTTTTTTAGAAGAGTTTATTTTTGGTAGCGGTGGTCTGCTAAGTGGATTTGTTCCATTAAACTCTTGTACAGCTCGTGCCATTTCGCTTACCAGAGTATCGCGTAACTCGTTGTTGTCCTGTAGTGTATTATCAGGTTGAGTTTCTTGTATGGTAAGCTCAGGAATCTGCTCATGTCTTTCATTAGGGACCTGATCTACATTTACCTCTTGGTGATTAATCTCCCGTTCGACTTCGCTTCTGATGGTATTGCGTCTAGCCTCTGGGATAAGATTATTTCTTATAATTACCCGGTATTGATCAGCAACTCGTTGTTCAGTTACTTGAATTTCTGGGTACTCCCTGCAAAATTCGGCATAGAGATTTTGTCGATACCCGATCGTTTCTTGACCGAGGTTTGTCACCTGGTAATAAAAGCGCAAAATATTCTCATTTATGGACGCAGTCCATTTCATGCGCTGCCTCGGTCGTCCCGCTTGGGTGAGCGCCGGCTGATGTTCCAGCGCAGCACCTTCAGCGAGTGGAGCTCTTGTTGTTGTTTGGCTCGCTTGTGGTTGTTCTTGCTGTTGTTGTTGGGCTGTAGCTGATTGTATGACAGGGGCCCGCCTCCTCAACACCCTGCCACCGACGTCCCGCATGCTGTCACGTCCAGCGCCGGCTCCAGACGTGCCCTGGCGATCCCCAGGCAGCGACCCTAAACATAAATTATTATTCTCCATTATTATGGGTGTGCATTTTATACCTACTGCCAGGTGTCAGTTTTTGTTCCACGACAGGTATTCCTGTTACCCTCTGGGTATCTGCGCTACGGATACCCAGAAAGCATCCCCCATTCGCAGGGGGCCGCGCCTGATAGAAGAACTGATAAAAACTCCCACAGATTATTATTATCTAGATTTAGCCATACGGCTCACACTCCCTCTAAGGGGAAAATTCACTCATCCCAGATACCTACGGTATCAAAAGGATTGAGCTCTGGTGGGACTCTTTCCATGTTATCGAGTCCTAGGTGACTTGGTATGTTGGAGTATCTCCCAAAAATTTTCGTACACATCTGGACGTCGCGAGGAGTACAGCTTTCTGCATGGCCTTATAAAGATGTTCATTTAGACCTAGTTGTTTTATGTTCGCTAGGAGGTTTTTGGGAATAACACCAGTAGTAGATAGAACAATAGGTAGTGTCTGGGTACTTTCCATTCTCCATTGTCTCCTGATTTGTATTTCTAGATCTCTGTACTTGGCGATCTTTTCGTTGTATTTAACAACTAAATTATTGGTGTTGGGTATCGCCACATCAATAAGTGTTGTTTGTCTAGTAAGTTTATTAACTAGTATGAGATTATGAGATAACTAGATGAGATGAATATTATTATTATTATTATTATTATGGTTTACAATTTACATGTTAGGGAGAGCGCCCACCAAAGTGGCGTGGCAGTGGCAAGTAGCAAGTAGCACGCGTCTAGCATAATGTAACCAATGAAAACGAATGATTCAGCGCTCACCAAAATGATAGTGACGTCATTCATTCTAATAATTTTTTTTTATTGGTTACATTTAAAAATAACATGCTAAATGCGTGCTACTTGCTACTTGCCACTGCCACACCAGTTTGGTGGGCGCTCTCACTTATGTTCAAAATTTAACATAAAAAAAAAATCGATGGGATATTTGAGGCAAGGGTTTATCCTCTACTAACTTTTGCACATTTATATCTATGCTAATCGTAGTGAGTCTAATAGACGCTTCCAGAGAATCGTTTTCCATGCGATTACGTGTTTTAGATTTAATATGCTTCAAAGCAGAAAATGTACTTTCACATATACGTACTACCAAACGTTGAATATAGTTTCAACGCAAAGTTACGAAATTTTGGAAAACGATCCTTGGAGACTTAACTTCCAAAAGGTACTAACGTCTCCATTTTTCTTTGCTTGAAAAAACTCCGAAGATCGGGTTTTAGTGCATCAAATTCCGAAAACCTTTCATCGAATTCTCTTTTTATTTCTGTAAGAACTTTTGCAAACCTCTAGAAATCAACCGTGGTATCTTCTTGATTTATTTTAGAAACACGCAGGAAAATGTGTGAAGGCGTTTATTTTCAGTTCTCTAAAATATCAAGTTATTACGAATTGTCTCAATTTGGCCAATCAACTGTGATACTTGCTTATTTTTCCCCTGGAGTTGTAGGTTTAATGTGTTCAAGTGAGAGGTAATGTCTGTTAGAAATGCCAGTTCATGAAGAAATGTTTTGTTCTTAAGCTTTTAATGTGTTAATAACAATTTCCGTTTTAAAAAAACATTAAGATGTCTTAGTCCCGTTATTGCTTTTGCTCCGTCGGTGCAAACGCAAGAACACTTTTGAAAACCGCCTATATGTTTCACAGAGTCACTAACTGCTTCAAATATATTTATGCTTTTGGTCCCGTCTTCCATGTGGTGCAGTTTTAGAAGTTCCTCAGTTACACAAAAATCTTCACTGATTAATCTAACAAAAATTAATAGCTGATTTTTGTCAGTAATATCAACAGTTTCGTCCAGGACTAAGGAGTAGTACAAACAATCACGAACTGTGTCGACCATTTTGTTTAAATACATGAGTATTCGGCTCACTAACTGTTCTAGATACAGTTTGATGGGAAACTGAAACACATTCAACATTTTTGGCCATCTTTTCACCTCTAAAGGATCGCGCCATTTTAACGGCACACCGCTTGATCATTTCTCCATCTCTAAATGCTTTTTTAATTTTGACAAGCTCTAAACCTACTTCATATGATGCTGCTAAGCTTGATGATTGAACAGTTGTCGGTTTTGTAAATAGAGATTTTTGTTTATTCAATTTAGCTTTAAGTTCTTTTACAAGAGTATTGCGAGCTTCACCTTGATATTTGTTTTGTGCTGGGTTTCATAATGCCTACTAATATTGTATTCTTTTGATACCGCGAGTACTTGACAACAATTCAATGAGGTTGTACCACACTGGTACAGACAAAAGTGCTATTGTTGCAACAAAACGATGAAGTATATATTGTCCATTTTTCCTTAAAATTTTAAACATTCTATATCTTTGATGTCTTTATTGGAGATATTGTATTTTTGTAAAATAAAAACAGATGGTCGCTATCTTTATCTGGACTCTCCTTAGGTGCTTTAATATTTTTAAAATAATAAAAAATTTATCATGAAATGACACTAAGTGGTTGTTAGTTAAAGGAGGTTCGACTGTATTTTATTTAATGAAATTATCTTTCAAAGATTTGTCATAATTTTAAGACAAATATTTAATTTATTTTACACCGTTGTTAATACTAAATTACTGTGATAAAAGATCTAGCCACTTATTTCTGAAGCTCTTTGTTTTCGGTGTAACATTAAATTAAAATTAGATTAAAAGAAATAATCGGCCGGATTTTAGACTGCAATATGTACAGCCTAGCGTTGTTTCCTTCAATGTTCTCACTCTTATAATTGAGCAGCCCAAATTGGCAAAAAAATATTCGCTTCTGCGTAAAATTCTTTTAAAATTATATGTTATCAATAAAACGTTCCTACAGGAAAACAAGTACAAAATGGCATGCTCCGCCACTCCGAGTATTTCCACCAAAAAAGATAAACGTAGTTGCATCGACATCATTCACGGTGCCAATTCCATATTATTTGGAATGTCCCTTGAAGATGCAACGAGAGTTGCCCAAGAGGTACATTTTACTAGTTTTGAAAATATAATCGATACACTGGCGCCATCTGGTAACGTTAGGTGTTGTGTTTTCGGTGTTCTAACAAAATTTTAAAACTAACAGCCACTTCTTTAGTACAATCTGTAGAACGTCACACTGAACTTGACTTACAGTGTTGTATTTTTAAAACATTGTCCGTATATTTGCTGATAATTATCTTTAAAATATATGAGTACATGATAAGTATTCAGTTATTCCACATGTTTTTTATTAATAATATTAATAAAGTAAAATATTTTAAAAATTATAATTGTTTATTAGACCAAACAATGTATTGTAACAAATGGAAGAGGACTCTGCTTATGCTTTAGCTTTAATACATTATGTGTATTTAAATTTTTCGATTGGCATGCGCGTGACTATATATCCAGAATCAATACACGAGCAGTCATAATGAAAAGTTTTTTTGCATAGCTCGTAGATTGGCATTGTTGCAAACAAAATTTATTTTTTTATAAAATAAACTTTAGCCCGTCCGGCATAAAATTCTCCTTTGTTTTGAATAGAGTATCGTCAAGAAATATTCATCCAAAGTGTGACGGGTAGCTCAAGATAAAAATACGTTTATTGACGTTTCAATTTCCACTTCAGAAATCGTTCTCAAAATACAAACAGTAAATTTACTGTTTATCTTTTAAATGTCAATCCTAGCGACGACGGTATCGACGACTGTTTAATACCTGCTAAAAATAAAATATAATTAATGTCATAAAAATCAAAACGAAAATACGATGTGTCAATACATACACTAATGAGAAGAAATTATGGGTTAGGGTGGACAGATCGATTAACAAGTCGATCTGTCAAAGAGCGACTAATCAACACTTAGCCACGGACAGGCCTGTCTCAGATCAAAGACCAGTAAGGAGCTGCCACTAATCAACACTCCAGCAGAAGTGGTTGGCCTTCGGTCAACGCAATAGGACCAGTGGAGTTGTTCCCAAATCAACACTTTTATAGAACTGCGGATCCGAACGGTTGGCCTTTGGTCAACACCCAAAGGTCAGGTGAAGTTCCCACCCGATCAGCATTCTGGCGGAACTCGATTCTCTCTTGCGAGATACGCTGTTTTACACCATTATGTCTTCCATCTTCTCTAGCGCGCATCGATGGAAGTGGAACTTTACGGTAGGAGTGCGTGCGTACGGAGCTTTGGCGGAACGGTGGCGATAGCTCTTGAAGTCATGACAAAAATGTAAAGAAGTGACGCCGTCGTAGGACACCCCCAACCAAACCATCACTGAGGCAGGAAAATGTTCTCATTTGATCATTGGAATCAGTTTGCAGACTTCTTTGGATGTTCGTGCGTAAACTATATCGTTGTGCTTATTGAAAGTTTTCTCCAAACTATTTTTTTTTATCTGTAGCGACAAGCTAATTACGAATAATTAAAGTTTTGTATTCAAAAATTAAATAAAACAATCTCATATTAAAATTTACATTTTCGCACTTGGTTATACATATAATAGAAATTAAATAAAAATTGAAATATGTTATAAATTGACACTTTAATTATACATTTTGAGTGCGTTGCATTTTTATGGGAAACAAAATATAATATAGCGACCAGCCCTATAATAAAAGTTTATTTTATTTTTTTTTTATTAATTCAAAATACGTGCTGTATTCCACACTTACGAAGAGCAATGACAGCAATGGCAGGTTCTCTTTGTCTGTCAACTCTATCGTAACGCCCCATACTAGACTGGAATGTTTCGGCGTGTCTATAGTGTACATTTCAACAGTCGGTAATGTCAAAGTAACTTTTAGCTGCGTTCAGTTTGTCAGCCGTACAAACTACGTTTACACTTGTATCAATATTTTTGATAGGACTATGTATAGGGTTTAATGTTCCATTAAAAATAACCAAGTTGTTGACGACTTCTGCTATCACCGGAAGTGAAAACGAGCTGTCAATATTGTAGACGTATACGAGTAGATTAGTTACAGTTACGCGGGCTTATATTAAGAGGTAAGTAGTCTACGTGATACACAGAATAAAACATCCTTTTAAGGGAACATAATTATATGTAAGTAGTGGGTGTATCAATGTACGTGCGCACGTGTGTTTGCGGAATGTGAGTGGTTGTGCGTTAAGATACTTAAATTTGGGGTATGGAAAAGCAGCAATAGTTTGTGTTTTTAGGTTCTTTTTATATACAAAAATAAGTTTTATGTTCAACATTTCGTAGTGGTATATCATTGTTTTAATTAGTAACTGTTCTAATGATAATGTCAATTCTAACACCAACTAACACTATTCCTGCAGCGAAATAACAAACTCTTAACCGACCAAGCTATGTTTTGGTGGCGGTAGGTCAAAAACTTTAGTATCAAGAATTATTTCGATGTCAATTTTAGTACGAAGCACTGGCTGCATCGCAAGCAGTTTCAGATACTCTAAAGGGAGCGGCTACGGAACATTACACGGAATCAGGATTCGATCAGCAATCCTCCTCTCAAGAGATATCGGTATACGATTGTATATATTAATAGAATGTAGAGTTCATGCATCGTCCGCCTAGAGAACTAAACGTGACATTTATTCACTACAGCTATATTAATATAAAGTTTGCCATCAAGTATTCACATATTTGACAATATTATTGCGTTTTTCCTGATGTAAAATTTGAGCTTTATTTCGAAGCGCTGGTATACCCATGATACTATAAATGACAAGATAGCGTAATATCGGTAGTGTACGACGTCATTGGAGAGTAGAATTTGAAATGAATGACAAGATGCATTTGAGATGAATTGAGGTTTAATAATTACAATAATCGTACACATAAGGATATCTCCAAACTATTTATTAAATGTGCAATATACAAATTAAACTTCAATGTATTCGAAAACATTTTAGTGTTACAATAAATTGGTTTTATTACAGGTAATTAATCACTATAAAATAATATAATAGGTTATTTCAATACATGTTACCAGTGTTCCTGTCTTCGAGCATTGTGAAAAAGGTCAAGGTTTCTGAAAAAATATATTTCTCTTTCCATGGCCGACCCAGGAGGCAATACCTTTATGATAATGGACATAAAAATATTGGAGGAAATAAGGCCTCGTTAAGGTTCCCGGTTAAAGATTAGAATATACAAAGTCATATTAAAATATTTAACCGGCCTTATTTGCACTATTTCCCATTTAAGATTTTATTTTTTAAATGTTAGAATATTTTGATCACCAACATCAACAACTCAATGTGACAAAATTTTCAAAAGTTTAAAATGAATGAAGAATTAATTCTTGATCACGTCTAATCGGGGATGAAACTTAAAATTAATTGTCTAAAAAAATTACTGTAATCCAAATAGAAAATACTGACCACTGGTGTTTTTTGTAATCATTGAATTATTGTATTTTATTTTCGTTTGCGTGTCCTGGCAGTCTCTTTCAACTCAATATTTGGTTTTCTAATTCTAAGATACAAACGATTTCTAAAAAAAGTTGTTTAACACTTTCATCTAAATTGACATTTTCAGCAAGTTCGTATAATTTTTTTAAATAAAATTTAGATATTTTCAACGAACTTTTATTTACTGACAAACATATATTTTCTAATTCATTTAATTTTGTTATCATCTCGCTAGATGGTTTCGATACTCCCCCTTCTGATAGATGGTCTACCCATGTAAAACCTTCTGACGATTCTACATTTTTAATTTATGGCATATATATCAGCCCAAATTTTCCAAGCCATCATAATTAAATTCTTCGAATTCCTTGTTTATTGTATATGTCATGATTTTGAACTTCTGTTTTTTTTTTCAATTTTTTAAATCATTAATCGTTGAGGTTGATATCAATTGTTGGCAAATCAGGAGTTGCATCTTCTTCGGTGTTTCCAGCCGTTGACAAATTGCCTTCATTTCTGCCTATAACCTAGTTTTTTAAACGATTTTTAAATTCTAACGCAACTGGAACATCATTAAGTTCACCTTTGGCACGTATTACTACAAAAAAGTTTTCTAAAATGTCTCGATTCAACCTATACGTCAAAATATATTTAAAACCAAATCGTTGTTGTATGTCTGTAAAAAGCATTTTCAATGCATTATTTGACATGAAAATATCTAAAATAACACAAAATAACTATTTTATTCAAACTAGGTAATTTTAATATATTCGCTAACCATTTTGGAACGACCTAAGTGATTTCCTTTTTCTAACTCTACAATTCGACATCACGTCATTCATTCTATCTAAAATGGCAATGTGTTCATCTAATGCTAACCCAAAAGCCTGCTCTGGGGCTACTGTCTTGTGCTGGTAACTTCTGATTTAACAAATAATTAATCTAAAATAATTGCATTATTAAAATTTTAATACAAAATAATTAAGTATTTACCAATTTAAAAAATTGTGCAACATTCTATCCAATTTAAGTTGTCGATATAACCAAGACTTCCACATCTTGAGATGGCTTTAGAAATGGTGTGCGAAAATAGTTTTGCTGCATATTTCACCTTTTGTAGTTGAAATCCCTGAATATTCATCAAACTTTTCGTCATTTTGTGTGTTATCGACAAATCAGTACTGTTTGTTCGTTATAAAACTACTTCAACGATATATTTTGAGAACTATTTTCCATTAATATTAAATCCAAAGTCCACAAAATTGTTTCGGGTTAATTTTAATAAATGAGATAGATCAGCAAATACATACCTATACTTTTTGTCCGTTCGTAGGGTTTTCAAACCGTGATGGTTTTTCTAAAGAGCCATTTAGTTCTGTATGCAAGCGTTTACTTCCTGGTCCCAGATCACTACCTATACCAACAATTGGAAATCCGGAGGATTCAGCGAATTCAATAAAAAGAATTTCTTTGGTCATGCGGCAATCATAATTATAAAAAATTGGTTGTTTTCACTTTTCAGATAAACCACGTATCATCGCCACCTGTACATAATTGAAGGCTTTTAATGGCTTTTTACTGACGGAAAGGGATATCCTTTCTTCAATAACAGTCTGTACGCTTTTGGTCCAGCTGAATGAATTACGATCCTCTTTGATATCTCTTCTACAAACCAAGTAATTGTTTTTATTGCTTCATTTTGCTGTTCAAGTAACCTGTTCTTTTTTTTAACTTCATGAAGCTTATTTTTTCAGACTTTGCAATTCCTCATTAACATTTCTGAAAATTCTAAAACAAAATATTAATTACTTAAGTTATTAGATAGTTGAACAGTGACGGATCTAGACATTTTGTCTAAATCCGTCACTTCCAATTAAACACCAACTCAAAGAAATAAAAAAGATAAAACTAGATAAAAAAAATATAAATAATTTTATTTCCTGTTTCTTTAATTTTGGACCGTTTTGGGTGAGAGGGAATTTCCCCATTCCCCCGTTTGTCCGCCATTGTAATTAAGACTTGGTTTAGTGAGTATAGCAGTAGGTATTTTAGTGTCGGCTCTGAACAACAGTATTTATCGAAATTTTATATTTTATGTCACGTTTAGTTCTCTTGGTTTCATTACATTTTTCCCTAATAAACATGTAAAAATACCAAGGGTTACATTAATACATTTTGATAAACAACACAAGCCATCTAGGGATGTATTTTTTAAGTTAAGGTAGATTTTTATGTTTTTTAATAGGACATATTCACCAAAGACAGATTGATTTATCTTCTACCAAGATGTTGCAGATTTTTTTTCCTTTAAATATGTGTGATAGTTATATTGTTATAGTTTTACACTGTTTATATGTTTTAAAACTGGTTAACTTTGAAATAAATACTCAATGTCAAATGTAGCATCTCTTATGATAAATAATAATGTCTGTTACTATTATGATTATTACTTTTTTCCTAACTTACTAAGTGCATAGTAGCTAAAGCTGAATATATAAGCTGTATAGCAGATGAATTAATTCGTCGAGATAACATTGATTGAATCTTGAAGACTAAACACATTCTAGGATGAAATGTGTTCTTCATGTATTACTTGTGAATAGCATTGTAATTGTGTTGAATTTTACGTTAAGTCGACTATTTCTATGTGGTCTGAAATGTAGTGTCCTCAAACTCTTACGATTAAAGAAAAATAAAACCTGTAAATTCTGTAAAAATTCTCCATAAATGAGCTAGAGCTTTTTGAAGAAGCTGTAGCTATATCATTGTCCAATACGGCACGAGAGTATTTTGTAAAAATACTAAAGTGAATATTACATTATTAGATAATTTGATAAAATAGTTTTAAATAATAAATTTGATTACTGTTAAACGATACAATTTCTGTAGTGTAACTTTTCTCAGGTAATCCCCTTCATTAAAATGCTTAACCCTTCTGCTTCTGGAATGTGATCTACCATTTTAGTTAAAGATTTTGCCTATCTCGTTGTTTGAAAAGGTAAACCTAGACTATTATTTTGATCATGAAATATAGAAAAAGTAGCACTGCGATGTCCGTCCAATAACGTGACTATTGTGTCTGAAGACTAAATTGGTACTACAAGGATAGTTGAGCCTCTTTGAGATTATTGCTAACTGTTGCCGTTACCTCTGCAATATTCTTCCACCTCAATCTTGGCCTATCCAAAGGTGGCTTGCCCATCTCAGTAAGATCACAAAGTTTTAACGCCTTCATATCTGGTTTTAGTTTTCTTGTACTATTTGTTCTTTCCTCAGGCTATACAGTCACTATTTATCTCTTGTATGTACTTGCTCGTGAAATCTTTATACCAAACCATGTCTTTTAATTAAACTCCAAGATAAATATTTTATGGTATATTTAAGGATTTCTTATGTCTGTATCTTCTACAACTGTTATATCAGATAAATACATAATTGGCTCCCATCCTTCAAATTTAGTCTCCTAATTTTTTGTATCGTCAGCTTATTAGCCCTATGTTTCTTCAGTATATGTCTTAAGTCAGCATAGATTTCACTTCGGTCACCTGTGTGAAAGTGTTTGAGTTGACTGAAAATTATTACTACGTTAAAAGGGAGGCAAGCCAGAATATCCCCCCGTCGTAACTTCATACGTGTTTCAAAGGTTCACGAAAAATCTTCCTTTATTTGAACTCTCTCTGAAGTCACTACACTCCCAGCGATCTGGAATACGGCGACGATATCTGCACATCTGTTATGACAAAGGTTCCAAGATGTGGCTGATCCACATATTCCAGTCAAATATCATGTCTATTCTACTCTACGGATGCGAAACCTGGAAAGTGACAAAAACTCTTACAGATAAACTGCAGGTCTTTATTAATAAATGTCTACGACGAATTGTTCGTATTTTCTGGCCTAACATCATCAGAAATGAAGATCTACTACACCTGACCGAACAAAAAAGGATAGAACATCAAATAAAGTTCAGAAAGTGGAGTTGGATTTGTCACACATTCAGATAAAATAACTCCAGCATTGCAAAGATGGTCCTAGAGTGGAATCCACAAGGAAGAAGAAAAAGAGGTCGCTCAGTACAAACTTGGAGAAGATCCAACATGGACGAGATAAGAGGTCAAGGAAAGTTTTGTAATGAAGTGAAGGTCTTGACGCAAAATAGAACCCGATGGCGCGTTTTCACTAATGCTCTATGCTTCACTTTTCACTGGATAAAAATTCTATTAGTAAAAATCCAGTTGGAATCTAATCGTTATTGCTTTCTGATCATCACAATGATCAATAAACAAGTTAGTTATATCCTAATTTAAAAATACAGGAGACTTATGCAAGGTTACATTCACCAATAATCTTTAGGCCCTAATACATAATAACACCACTAACTAGCGTGTACAATTTAGCTGCACCTTCCTTTTTCTGCACCTTCCTTTAGCTGCACCTCCTATGCTTTTTCACTTATCACACTAACTCCAACGACTTCGTTCTCTTAAGTCTCAACTTGGAGAGCAGCTGTTCATGGCTTTTAACAAAATTCCTTTCTTGGCTAACTGTAGCTACCTACAGGTCTCGATCAAAATCATAGTTTCTGAAGTCCCAGAGAGGGTTAAAGATGCGCTTTATTCTGATAATGTTGTATAATTTTGATAATACTTTCTTGTTCACAGCCATATAGGCCCTATCGGTTTAAGGTTTAAGGTCTTATGCTTATGCAATAACAATTTGTTGTAAGTAGACAACATCAACCAGTACATCTTTCTGAATTTAATTCCCAATTCTACATTTTTTTTTTAATATGCGCTATGCTGCGTAGCTTTGAATCTAATGTTATACCCAAATATTTTGCCGTATTTGTATAAGGTATTTGGTTCCTGTTTATGGAAATAGGAATATGTTGTTTCCTTTTGTTAGTAAAAATTAACGAACAGATTTTGTTTTCAACATGACACACCATTGCCTGGTCCAGATGTTAATTTGTAGTTTGGTTATTGCATTCGTAGTAATTTCTCCCGACTGTTAAAATGCATGTGTTGTCTATGAATGTCGCAATTGTGTTAGGTTTTAATGTTTTGATATCGATGGTATAGAGCAGATATAGCAGTGGTCCAGGGCATTTTCCTTGTGGAACTCCAGATTTAACTTTTCTTAATTCTGTAAATGCTTCCTCATGATACATATTTCGTCAAAAGCCTGCGCTACGGCGAGAACAATGGCAGAACAGACGTTTCCCTCTTCTAGAGATTTTTCTACTATATTTGTTTTTCTATGCACCTAATCTATCGTTGAATGGCTTTCCCTAAACCCAAACTGATATAAGTAATTAAATTTTTTCCTCTTAAATAGTGAAATAGACCTGTATGAAAAACCCTATTGTGGTTTTTCCGATTTTGATATTATCATGATTTCAGCCACCTTCCACGTCCTTGGTACGTACCTCGGTATAAAGAAAGCATTTATAAAATGTGTTAGTTTTATTATAGCTTTCCTTGGAAGTTGCTTTAACACTTCTCCAATGATGAGATCAAATCCAGGATTTTTTTTTGTTTATATTTTCTTCCATTTCCATATATACCTCTTCTTTTGGAGTTACAGATCTAATCTCAATTTCATTTGGTTGCAGAGTATTTTCTGGATCGTTTGGTCAAATACTTGGGATGTTTGCTAAATGAGGGTTGGGACCCCGAGAATGAAATAAAGAGCAGAATTGAACAAGCCAGAAATGCTTTTTTGAGGCTTCGTAAGTTTCTGACTGATCGCAAATTGGACTTCAACCTCCGATACAAGATGCTTAAGTGTTACGTGTGGCCTGTTCTCCTGTACGGAATGGAAGCATGGACGTTAAAGGCCAGTTCCATTAACAAACTTGAAGTGTTTGAAATGTGGTGCCTGCGTCGAATGCTCAGAATATCATGGACGGACAGGATCAGAAATGAGGAAGTACTCAGAAGAGCGGGCTTACAGGATAGGGAACTTTTTAATTATGTAAAAAGTAAGAAGACTGCATACTTGGGGCACATTATACGAGGAGAACGATACACTTTTCAGCAACTGATACTCGAAGGGAAGATAGAGGGTAGGAGAGGTCTCGGACGTAAAAAAATGTCATGGCTGCGCAATATTCGACAATGGACAGGAATCCACAGCTATGAAATGCTTCGCAATGCTGCTAAAAACAGAATTATTTAATCCAGAATATTTAACATCTCACCTGACAAGACGATGTACGGTGGACGCCTACGCAGAAATGCACGGCACCTTAAGAAGAAGAATCGTTTGGTCCCCTTCCACAGTGACTACTCAGTAGTACATATCTAAGTGATAGTTTAGTTGGATATGTACTAACCGACTCATTTTTAATTCTTTGAATTTATCTTTTTAATTGTTGCGTGGCACTGTTTAATCTATTTTTATTCACTGGTGCTCTAGACTTCTGCAATTTGCGTCTTAGTTTTTCTTTTCTCTATTATTTGTCTGATTTCTTTCGGGTAGTTATTTTCTTTTATTCTTATGACACTTTTGTGTATTTGTTCCAAATTCGTTCATGGATTCACCAAGATAGTGTAGTACTTCTGGCACATTATCATTAAAAAGAATCCAATTATTACCCATAGAGGACTCATTTTCTAAACTGTCTGTGTAGGAATATTGATTATTTGGCCAGTTGTCATCTATTCGAAAAGAATGGAGGAGGAATCTAGATGATGTTATATATTCTTAACCAACAATTCAAAATCTTTTGTATTAAAATAGTACACAAGTTCACAGTTCATTTTATTTTAATTTTTTAAAGTGTCCGTAATTAAAATATTTTGCTGAATGGTTTGATTCGTCTTGGCCATTATGATAAGTTTTCCGTAAGATTTATAGTTCTCCGTGGTAATCTCCACCTGGAAAGAACTTCATAAGTAAGAGAAAAAAAGTGTTTGCTTGTTGCAGCAAATTATGTAAGATTGACTTGTCACTACATTTTTATAACTATAACTAACTTTACGGCCAAGTTTGCATTTCCACGTTTTGTGAAGTCTCGGTATTTAATTGATGAATAAAAAAAATAAAAAATGTTAGCGCGTGAACTGGCCGAACTGACAAAACTTTCCTTCTCATTTCATCCTCTGTTTCAGTCACTATTATAATTATTTCATAGCCAAGCATGTATATTATTTACCATATGAAGATCGATTTCAAGACTCATACTGTAAGCGTAAGTTAAGCCGTTATCTTTAAAGAGCTCTAGCTTACTTTCATATAATTTACATACAACTGATATAGCTTTTATTGTATAAGGAGAGTTTGTGGATCGAATATATAACAATAATTCTAATTTGTATTTATCGTAATATTTTTTCTTCACTTTTTAGAACAACGAATACATCCAGTCGGTTGCTAGATGCCTTCAAATGATGCTCCGAATTGACGACTACCGTTTTGCCTTCGTATCCGTCGATGGAATATCCACTCTGTTGTCCGTACTCTCTGGAAGAGTAAATTTCCAAGTTCAATACCAGCTGATCTTCTGCTTGTGGGTACTCACTTTCAATCCATTGTTAGCCGAAAAGATGAACAAATTCAACGTTATTCCTATTTTGGCAGATATATTGAGCGATTCTGTAAAAGAGAAAGTAACCAGAATCATTTTGGCTGTTTTCAGGAATTTGATTGAAAAACCCGAAGATCAACAAGTTTCAAAAGAACATTGTATAGCTATGGTGCAATGCAAAGTAAGTTACTTTAGATATTATAATCTGCTTTAAAATCATCATCATTATGCATATATATATATATATATATATATATATATATATATATATATATATATATATACGTGACAAGTTTTAAATTAGATAAAATGGTGTTAATTCTGGACAGCAGTGTGTAGATTTATTTTCTGTCATATTTTGTGGGGAGACCCATTCCTTGCGTACAGTCAATTAGTCAATTCATAATATTGTTAAAAATTTTGAAAGTTGTTATTGCCTCAAAACTTGCAGAAAATATCACTCTCAAGAAGTGTCACCAGAAAAAATTGAGGAAAGAGAATACCGTTACACACAAATGTGTGCAACAATCGAGGTAGACTCAACACTTTCAAGTAGAAACGTTGCTAGAGATTTAGATGTTAACAATGTTACTGTAACGAAAGTATGGAAAAAGTACAATTACAAGAATTTTAAATATTCTAAAACGCAGCAGCTTTATCCAGACGACTACTTTCGAAGAATGGAGTTTTTGAAACTCTAATAAAGAAGGCCAATGATGAACCAAATTTTATTAAAAACATTGTATTCGCTGATTCTGTTTCGTTAGTAGCGAGACACAATCCTTCCATTACGAGGTATTTGGCGCGGGAAAACAGCACAGAAGTGTTGTTTACCGAACTCAACGTGCTAAAAAAGGACTGGCATTTTAGGAGACCACATGCCAGTTAGGAGCAACTTCGATTTGTTACAGAATAATTTTTTCCCGCTATTCTCGTGATTATCTTCGTGATGTAAATCTGGAGAATGTGTAACAAAAATGTAAATGGGGTGTAGGACGCTAATGTATAAATTACAGCTGGCTAGCAGAATGTGCCGGAGAGTGACTACTTAACACTCAAAAGAGGATTAGGCCAATTTGCATGCCCTACAGAGACCGTAAAACGAGAAAATGAATGACAAGGTAATAAAAAATATATAGAAATAATGTAAATGAAAATGATAAACTATGGAAGTTGCTCTAAGATGTGATTGGGCGCCAGGAAAGTATTAACATATACTTTCCAAGGTATCTTGTAAAGCTGTTTGCTGAAATAAAAAGTAAAACAGGTATTAATTGAAAGATTTAGTCTTCGCCACAAATTTAAAACCTATTCAAATTCTTACCCAATTCTTACCCCAAAGGTGGCAACGGCGACACTATGTCGCCGCCTGGATGAAATGGAGGATGCAATAGCACTAATCCAAGAACCTTGGATAAATAAGACCAAAATAACTGGTCTTAGCAGCCTAAACGGTCAAATTATCAGCTTACCAAGCAATCAACAACCGAGAACAGCAATATATGTTCCCAGAAAAATCAAAGCCTCCCCCATGGCGCAGTTTTGCACCTCAGACGTAACTGCGGTTAAAGTGAAGTGCCCATGGGGAAAGGGCAAAAATAGAGAGTTGATACTAGCATCAGTCTACCTACCCTCAGATGCAGCCACCCTACCACCAACAAGGGAAATGGAAGATCTGGTAGACCATTGTCTCAGTCAGAAAGTAGAACTTATTATCGGCTGCGATTCGAACTCTCACCACTTAGGCTGGGGCAGCAAAGACAACAACGCTCGAGGTAAGTCCCTTTATGACTATATTATTATAAAAGATTTGTATATCTTAAATAAGGGCACCGAACCTACCTTTATTAATGTTCGTAGCCAAACAGTCATAGATATCACGCTGGCAACAGCTGAAATATCGAATAAGATTCAGAACTGGCAGGTATCGGATAATATTTCTATGTCTGACCACCGCTGGCTAACCTATAATATTAGTCTGGAAAAAAGCCTTGTCAAATCACGCGACCCTAGGAGGACGGATGTAGAACTCTACAACCGACTCTTAGAAGATGCTCTGCGGAATGAAAAGGCTTCAACTCCAGGAACTAATATAGAATTGGAAAGGTATACGGTATCTATCCAAAACAAAATAAGCTATGCTTATAAAAAATCCTGTCCAATAAGGATGGTCCAGGAAAGTCGCAAAACCAACTCTTGGTGGTGCACTGAATTGGAACACCTTAGAAAGATAGCAAGAACAGCTTTTAATAGAGCGAAACGCACCAAACTCAAAGAGGATTGGGATTCTTATCAATCAAATCTCAGAGAGTTTAAAAAAGTCTGCAGACAAAGACAAAGAGCTGCTTGGAGAACCTTCTGTGAGGAAATCGAAGATTTCCCGCAGGCTTCCAGGTTACAAAAAGCGCTCTCAAAGGACCCACATCGGCATGTCGGCATACTAACGAAGGAAGATGGGAACAAAACTTCCAACCTTCGCGAAAGTGCTGAGGTCCTGATGAAAACACACTTTCCCGGTTCTAGTGTCTCAACAGCACCAAACCGGATGGAAGAAACAATCATACCCTCAACAAACGACTGGCATCTCGCCAGAACAATGATTAATGAGGAAAAGGTAAAATGGGCTATATCGTGCTTCACCCCTTTCAAATCACCAGGGCCTGACGGCATATATCCAGCCCTACTGCGGTGGGGACTGGATATCCTTCTGCCGCACCTCGTGGAAATATTCAGAGCCTCTTTGGTTCTGAGATATATTCCTAAGAAGTGGAGAGAGGTACGTGTGGTCTTCATACCAAAACCAGGTAGGATGGACTACACCCTACCAAAGGCTTTCCGACCAATTAGCCTAACATCCTTTCTGTTGAAAACGATGGAGAGGCTATGCGAGAGGTACATAAGGGATGAAGTTCTGGTTCATAACCCACTTCACCCAAATCAACATGCATATACTTCGGGAAGATCCACCGATTCTGCACTGCATCATGTAGTGGGAAGAATTGAAAGATCGTTGGATAATAAAGAATCCACCCTAGGTATATTCATAGACATTGAGGGAGCGTTTGATAAAACCACATTCCCAACTATCACCCAACAGCTCAACGTTAGGAATGTTCCCCTGGCCATAAGCAAATGGATATTTAGTATGCTTTCTAGTAGAGCAATAAGCATAAATGTAGAAGACGTTTCTGTTAGAGGCATGGTTACGAGGGGATGTCCACAGGGAGGGGTGCTATCACCACTACTATGGAACATAGTTCTAGACACCCTGGTTGACCAACTCAACAGCAACGGTTTCTACACAATAGCCTATGCAGACGATATTGCTGTCCTGCAAAGCGGTAAGTTTGAGAACACACTATGTGAGAGATCACAAGTTGCTCTTCGACTAATAGAAACATGGTGCAAGGAACACTCACTATCTATAAATCCTAAGAAAACAGAGATGGTCCTTTTTACCAGGAAAAGAAGAATCACGGGCTTAATACCCCCAAGGATTCTAAACTACAGTCTAAATTTTTCTGACGAGGTGAAGTACCTTGGTATTACCCTCGACAAGAAATTAACATGGAACTCACACCTAGATGGTAGAGCTAAAAGAGCATATATTGCCTATGAACAGTGTCGACGAACGGTTGGACGCACCTGGGGCCTCACGCCCAGGGTGATCGCCTGGGTCTACACCGCTGTCATTAGGCCAATGCTAACTTACGGAGCTATTGCTTGGGTACCAAAAGCGCTACAGGCAACAGCGATTAACAAACTAAACCATATTCAGCGGATGGCTTGCATAAATATAACAGGTGCCATGAAAACAACACCAACTGCTGCAATGGAGTTGATCATTGGCATCACGCCTCTAGACATATATGTCAAAGAGGTGGCTTTAGTGACAATGATGCGACTGCGCTCAGCTGGTGCAAACCTTGATGTAGGAATGGGACAATTGAGAACTCGTTTCTGGCGGGGAGAGCTGGATGCGTTACCAGTACTACAGGCAGGCTGCGACTCAATTGAACCAAAGTTCGTCTTTAACAAACCCTACAAAATTGAAACAAGACAGTGTACGGAGACAAACGTGGCAAATGCCTATTGCATATACACCGATGGCTCCAAAATGAAAGAAGGCTCAGGATGCGGGATATACTCCAGATCACTGAACCTAAGAATAAAGTGGGGTATGGGCAAAAATGCCAGTGTACTTCAGACAGAACTAACTGGTATTTCCATAGCCGCAAAAGAGATAACCCAAAAAGGTATAGCAGGGAAAACTATAATGATCTGCACAGATAGCAGACAAGCGCTACTAACCTTGAATAGACCACGTGTCACATCAGGTTTAGTAATGGAGTGTCACGAGTCATTAACTCAAGCTTCGGATGGTAATACCATCATCCTGAAGTGGGTTAAAGGACACAATAGGAATAAAGGCAACCGCATTGCTGACCAATTATCTAGGAAGGCGGCAGGCCTAAGACTCCTAGGACCTGGCGATCTTTTTGGTTGGTCAACTACAACAATCGCGGAAATTGTCAAATGTCACTCCCATACGCAAACCGTAAAAAGATGGGAAGAAGGGAAAGGATGTAGACTTGCCAAGTTAACACTAAGTAACCTTGAAGAGTCAACATCAAAGAAGTACTTGGGAATGACCAGGAAAAATCTACGTTTGGCAGTTGGTTTTTTAACTGGTCATTGTCAACTAAGCAAACACCTCCACACACTGGGGCTAGTAGACACACCTCTATGTAGGAAGTGTGAACGAGAAGACGAAACTGTAGAGCATGTCCTATGTGAATGCCCAGAGTTATCGTTAATACGAGAGTACGCGTTCGGCGAGTCCTGGCCTACACCTGCCCACATAAGTGAGATGTCTCCTGGTGACTTGTCCACCTTCCTAGAAATGGCAGGATGGACAATGAGCTAAGGGTGACAGCTCCCTGGGAGGATGCACAATGGGTCAATTGTGGCCTAAGTGCTGTGAAACTTAACTCGCCCTCCCTACTCTACAGATACAGAGAGGAGCAACTTCGATTTGTTACAGAATAATTTTTTCCCGCTATTCTCGTGATTATCTTCGTGATGTAAATTGGAGAGAATGTGTAACAAAAATGAAAATGGGGTGTAGGACGCTAATGTATAAATTACAGCTGGCTAGCAGAATGTGCCGGAGAGTGACTACTTAACACTCAAAAGAGGATTAGGCCAATTTGCATGCCCTACAGAGACCGTAAAACGAGAAAATGAATGACAAGGTAATAAAAAATATATAGAAATAATGTAAATGAAAATGATAAACTATGGAAGTTGCTCTAAGATGTGATTGGGCGCCAGGAAAGTATTAACATATACTTTCCAAGGTATCTTGTAAAGCTGTTTGCTGAAATAAAAAGTAAAACAGGTATTAATTGAAAGATTTAGTCTTCGCCACAAATTTAAAACCTATTCAAATTCTTACCCACCACCATATTTATGTACAGTTAACCTAGTTACTTATACACTAAAAAATTCCCTGGTTATCTACAATTAATCCTTGATAATCTGAATTTACAAATAATAAAATATAAGAAAAATTTTAATGATTCGACTTAAAAAGGTAATTTACTTGCCTACTAGAGATGTAACTCTGTACTTCAGCTTTCAATTAAATGTTCTAATAAAGTAATGAGGACACTATCCTGAAGGGATAGATGTCCAAAGTTTAAATATATAATAATAAAATATCAATAAAGAACTCTCTGATTAAATGTGTACACATAAAACCGTACAATAGAGTTGAAAGGGGGGATTTAAAACCTCAACCTGTAGTTGACACTCAGTCCTTAAATATTTGTTAGTATTATTTTAGAAAAAATGACGGGTTTTTATTATTAGGTGAAAGTAGTACGATTTAAAGTAAAAAAGATATAAAAAAATTAAAATTAATGAATAAACTTAAGAATAAACAGAAGAAACTTAAGAATAAACTAATACAGATTTACAATTTTCCAAACTCTAAATGAGAAAGAGACTTCCGGCAGGTTTATTGACGTTGTCCGGGAATAGTAATGTAAGATCTTGACCTCTGAGGGGAACAGCTAAGGCAGAGGTGAATCAACACTGGAACTAGGTGTAACTCCGACTAGGGAATAACTTATCCCTTCTTCTTTAAAAAAAATATCCCATAAAAAACAAAATAAGACTTCTTCCCCTTGACTCCTGCTTGATTCCTATAGTAGGCGGCTCAGAGTGACTACAAACCAAACGGACACTCAAAAAAAAACCAAAACTTTCTGCAACTTCTTCCCAAAAAACATATTCTAAAAAAACTTATGTCATCTCTGGCCACCTACTTTTACCACTCATTTCTAGTCAGCTAAGCATGTTTGCCAAAATGGCCGCTTGGAGTCGCTGTTTAATACCAACTTAGAATTTAAAAATTAAGAAAATATTAAGAGGATATGGATTTACAAATTTTATCTAAAGTGATTAAAGAATTATTGAAGTGACGGACTCGTTACAAATGTTTGGTTCATCAAGATGGCTGTTCAGTTCACAACGCTCGAATAATTAGGGAGTACTTAAACAACACTTTCCCGAATCGAGTTATCAGTAGAACAGGCGATAATAATTAGCCTGCGCGATCTTCAGATCTCACACCTATGGACTTCTTTTTTTTTGTGGACATTTAAAAAGCACCATCTACGATCATCCTGAGGCTAGAGCCCTAAATTTGGATGAATTAAAAACCGAATAAGAGAAGTCTCCAATTCTGTTACAGCAGAAACTCTTTCATCTGTTCGCAGAAGTTTTTATGACACATTGGGATACTGTTCAGCCGTAGAAGGTCAAATATTAGAATCATTTGTGTAGGGGATAAATAATTATTTCTAATTTTATTAGGAATTATTTTTTATTTTCAATACGAATATATTTTTTGTTTTATCTTTTTAAAGAAATGCGCTTTTATTTTTAATTCAAACACAAAAAATTGTTCACATTATTAAAAACCGATACAAATGCACTGCATTAGAAAGCTCAGTGTATTTTTATCGAGTTTATGTAGGAAGAAATGAACCGGGTATACGTATGAAAACAAAAATCGAAGGACGGAGGTGTATATTTCATGCATTGTTATGTTACTAAATGGTTTCCGTTTTCTCGTTTTCTGTTTAGGATTCGGACGGGATCAGAGAATTACAATTAAGTAGAACTTAGAGACAATGTTGCCGCTAATCCAAAACTTAACGTAGTATATATATTTTATTAGGCGTTACGCACTTCCGGTAGGGATATATCTCTATATCTATCAATCTCCCCATCTCTTGTCATACTATTCAATCATAAGTCAATCAAATACACCAGCGTGATCCAGTCAAGTAGCAGATTTGTTTAGAATTTTAAAATAATACCGTTAGGCTTTTGTCTTTATGTCCCATGCCAGGGCGCCAACCATCTTCCGCTAAACCAATTCGACAGTGAACATAATGCTAGTCTGCCGTCTGCCCCGCTTGACTATCTGATCGATTGTTTTTTGTTTTCTTAATCCAAATTGCAGTAAAATACCACTTTAATTTCTGGCTTTGGTTATTACAATCGTGGTAACTGTCATATTTGTCTCAAATTGCACGCAATAATTCTCAACGTGCCGAAACTACTAGAATAACGTCGCGACTGAAATTAGGTTTTTTGAATAACCCTTCAAGTCAATGTTGCCAAATTACGTATAAAAACTTTCTTTGGGATCCAAAGAGTTTTCATTAGTGGATAAGTCTCATTTATACGTATTTTCTGTTTATATCACTTAATTTTATTTAATCAGTTTCACTTAATATTTATAATTATTTACAGGTATTGAAACAATTGGCCATCTTAGAACAACGCAAGTTCGATGATGAAGATGTGACATCCGATGTTGAATTTCTAACTGAAAAACTACAGAGTTCTGTCCAGGATCTGAGTTCGTTCGATGAATATTCAACTGAAGTAAGTATACGTATTTGATTTGGTTGGGAATAAGTTTTATATTTAGGGGTTTACTAATTAATTAGTAGTTCATGATATATCTAGCCAGTTCAGAATTAAATTTTTCTTAATACCAATTATTAGTTAATTATTATTAATATTAAGTCAACAAAAGTGTTTCGGAAGTTTTTATTCCGTAACAGTTTTAGGAGATATTTTTATTTTGTCTTAATTGATTTAGTAACAGATATATCAAGTTTAATTTAAAAGATATTTACACAAATGCAATTGAAAGTTAATAACTTTTATCAACATTATTACTTGGTCGTTAAAAGTATTTTTACATCTTGTAACAACTCTGAGCTTTTTCCAGATGCCAGAAAACCTAACTTTTAGCTTTGTGTTTATATTTTGAAAAAAAAATGGATTTTGTAAATCTGTTATTACTCAATAAACTCTTGTGTTAGGATAAATATGTTTTAATTTTATTACAATTAAAACCACTGAACCTTTTTTGGAGCAGGTAAACGATGGGGTCTATATTTATACGACTTTTACTGTTGCAACCAATTACAGCACATTTAAAATATTTAAATTTCTTAAGAAGTTAATTTTTTTCATTGATATATAGTATTTCATTAGAGAACGACATTCTTGACAGAAAAACCGAAGTTTTCTATATAATATAATGTAAACTGCAACAGAGTAGGACTCGACGGCAGTCATGACACTTTGGAAATGTGGATTCTTCTTCTTCATGTACCATGTCCTTTCAAAACGTTGGTTACCATCATAGCTATTTTAATTTTATCCACTGCCACCCTAAATAGCATGCTTGTATCTACACCACACCAATCTCGCAAGTTCTTCAACCATGAGGTTCTTCTTCGTCCTGGACTGCGTTTGCCTGCTAGTTTTCCTTGCAGATATTTTGTAGCAATCTATATTTGGGACCTCTACATTACATGTCCGAAATATTCCAGCTTTCTCTGCTTGATGCTTTTTATGATCTCAATCCGTAATCCCCAAATGTGGATTACAGGTTAGTAAAATACATGATCTCTTGTGAGACATCAGACAGACCATTCGAACAATACAGGTTAGACGAGAAGAACAACGATATTGTCCTCAATTTTTTTAAAGCTTAAAGGTCTAGCAACAGTTTTAAGTTTCTATTTTTGAGGACTATCAAACATTTTATTTATTACAACAAATAGTTGTCCTTTTCATCCTCTTCCGCTATTGGTGCCAGCCTCTCTTCACCTATATCATCCTTGGTAAATATAGGTGTAGGCTCAACTACCTTAATTTACCTTCTATTATAACACGTATTTTTCTATTGTTCTTCCCATGAGTTGGGTCGTTTCTTCGGTTCAGCGAGGGCAGATCTACTTTTCTTCCTGGCCCTACACCCTTTGGGCACAATGGTGTTACACCTTGAGTTTTTCATGGCAGTGTAATAGAAAGCCACCTGTTCTGTGCACATTACCTCACTGGCATTTTATATTAATGGAGGTATCTTCTCAGGTATAGGTTTAAGTATCAAGACGTGAATAATGGGTAGGGGTTAGTGTCGTATGTTAGTTGAAAGTATGCACTATCACGGAAATAGGTTAGTAAATTCGGTAGTGGACAGTCGTTCCAATTGGTCGAACTGTTACGACAAGCAGAAAAAGTTCTCAAGATATTCTACCTTAGCTGCGCATCCACGCCACATATTAATCTGTAACTCGACCCAAATTAACCAAGACACATGTAGTCATTTAATTTCACTCTCTTGTATTACATATCCTAACCCATAGCTATTCACATACAAAGATTAAATTGCAAATTGTATCACTTCTCTCAAAGTCTACTTAAGTCAACAAATTAATAAAATCTTCTTTTTTTAGGTCAAATCTGGACGTTTAGAATGGTCTCCAGTACACAAGAGCAAGTTCTGGCGGGAAAATGCGCAGCGTCTCAACGAGAAAAACTACGAATTACTCCGTATTCTCATTCATCTGCTAGAAACCAGCAAGGACCCCTTGGTATTGAGCGTAGCTAGTTTTGATATTGGAGAGTATGTTCGTCATTATCCTCGCGGCAAACAGTAAGTATTCTTCAATTCGTTGATTGTTAAATATTAATTTTTCGTTTTTTTTAATTGGTCTATGTAAAGCTAGGAAACGAAAATAACATTCATCAAGATAAGAAGCTGTCGGCTTATGTTAGCACACTTTTAGAAAAATTTTCGGTTTTCTAGAATCTAACGTCATCCGGTAGGGATCAGTTAATGCTATTACTGAAGCGTGAGCCTGTATGTTTCATTTATCGACTGACTTGATATACTCGTGACTACCGATTGAAAGTCGAAGTTTCACTTGAGATTAACGTCTGAAATTAAATTTTCTGAATAGAGCGGGGTTTTAACCAGAAACTCATATTCTATACACTTCAAAGTGTTCCTGCGGACCAACCCAGACATTGGTAGGTAGAAAAGAAAAGACTTACTCACAATTGCGTTTATTGTAACTTGGACATTAGATCTCTGGTCGTTAGACCTCTTTGTATGATTATTGGTTAGGTAACCTTTTATCGGAGACCTGAAGATAAGCTGAAATTGTAGTCCGAAACAGGTCCAAGTTACAATGAAACCAATTGTGAGTAACTGTTCTTTTGTTTTTTTTACCTACTAATAATTTTAATTTATTTGGAAAAGTAGGTGTGGTTTCTGATACACTTTGGGATAGTTTATCGCCAATGTAAATGCATTCGAAGTGGTCGAACTTTATATGCAGTTGGTATCGAACGACAGAAATTTTGACATATTTGACCTATTATTTCAGTTAGCTATGTTGAAAAGTGTTTGGCATGACATCAAAGAATATAGACGCATATAGAAGGATCTTTCACTGTAATTTGTTAGTAATACCTAATATTAATCTTTCCATAGGGCGTTGTGTAACTCTTATTTTATCTATTGTTCTTTTTGTCAGAATCAGTGTTTCTGCACCATATGTAAGAACTGATAAAACGCACTGGTTAAAAACCTTTCTTTTTAAACAAACTGGGATACTAGACTTGAAAATGTTATTCAATCTACCAAAGGCAGCCCATGGGAGACCTATCCTTCTTTGTATTTCATTTGATTATCTCGGCCTAAGCGAATTTCATGGCCTAGATATTTGTAAGTTATTACTTGGTCGATGCTATGGCTCTCAATCAGAATTTTACCGCTGACGACAAGGTTGGTCATAAATTTTGTCTTTGAGGTGTTAATTGTAAGACTGCGTGTGCAGCATTTTTGTAGTTTTATCAACTCTATCAGATATTAAAAGGATGTCATCGGCAAATCTTAGGTGGTTCAGATCTTCCCCATTTATATTAATTCACATATTATGCTCTCGTTCCAGCATACGCTGTACCAGTTTCGTAAATACTTTTAATTAAGGCGATATGTCGGTAGTCAATGCGGCAGTCAGCCAATGCTCGAAGCATTTTATGATGATCTATAGTATCGAACGCCTTTTCATAATCTACGAATATAAGAAAGATAGGCTTGTTATACTCTGTACACTTTTCTATTAGCGTTTTTATAACTTGTAGATGATCATTTGTTCCGTATCTGGAGCGGAACCCAGCCTGTTTACAAGGTTGGTAACTATCCAGTTTCTTCACAAGCCGTTTTGTTCCCCATGATACCCTAATCAAGGGTATCTGACTCAAAATTGTCTGACCGTTCTTTCGGGCTGTTCGCCCTGAACAGTACCTAAATAAACCAGATTGGTGGATTCTGCCCTTCTTCATGAAGACAGTTTCTCCAGGTGGACGAACTTCGGTTTACTCCGTGGTGTCAGTTGCACCCTATATACAAGCTCGTTGATCTTCTTAGTGACCAGGTACAGTCTCTTTCAAGGCCGCTGCTGGTGTGTACTGCTGACACGTTTTCTTCTCTTTTGGTCACTCTTATAACTGACTCGCATATTCCAAGTAGTTGGCCTTTGTTGAGAGTGATTTTGTTGTCATTTGGGTTTTTTACTCTTACTGGAACTGTCTTCTTCTCCCACCTACCAAACATCTAGCCATAGTGACACCGCGATGGCCCTGCTCTTTTGGTTCTAATAACATGGCTCCCACGCCACCAGATCCATCAATTTGTGAGTTTTCGCTGTTAAGAGGAATCTTTGTGTCAGAGGCATAATCTTAGACAAGAAATAGTATTTTATTTACAATTCCACTATCAAATACCAAACTAATAAAGAAAGTTGCAACTAAGGTAAGGTTTCCGTTTTGACGATAAATCAAAACTAAACACACTTTAACTTAAAAGAACTCACAAAAACTCAAACCAAATGTTCTACATGGTCTCCTTCGATTTCTATGCCTTTTCTAATTCTTTTTAGATTTTCGGACGTTAAAAAAAATTATTCTGTCCCCTAATAAGATTAGCTGCATTTTGAATGTATCTCCAAAGTTCGTCTCGTGTATTAATTTCATTGGCATAAACTAAGGACTTCATATGTCCTCAAAAATAAAAATCTAGCAGGTTGTACTCAGGACTTCTTGGTGGCCATTAATAATGACTGCCTCTGCCAATCCATCGTTAAGAAAATACGTCATTAAGATGATTTCTAACAGCTAATGAAAAATGAGGTGGCGCTCCATCCTGCATAAACCACATTTTTCTTCTTACATTTAGTGACAGATCATCTAAAATATCACTAAGAGTATTTTCCAAAAAGAATAAATAGGAATCTCCATTTAAATTCGGAGGAAGAACATAAGGCTCTAGTAGTTGGTCGCCTATAATGCCACACCAAATATTCAATTTAAACTCATGCTGAAAATGTCTAGCTTTAATAGCATGCGGGTTTTCTTCTTTCCAATCATGACTATTTGCCAATTAAAAACCCCTCGTCTGGTAAAAGTTGCTTCGTCGGTGAACATAATATTCTTAATAAAGTGTCTGTCATTGCGATGTTTATTCAGAATACGTTGGCAAAACTGTAACCGTCGTGGAATATCTGTTGGAAGTAAATTTTGAACAGGAGTTAAGTGATAAGGATGGAGGTTTTCTTTTTTTAGAATTCTAACAATAGACGACTGACTTACTCCTGTTGCTGCTGATAGATGTCGTGAACTTATTTCAGGGTTTTCATCTACTCGAACCAAAAGTTCATCTTCTTGATTAGGTGTGATTTGTTTCGGTCGACCACCCCGATTTTTAGTGTGAAATGACCCAGTTTCACCCAAACTACTATATAATCTTGCAAAAGTTTTGTGATTTGGTTGCCTTCTGTTTGCGTATAACATTCCATACCTTCTGGCTGCCGAGCGACCGCAAAAATTTTCTTGTGCGTATACGCAAATTATATCTCGCATTTCATCATCAGTAAAATGATTGTGACGAGGCATTTTAATCAAAAAAAGTAATGATTACTTTTAAAAAATGCAACATTACACTACACTGTCATATCAAAAATAATTTACTCTGAACAAATGACATTTACCAACAACAATTATCTGACAGTCCAAAGCATACTTTTCATAAATGAAATAATATTTGAAATCCTTTTTTAAGACTCTAAGCAGTTCGACTGCGTTTTTATCGAAAACGGTTGAAATTATCAAGTTTAAAACAATAGTACCAATTTTACGTCATATTTTCTAATAAAAATTACTAAAAAGTTTGATTAGAAAAAGTTTAGACTCAATTTGATCATTGGGAATGATCCACGTGGCGCCCTCTATGACAAAACGTAAAATTGTAAATAAAATACTATTTCTTGTCTTTATTTCATATTATGCCTCTGTGCCAATTTTGATAGCAATTTATAAATATACAGGGAAACTATTAGCAAAAAATGAAAAACAAAAATTAACTTTAACACCCTGTATCTTTTTTCTCGGCAACATTTTATTAAGGCATATTTGGCCCAATAGCCATATTTTGGTCCAAATAACCTGTCCTTAGTCTATGTCCCAATAGTGATGACTCACCCTGTATATATAACAGTATATATTTTCATTCCTGTTCTCTTATATTCAGTTATTTCTTTTAAACACTGTGTTTCTCTTTAAATATCGAAAATTATTTATCCTAAAATCTGTTCTTTCTAATACCATAAGAGATCGTGTTGATAAACTGTCATGATTATCTGTTCCCCAAATCCCCAAAACATTTATACAAGATACAGATATTTTTAGATCTTTGCAGATAACTGACAACCGAAAGTCATGTTGTATGTTGGCTATAATAACTCCTACATACGGAAAACTATCTTATTCAGTTCAACAATATTTTAGGCGGATCTAAAAAATGTTTTTGAATGTCAAGTGATCTCACCAACAACTATTTCATATTTTGAGTATATTTTTTAAAGTTGATATATTATTAAAGTACAATAACAATGACACTAATGCATAAATATTTTCTTTCTATTTTCACAACTTAATCCTTTTTATTTTTTTCGTAGCATAATCGAGCAATTGGGAGGAAAGCAATTAGTTATGCAACTCTTAGCCCACGAAGATCCTAATGTACGATATGAAGCTCTGTTGGCAGTCCAAAAATTGATGGTCCATAATTGGGAATACCTTGGTCGTCAACTTGAAAAAGAGCAGAGTACAGATAAAAACGCGCCAAAAGGTGGAGCTCCTGTCGCAGGCAAGGCGTAAATACTACATACCATCAAGAGTATTTAAAGATATTTACTGCAATAATTGTAGAAAATTTAAAAATAATTGTAAAAATTATATCGATTTCTGTACATAGCTGTATAGGTATACATTCCTGTCATATTTTATTATTGTTACGATAACCAATAATCAACCATGCACATTTTAAACATTTAAAAATATTGCTTTTAAAGTAACTTTTTCTGATTGTTAGTATTATAATAAAGTATATGTTGTCGTTTTATTTTGATTTCATTACTGTTTATTGTATTTTCTAGACTTGTACTTCTGAAAATGTTGAGATAAATAATAGCATAGGATAGGCAGAGCTTGAGCATATCAAAAGATATGTCACACTACTTCTTAATAAGTTAGCTGCAGGCTTGCTTGATTCTAAAAAAACGAAATGGTTTGTTTTCCTAGCGATTTATTGTAAATAAACTGTTTTTGTAAATTTATTGGTGGTAACACTTTTTCAAAAGAGAAAACAATGATCATAGAAATTATACTCGGTTCGCTATTCCCACTCCGAACTGTCTAGTGAATTTAGTAATTATTTTTTTGCGAAGTTAGTTACTTTTGACAGACTAAAAGTTGCTGGAAATTACTATACAGCCAAGCACACGTACTCATAGCCAATATTAATAGTAAACAAACTAAATAGTTAATAAAATAGAACTTTGTGAATTACCGACAATCAATATTTATTTATCTGCACCATATAGTAAATAATTATGTTAAATTATAACAACTAAAATATATTTTTTTAAATATATAGTACCCAAAATTTGATGGGTTTAGTATACACTTCCATTATTTAGAATAATTCTTCATTTTTTCAAAAAAAAAAAAGAAGTCTACAATAGTAGTATACTTGAGCTATTAATACTGAGAAGTAGGAATTGTTGTGTTGTAGGTTTCCGACAATGAATCTGTCAAAATATGCCCGAGCTGAGCGAATGGAGTATATCATTACAGCACTTATATATTACTAGCACTCAGACTTAACCAAGAAGGAGGGAAATAAAGCATTACAAAATCAAATTTATTAAATGGAACGTGAAACATTTACTTAAAGCATCGAGTTAGAAGCTATGAGCATATTAACGTGTATATTAAAAACGACGTCAGAAGGTGTGGCTAACGATCATGGCAATATGGCGGTAGGATCAGGGCCTTACTCAATAATATTAAAACTACTATACAATTATTATGACTATGGTTTGTTTTTTAACCAAGAGGAGTAATTCTAATTTACCGCGCCGTAATGCTTGTTTATAATTAGTCCAATCGCAGGCAAGTTTACTCTACTAACTTATGACATTTATGGAATTTTAAATTTTAATGAAAAAAATATCCCGGAATTTGATTCTGTTAAGGTTTAATTATATACAATTACTAATAAATAAGACAAAAATACATATATACTTATAAAGTAATTATTAACAATATTCTTCGGCTTTTTATCATCGTACTTATATTATCAACTGTCCATCGTCCATAAAAAATTACTATTATAAGACGATAAATCACTAAACTGGAGTCGGTAGTATCTCTGATTATAAAACTTTCGACTTCTGGTTGATTTGAGATGAAATCTAAAAATACAATTATATGCATCACTAAACATTAATAACAAATTTATATTTTATATAAAAAATATGATTAATGAACTGAAAAATATTATAAAAAGCTTAGAAATTGTTTATTAGTATCTTTATATTCTGTGTATTCATCATTTCTATTTTATTAGAAAATGATGTTTTAATTGCTATTTTGTAAACTTTTCAAAATATTCAATGACTGAAAAATAATCAAGAGACTGATCTACGGTACTTATAAGATTTTTTATGAATACTATTAATTAATTCTCTGAAGTACGGGCCATTTCTTTGTTTACATATTTGTATACTAACCTATCCAACGTTATTCCTGAAGATTTTTTATTAACATTGCTACTGCAACTACGTTGAGAACAAGAAACTATTATGATGCACTAGCATCATTATCATTGGTGCTACAGCCCTATAAAAGAGCCTCGACCTTCCATGGCGAATGACCTCTCTATTACGCCAGTCAGTTCTATCCATTGCCAACTGTTGCCAGTTTGCTGCGCCTATTTTTCTACCATCCTCATCTACACCATCCCTCCATCTGAGTTTTGGCCTACCCCTACTTCTACTTCCCACAGGTTGTGACATAAGGATTCTTCTAGGAGGGTTGTTCTGCTGTGATCTTGCCAGATGTCCTGCCCATCTTAGTCTTCCTATTTTTATAAGAGATACTACGTCTTTACCACCAAATATATATTTATATCTGTGATATATCTCATAGTTGTACCTCCTTCTCCAAACACCATTTTCACAGATGCCACCGAATATTCTTCTCAGGATCCTTCGTTCAAATATAAGCAGGAGGTTTTCATCTGCCTTGGAAATGGTCCATGTCTCCGATCCATATGTCAACACTGGTTGTATAAGGGTTTTGTATATGGTTATTTTTGTTTTTTGGCTTAAGTTTCTGCTTCATATGTCTACTCAATCCAAAATAGCATTTGTTTGCTAGGATTATTCTTCGCTTGATTTCTTCCGTCATGACGTTCTCCTTGGTGATCAGGGAGCCTAAGTATGTGAATTTGTCCACCACTTCAAAGGTAGAGTTATCAACAGTGAATTGGTGGCCGATGTTTCTGGCTCTATTGTTGGGTGTTGATGCCATTATCTTAGTTTTCTCCTCATTTACTTGCAGGCCCATATTTTTTGAGGCATTTGACAAGGTGGTATACATTTCTTCTAGTTTGCGTGTTGTGCGGGCAACTAGGTCAACATCATCTGCATATGCCAAAATTTGGGATGATTTATTAAAAATGTTTCCTCTGTTGTCTATTTGGGCATCCCTGACCGCCTTTTCCAGAGCTATGTTGAAAAAAGGAGACACGCCAGCGCATCTCCCTGTCGCAGCCCAACATGCGTTTCAAATGCCTGTGATTGTTCGCCCTGTATTTCGACTTTGCAAACAACTTTACGCATTGTAGCCTTAACCAATCTTATCAGTTTATCGGGGATGTGGAATTCATCCATGGCTTCATACAATTTATTTCTTAGGACACTATCATAGGCCGATTTAAAATCTACGAAAAGATGGTATGTGTCGATATTGAATTCATTGGTTTTTTCCAGTATTTGCCTTAGCACAAAGATCTGGTCTGTTGTTGATCGACCAGGCCTAAAACCACTTTGATATTCGCTAAGAAGCTCCTCTGAATATGCACTCAGGCGACTATATAAAATACTCGGAAAATATTTTGTATGCTGTATTAAGAAGGTTTATTCCCCTATAGTTTCTACATTCCAATTAATCACATTACAGAGCAAGATACTCCAGCGGCATCTTCAGTTGTTATGTCATTGATGGATGGACTCTTGGATTCGAAACGTAATTGTAAATACATAATATAATGAATATAAATATTGACATTTCGTTAATCAAATTGCCAGCTAAAAAAATCATCAAAGCTACTAGCCCATAACATTTAATTTTTGCAGTTGATGTATAAGCACCTCGTGAAAAATCTGGGATTTTAATCAGATCAATAATGGTAATTGTAACGATTTACAGTTCCATTTATGAAAAAGGATTAAGGAGGTTTATTCCCCTATAGTTTCTACATTCCAATTGATCACCCTTTTTGTGTAGCTAGCAAACGATCCCAATACACCACTCTTCCGTAATTTGTTCCTCATTCCAGGCTCTCAGTATGATTATTATATATATATATATATATATATATATATATATATATATATATATATATAAATATATACCATATACACCAATAAAACATGCCATCAATCAAGTTTTACTATTTTTACAACAAATTTTAAAAATTTTATGATTTATTATGTCCATAATTGTATATTTTAATGTGTGGTATAAATATTGAGTGTTCAATGCTTACAAAAATAATCTCAACGACTAGTAAGTTACACTGAAGAATTGTGATATTTTTTAAATATTTACATTAATTGTCTTTTACAGTGTCTTGAAAAAGGAATAAAAACCATTCCGAAAGCTCGACAAAAAGTCCAAAAGAGTGTTGTTTTTTAACATCCCGGCCAATATTATGACTGCAACCCTAATAAAACTGTGTTGTTTGGTTATATATATATATATATATATATATATATATATATATATATATATATATATATATATATATATATATATATATAATTATATATATATATATATATATGATTAGTCAGAGTAGCACCTCCACATTTAATAAGTTCCGCGGGGTATACCATCATTTCCTGGAGATTTATTATTTTTTAGGTGTTTTATTGCATCCCGCACTTCTTGAATTGATGGAGGCTCCAATGCTGTATTGTTGCTTGCTCCTGGGGGTGGTTGATTTGGATGTTCTATTTTCGATAGTAAGTAGTTCTTTATAGTGTTCCACCCAGCTTTTCAATACTTCATCTTTTGTATTGAGTATATGCCCTTCCTTATCCTTGCATAGTCCGATCCTTGGTTTAAATTCTTTTCTTGCATTATTCAGATTTTTATACAATTTTCTTGTTTGATTTTCCTTTTTTAATGCCTCAAGCTCTTCCAATATTCTATTTTCATAAGTTCGCTTTTTTCTCCGATGGATGTACTTCTCTTCTGAGATCTTTATATTTTTGTTCTTTTTCTAGGGTTCGTCTTTGCTGCATCAGTTTAATATGCCTTTTTCTTTCTTCTTGTAATGTCCTCGCACTCAGCATCGAACCACTCATTGCGTGGTGGTGCTCTTTGCGGCCCTAGAATATTATTTGCTGCGTCTTTAATATAATTTTTACACATTTCCCATTGTTCACTAATTGTTAGATTCTCTTCAGTTATGTATTTAATTTCGATATAGTTTTGAAACCTTTCTACTGTTTGCGGATTTTTGAGGAGTTAATTTTAATACAGCTTGTTTTGGTACTTCTCTCCTTCTTCGCATTTGAGATTCTAACCCGAATTCTTGTGCCAATTAGAAAATGATCTGAATCAATATTGGCGCCTCGATAGGTGGGGACATCCTTAAGGTTGGAGAAGTGTGTAGCATCTATGATCACATGATCAATTTGGTTCTTCGTTAATCCATCAGGCGAGGTCCAAGTATCCATGTTTTTTTTTGTGTAGAAAACGTGCTTCCTACGATCATGTTCTTTGAGGCTGCGAAGGTGACTGCTACTGCAACTACTTTCAGAACAAGAAACTATTATTATGCACTATCACAACATAATATATTACAGTTACTATAAAAGTATTAAAACTAAACTACTAACTAACTAAAAAATATTCTAAAAACAGCTAACGTAAACAATCACCCACGATCTGGCACAACGATCATAAAAGTATGGCCGAAGTTAGGTCGTTTTTAGTCACGTGATACCCTATCCATAGATTCTAACTCGATGACTTAAAGAGATAAGAAAACTCACAAGTTTTCTATAAAACTTTGGTGAATTTATAACTATTTTTTTTCAGACTCCATGTCTTTTTTTGTTAAATTATTCATAAAATGCACTATAATAATGATAATTTAAAATTAACTCTTAAAAAATGTTTTTTTCTACATTTACGGTAGTGAACTGTATTTAATTCACGGAGCGCTAAGGCCAACATGTGCGTTGTAGATGATTCACTCTTCACGGTAACCGTACAGGTTATTTATTAGAGTAACAGCATGTCATTTATTTTGTATAAAAGATATCGTTACGGTCAAAGTCTTCCTCGAATCCGTACCGTATAGACCTTTTTTCAAAGAACAAAAATATTTCTTAGCATTTAAAACGAAAAAGGTGGAAACACCTAACGAAACAAGAATTTGAAATTTTTTTTGGGTATGAGTATTTGGATGGGTTTAAACAAAAAACCTCGACTTTCAGATTATTGGTTCAAGGGCCTCCTGTATGCCAATAATATCACAAAATATATGCCAAGAAATCTTTTCGAACTAATATTACGCATGTAACATTTTTCTAACAATATTAAGTGCTCAAGAAGTGATCGACTTTTCAAAATTCAACCTCTAATCGTTCGTTTGTTGGACCGTTTTCAAACTACTTATATTCCGAAAAAAAAAATGTATCTATTGATGAGAAACATAAGTTCGCTTTAAACTCTAGAAAATTTATGTAAAGGAAATGGTTACACCTTCAACCTGAAAGTTTACTGTGCAAAAGACATTACAGAGCAAAATACTCTAGCGGCATCTTCAGTTGTTATGTCATATGATGGATGGACTCTTGGATTCGAAACGTAATTGTAAATACATAATATAGTGAATACAAATATTGACATTTCGTCAATCAAATTGCCAGCTAAAAAAATCATCAAAGCTACCAGCCCATACATTTAATTTTTGCAGTTGATGTATAAGCACCTCGTGGAAAATCCTGGGATTTTAATCAGATCAATAATGGTAATTGTAACGATTTACAGTTCCATTTATGAAAAAAGGGCATTTATCGGAGATAAAAATGTTAAAGCGAAATTGGGTATCGGCCACCGCGCGTCCACTGACTATTTCACAAAGCTGCAAACGGCGGTCATAACCATCCTCATTAAGTTCCTGCAATGGAATTTGTTCTTTTTTAATATGGCTTGAACGCTAGTTCAGTTGATTGCATACAGCCACTACTTGCCTCGTACTTAACATGGAATCTAGATGATAATGTCCTAATACTGCAACTTCACTAGGTGTAATAATTTACAGACCCAACTTATCTTTTTTAATAACTCCAAAGCATATTTCCTATTGTCGTGTTTATCTTCCTGTCGTTCATTAAATTGTTGAGCTGTCACATTGACAAGTTCATTATTCATAAAATACAACGAAAGGATATACTCTTTCCGGAATGGAATAAATCATAGTAATAAATTTTCAAAGACTACAAATTATTGTTTATAATTGATATGCACAAGACAATTATCTAATTTTATATTCTTTTTGTTCATATCATTTAATTTATTAGTGCTAAATCTACTAATTAAGTAGGTAAATACAATTTAAAAGTCTTTTTAACCCTCTATAGCCCTGTGTGTACTCAAGGCAACAAAGGAGTTTTTGATGCAGAAAACAATGTCCGACTCTAAGATGCCCTCTGTTGATTTCAGGCAACATTTGGTTATACATTTTAATACACTTAGTGCCATCTATGAACCTATGACGAAACTTATATGGAAATTTTTAACAGTATGTCAAATGCACATGGCTGCCTTATTAGTTTGTATTTTCGATCGTGATTTATTGTTATAAATTGTGTACAATTTATATAAAAATACATAGAGCCATTATATCAGCATTTAGATATTGATTGCCGTTGAAATTTATTTTTTATTGTGTTGTTTCAGTACTGTGATAAAAAACAGGTATGTTGCTTTGAATCCATGCACATGGATCATATCATTTAAATTTTTTTTTAGGATGGATACAAAAACGTTCTACGAGAAAAGCAGTAAATATTTGTTATTGTTTGTAAAATTTTCCAACAAATCCGAGGAATCCGAAGACTCTGACTTTGAAGAGAGTGATAATGAATTTTCCATAAGTACTAAGATATCAATCGATCCAGGTCAAATGAAATGGAAAATTAAGACGATTTGTACGAAGCAAATTTAGATCAGGATACCAATTTAGATTTAGACCAAAATGAAGATGAGGATGATACCGATAAAACAGAAAAACACACTGAACAAAATGTGTTCAAACTGTCAAAAATGATCGAAAAAAACATTCAATGGAAGAGTGGTCCCCGAACAGTATTTCCAATTCCAGAATGGAAAGGTAATTTACCGACATGCAAATTATTAGAACCGGAATCCCCTCTAGATTATTTTAAAAAGATGATATCTATTAATATGCTGGAAACATAGTAGAACAAAGTAATTTGTATGCACTACAAAAGAATATAAATAAACCATTGAATATGACACTAGCAGAATTAAACCAATTTATTGCATCTGTTCTATTGATGTCAATATATGGCTTGCCAAGAAAAAGATCATTTTGACAGAAGGAAACACGTGTTGCTCAAATAGTTGACACTATATCTAGGAATCGCTGGGAAGAAATAAAAACTAAAATTCATTTTAATAATAACGAAAATATGGTCAACAATAATGATAAGTTATACAAAATTAGACCATTCATCAACGGTCTAGTTCAAAATTTTCAGAGTATTCCAATGAGTGAAAAATTGTGTATTGATGAACAAATGATACCATTCAAAGGGGCACATTCTTTAAAACAATATATGAAGAACAAACCCAAAAAATGGGGATACAAGGCATTTGTTTTGTGTGATAGCAATGGTATTGTTTATAACTGGGAATTATATACAGGAACTGTTGAACATCCTCTTCATTTACCTAATGTAGGCACCAGCGGTAATGTAGTAATAAGATTGTGTGAGATAGTCGAACCAAACAAATACTATAAAGTATATTTTGACAACTGGTTCAATAGCATTCAGTTGCAGATTGAAATGGAAAAACGTGGACTGCAATGTTTGGGAACTGTTCGTCCAAACAGATTGCCTAATTGCCATTTTTCTGATGACAAGAATATGAAGAAACAGGGCAGAGGTACTGTAGAAAAAAGCACGCTACAGTAGATGGCATAAGACTAACAGCGTTAAAGTGGTACGATAATAAACCGGTTCATTTGCTTAGTACATTTGTTGGTTCTGAGCCTACTTCGTTAGTCAAGAGGTGGGATAAGAAACAAAAATCAAGAATTGATGTATGCTGTCCAAATGCAGTGCAATTTTATAATAAATTTATGGGAGGTGTCGATCTTATGGATTCACTAATTGCTCTTTACCGAACAGACATAAGATCTAAAAAGTGGTATCTAAAAATATTTTTTCACCTTCTGGATTTAGCTGTTGTTAACAGCTGGTTGTTGTATCGTCGTGATTGCGATTACTTTGAAATTGAAAAGAAAAACCAGTTGCCTTTGTTACAGTTTAAGTCCCACTTATGTAGCGTACTGTTAGCAAGAACTGACCAGATCAAAAACAAAGGACGTCCCAGGCTCAGTGAAATTGAGAACGAAATTGTAAAAAAACAGAAGAGAGGACCTACTGCTATTGTACCACCAAAGGAAGTTAGGCTTGACCAAACCTCCCACTGGCCAGTATTTTCTGAAAAAAAAGAAAAGATGCAAAAAACCAGGATGCTGTAATACTCCTAAAGTAATGTGCGATAAATGTAAAGTTGCTTTATGTTTTACAACTACAAATAATTGTTTTTTGATTGGCATAATAAATAAGTATATAACTTAATTCGTTAGTTTTTGCTGCCCACAGTTGCCTGAGGGCAACACTCCCAAAACAAAATTTAAAAAATCTAAAAAAATTACTAGTTGTTGTAAATGCATATTTGAGCATATATACAAATTAAAACATTTTCTCTTACGTTTACAAAAAAGTCGGACAATAGAGGGTTAAATAAATAAAGTAAAGTATTGGACAAAATTTAAAGACAGGGAATTGCAAGGACCTTAAAACGATATCCTATATGACATGCCCCTCATTGCTATTAAAAGAGGTTGGGGTGATTCTTACTCTAGCTTAAGGATGAAAGTAAAATAATCTAAAATACCCGAAAAATGTCGCCCTCTTTACTCAAAAATTGACCTGTCACTGGGTTTTTCAAAAATGTTGTGGTAGTTTTTGATAATTCCTCTGTTTAAGCAAACCTTAAAACGCCGTGGATAGACGATGTAAAGAAAGATCTTAAAACCATGAACATCAGGCAAAAAAACACTGAAAACTTTTTTTTCAACACTTCTACAAAATTTGTTTAACTGTTGATTAATGTTGTGCCGTAAAAAATTACCACTTTTCTGTATACATCTCTACTTTATTTTATATTTATTTTATCTTTAATAGCAACCTGCGTATTTTAAGTAAAAGCTTACATTTATTGTATAAACAAATTACTTTATAAAGAATAACAAACAACTTGGTTATACATTTTAGTAGAATTCTTTAAAATAATCTTTTTTAGGTGGAAGTCGAAACGTCAATAGTATTGGTCACCTTCTTCAATTTATTGTCCTGCTATAAGCTAGTGAATTTTGATAAATATTTCGTGAATGGGAAACATATATGTACAATAAGACAATTGGCTGCAGTATGGCCGATTTATAATAGATGACTTTCATGAAAAAAAACTGGAAATGTATCCCATTTATTTTTTATCTAATCAGAAACATTCAATCCATTCTAGCATACCTTTATTTGCCATTTCGTAAGTAATTTCGTAATAATGAAAGTTGTTCTTCAAAAAGCAAACATTAAATTTATTGACAGATATCCAAATAAGAAAATGATTTATGTAGGATTTCTTGTTTCTCCACCGCCCACAATAATAATTCGAAATATGGATAAAAATGCAAACCATGTCACTTTATCCAGTCTGATATGCTAAAATAATTCAAATATACCAAAAAACATTCACTAATAACTAATTTAAAAGGACTGAGAAGTTAAGAAAAATTAAGAAGTTTGTCGAGACCACACATAAGAATTTGTCTTGTGGGGAAAGTTTTGTTTATACAAGTACATTCTTCTGGAAAACCAGACCCTTCTTTCATCTCACGAATATTCGTACATACCGCAAAACCAACATGGGCCACCTTATATAGAGTATATTCTTCTTCTTCAAGTTCCACTCCTATCGGAGATTGGAAATTATTTTGGCAATTATAATTTTGTTGGTTACGCGCCTGAATAGTTCACTTGAACTGCATCCAAACCATTCACGGAGATTGCGTAGCCACGAGATTTTACGTCTTCCTACGCTTCTTCTGCCTTTGATTTTACCCTGCGTTATATTCCTTAGTAGTTCGTATTTTTCACCTCCCACGATGTACCCCAAGTATTCCAATTTCCTGATTTTTATGGAATTTAAAACTTCGCATTGTTTTCGTAGTTGTTCAAGAACTTGTTCGTTTGTTTTTCGATCCATCCATCATATTTTCAAAATACGTCGGTAACACCACATTTCGAATGCTTCTAGGTTTTTAATGTTGGATTTTTAAGTGTCCAAGCTTCAACCCCATACAAAAGGGTAGAGAAAATATAACATCGAAGCATTTTTATCCGGAGCGATATATTGATATCGCGATTACAAAAAAGTTTTTTCATTCTATTCAAAGTTGACCGTGCAATTTCAATGCGGCATCTGATTTCTTTTGTCTGATCAGTATCTTCTGTGATCCATGCTCCAAGGTATTTGTACGAAGATATTTGTTCAATTTCTGTTTTATCTAGTACTAGCTTAACTTTGATGTTTTGTGCTTTTGTAAATACCATGAACTTGGTTTTCTTCAAATTTATTTTTAGTCCATAATCATTGCAATATATATTTAGTTGTTCAGCAAGGTGTTGCAGTTCTTCTAGTGTTCTTGCCAGAAGGACGGTGTCGTCAGCATATCTTATGTTATTAAGTGGCTCACCGTTTATTATAGGGCCCTCACTGATCTCGGCATGCGCTAATTCTGGCTTCACTGTATAAATTGAATAACAAGGGTGATAAAATATACCCTTGGCGGACCCCACGGCGAATCTGGATATCCTCGGTCAGTTTATTTTCAACTTTCACTTTTGCTGTTTGGTCCAATAGAGGTTACATATGATTCTAATGTCTCTACTGTCTATGTTTTTATTTAATAAAATTTCTTTAAGCCGATTTCTGCTGCACTCTGTCAAATGCCTTCTCAAAATCAATTAAACGGGCATATATTTCCTGATTAATATCTAAGCATCTCTGCGAAAGAACACTTACTGCAAACAACGCATCTCGTGGTCCCAGTCCTTTCCTAAATCCCATTTGTGTATTACTTTTGCCTTCTTCTAATTTCTTATGTATTCTATTATGAATTACTTTTAAAAACAATTTCAAGACATGACTCATTAAGGCTATGATGCGATGTTCATTGCACTCCTTTGCATTGGCTTTTTTGGGAAGTAGTATGAATGTTGATTGAAGCCATTCATTAGGTATTATACCTGTTCTATATATGGTATTGAATAGATCCAAAAGAAGATCAACATATTCAGTATTCACAATTGTGAGTAATTCGATAGGAACTTCATCATACCCGGGAAATTAGAATCTTTAGCTTGTTTCATTGCACACTAGAGTATATTACACAGATGTAATATACTTCATCGTTGGATCATCATCATCTGATGATGATCCAGTTGTATGCGTCCACTGCTGGCTTGCATCCAGTTATTGCTAACACGCTTCAGGTCGTCAGTCCATCTAGTTCTTGGGCGTCCTCTGTTCAGAGTGACGTGAGTCTGTTTTGTAAGTGTTAATGTTTCCGCTACATATGTGAGTACAGGTAACACACATTGGTCAAATAATTTCCTTTTGAGGCATATGAGTAGATCTGATTTAAATACATAGTTTAATTTACAAGCGATGGAGGGCATATAAACAACGATAAATTTAACAGATAATTGTTAAAGATTTTCCAAAGGAGTCTACTCGTTCCGATAAGTAACAGTATAATTATGACACTTTATTATTTTTTTTCTTTTCTCAACTATTAGTGTTTATTGCATAGAAAATAAAATATTGTTATCACTGAATACATAGTAAGTGAAAAAATAATCCGATTTATAAAATAAATGAATATTTTATGCATACATGCAAGTAACAGTTCTTCAAGAATAATTATAAACTAACCGAAATGTCCATCTTTATTTCGTTACTGCCGACGTTGTCGGCAGCTCATACAGGTTCGGACACGATTTAAGTAGGTACATATTATATATCGATTTGTGAGTAAATTTTTAGTCATCTTGATGGTTAAAGGACAATAAATTATATTTATGCTGTTAATGTTTTAACAATTATTTGTTGTGCGATTTAAAACTATTTAAGTACATACTTTTATTTAACTACCCTATCTATACGTGATTGTGATTACTGTAACAGTAACCACGTATTTCAATAACATATAGTGAAACCAAAAATGTCATCTACTGATTCTGCTGATGAATTGGTTAAAAATACATGGAGTCCTCCTCGAAAACGAAGTAAAAGAAGCGTCTTAGCGTTGAAGTTAAAGAAATCTTTTTAAATGTGAAAGACAGGAAAATCCCGGGTTAGTGATTGAAGATATTGTGAAAAAAGTGGCCAATAAAGTTAGAGTTTGTGATAGAAGTGTGTTTACAGTGATCAAGGAATACAATGTCACTAATAATGTGTCAATAAAATGTCAATAATAATGTGTCAATACTACAATAATACAAATTATAAATACTGAAGTCCTACCCAATTACGTCGTAGAAGCCCATACGCTGGAATATTTGCATATGCTTATTTACTGTGCAGCAACAGCAATAGCTAATATAATGGGAATTAAGATCAGAACACGACGGGGTACCAATGCCGGAAGGACTGATAACAGAGCTGCACCCTGGGAGAAACGGCTTCTAAACAAGATTGAATTACTGCGTAGGGACATTGGTCAAATGACAGAATATTTACGAGGAACAACAAGCAGAAAAGTCATTAAAAGAGCTGATCAAATAATGCTAAGCACTGCAAGACACTCGCAATATGATCCAGTAAACATCACAGCCCATCAGTGCCTGGATACATTAAAACAAAAACTCTCCGTTTATTCAGGACGACTAAGGAGGTACAAGGTTAGTAACAGCCGAAAATGTGACAATGCGCTTTTTGAGCATGCCGAGAAGGCGTTCTATCGGAAACTTAATTCCACTGTCGAAAGTGCCAATAAATCATACCCAAGCCAAGAAGAAATTCAGGAGTTTTGGGGAAATCAACTTTCCACACCAGCTGCTCTTAACACTAATGCTGGATGGATAGAAGATACGACGCACAGCTGTCAACACTACCGCACAACTGTTTATGAACCCTTCACCACAGAAGAAGTCTCTAATATCATCAAAGAGCTTCATAACTGGAAATCTCCTGGACCAGATGGTGTTCAAAACTTCTGGCTTAAGAAGTTCTGGAGTGCTCATGAGTGCCTGTCGACATTAATTAATCGTGTTATTTCTAATCCGCAGGAAATACCATCATTCCTAACTCAGGGAACAACTTATTTAATACCGAAGGATCAAAATAACACCCAAGATCCAGCCAAATACCGCCCAATTACGTGTCTTCCAACTCTGTATAAATTGGTCACATCCTGTGTAGCCCAGCGTATCTACCAACACTGCGCTCTAAACAATATCATAGAACCTCAACAGAAAGGATGCGCTAAGGGCTCCATGGGTTGCAAAGAACAACTTATTATCGACTCAGTCATTTCTAACCAGGCATACACCAAAAAAAGGAACCTCTTCACTGCTTTTATTGACTATAAGAAAGCCTTTGACTCAGTGCCGCATGAATGGCTGGTAGATATATTAAGAATATATAAAGTCGATAATAATATAGTGACCTTCTTAAGACATATAATGACAGATTGGAAGACTAAAATTCACCTCCAAATACCTGGTGAAAACAATATCGAAACGGAAAATATCGCAATTAACCGCGGCCTCTTCCAAGGAGACTCGCTAAGTCCCTTGTGGTTCTGTCTAGCGATGAACCCACTATCCCAACTATTGAACTCCACTGACTCAGGTTTTAGCATTAAAAACAACACTGTAGTGGCGAAGCTTAATCATCTGTTGTATATGGATGATTTGAAACTAATGGCTTCCACTCGAACTCACTTAGATCAAATGCTAAAAACTGTAGAAACTTTTTCAAATGATATTAGTATGCACTTTGGGTTAGACAAATGTCGTGTACTAAATATAGTCAAGGGAAAGGTTCAGCCCGGGAGATTCGACATGCAAAATGGCCAAAACATTGAGGCTATGGGCGAAAATGACATGTATAAATATCTAGGAGTAAAGCAAGCGCGGAAAATTGATCATAAACAAATGAAAATCGAATTAACATCAGAGTTCATACGAAGAGTAAAACAGCTACTCCGCTCACATCTTAATAGTAAAAATTTGTTTAAGGCATTAAACACCTACGCATTTTCCGCGCTTAGCTACTCATTTGGCATTATTAAGTGGACTAAAACGGATATAGAAAGTCTTCAGAGAAAAGTACGAACACACCTCACAAAGGCACAAAAACACCATCCTCGAAGTGCAGTAGAAAGAACGACATTACCACGGTATTTAGGAGGACGAGGACTTATTGATATAAGCGAACAATTAGATAAGCAGATTAATAATTTAAGAACTTATTTTCAGGTGCAGGCGGAGACATCTACTCTTCATCGCGCGATTTACGCAGTAGATGACACAACACCGATCAACCTGAGGGAACAAGAAATGCGCATAAACCATCTTACTAAGAACGAAAAAATGCGCATCTGGATGGGTAAACCTCTGCACGGGCGACATCCGAATGAAGTCAGTCAAGACTATGTCGACAATATAGCGTCGAACTATTGGCTGACATCAGGAAAGATGTTCCCTGAAACAGAAGGTTCATTACTCGCCATTCAGGATCAGGTTATACCAACCAAAAATTACCTGAAATATATTGTCAAAGACACTCAGGTCCAAAACGACAAATGCCGATGTGGATGTCAAGCCCAAGAAACGATCCAACATCTTACCGGAGGCTGCCAGGCATTTGCTGCAACTGAATATAAGGAACGGCATGACTCAGTAGGGAAGATCCTCCATCAAGAGATAGCTATTAAACTGGGACTTCTACAAACAAACCATCTCCCATATTATCAATACGTTCCAGAGAGTATGCTTGAGAATAACAACTACAAGCTATACTGGGATCGTACTGTGCTCACAGACCAAACTGTAGCACATAATAGACCAGATCTCGTGCTAGTTAATAAACTAACAAGACAAACAACTCTAATCGATGTGGCGATACCTAACAACAATAACCTGCGTGTTAAGTACAACGAAAAGATCGCCAAGTACAGAGATCTGGAAATACAAATAAGAAGACAATGGAGAATGGAAAGTACCCAGACGATACCGATTATTCTTTCTACCACTGGAGTCATTCCGAAGAACCTCCTAGAAAACATAAAAAAGCTGGGTCTAAATGAACATCTATATAAGGTCATGCAGAAAGCTGTGCTACTTTCGACGTCTAGATGCGTGCGAAAATTTTTAGGAGATACACCGACGTACCAAGTCACCTAGGACTCGATAACATGGAAAGAGTCCCACCAGAGCTCAATCCTTTTGATACCGTAGGTATCTGGGATGAGTGAATTTCCCCTTAGAGGGAGTGTGAGCCGTATGGCTAAATCTGGAATGTGTCAATAAAAATAGTGTGTCAATTCGCTGGACCAAAAGTATATCTGACTCGGAAAAGAAGTTTGACAAAATTGATGATTTTGACAAAAATTTCATTAGAAGACTGGGTCATAATTTATTTATGAGCAACGAAATACCCACCGTTGATAAGGTTTTAAAGAAGGTGAACGATGACCCTGATTTGCCAAATTTCTCGAAAACCACGTTTTACCGAATATTGAAAAACCTTAATTTTCAATATAAAGGTAGGTGAAGAAACGCTCTTTCACTAGATAGAGACGAAATTCTGATGTGGCAAAGAGAATATCTTCAAAAGATAAGAGCTTATAGAGAGGAGAAGCGGAAATATTTTAACTTTGATAAAATGAAAGGCAGATATCGAGCACTGTTTTATTAATTAAATCTTGTCCAAGTACTTTCGCTTCCTAGAGATCTTCAGGGGCATTTTGTCAAATTTTGGGCTATCCAATAATTGCAGAGTGTCATAGACTTAAAATTAAACATACAATTGAATATAAACACTACACTAAACAAGGACAAATCGTTTAAAATTATTTAAAAATAGCGGAAGCTACATTCTGGTCGGCAACAGGAGTTCTTTCTCAAAGAAATATTCATAAATGTCGACCTGTTTGCCTTTTGTCGTGAATAGGTAAATTATACGAGAGGCTTCTAAGATGGTGAATAGAAACAGTGATTGAAGTGTCAGGCGGGTTATCACCCAGCCATTGCGGTTTCAGAAAGGACAGGAGGACGGTAGATACGCTGATAGAAGTCTTCCGAGAGTTGTGCGGGGTGGGGGTTAATTTCAACACATTAAAATGGAAAGGGGTATTGAAGGCTCTACGAGAGAGAAGGTGTCCGAGGTACTTCATGAATTTGGTCTTCGACTTTCTGTAAGAGAGGAAATTGTGGTAGAAAAAGGAGTGGTGATTGACGTGACGGCTGGAGTGCTGCACGGGTCGGTTCTAGGACCCACGCTGTGGAACTTGGCATATGAGCCAACAATACGGAGGGTGTAACCCCTTTCGCATTTGTAGACGACCTCGCTATGCTGGTAGTGGCGCGGGACAGGGAAGAACTTATCTTTGGTGCACAGCGTACATGCGACTAAGTCGAAGAATGGATGAAAATACATGAGCTAGAACTGGCTGCGTGTAGCACCGAGGCTATAGTTCTCAAGGTACCAAGGAAAATGGATGGGATAACATTCGAATGTGCAGGAAAGAGAGTCGTTCCAAAGAAATGGGTGAGGTATTTAGGGGTGACTCTGAGTCAAAACGGAAAGTGGGGGAAGCACGTAAAGATGGTGACTCAAAGAATTGCGGTGAGATCCGCCCCTTTGGGAGACTTATGCTTAACATCGGAGGACCCAAAAGTGAAAGGAGGAGGGCTCTTCATTCTGTTGTCTTCTACGCTGTGCCTGTCTAGAGTACTGCAGTTTTAACAAAGGCGTACAGAAAGCAGCTCACCCGAGCAGATAGGAAGAGTCCAGTGAGGGTGAAGTGTGCATACAGGATCGTCTCTGCCGATGCGTTGGGAGGTATCACCGGGTGTATTCCGATGCACGTGCTAGTGAAGAAAAGAGGAAGAATAGACGAGAGAATGATGTGGCAAGAGGAATAGGACCAGATAAGAAGAGTGGCGCAGTGGATGAAGTCGTTGATTCCTAATCGGAGAAGATGGATGGATTGCGGGCCCCGGCGTTTGAATTAATTCCTGACGCAGATACTTACAGGACATGGTTGCTTCAAAGCATACCTTTACAAAGGCAGAAAATGACAAATGCCTGTACTTACTGTGAAATATCAGACACTGTCTCACATAATCTACTGGTATGCAATAGATGGATAAATGACAGGAGCCTGCTTGAGAGAGAGAGCTAGGGAGTAGGGTGCAATCAGTCACGGAACTGGTGGAGGAGATGCTTAGGTCGTCAGATCGGTGGAGAGCCGTTCAGAGATATGTAAGGAGAACGCTGGAGAGAAAGGAACAAGAAGAAAGGCGACCCGAAGGGAGACAGGGTGACCAGGGGCAAGCAAGAAGATAAGGTAGAATGAGAAGGGGCGAGATTTAACATGAAGAGGGAGGAACAGAGGGGGAGAAGAATTCAGTCGTAGTGAGAAAGTGCTAGAGTACGTGAAAATTGTGCGTGAATGAGAGATCGGGTGAATGCCGTGCCGATTTTGCATCCCAATCAGGGCGATCTGGCCGGTAATCCACCGCTGAGGAGGGTGTTTTTTTAGCAGGTAGGTTTGTTGACGGCGATAGTGTCCGAAAAACCCCTGCGCGCGGTCTAGGATATCATCATGATCACGCTGGAGGAATCCTGCATAACCGAGGCTGGAAGGCGGTTCTGCCCACCTTCTAGGACCGAGGCATATTTCGAATACTTGGACCGCCCCCTCCCTAATAAAAGACTAAAAAAGACATACAAATGACTGCGGTAGTAGATACACCTGTTTAGAGACTACTCTACCGACCTCTATTCGCAAGAATCTTACAGTTTTTTCCTGGTACTATACTCACAGACATCTAGTCTACATTATATATCCTGAGTGAGGGGAATGATGTTTTATCCAATATGGTCTTAAGCAAAGTAAAAAATTTTGTTACAACAGTTCTGTTAAAAACACAGCTGCGGGCGATCGAGGTTGCTTCAGGAGATATCAGTGAAAGTAGAGGGTGCCTCGTACGAAGACCCTTTAAACCAGTCTTTACCAGCAAGTTTTGTTTGGTTCAAAAATCTATGTCAATGGCATTCCTAATTGCGAGTTGGTACGTCATAGACCTTACGTCTTTGGTGGTATGGCCATACATTCGGCTTTCCTTTACGAGAATATAGCTGTTGTTCTTGCTCCTCGGTGAATGTGCTAATTTTGCTTCCAAGTCTCTTCAAATGATCCGTGGCTAGCTTGTCTTTCTCCTTACAACGTCACTCAAACTCATCAACGGCACCTGAAAATTTCTTGCAGCAGTTTTGTATGTAATGGCATTTTGCACACTTTCTATAGCTTGCCGAATTTTATTTTCGTCCAATTTTTGCCTGTCCGGGATCATTTAATTCAACACCAAGGGGGATCATTTTTCCGAACGAGCACACTTTTCTAACCAACTATTACGTAGCGGCCAAAGTTTGGTATTTCGTAAACATGCATCTCAAATTATCGGCAAAATATTGGCCTTATAATTATATCACAGTTAAACATTCCTGCTTGTTTAAAAGTAACATTACAATAGTTTCAAGGGACTCGCCTGATATTAAACTTATAATAGAATCACTGTTTAAACGAAATTCGGGAAATACGATGTTTCTACGCTAGAGGTTCACTGACTGTAGACGTGCGTTTGCTGATGAGTACCCCACTAAAAATACAGATGGCATTAACAGTTCTAAAAATAATGTAAAGGACCGTTTTGTCCGCAAGGATCAGTTTGAGTTTGGGTTACTCTCCCCTATAGGTATATCGCAGTTTACGTCTCTACATATTTGAAATAAATCTTAGATTGCAAAAATCCTACATTCAAGTAAGCGGCCCTTGAATTTTTTTTATATAATCTGTTGTGGATAATTTTCAAAAATGTTTTCAATAAGTGACTCAGAGGACATCATTTCATAATCATCACATTTTGTAGGGATGGATTTCTTGGGTAAATTAACAAATATAGAAGATGACCAGCTTTGTGTAATTTTGATCACAGGGATGTATGTCAACGGTACATAAATGAAAAATATCCTCCTAGACCTAATACCTGTGAAAAATAGAAGTATGGCCAGACCTATAGAGAAGAAAGGATAGTGTAGGTTATGAGGAAGATTGACCCGGTAAATTGACAATGAACATGAATGACTTAACTATAAGGCTGTATTATAGTAGGTACCACTGATGGTGATGAACTGGATAGCCTTTGCCAAATTAAGGTTTTGGATAAGGTATATAGTGAGGTGAAGATATTTCTCATCAGAATAAATCAAAACGACGATGGTCATCTGTGCAGTAAGTCAGGATAATTACATTCCTTGCTAATATTGCATAGTTTACATTATAGGTAAATTAATTTGTATTTTGAGAACGATTTCCAAAGTGGAAATCGAAACGTCAAAATAAACGTATTTTCAATAAAAAATTGTAGTTAGGTACTTAATTCGCTTTCAAGACAGTAAATTATATTAAAATAGTACAAAAAAAGCTTTCTAACAACATTGTAAGTACAAACGTTCAAAAAGTTAAAAATTGCAAGACAAAAGAGAATTTAAAGTATAGATTGGAGGTAGAGTGCACGAACAATTTAGAGCTCTAACAGATAACTAATGAACATTTATTTTTTTTATCTTATTAGATGTTTCCATTTGTTTAACGTACATACCTATATATCAAAACCATTTAAGATCTCAGAATGTCTCCCTCGACATGCTATAGGTCAGATAAACGGGGCCTTCACTACAAAGAAATAACATTCAATGCAAACATTTAGATATAAAACTTAAAATGTCAATATTTTAAGATAAACAAAACTAGCTTACTAAAGCTAGATTTTTAAATTTAGTTATACTGTTTTATTTAATATTTTAAAAAATTTCGATCTCCATTTAAATATAAATTTGAATCTTATAAAATATGACGTTTTGACGTTATTTTATACACCAACAATTTTTTGACAACGCTACTCGTGAAAATTCGACTGACTGGTTTTGTCAGCTGTTTGTCCGCCATCTTTCAGTCGCCGTTGTGGAAGAATAGTAAATGTCATTCATTAATATTTGCTTCTGGCAGAAAGCTACTTGTATCTTCGCCATCCTTGCATAAAAAAGTTTTATACAAGATGACGACTGGAATGCCCGAGCTGGGCTCAAAAATAAGTCTAATATCGAAGGCTGATATTCGCTATGAAGGTCGTTTATTTACAGTTGATCCTACAGAGTGCACAATAGCTTTGGCGTCCGGTAAGTAAAAGGAAATTACGTATACATCTTTAGATATTAGTTTGCACATAATTAATTCTCTGCTTATTACAAACTTTCAAAATACCCATATTAATTGTAAAATCAACATACTTCCAATTTTTTATCATTATAAAAGCTAAAAAGTCATAGTAATAGATAAGGATCTAATTTTTATAGAAAAACACTGCAAAATCAGTTGATAAAATTATAAAACATTAGAATTTCACTCGATTTAATGGTTTTTAACCAGGGTGCATCATTGTTAATGCATATCCAAAATTTCCATTGTATTTTATGGATCACAGTAAATTAAAATAATTTTGAATTTACTATTATATTGTATATTATTTTTCTTTCAGACATTCTGATACTCCTGTCCTCTGTTAAATTTAGAAAATTCAGTTATTTAAAGGTCATTGCTTTTTAATTGTAAAAAAAATAATTATCAACGATTCTTTATTTTGATGTTATTTTTGTTTTTTTTTAACTCTTTTTTTCCACATAATCTTATCAGTGAGTTTGGAATATGGGCTTTAAAATAGTAATTTTTATTTTACTTATATGTTACTGACAGTTAACAATTTATTATTGTTAAAATTGTTACATTTACAGAAAATTAGTTTTTGTGCAGATTTACTATTTTTATTGGTACTCATTAATTATAGCAGGCTGTTAATTGTTCATTTTTTACAAGCAGTACATTTTTAGACAGATAAAAAGTGTTAAAACTTTTTTTATTTATTGCTTCTTTTTGAATACTAAATGGCTAAATTTAATTCCAATTCCATGATATTTTTAAGATTCTAATATTAATTATTATTTTTCAACCATTATGATTAGAGACTATTTTTAATCATACTCTCTTTGTAGAACTTTGTAAAATATAATATTTTACAGACTCTTACATAAATTGGAAATCAGGCAGAATAAATTTATATTATTCATATTGCATTGCTATAAAACTTTATTGAAAGGTGAACCTTTATGGAATTATTTAATTAAAAAGTAGTTCTTATTGGATATTTTTGTACAGATACTTGTACTAAGAAAAGTTAAATATCTGTTCTTGAAAAAGACTGTTACTATGGCTATTATGTATTATAAAAAATATTGGGCATTTCGCAATTGCCGGCACTCTAACCTAACCAAATATATTTTCCTCAAGGCACTGCGTCACAGTGTTGCCGTATTTATTTTAGTAAAATATGTATATGAATGCTACAAATATAAATTTACTTTTACGAAATAATAATTTGTGTTATGAGAAGCTACAAATTTTAAATAAGTATAAAACTTGCCGTATTTTTTTGTAAAATGTATATGAAGGTTTAAAATATAAGTTACTTTTACGAAATTATAATTTGTATTATGAGAAGCTACAAGATTTAAATAAGTATAAAACAAATATTTTCTTTGTTTTTAAAACAAATTTCTTGTATAAAAAAAGTTTGTTTCTTATAAAACAAATATTTTGTAAAATCTTTGAATTTTTATATAATTTCAATGCATTTCTATTATATACGGTAATTTAATTATTACTATTAATTTTTTATATAATTTTAATCAATTTTATTGTATATGCATTTGATTATTATCTTTAATTTAACTAAAATCTATACTATTAATTTTTTATATATCACTTTAATCAACATTTGTATAATATTATGTGAGAGTATGAAAAAACTGGAGACTTGGCAACTCTGACACCATTTAAGCGAACCTTAAATGTCATATAAATGCTTGGTTAGGTTAGAGTGCCCGCAATTGCGAAATGCCCAAAATATTTATTTATAATATTCATAATTTATATGAGGATAAATGATTATGTCCTACTTCAGTTGATATAGCCCTTTTAGTAAAGTAATTAATAAGGCTAGTATGTCAAGTTTCATTTTAAGTAGTTTGCTCCAGGGTAGTTTAAACTAATATTAAACTGTATTTATTGGAAGTCTACATTCATTCATAGCACTACAAGCCTTAACAACTGTATGTTGGAACAAGCAGTTATTTTGCAAATAAAACACGAATTTACTCAAATTCTTTTATTTTAATTTTTTTTTAATTGTAAATATGAAATTAACAAAATTTTTTATGATATATGGAATTATTTTTACAGTTTAATTATGTATTTTATGTTGATTACTATTTAATTGTTTGATAGCCAAAAATGCTGACAACTAAATATTGGAACAAATAAAAAAACTAAGACTGCTTTTATGGATATATTTGCAACATGATTCTCTAAAAACATTTATCCCATTTCTCTATTCCTTCTAATGGTTACCCATTTCTCTATTCCTTCTAATGGTTACTTCTTGTAGTGTATTTCTTCTTCCCAACTTACATATTCAAATTAAATGCTTTACACGCCTTTGAGAAACAGCTTTCGGAGGGCCTGAGCTTTTGCTCAAACATCATTACTAGCAGTTTCACCATATTTATGAATTATGCTAAACTTGCACCTAGACAAAGAAAATAAGAAAAATGTCATAACTTTATTTTTTTACTCCTTTAAATTGGATCATGCTTTATGGCATGTGACAAACAACGAAGTCATGAGAAGAATCAACAAAAGAATGGAAGTATTGGAAACCATCAAGACACGAAAGCTGCAATACCTGGGGCATTTTATGGGTAATGAGAGATATAACCTACTTGATTTGATTATACAAGGGAAAATCCAGGGCAAGAGAAGTGTAGGAAGAAGAAGAATCTCATGGTTGCATAACTTGAGGGAATGGTACAGATGCACATCAATTGAATTATTCAGAGCAGCAGCATCTAAGATCAGAATAGCCATGATGATTGCCAACCTCCGTCGCGGAGATGTCATGTGAAGAAGAAGATGCTTTATGATGTCAAATTCAAAGAAAAATCGAAATTGTCAAAGATATTACATAATTTAATGAAACGTTACAATTTATGAAAAATTTTAATGACTAAAAACATCTCTTTACTATGCAAAAATAAATGTCCAAATTATTTATCCCTTCATATATATTTATCATCATATTTCATCATATTTATGATAAATTTCCCTATGGCCAGGTTTATTTTGTCTAAATTATTCTGAAAGTGCAGGTAGAAGAGGACTGCCATAATCTAGCAAGATTAAACACTGCGATGACATTGATGTTAGAAAACATAATGATGATCTATACTTGAATAGTATCATTAGAACAGAGACAAAAAAGACAGCTGTGTTTGTATATTTTATCATAAATAGTCTAAAATACGGAGATATCTCAATTAACCATATTAAATTTTTGATATCTAATTTTTGTTAATGCCCAACTGTAGAGGACTGTTTCACACTAGAAGAGTATAATGTAAGATAAAAAATATAAGTGATGTAATCTACTTCTAGGAAACAGTAATATATATATATTTTTAGGATCAGAATTAGAGTTTTTCATTTTAATATATCTTTTTTCTACTTAGATGTAGGTGTGTTCATTGTTATCTTTATAATCTTATGATAAATTCTATGTGCAATTACATTTTATTTTGAAAAACATGTTTGTTTTTGGAATAAAGTAAACATACATTATAGGGAGGAAATCATTGATGATTTTTTAGATAGGTTGAGGGTAAATTGGAAGTTAATAAAGAAAATAGGCCAAAGGGAAGTAAACATGCAGTGGGATACATTAAGGGTGGGGGGTTGGGTTTTTTTTCAATATTTTAATATATATGTATATATATATATATATATATATATATATATATATATATATATATATATATATATATACATACATATATATATAATTTTAAAATATATATTTGAAACATATTTTTAGGATTTTCAGTGTTCATCATAACTTATAACTGGATCACCTGTTGCCAAAAAACCAAAAAGATTTCGTGAGCTTATGAGTTTCCCTAGTTCTCAACATTGAGATATTGCTAATTTTTTCGTTTTTTCAAACTTTAGAAGTAAAAAAGACAAACTTTTTTGTTAAAATTTAACTAATTTGATGTTGCAAAATTAATTATAACAACAAAATGGACAATATCTCGATGTTGCGACCTAGTAATTTATCTATACTTAAACGAAGTTTGCAAAATTTGAAAAGGATTGATCATGTAGTTGTTAAGATACAGTGAACACAGTTTTGAAAAAAAAATTATTCCGAGAAAAAATTTGTTAAAAAATGCTTATTTTTTTTAATATTCACACAATATCGTCACTTCTAGGCCCAAACCTGGAGGGACAGGGTATTTTTAATACAGAAGAAAGTATTAAGAGTAATGTTGTTTGACCTTTATATTTAAATATAGAAATTTCTACTCAGCATAAAAATCTCAAAATGTATACAATAACAGGAAGTTTGAACTTTTATACCCTATCCATGGTCTAACTGTAAGGGAACATGATGCTTTATATAACTGCATCAATGTATTCAACAATTTGCCTCGAGCTATAAAAAGTTTAAATATTTTATGTATACACTTTGGGAAATTAGAGCCATATAGTTTTGCAAAATATTACTCAGGTTAGCATAAGGTAAAGAATCCCTTCCCTTTTTGTATGTTTTATTGTTGTAGCCTGTAGCTTAGTAGCTATGGTACTGGCATACCAGTTGCAACAGTGCTGTAGAAGGTACATAATACTGCCAGTCCCACTATGTAACTGGTTATCATGCTAGGGGCACTGGTGCTCTCTGAAAACCCTAACCCTAGACCTGAGTTAGAAGGTTACGTGAACTTCGTTTATTTTTTAGTTTTATTTGTTATTATATAGCTAAATAAATTAAATAAAAAATCTTACTTTTGGACTTTCCTTAATTACAGTTAATGTCTATGTCTAAAGGATATTATTTTACTAGAAAAACAAACATTGCTTGTTTTAAAAGTATATTAATATTTTCAATGAATTTTTGGCAGTAATAAAAATACAGAACATTTTGTCAAATAATGAACAACTTGTTGAAGATTCATTCCTCTTTACATATAAATTTGACCAATTTTAAAAGAAAACACTTTAAATCTTTGAAGATCTGAATGTTTTTTGATCTGATGAGTGGTTAATATGGATTCCTTATAATAGAATGATACTCAGTTTAAATGAAACATAAAAGGAGAGGAGACTAAATTTTTATTTTTATCTAAAAATCACCTGCTTCTAAAATATAAAATACTCTGCTGTTTTATCTGAAATTTACCTGAACCTTCTAGTTGTTTATTTTATATTTACTTTGAATATTGTAGTATAGTATAGAATATATTGTTATTTTATGTTTTTATGTTTATGAACTTATTTTTTTAGTTCGCTCATTTGGAACTGAAGATCGTGATGCTCAATATCCAGTCCCTGCCCAAAACCAAGTATATGATTATATACTGTTCAGGGGTACTGACATCAAGGACATCAGAGTCACGAACAATGTGTCCCATCCACAACCACTCAATGACCCTGCTATTATGCAGCTTTCAGTTCCACCATCACTGGGAGGTCAAACCTTCCATCAGACTCATCCAGTTTTGGGTGCAATGGGTCCTCAAATGGGTCAGTTTCCTGGTGCATATGGTGGCATTGGTACCATTGGAGCAATAGGCACTGGAGCTATTGGAACATCATTGGGCATGCAGAGAGACAACAGGGGTTTGAACAATTCAAAGCCAAGTGAGTTAATATTGGGAACTAGTCCCCAGTCCAATACTGTGAAACCCCCAGTTCTTTCCCCCACTGGTATTCAACCTATTCAGCCTAATAATCATGGTAAAGTTTTTTTTATTCTTAGCTTGATGCCTGTTGCTTTGCTTAGTTTGGTTTGCATTTATATCAGGTAGAGTAATAATTCTTCATTTTATCATTCCATCACTTTTAAAAACACTTGAAACAAAGTAGATTTGGTATATTTGTAGTAGTGTAATTTTCTATGTTCCTGGAAATCTAGTTTTTCACCTGATCGCCATCATTATTAAAATATCTGAAATATCTAATCATAAACACACACCTATTAGCTATAATACATTTGTAGAGTTGGTACTATATCACAAATAACAGTATTTTATTACTAACAACTTTATTTTCTCATAAAAATTTCCCACATGTACTATATCATTGAGAAATTTATCATCGTCATCTTTGAACCCTCCACGAAAATAATACTATATAGATAAGTGTAATAAAAATATTAACTTTAATAAGATTTGGACACCATTACTGAAAGAAGGTAACAATAAGAATATTATGTGAATACTGAATTAATAGCAGGTCATACATACATCATCTATAATTAACTATAATATGCACAAAATCATCAGGATTTGATATTCATCTGAGGGTATAATACCACTCAGAATTTACTCAAATAGTATGAGATAAAACTGCAAGATCACTACATACATAATGTGGTTAATCAAACTCACTTTTTTACATACAGTTAAGAATAGGAGAATATATTGATAACAGATTGCCAGTGAAAAAGTGACTTTAGACAGTTGTAATTCAATTAATAGTAATTAATTTTTCAAGACCAATTTAGTTTATTTTTTTTTAATATGAGGATTAAGGTTGCTATATGTGAGAACCTGGAGAAGACTGGCGCTAAACCGGTAAGATTTGAGGCATAGTTTGGAGGAGGCCAAGACTCGATTTGGGCTGTACCGCCATTGGAAAGAGATATATAAGGTTACCTGAGAAAAAATGGTCGCAAATTAGGGTGCCAGCTATTAAAATGATAAAGATAAAATGAGAAAGATAAAGTACATTAGAGCTAGTTTGCTATGTCAAAACAAATGTAAAATGTAATTCTCATTAGAATCAATTGTGGTTTACACCCATATCAAATGATATTAACTTAAATAATGCACAAGGATACACTTTCAGGACCCTTTTAATAAAGATTGACTTAGGAGATTTTTGTATCCTCTATTTACTCATATGTAGCCATATGTTACAATTCTTAACCTATATACAATTTTTTATTTGATTATTTTAACATATTGTTCCTCTTCATATTCTAGGTGATATCATGTGATAAATTATCCTCATGATTGTGTTTTAGCCTATCCTTTTTTCATTTTATCTAAGTTAATCTCTTTTGTTTTCTTATGATATTCTTAATTCTGTGATACAAGTATATCTATTGACAAGTATATCTTAGAGTTGTCATATGTACTTATTATACAGTTTATTGAGAATGTTATAATTATAAATTCTTCCTTTTACATTTTGGTTTTCAGTTCTGAAAATTCTAAGAAATCTTTATTTGTCATGGGATATTTGATAAAAACTCAGGTGTCACCAGAAGAATATTTTCCAACAATAACTACGTTATTGATTTTGTTACATCTACAAAATTTTGTATATAATTCAGAGACCTTTATTGTAGAAAAACTTAAGTGTTAATAGAGATGTTAATAAGACTTATCTTTTTAAATTTTCATATAAAAATTTGCATGTTTTTTAGTACTAGACTTAGATACATTTTGTTTTTAACAGCATCCATAATTGAAATAATATTTTAAGCTCATACTTACATACAACTATGAAGTTAAAAAACTCTCATATATAGGTTAATCCCTTTGCTCTACCCTTGACCCAAGTATTGTCAAATTTTTACTCATTCCAGTAAAAAATAGACAAACATGTGGTTTTTATTACTTCACATAACATCCATTCAAATTAACTCATTTTCCCATCTTTGTTTACTGCAAACCACTGATTCACTTATGACATTATCTGAAAAATAGATTATCAGGCAAGTGTTCATTAAGTTTTGGAAAAAATCTGAAGAATATGATGGATCCCCATCTAATTTAAAGCCTGCTTGAGTGATTATGGCTGTACAATGGCAGACCTGTGACGCCCTATGTTTTTCTTATATGGTGTCACCTAATTTTTGAATAAAATTTTCATAATATAGGCAAATATAATTGTGGTCATAATTTGCAAGGAATTGCCAAAAATTGGTAACATGACCTTTGCTAAGTGTCATGTTTTTGGGTGGTGGAAATGCCCACTCATTACTCTGTGTTTTGGTCTCCCCATGAAGAGGTGGATAAAGAACTGATCCATTGTTACTAATCCTACAAGAATTTCTTTGTCTGGTCTATACCATAGTAAAATATGACTACAAATGTCTTCTGAGCTTGCTTCTCTGCATCTGTGTTATCGAATTTGCAGACAATTTTTATAATTTTACTGCATCATATGACACACTAGTCATCATTCTCTTTGCTTTTATCCCTATGAGGGGTCATCATCATCATCTTTGGCTGTACAGCCCTGGGTGGCTCTTGGCCTGTTCAAGAATTAGTCTCCATTCCCCCCAATTTTGCCCTGGCTCCAATTTCTGAACCCTAGATTCCTCAAGTCATCTATGAGGGGTCAGCTTCCCTAATTACATTTCTCCATAAGTGTCTATCTTGGGCCATATCAACACTAATACCCTTTACTGACATGTCCTGTCTAAGCATCTCCGCTCAGGTCTGTTTTGGTCTTCCTCTCCTACTACTTTCAGGAACCCGCAGATCAGCAATTCTTCATTATCTCTCATCTTGGCAACAATTCACCCCTAGGCTTCCCCCAATATACTCGTTTATAATTTTATCATTTTTTGTCACTCAACTCATCCAACTCTAAGCATTCTCATTTCCACCACATGCATTCATTGTTCCTCTTCCTTTTTAACTGCTCAAAATTCAGTTCCGTACCTCATAGCTGGTCTTATGGCTGTTTTATAGAATTGTCCCTTCATCTTCATTGGAATTTTTCTGTCAAGCAACATACTACTTGCTTCCTTTATATGACATACCATCAGACATTGTCTGATGGTCAGACTTGCAGCACAAGATCTTTTCAATATTTTTATTTATATCAACTGTGGGTGCCGCATCTGCATGTTCATCTGTACACAACTGTCTACCACATTTAAACTCAAGGCATTACCTTTTCATGATAATTAGTACAGATTCCCTAAGGTATCCACCAAATCTTCATGAATTTGTCTTGGAATCATCTTTTTTAAGACAGATATAACTATTTAGAATTTGGACATTTAATGCAGGCACACTTCAAGAGTCTCAGACCTTAATTTTCTAGTGTGAATCAATTCGTAACAATTTAAAATGCAGAATTAAGATAAATAATTGCTTTGGATTTGGAATACATACTGTTATATTTTTTACTACAGTTAAAATTCATTCTTTATTGTGATTTAAAATTTGTATTCTCTGGACCATTTACAATGAGGTCACTATTATCATTCAGATTTTTTAAATCATTGTAGTTGTTGTTTCTAGGTATGATAAAGTCTTTAAAATAATTATATTTTTGTACACATTTGTTGATGAGTTATTTGTTTTTTTGTAGTAACCTTAGTTTTTGTTACAATGATACAGTATATTAGAGAATCTTTTCAGGTGTCACCTTAGGTGAAATCATAAATGGTAGAAATTTGTATAATACAAAAATTTTTTTAAGAAGTTTTTTGTGAGAATTTTTGGCACCATTTTTGCAACTATATCTACACCAACATGTACAACATCAACCATCCAAAATTTTCACATCAGTTGTACTACCCAGTTAATTAAGGCTATTGTAGATGGAGGAGATTTCAAGGCATCATGTTACACCTCTATTTCTCTGATAATGTTGCTAGAAATGATAAAAAATTTCTTTTTGTTATCACAAGTAATTTTTGATTTAATCCGCTTTTATATGAAGCTCGCATTTTTTTTACTAAAGTAATAAGTACAAATTAATAAATTCTTAACATGTCCTCTGCATTTCATAACTTTCTCTGCAGCATATTTTTGTTCTCTTTCTAATCAAATTATTGGTTATTTAAATTTTTTCTAATTTGCATATCACATCCTAATCATCTTGCATTCCCAATTAATTGATGTAATTGTTAATCACTCATGCTTTTTGCTTTTATCCGCTAAAGTACTATTCTAGAAGTCTCAGTGTTTTAGCTTCTGTTTTAGATCTTATTGGTGGCTCAAGAAGTACCACCCCTGCCAGCCTCAGTTCGAGAAAATCACCAACTAATGATCAGGGAGTTCAAGCGGGAGGGTCAGGCCACAACGAGAAGAGAGTTGTGCAGCCAATTCAACCTCCCAATCAAAGAAACCAACAGAGACGGAGGTCAAGGGAAAGGAGAGATTCTAGAGAGAGAAATGACAACCAACAGCAAAACAGACAGCCCATTGGTCGATCTCAACAGAATAATGCCCAATACAGTTACCAACATCATCAAGGTGGATATTCAAACCAACACAATCAAGGATACCAACAGCACTATCAACAGCACCCCAGAGGTAATTGGGTGAACAATAGGGGTCCAATGAGGATGAGAGGCCGAGCAAGGGGCCCAGGCTACAGAAACAACATTGGTGCTGGTGGAAATAGATCAAGAAATACCTTGAAATTTGACAATGATTATGATTTTGAGCAGGCCAATACTGAATTTGAGGAACTTAGAAGTCAGCTGGGGAAAGTAAGTTTAGACATTTTTTTTGTGAAATGTTTTGACTGAAAATATTTTTTTGTCCATAGTTAAAAATTGATGAAGTTGCAAGTGCAAGTGTAAGTACCAAGAGTGATGTGAATGGAGATGTGGACAAAAAAGATGATTCTGGAAATGAAACAGGTGCTGGAGAGACTGAACAAGAGGAGGAACATGAAGTATATTACGACAAGAGTAAATCCTTCTTTGATAAGATTTCATGTGAAGCAGTAGAACGAGCTAAAGGAAAATCTCAGAGGACTGACTGGCGTGTGGAACGTAAATTGAACTCCGAGACATTTGGAGTAGCAGCTGCAAGAAGAGGAAGGTGAGTAACAAAAATGATTTTTTATTAGCTTTTTTTGGCTTCAAATGTTTGACTGTAAAATCATTCCTAAATCATATTTATGCAGTTTCACAACTGAAACATAGTCAATGTCAGTAGATTGCTTGGTAGCGCTAATAAAGAAATGGGAATCTTTGAACTGTCACATCCTCTGCTGGTAGAAAGGACTTAACTGCATAATTGTTAAAAGTTGTTAAAAGCTCATCGTTTCCAAACAGCCTAAACCAATAATATATGTAATAAAAGCAGGCAATAAAAATTAAAATAAAAGTACTCTACCAGGAGTAGATATTAACTGCAAAATTGCAATGCAATTCTCTCCAGTTAATGCTCTCCAGTTAATTAGAAGAGAAGTCACAAAGATCACAGCAACCAACTGCAAAAATGTAATCGCAGTGGAAAATGACTATGTTAAATATTTACCAGCAATAACCAAATTAATTATAAATTTAGAAAATACAAGTGATACTAGTGATAACAGTGATTCTGAGTAGATTAGTAAGTTCTTATTTCCAACTAGGTGTTAGTTAAAACCTTTATTTTTATTGTAGTTGTAGATATTCTCGTTTTGCTTATATACCTTTGAAAATAGAATACAAATACACTTCATGATCGAACAAAAATGTAAAATGTATCGTTAGGTTAAAATGACAGGGTTCCAACTAACAAAATCGCATATTTGGAGTTATTAGTGTGAAAAGGTTCTAACTGATCTTCCCTATCTTATGTTGAAACTGTTTAAAAAGTAACCTTCACTCAATCTAAAAACTACTTTGAGTCTATCATCTCATCCAAATCCACTCGCCAAGGACCTCCAGACGCCACCACTACTTAGAAGACTAAAAAGGTTGGATCCTCTGGCATGTATAGTTGGCACATAACTTCGTGAAAAAATTTATAGGAACCAGAGCAAGTAAAATACTAGTAAAATGGCAACGCTGTTAGAGTTAGTACTACTTGATTCAACAGTAGAGTAGCTATCTAATTTTAAATTAAATAAAAGTTTCTACTTTTATTTACCAAAAAGTTTCATTTTCTATAAAGTTTAAATAAAAAATATCGATGTTGTTAACTTCTGTGATATATCTTGGGAGTAATAACACTAATCTACTCGACTGAACAGAACTTATTGTAAAATAATAATATCTATATAAAACATTGTTAATAATAGTAGTTATTCAACAAGCATGTAATGATGGCTATTACTCACAATGATGAAGTTTGCCCAGAGTGACCTTTTCTACAACTTTTTTTTGTTTTAATTAGAAAAAATATATATAATTATCAACTACTCAAGATTAAAATTACAATTTACAAAAATAAATTTTGTTTATCAATACTTGTAGTACTCGGTTGAATAATTGGTTGCTTATTATTAGCCATGCTCTCTTAATTATTTATTGTAAGAAACACAACAAGAAATAGTTCAAGTTACATTAATTTCTGAAAAATTAGAAGTATAAAGTACCTACTACTGTCATTGTAATAAATAGGAAATGGCTATTATCGGTGAACGTATTTTAAAAAGTTTTAATATACATTTATATTTAACTATACCGTGATGAGCTCGCTAATAACGGGCTGATTAACGCAAGATGAAAAACACATGTTATGAGATAAAAAAAAATAAACTAATGGACGTGGGAGATTGAGCGATAAAAACTTATAAATTTATATTCTACTTATGGTTTCTCACCTTTAAGACGTATCGGACAAGTTTAGCAACTGCCACTGTGACAGTGACAGTTTTAGTTGACATACTCCTCTAAAACGTTAATAATTTTTGTCCTGCCAAGAAGTGTGTTTATACCCTGTTTTCAAAGATATATAAGCAAAATGAGAATATCTACAATTAAAATAAAAATAAAGGTTTCAACTAACACCTAATAAGTACTTACTATCTACTCAGAGTCACTGTTATCACCAGTATCACTCGTATCACCTAAATTTATAGTTAATTTGGTTAATGCTGGTAAATATTTAACATAGTTATTTTCCACTCCCATCACATGTTTTATTACATTTTTCCAGTTGGTTACTGTTATTTTTGTGACTTCTCTTGTAATTAACTGGAAAACAGTAGACGAAAATTTTGTAGCAGCGTTTCTTCTCCTTATATTCCTTTAAGTTGAGCCCATATTAACTCTATTGGGTTCAATGTACAATAATAAGGAGAAAAGCTAAGCACAGTATGCCCGTTACTACGAGCACAATTGTCAACAACATATTCCTTTTCGTACTGTTTACTATGAGCAACCTCCAACAATTGCTTTTTAATATAAGATGCCTCAAAATACAAATCTTACGTGAATAAAAATTGCTGAATTTGTAATATATTCCAACTATTATTTGCAGTTTTTTTCATTAATCTTGAATGATATGATGCGTTGTCCATGACATTACACTATCTTTAGGTAATTTCGGAAGAAGAGATTTTTCAAACCATGATTAAAAAATTTAACTTTTTCATATCGTCATGATATCCAGAGAGATAATCCGTTTTTAATTTGTTTTGCAGATATTAATAATGCATCATCGACCCATCCATTTTCTCCACCGCAGTGTAAAATTATAATCCTCTTTCCTTTATTGGGCTGTTCTGAGTTGAAACACATTTTGTTATTATTTGTCCAACTTTTTTCACGGTGGCATGAGTATCATACCAGATCTCATCTAAATAAACAATATTTCGTTTCATTTTTCGATACTCAGTCTGATATAATTGTTTCTTAAAGAAATTATTCTAGTACTTTCCATCAATGTCTGTCTCTTGTCTATAGTTTTGTACTTAAAATTATTGGCTTTAAGAAATAATCGAAGTGTTTTGCTGAACATGAGAGAATGCCCTTTCGAACTAATTCACTTTAAAAGCTTTCAATAGTTGGAAAAATATAGCCGCATACATTTGGTATATTGTTCTATATAGTTATAGATTCAATTAAGTGTGGTTCTATTTTTCTGAATTTGCCACAATCCTTTCTCTTGTGTCTAGAAAATGTTCCTTCTATAATTTTGTAGCAGGTTGCTTTGGGCACTTTGGTTAAAAAATATGTTTCTGCATGTGCCTCTGATTTAGACAATTCAGCACACAGTCCTTCATAAACATTTTTTAGCATATGTTTGGCATCATCAGAAAGGTATTGAAAATGTCGCTTACGTTTTACTACACGCCTTTGTAAATCTTCCAATCGATTAGAGGGTTCCATTGTCTCTTCAGCTACATAATTATTATCGCACCACGGACGCAATATTTTAAAATTATCAAACGTATAAAAACGTAATCACGTAAAAACGTATCAAAAAAAGTAAAAAACGTAAAATATAAAAAGTTTTCCTTAGAAAGAACACTGAAAAAAGGTACTACCAAATTAACTTGCGGTTCACTATTTGAAATTTGAATTTAACTGAACGCTGTAGCAGTTATGATTATACTAAAAATATTCTAGTCTCCCAAAAATCTGTTGGTCATATCCGCAATTTAAAAATAAAATATAAAAATGCCTACCTAAATGTTCCCCGTCCCGTGCCTTCGACACTGGACGGTCGAAACCTGATACCTTATTTTATGACTCAGTCAAATACTGATATAATCTTACCCCAAGTATGAATAAGTCTACCTACAAAAGATAATGCATTATGATTTGTCATAACAGCGATATCAACATAATTGGTTGACTGTTCATATTTTAAAAGATTATACTAGGCACATCTGAATGTTAATATCGAGTGGAATCTTAAAACTTTGTATTATTATACGTCTGAGTCATTGATAATTTTACAGACTCCTGGTAGAGTTCTTTTTTATTGAATGATTTTATTACAGATACATATATTTTTGCACAATCTCAAGGAAATACGAGGCTACTATAAACTACTGTGTGATCACCACTGAATATAGCTCCCGCTGTGTCACTTTCTCTGTCTTTCAAACATATTGTTTACTGTTATATTGACAACAGATTACAATAAATAAAGGAAGTTAAAAAAATTTCCATCTTCAAAACGATTTGAAGAAAAGTCAAGATGTTCTCTTTCTGTTTGACTAGTTTCATTTTTTTTTTTCATTGGTTTCTACTATTAGTGACTTTTCCTGAATATCTGCCTTAATATTGTCAGAAAACAGTTTACATCTCACCTTCTGAATATTTTGGTTGTGAGCGATATGCTGATATCTATGTAACAAATCAATGTCATCACTAGAAGCAAAATTCACTACCGTATGTCACATCTTCACCACTGTTATTCTCTTCAAGATCTGAAAACAAAATGGTTATTTTCAGATGTGACAAAGAAATTTAAACTGCGAAAAAAAGGCGTTTCCTTATTATTCTTGTTATTTAAAGACTTTTATATATAGTATGTTATGGTCGCGTGAGAAAAACAGATACGAAATAACAATGTCAAATAGGTACTTAACTTATTTTATTACTTGTTCACTTTTATAGCTCATTGGAACTCAATGGTTGAGTAATATCTCAAAGAGCATCTTTTTAATTTTGAAACATCTCTTCAGTTGGGAATGGTATTTCATTATTTGTATGTGTTTCACTGTCTGCGATTATGTCTTGAAATGAGTTTGGAACCACTCCTAAAAACAAAAACTTCTTAATATGCATTAACTCAATCTTTTGCAACAAAAAAATAACTTACCATGATTAAAAGAACAGTACTTCTCGTCTTTTCTTTTAACACTAGTTAGAATTCGTTTATCTCTACATTCCATTATGATTTCTTATTATATTATTTATACTAAAACCGCCTTTTATACGGAATAACTACATTAACCACTGCACAACAATAAAAATTTTAAACATAGAAACAACCTTAAAATATGAAAGCTTCCTTGTCTACAAAACCTTGTGGATTGCTTAGTGAATAAATGTGGCATGTGTCATATAACTAACACCTTTATCTACTAAAAATATTCACATGTGTGAAATGTCGCCTTTATTATCAAAACAATTCTTTAAGACAAATCTAAGATTTGTTATTATTGCAAAAAGTCATTTAAAAAAAAATGTGACACTTTTTGGCACCTTTATCCACTCCTGTCTTCAATTGTAGTTCCAATTAAATACTTAATATATAGTTTTGTTGGATTTAATTTTTTTTTAAATATTTTAAAAGAAATTTAACCTTTATTTTTGGGTCTGATTAAAACAATATTTGAAAAAAAAAACAGTTTATTAGTCAGACAAGATCGTAATTATGAGAAAATATATTGATCCCTTAATACCCTATATGGAATTTTGTACTTTATTATATATTTACATATACATATTTATGCATGTTTTATATAATTTTGCATTATAATCAGTTACAGGGGTCGAGGTGGATTTAGAGGAATGGGCTACCGAGGAGGATACCGTACAAACAACTACCGACAACCCCAACAAAATCAGCGTCGTGGTGGAGGACCTAGCAGTGATAATCGACAGACATCCCAGCAGCAACAACCAGCACAACAACCACAGCAGCAGCAGCAACAAGGTAGGTGATCTTAGTAACATTTTATTTGAAATTATGAATCTAATATATGGAAATTTGCCAATATTTGTGCCATTTTCTTAGAATTTATTTGGTTGTATAAGATATGACAAAATAAATTGTTTCAAATTATTGTGTAATGTTTTCCAGATAAAGAGTAAAGAAGTATTCTCATTTTGTCTGCTTTTTCTGACTTTTTTTGTAGCATGCGAATTCTTCACTTTCTTAAATAAATGAAATCTGTTGAGGTCACTTTCTACTCTTGACTGCTATATTCGAGCATTACTTGAATAATTTTTAAATCTTTGGAATGTATTATGACTTAGATTTTTTCTTTGTGATTTTTACTAATATCGCCAGTCAACATCCTTGTTACATCATTGTTCATTGTTTTGCCGACCCATTATTATTCAGCCAGTCTGCCATGTTTTTTTTATGTCAGGAACTTTACCAGTAAAGTAGCTCCTCTTTTCATTTTATGAAAATGGAGGACCACCTCATCATTTCCAATTTCTTCTTATCTCCAGCATCCATTCATTTTTTCCAAAACCATTCACATTTACAAAAAATAAGTCTAAAAATAAACAGCGTTTTTAGATTACAGATTTAGATTTAGATTTTAGATACAATAACATATCTCATCTACCATAATTAAGCCTGAAAAAAAGAATTATATACTTTTTAGATTGTAGGTGTGATAACAGAATATAGTAAAAAATAGGTTCAAATAACAAAACATAGTGTTTTATGGAATAATTTATGTTATCTATAATATCCTATGGTATTTACTTAAAAGCTTAATTTTACGTATACAATATGTCCTAAACATTATAAATAATATTAAATGCTAAAATACTAAATGCAGGCGATATTATCTTTATTTGTAAAATATGAATGCCTGTATTCACAATTTTAAACAGAATGTAATTTCTGCTACTATATACATTAAGGGGTTAAATATATTCTCATAAGTCTATCTAAATCTTACGTTAGATCTTATTACGATCATGATATTAATTCACGCACATCAATATTTTCGAGTACAACAGATAATTTTAGTTAACATTTATAATATTAAAAAAACATTTTAAAACAATACTAGCCATCCTATTATTATTAATCCACAAAAATACTTGATAGCTTGTCATGAGCCAAGTCCTTCTTCATAATAATCCTCCCTTCGCCCCTATCTCTGTAAGTATTCTCCATGCTCTAACTCTTAATAGATTTTGTAGAAGATATGGCCATTTGTATTAATGTGGGACTCTCGAATTACAGTGTACAGAGCAAGGTTAAATAATGACATGTAGGTTTTAGTCCATTTTTGCAATGGAATGGTCATGAAAAATCTTTCTGGATTCTGACCATGCTCGCTGGTCCTGTAAATGTAAGTGCAGGTAGTTAAACAAGATAAAACGATATTTGGAATTTCACCATGGCTAAGTTTATATCTATTAACTGAGTTTTATGCAGCTTTGTAATCCACGAATATGTGGTGGGTGTCAACGCCGAACTCTAGGGCTTTTTTTCAAGAATCTACCTCACTGTAAAGGTTGGCGTAGGGGAGCATCCTTTTGTACACTACATTAGTGTCAGTAATTTACATGCTATATTGAGTAGAGTGATGCCTCTATAATTATCGCACACCATCATCTCTCCCTTTTTGTGAAGTGGACACAGGATACCCAATTTACAGTTTGCTGGTGTTTCTTTTGGCTTCATCTGTATTGTACTGAGGCCATTTTAGCGTTAAATATAATGTGCTCTGGGTTTTGCTCTTACAAGGTAGTGATCAGAGTCTATATTAGCACCTCTACTCCCTCTTACGTCTCATATGTCAGGGAAGTGCCAACTATCAATGAGTACTATCTGGTTATTGCGACGTGGCTTTATGGCTATTTTTGTGGGAGAAACATTTACTTACTACCACCATTCCGAATTAATCAAGTGTAAACCATTTTGGTTGTTAACCGCATGAAGGCTATGATCGCCGATAGTTGTAAATTGTCTCTTGGCCGACTTGAGTTCATTTCATTCATCATGGCTTATTCACTCCTGGCGGAGTGTTTGCCGCCCTTTTGGGCTCTCTGATTCATTTATTGCGGAGAATCAGTCCGCTGTTGTTTTTTTTTTATTATTATAGCAGCGTGTGTGACTTGGCCCTGTCTACAATTTTCCTCCATTCTTTCCGATCCTTACAGCGCTCCTTCCAATTGTAGATTCTCAGCTTCTTTATGTCTCCTAAGACTTGATCTCTCCATCTTGTTTTGGGCCTCCCCTTTGGTCTCTTTGTTGTTGGTCTCCATCCAGTTATTCGCTTTAGCGTAGAGTCTGGGTTAGCTCTTTCTGTGTGCCCCAGCCACCTGAGCCTTTGCGTCTTAACGAACTTGATTATGTCTTCACCCTCGATGACTTCTTTAATTTCTTCATTGGTTAATCTTCTACGACATTAAAATGGTGATAGGTGACACAAACGCCAAAATCGGAAAAGAAGAAGAGTACATAGGGGTAATAGGGAAACATAGTCTGCATAGAGAGACAAATGAGAATGGTCAGTTTCTAATAGACTTCGCAGCTGGAAAGAATATGGTTATCAGTTCGACCTGCTTCCCACATCGGGACATACATAAGGGCACTTGGATATCACCTGACGGAAACACAGTCAATCAAATAGACCACGTACTGGTTGAAAGAAGAATGGCCACAAGTATATTAGATGTAAAAAGTAGGCGTGGAGCAAGCTGTGACTCCGATCATCTACTAGTACAGATACGGTTTAGATGTAAAATCAGTCGACAAGCAAAGGAAAAATATCCGAAACAAGAAAAACTAAACTTAGATAACCTAAAAGTCTCTGAGGTACAAGAAAGATTTGAGAGAACAGTGAGTGAAAAATTACTAGAAGAAAACATAGAAGAATTCACAATAGAAAATCATTGGAACACCATAAGCACTATCATACTAAACGCGGCACAAGAAGTTCTTGGAACAAACACTCAACGGAGAGAAGAACAGTGGTTCGATGAAGAATGCAAACAAGCTATTCACGAAAGAAATGAAGCACATAAGAATTTCATACTCAGACGAAACTAGAGAGAGAAGGACAGAATTTGAGAATAAAAGACGAAGAGCTGATAAACTATGCAGACAGAAAAAGAGACGGTACGAAAACAACCGGATACTAAACATAGAGAGGGCGTTCAAGGAAAACGAAACACGCAGTGCATACCAACTTATCAAACATTTAAGACAGGGTTACAAACCGAAGACTAGCCTATGCAAAAAATAAGAATGGGGAAATAATTAGCAATATGGACGAAATTAAGAGAACCTGGATGATGTATTTTAAGGAATTATTAAACGAAAGGGCACAAACACCACTACAACAGCGGCAGCAGCAGGTAGAACTGGAAGGTCAACAACAGGAGCTGTGGGAAGATAGAGAAGATAATGAATTGGCTAGACCTCCAACGCTAGAGGAGGTTCGAACAGCAATCCAAATGCAAAAAAGCCATAAAGCGCCGGGAATAGATAAGATACCGGCAGAACTGTTCAAGCAGGGAGGAACAAATTTGACAGAACAGATGTACCAGCTTATACAAGAAATATGGAGAGAAGAAAAAATCCCACAACAATGGAAGAGAAGTATAATCTGCCCTATTCATAAAAAAGGAGACAAACTGTTATGCCAGAATTATAGAGGCATCTCTTTACTTTGTTCGGGATACAAAATACTCACAAACATTCTTAATCGAAGACTTCAACCCCTCACTGAAAAAATTATCGGGGAATATCAAGCAGGGTTCAGGCAAAATAGATCTACTATTGACCAACTATTTACAGTTAAACAAATACTAGCCAAAGCATGGGAATATGACATAGACGTCTACAATCTCTTTGTAGATTTTAAGCAAGCCTATGATTCAATAGATAGAACAATACTACCTAATATATTACAAGAATTTGGCATACCATCGAAATTAATAAGACTAGTGCAAATGACAATGACAGAAACAGAAGCACATGTATGTATTCAAGGACAGATCACTGATGCGTTTATGACAACGCAAGGACTGAAACAAGGTGACGGACTGGCTCCAACACTTTTTAATCTTGTTCTTGAATATGTAATTAGACGGTTGACGGTGGGCAGAAATAACATACTTACAAACAAATCTACCCAATTTAGTAGCATACGCAGATGACATAAACATAATGAGCAGAACAAAGACTGCAGCAGAAGAAACCTACGTTCAGTTGAAACAGAGTTCAGAAGTTGTAGGGCTAACAATAAATACAAATAAAACAAAACTACTCATACAAACCAGATCAAATAGACAGGCGCAACAACAACAATTTATAGATGATATAGAATACGTGAATAGATTCACGTATTTAGGAATGGATCTGGTCGAAAATAATGAAGAAGAACCGGAAATAAATAGAAGGCTTATGCTGGCAAACAAAGCCTATTTCGCGATGGGCCACATATTCAAATCGCGAGACGTACACCGGAAAACAAAACTCCGGGTATATAAAACAATAATCCGACCCATAGTAAGTTATGGGTGTGAAACATGGGTTATAACACAGAAATCTACCAATGCATTAGACGTGTTCGAAAGAAAAATATTGCGTAGAATACTGGGTCCAATAAAGGAAAATAACAACTGGCGAATTAGATATAATAACGAAATATACGAACAATACACTGAACCAACACTAGCACAATACACTAGACTGCAGAGATTACGATGGGCAGGGCATGTGGCCCGCATGCATGAGAACAGAATCCCCAGAAAATTACTAAACGCAAGAATGCAAGGAAAAAGACCTGTTGGAAGACCAAAAAAGAGATGGGAAGACGAGGTAGATGAGGATGCCAAAAATCTCCTAAAAACACGTTCATGGAAAAGAACAGCAGTAAATAGAGATGTTTGGAGAGGTCTAATGAAGGAGGCCAAGGCCCGGCTTGGGCTGTAGTGCCATTGGATGGATGGTTAATCTTCTAAATTCGCCTACACTTATCCTCACCGGCCCCATTATTCGTCGAATTATCTTTCTCTCTAAGATTTCTAACCTCATTTCATCTTTTTGTGTTAGGCACATCGTCTCTGCACCATAGGTGATCACTGGCCTGATTGCAGTCTTGTAAATTTTTAATTTGGTTTTCTTACTAATGTGTTTTTCTTTCAAGAATTTTTTGGTAGTTCCAGTAGGTTTTATTACCCAGTAGGATGCGTTCATTTATTTCATCTGTTCTATCATTTCTGTCATTTACCATCACTCCCAGGTATTTGAAACGGTGTACTCTTTCAAATGTATATGCACCAAGCTTAATTTCTTTCTCTATATTCGTATTCTCTCTTGAACACTTGAGGTATTTCGTTTTGCTTTGGTTTATTACTAGCCCTCTCTTCTTTGCTTCTTTATCTAGTATTAATATTATGTTCTGCATGGTTTTTAAATCTCTAGTAACCAGTGCAATATCGTCTGCATACGCAATCAGTTGGGCTGAAGATTCGATAATCGTTCCCATAATTTTGGCTGCTCTTACTGCGCCCTCTATGGCAATGTTAAATAATGTTGTTGACAGGGAGTCTCCCTGTCTGACACCTACCTCCATTTGTACTTCGTCTGACGGGCCTTCCTTTGTTAAGATTCGTGCCTTGGATTCCTTCATCGTCATTTTCGTGAGACTTATTAATTTTTCTTGGATGCCTAATTGATTCATATCCTTAATTAGCTCCTCTCTTATTACACTGTCAAAAGCTTGCTTGTAGTCAATAAACAGTATATGTAGATCTATTCCGTGCTCGTAACTTTTTTCGACTATTTGCGTTACAATGTGTATTGCATCTATTGTTGACTTACCTTCTCTGAATCCATGTTGGTATTCACCTATTTTTGTTCTAGTTTCTTTTTCTATTCTTTGTCTGATCAAATTAGTTAATATTTTGTACATTGTATTTAATAACGTGATTCCCCTGTAGTTAGTGCATTTCGTCTTGTCGCCTTTTTTAGGGATTGGTGTTATCAGACCACAATTCCAGTCGTTCGGCATGCTTTCTTCTTCCCATATTCGTTCTATTAGGTTGTGGATTCTGTGGGCTAGTTCCTCTCCCCCATTCTTAACGAACTCATTTATAATATCGTCTGGTCCTGCTGCTTTCCTTGTCTTTAATCTGTTTATAGTCGCCAATATTTCGCTGTATGAGGGAGGCTCTGATTGTTCTCCATTCCTATTTTCTGTTTGTTCTTCATTTTCTGCGTTTTCAGCATCGTCTTTCTTTTTAAACAGTTCTCTATAGTGTGTTTCCCATTCTATTTTTCCAATATTTGCTGGTATCTCTTTTTTTCTCTGTGATTTTATGTATTTGTATAGTCTTGCATTGTCATTACTATTGGCTTCGAGTTCCTGCAGTAATTCTTCGATCCATTTCTTCTTTTTTCTTTTGCAGCATTTGTCTGACTCTTTCTTCTTCTCTTTATAGTGTAGGAGATCTTCTTGTTTCCCTGTGGCCACCCACCTGTGTCTTGCTTTGTCCTTGTCTTTACTAGCTTGCTCGCATTCTTCATCGTACCAATCCTTTCTTTTATTGTTTTCCATTAGTCCTATCGTCTCCTCTGCTGTTGTTAAGATACTATCTTTTATGTCTTCCCATGTTTTATCTATGTTCGATGGTTTTAGGACGAGTAGTTTTTCTTCCAATTTAGTGCAGAATTTTCTGTTTGCATTTTCTGTATTTAGTTTCGACCGATTCCACCTCTTTTTTTTCTTTCTGTCGTTTTTATCTTTAAGTATCTTCAATTTCATGTCGCCTATCACCAAAATGTGATCCGAATCAGCATTGGCTCCCCTGTAAGACCTTACATTCTGAAAAATTGTTCTCCATTTTTTTGAGATTAGGATGTGGTCTATTTGGTTTCCATCTGTTGTTCCAGGTATAAGCCACGTTACTTTGTGCTCTTTTTTGTGCTTGAATTGAGTGCTAATAATAAAAGTATTGGTTGCTGCTGCTAGATTACATATCCTCCTGCCATTGTTATTCGTATTTTGATGGATTGTTTCTTTTCCTGCGATTTCTCTGTTCGTGTCTTCTTTCCCTATCTTTGTGTTGAAGTCTCCTAATAGGATTAGTATGTCGTTCTTTGGTATTTCTTCGTACAATTCTTCAAGTTTATCATAGAATTCATTCTTTTCTTCTTCAGGAGCATTCTCAGTAGGGGCATATATGTTAACAAATGTTAAATTTGCTTGTTTATTTTTCATTCTAATATATGATATTCTTCCATCAACCGCTTTAAAGTTAATAATCTTGTCTCTTGCGCTGTTACTAACTAGAAAGGCAGTTCCATTGCGCCCCTGTTTGCTTTCTCCTGCGTAGTACATTGTGTAATTTCTTCTAGCAATCATCCCTTCTCCTGCCCACCTTATTTCTTGTAGCGCTAGTATTCCCATCTTGTATTTTATCATTTCTTTTGCCAACTCTTCCATTTTGCCTGGTCTTAGAAGTGTTTTGATATTCCACGTTCCTATTCTTATTTTTCTATTTTTGTTTCTTGCTTTATTTTGTTTTGTTTTGTTTTTGCGTCTTTTCTTACAAAGCAGTTTCATGTCCGTATTCATTGCCAACTCCGTTATACTGTCGCTGTCTTTTGTTATATTTTTTGTTAGTTTTTTGAAGCCATTTTCATCAATTTCCCTCTTGGATCTATATTATCAGATATGGGAGATCTGTCGTTTATTGTCCTAGCGTTACCCTTCTTCTCTTCAGGTTTCTTCCAGTAATTTACATCTATGCCTTCTAGTTGCTCCAGTGAGAACGGTTCACCATTTATCCATAATTTATTGTATTTTAATGCGGCTGTGTGTCCTTCCTGGCGTACCATTTTCATGTACTGGAGAAGATGCTTCCTTTCTTGTAGTATTTTCTTCGGGAAGTCCTCATTGATATATATTTTAGTTCCTCTTAGGTTTTTAGCAGCCTTCAGAATTTCCATTCTCGTAGCTTCCTTTTTCATTTCTACTATGATGGGTCTGGGTACATTTTGGGGATCACCTTGTCTGCCTATTCTTCTCATCTCTACCAGTTCTTCATCTAGGTTTATTTGTACGCCGATTTTTTTCGTTATCCCCTTTATCTTATTTATCATCTCTTGTTCGCTTTCTGTTTGGTTTTCTTCAACCCCCTGTATTACTATGTTTTTTCTTCTAGCTTGTCTTTCCAGTATTTCGATTCTAACTTCTTGTTCTGTGATTTTAGTTCTCATTGCTTTGTTATCTGCCTTCAACTGTTCGTTTTCTTTATTTAATTTATCCAGGTCTACTTGCATTTTATCTATTTTGCTTTCGATTCTTACATTTCTTTCGTCGATTTTCTCTAATTTTTCTAGTATTTGCTCCATTGTACCGCGGTAAGGGTGTCCGCCCAATCGACTTGTCGGAGCTTCAACCCTTCTCAGCACTTTGAAGTTATACTCAGATTTGGATTATCGTAATAATGATTCGGCTTTAATGCAGAAATTTTTCAATAGCCGGCAACGTCGCTTTTATTTCAGACAGCACTTCAGCTCTTATCGGAATGTTTTTGTCTATTGTTTATTAATTGTTTAAAGAGGTTATTGTGCTTTTTGCAATGCTTACTCACTGATATCTGCTGAATTTTGACAAAATATTTTTATCGGAAGAACAGCCGTCGGTCTGAATTCACTGTAGTCTATTTGTATTAGTTTATTTTTCACTTTGTTACACTAAATTTATATTTTAATACGGAGCGTATTTTGACAGTATCGTTCGGATTCAAGCCTCGATGCCAAGACCCCGACTTGAGTTAAGATCGCCAATAATAATTTTATGTCGTTTTGACATTGTCTATAAGAAATTTCATTGTCAGGTTCTCATAAAATAGGTTATTTTCTTCTTCTTTGTCTTCAGTGGAGCATGTATGTTGATGATACTGTAGTAAAAAACTGCCTCTTATTTGGATTCATTCAAGAATTTTCAAAAAATCGACTTTTGAAACTATTCTGCAATAATTAAACAACAAATTAATAACAATAACTTTATGAACTCTTATGTGCAAGGATTTTCTATGCTTTTTCAGTCAAATTGTGTTATTTTTTCCATATACTTTACCATATTTAACCTTAATTATTTAAAATCAAGTAGCGATCTTACATTGTTTATAAGTTGATATATAAGTATATATTGTTTATAAGTAAAAAATGACGTTTAATCTTTTGCATATTTTGTTTATTACATATTGTTATCATCAAATGTATCAAAAGCAGATGTTAGATACCTCTATATATGAGTATCATGTGAAAATCATTAGTATCCTGGTATATATAGATTAGAAATGTTTTTGATATTGTAAATAATAAAACCAATTTTAAATTGTTTATCTACTACCGTCTCATTATTTTGTATATTTTTTTATATCTTATAGTTATAAATTTAAAATAACTTAAAAACGTTTTTAATATACCTATTAATTTTATGAGATTCTGAGAAAATGGCACTTCTGTATTATAAATAAAATAGTATAAAGTTTATTTTACACTAGACGAGACTGAAAAAGACCCACTACAGGAGAATATTCATAATGACACTGATTCTGTCAAACCACTCATTGTGGAGGCTGTAGATTTACCTCCAGAGTGTTCACAGGCTCAGAGCAAAAGTGACACCGTCGGGAGTGTTCCCGAACCTGCGATGGCAGGTAGAGGTTTTAGATAATCTTTTGGGTACTTTTTGTCTGGGGGTTTCTCTGTTGTGTTAAAACAAGTATTGAAATCGTTACTAAAAATTAGAAGAAAAAATTGTGATTAATTTTTGTATACATTTTTATACTTTTAAATTCATATCATGATCTCTAGGAAAATGTAACTATGTCTTAACTTAATAGTGATTATTGCTGGTGACACTTATATTTACTATTTAGTTCTATTTACTGAATGAGAGATATTTGGTTCAGTTGATTTGATTTGAAACTCAAAATTATTTCAGAATGAAATCAGAAATTATTATCGCACTATATTGTAATGGATAAGAAATGGAGTTTATTGGGCCACAACTGAAATGGATAATTTTGGATTTTTAAAATATACACTGAAAGTTATTAACTGTACGATCAGATACTTGTTCTGAATAATTGCTCTAAATGTGTCATAACGTTTTCAAAAACTATGTAGTCAAATACTGATTCAGTATCTAATGGTATCTAATGATTGTCCTTTGTACCAAAACAATGTTGTTTAGTAACTATAGTATGGGAACTTTTAAGAACTTCTTTCTTCCTACCTGTTGTAAAGGCGTTTCCTCAGTTGACAGTCTCCTGTCACCATTTCTTGTTGTTGACTTCAGCTCTAGTCTGGTCTAAAAGCACTAAACTAACTAAAATCCTTTTGTCAAAATTGATCTTTGTTATATAATATCACTCCTGTAGGATACTTTATTTGTCTTTACGATTAATTTCAGTGACTTTTCAAATTCATTGCTTAAGGTATTTTTAGTGATGTCGCATAATGTTCTAAAAACTCTTGCTATTAATTGAAAGATTTCAGATATCTCGGTAGTTGGATAACTGAATATCTAGATCCAGACATAGATATATGTAGCAGGATTGAGCAAGCCAGAACAGCATTATTTACTAATATGAGAACCTTGCTAAGCAACAGCAGCTTTAACTTAATGCTTCGATATCGCTTTGTAAAATGTTACATTTACTCCATATATGGTGTAGAAACCTGGACCATAAAGGCCAATGTGATGAACCGATTGGAGGGCTTTGAAATGTGGGTATTTAGAAGACTACTTAAAATTCCCTGGACAGATCACACAACAAATGTCGAAGTATTAAATCAAATGGGCAGAGAACGAGAATTGCTGCCAATAATAAAAAGAAGAAAAACAGCTTATCTATTGAGAGGAGTATGCCAGAATTGTCGCCAACATCCACTAACTGGATAGGGTACTATAAGAAGAAGAATTAAGTGAAATTTACATTTTTCTTCGATCTGTCCAAAATTTTTAACCCCTTACTCTAGTAACTAAGTATTTTTTGAATTAATATAATTATTTTTTTCTTTTTTGTAGTCATGATCCGATATAATTAAGAGTATTATAGATTCATGAAGCGGTAGATTTTTCAACTCCAATATTATAGTAAACTCTAGAGATATGTGACTTTTTGAAACTCTGGTCCAAACGCGTTAAAAAGATTAAAGAATTCTTTAAGTCCTTTTCCAAGGCAAAGGGAAGCTTGTCATTTCAAAGATAACTTAAGCCACTTCCTGTTTATTTTTTATTTATTTCAACATTTCTATAATACATATGTTCTCAGTTCATAGCCATAGTTCTGAAGATAATGTCAAATATAATATATTTTCATTATTGTGGTTCTTTCCATTAAATCCAGTAGATATGATAAAAGCCACTTTATTGAAATTTATATGAACTTAGCAATTTATACAACTTGTTCTAACATAGCAGAAGAATATTTATTTTATAAATAAATCACTGTGTTGGGGATGTTAATGTAATCTAAAAATATACAACCCATAAATAAAATTAATAATGCATGTTGAGTATTGTCCTTGGGTACAGACTGTTAAACATTGAGAAATAAGATAAGATTTGTTAAAAAGCATTGTTGATCTTTCTAATAATGATATATACAAGTGACATAGAAATCTGAATACCTGTTACAAATGTGTATACATGGTAGCAAATAAACAATTTAAATTTCAATATGATTGAAACAACTTACAGAGGTAAATCAATTAATAATGTGTTGATGCACTTGAGTGTGCAATATACTCTTGGATGTTCTCGTTGCATTCCCTAATAAACTCCTCCCGAAGTGGTTCCAATGTTTGAGGAGGATGCTCTAAATTTAGAAGTCTATGACCTATTATGTCCCACATGTGTTCAATTGGCAATAAATCTGAGGATCTCGGAGGCTAGGGCAAAAGATGGACTCCAGTGTGTTCAAAAAAGTCTGTTATCATCATTAGCTCCACAACCCATGGTAGATCTTGGCCTGCTCAAGGAAAAGTTGCGATTCTCTCCTATTCTTCGCCTTGGCTTTCCTGTTTCATACTCCCAACTTCCTCCACCTGATCCTTAAATCGTGCTCTGGGTCTGTATTGTACTGCTAAAAAATTGGTTGGACTGTCTGAAGTAGGGTATGAGTGTGGGTTCCAGAATTTCTTCTACATATTGTTTGTACTGAACTGTCGTGTTACCTCTGACGAAGATTAGAGGTGACCTTGAACCATAAGCGATGGCATATAGCCATCGCTTATAGCATAGCATACAGCTTGAAACATAAGCGATAACCCCAATTGTGCGGTGCAAGTGCCGGCGTGGCGAAATGAAACTGGCTCAAAACTACGAAAAATTGATTGCATCCCAATTGGTCATCCATGTTCTGCATTAGACTTGGTACAGGACAAGCAGTCTCTAGATGACTATCTGGGCGCTCTGTTGTTCTTCAGCGCCACCCTGTGTCCCCGATCTTCGTGTTCGGCCTTCTTGTCTAATAACATCTTAACACACTATCTAAACTTCTATGAATCTTATTCGCAATTTCCTGAAAAAGTCTGGTTTCTCTTATACCAACTATCCACCCCCTACCCCTCCCTATCAAATTAGATCAGTTAATGGAAATTTGCGCGTCTTCATACTCAGACATTGTAAACGATCAAAAACCCCAAGAAAAAAGAAATTTAGAAGAAAAAAATGAATAAAAAAACAAACCTGAGCTGATCTGGCATTTATTGTTTTTGTCAAGACTAGCCTGTATACCAAATTTTATTAAAATAAAATGAATTATAATGCTTTTTTGGATTTCTATGTCACTTAGTTCATTATATTCCCAGTTTATAGGCCTGAAATTGTTTATTCCTGATGTTTGAATTGGTATGTACCAGTACATATAAATCTGTAATGTTAAGAATAGTGTAAAGAACCAAAGAATGGATGCTATAACCGATAAGCAATAAGCGTTACAGATAAAAGTAGTGAAAAGGAAAAATTATCTATTAAATATTTGAATATATATGTCTAAGCTGCCTAGATCTGTAGTAAATTGGACTATTGCCCTTTAAAATGTCTGCAGTTATAGATGAAACATCAGGGACAAACAATTCCGGAACATGGCCTATTAACTCCGAAAACAAAGTAGCCCCTTTAATAATTTCGTCCCAGATAAATGATCAGCAGATGCAAAAAAATAATTATATTTATCTCAAATAACCCAAATAAATAAGTGAATGGTATACTCACTATTTGTGTTTTATTTGTACAATTTTTAACAGTCTGAGCATTTCTGTCCTCAGAACCTGTGCTACATTTTAAGCAAAAATTGAATTTGAATTTGTTTTATTTTTGATTACATTTTTTTTTTATTTGGAATTCTAGCTCCAAAAATAAGAACCAGAAGACATCACCAAAATTAATAAAATTCCACTAGGCTTCATTTTTGTATTTATTTAGTGTGTTTATATATATTGTGTATTTTTGGAGCTGAATGTTAAGGTGTAGTGAAAGTATTATTTTTATTTTTTATTGTGGTTATACTTTTTATTTATATGGAATTCAAATTATTCTTTGCAATCTTCTCATTTAACTTAAAACTGTGGTAAAGTTTATAAGATGTCATGGAACAAGTATAAAAACAAAATATTCCACTTGAGTGTCGATGCCTTCTGTAGCTGTGTAATGGTACACCGACACCATTGGTGTGTTTTGTGCATAGTAAATTACATGTATTTGCAAATTTGCAAAAAAAAACAGAACCTTCTATGACCAATAGGAACCTAGATATCATTTTATTCTTGAAATCATATTTTCATTGTATATTAACATTAAAAGCTGAATATTGAAATGATTCTAAATGAAGATCTAAATTTTATGATCCAATTTTATAGATGGCATATACAGTGAACTGTTAAAAAGTTATAACCTGTCAAAATGATGGTACTCATAATATATGACCATAGAAAAATGGAGGGTAGATTTGTCCAAGCTCCGTTTGTTTTTAATTAGAACTTCAAATTAAGCGGTCTGGCAAAATTTGCAATATCTCGGCTTCTATAGCATGTAGAACCTTCCATTTTTTAAAACTATGGTAGATCACGTATTAAGAAATTACGTAAGTATTAAGAATTGTGCTATTTTCACCTCTCTACAAATCCTTAAAAAATAAATTAAATTTAATGGAGATGAGTAGCTAATAAGTATAAATAATATTTTTGTAGTTCCCCCTTCCACTCTTCTAGTGGCGGTACCGTAGAATGGAGTGAATAGGATCATTTTTGAATTTTGGGAATGTGTAACTTCCTGATTATTAGGCATAGAATTTAGCTATATACATCAAAACATTAGTTTACATCAGTATTAATCATTTTCGGTGCAAATTTGTTGTATACTGCCCAGTGGCGCACTATAGAATTTTTTTTATTCAATGATCCTATTCACCTGCCACTGGGGTAAATAGGATCGACCGTGCTTTTCTAATGTTTAATCGCATTCACCTACCTTAGTGGTTAATAGAATCATATAATTTCGTTAGGTATGATTAAACATTGGCTTAAAATTATAAGGAGGTTAAAAAAATTACACCAAAAATGAACATTTTTTTAAAGAAGTAATATTGAACAGGTTATTATTATTTTATTTGTTTAGAATATTCCTGTAAATTAATTTGGAATCTAAAAGATCCTCTTCCATGTCTTTCTGGGGAGTCTAGCTTGCCCTCAACTTGTTCAAATTTAAACAGGTACTCATCCTTTACATCTGGAAATGTGTATATATATCCGGAATAATCCCTTGTGTCAGTTTTTTCACGTAAAAAATTTCCCTCATATCCGTCTTCAGTTATTGTTACAATTTGTGAAATATAAAGTCTACTGAAAGATTTCGATGTACCCGGTCTGTTATCATTTTGCAATAAGGCAAATTTACCAGGACCCAGTCCCCAATCTTGATAGCTTTTCTTGTAACTTTATGCAGACCATTCGTTACAGATTCTTGGTCAAAGTTAACTGGTGACTGAAGAAGCTTTTCGTTCTCATCAAATATGGACGCGTTGTCTTCTTCAGAGTAAGACATGGAATCTATATCTGAATTTGAATCATGAGTGCTAAAGTGTTGGCTACTTTCATCAGAAGATTCAACGTCATCAACTGCCACACTCTTACCAGCGGGAACGTTAAGTTTCTTTTTGCGCTGTCTGGACTGATTGCCATCGTACCGCATAGTCTTTAAAATATCAGTAAAAGAGTTGTTGATCTCCTCTTCTTGTGTTTCATTTTCTGGGCCTTCCACAGGTAGCATACGCAGCACACGATCAGAATTTAAAGGGATTATTCCGCATTTATCAAACCCTGCCTTTATATTGTTAGAACTGTTAGCCTCAATAGACTCAAGCAGCTGTTTCAGAAGATTGGGAAAGACAGTTTTGGGAATACTGCACTCCTTCCTTCCTGGTCCTTTCTTATACGTTTCGACTATTTTTCTCCACGCAACTTTCAATGGTTTGAAATAAGCAACGTCTAAAGGTTGCGTCAGATGTGTGGAGTTGCTCGGCAAAAAAATAAATCTTATATTGTTTTCTGAGCACTGTTTTATGGACTCTACAGAAAGATGGGACGACAAGTTGTCTCCAATTAATACCTTTTTTCCTGGTAACTTTTTTAGGTATGGAATTGCAATGGAATATATCCCATCCTCAAAACAGTAACTATCGAACCATCCTGATTTGCTACGGTTGTATCTGGTCTGAGATGGTCCTCCAGTTGTCCAAGAATCATACATATTCAACGATTTGTAGACTACATAACATGGCAGTAAAAACTCCACTACCGGAAGCTGCAAACATTATTGATGTAGATGATTTGCTATGATTTATAATGCGTTCGGGATATTTACATCCTCGTTTTGCAATTATTTTTTTCCTGCCAGGATCATCGCAAAGGTTGGTTTCATCATAATTTATGATGTTGCTAGCGATAATACCATCCAATTCATTAGATAGATGTTCAAAATATTCGGAAATTGTCACCCTCGTAACACCTGCACGTGCTCGTTTTATATTCTGGCACATTCTTTCTGATAACACATTGGAATGTCGTTTTAAAAAACTATACGTAAATTCTTTACCAGGGAGATTATCTTTAAAACGAGGAACAACTCTTCCAATTCTATTTAAATAGTGCTGGACAAGCATTCTTAAATCAAAGGTATCAAGAGGATAACCCCATTCACTGCATTTGAGCAAGTTAGCAGCAATATATCTTTCTTCTTCTTCCGTTAAAACAGTCTGGCCTCCTTGATTACGCACATTTTGATTTTTAATATGCCTATGAAGTACGGTGTAAGGAACATTGTTTCTTTTAGCGGCTTGTCTTATACTGTAACCATTACTGACATCCTTTTTCGCAGCATCAATGACATGTTGGTTTGGTTTTTTGTACATTTTCCCACCAACTTTAGGTTTGTAAACTCTAGGCATCTTGAGCAAAGATGTAGATACCTAGAATAACCTTATTTAGACCAGTTTTTGATCCTATTCACAGCGGCTAATTGTCCTATTTACGTTAGCTATTGATCCTATTCACCCCAGCTATCGATCCTATTCACCCCAGCTATTGATCCGATTCACCCCAAATATCTAAAACAAATGCAGCAAATTACAAATAATTTTCTAGTTTGTTATGGAATAAAAAATGAACAAAAACTACTTTGTGTACAATAATTACTAACCTATTGGACCCACAAACACTGCAGAATTTGAATGTACGTCTCCTTATTTAGGATATTACCACAAAGTTTTTGTACGCTCAAAAATACGTGACTAACAATGTTTTTAGGTTATGTGTTGACCTTCAGTATTACATGCTGCGCATGTCGAGATATCACCAACCTTTACGCGACTATGATGATCGCAACCCATCACGCTGAAATGGAACGGTTTTGGCGCGTTATTTAAACATTGTGGATTTAATTAACACATTCCGTACTTTTGATCCTATTCACCACAGCGATCCGATTCACCCCATTATACGGTACTTTACGAGTACCATCACTTTAACGATTTATAACTTGTTACTCCTCGGTATATACCATCTATACAGTGAATCATAAAATTTAAGTTTTCGTTTATAATCTTTTCACTATACAGCTCTTAATGTTAATAGTGTTCTGAAGCTACACTCTGGGCCGAAATTAACTGGCCACCTTATAAATGGGTAATTTTTGATATCTCCTAAACCTGTGGTCCGATTTAAGTGATTTTTTAAATATGTTATAGCCTTATTCCTTGACAATATCGTTATAATAATATGGTTGCTAAACAGGTAAATTTTCATTGTATACCGGGTGTACGAATTAAACTGGTAAACGAATATTCTAGCATTTATAAAATATTGAAATTAAAACCTAACTATAGCTTCATGTTTTCTCATCTTCAATATTTTGTTTTATTTCTCATTCTTCTTCAATATTTTGTTTTTTGATTCATTCGCTTATGTTGGATAATACAAAAGTTAGATAGTTTAACAACTAGCCATGTTTTTCATCAATACAGACGATTTAACTCACCAGCAAAATTAACCCCACCACCTTTATTATTGTTTGTTTACATTACCTGTGACAGTTTGTTTCCTAAATTTGTGTCATGGGAGGATTTTTTACATATAGTTGTTGTACAACATTGTTGCAAATCTGTTTCCTTGTTAATAACAATTCTTGAACAATTTGTAATTAAAATTAACAATTAAAATTGTAATTTTATAGCATTGCGAGCAAAAATTGTTTAAGTTGAAATTTTAGTGCTTATTTATTGTTTGTGATTTTAACGAGTGATGTGACTCGTTCCAACTGATGCTGCTAGGGCAGTGGCTTTAGTTGATGCTGGTTACAATCAACGTTATATCGCTAGTATACTCGATGTACCCAGAACTACGGTACAAGATGCCATCAGACGATTTCGGGAGACAGGACCGTACAACTGCAGGCCAGGTCAAGGCCGAAAACAATACACTTCAGTTCGAGATGACCGCTTCATTTTCACTAAAGTATTGAGAAATCGCTTTTGCACCGCTCCTGAAGTTCGTAGGTCTCTTCATGAGGTGAGAAACGTTAGTATGAGTAGACAAACGATTAGAAGAAAACTGTCAGAAATAAACTTGGGGCTTTTCGTCCAGCTCGCGCACCACAACTGCTCCCACAACGGAAGAATATACTGTTCTCAGATGAGAGCAGAATAGCCCTAAAAGGTCCAGATGGACGCCAATGTGTCTATAGGCGTTAAAATGAAAAGTTTGCTGCATGCGCTATAACCGAAACAGTGGCTTACGAGGAGGGTCAATAATGATTTGGGGAGGTATTTCTTACGAAGCGCGTACTGATCTTGTTGTGTTCGGTAGAGGCAGTGTGAATGCCCAAGTATATGTGCAAGAAGTTCTCCAAGACCATGGCATGCCTTTTGCACCATTCATTGGTGATAACTTCAGACTAATGCATGACAATGCACGTTGCCAGACAGCAAGTTCTACCATGGCCAGCAGACAGTCCCGATCTTAACCCAATTGAGCATATCTGGGACAACCTCAAAAGACGGGTAAGAGCAAGAGAACTTTTGCATCCTTTGAAGAACTGAAGACAGGTAGAGGAGTGGCACAATATCTCCCAATCTGATATCAAGGATATCATGAATGGATTGCCACACCGGCTCCAAGAAGTCCTAAGGGCTAGAGATGGCAACACTCATTGATACCCAATTTTTTTTCAATTAGACTTTGATTTCCAAAATATTGTTAATTTTAATTTTCTTCGAAGATTTTATTCATTGGATTTTTACTGTAACAAATTACTTTTTTAAAAAAGATTATTTTTTCTCTTCCGCGGAGATAAAAATTGATAAAAACATGTCTAGTTGTTAAAGCACCTAACTTTTGTATTATCCAACATAAGCGAATCAACCAAAAAATAAAATGTTGAGAAATTCTACAATTGCTACAATATTCCACAGGCTGTTTACAAATTTACCTGTTTAGTAACAATATTATTATAAAGATATTGTCAAGGAATAAGGCTATAACATATTAAAAAAATCACTTGAATCGGACAATATAAGACATCAAAAATTACCCATTTTTAAGGTAGCCGGTTAATTTTGGCCCAGAGTGTATTTTCTTGTGGCATTTTTGAAATAATCACTATTTAAATGGGAATAAGTCACAATTAAAGATTAAAGTAATTTTTTGGTTTTTTGTTGATAATAAAAAACAAAATTTGTTTAATTACTAATGTTTGTATTTATTTTGAGAACGATTTCCGAAGTGGAAATTGAAACGCCAATAAACTTACTTTAACCTTCATTTTTGGCTTATTCCCATTTAAATAGTAATTACTTAAGTTAATAAATAATGGACTTATGATATTAAGAAACAAAATGCTATCTTGATTCTTATTGGTGTTGTTGAATTGGAAAGTGGTTTTTTCACCAGCTTTGTATTGAGCCTACTTACAAGCATGTCACATACAAAATGGAAAAAGTTACTATAAATGTCTATAAGCTAAAAATTCAGCCCTTTCGAAACTGTTTTTAAATAACAAATTTAATAAAATTCTGCAATATTTTTAATTGCCTTTAAAATGAACCCTTATAAAATCAATTTCGATTTTCAAAATACCTGTAGAAAGGCTATCTGGACAAGTACTTCTGTTTATATAATCACTCTCTGGGGTAAACAAATTGAATAACTTATAAACTAGTTGGTTGATCTATTTCAAATTTAGCACACTTTAATAACCTTTTAACGGCCACTATTTTGATTAGTTATATTGCATGTCATTATGCAGTAACAAAGTGACTATCATTTATAAATTACTGTTTTTTGCAAATATCTTGGTGAATTGTGTATGTACTTTAATTTAGAAACTCGCAAATTGACGAACTTTTTAAGATCTACAATTTTTTCCACCGCTTTTTTTTAAACTGCATAAGAAACTTTTTATAGGAAAAATAGAGACAAATTGTAGTGTTCGGTACCTTATGTGGTTTTGCTATTCTATGTATAACTTGTAACTTGAAAAAATCTTTTTATTAATCAAATGTTTATTTTTTCAGTGAAATAGAAGATCTGACCAGGAACACCTGACACTAGATTGAGAAAAAATACACAATAAGTGTTTTAGTTATATAAAAATACAACAATCTGTGATGGAGTGAGTTTGTACTACTAGAAAAATGTTTTTGTTAGATTTACAAGTATCGCGCGGATTTATTCTACACAACTATATCGGTTCACACTTTAATTGAGCCAAAATCTCATTGGTGTTTAGAAAAAAGCTGCGGGTCCGGCTCAACTCGTTTACTGATCGGTATTTGTCTTTCCAACAAAAACGTTAGAAAATTGAAAAAGAGAAAAGAAACAAAAATTTGTCCTGGTGTCAGTATTAAGATTTTAGACTTATAGCGATACGCATTTTGATATGTCCCTAATTTTGATCGTTTTTATATATCGCGAATCGTCTTTTCAATTCCAATCAAGCGTTGGTTTATATACCACAAATCAAAAATTCGGTATCGAAAAAATACTAAATAAAGTTAACAAATTTGTAGTAATTTTTTAATAAGTATTTTTAAAATGGTTAAAGTGGGGGACAAAGAAAATGCTACTACGATTTTTTAACACCAAAATATTAATGGCACCAACTAGGTCCCTCTTTTTGTGTGTTTAGCGATTGATAATAGACTGTAAATGACGTGTTTTGATTATTTTATATATGTTGCCAAAATGGAGAGGATATTATAAAAAAAATCTTTAGAAATTATATATATCTAATGTTTACAAAAAGTTTGGCAACCCGTAACAATTTTGATGCAAATAATTTCACAAAAATTCTAAATTATATTGAGATGAAATTAGTTATTATGGGTTTTAGGAATAGTTGAACAGTTCATTATGACTCGTTTAGAGTCATTATGAAGATTTAAAAGATGGTGTGTCTTTATTTATGAATTGTATTCTTACCTTTTTTGATTAAATTTTAATGACACATAGCGAAAGTGTCACCACAGTGACTATTTCAACAAGATTAGACATCAGCAAACTTGTAAGATCTGCGTATACAGTATCATCTGTGATCCATAAGGAACTTTAGTTTAAATTAAACGGAAAAAGACAATTCAATTTTTTGATATGTATACAGCTAACTCCAAACTTGATATATGTCCTATAATAGGAAATCTATGTAGACTATTTATGAAAATAAAAATTGTATGTTTAAAGTTGTATACACAAACGAAGAATAGCAAAAAAGTGGCGTTTAAAAATATAATAAATATACAACTTAACAGCAATATGGTAATAAGAGATACAAGAGAGTTAAAAAGTCACTTGAATCTTTTAAGCCTACTAGATTTTTCGTAAACATTGGATATATTAAGAAAAACACCTTACACATTATGAATAAAAGATGGCGTAATATTTATTTTTTGTTTATAGATAATAATTATGTTTTAATAATTTAAGTGTATAGAAAAATGACTTTTGGTGTCTTTCTTTTTTTCTTTAATGTGATTGGTGTTCTTCGAGATAATTATAGCTAGAATGCTTCCAATATTCATACAATTTAATTGTGAGACTAATAAATGATTGGGTTGATAGAAATGTAAAAAGCACTTAACTTAAAACAGAAGCGTTTTTCCATTTGCAAGGAAAAGCGGATTAAAAACTTGGTTCTTCTCTATCCTTTGTGCAATTTGTAACAAAACCGAATTTGATCTACAGAAATGCCGTCGAAGAGTTGATGTATTTAGTATTCTATTAGTTTGGGAAAGGAAATAGGATTGTAATTTTCAAGTGATTTTAGTATTATACTTTAAAGTTTCAAGTATCCTCTTTTAGTTAAAATATATCCATTTGTTATTTATTTGGGGAACGAGTTATTATTGTCTGGTAACTATTTAAATAAGTTAGATATTTGCCTTCATCTTAAGTACCTGTGTACGTCAGGTCATGTCGGTATGTCAATTGGTAGACATTAAAAATGTTAATTTTTAGCAAAACCTGCGAACACAATTACCGAGGCCGTTTAATGTCATGATACTTATCAGAAATATTATATTTCAAAATATCTATTGGTGAACCCTTCCTTACCCCATATCAAAACTCTCGAACACTTTCCTATACAGTAATCAAGTGTTACAAAAATTAAAAGCTCTTTGCATTTTTTTATTCAGTCGTAAATGAATAAATCTAAATAAATTATCCTTGCAATTGGAAAACGCACTCTAAAACTAATATTAAATGGTTTGTGAAATAAAACATGTTAGACATACTTTTTCACCAAAATAGAGAGCAAACCAAGATTTTGTGTGATGACGCTATGAAATCGAATTACTGAATCTGTCAATTTCGTTTTTTTGTATTGAAGGTAGTTGGTGCTGGATTAAATAATTTAATCTCTCAACAGAAGCCATTCACATCATAGCAATTTCGGATGATACGAGAAAAAAATAGAAGTATTTATGTATATTTTTATTGGCTCTAGAAAATTGTGAGAATATTCTTTTTATACTGTAGCTTACGTTGTGTGAATATGAATTTAGTTTATGGATTACGTACTTGAGTTCTTATTGGAAACACGTGAAAGTGGTATAAAGGCAGATTTAACGAAAATTTTTACGGAAATCTTTTGTTTATACAGTTTTACTTTGTATTTATGAAATTACTAAAAAGAAATTGTTGTGCGGGAATCGGGACAGTAATTTCAATGCGTGGCCTTTTACTCTTTCTTAGAAATGTTATGTTTATTTTGATAATTTGTTATTTATAACCGGATAACTATTACTATAGCATGGACTTTTGTTTTATTAAGGTCATTTTGAAATAAAATTATATGGAAATAACTCGTGTTTTATTTGAAAAATATTAGTGGGTCAGTACATGTAAATCAAGATGACAAGTTCCCAACTTAAACTGCTTTCTTGTGGCATGTCTAAGTTTAATATTATGTTTATATGAGATTAAGTCTGGCTTTGACCGTCCGTATTCAGAGCTCCGCTATCTAATCAGTGGTAATTAAGTAGTAATTAAGATATCATTAGTCGTGAGTGATATCAATGGCCATGGCTGTAAGCGATCGCGATAAATTCAAGTTAACTTAGGTAAGCGAAATATTTAAATATTTATAATGTTTCCTATTCATACCGAAATGGACGCACTACTAGTCCAACAAAATAATGCGATGTTCGCAGAAAATACACAACGTTCACAAAATGAGCAGACGCTTTATAATGCATGGTGTCAGTCGGAAGAAAATGTTAAGAGACTTAATATGGATAATCAACGGTTGAGTCAAATAATCGCCGATATGGAAAAGAGATTAGCACCGCTGGAAAAAGCCGAACAACATACAGAGTTAACCGCAAGTGCTGATGAATCACAAAATAAATTAAAAACCGATAAACTTGAATACTGCACCGATGAAGAAGATTTAGCGTATGAAACGGGCTGGATAAGAACCGAAAACAAGAAAACTAACAAAAAACGTAAAATGAATACCTCATTATCTCCTCCCTCTCCGCAAAAATCAAGTGCAGAAACACAAATAGAAAAACCATTCAAAAAACCAAAACCACCACCTCCGGTTGTAGTAGAAGGTTTTCAAAGTGCTGTTTACCTGAGCAAGCTTCTAACTGAGACCTTCACTATGAAAATCATAAACAGTGAAGTTATAAAAATTAATACAGCCAATAGCGATCATTACAGAGCTTTAATAGACACATTAAATACGAGTAACCTTTCTTACCACACTTATGAAAATAAGCAAGAGAGACCAATTAGAGTTGTTGTTAAGAAATTACATCACACGTGGCCACCAGAGGAAATAGTAAAAGACAAAAACGACAATATAAAGCAATTAAAGCTGACAAGAAATTCAAATGGAAAACTAAAAAACCACTAGATATATTCATCCTAACATTTAGACAAGATGAAGATATAAATAGAATTTACAGCATAACAGACATACTTAATACGAGAGTTGAAATCGAGCCATTAAGGAGTTCCAGATTAGTCCCACAATGTAAAAGATGCCAGGCTTACGGACACACGTGGAAATACTGTAAAAAGGAGCCAAGATGTGTAAAATGTATTGGTAAACACCTTACTAAAGATTGCCAAAAACCACCAGAAGATAAACCAAAATGTGTTCATTGTGGAGAAAACCATCCTGCAAACTACCGCGGATGTTATGTAGCTAAAAAATTACAAACAATAAGAAACGAGAGAACAAACAAAAACAATGTTATAAAAGCACTCCATAGAGTTATTGAAAGCAAAAAACTAAAACCGGCAGAGGTCAGTGAAAATAGAAGTTACAGCGATGTAACAAAGAACGCAAGGAGACATGCATCATCGCAACAAGAAAAAGAAACTGATATTACATTAAAAATGATATTGGAAAAGCTCACCAAGATTGATGACAAAATAACTCAAATCGATATCAGAGTTACCCGACTAGAGCATAGCGCTAAAGGAGCTATTCCGAAAATCAAAAATGCTACTAAAGACCTCCGAATAATGGCGTGGAACGCAAATGGACTGTTACAACATCAGATCGAGTTGCAAGCAGTACTAGATATTGAGAAAATTGATCTGTGTCTCGTTTCTGAAACACACTTCACTAAACAGTCATATATTAAATTTAGGGGGTATAGAGTATATTCTACTGTACACCCAGATAATGCAGCTAAAGGAGGAAGCGCTATTATAATTAAAGATAACATCTTGCATCATGAGGAATTAAAATATGCAACTGAGCACATACAAGCTACAACAGCCTGTGTGAAGATGAAAACACATACCTTAAATATAAGTTCAATATATTGTCCTAGACATTCCATTAAAAGAGAGCAATATAAAGAGTTTATGAACACTTTAGGAAAAAGATACATCATCGGTGGCGACTTTAATGCAAAAAATACCCACTGGGGCTCTAGACTAACTACAACTAAAGGAAAAGAACTATTGTCAGCTGTTAAGGAACAAAAGGGTGAAGTAATCTCTACTGGTAGACCAACATACTGGCCTACCGATAGGAACAAAATTCCAGACCTGATAGATTTCTTTATTTACAAAAATATCTCAGCTAACTATCTGGATATCAATGACGGCTGGGACATGAACTCTGATCACTCACCGATAATTCTAACTATGAGTGATACAGTGGTTAAAAAAGAGTTCAATCCAATATTGACTAATAAAAAAACTGACTGGGAGAGCTTCAAAATAAACACAAAATTAATCTTGCTGTTCCATTAAGAAACACGAGGCAACTTGATGACGAATTAGAAGTTTTTATAAAAAATATCCAACAGTCAGCTTGGGAAAATACTCCCACAATAACTTCTAGAACAAAAGGGAACAACTATCCAAAAGAAATCAGAGAACTCATAGTAGAAAAAAGGAAGTTAAGAAAAAAATGGCAGCAATACAGAGCTCCACGAGACAAAACTAGTCTAAATAATGCTACACAAAAACTAAAAAGGGAGATACAAAATATAAAAAATTCAACAATTAATTATTTTTTAAGTAATTTAACAGCTGACCAGAACACAGATTATTCTTTATGGAAGGCAACAAAAAGATTGAAGAGACCAATTATTCATGCCCCTCCTATCAAGTTGTCATTTAGAAAGCACGTTCAAACCCAACGACAATGATAGTGAAGAACTGAAATGGGAAGAACCATTCCAAACTGACGAAAGAATAACATTGACATCACTTAGAGAAGTATCAACAGAGATAAAAGAGAATATAAATCCTAAGAAAGCTCCAGGATATGATCTCATAACAGGTGAATTATTAAAAAATCTACCAAGAAAAGCCATAGTTAAGCTGACACACCTAATAAATGCTGCTTTTAGATTGAGATATGTTCCCAGACTCTGGAAAGTAGCCGAAGTAATTATGATCGCCAAACCAGGTAAATCTCCTAATGAAGTGACATCCTATCGACCAATATCCCTCCTTCCGGTGATGTCAAAACTATTTGAAAAACTTCTATTAAAAAGATTAAAACCAATAATAGAAAGAAAAAATCTTATAACAAATCATCAATTTGGTTTCAGAAATCAACATTCCACTATAGATCAAGTTCACAGAATAACAAATATAATAGAAAAAACATTAGAAGAAAATAAAGTCTGCTCTACAATCTTCTTGGATGTAGCACAGGCGTTTGATAAAGTCTGGCATGACGGTTTAAACTATAAACTAAGAACGTTCATGCCTAAACAGTATTCAGAAATCTTGAAATCATACATTGCGAATAGATATTTCAGTGTAAAACAAGAAGAAGTGTACACCGACTTAAGGGAGATCAAAGCTGGCGTGCCACAAGGAAGTGTCTTAGGTCCGGTCCTGTACCTATTGTATACGTGTGACATTCCAGAGCTAGAAGAAAATACTATTGCCACCTTCGCGGATGATACAGCCATACTAGCGATAGGAGACACTAGTGAAGAAGCGACTGATAAATTGCAACTATCAGTAAATAAAATACATAACTGGACCAGAAAATGGCGAATAAAATTAAATGAGACTAAATCTGCACACATTAACTTTACAAATAAAAAAATAGAAAATTTCCCAGTTAGAATAAATGATACCCGAATTCCTTATGCAACATCAGCAAAATACTTGGGCATCACCCTAGACGCGAAGCTGCGCTGGAAAGTCCATGTCAAAAAGAAAAGAGGGGAGCTTGATATTAGATATAAGAAATTGTATTGGCTGATTGGAAAAAACTCAACATTGTCAATTCATAATAAATTATCTATCTACAAGCAAGTACTGAGGCCAGTATGGATATATGGGTGCCAACTCTGGGGCTGTACCAAAGCTAGTAATTTACTTATTATCCAGAGATTTCAAAATAAAGTACTGAGAAACATTCTTGATGCTCCTTGGTATATCCGTAACAGCAACCTCCACCAGGACCTGGGTATGGAAACTGTGATCGAAATAATCAAGAGAACAGCAGCAAGTCACGAGCAGAGGCTGCATAGTCATGTGAATGTCGAGGCAATCCAGCTTCTTGACAACACTGAACTAAAGAGAAGACTCATAAGGACAAAACCATTTGAGCTAGTGTAAATGTGTAACAGTTTAGTGTAAAAAGCAGAGTATAGTGCTGTGAAGTTATTGCATGCTAGTTGTCGTGCATTAGTTAATAGATAAAATAAGAGTAAGCCATAGGGTAAGTCCTTAGATTTAAGTATTTGCTGTTATTATGTTAGGTCAGAAAATAACTGATAATTGGTCATTTGTGACCAGATAGCAGTATACAAATACCGCGCAGGTGTTAATAAAAAAAAAATATGAGAATAAGCTTAATTGATTGTAATGATTATAGAAGACACAAGATGGAATTAGAATTAAAAAACAAACATGATAAAAAAAGCTACAAACAATACAGTGCAAGCTAGTGGAAGATAATACGTGGACGGAGCGGGAAATAGAAAAAGTACAGGACATGAGTGAATATAAAGATAATAATACAGACAGAAAGAAACCACATTTAAGTTTAAAGGGCAGTATAATGACAATCAAGGAGAAGGCCATTTTAAACATGGCAACATGAAATGTAAGAGGCTCATGGACGTATCCATGAAGAGGCTCAAAAGACAAGATTATACTGTCCTCGTAAGCAAAAACGCAGTATCTACGTAAGATATGAAACAAGTAAAAATTAGGTTGACTTGGCGAAGCTGTGAAGTTTTTTGGTTTTAGTAAGTTCGAATTTATGAAAAGCTTATTTTTTGGTAAATATACAAAATATAACAATTTGGGACTTCCACTTAGGTGCTTTGCTTAGAAAAAAATGGTTTCTGCATTTATGCTAAGTAGTTGTGTGTTTACAATATTTTGCATATTTTTTAGTAACAATACAGTGAAGAACTAAAAATAATGCTGGTTTAAGTAAACATACAAGTTGTTTTTGTTCTTATCTTTAGTTTCTCACGCACAAGCAAATTAATCCAAAAGTTTTTTTTGTTTCCTGGGATTATTAACTTCTCCCGAAGTAAATGTTACATTCTTTGTCTATGGGTACGGTTGGACCCAGTGGATAAAACTCATACCTGTTGTGAATTAAATTCCAATTTTTTTTTATTCGTAGAAGCTTTGTAGTTTCATGTTATCGATGTATCAAAACTAAAAACATTTTTTATAATAAAAAATATAAAACTTTATATTCAATTAAAATTAAATATTTATTCAATGCAACTTTTACAAAAGATATTTGATAAATTGATGACATTTTTTTTTGTAATAAAAAATATAATAAAACTTTATATTCAATTAAAACTATATATTTCTTCAATGCAACTTACAAAAACATTTTTGAATGGTCAGGATATATAAACCTCTTACACGCTTGACATCTTTTACGAGATTTTCTGTCTTTCCCATCCACAGTCTTTACACTTTCCACGTTTTGGACTTCCATTTGCATTTCCACTTGTTCCGGCTACTCCATGTAAATTTATTTGGATTTTTTGTGGAACATTTGTTGTTATTCGGGCAGTTCGACATTTTTCTGTTAAATTATATGCCAATTCTTTTATGTAGTTTGTTCCTATTATATTAAGGATTTACATGCATATATAACACATAATATGCGTTAATTACCGCCAAATCTAAAATATTATAAAATAAGTAAAGATGCCACCTTCTCTGTTCCTCTGTTGTAGGTATAAGCTGATGCTAATTTATCTATTGTATCCACACCTCCTTTGGTTCTATTGTATTCTAAAATAATGTCTGGTTTCTTATGTTCTTACAATGACACCTTGTCATATAAATGCATCGAGGACAAAAGAATAACAGATTTACCCCATTTAGGACTATATAAAACTAGTCATGTTCTTCTGAAACCCAAAAATTGATGATAGGGATTCCTTTTTTATGTATTTCAACGTTTCTTTTTGAACTTGTATGTACTTTTTGCGTACATTACGAATATGCATTATTTCAATAAATAAATTGTCAAATAAACCACAATTTGTTTAAAAACAATTTTTTTAAATTTTTTTAGTAGTATTTAAGTTAAGTTTGAATGTAAAACAGAAGTACTTGTCATTTCGTATATTTTGGGGAATAAGCCACAATTTAAGTTTATAATAAGTTTATTTTTGACGTTTCGATTTCTACTTCGGAAATATTTCTCAGAATACAGAACATTATTAAATTAATTAAATTTTGTTTTTGGTTACTTGGTAGAAAATTTGGTTGGAAAAGTTATAACCAATATTACCTGAAAATCGTATCAAGTTTAACTCCCTGTATCATTAAAAAGGAGTATAGGACCATTGATCTATTGCAACCATAGTTTTTTAATAATTGTTAAAAATTTTAAAACATATTCGTTTTCATAATATTCGTTAATTCAAATACAGGGTAAGTCAAAATGCAAGTAGATTATTTTCTTGATAATTTTAAATAGAACACCCTGTATTTTAAGTCACTATCGAAAAGTACTAATATCGTACTTTACATTTTATGGAATACTCCCTATACCTTTCCTCGAAGTTTTCTGTCCACCTTTCTAGTATCTGGTCCTGATCACCAATGATCTCCCCTGTTCTATTTCTAACGATTGATAATCTTGGTTTGAATTGTTTCCTGTTCTGGTTAATCCTCTTGTAGAACTTTCGCGTTTCGCAAAAATATTTTGGTACATCCTGAGTGAAAAATTCGAAGAAAGATTTTTAAAACATGGCTTATCAACCTGATGGTTCGGCCGTCACTACATCTTTTCGCATGCTTTTTTAGGTATCGTCACAAAAGTCGACAACAGCCAATTCGTTGGTGTATAGCAAGTTTCATATTTCTTACCTGAACTTTCGAAGAGCTTTATCATTTCATCCCGCCTCGTCTCCTTTCTGATCTTTGCTAATCTTATAGCTCGTTCAATTTCATTCATAGTTGTCAGGTCCTGTCACTAATTCTTTAATTTAAAGATCGGGACTTTCATCATTAAACAATTCCTCAATGTACTATTGCCATCTGTCTATTTTTCCATATCAGTGATAATCAGTTTGCCGTCTCTTTCAACGATGTTATTTGTACTGACCCGTTACTCCTTTTATTTTTTTTTATACATATTAAATGCATCTTGTTTTACCTGTAATTCTTCAATTTCTAAACATTTGTTTTCGAAGTATGTTTCTCTATTGAACTTTGAAAAATAAGGCTATTATCGAGCACAAGTTAAATTAAATCTTGCCCAAGTACTTTCGCTTAAAATAGCATCTTCAGGGGCATTTCGTCAAATATGAGCTATTCAGCAAGCGTAGAATGTGAAAAACATGAGTAATAACATAGAATTGTACAAAACACTACACTAAAACAAGGACAAACAGTTTAAAATTACTTAAAAGATTCTACGCACTACATTCTTTGTCAGTATCAGGAGGCAGAATGAGGGAGTGTTTCTCTATTCCCAAATATTACAAGTTGTAGTATTTTATGTGCCCTATCTGCTATCACTTAAAGTGATAACACTTTAATAATCGCGGCAAATCAGGAAGAAATGGAAGACATAATGAGATGTTTGGAGGAAAAAAGCAAAACATATGGACTAAAGCTAAATAGGAGTAAGACAAAGATCATGATAGTAGACAAAGCTAGGAATAATCTTCAACACATTAAAGAAATTTGGGACTTTGAAGTAGTAAATACTTTCATATACCTGGGGTCCTTAATAACAAATGATGGAGGGTGTGACAGAGAAATACGTAGAAGGTTGACTATTGCTAGAACAGCCATGATGAAACTGATAGCAATTTGTAAAAATTCTAACATAACAATACACACAAAACTAAGGCTGGTAAGGGCGCTCATTTTTCCCATATCCACATATGCATCCGAAACGTGGACCTTAAAGAAAACGGATAAAAATAAACTGGACGCTTTTGAAATGTGGATATACCGCCGCATGTTGAGAATATCCTGGATTGAACATCGCACTAACGTATCGATATTAGAACAACTTAAAGTAAAGGATAGATTGCTTAAACAAATACAACAGAGATGTTTGCAGTATTTTGGACCTATTGCTAGAAGAACATATAGCCGAGGGTAGAGTTGAAGGAAGAGATCCAGGGGAAGATCTCCAAGCCGTTGGGTAGATCAAACAAAAACATTGATTAACCAAGGGTTACATGAAGCAGAACAACTAGCCCAGAACAGAGAAGGATGGAGGGAAATCGTAAAAAAACTGTGAAGGCCTGATCTGCCCTGCTAAGTAAAAACGTCCTAACTGGCAATATTAGACTTTTGAGAAAAAGCAATATTTGTAGTTAATACCGTGCCGTCATCATTTTAAAAAGCAGACTGTTGCTTTTTTGCATATAAGTAGTTAATTAGGATTAATTTTTTTTTTGGTTTACCAGCAATCACTTAAACTACCCCAAGTTTGATATTTGATAGATAGGACTTTTTAACTAAGCATTATTAATGTATTGGTTATTTAGATTTATTAATTTTTCAGATAGGACTTTTTTAGTTTAAATATGAATGACAATTAAAATTTTACTAACTGCATTTACTCATTAAATAAGTTTATTAAGAAAAAAGGCAAAACTGATACATATTGTATATTACCACAAAAGTAATTACATTAAAAAAAAAAGAAAAAAATTAAATCAAATTACAAATTATCCTCAACGACGGATTCTGACACTGGCATATTTTCCCAAAACATAATCCTATTCTTAGGTAATATTGGGCGGAGCTTATTTAGCAAAGTTTGTTTTCTCTTCATGTCAATCCCTCGAGCCTTAGTATGCATATGGGGTTTGGGTATGTCTGCTTTGAAAGATTTTGCCATTAGGAAATTAAGATTTATAAAATCGTCTGAAAAGCTTACTTTGTATTTAAGGTTTTTACTTCCTCTTGAACAAGAAATAAGAACTATATCTCGTAAATATGGCCTTGGTGACAAGTGATTAATTTTATGCTTTGAGCTATGATCTTTCCATGCATAAAAATGTTCTGTTTGCATAGGTAATATCTGCACTTTTCCAGAATTTGAATTCTGGACACAAGACATAAAGTCATCAAAGTCGAATACTTTACCCATTTTTGTTAGTTCCTTTTCTACCTGATGATGGAAACTATCAGCTGCCATAAAAGTGTGTCCAGGTTCAAAAAATTTTAGAGTCAAATTTTGTAACTGAACTTCAGGACTATTTACAATATATATGAGAAAGGAAAGAATTGCCCAGTTTTTGTTTTGCGATGCGCAGTTATCTAACCAGAATGTTATATTTTTTTCATCTCTGTGATGTAAAATAAATCTGTAAAAAGTCGAAATGATGTCTTCCTTATTTCTGCCTGATATACCCTCATGCCAAATAACCGCTGTTGGTTTTTGTTTATTCGATGAATTACCGATTGGCACAAAACTTTCGTTGTATGCAATAATGCGAGGAACAAATATTACCTCTTTAAACATCTCTGCCCGAGGTAACATGATCACCTTTTGTAAATCAACAGAAATATACATTTCGTGAGAGGTTGTGGATACAGCCACATCATTTTGATATTCTTTCCGAGCTGAGTCATATAAAATTTTATGCTTCTTCCATGTTTGACAGGAGTCACAGTCTGCATTTTCATTAACTTCATTATGTTTTGTCTCAGATTTATGTAGGTTGTATGTTTCACATTCAAAACACTCTTCATGACCCAGCTTTGCAAATGATATATTCATATCACTAACATTTTTACGATAAACTTCATAACTGACTTTCATATCTGGATACATTTCCTTGAAATGCTTGTGCATTTGTGTAATAGAAATATCACTGGGCAAATACAGCCTATTTGGTGCATGTTCTCGACGATAATGTGCTATTGTTGGATTGAATAACTGTACGTGTTGTTTGATACGATCGGTATCAATTTTCCATTTACATGGATGACGTCCTCTTTTATCAGGAACAGGTATTATGGTCGTAGCTGCTGGAGTGTTTCGAATAGTTTTCAAAATTCGGTCATTGTTAACATCAAATCCCAGAGTAGAAAGAAGAAAAGTTTTGCAAACATTAACTTCATCACCAGTTATATTTTTCAGGTAATACTTGAACGTATTTCTGCGACATGTGTTTGTTCCAGCTGTTCTTCGTTTTATATCGAACCGCCTTATACAACCGTATATAAATGTATTTCTGGCGTTTGCACTCATTTCCCACACTAGTTGAATAATAACTTGCTGTCTCTGGACATTAATTTTTGATGCACACTTTAACTTGCACTGTTCTGGATTACATGGTTGTTTAATGAAATGTTTTTGCTTCAAAGAATCTGTTTTTTGCTTTTTTCTAATAGCTGGTGACAAATCATACTTTTTGCGTTTTCTGATTGTACCTTTCTTTGTATAAATTTTATCACTTTTCAGCTCAACAGTATGGATTACGTTTTGCACGATATTATCAAGTAGCTGCTTAATAAAAGGCAAAGTTTCGTCTGCAACATCGATGTCCACATCATATTCGTTAATATTATTGGAAAAGTGTTTGTTAGTTGATATAATTTTATCCTCACCCGGGTTAAGTGTTGTTTCTGAAGCTGTAGAAGATTCTGCTGCATTAAATTCAACTTCTGCATCAGCAAATTCTCGTTTTTTCTTTTTCTTGCCGTCAATGCGTATTTCTTCTCGAAACTGTTTATTATGCAATGCTAATGCAACTAATTTTTCCCCCTGTCCATTTTCCTGAAGAAAAACAAAAATTTACTGACTACTCAATTATTATTTATATTTATTTTTACTTACCACAGCGAATCAAAAAGTACAATAGTTAATACACTTAGTTTACTAGTATTACGAAAATAAGCCTGCTTGCTGCAAGCGTCACAAAATACAAATGAAATCAACAAAAATTATTACATCCAATTATCTATCAAATATCTATATGACGCGATCGGGTATTCACATCACTTCACAGAATAATTCCCCTAGTCATATATTTCGTATAAGCGCTAGGTCAACATTAATTTCACCAGTTGAATGATTTCAACATGACTTATTTAGTCAAAAAGTCCTATCTTCAAAATTTGATGCAGACAGGACGCTTTAACTAAGTAGTCAGTATATAGGATAATTATTCTAAGCACAGCGGCTGTTAGTTGTAGAAAGGACAAACAAATTTATGATTTTGTACGATTTGAGGTGGCAGAAAGGATTTTCTGACTAAGTAATAAGATGATAAATGTCTAATAGTAGTAGAATATAACCTTATCTAGAAAAAACGAAAATTGTAGATCGGACGTTTTTACTAAGCAGGGCAGTGATGGTGTCACCACATCCCAAAAGGGATTAGGACTGAGGAGGAGGATCTGCTATCTTGATTCTTGGTTCAATTTATTGTTGAACTATTAGTCCATGTGCATTAGTTTATGGTGCACAAGCTTCCCATTGGTTTCGCTAAGTCTGTTTCCATAATGAACTGGATTTTAGGCTTTATGAAATAATAAGAAACCAGATATCAATATAAAATGTTTATTATCACCCTTTTATACAGTCTATCATAAAAATGTTCAATATATTGATCAATAATATTGGCATAATTATTCTTAAACCCAAAAGGCACCAGATGCGAAACTAATTTGCTTTATTTAAGGACTCTCCCACTCTCTGATGAAATGGAAATTCGCTTATTTGGTTCCTTGAAGGAACCATTCAAGAATTATGCAATGGTTTATATGAAATATTTCTTTTGTTACTGAGTACATTTTTTGTATATTTTGACTTGTTTATCACCTGGACTTATTGTAGAAACGTAAAAAAAAAACAATGAAAAAAAACCACCTTAAAAAAACAAATAAGTCGAGAAAGAAGTATAGACAAAAGATGAAGTTATATGTAAAGATCTTTGAGAGAAAGAAGTATATTGTTTCAAATATATCTGAAACAGAATAACAATAATCCATACTTACATTGAAAGTTCTGATAAAGAAGAGGGTGATTTAAAATTAACATTACTAATTCAAATAATGTTGCAGGTAATATAACTTCGTAAGATGAGCAGCGTATTTCCAAATGAATCGAAGAAATAAATGCTGCTGAGTATAGCGAGGTGTTTTTGGAAGCTGTTAATATTCCGAAAAGGAATGTGCACTGTAAACAACACCATTTAAAGCAGTTTCATTTCAGGTCAAAATATTGCAGAAGGACAGTGACAGCAACGAAAAGACCAATATCTTCATTATTGGCTATAACCTGGGCATTAAATTCACTGCTTCAGGTCTGGTCTTATGCAGACATCTCACTTTTTTCCTTTTTCCAGATATAGATATACTAGAACGATTTTAACAGAGTTTTGAACATCTTATGGAGAATAAAGCTTGCTTAGTGGCTTATTGCATACTTAGTTGCATACAATACATTAAAATAGCAATATTTCAATTATTACTTTAATGAAATATTACTGAAGAAATATTCGAGCTGCTTGCACACTCAAATTTTATGACAAATTTTATCACAGTAAAATTAACTAGAAACAAAAGAGAAACAGGATAAGACTGAAGTGGAAAGATGGTGTACACGACGAAGATTGTTAGGACCAGTTTGCGCCAGAATACTTTGACTATTCTGATCATTCAGGAATCGATCTTGTTCCACATTCACCGAAGACTAAAGATTCTTCTAAAGAAATAACAAATAATGAAACTCATAACGTTTGCAAATACTTATTATTAAAGGTAAATATGGCACAGATTATAAGATAATTAAGCCAGAAGCGTTTGATTATTTTGGGTGTAAGAATAATCGTTTTCCACGTTCAATGTCTATCTTCACACTTTTTTTCGTGTTCTCAATCTTGTAAAAAATGTCTAACTAAAATGGTACACATTTTAACAATTAATATAATATGTAACTATAAGTGAAATAAAACCCTGCTCTCTAATTAAATATTCAGCGTGTAGAATATAATTATTGCAGAAATTAATTCGATTCTGAAACTGCGCATACCTATACCTTATAGAAATACCTACCCTATTTTTTAAATCTGCATGTGTCTCTCTCTCTCAAATATATATAATATATATATATATATATATATATATATATATAATATATATATATATATATATATATATATATATATATATTTAAAGACAATATAAAGAAAATATTCAAAGTTATTGAAATATGGATGATTCTCTATTTAAAAGCATCGTGCGCTTTTAAATGATGGAGATTCTTGTTGATCCAGTTCTGCCGATAAAAGCTCTGCCGAGCGTAAAATTTTAATAGTATTAAAAATTTTAATATATTTTAATTTAGTATGTAAAAAAATTGAAAATGGAAGTCGAAAGATTGCCGAAAAAAGCCTCTTCAAGGCCAAAGACGAAAATAATGTCCAAAGGATGAAGTGGCAGCAGAAGCACAAAATTTGCTAGACGTGAGGATCTGGAGAAAAACAGCAATGTTAGAATAGGCCAAGGTTTGATTTGAGCTGTAGGGCCCTTGAAGAGAGAGATGTAAACAAATAATAAAAAAAATAAGCCATATGATTTTATCGTACCAAACATTTAACTAAACGATTTCAAAATTGTATTTTGTTAATTTCGATAAAATATATTCGGGGTCAGTTGAGATTTCTTCTTCTTCTTTTTATATAGACATGACTCTGTCTGTTCTTCAATGTGCCTCCAGTAAGTTGTCGTTCCATCGTTTTCGTGGTCTTCCTATTGGCGAACCGTCTCTTGCCGTCTCTATTACGCTATTTGTTGTCATTCGGTTTAGATGATCGTTCCATTCTACTCTTCTATATCTTACCCAGTTTTTGATGTTCTCTACCTTGCATCTACGTCGTATATATGTACTTCTAGCTCTGTCCCAATAGTGTCTTACCATCAATTTTTCTGTGTTTTTATCTCTGCTGTTTCTAACATCCTTTTTGTCCTCTCTGTGTAAGGTCTTGTTTCTGCCGCGTATGTCATTATTGGTCCGATGACTGTTTTGTATGATGATTCAGCCTTTCGTTTCTTTCCCGATATTTTTATTTCTCCATATTGTTTCTTCAGGAGATATATAATATTTAGACAGTTGAGATTTAGATATAATATTTATAAATTAACGCAAAATAGTATTTTAGTGGGAATTTATACCATAAGGATAGAGAATTGCTATGTAGAGGCAGAAGTGTGGAAGAACATGTCAGCTATATATGTTCTCCCTAAAAATCACATGACATACAGCAATAATACAAATATGAGAAATTTTTTTTAAAATGATGCGTGATACTATTCTTTTAATTCACATTTTCTGGTCTATACAATGTCTATATTTTAACCTATGTTTTTGACATCTGCCGTAAACAAAGTCAGAATAGCCATGTGGATTGCCAACGTTCGGAACCGATAAGGCACATGAAGAAGAAGATGTTTTTGATGGATTCTTAACACCTCAAGGCTCTTCTGTAACATTAATCTTCTGTAATATTTTTTCAATAAAACTAACTGTTTTGCCACAAATCACATATACTGATTGTTTTTCCATGGCGTATTAATACAAATATATATTCGTTATATGAATATACCAACCAATGATCATAATAATGTTAGTATCGCGTATTTTTATAAAGTGTTTCAGTACATACGACAATCTTTCAACTATTCTTTAATTTTTACTGATTTTGCACACTTGCTTTAATAAAACCTAATTAAATGTTGCCATTAAAAATTAATTGATATCGGCTTGTTATAGTAGACTGGCAACAAGTGAATTATTATGTAAAATAAGATTTTTACATTTAGTGTATGTGCAATTTATCGCTAAGTCTTATACCGAAAGAGCATGGTTTTATTATACTTTAATTTTGGCATCTATAACAATAAAACTTGGGATAGCTGCCCGGCTTTAACAATTACATCATAACAATCGGTGTTTCCAATAATAATAAAAAAAACAATCCAAAAATTTTTTTGTGATATTCAAACACATACTCGGAAATCCTATTATTATATAGTGCGTACCATCAATATACAATTTTTGATATTTCCAGAGAGCTACCCAAATTGATTCAAAAATAAATTGTTCCAATAAGATTCATTTATCAGAAAAACTATAATAGAGCAATGAAAAGTTGTTAAATAGAAAAAAAATATATATTACAATACGAAATTAGTTTTACTTTAATATAAAACAGAATTCCGTGTTCTTAATGTAAAGTATCAATTGGTGATACACTTGGGGCACAAACACGTATGCAGTTTGCATTAGACGGTCTGTAATACTATCATGTTCCTTCACCGCCGCAACTGTCAAGAACCTTGTTTGTGGTGGCACGTATATTACACACTTCGTTGCTTCTTCTTGTGATTGTGTGTGACTATCTATTTGACTATAATATACTTCACTTATAGACAGCAGCTTTCTTATATTATTATTTTGATTTCGATGATATACATCTGTCGGGCATCCCATAACACGACCATATTTTTTATAAGTTTGAATGTAGCAGGTTTTGTATTGACAAGTGAGAGGTATAAAAAAAAGAGATAGAAAATAATAACACAATTAAATGTAACAACTGAACTTTTGCTCCCCATAATCCGAGAGGTGTGGGAAACAAACCGCATTCCAGCGGGCTGGAAAAAAGGCATCATTACTAAGCTTCCAAAAAAGGGCAACCTCACACATGCAAAAATTGGAGAGGAATAACCTTGCTTACCGCCATAAATAAAATCTTCACGACCATCATACTTAAAAGATTAACAAACAAGGTTGAATTTCGAGCTAATCAAGTAGGCTTTAGACCAGAATCCTCCTGCATAGACCACATTAATACTGTGAGGCTAATAATGGAACAATCGGTTGAATGGAACACACCCCTATACATGGTTTTTGTTGATTTCGAGCGTGCTTTTGACAGCTTATCTCATGATGCGATATGGAAAATTTTAGAGCTAAGAAACATCCCGCATAAAATAATTTCCATTATAAAGTTACTGTACACTGAAGAGAAATGCAGCGTGACACACAATGGGATCAACAGTGACGAATTTGACGTACTTACTGGAGTCAGACAGGGATGCGTGCTTTCTCCGTTTCTTTTTAACATAGCTCTAGACTATGTTCTCTCCAAACTAGACTCTGACACAAGAGGGATACAATGGACGTTAACCACACGCCTAAGCGATCTCGAATACGCCGACGATATCTGCCTGTTAGGACAAAGGTTCCAAGATGTGGCTGACCAATTGGAAACACTTTCCACTGAAGCCAATAAAATAGGTTTGAAAATCAATATTGGTAAAACCAAATCCATGAGAATAAATGCAAGAAACAACACGTTATTCATCATTAATAACATGCAGATTGAAAATGTGGAAAACTTTACGTATCTTGGAAGTGTCATAACAGAAAGCGGAGGTACAGAAGACGATATTCGTATGAGGATACGAAAAGCGCAACAAGCTTTCAGCATGTGGAGGTCTGGAGAATACACTACGAGGACAAAGATCCGCATATTCCAGTCAAATGTCATGTCTGTACTACTTTACGGATGTGAAACCTGGAAAGCGACAAAAACCCTTACAGACAAACTGCAGGTCTTTGTTAATAAATGTCTACGAAGAATTGTTCGTATTTTCTGGCCTAACATCATCAGAAACGAAGATTTACTACACCTGACCAAACAAAAGAGGGTAGTAAATGAAATAAAGTCCAGAAAGTGGGGTTGGATCGGTCACACACTCCGAAAAAATAACTCCAGTATTGCAAAGACTGCCCTAGAGTGGAATCCGCAAGGAAAACGGAAAAAAGGTCGCCCAGTACAAACTTGGAGAAGATCCATCATGGACGAGATAAGAAAACAAGGAAAGTCTTGGAATGAGGTGAAGGCTTAGCGCAAAATAGAACCCGATGGCGCGTTTTCACTGAAGCTCTATGCTCCACTTAAGAGTTCAAGAACCTTATATATAAATGTAACAACAGTCAGCCTAGTTTCAGCTATAACGTTGAAGTATACTATAGGAACATTCCTAAAATGATGCCTGTATCCTTAAAATGTGGTTACTAAGAAGCTTTGGTTTAAAATATTGGCTTAAATGTTATTAAATTTAGTACTGGAATTCTACAAGATGCAATATATATATAATATATATATATAATATATATATATAATATATATATATATATATATAGACGAAGAGCTATTGGAATTACAGTCAGGAAAAACATTCTACTGTCGAGTGACAGAACAGGCGGTATTGGTTTCCTAATCAACCAGAAATGGAAACTAGAGTACTAGAGTAGTAGAAATAACTGGTATCATGGATACTACCTAGTACCTAGCTTAAACTGGCAACTATCAAAGAGATACAATATACAAATATACACCCGAACACTTACCCATACTGACGAAGAAATAAAAGAACTCTACAGTAACATAAATAAAGCATTAAATAACAATAAAAATCACTTCACAAGTATTTAATTGGTGACAAATGCCAAAGTGGGAAAGAAAAACGACAAGAAACAAGTCATGGGAAAGTATGGAGTCGGTGAGAGAAATGAAAGGGGAGAAAGACTGGTTCAGTTTGCACACTACCAAAACATGCCAATTGCAAATACATTCCATAATAAAAACAGAAAATGGACTTGTGTAGCACCAAATTGAATCGCTAAGAACGAAATTGACTTCTTTCTAACTAACAAGATTGTTCCAATAAAGAAAGACTGGTAGGTAATGCAATCGAAAATAGGAAAAACTATAAGAAAACAAATAAGCGTTAATCATTGGGAATCAGCAAATCGTTGCTATAACAAACAAAAACACCAGAATTGCAGACAGAAATGAGATAATACAATTCGTGACTAAATTCTACAGCAAACTATACAAAGCCCCGGAAACTCTTGAAGAAGCGATCAGTAATCAACAAGAAGTCCTTCCGGAAGAAGTAGTATCGACAATAACAAAAATAAAAAGCGGTAAAGCAGCTTAACATATGGCATAACAGTGGAACTGCTTAAATATGCTGGCAAAAACCTGGAAAATCTTAGCAGACATATTTACCAACTGCCTAAGATCAAGATGCATACCAGACCATTGGAATACAGCAATCATAATTCTCATTCATAAGAAAGGTAGCCAAGAGGATATCAAAAACTACAAAGATCATCAACATATTAACAAATGCATTATATGCTGCACAGCCAAGAGAGCAAGCTGGCTTCAATACCATGGCTCTTATTCATACGCTTCGAGAACTAATGAGTAGAGCTAAAGGATATGAAATACCGCTAGCATTAACCTTCATACATTTCGAGAAACCTTTCGTTTCTATATATTCCAAGGCAGTAATACAAGCATTGACCAACCAAAGTATTAACAAACCCTACATAGAAATTTAGCAAATATATACAGACAAGCAAAAGCTAAGGTAAAAATGTATGAAAACACTCCAGAATGTCACACTGCCAGAGTCGTCCGACAAGGATACGCAATATCACCACAGCTCTTCACTGTAACTCTAAGAAATGTATGCTGCAAAATGAACTGGTAGAACAAAGATCCATTGATGGAGAATACCTCAGCCATCTAAGATTTGCAGACAACATCGTTCTGATTGTTAATAATCCTGCAGAACTACAAGAACTTATAAGCGACCTAAATGCAACTAGCAATGAAGTTGGCCTAAAAATGAACTTGACAAAAACAAAAACCATGTACAACGGGCTAGTGGATGTCCAAGATGTAATAATTGGTACAGTACACGCGTATGTATACCTGAGGAACCTGGGACAATTAATACATAAATCTCAAAGAATGAAACTGGAATCAGCAAACCAGAAATCAACAAAAGAATGAAACTGGCTTGGGCATCTATTGATAGAAATGCAGTTATATTCAAATCGAAGATGCCAATCCACCTGAAGAAAAAAGCATTCGATCAGTGTATACCACCAATCATGACACGGCTGATGAAATAAAGAGACGCCAGCTAAAATAGGGAACAGAAGAGTATATCTGGTAATAATAATGGACAAATCTAGTAATTCAATAAAATTAATGATATATACTGAGAGGAAAATTCGACGATTACATCTATTACGGTATTAATTGGGTTTCTACCTGATTTTCTATCATGCTGTCGAATTATTTATGTAAATTAACTATTTGTTAAATTAATTAAATATTCACAAACGTTGCGTATCGTCCAATAACGTAATAAATAGCTCGTGTTGACGCTAGATTGACAAGAGTAGGGTATATCAATAGCGGATATCGTTTGACCTACATTTTCGATAGTCAGTTTTAAGTTTTGTCTTCGAAATTGTATTTAACTATAATTTGAGTGAGCTGTGTGTAAATTAATGTTTGAATTAGTACTGTAAAAAGAGAACGATTGTCAGGGAAAAGTTAAATATTCATCTTGGTAAATAAAAATGAAAAAATATCTTCTTTTTTTTCCTTCTTCCACTAAATAATTGTGAGTTTATGTTTAAGAGAATTTTGTAAGACAATACTATTTTGTTTCCATTGTATTGTTTTGTTTATTCTAAGAGATTCTTCCTCGGTTGTGTGATATATGAATAATTCAGATAATCACCTATACGTTGTGAAATTTTACATGAATAAAAATCAAACACTCCGTTCGAAATGTGGAAGTACAGGAAGAAAAACAAGAATCATCGTAGTCGCTTCTAGTATTCGTGTATTTGTATGCAAAGAGTGCATTTGTTTTCTGGAGTTTTTTATGTATTCGATGACATTTTTTGATCGCATTATCGATATTATTTTATTGTAGCTTTGGATACTCCGATAATGTCTGCTTTATTGATATTAGATTATCTTTCTTCATATCTGATATTAATAAATTAGGAGATATAGAATCAAAGGATCAGAAATAAAAATTATAAAATTAGAAATACTGTTATAATAAAAATTTAAGGAAAGTTATTAGTATAAGATATCAGATGTAGTTCATGTAATAGACATACAATAAACAAAGTATTAAATAAAATATAAAGTAAAGTATAAAAAACAAAGACGACATCGAGTTAATTTATAGTTCAGCCAAAAAGATAGTTGCTCATGTAGTATTGACAAGAGAAATCGTTTACTTCATCACCTGATAAGAAAACTAGCCACATAATGTACAGGTAAAACACCACACACATAGGGATAACAAAAACTATATGGACGTTTCGGCTTCCGGTGTTTTATGGAAGACAATTTATTACAAAAATAATGAATAAAATTTAGTATGTACACAAAGTTCCCTTTTCATAGCTCTAAAACTAGTTTCCATGACGAAAACTACATAATTTTTTATAAAAAGAATGTCCAACAAAATATACACATAGCACAAAATCAATCATTACATACAATAATATGAGAAATTCTTAATATTAAATTAAAATAAGTAATATATTTGTTTCTATTCACATTTCTTTATTCTACAGATTTGATTTTGAATGTTAATTTTATAACTTAAGCTTGCGAAACTTAATATACGAAGGTGAGGAAGAAAAAAGTTGTAGACCGCTTTTAGAAGTATCACAAAATTTAAACACTATTGAGAAACGGTTAATTTTTTTCTAGGTTCACAATAAAAATAATCATCAGAAGGTAATATAAGAATGTTATATTAAGCTATTTAGACCAATATGATACTAAAGCGTAGTAAAAAAATATCCTATAATTCTGAAGCATGGATATTAGAGAATATTATCATTTAGGAGAACTAAAACAAAAGGGAATACAAAGTCCAAATTTTCAAAAGAGTGCTAAACTCACAGGTTTGTTACTAACTTAAAAATAAATGCTGCTTCGAATATGAGGCACACAATTTGACAAATCAAAATTGAGGCCCTGAAAACCTTTATATGATATATTACCTAGTGATTCAAGTTAATATTTTCATGTTTTAAGAGCGTATCACAGATTTTTCTTCCTCGTATTTTTATATATTTATTCTAGTTCTAAGATACAGCTGTATATTTTTAAATATATATAATTATATAGAAAGAAAATCACGAGTTAAATACAGATTGTTAATAATTTTTATAAATCACCATTTACAATTAATAAAAAAAAACTAAATCTAGACATACAACAAGCCAACCAAACTATGGAGATAAAAAGTATAAAGTCGAAGTGCAGCCTAACAGCGGAACAACAGTCGGTCTCGTCTAGAGTCGGTTTTTTGTAATTGCATCAATGAAAAATTGCAATTGTAGAGTACATATCCATAGGCCAATAATTTTTATAATGTATCATATAAAATCACCAAAGCTATGCTTAAATATGCAGCAAGTCAAGCTCAAAGCTTCCAGTGAAACCATATAACGTAACCGAGCAAAAGTCGGTTCCGTTGATTATTAGTTTTTGTCGTAGTATCAAGGAATAGTTACACACTGTATATTTGTTATACATCTCATACAATACAATTCCACATCAACGTTCTATAGCTTTAGTTATTTTCACTTTCCAGGCTTCTGAGGCAACGTGACCACGCGACGTTTGGCGAATGTTACCAATTCTTCTCGAATGTCTATCTCGTGTGTAATGAGCTGAGGTAACGGAGCATTATGTCAGCCTGTAAGTTATTATAAGTAGAAGTTCTATAAAATATCAATATTTAAATCGCAGCATGAGTGCTGCAAAAAAGAAAAAAGTATCATTTTAATAGTGATTGGGAGAAAGAATTTTTCTATGTCATGTTTAAGGATAAGTTTGTCGATCTTCAGTGGCATGGCCCAAACGTGGGACTTAAAAAGGTATTATAAAACCGTGCATAAAAAGTATGAAAATGATTTTCAGTGAAAGAAGCATTTATTGAAGGGGCTAATGTATTATTTGATTACTTAAAACATAAAACACAGATCATATCTGTTATCGAAGAGGCCCAGTTATCACGCCGAACTATTATCAGAAGAATCGAGATTATGAGCACAGATTTGGAATCCCAGCTGAAAAGGGATATTATAGAATCTATGTACTTTTCTTTCAGTTTGACGTGTCTACCGATATGACTGATACTGCCCAGTTATGCATGTTCATGCGGATGGTATTTCTTGATATATCGGCTAAAGAAGAATTATTAAAAGCAAGTTCTATGTTAAAAAATACTAACTACGAAGGATGTGATAGACATTGCCACAAAGATTGTGAATTTAATCGAAGCACTTAAATTCGTGGGTTAGGAAAATTTTAGTTTACAAATATTAGTATTAGATGCTTGATTAGATGCCTTAATTACATTTGGTATTTAAAAACATTTTCATAAATCTATGTATTTTAGTATCTATGTTTAGCCTCGTTGCAGTAGTCGGTAGTCGATCGCTTGTCTTCTAAATATTTTGTGGTGGATCGCAGACACTACAAGTCTGAGCACCTCTGGTTTACAGGATATAGTAATAGTAAGGATAGATCCCTCATTCCTCGAGCCCTTATAAAGGCGTGATGACACTCTAAATATTACTGGCTTGCTGTCTCCATTGGCTGCGATCCTGTGTAAAATAATCTTTTTTTGAAAACGATTTCCGAAGTGGAAATCGTAACATTAAAAACAAATAATGTAAAATGTAATTCTTATTACAATCAATTGTGGTTTAATTCCATATAAATACAATACTTAACAGGAAAAAGCATTTTAATCATTTTGGATATTTGGATCATTTAGTGCTCAGAACTCTTTCTATTTGAAGCTTGATCAAACAAAAAAAAAACTTGATATAAAAAGCCAAAGAAATCCAGCCCTGACCTGAAAATGCACTGTTAAACCAACATTTAACCACAGATAAAAAATAACTCAATAATTTTCGAGAACGTCGAGCATGAAGGCCGAGCTTGCTCGTACTTCCATGAAAAATGATTCTGAAAAATCCAAGAATGTAGATGATTACTACGCATTCACTTGTGACTTAGAAAAGGCTCTGGATTTTCCAAAACTGACTACATCGATTGCCTATTATAATCGCAACATATATATTTACGAATTGTCAATTGACCAGTTTACAAGGATCTAGACTAAGACTTAAGTGCAGTTCATTTTACAACTGAAAGTAGATAATAAGACACTTGAGCGCACTTTGACCAAAGCGACTTCCATACGTGACATATTATGGACATTTGACATGAAACGTGACATTTATGTTTCTAATGTCACGTTTTATGTCAAATGTCACGTATTATGTCAAATGTCACATATTATGTCAGATGTCACGTATTATGTAAAATGTGTGTGTTTTAATTTACCAACAAACTCTTAAAACCTTTAAACGAAAGGAGGTGCAAGTCAGTTTACATCTTAAAAACTTCCCTTATGATATTTTTTTTACCAAAACGTTGTTGGTGGGGTTCACATGCTCTTCACAAAAATTGTGGCTATTTCCTGGATTCGTGATTAAAAATTTCTTTATTCGCTGATCTACAAAAAAACTACACATACCTACATATTTATTGTATTATTAAAAATAATATGTATTTGTTTAGGTAACTTCCCAAAATCGTAAGTTATTATTTGTCTTAGAAGTTCTTTGGCAAAACAATTCATTACCGTATTTCATGGCTGCATTGTACTTCAGCAAAAAATTACGAATTTTTTAAATTAAGACCTTATTAATTATTATTAATATCGCTGTTCTCTCAGCAAAATGTTTTAATTACAATTTTTTAATTAAAACATATTGATTATAACCCCATATGTTCATTTCGTACTTATCTCCGGCTCGTAAGTGAAATGTGTACTTTTTCTAAAAAGAAAAATACAAAAATCAATAAAGATAATCAAAAGGACCTTTACAACTCTATGAAACACGAACTAACATTTATTAGAAGCTTGTAATCCTAATAAATCTTTAACTTTAAAAGTTATACAGTTAGTAGCATTATTGAAAAGCTATGGTGAAATACAAAAAAGTTAACATATCTGTATTATTAAAAAACTATATACTAAATTCCCCCTTTCAACAAAACGATTACGCTTTCAAATTTTAACGCCAATACTGACTCAATCCATTGATTTCAAAACAAAAAAAACAAAACATTGTTGTTATCAAGCAATCATTGGTGTTGAAAGTGGAGTTTTCAAGGTCATATCTGTCTTATACGAAAATCTTTTCCTTAAAATGTGATAGAAGAATCAAAAATTTAATAATTCACAAATTTGAAATCAAAAAAGTTGTACAAGTACAATAAAAATGTAACATAAAAATTAAGTTTTAAAATATTTTATCAATATTTTGTCGATTGTTTGTACCTACACATTATAAATTGTGGAATATTTAGACTATTTTGGATCAAATGTTTCTAATGTTTGACAGTTACAGTTAAACAGAAAACGATGCAATAAGTCCTACATTTAGATTTGCGTACCATACTACAATTTTAAATAGATCCCCGATTTTGAAACAAGTCGAATCAGCACACTTGAAAAAATAAGCAGTTTAATTCATCATGTAACTATTGTTTTCTAGCTTCAATCGACAATATTATATTCATACACGTATAGTATTTCAAACCTTAGAGGAATCATATTGTGACAATTTTTTCAATCTGTAATAATATCCTATTATCGTCAGTGGCAATCTAACAGTTTTCGAAATCACAACACACATATCACACATCACAAATCATCTGTCTCGTGTATTAGTTCTGGCTAAATAGACGCCAGCATTAATTTTAATATTGCATCGAAAATACGTTTAAACTTGTAACAAATATCCAACAACTACCAAACTATTTATGAAAATAAAATAACAAATGATTTTCTATAAGACAGAGGCCGCTAAAAAATCGAAATCCTCTACAGCTACTCAAAAATTACATCGGTCCCTCTATAATACTAACTTTCATAAAGTAATAATACATGCTACGAATAAACATTACCACAGCTAATAGGAATGCGCCGACGTATGCTACATAAACGCCGTTGTGTGTTCTTGCATAGGAGTATGTTCCCGCAGTCACTCCTATAGCTATGATCAGGAATACTGCGGAAAGGATGAGGAAAATGTTGGCTCTACCTTTTGCATAGTCGGGTCCTACGGACGAGATCTTTCGACAGTGGGGACATCGGGCCAATGCGTTATTTAACGTGTTAAACTAAAAAAATGTTAAATTAGACTTAAACCACATTAATCCCGCAGTAAAAAATATATTAACTTATTGGATAAAACTAATGGTATTTTTCCCATTCACGCGGACGTTGTTTTACACAAATAAACATACTTCTTATCCAGAACAACTGTTTTTCTAGAAATGCTAATGTATAGAGAGCGGAATATTTGCAAGGTGCATATAGATGCACATATGGCATATTTTTGTCCATTTTAAACAACATTGCATATTTTAGCTAAACATGATTTATTTTGCATAGTTTAAAAATAAATTGTATAAAAGTTTAACATTTTTCTGTTTTCGTCTAGTGGAATGAATAGCTTCACGGAGAAGCGAAAAGTGACTAGATGTCACAAATATCATTATTTTCAATCTCTGGTCATCTATTCATTCTTTCAATGTAAACCCTATATTATGGGACAGTTTCGACCGTATCAATACACAATCAGCCCTAAACACTTTCGAATCTAAACGTGAAACTCAGAAACGCAAATTATTGAATCTCATTTCCAAACAAATTCCAAAAACCTCAACATTGGAACCCACTACAGTGGTCCACAACTTTTCTGATACCCCTATTTCAACCATTGCCACTCAAGCTTTAGCAAAAGGTTTCAATTGCTCTGTTACCCCAAGTCACATTCCAATTGAGACAATCATCTGTCAAACTGAAGAAGCCATCTCCAGTTTATCTTCCGAAGATGCTGAAATAACCAGGCAAGACATCTCTAGAGTTCTTAGAAACTCAAAGCCGCCTATTCAAAATATTAGCCAATCCGAGAAAAAAGCCCTGAAATAACTTCAGTCAAATCCAAATCTAGTCATTCTTCCCGCCGATAAAGGAAACGCCACCGTCATCCTAAACACTTCTTACATTAATAAACTCTCAAATCTCGTTAATACTTCAGACTACAAACCAATTCCTAATATCCAACAACCTATCTGGAGAAATCAACAAAAGCCATCATCAATAAAACCTCTCTTCCTGTTGACATCAAAAAATCTCTAATTCCTCGTGAAAAGTCTTCAAGAACACCTCGAATATATGGCCTACCCAAAATTCATAAACCCGATATTCCTCTTCGTCCCATTGTCAGTGAATACAACTGTTCTACACAACTCTACAACCTTTCGCCGAATATGCTTCATCCTTCGTCAAAAACTCTTTTCATTTCATCGAACTTCTTAAACAATACCCTATATCACCGTCAGACATTCTAGTAAGTTTCGATATTGTCTCACTCTTTACAAACATTCCAATAGATGAAACTTTAAACATTCTAAAAACTAAATACAGTATTCAACAATATCACTTATCTCTCATTAAACATTGTATGTCCAACAAGTATTTCATCTTTCAAAACAAATTCTACAGACAAATAAATGGTGCCCCAATGGGCTCCCCTCTATTTCCAGTAATTGCCAATGTCTTAATGGAAGACTTCGAGACCCGAGCACTATCCACATCAATGCTCAAGCCCACATGTTGGCTACGATATGTTGACGATACATTCGTCATTTGGCCCCATGGCAGGGATGCTTTAGTATCTTTTCAAACTCATCTGAATGGTATACATCCTAGTATCCAGTTCACGATGGAGTTGGAAACTGATTCATCCCTACCGTGTCTCGATGTTTTCGTTAAGAAAAACCAAACCCAAGGTTTCCATTACTCTGTTTATCGAAAACCCACACATACCAATCGTTACTTGCATGCCAACTATCACCATCCACCTTCACAAATTAATTCAGTCATTAATACCCTTGTCTCCAGATCAATACGCCTTTCCGATGATGCAAGTAGACCCGCTGAGCTCTCTTGTTTAAAACAAGCCCTAATCCAAAACGGTTACCGCGAAAATCACATCAATAGGAGCATTCACAGACATCAATCTCCCACTCATTCTCAACCCAAAGACTCAGACCCTTATCATACGAAAGCTTTTCTTCCTTATATCAAAGGTGTCACTGACAAAATCGACAGAATTCTGAAACCAAGAGGAATAAAAACAATATTTACTCCCCAACAAAAACTTTCATCTCTTGTCCGATCTATCAAAGACAATATTCCAAATGAACAACACGGAGTTTATGAAATACCTTGTGCAGACTGTCCCCGATCCTATATAGGCCAAACAAATCGTAGAATCCAAAATAGGATTTATGAACATTCCATTTCTGTTCGCAATTCTGATTCAATTTCAGCTCTCGGTCAACACCATCTTCATACAGGCCATAAAATTGATTTTGAAAACTCCAGAACCATAGCCCCATCCGCTTCTATAAACCAAGAATTATCCGAGAAGCCATAGAAATAGAAAAAAGGCCAAATTGTCTTAATAAAAGAGATGACGCCATACGGTTACCTTCTACATGGAGACCTCTCATAAAGAAAATATCGCCCCCTCCATCCTCGAATCAAAATTCCACAGTCGGAAATGTTCGCGCCAACCCCAGCACCAACTCTCGCGCCAACCCCCACAAAAATTTTACGAAAGATACGACACATTCAAGGTGTCGTATCTTTCCTGAAGTTGTTCAGTTTCTAGGAATTTGGTTGACATCCGGTTTGCTTTAGCTTCTCTGCACTTTTTTCTAATGATTTTATTGACTCGTTTGTATTGCATTGCGTTTGTTTTATGTTTTCGTCTTACGTCCATGATGTCGTCTTCTTGAATCTTTGTTATTTTCGTTTTTAGAGTAGTTCATGTTACTTCAACGTCTGTCTGTACCAAGTTCTCTAGCGTTTCTATTTATTTCTCAACCTTGATACTTATTTCATTTTTCTTTTCAGGGTTCTTCCGTTGTGAGATGTCTATTTTTCTTGACAAGTTTTCCCTTTTATCTATAGAACATATTCGTATATATTAACATAGACCGAACAGTCTATAGAGCTAAGTGACGACATCATCTTTGTTGTCATTGCTAGTTGTGTCTCTGTCTTACATTTAGTTAGTATAGCAGCGTCTCTTTTTGCTCGGGAGAGAGCGAGTGGAGTTTCAATGCGCTATAGAGAGACAGCTCGAATAACCGCAAAAGATGTTGTGGTTACTGCTCGTTGCTGGCATGCTCAGTCCATGTTAATATATACATCTATGATGATAGACAACACCTCAGGTTATCCCTCTTCACCACTACACCGTCCCTCGTCCCAAACTACTAACGCTTCTGAAATATGAAAGAGTGGGGCTGGAAATGTTTAGCCTTAAATTTTTCAATTCTATAAAATTAGAGATCAAATCCTATTCATGCATCATAGTTTTTTTGTAGAAAATAAAATATTATTTTTTAATACTTTTTAATAACTGAATCTTTTTAGAACTATAAACAATATTGTGATTCAAATTTTTAATTTAACTGTGTAGAAATCTACAAATAATATAATAAAGTTTATGCAGTCGCCCTCTACAGAAGTATTTTGAAGTATCGTGACCAAATCTCCCATTTAAAATGTACTTCGATATGAGTCTATATTTGTTGGTAACACCAACATCATCCAAAACCTACAATATTCTTGAGTCATGAACACAATTTATACTTACCAGGAAAGTATCGTGACAATGTGCGCAAGTGACTCGGCACATTCCAGGCATAGTGGGAACAGGCGGTGTAACCGGACTTGGGGCCAAGTTGATGATCCTTTTACAATTTGGTCTGGGACAAGCAATCCTCTGCGAGGAACTTTTGCATATAAGCAAACAATTGCAGGGACAGCGTACATACTTTTTTCCCGGAGGAGCGTTTCTTATTGGCTATAAAGTATTACAAAAATATCAAAGAATGTCATTGCCTTTCAATAAACGATTAGATCTATGAATCGCCGAAATGTTTATACGCGCATAACTTCAAAACGACTGCATCAAATTTGATAATTCTTTTTTTGTTATGTTTGTTATTATCCGAATAAGGTTTGTGTAAAAGATAATATTCAAAAATTTTACGGAGAGACGCAAAAAACAGTAAAGTTAAATCGCAATATAACTAATAAATGGCGCCATACTATGATTAATAACGGAAGCTATGATTACCAAAATAAATGTCAGTATTGATATATTGACATAACGACATAACTGTATAGTGAATTGCGGCTCAAAATAAAAGAATGAAACAGTATGTGGACTGTAGACGAACGCGGAGCTTCATACTATGTTTCTGTATTTTTAAAATTTAAATAATGTCCAGAAACTCTCCTGACAAACGAAGACCGGAGATTCTTCAGATAATTTTAAGACAATTTAACTCAATTCACCTATTCCGAAAATGCTTTCTAAGAGAGCTAGAGATAAGGCTGCTTACAATTATTTTTTTAAATACCTCCAGAACGTTTCTATTTAGAAAAAACGACAACTGGTACGATTATTTATCCACCAGAGTTGAATAGATTCCGTTAATTACTAATTTTTAGTACCGGTTAGCCGTCTGTTTTGGGTAGGGCAATAGTAAATTTAACGCATAAATTTTTTGTTTTTAATTTTTAAGCATTTGTGATACTAGATTATTAGATGTTCATTTAAGTACACCATTAAACGTAAATCTCCTATTAAGTGAAGACAATATAAAAATCTTTAAAATAATTATATTTCTTGTAAAAATTAAATTAAAGGTATGAGAGTGTAAAATTGATCGTATGCTTGAACATTTCCTTTGTATGTTTACTATATATGTTGCCCACCTACCTAACCGTGGTTTATATCTTGTTTGTTACAATAAAGCCGCTCTGATGAATCCCTGAGCGTAAAAAGTGTCCTCCTTGTACAATCCTGTATGAATGAATACTAATATTTATATGTAATTACGTGGCTAAAGGTTTCAAGCCAAAGCCAATAATTAAAAAAAAATCATAATGAAAGTTAAATTAATATTTGTTGCATTAGTTGGCTTTAAAATATCAACAGAACTACCTACCTAACCAGTCAAATTGTTATCAGTTCGTGAAGTTTCTCTTTTAGTTTTTACTTTATAGCATTCAAACATAACAATTTGAATTCAATAAAAATGGCTTTTTACTAACCTTCGAGTGGTAACGTACGGTCCCTGACACCGACGTATTAGATATTTCGCGCTAATAATAACTCAAATGCTCATATTGTTTTGTCCGCGCGGCCAGGTAGCTTTCGAATCCTCATCACGCTATTCAGTCTTGAAAAATCTGTGGCCAAGTGCGGATAGTTCATTATGTTATTCGACCTGACGGTGTGAGCGACCGAGGTTACCATATGTGTTACTACTCAACGGTAAGTTTTTGTCGTTTTTGATCCATAGTCAGTTTAAAATAGATATTCATTTTAGGAGTCGTATGTGAATATGGCTTACGAAAGGTAACAAATCAGGTTGCAATATCTTTTTGACGAAATTGTTGCTAATTCCGAACCGGAACCAGAAGATGACGATGCAAGTTTGCAAGATGATTGTTCAGAAGTTCTAGAATATGATACCAATTCAGAGGAGGATTTCTGTGATGAAGAATATGTCGAAAATCATGTACCAGTAGAAGTAATACCGCGCATACCACGTTTGTTTAGGAAAGATGGAACAAGGTGGAGGAAACATCATGAATTTAATCGTAACGCTCGAACTCGTACTGAAAATCTTCTACCCAATGAAAAAATTCTACCCAATCTGGCAGGACCAGAAGGTGATGGCGAAAATTGGTGATAAGATTTGGGACTGTTTTTCACTACAGATATTCTAGAAAAAATAGTAGAAGGCAGCAATAAGTTCATAGAATTGATGAACACAACGCTATGACATACGCTCAATAACAGAACGGCTAGGCCAATTGATCTTATAGGATTAAATGCTCTGTTTGAACTGTTGCACATATCTGGCGCTAACAAAAGCAATCATACTAATGCTGATGATTTATTTAGAACAGATGGAAGGTCAATGGAGATCTATCGCCTTATGATGTCGCTAAAGAAGTTCGAGTTCATTTTAAGATACATTCGATGACAAAAGTACTAGAATACAAAGGCAAGAATTCGACAAGTTGGCCGCGATACGTGAGATTTTTGAAGCTTTTAATTCTAATCCACCGAAGCATTACAATCTTTCAGCATATACTACGATAGATGAAATGTAGAAGCCTTTCGCACAAATGTTCATTCAGGGTTTACATACCGAACAAACCAAATCGTTACGGTATCAAAATATATACTTTAGCAGACGCTGAGATGTATTATACGTCCAAGATGGAAGTATACGTTGGTAGACAGCCAGCAGGAAAATATTTTGTTGATACGTCAAATATGTCACTTGTACCTCGTCTGTGTGAACCGAGAAACGTTACCATGGATACTTTTTTCACAAGCGTTCAGCTCGCGCGGTTATTTCAAAGTGAACATCTTCTAATTGTTATAGGAACGTTATGAAAGAATAAACCTCAAATTCCTCTAGTGCTAATACCACAAAAACCAGAAAAATCCAGTATGTTCACATTTCAAGAGAAGTGTACCCTTGTATCATATGTACCCCGAAAAGGTAAAAAGGTTTTAGTGTTATATACTATGCACTGCGACGACAACATTGATAATGCAACAGGTAAACCAGAAATAATCATAGATTATAATAAGACTAAAGGAGGCCTGGATGTCGTGGACAAACTCTGCGCAGTTGTTTGAATGTCACTGGGATAAATTCCTACATTATATACAAATCGAATACAGACACACGCATTCCTAGACGAAAGTTTTTGGAAGACTTAGGTTTTCAACTTATTGACGAACATATTCGCACGCGAGCCCTAGAACAAAATATTCCAAGGACAATTTGTATGAGGTTAGTGGAAATTTGTGGCATGCAGACAAGAAATCAACTTCCAGAATAATGTGTAATAAGATGTACGTTTTGCAGTAGTAAGAAAAACCGCAAAACTAGGTTTCTTTGTGGGCACTGTGGCAAATATATGTGTTTGGAACATTTAACCGGACTATGCGTTGTATACATTGTAGAAGAAAATGAGGAAGCAAACGGACAATAGTTTCAGTTTATGTTGGACATCTGTTTAATAATTTTATTTTTTTTTGTGGCATTTCAAACATTGTCTTTATGTTTGTTGATATTTTGTATTGAAAAACTTGACATGCTTTTGTAAATTGTTCAATTATGTTAGTACCTAAAAGAAGCCAATTTTTTTTAATGTGCAATATGATCATTTCTTACTATATTGTTATTTAAATATAGTTATATTAAATATTTAGTCACATCAAAATATTAACAGAAAATTACAACCTAAGATATTGATTATTGAAAAAGTTGCTGTCGTAGAACGACGACCAAGTATGTTACAAGAATTGACGTTACCGTCGGAAGGCTAATGAGGAATACGCTGATATGCATTTAGTTTATTGAAAAATGAGGTGTAACGCTCCAGCAGTAACGTAAATACGCTGAAAATTTTCTGGATTAAGAGAAACAAGTTCAGTGTCCTAAAAAATTATGAAACAGGGCGACATAATGATGTAACAGCAGCACATGAGGATGTTATTTTAATGAAAGTTGAGCAAAATTTAGAAATTAGCGTTCGAAGACTATCTGCCATGTATCTCACAATTTCAAAATCTTCCGCAGGAAATATCTTACATAACGAAAATTTATATCCTTTTCATTTAACAAAGAAACAAGCACTGCTAAAAGTAGATTTTCCTGCTCGTGAAAAAGACGTTATATGGTTACAAAATGAATCATTCTCTCTCCTGTTGCCGACCAGAATGTAGCTTCCACTATTTTTAAAAAAAATTTAACCTGTTTGTCCTTGTTTAGTGTAGTGTTATGTTCAATTGTATGTTTAATTTATGACATTCTACGATTGTTGGATAGCCCAAAATTGACGAAATGCCCCTGAAGATGCTCTAGGAAGCGAAAGTACTTGGGCAAGATTTAATTAATAAAACAGTGCTCGATATCTGCCTTTCATTTTATCAAAGTTCATTTATTCGAGCATTCAACCTTTTATCAATTTAAAATACATATTTGTTGTGCCAGTTGAACCATCTTAACCATTCCCCTTGTAGTTGACTTTATTTACCATCTGATTCATGGTGAGTTTCGTTTCAAGTATAGTTGCCTCCATATTTCTATCGCTCATCGAAAAAAATGGCGGTATAAATGTTTAAGAAATTCGAGTAGCCGCTGTCCAAGGACGTATCGCTATCGATATTAAATCATAAAAAAGCAATGTGGAGTATGTATATAGTCAAAGAACAGAGAGATCTGATTACGAAAAAAAAAAACAAAACGTTACATTTCTTTCTTTTTATTATCAATATATATTTTAGTATCAATAATTATCAATCTGCGACCCTATCTGCGAAAAAAATAGTAGATGATACATCGACATTTTCTATTAGCGTTTAACGATGACGTCACATAAATAAAACTGCGCGGAACAGTATTTTACATTTCAGACAATAATATTATTTTAAACAAAAATTTACAATTTATAATGAAAAACTGAATGGTTTTAACTGAAATAGTCACAACATTAGCATATATTATCTAAAATATTTCTTCTGCAGATGAGCTGTCATCATTGTGATCTCTGATAGTTCATATCGAATTAAATCAATCACTTTCGCATCAAACTTTGGACCAATATTTTTCCCCCGAAGTAGTAATTCTTTGTCATGAGTTTGTCATTGTCGCGCATGGTAGAATACGGAATTTCTGTAAGAAAAGCAGCTTTTCTTAAAATACTGCCTTTACAACTATTTGCAGGAGCATTTTAAGATTTTTGTAAACTTTCATCGAGGATTTCTGTGCTTAAGTGGAAGCAGATAAAAATCTAAAAAAAAACTAGATGCACTAAAAAACCGAAATTGGAGATATTAGATGAAGCTCTTTTGTTGCGGTTTTAGGACGGAGGAGAATTTATTGCAAGTGAAGGTTGGCTGACTCGCTGGAAGGAATGTCACAAAGTTAATTATGCACACGTAAGTGGAGAAAAATGTCCGCGGTGGCTTCAGGTGCAACTGGTTTCACCTTTAAGTTTGTAGAAATTATAAAAATAGAAAAATTAAAACCCGAACAAGTATATAACATGAATGAGACGGGTCTCAATTTTAAAATGCTTCCAGAAAAAACATGTTTGGGAAGTGATGAAAAATCAGCTCCTGGGTTTAAAAATAATAAAGAGCGCATTACAGATGCTGTTTGTTCAAATGCAACAGCAACACACAAAATTCCTCTTTTCGTTGTTGGTAAGTCTGCTAAACCGCGTACATTTAAAAATTTACATCCATCGTCCCTCCCCGTATTCTACAGATCACAAAAATCAGCATGCATGAGCGCTGATCTATTCAAAGAATGGTTTGAGCGTGAATTTGTTCCTAGAGTAACGCGCCATCTTAACGAGTATAAATCTTCCCACTAAAGCAGTCCTACTTTTGGATAATGCTCCAACTTATCCTGGAAATCTAACATGTGAGACAGATGACATAAAAATTATCTTTCTTCCTCCTAATGTGACAAGCTTGGTGCAACCGATGATTCAAGGGGTGATTGAAAGCTTGAAAATACTATATAGACGTAAATTACTGTCAGAAATTTTAGAATGCGCAGAAAGTGAAGATCTCAATCTTATTAATATCATCAAAAAATTAACTTAAAGGACGTAATTTACATGTTAGCTTCCGCCTTCCAAGAAATTCCTGTTTCTACTTTCGTTAAGTCTTTTTCGAAAACTTTGGGCCAACATTGAGGAGCTTGTTGAGTGTCGACGATCACACCATTCTTCAAGATCTCCAAAAATTATTCGAAAATGTTTAAAAAAAACGAATTCTTGACAGACGATGAAATAATTACACTAGCAACACATGAAGAGTCCTATGAAAATGAGGAGACTGATGATGAGGGAGAGGAAAAGGTCGGCCACACCGAAGCGAGGGCTGCAATGGAGGTGGCATTGAAGTATACTGAACAATAACCTGGGTCATCTTCAATAGACGTCTTGGTTTTTAAAAAAATGCAGAGATAGCTTTTAAAAATTTACTCAATGTCAAGAAAAAGAAGAAAATTATCGATTATTTTGGAAACAAGTTTGTAAAATATTTAAGTATGTGTCATCATCATCAATCAGCCAATCGCTTCCACTGCTGGACATAGGCCTCCCTCAGTTCTTTCCAATGTTCTCTACACTGGGCCGCTTGTAGCCAGTTTCCCGCTACACGTTTTATATCATCGGTCCATCTAGCCGGTGGTCGTCCTCCGCTTCTTTTATAGTTTCTGGGCCTCCATTCCATAATACGTCTTGTCCACCGTCCATCTTGTGCTCTGGCTAAGTGCCCTGCCCAGTTCTACTTAAGCGACGTGGTTCTTTCGATGACGTCTTGAACTCCTGATCTTTGCCTGATTTGTTGGTTTGTTATGTGGTCTCGGAGGCTCACGTTCAGCATTGCACGTTCCATGGCTCGTTGCGTAACTCTGAGTTTATTCGCAGATTTTTGCGTGAGTGTTAAAGTCTCCGCTCCATAAGTTTGTACAGGTAAAACACATTGGTCATAAACTTTTCGCTTGAGACACATGGGAATTGAACTTTTTAGAATATGGATTAATTTGCCAAATTCTGCTCAAGTTAGGCCTATTCGCCTCTGTATTTCATGTGTTTGATTGTCTCTGCTTATTTTGATTTCGTGTCCCAGATATTTGTAAGTGTCTGTTTGTTGTATGTTATTATTGTCAATAGTTATATTTCCACTCATTACGAGATTTGTTATAAGTTTAGTTTTCTCAAAGTTTATCTTTAATCCTGCTCTTTCAGACAGACTTTTAAGTGAATGCATCATAGAAACTGTATCTTGTAAATTATCTGCGATTAATACAACATCATCTGCAAATCTAAGGTGGTTTAATCTTTCTCCATCTATATTGATGCCCATATCTTGCCATTGAGTGCTCTTAAATATTGACTCTAGAGCTGCCGTGAACAATTTTGGTGAAATATTGTCTCCTTGTCTAACTCCTCGACCTAAGCTGAATTTTTCTGTGTCTTCATGTAGTCGTATACTTGATGTAGCGTTCTCGTAGATGTTTTTAATTAGTGTCGTGTACCTGTAATCTATTCGGCTTTGATTTAGGGCTTCCAGTATTGTTTCAAACTCTACAGAATCAAAAGCCTTCTCGTAATCGACAAATACAAGAACCAGTGGTATGTTGTACTCGATGCACTTTTCTATTAAGATCTTTATGGTATGCAAATGGTCATTTGTGCCATATCCTGCCCTGAAGCCTGCCTGTTCTTTGGGCTGATAGAAATCAAGTTTAGGTGTTATCCTCTTTGTTAAGATTTTCATAAAGAGTTTGTACATATGGGTCAAGAGGCTGATGGGTCTATAATTTTCTAATTTAGTAATATCGCCTTTTTTGTGTAACAAGACTATTACTGCAATGTTCCAGTCTTTTGGAATCGTACGCGCATGTAAGCATTTATTAAACAGTTCGCTTACTGATTTTAATAAAATTTCTCCTCCTGCTTTTATTGCCTCGATAAAGAGTCCATCATCACCAGGCGATCGATGGTTATATGTGTACATAGAAATAAATAGTATTTTTCAACTGTATACTGCGTGATCTTTATGATTATACACCTTCCTGTACATGTGTTTGATATATGTATATATGTATGTACTTGATTTTTCTCATGAAAATACCTGCACATCGGATTAACCGGCCATTTGGTCAACCGGTCAGGCTCTGGTCCCGAGGTGGCTAGTTAAGAGGGAGTCTACTGTATATTGAAGAGTCTTGGCGGAACATAAAAATTAGGTTTTATTTTTAACTGTACAATTTTGTAAATTTTTAAATGCACTTTTACATATAGGTAAAATAAACCATATCACCGTATTTTCGTCAGCAGAAATCGTGGTTTAATTTATGACTAATATTTTCGCGATATTTGTATACATTGCTAAGTAATTGTGGTAACTTTTGACCACAGTAATTAAGCAAGAAATAAATTTATAAAATTAAGTGCAGTTGAAATGATACCGACTATTTGGAAATCAAACTGTATAAACGATGCGAGAACTTACTGTGGCTTCATTGCACTGCGTACATTTGACGACGTGTTGATCTCTTTTTCCAGAAATATCAATCATTGCCTGACAAACTCTACATGTAACCATAGGAACTCCACCTCCCTCCGATTGCTGGAAGAACGGAGGAGGTAGCTCATCTGGTCCAATTGGAGATACTGTAGTTTGTTGACCTAAAACAGATAATTCTGTGAAAAACATACGTCCATTTATTGCCATTATCTTAAAGCATATAAACGAGATATTTATTATCAATTATGCAAACTATTAAGTAGATATACGAGCCCCTTCCCATATCAGTTGGTCCACCTATGGAATTTGCAGTTTAAGTCGATTTACATAAACAAATTTTACTTTGCATGTTTTTATAAGTTCCCATATTAAACTACTAAATCCTAGCTATGCATTCACTTATGTCAACGTACGTTGATTTTTTTATAATTACGTTAAATCCAGAGGTAGCTATGGAAAAATGTCAAAACAATAATATTGTCAGTTAATGTCAAATGTATTTTGTAGTATTGTAAAGCTTTTTGCCTTTTATGGATTGTACAATGGGTGGAGGTAAAGTTATCGATGAGAAAATGTATTCAACCATTAGATTATATTAAATTAGATTTTTTAATTCTGAAAAATCCAATGCGGAAATCGCGAATATGTTGCATTTTTCACGCTATAGTGTAAGAAATATAGTTAGAAGATACAAAACTACAGGTTCGGTCGTCACAAAACCTAGAAATGTACGAAAAAGTAAAATAACCGAAGCAGATCTAAGGGCAATAAGATGCATTATAGTCAAAAATCGACGAGCAAATTATATGGAGTTAAGCGTTTTATGGAGTGACGTTATTGGAAGACACGTTTCTAGATCAACATGTCGCCGAGAAGCCTACAAATTAGGATTTGCTATTTACAAAGTAAGTTTTATAGTTGAAACAATTAGTAAGAACTGTTTTTAATAACTTTAATTTTATTTTAGGCTAAAAAAAGTCACTTTTAACATTACAAAAAGTATGACAAAAGAAAAATAGACTAAGATGGTCAAAAGAGCATAAAGATTGGAAGTAGAAATGGGATTCAATACAATGGAGTGATGAGTCCAGATTTGAAGTGTGTGTTGGAGGCAGCAGGAGTCGCGTAATTCGCAGAAAAAATGAAGCTTCCCATCCCGACTGTCTGAAGAGAAAAGTCAAATTTCCTGCATCTGTCATGATCTACGACAGCAAGTCATCTAAAGGCATTACATTCATCTACAGGAAAGTTACATTTTATCGATGGGATTGTAAACACGGACAAATATCTGAATATTTTATAAGAATCTCTTTTACCGACTATGGAACACCATAAAATTAGCAAAATTTTTTGTCTTCCAACAGGACGACGCAGGTTGTCATACCTCAAAAAAAGTTTAAAATGGATTGAAGACCGTGGCATACCACTTCTAGAATGGGCTTCTAACAGTCTAAAAAGCTTTGAGGAAACATCCTGCCAGGTCCATCAACGAATTGAAGAAATTGCAAGAAATATGGGATTCGTTTACATTAGAATTTTGTCAGAGAACTTAGTAAAAACTATGCCTCGAAGAATTATTGTGAATGTCATTAAAAATAAAGGGGATGTAACTCAGTGGCAAACTTTCACATTTTTTTTGTTAATATTACATATTCCATGCCATTGTTTTAAATTCATTATTATTCTATTTAATCAGTAGTTTTCATTACGTTATAAAATATTTTCTACAATTAGGATATTCAAAAAGTTTCGATGAATTAAAACTTCTTAAATTTACATTCTTTTATTTTTGTTCTCTAAAATTTAATTTTCTTATTAACCTAACGTTGGACCAGCTGATATGGGAAGGTGCTCGTAGTGCATTTCTGAGGAAAGAGCTATAAAAACAGGAGTATATATGCAAGTTCGCATGCATTCCAGAACTTTATTCACCTTATATTCGGAAGAAATAACTAAAAAATCACTTATAATATTTAGAATAAAAATTAGCGACAGATCAATTAATAATATGCAAAGACTTTACAAGACTTACAACCACTTATCGATAAAAACATGAAGCAGAACTTTAACCAAAGAGATTTGGCAGTAGGAAAAGTTAAAACAAAGATATCTTGGTACGATTTTTAATGAGAACAACGACTATACAGTAAAAATATAGACGAGAATTAGACAAGCTAGAGCTTATAGATTTTCTAAAAGGCTACAATGGCTTACAGTATCAAATGCGTTCGCCAGGTCTAGAAACACACAAGCAGTAGGTTGGCTATTGTCAATTCAATTTGTTATTTGTCGATAAACCTTCACGGAATCCAAACTGCTTTAGTTTGTCTAATAATTCCCTGTGATTTAAAAAAAAAATGTGATCAAGGCAACTCTATAGAATTTCACTGTATTCATGTATATTTGTTGATCACATAGTCAAATTGGTATTCATACATCAAATTGAGGTATTCGTAAGCACGTTCGTTAGTTATATCCTTAATATTAATGTCTCCGAGTAGAATATGGCACGCTAACCGTTCTTGTTTCTGTTGTTCTAAATATTATTTTAAGTCTCCAAGAAATTCCACAACGTCACCAGGTGGTGAACGATAAAAACAAGTAGTAACTAAGATTTTCTTATGAATAACAATAAATAATAACATATTATTTTCTAATTGAATAACTGCCTACTAAATGAATAACTAAATACTACCACCCAGTCATTTCTATTGAAATTGGAATCACTATACAAGAATATGTATTTATGATTATTGTAATCACATAGTTTAAAAGTTTCAGTTAGTACTTAACAGTTAGTACAGTTATTAAAATTTGTTTAGTATTTTACGCAGAATCTAAAATGCAATAATATAAAGAGTGTTCAATTTTAAAATAACAAAGTTGTTGTTCACTTCCGGTAAGTAGTTTCCGATATAGAGATAGTGTAAGTTCATCGTCAAACACCTTGTATAGGTACTGTATCCTTGCAACGCTGCCCCCCCTAGTTTTTAGACTATAACGTCTCTGTTTGGGTAGTTACACTCAATTACAGGATTAAAAAATCAAATTAACGTATTATGGACACATAAGAAGCCTATATCAAAGTCGGATACCACAGAAAATTGACGCCCAAAGATAAAAAAAATTATAGACCAAGACGAATGAGCAATCAGAAAGGCAGAGAGGACGTGAAGAATATATTTGGATAGAGCAGAAGAGAAAGACGGAGAGAAAATATACGGTTTGCGACCTTCAAATGGTCTTCATTTCAAATTTCATAATAGTCTTCCTTTACCCCAACTACCTATTACTATACTACAGAATGAGTGCCCAATGTACTCATTTTATTCTGGAACTTTAACAAATAGCAATGAAAATTGTTTTGAGAAGAAACTGCTCTATTTTTTTTAATACATACTAGGGGACTTGTCTAGTCGACAAGATGAATATCAAAGCTGAGGGCTAAGTCTCAAAAGATTGTAGCGTAGAAACTGCTTTATCAGGTGCAACACCCTGCCAGGTACGTAAGTCATCTACAGACAATTCCGAGTTCCAACATCCAAGAGATTATAATGACCCTGTTAATCTGTCTAAAGCTCTGACAAGAATTGATCCCACTGTAAACCGATAATCTCAATGGAAATAAGGGCTCGTGCGGCAATCGTAGCGAACGACGATTGCCTAGTAAAGTCGCATTGTTTTGAACCTTTCCACTCTCGGAACTCCAAGAGACGTGTGGAGTAGACGATACAACTCAGAACCTTACAGAATATAACAGGAACTAGATATTGTCAAACACATAACAAAACACCTGAGGTGGATAGAAAATGTAATGCGTATCGAGCAAAATAATCTAGTTATAAAAACAGTCTTTGATAGAGCTATTTGGCAGACAAGAAGAAGAAGACCCACAACAAATTGAAGCTGTAAGAAACATGGGAATACGTCCTTCTAGGGAGAAGACGATGGATAAGGAACACTGAAGATAAATTCTTGAGGTGACTAGGATCAACATACGGTTGTAAATCCAGAGTGATGATGCCTTATTTTATTCAAGCCGAGTCGACTTTGGACCTTTAGATAATTTTAAAAATATCTGATATTTTCTCCGGCGTCACGTGTCGAACCCAGACCTTCTGTGTGATACTCAAACACTCTACCATTTGAGGTATTCGGCCCTAATATGATTTCATAATAGGTAAATGTCTTAGATATGGCAGCATTGTTTTGTGTTGTCTGCATCGGTTTATTTGGTAACAAAGGTCATGAACTTGTGCTAATATTATAATTTTACTTTAATTGTTTACTTCATTATTTTAGTTATACACAACAAAAGCACGGTTGACAACAAAAATGTTTATCTGTGTCTCTAATTACTTTTTAATACTTAAATATTTTTATCAAACATTTCAGTTTATTTATAACCTAAATTCAATAAGTTATCAATCGCAAATGATACGGATAATACACCATGCCGGTGGAATATGGCTTCTATTATCAATACCGGATAAGTAGAGCAGTTTCAGATGAAAAACGTAAATTTATTTATTTTAATGGAATTGTAAAGACTAACTTCTTAGTATATTTTAATGCAGCGGTTTAAATTACGGACTGACTTTTCCAATGGGCTACCATTTTTCTCAGAGCTTTATTTCAATTTTTCAAGCTGTATTTTTAAGTTCTCTTATGATTTTTATAATTTCGGTTGTTATGGTCATAAAACTAAATCAACTTCATATCCAAGACATTGCTTTCTTGTGTAGGTACCTTGAGTTTTAACTTGTAACTACAGAGCAGTAGCCACATTGACTTCATGCAGATAGTAAATTTCTCGTTTTTATTCAAATCTATGTTTTTTAGACCTAGGTTAATTTAACAGAAATACATATTAGGATAATGTTAAGACTTGAAGGCTGGACGGTTAGGGGCTACGCCACCTTCAAGTCACCAGGTGAGAACGAAATTATCCCGGCTCTGCTTCAGTAGGGTCTGGACCGTATTCCTCCACACTAGTGGAGGAATACGGGCAAAAAGGGCGGAGTAAGGCCTAAGCAACCTAGGCACTTGCCTAGCTCCCGTAATTTTTGGGGCCCAAAAATTAGATTTATAATTAATTTTTATTGATATCCATAATTATTGCTGAAACGATCCAAATTATACCTAATCGTTATCTTTATAAAATAATATACGTATAGGTAAAATACTAACAGACGCTATGTGAGAGTATTATATAAGAAATTTACCAAAATCAGTAAATTGATATTTGGAATCATCTTCTATTTGATGCAACGAAGGGTCAAAACTCACAAGAAAATTAACTATTACCTCCTTAATATTGTCCTGAAGCTATTTTCTTGTGACATTTTAAAGTAATTACTATTCAAATGGGAATAAGCCACAATTAAAGGTTAAAGTACGTTTATTGACGTTTCAATTTTCACTTCGGAAATCGTTCTCAAAATACGAACAGTAAATTAAAGATTTTTTTTTAAACAAAATTTGTTTATTTACTAGTGTTTGTATTTTGAGAACGATTTCCGAAGTGGAAATTGAAACGTCAATAAACGTACTTTAACCTTTAATCGTGGCTTATTCCTATTTAAATTATAATTATTCCTTCTTCAAAACAATTAGTAGCAGGGAAAAAATAAAAGAGGTTGGTTGACTTATAAAACAATAACTTATACCTTTGTATTATGTTACAAAAAAAACAACGCTAATGACAAGGAACGAATCATTGGAAAAATGTACATAGAAATTGCCAGACCATGAAAACTCCAGTGACCACATTAACTCCATTTTATTTTTAGTACTTAAGTAGTAGAGGGAAGTACTTATACCATTTTCAAAGTAAAACACTTGCACGTTACGATTTATACACTTGCATTTAAAATTTTAAGAACATCAACCTTACGAGTTCAAATTTTCCTAACACAACTAATAATACGAAACCCATATGAAACTGCTCGATCTTTCATAGGCGTGAACATGGTGTAACAATCAGAAAAATGTAATCATCATTATATTGGAAATTGTAGAATTATATTGATTAATTAATAACCAAAAACACTTATTATTATTAATATATAAATTTTATGTAATAACTCTTTTCCACAAAATAATAATTTTAATTAAATATATTAGAAAATTGTACGCAACTGATACGGAAATACTTCAATTTTATTGACAGTTCAGCGTGTGGCAAAAGTGTATAAAGTGTTGCCGCTTTTTTAGAGTATGTAATTTTGTTTATGTTTTGATTTCTTACACAATTTGATCATAATATAATATAGTATATTAATACATTGTATTTATAAATACATATTAAATTTAGAGCAATAGCTTTAAAAACTCATTATTGTTGTGTATTGTGATTGTGATATGCTAAAACAAATAAATAGTTTGTAGAAAACTGATAAGCTTTCGTATAAGATAGATTATTTTGAACAAGAAATAATAGCGGGACGTTTTTACTATTAAAGCCCTAAAACAGGTAAGTTTAAAATTTAGAATATATAATTTTGTATTAAAATGTTTTTTATGTATTTTAATGTGTTGCAGTAGTCTTAAAACTAATTGTATTTACTGTTAATATAATAGTTTGACAAGTAGTTGACGTTTTAAAAATTCCTCACTTACTAACTATTCTGATGTTTTGGCAACGCTGTGGGGTTCTGACGACGTAAATCTTGAATGACGTGCAAGCTTTTTTATATGAATAATGCTATATGCTTGAAGGCACAGTAAAAATTTTTAAATTAGATATATATCTTATGTAACATTATAAAATTAATATCATGTGTTACACTCCCTTAGTTTGCTTAAAAACTATGTGAGACGAAGGATAGAAGGACTATGTGGCAGAGGACTCAAGAGCGAAATTTTTAGGGGAAGAAGACACGATGGACAGAAATGAGTGGAGAAAAAGAGTAAGGAACAGCAACCCCTGAAAAGGGAAAATCTGAGAAAGAACACAAAGAAGATTGCATCCAACGTTGCTATTATAACAACTTCTACTCGTTCCACTCGTAAACGGCATAATATGTTCTACAATATTGCCCGAATATGTTCTCGGACGCGACTAGTTCACGTTCGAGACGCATCGCCCCGTCCCTTATTTTTCCCGTTGGCCCCTCCCTGACCTGGAAATCCCTAATCGCTACTTCAGAAAGTATAAAAATAAGCGATTTTCAGGTCAAATCAGTTGAGTCCTTCACGGGCTCTCCGAGAGCTTAGTGCTCTCGGGGCTCTGCTTCCTTTTTAGCTTTCCATACTCTGTGGCTAAGTAATTATTCAACTTTAAACTTGGTGTTTTATTTCGACTTAATATTGTTCATGTAAGAAATAACTTGCCTTTATCAAGGCAAGTCACCAAAGAAGACAACCTGATGGTTTATTTCAACGGAGAATTTTCGTCATGTAAGAAATAACCCGTCTTTTTTTTTCAAGACGGGTACATCAGCAAAACCTTTTTACAAGTATTCCGTAAACGGACTTGGGTAGAGGTGCTTTCGTAGACGTTATCGAAGCCCTCTACAGAGCACACGGTGGTACAGAAGGTGATTCAGACCCGTTCCATTTACCCCGAGGTGACATGGCGCCCGACAACGTGGTTAAAATCCGCATCCACGACCCAGCTCGACTCGCAGCAGAAGGCTACAACCACTTCAACATGGGTTGAAGTCAAGAGAAGAATGGGGAGAATCACGGAGTGTTAGAAAGCTATACTCTAACACTCCGACATCGAGGCCTTCTGCAGACCGGATGCCTTCGACGTGCAGGCACCTTTGACGACTCCAAACTTCTTCGGAGTCAGAAGCCCCTGATGCCAATGGAAGTCCAGAAGTAGACCCAGTCATCGCCTCCCTACCGAAAGTGGTCGGACGACCACGTAGGCTTCGGCACCTGGGACTCTACGAAAACCCTGGATATGGCGGATGGGATCCGGACGACCAAGAAGAAGACGAACCCGTCGAAGGAGTTGGCACACCGATCGAGGATGGACCTGTAGGAGCCGGAGATGCCGTCAACACCACCGACCTCCCTATCAGTGCTGTGTAGTGAGTTTGCTCAAAGACAATTTTTTTTACTTTTACTTACATTTTCGTGTATTTTGTTTCTTATATATTTCGTACATCTTATGTATTTTACTCGTTCTTGTGTTACTTCACATGTAATTTTGATATTAAATAAATAAATTTTTTCCCGGTCACAGAGTCTCCAGAGGAGGGGGGATGTTCTCGGACGCGACTAGTTCACGTTCGAGACGCATCGCCCCGTCCCTTATTTTTCCCGTTGGCCCCTCCCTGACCTGGAAATCCCTAATCGCTACTTCAGAAAGTATAAAAATAGGCGATTTTCAGGTCAAATCAGTTGAGTCCTTCACGGGCTCTCCGAGAGCTTAGTGCTCTCGGGGCTCTGCTTCCTTTTTAGCTTTCCATACTCTGTGGCTAAGTAATTATTCAACTTTAAACTTGGTGTTTTATTTCGACTTAATATTGTTCATGTAAGAAATAACTTGCCTTTATCAAGGCGAGTCACCAAAGAAGACAACCTGATGGTTTATTTCAACGGAGAATTTTCGTCATGTAAGAAATAACCCGTCTTTTTTTCAAGACGGGTACATCAGCAAAACCTTTTTACAAGTTCGTATCCCGTAAACGGACTTGGGTAGAGGTGCTTTCGTAGACGTTCTCGAAGCCCTCTACAGAGTACACGGTGGTACAGAAGGTGATTCAGACCCGTTCCATTTACCCCGAGGTGACAAATAAAACTGCGGATATTGATCTACAAGGTAAAAGGTTGGTCAGTATTAACAGATCTCTTTCTGGCTTTTGAGCCAAGAGTGTTGAAAATACTGTTGTTGATTTTTGTTGCTGAGTGTTGGCCAAAAATGTTAAGTTAGGAAAAAAATTATCTAAGTTTCATATTAGTGGAAGAAGAAGGAGAAAAGGCAAAAAGTCAAAGGAAGGCCAGATTTTGGATTCAAAAAATAAATAGGATGAGCTTGGAAATAGATGTGTTTCATACCCTATTTCCTGACTTAATCGAAGATGATTGCAACTTCTTCCAGAATTTTCGGATGACCCACACAAACATTTAAAGGACTTTTAAATGCCCTGCATATGGAGTTTCAAAGAAAAACGACAATTATCAGAAATGCAATAGGCCCTAACACGAGATTAAAGTATTCCGGATGCCGCAAATTATACAGTTCAGGGTCTTGCACCAATTAGTTTAAAGTCATTTATTATATCAATCACTTGAATAAATCAACTGAAACGGCGGAAAGTCCGTACCGATTACTGCGCACCGGCGCACTCTGCCACAACAGAAGATGAGTCAGCGGTACGTCATGTTGAGATGTCCTGAAAATCTTTTTTTCGGACTTTTCGAGGACGGCGAAAAGTGCGGATCGTCCTGTCCTGACCGTGACGTCCACGTATGCGTATCATAAGGGAAATCAGTGCTTTTCTTTTTGAAAAATCCCGTGTGTACCGTCCGACCGAGAAGATCCCGACTCAGTGCGTGCTAAGCTCTATACTACAAAATAATTACTCTCTTTATAGGTCAGTTTCACCACTTTCTTCAAATAACTTGGTCTAAGCTAATATTTTATCTAGTTTTCATTCATTTGAACTATACTTCTTAGCTGATACTGGCCATTCTTAAATAATAAATATTTCAGAGAGGTCAGCAGTTGTTTTGCTTGTTAGTCTACATCGTTTGGTATGAGATTGTGAAAAGTATAAAAAATAATATTTCATAATGACTTGAGATTACACCATCTATACATCTAATTACTCAAAGTGACTCAGTATAACTTACTAAATCAGCTACAGCTTTAAAACACGGCAGGAAACAATATTTCTAAATTGCTAGAGATAAATGATAAAGATAAAAATATTTGAATCAACAAAAATATTAAAAAAAATATGTTTAAATAAGATAGGTATACAAAATAATTGTTCATTAAAAAAGTCTGATTTCTTCAACAAACATTAATGATATTTTTCAATATAGGTCTACACGCTCAATATAGGTACTTATTTAAATTAGTACTGTCTTAAATTGTCTATTTACAGTAACAATTTATAAAAACAATCCTTGTAGAAGCGGTTGTTATCAAAAATCAGCAATTACGAAATAAACAAGTTTTAGATATTACTTTATGTGGAATTAAACCTCAGTGATTCCAATGAGAATAACTGCATTTTATATTTGCCTTGACGTTTCGATTTCCAGTAAAGGTTAGAGTTAGAGTAACTATTTTGGTTCTGAGGCCTTTTCCCCTAATTCTGCCAAAAATTTGCACCCGTCAAACAACAAAATCGGAAAACAAGTTCCGTCAGACAATATTTTAATTAAATAGCTTAAAAATTATAAAAAACCGCGAAAATAAAATTGGCTGATATAGGTCATTCAACGCGTCTGACGACTCGAACATGTCGGAAAAACTACTGTGACGAAATTTATATATAGCCAGCTAATTTTTCAGGATACTTTTATTAACAACATCAAAACAACTTTTCATATTGTCTGACGAAACTTATTTTCCGATTTTCCTGTCTAATGGGTGAAAATTTTTGGGAAAATTAAAGGAAAAACGCCTCAGTCAGTATCAAAAAAAGTCCCAGAGGGAAATCGTGTCAGACTCGGCCTAATGAAGTGATTTAAGTACTCACCGTTTGTAGAGAGTATTTACCATAAACTTTTTGCCGACGGGCACGCTTAACTATTAAGAGCATCCATAATTTTTCTTTCAGAATTTTCTGAAAACAATTTCCGTATTGGAATTTTAACAATTTCCACATTGTGGTTTAATACCAAATAAAATATACTTGTTAGGACGGGTATATGTTTTTGGAGCCACTCCATAGTCTACGAAAAATGTTCGCCGACCCAGGCTTTTTTCGGTCGTGGACGATGCTTTTTGGCACTCCCGCGGCCAGCCCTGGACAGAAGTATTTTGTAGCTGATGCAAGTGTATCACATATTTCATTTTCGTGTTTTCCCCGGCGACCTGAAACCCATACCTGAGGGCAGTGCCGGTTTAACCAGGGGTATTTTCGGGGCTGTAGCACCGGGTGGTTGAAGGTTCCCAGGGCGTTTCGTGCTGCCCCGAAATTATATGGTAATGTTAAAATAAAATTTGCATACAAATCCACATGATATTATAATAATAAAATTTTTTGTGTGTGATCATTAACTTTGAAACTTAATAATATACTCATATAAATAAATTATTATTACCGTCGACGTATATGGTTTACGCAAAATTGGTCAACACCGCAAAATAGCCCGTGTTTGGGCTGGCAGGCGGCGGATTGAATTGTAGAAAGATAAATGGTGAGATATTTTGTACATCCTGCCTTACGGGCGCCGTGACGATGAGTAGAAATACCTACAAACGTACAACTAAACTACGGTAAAAGGTTTGCCTTACATTTGAAATTGTCTAGGTAGGTAATTATAATCTATAAATAAAACGTTAATATAATAAATATTCAACAGAAAAATATGAAAGGGCGGAAACAATCTGGATCTTTCTGGCGTAAAAGGAAATAAGAAAAGGAGGAAAAGCAAAATAAAATTTTGAAAGCTATACCCAAAATGACAGCATTTTTTACAACGAATGGAAATCAAGAAGATGACACTACAAATATTTCCCAAGCCGGTCCTAGTTCTAGTGCTACTATACTATACTATAGTGATCACATGAACCTATTTCGGAGAATTCAGAATCAGTGCCAGAGCACTTAATATCACCTGTTTCACAAATATTAGAAGATGATGAAGCAACCACCAGTAACTCGGGTATGCCTTTACAAATATTAACTAAAACAGGACAATGATAAATATTTTTTTTTTATTTCTTTTCAGATCCAAAACAGGATTTACCTAACTTTGAAAATCCAGCACTTTGGCAGGATTGCCATAATTATGCAGAAATGATTCTAGAAAAATGGGTAGATCAAAATCTTACAGATATGGACTTTTCAATGTCAAAAAGAAATTCCGGCGAACAAAACAGGTATGCCAGTAAGCAAATATTTTATAAAAAAAAAACTGGTTAATGGAGAAATAATTCGCCGCCATTGGGCAATTTACTCCGAGAGCACTGGCAATATATTTTGTCTTTATTGTGTCATTTGAAAAAAAAAGAACCAATTTAAAACACGATTTTCATTATGGAATAAAAGTAAGGAAAAATTTAACGAACATGAAAGATTCAATGATCATATAGATAATCTGAAAGTTTATATGACTCGCTTATTAGAGCAAGGAAGAGTTAATGTAGAACTCGAAAAGGAAATTAACACTGCTAAAGAATATTGGGTTAAAGTACTAAAAAGAATTATAAGTGCAATAAAGTTTCTGGCTACCAGGGGATTGGAATTGAGGTACTCATGAAAAAATTAGCGAAAACGGAATGAAAACTACTTAGATTTACTGGAACTATTGTCAGAATATTATCTATCCATTTTTGAAATATCATATTAATAAACGAGCAAATTTATACAATCCCGTGAAAAAATTCGTGAGGTTTTATAAAAACACTGGGCATAGCTGACAAGAACTTAAAGAAACAGTTATTGGGAGATTAGAGTGAATGAGTTATAAAATTAGATATTAAGAACTGTAGAGGCTAGTCTTACGACAATGCCAGTAGTATGTGGCAAGTATTCTGGTTTGCAAGCACGTATTAAAGTTTACAATGATTTAGCTCTGTTTGTGCCGTGTGCTGCTCACTCTTTAAATTTGGTTGTCCAAAATGCAGCAGATTGTTGTTTAGAAGCAACATCTTTTTTATGTTGGTGCAAGCTATGTACAATTTTTTCTCCGTGTCTACATACAGGTGGGAGCTATTGTCTCATTCAATAAATGATTCGCTTAAGTTGGGGCAAAAACTGTTACCTAAAAGAGTGAATACAACGCGTTGCTCTTCTCGTTTTGATGTCGTAAAAACGTAAAAAAAAACAATTACGGTTTGATTAATACATGTTTGATTGAAATGTCAACGGATATTAATGAGAAAAATATAGTAAGAGTTAAAGCTTCTGTATCGCAAAAACTTTATTTGTTGGAATACGGAATAATTCTATCATTCCGGCTTGACGTTTTACAAAGGTTTAATGAGGTTAATAAAGCAGTACAAAAGGAAAATATGGATTTAAGCACAACCGCTCATCTGTTATCATCTTTAGCAGATTACTTTGATTTCTTACGTGATGAGGCCTTAGGAATCTTGTTAACAGGGAATGAAAATTGTGCTGAGAAGAGGATTATATAAAAAAAATACAATTAGGAGTAAATAATTCGAATATTCGAAGTTTTAGTCCAAAAAGTGATTGTGAACACAATGCACAAATAATAGACAATATTAAGTCGGAGATTATTCGCCGATCTGATAGTTACAAATCTTGTTCAAGAGCACTCCGTTAGAATTGATAAATTGATACAGGTTTTATACGAAAATAACTTAATATCTTCATTTCCAAACGTTAATATTTGTCCGCGAATTTTTTCTCCATAATGGTCGCAACTGCAAGTAGCGAACGCTTTCTTTCGACACTAAAATGGGTAAAGACCTACTTGAGAAATGCAATTTTCCAAGAAAATTTGAACTCCTTAGCAGTTTTATCCATTAACGAGAACCTGCTACATGAATTAAATATAAATGATATCGAAAACTTCGCTTCAGTAAAAGTAAGAAAACAAGCTTTTCAATAGTAAAGGTATTTGATTACCTACCTCATGTTACCTGTTTGAATGTTATTAGGTACATTTTTATTTTACTTTTTGAAGTTTGTCCTTAATTTTTTCTTGTATTTTGTTAGTATTCATTTAAGTTTGGAACCGAAAAAAATTGTAATTGTTTTCCTTATTTTAATAAACTTGTATTCAAAATATGTTTTGTTGAATTGAAATAAAGTTAAGAAATATTTTTGAGTCTGGGCGCGGCATCCGTATCAGCACCGGACGACAGACTTTGTTAAACCGGCACTGCCTGAGTGACACTTTTATGTCTCGCCAGTCTGTCAAGTTCCTTTCGGCATTCCCACACTAGCCTAGATGCCACCTTAGGGCTTATGAGAGCTCCATGGTTGTTTGCATATCTGTGTCTTGTTGTCTTGGTGATCAAGTTTCAGTCCAAAGTACGCAAAATACACTTTCTTCACAAAGTCTGTTATATTGAGTTGTTGTTGTATACTATACAACTCTAAGAATACTACAAAAAAAAACGAGTTGATATTATCTCATCAAGGTTTGGAACAAAACTGAGTAAGCATCTTACATACATCCTTGTGTCAGCTATCGAGGAGCGCTTGGCGTTCTGTACAGCAAGTTCACAGACCATGTGTAATACAGTGATAGGTTGATAATACCTCTGCATTTGTAATGCAGTTTGTATAGCCATTGAATACGATATTCTGTGAGTTTCAAAACGTCAAGTGCAAGATTTCATAGCTTAGATAAGAGAAAATGGACTAAATCTACTTGTATTCTGTGAAAAATCTGTCTAGACATTTTCGTTTTCAGCACATAAAATTACATAAGAATTAATTAAAATTATTCAAACGGCTACCTGGTTGGGATTTAATCTCCTGGTCAATATAATTAGTTTATATCGCGGTGAGGTCCTAAAATGTTTCAGTTTTTACTAAAAGTACGTTTGTTTCAAACCTTTTGAATTCTTCTCATTTGATTTGGTCATTATACCATGTGGTCCATATGTATGGAATAAATTCATTTTTAGCGTCATTATGTACTATGTGAAAAAAAACCTGAAACAGGTCGATTTTTATTCTTAAATTGACAATTTACAGTATGAAAATAATATCCCCCTCCAGCACCCCCTTTGAATTATAAGCACCACCTCAAAAATTTTAAATAGCAAAGGGGGTCGTGTAGCACCTTGTTAGAAAGGTATTTTAGTCCTTTGTTCAGCAATGTAAAGTTTTTTGAGTTTGTGCAATTATAACTTACAAAATTAATTTTTACAATATTAAATTAAATGTTCAACAAAACAAAACCGAGGCGATTTTGGAATTCTCATACAACATTTTGTATGACCTCGGGGGTTATTTTGTTAATTTCTTCCGTTATCTCAACGTTTATATCAGCAATATTGCCTGGTCTATTAAAATATACTTTAGAAAAAATCAGGTATCTTCGTATCTGTTCTCCTAAACATTAGGGAAAAAACTTTGAAGATAATAAAATATTACATTCAACTCATGTCGGATAGGCCACAACTGACGAAATGCCCCTGAAGATGATCTATTGATCGAAAGTACTTGGGCAAGATTTAATTAATCACTGTGTTCGATAGTTGCCTTGTATACTATCAAAGAATAAAATATTAGTCAAAAAGCCAAATAAGCAATTGATATGAATCTAGTAGGCTGCTGTCATTTTGGTATTCAAGGTTACTAGAAGACGTGAGTATAATATGTGTGCGCGTATTAAATTTAATTGTGGCTCATTTGTCCGAGACTAAAAGAATAGAAATTTTAACTATGATTGGTTGTGGTAATAAAACAAGAGCTCAAAAGGAGGTTTGTGAAATGTTAATAATGAATACCCTGGTCAACAAGTTTCGTAGTATACAGTTAGCACAATTGCAAAGAACTTCTTGTTATACTGGACATGTAAAAGATATTGAAAAACCAGGTAGAAATAATAAATTTATTGATGAAAAAAAGTTAGAGGTACTTCTAGAGATTGAGGAAAATCCGCATAAGACAACTCGAGAACTTGCCGCCATCAATGATGTAAGTAAATCATCTATTTTGAGAGTTTTACATAAAGAAAAATGCCACCCTTACAGAGTTCAGTTGGTTCAGGAGTTAAATGGAGATGATCCTGATAGAAGGCAAGAATTCTGTGAAATGATGATGGACAGAATGAACGCATATTTGCAGTTCATAAACAAAATAGTTTTTTTTCTGATTAAGCGACGTTTCATTTAAACGGAACGGTTAACAAACAGAACTGTAGATATTGGAGCAGAGAAAATCCTCATTGAGTGTGTGAGACTCACACGCAATATCCTAAAAAATTAACGATTTGGCTGGTATTATTAACATACAATTATTGGTCCTTATTTTTTTGAGGGCGCAGTTGATTATGAGGTTTATCTAGATTTTTTGATTAACTTTTTAGTGCCTACATTACGAAGATTTTTTCCTAATGATTCTATAATCTATCCAAATTAGATAGATGGACCTTTTTACTACCAACAAGGTGGAGCTCTACCGCATTTTGCACTTGTAATTAGAAATTATTTAAACGAGGTTTTTCCCAATAGGTGGATTCGAAGGAACAATCGAATGGTCGGCTAGATCCCCGATTTGACTCCTCTCGATTACTTCTTATGGGGTTATTTAAAATCTAAAATATAATTTACTAGACCAAACAGTATTGCTGATTGAAAAGTTGAGATAACGGAAGAAATTAACAAAATAACTCCCGGAGTCGTACAAAATGTTGTACGAGAATTCTAAAATCGCCTCGGGTATTGTCAAAAAGTGAATAGTGGTCATTTTGAACATTTAATTTAATTGTAAAGTACATTGAAAAATACATTCTAAATATTATGTGACATTATTATCTAAACGTCATTCAACCTAAAGTTTTGTGGTAAAAACATTATCAAAGCTTTACATTTTAAAAATCAATTTTCTAGGTTATTATTGCACCAAACTTAAAAAAACTTAATATTACTGAACAGAGGACTAAAATCCCTTTCTAACAAGGTACTACACGACCCCATTTGCTATTTAAAATTTTCAAGGGGGGCTTATAATTCAAAGGGGGTGCTGGAGGGACATATTATTTTCATACCGTAAATTGTCAATTTAAGAATAAAAATCGACCTGTTTCAGGTTTTTTTCACATAGTACTTAATAACGCTAAAAATGAATTTATTCCATACATATGGACCGCATGGTATACGTTTCGCATTCAGATATTACTACACGTCTGACAATGGATTTCTAGATTTTAATTTTGATTCTATAAGCTTATCCACTGCCCACATACAGTGGTTTACAGTCTGGATTCAGTTTGATTTATTTAGTGTCATTATTATCGACTGTAATTATTCAAGAATCAAGTTCATTTTGCACCATGAATACTGGTTACTTCATCACGATAATGCGTCAGCGCATACAACAGTTTTTGGTAAAACACAAGATTACACAGGTCCGCCATTCCCCATATTTCTCAACATCCCTTACTTTTTTTTACTTCAAAAACTGAAATGCAGCTTAAAGAGAGATAGCAGATACTATTGAAACGAATGGAACGAAGGCACTAAGAGCACTTAGCAAACACTTAATTTCAGAACTGGTTCAGTGATTTAAAGCACCAATGGAAGTGCTGTTAAGGTAAATAGGGGTGTAAAAATGTGTTAATGTTAAACCTAATTAGTAGGTGCTATATAAGGCCCTTATCAATGCTATTAGTTATGAATAAATAGTTGTATATTTTTACCTTGCAAAATGATGTCATGACGCCAAATGACATGGAAAATATACTCGAATAAAACAGATTATAGAAAAAATTTAATTTGGAAAATTTGAAAAATAATTAAAAGTCAATGGTTTGACTATTAACATGAGATAAACAAAAGATAAAGTCCATGAGAAAATGTATTAAGAAATAATATTTATTCAAGATACAATAAAAATATATTATTTTTATATGATATTAACTAATTATCTATATGATATACATACACGATACATATGATACTCTGAATACATTTTCTTATTCAAAAATAATATTAAAAGAAAGTAAAAAAAGTAAATTTCGTGTGACCTTTTAAGGTCTAGTTTTAGGATTTATGAGTCGGCCAAGCGCCCTAATAACCACTTATCCTTTTCATCCATGACAAAAAGTATTAAAACTCTACCAGTATAGCCCTTACTTTTTGAGTCAGTTCCTTGTCAAGATATTACCAAGGTATTATCAAGGTATCTCTTTATGATCATCTAAACAAGGTCTTGTAAATAATTTGACTAAGAAGATTTCCGAGGTAGTCACAGAACAAATCGACGTTACAGGAATAAACTGTCCTACCAAAGTTTTTCTAATTAAAATGTTAGCAGATTTCTTTAAGTCCATGACTTCAACATTTCAAACTCAAACTTACATGAAGTTTTGCCATTACAAATTATACTGGTCAACATACATTTCGTGAAGGGGAGTTTTTTTTAATTCTAAAATCATAATTAAAAACAAAATGTGTTTATAACCATCAATTTTAAACAACCAACAATTATATCGTGATAATAGGTAGATATTTGACATATCAATATTCAGCCGTGCCACTACTGTGTATATTATTTTCGCAGCGACAAATATCTCAGGTCAAGACAAGTTCAATCTTTTATATTTCTATTATACACAAGATGTACACGGGTCATCCGATTTTATACATTAGTAGGTCTTTATTGGCATCTGAAGTTATAGGATCGTTTTAGCCTGTCTCATAAGTAATAAAAGTGTCTGTTCAGATTTGCCTCAGGTAGTCAGCGGTTTTCAAATTAAAAATGTACGGTTTTCTTAATTTGATAATACCACATTAGGGATTTTTTTAATAAAATTAACTTTAAAAAGTTTTCCAGTTCTGGTCGTCGAATAATGGGTTATGCAAAGCATTCTTTATTTTTTAAATATTTGCATTCTTCTAGCACTTCCGGTTGTACCGGAAGTCGCCATTAAGTTTCTTATTTTAAATAGAAACTGTGCTTTTTGTTATTCTTTTTAGAATCTAAGTAAAATTCTGGATCGATTTTTATTGGGATACCATTCTCAAAAAAAATAGCCGTCTTTGAGATATTAATAGTAATAAATTAAGGTAAATTAATATTATGGTTATTATTTATTCTGAAAAAACAAAAATTCTTTTCAGAGTGTACTAAATCGTGTATTTACCGTGGAGATTTCCGTGTACTTACATTTAAGTGGTAGGTTAGCCCATTTGGCTTTATCACTACCGGTCAAAGCAATTGTTCGGCGATCTAATAATGGTTGTGTCTGCCGATACTTGCATTCCCTTTTCTGCACCAAGTGCAGTTGAGAGCGAGCAAGCATCGAATCCTTTCATCCGTCGTCTAATATCCAGTCATTCGTCCAGTCATGTCCTTAATCTACCTTACTTGCTAATCTAATTTTTTTGGTGCTTGCATTCAAGAGCGTCGTGCGGCGTGCCTCCGGCTCTCTCCTGCATGCGGTTTTTGTTTTATTTTTTTTTTAGTGTTAAGTACTCTTTTGTGTTGATTTTTCTATCTACGTCTTAATCTATGGACAGGTATCATCACTATCTGACTCGCTATCCGATTCATCTGAATCTTCATCTGTACGAATAATTAAAGGTCTTACTTCATCAATAACTTGTTCTATTTCAATGACTCTAAAATTTTTTTTCGGTATGCTCAATACATTTCCGCCATTGTTCCTCATTGACTTGGTTTAGTGTATCTTGCCAGAGTTGTAAAACGCTGGCTTTGTCGGTGGTCTTACATGCATGTTTATCATAGTAGTTTTTAGTGATGCCCCACACCAATTACTGGCAGTGATAGGGTGGTAGTCTTAGGACCTCATGACCATATTTTAGTGCCATTTGGTCAACGACAAATTTTTTCTCAGTAATGTGTTCTTTGCACTTATTTAATAATTCAGCTTTTAAAACTAGATATTCGTGTTCTATATTTTTCTCTGACAGCCACTTTCTTAAGTCTTCTTTTTTCCAGCTGCTTGTGGGAAACTTTTCCTCGTCTCTGGTGTGATACGAAGCATTGTTTAAGACTATTAATCACGAATTTTCCAGATTTTTTAATAATTTTTCCTCAAACCAATGTTCAAAAATATCGGCGTCCATATTTCCGTGGTAATCATCAGTTTTTTTTGTCGAAGAAAATATAAGACTAGCATTGGGTATAAAACCTTCCGTATTTCCTGCATGCAATATAATATATCTTTTGCTATTACTCACACTAGTACTCGAATAGCATTTGGTAGAATCATCTTGCCAGGATGGTTTGGTATTATTTCCTTTCGCAAAAATCAATGTTTCATCAAGAAACACAAATTGTCTGGCAAAGTCGGAATTCTTGTTTTTTAAATAGTTTCTTATAAATTCCCACCTTTTTCCAATAACATTGGACAGCTCGCACAACACTTTACGATTATTGGTTTTTTTTGTATCTAAAACCCATAGCTTTTAATACTTTTGATAAACTGGTTAAACCCATATCACAAAGTTCTCTGTTCTTTATTTTTTAATAAGTGTCTTTCTTGTAACATGTTCTTTTGCTTTGTACATGTCATAAATGATATTTCTGATTGAGATTTTAATACCTTGTGGCAAGTCGATGCAAACGAATCCTTTTATTTTCCTTACTTAATTCCTCCTCACTCATTTTGCGAACTCTTTACAAGGTCCGTTCTGAAATTCCACAAGCCGCACTTGTCCTTTTTTGAACTGCCAGTACTGATGTAATTGCTCCCATGTTGATTTTTTCTAAAGTAAAATAATTTTCCACTTTTAACACAATTCGACGGTCACTCGGAGATACAAACTTATATTTAGGTGTTCTATGGTTTTCTTGTACGTTATCCATTGTCACTATTGAAAACCGGCGATCGTTGAATACTAGTGAGATTTTTCAGAGCTCTCTGTATATATACACGAGGGGCGGGGCCTCGTAGCAGGGCGCGTCGGTCATTGGCCGATGAGTCCGGTCAATGGAGAGCCTCGACTCCGCAGACTGTTTACTATTTTTGCAAATATAACAACTAAAATTATCCAGTTATGCGACCGCAAGTAATGGATGCACTCCTCGAGACAATTTTATTTCAAATAAAATTATAAAAGTTTTTTCAATAAATTATCATCCCACAGCATTCAATTTGCGTTTTTTCACGATTTATAAAAAAATTGTTTTGGTAGCGCTGATTTATCCTCAAGTACTACAGCCGACCAGTAGGAGGTTCGGTACCACAAAGCAGGTAGAAAAGGGAAAGCATAACAGAGTGGCTGTAACTAGAGTCATAAATTATTTTTCGGGCGTTAATCCGAAATATGACATGGTAAAACGACTTCACTATAGTACATTTTTTATTGTAGTGGCGTGAAACTTAGTTAGGTTTTGTGTTCTACACTTGTTTTGTATGTTATACATATACTGTTATTGGTTATAAATTATTAATAAAGTACAATAACTATGCAGTGTGAAAATCAGGCTAACAGTTTTTGTTATGTGTGTGGGGAACTAACTTTCAGATCGCAAAAACATACTCTCATCCACCATTTGTATGTAGAGCTTAAGAACTTTATTTCGGAGTTAAAGTAGAAGATCAAGATATGTCATGGGCCCCTCATGTATGCTGTAAGACTTGTGTAACATTGTTAAAAACTTGGTTGAAAGATACAAAACATCGAATGCGTTTTGCAGTACCAATAATATGGAGGAAACCAACAAACCATGTTACATATTGTTACTATTGTAAGGTTCAAGGCATAGGACTGAAATCCTATATTGTGCAGTATCCCAACTTATCATCAAAGACTTTGAATGTGGATGAAGAACGTGAAAGTGTAGTGGTTCCATCTCATGATATACAAGTAGAACAGGATGTAGACAATGATCCACTATTTTAAGAACCAGAATGTTCCACAAACCCCCATCTGAGTTCACAGGTTGAATTGTATGATTTAGTTCGAGATTTAAAACTAGCTGATCAGTCAAAACTTCTAATGTTAAGATTAAAAGAATGGGATCTCATCGAAGATGACGTGAATACCGTGAAACTTATTTCCGAAAACGTCACACAGGACTGATTCATTATTTCGCTCAAGCAAACACTGGTATATTGCACAGATGTTGATAGCTTATTTCTTGCATTAGGAAAAATGTGAACCAAGCAATTGGCGTTCATGTAAGATTCTTCCAAACTAAGTTTAAAAGCAGTTTTGTTTCATAACAGCAATAAATGCCATCTGTGCCTACAGTGAACGCCGTTCATATAAAGTAATCATCTGAGAATATGCAATATCTCCTAGAACACATCCAGTATAATGACTATAAATGGCCAATCTGCGGAGAACTAAAAGTGACAGTGCTTCTTTTTGGACTGCAGCTCAGGTATACTAAATATTGTTGTTTTCTGTGTGAGCGGGACAGGCGTGCACGAGATCATCATGACATACAAAAGGAATGGCCACTACGTCAAGTAACTGCAGGCCTAAAAAAATGTTACCAACGAACCATTGATTGGTCCACCAAAAGTACTTATTCCGCAGTTACACATAAAACTGGGCCTAATAAAAATTTTTGTTAAAGCACTAGATCAAATTCAAATTCATTTATTGATGTAATTTTGCCAATAGCCTAACACCCGTATATAAAACAGAATCGTGAAGAACATCTATATATTTTTAAATATCTACAGGCCCCAGATCGACTCAGCCTGAATAAAATGAGTACATTGGGTAACGCCATAGGTAATAATAAGCAGTTGAAGGGTGACATAATCCCAAAGCCACACCAGCGGTATAAAGGGAGACTATTATTATATTTGTGGGACCAAAAATATGAGAAGTAATGAGAGATGGCGAATTTGACAATTTGCTGAATGAAGTTAAAGTAAGAGCATAGAGAGCTTTTAAAACAGTTGTGCATAATATTCATGTCAAAGCCAAAGCTGACAATTACAAAGATCTTGTCACTGAATTTCTTAGTGCCTAGAGAGAAATGGAATGTAACATGTCTTTAAAAAATCACCTCCTGAATGCTCATTTCAATTTTTTGCCAGAAAATTTAGGTGCTGTTAGTGATGAACACAGAGCAAAGATTTTTAATTTTGTTTTAGTTGGCTAAATCTTGGATATCCATATGTTATTAACCATATTGTAGGCATTATGAGCCTTACTAATTCTTACCTGCACATCAAGCTCTGTACCACCATTCTGTACAGAGTGTGTACATTGGCTAATAACAGGGGACAATTAACAACATTGTTTAGAATTTCAACAAAAATAACAATCAGCTCTCTAACTGTGGTTCTTCAATGTAGCAATGTTAAATTGAGACATTATTATAGAATAATCTATGAAATAATTTTCAGTATTTCTTATATTAATATATGCTTTAAAAGCTTAAGATCTTAGAAACTTCATCTGAACGCTCTCCAATCCATCAATGTAGACTTGATGAAATGGGGGCCAAACAACAGAGCAGTATTCAAGACCTGAGAGTACCAGAGAGCAATACATTAATTTGAATACAATAGGTGAGATATCATGACTGTTATGATAAATAAAACCGAGATTATGAAATCCTGTTTCCTTAATTTTCAAAAAATGGCTTTAAATGTCAATGCACAATCCAATAATATACCCAAATCTCTAATCTCAGTAACTGAATCGAAGAGTCTTCTTCTTCACGTGCCATCTCCGCGACGAAGGTTGGCAATCATCATGGCTATTCTGATCTTAGATGCTGCTGCTCTGAATAGTTCAATTGATGTGCATCCGTACCATTCCCTCAAGTTATGCAAAAATGAGATTCTTCTTCTTCCTACACTTCTCTTGCCCTGGATTTTCCCTTGTACAATCAATTGAATTAGGTTGTATCTCTCATTACGCATAACATGCCCCAGGTATGGCAGCTTTCGTGTCTTGACGGTTTCCAATACTTCCATTCTTTTGTTGATTCTTTTCATTACTTCGTTGTTTGTCACTTGCTCGGTCCATGATATCTTCAGGATTCTTCTATACACCCACATTTCAAATGCTTCCAACTTTTTAGTAGTCGACGCATTAAGTGTCCATGTTTCCATCCCATAAAGCAGAGTCGAGAAAATATAGCACCTTGCCAGCCTAACTCTCAAGTCCAATTATAGTTCTCTTGCACAAAGTACCTTTCTCTATTCGAACTTTGATTTCTTTGGAGTAGTAGAATCCAAGAGTACATGTTTAATAACAAATATCTATTAGCTATTAGATTATTTATATGATCAAATAAAATACAAGAATATTTAGTTGGATTTAAGCTTAAACCATTTTGTTTTGACCATAAACATATATTATTTATATCATCTTTCAAGAGATTTCTATCCGATTTATCATGCATACAACAAAGTAACTTAAGATCATGAGCAAATAGCAGGAACTGTGAGTTTTTGATAGCCTTACCAATATCATTAATGAACAAGTTAAAAAACAAGAGACCACAATGAGACCCTTGTGGTACACCAGAATAACCATGGAATTATTTTGAAATATAATTGTTACTAAGAACTTGCTTTGTACATCCCATCAGAAAACTTTTAATCCAATTAACAATGGGGTCACCAAAGCCAGATGCATAAAGTTTGTGGACCAAAAGATTATGATTAACCTGGTCAAGGGCCCTTGAGAAATCAGGGTAAATGCTGTGGACCTGAGTTTTAATCTCAAATGCACCCAACGAGTATTGTTGTGGTAATTGACAAGGTTTGTTACTGTTGACTTCCTGTTAGAAAATCCATGTTGCTCATCAATAAATATGTTTCTGCAAGCCCAGGCGAGATTTATCCATACCAATTTATCAAGAAGTTTCGGGATTGCTGATTGAATAGTTATACCTCTATAATTGTTAACACACTCACGATTGCCAAATTTATAGATAGGTGTAAGAAAACTATTTTTCCAATATTGTGGAAATACAGATGATGACAATGATAATGATTTGATTTAACAATGGTTTTACTCATGTTTAGCACAGCTATTGGGTCAGATATTATGCTTTCTTTATCACTGTAGAGTTTTTTAAGTCCAAAACGCATATAAAGAGATGAGAGTTGAATTCCTTTGACTGTTCAACAATTACTCTGTGTTAATTTGGTCTGTGTATGATCGGTTTCGTGTGAAGCTGACTTATTCCTTCTTTAATATTGGTTCTACAATGTTTGTCAATCAATTGTTTATAATTATTGTTGTTAATTTATTTATGGTATTCAAAGGTGTGATTCCTCTCCAGTTTCCACAATATCTTTTGACACTCTAGTATCTTAATATTAGTCCCTCACCAGGCTTTTCCTCTCTCCAGGTCCCTTGCAAGAGCGATTTGATTAGCTGTAGCCAATTACCATTAACATGCGTATCTACCACTATTTCTTCCAAAATGTTATCGAAAGTTTCTGGATAAGCTAACTGCACCATACCAGCAATGTCTAATTTAAATTCCTCCAATTTCTTGATTATAATTCCCAGTTGTTGTTGTATTCGCTCCGTGCGTGACCATGGCAGGGGTGCATTGAAACGATGCCAGCGTGCGTAGCGGCGAAATATGACAAAATTGGAATATTGGACAAAATATTTTTACGCATAAATTTTATCAAAAATGTATGCAAATACATGTTGCGTATTTAATTGTGCTAATAATAGCAAAAACAGTGAGTGTAGTTTTTATAGGTTCCCAATGATTACATATAAATTAGAGAAAAGAAAAAGATGAATTCGTGCTATTAATATGAAAAAGTAAATATCACATAATTTCATTTTTATGCAATTGGAATAGGAAAAATTTAAATAATTTACCTTGAATGATATCTGATAAGGCTTCAAGCTAACTGCAGATGACTTTAGATTTTATATCATAACTTTTACCATTATTGTTTTTAATTATATGCTCTTTTGCGTGAAAAACTTGATTTGCCAGTACTAGATTTTTCCCTTTCTTTTCCGTTTGGAGTTGAAAAGATATATTATGATGAAGTTTGAGAAACTAAGTTTTTAATACTACATTTATTTTGAACATAAACTGAAAAAATATAGTTATAAAACTAATTTATTAATAGTTGTCAATTTCGCATGTATTTATCAATGTCAAACATATGTCATATGTTTAACCTGAAAATTGGGACTCCAAAATTGTCAGATGAAGGCGGTAGGTGTCGCGTCAGTCACGCACGGAGTAAATACTTGTTATAGATGGGAAGCTCCATAGCATTTTTCCAGACACTTAAAAAAAGGTCTTATAACATTTTTTTCCTTAGGAATTGATTGTATTAGTAGCATCTAATAAACCAGACATCAAGGAAATAGTCTTTTTTCTTCTGTTCAATATTTGACCATGGCATTAGGTTCAAATTACCTAAGATAAATGCCTCATAAACTTTCTGTCTCAGTTGGTGATACTGTTTCTATATATTTCATAGATTCTGATAGAAAATGTTTCCATTTTTGTATCAGTATTTTTAGAAACTTTTAATTATCTATAATATATTTCATAGATTCCGATAGAAAATGTTTCCATTTTTGTATCAGTATTTTTAGAAACTTTTAATTTTATATCAATATTTTGAGAAACTTTCTCTACAGTTATTCTTGAATTTTTATTGATTTTTCACTATTACCTCATCTGACATTAAAATTTTTCTATGTCTTATCCATTGGTGATGATGAATTCCATCTATCATTCTTGAAGAATATTTTTGGAACCTCTGGAATTTCCATCTGCTTCCTGTAACTGTTCCCACAACAGCTTCCCAGTAAGATATGTTAGCAGTATTGTCAAACAAACACACACAAATTGTCTTCTCAAAGACATAAAACACAGAACAACTAAAGTATTGTTACGATTGTTCACAAAAATTTTTATGATAACGAAAAGTTCAATGTTCTAATGCCTCAATTTATTTTTAGTTCATAAATTATTTAACCAATAAACCCCCTGCACAAATATTTTACACATTTTTATTACACAAATATCTTGTTTACCCAAAATTTTTTCTGCAGTCAGAATTTCATTATTAAAATTTAAGGAATGTAATTTTCTTGTATTTAGAATATTTGAATGTATTAGATTGTCTAACCCTTCCTAGGGATGGTTTTGGTTCCTTCCCAGTAGTTAATAGTCTTGATAACCCCAGTCATATTTGAACATATTTCAATCATATAATTGATACCCTTTTTTCAGTAAAATGGTGTGAGTGCTTCAAATGCATTAAGAACAATTATTTTGAACTTTAGGGCCTGCGTAGCGCAAGCGGTAGTGTGCTTGCCTCGCATGCCGGTGGTCGTGAGTTCGAATCCTACCGCCGGCAAGAACAACTAGGCATTTTTAAAATGTCTATAGGCCCCAGGTCGACTCAGCCTGAATAAAATGAGTACCTTGGGTAAAACCAGGGGTAATAATAGGCGGTTGAAGCGTAGCACTGGCCATGTTACCTTCCTTGTATACCGTAGGCCCTAGATATAGCAGACTACCCTGCTATACTCCCAAAGCCGCGTGCGGTATAAAACGGGAGACTATTATTATTATTTTGAACTTTATATATCTTGCACTTTTGGTTGCATTTTAAACTGGAATAAATCCTGAAAGACATCCCATTTCTAACAGCATAAAATCAACTTTAAATATAACATAGATATTTACTAAAATGAACTGAGACAAAAATTAGAATATTTTCTTAACAAAAAGAAAGACTACTTGTAAAACATTCTTGGGTAGGTTGATCTAAATAATTACAGCAAAGGGAACAAATGAAAATTCCAAATTCAAACATTTATTATATACTGTTTATTGTATATTAATTGTCCTTATCTATTAAAACAGTATTTAAAACCCTATCTGCATTGGATTTTGTTGTGAATAGAGGACATGTTTTCCAAGAATAATTCCAAGTAATGAATATAGCTTCCAATGTGATAATTAGCATAAGTATGAATAGTGCTGAGATGGAAATTACTACACACCCTAAAAAAAAATGAAATATATGCTAATTACAAAAAGATCACCAAATATACACCACATATTGACAATAAATGGCAACCTGATAGAACAAGTAGAAAAATATCAGTACTGAGAACGATCATACTAATACAGAATCATCATATCATCATACAAATCATACAGAAATCTTAATTTGAAAATCACACTGCATACCATTCGATATTATGTATTATCAATATTATTATATTAACTTGGACATAAAAAACCGAAATTTAAAAATAATTGAGGCTTTTGAACTCTGGTTATACAGCAGAATATTACAATATCATGGACTGATTGAGTTACAAATAAAGAAGTACTGGAGAGGTTTGGTAAAGAAACAGAACTAATCACCACTAAACAACCAAGAAAACTGGAATACCTAGGACACATGATGAGGGGACCCAAATATGAAATGTTAAGATTCAAGGAAGAAAATCTGTTGGCCAAAGGCAGAATTCTTGGTTGAAGAATCTATGTGATTGGTATCAATATAGATCAATTGTTTTGTTTAGAGCAGCAAGTTCAAAAGTAAAAATACCCATTAATATTGCCAACCACTGTAGGGATCGGCACTCTAAGATTTGATGATCTTTTCTCATAATCTTTTTAGTATTATATGATGAAATTGTAAGTTTATTATTTAATTATGCAGTTATAAGTAGTGCATATTAGTAGTTAAAATTAATATAATAAATTGTAGACTTATAACATGTAGGTATACCCAAGAAATGGTGACTCAACACTGATTCATTACTTTCTCTCAAAGCTCAATATTTAATAAAAGTTTAGTTTTCTCAAAACCGGAAGTAAAAACTTCTGGCTTGCTAATTTCCCCAATATAACTTGAATTGGAATCTGTCATCCACTTTACTTGATCTGTTGCAGTTTTGACTACAATAAGATTTCTGGGTAAAATGTCAACTTGCAAGAAATGGTTGTTTTTCCCCCAGATGAACAGAAGGACTGTCAAAAACTAAAGGATTGAATTTTTAAAATTTTGATCCAATACATAAAAAAGTCATGATCAAAAAACACTAATTTTTTATCAATATGTTGTAATATAATAAAAAACATTGAGCAAAACCACAATTTTAAAGCTACTTTATAAGTTAATAAGGAAATTCCTGGTAGTAAATTTAGGAAAACAGAATTATCTTGAAACAAATTAACTCATTCATATGCTTAAAACAAATGACACACAAGCAGATAAGATTTTATTTATATTATTGAATTGCTGGAGCATATTTTTGTTTTCGTGTTTTATAAGAAATCAAGGTCTGTTCCAACTTTGAACTATAAATATGCTTGTAAGTAATGGATTTTTAAAACATTATGTGTAGAGTAAAAACAAAGTTTAACCCGAGGATTTAAAAAAAATTGGTTAATGAAAATTCAAATTTACATATGGCTTCTAATAATACACCCATAACGCCTAACAGCTGATATATAAAACAATGAGCACAAATAATAGCTGATATTAATTAGTACATATTAATGAATTTAAGGATCCAATTCTAAAATTTGCAGGTTTACAACTACAACAAAAAAAATTAGTGATTATTAACAATAAACTTTAATGACAAAGCGATTACTATCTTCAAATAAACAAATCTTGCTAACCTTAACATTATCAAACAATCATATCAGTGTTTATTATACGACTACGCCTATGAGTAGGACAAAGACCTCAATAAGAAATTATTAAAAAGCTAATAAAGTGCCACCGCTATGATTCATATATGCAATTTTATGGATTTCTGGGTAAAATGTCAACTTACCAGAGACATCCCCGTTGTAGGTGGTATTTTCGCTTGCAAGAAGTGGTTGTTTTTCTCCATCTCCCTCGTTACCACTGTCTCCCATTGTGTTAAATATTGAAGAGTATTAAAATCTAGAAGATATTAACACTGCTAACGTATCTTCTGTATATATATAAAAATTTATGATCAAAGTAAATGGAAGTTGAACCACTCAACATAAGTAAAAATAATCACTTTTCTCGTTTAGTTGTTTCTGTTTCCCTGTCATCCAAATCGGCTTCATTCGACGTGAGTTCGGTCTCTCAACTGGAAGTATTCCAAATGACATTGTACTATCTGTCATCAACCATGGACGTACGCCCACAATTTTAATTCAAAAAATAAAGCTGATAAGAAGAATAGTTTGTTGTGATCTATACGCTTAAATGCTTTAACGATATATTTAGTAACGATGTACTCAAAAATAGTAATTTGTCCAAATTATTGAGTAGTAACTTGGTACGTCGTTCTTCCACAATCCGACCCGTACAAGGAAACAACCTTTCTGAAGTAGAAGACCTAGCCAGTACCTACATTTAAAATTTGACTAACTAATTTGTTTTCTATAATAGAGGTACATCACTGCAATTTTTCCAAAAATCTAAAACATCCACATTTGGTTTATTCTCCTGTCGTAAATCTTATGGATATCCTATTCCCCTGATGCATCCTTAAAATAGTCAAGATCATTGTAGAAGATAATGTATATGTGGAATTTGTGGAGACAAATTTGTCTTAAAATTTGGTTCCAACAATAAAGCCACATAATGTAAGTCGCTGTGTTGCAAGTGCTTTTTCAGTGAATTTTTGAAGCGAATTATACCTACTAGCGTTGTATTAACTTTTCTCTATAGTAAAATGCTGAGTCAAGCGTCACAGAACTGGAGCCACGAAAAGGCGTCACGAAATAGCGGTTCATCAAATCGATTCACTACTCTCGATTAATTTATTTCTAGTTATCATATATTTATTCCTAGCAGGTTTAAATTAAAAACTGCATAAAAAATATTTACCAAAATTCAGACTTTAAATTAGAAGTAAAAAATTAAAAAAATATCTGTCAATAAAAGATTCAATTCGTAACGATTGCCAAAATTTACAAGTCATAAATCTCATACAACTGATAAAAATATTGGATCATCTGTTAAAATTTTTTTGATACTTCTCATTCTAAAATAATTTCATATAAATACAATTATTATTTTTAAACATATTATTTTGTTTATATAATAATTAAATTTACTATCAAATGATATCTCCTCCTCCTCCTCAGTCCTAATCCCTTTTGGGATGTATTGACACCATCAGGCCTTCACAGTTTTTTTAGGATTTCCCTCCATCCTTTGCTGTCCTGGGCTAGTTGTTCGGCTTCATGTAACCCTTGGTTAATGAGTGTTTTTTTTTTATCTACCCAACGGCTTGGAGATCTTCCCCTAGGTCTTTTTCCTTCAACTCTACCCTCGACTATCAGTTTTTCCATCGTGCCTGTTCTTCTAGCAACGTGTCCAAAATACTGCAAATATCTCAGTTGTATTAGTTTAAGCAATCTATCCTTTACTTTAAGTTGTTCTAGTATCGATACGTTAGTGCGATGATCAATCCAGGATATTCTCAACATGCGGCGGTATACCAACATTTCAAAAGCGTCCAGTTTATTTTTATCCGCTTTCTTTAAGGTCCACGTTTCGGATACATATGTGGCCATGGGAAAAATGAGCGCCCTTACCAACCTTAGTTTTGTGTGTATTGTTATGCTAGAATTTTTTCAAATTGCTATCAGTTTCATCATGGCTGTTCTAGCAATAGTCAAACTTCTACGTATTTCTCTGTCACACCCTACGTCATTTGTTATTAGGGACCCCAGGTATATAAAAGTGTTTATTACTTCAAAGCCCCCAATTTCTTTAATGTGTTGATGATTATTCCGAGTTCTGTCTACTATCATCATCTTTGTCTTACTCGTATTTAGCTTTAGTCCATATGTTTTGCTTTTTTCTTATAAACATCTCATTATGTCTTCCATTTCTTCCTGATTTGCCGCGATTATTAAAGTGTCATCAGCATATCTCAAGTTATTGATTTTGTAATCTCCTACTGATATTCCACCCTTCCATCCGTCTAGTACCTTTCGCATAATGTGTTCGGTGTAGATATTAAAGAGAGTTGGCGAGATTATGCATCCCTGCCTGACACCTGCCTCTGTTCTGAAATAATCGGAATGGGTCTTGTTTATTTTTACTGTGCACTTATTATTTTCATATGGACTTCTAATTAGTTGAATTAAGTGGTGGGGTGTTCCCATCTCCGCTAGTATGGACCATAGCTGCTGTCATTTGACTTTATCGAAGGCCTTTGTGTAATCCACAAAGCACATACGCATAGGAGTATTGAATTCACGAGTTTTTTCGATTAGTTCTCTGACATTAAGGATGTGTTCTCTTGTGCCTTTTCCTGGGACAAATCCCGCTTGTTCTTCTGATAACTGAGGCAATAGAAAAGCTTTTAATCTTTCATGTATTATATTAAGTAGAACCTTGCTTGCATGGGATATTAGGGTTACTGTTCTGTAGTTGCTGCAATCTAACGGAGTTCCTTTTTTGAATATAGGGATGAAAGTAGGGGGAAAGTAGGGATGTTGTCCAGTCATTGGGCCACTCTCCGGTTTCCCAAATCTTTTTGCAGATCATATGCATAACATTTACTTCAACATCTCCAGTCTCTTTTAAAACTTCTGCGGTGATCTTGTCTGCGCCAGGATATTTTCTATTTTTCAACTTATGGATTGCTTTTTCTACCTCTGACTTTAGAATGTTTGGTTCTCTCTCTGCAGTGAACTCATCGTGATTTGCATTCTGGGGATCATCTGCATATAGACTTTGACAATATTTTCTCCATACCTCCGCAATCCCTTTCTCGTCATTTATAATATGTTGGTTTTGATCCATTATTGTTTGTGTAATTGGTTTAAATTCCCTGGCTAGATATCGAACTTTGTTGGAATTCATACCGGTTTGCATGTCTGTCTAGTTCTTCGCATTCTTCATTTATATGTTTATTTTTGTCATCCCTACATGCTCTTTTAATTTCTCTATTTAACCTAGCTAATTCGTTTTTGTTGCTGTCGTTTTGATATATGAGATTTTTTTCGGTTCTGGTTCTTTCTACAGAGGTTTCTATGGCATTTCTGAAACCTTTCCACATTTCTTCCCGGTAGTCTTGTGTATTCAACATACTAGTTTCCTTTAATGCATCTCTAAATGTTTTCGGATTTGAAATCTCCAGCCTGTTTTGATTTTGTTGCGGCATTGTTCTTTTTAGCTTCATCTTGAAGCAAGCCCTTAACAATTTATGATCGGATCCACATTCTGCTCTAAGTCTAATTTTTACGTTTGTAAAACATGTCTTCTATCTGTTTCTAATCAATATGTAGTCGATTTGGTTCTTTTATTCTCCATTTGGGCTGGTCCACGTCGATAAACGACGAGCATGATGTTTGAACATTGTGTTTACAATGGCCAAACTGTTTTCGGTTGCAAAATCTATTAAACATTCGCCTCGGCTGTTTCTAACACCTAACCCATAGTTTCCTACATTTTGGATGTTATCATTTCTTCTTTCTCCTACCTTAGCGTTAAAATCTACCATGATTATGAGTGGTTCTTTAGATGAAATATTTCTTATTGTGTCTTCAATAACGGAGTATACGTCTTCCACTTCATTGTCTAACGCATCTGAGGTTGGCATGTAGACCTGACGACTGTGTATTTTGTTTGGTGATGCTAGTAAGGTTATTTTTATAAGTCTATCATTTATCGGTTGGTAATCATACACGTATTGTGAAAATTTTTTAGTCACCATAAGTGCAACACCATTTCTTCCTGTGTTATTTGCTCCCGATATGTATACAACATGATCTGTCGTTCGGAAGTGTCCTTGTCATTTCCAATGAGTCTCCGAAAGTCCGCTAATTTCTATATCCTCTCTTTCGACTTCTCTTTGTAGTATATGCAGTTTGCCTGGTTGCAATAATCCTCGAACATTCCAGGTTGCTATTCCCATTGCTTTTCTTAACTGAAAATCTTATTTTCTTCCAGGCGCCAATTTCGCATGTATTGTTTGGTTGCTCACAAACACATGCCCGGTAGTCCATTTGACACTAGTTGGCCCGGAACCAACTGAGCGCCGATCGCTAATCGAATCGCTACGCATATCTAACTGATTAGTTATATTCATGGTTGTGTAGTCACGGGAATTTAATCAGGTGGTTTCCCCTTGCCTACCTGATCGCAGTATCACGGCCGGTTAAATCATTATGTGATATCCGCCCGTGAGTATCTATCACTAAGCCAACAGTAGAAATCATTCCACTATAGCCTTAATGAAGTAATGTCATAGCTGCTGCGCTATGCCATGTCCTCAGTTGGTCCACGGGTGCTTATTTGGTAAAACCTTATTCACACCAATCGTACATATCTGTAGGGCATTTCCCTATCAGCCAGTGGGATGCGCCGTGTCGGGATTGAGGACTCCCCCGCCCGTCCGTCTTCCGCGAAGTACAGAAGAGTCCTTACTTAATTCAGAACTCCTCCTCCACGCAAGCTGGATGGACACGGAAATGATGTCTATTCAAATTTTATTATTAAAATTTTAAAGATACAGATAACATAATATGAAGCTTCGCGCTAGTTTACTGTACCCCCTATTGTACCATCTTTTTTTGTTTGTATTTTTAATTTCTTGACCAAATCTGAATCTTAGGATTCGATTGGCAATGCTTGTTAATCTTTTCCTACCATAAAACGCATCTTTTTAACGTGGGATGTAAATCTGAACTTAAATTTTCAAAACATTCTCTAAACAGATATCTACTGATGTTGTCCCTTTAAATTAGTATATTTTGAATAATTATAATTAACATTGTATCCACTGACTACTGTCTTGTAACTACATGGTATTTTAAAAATTTGGAAAGTGTTCCATTTCACTCTAAGCGTTTAAAAAGAACCCACGAGTTGTTTTGATTAGTTTATTACTACTGTTAGTTCTGAAAGTATATTTTTGCTTTCTAAATCGTCGGTAGTGCATAACTTAATTTAGTCACAGCCACCATTCTTAGTCGAACAGTACAACTTAGTCGTAACATCCTGCCAGTCTGAGACTGTGGATCTGAATTTGCCTTCCCTTAACGCAGGAGAGACTATGTGGAAAAATTCTCATCCTCGACGGCACACATTCCACTAACTAAAAGGGATCCTACTATGGGTTATAGGACAGCTTTGAATAAGGTATAATCAAAAAAAGACCTGCGGATATAGGACTGTGTATATGTCATTGGCTATAGATTTGATGATTGAATATTTTACACACATATCTACACCTGCTAAATCGACAAATCACCAGACAGTCATGTTCTGTGAGTACTACGCTCACGAATTCCGAAGTCTAACACCATTGTGCCCAACTAATACATGGGAAACAGTTGTCTAAGCCATGACCCAAGGATCTGGCGAACTCACTTGACAATATTTGATTATTTCGTCCCAACTAGTGGAAATAAACCTTAAACGAGACAAAAGGGAATTGCCCAGAAGTCAGAAATGGGTTACTTTTCTGAATTCTTAAATAAAAATATAGAACAAACTAGCAGAGAGGCAACCCTAGTCGCGGACTTTGCATGTCCTAAGAGAGAAATAAGAGTTAGCAAAAACATAAGTCCTGTCACAAATTTTGAATTGAAAATGACTAGTTTTTACTTGTGTTTTGTGCCTTAAAAATCATCATTTTTCTTCTTTACATTTTTAAAAACTATCAACTTACAACAAAATTACAAAAGACGTTTTCGGTTCAGATGGATCCAAAAAACCTAAAAAAATTGTTGCTTACCCGAAATAATTCCTTCTCACTTGGGCGACCTCTTGAACCTTATTCTGGTGCATCTTATGAAAGCGATTATGCAAAATATGGGAATAACCCCCCAATAAAGTTCATGTTCCCACCAATGAATATTTCAAACTGTGGCCAACTTCACAAATTAAACCAAAACATTAGATATGACTTGTCAGTTGTCAGAGTTGTCATTTATGTCTATCGTATGATAGAGAGAGATACACAAGATAATCAACATATTTGATTTTGAATTTAAAATTTATGATAAATAAATATTTTGATTTGGTTTTACAAATTACAGACATAAAAACACAAGCATTGGTCATTTTGCTGACAAACTTACGTTAGTAAACTTAAATAGTGGTAGTTTATATTGTGAAAATATGAAGTCCATTAAATCTTTTAAGGAAATACCTACCTTAAGAACTTTACCAATACTTCAGCATACTTATTTATTTCTTCCCGGAGGTAATATTCATTTTATTATTAATTAATTTGAAACATGACTCCATGTATACCTTGATATTCTATACATTATGTAGTAAACCTTTTTATTTAAGGCAAGTATAAGTCAGAAAGATTGACTGAGGCTGTTGAAGATATTAAAAAACAATTAGGTCCAATTTTTCGTTTAAATTTAGGTGGTACAAATCTTGTGATTACTACAAATGCTGATGATGCTGAAACTATGTTCAGAAATGAAGGTATTAGACCTGGTAGACCTCCTTTTCTAGCACTACATCATTATCGCAAGAAACGTTTTAATAGTGTAGGAGTTGTTCCTGGTAATGGTGAAGAATGGTATAAATTTAGAAGTGGCGTTAATCCTTTACTAAAGAATAACTTGATTGATTCTTTTAAAAAGGAGCAACAAGATATTGCTGAAAAGTTTGTTACATATATTAGAAAAGAGATGGATCAAGATAAAGTTGTATATAATATCCTTGAGCACTTGTTGAAATTTGCTATTGAAGGTATGTGAAGATTGTTTTTTTTATTTTATATAAGTAACTATCAAAGAATATAGATGTATATGCATCTATATTCTTTGTAACTACCTAAGAGATGTTTAGTTGTAAACATAAGATGTTTACTTTTCAGCCATTTCAGTTGTTTGCCCTGGATACAGATTCCATTGTATATCTGGACAGAATAAACAAGCTGAAGATATAATCCATGCTAGCAAGGAGTTTTTAGATGGACTTTACAAGACACTTATTGGTCCTCCAATATGGAAAGTGTTTGAAACTTCTGGATACAAGCAGTTAAAAACTTCCCATGAATTTATCTATAGGTAAAGTGGTATAAGATTAAACCTGTACTTGATATGTAAAGATAGTATTGATCAGTACGGCTCAATTTTAATAATTCTTTCATCAAATAATCAAAATGATTCATTATTAACTAATATTTAGCAAGTGCACTGCCATACTTTGATTAAGGTCCAAATTATAGCGTAATATTTACTGTGAACATATATAGATCTGTGATAGTCCCAAACAAGGAAAAGTCAAAACTGTAGGAAGGATATTAAAGTATTTTCCAGTGTTTATTCACATTTTTGATGTTTTAATTTTTTGTAAGTAGATAATTCACTTCAGCAATTAGATGACAATAATATACAGCATTAGCTGCATACTTTTCACAAAGAAATTATTCATGTGGTAAATATTACATTTTATTACATCCTCTATATTCTAAGAATTTAGTTGCAAGAGCTTGCCATGTATAAAGTTGCATACTGACTTGTCTTAACTTGTCCTTTTATCATCATCATTTCTTTATTGATTTGTGTTGATGAACACTTCAAAGACATTTAATAGGCTGAATCTTTTATCTGAAGATAAATGCCATGATTTGTAATCATACAACTATAGAGAGTGTCCAAAAACACAAAAAAAAACTCTGGAAAATTCTGGAACTCATTTTTGTCCTATTGAAAAATGCTTCCTAAAATAAAGTCAAAACAGTTAACTTCTAAGTGCATATATTATTCTCTATATTTATTTAATGAAATGTACCCAATAGTTTGGCTTGAATAAATTATTTTAATTGCAGTTATAAGTAGCTTGTTTAGGAGGGGCTTTGGACATTTTTATTAATACATTTCTGAAGTGAAGCTTCTATGCTGGCGTTGTAATTTTTTAGAGTCGTCACCGGTAGCATCATAGCATAGCGGTTCTTGACAATGATTAATAAATGACATATATTTACTCTAAACACGTTTAAATTAAAAACAGCATGAAACATTAAATTTACTATCAAATGATATTTATTTATATTTTAATAATTTCATATATGTATAATTTTACATACTTAAAAACAATGTTGGATTTTTGCAATTATCAGTTCGACTATTGTATTAAAGTGCAATAAAAAGAGTTTATATAATAAAATATAATAAAACTCGTAAGAGACTTTCGTGCTATAAACTCTAGAATGTGCATTCTGCGACTAACAGGAACATTTTTTAATTAAAGCATCTTAAATGTGCATGCCCCTACAGAGGAAAAGGAAGACAATGTCAAAGAAAAGTTCTATGAAGAACTAGTAGCTGCATACCATTCATGCCCAAAGAATGACATCAAAATTATTTATGGTGATCTCAGCGCAAAAATAGGAAAAGAGCAACAATACCTACCAACTATAGGTAAGCACAGTCTTCATGAGGTATCCAATGACAATGGCATCAGACTAATAAATCTAGCAACTTCCCTTAACATGGTCATTGCCAGCACATGCTTACAGAGAAAAAATATTCATAGGGAACGTGGAGATCTCCAGATGGAGTTACAGTAAACATGATCGATCATGTTATTATTGACTCTAGAGATCATTCAGACGTAATAATTGTATGCAGCAGACGAGGGGCAAATGCAGACTCGGATCACTACCTAGTGGAAAGTAGAATAAGAGCCAGAATCTCAATCATTAAAAAAGAAAAGGGATCCAAAATTGAAAAATATGAAATAAAAAACTTAGCAGACAACAGCAAAAAGGTAAAATACAAAGAATATATAAAAGGAAGGCTAGAAAACAGACAAAAACACGAGAATATAAACAGAGAATGGGAAGCGTGTAAAAACATCATACAAGAAGCGGCCAAAGAGACCCTGGGTCTGCAAAAAAGCTCAAATCAACTGAAGGACAGTAGTTCAATGAAGAGTGCCGTAACATAACAGAGAGGAAAAATAATGCGTATCAACGACTACAACAACAACATAGAACACGAAAGGCAGAGGAGGAATATAGAATGCTAAGGAGTGAAGAGAAGAAAATACATCACAGAAAGAAAAGAGAACACATAGAAAAAGAACTTCAAGAAATGGAAGAACTAAAAAAACATCAGAAACCAGAAAGTTCCACCAAAAACTTAACAAAAGCAGAAAATAATTTAAACCAAGAACAATGCTGTGCAGAGACAAAGAAGGAGATATAGTAACTCAACAAGAGTTAAATACTACAAATATGGACAGAATTCTTCAAAGGAAAGTTTGAAAAAAACGAAGATCCACTATATGATGAAATTATACTAGATCAAACAGATACCAGAGAAACAACCCCCCTTTGGTAGCTGAAATGCAAGAAGCAGTTACCAGACTGAAAACAACAAGTCACCTGGATTAGACAATATTAGCACAGAATTAATAAACGAAGGTGAAGACTCCCTATTGAATGCGATACACGAACTAATAGTAAACATATGGAATAATAAACAACTGCCACAAGGCTGGAAGACTTGAGTAATTATCCCACTACATAAAAATGGAGATCAGCTTCAATGTAAAAACTACCAGGCAATAACACTGCTAACTCTGGCATATAAAATACTGTCAAATATTGTGTATAACCAATTGAGACCATATGTGGAACAAATAGTTGGAGGATATTAATGCGGTTTCCGCAGACCGAAGTCCACAATAGATCAGATCTTCGTCTTGAAGCAAATATTGGAAAAGACCAGTGAATTTAATATAGAAAAACATAATATTTTCATTGATTTTCAAAGCAAAATTCGAATTCAAAACGCATTAACAGAATCCATGTGAAAACGGGCCTACGGCAGGAAAATGCCCTATCCTGTATTCTATTCAACATCACATTAGAGAAAATAATTAGAGAGTCAAAAGTCAACACCAGAGGAACAATAATAACAAAAAGTGTATAAATATTGGCATTTGCAGATGATGTTGATATCATAGCTAGAAGCGAAAGAGAGATGATAGAAGCATTTAATGCGATAGAAAGAGCGACACAAAACAGTGGCCTGAACATTAACGAAATAAAAACCAAATACATGAAGCCCAGTAAATCGACAGGCCAAAGAAACCTACAGAATCTGACAATAGGAGACTATAACATCGAATGCGTGAAAAATTTTACATATCTAGGTTCACTAGTTACCGCAGATAACAATATCAGTGAAGACGTTAAGAGAAGAATACATATCGCTAATAAAACATATAATGGACTAATTGAACATCTAAGATATAACAACATCACAAGAAAAACCAAATGCAAAGTATACAAGACCCTGATAAAACCGGTCCTTGTATACGGATTAGAGACATGGACACTGTCAAAAAGCGATGAAAAACCTATTAGGTACGTTTGAACGAAAAATCCTTGGACACATATATAAGGGGGTAAAGGAAAATGACATATGGCGCATAAGATATAACTTTGAACTATACACAGCATATAATGAACCCGAGGTCATAACATCAAAATTTGTTATTTTCATTTTTGAAAAGCTTTATAATTTTTTTGTGCAGGAAACGTAAAAAAGATCTTTCTCTTAGTCCACTTTTGCGGTGGTTTGGTTGACGTCAGCGGAATTGAAGCTTAAGACAGGAAATGGTTGGGGTGACGTCAGTGGGTCGGGTCGTGGTCGGGTCAGTGGGGTTGGAGCTTGTTAGGTGATGTCATGGGTAAAAAAAACATTGAGACAGGAAATGGCCAGAAAATGTAGAAAAGTAACGGTATGGAAAAGCGGGGTAACGAAAAAAATGTATGGATGAGAAAAGCAACTAATCTGTAAAACAATAAAACAAACATAGGTATTAAATAAGTTAAATTTTTTATTACAGTTAAATAAATATGTGTAAGTCATAATGTACTGGGTGGTCCAATAAGCCGATCTCTCGGCTATATATCAGAAACTATTCATGTTATAACTTTAGGAGAAAAAATTTCTTAGTAAGTAAAAGTGGCCAAGAGAAATCTCTGGAAATAACTTTCAAGTTTCTGGGTTAACCGCTAGGGAGCGTAACCTGTGAAGAAAACTTTGAAAATCAGTTTTTTTAGAAATCTGCCCAATTATACCAAGTGTTAAATAAATTAACTAGAAATAGGCCTTAATTCTTCACAAAGTTGTTCAAGTACTTTTTTATATTTTTTTCAAATAAAGGGTGGGGGAGAGTGGGGAAGTATTTGTGGATAAATACCTATAACTTTGGATTGGATTAACCGATTTTAACGAAATTAGTGTCATTAGAAAGAGTGTGTATGAACTAATTTAGATTTACTATAAAATAATTGTATTTAGTTTTGTCATAGGTAGAGGGTACTTTCGAATAGAAAAAATTAAAATTCGTTTTTCTTTAAAATGTTTAATGGAAACACCTATTTATTGTAAACTATAATGGAACTGGATTAAATTCGTAACAAAATGGTGCAAACCGCATGTTAATAGCCTTTGCCGAACTCGAGATATGAATAAAAACGCATAAACATAAGTAAGTATAGTATTGACTTACCCTTTATTATAAATTGAATTAAAAAATAAGTCAGTAGGTACTTTCAAATTTATTTATAGCAAAAGAATCTTAATGTTGATACCTATTTTGACCATTGTTATTTTATATGATTTAAAATAGTTTTTTCGAAAGTGTTATATTATAATCCGAATTGAAGATTGCACTTTTTTCAATAGATATTAATATTGGTAATATTAGTAATTAATTATGAGTACTAATAATCCGTGATGAGTATATCAAATACAGAATTGTATAATATGATTGGAGTTTATTTCAAATGTCACCAAAATGCCGCTATTGCCTCACGTATATATTCTGTAAGATATCCTGATAGGAGACATTATGACAAAGAAGTATTTGAAAGAAAGGTAAGAAGATTAAGAGAAACTGGTAGTTTTCATCGTCCTTGTTTTAAACGATGTAGTAGAGGTATGACCGAAGATAATTCAATCAATGTTCTTGCTTTAATTCAACAGAATCCACATATAAGTAGTCGGCAAATCTCTATAGAATTTAACATACCGAAAACTGCTGTTCTAAAGATTTTAAAACATCACAGGTTGGTTTTTCATATTTTAAAGTGAACGTTTAGGCCAGAAACTTGGAATTCTCTTTAAACTTTAGATTCAACTGTTATTTTAATATTCCGATAAAAACAGCAACACGGCGCTTTTATCCGTTTCTCAAAAATACTTATGCACGATTTATCTTGTGAAACAATTGTAGATTTGTCAAGATTTTTGATTTTAGTAAATATAGTGGTTTCTTGTTCACCAATATTTGTTGTTCTGTTTTTTTAGACTGCATCCTTATCATGTAGTTCTCCACCAAGCCTTACATGAGACAGATTTTAATGCAAAGCTGGATTACTGCAATTGGATGTTAGGTCTGCTAGAAGAACAATCGGGTATCATGTCAAAGATTTTATGAACAGACAAGGCTACGTTTAATAGTGCGGGTGATGTTAATCTGCATAATATGCATTATTGGGCTAAAGAAAATATGCATTGGATACATTTGGTGCAGGTTCAAGGTAGATGGAGTCTTAATATTTGATGTAGTATAGTTGATAGAAAGATCGTAGGTCCATATTTCTTTGATATAACTTTAAATGACGAAAAATATTTGAATTTTCTGGAAAATCAGTTGCTTGTTTTATTGGCAGATATTTCCTTACAAACAAGAAGAGATATGATATTACAACATGACGGGTGTCCTGCGTACTTTTCCAGATGAGTTTGAGATTATTTGTATGCAAGTTATCCAAATAAATGGATTGGAAGGGGAATCTCCAGACTTAACATGTCTGGACTTTTATCTGTGGGGAAGATTGAAGGACTTAGTGTACTAAACTTTACATCTTTACATATTTCTGTGGACAATGATGAAAACCAATTTGAACATTTAATTGGACATTAAGTTTTAATGATCGAGATGTTTGTATGATCTTTCACATATTTAATTTTCAGTTATAATAAAGGGTGAGTCAATACTATACTTATTTATGTTTATGCGTTTTTATTCATATCTCGAGTTCTACAAAAGCTATCAACATACGGTTTGCGCCGTTTTGTTACGACTTTAATCCAGTTTCATTACAATTTACAATAAATAGGTGTTTCCATTAAACATTTTGAAGAAAAATAAATGTTAAGTTTTTCTATTCAAAAGTACCCTCTACCCGTGACAATTAAAACTAAATTCAATTGTTTTAGAGTAGATATAAATTAAATCATCCATACTCTTTCTAATGAAGCTAATTTCGTTAAAATCGGTTGATTCAAACCAAAGTTGTAAGTATTTATCCACAAATACTTTCTCACTCTCCCCCACCCTTTACTTGAAAAAATAAAAAAAAGTGCTTGAACAAATTTGTGCGGAATTTAGGCCTCTTTCTAGTTTACTTATTTAACACTTGGTATAATTGGGCATATTTCACAAAAAACTGGTTTTCAAATTTTTATTCAAAGGTTACGCCCCCTAGCGGTTAACCCAGAAACTTGAAAGTTATTTCCAGCGATTTATCTTGACCACTTTTGCTAAGGAATTTTTTCTCCTAAAGTTATAACATGAATAGTTTCTGATATACAGCCGAGAGATCGGCTTATTGGACCAACCGGTACATACAGGTTGCAAAAATAGTTTTAAGCTTTTTTCATAATTTGTACATCAAAAGTTGTTTTGTGCAGATCGATTGTTTGATCAGAAGTAATGATATCTTCTATTGTGTTGTGAGTTCATCGGCATAAGCTATAAGAGTGCATACCCTTGGCATCTGTAGCCTCAACACCCCGTCGTACAGGACATTCCACAGGGTGGGACCTAGTACTGAACCCCGCGGAACACACTGCGACAAAGTGATGCTGGTAAATTTTTTCCTTATGGACCTGTCAGTAAAGTATATGTCAATTACATTGACAAGGTACTCAGTAACGCCCAATTTCTTCAGCCTGGACGTAATTTTTTATGATGCCGTTTTAAAGGCATTCTTGACGTCAAGCAGGATGAGAGTCACCCATCTCTTTGTATCCTGCGTGACTAAAGAGGTCACTTCTCTGACCCCATCTATCGTGGACCTTTTGGCCCCAAACCTTTTGTCGTTGACATAGCCACACAATGTCTTTCTACATGTGAACAAACATAAATTTTCCGTTGGTCCCAATGTAGCTTATCCCAAAAGGAATTGAAAATTGCCATCCCCATTTCTTCTGTGAATTGTCTGCAGTTTTTCTTGGAGGATTTTTCACATAGTTTAGAGACACAGGTGGGTCACAATTTTCTTTCACCTCTTTCGATATTATGCCGACATGCATTATCTTTTTCTTTCCGTAGTATTTTAATTTTATTTCACTTCCATTCCCTTTGATCTGTATTCTTCTTTCTTTTTTGTCTTTTTCTTTTTTGTCAGGCATTGTCAACTGAAGGTCTGTATTTTCCACAATGTTTTCTTCTGCATTTGCAATTAGTATTTCATATTAGGTTCAACCCTATCTACGATTTCTAGTTCGACAATACCTTCAAAATGACCTTAATCTTTTGTTTGGAAATTGAAACGTGTAGGTACTTGGTTCTTCATAAATAACGAAGGGCATTTGTTCAATTAAAGTTTCATCAAAAACTCCAGAGCCTGTTATATTTTTTCTATTTTTTTACTTCGTTTTCTGTCAGGAGTTAAAGAATCATGGCAGCTCTAGACATAGGATATCTTTGTAAAAAAAATTCAGAAATGTGTTCAGAAATATGTAGATAATAATAGAATATGGCACATAAAAATAAATTTGGTTGATATCGGTTTTAGATTGACCTTTCTGATAAATAAATTGATACGTTGATTGAATAAGTTGTCCTTACATGTTTTCCAGTAGTATTATTGTTAAATAAAACACAATAAAATTATTCACATGGTTTAGTCACAGAGCACATATCAATTGCTTTCTTATTCTGTGGTTTAGTTTTAAATATTCACTATGCAAAATCACAGGAGCTCTGTTCGCGTGGACACTAAAATGTAACTATTGAGATACGAGGTTATATCAGCTGTCACATTGTAATGATTTAGTTTGCCTACCACATTGGGTATCACTTATAGGGGTTTGAAAGTATGGACTGGGCAATTCTTGGGCTGGAGATAGGGTTAGCAAACAAACCGAAACGTTTGCGAACGACCACTCTTGTTTTGATCACTATAAATAATAACGAGTAACAATAACGAATTTAAAAAAGAAAAATCCTAACTAAACAATCAACTGACCACTTTGGCGATCCATCGTAGAGAGACATTCGCCAAACCCGATATAAACAAAGCATAAATGGAAATATTGCTGTTTATTCGATGAGTAAATCTCCAGGCGGCATCGAGATCAAATGCGAAATATTGATCTGCGACACAAAAAGATTGAGAATATTTTTCGATGTTTTAACATATACGAGGAGAAATCGAAATGCTACAACATGCAATGAGATATGAGGTATTGTTTTAGACGGAATATTCCTTGTTAATACTTTTTTCGACTTCGGAGATATTGCTGGGACATGCGCAATGAAATTTTAGAGTGAGTGCACCAAATAACTCATTTTCGTCTAAAAGTATAGATAAGACGTATTTTCACATCACCAACGATACATAGCATGCCTATGAAGGAGGCTGCACTTCTTAAAGCCAAGAGTGGCTTAACAAAATATATATTATTGTATTAAAATTATGTAACAATTTTAATTTTTTGTTCAATAAATATACACAAAGGTTAATACTATCATTTATGTAATCCACTTATTAGCTAACAAACTTACAATTATAGTTATAATTGATTATGAAACAAAGAAAACCAAAAAATGAGGATCTGTGAATAATCTTCGTAACTGGCTTACTGTATCAGTGGTTTTGTCAATATTTTCGTTAATCTGTATTACGTTAACTGTTGCTAATTAAATCAGCTAAAAGTGAAGTAGTTGTTTACCTACGAAGTATCAACTTCATTTTGGAATTTTTCTTAACAGCTGGTTACTAAGGATCACATACTTTGGGCTCGCTAGTGACTACTACCAATAAAACGAGCGAATAAATTAAAAGACGGACAAACATAACAAATAGGGCATACTATGGACTGCAAAAACAATTCCCCTCAAGAAATATCCAACGAAAAATTAAAATTATTATATATTTTATATATAAAACACTGCTGATGCGGTCCTCACATATGGGGCGGAAACATGACTCTAACGCGGGAGGATAACAGACTTTTGGGAATATTCGAGCGTAAGCTACTCCGCGAAATATTTATAAACGATCAAGGACAGTGGCGCAAAAGATTTAATTTTGAATTATATCTACTTTTTAATGAACCAGATTTCGTCAGGTTCATTAAAACACAACGACTTAGACGGGCCGGACACACAATACGAATGCTAACAACATGATTGCTAAAAAGCTAACGACAGGAACAGCTACAGGAAGAAAAAGGCCCCACTGCGAATTAGGTGGTTAGATGGAGTTGAGACCGACTTAGGGATACTAGAGATCCGAAGATAGCAACAAGTTGCCAGAAACCGAACAGAATGACGACTAATTTTAGAGCAGGCCAGGATTTACAGAGGATTGTCGAGACAAAGATGATGATAATAATGATACTTATCATTACCTAGTTTGGATCCATGATACTTCTACTACTTCTACTACTCAAAAAAAAAAAAATTTCGGCTACGACCCTTTTCTTCTATGCTTTGAGCGAATCTAGCAACCGCTCTCTGCTACCATACTATAATGTTTAGTAGTTATGATTTTTTAGCAAAACACCATCATAACCGCTAGAAAACTTTAATAGCAGTGAATAAAGTAGGTAATACTTATAATCATTGGATATTTGTTATCATCATTTCAAACTTGATAATGTTCTTTTTTGAGATTTTCTTTAAACGTACGAGGAATCGAATTATTTGAAAGTAACGATATTTTTAATACACTAATAAGCCGTGTCCGATTTACACTATATATTTTCCTTTACTTTTACTTAATCCTCACAATTATTTGGTGGGTTTACATATAATATCCATTTTCTGTTTGTACTTCTTGTAGGACTTTGGAACAAATTTTGAAATCTCTTAAAAAGATATATGACACTCATCCCGAATCTTTAAAGGAAACTCATCCATATATGTACACATTATTCGATAATAAAAAATTTACACAGGACGATCGTAACATGTTAGCAATAGAAGTATTTTTAGGTATGTAATTATGAATGCGTTGTTGTATAAACTAACTTAAATTGTGGCTTTTTGGTGCAAACTAACTCTTATGGTGTCTATTAATAAATTATCTTTGCTTTCTTGTAGTCACTCTACTTTGATGATGATAGTGTGTTTGGTATGGAAACTAGTCCATATGCCACATGTTTTTGAATGATTTATGTGTATGAATTAAAACTTGATTGTAACAAATTTATATTATATATCGAGACGCATGTAAGTGATTAAATAATATGAGTTCGTATATTGACTTTTGATTCAGTAACAGTAGGCGGGTTATGTTTATTGGGTGTTGCACATTACTTTTATCCAGGTTTTCATAAAATGTAGGTGAGAATGCTTTATTTTTAATACATCCAAACAGGATGTGATTAACGTTACACTGGGAAATATTATCGCAAGAACACTTTCCTAATTTTATAATGTTTAATCTAGAAAGGTGAGCAGGAACAGCACCGTGACTAGTTTTGAATCTTGTAATAGTTGCTGCTGATAGTTTGGATATGTTATAATGGAATATGTGTGGTAATTCTGTTAACGATGGTAACGTAACGTAGTGGGATGAATCTGAGTAATAATGATTATTTGATATATTCGCCAATATTTTCCATCTGTCCTGCCAGTTAAGATTTATTTTTTTATTATAAAACTTGATTAGATCTAATACTGTGTATATTTGTTCTTGTATACCAGAATGAGTAGAAACCTTAGAGATCTCGTCTACTATTTCGTTACCTTTTATCCCGGTGTGACTTTTTGCCCACATAAATGTTACATATTTTTTTCTCATTTTTTGTTTAATGTCATATATCAGCTCACATGTCTTTTAGTTAAACTCAGTATTAAGTCCACTAAGAACTAACTTACTGAGATGATCGTTTGGATATTTATAATGGAATATGTGTGGTAATTCTGTTAAGGATGGTAAGGTAGGATGAATCTTGTAATAATCATTATTTGATATATTGGCCAATATTTTTCATCTGTCTTGTCAGTTAGAATTTATTTTTTTATTATAAAAATTGATTAGAACCCCGTGTGGGATGCGGGACACTCAAGTAGAATTCACCCACAGTATCTCCTGACTTGATCGTAAAAGGCGACTAATAGGAGCAGCATACCGCTGTCCTTTTCCTGAAATCCTTTCGATACCTAACCTTCAACGACAAAACTCAGATACCCATCTCCTACTCACCCCGCGTGAAGTTGGAGTCCTTTTGTCCGTGTGTGAGTGGCGAGGGCCGTCTGGACGTGGGGGAAGCGGGGCATGTACATGTCGTGCAACCTATCAAACTGCATTCAGAACGTCCAAACCAGACACACATTCCTAAAGGGGAAGACTGGTCTCCAGAGTCCTGAAAGACAACCAGTCTAAAGGAAGAATACCTTAAACAAAAATTACCTGGTCCTCCAGGTTGGGGGTTGAGACGTCAGGCTGGTTCCCTGTCACTTGTAAAAAAAACCGCATTTACCAAAAAGCCTAAAAGTTGCCTCGGAACTTCGGACGGATCAAAAAGACGACGACAACAGCTACGGAAATGGACAATGAACATTGGCACATGGAATGTACAGAGCATTAGCGGAAAGGTGGAAGAAGTCATCCAAGAAATTACTAAATTGAACATGGACATGATTATATTGACTGAAACAAAGAAGAAAGGTTGTGGTACAGAGATATTGAAGAACTATGTACATATATATAGCGGGGTTGAGAAACATCAGCGAGCAAAAAGAGGTGTATCCGTAATGATACATAAAAAACATCAACGCAAAATAACAGATTTTGAAGCCGTAGATGAAAATATCATAAGAATCAACATGACAATCAACCAAAAACCTGTCACTATTCTTGGAATATATGCAGTCTCTGATGATCAACCTTATGTTGTTAAAGACGAATTTTTTGAGAAAATCAATGACGAAATAACCAAAATTGGAAGTACTAGAGAAGTGATCATAGCAGGAGATCTAAATAGTAGAGTTGGACAGAAGGTAAACAACAAAGTGGTAGGTCCACATGGGGAAATAACCCTAAATGACAATGGTGAAAGATTAATTCAAGTATGCGAAAACCATCAGCTAAAAATTACAAACGGGTTTTTTAAACACAAGGATATACACAAATATACATGGATTCAGGTAACCAGAAATTTAAAATCGATCATAGATTACGTGATTACAAAACAAAATACAACATTACACGTAATAGATACAAGAGTATATAGAGGAGTATCATGCGACTCGGATCACTTTATGGTAAAGTCCGAAATAGTTTTTCCGTTTAGATTCAAGAAAACAAAAGAACCACCTGAAGACACAGAAATTTATAACACGACAAAGTACAATCTGGACAGCTTACAACATGAAAGTACGAGAATACTATATCAACGAAGACTAAATGAAAAATTAGAAGATATAATCCAAAATGTATCCGTGGAAGAAGTATATAAAAATATAATAGACAGTATACAAAAAGCTGCGAAAGAAGCGCTTGGTTTAAAATCCGAACGACACAGTGAAAAGCTATGGTGGACCGAAGACATAGAAAACCTAGTAATGGAGAAAAAGAAAGCGTACACACGGTGGCTAAGTACTAAACATCAAGTAGACAAAGACAAGTATTTGGACTTACGAAGAACAACAAGAAGAGCAGTAATAACAGCAAAAAACGAAATGTGGGATAGGACATGCCAAGAGATCAACACTTACATGGGCGGAAGAAAGTGTTCAGAGACATGGAAACTTTTAAACAAAATAAAGAACACAGAAAGAAATACTACTTCTATCCAGTTAATACCAACAGAAAAATGGAAAGAACACTACGAGAGTTTGCTAACAGAAAGTAGAGCAGAATATACCGCACAATCACCAACGGAAGTATCAGTTGACGGCGAAGAGATAGTAGTGGGAGTTGATATGCTGAAGAAAGCTGTAACTGAACTAAAAAATGGTAGAGCTCCAGGCCCAGAAAATATTCCAGCAGAATTAATAAAATGTGGCACAGATAAACTATTTCTAGCACTTACTTGGTGTATGAACAAATATATAAACGGTGTCACACCACCCAGTTTATGGAAAGTAGCTTATATTTCTTCCATCCATAAAAAAGGAGATAAGTTGGATTGCTCAAATTACAGAGGAATATCGGTAACTAGTACACTAAGCCGGGTTTACGGACGCATTCTTAGAAATCTCATTGAGATGGAGTATAGGGAACAAGAAGAAGAAGAACAGGCTGGTTTCCGAGCTGGAAGAACTTGCACAGATAATGTCTTCTGCCTAAAACAATTAATTGAAAAAAAATTAGCAACCAATCAAGAGACCCATCTCATGTTTGTTGATCTCCGTAAAGCATACGACAGCGTGCCTGTAACTAAATTGTGGAAATCACTACAAGAAACTAACATTAGCTACACTTTAATCAAAGCCTTAAAAAATCTATATGAAAATTCTACATCACAAGTAAAAATTGGCAACACACTATCTAAAAAGTTCATCGTTAACAAGGGTCTGCGCCAGGGCTGCTGTATTTCACCAACGTTGTTCAAGATATATATTGCAAAAGCACTAAACCAGTGGAAACGTAAATGTCACGGTATGGGTATAGACCTCGGAGATGTTTGTTTATATACCTTACAATTTGCTGATGACCAAGTCATCATAGCCAATGATAAAGACGATTTAGAGTATATGGCAAGAAAACTAAAGGAGGAATATGAACAGTGGGGATTGGAAATAAATGTAGAAAAAACTAAATACCTACCCATAGGAGCTGAGTTATCCAATATCGAACTAGAGAATAATGAAGAAATCACCTCCTGTAGTGAATATACGTACCTGGGAGTAATCTTCGATAGAACGGGAAAAGACGATGAGGAAATAAAGAAAAGGGTTACACAAGCTAGAAGAACAATTGGCTGCCTAAATGGAATACTTTGGAGCTCTGAAATAGGAATAAAGCGAAAATATAACATCTATGAGTCACTAATTAAAAGCAGTCTACTTTATGGAGCAGAAACTTGGAGAATAACCGAGAACAACAGAAAAAAATTAGAAGCTGTAGAAATGGATGTGTTTAGAAGATCGTTAGGTATATCCCGCAGGGAAAGAGTTCGAAATGAGGAAGTAAGACGAAGAATTGGAATAGATGGTTACTTAACAACAGACATTGAGAGGAAACAGTTGATTTGGTATGGTCATGTTCAAAGAATGGAAGACACAAGACTACCCAAGAAGATTATGCAGTGGGTACCACCAAACCGCAAAAAACGAGGAAGACCCAAGAAGACATGGAAAGAAGGGGTAACTAAAGCAATGAGTACAAGAGATCTTAGAGACGGCCAATGGGATGATAGAAGGACGTGGAAGTTAGGCATCGGACAACGTCGAAAGACGTTCTAAAACCGATATATATATATATATATATATATATATATATATATATATATATATATAAAAATTGATTAGATCTGATACTCTGTATATTTTTTGTTCTTGTATACCAAAATGAGTAGAATCCTTAGAGAGTTCGTATACTATTTCATTACCTCTTACCCCGGTGTGACTTTCTGCCCAAATAAATGTTACATCTTTGTTTCTCATTTTTTGTTTAATGCTACATATCAGATCACATGTCCTATAGTTCAACTCAGTATTAAGTCCACTAAGAACTAACTTACAAGACCCTGATAAAACCGGTCCTTGTATATGGATCAGAGACATGGGCACTGTCGAATAGCGATGAGAACCTATTAGGTACATTTGAACGAAAAATCCTTAGACACATATATAAGGGGATAAAGGAAAATGACATATGGCGCAGAAGATATAACTTTGAACTATACACAGCATACAATGAACCCGAGATCATAACATCCATAAAGATCGGACGTCTGCGCTGGATGGGCCATGTTGAACGGATGTTGGCCAAAACATGTAATGAGGCAAACACCAGTAGGGAGAAGGTCAAGGGGAAGACCCAAACTTAGATACATGGAACAAGATCTGAACACACTTAAGATTACCAACTGCAAAAACAACGCAAAAAACAGAACAGAATGACGGAAAATCCTAGAAGCCAGGACCCAGAAAGGGTTGTCGAGCTACTGATGATGATGATAATCCAGAGCTTTCCTAATAGCTACCGCTTCTGCAGTGTAAATAGAGCAATGTAGAGAAAGTTTTATTTTAAATCATTTGTTATTGGAAGAAATGTACACTGCAGAACCTACCTTCCCATCGTTTAATTTAGAGTCAACTGTGTAAATTATAGTTTATTAGTATATTCACTCAATATGGAGTTCAACAACTTGTTATTTATTTGATGTGAATCTATCGGAAAAATAATATTTGGTTTTTTGAAGATCGTATTAAATTCTAATTTATAGAATGGTATAACACAATTTGTTAAAAGTGTAACCAGTAAATCATTGGTTTCCAGTTTCCATTCTCTATTTTGGTGTTTTTCTTTTACAACTTCGCCCATTTCCTTTGCATTACTTATTAACACATACTAACCTTTATTTTTTAATTGTGTAGCTTACTACTTAACCAAGAAAGGAGAAGTTTTAAAAAATTGTTTCTTTCTTATTATTATAGGGGGAATTGACACAACAGCTACAACCTTAGCTCTGACTATGTTCTACTTTGCACAAAATGAAAATATCCAAGACAAAGCTCGACAATCTATACTTGATGATGATACATATTTAAGAGCTTGTTTAAAGGAAACTTTGAGGCTCTCCCCTACTGCAGGTGCAAATAGTAGATTTCTGGCACAAGACGCTATTATTGGAGGTTATCTCATACCAAAAAACGTATGTGCTTGTTAATGTTTGTTTTTATTATATTGTTTTAATATCCTCCTCTTTATAAAAAGGCGGTGGTGCTTAATAAGAGATTGTAAAATGTAAAGTGTAAATAATGTAAGATGATTATGGTCAAGTTTTTTATAACTACGTGTTGTATGCCGATAACGGCACAATACTTTGTTAAGAATATTAGTTTTATTTTAAAATTATTAATACCCTTTATATTATTTTAATCTTGAATTTACTATTTTTTATTATGTCAATAACGACGTTTTTAATTATCTCTGTACGCCAAAACCATCTTCTTTTTGAGGTGTTTATAAGTTCCGTAGATTGGCACTCATCGTGGCAATTTTGATTTTGTTTACAGCTGTTTGAAACAAGCTTTGAGCTTGTTATATTGAACAAAGTTCTGAGAAACTTTGTTCACTGAAACTACTCGATAAATCAGGAAATACGTTGTCTTCTCGTGCCTCTTTTTCCGAACACATTCCAACGAAAACCTCGCAGCTTTGATGAGCGAGCGCCGTATTATTACGCAAATTAATCTCCATCGTTCAGGTTCTGTCACCGTACATTTTTAAATAATTGCATCTTTGGAGAGCTATAATCGTAATAGTACGTTCTACATTGTCCATCTTGCTTACTAGTATCGTTCATGTACGTTACATTCCGCAAATACACCATACTGATGCCGTACATATACGGCAGCACATCACCCATCCTAGCGCCGTACTTTCTAAAGTTATTTTTTTCTAAGACCCGGTCTTTTCACGTCCGGATAACTAGTTTCTTCTTCTTCTTCAGCCTGTGTTCGTCGACTGCTGGACATAGACCTCTTCCATTTGCTTCCATCGATTTCTACTTTTGGCAATTCTCATCCACTGCTTGCCCGCGACTTGTTTGATATCGTCTGTCCACCTCTTCTGCGGTCTGCCTACTCCTCGCCTGTTCTCTCTTGGTCTCCAGTTTGTTAATCTTTGTGTCCATTTTTCGGGAATATCTCGGGCAACGTGTCCGACCCATTGCCACTTGAGCCTTGCAATACGTTCTGAGACATCAGTAATTTTTGTTCTTTCACGAATGACGTTATTTCGAATCCTGTCTCTCAAACTAATCCCTAGCATGGCCCTCTCCATTGCTCTTTGGGTTGTACTGAGCTGCTCTAAGGTTTTCTTTGTGAAGACCATGGTCTATAGTCCATATGTAGTTACAGGCAAGATACATTTGTCATAAACTCTACGTTTTAGACACATTGGTATATCTTTATTCTTCAAAATAAAGCTTAATTTGCCGAAAGCTCCCCAAGACTGTTGTATTCGTCTTTTTATTTCGGCTATTTGATTTTCTTTGCCGATTTTAATGGTATGTCCAAGATATATATAGTGGTCTACATGTTCAAGACTGACGTTGTCAATAACAAGATTAGTTTGTAAATTACTCATTATTTTTGTTTTCTGAAGGTTCATTTTGAGACCTTTCATTTTGCCACCATTTGGATAACTAGTTAGCGGAAAGTTTATCTGACAGATTACATACTAATCTGCCAGATAACCTCCCCTATAACTAATTATCCGGATGTGAAAAGACCGGGGCATTAGGCTCGGTCATTAGCTGAATAAGGAAAAGAAAATCAATACATTGTAAATAACTAAACATTTATTCAAAAATTTAAAATAATGTTTATTTCAACGAAGTGTATTAGAGAAGTAATGTAATATAATATTCATATTGGCTAAAATTCCTTTTTGGTATGATACTCTCCAAAGCAGGGATAGGCACATATAGCTACTTCACATTCTTTGCACATAAACCGCACATCTTCATACATGGCACCTTCTTTGGGTTCGAGTATCTTGGGCGGAAGTTTGTGGAATTTGACTCAAAAAATGGCTTTCTTGAAGTCTAAGTCGATTGTCCACTGTCAGTGGTTTTTTAATTTTTTTTTCTACTCTGCCAAATGTCGCTATGAGTTGAGTAACAACCTTCAAACGAAAATCCGAAAATGATAGTTTCGTTCCAGTTACAACTTGGAAAAGTACATAAGCGTTATACAATGCCACATCCATCAGATGGAAGAAAAGCTTTTTGTACCATTTAAGCGATTTTCTAGCACATTCAACAAAGCTTATTTGCATGTCTGCTTTATCGATAGCCCCCATTTTGTTATTATATTGTACGACACATAAAGGCTTTACAATTTTTTCTCCAGTACGAAAGTGATTTTTTCCAGTATCTTTTGGTTCAGCTGTGTATACCGTAGTGAGCATATAAACAAGTCTTCTATCATTCCATTTTAAAGCAAGCATTGTGCCGTTATGTGCTACAACCCATTCTTCTTTTTCAACTGAACCAAATTGTGGCATTCCTCGTCTTGTAGATCTCACAGTAGCACAAGTTCCGGTTTGTTTTTCTAGAAGATAATCCAAAAGAATAGGGCTCGTATACTAATTGTCAATATATAAAATATCTGACAGATTACATATTATTATAATATGGAATCATCAAGGTATTGACAATATCACGACTGATGCCAGTATGTCGGTTCGTTGAAGATCTGTGAGCCGGTGTAGACGACGAAATTCAAAACATTTTCGTTTGCAAAACATGTGCATATGCATTTGTTCGGTGATCAGAGTTATAATATTTTCATCAAAAAATATAGTAAAAAAAATCTACATCAGCGCTGGCTGGTATGATGCAGAGATAAATTAGGATTTATACCTGAGTTGTTGCAATCAAAATCCATTACATTTGGTACAAAATTATCATCAAAAACCCATGAGTCTGTTGAATCACTTTTTTTGGGAATGTTTTCCTCTTGAAGATGGGTTTGGATTTTTGCTGGGTGCTGCAATCTCATCAACAACTGATGTAAAGTCTATATCATCTTCTGATTCACTTGAATAATTTTCTATATATTCAGATTCATCTTCGCTTGAGAAATGGTTTTCATTATCCGACGAATCATATTTACTTTCACTATCTTCAAGGCATTTTCTTAGTTCATCCTCCGTCAAAAAGCGTTTTTTATTCATGATAATGCAACTAACAAATGCTGACAACCGAAAAACAATTCCACTACTTCGATAAAACGAATATAAACAAACTGCCGACCACCGAAAAACGATTCAACCACTTCAATAGAAAGAATGTAAACTACTGAGTGACCACTGTGACCAGTGACCGTCAGTCGTTAGACCGTCTCGATCGCGAAGTGCAAAATTTTCCCGGCGCCGCATATGAGCAGCGCGCAACCGATATTTGGCCCGTAGCGAAAGGGTTAAAAATCGAGTTCATATAAATAAATGCTGATCTGGCCTTTGCTATCGGCTGTTTTATTTGTACAGACTGTTCACATCCTCTATTTATATTGATACCCGAAGATGTATAGCTCTCGACTTTTTCAATGTGTTTATTATTTACAATGTGTCTGTACATACAGGGTCTTTCAATAGGGGCTTCCCAACGTTGATAGTCGGTAGCGGCCATATTGTTAAAGATATCTGGCGAAGTGACTGTCATTGATTTAATCTATTTTTTTTTAAATCACCCCGTATGGATATAGCGTTCAAGAACACGTGCAAATGTTAAATTGTTTTATTAAAATGGGTGTTCTTTTCCGGCAACGTTTTGTGCGCTTCGTCCATTTTAAGATCGCCATAATCGTCCTAACGAGAGGACTCTTCGCAATGTGGTGAGTAAATCTGAGTGTACTGGTTCACTAAGCAATCAAATAACACCCATATGTCTACGAAATGCAAGATCTGTCTGTGAGTGTATGCAGGAGAATGAGGCATTCGATTTCACGTCGCTCATAAGAACTTAACCTTTCACAGGCCGTAACTTGACGAATTTTGCGTTGTCACTTGGGCCTGCACTCGTACAACATTGAAATTGTTGAATTTGAGACGTTACCAATCCAGATGAAATCAAAGATAGTCCAATTCATCTTGAAAAAAGTCAGTGTTTAGTATGTATTTTATGCTGGCGTGGTCATCAAAGAGCTAATTGAGAACGATGTTGCCCGGCCATTACCGTCAACAGCGAACGCTATACCTCGATGATTATCAACTTCTTTTAGATTGAATGATATGGACACCAACAACGTAGTTTGAACAGGACGGCGTTACATGCCACATTGTACATTATGCCCGAGCGATATAATTCAGCCTAATTTATGTGCCAGAGTCATGAGAAATTGGATGCACTTTATTATTTTCGGCATGGTAGTAGTAGTCTGTCGACGTAAGTTTGGGCATACAGAGAAATGGCAAGCCAGCGCCAAGCGCCGACGATGCCATCGTTAAAATTTATTAAACATATCGTCATTAAATTAAATATCACCATCATCATCTTTGGATGGACAATGCTCTGTGGATTGTCCAGCTCTAAGATTAGTCGTCATTCTGTTCGGTTTCTGGCAACGTGCTGCCATCTTCTGATTTCTAGTATCCCTAAGTCGGCCTCAACTACATCTAACCATCTAATTCACGGTCGGCCTCTGCTTCTTCTTCCTATAGTTGTTCCTGTCGTTAGTTTTTAAAGAGTTCTGGGTTATTAAAGAGTTAGTATAATTCGAAATTAAATCTTTTGCGCCACTGCCCTTGCTCGTTAATAGCTCCAAATATTTTTCGAAGTATCTTACGCTCTATTATTCCTAGAAGTCTTTCGTCCTTCTGCTTTAGGGTCCATGTTTCCGCTCCGTATGTGAGGATCGGCCTCAGCAGTGTTTTCTATATAATTTTAGGTTTTTTTTGGATATTTCTTGAGTGGAATTGTTTTTGGAGTCTATAGTATGCTCTATTTGTAAGGTTTATTCGTCTTTTAATTACTTCGCTTGTTTTATTGGTAGTAGTCACTAGCGAGCCAAGTTATGTGAAACTGTCAACATGTTCAGAAACATGACTTCCAAATGCATTTTCCCGTTTTTCATTTGCTATAGGATCATTAGTAACTAACAGGTAATGGACCACAGGAGTGATGACGTAGATTTTATTGACATCTGTCAGTTTCACTTTCCAAACAAACCTTGTTTAGTGTGGATAATTTGTATTTTTAGTTATTTTTTCATTTATTTTATAGAATCTTTCCACTTTTTGCAATATTTAAGTATTCTAATAGTTACTACAACAATTTTACAAGGTTGTGTAAATAATAAAAACACATTGTTTTATGCTAATAGGTAAAAAATGCATGTATCAATAAAGTAAGGTTAGTATTTCTTTAATTTAAACTTTTAAACTATATTTCATAGAAATAGAACTCAGAATTATCGTAAAAAAATACTATGCTTACAAGAAAAAGCAGCAGAGGAAGCAAAATGTTAACTTTATAGGTATTAAAAAGTCTTGAGATTTGACGTTTTAACTTTCGTTTGGAAAGTAATAATGACAATGTGACAGCCGTGACGTCACACTCCTGCGGTCCATTGTTTTAGTCTTCGTTGATAACTAGATCCACTTGTTTCGCTGCAGTTTCCAATTCTAGGAAATACTGTTCAACATCTCCTTTGATACGCCCTTATATCCATGTCATCAGCGTATGCTAAGATTTGTATCGATCCATTGTAAATAGTACTGCCGTCTCTAATTCGCGTGACTCGGACTGCCTTTTCCAAGGCAATGTTAAATAGGAGGCAAGCCAGGGCACCCACTTGCCCGAGTCCATCCTTTTTCCCTGTATTCTAAAGCTGGCTTTTAAGTTGGAAATTGTCATTCTCGTCAATCGGATAAGTTTTTTTTGGTATACCAAACTCCCGCATTTATTGGTGTAGTACTGTTCTCTTGACACTCTCATATGCGGCCTTAAAATCGACGAATAGGTGATGGGTTTTAATGTTATTATAATGTTTTCTCGAGGATATGTCTTATTGAAATTAAATGAATCGGGTCATTAAATTAAATATATGACGATAATGTATTTGACATATTTTATATTTAGGTCTAGCTCATATGGTTTACTTATTTCCGTTATGCGAGTCACTAATATTTGTAGATCTTCCATACTATCTGCAAACACGACTATTACGACTATTAAGTTAGGTTTTTCCTCGGCACAACCGTATAGATGGGTTTGACAGTTGAAATGTGAAGTCCTGCCTGGAAAATCGTTGTAAGCGATAAAATTTGATAAAGTGATGTTTCAGTGGAAAAACGTTCTTTATACGTTAAGCAAACTAGTGACACCATATATTAGAATTAATTTCAATTAAATGCCCTCCTTACAGAACTACAAAACACGTATCTTAAATCATCTAAATAAAAGTAAAAATCAAGAAATAAATTTTTGAAAACTGGGTTAAAGAAAATCGTAAGATCTTAAAAAAAATTGCCTCCTAATGCGGTAAGTGGAAAAACGTTACATATGTTAAAAATCTAAAAACTCATATTTTCGTTTTAGGCTAGATCTTATGCATGTTCGTTCAATCTATGTCAGTTAATTACCCTTGAAATGAGACACAACTTATTTAATGATTTCTATAAGAAAACATACAATGAACAGTCACAATATTTGGAGTTATGTATGGAAGTAGAGGTGCCAAAGAGAAGGAAGGTAGATAAAGCCCCATCAAAACGTCAGTATACTGTAAAATATTTTTTGTTGATTACTGGAAAAAGACAAAAGATATGCCAAAAAATGTTTTGTGAAACTTTGTCTATAACAAGTCAAATCAAAACTTGCTTGACTTACGCCGAAAACACGTAAATCGTCCAACACAAATAAAAGAGTCTGTAAAATACTTAATCAGACATTATATTTTGTCTTTTCCGTCTCAAGAAAACTACTGTCTCAATTAGATTTTAGTTTGCGAATATTTTCTTGACATAATATGTCAAGAAAACTACTGTCTCAAGTAGATTTTAGTTTGCGTTTTGGAGTAGCTTGCTCCGATAATTGAAAAGTATGCGATAATTTTTTTTATAAGACTGAGAGCTGCATAGAACGAGGAAAAACGACAAAAGATGCAAACTTAATCCGGGCTACATTACCGAAAGGCAGAAAGTGTATATTCATCTTTGAACGCTGATGAAGAAGCAGCAAGTAGCTAAGTTGAATTCTAATGTGATAGTTTTATGTGTGGATTTTCAACAAGTCATTTTTATACCTAACTTATCACAATTCCGATGTTTATTACCAGCGCCAGTACGCAAATTACAATTTTGCTTTCCACAATATGGGAACCTCTGAAGCTACCATGTGTTGTTGGCATAAAACTGTAGCCAAGAGGGGCATTGCTGAAATATCTTCTTGTATTTTAAGGTATGTTCTTGAGAATTTTAAGAAACTAGAGGTTGGCATAGAACAAAATTTTATACTATGGTCTGATCGATGTGTCGGCGAAAATCATAATTGGAAGATAATATCAAATTAGCCAGATCTAGAAAACCTTTTCAAGTAGTTGAAATGAAACAGGAGAATTCTGTTGACTTGACCTCAGTTGAGAGTCAAATTAAGAAATACAACATTAAAATAACAGAAGCACGTTGGATACAGTTCACAGCCAATGAACCGACTGTTCTGCAGATAAGACAAACGCATGATATCCTGCAACCATGGCAGACATCACCTATACTAAAGAGACAAAGAGGACGAGCTGCAGTCCGAAATACAGTTAACATTCTTATTGAATTAGAAGCCTTGCCTCCAATGTACAGAGAACCTTTAACTGCTTCAGATAAGAAAAAAGAAGACTTGCTGAAAATGACTGAATATTTTGAAGAACGGTATAATTTTATTTTGAATTACCTGCACATGCATTACTCGACTAACGAGAATGACAATGACAATGTCTAACTTAGAAGCCACTGTTAGAATACAGGGAGAGAGTTCTAGATCCTTTGAGATAAAGGATGGACTCAGACAAGGAGATGCTCTGGCTTGCCTCCTATTTAATATTGCCTTAGAAAAGGCAGTCCGAGATACACGAATTAGAGATGGCGGTACTATTTACAATAGATCAATACAACTCTTAGCATATGCTGATGACATTGACATAGTAGGGCGTAGCAAGCGAGATGTTGAGCAATATCTCCTATAATTGGAAACATCGGCGAAACAGGTCGGTCTAGTCATCAACGAAGACAAAACCAAGTACATGTTGGTTACACAGGATCCGATAGCAAATGAGGAACGAGAAACAGTCTTTGGAAGTCATACCTTTGGACGTGTTAACAACTTCACATACCTTGGGTCGCTATTGACTGCTACCAATAAAACAAGCGAAGAAATAAAAAGACGAATAAATCTTACAAATAGGGCATACTATGGACTCCAAAAGCATTTCCACTCAAGAAACATTCAAAGAAGACCTAAAATATTATATACAAAACATTGCTGAGGCCGGTCCTCACATATGGAGCAGAGGCATAGACTCTAACGCAGAAAGATGAAAGACTTTTGGGAATATTTGAGCGTAAAATACTCAAAATATTTGGAGCTGTAAACGACCAAGGGCAGTGGCGCAGAAGATATTTTGAATTGTATCAGCTCTTTGATGAGCCAGATGTCATAACGTTCATTAAAACACAGCGACTTAGATGGGCTGGACACATAATACGAATGCCAGAAAATACCATTGCTAAAAAGCTAACCACAGGAACACCTGTAGGAAAAATAAGCAGAGGCCGACCGCGAATTAGGTGGTTAGGTGGAGTAGAAACCGACTTACGAATATTAAAAATCAGAAGATGGCAACATGTTGCCAAAAACCGAACAGAATGGCGACGAATCTTAGAGCAGGCCAAGATCCACAGAGGATTGTCGAGCCAAAGATGATGATGATGATGCACATGCAACTTAATCTGATTTTGTTTATCTATGTAAGTTTTAATAAGAAACATTTCTTTTTTACTTTTCAGTTTTTTGTATTTTCAATTAACCTTTTTTAATCATTTTAATAATGCTCATATTTTCCTAGGTTAAAAACGTTGCAAGGAATATCGTTTATAAGTTCAACCCATTAGCGGAAACACGTTGTATGTGCGTTAATGCCAAGTACACATGCAACATTTTTCTTCTACAAAAAGTTACTCTTTGGTTTTCGGTGCCCATTAGTCGTTTGTTCTGTTATTTATATTCAACCTTATTACCTTATTAGTAATACACATAAGCAACACTTAAATTCACAAAATTTGGTACATATGATCAAAATAGTTTTTTGTTATTATCTGACAAATTTTATTTAGTCGTTTGCAAGCTTTTTCCGGTCACTTTATGTGTAGTATGAGATCTTCAAAAAATACTCTCATTTAGGAATTCATCAATTTTTTAGTGGAACTATTTTAAAATCAACAATCAAAACGTCAAATGTATTATTTTGTTCATAACTTAAAAACTTGTCTATTTAGAGATTTGACGTCAACAGATATATTTTTCAAAAAAAGGGAGTCTTAATGTGTTTGAACTGTGTGGCAAAGATGGGTCAGATTGGTTAAATAGTTTTTGCGAAATTTAATTTGTTTTTAAGATTTTTTGAAAAAAAAGAGTTAATTTCTAAGGTTGGTCCAGATAATTTGACAAGTTTTAAATTATTAGCAAAATATTGAGTATGACTGTATTATTTTAACAAACTTTTAACTGCCAAACCCAAATACTGTTGTTGAAAAAAGGTTTACTTTTTACCAACTTGATTTGGTCTATACATCCTCCGCAAATCTTATGTTGAGTTTTTCTCTTTTCACTAGAATTCTCTCGTTCATATTTTCTACGGCATATTTGAAATTTTTGTTTGAATCGTCTTAGATTGAGTTGAGAGTAACGTATTGGCTGTCTTATTAATATTATTATTAACATGATATGTTTTTAGACCCTGGTAGCTGCATTTAGTTCGGTGATGTCGAATAGCCCAGAATATTTTGAAAATCACGATCAGTACATCCCAGATAGGTGGTTAAGAAACTCAAATAAAAAATTCCACAAGTTCGTATCGTTGCCTTTTGGTTATGGTCCAAGGATGTGTCCAGGAAAACGAGTAGCTGAAATGGAGATGGTAACTCTGTTGAAAGAGGTATGTACAGTTGGGTAACTATATTTACGATGTTTTAACAATTATTAATTTATGTTAGCGTCTGATGTGCGCATTTGAAGCGAAGCTTCTATACTGTCTTGTATTACTTTTTCTCTACAGTAAAATGCTGAGGCGAGCGTCACGGACGTAGCGCCACGAAATAGCGATTCATGGTTCGCAGTCACAATCAACAGTTGGAAGAGTCCATTTACGCGACGATTTATGGAAAAATATTAAATAAATAATAAAATTATTGTATTCAATTTTAAAAATATTATTTAAATTTTTAAAAATACATAAAACATACTATGAAGTTTCGCGCTAGTCTACAGTACCGCTTACTGTATATTTTTTTAAATATGGGACAGCTGAATTAACTCACTTCGCAGTGATGATTATTTTAATAACAATTTTCATTTTAAGCTAGCCGTAGAAGAAACACAGTGTGTTATATTTTTTAATTTAGCGTGTTTGCTGTCGATTATTCATTTTAGTATTGGCTCGACTTTTGTAGAAGGTTATTTTAGTGTAGCCCTAGATAGTAGTATGCAAGTATATCCGTTGGTTTACATTAATCTAGTATTAAAAAAAATAAAGCATATCGAAATAATAATGCAAATACGGAACCCGAGTTAGAAGAATTTTATATATGTTCAGAAGAATATTGAGAGAACCATTTCAAGAAAATGAGAACGATCATAAACCTATTGGCGATGTCAAACGAAAGAGGCGACACGGTGCGGTAAAATTTTGAACTAGTGCACGTAGGATAACAAAACATTTTGTATTTAGTTATACACACATACCATAGTTATAAACATTTTAAATATTATTAAATAAAGCACAATAAGGTAACAAAATGTTAAAATGTAAACTGTATTGCTCTGCACCGCAATTCAGTAATTATTAATCGGAAGGAATAAGTATGCACTTTTTTCCTCGTGACAAAAATCTACAAGATCGTTGGGCACAGGAATTAAAAATTGGGAAATCGATATCAAGTGATATGATGGTGTGTTCACAACATTTTTATCAACAGATTTTTTTTTCAAGTAAATTTTCTGAACAGAATTGCAAAATTTATTATATATAATGTGCCTACCTAACCAAATATATACACTAACATAGATCTTAATTAAAATTTTTCTGCAGCGGGGCAAAAGAAACTTTCAAAGAAAGGTGTTGTTACCTCTCAATGCCTTCTTAAAGGAAAACACCAAAGAAAAACAATGAGGAACTGGTGAATGCTAGACTAATGCGTAATAAAACACACGCACATTCCTCACTGGCGGGCTTTACAAGTGCCTTTTGCCACCCACACTCGTCTCTTAACACATCCACAGTGATTTCATGTGGGGCACAATTTAAATTAGTCGTTTGCAGACACAAACCGACTAATTTGTTATTATATTTGCCACACAACACAACGTGGCCAGCCTTTAACAAGGCCTCGTATTCTTTTAAAGGTCTTTTTGTGTCTCCTATATATTTCAAAATATGGAGCAGACTAACTTTTTTAAATTCAAAATATGTTCATAATATATGTTCAAAAATTTCACAACAATCATTCACTTACAAAGATTATGGTAGCTCTGTTTTGTTTTCCTACGTGCGTGATCAGCTGATCATCTGTCAAAGCGCCCCCTGTAGTTCGTTGACATCGCCAATTAATGCAGTAACTAACAAGGAAGAAGAAGAAGAATGCGAAAATAATAATAATATACCGGATACAGAAGTGTATAATGTTTTAAAAACAAATTAAATCAAGCACAAGGAAGTATCTAAACACTTGACAAAATTTGAAATTTGAAGGAAAAAAAATCGAAAAAGCACTCGCACCCAAAGTGAGAATCATAACTAGACTACCGGGTCAACATACTTTATTTATTTACTTCACAATGAAAAATCATACTTCATGTATAATATGTTGCATGATAGCATGATCTATATGTTTTTATTTAAAGTCGTTATATTTTTGCCTTCTTTAACCCAAATGCAATTCTTGAATTTGGTTGGAGATGAACAGTGATACTAAAAAAGATAGGAAGGAAAAATTGCACACATTGTCAATGTTGTGTTTTGTAAAATTATTTTGATAAAGGGTGTTAGAATTTCAAATACATTCCAATGGTACTACGTCCATCAATTTGAATTCTGGGAAACAACCAGATGATTCTATTTCCCTTTCCTCGCCCAACTACCTAAAATTTGCCTGCTGCCCAAAATTTTCCCAAGACGTGTGTTGTGAATCTTGCATCAAGTAGACACCTGCAAATCTCGTAAGCTCCAGTATATTATTTGTTAAGTATATCAGTTCTCGTATTCGGTATTGTTCTGAAGCTATTTTATTGCGGCATTTTAAAGTAATTACTATTTAAATCGGAATAAGCCACAATTAAAGGCTAAAGTTCGTTTATTGACGTTTCAATTTCCACTTTGGAAATCGTTCTCACAAAACAAACATTAGTAAATTAAACAAATTTTGTTTTTTTGTTACTTAGTCAAAAATTCTTCTAATAATTTAATTTTATCTGACTCATTATCTATCCGGTATTGTTGGTAAATAAGTGCCGGTAAATAAAAAGTGATAATACTGTAAGGGCATATCTAGAGGGGTCCATGCCCCTAGCGAGAATTAAAAAAATATAAATTTATATATTTGCAGTTCAAACGTTTATAGTTTTCTCCAAATTTGAGATACATACATACACAATGACTACCTAAAAAAGCTATATGCAGAGAAAGAACAAACGACGCTAGAACCGGAAACATCAGAAATTACCACAAATGAAGTAAAATGTACAGGAAAATCGAAAAATACTTGAAAACCTGAAGAACAGAAAAGCAGCAGGTAAAAACGGGATACCAAACGAATTACTGAAATATTGTGGAGCATAATAAAATTATAAAACACAATAAAATACCGGAAGAATGGAAAAGGATCGAACTAATTCTGCTATTCAAAAAAGGAGATAAAAAACAGCCAGAAAACTACATAGGTATAAACTTGTTAAATACTAGGCTACAACTTACAACTAAAATTTTACAAGTGCTAATAAATCAGAGGATAAGTTTAGTAGATGAACAACAGGGTTTTCGTAGTGAAAGATCGTGTACAGATGCAATATTCGTTATAAAGCAATTTACTGAGAAATCACTAGAGTATAATAAACCAGCATTTCTATGTCTGATTGAAGATGGCTAAAGATGTAATCCATCTTCTGTATAATAGAGAAGTTCCCCTAAATATTATAAAAACTATCGAAAACAACAAAACAAAGGAATGGAAGTCAGAATAGATGGACAACTTACAGAACCTATATAAATAGACAGCGGAATAAAACAAAAGGATTCATTGAGTCCCATGCTCTTCAATTTGATCATGGATGAAATCATCAAAAGCGTTGTCCAGCATCAACAAAGGAAGATGATACAGAATGGGAAACAAAGAAATCAAAATACTCTGTTACGCAGACGCAATATTGATAGCCCAAGATGAAGATAGTCTGCAAAGAATAGTCCTCAGATTTAACATAAGAGCAAAAGAATTTAATATGACAATCTCATCTCAGAAAATTAAAACAATAGAAGTCAGCAAAGAACCAACCAGATATAAAATAGAAATTGATGGCATCGGTATTGAACAAGTAATGGAAATAAAATATACAACGCAAAGGCTACTGGAAACGGCAAAGATGAGAGTACTGAGAAGAATTACAGGAAGTACGCTGAGAGATCGAAAGAGAAGTGAAGACATTAGAAAAAATGTAACTTACAGTGTATAAATAAATGGACACAAAATAAAAAAAAAGAATTGAATAACTACATAAGCAGAATGGAGGAGACTCGTGTCGTCAAAATAGCAAGAGATTTCACCAATCGGCAGAAGTATCGGACGATCGCCCAAAAGATGGAGTGACAACCTTCTATAGAGGTATTAATCCGCCAATGTACAAGCAGAATTGCTTATACAGAGAAAGAAGTATTAAAGTGAAATCTTTGTGTGTAACATGAACTTTTAAACCAACTCAAACTCGGAAAAAAATTAACAAATTTATGCGAAACAAGATGGGTTGAGCGCCATGAAAGCGTAATCCAGTTCCGATCTGGCATTTTATAAAAAATTGAAGCACTAACATCTATCTCATCATGGAAGGATCCCCAGACTGCTACACTTGCATTAACTTTGCTTAATTCTTTATGCATAGCTGAGTTTCTAGTGCCAATGATGTCACTGATTGACATAATAAGATTAATATTTTCACTAAGCCATCTTCTACAATCAAAATCTCTTAATGCTAACCTGGCGACTAAGGCTGTTTCCAATACCATGTCGTATTTTAAAAGATAGAAGATCTAACTGCGAAGAAAACTTTTAGTAAGCTTGCTTTATTTGTCATTGTTTTGGTCAGTATTAATTTCTACGTTTTTTTTTGTCGAGGTAGTCGAATAATAAATTTATTTGCCCGCAGAAAAATCATTGGCTTGGACGGCAGAGATGTTCGAATAATTGCAAATTTATATTGGAATCAAACAACATCAGTTTTAGTAGATGGTGTGGAATCACAGGCTCTTAATATTAAAAGAGGAGCACGGCAGAGATGCCTCTTGTCACCCCTGCTTTTTAACGTTTACTCCGAAAGCACGTTCTGAAAAACAAGAAGGAATACTTGTGAAGTCATCAATAATTTGCGATATGCGGACGATACAGTACTCCTAGCTTCTAGTCAAGAAGATCTGCAAACACTACTTGATAGTGTCGTTGAGAGTTGTAGGGAGGCAAGTCTGGATCTTAACAAACGGAAAACGAAATACTAGTGATAAGTAAACAACAGCATATAAAACCGTCTATATATGTAAATAATACCAAACTTGAGTAAGTTGATAAAATCGTTTACCTTGGACAGCAATTAAACTGTAACGCAGAACGTCACGGCGAAATTAGATCTAGGATAGAGTAGGCTAGAGCTGCTTTTAGAAGGATGTTTAAGGTGGCATGTAACAGAGACCCAAAATTGGCATTGAGGATCCGCCTACTTCGCTGCTACGTATTCTCGGTCTTACTATATGGTGTCGAGTCCTGGACTGTGAATAAAATCGATCTAAATCGCCTTGAGGCTTTTGAAATGTGGTGCTATAGAAGAATTTTAAAAGCTTCCTGGGTGGAGAAGATTCGAAACTCCACAATACTAGAACGTCTCAGCAAGACTACTGAGATCATAAAAAGTATCAAGCAGAGAAAGCTGGAATATTTCGGACATGTAATGAGAGGTCCCAAATATAGGTTGCTACAAAATATCATGCAAGGAAAAATAGCAGGCAAACGCAGTTCAGGACGAAGAAGAACCTCATGGTTGAAGAACTTGCGAGATTGGTAGGGTGTTGACACAAGCATGCTATTTAGGGTAGCAGTGAATAAAATTAAGATAGTTATGATGGTAACCAACGTTCTGAAAGGAAATGGTACATGAAGAAGAAGCAGAAAAATCGCTGTCCCGTTCCGTAGCAAAAAACGCTATCCCGTCCCTTCCCGCGGAATAAAATGCTGGAAAAAGTGACGTCCCACGTGAATTCCTAAACTTGTTAGTTAATTTCATAAACTAAACTATATTTCTTTGTTTGCAATTATGGAAATTCATGGGGTTTTAGGTTAAAATTTGCTGATATTTCGTTGCTAGACAAATAAAAATACTTTAATAACGATAAGTTTTGAATGTCTTTATTTCATTCAAAAGTGTGTAACAAGTGTTAAAACTCACCATTTAACTTATTTTTAAAAATTTCCCCCAGCCCCCTACAAAAAAAAGTTCATGCCCCCCGAAAATCTTTCCGCGATCCGACCTTGTGATACTGGTAGGTGCTAGTGCCGTAATGCCAGCTATGAAGTCAAAAAACATTTTTGAAATGTTTGAAACCAAGTGATTATCTACTTCACTTTGTATATCTCACTGTTATTAAATGTACAGGTAGAATGTGTGGGTATTATTTGATTAACCCTCGTCCTATACATTTAAGTTGTCCGCACGGGCAAAAGGCAGGTTCATGTTGAAATTAAAATCAAAATACATTCCACTGCGAACCCTACAATTTTGCACAAAATGATTATTTCACATGTTTGCTAGATGTAAAGAGAAAATATATGTCTCTAGAAAATTATGAGGGATTAGAAGACGAACTCCTCACGATGTTGCAAATAACAAGTTAAGAAAAGGCGAACTTGCGACAGTGTACCGATGGGATATAAGTTGTAAATTAAGTGGGATGTTCATTTCATTTCTACAGAATTTTTTGTTGTACGAATATATCTCGAAGAATTCGATCTTATTTTAACCATGCCACCGTCAAGGCGTAGCTATAATACGCTAGTAGCTAATAAGCCTAGTAGCATATAAAGGGTACCAAAACCTGTGGTTTTGCAAATTAATCAACAATATATAATACTTTTATTAACTACAATAATTATAAAATAACCAAAAAGAAAAAGTAATACGTTTGACGGAAATTAATTGGACTATCATCCAATCTGTGATAAATTATTTATTTATCCAACAAAATCTCTTGTATATTTTTTTATGGAAATTATATTTTCAAGTGTGTTCTGAAGAAATAATTTATGAAGTTAGTTTGAGGTTGATTTAATTTAGTTGTTTGTCAAAATGGTTATTCCTTGTGGAATATCCCCTATGGCCCATTCTTGCGGCTCATAACAAAAGACTCTCTGGACATAAAATTGCTTATAATTTAAATATTTCTCAAGGAATTGTTAGAAATAATTTCACAATTTAAAAAAATTGGTAATATTGAAACAAAAGTTAAAACTGGTCGTACTTCAAAGATTACCGAAAGAGACGAGTGTGCTATTCGGATACTTATTAAACAAGATCGCCGAGCTCCTTATCGAGAATTTACTGTAAAATGGGTTTAAAAAGACATTTTTTTAAGGAGAATGAAAAAAATAAGATTTGAATTCTATAAGGTAAATTTTTACAAGCAACATTTATCCTAAGTATTCAAACTTATCACATTTTAGTCAAAGGAAAAAAACATTTTTTAAATAAACAAAAAAGAAACCGTTTTTAATGGGCAAAAGAGCATCAACGTCAAAGGGATTCAGTTATTTGTAGTGATGAATCTAACTTTGAGGTCTGTGTTGATGATATAAAGTAGACATATTCGAATGTCATTGGAAAAGTATCACAGAGATTAGCTCAACAGAACGGTTAAGTTCCCGATATCTGTGATGGTCTAAGGTTGTATGTCCTATCACGGAGATGAACATCTCATTTTAATTGATGGCACTGTCAATGCTGGGACGTACAAAACTATTTTACAAGAATATTTATTAATGAATTTCAACTGTCAAGTGACAGATTTATATTTCAACAGGACGGCGCAGTCTGCCGTCAATCAGTTTTAAAAAATGGGCCTTCAATCAGTTCTGATCTATACCCTATCGGCGTCAGATGAAAAGTGTACTTCGAACTACACCAGTTCTCACAATTCCTGAATCAAGGTGTGAAGTTCAGGAAATTTGGAATAACTTTCAACTAGATTATTGCCAAACATTAGTAAAATTGCTTTTTATTTTATAATTATTATTGTAGTTAATAAAAGTATTACATATTGTTAATTAATCGCCAAAACCACATAGTATCAAATAAGCTTAATCGAATACTTTTAATTTACAGTAGTTACTAAAACTAAGCGAATCAAAGCACTGTGATAATAACGTTAATTTTATTAATCATAAGATGTTTGGATGTTATACATAATGACGATGCCATTAAGTATGGGTACACCGAAATTCATCACCAATTAGCATAAAAGTACTCATAGATAGTACAAACTCATCATTACAATTAAACCAGGCTTTTAAAATAGACCTGGAGATATTTTCAAATTGATCGCTGTCCTACGGATGATATTCTGCGTAGGCAATATACCCTTATTATTTTTACTGGGAATAAGCCAAGTTTATTTGACATTTAGATTTTCACTTCGGAAATCGTTCTCAAAATACAAATTATTTTGTTTTTATTACGTGGTAATAAAATTATTCTAATTTAATTTTATCTGATTCGTTCAAATTGACAATTCAGACATATAATATACATTTTAAAGTAGATAACTTTAAAATGATATTGTCAATTTTTGAGTTGCGTTCCTGTGACGACTTTGGAAGATAGTTCATTCGATGACATGAAATCTTGTTTAATTTATATATATATATATATATATATATATATATATATATATATATATATATAATATATATATATATATATATATAATATATATATATTGAGAACGATTTCCGAGGTGGAAATCGAAAGGACAAAATAAACTTATTTTAAAGTAAACTTGTGGCTTACTTCAAGTAAAAATAGCAAATTAAATTACTCTTCACTCGAATTAAAAAGTTCATTAACAATATTCCAAACCATTATGGCGTTTTTGTTGAGAAAATTATTTTACCGCATTGAAATTTAGTTGTACATAAATTTTCATATACGTGACAGTATGAAATAAATAATCATTAAGGAACTTGTCTAGCTGTATCGTAAATTCCCTTATTCAATAAATGCTCATTGAATACATTCTATTTTAGATTTTAAAAAACTTCCGGTTGGAAGTGGACGACAAGAGAAAAATGGGTATGGTGTACAGGATGAACAGGATCCCGGATAGGCCTATCAATATTAAATTTTTAGATACAAATCACTAAATATTTATTAGGTCATTGTACAACAATACATAATGTCTTAATATACATTTTTATATACAATTTATTTAATAATTTCCTACCTTATGTCTTAGATTTTGTACAATAAAATTTGATTTTTAAAGCTTAAATGACGAATTTTCATATGTCTGATGATGTATAATGATAAACTTTTTCCTATTGTCATTTACGTACAAAATGAAACATAAAAATATATAGTAACAGAGCTGGAGATCAATTTGGATATATTTTGAACAAAAAAAAAAAATGGTAACTGTATTTCTGTACAACTAGAATCAGTTTATTAACAAGTTATTGAAGAAGAACCCTGGGAATATTCCAGTACGATGTACCGGTGATCTGTAAATAAATAAAAAAAGTCGTGTAACTGTAGATATGGGATTATGGATAGAGGCGCTAATAATTTGATCACCGTAAATAAGCAGATTCTAGGGAAGACCCAGGAATAAGTAAGCCAGAGCGGGTCTCCAGACAAACTAGGCGTAAAATATGTCTTAGATAATTGGTCACCAATGAGTGAGTTCTAGACTATGAAATTTGATTAAATGATTTGCCCATTAACAAACTGAATATGACTTCCCTTGTGTAAGGATTACTTCAAAATACAAATGTTACTAAATAAATTATAGTTTCCAATTGACTATTAATAATTGACCGGTATCGCTATAGCGGCCATATTGGAAAGATGGCGTTGCTTACGACGGCCTAGAAATTTCAAATATGCAAATATAATAGGGAGTAGATGTGGAAACAAATATAAGAGTAGAAAATAACGAAGAAACGCCACTAGAAGTTATATAAAAAATTCATGATATTCTAATGGAGATTTATTTCACTTTTCAGTTAAAATTAAGGCATTCAGTATTAATTAATTTAATGTTGATTATTTTTTATTAAACAAATGATTGACTTAATTGTCCAATGTAATAAAAATTTTTAGTTACATGCAATCATAGAATGTCTAATTGCCCACCAGCTGCTGTACAAAAACTTTTTAAAGTAGCCCTAATAATACAAACAAAAATGTCTTTACAAAAATGTGTTACACATACATCTAAGTGCTAAAACGTAACATTGCCGGAATGTGTCTAGAATAAAACCTAAATTAACATTATTTAATAAACCGACTGAACAAACTCAAATAATAAAGAAACTATTCAAATAAAAACAATTACCTACATCGATTTTTTGTCAGTTTTATCAAATACTATTTAAATCTTAAACATAATCTTGCCCATAAATAAATATCTCTTTTTTGCTATGTAAAAATATTCAACTTTAAAAACAACAAATAAATTATACAGTACTAAAAGGTAAAAATATTTATACTAGAACGAGATCTAGTTTTGGGACGAAAGAACCGTCAGATCGGTACTTAGGGAATGTCTACTGTTCCAATTAAAATGCGCTTCTGTTCTGATAATCATATATGAAAATGTACAAGATATAACGAGAAAAAAAAGCAGACCTTTAATAAAATCCCTTCTACAATAATTAAACTAACTAAATGAACCTACCGAAGAGATGTGAGTAGCAGTTGGTAAATACTGAAAGATCTACTTATATAAATGTGAAACAATAAAATAGAAAAAGATGCAAAACTATATAGGAAAAGAAGATAAGATAAGCAAAGCAGAAATGGTATGTAGAATGATATCAAAAGATTGAGAAATGAGGGTTCAGGAAACACACGTTCAGAGTAATCCGGTAATTTTCACGGAAGAAATAAAAACAATATCGAAAAATATGTGACAAAATTTGAAGAATCACCATACAGAACACAAGACCCAGAGCAACTATCGAAGCGAAAGTAGAGGCTGCTATAAAGTGTATCAAAGATAAAAAACCTGTAGTGTTAGAGGCTTCTACTACGAATTCTTAAAAATTATGAACTAAAATGCAATAAAAATACCTACCTTTGTATTTAATAGTATATAAGAGTGGAAAATACAACAATGATTGAAATCCTCCTTCAGGATAATACCCACAAAATCTAACACATAGACTACCGAATAATAAGCCTACAAGCAATCTTCTGAAGACGTCTTTGGAAGTAATACATAAATAATATATATAATATACCTATATTAATAATAAAAGAACAAAAGAAAAATTGTGAGGAGATATGAAAAACACACAATTTGAGTTCAGAGATTCTTAAGACACACTTCTACGATCTTTTTGTAATATAAGTTCTCTTCCAACGATGTAGTTCCAATTTATATGCGTGCTTCTTTGATAATAAGCAGGCGTTTGATATAATCAAACACGATAAACTAATAAAAATATTAGATAGCAAAAACTAACGCATAATAAACAACATCTATTACCAAATAATTGCAACAATTAGGGTAAGAAGGAAATCAACTAATAGAAGACATACAAATAAAAAAAGGCCTGCAACAGGGTAGTATATTATCCCCATTAATTAGTCAATACATATTCAAAGCAAATAATTCTAGCCGTGAGAGATATTGAAGTAATATTTTCAATCGACAGAATACTTGATAACACATAGCAACAGTAAGGTCTGTAGGGGCTTGTCATGAAAGTAGCAGAAGAACTTAGTATATATAGCCTAGAGTAATATCAAAAACACCAAATACATTATTATAAGTAAAAATAATATAAGTATGTCGACATTGATTATTCAACGAACAATCGACAGCATAGACGACCAACTATTTCTGCTTGGTACCAATCACCGATGGTAATATATTAAATGTTACTTGTATAGACAGTTATTTATGAGATGAGAGAGATGTTCTCCAAATAATAAGAAGAGTACTAGATTATCTAAGATGGCCCGAAAAATCAGAAAGAGTATGGATATCCTGACCGCACAATGTACAAAACTAATCCCGCCCAACTACTACGTGAGTTTTTAGGGCAGCAGCCAAACAAGTGAGAATGATCATGTTAGTATGTGTGCTGGACAAAAAATCAAATGGTAATTTTAATTTTTATTAACAATGAAGAAACGATATATATAAACCCAGAAACGAGTCTTTCCATATTGTTTGAAAGAAATAGAAACAGTTCCAGACATCGAGAATAACTAAAAAGATGATAGGAATAAAGAATTTAGGAATCATATAAGAACATAACATGAACATAAAACAGTCTACGGTGATTATAAAAGCCAAAACAAAACAATAGATGGACAAACAAATGAACCAATTTTAAAGTGTAAATGAAAGTATGTAATTGTCAAACAAACCACATCAAAGCGAACGGGAGAGAGAGGACTTTGGAGCCGACATGACACACAACCTCCATTCGAGCATAGGAAGTTGATCCTACAGGATCAAACTTACCTTTTTCCATGTGGAAACCTTTAAACCGTCTGCTGAGTGGAGTGACCGGCTGCAGGTACAATGTGAAAAAGTATGGAAATGCTGAAGATGACTTGTATGGCTCAGTATGACCATGTGCTGACGTGAAAACAGCTACAACAAACCCAAAAAGATCTGATGTAATACACAACTAAAATAAGAATAGATCAATAAGAATGATTTTTAGAGATTGAAAAATATACAACGTAGAGACAAAAATAGGCTTAAATACTATACTGTACTACTAGAACACTACTGGGACGCTAAATGCTTTTGCTATTTTATGGAATTTTATTTAATAAAGACCTCATATCGCAACAAACCATATATCAAGTAAGACTTCATCTAAAAACAGGCTGATTATATCAATATAAACTAATCTAAAGATGAAATAGAAATGTTATATCAAAGCAAAATATACAAGGATATTATTAAGCAATATGCTAACAAATAAGGCGTTTACATATAAATATTTGATTTCATATTGCAACTTAGGTGCATGAGACACTCCTACTATTAATATTCCTATAAGATGAACAATATGAAATTCAAATAGGCGGACATGGTAATTCTAATAGGAATTTTAAACAGAAGTATATTTTACAGTTGAAATAAAAATCAAGTTACTCTATACACTCTAAAATATAAACTTGGTTAAGGAAGATACGAGGGGTGATAATCTGACAGCAGCATAGTAGAGTTTGATGTTTTAGTAGTATCCCAAAAAGTAAAAGTACATCGTAAACATTTATTTTTTATGAATTTTGAGTGGTTACAACAAATGGCATAAAACTAGGTCGTCCCAAAGTAGTTGGTATAATCAATAATGAGCAGCCTGAAAGTCTACTTCGACCATTGCCATAGCAGCAGACGAAGTGTTAGGAAGAAATAATTGCCAACTATGAGCTAGATGCTCTAATAATAACTTATTGCTACAAATAGAACTAGCAGAATTATATAAGAAACCTAGTATAGGTAACTACATACAAATCTAAAGAAAAATGAGATATATTTCCAGAACGAAAGGATGTTTAACATGTTCCCACAGGAAATCTTGGGAAGTATGAAAAGCATTAATTAGTAAGAAAAGGCACCGGAAAAGGCGAAGTGGAATGAAGGAAGATGTCATATCGAAAATAGTATTCACGAGCTTACTATATTGTTAGCAAGTCATGCATGTTTTGTGCCGAATTATATTAGTAAATAAGGTTACTTGTAGTTTTAGTTAATGTACTCATGTTATTATACCCTAGACCTCCAAGGATTGTAAACCAAAACTATATGATTATAAAAAAGAAAAAACACAATCATAGTTTTCTATAAATTTAGCTAACAGCCAAAAATTTATTTATTTTGTACATTTAATTTTTAATTAATTAAATATTTCCCTAGTGCCCCATCTTGACGGCTCTTCTATTTACCAATCGTACTTACAAGAAAAATCGATTTAAAACAAATTGCATTTTTTATACATTTTAAATGTAACAAAACGTTAAAAATTATATAGCAAAAAATTAAAATAGTATACAATATAATATAGAGATTCCTACAGGTAAGCAACCTAAAAACGCTTACTAACAAAAACACAAAAATCACAGAACTTTTAAAAACATATGCACATTGATCAACGTTCAATGCTCCTATTCTTAATACAGGATTAATCAGTAGCTTGTATAAATAAAATCACTAACAACTGAAAAGCACATTCAACATTTTTATAAATTTGATAAATCAGCCCAAAGGTAAAATAAACTTGTTCTTCCCTCGAATGCTTATTTTGTAATATTTTCATCAAAATGTTATTTTTTTTTAATAATTAATATGCGTTTTGTTTTCCGAAAATTTAATCCCATTGGAAAAATAGCTTCACATTTTCAAATCTTTCAGATTAAAGATAAATGCAATAAGAAATTAGGAAAGGTCTGTCGTCAGGGATCAACCTTGTTTCTATGAAGATCCTAATATTATTAACTGAGTTTAGGAGTCCCGGAGTTATAGGCCCGAGTTTATATAGATAAACATTTTAAAAGAGACAGACCTGGATGACAAAGACCTCAGAATAATTTCAGAACTCTACTGGAATCAGACCGCATACATGAAAATTAACGGAGAAGAAACATATCACATAAAAATACTACGTTGAGTTAGACAGGGATGTATCCTATCGCCGTTGATATTTAATATGTACTCAGAGAAAATTTTTAACGAGGCTCTTTACGCAATAGACGAAGGCATCCTTCTAAATGGTGAAAAAGTAAACAATGTTAGATATGCCGACGACACCATGGTAATAGCAGATAGTTTAGAGGGACTTCAGAGGCTAATGGACAGAATAAACGAGTACAGTCAACAGTACGGACTAAACATTAATACCCACAAAACGAAACAAATGATTATCAGCAAGGAGAATATAAACGGGGCTCATCTATACATTAATGGGACGCAGATAGGGCGAGTAAAACAGTATTGTTACCTGGGAACTATTATTAACGAACAGTGGAGCAATTTACAGGAAATAAAGTGCCGCATAGGAAAGGCAAGAACGGTCTTAAACAAAATGAGCGCCATCTTCAAAAGTCACAACATATCCCTTGATACAAAAATGAGACATTTGAGATGCTATGTTTTTTCTGTGTTGTTGTACGGGGCGGAGGCATGGACGCTTACAGACACCACTATTAAAAAACTTAAAGCATTTGTGATGTGACTTTATAGAAGAATGCTGAGAATATCATGGACAGCAAGGATCACGAACAAGGAAGTTCTAGGAAAAATGAAGAAGGAACCAGAGATTGTGTTTACGATCAAACGCATAAAATTGCAATATCTGGGACACATTATGAGAAATCAGCACCGTTACTCCCTGCTACAGTCTATATTGCAAGGTAAAGTCAAAGGTAAGCGAGGACCCGGTAGAAGGAGAATATCATGGCTGCGGAATTTAAGAACATGGTTTAAGAAAACCTCAACGGAGCTGTTTCGAGCCGCAGCGAGCAAGGTTATGATTGCCAATATGATTTCCAACATCCGAAACGGATAGGAACCAGGAGAAGAAGAGTTATAGGCCATTGAATAGATAAATGGGAAACAGTTTGCCAAGAAAGTTTTGCTTTTAAAGAGAGAAATGAATGGGCTCCGTTAATGGAGGCAGTATCCCTTTAAAGGATATAAACGCGGAAGTAAATAAGTAGTATACAGTGTGTGATTTCAATTTCTTGGCATATTGATAATTTAATTTGTTGCTATTTAAAACAAAATGATAACTGTATTGTTAAGCAATATAATTATCAACAAAATTTGTGACTTTTCCATCACACTTTTAAATCAGAATTTTAACTTTTTTGTGTAACAGGATTTTACAACGAGATGCATTTAATTAGTATATTATATTGTAATAAATAATTCACAAAAAGCGTTAAACATTAAAAAAAACTTCAGTATTAGAATTGGCACATCAAAAACAAATTAAACTTCGCCGTAATATAATAACAATAATGCAATTATCAACTAAAATAATTATCTCAACTGAATTAAAATAAAAAAAAATGTTATCGATTTTACAAAAACGTTGAATATATCACTTTTTGTTTGTTAGTGAATATTTAAAATGGTAAGATGATTCATTGAAGACTATCACAGTTTGATTATATAAATTCAGTTGGGCTCTGACAATATTTAGCTGCATCCATCTACTTTGGAGAATTTTTACAACAAATAGTTTTCCTTTGATATTATGTTTTCCATGTATAAATCCCGATCTCCTCTATAGACAACATTACATTGCCATGGACCACCTCTCTATGATGAAGACGTATAAAACACATAAACACATGTAATAGTTTAGAAACTGATATTAGTCTCAGAGACAATGTATATTTGCAAAGGTGTTGGCGAGATTCACAAAAATGAGATTTAAAATATTAACGGAAAAATGAAAGGTTCTGGGCTTAGTTGAAATGTTGTTGAAATCTGATTACAAGCACGTGGCATATTTATTTGTGATTTATATTGATTTTCTGATACTGTATAAAAGAGAAGAAGAAGGTACCTTAGTTATTACCAGTAAAATAATGTACAGTGGGGCTTAAACCTGACGGTGCATTTGTGATTGTAGAAATCTGATCACAAGCACGAGACAAATATTTATTCATGTTGGCGCTATTTTAAAAAGATTCCACGAGGAAACTAAGTTCCTGTAGCTGGCTGTATACCATATATCACAAAAAAAATTGTTAAAATCCTTTATAAAAGGTATATAAAATTGCCTCAAACGGGCTATCACAAACACATTGCAAAACGTTTTCGGATTAAACAATCCATCATCAGTGCAAACGGTTGTACATGCTAGTAGCCACCAAAATATATGGGTAAAAACCCCTTAAAAGTTATAAATTTGAAATTGTTTTACATTATTAGTGTTTCTAATTTGTGATGGTTAAGTTACCGTTGGATAGGTAACATGGCGGCGTATGACTCTACATGAGTAAAATGGTCCTGAGACGAAGTGCCTACGAGGACCTGTTGATAGATAACATGGCGGCGATAGTGCCTACGAGGACCTGTTGTTATCAACAGGTCCTCGTAGGCACTTCGTCTCAGGACCATTTTACTCATGTAGAGTCATACGCCGCCATGTTACCTATCCAACGGTAACTTAACCATCACAAATTAGAAACACTAATAATGTAAAACAATTTCAAATTTATAACTTTTAAGGGGTTTTTAAGCATATATTTTGGTGGCTACTAGCATGTACAACCGTTTGCACTGATGATGGATTGTTTAATCCGAAAACGTTTTGCAATGTGTTTGTGATAGCCCGTTTGAGGCAATTTTATATACCTTTTATAAAGGATTTTAACAAATTTTTTTTGTAATTATTTTAAAAAGAATCTAATGGATTTTCTGTATTGATTTGTTACGGTATATGAAATGTGGATTTAATCAAATCACAACAACAGTGCAACCCTACATCGAAGTAAGCAAAACAAATGACATCGGTCCTTATGGTTATGGCTAATCTAGTTAGCCAATTAAATAAACAAAGATAAAAGAAAAGAATTTGTTGGAAAAACAAAAAAAATCCTATTTCATAAGAAGCACACTTTCACAATAGGTAATTTGATTGTGTGAAAATATAATAAATGATTTATGGTTAGAATATCCTCCCTATTCGACAGATTTAACTCAATCTGACTTTTATGTATAAGATATTTAAATGGTTTTCCATCAGACGTTCAGAACAATTCTGGTCAACAAAGTAATGTGCTATATTATAAATCATGGAAATACAATAAAATTAATCGAAGTAATGTAAATAAATAATAAATTGTTTGATATTTTATTTGTTTTTTTTTGCAGATTCTATTTTAGCATATACACTTCTAGAGAGCTATAATTTCTGTAAAGAACAGAATATTTTGATATGAATTAAAAATATTTTGATTAATCCTGTGACATATAAATTAGAACTAATAAATCAATTAGCAATACTTAAAAATATGGTGAAAGTACAAAAATGTGGCTAGAAGATGATAGTAGATTTGTCAAAGTATGTACCAAAGGTCTAGATAAAATTTTGGGATCAATTTAAAAGAATATCACTGATATTCGTCAAATTAGACTCAAACCCGCTTTATACAGCTTCTCCGACAATTTATTGGACATTAGCTAAGAAGTAACAGGTGGCATCAGAACAAAACGTTTGAAATTAAACAGATTAATGTTTTGATATTGAAATTGATTCATTATAACTACATTCTTCTTGTCCTCTGCTTATACACAAATAAATGTATTTTTGGAAATGCATGCATATCTGTTCTATTTTTTTCGAAAAATAGGCTTTGATATTAAAAAGTTCTTTATAAGCCACTAAGATATTAGAGTTAATATGCCACCCAATAATTATTTTTCCAATCCACAAATGTGTGATATTCAGTAGTGCAATGTTATTTAGAAGTTTATCCCGGTGTAATGTAACTTGAGTATAAAATTTTTAATTCATTATACAGATCCATTTCATCCAAAATCTGGAATTGTGCAAGACCAAGAACAATCGACTTGAATATGGAGTATAAAATTTTTACAATACGTATTTTTGCAGCTACAGATATAAGCAAAGCTTCGATGTTCGAAATAACTTTTCATCAAGGCTCCAATATTGTTGGTTTATTAGAGAATGACATTTAGTCGATTCAATGTTTTACTAAAAATATATTTACCGATGAAGGTTTGATGTAACAACATATCCCAATTCTTAGAGAGATTTACCAAATAGTTTAAGATATATCTGTATATTTAAGATATGCATGTACATGCATGATGGTGTTCCACCACGGTACAGTCTATAAGTTAGAAATTATCTAAATGGAATGTAACCTCACAAATGGATTGGTAGAGATAGTGTATACTCATGGGCAACAAGTAACACCGATCTAAATAAGCTAGATTTTTACGTTTAGGGCTACCTGATTTATAGTCACCTGTTAGCAAAAACAAAAAAACTGTCGAGTGTTTCGGAAAAATATTGTAAACTATTTCGACTAAGTATCTAAGTAAATGACGAACAGTTTCAACAATTATAATTTGTTGCCGTCTTGTTTTTAAAATGATTCATTTTGTTAATTATTTTCATTTAATTACTTTTACTGTTTAATAAATTTTTGCCTTGTAAAAGACTTAAATCCGTTAAAACAATTGTAATTATAATGATTATATTAATAAGTAAACACTTGTTTCAATTACACTTATTTAATGCCCAATTTAATGTGGGATAAACAGTGTATTAGATTAGTTACTAAAATTAATTATAAAAAAGCATGCGTAATACCACAAATACAACGCATTATCAAACATTAAGAGGCCTGTGTACCAGCCATAAAAATGAGTAAACGGGGCATAAAAATGAAGGAAAACGGCTTAACTGAAATAAATAAAATTTTGGGTTTTGCTTCAAAAAAAAAGGCTTTTTATCGCTATGTTTTTATATTTTTGAAAAACCAAAATTTTTTTTTGTTAATTTGAAAATGATACGTTTATTTAAAAAAATGCAGCAGTGCGGCGTTTAATATGATTTTTCTTAATATATGAACTAATAATGTATTCAATAAAAATGAATGTAAGTCCTACATTCCATGCTTCAAAATTTTCAAAAAAGTAATGACCAAATCAGAAGACGCTCGAACTTTCCAGCGGATCTGACAACGTCGATGTGAGGGAGCCGCCATTAGCGGCACTGTCTGGCTAATGTTTTTGATGTTAGAAAAGAATATATTCAGTTTGATTATAATTATCGTCTGGCGCGTGCCACCAAATTACGTTCGTCGATTACAGAGTTGGCTGTCGGGATTTTTAGTTTTTTCGTATATTGTGTTAGTTGTTGTGTTCTTTTTAATTATATTAATTAATAATTTTCTGTTGTTCATTGTGTGAGACTAAGTGTAAAAAGTAGTGTGAAAAACAGTTTTAATTATAGTTTGCTTTACAAACGAAGACCATGGGTCGCGTACATCGAGCAATAAGACAAACGAGGGAATCTAATCGTTATGAAAAGGAGACCAAAAAAGTGGCCTCTGATGGCGGACATATCCGGAAATGCAAATGCGCCAAATTTAAAATTTCATGACACTTGACAATAATCATACAGTGGTGTAGGGTGTAGTTTAATTGTGTGTAAAAGGGGACTAGTCAATGTAGCTGAATTTGTATGTAAAGTTGATTGTTCCAAAAGAGGCACTTACAAAATAGTACATAAAGTTTAGTGTAAAAAGGTATATGTTAACATATTCCTTTTGGCACTGCCCATATCAGTATTTCTCTTAGTGAATAATGAGACAACTTGACTTGCATCCTTATTCACGGCTAGCTTTTAATGTAACGAGCAACCAACTTAACACACATAACCTATAAATTAGTATGCAAAACGAGTCATAGTTGAGATTATTATTGCAAAATAAAAATATTTGTTTAAATTTAGTAATACCAATATAATAAGTGAAAATTAAAAAATGTCTAGAGGAAAACAAATTCTAAATATGCTAAATGCCGATGGTAAGTAAAATCATAATTTATTTTTCACTGGTAGTGGTAGAATATTTTTACTGTAATCTAAAATTATCCAGTTGTTTCTGTATGTATAATGTGTACACAGAATAAACAAAATAAATGAGATATTGTTTTACAGATGAACAAGAGAATGTTCGTATATATTGTTCAGATAAGGAAACTGTATTAGAAAATTGCAATAAAAGATGTACAAATGCTGACAATTACTTGGAAGGGATTATACCAATGCAGAAAACCTTTCCTTCTGGTAAGTAATAAATAATTTTATTAAAAGTGGGTACACGTATTACAAACTATGGAAGAAATTATATGAACAAAAACAAAATGCGCATTTAGTATCGTTCTTTTGTTGTTTGCTAATAAAAATTTTATTAGCTAATTTTATTTTTGTTGCATTTTAGAGCAACATGCCCGAGATGAGTCTGAGATGTCCTACGCCAGTAGCGTTGCTGCATCACTTCCAGATGAAATTCAGGATCCATTAGATTTTTCATCAGATGATAGTCTTGCAGATCCAAATTTTGTCCCTGCGAAGGATGAAAAATATGATAGCTTTGCTGCGGACAGCGATATAGTAGAAAGAAAAAAAAGAAGACCCAATTCAGATGAAGATATAAATAATACTGCAGTAGACAAATATAACTTAGACGGGCAAGTCCACGAGAAAGTTAAAAAACGCACGAACAAAGAAACGAGAAAAATGAGACAAGAGAGACGAGAAAAACGAAATTTTGGTAAGGCGTATGTTACAAGAACTGGAAAAGAGATTAAAGAAAAAACTATGCAAGAACTGAAATTATCTAGAAATAAGTGCAAGGAAAAAATAAAGGACGAATTTCGCTTGCAACTTTTTAAAGAATTCTGGGAAATGGGAAGCTACAATCGTAGGTTAGAATATATAGCTGCTCTCATGGATGTTAAAGAGAAGAGTTCTATGCGAATAAGGTGTTCTGACCCTAGCAAACAACGGTACCGACAGCATACCATAATTTATCATTTCCCTCTTCATGGCGTTCGTTCTGTTGCTTGCAAGGACTGTTTTATGAAAACTTATAATATTAGTAAGAAATTCATAGAAGTTATAGTAGCGAAAAAATGTTCTCAAATATCAGGCGTAATGACATTAGACCAACGAGGATATCATGAAAATCGGAAGAAGGTATCAGATGATGAAAAAATAAGGGCAAGGGATCACATTTTATCTATCTCCTTATATGAAAGTCACTATACAAGAAGGCAGTCATCGAGGAAATATTTACCTTCAAACTACACACTCACTGCTATTTATGAAGCTCACAAGAAGATTTACCCATATAATTTTATTAATCGTAAAATGTACGAAAACATATTTCACAGCCTTAACATCACTATAAAGAAACCTAAGAAAGACACATGCGGTAAATGTGACAAATTAAAAATGAAAATTACTATGTGCAAGAATGAGGATGAAATAAAACTACTAAAAGAAGAGTTAAACGAACACCATTTACAAGCTGATCAAGGATATAAAAACAAAGAAGACAATAAATTTCTGACTAAGGATAATGCTAAAATGAAAACTAAAACTTTTGATCCCCAGCAATGCCTGCCAACACCAGACCTCCAAAGTGGTGAGTCGTTTTACAAGAGGCAATTGTGGACATTTAATCTTACAGTTCACGACTGTGATAACTCACAAGCCCACTGCTATTTATGGCATGAATCTTTAGCAAAACGGGGCGGAAATGAAATTAGTTCCTGCCTATATCAATACCTAACAAAAGATTTAGATCCTAAAGTTGAACACGTAATAATGTATTCAGACTGCTGTCCTGGCCAGAATAAGAACAGGTTCATAACAGCAGCTTGCTTAATTGCTTTACAATGCTCTGCAAATTTAAAAATTATTGAACACAAGTTTTTACTATCAGGCCATACACATATGGAGTGCGATACGGATCATAGTTTAATAGAAAAAAAGAAGAAAAAATTTAGTAGTCAAATAGAACATTTTGGAGGAAACGTCAATTTTTAGTTACAGAAATGCAGCGCTCTGCGTTTCTTAATTTTGTTGGCTTATTTAATTCTGTATTAGTTAACCGCAAAACTGATACTCAAAATAACAAGATAAACTGGAGACAATTTTGTTGGTATGAAAAATCTAACCAGTTTCAATACAAGTTGTCCTTTGACAAAGAAGAACCTTTTAAGACCGTAGATTTAGAAAAGAGGGGAAAAGCAGCTATAAATTTATTACCCAAGGAGGCATATAACAAGCCTGTGCCGATAACGATAGAAAAGAAAAAGCACCTGATGGACTTACTGCCGTATATATCAGAATCACTGTGGGACTTTTACAAAAATCTACCCACAGATAAAGACTTAGCTGATGTGCTCCCGGATTCATCAACTTCTGGCGACGATTAAAAGTTTGAAGTATCTTGTAGCTAGATTTGTATGCACAAGTAATTTATGTTTAATGTTTTTAGTACATAAATATATGTAGCACTTAAGTAAGCTTGTATTAACGTAATAAAATTTTCCATTATCCTGTGTTATCGTTATTATGTTCAACTACAAAGGGGGTAAATCATGTGAGTATTTGTGAAAAACGAGGTAAGTCAAATAAATATCGTTTTAAACATATTTTTTTCCCAAATACTCAGCAAAAAAATCTTAATACATGTAGGAAAAGTACATGTAAAAACAAATTTCAAGTAGATTATCATTCAAAACATCTGTAAAAAAACATCATTTTTTTGTAAAATTTTAAATAGTGTTTTTCTCGTTTTCACATTTTATGACTTGTCCCCCTTTTCACGCGCAACAGCGACATATATTTATTACCTAAAAAGAAAAATTAGACAGTCAATACAAGTTTTTATAAAAGCTCCTATCAAGAAAAAATATAAAAATTTTCCCTAAAAAATACAATTACATTTGGGTATGTATTACAATTTTTGCTTTTATTTTTCAAAGACATTTCACTTATCATACATTATTTTTGATGACAAAATAATGTAGATATTTGTAGGCGAAGAAACTCAAACTACTGGAGTTCAAAATAAACTAATAACACACAAAACAACCTTTATTATATTTTAGTATATTTTTAAGTAACAATTGTATGTGATATTTGTATTTTAATTTAAAAAAAAAATTAAATTTTGTAATCGCGCATTACGCCGAAACGTACGAAGTCTTTAAAAAATAAAAATGTTAATACTACAAAAAAGAAAAAAAAATTCATTTAGCCTAGGATTTTTCAACAAAATTAAAATTTATTTATAAGAAATTTTCACCATTTTACTTTATATTATAATCCTATTCTCACTACACGGCGGTTTACTCAGTCCGTTTGCAACGAAAATAAAATAAACCCCGTCCTGCTGTGCGAGTCTTCGTATGTTGATCCCCACGTTGCCACATGCTACAATTGCGTTTCAAAGCGATGGCTCGGCGTAAATCTCAAATTCGAGCACGCGGTCGACTACATACTCCTCTTAACAAAATGTTCTAATTCTGGTGAAATCCAGAAGAGTTCGTTATATAATTAGTGTCACTGAGCATTAAGACATTATACAGGTTGAAAAAATTAAATAAGGTACTCTCCTATTTTCTTATCTAAGAATATAATATGATTGGGTAAGAATTTTGGAAATATACGTAAATATTATACGAATTATAAATTTTTATTTGAAATTAGTTATAGATTTCATATTTTTAATCAAAAGAAAAATCACATCATACTGAATATTACGCCAATATTACAGGTAACGGGAGTTGTTTAGGAAAGACCTGGGTATACCTAAACAAAAATGACGTGATATAGGTATACCTAAATAAAAATGACGGCAATATTATACTATGGTAGATACTTTGACAAAATATATGTACCATCACTGATATCTATCTATATACACAGTATATAATATATATAAAAACCTACTATGTACACACCTGCACGTCTTTGGTAATGATGTTTTAGCCTAAAGGAAACTACAACCACGGCGGCCTGTTCATAGAATCGTAGGGCTGTCTCATGCTCAACGCCGAATGGTATCCGGGCGGATACGACCCTGGGTGCTGCAACAGGCTCTGATTCAGCACACCCGCCTGCAGGTAATGCTGGTACAACGGCGAGCTGGTGTCCATCAGTTGGGCCTGGGCATTGGGGATAAAGGGTCCCGCGATCGGGTAAGTAGATCGAGCATGTGGAGCACCCAAAAATGGGTAAGTCTGGGGATTTGAGTTCTGGTGAGCCGGACGCGTCTGTTTCTCCGCGTTTTCGGGTGTTCGATGGTGAGCAGCGGCCGCAGCGGCTATGTAGTAGTTCGGCGTTGATCGAAACTCGTCAAGGAAGTTCGAGTAAGCGTCTTTGTCCGCGTAGAGACCCGAACCAATACCGAGACCGGCAGGTGTAGGTCCGAAGTTAAATGCACTTCCCGGCACCACACTGGAAGTTTTAAGCGATATTGCACTGGGTTCAAGAGATGAATTTCCTTTCAAACCTGCGTACGATTGGAAGCCCTGGTTGGTGGAGGTTTGTTGCTGAGGTTCCGAAGAATTGGCAGGAACTGTTAAAAAAATACACAGAATATTAAAAGAATCAAGAGCATATTACCATCTTTTATAATACACCAGTGTACATTGCATTACATACATTATGTCTATGAAGTGGATGAAGAAAATATTAAATACACAACGGTAGCAAAATTGTGACTCATTTTCAATGTAGAAATTTGCAGGTCTGAGGAGAAAGGAAATCGTCGATCATAGGCGTTTGGTTATTATTAAAAAATAATCAGGATTTTAGAACGAATTAATTGCCATCAAAAATATTTTCTTATTTTATAGATGCCATAGGTGAAGAAAACTAATTTTTGTTAAATATATTTTTCTGTAAAAACCGTTTATCCGTTTAAATTAAGAAACTTATGACTAATCCAAAGATTAAATTAATTTCTTATGGTCAAATGAGATTTAATGACATGGGATTAGAAAAAGGGTCGTTTAGTAACTTTTAGCACAGGTTAAACCTAAATACATTTAAGAATTCTTGGCACGAAACAGAACTAGTAATAAATGTAACCTTAACTGTAGTATCATTCAATATATTTTATTTAAGCAGATTTTTTGCATCATTGAATTTGAAAATAACATTTTTCCTAGATATTTTATTGTTATTTGAGCTCACATAAGTTATATCGGGTTTAACTCGCAATGATATGGCGGCAATCAGACTACAATAACCACGCCTCGTTCTTGCGCTATTTCATCCACTACATATTTAATAGATTTATCTTTATGACACCGTGCTAAGTTTAGTAACTCGGTTTTCAAAACTAGTTCATTGAATTTAATATATTTTCTTATTGAGCCAATACACAATCTCTGCTTCTCTCCATAACAATAACAGATCCTGGTTTGATTTTTAACAAAACTTCTGAAAACCATTTTTCATAATGATCTGCATCCATTTCCTCATGATAATATCCAGTCTTTTTCTAACCAAATGCATTTAAACCTTCTTCAACAAATTCCGAGTAGCTACCAATACGGCCAATAATAAGGCGTTTTCCCTTTCCAGATGGAGCTTTTAAACCTGTCGATAAACCACCTAGGAAGGCTTGTCGTTTGTTTTCGATGGATTCACATTTAAATCATACCAAATTTTTGTACAGTATGTTTTTTCCTTCAATCTCTTCGAAATTCTGCTATTTGTTTCAGATATTTTCTGCGCCATAAAATGATTTATTCTTTTTTCAATAAGGGTACTATACCTCTTTCTCTTTAATTCTGAGATGGTTTCACTGTATAAATTGAATAACAAGGGTGATAAAATACACCCTTGGCGGACCCCACTGCGAATCTGGATATCCCCGGTCAGTTCATTTTCAACTTTCACTTTTACTGTTTGGTTCCAATAGAGGTTACATATGATTCTAATATCTACTGTGTATGTTTTCATTTAATAAAATTTCTTTAAACCGATTAGGCTGCACTCTGTCAAATGCCTTCTCAAAGTCAATGAAACAGGCATATACTTCCTGATTTATATTTAAGCATCTCGACGAAAAAACACTTACCGCAAACAGTGCGTCTCGTGTTTCCAGTCCTTTCCTAAATCCCATTTGTGTATTATTTATGCCTTCTTCTAATTTCTTATGTATTCTATTGTGAATTACTTTGAAAAACAATTTCAAGACATGACTCATTAAGGCTATGGTGCGATGTTTATTGCACTCCTTTGCATTGGCTTTTTTGGGAAGCAGTATGAATGTTGATTGGAGCCATTCTTTAGGTATTATACCTGTTCTGTATATGGTATTGAATATATCCAAAAGAAGATTAATAGATACAGTATTCACAATTTTGAGTAATTCGATAGGAACTTCATCAGGCCCGGGAGATTTACCACCTTTAGCTTATTTCATTGCATATTCAATTTCTTCTCGTATAATGTCAGGCCCAGTATCATCCTTAAATTCTTTTGGTGCTTCTGTTCTCTCTTTGTCTTTAAAAAGTTGTGCTATATATTGTGTCAATCTCTGCATTTTTTGGTTTATATCTGTTATAAGTACACCACTTTCATCTCTTAGTTGCCTAGTTTGAAGTGTTTTTATCATTCCTGTTAATTCTCTAATTGTTTTATGCATGTTAAAAAAGTCATATTTTTTCTCAATTTCTTCTAGTTCTTGGCACTGCTCATGTAACATTCTCTCCTTAGCTTCTTTTATTCTCTTTAATTAATCGATCAGTTTTATTATATTTAATTGGATTTTTTATTTTGAATGATTTTGAATGTCATCCATTCTTTATGTTTTTTTCTTTGGTTTTAAGTTTTCATTCGCTGTTTTAATTATTGCTGCTTTTATATTTTCCCGTTTCTGATCAAAGTTATAGCTACTTTTATTCAGTTCTTGGACATTACGTAGATTTTCAGTAAGAGTTTTTACAGTTTGTTTCTTTGTTTCTGGTTCCTTTAATCTCTTAATATCAATTCTACTTTGTGTGGGTTTTTTAACCAGTTTCAATTTGGTTCGTAATGTGACTACTATGGGGTTATGGCCTGAACCAATGTCTGCTCCAGGGTAAGTTTTGGCAGACAGTATAGAATTATGAAATCTCTGTCTAATTTCTAAAGTCAATTTGATTTCGGATTATTCTATTCGTTGTATCACCGGGAGATTTCCATGTATACAATCTTTTCTTTGGTAGCTTAAAAAGTGTATTAACTGTTACAAATTCTTCCGTCTGGCAAAATTGTACCACGCGGTCACCACGTTCATTTCTCTTCCTCCATACTTTAGTAATTCATTCGTAATCGAATCCGGACCTGGGATTTAAACGTAAAAATTGTGTAATTTAAAGTATACATGGTAGTTACCTAAACTGTATTCGCGATTTTTGGTTCCATATGGATTTTTGGGACTGGACAACGTTTTGAATAAAATGAAGAAGTGATTTTATATTAGAATAAAGTTGTTACGTAGAGAAACAATTTAAGCAAATAAAATATTTGTTAAATACTTCGCTGAGATCTTATCACGTTACTCTCCAAAATAAACAAACTTATTGAAAAATATCTTGTATCAAGAAGTAACTGACCAACTTACCATTTTTACTACTCTTTCTCTTTTTGGATTTCTTCTCTTGTACTTGTTGGTTATTCTTCAAGTCACTCTGCATAACTCCAGCATTTTGCAGATCAGCCATAGGCCTGTTGTACAACGAGGTTGAAGAAGCCTGCAAATTCTGGTTGTACGATTGTATAGCCGCCATATTACCCTGACTAAATATCGGCATAGCTGAGGCGTTGCTTGATATGGGTTTATTCAAGATATGGGACGAACTTAAACCTTTATCGCCATAAAACGATGGTGTGTTTTGGAGACCGACCATTACTCTCTCCTCGTTGCTGAATCTGTCTACGATATGTGACAGATTGGCCATGGTCCTACTTACATCCACTGAGGACGCGTTGTAGTTAGACCGGGACATGCTGGAATTGGAAACGTTTTGCATTTGGGACAATCGTTCGTTAATTCCTTCGTTTCTTGAGTTCGGCGGGACAGACGACTCGTAGTTTGTGTGAGCCTGCTGCGGAGCTGTTGATTCAACACCTAGAAAAAATATTTATATTTTACGATCATCCAACAAATGAATACAAAAATTAAAATAAGAGGCAAACATATTAATGCAGAAATGTCAAGATCAACAAAAAGGCATCTATACTTCATCTAATTTACATACCGATGCATGTCATCGGCGTCACAGTCCGTGACGTCACATGATACCAACACGAAATATTTAGGCGGTAGGTGTGTTCTTTTTTAGAATCACTTTGCCGAGTACACTGGCATTACAGCCATTGCCCAGTACACTGGCGACCGGACATATTTTATTATATACGCGTAGAAATAATATTTAAAGATTTCTATTAATGGTAACTTAAAGAAATACACAATAACATGTTTCATTTAATTTGTATAAATGCATTAGAAAGGTAAAATTTTGGCTAAATTGGTAACACTTATTTGACAGTTGAGGTGTTGACACTTTTTGTACTTTATTATTTTGAATTTTAAAGTGAATACCTCTTGTTTTATATTTTTACCTATTTAATAAAATCTGTTCTTTTTAGAACAAAATTAGTGTTTTATTTTAAAAATTTCACGTAAGAATTTAAATAGTTGTTCTAAAGAGATGGTAATACTTTTGCAATATTTATGTGACCTATTTGATTTAAAATGGATTTAGGATTTTTTTATACTTTGGCAACTATGTCAACTTCGATCTCTGACGTAGATCATGACGTGCAACGGTATGTAAATTAGATGAAGTATACCTATCTTTTATACATTGAGAAAGCTTTTGACAAAGTAAACACGAACAAATGATGGAATGCTAGAAAAGTAAGACCTGGATCCAGATTACATCAGAATAATACAAAATCTGTATTGGAATTAAGATGCCTTTGATAGACCAGCTAATGGTGACATCGAAATCATGAATATTCAAAGAAGAGTTAGACAGGGTTACATTTTATCCCCTCTGCTGTTTAACTTATATTCAGACAAAATCTTTACAAATGCCTTACATGGCACATGCAGATGAAGGTATAAAAAGTAAAGAAAAATGATTAACAATATCAATGACACGGTACTAATCGCTGACAGCAAGCAAGATGTACAAACTCCGGTGTATAGAATTGTACAGGAAGGAGAAAAGTACGAAAAGAAAACAAAAAGAATGATTATTTGCAAAATTAACCAACCCGCAATAAACACATCGATTAACGGGTATCCATAGAGCAGGTAGAAAGATTCATATACCTTGGCTGACTAATCAACAATACATTCCTAAGAATGCTAACGTTCTTTGTAAATGATTTTAAACTTCCACTGCTACTATGGTGAAATATTATGTATATTAATAGCATCCTGCTGTATGACATGGAAGCATAAACATTGAAAGTCAGTACAATGCAATACAATTGATAAGTGCATATTTCGTAGCATGCTGAAGATTCCTTGGATAGATTTTAAAATAAAAAAAACTGGTTACAGAACTTTTACCAGATGAGAAGTAAATTATGGGTTAATGCACACACAGTATTACAGCTACTGATTATGTTAATCAGTTACCAAGTCAAGTATAAGAGCAGAAACACTTTCTGATAATTACTATCTTTGTGTAAAGACGGATTTATAAACGGACATAAACATAATTTTAGTCTTTAACCATAATCTTATTATATAAGCATAATGTTATAAATGTACCCATTTAAAAGCATTCATAATACATAAATTTAGTCCTTAAAACGTGACCTTCAAAGTCGGTAACTTTCAACATTTATGAGTTAAGTATTAAACATTATGGAATTGTTGGAATATGCGCATGTGTAATCCAACGTAAAAAATTAAAGAACTGTTCCTCATCCCATTCCTTATCACGCTTTCTATTTATGGGTCTTACACTATACCTTCTTACCCTTCTTTGCTTGTGAAGAACTCTGGCAGATATAGTCGCTACAATTGTTAAATAAAGTGGAACTGCTGCCATGGCCAGAGCAACTTTTCTATTAATCTTCATATTTATTTAAAATTATTTCACTTTTCTATGAATCTAAAGATCAGAAAAAATTCTTCAAGATCTATAAAAATTTGGTTAGGTTTGTATTTTCTGAAGTAGTTTTTAAATATTATGGTTAGGTATTATGTCTAGTTATAAACCAATCTTAAATCTTGTGAATTATGATTGTGGTTAAAGTTATGTTTATGACATGATTATGTACTGTCCGTTTATAAACCTGGCTTAACTTATAAACCAGACTAAACCTATAAATCAGACTAATTTATAAGTTATGAACGTAATTTATAAATCAGACTAAAATTCAATTAGGTCAAAGTTGGACTTAACTATGGAATGAAGTCTAATTCACTAATCCTAGGAGAGGAGGTATACAAGTATTCCAAAAACATATTGAAAAGCTGGTTCAATTTGGACAAATGGACTATATTCACCGTAGATATACGGATGCAACAATCAATCACCTCTATTTTTATGTAGAATGAATATAGTTCCAAATGAAAACTGGAGTACTTATGGAGACGTTGGTGATCCAAAATACCTTTCTAATTTTTTTAAACGTTTAAAGTACACAAATTTAAGCACTGAGTTGCGTATGAACTTCATTAAAGTAAATCATGTTAGAACCATTAATCGCATGTTTCTTTTAATAATAAATAATCCAGAATGTATGATGGATTAATAGAGTTCTTGATTGATTGTATAACCATTGTGTTGTTTTAACACATTCTAGGATATCGTTTCTATCTGAGGCCTAACTTTAGTTTGTCTATTATAAGAAATGTATTAATGGCACCTGGAGGAAAAGCGAGTGACTAAGTTTATTTCTTTGTGTTGTTTTATGATTTTATTATCCTATTTATTTACGTCTAGCTAAATGACCAAGACTCCAAGTCATTAAGAAAATAAAAAAACTATTTTATTAAGAAATGGTTAAAATAAAAGACATACCTTTATATCCCATTTGTTGTAAAGCTAAATTAGGATTACCATATCTCATCGACATGTCGCTAGATGAAGCTGCAGACGTCACGAGTGACGGTTGTGCGGACGCTTGCTTCTGTGACAAAGTAGCAGGGATCGATGTGGAAGGAAAACTTAGCTGCGAAATAGATCTAGTATTGACATCAGGTCCTGTATAGCCCATGTTAGTGTATTTCGACATATCGATTTTGCTGGATTGTGAAGAAGCAATCGTTCTATCTCTATTTGGTATGTTAAGAGAGTAATTTGACTCGGTGTTAAAGTTATAGGCAGATGTTGCCTGAGCTGTAGGTAATTGAGAAGTATGCGCAGGAGGTTTTGGATAAAAGTCTTCAGAATTCGGAATATTTAAGCTCTTAGGATCTGGGATGTTTTGGTGAACATACGGTTTGGCCTCTACTTTTTCCTTGGGCGCATCTTGGTTCTTCTTCATTTCTATTTGTTGCGTTAGACGCGGATCGATTTCGAACTTTTGATTACTAATTTGCAATATTTCATTATCATTGTAAGCTCTTTTCTTAACAGGGAAAATTGCTGCCTGAGAGTGTATCTTGTCACTACGTTTACTAAGATCTTCTTGAGACTGAAAGCGTTCCACCTCAGGTGAATTTGAACACATGCTTGCAGATATAGGACTAGGAGGTCGTTGAACAATTGGGGAGTGTTGGGAATGTACACCAGGAGAGTGCTGTGGAGGTATACCAGGAGAATGTTGCGGATGCACACCCGGAGAATGTTGTGGATGAACACCGGGAGAATGTTGTGGATGAACACCGGGAGAATGTTGTGGATGAATACCGGGCGAGTGTTGTGGGTGAACGCCGGGAGAGTGTTGAGGGAGAACTCCAGGAGAATGTTGCGGGTGAACTCCGGGAGAATGTTGTGGGTGAATCCCAGGAGAATGTTGCGGGAGAACTCCAGGAGAATGTTGCGGGAGAACTCCAGGAGAATGTTGCGGGAGAACTCCAGGAGAATGTTGAGGGTGAACTCCAGGAGAATGTTGCGGGTGAACGCCAGGAGATTGTTGTGGAAGCAACCCGGGAGAATATTGGGGGTTGATATTAGGTGAGTGTTGTGGTAAAACTGTTGGCGAATGAGGGGAGTAAACTGTTGGAGAATGGATGCTGGGTGAATGTACACTAGGTGAATTCATTCCTGGCGATCGATCAGCGTTCATATTTGGGGATACGTTAGCTGATAGCTGGTGATGAGGTGAAGAATGATTACTAGCAGGCGAATTGGCAGTGTAGTTTTGAGGTGTCTGTGCTTTGTTACTATCATAGAATGAATAGTTGCCTTCGGAATTGTAAGGAGGTGTAGGATTTGTACTAGAATAATTAGGAACATGAGTGTAATATGGAGGATTCGTATATGAATAGTAAGAATTATCAGTCGTGTTTGGAGTATAAACATGTTCAGAATAATGTGGATAAGGAGACTGCGAATTCTCCCGAGGACTGCAAGATTTATCTGGACTGCTCTTATTCGATACAGTGTCTTGATAAAATCCTACCCTGATTTGTCCATTGATAGTGGAGTACGCAGTTTTTGGAGAAATATCCGGCCGAGGAGACGCCATAATCGGAGACGCACCCGAAGGAGATCTATGTAATGGTGAAGGATACGGAGCAGGATAAGCTCCTCTTTCATCCATTCCAACTCTCGGCGAATCCATGTCTTGGCTAAAACTAGAACGCTCAGACATGCTGCTTCCTGTACTGATTCGTCTTTGTCTGGATACGGGCTGCCCGTGAGTGTCCGTACTTGGGGAGACCAGGGGTATTGCCACTTTACGCACATCCACTGATTTGCCTTCGTCATTCTTTTCTTTTTCAACTTCCGATTTAGCGTCGTTTCTTTTAGTGACAGGTTGTATTTTTGGGGCCCCGAAAGCCTTGAACCAAGCGCTGAGATTAGGGGTTGCACCACCGCTTCCAGTATCATCTGCAACAGGTGGCTCTAGCGATTTTTTCTCAATTTCTTCATCCGGTTTCTTAATACTGATTGAGCTTTCAACATTTATTTTTATATCAGGTGTGGCAGGTTTCTCTTCTAATTTAACCTCTTCCAACTGTTTTTCTTCTTTCTTTTGATCATCAACAAACTTATGCTTCCCGAAACTATCCAAAACAGATCCTAAACTTAACTTCGGAGCATTGGTATTTGTTTTAACTATTAGAGAGTTCTTAGTATCTTTTAATTTGGAAAGTGGACCAAGTGCAAATACTTCGTCCGCTTTATTTGTAGCCTGAACGTTCGATATGAGATTTCCTTTACTTTTCCCCGGCTGTAGCCGATCTATAGTCCTTTGAACTTCCCTTCTCTTAAAGAACTTGGAAGGATCTCGAAACGGTTTCTTTTTAGGATCTTTGTTAGCTGCATCCTTTTTAATTGCCGTCAAAGGTTTGTCCAATTTTTTGCCGGGAACTTGATCCATTTTTCCTGGAAGTGTGTCAAGGTCATCCAAACCGGCGTATGATGGAGAATTACTGGCGGAGCTGAATTCTGCAAATTTAGGAGTGTCATCTAGCCATTTGTTTATGTCTTTTAATGTTTGTTCAGTGGCTATAGTCAAAGCGTCAAAATTAGCAGCCTGAGCCTTGCTGACAATATTTGAACTTGTTGAAGTCGTAGATTTTTTAGTTTTCTGTCCATCTGATTGAATGCTATCCATTGTATTGTTTCCCTCTTCCAGTTCTAGCTCCGCTTCCTTAGCGAACGGCTTATGAGACTTCTCCTTATTCTTAGTCTTATGTTTCTCTTCTTTTTCAACTTTCTTAGACTTATCTTTATTCTCTTTGGAATGATCCAATTCAAAATCAAATTCGTCTTTTAGTTTATTTTCACTTAGGGCTTTGAGTTTTTCTATAGTTTCTCTCAGTTTGTTGTGCTTTTCTTTTGGCTTTGGAAAAAATGGTAACAGCTCGTCGTCTCTTTTTATTTTCTGGTCAAAATGATGGTCAAGTACACTGAAATCGTCGAAAAATTTGTCGAACTTTGTACGTTGTTTATCTAAAAAAAAAGTATGTTATAGTGTTCTATAGGTAGTGAACAAAGTTATACGGTAAAATTGAACTTTTTGTTTAAAATGTAACATTACTAAAATACAAAATGAGGACCGTAAATTACGCAAAATAGAATATCATACCACGAATATAGGTTATTCCACGAATATAAGACTGTTTGGAATTATTGCTACAACGAATATTTTAGTGTACAAGTAGAAGTATGAAAGTAAATTGGTCTAATTATTATTCCATAAAAAAGGATCTTCTGTTGCTATGACATATAAACTAAAATTATTTCAGTTAGTAGATATTCAGATAGACGCAAAATTTATTGTGAAAATTAATCCGAAAATAACAAAAAAAATTTACGTAAACGCTCCTACAAATAAATACAATGACCTCTATGAAGTTAAAATGTGTTCATCAGCCATTTGGGTTGGATTTCGGTGAAATGTAAACACCAAAGAGGCGCGCCGGGTATCTTTATTACTTTATTAGGTACTACAACGGTAATAAAAAGGAATATATTATTTTTAATATAAATAAAAAGAAATTGGCAGAACGATGGTTCAGAAACCAGAAAAAGAATCTGGTATTCCATTTTGTTAGTTTTTTGTTTGCTTTGAGTGGATATACTCTTAAAAGTTCCGAAAGTAACGGGTATAACATGGCGGCTATTGATAGTTAAAGTACCGAGTCATTACAGATATTAAAAAGTAACGAAAATTTACATACAGTTTCATAAATCGCCGACTGATTTTAGTTTTAAAAACCGTCCGTACAGAGGTGTCCGGTGAAGAGACGTGTCCGTTAAGAGAGAGTTTAGTGTAGTGTATTTGTTTGTAATGGTGATTAGGAGAATAAGAGTAAGAGTAAGTTTTTTGTTTTTTAATACTTATTGAATATTCAACTAAATAAATTAAACTATTTAATCACTTAAGTATTGTTACACTTCGTTTAAATCACTTAATTCAAAAACCAACTTGTTTACAATACTAAAGTCAATGAGAGTAATTATACGAGTATACTTCAAAATCTGAATTACAACTATTCTATAAACTATCAATTCTATATTTAGATCATAACTTCATATTTAAATCTAATGTGTATATCTGTCATAACAGTATTTTAAAAATGGGGAGAATTTACCATTGTACAATTCAGCACATTGGACCATTTAAGTCGACACCTTAAAGCGAATTTAAAACAGTCGTATATTCGTGGAATGGTGTATATACGAGAGGCGTGTGTTTAGTAATTCGATAAACTGCTTAAGAAAATCAATACATAAGTTATCTACTATAATTTTCCTACAAAGTTTTATGTTTTAAGAACAAAATTTAAAATCTTTTGAATATAAAAGTTATATTCGAAGCATAATAAAAGTGTAATTAACCTTTTTCATCTTGAATATCTTTTAAACAACATCACGTTGGGAAAAGTATCCTAAATTTTTAACGCATACAATTTTTTTCCAAACTGTTCGTAATGAAAAGGAATGTAACAGTTTTGCTTGTTAACTTTTTTCTTAACTTTAATTAGTAGCAAAAACTAATGTACATATGATATTGACGATTACATTATGACTTCTGACTGCCCTGTGATTAAAAATAGTTTCTTTTTGAGCAGAAAGAATTAATTTTTTGCATATCTGGCATATTTTGCATAAATTTCATATTTTTACATCACATATATCTACATGTTTTACAAAAAAATGTATAATGTCAATATTTGCTGAATGTGTCGAACTTTTCTCGAAATTGTTTATTTAAACTCATTCTTTAAATCATTTTGGACGTACCTGCTATTGTAATAAAAGGTTTTAAGTAAACTAGTAAATGATTAACAACCATAATATACAGACAAAATGAAACATACATAAAAACTTTTAGTGAAACGGGTGAGGAATCCAAAAGGGGCGGAAGTGTCGGAGAACCTTGTAGGAATAAGTAATCTCGGAAATTTGCATTAGTTTCATTTATGATTTTCGCGTCAAACTGTGTAAACGGGTGTATTAATTTTAAAAGTGCAAATTAAGTGCTGGTATTCAGCCATATCCTAAATTAAAGTTGGATGGAAGAAAAGTATTTTGTCAAGCTTGCTCTAAAATTGCAATTAACTATTTTCATTTTAATATAAGCGCAAGCCATTGCCAACACATGATTCGGTAAAAAAAACGTGTGAATAAGCTTTGGTTGTTTGTTTAAGATTTCTTCTGATAGAAAATGTTTAATTCATCAACATGCAAAGACATCTCTCACCTTAAAAAGTGTGAAAAAAGAGTGCTCTTAAAGAGCCCAATTCAAAAGGTCAATTGACAATGGCGCAATGCGAAAGCCTCAAAAAAGCGAGCAAAAATGAACAATGTCACTTTTACTTGATTTTTGCAGAAATATTTTAAATTTAACATTCCCGATGAAAGTACTTTAAAAAATATATTGAGATTTGCTACGATGAGACCATCAGAAAAATTCTAAAAATTGTTGCCGATCCTTTCGGTATGTAAAAGTATGTATGCAAATAAATTGCAATCTGTTTTAAACAAAAACTCAGGAATTTTTATTTTGGAAAATGTTGCAAAATTTCATTAAGGGGATCCTGTACCAGATCTTGAAGTACTGCCTTTCAATATAAACAAGTTTAAAACTGCACCAATAACTTCTGTTGATGCTAAAAGAAGTTTTTCGATTTATAATTATTTATACACAGATAGAAAGCATAGTATTTTAATTGCAAATTTTGAAAAACAAATTATTAACAATTGTTTTGATACCAATAACGGTAGTTTGTGAAATTGCCTATAAGTATATAAGTATGTATGGTTAAAGTAAATAAATGTCAAAATTGTATTTCAATCTTACTGCCTAATTCAATTCAAGATGGCGGGTAGTAAACAAGCCTGAAAAGTAGTTTGCAAATATTGTAAACACGGCTGTAAACGCTAGAGTTAAATATTTAAATTGTGAAAAGTTTTATCATGATGGTTGTGCAAACAAATCAGCAAAAAAGTGTTGTGATAATCAAAACCTGTAAAGTGAAAAACAAGATAACAATGAAGAAAGATCTGAGTATTTAGATTCCATAAATGGCGATCCTAGGGACAATGAAATACAATTATTGAGATTTTGGTTGAGGAAGTAAGAAGCAAAAATATAATTCTTGAAGAAAATTCACACCTTCTAAAAGAAAAAATTAAATTTTTAGAAGAAAAATTTATGTCAAAAATAATGATCAAAATATAGATTATACTAGCGAGAACCATGTCCAAAGAAAATTTAAAAGAGACGACAACACTATAAGTCAACAAAAAATCGTATTCGAGCTGGCGAGACAAGGCCAGTAGTTCAAAATGTGAGTAGGCTAAATAACCCAAAGTCAGGTCATGTCAAAATCCAGACACGGAATGGGCCGGCGCCACCTTTTACAAATGTAAATATGACAAAAAAAAATCAACAGTACAGAAAATAATAGAAATGAAAATATTAGAACAGCAAGTTAGAGCTGCAATTCATGAAGCAGAAACTACGCAAAAAATGGATTCCATACAAAGTCTGGTCTCAGAATATGAAAAAACAGGATGGCAACTGCAGAGGAAACGCAGAAACAAACGATTTGTTGTTGGGACGAACAATAACGACAATAATAACACATATTTCCAAAACAGTATCCTTACACGTAATAACATCTGATACTAAATTAGAAGATTTAAATTGATGGTAAAACAACACTTTCCACAAACCTAGTGTGAAAACCATAAATCAAAGTACACAGAGGCTTATGCATCTTTTAAGGTAACTATTAACCAGTCAAATTTCAGAAGAGATTGGAAAAGAAAAGTTTGGCATAGTGGGTCACTAATTTCAAAGTTTTTTGCCAGCAAAAGAATGCCAGTACAGATGAATGTAACAGTGGATCCTTCAAATTAAGAAATCGAGGAGACTCAGAAGAAACCAAAAAGGTAAATGTTATTAGCACAAACAGTCCTTGCAGTAGTAATCTACAAAGCTCTCTTAGATCCCTAGAGTTATATTATCAGAATGTTCGTGGTTTACAAACTAAAGTACATGATTTTTATACCAGTATGTTGTCTTGTAACCATGACATCATTTTAATTACTGAATCGTGGTTAAAGACTAGTGTCCAGAATGCTGATCTGTTTGACAAAAGGTATAATGTAGATAGAAGAGATAGAGATAATAATAATAAAACTCGTGGTGGTGGTTTGATCATTGCAGTTAAGAAAACTATAGTGTTTTGAACATGTTAATTTTAATACTGACAGTAAAATTAAATGCCTAGTAATAAAAATAAAATATCACAAGAGTAACTTATCATTAATATGTGTGTATATTCCACCCTCTGTTCTGTTCTACCCAATTATGTATTACGCACATGTGATAAAAGCTTGAGAATGAACCAGTTTTTAAGTATTTGTGATCTTTACCAAATGAATTCAGTAGTAAATTATATGGGTAGAAAGTTGGATTTAGTCCTATCTAATGTTCATGCTGTTTGTGCTAGAAGTGATGATTCGTTTGTTCAACAGGATAGCTACCATCCTTCTCTTAACTTAACAGTACAGCTCAAAGGCTTTCTCTTAACATGACAGTACAGCTCAAAGGCGTTAACAGAGATAAACATAATTATTCTGCTCTGCAAGCCGTGCAAGCCATTGCCAACGCATGATTAGGTAAAAAACGTGTGAATAAGCTTTGATTGTTTGTTTAAGATTTCTTCTGATAGAAAATGATTAATCGATCAACATGAAACGACACTTTCTCAAGTTAAAAAGTATGAAAAAAGAGTGCTCTTAAAGAGCCCAATTCAAAAGATAAATTAACAGTGACGCAGTGTTAGAGACTCAAAAAAGTGGTGAGCGACTTTTCAACCAGTAGATTTGCGATACCCTGTTATCTTGGGGAATTCCAATTCCAAAAATGAACAATGTCACTTTTACTTCATTTTTACAGAAATGTTTTAAATTAAACATAAGAATAATTCTAAAAATTGTTGCCGATAAGTCGTCTTGTTGAAGATGAGTTGTCCATTTTTTTCTACCGGAAAGTATACCATGCAATAAAGTTTTATTAATGTTAAGCGACAATGAAAGCTATATGGTAAAGGCAACACAGAACTTAAAGATAGGCTATAGAAATTTATGGTTTAACCTTGTCGCAGATATACGACGCAATTTTCCACATGTTTATGATTTAAAAAATAATGCCAAAAAAGTTTTTTTGGGTAAAATTCTTGGTAATATCCATTCCCTCCTTTACCTATTATCACGAGATGGGGCTTTTGGTTAGAAGCAGCATTTTTTCATGCAAGTATTTTCAACGAATAAACAGTTTCATTAAAGAATTAACAGATTTCACTTCAGCTCTACAGGAATGTAAACGACTTGTTTAATTACCTAATTTACGTTAGAATCTAACATATATAAGCTTAAATTTAAACTTCTTGTTGAAAGACATAAACAACTCAAGAAACAAAATTTTACTCTTTGTGAATCAGTCGATTTGAATAATCATGTTTTCGTATGGTTAAAGGATATCTGAAGGAACTACATTGCAATATGTTTTAAACAAAAACTCAGGATTTTCTATTTTGGAAAATGCTGCGAAATTTCATCAAGGGGATCCTGTACCAGATCTTGAAGTACTGCCTTTCAACATAAATAAGTTTAAAAAATGTACCAATAACTACAGATAGAAAGCATAATATTTTAATTGCAAATTTTGAAAAACAAATTACTGTCAAATGTTTTGATAACGATAACACTAGTTTGTGAAATTGTCTATCTATCTATATAAAAAGCTATGAAGAAGTCACACCGTTTGTCAATAAAACTGTATTAATTACATATTAATATAATTAATAATTAATTTTAATAATATTTTTTAGGTAGAATGTAATAAAATTAATTTTGAGTCAATCATATTTTGTTTTTGAAACGATATGTTTAATAATACAAAAACATTAGGTATTCTAAAGTAAATATTAGGTACTATTTCACTCAGTGGAAGTGGCTGTAAGGTTAAAAAGATTTAACCGTTCTAATCTACAGCAACATTCTACGAGTATAACCAAGCGAGAGATTAAAATTAAGACAATTGTGAAGATGAATTGATAAATGAAGACATTACTGAACTTTTTGAAGTTGAAGATGTTTGAGCTGACCTTATATAATATTTTAGGGTTATGGAAAAACCTGAAAAGAATCATTAAACACGTATTATTTTTTTATTCGTTATTAAATGTTTCGTTACATAATGTAATAATTTATTCCCGCCACCACAAATTGTATAATAAAAAGAGATTAAAACTTTGTGATTTTTTTGATAATTAAATATTGGTGTGTCCTAAAATAAATTTTACATTGATGCTACAGATAAGTAACCGCAACATAATTTGACGTGAAAAGACGGGTACATTGTATTTTACAAATGAATGTCTATCCTTCAGATAACTTTATGAACAAGACTATAATTGTCTGCATATTTATATTCTTACGCATATATATTACGCATATTCTCTAACATTTTTGCATATTTGCAGTTTTCTGTTATATATATTCCGTTCTCTAAAAGAGTCTGTGGTCGTTTGCCAAAAGCTGATATGTTCACTTTTGATGATTTACATTTTTTTATGAAAGCTGATAGTATGTGATTATATGCTCCGTCTGCCAAAAGCAAATATGTTTAATTTAGTGTGAAATGTAGTTTACCCATCACATGGATATGTCCACATGACCAAATCAACGCTTGCCAAAAGCTGATATGTACGATGAATAATATTGAAACCAATGTTAAGTCCCTCGTCATGAAATATTGCGCATGCCAAAAGCCGATATGTACATTTAAATTGGATTTATCAGCTTTTGGCAGAAATTGTTTTCTATATTTCTTGAACTTATCTGATTTTTTTCAGGAGCAGTATTTTTATTATGTACAAAGATTTTGATTTTGAAACTGTTTAAAATCAAATTTTAAACATTTATTATGTTTAATTATTATGTTGGCAACATTTAATACTTATCCACGTTTAATTGTTAAGTATGCTGTGTCCGAGTAGAAAATACGTCAGTCATGACTGTCAACAACAAAATTTGAGGGAATATCTGTTTTTTTTTGGTTTGGTTGTTTGTGAAATTTTTTGTATTGAGCCCTGTAACTTTGCACTTAACTATCTCGTGATTTTATTATTTAATTTACAATAAAGTTTTTTTTACCTAACAAAATGAAGATAAGGAGTGACCTTATAACGCAGTTATTAAACAAGATAAATAAAGATGAACGTGAGTACAGTATCTTTCTATTTTGTTAACGTTGTTACTAAATATGTGGATTGCATTTTTGTTCTACAGAGTAAGTATATTATTATTTTTATTTTTTAGGGCAACCTTCAATTTCCCAGCAAAATGAAAACACTGCGATTGGTAGAAAAATCATCGTTATAAATGTCCCGGCTGGCCAATGCAAGAGTGAACAGAACAAAGTTTTAATTGATAAGTCATAAACTAATAATTATTATAATGAGGTATTATTATGGGTAATATTATCATGAAAGTATTGAATCAATAAATTATGCCATTTTTAAAATTTTGCCGTAGGTAATGATCCCTTAATTCTGGACATTGGACTCTAGGACCTACACGGAGATCCCTGTAGATCCGGAGATACCAAAAGAAAATTATAATACTATACTATACTATATATATACTATAACTATTTTGAAGGGATAAAGAATAGTGATTTTACTGATAAGGATTTTGAAGGGATAATCTATAATAATAATACACATATTGCAATTGAAGGGATAATTGATAATGATAACACTGCTGACAATATTAAAGCGGTATTTGATCAAAATAACGTATCTGATGCTAATGAACATGCAGATATGAATTTCACACTACCAAATGAAGATAACAATATTGCAGCCGAACTACTTATCAAAAAGCATAACTAGCAGAAGCAAAAACAAAATAAGGATAAAGGATTAGAATATGAAAAAGCAAATGGGTATACTTGTCCCAAAAAAAATTTGTTCAGTTACTGCAATGCTGTAAAATGAACTGTTATCAAAAAATACCAACTAATGATTTGAATGCAATTTAATGAGATAGGAGATCAAAAGAAATAAGATCAAATTAGTGCAGATAGAATGGAGATTGACGATCCGAAAGCGAGAAACAGAAAGCTGGATAAAGACAAAAAAGAGAAGTTGTCAAGGTTCCATTAATCAACGTAAATTATACACTCTGTAAAAAAAATGTTTGCAACGCGTTACTGATAATACTATCCACTGCTATATGTAGCACGAAGGAGTAGCCATGCGAGTATCTGACGATATAGCCTTTGTCTAACATTTCGTCAACAACGAAAAATATTATATCATATTCAGACTCGTGTCCAGGTAAAAATTAAAACATAAATGTTACAGCAGCTCCGTCTTATTTCAGTGACAGAGTTGCTTTCATTGCACACATTTTTGAAACCAGGACACACTCATATGGATCATGCTAGAATTGAAAAGACAAAAAAGTTCTACATATTAGGTGAGAGTGGTATTAGTTGATACGTATGGTTAGGAGAAAAAGCCATTTTATAGTAAAAGAAAAGACCGCTGAAAATTTTTTTAGTACTCGAAGCTGATAGGATAATCTTTAATTAAAAAGAAGAAAAATACTGATGGAGATACAATAGATTGGTACAACATAAGATGGCTGAAGTACGGTCAAGAATTTGGTATTATCCAATATAAAACCAGCCTTAATAAGGAAGATCTATTCAAAACTATGGTCCTAAAAAAAGTGACACGATGTAGAAGAAGTACCGTTGTGCTTAACAGAAAGTACTCTGGTCCTCTTCCTATCAATTCAAAGAAAAAAAAAAAAAAGATTTTATAAGTTTGCTGCACTTGATACATCCAATGTATCATAGCTTTTATCACGGATTTAGAGTAAATGAAGAGTCTCATGATGTTGGAGACTGGTCCTAATCGTCAGATGAGAAAGAGAACTAATAATCTATACTTATACATACTCTTATAAAGGCTGTGTTTTTAAAAAAGTTTTAAAAACCAATTGCGGCATCGCGTTTGCCAAAAACTGATATGTGCACTTACATCGGCAAATTTTTTGCATTTTGCAAAATTACACTAGAAACATTTTTATGAAATTGGTAGGTAGGTTATATTTAAGCTCATATAGATAGCTGTAAGACAATTAAACTCAAAACCAAATATGATAATTCTTACAACTGTGATTTTATGGGCTTCATGGAAATTTGAATTTGCTCTCCTGAAAAGTGGTAAAAATGGGCGTATCAGTTTTTGGCAAATGATCAGAGTTATAACCTTTTGTAGGTTCGTTATAAACATTTTTTTTAAACAAAAAGTTCCTATAAAAATTTACTTTAATTGTATCTTACCTTCTTGAATGGAATTTTCAATATCAGACTCATACTGATGCGGTTTCTTCAGTGTCCTAGGGAAGAAATCGAATCTAATATCAGGACTCGAAGGAGGGGGACTATCGCTTGGTGGAGGACTTAAGCTCGGACTTCGACTCACAGTCTTGGTTTTGCCCTTTTTCTTTTTATCCTTTTTGTTACCTTTTTTAGTTTTATTCTTTAACGCCTTCTTGGATAAATATTTTTCTTTCTTTGTCTCTTTTTCTTTCACCTCCGCTTTGTTTTTCTTTTCAGAAGCCTAAAAGCAATAAAACATTAACATATAATTAAGTAATATGTCGAAAGCAGATCGCACACATCTTATGGAAAATGTAATGTAACTCAAATTCAATAAATTTTGTTTAATAACGGCGTAAATTGTAATTATATGGAAATAACATGTTTGAAGTCCATAAAACTGTCATTCATAAGTACTATTAATCTAGTCGCTATTGAAAAGAGATTAACCCAGCGTGAGCTAAACCGATTAGAAGCACTATTTACTTTGGTAATGGAACTTTCTGTAGGTAATATCTGCAGAAAGATTTATGAACTGACGATTAATAAAATCTCTTTTCTTACTCTAACTCAGGTACATATCCATTTGATTTTAGATTTATTTATATCAATTTACGTCGTTATTAATAAAAATTCAGAGTTGGCGCAATCACGGTTGGATGGATAAAATAGAAGAAAGCGAGTCGTGTGCAATGCAACTGAAGGGAAAAATCTATAAAACTGAAAAATCTATAAGACCAGCTATAAGATGAGGAGAGAGCATAGATTAAGATGGTTTTGGCATGTTTAAGGTCGAGACGTTATTCACCCAATAAACGCGCATTAAAAGATTTGAAAAAAGTATTGTCAAATGATCAAAGAATCTCTGAATATTTAATAGAAAATTTATGGAAAATAGTTACATGAAAGAGTTTCAAAATAGAAGAGTATTTGTTGCTGAGAATTACCTTCTCGTGAGCAACATTCGAAGTATTGTTTTAATGTAAAGTTGCCAATACAGATTTATGTTATCATACAGATGCAGATACTCGGCTGATATTTCAAGCAAAACAACTTAATTAGATAAGGTTAAATGAAACAACTATAATAGATTCTCCTGACACGTATATTTTCCTATTGTTGGCACACAAACAAAATTTAAAAACTTGCCGAAGAATATACAAATACTAAATTGTTAGATCAATGAAGATATATACCAATACAATCTTTAAGTTCAAGCGTCTTTAACAAAGACAACCCTTTACCGCATCATGTGCTATAAATGGCACAAACAAAAAATTTTTTTTACAGTTTTAACTCAATTTTTGTAGTAGCTGCATGGCAGCCTATACTTGACAAGTACTAATAGTATACGCGAGATTTGCGGCATAGTTCTGACGGCGAGATAGACAACTGTGCGCAGTTTCAGGTTCATTCTTGTTGAAATTCTGAACCAAGTGAAACAGTGCTCGAAGTTAGAGGTTATTTTTCATAGTAAAAACGTTTTTTACGGGAGAAAAAATTTAAATTTATTTTATTGTGATATTAGATATCTGCTGAGGTAAGTAATAAAAAGTAATAATATTGAAAGTCTTTTGAAAACCCCAAAAAGAGTTTGTGCTATATATGGCACACTATGAAGTTATGGACTCACTGATAGTTTTTTCTAGATATGGACCAGAAACTCTTTTATGGTACAATGAATGAAGTTAGAATTCCAAATAGTACTAATAGTGAAGGCACAAATGAGATAATATTGTGTCAAGATAGTGACAATGAGCAGTGTGAAAATTTACCAAGCAATGTCAAGGAAACTGTCATTTCTGCCACATCCTCAGATGATGATACTCCTTTGTCTGAAAGACTACGATATACAAGGAAGAAATCTCATAATTGGGTGAAACGAAATTAGAAATGGTGATAAGGTGATCAGAAAATGATACAAAATTTACTGGTTCTTAAAATTTATCTTCTTCGATTTTACAATTAAAAACTCCGGTTCAATTTTTTAAAAATAATTTTTTTGAGAAGGACTAATGAGCAAAAGAGAAAAATGTTATAAATATAACCATAAAATTAAAAAAGAATTGGAAACATACCTTAGTCTTTTTTGATTCTTCGTTCTCCTTTTTAGGTTTTATTTCTTTTTCCTTCTTAGCTTTAACCTCTTCCTTCTCCTTCTTCGTTTTCACCTCTTCCTTTTCCTTCTTCGTTTTCACCTCTTCCTTTTCCTTTTTCGTTTTCACCTCTTCTTTTTCCTTCTTCGTTTTCACTTCTTCCTTTTCTTTTTTCGTTTTCACCATTACCTTTTCATTTTTTAATTTTACCTCCTTCTCGTTTTCTTTTTTGATACTCACTTCTTTTTCCTTCTTTACTTTTGATTCATCTTTTTCTTTTTTTGACTTAGTAGCTTTGCTAATTTTTTCTGGTGTCTCTTCTACGGGTTCAACTTTCCTGTGCTTGGCAGATCTTGTGTTGACCTCTCGATGAGGAGATTCTTGGGATGTTACGCTACTGATGGACTCTTCCGATTCTGATCGTTCTCTTTTTCTGTCTGTCTGAGCTACCAACATGGGTTTCCTTCGAGACGTCGAAGTTTTTTCGTTTGTTGGCTCATCCGACCTATTTTTGGACTTTACTTTTTCTTCGTTCGAGAATTCTATGGCTATTTCATCGTCAGATGAGGAGATGTGGTCTAAATACTTTTCTGTGGCTTTTTCGAAGACTTGAAGGAGATTGTCGACCATTTCAGTATATTCTAAGAACAAAAATATATTTGAAAAGTTATGGAAACATTAAATTAGTAGAAGATAAAGTACAGTAGAGAGGCACACATATTTTTAATAGAAGGACGAAACCTCATGTTTTACTTCTCGCCGTAATAATTATATGATATGTTCCTGCGGATAGTCAGTTGCTCTTATTATACAAGCGAGATAAATAAGTACCATATTTAGTTGAGAAAACTATCGTCATTAAGTTTCGTTCTTCCAAAGAAAATGTTGGTTTCACAAAAACTTGGTGTGAATATTATATATCGAAATCAACATTGTCCCAGACGATAGTAACATTTTAACATAAAAAATTTCGAGGTAGGAGAGATGTTGAGCAGAACAAAATTAACCAGTTCTCTCAAAAAAAAAAAACATCAGCCAGGAAGATATCGATGCTATTTGTTAGCTTATAGCAACAGAACTTGCGATGAATTTTTCCCAGTAAATTTGAAAATTCTGTAATTAAAATGTTGGCCACAATGCTTTTAGAGATTATAGATGTTTTTTATGCATCTTGTTAGCATTAATATTGCGTTTTGAATCCTCTATAGAAAAAGATATTTAAATACAAGTGTTTCTACAACATTATACCGCCCTACCATATATTTGCTAAGTGCAAGTTCGGAAGAGCGACACCTAGTGTCATAGATCAGCCAAATTATTAGCACTTTTAATATATTACTCGTATGTAAACATCAAATAAAATGAAATGAAATCGTAGGCTTCCACGGCCAGAGTCAGAATTATAGTTTATTCGTCTTCCGGGTTTGGACCGTGTCATTTGTGAGTGACCCAAAAGTGGGTTCATCTCGACGTTTCGCTACAATTGTATGTAGCTTCTTCAGGAGAACAAAGAAAAAGAAAACAAAAGACAGGAAGATGGGTAGTTAGCAACGGTAACTCAGTTACTCAACGCAACCAGAGGCGAATACTAACTACCAAGATGGGCATTTGGTCACAGTAACTCAACTACTCAACGCAGCCAGAGGTGAAAACCAAATGCCAGGACAGGGATTCACGTCCAACAGCTCAGAACACTAATGCGTCGAGAGGCGGGGAGTGAATCCCTGAGGAGGATTCCTTATAGATACTGAAGTCGAAGTGGTCATTTAATCTGGTAATGGTGAGATCAAGAAAACTGATTGACATGGGAGGTGAATTTGGTTAATTTTGGAAAGCAAAAGTTCAGCTGAATTGGAATTACCTGAAATGAAGACTAACAGTCGTCAACATAGCGAAACCAGTAGAATATTTCAGGGTTTTTCACCATCTGTGTGGATTCTAAATGATCCATAAATACATCAGCTAATAGAGGGGAAAGACAGCTGCCTATGGCTAAGCCATCAGGTTGTCTATAGTATTTGTTGTTAAAAACAAAGAAATCTTGGTCTAGACAAAGTTGTCATAGTTGGATAATGGAGTTAGTGGTAGATAAGGTAATGGAGTTGGCTCTTAGAAGAGAGTGAACCAGATTAATTGTTTCTTGTTTGGGGACAGAGGTGAATAGATTGCTAACATCAAATGAAAGCATCGTAATGTTGGGGTGAAGATTAATGTGTTGTAAATTATTGACTAGATGACTAGTATTTTTGACTGAGAATCGAGGGGTGAAGTTCGTCATGTTGTTAATAAGATTCAATATAAATTTTGATAGGATGGAAACTGGAGTGTTTATGAAACTAACAACTGGACGAATGGGAATGCCCTCTTTGTGTATCTTAGGGTCTTAGGTTAAACCATAGAGATTGGGTGTCAAAGGGTTGCTTGGGATTTTGTAATATGGTGCAAAATGTTCTGAGAAGAATTCTGTAAAATGCTTGATATTTTCTTTTAATTTATTTATAAATTTTAAGTTTCAGTGTATAGTGAATAAGTGAAACGTCTTCTGGGATATTGAGGGTGTGGTTGTTCTTTGAGATGTTGAGAGAAAGTGGAAGAAAGTATTTTCTCTTTTTGTGTGCTCTAGAGAGCGTGAAGATAGTGATCTGCATGTTCTACCTATGTAGCTTGCATCGCAATCTGAACATTTTAGTCTATACACTCAGTATATCAGTTTCAATAATATTTGAATCAAATGGCTAGTTTTTATAATACAAATCTTAAAAAAATAAAGTTAAATTAATTAGTTCTAACCTCGAAAGTTAATACTATAGAGGAAAATTATATAGTCTACCTAACAAATTCATGATATTGTCAAAAAAGTGTTATTAAAAATTAATAATAAAAAAATAGTGAGGTTATGACATCTTATTCTTCTTTTTGTTTATCAACAGTAGTTCAAATACCCGAGCTAATACCTAAGAAAGCATTTCCTAGATAAGCAGTTCTTTTAGTTTTGAAACGCGATTGTTCCTAAGTAATGACTTAGGAAGTTCCTTAGTCATAGCCTACCTAACAAATTGGATAAGAATTACTTCTCAAGGCAACTGTTTAGGTATCGTGACACCCGACCGTGTGCCCGTTATGAAATCGGGCACTAGTGTCATAGATCAGCGAACTTTTTCGTAAACTGCAAATAAAATGGCTAAAGTGTTTATTTAATACAATAATTATTTTTTACAATAATTTATATTAGAAGTCCAATTTTCTCTTTATTAATTTTTGTTTATAATTTATACTATATTTGCGAAATATAATTTTCTTCAATGATTGTACTTATGAAATGCACTAATAAAAATGCAAATTTTCGCTGCTTCACACGCACGATCGTTTCTCGTATCCCTTCAAGTACTTGCACACAGCGAATAGATGCCCCAACCAATGGACGAAAAACTAACGTACACGTATACGATTATCGTAGAGCATTTTTCCGAAACGTCCGGAAAATTTGCCATGGGATGATTGTATGTCACGTCTCTATAAGAAAGGTGCGTTTTGATGACAACGACCTAATAAAGTAGTTATGGACATACTGGTTACCTTCATTTTTTAAAATAAAGGAATGTACTGGGCCAAAATTAACCGGCCACCTTAAAAATGGGTATTTTTGATGTCATATCTCTTAAACCTGTTGTTCGATTTAAGTGATTTTTTAATATGGTATAGCCTTATTCCTTGACAATATCTTTATATTAATATTGTTGCTAACCAAGTAAATTTTCATTGTATACCGGGTGTACGAATCAAACTGTGTTTATTTCTTAAAGTTTTTATCACCTTGTGGAATATTCTAGCATTTGTAGAATACTGAAATTAAATCGTAACTATAGCCTCATGCTTTCTCAATATTTTGATTTCTGATTGATTCGTTTATGTTGGATAATACAGAAGTTGGGTGTGCTGGCCACGGTAGAACGGAATCCCGACCTCATTAAGGTACTCACGGGTAGATCTTGTTATCACCAATGTATGGTGCAAAAGGCATGACATGGTCTTGGAGAACTTCTTGCAAGTATACTTCACATTCACACTGCCTCTACCGAACACAACAAGATCAGCACGCGCTTCGTAAGGAATACCTCCCCAAATCATTATTGGCCCTCCTCGGTAAGCCACTGTTTCGGTTATAGCGCATGCAGCAAACCATTCATTTTGACACCTATAGACACGTTGGTGTCCACCTGGACATTTTAGAGCTTTTCTACCCTCATCTGAGAACAATATATTCTTCCATTCCACCATAGTCCAGTTAGCATATTCTCGCGCTAAATAAAGTCTGGCCCTACGGTGTTGTGGAAGCTGGACGAAAAGCTCTCAAGTTTATTTCTGACAGTCTTCTTCTAATCGTTTGTCTGCTCACACTAGTGTTTCGGTTCTCATCTCAAGAAGAGACCTACGAGCTTCAGGAGCGGTGCAACAGCGATTTCTCAATACTTACAATAGACAATAATGCGGTCGTCTCGAACTGAAGTGCATCGTTTTCGGCTTTGACCTGGCGGTTGTATGATTCTGCCTCCCGAAATCGTCTGATGGCATCTTGTACCGTAGTTCTGGGCACATCGAGTATACCAGCGATATGACGTTGATTGTAACCAGCATCAACTAAAGCCACTTCCCTAGCAGCATTAGTTGGAACGAGTGGCATTTTTAAAATCACAAATAATAAATCACTAAATTATCACATCACAAATAATAAATCAAATAATAAAAGCACTAAAATTTCAGCTTAAACAATATTCGCCCACAATGATATAAAATTACAATTTTAATTGTTAATTTTAGTTACAAATTTAATTTTAATTACAAATTAAATTAAAATTTTAATTAAAAAAACTCCTTCGATGACACAAATTTATGAAACAAACTGTCACAGGTAATGTAAACAAAATAATAAAGGTGGTGGGGTCAATTTTGAGGTGAGTTAAAACGTCTGTATTGATGAAAAACATGGCTAATTGTTAAACTACCTAACTTTTGTATTAACCAACATAAGCGAATGAATCAAAAAACAAAATGTTGAGAAAATATGAGGCTATAGTTAGTTTTAATTTCAATATTTTATAAATGCTAGAATATTCCACAGGTTGATGCAAACTTTAAGAAAAAAAACACAGTTTAATTCGTACACCCGGTATACAATGAAAATTTACCTGTTTAGCAACCATATTATTATAACAATATTGTCAAGGAATAAGGCTATAACATATTAAAAAAGTCACTTAAATCGGACAACAGGTTTATTAGATATAAGACATCAAAAATTACCCATTTTTAAGGTAGCCGGTTAATTTTGGCCCAGAGAGTGTATGTAGAAAAAAAATTATAATCCTATTTTAATAAAAGATATTAAAAAGGAGGTCCGTATTTGACCCACCCTTGTATATAATTACCATTTTCTGCACCGTTGTAGAGTTTACAGTTATCAACGATCAATTGAAAATCTGCACGGAATCTATCAAACGATTTGTAGAACCCAGAATCTAGTCTCTCCTCCATACGTTGCAGATCCATGGGTTTTCTGATGACCGTATAATAGTTAGGGGCATATTCTTCTTCTACCGGATCTGTAAAAGGCCATGCATCTTCGTGGTTTTTGACGTAATCCAAAATTTTGTGCATTCCGGTCAACAAATCTTCGTCAGTTTGACGAAATCTGTAAAGAATAAAAGTTAATAGAATTGAAGTGCAAAAATATGAATTAATATTTTTTAGATAACAGAATTCAACAAAGACAATTCGAAATGGAAGTAAGATAAGTAATTCGTTATATACTGCCTGGGTAATATTCTATCGTCAGTATGGACCTTACGTGAGACGGAGTGAGAAACACCTGTTTAAAAAGAGAAAGGTATATTAGGTTCGCCCTTTATGTCGTCGAAAATGTATTAGTGAAAATAACAAATTCAACAGAAGAAGGGAAGTTCAAAGTTGCCAAACGTATTGGTTCTTATTTGACTTGTTGTCTTTTTAGCATTTGAACAATGTTTGATGAACATTTTGATTTCCACTTCGGAAATCGTTGTATATAAATAAAATTTATTAATGTTTCGTATTATAAGTACGATTTCCGAATTGGAAATTTAAACATCAAAATAAGCTTATTTTAAAGTCACATTGTGCCTTATTCTCAATAAAAATAATAAACTACATTATGACGCCACAATAAAAATGTTTCATACAAAATTATTTGGCACGTTGTGTCGTCAAAATAACGACACTTTGATTTTAATACTGTGGTAACAAGCAGAACAGAATTAGTTTGGTATGTCATGCGTATTGCATGGATTCGTGGGTTGGTCTTTCATAAAGCATAATAAATAAAGACAGTACTAGTAACGCATTAGGAAGGAGTAGGTGTATTATATTAAATTTGAACTGGACGAAAAATTACATCTTTTAATTAAAAATAAGATATTTGGTATTTTCCAAATAATATCTTTGAAACCATATTTTCGTTTAGATTTTTTGGAGGCAGTAGGTATGAAAACAAAAAATTAGTTCTACAAAAATAAAATAAATAAAAAATAATTCCAACACTACTGTTTAAATTTAAAATAATTCCAAACAATTAGAAATTCTAAACCAAATAAAATTCTTAGGTAATTAAATGTTCAAAAACGCCACCAAAGTGTAACGAACAGTAACCAAATATATTATAAAACGCATTTCTCATGGCGATTTGCCGAATGTTTTGGCTAAGTTGGATTATCTTTTCCTTCAGCTCCTCCAAGTTGGTGGATCGCTCGAACCTATGCCTGTACAATTTCGTTTTTAGCATCCCTCAAAAATAAAAATCTAGAGGAGCTAAGTCCGGGTGACCGAGGGGGCTATTTTATTGTAGCGTCTGTACTAATGACACGTTCAGCAAAAATTAACGCTAAATAGTCTTCTAACGACTTTTGCATTATGTACAGGACAGCCGTCTTGTTAAAACCAAATTTCGTTAAAGTTAATTTGAAGACGTTGAAGTGCAGGAATAATTTGATTTTGCAGTAATTGGAAATATTTGACTGGGTTTAAATTGCCTTAAAAAAAAGACGATAATATTGTCTCCCAAAATTCCAGGCGAAACATTCAACTTTTGTGGATGCACGGACACACTCAAATGGTTTTTCTCCTGAAACCAATAACGTACAACGGATGGATTATATTTCTTGTGAATTGCGAAGGAGGATTTATCTGCAAACAAAATATTTTTCAAAAAATTATTATTTGCAAGTCATCTCTCCATCATAATTTCACTAAATTGCATCCGTTTAAACTGATTATCAGGAAATATTTCTTTAGTTGTCTTCACTTTATAACAATGGTATTTGATTATTTTCAAAATACTCCTCACTGTTTTTGCATTCAAATCCACTTCATCGACAATTTGTTTATTTGAACAATGCACAAACTTGAATTTCTCAAATTTCTCGTTCTTGAGAAATTTTCTTTTCGCGAGGTTGATCTGACGGGCAGCATTTTTTTATATCTGTCATTAGTACAGCCAGACTTTTCAAATTGATGAATAATGGCCAACAGTTTTTCTATAGGTATTGGCCTATTTCCAAAGGCCATAATAAATAAATTAATAGTTTCTGGTACTGAATTGACCCCAAAAGTACCATTTCATAATTTGTACCCGTTCTTCTGTTGTATAAACAGTCGGCATTTCAAATTTTTATCTTCACACAAAAAAAAAAAAAAAAATACATAGCATAGCGTTCGGCCTGTCTCGTATGCAGTTTACCATTGAAGAGAACGGACGAATGGCGATGTTGCCAAAATTATCTTGTTTTATTGGAAATTAGGGTACAATTTCGTCAAATAAAAATGTGAATCAGTAAATTTCTCATGGATTTAAGAAATGTTGTACAAGTATTTGTGTCAATTAGTGTTTCATTTTTAATATCATCATCCAGCTTTAAATGGCAATATAACCGCGCTACTGATCGCCAATTTTTTGAATCAATTTAAATATGACGTAAAAAGGCAACCCTGCCGCTGTTTCTTACGTATAAGCTGGATCGGAAATAATCGTCTGGCGTTCACTAATGGGCGTGCATGAGGAATGTGGAGGGGAGACCAAGGGGAAATATGATTGTTATCTTTGCCTATTCGCTGAAAATATGATTTTATATCTGTGTTAGATATTTTGTTAAATTCTACTATACCGACCATAAACTTTAACCTACACCGTATAATTGCACTATATAAACAATTTTAAAAACCAATAACTTAACGTCTGTCTTCGCTCACACTGTGACATTTTTCGGTCTAGTTAGACCTCATTGGATAGCGATAGAGCTGAGGACAGACTAGGAAAGAGAAACTCATGCTTCTTCACAAAGTTTCCTAATTAACAGAGTAGTCATGCTAGGTAGAAGTCATTTACTAAGGATGGCAGCAAATAGGCACCATTGTTTGTGTCACAACTTCGCAGCGATCGCTAAAATATTTGAAAAATACCCCTGCGTTTCAGAAACAAATGTGTGTAATTTGTTTTATAAAGGCGTAAATTCACCCGAAGGAATTAATGTTTGTTGTTTCTCCCTAAAAGGAGAATCTCACTTCGCACTATATATATATATATATATATATATATATATATAGAGAGAGAGAGAGAGAGAGAGATAGGAATAAGAGAGATAATTTCAATAGAGGGTTCTCTGTCAAGTGAAGTTGTAGAGCGAGACTATTGCTATTTCACCTCTATTATTAGATCCGTTTAGTATATGAATCTTTTACCAATATCCTTTTGTTTTATCTCCAACTTCATTTGACCGATAACTTTTTCACTAGTACTATCCTGATTTCCTTGATGTATATGGGAGGGAATACGAACACTTGAGGTGGAAGAGCAAGCATGACTTCGACCAAGAACATCAACTTTTTACTCTTTTACACATTTACTCTTTTATGTGTGAAAAACGGCTGAAATATATTGAATGAATATTACTTAATTATTTCTATATTTAAACATCTTTTATCTCAATATGTACTATAAAACGACTCTCAGTTATCAAACAAGTGATTAATATTTGGTTCTATAAAATCTGCAGATCAAATACATGCTCTTTATGAATTATATATAGAAACTTCTTCGAATTCTTTCCCTTCACATCTAATTTCGATTGGCTCACTGAGTAACTGATAAGTGGAATGAATATATTCCATTATAAATTAAAAATATATATTTAGCAATGACAGGCTTTACCCTATTAAAGTTAATGTGATGCTATACTGTGCATCACCAATTTAGCATTCCTGAAGCAAGTAAAAAAAATGTCTGTTTAGTACAGAACATATAAATGAAATTTTTTCTTTATATACTTTCCATTTGTCATGACAATTTTGAAAGGGTTACATTTGAAAGAAAAAGCCAAAATGGATAGTCTAAAATTTTATTAAGTTCTTAAATAACATCACTGTTTACTATTACAACCAAATTAATTTTGTTTGTAACTTAATACGTTTTCGGTTTAGGATCTCTTTCGTTTCCCTGTAGCGACCCCACCACATAGATTTCTCTTAATTTGTCTAAAAAAATAAATTCGATGTACAGATGATGTTATAAATATCTGATTTAGATTGAAGAGAAAGTTTGATTTTTTTTTAATATTAAAAGGGTGTAATAGTATTTTTGTTCAATGATGATAGTTTCAAGATTGAAAGAAAAAAATTCATTGAAAATATTATATAGAATTACTGTTTACTTAAAGTGTGGACATTTGTACTGTCGGTTGCAATAACATTCAATAAATATCACTTCACTTTCGCTCTATCTCGAGAGATACATTTTTTTCTTTTAAGTTCGTTGCATGTCATCAATGGGATTTCTGTCGTCACAATAGAACCAACTGCATAGTTGATTAGGTTGAGTTTACCGAAAGTACAAGCTGATTATAGCCGCAAATATCAAATATGGAACAAAAAATTTCGGTTTAGCAGTGTTGGCATGTTTTTATAATGTATATGCTGTATGCTTCGAATATAAAGAGATAAAGCTTTAAAAAAGTACATTTTGATTAGGGGAGAGTAGTACACATTGACACATAGTACACAATGAAACACTGTTATTAACTAAATCAAATTTGCCGCCACATTGCCACTAGCGCTTCAACGGATACTCGATAATGCATTGCGCCTGCCGACAGTAGTTCGCTTTGATATTCGGAGTAGTAAACATTATATGACGTGTTTTATTGTTTTGTGTGCCTGAGATTTAAAAACTGAAGCGTTTATAAAAAGGTATGTTGTCTATAAATAGTTTTCATTTTCGTATATATGTCGTTACAATACTTGTGATGAATGCCTTTTAACCTATAAATATCGTTGCCAATAATTGCCGGGTTTTCTGTTTACATCCAACTGAAACTTTAAACCTGTGGTAGTACACATTGAAACATATAGTGGTGGTACACAATGACACATGTTTCATTGTGTACCATACTGAATCATTCTATAACAATGGCATTTTATTGCAGGTGTACCATGGTAAGGAGGAAGAAAGAAAGATCCAGAGCCAAATTTACAAGTGAACAAATGGCGGCAGCAGTCACAGAGGTTAAAAAAAAATGGAACTGCACTTCGCCTTGCGGCAGATATGTTTGGCGTAAATTTTAGCACTGTGTGATTATATTAAGAACTGTACCAAATGGCTTTTGGGTAGAATACTCTAAAAGTTAGAGAATTGGAGTATGACATGGCTGCTAAAAACAATATCACTATGCCAGACTCTTGGAAGGCCAACAAATGTGCAAGCAAAGATTGGTTAAGGGCATTTATAAAAAGAAATTCATCATTAAGCCTTAGAAAGCCAGAAGGATGTTCACTGTCAAGGCTTACCTCATTTACAAAACCCAATGTTGACCGGTTTTTCGTAAATTTGGAGCAAATATACGTAAAATATCCATCAATTGTTGAAGATATTCGAATCTGCAATTTAGACGAAACTGCTACTACGACTGTCCAACGACCACATAAAGTTGTGGCACAAAAAGGTGTTAAACAGCTGAACCAGTACACAAGCGGATTACTCGCTACTACTTGTGCAATAAATGTATTTCATTCTAAAATTAAATATGAATTCTGCAATTTTTTATTTATATAAAATAGGAATGAGTAAATATTTGTTTCTTTGGAGATTAATTGCAGTTAATTATTAGAAATATTCTTGGCAATTGCGCTTTGAGAGATTAGGGGAAATGTCTGGCAATTGTCAAATCAGCAGTTGCCAGATTGCAATAGGATGTTTGCAATTAATCTCGAAAGAGAGAAATATTTACTCGTTATTGTTTCATATAAATTAAAAATTTCAGAATTCATAAAATAGTGTACTTTTTGAAAACTTTCTCTTTTTATATTTGAAACATACAACATGCATTATAAAAACATCCCAACAGTGCCAAACCAAACTATTTTATTTCATAGTTGAAATTTGCTTGTACTTTCGGTAAACTCAACCGTTGATTATACTGTGAGAAAAAATGTTGACGTATACTGTACTACTCTCGGAGTAAATGGACTCTTCCAACCGTTTACTGTGAGTGCGAACCACGAACCTGTATGCGGAGGAAATATAAATATGTTTCGAGACGTTAAATCCGTGAAACTGGCCTCATTTAATTTTTGAAGCGAAGGTTCTATACTGGCATTGTATTACTTTTTCTCTATAGGAAA